>OU974043.1:5017500-10017500 GCA_918843915.1 Notodonta ziczac | reverse complement strand
TAAAAATACATTTTCAAGGATATCTCACTTGAAGGGGTAACTAAAAAAATGTATCCCCTCATGGGAGGTACCTCCAAAAAATCAATTTAGCTACATATTTCTGAAAGTGACATCTAATCTTAATGTATAGCTGTACAAATTTCATCAACATCCGTCAAAATCTGTAGAAGTTATGACCCTGTGACTGACTGGGAGGAACGGACGGACGGACATACGACAGTAGTCTTATAAGGGTTCCTCGTAGGCCTACGGAACCCTAAAACGTAATGTTTACTTAGGCAGTGTAATACATATAATGTAAACAACTTTGTTAAATAATAATAATGGATTTATTTATGCAAAGGAACTTCAGAAAAACATTGAGGACAATAAGTTTTTTACATTTATTGCATTGGGTTATCACTCTTTTAGCATTTTCAAATTATTATTCACATAACGAAGATGAGCGAGCTAACCGGCAAATAAAAACAAAAAAATATAAAGTTGAGTTTTCATTTCTGTCATAATTATCAATTGACAAAACATAAAAGTTATTTTAACTTTCTCTATCAATATCAAATAATGAGCATAAAAGAGATTTTTTTTCATATATTCAAATTCAAAGCGTTTATTTTGTTTAGGCCTACGGAGGCACTTACCTACAATTTTACATATTATTTTTCTTATATCTACAACCGAATCGGAACGCGACCTCGACTGAGAAGATCCGGCAAGAAACTCAGCGGGCTTGTCTTTTTACATGTCATTTATTTTTTAATCGCCAGTTACATATATTCAATCATTACAAAGGGTAGTAGATATTAATATAAATATTATAATAGCTCCAGTGTGTTGCCTTTTGATGTTACCAAGAATTACACAAATAATTCGGACTAGTAGGGCAAGACACGCTACGCTTTGACATTATTATTGACTGTCGAGATTTGAGCTGCTTAGTCCCAAGCTGATTTATCAAATAATCCGAGATTTTATAATAACCCTTTGCACTGAGTTTAGTTTTAATTACCTACCCTATTACAATTATAATTTCCACGGTACACGCCAAGTGTACAAGTCGCTTAAAGTCCACGAGACTGTGTAGCGAACACGGTACATGTAAAAACTATTTGGCATAGTTACGCAAAATTAGTTATGTTGTATTAATTTGAGACAATGTATTGCAAAAACTGCTTAGGACAATTTTGGGGTCATCAAAAAACATAGTATGGGGACAGTTAACGCCTTAAGGGACTTCTCACAGACTAATATGAAACACATTTATTCATCATAACCGCAAACGTCTCAGTGATGTATGAAACACACGCCCGACGGTTCCTTCCAAAGGTGCATGTCATACAACTACCACATACAATTCACTTACAAGGAATTAGTATGACATGGGTGACTCTAACTCTACTGTAAGTCTGTCTCGCTGTCAGTTGAAAGACGGAGGCTCAAAAAGTATACTCAATTTATGGCAACATTATGAAAAAAAAATGCGTGAAATGAAAAAGGAGATGAGAGAAAAAAAGGAGAAAGATTTAGGATGTAGAACCGTGGTACAACCTAAAACAAGGATCCAAACAAAGAGGGACCTCACAGAGGGAGCAAATGTGGGTACTAACTCGGCGCACACCGCGTTGACTACAAAAGCAGCAACGTCGTCTTGAACGTCGGCTATCGGAACCTTTCGCCCAAGGAGTTGGTATAGGGAAGTGGTTGGGTTGGGAGGATTTGAACCCAGTAATCGTGGGACGATGATTATATATATGGGTAGGGGGTTTGGGAACTTTCTGGAGGTGATGCTCAAGGATCAGGCCGACAAGTTCAAGACGGAACACCATGTCCTCTATGAAAGTACCAGAAGAAGAATGTAGAAGAATACGAGAGTTAAGTATGGAACAGTTAAGAAGGCGCTTGAACAGCTTTCTGTTCCAATTCGCGCATTTTTTCCTTTCAAGCAGGTATGGTTCTAGCATTTGGTCTTTGCGGTCCACACCACCCACGCCACGGTTGTAGTCTAAAATGACCTGTGGTTTATACTGTTCCGGGCGATGTGGTTTTGCCTCCATAATACCCTGTGCGTTGCCATGGTACGTGGACAGGGTGGTAACCGTTCGCTTCTTGTCCGCATACGTCAGAACCGTCATATCCCCAGAATGGCGAGCTATAAACTCCCCTTCCTTCAACTTGGCCAACGCCACCAATGGAGGTACATTACGCCGGTTGGGGCGTAATGTACCTACGCAATCGGTTTTGTGCTTTTTCAAGTATCGGGCCAGAAGGGGGCTGTTAAACCAATTGTTCATAAAAAGAGTATACCCCTTGTCGAGGAGTGGACGGATAAGAGTGAGAACTGTGGACGTAGTTTTCTGGATGTTGGATGGTAAAGCAGGATCATAGGCAGTGTGACTGCCCGCGAACACAAAAAATGACCATAGGTAGCCCGTAGCAGACTCACAGAGTTCAAAAGTCTTCACTCCAAAACGAGCTGCTTTGGTCTTTCGGAAGGAAAGCTGTCCTCTCCACAAAGTCAATGAGTCGTCAATACAAATGTTTTGGGATGGGATGTAGACACTCTTAAACTTTAAGTTCAAGTGATCTAACACGGGACCTAAGCAAAAGAGTGGGTCAATGTTGTCTTTCGGTTGTTTTGTGCTGTCAGCGAAATTGAGGGCTCTACATAACTGATTGTAGCGGTTGCGGCTAAACATCTTGCGGAAGATAGTAGTCTCCAATAGCGGGTTGTTCGAGAAGCAAGATCTGGTGGAAGGCATACGGATTATGCCTAGCATCATCCAAAACGAAAAGAGAAGAAGAAGTTCATGGATATTGGTGTCATACCAATTCTTTGCAAATGATGCAGACGAACGGGCAATTTCTGCGGCTTGTCGGTTGGTTGCGGTCACAATATGTGACAGAATACTGTCGTCCCAGTATTGCCTGAACGCCTCATACGCATTCTCCAATGGAATAAGTGACCCTGTTTTTTGTGGCAGGAATTGTTCCCTCTCGCCTTGATAGGTCACCATGGAAGACCATTCAAAGCGAGCGGAATTCCCCTCCCCAACCAACAGCATCTCGGCATCGTCGTCGTCGTCTGCATCCATCTCATCGTCTTCTATTCGCAGTCTCCTCGCACTCGCTAATTCCCTCAATCTCGCAGCTTCTCTTGCATCCATCACTCTTTTCACCATGACACGCAATTCCTCAGGCACGTCATCATCATTCACATAAATTTCATTCAAACGATCTCTTCTCACCCATCGGGCATCATTCATTCGTCCATTCACCCCTGTGCGCCCTCTTCCTTGACCGCGTCGCGCGGCGCCACCACCACGTTCACCTTGCACCGGCTGCGGTCCTGCACCAGAGCTGGTCCCCTGGTACAGGACATGCTCGTCTGCAAGGTGGTATCCGCCATCTTCCATGGTGATGTCATTGTCCGCCTGATCAGGCTCCTCCACTTCATCAAGACGGATAATTACGTCACGCCTAAGGGGACAAATACAATTACTGTAAGTACACCGCTTGACCTTGACAAACACTTGACGTTGTGATTCGAGCATAGGCCGCAAAGCTCACTGCACCGGGTGATTGCCGGTTTCCTTTTCTGTGGGGGAAATTTCAAAAGAGCCTTTTCGTAATGTGCCCAAGATTTGGTGTCACTGGGATCGCCCTCTATCTATTGTAAGATACCCATAGTATAAGCTTAGCTTAGTTTACGATCATACATTTAATGTGACAGTCTGGGGAAACTGATTTAAATTTACACGCGTATTGCCAAAAATAAGCAGATATGGCGAAACCTTAATCACATATTAAAATATATAACTTACACAGAGCTAACAGATGCTTCACTTGCTGGTGATGGTGGTGGTTTGCAGGGGGCTGAGGCGAGTCTCGATCTATCAAATGAAAGATTTTCATTATTACACAAATGCTTTACAACTCACGTGGGGAAAGAAGAAGTCCCCGGAGACTGCGGCTCCTCAGGAATGGCGGTTGCGGCGTGTATGCTACCATGAAACAAAAAGGTTTTCCTAATTGCATGTATCAATATTTCAGTGTTGTCACTTAAATATTGAAACATGCATTATGAAAACCTGAAGAAGGTAAAAATGCTTCGCAACTTACGTAGGGACGCGGCTGGGCACCGGTGAGAGAGGACCGGGCTGTGGAGGACTCTCGTGGAGGTGGGTGGTGGTGGCAGGTCTATCAAAATAAAATATGTTTCTTTGTAATACATGTTTCATGTAAAGACTTCATAACACACTTGTTATTTACTTACGGTAAATCCATCGGCAACTCGGCATTGTTTTCAAGTAGAGGCGCTGGAAATAGCTTTACCTGGAAAAATAAAATATTGTATTGTTTATGAAAAATAAGTATTGATTTTATAACGGTTTAAAATACAAAATTATCGAATATAGTTACAGTATGACTCAGTGTATCCACCTCGTACTCCTCAGCCCCCTCAAAATACTCCATATCACTCTTGTCCGCCTCAAGGTATTCAAAATACTCCACCTCCTCGTCGCTGACGTCACTGTCCTCTTCCAGAAGGTCGGCGTAGTCCTCCGTCGCCCCATTTTCCCCCTTTTTCCAGAATGCCATGATACAAAACTATAATTCATAAGACACAAGGGTAAAAATTAAAAACAAAAAAACTTATCAGAAATATATTATTACATTTATATTATATATTAATATTATTATATATTATAATGTATTGTATTTGAATTATATTTGTATGACCCAAACAGAATACAATACTACACATTAACTACGCACTTCTTGGATTTTCTATCTTATAATATTTTTTTTATACTATGGCTTACTCAATGTTAATAATGAGTGGAGTGGCGACTAATATTACCAGTAGTAGAAGTCTGTGAACAGTAGGGCCCGGCGCACACCGCTGGAGGCGTGGCGGAGAGCAAGTGAAGACAACAATTTTATATAAACCTTAACTACCTTGACATACTGTCGCTTGAATAAATTCGCATGCGGTGCTCGGAGCGCCCTCAAGCTACTACAAGAGCATACGCGCGACTGCTCATACATACCGTATATCAAGGTAGTTAAGGTTCACATTAAATTGTTGTCTTCAATTGCTCTCCGCTGCGCCTCCAGCGGTGTGTGCTGCGCCTAGTAGGTATTTCGCCAGTGTAAAGGCCCTACCTAACTTTTACATGTCTTTTTTTTTTATCGCCAGTTGCTTATGTTCAATAATTACAAAGGGTAGTAGATATAAATATTATAATAGCTCCAGTGTGTTGCCTTTTGATATTACCAAGAATTACACACATAATTCGGACCAGTAGGTCAAGACACGCTACTCTTTGACATTATTATTTACTGTTGAGATTTGAGCTGCTCAGTCCCAAGCTGATATCAGTAGGTACTATTGCTCGTCAATTAATTGATAATGATTTTAGTAGACACTATGAATAGTATTATAATTACTATCGATGTTATGATTTTTAAATAGTATTCGAGGTAAACTACGGATACATCAATTATCGATATTTGATAGGCAACGCTGCGCTGCCTGCTCGTAAGTATACCTACATCATCACTATTGTTTCAAAAAACACGTTTTATGGTTTTATTTTGTCAAAACTTTTACCTGAATAGTTAAAAAAATAAACACAATGAAAATAAAGCCACTCACTGGTAATAATCTAAAATCTAGAACAAATTATACAGAATTTGTCCCGCATGCCAAGATAGAATAGGAAACCGATGTAACCTATAGGAAAGAGAATACAATACTTACTCGTAGTTAGACCAAATCCAAATATAATAAATACAACACGATAATTACGAAAATAACACGCGCGTCGATCAGTTCACAGTTTACTTCAAAACAAAGAGTATACCAAAGAGAATACAATACTATGGAGTCTTTGGAGTATACAATAACTACGTAAGACTTCAAAACAAATTTCACAGAGTATACAATACTACATACTTACTAATCCTGTACTTCATAAACGTCAAACTTGAGTAGTAAAAATGTAAACATTAGCGTAATTAACACGTGGGTCACAAACTTCAATCTTGGGAATAGATAGCTTTTTATACCTGGATCGAAGATGATTGGTTCAAATTTAGTCATTCATAATGAAACTTACCAATCACAGCCCCTTTCCATGCGAGTTTTCAATTTCATTCATTATTGTGTGGCGCTAGTAGGAACTTTTTTGACAGTAGAGTAGTAATTTTGACAGTTCAGCGTTCAAATTTGACAGTTAAGCGTCCAAATTTGACATTGATAACTGACTCTTGACAGCTGTCAAATGAAATCCTTTAACCTTTTCCGCCACCTTTTCCGAAATAGACCTCTTATTGCGAAAGAGTTATTGTCAAGATTGACGTATGGCGACCATAGACAATGATGACAAGATTTTGTTTTTTAATGAGATCATAGACTATAAGTTTTTATGTCATCACGGATATGATTCTTTTAAACCAAGAATTTTATATATGGCTTCTTGTTTTAAACCCTTCTGTGAAAAGTTGTATTTTTGGAATTTTTTAACTCCATCTTATTTATTAGCTTCTCTGGCAGGTTTTCAAAAATATATAATATACTGAAACTCATCACATTCCTACCCACATAGGCATAAAAAAACAGAAAATAAGTCTAACTATAATAAGATTACGATTACTTTAATCCCCTATTTTATCCCCTTGGGGTGGAATTAATCAAAATCCTTTCTTAGGGGATGTCTACGTCATAGTAGCTTTATGCTTGCAAAGTTTCAGCCCGCTCGGTTTAAAATTGAAAAAGTTTCATACAAACTTTCATGCCCTATTTTATCCCCTTGGGGGTGGAATTAATCAAAATCCTTTCTTAGGGGATGTCTACGTCATAGTACCTTTATGCATGCAAAGTCTCAGCCCGCACGGTTTTAAATTGACAAAGTTTCATACAAACTTTCATCCCCTATTTTATCCCCTTGGGGGTAGAATTAATCAAAATCCTTTCTTAGCGGATGCCTACCTCATAACATCTACCTGCATGCCAAATTTCAGCCCGATCCGTCCAGTGGTTTAGGCTGTGCGTTGATAGATCACTATGTCAGTCAGTCACCTTTGAGTTATATATATATAGATAGATGTAGGCCACTACGCCGTAGCGTATAAATGGTATTGTATTCTCTTTGGATGGCTACTTACAGAGTAGTTTAAGTACCTTATTGTACCTTCTGACATAACTTAATAGAAATAATAAGTACCTACCTATCTACCTATTAGGTACTTACCTATATATTATGAGCGACACAGAATACTTATATACTTATCTACCTAGCTTACCACCTCATAGAGTAAAGTAATTATTAGGTTCTTATGTAAAAATAATACTTACCTCTGTACCTAAGTAGAATAAATAAGTTTTTTACTTGAGTATCCCCCTCGTGTTGAGGGGAGGCCCGTGCCCAGGAGTGGGACGTCAAAAGGGCTAAAATTATTTATTATTTTACTTGAGTATTAGGTAATCCCAAACTGATGTGCTGATGATTGCCCTAAGGCATATGTACAAGTTAGTAAGTACTTACCTATGCTATTTGTGTATCTACATACACCATACACTTTTTAATTTTTATGGAACCAATTTTGTAATGAAGTACTTATTTAGGAACTACATACAGATAGATAACTATTTATATCAATGTAGACTGAACGCAGACCTCCCTTCATTTAATATAGTATTAATGGATGGTCAAACTTGGTACCAGCCTGGAAAACTGCACTGACATGGTTCACTCTATAAGTAGCATGAAATCAATACTTAATAATGGTCGGCTGACTGACTCTATCTATAAACATTGTGTTAAAAGCACAACTTGTTTTACTGAATTCATAAGTGTAAAGAACAGTTAGAGATCACTGCTGCTAACACTTTAAAGCTATCTCTGGTTGAATAAAGAATAGTGAAATGTGCCCTGAAACCCCCACACATTGGGAGATGTGTGGGGTAAATATACACTCTTTGCTCATATACTTACTTACTAACCATGTTGCTCCCAGTATCTACATTCTTTAAATTTACCAAAGGCCGGTACCACCTCCAGCAATAGGTGGCAGGAGGCATATACCTACAATACCAATATGTTATTAGACTCTGATGAATTGTTCTTCTAATTTTGAACGTGGATACCTCCACATATTGATTTCCTTATTCTTTCAAACTAATAATATACAAATCCAAATAACACCCTGGTATCGCTCACTCAGGCAAAACTTATCCGCACGCGGTTACTAAACAAGATTATGATTCTCTATCGAGACTATATTGGTACATATCTCTAATCTGGGTTAATATAATACTAGCACAGAACACTACGGAACGCCTTTAGGCACTTTACGAGAAATAATGACAAATTTCATGATCATTGTTGATTTGTAAAAATGTAGACCACGTTACCAATCACGTGGTCATACACGTCGATCTTGAGTAGTAAAAATGTAAACATTAGCGTAATTAAACACGTGGGTGATAAACTTCAATCTTGGGAATAGATAGCTTTTGACAGCTTTTTATGCCTCGATCGAAGATGATTGGTTCGAATTTTGTCATTCATAAAAGAATGACCAATCACAGCAACTTTCCATGGGAGTTTTTCAAGAAAATCTTTTTCATTCATATTTTGTGGCGCTAGTAGGAAGTTTTTTTGACAGTAGAGTAGTAAATTTGACAGTTAAGCGTCCAAATTTGACATTGACAACTGACTCTTGACAGTTGACAGCTGTCAAATGAAATCCGCCATTTTTTCCCCCACCCCTAAACTCATCTTGGAAATAGATTCGGCCCTCTTATTGGTCTGTGAAGAAAGGTTTTATATTCTCTCCTTGGTTCATAATAAATTATATGTCTATCACTATGTGTAATTCTAAATGTATTCAATCGACATTGACCCTCGCAATGTTTTGGGAGTCAGTTAATATATTAATAAAGAAACCTCACGTCATAAACAAAAGATTATGGGGTAGTAAAATATGGTTTAGGAATATCTGCAAACCTAATGTTCCAACGTGGATTTTACCTGCATCTTGTACTAAACTAGAAAAAGAAGTGACCGTTGAGAATGTGGAAGAGCTAGCAATGAAGATATCAAACGAATTAGACGTAACAAAATGTTCAATATTGGATGTGGATATGGTAGAAGTTATTCTATTGGAACTACTTCCAAAAACATACACAAATAAGAGGGGATTCCAGCTTGTTTGCCTACACAAAGGGCAGGCAGCAGTGAATTTCTACAATGTGTCCCCAGAGAGTTATGAAGAACACTTGTGTCCAGACTTTCCATATGGTCTACAGTTACAAGACAGTGTTATTACATTGACAGCAAAATGTGGTTGGTTTGTTGTAATAGACTTTTTTAACTTACGAGATTTTAAAATCTGGGCGATGGGCCCCGTGTGTTCATATCTTACTATGTAGTTTATTTCTACCTATAGGTGCCTACTTACCGCTTTAATTATTTAGCAGAGATCTTTTACTAACTTTAATACTTTTGTTATTTTAGAGCTTACTTTTATGCTTACTTTTTTATAAGCCCATTCACCCTATATTTTGGTGTTCCCTTTGTTATACTCATTATTATAGTATTCATTATATTTTTTTTCAGATCAAACTTGTAAATCTTATTTGTGGCTTACAAATACCCTATTACCACAATTTATCAAATGGGGCACGAAATCAGAGAATAATAACAAGTGTGATGTAATATGTAATGAATCATTAGCCCTTGTCTGTAAAGATGAATATTATGAAAAGTACAATTATCTGAAATTGAAATATGGAAAAGAAATGGTCAAGGTAAATACATTATTTGAACCGTGGAGTTATATGAAAGCTGCCTACTGCAAATAAAAAATAAGTTTATTTATAGCAATCAAATTACAGATCTGGCCTGAATGCACAGATCCATCCAAGTTTGTATATGAAGATGTTGCCATAGCAGCATACTTGTTGCTGCTGTGGGAGGCTGATGGTACAGCTACAAAGACATTTGTTGATCTTGGTTGTGGAAATGGCCTACTAGTTTATATATTGACTCAAGAAGGACATGATGGGCTTGGTTTAGATGTACGAAAAAGACAAATTTGGGATATGTACCCTTCAAACATCAAATTAAAAGTTAGTATTTAAATAAAAATTATATTCTATGGGCTTATACTATATACTCAAGATTTTTTCAGTACTAGAGTGTAATTGTTTTCAGGAAAAAACAATTATACCATCAGATGTCTCAATTTTCCCCGAAACGGAATGGATCATCGGGAATCACTCCGATGAGCTCACACCATGGATACCTGTTATTGCAGCCAGGAGTTCTTACAAATGTAATTTTTTCCTTCTGCCATGCTGTGCCTACAACTTTGATGGGACTAAGTACCAACGTAAAAACTCATTTAAAAGTCAATACTTTGACTATTTAGAACATATCAAAGAGTTATGCAAGGAATGTGGTTTTAATGTAGCTACTGATAGACTTAAGATTCCAAGCACCAAGAGAATATGCCTTGTTAGTAGAGGAAGAACTTACGCTGAGGTGGAACAGAGACAACAGTGCCACAAAATACAGGTATTGATAAATAAGGATACTAGCCATAACACTGAGGAAAACAAACCCTGGGTCAATGACTTTAAGGCCAGGGCTCCTGTAGAAAAAGTAAGGAACTGTACTCAATTAGATCGAAATCTTATAGAGTCGATTGTGAATAGCATAAGTAAATATCTCTTGGAAGGATGCAGTAGTGAATCCAACTGGTCTATTGGAAAAACAGTTGACTTTACTGAATTAGTGCAACTGATACCCCAAGAACAACTGAAACAACTCAAATCAGAGTTTGGTGGAATTCAAACACTTCTGAAAAATAATCATAATATTTTTAGAGTACAGAATGGAAAAGTACAACTGAGATACCCAAAAACCATTGAAGTAGTTACTAAAAACAATAAAAACAAAAAACAAAATTCTATAAACATTAAAATACAACAGAAACCATGTTGGTTCTACTCAAATCATCCACAAGGCTGTCCCCTTAATGATACAGATTGTAGTTTCCTACATGTAAAAACATGATTTTAAATAAAACAGAATGTGTATGTTTACATGATATAAAAATATTTTATTTACATATTACTCAGTCCCAAATAAATGAAATGACTGTGAAATAGCCATATAAAAAAATAAATACAATTAATGTGCATTATGCGAATGTAATAGAGCTATCATATATGTAGTAAAATCCCATATGTGATGCTCTATGCTATTTACTTATAATTAAAAACCATCGATGATCCCAATTTCCAATACAAAAAGCTATATCACAAGTAAAAAACTTAGCAGTTAAATTAATTAAATTTCAAAGAATTTATTAAGTTCATCAAGATTCCTATCATCTACTAGTTTTGCAACATCATGTTCTCCCATAAATGAGCAAACCATCCTCAATGTGGTCCATATAGTTGATGAGCTGGTGTCGCTTGCCAAAGCATCTTGGTGCATGCTCTTGGCTTTGATTTGTTGATTGAGTGCCACTAAAAAGTGTTCAGCTGCTTGTCTATGGGCACCTAAGTTCATACAAGTGATACCAACATTGTATCTAGCTCTGATAAAACCTGGTTCTAAATTCAAGGCTTGATGGTATGCTTCCACAGCTTCCTCGGATTTGTCACTGTTGGCTAATGTAGCTCCAAGTCTGTTCCACAATTTTGCATTGTCACTGGCCACCATCAGAGCTGTCTTGAAACAATCTACAGCTTTATCATACTCTTGACTAATATTAAACACCACTCCTAAAGCATTTTGAACATCAGGATCTATCTGATTTAGATTCACCTGTACTGCCTTAAGATATAAGGATTTGACATGGGCTTCTAACTCCTTTATATCTAAATTTTTTGTGTCCACATCATGAGGAAACATATCGCTGTATTTAGGGCTCGCCTTCAGCCAGTCTAATAGAGAAATGTATGCATATTTAGACATGTTTTCATTTGTGTAAGCAGCTGCTAAAGTGATATATCCTTCTAATTGCGTGGGGTTTATATCTAGTGATTTCTTCAAAGCTGTAATTGCTAAAGGATCTTGTTCATTTTCAGCTTGAGTAGTCCCCAAAAGAAACCATGCCTCAGCAGAGTCCGGTTGTTGCTGTGCAGCGGCTTCAAAGCACAGAACAGCTCCGGGTATATCACCCATCTTTAACTTTTCCTTACCAAGTTCAAGTGCACTTTTATTTTCTAACATCACATTCCCTTCAGTGAATGTGTATTCTTTTGCAATCCCATTAGCAGCATCACTGTTCCAATAATCAGTCACATTACTGAGCTTGTCCCATTCATCTTTATATTTCTCAGCCATTTCATCTATGATTTCATCCTTACTCATTTTCTTCTGATCACTCTCTACACTTGCTCCCAAGTTCATTTCTCCTGCACTTATTTTTTTCATGAATGACATGAACTGATTGTAAGCAAGCTCATCATCATCTTTTACACTGTTCACATATTCTTGAGCTTTCACTTTTACATCACTATTTGTCATACTTTCTAACTCTGCTTCATTCACATATTCTATTTGAAGATTAGATTTTGTTTGAGTAGTCATTCTTGTTTGTAATGGCATGAAAAAATTTGAAACCATGGGTTGGTGCGACATGAATGTGGTAGACGGGCCAGCAGACATGGCTCTACTGATGTGCGACATTGCGACATTGGTTGGACCTGACTGAGATACGCTGTTCTTCTGCAGGTTTACGTTTTCTGGTGGTAAATTATTTAACAAAGTGTTCATGTTGAAGGTCTGTGGTTGTTGAGAGCTATGTGCCATGAACTCTTGGACAAACCTGTCCGCTTGAGACAGCGGCTGTGCGAGGGCTCCATCACGACTTACGATGTTTGATAACTGAACCAAGGAGTTGTTCCCTCCACAATCACCACCAACTAATTTATTCAAAGACATTGTACGGAGCGAAGTTCACGAAAAGGATTATTTACATCATGTCAAAGTCGGCAATCAATTAGCATTAAGAAATAGTGATGTAGTTTCATAAAACTGGTACGTACCGGTTTTTACTTGAAAAGATGATTACGTTTATACCAAAATATGCAGTATGTATCAGAATTATAGCTGATGGAGTTGCAGAAAAGCTGTTCACCAGTCAACTCTGGCCAACCCGATAAACCAAAAAGTTGTAATCAGAAATTATGCACATAACTAACAGAATAACTTTTCGTCTTGTATCCACGAATTTTATGTGCGTGGGGTCGTGGTAACCCAGTGAGATAAGAACTGGCTTTTGTTTTTCGCCAATGAAATTATCCATTATTTTTAACCCATTCTAAACACTTTTTACCGATTTTAAGGAACAGGTTCATCTCTACAACAAGCCTCATTGGATGCGTTCCACTTAGCGTTCACAACGATCACGCTCACGACCGCAATTTTTCCCGTTGCACTTGCTTGTGAGAGTTACTGTCGTAAACTCAAGTGGAATGGATTATAGAGCGTTTTCAGCGTGGAGGTAAATAATACAAACAGCGAGTTAGTAAAAATAAAGCAAAAGATTTAAGAGGTTAGGTTATAATCTATAAGCCTTGAAAATAAATATTTATATAGAAAATACATATAAAAAAAATATTACATATTTTTTATATTTACCTAATGAATTTACGTTCAAATGTAATTAAAATATCTTTAACATTCACTTCTACTAAAATATCTCTTACCGCATGAAATGACATAAGTTTCATCGCCACAACGCCATCTTTGATGCTTTGAGTTTTGAAAATCCCGCTAATTTTCTCAACGATCACTACGACCCACCTTTTTAGATGGGTCGTCGTGAGCTTTACGTGAGCGTAAGTCATGAGTGACGTTTTCGCCGCAACCACAAAGACCGCGGTCGTTATGTGGAACGGCTAAAGGAGCATTTTGATCGTCGTGAACGCCAAATGGAACGTAGCCCTAGTTCATTCATTCCACTTCCACTGTCACTGGCCATCTATGCCCAAGAGTATGGTGAAGAATTATAACTTGTACTATACTCTGAGATATATGCCACTGAAGCTACCCCCCTCTATATTAGGCCCAGCGCACACCACTGGAGGCGCGGTGGAGAGGAATTGAAGACAACAATTTAATATAAACCTTAATTACCTTGAAATACGGTATGTATGAGCAGTCGCGCGTATGCTCTTGTAGTAGCTTGAGGGCGCTCGTGCGAATTTATTCAAGCGACCATGTAGTTAAGGATTATCTAAGAAAAGAAACAAAATTAAAATCGGTTAATCCGCTTGGGCACTACGATGTCACAGACAGACACACAGATACACAAATTCACATGTTAAACTTATAATACCCCTCTTTTTTGTCGGCTTTGTACACCTTGAACGACGATGATTGGTTCAAATTTTATATATATATTAGTGATGTAACGAATGTTGAATTTTAGACATTCGCGAATGCGAATATTTGGCTCCAACATTCGCGAATGCGAATGCGAATGCGAATGTTGACTTTCAAATAACTCTAAATAGAAAATTTAAAGAACCCCCGTTGTGACGACTTTTTAAACTACAAAAGAGTTGATAATTTTCAAAGGGCTGAACCGATTTTCTTGAAACATAGCTAAGAACACTCTCGATCAGAATACCTTTCTAAAAAAACAAATTTAAAATCGGATCATCCGCTTGGGTGCTACGATACCACATACAGGCACACAGTGTGAAAGAACGAAGTTAGTCACATAAAGTTAATACGAAGAGATTTGTTTTGATTTCAGGGTAGCTTAGTATTAATGTCCGAATTATTTGTGTAATTCTTGGTAATATCAAAAGGCAACACACTGGAGCTATTTTAATATTTATATTAATATCTACTACCCTTTGTAATTATTGAAAATAAGCAACGGGCGATAAAAAAAAAATTACATGTAAAAAGACAAGCCCCCTGAGTTTCTTGCCGGATCTTCTCAGTCGAGGTCGCGTTCCGATCCGGTTGTAGATTGTAAGAAATTGAATTTGTAAGTGCCCCCGTAGGCCTAAAGAAAATAAATGATTTGAATTTGAATTGAATTTGAATGCATAAATTGTAATTGATTTTCATATTTTATTAAGTTTGTTAATATTTTAATTAGACTAACAAGAACAATAGGGAAAGATCCTATTTATAATTTAGTTGCCTACCTCAAGACAGTTCATTTTTTTTTTATTCAAATATAAGTATAAAGTGCATTATGTACAAGTGAGCTAAGTTGATTACATTACGATCGAAGCTGGTTTGCAGCCCGAGACTAACGCGAGGGCTGTGATGGAGCTGAAGTGTGTAATGAACAATGCTCACGCGTTGTGTACGACATTTTACAACACACTTGCGAGTATATCACAATCATAATTGAAAAAAAAAACACAATTCACGAATTTGTTTAAGTAGGAGGAATGTAAAATAAAACAAGATGGCGCGCCTGAAGTTTCTAGGGTTCCGTAGTCAAACTTGGAACCCTTATAGTTTCACCACGTCCGTCTGTCCATCTGCCCGTCCCTCTGACATCACAATAATTTTATTCAGAGACTATTATACTGCAAAGTTATTCTATTGCACCTCCCATACTTAAGAAAGGGGAGTGCAAAAATTTTTACTTACCCCCTCGAGTGAGGTATTGTTCAGTAGGTATTTTAAAATAATTTAAAGGATTCTTTGTCAGTTTTCCAATATTAATTCCCATTTACAAAATACTGAACTACAAAGTGGCCTTTTTTACGTGAGTAGCGAGATTCATCCTTGAAATTAGAACCACCTTATTAATGATTTATTATAGGAAATAAATAGTTCTTTACTTTTAAATATGACAATATTTTTGTTTTTAAACTTAGACTGAGTCTCGAACCCACGCGCCCCTGTTTGTGCACCCAATCTAATCACAACTTAATTATTTAAATTAAAACTCCTTATAAGAACTGTTTACGGAACCCTATAGTATGCGTAGTCTGACAAGCATTTGGCTGGTTATATTTATCTATGGGTCTGGCAAGGCCCCTAACAATTATTACATTATTTGAAATATAATAAATCGAATGTTTATATAAATATATTAATAAATAAATTTATTTATTATATTTTAATAAACACTGAATACATATTTATTTTATAAAAATGCTTGCTATTATTAGGATAACTCTACTAAGATTTTAAAAAATGTAAAGCTAATAGCACAAGTTCGTAATAATCTGCGTTATGAACCTAACAACGGTGCAATAAGGGCTACCCTACGAGCAAGTTTGTTGAAAAAATATATAATTCTTATTAGTTGTAATAAATTCCATATCCATCTATACATAATTTCCTTTTTGTTTTTGAAAAACATTCGCTTAACATTCGCATAGATTCTTGCGAATGCGAATGCGAATGCGAATGTCAAAAAATATGCGAATATTCGCGAATGCGAATGCGAATGCGAATATTCGTTACATCACTAATATATTATATATATTATATTAATGGCCTCTTTCCATTGGGTCAAGCCCAATATGATTCTGCCAATGTCGAGTAACGAATAGCAATAACAAACAAAATTAATAACAATACTATACCAGGCATGCCTTTTAAGTTCTGTCGTTTCCATATTTCCCGGCAATTTTGAATTTGGAACTGTTCTATATTCGAATGTGTTTAAATTTCGAATCTCAAAACAATTGAAAGTTTACTTTAGAAGAGGCCTGACACGGCTTCAGTGTTTTGAAGAGCTAACATCTGTGTTCAGTGATGAAGCCCCATGTCTGCGGACTGTCAAACGCTGGTATTTATAATTCCAGCGTAGACATACTAGTCTTAGTGACAAATCTCGCGAAGGACGGCCAAAATCCGCCTTCACTGAAGATAACATAATTACTGTGAGACAACAAATTCTCTAAGATCGTCATGTGACGTATCGAGAGATAGAGGCTCTATTAGGCATCTCAGGGACAACCATTCAGAAAATCTTGCATGAAGCGCTTGGTGTAAGAAAGCTAGATTGCCGTTGGATACCGCATCTGCTTTCCGACGATCACAAGGCGGCCCGCGTCAGATGGTGTAAGAAAACTCTGCAAAGGTTCAACCAAGGAGAGTCAAATCACGTCTACGACATCATCAGTGGTGACGAATCTTGAATCTATGCCTACGATCCTGATTCCAAACAACAATCTACAATCTGGGTCTTTCAAGACAAGCCAAAACCGACTAAAGTTGTTCGTTCTCGAAGCACTTCAAAGAAGGTGGTGGCCACGTTCATTGGAAAAACCGGCCATATTGCGACTATTGCACTTGAAGATCGTAGAACGGTTAATGGAGAGTGGTATACCACAGTTTGTTTACCACAAGTCATCGCCAACTTCGAAAATCTAACGCAAAGCGACGCATCATACTGCACCACGACAACGCAATCTCACACAGCGCTCGTCAAACGATTGAGTATTTGAAGCAGGAAAAGTAGAAATTCTTGATCATCCTCCATACAGTCCTGACCTAAGCCCTAACGATTTATTTACATTTCCTTAAATTAAGAAAAGTCTTCGTGGTCAAAGGTTCCAGTCCGGTGAAAAAGCAGTCGACGCTTTCAAGTCAGCCATTTTGAACACCCCCACTTTAGAGTGGTATAAATGTTATAATAACTGGTTTGAGCGAATGGAAAAGTGTATTAAGCTACGTGGTGAATACTTTGAAAAACAATAAAAATTACTATAAGGTTCTAGTTGTGTTTTTTTCTTCAAACGACAAAACTTAAAAGGCATCCCTCGTAAAAACATGTGACCGTCCATTTTCGGTTCAAATATTCTCATTAATTAAAAATTGACCAATCAGAGCGACTGGCTAAACTGACTTTTGAGAGTTCAAAGCTGTCAAAAGTAATCCGTCATTATTTACCCCCGCCCCCACCCCTAAATCAATCTTGAAAATATACCAGGGTCCTCAATCTTAGAACAAAATTAAGGGAATGTAAGGGAAGTCATGCTACTAAATTACGATGCACACAGCATTCTTTTCAGCAAAAGGATAGTTGGTGCTTTTTAATTTATTAGGATTATTTTTAAAAAACTTAAAATACAGATGGCACTATTATAAGTTATGCAAATTATTTACTCATCGATTCACAAGATGTCGCTCCACGCAAAGTAATACCTATGCAAGAACTTCAGTGCTTTTCTAAGCTTCTTGGTCCTATGGCACAGTTGAAAATACTATCTACTAAAATAGTATATTTTTAAAGTATTTAAATAATCTTAAAAAACATTCCCCGCTTTCTGGCGCTGTAAACAAATGACATGAAAACGTTTAGAGAATAATATGTTTAATACCTAATATGGTAAATAAGTGCCTCATACTTTAGTATGTTTTTTTTTGTGTTATTCCAATGTTTTGTGTCAATATTCAATATACTTATAGATTTCTTTTCTTATTTTATTTATAATTTAATTAATAAAAGCTGTTATTATATTAGTATGGTCTATGGATGTAGAAATTTTAATACGAATTTGGTATTTCGTTTTATTGTAAATTGGCAACATTAAAAACATTTTAAAAGAAGAAGGCTCAAAAGGGCTTGTACCCAGGGCCGTTAAACTAATTAAAAAAAAAAAAAAAAAAAAAACCCCAAACAGCTCAAAATCAAAATGGTGGTCGTGTAATATTTTTGAAACGGTAATTTTAATTGTTTTTATGTATCTCCAACTCTTTAACTTTGTTTCTTTGGATTTTACGACCAACCTACGTTGTTGCCCTGTGAATTACTGTTGAGTTGAGCCTGTGCGTATCTAGTTTATACAAGGTAAGTCTGTGCTGTGTTCCTCCGGTGCTTTGTTTGATATTTTTCAAATACCTATCTACCTAGTTACCAAGAGGAGTCCTCGTAATTGGTCCCGTCGTTATTCTTCGCATCGGCATCGGTATCGAAAATGTGTTCAGGGTCAGTGTGTAGCCTTGTGTGGGCGCTATGACTTAGGTTAGGTTAGAATAGTGACCAAAACGAAAATATATTTTTTCCAAAATTCTTCTAAATCCTGGCTCCATAGCCCCCCTAACTGGAAACTAACATAACCTTATGACACATTCGGATTCTGGCGCTTCACCGGCCGCTGCCGCGGCGCGCTCGCTTCGCTAACCTAACCTAAACCTAAGTCATAGCGCCCCTAAGGCTACACTCCAACCCATTAATTACTTACGTAATTTATGTAGCCAGTGGTGCCCATAATCTAAGCTCAAGTTGTAAAATTGCCCAAGGAATATCAACTACTAATAATAATATCAACTTTTTATTAATTTTAGGGACAGAAAAAGTTCTTCATTCTTTTCCATATCCAGAGAAAGATAGCGAACGGTTCAACAAAGTGGGTTTTTCAAATTGGTGGTGCCATTGTGGGGCTGAAAAATGAATTGATATATAAGTATCGCTGTGTTTGTCGTCGACGACACTTTGAAGATCTCTGTCGCTATAAGAAGATAAGCGATTCCGACATTATATATGCCAGGTTTGTATTAATATTATTAAGTACATAATATTTTATTTATCTCAAGTTTTATAAAAAATATTGCATCCATGTCCATCAATTATTTAGTATTTACAAGTTATTTATACTATGCATTTTTTTAAAACTGAATCCTGAATCCTTGTCCTGAATCTTTTTCGCATAAAACAATCCTGTAACCAGTAGTAGGAAATTTAAAATGTCTATCAAATAAAATCCAAATCATATTAGATTTAGTGTTTCAATAATGTTCCCATTGCATTTCAGATCCATTGTCGCTGAAATATATCAAGCAAAGAGAACTGTGGCAACAAATTAAAACTAAAATTGCTCTTACAAAACCATCAACATCAGCAGGTAACTATTTATCAATTTTACACATTTGTTTGATACACAACCGAAGTTGCAGGCAGCAGCAGTATAAGAAATAAGGTGCGTTGAAAGTTGTTTATTAAACAACTGGACATGTGTACATCTGGCCATGCACATTGAAGGCTTCTGAACCCATTTCAATAGCCAATATGTATCGTATCTATAACCAAAGTAGTGAAATACACTAAACAATATTTGCGGGATAGAAAAACGGTCTTGACAGACAGACAGGCGGCCGACGGACAACAAAGTGAACCTATAAGGGTTCAATTTTTACCTTTAGAGGTACGGAACCCTAACACAAAATGTCATTTAACCTGTATTATTATATTTTCAGATCCAGTGCTCGAGGCTGTGATACCAGAATCAGACACTAACTAACAACCTAGGTCAGTCGTCAAGCCCGTCAATCTCTACAAAAGATGTGCAACGAAATCAAAGTAAGTTTCTTTGCACCAAACAATGTCCACGTAGTAGTAAATTATAAAAACGTAATTAGGAATTGAGCTAGCAAATACTTCATAATATTTAAATTGGTGGCATGTGGCTATGGTTACCTACTATTAGGGTTGCAGTATTACAGCTGTGATTTTAAATTAAATTTATTTATATGCATGGATCATTTATGTGGTCTGAATGAAACATAAAATAATTACTATTACTTTAATATTATCAACACATTAATACAATAATACATATGCATATAGATTTCGACGACCGCTTGGTGCAGTGGTTTGAGCGTAGGCCGCTCGGCTCACTGCACCAGGTGGTAGCGAGTTCGATTCCCACCAGGGCAAATTTCAGAAATAGCCTCGGGATCGCCCCCAGTCCATTGTATGGTACCCATAGTACAAGGCTTAGTTTGGGACCATACAGTTGGTGTGTCAGTCTGGCGATATTTATTATTATATATTTTATATAAAATAATTTCCTTAGCTATAAAATGCACCTGTTGATTTTGAAAACAAAAACCAATATGGTGTATTATTGTACCATCCGATAATGTTGCTAATAAAGTTCGCTCGTCTTGCATTGACCGCGCATTGCCATCGGGTCCCGAGTAGACCGCGCGCCCGTAACCCTCCTGTCGACAACGAGTAGACGCCGAACGACAAGGCGGAGCTGGTTGGGTGCCGGGTGGCTCTAATAAGTCATGACGTTTTGGGAAGTAATGAAATACCGCAAACTAAAGAACTTTTAATATAATTATGATACATATTTTGATAAAAAACCGTGCAAACTATACCGTTCTTATTTCTTGTAAGATTATCTTTTCGCGGTTAGACCATAATCAAAGACAATTTGAACAATTGATAACGTAAAGGTTTAATTTAAATAAATGTATGAAAATACAGCAGTATTAACAAAAAAAAATACTTTGTTTAGTTTCTCGTATTTCATTACTTCACAGAACTTGATCCTAATCGGATGGTGCAATAGTACAGAATGTTGTTTCTTTTTGTTAATCAACGGGTTCAATTCCTGGCTAGATAATCAAATAAAAATCAAATGATGCTGTTTTAGTTTAATCAAAATGGGTCTAGAGGTTCGTTTAAGCATTTTTCGATATTCTCTATAGTTTCTTATCAAGCCACGCACCCACTCTTGAAAATTCACCGTAGATAGGAAATTTTACTATCAGCGTACTTTAATTTCAATTAGTATTAAATATTTTTTATAACCCACTAAATTCTAGAAAATAATCATTATATGCTTTTATTTACTGACCAAAATGGTTATTTTTGCATCTACGCAATTTATGAATCAAGATTACCGTTTCTAAAAATAAAACTGTCGTGTTTATTTTCAGGAAAAGCAGTTCTTCTAGCAGAATGCCAGGAGACCACTGATTTATTCCTATTCCTAGACAACATATTTGATTAGTTGAATGGGAGCTTCATGAAATTGCCAAGAGCCAAGCCGCCAGTCGATTCCGTAACAACAAATTCAAGCCACCATAAAATATGGATGGAAGGAAGAAAAATATTTTGATCAATGAAATTTATTACGATGCTGGAAAAGTCGAGCCTGTTCCTACAGTGAATAACTGGCTGTGGACACTGGAAGCTGTAAAAGTTTTATTGAAGAAACTAAGCGTTGATTTTGTGGTGAACCTCAGATGGATGAATCAAGACCCTAGAAAACTTCGTGGGAGAAATTAGGAGTCATGGATGCCGTAACAATAATCCAACATGCGAACAATTCGAGTCGGCTTTTACAACATTATTAATTAACAATGTAACAAGTATACACAGTCGTGGTAAAAATTGCGAGAATGATTTATGTGATGCATTACACACCCTCCTCATTGGAGACCAGCCAGACCAGACCAGCTCAGTAGAATTCGATTTTGAAAGCATTCTTAACACAGTTTACTTCTATTGAGGAGAAAGAAAAAGACCCCGCATTATAGCACCACTACAGTATGTGAGCGGGTGTTTCTTAAAAAAGACTAAAACACGAATATTTAAAAACTGTTCGGAATGTAAAAAAGATTTCATGAGTGATGATCAGTTAGAATATATAAGGTACAGGGCATATGCCGGAAGACGGTGGCTTTGTTCTCCTAGTCTTGGATGAATGCAATTAATTTCTAATATTCAAGATGTAATCAATATAATTTTGAAACACCATTTGGAAAGAAAATGCTTGAAAGACATAGTTAATACAGCTTTAATAGTATTATTAGATTTTGACTTCATAACATACAACATGCCCAAACAAAAATTGATAAATTACTTGATGAATGTCTGTGGTAGGTTTATGGTATTTAATTATTGTAAGAATTTAAATAAATATGTATGGGAAAAACAAATAAATGATTATGAAGACGTTTATCAAGTTAAAGCTAAGAAACTTCTAGCCAAATGTTGTAAACGAAAAAAATATGTTAAATTTTACTAATAAAAACCAAATGTACCAGAGAATTCGTTGTTATTGAATTAATTGTTAGTTTTAGGTACTTTAATAACTTGCTGTTTTTCAAATAATTAATTACTTTCAATGTTTGTTTATCATAAGGATAACTTTCAAATGCATTGCAAATGTATCCAAAAGCAAACTGATAAAATCTACTTTCAGTGTTGTTTTTTGAGGTTGGTAAATTTGTTGTTGTGGTTTTTAAAGTAAACTCTCAAATCTAGTATTTTATGTTAGATATTTTGTTTATTTTACGCTAGAATTTTGTTATCTTTTTTACTTAATTTCTTATTTTCTATAATGTAAATTTTCGTTTATATTGTTAAACTTAATCTAAAATCTGTGTATTGTTCTAATTTTGCTAATTGTTATAAGGGCTTTCCGAAGTGTGGTATTTTTTAATTTTTGATTTACTTATGATTGAGAATTATTTCCATGTACGTTACGCTAGGCATTATAAATGCTTACAAGAAGTATGCTGATCTGAAATCTACCGTCAGTACTTTGTAGCTAGCTTGTTGTTTTTTAAGGTACCTACTTTTGTTCATCTACCACTACTACAGTTTTTGTTTATCTAATATCATTGTATGTTCATGTTATATTTCCTGTTTTTATAAATATTTTATCAAATACCATTTAATGATGAATATTTATTATAAACTATGTGCTATATAATTTAACAGCATTGTGTTTATTTTCTATTTTTAATGCACGTAGAAAGTTAAAGTAGTAGATATATAAAGGCATTCCTTGGTATTGATTTTTGTGTAAATCTGAAAGGCGTGTGTTTATCTATAGTTTTAAGTTTATTTAATAATAGGCTATTAATTTAACTATTACGTTGTAAAGTAAGCAATTACCTACTGTAGGCATCATACAACAATTTATGTTTTTAAGTAAACTCGTCCATTATGTTACCTATTTTGTTTATTTTTCGCTAGAATTTAGTTTTCTTTTATACTTAATTTATTATTTTGTATAATGTATACTGATAAAATCTACTTTCAGTAGTTTGTAGCTAGCTGGTTGTTGTTTTTTTAAGTTACATACTTTTGTTCATCTACAGTTTATTTTGTTTATCTACTATCATTGTATGTCCATTTTATGTTTCCTATTTTATTAAGAATAAATATGTGTTTCTAATAATGTAGCATTTTATTTTCAATAGATAATATATTTAATAGCACCTATACAGGTTACTAGGTACCTATAGCCACATTCCTGATTTAGTTCCTAACTTAAAATCCAGAGGCGCTAGTTATGCATTCCCTTATATACCTATAACATTGGTCTCTATTTCTAGTATATACAAGGTACTCTGTGAAATATACTCTGCTATTTTCTAACTAGTCCGTTGTATTTTATAAATTAAAAGTAAATAAAAGTGATAATCAATTGATCGAACTTAATTTTTATTATAATTAATCAATTATATAAACAACTAAGATTATTTTAAGGTTATATAAGTTTTAAAGGTTATGTTTCGTTTGTAGCGGTAGTTATTTATGCGGAAATTATGAAATAATATTAGGTAATAGGATGGCTGAAACGAACACTAATACGGACAATGATAAAACGGAGACACAGAACACTGATAATGTCTCTAACGTTGTCTCAGAAGACGCATGGCTGGTAGGTGCAATATATTGAATATGTTATAATAACCATTCCATGTTCAGTTTTGTACAAACCACCATCAAAGTAATATTTAACTAGTAATTATGAATCCCGATTCAAGGTCCGAGTCAACCGGTCTTCCTGTTTACTGTGTTTGCTATTATAAAAATATTTATGTATTCCCGTACCACTCTGACTTCCTCGTAGGGCCTTATTATGTGGAATTCTGTGAAAAGCTAATTAACTGAATACTATTTAATTTGGTGTTCAATAGTATAAGTTTCTCTGC
Source organism: Notodonta ziczac (assembly GCA_918843915.1). Classification (NCBI taxonomy): domain Eukaryota; kingdom Metazoa; phylum Arthropoda; class Insecta; order Lepidoptera; family Notodontidae; genus Notodonta; species Notodonta ziczac. The sequence goes on along the minus strand of OU974043.1, from coordinate 9,992,799 downwards.
CTTCCCCTTTGGAGTGCTTTTTTATCAAAAATAAAAGTAGCATACCTCCTTATTGAAGTCGGTTGGAAAAGGGTTTTTTACCTGACTTGCCTGATGTTTATCAGTAACTGTAGCCTGTAGATACTTGCATTGACAAGGCATTGCTTGCACATGGCTGACCTTAAGGGAAGGGGATGGTAGGGGCTGGGTTATGTGGAAACAATATCAATAGGTGAGGGGGTCAGTCACCTCAAGGTAAGCCAGTATCACCAAGCGGGTCTATGTTGGTGGTCATTAAGATGTACCCATTATGGTAAACAAAGTAAACTTGGGATCCAGTAATTAATATAATTAAATCCAAAACAAGCGTACCATTGCAAGACCTCGAGACACTGTGAGCACTTTCTGCATGGATCGGACCGCAAACAACATCTAAATATGAGAGTACCCAGTTATTAACTATGACATCAGGACGTAGAACACCTCAGTCCCCTCGTGACCATGGTTGCTGTAAAGCAGCCGAAACGTCGGGAACATGAAATGTAACAAACGTGATAAAATCCGTAAAATAGTTTTATTTCAATGTGTATTATTCGTGTAAATATAAGAAAACAATATATAAACAAAGTAATGGTTCAATATCAATAGTGGAGATACATACAGGTCATGCCAAACGATGCCTAGCGTACCCCAAGGTACTTCGTGGGGTCTGAAATTATAAAAAAAAAATTTATGTAGGTGTCAAAATCTTTATTATTTATCTTTAGATCAGAGAATGTGACCTGTACAAGGATGAATACAAAGAATGCACAAGTTTCAAAGGCAGATTTCATCAGTATTTTATATTTGGTGAGTCCATGGACTGCAATCAGTGGAAGAAGGATTATGACAACTGCTGCAAGTGGGAGAGCGGCCGGGACGTCAAAGCTGCTGTAAGTTACAGTATTGGTTCTAAATCCATGTGTTGTTCCATGATCTAACATCTATACATCTATATAAATAAATAAAATTGGAGTGTCTGTTTGTAATATCAAAATAACACCTTTCACTAAATGCATATAAAAGTACATACGACACAATAGCAAAAACGCGATTTAAAACAATTTTGTCTGTCTGTCTGTATGTATGTTTGTTCTGGGTAATCTCCGAAGCGGCTGGACCGATGTTGACGTAACTTTCACTGGCAGATAGCTGATGTTATAAGGAGTAACTTAGGCTATTTTAATTTTCGAAAAACAATTAGGGTTCCGTGTTAAAAAATAAAAACACATAACATCAAAGAATATCTCCGAAACGGCTGGACCGATTTTAACTGGACTTTCATTGGTAGTTAGCTGATGTTATAAGCAGTAACTTAGGCAACTTTTATTTAAAAAAAAGAAAAAAAATGGGCCCTGTCGCGCGAGCTCAGAACGCGGGAGCGGGCTTTTTTGTTAAGTTAAATTCCACGCGGATGAAGTCGCGGGCTCAGCTAGTATTATATAAGTATAGAATATTCAAGGTGTATAATGGTTTTCTCATTTACAGGAAGCTCTTATTAACAGTGAAAAAAATCGACGATTGGAACGCCTAAGGGCTCACTATAGAAATGATGTCTGGGAGAAACGAAGTTCACCTCCCGAGGACTGGAGCAAGCCATTGCCTGAATGGATGGTGAAGCGTGACGAGAACACCTTTCTTGCGGCAAAAGCAAAAGAGATCAGGGAGGGACATGTAGAGGAAGGGAGTAAATCATCATGTTCAATAATGTGAGAATATAAAACAATGTAGCTATAATTATTTATAATAGGCAATAATAAATTTATAATAGTTGTTACAGTTACAACATGTATTTTATTTCCTGATAAATTACCTGAGTTATTTAATAAAAGATTTTATAAACCTTATGTATAGTTCACATTTCAATGTTTGCTATAATATTCTGAATAGTTAAACATCAGTTCATTTGTATCTTGTTAACCAATTGGAAAGAGTTATCTATCACATAGATAGTCCTGACCTAGCAACTGACTCCTTATCTGTCTGATAAGACACACCACCGCCTTTAATTGTTCACAAACAAATAAGATGTAAGTATACTTAATGCATATCTTTGTAATATGAGTACTGTAGTCGGACCTCTACAAATGAGTCGTGTGTTGTGTGCGAGCGCGGTGTCCCTACGGTACATAAGTGCGACAATGGCGCGCAGCGCGTCGACTTTCCTCGTTGAAGAGCCAAAATATTCGTTCCTAAAAGAGTTGGGTATTCAAAAGACCAATGTTGGTGTTTTTAATGGAAAATGGGCAGCAAATGGTCAGGTAAGTTGGTAATATTTTATTAACTTACGTAAAAATAAGCACCTGTATCAAGACTTGGTACCTTACCCACCTACATAGATCTCAATTAGCTTTATACGAGATACAAATTCATTTTGACGACCGCTTGGTGCAGTGGTTCGATCGTAGGCCGCTCGGCTCACTGCACATGGTGGTTGCGGGTTCGATTCCCTCCGGGGCAAATTTCGGAAATGGTATTTTCGTAATTTGCCCAAGTCTGGGTGTCACTGGGATCGCCCATACAGGTGGTGTGTTCGTCAGGCGATATTATTATTGGATTGGCGACCACCATATTTCTATCACTTCCTGCAGGGTTATCTATTGCCACAGCTCACACGAATACTATCAACAGCCTTGCTGGTGGAGTGTTGATACTCTTACATGATTGGGTATCCAGTAGCGGCAGCAAAATAAGTCGACGATATAAAAAGAATCGCAGGAATTCCTTAATGCTCAGCGCGATGATGATAGGATAGATGGTTAGCTCGCCCGAACGAAAAAAGGCTTATACCCGTACATACTGAATACATAATATTTACTTGAGTAAGTACCTAGCTATGTTGATACATGCGAAATTTATCAGTAACTAAGTTGCTGCCCACGACTTCGTCCGCGTAGTATATAACTTAACAAAAATTTCGGGATTATCGGGATAAAAAGTATCCTATGTGTTAATCCCGGTTATAAACTATCTGTGTTCAAAATTTCATCCAAATCTGTTCAGTAGTTTTTGCGTGAAGGAGTAACAAACATACATCCACAACTCACAAACTTTCGCATTTATAACATTAGTAGGATGAATTGTGGGTTCAGTGAGCTATGCAAACGTAGGTAAATAACGACGCACATCATGATAAGACTAAAATAAGCGCAGAACATTCGTATTCTCGTACAGTGTCTACAATATGTTACATTGCAGGCCCTATTATCTCTGAATTAGCGTTCTATAAAATATATACGAGCCTAGCCAAACTTGCCGAATTCCTCAGTAGGTAGGTTAGGTACATACCAACACCAAGGGCCATTCGCGACGACGGTTTGTAGACTCACAAGAAAGGGGACCCGAAAAAAGGTGCTAGGAATGCGTCAAATTGTTGCATAAATCTGGTCCGTTTTTCTTGGCGTTAAAAAAACGAGGCTCTGAATAAAATAATAATAATAAAATTGATTTGCCATTAATTTCAACTAACTTACATGTTAGTAGCTACTTACATAAACGAAATAAACTAGGGTTATAAAACAATGGTAAGTGAAAAATGGATGAATTCAAAGCATTTATTTTGTTTAGGCCTACGGGGGCACTTACAAATTGTCAATTTTACATTTTTTTCTTTTCTTATATCTACAACCGGATCGGAACGCGATCTCGACTGAGAAGATCTGGCAAGAAACTCAGCAAGAAGCTGAAGGTAACTGTGGCTTCCACACTAGGACAAGCCTGTCTCTCTTACCCCATATCTTGGTATTTCATACAGGTAATCCAATCGTTCAGTCCAGCGAATGGTAAAATAATAGCGGAGGTGCAAGCCGCGAGCCCCGCGGACTATGAAGCGTGCGCTGCGGCGGCGCAGGCGGCGTGGCGCGCGTGGGCGGAGATGCCCGCGCCCGCCCGGGGCGAAGTCGTTAGGCAGATTGGAGACGCGCTGAGGGAGAAACTGCAGCCCTTGGGGCAGCTGGTGTCTTTGGAAATGGGTGAGTCATTTGCAAACATATTTTAGATGTCAACTCATTTAGATTGACGACCGCTTGGCGCAGTGGTTCGAACGTAGGCCGCTCGGTCCACTGCAAATGGTGGTTGCGGGTTCGGTTCCCTCCGGGGCAAATTTCGGAAATAGTCTTTTCGTAAACCCTGGTCTGGGTGTCACTGGGATCGCCCCCAGTGCATTGTACGGTGCCAATAGTACAAGCGTTGCTTAGTTTGGGAACATACAGTTGGCATGTCAGTCTGGCGATATTTATTTATTATTATTATTCTATATAACATTAATTAATAACAAGATTGTTACATACCTCTCATCGTATTTTCGTTTTCAATGTCCTCATATCTGGCCGTAGGCTTGAACCTGACGGAAATTTTTAAATATAGCTACTACCTGCCTCTGCTGGCTATAATTCTCTAGAACGTACAAGTACCCACGCTAGATATATTTACAGCCGATTTTTTAAAATACTACCCTAGATCGCGTGAAAAAATGTTCAAAGTACCCACAATATTGTTACAACCGAAATCTTTTTACAGGTAAAATCCTCCCCGAGGCTATAGGCGAGGTGGTGGAGTACATCCACGTGTGCGACCTGGCGCTGGGGCTGTCCCGCTCGCTGCCGGGCACCATCTTCCCGTCGGAGCGGCCCGGGCACGTGCTCATCGAGAAATGGAACCCGCTCGGCGCGGTCGGCATCATCACGGCCTTCAACTTCCCCGTCGCCGTGTTTGGATGGAACAGTGCTATTGCCATGGTATGTATGGAACAGTGCTATTGCCATGGTATGTATGGAACAGTGCTATTGCCATGGTATGTATGGAACAGTGCTATTGCCATGGTATGTATGGAACAGTGCTATAGCCATGGTATGTATGGAACAGTGCTATTGCCATGGTATGTATGGAACAGTGCTATTGCCATGGTATGTATGGAACAGTGCTATTGCCATGGTATGTATGGAACAGTGCTATTGCCATGGTATGTATGGAACAGTGCTATAGCCATGGTATGTATGGAACAGTGCTATTGCCATGGTATGTATGGAACAGTGCTATTGCCATGGTATGTATGGAACAGTGCTATTGCCATGGTATGTATGGAACAGTGCTATAGCCATGGTATGTATGGAACAGTGCTATTGCCATGGTATGTATGGAACAGTGCTATTGCCATGGTATGTATGGAACAGTGCTATAGCCATGGTATGTATGGAACAGTGCTATTGCCATGGTATGTATGGAACAGTGCTATTGCCATGGTATGTATGGAACAGTGCTATTGCCATGGTATGTATGGAACAGTGCTATTGCCATGGTATGTATGGAACAGTGCTATAGCCATGGTATGTATGCAACAGTGCTATAGCCATGGTATGTATGGACATGTAGCAGTCGGAAATTATGGTCCCCGCTACTCGTGTCCACCCACATACTTATTTTAAAATGATGAAATGTACTTATACCCATTGCTTGAAGATATGCATGTTTTTATATGCTTCACTTTATCATCATAATAAAACATACATGAACGATAACAATTAAACAAGCCATATTGATAGTGTTATCACGAATTAACAAACAGTGTGTTATCTCACTATACGAGTAATATCATCTCGGTATAGGATTGGTAAATATTAAATATTGGTAAGTAAATTTACTGGTGTTGATGGTGTGAAAGAAAATAGATATATTCCGTATGAATCGCAAAAAAGTCCGCTATGGATGCCTCTAGGTTTCATAACATTACTATAAAATCATGCAAAATAATTAGTTTCGTTATATTCCACAATTCAGCCGCTATCTTAAACAGTATAATTATTACTTAATCAAAAAATACAAAATAGGTATATCAAGTATAATATGTATATGTACCTATTAACATTTATATAAAATGTTAATACATATATTATACACAACACATGTTACAAGCTTTGATAAAGGAAGAAATAAGACAGGAAACAGCGATATTATTTTATAAGTTGTTACTAATAACAAAATCTCAATAAGGGTAGACGTAAATTTAATTGGTTTGCAGATAAGATAAGAGCATAACACAATTAATAACAACTTCAAAGGTATGTGGTGACGTCAGCGTTTGGAAGCCATCGGACACCACGCCCCTGACTGCGGTCGCGGTGACCAAGATCGTGGAAAGCGTGCTCCAGAAGAACGGCATTCCCGGCGCGGTGGCCTCACTGTGCGTTGGCGGCAAGGACATCGGGCAGCAGCTGGTCAAGGATGAGAGGATGAAGCTAGTCTCCTTCACTGGGAGCACTGCTGTTGGGCAACAGGTAAGGAAAAAACTGCTATTATAGAAAAATGTTAGAGCTCCACTACACTCTTCAAGAAACGGCAATTTCACGATGTATTTTTATCATGATCATGTATTGTGCTAAAGGATACTTCGAAGAGCACCTCTATTCTAGACAAGAAAGTAATTGGACATAGTTTTGTAGAACGGAATCAACCCACATGCACTGCTGTAGACCAAAACCAACCTTGTGTCAGTGGTTCTGGGTTGATTTTAGTTTCAGAAATGTGTATGGGTTGGTTCCATTTTGCAAAACTACGTCCAATTTCACATAGTGATTTCATTCTTGTTAATTTAGGTGGGAGTGGAAGTTCAGCGACGTTTCGGACGCCACCTCTTGGAGCTCGGTGGAAACAACGCAATCATTGTGAACTCCGATGCGAACCTCGACCTGCTGCTGAATGCGGCTCTGTTCGCGTGCGCCGGCACCGCGGGCCAGCGGTGCACCACCACCAGGAGACTGCTCATCCACCAGAAAGTAAATATTCATTATTTCGAATTACCAATAATATAATATACCTAATTGATAATAACGTAGAGTAAGTTACTTGCTATAAATGAGGTCAAAACACATCTTGATACAGATATAATAATAATGTAGCCCTTTTATCGTCCCACTCCTGGGCACGAGCCTCCCCTCAAAACGAGGGGGATGCAGGCCATAATCCACCACGCTGGCCTAGTGTGGGTTGGCAGATTTCACATGTATTTCGAAAATTGGTTAGATTTTCTAAGATATGCACGTTTCTTCACGATGTTTGCCTTCACCGTAAGTAAGTGATAATCATATAGAAATTATGATTCGCACATAGATTTTGAAAAACCCAGAGGTGCGAGCCGGGGTTTGAACCTGGTGCCCGCAAAACGCGTGCTCAACTAATCGGCTATCACTACTTATACGATAAAGATATAAATAAGAACATCGCTAAACAAATATTTTAGCAAACATTTTCATAATACAGGTATTCAATGAGGTGGTGACTCGTCTGAAGAAATCCTACGCGGGTGTGATCAGTAAGATTGGTGACCCTCTATTGTCCGAGACGCTGATAGGGCCGCTACACACGCCCGCGGCGGTCGACGCTTACAAGAGGACTGTAGCCGAGGTGGTCAAACAGGGAGGCAAAATTGAATTTGGTGGCAAGGTTAGAATCACCCTCTCACTAAATCACTACATAGTATAAAAGTCGCTTCCCGTCTGTCTGTCTGTCCCAACTACGCAACGGATTTTGATGCGTTTTTTTTTAAATAGATAAGAGTGATTCAAGAGGAGGTTTATTTATATTACATGCATAATATAGTAGAGAAACACTGATAAAAAATACCGGTGCGGAGCAGGGGGCCGGGTCCCTAGTTTAAAACAGACCAATAGGAGTTTTTTATAAGTGTTGCGTCTTTGTCTGTTCACCATACCATGAGTTAGCACTGGTAAAGCGTTTTCACCAATTTATTTTGCCATTTAGTTTTTATGACAACATGAACCAGGCACAACGTTTGAAAATGTTTCGTCAGTGAAAATGAGAGTGATGGTGCTGGATGGTTTTGTAACTTCAAAATGCACGAACCGATTTTAATGCATGTATGCAATTTATGGTGTTTTTAAGATAACAGAATGAGATAGTTTTAAGCAAAATAATCAGCTAATTATTCTGTTCACATAATTATCCGACGACCGCCGATGACGATATTTATATTTATCCAGGTTATCGAACGCGACGGCTACTTCGTAGAGCCGACCATTGTCACGGGGCTTCCTCACGATTCCCCCCTGGTCAAGACTGAATGCTTCGCGCCCATCGTATATTGCATCGAGATCCCAGACTTGGATACTGGTATCGAGTACAATAATGAGGTCGAACAAGGACTCTCCTCCAGTCTTTTCACAGAAAACTTGGGAGACGTATTTAAGGTATGTAAAATTAGGTTAAGCCTGCACTACACTGTCACCTTCTTTATTCTTGCGGCTTTCACTCTCTTTGTTTTCGGATCGTTGTCGGCATTTTGACTCGAGATAAAATAAATTGAACCTTATTAAATATCAAAATAATAACTAAGTGTTAGGATCATACAGGCGCTGCTATATTTTTCTAAAATTTTCCAGTGGATCGGCCCCCACGGCTCCGACTGCGGTATCGTCAACATCAACATTCCCACGAACGGCGCGGAGGTGGGCGGCGCGTTCGGCGGCGAGAAGGCGACCGGCGGCGGCCGCGAGTGCGGCTCCGACGCGTGGAAGAACTACATGAGGCGGTCCACCGTCACCATCAACTACTCCGGCACCATCAAGCTGGCGCAGAACATTAAGTTCGGAGACGACTGAACATAATCACATATGCTAGGTGAAACAGAGAGGGTATACTATTTTATTTGCAACTTAACTTTGTAAATCTACAACTATCGGCTTTGTGTGACAGTTGAAGTAGTAAAGGTTTTGTAACACCTTTTGTTTTTCAAGTTTCCTCCAAAGCTGATAGGTTTAGAATTACAAAGTTAAGTTTGAAAAAAAAGTATACCTTCTCTGTTTCAACCTGTACGTTAAAATGTTGATACGGATATGCCATAGGTTTAAGACAAAAGAAATCTCGCGATGCGTATTTTAATTTGGAATAGTTTAAGTCAATAAATGAAACGATTTGTAATCTCTGTATTGTGTGATCACAATAAAATAAGTATCTATACACAAGAGTATATTATTAACATTTTGATACACCATACTGTTTAAGACTGAAGTTTTGAATACACAACAGTTGAATACTTCCCTAGTTTATTTAAGCACTTTATCAGTTCATTTTATGATTTTCATTATTTTAGTATGTATATACAAAAACATATCTTACATAAAAGTATTTTACAGAATTCATTAATGATAATAACTACGTAAAAATGTCGCACAAGCATGTGAAATAATGAACAAGGCTCAGTTGGTCAACTGGCCATAAAGTCCGCGATGGAGAACCCGTCGATACAAATGCATGGGGTGTCACGGGTTTCGGTTCTGACACTAGATCTCGCCTTCATATCCCCTTCCTCATAACATAAAATTGATAATGTGAGTTTGTCTGGATAAGGTCACGTGTGTAATTGGTGCAATCGCCACAAGTCCACCGCGATGTCCAGGGAGTGCTGCTTGTGGAACCTGTACGTGGCCGGCAGGTCGTATTTCATTTCTGCTATCACACTGCCTTTGATACCCCAATCTTTTATTTTCTTTTCTATATGTGTTCTGCAACAAATTAGTTTTTTTTTTAAATAGGATTTTATTGGGAAAAATGTTTAAGGGAGTTATGTATGTAATGTTTAAGGGCACTGCAAACTAAGCAAACATTTGTTCAACACAAAGATGGGCGACAGCACAATGTGCAGATTCTGCCAAGAAGCAGAGGAAAGTGCAATGCACATCCTCTGCTCGTGCAGCTCACTTATGCGTTGCAGAAGTATCTTCTTAGGGCGGCATATCATGCATCCGGAGGAGATACAAACACTCACTGCTCAAAGTATTTGGAAGTTCCTGAAGGCCTCAGTACTAGGCAGTGAAATATAATACGAAAGTGCTACTACAGCTACAAAAGATCACGTATGGTCGAAGTAGCAGGATGCCGCCCGAACGGCATAGGGCACAAAACATAATAATAATAATAAGAGAGTTACAAGAATAAATGCAAGTTTGCGTCAGGATAGTGTGTACCAACCTGGTGGATGATTTGTGTAACGAGTAGACACTATCACAGCTGAAGTATGTAGCCATGCGAAGAAACTTCATGTCAATACCGGCATTGTTTTTTGTACCAAAAGGAGGATTCATGAGTACTGTATCATAATATTTTTCCCATCTGAAAATTTGAACAAAGTTAGTACCATGATAAACATTGAATATTGTATTGTAAAGTCGGAAACCTGCAATAAACTGTCTGAGAATTAACGCAAGGACAACTTTTTACAACTCCATTGCAAGAAGTATGCTGAGATAAATTCTCGGTCGCCCAAGATTTATTGTCGAAAATTCAAGGCATGAATGTAGATGAGCCTTTATTTTACATATATTTTTTTTAAAAATCATTCGATGTTTATTACCTGCATGCTTTTGGTTCGAGAAAGTCGCATTTTACAGCATCAACATTATTAACTTCAAATTCATCAACATTCTCCTTTAGGACCTGTAGGGCTTCGTCGTCAATGTCAACGGAGGTGACGGCGCCCGCACCGAGCAGCGCGGCGCCTATGCCCCACACACCGGGCCCGCAGCCCGCGTCTAACACCATGCAATCCTCTATAGAACCATATTGTGTCTGGAATAGGCAAACACTAGCTTAAACACCTATCATTAAGTTTAGTAATAACTTTCGAGTGATTAAAATTGTAACCATATAAGCGTCAACTTTTGTTGATTCTGTTCTCTCTGTACAATACAAATAGGGATACAATTTAAGACTATGAGAATGATGGCAAACATTGTTCATACAATTTTAGTCAAGGTTTGTTTGTGTTCGAACTGTATTAGCATGACTATCAGCCAACAATCAATAAAATCATGTTTTCATTAGGCATCCCCCAAACTAGTATATATTACACTCTGGCATAATTGGTGCATAAGTGGACACAAGTTGATTTAGACCCTTCTAAACTTAGTTTGCAACTTAGCTAAGGCGTGACAGAGGCGCTAGTGAGTTAATGACCTAGTCCCATTAAAATAATATCTTAAACTTTTTACATGGGTTTACCTGAATGGTATACAAAGCAAAAGCTGCAAGATGAGCTGGGGTCTCATACTGCTCATATTGTATCTTGGGTTTTGTGAACCCATTCAAACTCTCCAAGTGGCCCTGCAGGGTCTTCAGCTTCATCCTCGCAGACATTGCTATATTCACTTGCTATCAAATCGGGGCAGTACTGGCAGTATCTGGTTTCCAAATGAAGAGTCTTGGGAAACAAAGAAACCACAGGATGTGGCGTTAGCGTGCTGTAAAGCAGCTCGGTGACTTGTATTCACTATGTTAGCTTCAGGTAATTGTGGGAACCCCTGTAAATAAATTGGAAAAATATAATATGTCAGATGAGTATTTCTATTAATACTAGAGTTGCCTGAAAGAAGCATGAATTAATGAAAATTGATCCATATGCCATCATCATAAGAGTCACAGCATGAATCTTCATGAATTGAACAAATTATACGGAGTTCATGACTATTATGTACAATGAAAGCATATAGGTAAGTATTAATATGATGGTGTTGATTCTGTTGCCTAAAAATATTGTTGTTTTGTTTGTACATTATGATTTACGATGATGACACGGACTGCAATACAATTAAGTCGACTTTAATTGTTGTATCACGGCATCAGAATTGAATTAAGTACTTAATTAAAATGATTGTTCAGTTCTGCATCTGACAGATATTCTATAAGGCATTGATTATATTTTAAAACCACTTTGTTAGCTATTTATAGCTATATTAGCTTACATATACTTGCCTTATTAACTAACATAAGTAAAACTTTGAAATGGATTCCAGGCCTTATAATATTGAGTTACTTACAGCAGTCGCAGAGACTGGTGGGATGGAGCACATAGGCAGCTGGTTGACAGGGCTCGGCTGTGACAGCGATATGGAGGAGGTAGTCAGCGGGGTCACGGCTCCCTGCTTCAACAGCATCTGTTTCTTCAGCTGAAGCTCCTCTAATATCTTCCTATTGGTCAGCTCTGAAAACAATAATAAGAATAAATTTATTTTTAAACGGTAGTTCTTTCGTAATCATGTAACTAAATCACGTCATTAAATAGAATGTTTCGCTGTGTATCCCAAACTGAGCGAGAGCTTGTATCTTTGGATACAAAATAGAGTAACTAAATAAAAATATACAAATAAAAATAACCAATGAAACTTTGCCCATCATCTTTAAATACCATGGTATTTTAATACCAAACTAATATGGTAAAACAAAATAGTACAAGGAAGATAAAAGTTATGTGAAGTTATCGTAAACTAACCTCTTTGTGCGTTAGGCTGAGGAAACGCCATCTAATAAATTGAGCTACTGCTGATGATGAAAATCATAAAAGCTAAAGTAAATATTTTTACGAATAGGATATTAGGTTCATCAATATATTGCACAAAACTAAATTGTATAAATATTTGATTGAGGCAAATAATAACCAAAGTAAAGGCTGAAAGTGACACTGACAATCACAACACTACAAATTACTCTGTGCTAACTGCAAACTACGGAATGGTTGACTTGACAGTCAGTATGACAGAACACGAGATCACAGAGTATCTAAAAACCGTTTATTTTCCGTTTTTTTAATCGTTGGATGGTCAAGTCTCTGAGACTTTTACCTTCCTTGATCACCTCACCACGTTGTATGGACCGGAAGTGGTAGGTTGGTAGTGCTAAGACCCAGAACCTATTAAAAGACTATAAGCAAGAGGAAAATACTATTTCTGTTGCATAAATCCAAGTATTTATCACAGAGTATTTTGTGCATATTTATAATTTCCTGACCTGTGGCATTTATGCACAGAGCATTATGTAGTTAGCTAAACGCACAGAGTTATAATGCTGAATGCAAACTTACTTGACGAAGCAACTTAGCAATATAGACGGAGTTTCCGTTTTAGATTAACCCTCGTCACCTCTCCTGGCAGCGGCCCAAGCCGAGGTCGTGTCCCTTGAGACGCCCTTGAGCTAGCTGCCCCCCTGCCCCTCTGGCTGGAGCGCACTGGCGCTCGCCCTCTGTCCGGGTGAAGTTGTTATGGCCACTCTGGCCAACAACAGTCATATGAAAAAAAAAAAAACGGAGTTTCCGTGTCGGAAACAACGGCTGCAATTATTTTTCTAATTCATATATGGAAGGATGGAAGCTATCGGATTCCTTCCGTTCCGTCAATTTGGAATAACTCTGCTGTACTGCTCTTCCGCATACAATTGTCACTGGACAATCATCGCAATCGGTTTAATGTGAGGGTAGTTCAGACTTCAGTTACATAGAAAACGTCAGACCCAATCAGTAAGTTTATCGGGAGGAGTACCTGCTTTATATTATAAAGGTCTTTGTGGGGTACTTAGTTTCTAGTGGATTGTGGTGCTATGAACGTAAAGTACTTTTTTATATTTCTATATAAAAGCGGGGAGATTCCAACAATGTGCCTAACCGGGGCTGGGGTGCCTAGTTGGGCACATCTTAGCGGTGGACAGGAAAATAACTCTTATTTACTTATCTATCATTATCAAGAAACTTCTCCCAAGCATCAACACTGGCTTTGACAGTATTATTATTCAACTTATCAACATGGTTTAAAAAAAGGCTATAAGTCATCATCGAAATACTTGATTACATAGTTTGCCGCCCCACCATCGCTGGGGACGCCTACTTTTGTCAGCACGCGTTTGCCCTGCGTGCCAAGCTTCAAGAACAATGTCCAGTAGTGGATAGATTACAAATGCGGTGCTTCTTCTTCGGGAACTGTTAGCACGTGTCTACACTCTACATCATACATTGACACGTACAATGGACATTCTGAACGAACATTTCCGGAAATCCGGAACAATTCGGAATTTGGTTTGGCTTGAAAACAGCAATAGATTTTATATAAAAGCATTTATTTTAAAACAATGTAGGTAATAATATACTTTCGGATTCTTGGCAAAACAGTCTCACATAAGCAAGTCAACATTTGGCCTCTCTTAAGAATAAACATAAGACTAACATGCGCTGCCATAACTCACAAATGAATGAACTGAAATATCAGATAAATAATTATAAAAGGACAAATATAAAATTATTTTAATGTCTACATTGCAGTTAGCATTGCATCTTGGTTGAGCAATCTTAGATTAATTTGTTTATTAACGTAAATTATTCTAAATAAAAGGGAACATTAACATTACTAGAATTGACTCACAATATTAGCAATATATAAAATAAACAAAAAAACATCTACTGTATCTAAATTGCATTCTCCCTTACCTGTCTTATTAAGTAAACAATCTTGGCACGCCTTTATGTTTAATTTTTAACTATCTATTTCCTATATATAATTACTAGTTCCCCCACACATAGTTACATTTAAAATGTTAATAATATGTGAAGTTGTTAATATAATAGCTTTTTCATCATTTTGATCGACGAGTAACATCACAGACATGCCAAAATTGTTTACTCAATACGGCATTTAAGAAAAAATATAGTGTAATTATTAAACAGTTTTCACAGACGCAGACATTACAGTCCACAATGAGTTTGTGGTTCAGTATTGATAAAATTTGATAATAAATGCACAACAAAAATATTATTTAAGTTGCCTTTGTCTTTTATGATTATAAAAATATTCATATAACAATTTAGAAATAATTATAACATTTTCTTTTCTATAAACAATTTGGAATAATATTGCACAAGCTCAAAGCTAAATTATTATTATGTGCATTTCATAAATACTATAAGTAATATAACAACAAACCAACACAACTCTTCGTAACTCTAAGACATTAGCTTTTATGACTCTTCTAATAATGACACAATATTATTTAGATCACCGACAACCATAACTCCAGGGCAGGGCGGATACCGCGGGGATTATATCCTCCGAGTGAAGTGAATTTTGACTAAGAGCACATGAATATGGAAAATATCACAGGCAATTCGGACCACTAGAGGCGACCAGGCGACCACTACAAGTCGTGGCGTGAAAAAAGGTACCTAGGTTGATTTTATAGTTGTCGAAATACATCTGTTACTCTAAACTACAATGTGACCGCTCCAACAGAACATTATTTTTCATAATTTTCTCAATTTGTTCAAAAGTATCAGCGCTGAGTTGTCACCACTAGACTCTTTTAAACGGTATTTGTTCCATCCATGATATGACTACAAGTCCAATGATGAAAACTCTGTACACTTAAATAATATTAAAAATAAAAACGACTTAAAACAGAAAACAAATAAAAGTACAGATAAGCGACCACATTGCCCCTCCTACCACCACCTAGTGTTGGTTTGTTTGAAAATATTTTCACAGCGCAGGAACAAACACATTCTGGACTAAATAAAATCTGAAAAATGATAACAACATTTGTTTTTAAAGACTAGCACGTAATTTTGGCACAACGCTGTGTCCTTGCGGAGCACAGTGGCATCGATGTTGTTCTCTTTATATACAAAAGTTTATAGATTTTTGCTCAGTGAAAACTATAGGGCGGCTCGGATAGACTCAGGGGCGGATGGCGACTTTAGCGTGCCAGACAGCGCTGGCTAGGAACTGATCGCGGCCGACTCGCCTCGGGCGGCTGAGGCTACCCGACCACGCCGATATCGCGCATTAGGGTTTCACAAACCACTCTACGACTGGCTGTCGGGAATTAAAATTTCGATTATAATTACAATAGTAAGCAAAGAAAACATATTATCAATATTAATATTTGTGCCCAATGTGTCATGTTCGATGTATCGTTTTCAATTTATTTATGAAACCCTAACCAACAGTGACCGATCGTATCGCTCACATCAATATGGACAGCTGCCATTACAATCGTAAAATGCAAAATAATGTATATTATTATTTTTTTAGTACAAAAAATTATAGTAAATAATTAAAAAAAAACTTATTTGAGTAAATAAATTCTCTTGTTCCATCGCTCATTCAGTGCTATTATAAGCCAGAGTGTAAAAATAACAGCTTGCCACAGCGGGGGAAGCATCCGATCTAATAGACATTACCCTGTCGTTGGTGGAGGTTTTACGTGTCAACTTGAGGATATCATTATTAAACTTAGAGTATTAACGAATATTATGTATCAAAACTATTCTAGGGTACAAAAGGCGTCGAGAGCTCCGTTGGAGCGCCGGGAGCGGGCGCGCGTGCGTGGGAACCTTTATTTTTACACCCTGCCACAATGAGTATTTTACCCCAACAACACTCTTAACTCCAAACAGTACATACGTAACACTTTCCCTGTATAAATATATTATAGTCTTGTAAAAGAAACCTTCGAAACCTCATAGGTCATTAACACTACGTGAGAAATTACACAAGAGCATTAGGATACAATATATTGCTACGAGTTTAACTTATCATTTGGCACTAAATTAACATATTGCATCTCGAGCATTCGTCACATAGTATTTTAACTTGCAAATCCTTTAACTCTCAATTTATCATTTCTAAATTACAATTAATTTTCATTTACTTCCTAATGATATAAATTTGATCGGGCCAAAACTTTCCATGTTCTGTGTGGATGTGATATTATGAGCTATTAACGAAATACACATATTTCATATTTATATTGAGCAATCTGATCATTCCCTTCGCACTATAAAATACCTAAAGGTGATTTTAGTCGCGGGAATGTGTGCTATATCAAACATTAAAACACGAACTCAATAGACAAGACGCTTTTTCGGCAAGTAAAATTTGGCAAAATTGAGCATTAAGACTTTCAATTGGCATCGTAAAATATTACATATCAGTAAGATTTTACTACGTAGCACTGCGTGACTACTTATATATCCTAACTCTGGTAACTGTAACTTATCCATAGGTACACCAATCACTAACCCTCTCATTAATAAAACGTGGTATAGCGGGGGAATAGTTACACACCTAATTATCTCTTTTGTCATTAGTAATTTGAAATTCGAATGAAGACAAACCATGCTATAACTATTCGCGAATTGTCTCTTCTGTCATCAGTAATTTGAAATTCGAAGGTAGAATACAAAGCGTTGTGTAACTATACAACCGCGCCTGTCTAGCCCGCGAAATTCAAAATTTTCGAGTATTTTTATAGTTTATCCAAAATCAAAAACATTTTAAGACAACATTTTGTGATTTGCGACAAACACAGTATGCAGTGCGTTTATTAATACATTTATTTTACTCTAAATATTATCACGGTGGATATAATACTAGGAAATCACTAAATATACATAAATTGCCTGATTATCTGGATAGCTATCGTTCTTGAAATGTTTTAGAGTAAGTTGGATATATTAATAAATGCACTGCACTCGGTCTTTGTCGCGAATTACAAAATGTGCCTTTTATTATTGTCAGATTTTGAAAAATTTCTACAAATCCTCAAAAAATTTGAATTTCGCGGGCTAGATGGGCGCTTTAGCCTTAAACCACCTTTATTAATAAAGGGGTTTCAGATGACTGCTAAAGACGCGCAAATAGTGTACTATGTAGCGCAGACCACGGAAACGACGAATCCTTTATTTGTTTGACACCCCGCCGAGCGCAGTCCCGACCCACCGCTCCTACCCTCTTATTAATAAACGTGAACTAGCGGGCGAATAGTTAAACACCGAACTATCTCTTCCTGTCTTCAGTCATTTGACATTCGAAAGAAGAATACAAAGTATGATGTAACTACACAACCGCTAATACACGTTTATTAATAAAGGTGTTAGGGTCTATTCACACGAGATACATTTAAACTGCAAGCCGACTACACCATTGCAGTTTAGAAAACCGCATTCAAACTGCAACTTAGCAGCCGTCTTGCGGTTCTGATGCAGCTCGTCTGAATATACTCTTACCCGTTGCAAGCAATAGTTGCCAGTATCAATCACTTCAGTACTCTATCCTAAATATACAAAACGCGATAGGAACTCCGCTCGGCCGCCGGTCCGTTCCAATGATCTGACGTGACATGATTTTATTTGTACAACATGTACAATATAGCGAAAAACTAAATATTACAAATTGATATGACATAATATGAGACTTTATAATTACGAGAAATTTAGTTATTGTTCAAAAGAACTCTATAAATGACCGTGGACTTCTCAAGAGATCTTTCCAATTTACTAACTACATTTATAACAACTTGGTTAAAATAGTATTAAAATGAAATAAAACATTCTTTATCAAATAATAGTTATTGCTTTTTTGATATGACAGACATCTGTGCGCAGATGCGTTCGCGGTGCCGCGGCCGGCGCGCGGGCTGGGCTCGCCCACTTGAGCGCCGCGCCGGGCTCGCCGGCTCGTACACACTACATCCGTACGAACAGTATTATAATTACGTTATAACTCTTAAATGTATATTTTAAAAATATGACTGCTTTATGTATATCCATCATGATCACAGCTCTCCAAAGACTTTACAATATCCAAACCTTGACGCTCCAAAATAAATTCTTTATTATCATTTACACCTATAAAACGAAATGACTATAATAATATCTATAAGATAGCTCTAAAAATTATGCCATTTTGATATATTTACTTTGCAATTGCAACGGTCCCTCGTACAGCACTTAAATGCCTCATATACAAATTTTAAAACAACGATGAAAATGACTCGATTTATATTTAAACGTAAAACAAAGGAAGCAACAAAACGACCGACCGACATCTATAAAAAAACAATTTAGAAACAAAGCGGCAGTGTTCGCGAAAATTCGTGCAATAGAATCTAACTACAAGAACATGTCTTAGGAACCTGATAAATTATTGCTAGACCTTCGGGCACGACTCCTCCCCCTCCTTACGAACGACAATGCACCCCGGCGCGGCCGGCGGATACATAACGAGATAAAATCTTATCAGTAGCCAATAGAAAAATATCACCTAAATAAATATGAATATTTTACACGGGCGCCCCGCCGCCGCCGCTCGCCGCCGCGCCGCCGCGCAAATAAATATAAATCTTCCGAACGAGCGGCGGGCGCCCCCCCCCCCCGGCCCCTCGCCCCCCGCCCCGGCCGGGCCCGGCCGCGCGCGCCGGGGCCACGAGTATCTTAGATTTTCTCTTCTTTTTTTTGGTAAAAAATAACAAGATTATGAAATTGATATGCAACACAATGGCGGCGCGCGGCATCACTGCGCCCCGCCCCCGCCGCCCCCGCTCTCGCCCTCCTCCGCCCGCGAGTGCTCGCCGCCCCCGCCTGCAGCCCCGCCCCCACCGCCCCCGCCGCCGCCGCCTGGACCCTTCGAAGTGTCGCTGCACAAACAAAAACAGATCATTGAAACAAATGCACCAACACATATATCACATAACTAGATGTGCCCACGACGTCGTCCGCGTGCAATTTAACTTAACAAAAATTTCGGGATTACTCATCCCCTATTTTATCCCCTTAGGGGTAGAATTAATCAAAATCCTTTCTTAGCGGATGCCTACGTCATAACATCTACCTGCATGCCAAATTCCAGCTCGATCCGTCCAGTGGTTTGGGCTGTGCGTCGATAGATCACTATGTCAGTCAGTCAGTCAGTCACCTTTGAGTTATATATATTTAGATATAATAAGAATTAATTTTTATTTCCTTGTTCATCGCATCACGCGAGAATGGATGGAATGATTTCGCTAATTATTTTTTTGTTGTGTTTGTTATTGTCAGGAGAAGGTTCCTATGAAATAACAAGAATTAAGAAAGTTGAGCGGAATAATTCGAATTCAATATTCAAAGTTAAGACAGGACAACGTCTGTCAGGTCAGCTAGTAACACATAAGAATAAACTAGTCTGCCTAATAGATAAAGTTGGCTTTTACCGCATATACTTATACCACATAACACTGATAATAATAACCCTATAAAACAACAACCTATTGCAACAAGATCGATGAACACATACAAGATTGTGTAAGCATCGGCCTTGGCGCTAACTGGCCACGCGAGAATGACGAAACAAATGAAAAAAAATTTAATGTGAAAGTTTGAAAGATTGAAATCAAATAATACGTATTACCAACATAATTAGACAGTTATGATTTGTGAATACATACTAAACACAAGGCAGCATTATTGTAATATATTCGCGAGTCGAGCGAAATTCGAGCGGTTAACAGACTTGGACCCCTGGACTGGGTGACACTGGGATCGCCCCCAGTCCATTGTACGGTACCTATTATAGTACAAGCGTTGCTTAGTTTAGGACCATACAGCTGGTGTGCCAGTCTGTTGATATTTATTATTATTCTTATCCATTGCACAGCAGCGCCCCTAGTGGAAACGTGTAGCTTTTCCTTTACTGGTACAATTAGAATACACTCAAAACTCGTACTAACTCCAACTGTAAGGCGCGTATTTATAAATCTATCTCAATTCTGAGAGCGATCTTAAGTAAGCTTTTGACTAGACATTTTGTACTGGTATGACAAGACAAACGCGTACTCAAGATCGTTTTCAGACTTGAGATGGATTTATTAATGCGGGGCCAAGTACACTCACTAGTTCGAGTAGGAGGAGCGCGCGCTGCCGGCGGCCGCGTCCGCGTCGCAGGGCGGGGGCCGCGCGGCCGCGCTCAGCAGGTAGTTGGTCGAATCGCTGAAACAGTTCGACAGCCTGCTATAAATTGTATTACTGTCTCGAGTGACATTGTACGTTCATATACTAAAATACACCTTCAAACGTATGGATCTTCTTCTTCCTAGCCGTATCCCAATGGCTTACAAACTACTCAGATTTGGCTGACTCAACCGAGATTGAGCTAGTGGAACTATCGGCAAACTAAATCGCGTTCCGATCCGGTTATAGACTTAAGAAAAATATGTAACAACTAGCTGTGCCCGCAACTTCGTCCGCGTGTAATTTAACTTAACAAAAATTTCGGGATTATTCATCCCCTATTTTATCCCCTTGGGGGTAGAATTAATCAAAATCCTTTCTTAGCGGATGCCTACGTCACAACATCTACCTGCATGCCAAATTTCAGCCTGATCCGCCCTTTGGTTTGGGCTGTGCGTTGATAGATCACAATGTCAGTCAATCAGTCAGTCACCTTTGAGTTATATATATTTAGATTACAATTTGTAAGCCCCCGTAGTCCTAAACCATATGAACGATTTGACTTTGACTTACAACAATATTTTGGCAGTTTTTTTTATGTCTATTACGACTGCATAGATGTTGATTTGTCACACAGGACTGTTGTCACGTGTGACAAATCAACATCTATGTCCCAAAATTGCCAGCTAACCGGCTAGCTTTACTTGCCGGTTAGTTGGCAAATTTGGTGCAATAATATCAAATGCACCAAAACCGCATGCAAACTACAATTTTGTAGCCGGCATGCGGTTCGGATACATGCACGTCTGAATAGGTGAGTGTAATAGGTATTGACCGTAACCAGTGCTTCATAATAGAACCCTCAGTAGACTAAATTAATGAAGAAACATATGGAAAGGCAATTTATAGTAGATAAGTTATTCCCAATTGGCAATCATTATTGCAAAAAGATTGACATCGTCGTCTATATCTATGTGTTCCTCGAGCACGTCACAGCGTAAACGAATGTGGCAATTCCACGCCGATAGCATAGCTCACATGGTGGCCGCGATAACCTCCGATTCATTGGTTAAATATAATCAATATTATAGTTTTATTGTCACTGTAAGTATCTGCTGCAGAGGTTAAATCATTTATCGCGGCAAATTCAAATACAGGATGTTTCAAGTCAGAGTAAGGGAACCCATAGTAATGCGTGGTCACTGGTGTATAATTCTTTCATTTCACCAAGACACGTGCTGACTCTTATGGCACTGTCATATGCGTCAGTTTGCTATAATTCACGCGTTTTCCTGAAATTACCTGACTACAAGCTGGGATTATTTTTTCAAAATACTAGCAATCTACTACTAGATCACATTACTAGTTTTCCCGTTAGCCCCTCCATCTAACTAAGTGCTGGTGTTTGGAGTGGGCGAAAAGTTAGGAGTAGGCGAAATGAGCGAATCTCTAAGCTACGAGGCTATTGACGCCTCCAAATAATCCAAAAGCTTTTATCAAAAGTTGACTGCGGTTGTATAACCAAGCGTGAATAGCCTAGTGGTTAGAGGGGCCGTCCTCGTAGCTGAGAGGTTCCGGGTTTGATCCCCATCCTGGCCATTAAACTATTGACGTGAGCCCACTCCTAGCACAAGCATTAGCTTAGTTGGAGGGGCTAAAGGGAATACTAGTAATGTGATAAACACACATTGCTAGTAATAATATAATTAAAAATAATTTTAGCCCTTTTTGACGTCCCACTCCTGGGCACGGGCCTCCCCTCAACACGAGGGGAATTCAGGCCATAATCCACCACGCTGGCCCAGTGCGGGTTGGCGGATTTCGCATGTCTTTCGAAAATTTGTTAAATCTTCTAAGACATGCAGGTTTCATCACGATGTTTTCCTTCACCAGCAAGTGATAATCATATAGAAATTATGATACGCACATAGATTTAGAAAAATCCAGAGGTTCGAGCCGGGGTTTGAACCCGAGACCTGGTAGCCCGCAAGACGCGTGCTTAACCAATCGGCTATCACTGCTACACTGCTGGTAATCTTTAAAAAAAATAAAAATAATAAAGGGACATCAAAAATGTGAAAGTCCACCTGGCGGTCCTCATCCGGAGCGCGGCGCAGTTCTCCTTGCACTTGTACGCCAGCACCTGCTTGATGCGGCTGACCTCCACGTCGGGGAAGTGGCGGCTGACGTACGAGATGAGCGCGTGCACGCGGCGGCGGTCGAGCGGCGGCTTGGTGGGGCGCGACTCCTGGCCCGCGCGCGACCAGCGCTGCCCCGTCACCGAGCACGTAGCCAGCTCGATGGGCGAGAACAGCGCGGCCGCCAGCCCCCGCGTCACCTTACGGTAGTCGCCCCACTTCACGCCCCGCAGCAACTCCTCGCGGATCTCCACGCCTTCCCCGAGCTTTATCTGGCGAACGGATTATACGGTTTACATCACACGTTACGGCGACGCTGGTTCCTGGGTAGGCTGATAACTGTGATAACCTATTGTAGAGATCATGTGATGCGAACCGACTTGGCCGAATATAATTATGGACACAACAATTTTGTTGTTTCAAAATATTGACAAAACAAAAATATTGTTATATGATGCATGATTAAACTTGAGTTTGCACTTGCGAAACATGTTAACAAGAATATAAATCGGTCAACATGTTTCGCGTGTGTAAATTCATTGTAAGTAAGAGAGGGATGGCAGTACGTCTTCGGCCGTATTAATAAATACATATTAAGTCTTCTAGTTAATACGGTGTTTAGTCGAGTGTAATTTTGAATACGTATACCAACTACAAACAGAATTTAGGTACAATAGGTATGTATGAGCCAGATAGCTATATTTTTAGTCGTTTCACTTGTCAGTCAATCATAGTTGTAATTTGTAGGCAAGAGAATTGGGCGCGTCATATAAAAAAAGCAAACGTGTAGGTACCTTACCTACACAACTTATACGATACATTGCAAAAATATGAACAAAACGATAAGCGCATGAGACTAAAAAATAATAATTTTATCTATGACCTTCTTCAGATAGTCAGACAATCAATAACATGTTCATTTCAATTGTCATATATGAACTCGGCCAATGATATTTTGTGATGGTCAAGTTCACGAAGAGCCGTCCGATAGGGGTTGATAAATCACTTCCATGCCTACTGACATATTTATAAATATTACCAATTAATTTATTTTTAATAAAAATATTATTAGCAATGTGTGTTTATCACATTAGGTACTAGTATTCCGTTTAGCCTCTCCAACTAAGCTAATGCTTGTGCTAGGTGTGGGCTCACGTCAATAGTTTAATGGCCAGGATGGGGATCGAACCCGGAACCTGTCAGCTACGCGGACGGCTCCTCTAACCACTAAGCTATTGACACTTCAAAACTATAACAAAAGATGGAAAAATATTTTTTTCTACACAAACCAAACTTATTATGTTAATTTGCGTTTTTCAGAGCTACTAATCTGTGTGTCCAGTGCAGTACGTTCAATATTTTTCTGTGGAAAGATATGTAAACTATAGACGCCAAACTAAGGTCGGTGACCTCGCCCATCGTGTCATGAGATAAGAGGCAGGGACGGCGGGTAAGGTGGGTGAACCGAACCACTATGGCCGAGCAAATTACAAGACAGCAGATGTTTTTTTTTTTAATATTTCTTAACTAACTAAATACTTCTTTTAATTAACTTCCTCATTAGAGTCCGAGTATGACATTCAATGGGGATGTTCTCGATTATTTTTATTGCATTTTATACATATACTTTGTCTTACAATTATTACCAAATAAATAATTTTCGAAATAATACTAGCGAGTCGAGTGTGACGTCATAACTGAGTAGTTTTAAGTATAAGTAGCTATTACATTTGAATTTATTTAATATTTTTTGATAAATAATATCGATAAGGATTTGGTAAATATCCACTTGTAAGTTAATATAAAAATATACTAAATTGAATATGAGTAATCATCCCCATTGTGGATTCTACCATTTACAGCAGAAGGCTCATTTAAATATTAATATAGGCATGGGGAATGTCTCAAATTTGTTTCGATATAAATCCTTACAACTATCTTGATTTGAAATGGACAAAACAAAGCTTTCAATTCATTACTCCTGTAACCCAGCCCCTGTAGCCAAAAGGACCGTCTACAAGCGTTTCTACAAATCTTCATCCTTAAATGTATGCGAATTACACAAGTCACGATATTTATCGAATGCTAATGTAATTCCCATACATTTTATCGTAACGATTGAGGATAATCCTCTTGACTAGGTGACAGGTTCAACAAGGGTGTCCAACAATGACGAGTTTTGCCCCTCTACGAATCCCGGGGAAAAGCTAAATAGTCATGGAACCCGCACGAAACTACTGTACAGAGTTGGCTGTGTTAATTTTAAAATTAGAATGTGGCGCAAATGTTCCTGTACAAGTGGACAAGGTAGGTACAATGACTCAATAAAATAATTCACCATGGTGACCGCAGACAATGAGTTGCCTTGATTCATATTGTACGTGTACAATATTGAAGTCTGACTACAAAAACGAGCATGAAAAATCTAAGGACAGCTTCACGTTGTAATAGACAAGTCTGTTGTTAGTGAACAATGACTTCCTCCGAAGAAGATAAAATTGGAAAGGGGCTTAAACCTCTATTATAATACAAAATGATAAAAAGACATGCCTGTAATTTTGACTGTAAACCAACAACGCCTTTCAACATTTAGTGATAGGCTGGTTTAGGATAAATTTCTTTTAAAAATTTAACCCTAAGGGTAGGTTATATTGTAATTTTTCTTACAGTCATCCATCCACCATCGGCTGATGGCATTGCTGGATATTTGAGGAGGCCAGACTTTTTACAGTGTTCATTACAAAATTAAAGACACCCAATATTGTACTGTAATTAATGCAATTCTTATTGCAGTAGTGACAGTGTAATATTGGGTAAGGTTGGGTCGTCACCAATGAATCTATTTTTAACCCACGACAAAAAGGGGTGTTATACGTTTAACATGTGTATCTTTTTATCTGTCTGTGGCGTCGTAGCGCCCAAGCGGATGAACCGATTTTAATTTTTGTTAGTAAGGTATTCTGATCGAGAGTGTTCTTAGCTATGTTTCATGAAAATCGGTTCTGCTGGTTTGTAGTTTAAATAGTTATCGCACCGGGAGTTTTTTTATATTTTCAATTTAGAGTTATTAACTAATGATCGCATCAAAGAAATGCTGCGCGTGGTGACTCGGGGCTGGCCTGGCACAATCCGAACTTTAGGTACGAAGCTGCATAAGTACATTGCCGGCTACGCCTGGGTGGACCCACGAAACGCGTTGTTGAGCATCAGAAAAGATAAGAGTTAGACAATAGAAAGAGAGATCCTTGTAGGTACATAAATATAACTTTAGACAAAGGTGTTGTGTGTGCGAGCTGATTTACACTTTACTTCGTCGTAGCAGAGTCTATTTATTTTTTTGTCTTTTGAAGACATCAAAATAGTGTTGTTAAATTTTTAACGAGTGTGTGTACTCACAAGTCTGGGCGCGGCGGGTGTTCCCCTCTCGTTCTCCCGCTTGATGACGAATGGCAGCGCGCGCCGGTGCTGCTCCAGCCAGACGGCGTCAGGCACCGGCCGGTTGCGTCTGCCGTCCCATCTGCCCACTAACACAACCCACCAATGTAACACTTGCTCACTTAACACTCCGAGAGCCATAAATCAATCTCAACTCTGAGAGCGATCTTGAAATGTCATTCTTGTCATTCCAGTACTTACAGAGTTACATGTCAAAAGCGTACTCAAGACCGGTCTTAGACTTGATTGATGTTTTAATACGGGCCCGAGAAACACGAAACCAATTATACCTATCATACACAAATCACAAAAAGTTTGACATCACATATTTTATTATCATTATTTTTTGTTTTAGAATTATGAAGAGATTACCAACTTTTGATGATGTGTGTAGTTAGAGTACAAAGTTATAAGGTTATAATGAACATTTCGTAGATGTGATGACAATGCACTAATTATTGCACTTACTGCAAGTATTTTTTGCGGTAATATGTGCAATAATTAGTGCATTACCAGTCAGTACCTAGATAAATAGTCCGTTACCCTATTATAGGTGCTAGATATTTTATATTTCAATACAAAACATCATTAGATGACTGTCTGAATAAGTAACTTATTTTGATCGTTGATGTCATTATTAGGGCAGTAAATTAGCATGACTAATGATCATTAAAAACCCCAATTTCTTCGCAATACTTTATTTTTCTGATATTTAGTAAAAAATTACATTGATGTATGTACACAAGTTTTATAAGTCTGCACAAGCAAATTGCACAGATCAAATTATAACATTTAACCATTAAAACTGAATTCATTTATATTATTGTAACATAGACTAAATGCCGTCTGTAAGGTGTACTTTTATGTATACCGTTGAGTTTCTGACTATAAAAATAGATCTATCACTGAAATTATATTCATTGATTAAGATGCATCAAATGTATATATTGATCATTATCATAAAGCATACAAAAAATATGAAAATTATGTAATCTCAGGCTGATTTGATAAATTGACATAAATTGCCATGATACATCAATATTATACCTAAATATTTATCGGTAAATAAAATCAACCTGAACCAATACGCTGCATTAATTACATCCATAAATATTATTATCATAATGACAATTGGTGAAGCGCTGATCCCGTATATTTATTTGTGGAATAGGGTCGACTCAGGTACTCGTGCCCCTTGTTGAGCACATTTGGTAATGTATTAAGGTAAAGGCGCCGGTCTAGCCCGCGAAATTCTAAATTTCCGAGTATTTTTATAGTTTATCCAAAATCTGAAAACATTTAAGACAACATTTTGTGATTTGCGACAAACACAGTATGCAGTGCGTTTATTAATACAAATGTATTAATAAACGCACTTTACTCTAAATATTATCACGGTGGATATGATACTAGTTAATCACTAAATATACAAAAATTGCCAGATTATCTGGATAGCTGTCGTTCTTAAAATGTTTTAGAGTAAGTTAGATATATTAATAAATGCACTGCACACGGTCTTTGTCGCGAATTACCAAATGTGCCTTTTATTATTGTCAGATTTTGAAAAATTTCTAAAAAACCTCAAAAAATGTAAACTTCGGGGGTAGATGGGCGCTTTAGCCTTAATGGGGGATTACCCGCCTGATGACGCTACAATTTTTTTTTACTACGTTAAGTTCGGGAGTTACCTAAGAAGTATCTAAGCTCCGATTGTTGGCGTCCGCAGGTACATAATCCGGCTCGAAGGAGCAAAAACTGGAGTGGCGTGTAAATAGCCACCCATCAACGTACTCGCGTATAAGGAAATTTTGTTTATGTGGGGAGATGGTCACGTAAATGCGTCTCGTGAGCGAGGGCGAAAACTGGACGACTGCTACGCATTCTCGCACTAAATTTTGCTCACAAATTCATGGTAAAGGTGGACATGAATAAAACTTAAATAAAAACAAATAAACATACGCTACTGCGCTTCATCAACAATAATAAACTTTCTAGTTTTATATAAATTTCTATTTAAATTCAGCAGGTGAAGAGATTCTTTTTTTTTCTATACATTTTTATTTTATCATTTAAATATGTCAATAATAAAAGCTGCGTCTTAACTTAGTAATTGGGATTAAAAATATTATATTTTAATAAAAGTGCTTTTTAAAATGACTATTACTAATACGTATAAGCGATTATTTTAGAGTAATATTATTGCAATCAACCTTCATCCGTAGTAACTTTAATATTAAAAAAACTGTTTAATAAAAATAAATGCAAAGTCGAAATTTAGAGATCATGGAAACGAAGTCATTTGAGATCACGCATTAGTCCAATTTTTACAATAAATTTTTCAAATGATAAATTAATATTGTTAGTCACAACCCTAATCGTACCTTCATAAGTGTCCCTTCTAAATGCTTTTTATTACAAAATGACTAGACGTGCTTTTTCATGGCAATCGTTCTATATACCTACTAAAACATTAAAGAAATAACCAATTAAAATTTAAACTGATATAAAAATAATAAGTCATAAAAATCCTTCCCTTATATTCTAATTTTCAATAATGCTGATGCAGTGTCTGCTTAGAAGATTAGGATCGGGTAGCTATGGCAAGTGAGATGTTACACTATGTTAATTATTTCATTATTATAATTCCCAATGCCTTATAACTCAAGGTGTTTGTGGCCAAACGCATTTTATATAATTGTATGAATCAACTACAAGTAAGATTCATAACAGACTACTGTCCAATATACGTTTAAAAGTATTTTTTCTTGGTGTAATATTTCCAATAACGAGATGAAATCCAAAGCAGAATGAAATGTGAAGTCTGTATGGCAACGTAATTGTGGCGTTTACTCTAAACAACTAATATTATGTATAATTTTATATGCGAATTAGAAGACTTATTTTTCTGAGATTTTGTACAAACTATTTACCGGGAGCCGTCCAATCACTCAACAATAACACCGTGTAAAGATAAAACTATTGTGTATAAAAATATCACTATTGTAGTTCACCGCAGCCCTGTGCAGGCGCCGCACGTGCTGGCGGCGCCTGCGCACAGGACCACGCATTCGACAAATAAAACGGCTGCGCTCGACCCTTTCCGTCGCATCATCAGTACAAAAACAATAATTATACTCTATTATGAAAATATTACATATCATTTATTCCTAACAACGACGGAAAGCGCCAATCTAATGTGGATAACGTGTATATGTATAATTATGTAACCAGTAAATAACCTATGTTATGTAAAATCAGCACCGGTCGCAACAAATGCTTTAACAATCAGTCTATTGTCAGAAAGGAAGGTACTCATGTGTCCCCTCGACGAGCTTCTATTAGTCAGCTCGCGCAAATCGTTTCTACCATGACTCAAACATCAAACGGTTGTTTCTATGAGTAAGCCCGTGGGTTTTGCAAAACCAAATCCAATTTTCTACCTACTCCTAGGTGACGTAGCCTACGAGCCCGGCGCGGTCGTAACACGGGCGGTGGCTGAAGGAAACTCGTCAAGGCGGCACACATCTAGCACTCGGTATATCATAGAAAGGCACACAATAAGCGGAGAGGTGTGACGGTAAGTAGGCCCCCGGCGACACTCCGATCACAGACTAGATATATCTATTGACAGTCTTCGTTACGACTTTACAAGTCACATCTTCACGACTTCACCGCGCTAAGAACCGCAATATCGCTCGCAACATCGCCATGCCGTACTAGAGTCGCTTATCATCGGACTGCGCCGACACATATCGGCGGACGCGCACCGGCGGGTCGTAAAGCTAAATGTATCTCTCGCACCCGACTCGGATCGATATAAATAAATAATTATAAAACGGGCGCCGGCGGCGCTCCGTATCAGCGACGTGCCAACATCGAATGCGGGGGCAACATTGCGGCTCCGAGCGGGCAACGATCCTCGAGGGCGTCAGTAGGAGAGAGCGCGTGGGCGGCACGACGGCTACTGTTGGAAGCTGTGCGCGGGCCGCAGCGCGGGGAGCGGCGGCGGCGGCGGCTTGACGCGCAGGCGGGCGGGCGGGTGCTGCGCCAGGGTGTGGCGGCGCAGGTACAGCGGCGTCTTGAAGCTGCGGCCGCACGTGGCGCACGCCACCGGCTGCGCCTCGTGGATGAGCCGCACGTGCTGGCGCAGGTTGGACGCGTTGCTGTACCGGCGCCCGCACACCCCGCACTGCACCCCGCCGCCCGCGCCCGCGCCCACTCCCGCGCCCGCGCCCGCGCCCGCGCCCGCCGCCACGCCGGCCGCTGCCAACAACACCACGTTCGCACTGCGCGCCGGGACCGCGGCCCGCCCTCGCCGCGCGACCCGCGCGACCCGCCCGCTCCGTGCGACCCTATTCAAATGCTATACCGAACCGCCCGAATGAACGACCCCATTTCGCGGGGTCGGAAAAAAATTTGAAGACGTGAATGAGATCGACCATTGTAAAAAATCTGATGACCTCAATATCCCAAATTTCAATCGTGCAGATTTAAATCGAGACTTTCAGTTGTAAAAAGAGAAAACTGAATGGCACTAGATTAAAAATCCTCTCCATACCTACTCGGTATATTCTATTTTTTCGACGGTATGATGTATTTGGTGAAGTTAATTGAACTTTATTAGCATTTGAATAGGGTCCGTAGGCAAGTAGACGGGGCAGGGGGCAGGGGCTGAGCGGGCGGCGAGGGAGCGCGAGGCTGGGAGCGGCCGGGCCGCGCCGTCGCCCCGACACCCGCGCGCCTAGCCACCACATTCGCTATGAGACCGCGCGCTCTCTTCTACGACCGATTCGTTCGTCAGAATGCTACCAGGGTTCGCCGGGGGCGCGGCTGTCCGAGTCGACGTGTGCGTGTGATAATGATGTGACAGTGACAATGAGTATAATTACCTTCCGCGTTCTCGTCCCGCAGCTCCGTGTTCATCCCCGCCATGAGATCCAGGTTACCTGCTTCGAAAACAGATGCCGACATTATTATACTGAAGTTTGGTGGCTAGTTTCTCTGAATGGTGTTAGTATCGAATGTACCTTGCAAAGAAGCGAATGGATTCGCTAGTGTATTGTTCTCCGTGTAGTACATTTGTGGGAAACCGGAGCGCTCCTCATCGCTGGCTTCCTGCTCCATCATTTCCATTTTTGGTTCCAAAAGATCAGACGCATTGAACTCTTGACACTTGTCCGGTCTGTCGGCGTCGCCGGGGTCCATGAGTATTTCACTCTCTTCATTCTTCACCTCTTCCGGTGCTTCGAGATCAGTTTTTACTCTAAGGGAAGGAAAGTTGGGCATTTCTCTATAGTCATCATTATTAGGCCTCGTTTGACTAGAAGTTTGAAAGGGAGCTTCTTCCTTGAGATTGTTTCTGGCAACATCGGGAGAATTTCTCGTGGAGCGACGACTCGAGCTCTGCTCTTGGTCGTCGGCAGAAGTAGTCTCGACATTTTGGCATGCGGCTTTGGAGGAGGAGGTAGAATGTGACGGCTTGGCGCTGAGCAAATTACGTAATTGGGAAGGAGGTGATTTTCGATTCACTTTCTGCAAGAAAAATTAAGAAGAGTTAGTATGGCACGAGGCGACGAGGGATACGTAGACTACCGGGTGTTGGATTACTTTGTCGTTGTGTTGTGAACAGTCCGTGAGGCCTCGTATTTGCAGCGCGTCGGCGGTGCGCAGGAAGGCACTGAGCTGGGCCTGCGCAATGTTCACTTGTCCCACATACATAAACTGCAGCAGCGCACGCACATGGGACACCTCGCAGTCGCGCATGAATATTATAGGGTGAGGACATGGGTTGTTCTGG
This sequence comes from Notodonta ziczac, assembly GCA_918843915.1. Classification (NCBI taxonomy): domain Eukaryota; kingdom Metazoa; phylum Arthropoda; class Insecta; order Lepidoptera; family Notodontidae; genus Notodonta; species Notodonta ziczac. The sequence continues at coordinate 9,960,881 of OU974043.1, read as the reverse complement.
AAACAACAATGCATATTAATAACAACATTTAACTTATGATACTATAAGGACTCTGCAAATATGACTATAGCCAAACTTAATATAGTATGTTTATCAACAAATTTGAGCTTTTTATTATGTTATTGATATATTGTTGGTGATTTTCAATGTTTTTAATTTGGTATAAATAGAAAATACCTATTAAAATATTGCTAACAAATTGTTAACATCTGCATGTCATTTAGGCAAGATTGTTATTAAACATTCTATATTGAGTATGGCTTTAGTACATGTGCATGTCATGGGTGACAAATAATAATTGTTGAAATGATGGAAAAAAATTTAAAGTAAACAAATATAAACTGTAAACAATAACATTTTGCATTCCACTACTGCAACAGACTATTAATTGCAGTAAGCTTCCACTGCACATGGTACGCACACAAATGGATGGCAATTTGGACTCATGAATAAAGATTTTTCGACCTAGACCAATACAATTACAATTTCAACAACAACAAGTAAGCAAAATTATCCCTAAATGGTGTTACTGTTCAACTGACAAGATATAAGACACTATGTATAATTAGTGTGATAATATAAATAGGAATAAGGCTCCATTCATACTGAACAAGCACGGGTGACGGTGCGGTTGCGACAATTCGCGCGCGAGCGAGTCCATCGTGATTTTTTACACACGGGTCAATACTTGAAAGTGTTTGATTTTTCCACATCCACTTGTGTCCCCTCAATTTAACCATAAGAAGGTCTAAAGACCCATCTACGTACAAGTGCATACAGTTGCAAATGTTACTGTATGCAATGCCATGTGCATATGACCGCACAATTCTAAATAGAAGTGGATGTTGCCATACCCTTGGTGGTTACTTTGTGCACAAAGCCTAAGGATTCAACACATATTGCACCATAAATTTATTGTGCAGAGAGACAGTAATTCATGTATAAAGCTCATGTTACAGAGTGTTGGGTACTATCAATGTTAAACAGTGGTGCTTGATTAAACTAATTTAGATGTTGTTGGTAACAAGATAAGATTTAAATAGATTAACAACACATGATAAAATAAACATGCGGTGTACTAAAACCATGAGTACAGTTGAATTAAATGCTTGGGCTATTATTTGAAAGGATTCTTAATTGGATAGTTTGTTTTCCATCCCACTAACTAGTTATTAGTTCTTTAACCATTAGGTAAGTCATTTAGTAAGTTCCGCGTTAGTCTGTCTGTGTTGGTAGTAGTTTAATTGCAACAGTGGCCAAATTCTGTTAGTATGCAATTTAAAACAATATTGTCAATGTTTTTAATGTCATAATGGATGATCCAGATAGCTGTATTTTTATGTCAAGTTTAATTGAATATTTTTTTCTGCACAATAGAGTTAAGAATCTAGTGTCTTCGGAATTTGTCATATAATATACAAGTATAATACATACTGTTGTCAATCTGTGGTTGTTTAACAAACATAAGAGATAACCATAGGGTCTTTTATTCATGTTTATGTGTGTGTGTGTGTGTGTATATGTTAACAATGTATTATTGTTATTTTGACTATGATTAATGGTTTTATGTTATCAACCTGACCACATAATTTATGTGTTGATGATTCCAACAAATAGGTGACACAACTGCTTCACATCAAATAATAGTAAATTATGATTGCATTTAATAAATCTAACTGATGGAAAAAGCATTTGTAGGTCTGTAATCTCGCCTCAATTCTAATTATAAATCAGCAACAATGAGGTAACAAACATGTATGGAAACCAATAGCCCCAGACAACTTGATCTATTACAAAATGCTTTTTAATGCATTAAAATTAGGCAAACACATTCATTAGCATGAATTGTAATGGTGTGTTTAAAGAATTCATTATATGCTTTCAAGGTATAAATGTAATCTATAGCCCCAATGGTAATGAGTTAATTAGAAATTGTGAAACAGAATTTTAAAGTAGGTACAAATAAATGAAATCACGAGTACTTAACCGGAACGCGAGACATGGCATTTGTAAGTAGATCAAGTGTTTTATACATAACAACTTTCACTAGAGTCATTGTAATGGTGACACATCAAAGTGTGGGGAGTGAAAGATGTAGGCACTTACTTTAAATAATTCCTTGAAATATGGACTACATGCCGATAGAACCACTTTATGTGCCTCCAGCCGGTGCCCCTCGCATGCCAGGGTGACATCCACGAAGTCCTCATCATCGCGCAATGCCTCGAATTGAGAAGTTATATTCGCTTGAAAATTGTTCCATCTCAAACAAAATTGCTGGTCGCCACCCAGTTCTGTACCTTCCATTACTTATAGACATAACTCGATATCCCTGCTCATTTAATTGGTTGATAAGAATAGTTAATTATTGAAAATAAATATATCACAGTAACTTGCAATTTCAGTCGCCGTCTGGCCGAAAATCTTATGAAAGAAAACAATCAATAAAATCTCGTACCAATATAAGAAAAAAAAACTTTTTAATTTGTCATTTGGATGGTACATTCACTTCAACGTTCCGTTACACGTAACGATATTTACCGGTTTTTATTGCATTGTGGTTTTGTTGAAATTTTCAAAGAGAAAATATTTTTTTTATAATAATAAATAGAAACCTATTGCATTGATTAACCTATTTGAGTTTTCAATGTTACTTGTACTTTTTTTTACATTATTATGTAAGCGCCAAAATCAAATTAAATATTTGAGCATTCACTCAGTAGGAGGCCTGTGAGGGAGCGCTGCGCTGTTTTACCAGCTATTGAACGCTCTTTGTGCCAGACTACGGCTAATTCAATAAGAAGGGCTATGTTTTAGCAGTATATGTATGAGTAATGTTTGTTTCATTTGTATGTTCTACCATGGCGCCTAAACTACCCATCCGATTTTGATAAATGAGGTGTCAATCGATTCGTTATTTTGGTCCGAGTGACATATGCTGCATTTTATACCAATAAAATAGGCAGATTTTCCGTAATCGGGTTACAGTCTTTTAACGTTTTTTTGTTGTAACCACAAGGTAGTCCTAAGTTGTAACAATTGTTGTAAATATAGAATTTATCGTGGGAACCAGGCAGTAAAATGTTTATTATACCACTATGTATACAGAATTCATACAGTAAGTATATCTACAGAATTCATTTCAATAAGTCCAATGTGTGCCATCTGTTTAGTATGCATAGCATACTATACAATTTATACATATAAACACGTAGCTAGTAGTGTAAAATATTAATTATACTTCAAATCAATACAATATATATATATATATAGATACTTATATAATCAAAGTATTTAATCAACATAACAAATTAAGTCAAATAACATTTCACAATGCTTGTTCTCCTTCAACCATTTCCTTCAAGTTCAGCAATTCAAATTGTCCTGCTCCTTTTGTCTCAGTCCTAATCATTTCATCCAAGGTTCTGAAGTTCCCAGGATCAATCAGACATATAATATTGGCTGTGCCAGAGTCCCAATTTTCCTCTTCAATGCTCATTGCAAGATTTACAACTTTATCCTTTGTTTTCTTAGCTTCTTTTCCAGTTAGCAGAATCCTTACCCTCATTTGAGCTCTTTCCAGAGGTATTTCTGCCTTGAGTAGTTGTATGACATCCAGTGCTTGCTGTTTAGCACTTTTATTCACATTTACAGAGAAATGTATATCTTTCATAGCTTTCTCTATAATAGACACTGGATATGGCCTCTTTGTTTCTGGGTTCACACACTTATCTGCAACTGTGGTCGCAATATCTTTGAATAGGGAATCTATCTGTGAATGCCTCTCCTTGTCTGACACCTGAAGTTCTCCTTTCTCCAATATTTCTTTACATATTTCAGTCTGGTCATCTTTGTTGAATATTTTCACCAAGTCTTCTTTTTTAGCCACTTGTCCTTTGGAAACATTCGTGAATACTGTATGTGTCTGTAACACTTCATCAATATCCTTCTCTCTGGAATAATCAAATCAAAATAATTAAATAATATCAAGCTTGGTGCGTGATTTTTATGGATCAGTAGTTTCAGTACAACAGTAGTAGGTACACTAACTTACAATTTATTCCTCCATGATAATACTTTGTTTCTGTAACAAGCTATTTCAAACCTTTTTCCACCTTTTTTCAGTCTCACTATGGCGACGTTAGTAAGGCGTATTTGATTGGTAGGTGTGAATATTTTCGACATGTTTGTAATCCAATATTACTTGTGAGTAAACACTCTTTAATTATAAAAATGTGTTTTATAGAACTAAAACAATTAGCAATCCAAACTACTTTCTAACCATACAAGCAAATCACCTAAATCACCAACCAAACAAAACAGAGCAGACCAGCTGACAGCTGACAAGAATCAGATTATCAGCACAGGATATGGATGATTAACCTGACAGAAACGTATTCTCTTTGACAGAAACCAAGAAGATCATATTACTCAAACATATGTCTTACTTGTGGTCTTACCCATGAAGCGTTCTTCTTTAAAAATATGGTCCATGGTATTTCGCCAGTATCAAGTAATTAATAGCAATAACAAACACATGTTAATACCAAAATATGACCGTCCACTTTGGAAAACCAAAACGTTAATTTCCTTGAGTCACTTTTGACTATCATTGTCAATCTGTCATTCAACTGTCAATTGAAAACTTTGTTGTGAAAGTTGATAAAAGAATAATATTCTTATTGACTGATATCGAACGTGTGTATGGAAGTTATTATTCTATTATCAAATTAAAATTGGCAATCATTTTATTTTACTTACCTACATGAGTACAGTACACACCAGTGATTTGGTCTACGCACAATGTCTTTTAGTTTTATTCGTCAACTAAGTTCGGTTACCCAAAATCCAGCTCGAAGAAGGGTGGTCGTTACTGGATTAGGTGTTGCATCTCCTCTCGGAACAGGAACGGAATTGGCATGGCAAAACCTCTTGAAAGGTCAATGTGGTATAGTTGGCTTGCAAGGTGGTGAGTACAACAAATTGCCATGCAAAATAGCGGGCAAAATACCTTTAGAGGAAGATGGAAAGGTAATGAAGGCATTATCAAAATCTAATTTAAAATCCATGGCTCCTGCAACCTGCCTAGCACTTGTCGCGACAGAAGAAGCACTGTCCGATGCTAACTGGCTGCCGGAATCTAATGATGAAAAGGAAACTACAGGAGTAGCCCTTGGGATGGGTATGATCGACTTGAAAGATGTTTGTGACACTAATGATGCGTTAAAATTAGGTTACAATAAGGTCAGTCCCTTTTTTGTGCCAAGAATTCTGCCCAACATGGCAGCTGGTCATATAAGTATAAAGTATGGGTTTCGAGGACCTAATCATGCAGTGTCCACAGCTTGTGCGACAGGAGCACATTCAGTCGGTGACGCCTTTAGGTTCATCAGGAATGGTGATGCTAATGTAATGGTATGCGGAGGAGCAGAATCATGTATCAGTCCCTTGGCTATTGCTGGGTTTTGTAGGTTAAGAGCATTGAGCACAGGGTTCAATGATGAACCAACAAAGGCCTCTAGACCATTTGATAAAAAGAGAGATGGATTTGTGATGGGCGAGGGTGCTGCAGTTTTGGTTTTAGAAGAACTTGAACATGCATTAAAAAGAGAAGCTCGGATATATGCTGAAATTTTAGGTTATGGTTTATCAGGAGATGCATCACACATTACTACTCCTAGAGATGATGGAAGCGGTGCAGTTTTGTCTATGAGCAGGGCACTGAGAGACGGTGGTGTTAAGACAGAAGATATAACTTATATTAATGCACATGCCACTTCAACACCAATAGGTGATGGCATTGAATCAACAGCTATCAAAAATCTCTTTAAAGACCATGCTCCAAATATATCAATTTCATCAACAAAAGGTGCACATGGCCATTTATTAGGTGCTGCAGGCAATTTAGAAGCAGCTTTCACTATACTAGCATGCCACTATGGAATAATGCCACCAACTATTAATTTGGATGAGCCAGTTGATAATTTGAATTACATAATTAATGTACCAAGAAATTGGGAAGCAAAAAGAAGAATAGCACTGAAAAACTCATTTGGTTTTGGAGGGACAAATGCAACACTTTGTATAGGACAATTATGAAAAAGAACACCAACCGGAACACCATAATATAGGAAGTAACAAATAAAACTTTTTGCCACTGTATTATATAGTATATTTAAAACAGAGTTTACAAATGTTTTTCGACTTTAACAATGGCGAAACAGCCAAGGTAACTCCAGACTCTTCAAGCTGTTTGATAATGAGGAATAGTTCATCATGTACGACATAATATTGTGTCACATAAAGCATTGAAATAAAATAATTTGATCAAAAAATGCTACTTTAAATATTTCATCACTAAGCTTTCTAACAATTTAAATAGTAAATATTTTAAATGCTGGTTTTTTATCCAGTCAATTGATTATATTATTGGAATCATTCAAACTTGCACTTGCTTCATCTTGTTTAACGCTGGCAAAATGTAATATAATACAATTTCAATAACCATAAATACTGTAGAATTCCATCAGATTTAGTACTTTGACTTCTTACCATTTTATAATTTCCACTGGTTGGTGGCTTTTAATCAGGTAGACTAAATAATTGCAATAGCTTTAGAAGTATATTGACTAAACTGTTGAGTATTTTCAGTAATATAATAGATAATTACCATATTGCGTCCATTAACTTAACCTGGTACACTACATCGCGATTACGTACATTATTTTCTATTGAGTGCAGAATTTCTAGGATTTTTATGGCTATCAGGAACACCGACTTCAATTTAAATATTTATGATTTCTCGACACTAATTTATGATGTTAAATTTTCATCTATAAATCTTGAAAGCGGTATATCGGCATTAGTAGATACGCGTCGATCGGTACGCACTCACGGCATGAAACAGATTTTGAATCCAATGGGCAGAGTGTCGGTTATTTTGACTGGGGTACCTACAGCTCGGCGCGTAACAAGATAACAATAGCAGGTTAAATGAAGTGCAGTTGAATGATACAGGGATACAGCGCGACAAGTTAAGCCGGCTGCTTGTCCAGTTTCCGCGCCGGTTGCTGCGGTGGGTTCACACACAGCTGCGCAAACTTCTGGCGGAGGTTCTGCCGTAACTCCTGTCTTTTCTCGGTTATATTTCTTCGTGATCTGAATTCCATTACCTCCTCTATAGGAATATAACTGGTGTCCTGTTCTTCATCTGATGAACATGTGTCCTGAAATTAATGTACATATTATATTATCATTTACAAAATATCTCATCTTTTGTATATATTTGCATCACTGCAATCTGTTCATACAAAAATTTACATCAAGCACAGATATAGATTTACATAGATAAAGCAAGTATCACGATTTGTATTGAAACCAAGCGTGCCGAATTTCTAACAACTACTGTGACGTCATTAAAGTCGGAAAATCCAAACCACTTCATAGACACCGATGCCGCCGATCCCCCTCGTCCCGCTACGATTCTCTCGAGTGATTATCTCGATCATACTCATATTTTTATATCTGTAGTGGCGTAGACTGCAAGTTAACGGCGACCAACCTCGACTCTTGGTCGGGGTTTCCTACACGCAAGTACATGCATTTGCGTTATCTATGTAAATCTATATCTGTGACATCAAGACATAAAACTGTAACAAAAGCAGGTACCAAATACTCACCATTAACATTTCTTGTAGAGAAAGTGGAAAGCCAGAGCACAAGGTCTTGTCATTCTTAGCCATATCTAAACAGTCGCCTCTCTCGTGATTGCAAAACCCCTCTGAACATGCCACTTCTGATCCCTCAGGTGAACTCATGAGTGAGGATGAGCCGGACATTGTTTCACAGCAACCTCCGTTGTTCCCGGACGAATACCCACAATCATGGGAGTGCTCATTGGGCGAGAGGTTGCCGTTTTTGGCGCGTTTCTTTGCTGATTTCTTAGGCGATCGGCGTTTGCTTGTCGAGTCGTCGTGACAAGATTGGCACCCGTCCCCACTCGCCTCATAACACGGCTGAGTGATGTAGTCGCGTGGGGACAGTAAATCAGTCGGCGTGTCTCGTTGCTCCAATATGCATTCTTCACATTGGCACTTCTCATCTGGCTCTTCGGAATCAGCCTCCTATAGAAAAAAACATGACAATCCTGGTGAACCATGATCTTTAAGATTCTCGAAATACACAACTTTTATGGCCAGACTGATACACACCAACTGTATGATCCCAAACTAAACAACGCTTGTACTATAGGTACCGTACAATGGACTGGGGGCGATCCCAGTGACACCCAGGCCAGGGCAAATTACGAAAGGGCCATATCCTAAATTTGCCCCGGCGGGAATCGAACCTCGCAACAACCATATGCAGCGAGTCGAGTGGCCTACGCTCGAACTACTACGCCAAGTCGTTATATTCGACACTCCTCAAACATCATACAAATCATATATTTCGAGAATCGTGAATTTACCATTATACAGCCATAATACAGCTTAAAGATAGTGTACAGATATTTTTTATTAGTAAATTATCTTTTAAACAGTGATGGCTCGCACCTCTTGTGTTTTTCGAAATTGATGTGCGAGTCATAATTTCTATATGATCATCATCACTTGCTTACGGTGAAGGAAAAACATCGTGAGGAAACCTGCATGTCTTAGAAGATCTAACTAATTTCGAAAGACATGTGAAATCCGCCAGCCCGCACTGGGCCAGCGTGGTGGGTTACGGCCCGAATCGCCCTCGTGGTGAGGGTAAGCCCGTGCCCAGGAGTGGGACGTCAAAAGGGCTACATATTATTTTTAAATTATCTTTTCCTATACTAGGTAAAACAAAAAGGGTATACTATTTTTTTTGCAACTTAACTTTGTACATCTCAAACTATCAGCTTTGTGGGACAGTTGAAGTACTAAAGATTTGTAGACTTGTGAAATCAACAGCTGTATTCCTATAACACCTTTTGTTTTTCAAGTTCCCTTCAAAGCTGATGGTTTCAGAATTACAAAGTTAAGTTTAAAAAAAAAAAGTAAACCCATTATGTTTTACCGTGTATATCCAACTTACTTTGCACTTGCTCTCGACCGCCTGTCGCTCCTTCTTCTTGCGTCGTTTTAGTTTTTTCTGTTCTTTCCTCTGTTGCCTCGTCTGTTCTTCTTGAGTGATCTCGTCATACAGCAGTTGCAGCTTGGACACCCCAGTCTTGTGTTCGACAGCGGTTTCGAACTTGCGATAGAGCGCCTCGACAGCCACCGCCGCGAGCGTCTGACACGTGCCTTCTTCCTCCCGTAGCCTTAGAGAAATGCGTTGGAGCCGTTCGTAGATACATATTCCGAGACAAATAAGCACCTGCAAACATAATATAAATTAGAATCTTGGATTAAATTAAATATCGCCAGACAGACACATCGACTGTATGGTCCCAAACTAAGCAAAGCGTGTACTATGGGTACCGTACAATGGACTGGGGGCGAACCCACTGCCACCCAGGTCTAAGCAAATCACGAAAAGGCCATTTCCGAAATTTGCCCTGATGGGAATCGAACCCGAAACCATGTGCAGTGAGCCGAGCGGCCTACGCTCGAACCACTGCGCCATGCGGTTGTCAGAAATAATGTTTCTTACCTCTTCTTGTGCAATTTCAAGTGTTTTGGCGTGTCTCTCCCGGTGGTTGCCGAGCAGCTCTGGCTCCGCTCGGGCGATAAGGTGCGCAATGTAATCAGTCTTAGCTTGCAAGTGCAGGTGTTTGTCTAAAAGGCATCTCTTTATCCCACCATAAAGTGCTCCGACATATCCTTTTTCTTTTTGTGGCTCCTTCTCTTCAACTAACAGCTGGTACGCTCGTAATACCTATTAAAAATAATTAACTTTGATGATGACAAAGTTATATGATTGTAATATCGAGTCTTTAGAAAGAAATCATCCTAATCCGTTTGTGTGAAAACGTTTCTTGGTTCATCATGTTCAGTCCTATGATACTGTAATAGTAAGATAAGGCAGTTCAGATAAGTTTAGTAAAATTTTGAAAAAATGACCATGAAAATAGAAAATTCAGATAACACTGTTTTGTGGCCTTATCATGGTAAGATAAATGGGAAGTTATGTAACTGAAGTTGTTATACAACAACAGGTTTTCTAAACCATCATGAAGCTGTGTTTTTATTGTATGTTGAGGAACACTTGGCACAGTGATACGGCCGTAGGCCATTTGGCTCACTGAACCAAATGGTTTCGAATTTGATTCCGATGGGGATAAATTCCGAGCCATGTTAGCCATATCCGAAACTGGCCCTGACGGGATGTGTGATGAATGTGCAATCTCACCTTAGTTTTACAATCCGCGCAAAAACGATGCTTCCTGAGGTAGTTGTGCAGTGTGTCGTGGAGCGTGTTGAAGTGGACGAGCGTGACGTGGTCGCGCACGGAGGCGCGCATGGCGTCCCAGGCGGCGCACCAGGCGGCGCGCCCGCCCCAGCCCCACGCCGCCCAGCCCCAGCCGCACGCCGCGCCCGCCCCGCCCGCGCCGCCGCCCGCCGCGCCCCCGGCCGCGCCGCCCCCGCCCCCGCCGCCGCCCCACCCGCGCGCCGTGCCCGCCTCCAGTGAGTGCAGCGTGCAGCGCTGTGACTTCTTCCACCTCGGCTGGCTCAGAATTAGGCATTCGATGCCCGTACTGAAATAATTGTGCAAAATCAGTACACATGTAAATGTAAAACTAAACAAAATTAATAAAAGCTTACGTTTCAAATGTTATTATACTAATGGAAATTGACACTGTTTAAATGCAGATAATCGTAAACTGTGTCAGCAGAAAGCGCATTACAACATAATTATGATTGACAATAATTGAAAAAATAAAATTTTTGTGGCTCCTAGTCACAAAACTGGTTGCCTATGTCAACCCCAGGGGATTTGAACAGAAGACAAAAGTCAGCGCTATGAGGATGGGAGCCATAAGACACAAGTTTCCATCAGCCCATTTATTCAATAGTATTTTATAAGCTCACCTGTGTCCATTCAGTAATGTAGCCAATGATTGTGGGTGTATTATCTTGTCTTCTCTAATTGTCATTATTTCATCTGCTGTCAACACCAATGGGTCCAATGTGGGGTGTCCTGATTTACATAGCTGATAAAAAAGGCGTTCCACACTGCAATGTACACACAAATATAATATTCTGTCTATCATTAAATACCGTGATGCATGTATGCATTCAATGCAAACAAAACAGGTTACTGTTTATTTATCTGCTGCATAGACTATAGACAAGAACAAAAAAAAGATAGGTATGTGCCTTTAAATAGTAAAATAAAAAATATAGGGATTTCCATGGGTATTGAAAAAAAAGTTGTAAAACCAAAAATGCGTTATAAATATTCATTTTTTTGCTATCTGTTCCTTAGGCTCAGAACCCCAATCTCCACCCAGCCTTTCTCCAATTCATTATATTTTTTTTTCTGACCCTATGCAATTATATTTCCTGGAGACTTATATATTACTAGCCGTCGCCAGGAGCTTCCCCCGCATAGTACTTCAATATAATAAAAGTAGCCTTAGTCTTTATAACATCAGCTATCTTCCCGTCAAAATCGTTTCACCCGTTTCAGAGATTAGTGGGAACAAACGGACCAACTAACAGACCAAATATATAAATATTGTTTCTTTTGTTTTATATTTACTGTATATACCTACATTTTGACATAACAAATGGACATTTAAATTTGAATAATTTGTATAGATTAAGCCTTACATAATGGATGATATTTATCTAGGAATCTTTATCTTTATTTATAAAGGAAGCAGTAACAAGCTTTGGCATCTGTGTGTCTATTGGCAAAGGCCTCCCCACCATTTCCGTTCTCTCTCACATGCAGCATCCCTTGTCCAGCTTATAATTATATTTATGTCTTAATCACAGAATGTGTATGATCACTACACAGTATAAAACAAAGTCGCTTCCCGCTGTCTGTCTCGATGTACGCTAAGATCTTTAAGACTATGCGAAGGATTTTGATGCATTTTTTTTTATAAATAGAGTGATTCCAGAGGAAGGTTTATAATTCATGCATAGTAGAGAAACCCTGATAATTTTAGAGCTGTGTGAAGCTGGGGCGGGTCGCTAGTTAAGGATAAGCCTTGGCACTCGTCAACATCTCATGAGAATAGATTATTAAGGGGTTCTAAGATTTTGAGGGAAAAGAGTGACTAAATAGCGAATTTTCATTTCTGTTGACAATACCATACATGCAACAGAGGTCATAAAATCTCATAAACATCGCTCCTATTCTCATACAAGCTTAGGTTATAACCAAAATAATTGTTAAGTACCTTCTTCGACAGCCAACACAAGGAATGCTTTGATTTAATACATTAAATATATCTGAAGCGTCTACTCTGAGCGCCGCTTTTAGTTCGTCGGTCGTTAGAATTCTATATTTGCGCATAAATTCTTCGTATTCACGACCTTTCACTTGTGGATTATCACATATTAGACCCATTGTGTTCAAATCCATAATCATCTGCGGACATAAACAAAATTTAGTAGTTTCCAACAAAGAATTAAATTCACAAAATAAGGTCATCCACAAGACGTCATTGCATTGGAGGAAATCAATGATCTGGGGAAAATTTACATCCTCGTTATTGAATTATAATGACAACGCATGTAAACCAGAAATTGAAAACAAGCAAAATAATATGTTTTCCTCAGCAAAATTACTAACTAAATTACACTACATTTATACTTGAATAATCTACGCTCAGTATAATGTCAAAGTGCATTAAGCTACTTACAGTAAGATTTTCGTAGATAGTTAACGGCAATTGCCGTCTTTTTATCACAGGTTCCTTTTCGCTGTTGTATATATCAACCAATTTCGCCATTTCAATGATTAATCATATAAAATCGCAGCTAAAATACACAAATATAACAAAATGACGGCCAACTTCTCTAGAAATACACGTCGTGCGATGCGTCTGACACCAACCACAGACAAAATAAATTCGTTTGCGCACTTTGCTTGCGCAAGTACAGATAACAATAAGAAACCAAAGTCGTGGACAGAGTTAGATAGCCAAATCCATATGATTAAAAAGTCTATGGACAAATCGCAATTCCATCTCTTTCACTCAGTAGAGTAGAGCTTGGTACCATGCGGAGCAGCGATTATCCGTCCCATTAACTTCATTGCAAAGGTAAGAAAGTTTTAACTGCTACAGTGCTACAATCTCCTTGGTACCACCCAACTTGTCCCAAAAAATGTTTATTCTTATATGTTTCGGGTTGAGGCAAGAACTTTATACATAAAATACAAGCTTCTTGGGTTGAGGCGTGACGAGGCGGGCGACAAGGGCGACGACGTCTATAAAATAAAACGATTCTCCGATGATGGTTCATCCTGTGCCGTTGTGCGGTTCATGGACGGAAGTCAGTAAAGGTGTATATACGATGAACCGGTTATTTAGCGGATACGTAATTTCACCAAAAAGCATGACTTGTGCTCCGTATTATTAAATTGATCTCAAGCAAATGTTAAGTATGAACGCGATCATCAGAATGTCATTCTTTTTTTTGTGGCTTCGTTGTTCGCTTTTGACATTATAATTTTGTAATAGAATGACACAAGAATGTCATATCACATATCTGTGGTCATATCCTGTGGGGCTATTTTATAATATTGCTCAGACTTGAGATAGCCTTCAATAGCCTTTTCTATTTTTCTTATCTATAATAAGCATAAAGCGTAAAAACGAAGGGAGAATGTGCTCAACAAAAAAAGGGGGACATTGAAACTTACTGAAAGGCAAGAAGCCCGCCAATTTCTAAAATCTGGTCCGTCAAATTCAAAAGCAAGCAAAAAGTTAACAAACGAACATACAGCAAACGGTGCCAATATTTCTGCATTAGTTCTAAAACATGCATTTAAAAACTTTATTGGATTATTTAAAGCTTTTTATTCCAATATCCGTGGTTATCGGTGGTGTTATGTTTCGTACTGAATTAAAAATTCTTTACGATAAATTTCTAGACCATCCAAATCCTGGTGATGAACTAAGAGGGATTTATACAGATACAGTACTAACTCAGTATGATGGTAATATTAAAAACAAATTGTACTTGGCTGTGTTAGGAGTAGTTTTTGATGTTACAAAAGGGAGAAAACATTACGAGAAGGGTGGCGCATATCACTATTTTGTTGGTGAGTACAGTCAAGTGAACTTAGCAATGTTTTAAAAATGAGCGTTTAATGCGTCATCAATAATTTTCTCTAGGCAAAGATGGGTCAAGAGCGCTCATCACGGGTAACTTTAATGATGAAAGCAGAGATAAGGACCATGTACTGGATTTATCCTGCCCTGAATTGTTAACATTACTGCATTGGAGAGACACCTTTCATTCTAAGTATGAAACAGTGGGTAAGTGTAACATACAATATTATGACCTAAAATAATAAAAAATAGCGAAACTCGATACCTATACACAATGTTTTGTTTAAGGTATTGACATGTTTTGTGGTTAATGTATGTCTCAAAAAAACACTGCCTAACATAATTATGAATGTTAAAATTTTACTTTTATAACCATAGGTAACTATCAAATGGTGATAATTGTACAATATTATTTATATAAACAATCAAAACCACCACAACACAAAGTTTTTTGATAAACATTATATTTATATAAGCTCATAATCTGAGTATATAAGTATAAAATTTTAATTAGTAAGTATTTTAATAAATACCTGTGTTTCTTATTTACACTTATTTTTTGCTTGTAAGCTGAGGTGAATTTATGTACCTACCTATAAGTACCTACACTCATAAATGTTATGTTATATTCCATTCCTCAGCTCTCATAGCAGTTTCAATATTATTATGAGTGCTGGCTGTAACCGTTAGAAAGCTTATTATTGAAAAAAATTAAATCAATAATTATTATAAGGACTTAAATTTAACCTAGATTTTTTAGTTTATTATTATTTCCAGGGATTCTGATTGGCAGATTCTATGATCAGAATGCAGAGAAAACAAGTTACTCGGTGGAGTTTGATAATAAAATTAAAAAATGTGAGAAAGAGAAGGAAATGTTCCGTGAAGAAGATCTCAAATATCCACCATGCAACATTGCATGGAACATTGACGAAGGCACCAAAGTGTGGTGCACCAAATCAAGGTGGTATTCTCTGCTATAGTTTGTGCCACAATACCATAACTGTGGCTTGTGCTGTCAGTATAATTCTTTTCAATTTAATATTGAAAGGTGTAACTGAATTTCTTTATTGCATGAATTATTTATCTAATCTGCTAAGGTAATGTCAATAACAAAAATCTTCTTAGAAATTCCGACTAATTTTTGAAACATGTATAATCTGCCGTGTGCACTGGGCCACCATGACGGATTAAGCTGGGTATTCATTGGGAAATATTTATTTATAAACTGTGTAAGAAGTACATCATGTTTTTAAACAGCTTTACCACATGTTTACTGTAAACACTATGACTGAAACTCCATCCCTCACTTGTCAGTTGTTGCTAGGATAGAAGCTCGAAACCTGGTTGTTGGACCACACTGACTTTATGTTTATAAATTCCGCAACAAACGTGCACACCTGTCAACTGTTATTAGGAAAATAGATGTTTCGCCTTGCGCTCCATTCAGAGTGCAGAGCATGGCAACATGTATCTGAAACAATTTACATCATCTTTGGTTATAAACTGTTTATAGAGATGAAGAATCACTGTGAAACACTGTCCATAAACAAATCTTGCCTGCTGAGTACCTGACTTTATGACCTGAATCATGCTGGACTTTGAGAGGAGATCCATGCCCAGGAGTGGTACAAATAAGGGCTAATTTATTATAATTTTATTTAACTTTTCTTACAGTGGTGGAGTAACAAGGAGTTGGATTGGAGTACCACGACAGCTCTATACACCCGGCATAGAGAAACCTCGCTGTGTGTGTGTGAATACCGAGGATAAAGATCACACCCTTCTGAAGGAATACAAAAATTGTCCAAATACTTCTACAATATGTATTATAGAAACATAATGTGAAAACAGGGTTGAGTTTGAATACATTTCTGTATTTTTTATATTATAATAAGATTAGATAACAAGCGAACAACCTACCTGATGTTGAGCCGTTACCATAGCATATAGGTGCTTGCAATTCCAAAGGCATTGCTGGCATGTTTCCAACCAACCGAAGTCGGGCAGAGGGAGGGAAAGGTTTGGGCTTCTGGCTCTTTCACCCATCATACTAAGTGAATCAATGAATCTCAATTAAGTATTAATTTATCTATTTTAAGAAGTAAAGCATTTAAAAAAAGTGTTTTTGTATATAATAAGTGCTCACTATTAATAGCTAATAAAATACATTATCCACGTATTGAAAATGTTTAATTTGCATGAATATAGAAACAAAGAAATTAATAATACCGTAGGTAAAAAGTCTTACAATTAACTAATTATTATCTTTTACTGGCAGTGTGGTTTCAGTTTGTACTACTTCATCTAGCTCTAGGCACTCTATTGTTTTGAGGAACACCTGCATTGGTATCTTCTTTCTGTTCAGGAAGGACTTGTTTCCCAACAGTTTTTTAATCTTGGCTCTACGCTTCTTTATTTTCTCCTTTGTGTAGTGGTTACCTAATTGGAATGTTAGCAGTCTTTTAACTTTCCTACCACCTATAAGTAGATCGGTGTCGTTGTTTTGAGTCTTCGGTTCCTCGTAAATTGTTTCTAACGTTTGGGACAGGGACTTCACTTTTTTGTTCAGATATAAAGCTTCAATCTGTTTGGGATTCGCGTTTTCTACCATAACACGCTTACTGGGTTTCATACTAACCCTGCGATTTGATGATTTGCTTGTTTCAGGCATTATAGACTTCCGTTTTCTTAAAACTCGTGATGTTAACTCGGGTAAAGGTAACGTATTTTTTTCTGAACACGGTTCGTCTATCTCCATTATATCTAAATGTGCCATCTTATTTGGTAGTTCTGCGTCTAATCTGAAAAAGATGTAAATTACATTTCTTAAATTGTGCTAACCGTGCAAGATTCAAGTTTGTATAATTATATACAGCGTAGGTATTTAGCATTCGAATAGATTAACTTACTTTGATGCTTCCATATCATAATACAACTAAAGAGCAACTACAACTAACTTTTAGCATAAATTAATGTGCTTTATTAGCATCATAAAGCTGAGAAAATCTCTGTGTACTCCATTTAGTCTTATACGTTCCTCAACTTTGCAATAAATCTTCAAAGGAAATGGCAACTGCAGCTGTTACCAACTTCGTTGTATTTGGTTGTAGGTATAAGTATAATTTATCTTTTGTGTACCATCGCGCATCGGTTATATTCTCTTTGGGTACCAAAAAGCTTCTTGGTACACAGGCAGGTAGTGTTGTCGCTGAGAAGATTGAATAACCGTAAACATAGAGGTTTTTTTGTTAATTTTGGCTGTTAATGCAGTTAACATTCTGACCACTGCAGAAATGAAATACATATATATAACTTTAAATTAGAGTGCATGAGGTGCATAGAGTATATTTAGTGTAACTGAGCGTATCGTTTTTTAGTTCAACCTGCCGGCACCAATAATCTGTTTGAATCAGTTTCAGTGGACGACAGATATTTGCATAATCGTGGCATAATAATTACTAGCAAGGTGTGTCTATTTTCGATATTTAATCAGGTGCTGTAAAAGCTTATGTACAATTAATTCAAAAATAGCTGTTTGCTTTTATTTCTGTGCACTGTTGCTGTCCCTGTATACCACAGAGTACCTTGTATATACTTGCTGTATACGCATTGGTCAGAGTTAGGTAGGTACACTTCTATTTTTAATAATTCCATGTGTATACCAAAGAGAATATAATAGAGGTGTATAGCATCAATGTGATTGACATGAAGTGAAATACTTTTTTAAACCCTTTTAATTAGCATTTATTTCATAATAAATAAATTTCATGCATAATCCAGTTACTTTGCTATCCTCACGCCCAAAAACTTATCCCATGGGAGTAGGCCCGTCTACCCTCGCGTAAGCCATAGGATCCTGCTGACACATATCTTTTGCTTGATAGTGTTAGCACATTTTTTTATAGATCTAAGTCGGCAAACAAGTTTACGACTAGCCTAGGTAGGTATAGATAATTTGTAATACAATGTACCAAAGCTCGCACGTTGTACGTTTGACGTGCAAGGGGGGTGGAGATTGGGTTTATATAAACTCTTTGAACTGCTATATAACTTTGTAGGAACTCACCCTAAGTGATTAACTTAAATGAAACACTCGTCGTTTATAACGATTTATTGTACAAAACAATAATACATTAAAATGTACAGGTATGTTTAAATTTTTGGACTCAGGTCCCAAACATTGGACAATCGTGTGAATTGTCCTTCCCTTACAGACACCATATTGCTCGTCGAGGCGTCAGCACTAATAGAAATAGAATCGGCTCTAGATAAGCAAACTAGATTACAAGATAATAAAAATATAACAATAAATTAATGAGTGCTCTCAACTTATTAAGTACACATCGTCTATCGCACTGCTTCTGTCGACGGGCACCATGTAGTCTTTAAATTAGAACAACGTAATATAACAAATTAAACCTCCTAAGCATACTGTAGTATATACACATTATGAACAACATTATGTCCTCTGGTGAACTAGCGCAGGTGAACAGTGACGGGCCCGCCCCGCGCCGCCCCCACCGCCGCGCTGCGCCCGTGTTGCCGCCGTCGCCTCCTCGCCCAGGCCCAGGCCCAGGCCTGGCTAAGCCTATTCGAGCTCACAGGCGACGCGTCTTTTATACGTAGGTACACATATAGAAGCCAATATTACACCAGGAGGCGAGAGCGGTAGAAGTAGCAGAGAGAAGCGGGTGAGGAACTATGGAACGGTGGCGTTGTTTACCACTTGTCAATGACCACCTCGTTCGCTGCAAAACAACGAGAGTGTTAGTGTCGCGGACGCTCGAGCGGAGGCTGCCGTCCGAACTTACTAGATCTTATGCAGATATCACAACCGTGTCGTAGTTACTATAATTGTGTAGTTTCACTGCGGGATCACAACAAACAATGAGTGTTCATGGAATATGTGCGTGCAGTGGCGCTGCGACGGAGTCCCGGTGCTTACAGCTTCCACGTCGGCTGGGCTGGGGGCAGACACAACATCACGTTAGTGCATGCGGGGCGCGTGCGGGCCGCTGCTCGCTCCTGTCGCGGGGCGTGGCGGGAGGAAGGTGTGGAGGTTCAAGTTTTGCAATTCTCTTTAATTAATTTAACAATTTACTGGCTCTCAAATATTGGGACTCAATAAGAAAACAAAAAAAGAAAATATAAAAATATACGACAATTTGTATTTGATTACTTACTGAAAAATATAGCATTATAGAAGCTTGCAAAACTTTTGTTATTCCAAAACTTGTGTTAGCAGGAAATAAAATACATAATTAAATCTACTCGTTTGCTAAGGGGTACATACAACGCGGAAGGGATGTGGAGTGGTTTAATTTTCATAATTAAATCCATGATGTGGTCTCACTACTGGATCATTCAGGAAAATAACTCAAACATGATTGAATTGTTGACTATTTTAATTTAATGTAAAATGTATAAACTGTACAGTTCAATAAGTTAATCTGATAATATTCGTAACAGTTTCATGGGTTTGGGACAATCACAACAAAGGTATTTGAGCATGCCTTATATTGTGCAGTGTACGAGGGACCATACTTGGTACTCATCTCCTATGTGTGTAGAATTTAGCAGAAGCAATAGGTAGTTTCAAGATATATTAACGACTATATGGGCTATTGTTCAAATCAAATATTTCACGATATCACGGCGTTTAAGTCGGCAAAGATTAAGAATAAATATATGAATGCTTGAAAGTATTTATGTTCAATCGGGTCTTGTTTATAGATACAGAAATTTTCTTATACATACAGATTTCAAAATAGGCTGACAAGTACAATATTGTTAATAAATAGCATCAAACTGCACTCTTAAGTCATAAACCATGCAATGCTCTCATGCAACTATATCACTTTTTATTCATATATAACCAAAAAAAACTTATGTACGTACTGACCTTGTACCACACTTAGTAATTGGATCAATTTAGAAATGGATTTTCTAAACTT
Source organism: Notodonta ziczac (assembly GCA_918843915.1). Classification (NCBI taxonomy): domain Eukaryota; kingdom Metazoa; phylum Arthropoda; class Insecta; order Lepidoptera; family Notodontidae; genus Notodonta; species Notodonta ziczac. Next base: position 9,940,724 of record OU974043.1, on the reverse strand, counting down.
AAAATTAATATTATGTCTCATTAATAAAATATTTGATATAATAAATATTTTAAGAATAGGAGACAAAACTTAAATTACATCAATCGGTAAACATAAAGAAGGGTTGTTATTAAAGTTCGTACATACATATGACTGTATTGCTTTATTCCAATATAATATTAATAAAGTGTTGTGATGAAAAGATACATACAGGAGTTGGAACAGGTATATAACGAATATATACGAACGAAAATATTATATTGAAACAAGGCTTGACATGAGTTGGTCTGATGTATAATGCAGGTCGCTGGCAGCGCCGGCGGGCGCGCGCGCCCCCGGAGCCGCGGGCGGATAGGATTAGTCGTGAGGTTAATTGGCGCGGTCGAGTGCTTCTCAATAACAATATAGGTTTAATTAAAGAAAAAGAAATGCATAGAGGAATGTTAGAGAAGCGACCACAGGTGAAAGGACAGACCGGAAAGATTTCCTTTTCATAAAAGTACTACCTACGCAGAGAGAAGTAAATGTAACCACGTCCCTAATAATACACTTACGTTAAATTACACTAAGCTAACAATGCACATTACTATCCATTAATAGTAAGATTTAATAACATGTCTGCAGTCCGTATCGAGGACAAGGTACTGAGCTATGTGCGAGTTCACTATTCCATTTGGATGCGGAGCTTGCTCTGATATTGTATACAAAACGTATCGCAGAATGTAATAATCTAACTTATACAAATATCTTCCAATAAAACCATTTTTGGCGTCTATCAATTAGCGTTCATAATGAAGGTCTTCACAGCCACTTCACATCAAAAAAGTGTATAGTATTATGTCTATGTACCCAGTAAAAGGAAGAAAAATATAAGACGTATCTCACAACTTTGTAAAAATGAGCTCCAAATTACTTATTGTCTCGCACATACAAAATGCATAAAGAGCGGAGCCGCTCCGTGGATCTACTCGTACGCGGCTCGCGGCTCGCGGCTGCCCGCCGTCCACTCGTGCGCCGGTGACGTCACTACGGTCCTCGTCCATCACCGCGGGCGCGGGTCGCGTGCACTAGGGTATCACACTTCACACCGTGTGCGTCAGAATTAGCATTCCAAACGGTTAGATGACTTTACTGTGGTGAGCGCAGCTCATAGTCTATAGGTTTCCACAGCAGAATTCCGCGCGCTACCCACGCTCGGCTCGCGATCGATACGCACAGATACTATAAACATGAGACCGCGACGGCGAGAGCGGTGGGTGGCGCCGGAATCGGGAGGAGGGTATTAGATGTGAATCAAACGGGTGGTGGCGCGGCACGCGGGCGGCCGGCTTATAGGGGGCCGTAGATGATGATGCCAAAGAAGACGGCCCACATGGCCACAATCCAATGCAAGCCGTCGAGCCACTGCGGCCCGCCGTGCGTCTCACCGTCGGAGATCTTGCGCGCCACGAACTTCAGCACCTCGTCCAGCAGCACCACCGGCACCGAGAACTTCATCACCGTCAGCCATTCGTCCAGCGACAGCGGCGTCACTTGGAACACGGCCTGCGGACAACACCATGCACACACGCTCGAGCGTCATCAATTTGTAGAGAGTATAATTTGAAAAAGGAGTTCAAATAGTTTTAGTTGTGTATATTTTTAGAGAAAGAAATCCAGTATAATATCATAGCAAGTGTATAACAAAAATCTGTAAAAGAAAAAGGACCTCCAGGTTCACTGCGATTATACCTCCTGCAATACTGTGTTCTCATCAACCAGTTGTTTACTCACCGAGAGGACCTCGACGTAAAGAATGACGAAGTGGAGTGTGAAGGACAGCGCCATGGAGCCGACGAGCCACAGGTTGGACCAGGGCGGCATCGTCACCAGCGACTGGTTCTCCGACAAGCTGTTCATGGCGTTCAACATCTCGATGGTGACGAGCACCGACAGGGCCATGGTCATAGGGTGAGGGTCAGTGAAGATCTTGCAGTCAATTCCCTGAAAACCATAATTGTATATACTTTACCTGTAAATACTTTATTTTTTCGCTAATATGCAATTAATCAGCGACTATAGTAAATAACTACATTGTAAATTTAGAAAACCCCCGATGCGACGACTTTTGAAACTACAAAAGAGCAGATAATTTTCAAACGGCTGAACCGATTTTCATGTAACTTAGCTAAGAACACTCTCGATCAGAATACCTATCTAACAAAATCTAAATCGGTTTATCCGCTTGGCCGCTACGATGCCACAGACAGACAAACAGATACACAAATACACGTGTTAAACTTATAACACTCCTCTTTTTTCGTCGGGGGTTAAAAAATAGTCAATTTAATGAATGTATCTGGAATTGTGTTAAGGTTGTACCTTGAAATCGTCTCCTCCGCCGAGGCACTGCAAGTGGTGAGTGAGCTGCCAGTAGGTCATCTGCGGCCCGAACGGCGAATACATGAACCACCAGGAAGCGGCGCCCACGGTAGCGGCGCCCACGTACCCACCGATAGCCATGTACCTGGAATATTATGACGTGTGGTGGAGACAGACAACACTTGCACTAATTTAAAGTATCACTGATGACAACAAAAAAGTATTACTGCATCTCCAACGCTGGGGAGGAGTGACATGAGTTGTAATAAAATGATTGTTTATTCTATAACATAAATCCTCTTTGTTCAAGAAACTAAAAGTCATCAGAAAGACGATAGTGGCAATAGAATTTGAATGAGAGAGTATTTTACGAGTCATGACATTTACCACCGCGGTGAGGCAAGTGACAGCAAGGCTTGACGAATGGAGTCGTCGCATGACGTCGAGGGTGATCCGGTTAATGCTATTACGTCTGATTATGAGGTTATAGTCCTATTATTGTTCAGAAAACCGTCTCATTAGTCTACATTCAGTAGCCAATTAGGCTGAATTTCTCACACACCATTATACTGGGAACTCTAGATGACAAGTGGCTTTGAATAGGATTCGACGTTTACCTGAAGAACAGCCATCCAGAGATGAGGCCTTCGTCAGCCTTGCGCGGGGGCTTGTCCATGATGTCGAGGTCGGGCGGGTTGAAGCCGAGCGCGGTGGCGGGCAGACCGTCCGTCACCAGGTTGACCCACAGCAGCTGCACCGGGATCAGAGCCTCGGGCAGGCCCAGGGCCGCCGTCAGGAAGATGGAGACCACCTCACCGATGTTGGACGAGATCAGGTAACGGATGAACTGTTTCATGTTGTTGTAGATGGCACGACCTGGGTGGGAGTTGCAGAGGGAGTATTTTAAATAAATGGTTTAGGGAAATCATTATTATTAACAGGGAAATATATTTCAAATGAATTAGAAAATTGGGAAAAATACAGATGTTTAACTATGCCGATCAGGCAATCCTTCATACTTATTTCGATTTTTGCCAGGCCGTTTACGCGTAAGAGCCTTTTGCTCGGCGACATGCTCGTTCAGCGCAATATTGATATATTTGCTGACAAAATGGGGCCATTTATTAGACTTGTATATTTGTATTTAAACGGAAAATAATAATTACTTTAAGACTTATTGGTGTTTGGGCGCAAGCTGTAAGAGCTAGATACTGTGTGAACGAATAATAAAATAAATAATTCAGGCCAATGCATGTTAAAGTGTGTGATGATTACCTTCCTCGACGGCGGCTACGATGGATGAGAAGTTGTCGTCGGCGAGGACCATCTCGGCGGCGGACTTGGCGACAGCGGTTCCCGAGCCCATGGCGATACCGATCTCGGCCTTCTTCAGGGCGGGCGCGTCGTTCACACCGTCACCGGTCTGCAATACACGAATACGTCAGTATACTATGAACCGAGCGGCCTATCCCCTGAGGCCAAGGGCTTAGTGCAGTCAATTAGGAGCTCTACTTTAAAATGCTTGGAAAAATGTCCTTACCGAATGTGCGTTTTACTTCTCTCATAATTGTAAGTACTAAGCCCCCTACATTTTATGTGAGGCGAATTCCTTGCTCACTTACGCTAGTTTTGGGATAAAACTCTGTACTAGTTGCGGTGCACATAGGTAGGTTACGTGGCTTTGAATTTTTTTAAATCCTTTAATACTAGTCGGTTAGATTTGTGTTAAACTTTTTAGTATCTTCCACTGCTGTACTTGCATCTCCCATGGTAAGTTTCGAGTGTTCCAGTTTATAAACACCGCGGCCTTAACGTAAACACCGAACACTTCGAATATGTAATGTGAAATGTAAACATTCAATAATATTGGCGAGCGGTGTTTCAGTAAATTATGAAGATATCGTTTACAACGTAGCCGTTACGTCGCTGGCTGTATTTTAGCCATTGTATTAACATGTTCATTTTAGTATTTACACACACAAATTTACAGTAACGTTTTCGGAGTTCGACTTTTATGAACGTGATCTTCTTTTATGACAGATTTGACTATTAGTGTAACGGTATTATTGAGCGTCACTTTGAAGTTGTATAACGCGAATATTCCCTCACCAAGTTGTATCAAGTAATAGTACTTTTATAAATAAACACAAAAGAATATAATTTGTCAACGTACCATAGCGGAGATCTCGTTCATGCTCTGCAAGTACTCGACGATCTTGGACTTGTGTGCGGGCTCCACGCGCGAGAACAGGCGCGCCTTGGCGCAGGCCGCGCGCTGCTCCGACACGGGCAGGTCATCGAACTCGCGACCGGAGTAGGACTTGCCGGTAGTGTCCTCTTCCTCGGTGAACACGCCGATACGCCTGAAATACGTTCAGTCAATGATACCAGCCTACATTGAGAATGATCTATCAAGACTCAGTAGGGACTCTAATGTACCTGCAGATAGCTTCAGCGGTGGCCTTGTTGTCACCGGTGATGACGATTACGCGGATACCAGCAGCGCGGCAACGAACGATGGAGTCGAAGACTTCCTTGCGGGGAGGGTCCAACATGCCCACCACACCGACGAACGTGAGGTTGACTTCGTAGGTGTAGAATTTGTTGGAGTCGCCGAGGTCCATCTCATCGGGTTTGAGCGGGCTGTCAGCGGTGGCCAGGGCCAAGCAACGCAGTGTGTCGCGGCCGGTACCGTACTGGCGGGTCAGCTCCAGGATGCGGTTCTTCAGGGTGGAGGTCAGAGGGACCTTCGAAGTGCCGACGCGAGCGTGGGTGCAACGTTCCAGAACGCCTTCGGGCGCGCCCTTGACGAACAGTTTGGGTCCGTTGCCGAGGCGGGAAGGCTTGAGGGGTGTACAGTAGGTGGACATAGATTTCCTGTCACGGGAGAACTCGAGGGTGAATTCTTTCTTCCATTTAGTCTCGATTTCCTGGCGCACGACAATGGCGCAGGAGCGGCGGTCGAGTCCAGTCTTGGGAACATTGAAGGGGTTCATCTTTTCGGCGAGCACGATCAGGGCGGTCTCGGTGGCCTCACCGACCTTCTCGAAGGCCTGTTTGAACTCGTTGAAGTCGATGGCGGAGTCATTGCACATGATGCAGATGGTGCCCAGTTCGTGGAGAGCGTCGAATTCGGCAGCCTTGACCTTCTGTCCCTTCAGGTAAACGTCACCGATGGGTTCGTAGGTGGAGCCGGTGATTTCGAACTCGAGGAAGCTGCTGTCGCCACCTTCGACCTTCTCGAAGATGAACATACGCGACACGGACATCTGGTTGGTGGTGAGCGTGCCGGTCTTGTCAGAGCAGATGACGGATGTGCAACCGAGGGTCTCTACGGAAGGCAGCGACCTGACGATAGCGTTTTTCTTGGCCATACGTCTGGTGCCCAAAGCGAGACAGGTGGTGATGACGGCGGGCAGACCTTCAGGGATGGCAGCGACGGCCAGGGCCACAGCGATCTTGAAGTAGTAAACGGCGCCCTTGATCCAGCTGCCGCCGTGGGCGGGGTCGTTGAAGTGTCCGATGTTGATGGCCCACACGGCGACGCAAATGACGGAGATCACCTTGGACAGCTGTTCACCGAACTCGTCCAGTTTCTGCTGCAGAGGTGTCTTGATTTCTTCAGTCTCAGACATTTCAGTACGGATTTTACCGATGGCAGTGTTAAGACCGGTTCCGATGACGACACCGCGGGCCTTGCCGGCGGCGACATTGGTACCGGAGAAGAGAATGTTCTTTTTGTCCTGGTTGACGGCGCGGGGGTCGGGAATGGCGTCGGTGTGTTTGATGACGGAGACGGACTCACCGGTCAAGATGGACTGGTCGATACGGATGGTCGTGGAGTAAATCTTGATAAGACGAATGTCGGCGGGGATTTTGTCACCGACAGACACCTCCACGACATCACCGGGTACGATCTCTTTGGCACGGATTTTTTGTACACCGGACTTGTCGCCTCTCATTACTTTACCCATTTCAGGCTCGTATTCTTTTAAAGCTTCGATGGCGGATTCGGCATTTCTTTCCTGAAATAATGTTACTACCGTTTAGACTGATTGAGCTTTTGAGTGATCGGCGTTTTTACATTTTGGATAATTATAATTCATATGTTTTAAGAAAGGTATCTCACCTGCCATACTCCTACAACAGCGTTGGCAATAAGAATAAGTAAAATAACAAAAGGTTCTACGAAGGCTGAGAATGCATCTTCGTGTTCTTCAAATAAAGCTAAAACCTGAAAATTATTACACACTTATTAGTAAAAAAACATAACCTTTTACGAGCACTAATATTTTTCGTAACACTAAATACTTACGAATGAAATAATAGCGGCTAACAGCAAAATCTTGACTAAGAGGTCATCAAATTGTTCCAGGACTAACGCCCATATACTTTTGCCTACAATCAAAATAAACATTCTACATTTCCGCATACATTTCTTTAGGATGAAAAGTATAGTCAGTAAGTGGCGAACGAGGGGTATCGAGAGACTACGGGAATGGAAAATAGGTCGAGGCTTTGGACAATGAACCTATTCAGAATACTAAGAGAAGAGCTTTAAAATCTGTGGCTTAAAGAACAATGCACGGTACGGGTCATTTCCAAACCCATGTTCCTTTTGCAAACTGCAGTTTTCTTTATAAACAAAAAATAGTGCAGTTTGCAATAACGACGTAAGCAAACCCTTGTATCGATGAACTTGCCTACTTCAGAACAGTAATTCGACATTCGTAAAGGGTTTTTAAGGCTGCGCAGTAAACAAAATGTGTCTCTTGGGACCTTGACATGGTTGTTTGATCTCTGTTTGCTAAGCTAGCTCCGTAGCAGTAGTATCATTTCGTCATGAATAATGAGAATTATTATTAATATATTTTATGGTACATAAACTGCTGCATGGGTTAATAAATCTAAGTTTGTTCTTTGTAATCGATCATAACCTTCCTATAATGGTCAGTAATTATTATTATGTGCAGTGTTATTATTGCTGTTATCGTAGGCGTGCATATTCAGGATGTGGCTAGGTTTTCCAAGAGGTCGTTTTAGTTCACTACGTACCTATATTGGATTGTAAATGTGATGAAAAACAAGGGATGGAAATAATGACGTTAGTACTGAGACGACAAATTAATTACGAAATCGATGGCTTACCCTCCTCTGCAGGCAGTTCTGTAAAGAGAAAAGAACCATAATTAGATTTTTGAATAAAACATCAAAGGAGTTCATTTAGAAGACGATAAACTAGTCGGAACAGGCATGCGATCTATCTCGGCAGTTACGAGCGTACATAAATACACTAGATGGGTCGGGAGGCGGCGCGCGCGCAGAGCCGCGCGGCCGAGTCTTGCGTGCCCACCGGTGACGTCACATACGAATGTCGACGCCGCATTTCAACATACTCTGCTCACAGCTTGTCTAGTTCGACTTCGCGCCGGTTATTTTGCTTACTACGTTATCAGTACACACCTAAACCAGTTTCTGTTCGGGTACTGCGCAAAAATCAACACGAAAACAAAGTAAACCACGTGTGATAATATTTACCAGCGGGCTTGCTAATCAAGCGTGTATATCTACAGGGATTTTTGCGATACCAAGTGAATAATCACAATTCTTTGTGGCCATTCATAATGATAGGTACTGATATTGTTGTAAAGATTCCCTTTGTTCACTAAAAATAAACGAAATCCAATGTCAGTGATTTTAATGTGACATTGTAAACCGGAAAAATGAATAATGCAAATATTTCTACAAAGCAAATTCGTATACGCTTATAAAATTAAGGAGTAGAATGGGTACCTATAACAAGAACTGACAATCGAGCGTAGTTATAAAATATGTTTCCTTAACACAATCTAGAGTAATCATCAAGACAATTATTTAGGTTATCTGTAGCAGCATTAAAAGTTTATGTTATTTGGGACCAAAACTTTCCTAATACGTATAGTTAAAAAATATAAAGTAGCATCTGAAATGATGCTCAATTGCCCATCAAAAGCGAGTGAGCATCACTTTAAAGTGTTCAGTTTCAATCCAAAGAATTTGGATAAACCTATACTAATGTCTAGCATAGAATATGTAATAGAAAAATATCTAGACCTGTTTGATCAGCATGGTCAATCAACCAAGCGATGGGAACCTTTATCTGTTCACTTGAGACTACCAGTAGACGAGTTTTTATCTTGTACATTAGTAACAGTCCGAGAAGATAAAGACATGCGATAAGGGTTTTAATCGGGCATAATCTATATTAAAATTATAGGTAGTCGCGAGGCGTGGGTCTGATTGGGCCACGTCCCAGGTCCGTGGCCGCCGTCCGAACATGCGCTCTGACCTCACCGCGCGCGTAGCATCTACGTAACGCGATGTCGTTCGTCTGATAGTCGCCCTACAACTCACAATCGTACGATGAATGTAAATACACGTTTCAAGGATTTTCTGCATAGTTACTGCACTGATGTGATAAACATATCCAGATGAGACCGAACACGCTTCCTTTATTTTCGTGATAAATAAGTCCATAATCGACTCTGGTTGGTCCATGACCATAGGTACATTAAGTCCATGATTATTTTAGTCTTAATAGACGCATGTAATCAGGCAACGTGTGCTAAGTCAATCGTTTTATCGGGTCTATTTGCAAACGCAGTGAGCCTGCCAGCCGCGGCGTGACTAATAGTAAGCAATTAGTCAACGCATCCATAAAACGCCTTGTCAGCATCTGTGCACCCTCGCGTCTGATCAGCAAACTGAACAACGGCACATAAAAACGGCTATATACGTGCGAGTGTCACATCCTGGAGCACCTACGTCAAAACGCCGTAGACGACGTACGTGCTTCGACTGTTAATTCAGTATCACAATACATAATATTCGTGGTACACTACATAAACTAGTATTCAAATAACGACGACCCACAGCACATTGATATTTATAGAATAATTATTACTCAGTTCTTTTAAACTAGAAATATGTCGTGGCTATTGCAATATATTCGATTTCAATGCAACATGTGTTCTGAATCTGGATTGAGTGGGCGATTCTTTATTTAAAAATCATAAAAACAATATATTGTGAAATAAATAAAACAGCTCGCTGAGCGTAAAATGTATATTGTAAATTCGTAAGGAAACGCTACGTCTCAATAAGGGTGAAAGTATGATAAAGAACGTCGTCGTCGTTGTTTTGTTTCGCAAGTTTTGTGAGTCTCATAGTTTTTTTTCAATGGCATCAAGAGAAAGTGAAGAGAAATCTACCGAGATACTGTAACGGTAAAAAAAAATACCATTTTGTCATTGTTACATGTATTTCCTATTTTTATATTTAAATTTAGTTGGTATTGACTACGGAACTGATCGTAATTAGTTTTCATATTTAAATAAATTTAATGCCTGCTTTTATTGGAGTCGATCAGTTAATCACTTGTTTTACAGCTTTAAGAATTACAACCCGAAAATACCTCGGTTTACAAATGGCACTGTTTTAGTGCTGTGAAAAGATAAAAGAATTTTCAAGCAGATAAAATATTAGATCGTGCAATGGTTATGCGGACCGCGCGTCAGCCACGTCCGTAGACGCAACCCGCCAACGTAGTCCGTCCAAAATAAACTTGGGTATCTTATAATATTTTAGCCACTAGGCACTCGAATCTCGCCGCGGGAGCCGTCAACATTCCCCGGCCTCTGGGGCTCGCTCGGCGCAAGCGACTCACACTCTAATGCACTTCCTCCAACACATTATTCTCTGACACAATGCAAAACTAGGAAAGGCGATCACTAAACTGGACCACTTCTATATTTTGATGTTGCCTCGTTGAACCAAATAGGTACAGAGTAAACATAGGATTTAAAACACTTTCTTATCTAGAATTATTATGTGAGCATAACGGTGACGCATTATCGAAAGCCACATGTAGCTATACGGTACATAAAGTCGGTTTCTATGTTTCGAGGCCGAGTGGTCATTGGATATCAGGTATCACCTTTGGTATCACCATTTCCATTTATTAGAAACAATCGATCAGTATTCAGTCTAGTTCAGGACATATATCTACGTGCATCCTCTAATCAGAGTTTTGAATTAGTGAAAACTTCTATGTTATTTAAAGTGTTTACATTGAATTCATTAAATAAAATGTCTATCAATGTCTATGTTTATGTAATTCCCAAAATGCAACTACGATTTCCTCTGGCTGATATTTCTTCTTTGATACAGTTTGCAGCGTGGTGTCCGAGAATTGTTAATCTAAATATTAACTCGAAGCTGTTCAAGACACATTGGCATTACGTCGAGTGTAGGTGGATAGCATTTGAAGTTTGCTTACAATATTTCAGCTGTTACTTCATATTTCAATTATACAAATGAAAGTGAGCAACTACCCCGAATATTTAAGATACGAGTATATTTTATAAAGTTACCATCGTGTCAAGGCACAGTTGATGTCAAAAGTAGTTGCCTTTACATTGAGGTGCAACTCTTAATGCGTTAAATAGATAAAATATTTGCTAAAATGTTCCAAAACTGCATTCATCAGCTCAAAGGTAGACAGCAATAATACGATAAAATTAAATTAGCAAGTATAATCCATTAAACTACTTGTTATTTCTGTTGTTTCAACTTCAAAGTAATTATTAATCGCCAGTAATAATAACCATAAGTCTATAACCATTGACCTTTGTATAACAATGAATGCATAAAAATATATTTCATAAGTTGATAGTTTCGACGGATTAGTCAATATCAAGCTCAAGGCCAAAAAATTAAATTACTTAGCAGATCATATTCATAAAAGAATCGAGACCCAAGTCTGTAAATAATATTAAACAAATGTCAAAAATCACTCATGTTTGATGGCATAGTTTTGCGCTCGGAATCTATTTTCGTTTGAGGTATTCCGTATTGTGACCGAGCTTCAGCGAGTGGACTGACGTGTAGTTTATGTGATGTATCCCGCAGCAAAATAATCATCAGTTGTACGAGGCCGTAAAAACAAACAACGTTTCTACCGGGATTCGGCTCGGGTATTTTTTCAGCATATTATTGCCTTGCACTGCACTCTAGTGAAAGCCAGGTTTACCGGGTTTATTATGAAAAGCTTCAACATTGATATTTATGTGAAAAACTAGTCGAATTAGGTACTATAAAATTTTCCGAATGTTTGTTTTGAAATTGTACTGTTGATATACATTAGCCTCTAGTAGTATCACCAGCGTAGAACATCTGTGTCTCGTGACAAGAAATTAAGTTAAATATGCGGACCTGACAGCCACCCTCCAGCAGTGGAGGCAGCGCAAGTAGAAGCTTCTACCTATTCCAATGATCTTGAAAGTTAATGATATCGAGGTTATATCCTTATTTATAAATAATATCTATCAATCTCATATTGAATATTTTCGGGTCAACATAACTGAAACAGACTGATTAATTATTTTAAAAGCCGATTCGATTTTAACTTTTGTCCATAACATTATACCTTTGAACAGTTTTAGGGTTCATTCAGTTTATTTATTTTAGCAGAAATTGAATTGACATGTAAAACCAAAAAATTGGTGAGAATAGTATACTCGATCCTATATAGCCACAGTAAGTAGTTAAGCAAACAGCGATTACTGGCGGCATAGTAAAGAAACTCATAGTCGTGATAAATGAATTTAAAGTACTCTTAATAGCTAACGGTAAGAAAATTGCCATCGCTGTTAATATTATATTATCGACGCGATAATAAAAATACTTGAAAATGCGAGACATGGCGCGTTCAGAGCTAGCAGATGAGCGTGACCATGCGAGAGGGCCCCTGCCCTGCCCTCCCGGCCTCGTGTCCTGTGTTCAACACACGCACCAGTGGCTAGTGGCAGCCACCGCCCGCCTCATCGGGATACTCCACTATAAATAACCGTCGCTGTAAATGCATGGGTACATCGTCATTCCATCTATTGAATTTTATTGGATCCCTGTGGAGGTAGCGGATAGGTGCCTTTTCATAGGAAAATATTGTTTTATGGACTTTAATTATTGTGAACTTCATGCGACCGATTATCATAGCTACTTTCAAAGATCAGTTCCTACTTATATTATTAAGTTGACCTATTGAATTCTGACGAAGTCTAAAGGTATCTACAAAAAAACTTATACATTTTTTATCATTTACGTTCTTATTAGTTTTAAATAGACGCAATATCAACAGATGATGTTAGACGCTTTTAATTATCTCATAGTTTTAACAAATATCTCAAATAGGTTTTTAATGTAGTGTTGCTGCGTGATAAAAATATTAATAATTTTATGTCAATGCAAATACCATAATTTCGTCATGCGGTCTCATTGACTTCAATTAGTGTTATTAAACGAAGAAAATAACTCTACTATAATATAAGGTCTAAATCAATAATGTTTTTTACATAATCTTTGAGTGAGTTTCAGTACCACTTACATAATAATCTTTTCATACATTTAGTAATACCTAACTCTATTAGAGGTGGCATGAAATACAGGTCTCTCTGATGTCACTGAGGAAAATTCAGGAGTATGATGTATATACCTTCCAAATAATGTTATACATACCTACTCTTCTATCTCTTTCGTACGGCCGATTTAGCTGGCAGATGCAATGTGGGGCCAAAATCATTTTTTTTACGTGTTTAGTTTCGCAAATACATACTCCCAAACTTTATTCTTGTCGAGCTACAAAATTTATTGCTTTTTCATCGTTCTCGCTTACGTTGTTACAAAGTTTTCACGGAAGGTATTTATCACAAAGTATTTTCATGTTATTTGTTTACCAAAACGATGCATTAAGACATGCGAATAGAAATTTAACATATTAACATAATATATTATCTCGCGTGTGCTGCTCGAGATTGCACCATTAGGTAGGAAGTTATTGTAATGGTACCATTATTATATCACATAAATGTACTGAAAGTGTCACAAATAATGTCTAATGTCTGATGCCAGACAGACAAGGAGTTATCAATGTAGAAGAACAGCCAGCTGAGTGTCTCATTACTTGTACAGTCAAGACATCAGATCAATATTCAGGAATTTTATTAGTGTACAATTTTATATTCTGTACATACATCTCATCAATGTAACAAAATTGTCACATAGTGCCTGCATAATATTTATAGGTACCTGCAATCTATATAATATGTGTAGGAAAATCTTTCAACTGCTTAATATGAAAATTGCGCGGACGGAGGAGTATGAAATTTGGCACACTTATAATTTATATAGAGGAGTGCAGAATCCTAATATTTTTACATTATAATATTTAGAAATACATTAAAATCAATAAATTACACACACTTCCATGAATTGACATACACACATTTGTAACCTCCACAACGACTGACTGTCTGACTGACTAATAGTGACAGTTTCTGGAAAGTGGGACTTCCATAGTGCATTCTGCATGCCAGTATCAAATAGTCTTTGACAAAAAACCGTAATGATGTTTAAAATTAAAATTTAAAAGAATTATGGTCGGAATCTTGACCATTATAACGGGAATTATAAATACTAGTATAATTAAGTCTTATATCTCTCTCTATATAACCTGGTATCCAATCTATTTTAAACTAAAAGAAGTATCTTTACAATGTTAATGATTCATGGCCAAGTCTATGCGGCTGGCAGCTATTCAAATGACCCTGACTGATAGCTTGGTAAAAAGATTCCAATTAAATAATGAATTATTACTGATCACCACACTCTATGCTGATCACATTAAATAAGTGGAATGTGCTTAAATGCTATTAAGGTGTATTACTTTATAAATAATAAATATAAATATCGCTGGACTGACACACCAACTGTATGGTCCCAAACTAAGCAACACTTATCGTATGGGTACCTTACAATGGACTGGGGGCGATCCTAGTGACACCCAGACCAGGGAAAACTATGAATGAATTATGAAATAGTGTATACCATCTATCCATATTTACCTGAGTAGGTTACACAGATACAGTTAAAATTATAGAATTAATTTAATTATTAATTAAATTAGACAGCAACCAGCCAGATTCATCATTGTTATTTACTTCATGTATCTACATGATTAAAGTAATATAAAACTGTTCCATTGTATAGGTATCTCAGTAGATTTGATAAGAATGAGTGCGTATTCCACAATTTTTCATTAGAATTCTTTTCCGATGAATGTGTTATGACAGTGTAAATATGTAACACTGCTCCAACTAGTTTATCATCCTTCATTAATATAATAATCTCTTGAAATTACAACTGTTTACATGAAAGTACCATAAGTAAACATTGTACTTACCATTTGGCCCATATTTTTCTTGGTTCCTTTTTACTTGATCTGCACTAAGGCCTTTGTCTGGGTCTGTGCCGAAGTACGATAGTACTTCGTCCACGGATTTCGAGTGAGCGTCCTCCATGGTGGAATTACTACGTTGTCGTCAGTTCTAAAAGGCAAGACAAGAATATAGGTTAGAAATGACGAGTCATCATTATCAACATCAAGTATTGAGGTTATGTTGCTTTATTGTGTCAAGAAATTAGTATGGTTTCATATTATTGATGCGATTTCACGTTTATAATTGGAAGATAATGTTTTCTATTAAAATAAAGACGTGGAAACCTCTTTAAAAAAATACTAAATTGTCAAAAGAAAATCATAAAGGCGTAGTTTATTATTGAGGTATATATATTGTCAGGGTCAAAAAGACGTTGGTAAAATACAGAGATAAGCTTCGCTGTGCAATATTTATTGAAGGTAATAAGCAATTTCCTAAACCGTACTTAAGCACCGATTGACCACTGCACCACTCACCGAGAAGTTTTTTAATTCATGAGAACCGTCTATCTCTTAAAGTACTCCACTTATTTGTTAGCGTTTACTTATTATTTTATAGAGTTATAACTAAATTTTGTACCAGTTTAATACTTTTACTCGTAAATATCATAAACGACAAGAACACGTATCTAGTCCAGCCGTCATTTTTTACAAAACTGACGTAAAATGAGGTCGACAGTAGCGCCACCTTTTACGTAGATTATAAACTATTTTTGTCAACTAAGGTTCTTTTTATATTTAAATATTTTATTCAGGGTTTAATAAATTTTGTAGTACTTTAAATAAAATTAAATTACTAAAAAGCTATATGCACGCATAAATTTGATGATCTGAAATCTAAACACAAATTATATCCATACATAAATGTGGAGCTATGCTATAGGTTGAATTTGTACCACGTGACTCAAAGCTATTTTCGTGCCGTAGGCGCCTACAAAATGCGGTATTTTTAAAATTCTGAAAGTTGCTTTGCGTTATGTAACACTTTTATCACTTATTGATAATCACCAACTTCCTTTTTCATCCGTCGCGACACTTAATTTACACTTGGGGTTACTACACTCACGGTCATTTCGTTTTTATAGTGGTATAAGGGAACTTACTGAAATATTTTTTTTCGACAGCGTCGGGAAGGAAAGAAGAAATAAGAGTGGCGCGGGAGATGTTTTCCCGCCGCGCCCCGAGTAGCGACTCCCGGGCGAAGAGCGACGATTTTAGAGCGGCGCGGGCGCGGTGGAGGGACACCGTCGGAGATTTCTTTAATTATTTTGGCAACAGTACACGATGGCACAGTCGAGTCGCTTTCCAGGGTTGCATGTCGCACGGCAGCCGTCGCCGACCGTCCTATGATGATCTTTTTATAGCGGGCGCTGCCGGCTCGAGATCCCGGCGCTTGGGTTGATGGTTGTGTTTACGACTATTAAAAAGGTTCTTTATTATTAAACAACAATTTTCCCTTTAACGAAATTAACGCTATCAGCGGAACGACAGAGCTTTCGATAATGTCTTGTCGGGTCGCATGAAACGAACGAATAGCTAGCTTATTATGCGTACATGAATGGTATTGTGATAAGGCAACATTGATCAAACACGCGTTATCTTCTTATTAAGTGGATTCCGAGATAGGCACGAAATTGAGTTTTGCTAGTGTTTCACTAATTCAGTAAGACAGCTGCCTGGTTTTTTACCACCGGAACCCTTCTTCTTTGCTTTCATTAGAGCTCAATAATAAATAATTTGGTTTCATGACACATGCTCACGCCTAGTTTTGAGGAAAACTTCATGTAAACATTACTTTACTATGAATACATTTTTTAAATCTTTTTTTCTACATTTTAGAGGTACCTACCTACTTATTTCAAAAACACAATTTACTATCTGTTACGTAGATATTTCTTTACTGGACATAATTAAATACACCACAAACCACTAATGAATGATGTTATCTTGTGTATAATTAATTGCTGTACTATTGGACTAGGGCCGACATGTCGGCATTGGTGCTTTGCTACCTGTAGTTGGCAAAGAAACAGGCCTAGGACACTGATCAATGTGCCTGAATATATCCCCATCAAACCTTCATGTAATACGTCCGTCAGTTGTGAGATAAACAATTACAGGTGGAAACTACGTTAAATATCTACCTACTACCTACCAGTACCGTAAATAGCCTTTTCATTACTCATACTCTGAAAGTAGGTCTGAAGTTGCCTGAGGAGCGGGTTGAAAGTAATACTTTTCCGGCCCGGGAGAATCGCTTTCAACTGACAGCTGTCAAATTATAAAAAAAAAACTAGTTCCATTTTCACATTTCTATGGAACCATGTTCAAACTTTTTTTACAGTCAGTCAATTACAGCACGATGTAAAATTAAAATAACATAAAGTTAAGTATTAATTAAAGAATATATATTTTTAAATGAGTTAATTATAATTTCATTTCAACAATTTCTTTAAAATAACATAGATTTGGGCAAAATATTTAAAGATGAAAATGAAAAATAATGGCTAAATAATGAAGTTGGCCGGCCAACGAAAAAAAACGTAATAGGCGGCAATCCGATCTTTATTTTTTTTCCAGTTGTAGAGTATTGTTCATACTTTTTTGTATTATTTCTTTAGCCAATTCCTGTTTTTATTTTTACTTTCCTTGTATTCGTAATGAAAAGCACAGTGTTTACCTCGGGTGAAAGACTTATTTTATCCCTCGAACGATTAGCGCCCTCGCTACGCTCGGGCGCCAAACCCCGTCTCGGGACTAAATAAGTCACTTTCACCACTCGTGTAACAATGTACTATTTATACGCCCCCTGGTGTGAGCTCCTATAACTAACTACGCCCTTGAAAACTTGGTCCGGATGTAGTGATGTCTGCGCCCTGTCCGTGGCCACGCTAGCACAGCCCTAGTTACGGCAGTTATACTGCTACCTAGTTATTAATTCCATTGTTGTGTCCTTAAGGGTATGCCACTCATTCTAACTTAATCCAGTGTAGTAGGTACCATGTGAACAAAATAAAATGATGATTTTATACAGTATTTACAATAAATATTGCCTTTTATTTACTTAAAATATGTGGAGTTTTTGTTGCGACCCACGGGTTCAGCGCGAAACCGTTAAAAAGTGTTATTGTTTACTTTCTGTTGTGACCTGAGTCTGAGGTCAATACATTCCGAATTCTGTTGCGGACTTACAAGCCAAATTAAGTGCAATATGGTCTTTCATATAGTCCATTTTATGAATAAGCTGGATGTGACTATTTAACACTATTCAACTATCCTGCTACCACAATGTATAAAGGCATGTTGTGCTGCCACTCGAAATAAAAGATAATGCCAAAGGAAGTGTTACAGAAGGAAACAATATATCACTGGTTCATTTTCATAGGAAACAAATATCTGAATATAATTCCGTCACTCGTAACCACCCGTTTTGTGGTAATATTGGAGGTGTTGTAAAGTCTAGATGGATATAAGGTGTTTTAAGACAAGTAAATTTCCATATATTTTCACCAAAGTTTTTAAGATAAGCCCTTCTTTCTTGGGGCCTTATTTAATTTAAAGTATCGCTCATCGTTTATGACTATTATGTCGTCAACATATAAAATATGTCGACGTTTATGTTAGACTAGCTGAGCCCGCGAGACTAGCTTAGTCCGCGTGGAATTTAACTTAACAAAAACGCCCGCTCCCGCGTTCTGAGCCCTCGCGGCAGGACCCATTTTTTAATATTTTGTTATTC
Source organism: Notodonta ziczac (assembly GCA_918843915.1). Taxonomy (NCBI): domain Eukaryota; kingdom Metazoa; phylum Arthropoda; class Insecta; order Lepidoptera; family Notodontidae; genus Notodonta; species Notodonta ziczac. The sequence goes on along the minus strand of OU974043.1, from coordinate 9,922,332 downwards.
CAATATAAAAGTATTCTAAGTTACTGCTTATAACATCAGCTATCTACCGGTGAAAATCCCGTTAAAATCGGTCCAGCCGTTTCGGAGATACTCTTTGATTTCATGTGTTTTTATTTTTTTACGCGGAACCCTAATTGTTTTTCTAAAATTAAAGTAGCCTAAGTTACTCCCTATAACACCAGATATCTGCCAGTGAAAGTCCCGTCAAAATCGGTCCAGCCGTTTGGGAGATTACCCGGAACAAACACACAGACAGACAGACAAAAAATTTTTAAATCGCGTTTTTGGTATCGGTGTCGTATGTACTTTCATATGCATTTAGTGAAAAGGTGTTATTTTGATATTACAACCAGACACTCCTATTTTATTTATTTGTATAGATAATTAACTCTTAATCAGTACTGAGTAATCCTGTGGGTATTTAAAGTCCCCGGAAATTGTGTTTTGGATTTATACTTAATTAATTGGGCATGTAAGTACATAGCCTAATATGTAGTTGTTATGGAATAGTACATTGTTACACGAGTGGTGAAAGTGACTTATTTAGTTCCGAGACGGGGTTTGGCGCCCGAGCGTAGCGAGGGCGCTAATAGTTTGAGGGACAAAATAAGTCTTTCACCCTCGGAAACACCATTAGAAACTTTAACAGTAGGTATAAAATATACCTACTGTTAAAGTTTCTAATCCCAGTGTTTTGGACTGTGCGTTGATATTATTTCTTTAGCCAATTCCTGTTTTTATTTTTACTTTCCTTGATTTCGTAATGAAAAGCACAGTGTTTACCGAGGTAAACACTGTGCTTTTCATTACGAAATCAAGGAAAGTAAATGAAAAGCACAGTGTTTACCTCGGTAAACACTGTGCTTTTCATTACGAATACAAGGAAAGTAAAAATAAAAACAGGAATTGGCTAAAGAAATAATACAAGGAAATATGAACAATACTCTACAACTCGAAAAAAAAAGATCGGATTGCCGCCTATTTTGTTTTTTTTTCGATGGCCGGCCAACTTCATTATTTAGCCATTATTTTTCATTTGCCTCTTTAAATATTTTGCCCAAATCTATGTTATTTTAAAGAAATTGTTGAAATTAAATTATAATTAAGTCATTTAAAATATTTATTCTTTAATTAATACTTAACTTTATGTAATTTCAATTTTACATCGTGCTGTAATTGAGTGACTGTAGAAAAAGTTTGAACATGGTTCCATAGAAATGTGAAAATGGAACTAGTTTTTTTATTATTTGACAGCTGTCAGTTGAAAGCGATTCTCCCGGGCCGGAAAAGTATTACTTTCAACCCGCTCCTCAGGCAACTTCAGACCTACTTTCAGAGTATGAGTAATGAAAAGTTTTAAAAATTCCCTTTTGTATCTGCCGGCTATATATACTGCAGTGATTGGGATTACCTATACGAATGGTATGGAGAAGAGTATTTTGTAATAAATTGCAGCGTTACAAGAGTTTTATAGTTTAATTAGCTTTTCCCGCGACTCTTCCTCGTGGATCTCAGAACGGAATTTACATTAAAACTCTTCTATGAACTCTGCTTTATCCCCTCGGGGGTGGAATTTTCCAAAACCCTTCTTTAGTGGGTACCTCTGGTATAAAATATACCTACTGTTAAAGTTTCTAATCCCAGTGTTTTGGACTGTGCGTTGATAGATAGGTCAGTCACTCAGTCAGTCAGTCAGTCAGTTTCTCCCTTTATAATATAATGTATATAGATTAAGATAAAGTAAACAAATAAAAGTAGTGTCTTTTGAGCGTTTATTAGTTAATAATATTGGTTTTACGCCAAGCACGGCGAAAATGTCAACCTTGCGGTGGAAACACTTGGAGAGTGAAAATAGAAAACCACGGGGTAACAGCTGAATGCCAATGTTAACATCTATTTCGGCGACTGGAATGAAAACGTTTTAAAGAACAACTAATTGACATAAGTTCTCGCTCGTCCATCTGGCGTTTTTGAAGTTCACGCGAAGAATTTTAATGGTTTTATCGACACATGCGTTTCGTACTAAAAATAGGCGAAATGTAAAACGAAGCTTAATACAATTATGTGAGAATAATTCACCGACTATTAAAAATTATCCCACGCCAGGTAATAATTCGAAAAAACAAGATTTTATGAGCCATAAATAATGGACATCAAAGGCACATTTCGTATAACGGCGATGTCGAAATGTGTTGTGTCTTCTGATCTGATAATTTGTCACGACTATTGCTAGCTCCACGTACAGCAACGAGCAACTATTATGCATTATCACAAAAACATATGAACTTGCTACCATTCATACGTACCAAGTAGATAGAGTCTTAGTTTCGTTACATTCTGACGCTCTTGAAAATGTAAAAGTTTTTTTTTGTGTTAAGGCATCAAGACTTGACTTAATACATAGAGTAGCTGTAAACTAGTTGCTGGTTATTATAGAAGCTATCAGCACCGTGTACGTTTTACTAGGCACAAAACTGTGCCTATGAAAACGTATTGGTATTTATTGATCAGTGGATTTTATTTCTTTCAACTCCTCCTATTATTTCTTTCCTCCTATTTTTTTCTTTTGGGTTCCAAGACAATTTAACTTTTCCCTGGGACTCGTCGAGGGTCAAACCTCGACGTCATTATTGGTCACCATTGTCGATCCCGGTTTACAGGAGTAACAGTGGTGGGAGTGTGTGGCGGGGCCAGGCACAAAACTGTTTGACCTCATAATACTAACTCTAAACGATCATTATATTTATAACCAACTGTCATACTGTGTATCTTTTATGTCCATTTGTCCAAAAGGACAGAGCCATAAAAAATCTAAAATGTAAATAGGACATAGTAAGAACCAATATAGAGTGTACCTAGAGCTGGCTAGGACGTCGTACTTCGCTAGGAATGACCGTTACAGGTTTAACGAGCGAATAAAAATCATTCCAGCCCGGCTACCGTACTATTTTATAGCCCATCAATTAATACGTTATCGTACATCGTATTTTGGGATCTTATCGTCATAGTTTATGTTTTAATTTGCCATTAATAGCCGTTCAATAAAATATATCGACAGCAATAAACCTCTAAATGTCATTATTTGTTAAGGTACATAAGCAGCAAATTTTATCCTTACTTTTTGATTAATTCTTATAGTTTAACCGCTTGATACCCGAAACTAACAATTTGAGACGAAGACTTTAAAATATTAAATCTTAGAATTCTCTTGCCGTTCAGAGAAGCTTTATTTTGATGCGCCATACAAAAACGGCAGACAACAAAGTCTCAGGCATAAGTCCCCTAGCAACCATAACTAATATTGTATTAGTGTTTATCAGGTCGATAAGAAAGTATTGGCCTTTCTAACCCCAGCTCTAAAACAAGTAAAAGTGAAACGGAAATATTCTAAACCTAGTTTCAAATTGTTTCTTTTATGCGCCTTAGTTGTTTTCGTATGATTAGAATGGGGAATGTAACCTATAGATTGATTTAAGGGCGCTATTGCTCTGTTCTTCTGTTCTATCTATACGGGTGAGTCGGTCTTGTTGGTAGACACGCAACGCATCCGACCTAATTCCAACTGAAAGATCAATGACATAGAATGTGAAACGAATAAATAGAATGTGTTGTTGTTGGTTGTTGGTATACATAACCTGTTTCTGCATAGTACGCATTGAAAGTGGGAAGTAAACTAAGTAATTATGTGGGTACCTTTAACAAAATTAGACTAACTACCAAATTTAATCTACTAATATTCGTGTCTAGCCCTTTTCATGACAGAGATACTTAATTGGTAGAGATTTCCTACAAGTATCTGTCGGTTAACAATGACATCCCTGATAAATTCCTCGCAAATGGCTAAAACTGTAGTGAATCGATGGGGGAGAGATAGTCCAAAAGATTCGATCTTGATAAGCGGGTTTATTAATTTGTTATAATATTTTACAAATATACCAGCAGTTTCTTTTAAGTAACCTGCAATGTCCTACACTTGTCTGTGTCAGTAAGGTATAGTTGATATTATAATGTTATCTTAGAAGGCTTCTACGTGATAGTTTTAAATGTCTAGGTACCTAAGTAATTGTAATAACTTTGAGGTTTTTTAACGCTTATTTAAAAAACCTTAAAGTTATTACAATTACTATTACATTTATATATGCTATTACAATTATATCAAAAGTTGATAAAGTCTGACTCGTTTATTCGGCAGAACATCTCTCTCCCCATTCCGATATGTTTACATATCGGAATGTTCCTAAGGAGGGTCCATTAATCATTTCCAAGCTTTAAATCAACCTAATGGGTACTAAGTACACCATCAACGCAGACCTGTGTCGAGTTACAACGGCGAAAGAGATCGCCCCGGGGCGCGCTGCAACAAGCTTTTAAAATTCCTAGATAATGTAACGAACCGACGTACGCACGAATATATTTTGATATCAAATACACTCCGCGTAGCGAGGCAGAATATTCGTATGGCTATTCGTCATCTACAAATAAACGGGCGAAGGTAATAATCGAAATAGAATTATCGCAGTCGGAGTGTTGTAATCATATGCTTTGGCAGAACTGTGCTGCGATTTTGGCCAACAAGGGGAATTGGGACAAGTTCATCTTCTTCAATAACACGCAGTCATATTCTCGGAGTTATTTCATCTGACATTGGGATATCTTTGAGAGTGTTAAGTAAATGAAAGTGAATAATAAGTGAACCTTTGGGTCCGCGTATTTAGGTACAGTTTTCCCTAAGGGTGGTTTCGGATGATTTCCAAGTTATGTTGCCTTTTAATTAAGTCCTCAAGTTGAACTTTCTTAAAGTTACTGTAAATTCCCTCAAATTTAGGAAGGTATTCATAAATCGTTTTCTCGTGTGGGAGGAAACTTGGAAATTGAATTATATTGTCATTTCAATACAATATTAAGTATGTTCTAAAATTGTACCTACTCAAATTTGGTTTCAAAGTTTAAATCGATTTATTTTTACCACCCTTTCTCAAATGATTTGCTATTTTGTGTAAGGGTTGCAAATGTTATCGTAGTTACATACATTTGTAGAGATTTCGAAAAACTATAGTTGGATCACTGCCCCTACCGAAGGCCAATGGTCTAACTGGTTGGACAGAATAGTTTGGCCTCGACCTCTGAACAATTTAATTTTAATAATGCCCATGAATTTTACAAAAGACCCGAGTGCCGGAATAGTGACGTAGAGTCATAATAAAAGACATTCAAAATTGTTTCTTATGTACACGTATCTATGTAATATTTTATGACGATGATGTGTATTGACGTCAGCAAATATTAGGTGCTTTGTTCGAATATTCGCAGTTTTATAATCTGAAATGAAGAGTATTTTTACAGCTGGCTGTAACTGTATCGAATAAACATCACTATCTCGATTCCACGCGTGAGCTTACTAACTATCGATTCTATATAGTTTTATTGATATAGCCGGACTTTTTATTTACTATTCCGATTATTTTATGTAACTTTTATTATGTGAACCGCCAAATGTTTTGTTTATATAACTGTGTAATAAATGGAAAATGAAAATATCTGATTACATTCATACTAACTGAAGATAGCGTATCATTATAATTTGTAGATATAACAGGAAATGAATTGGTTTCAATCTAATCTGTGGTTTAAATGTTGAACGTAATTCATATTTAGGCAGTTTTTAATTGACTAATTAAAATTGGTGAGTGGCGAAAGTGCTCAATTTCTAATTTCGTTATTCGTAGTCCACACAAAAATATCTAAAAATTATTTGGCGCGTAATCGCGATTCACGTCATCTGTAAGATGTCGCTGTAGTCGCCGCGACACTCATCGACGCGTCGAGATGGTTTAAATTAGTTCAGAATTTACTAAAAGATATCAAAAAAGCCAGTATTACTAGGTAAGTACTTATTTTCTTTCTGTTAAGTTCATTAGTGTGAGAGCAAATAGTACAATCTTTATTTCCATTCCTAGGGTTATGTAAGTCTTTTACCACACATTTTAAATTACAGTATACTTCCAGTACTTCTCTATTATTATTTTCACTGAAGCACTCCTGGTAACACTGGCTTATGTAATCGAATATCCGTTCGTATCGCAGTTTCCAAAACGATTCACATCTCGTATTCGCACCGCAAACGTCCGTTTCTCTTTAAAACGTGACAGCACATTCCGCAAGTGGGCACCACTGAACAGTCACTGCACAATCACAACTTCGTCGGCAACACCGTGGCGCAGAAACTTACCGTATCACTATATCACTTGGTCCCAAACACTCGTTTGTTAATACATAAAAATGTATTTTTTGTTTGGTAGGTACTATCGAGTGGAGTTAGCGCGCCCCATGAGGACAGAGACAGGAGTGCGGCGCGCCGGGCGCGGGAACAGATCGCCTCTTTTATAAGCTCCGCTGTGGGCAGCGGGCCGCCTGCCAGCAACCATACTCTCGCCGACATATGCATTCCCTAATTACACGCCACCCGACACAACGGCACACTTAACGGCCAGATAATAAGGTTCAAAATCTAATAGCTTTTACTCATTCTACAGAAAATTAACATTGCTAGTTCCGTAGTCACTGATAATATTTGACGTTACCTTTAATTTACAAATTACTACAAGTATAATGTAAATCATTAATTAGTTAGGCTAAGGACCGAAATAGCTCTTGATCACCAAGATCGCAGGTAATTAATTAGATTTACTAATTATAAAACTGAGGTGTATTACCTAATGGGTATTTTAACATAAATACGTTAATTGAACTGTGCATTTTTTAGATTACTGGTCGTTACAAATAAAAGAAAGTATCTGACTTTTGACGACCGCTTGGAGCAGTGGTTCGAGCGTAGGGCGCTCAGCTCTCTGCACATGGTGGTTGCGGGTTCAATTTCCGCCGGGGCAAATTTCGGAAATTCAGGTCTGGGTGTCACTAGGATCGCCCCCAGCCCATTGTACGGTACCTATAGTACAAGCGATGCTTAGTTTGGAACCATACAATTGGTGTGTCAGTCTGGCGATATTTATATTACTATTTTGCTATTGTGTACTACGACACGAAGTGCTACGCCGTAGCAAGGCCGCGCAGAGGTCTACAAATCAATACATTACTCTACAAGCACGTAATTATAACCCATGTGTTTTTTTCATACAAAGTTAATAGAGTGTATTAAAGCAAAATTTTTGCCTGGATACATTTTGTGAACATAGAGATGTTACCGGCGGCATTACTTCCGTCTCGGGATTGCACAAAGTAGCGTTTGAGATGAATAGAGAGACGGAAAGTGGGCAGTTACAAGCTCTTATTTTTGAAGCCTTCCTATTATTAAGTGTTTTTAAGTATGTAAATTGAGTAAACTATTACCTTTCAAAAGTATCTGTGGATTGTGTTTTTTTTTGCATAAGACATAATAATAATTAAGCCCTTTTGATGTCCCACTCCTGGGCACGGGCCTCCCCTCAACACGAGGGGGATTCAGGCCATAACAATATATAAGACATAACAATTTAATATTGTAAGTTAGTGTGCATAACCTAATCGGCAACAACGGAAGATTAGTCTGCTATTTATAAAAGGATTTATGTTTTTAATATATCAGATACATTATCAGGATGGATTATAATGTTACATTCAACAATATTTGACGCTTATTACATGAACGTCATACGTAAAACCATGGATTGCTATCATGAATGCATGTGCCCGAATAGTGTGAGAAAGACAAGGGCATAAAATGTCTTGAGCAAGGAAAAGGGTATGGTAAGGGAACCCATGGCGTTTGTTTCAAGAGTAAGTGACGCCCATGGATCTCTACATTACATAACTGGCTCGCGCATTTGATTTTTTGATTCATATATAGTCTACTTTGTTAACCTACATTTGAGGTCTACATATTTTCATTTAACATATTGTTTAGATAGAAAACCATATTTGGTAGAAATGTGTCCCTCTCACTCTTGGGTTCTATGACTAAAAATCTCTACCGTCCACTCCGCATATACATCCCATATATAGCATACTAGCGGCCCGCCCCGGCTTCGCACGGGTACATTGCGGTTACATTATTCGAGTTTAAGTAAGGATCCCTAATTTTTTGAAAATATATTATAGCCTATGTCACCCGGGGATAGTGTAGCTTCCCAACAGTGAAAGTTTTTTTCAAATCGGTGCAGTAGTTTCGGAGCCTATTCATTACAATCAAACAAACAAAGTTTTCCTCTTTATAATATTAGTATGATATAGTCAAAAGGGACACACCCCTCAGAAGCCTCGTACTCGGCTCGCTTTTTGTACAACAGTATGCCATCTTTTGTAGTATCTGTCCATGGTGGCGCCACTTTCCATACAAATGCAAGCTATCTCGATAGGTGCGGATGACTTAAGCAATCTTTTGCGAGTTTATTTACTTACATCCAAAGTTGTACTAGAGAGTGCATTTATTTATTCAGAAGGCCTACGACGCTGAATAGCAATTCCGCTACGAACTGCTACGCCGTAGCAGGACTACGGCTGTTCATGTTATAAAGTACACTACCAAAATTGCATCATAGTTAGGAAATTTAGTAATTGTTAGGAGAAATAAAACTTTTTTTGTAGTTCTATATGTAACCAGTATAGTAAACGAATGATATTCAGGACTTGGTACAATGCTTAGTGATACGAGAGTAGGCTGCTAGTCTCTCTGTACTGGGTGGTTGCGGGTTTGATTCCTGTTTAGGCAAATTTCTAAAATAAATTTTTATTTTCTGTAACTGTGATTATAATGGTCATTCATATGATACCATTCGTGGTAAATAAAGCGTTGTTTAGTCTGTGCCATATAGTTCAATAGAGTGATTTTCTGGCGATGTTTATTTGCGAGAACTCCGGCTAATCATATTGATAAATACTATGTGTTTATCTACATAACTAGTTATAAAGGGTGCCACTCTTAATATTCAACTATGAAGTGCGTCTACGCAATTGCTACGTCTGTGCTACGTAACACGTGAAGGTGCATCGATATTTTATTTATTCATTTGGTCTAATAAAAATTCAGTCATTTAGTCTACTCACCACATCCTTTATAAAATGCCGACATAAAAGATTTCATTAGCATGTTTAGATTTTACGATTTTTGTGGCTGTTTATTGTACACAATTTCTTTACTTATAATCTGAAAATATCAGGTCATTGATTATAATTAAGTACTAATTATTTTTTACATGCTTCATATACCAGGGTAACTTACGAGAAATGTGTCTTTATATATAAAAAATCCAGTGTGTAAAAAAATGTTTGTAAGTCTGCTCATAAGCGACTTGATGAAATTATTTTCTTACAGTTATTGGGTCACTTGGGTTTCTTAGTTATAGTTGGACCCTCTGTGTGGCGCTGTTATCGACATCCAGAAAATAAGCTAGCGAAATAATAAAGCTTTATTTATTCCTTACACATAGTTTAACTTAATTCTAAACATTGTTTGTAGTGTTAGTATTGTACTTATTCTAGTTTGTTAGTATATGATATTAAACTGTGTTAGCGCGTTTTGTTGTAAGGACCGCTCTGACGGTGAAAGCCTCCTCCATTTCCTTCCATTTCGCTCTGTCTCTTGCCAGTCTGCTCCAGGTATTACCCGCCGTGGCAACTATGTCATCACACACCAGCTGTATGATCCCAAACTAAGCAGCGCTTGTACTATGGGTACTACCATACATACAATGGTCTGGAGGTGATCCCAGTGACACCCAGACCTAGGCAAATAATTAAAAGACCATTTCTGAAATTTGCTCCGACGGGAATCGAACCCTCAACCACCGGGGCAATGAGCCGATCGGTCGCCAAAAGCTACTTAAGTTATCTAAGATAATAGTTAGTTAGGTATAGTCTATAGTATAATATTCTCAGAGTTCATTGAAGCATATTTGACATCTTTTAGTAAATATATTTCATCGATTTCTAACAATATCCGGAAACTACTTTTCTACTGGTATAAGATCTTTAAAGTTACCGCCGTTTACGGATTCAGTGTCATTTCATCAGTTTATGTGGTGTGCGAAAACACATTTGTAGACCTACTAACTGTGCCCGCGACTTCGTCCGCGTGTAATTTAACCTAACAAAAATTTCGGGATTATTCATCCCCTATTTTATCCCCTTGGGGGTTGAATTAATCAAAATCCTTTCTTAGCGGATGCCTACGTCATAACATCTACCTGCATGCCAAATTTCAGCCCGATCCGTCCAGTGGTTTGGGCTGTGCGTTCATGGATCACTATGTCAGTCAGTCAGTCAGTCAGTCAGTCACATTTGAGTTATATATATTTAGATTTATTGCTGTTTGTGGTTTTTAAGATTAACTTAGAGTTTTTTGACATCAGCCATCATCGTACAGAGGGGGAATGGGTCCGGTGTAATAGTTAGACGCGGTCCCTGTTACACGGGGACTTACATACCATCGGCGAAATGTGGGTGAATGGCTGTGCACCTGTCCTGTTTACCCCTGCGGGAAATACTAGCGCGCTGGTATATTTCCATCTTTGGACAAAATTGTTGTCCCATAAACTCATCTAGTTGCAGTAAATAAATAAATATCGCCAGACGAACATACCAACTAAGCAAAGTTCAAGTGCTATGGGTACTATGGACTAGGGGCGATCCCAGTTACACCCAGACCAAGGCAAATAATAAAAAGGCCATTTCCGAAATTTACCTCAGTGGGAATCGAACCCACAACCACCATGTGGTATTAGTAGAGTTTGGCCAGATGACTACACTGACTACAGTCTATTACGCATACGAAGTCCCGTAGATGCGGCGCTGTAGTCGCAAGTCCGCAGTACAATATACACTGTGTACAATTTAGTTCCGTATGTTTCCTCGGGACTTCCCATGTGTGAAATAGACTGTACTATGAGTTAACTCGTATGACGAATTGTCTAAACAGTTTGCAGTGATGAAATTTATGTTACTGCTCTCACGCTCGTTCACGTACCTTACTCTACAGCGAAACGTGAGAGTGCTAGGCGCACGCGATCCCAATGCGCGTGCGCCGATCAGCGAGCGTCTAAAACGAGACGCTTCCGAATGCCAGGCATCGAATCCGACTTCACGTCAACCCGTTGTCTGTGAAATAATGTCCACCAACACACTGATTTCAAAGTATTTTTGTGTCTGGTTACTATGTCATGTTTCCAGTGCCTATTCTCATCGGCCTAACCCTGGATATGCTCAGGTCATTTCTATGCTAATTGTGTTACGTGGGAAGGTCTTTCTTGCACCCACGGAAATTATATTTTGAATTCCGTAATCAATCCTGGTATGATTGACACAGAGGGCTATTTTTAATGTAACAAAATCGGAAAATAAGCGTACGCCCCGTGTGATGTTAAGCTGTTACTGTAGTCTAGAGATGCTTGCAATATCAAAGGCATCGCTTGCACGTCACTGACCTGAAGGGGAGTGCGATAGAGGGCGTAGGGACGGGGGGGGTCGGATTTCCGGCTCTCTCACTCATCGTGCGAAACACAGCCATAATAGCCACTTTACTCTGATCTTCTATGATCGGGTACTACTCCGGTCAAGCCGGCTCGTATATTGGCCGTAGTCAGTTGGCTACAGTTGATTACAGTTGGCTACAGTTGGCTACAGTTGGCTACAGTTGGTTACAGTTGGCTACAGATGGCTACAGTTGGCTACAGTTGGCTACAGTTGGTTACAGTTGGCTACAGTTGGCTACAGTTGGCTACAGTTGACCACGTTAACAAATAGCATGCCTGGATGTACGTTTGCGAGTTTGCCTGCAGAGTGAGCTCTCTGGAAGGCAACTACGAATTAAGAGAATACCGGGCTATTGACGCCTTAATTTGGTAATTTAGTGGTCAGAGGGGCCGCCCTCGTAGACTAGAGGTTCTGGGTTCGATCCCCATCCTGGCCATTAAACTATTGACGTGGGTCCACTCCTAACACAAGCATGAACTTAGCTGGAGGGGCTAACGGGAATACTAGTAAAGTGATTAACTCACATTGCTAGTATCTTAAAAAAAACCACCCAAACTTCTTATAACCATGACAATTTAATTTGAATACATAAAAACAATTTACTAGCCCGAAACAAACATAGCCATTATTATCAATGCATCTTGATTTATAGATGGCGACTGGCTTCTTGCGCATACGGTTTTAAAACGTTTCCGTATAGTTGAGTAGCCAGTTATTCAATACGTGTATAGTTGGCAGTATCGTGAGGGTACAGAGTGGCTTGGCACCGCCCTGCCGGCCCGCAGCCCTGCCAGCGACATTGTCCCCTGCAGACGCTCGCGAGTTCTACGCACATGTCTGTCAAGACCACTATTAATCTTCGTACAGACGGACGGCTTTTTCTAGACACACATTTTTCTCGTTAACATGTCATACAGGGCAAAGTCTCCAGTCAAGGTCCAATGTTTTTAGCCGATTTGCAAGTAAACAGCTTTTTTGTTGTTGTTCTGGTAAAATATTTAATTTAATCTACTTTTATACCAGAATTTTGGTCGTCGACAAATACTTGGGTACTTTTTCGTTTACACATTCACATCAAGTACAATTGCTATAGCCGGATTTCTCGCTTTACAGACATATTAGTAGCGTTTTTTCATTTCTCCTTCATTGTCCTATTCTTCCTTATAGAACTGGTTGAGACTAATAACTTCAAAATTTATGTAAAGCACTTTTGCTATAGTGATATAGGTATATAAGCTTGTCTAGAAATACGTCGAGCAACACAATAATAAGAACTCATTCTGTATTCGTAATTTATCTTTGTTTAAAGCACGAGCCGATGCGATGGATTACGATTATGATCTGTTAGTTAAATGGCAATATATTACAGTAGTCCGGTTGGTTTTTCGATAAACCGGATTTATGTTGCCATAAATCTAAAATAGGTTCGAATATTTAGTCAAAAAATATTCTTTAGATGAATTAATGACATGGTTTAATCCGTTTGTGTGCAAATAGCTGTATCTAAGTTTGTTTCTTCGTGTTCTGGTTTGATTCAGATCGGAACTTTCGGGTTCCGTGATAACGACATATGCAACAATAAGTGCGTTAGATACAGCTGTAAATAATGTTTAGCTTTTATCGGTATACAAGGGTCGGCAGGTGATTCCTGGCGGCGCGCCAAATGGCCCACGCACATAGTTCGCCTACTGAACATTCGAAATAATCCAAATTGAAACTTATGTCGTGATTTTTTAAGTGTTATTTGCGTTGCTCGCGGGGCAAATCTTGAAATTGATGTCCAAATCTCCACTGCCATCTGCCTTGAGCTATGTATTTTTATTTTATCGCGAGTATCACAGGGCCATCGCGAGCTCTTCGATAAATCACGGAGCGGCGAGTGTTGATGCTAACGTGTAGGGTATGTTATGAAAGATCAGCATTGATGCTGTAACGATCTTATACCAAACATATAAAAGTAATGGATTAAGATAAAGTGGTAATTCATCTTCGAAGCTCATGTGAAGTGAAATCTGTCAAGATTACCTTGATGATCAATTAATTGAGTTTAATTCGTTTAGGTTTGTGCGTAAATAGTTACTAAATATATATAATTAATTAATTTTAATGACATATCGATGTAATGTGTTTTATTATTATTAGTCTGAGGACATATGCAACAAATACTTATACTGTAAGTGCAACATATATTTATCTGCCTCTACCATGGCTATATATCTACCTACACGCTTGTGTATTTTGGTTTCTGATCGATGGTACCTACATTAGGAAACCACTTTAATTATTACTCTAGAAGCCTTCCAAAGAAGATGTTTTAAACAATATAAGACTCAAAGATATTGTTTGTAACCTTTAATCGGAATTGAATTTTAAATAATGGGCTGGATACTAACTTCGAATCCTTGTCCTATGCGTTTCAGAAACCAGTTCCTATCTAGATATTTAAATAATATCTCGATATCTAAGTAGTATCTTTGTTTAGTACCTAATCATATGAAATAAAATGGGATCTTAAATGGTACTAATGCATTTGACTCTAATCTACCTAGTTGCTTGGACAATAAGTAAGAATTACCCAATATTTGGGTCAAAACAACAGGCAGGTATCGTAATCTGATCCCTAGCTGTCATCATCGATCTTTGGCAATTGTGCTCTTTGATTGACATCTGAGACATATTGACGTATTCTCCACTGGTCTACATAGTTATTATCGCTACAAACGTGCAGATCTTATATAGACATCGCCTTTGTAATCAAAGACCTCGCCTTATACGACTTCCATGAAAATAAGTTAATATGGATACTAAGACAAGCGTTATGTATGCCAACAGGCAGAATGTACCATACTTGTACGGATTCTATACAAATAAAGAAATTATTATTATGTATTATTGTAATTTAAAAATTATCTTCGTGTATATCATATAACATAAGTTAGCCCTTTTAACGTCCCACTCCTTAGCACGGGCCTTCTCTCAAACGAGGGAGATTCAGGCCGTAATCCACCACGCTGGCCCAGAGCTGTTTGGCGGATTTCACGTGTCTTTCAAAACTTGGTTAGATTTTCCAAGATACGCAGGTTTTCTCACAATATTTCCCTTCACTCTAAGCGAGTGAAATTATGAATCGCACATAGATTTCAAAAAAACCCCGAGACTGTACCCAAGACCTTGTGCCCGCAAACGCGTGCTTAATCAATCGGCCATCACCGCTTTTTGCTATCGGCTATCTATGTAACTATTTTATTCCGCAATTCGTGCAAGTGTTGTCCTATTTACATCTCCGTGTGCCCGGTTGGTTCCGCGCCGACGAGCGTGCGACACACGGATCCAATTTGACGCTTTTATTTGTTCTACTCAATAAGATGGGCCATCAGAAATAGCGATCGGCCTCTCGTATCGTACCAGTTATATTTGGGGCTAATTAATGCTTGTCTATTTTTGTATCGGTAGCCCCCGGCAACGGGACCTATTGGGTTACTCAAAGACTGTTACAAATAAGATCAGTATTATGATATTATCAATTTTAATTATTTTTCCTTTGATTTGGGAAATGGATAGAGGAAACTGTAAACTGAAATATAAGAACCTTAGAGATACGTACTTAAAAATGTCCTTTCCACCAAATTTGAGTGTATTGTAAAGTTATTTTTTTACCATTCGGCAAACAAGCGTACGACTCGCATGTTAAGTAGTAACCGTAGCCTGATGCTTACGATACCAAAGGGGGCAAGGGGCTGGGATAGAGGGAGGGGAAGGGAGAGTGTTGTGCTTAAGGCTGTTGTATTCATCATACGCAACGTTCTGTGAGAGAGTGGTACTACTATGGACCAGCCAGTTCTTATACAGCCACCATGAAATTTCTCGTGTTCGTCTTCTTATTAACTCATCTATTAATCTGTAATTGGAGCAAAGAAAACTAAATGTCACATAGGACTAAAAATAAAAATTTATAATGTCTACTTATTAGAATCTTTATAATAATAATAATAATCGTTTATTTGCATAAATAAGGTACAGAAGGTTGGCAACATGTACAATATTGTTCTCTTATAACCTAGGCATGACATGTTTTCTTCAATTGTTGGTGTGAACCGGTTTATTTTCAGGTTTTCATTCAGCACTGAATGATACTAGAATTTAGATATTTTTGTACCCCCTGTTATTAATAAGAGTTAGAGCGTTAATTTCGGTCAGCTTTCGAAAAGCAATTGCCGCATATTCCCGACATGTATTACCCAGCACAAAGAAAGTAACATCGTTTTAATTTCTTTTACGGAAAGGTGCGAGTGTGTGTTTAGCGTTTACTTGACGTAGTAACGAGCAAACACGTCTGAATTTATAGCATTCGCAGACTGATGGTTTTTTCTTGCTGTGCAGTTTTAGTGCTACTTATATTTTACATAATTTTATGAGATTCTCCTTTCATTTCGCCTCGTTCGTTGATAACTGAAAGACAAGTATCGGTGGTGTTCGTCACTTTCAATTTATGTTTTGAACGTTCGCGGATAGTTGTTTGAAAGTCTGTTGTGGGAACTGATGGATAAGAGGTGTTACTGTTTCTACAGTATAATATATTACCTTGTAGACAGATAGACTGGATGCTGATGCTTGAATACCTATTTGAGCTCGTTATGTTAAAGATTATGTATATAAATAATAAATATCGCCAGACTGACACACCAACTGTATGGTCCCAAAATAAGCAACGCTTGCATTATGGGTATTTTACAATAGAATGGGAGTGATCTCAGTGACAATCAGACCTGGCCAAATTACATAGAGGCCATTTGCGAAATTTGCCCCGGCGGGAATCGAACCATCAACCACCATGTGCGGTGAGCCGAGCGACCTACGCTCGAACCACTGCGCCAAGTGGTCGTATGATTATAGTTAGTATGTACCGTTTGGATCTCGTCTGAAATCAACATAGAATATTCCCTGACGTGCGACAGTTGTACACCTTACTGTACCATTGTGAATCTGTATACAAGTATCCAATAGCCAGATGTTTGTTTACGTGGTTCTGTTGGAATATGAGTGATTAATCGATTAGGCGGAACCGCGATATCGGGAGCGGCGCGGGCTGCCGGCGCACGCGCAGCCGGGGCGGTTCGATTCCATTATAGAACCGGTTGATGATTTGTTTCCCGATGACGATTGACGCAGGAATTTTTTTCAGCTGGCCTTCTTGAATAAAATTAGCTTGCACACCTATCATAGCCGGACAGCCCGTGAGGCCGGCCGCGTCATGCGTCAACGCATTCTGCATGCCCCCAGCGACACCTACACAGGAAAAACAGAAGCGTTTAAGAAACCATAAACGTGATTGACACGAAATTTTCGTTTCGCCTTGTCAAGATTAAGAGGGCAAATCAAACGGTCGTAAATTTCCGCGGAACCGAGAATGCCTCCCACTCGCGGCGGCGTATATGAGTGTTGTTATAATAGAATGCTTTAGAGACGCGTAAAACAATAATTAATTTAAAAAGAAGTGTGTTGGCACTTGTCCATAGACGAAATTCCGAGATTCAATCCGCAGGCCGCTTGTAGCTCGCTAGCAAGCTCACAGCGCACATGTTTTTCAAGCGAAAGTAATAAATGATTTTTTTACATGTTCCGCTAATTTACTGGAAACAATTATAAAAACATCTCATCGTAATTTTTAATTACACATCATGACGTGTCTCACGATTTGTGTATTTTTAATACCGTTTTTCATTGTATTTAATTACGTGATATGAGAGTGAAAACTGGTTATAATAATGATGGGTTCACTTCGCCATATCCAATACATTTCACCTAATCACATTTTATCTATGACGATTATTAGCAAAGTACATTATTTACATCAATGTTGATACATTTGTTTAGGTATGTACTTGTAAAAATAAACCTATGATCTCTTAGGAGATATGAACATTTGTAAACTAATGAGGAACTTTGCCTGTGATCCAAAAGTTAATCCAGCAAATTGCTTGTTTGCAACATTCTAAGCGGTGTTTAATAACCCATTTAATATCATTTGTAGGTACCACCTGTATCTAAATTCAAAGTAAAGGCACTACTTACCTATTAAAGATAATTATAACCACCATTCAAAAAAAAAACAAGATTAACGGTAAGTAAACGCTTGTTCGGGTTAATTTATTTCCAGATTCTCGAAATTGCTCCGATGCATTGGTGGTTTATAAAATCATCGTAAAACATTGCTATGATAGTTGATTTGAGTTAGCAACGGATGCTTAAGTAAATTATAGGTACATACATCAAAATCAGAACAAAAATAAATCAGGGTTACGTTACGAATACGATGCATGTGATGTTACGTTGCACGTACGTCAACGCTCCATTAACCAGGAAGAAAAAAGATTAGCAGCTTTCCGACATTTCTGACTGCATGAGTTATTTAGGTTGTCATTTAATTAAATGAAATGTATAAATGCTGAATCATTTTGTAATTTCTATTAAGATTTATGTTTTGCTGGCGCAGTTGAGTTGTCGAGTTCCATTCGGAAACAATTGACCACAGTTATTTAGTTACGTAGTCGAATAATCATTACATTTTATAGAACTCTGATATCAAAAACCTGCTGTTTCAAACAAGTGCTTCGGAACTTGTAGTTAAAATGCAATTAAGTAATCAAAGAAATATAATAGGAAAGTTTACGTGTGGCGTCGCTCCGACGACGTCATTGGTTTAATTTACTTCGATTCCTATATTTGTTGACGTGAAAGCGATGATGGTACATTTATATCCTACTAATATTATAATCCTACTAATATTATAAATGTGAAAGTTTGTGAGTGTGGATGTATGTATGTATGTATGTTTGTTACTCCTTCACGCAAAAACTACTGAACGGATTTGGATGAAATTTGGAACACAGATAGTTTATAACCGGGATTAACATATAGGATACTTTTTATCCCGATAATCCCGAAATTTTTGTTACGTTAAATACTACGCGGACGAAGTCGGGGGGCACAGCTAGTTATATATATATTTATGGCTGTAGATGCCACTGGGGTAAAATTTTATCTTGATATGGTTTAGTTACACTAATTTGCATATGTATTTTCGAGGCTTTGTGTTATTTGTGAGCACATAGTACAATATATATATACTAATACTCTTGATACTTCATTACAGCCGGATCTTGGACTTGTTCAAGTATAGTACGTTTATGATGTTCCGATAATAGCGATATATATTCTTAGCAAGTAGTAAGTATAATAACAGTAAAAATATTGCACCACTGACCTATCTAAACTTATTCCGTTTCTCATTATTCGTTTCCTGAATGAACGAAATAGTGAGATTTGAAATTGAATTCTTATACCTACCAAAAATTTTCAATACAAAGCCGAATTCAAACGATATTTATTTGCAGATCATAAATTTTGTCACAATTTCGCTTTGCGATCTATTTTATTGCGATGAAAAGTATGAAAATGTGGCGCAAAAATAAAATGCAAGTTTCCGCATTGATCATACAAAGTGTTTACAATATAATCGGGGAACAGCCACTAAATGTGGAAGGTTTTCCACGAACGCTAGATGCCAGCACCGTGTCGGCCCGCCTCGTAGTCGCACACGCACAGTAAATCCCGGGATGTGCAGCTTGGTATCAGACCAAAATATCTGTATATTATGCAGATATTACATTATGTACCATTACCTTGAGTGTAAAATTAGATAGTTTTACATGAGAGCAAGTGCTATTCGCTCGTGTTAAATATTTTTAGTACCTACCCGCACGAGTACGGCATCATTTTCTTATTATGCGCAAGCCAATATTATTTACTTGTCTGTTTGTGTACAGGGTTACTTTTAGGTTGACGTATTTCTTGCAATGTTTGATAGAGGAGCTAAAATGCAACAAATTTGACTACACTGCAAATTTTGCTGTTTTCGAGATATTTCCATATTTGTGATTTTTATACAGACCCAAATAAGGAGAGTTCGTGACAATTATGGACATTAAAAACCTTATTGAATTACTTCCAACTTAATGGAGACTAAATTTACAAAAATATCTAGAAGTTATGACCACATTTAGAATTCAATTGGTTATTACTTAAATCACAAAATTTGATTAAAACCCAATTTTGTATATGGAAGTGGTAATAATTGTTACATATAAGCTCGTATATCACACCCTGCAAGAAATACGTCGAATTTCTAGTTACCCTGTATATCGTCATCGCTTTCGGTCTGTATTCGCCGGAAGTTAACATTAGTTTAATATGTTTGTTGATTCAGATAATTGATTGGGTGATTGAAGTAAATAAAACTAGAGTTTTAGGTATAATTTGGCCCCGAGACTGTACATATATAAGAATGATAGTCTAGTAACATATTTTTTTGGTAGCTTTGTTTTTCAATATAAATTGCCTACTATTTGTCTCAATGTCTTTGCAGGGATATTCTCTTTCCCTGGGTAGGGAAATTCTCATTAAAATTGAAGCTAATTATTTACATATTTTGCCATTACTGTTATTGAACTGGCCATACAAAATTTCATATTTGAGCAATCTGTAAACTCTAGTGCTTTGAAGTGTTCTGTCATTATACCTTATCAATCTAATTAGATCACTATCCAACCTACTGATAAGATTAGCTGAGTAGATAGGTTCTATTTACCACTAATAAGTTATACAAACTGAACATGTCGGTAAAAAAGTTAGAAAAAGATCAGTTCTGGATTGATATCAATATAACAAAAATAACTAAGTAATAAGTATCAATGGTTTTTATTTAAGTTAACTTTGCTCTCATACAATATTATTATAATGTTATAAAAGGTCAGGAGTAGAGGATGATATGATTACTTATTTCTGTCTCTACATACGTTCGTTGTTTAAACATTTTATTTTATTTACCAGCCCCCCTAGCCAAGTGTCTTTGTCTACAAGCGTTTCTACAAAACGCTACGCTTCAATGTATGGAAATGACATTACAAGTCGATAAGTAGATCACGTGACTTATGTCATTTCCATATATGAAGCGTAGCGATTTGTAGAAACGAATGTAGACGAAGACACTTGGCTAGAGGGGCAGTAGATACGTATGTCTGTACCAACAATGACTTTTAAAGGATGTAACAACAGTACATTGTTACACGAGTGGTGAAAGTGACTTAATTAGTCCCGAGACGGGGTTTGGCGCCCGAGCGTAGCGAGGGCGCTAATAGTTCAAGGGACAAAATAAGTCTTTCACCCGAGGTAAACACTGTGCTTTTCATTACGAATACAAGGAAAGTAAAAATAAAAACAGGAATTGGCTAAAGAAATAATACAAGGAAGTATGAACAATACTCTACAACTCGAAAAAAAAATAAAGATCGGATTGCCGCCTATTTTGTTTGTTTTTCGTTGGCCGGCCAACTTCATTATTTAGCCATTATTTTTCATTTTCATCTTTAAATATTTTGCCCAAATCTATGTTATTTTAAAGAAATTGTTCAATCTAAATTATAGTTAAGTCATTTAAAATATATATTATTTAATTAATACGTAACTTTATGTTATTTCAATTTTACATCGTGCTGTAATTGAGTGACTGTAGAAAAAGCTTGAACATGGTTCCATAGAAATGTGAAAATGGAACTAGTTTTTTTTTTTTATAATTTGACAGCTGTCAGTTGAAAGCGATTCTCCCGGGCCGGAAAAGTATTACTTTCAACCCGCTTCTCAGGCAACTTCAGACCTACTTTCAGAGTATGAGTAATGAAAAAGCATATTGCTAATATTGTAAAGTAAATAATGAAATAGTAATAAAATTAAACTTCAGATTGTGTAGAGCTCTGAATTGTTAATACACTATGTACTCGTTTTGGCAAACTTATGGTTTTCATTTTCCTTTCGTCCAATAGGG
The DNA here is from genome assembly GCA_918843915.1 of Notodonta ziczac. Classification (NCBI taxonomy): domain Eukaryota; kingdom Metazoa; phylum Arthropoda; class Insecta; order Lepidoptera; family Notodontidae; genus Notodonta; species Notodonta ziczac. The sequence continues at coordinate 9,900,989 of OU974043.1, read as the reverse complement.
TATCTGGGTACTGGGTAGTATTAGGTCATTGAGTAGGTCATTAGTACTAATTACCTACTTAATTATATGGAAAGGTCCGGTTGTGTGTTAAATTTAGATACGAATAAGTATAGATATAAAAATGGTGAGCTTTTCTTGACCTTATTGTCACAATAACTGAGTCGAGGGTTATTTAGACCGCTGCAGCTTAGTGAATATGGGGTTAAGGTGAAGGCGCCTGTCTAGCCCGCGAAATTCAAAATTTTAGAGTATTTTTATAGTTTATTCTAAATCTGAAAACATTTAAGACAACATTTTGTGATTTGCGACAAACAAAGTATGCAGTGCGTTTATTAATACATTTATTTTACTCTAAATATTATCACGGTGGATATGATACTAGTAAATCACAAAATATACAAATATTGCCAGATTATCTGGATAGCTGTCGTTCTTGAAATGTTTTAGAGTAAGTTGGATATATTAATAAATGCACTGCACACGGTCTTGATCGCGAATTACAAAATGTGCCTTATAATATTGTCAGATTTTGAAAAATAGCTATAAAACCTCAAAAAATTTGAACTTCGCGGGCTAGATGGGCTCTTTAGCCTTAACTCAAGAATATAATATTTCTAATGATCCGTATGGTTGGTTTGATTTTATGCCACGAATAGAGTAAGGAACCGCACTCTTACAACAACTCTACTATTACTGGTGATACAAGTTGAGCGGATGGCACATGCCTGAGAGTGCTGCTTTTCTATTTGAGTTTGGTGTTGACAAAACAATTTCATGTCATGGTCAAGGGAAGTTCAGTCTATTAATAGCGCTTCCTCGACTCACTTCGCACCTTAATCTAAAGTAAAAAATTCAAGACAATTTCCTTTATTTGCAGATTTTTCCTATGTCTGTTCTGACCAAAGAATTTGTAATTAGTAAATATTGATATTCTTGTGGTAAAGTATACATGTTGGTTTAAATTAGCAAAAAACCTGATTATTACCATATATATCTACTTACCGATGAAATGTAATGCCTTTATTTGTAATATTGCAAGTTTCTGAAAAATTTCCGCAATTAAAAATGCTGCAATACACCATTTTTACTAGATGTGTTTCGTACAACGTCTGGTGTCGTACTGAATGCCATACACTGGACACTGTGTCCAAATGGACATACACATAGTGCCAAAATTATGCGGATATGCCACTTCTAATGTCTTATTATTACAAATTCTTTGGTTCTGACTCATTCGGTACTTTTTCTAGACAATTAAGAAATGCATATGTCGTGCGGATTACGAAAAAAGCAAATTAAGAATCTAGTACAAAAATAATGATTTTAAGGAGTAATTAAAAATGTAATACTTTAATGTAATCAGTGGGTGAGTGATTTATGTGATTAGTAATTATAATGGCGACGGACGTGGCTCGTAAACCCACCGCAGACGGCGCACGCGCAGTAGCCCCGCGACCCGTGCTGCCCCAGTATTCATAGTCATTAATTCTGGCAGCATTTGCACTACACGACGTAATCTAAGTACGATGGTGAGTTTCGTTTAGTCCGTAGTTTTGAGTGACTTTAGACTATTCGACATCGTTCTTAGATAAAACTAGCTGAGCCCGCGACTTCGTCCGCGTGGAATTAAACTTAACAAAAAAGCCCGCTCCCGCGTTCTGAGCCCGCGCAACAGGACCCAATTTTTTAAATTTTGTTTTTCTAAAATAAAAGTAGCCTAAGTTATTGCTTATAACAACAGCTATCTGCCAGTGAAAGTCCCGTCAAAATCGGTCCAGCCGTTTCGGAGATTACCCGGAACAAACACACAGACAGACAGACAGACAAAAATTTTGTAAATCGCGTTTTGGTTATAGGTGTCGTATGTTCTTTCATATGCATTTAGTGAAAAGGTGTTATTTTGATATTACAAACAGACACTCCAATTTTATTTATTTGTATAGATGTAAGATGAACATGGTGAGTGGGTGGTGGCCCAATTAACTCTGACTTTTTAAATTCTTCTGAAATTTATGTTGGAACAGATATATTTGTAAACAGTTTCCGAAAAAAAACAGCTCGTAACGGATTACGTGGTACTTACCTACCGACGTGAATAAGTTGTTTTTCTGGGACTGTTTATAATTATTTTAGATTAATGTTTATTTTACACTCATAGATGGCGTTGGCGTCAATCTAAGTCACGCAATCGAAACTTTCCGAGCTTTGTACAAGTACTCTGTTAATAAAGGCGATTTTTAAGTTTTTCCTTGGGACCTTGGGTTTTATTCCGCTAACCATTGGTCCATCATCACCGGATAACGCGTCGCGGTTATATTAGTGTAGTAGTGATAGTAAGTGATAGTGATAACAGTGATAGTAAAGTGATAGTGCAGTGAACTGAAGTGACCTGAAGTGACCTCGGATTACAGTGACTCGGATTACAGTGACTTGGATTACAGTGCCCTCGGATTGCAGTGAACCCTCGTGAGTGCTGAGGTCGTGACTCTCGTGACCTCAGAGGTCATTGACCTTCGCGAGTTCACAGGTCGTGTCTCACGTGACCATAGTGTACATCAACCCTCGCGAGTGCCAAAATCGGAGTTCTTGACCGCAGAGTTCAGTTACCCTCGCGAGTGCAAAGTTCAGAGTTCGTGACCTCAGAGTACATTGACCTCAAGCGGGTACAGACTTCAGTGATTAGTAATACAGCAAGAATACAAAGTTCAATAACCACAGTTCACTGACTTTAGACCATTAACCTCAGAGGTTGATGAAACACAGTTCGTTGACACTAGAGAAGAGAACATTTGAAATACTTCAGAAGACTTCAGAAAAGTTCAGTGACCCCACAAGAATAACAACAAAAAGGTCTGTGATCCTAGAAAAGAAAAGTGCACAATGGAAAATCTTCAGCAGCTCCAAACTGATTGCTTTAATCAAATACATAAGTTAGCAACTAACTACAAGAAATCTCCTAAAGACAGATTAACCACAGATTACATACAAACTAGATTAGAAACATTAGAGACCTATTGGCTAGATTATCAAACAAACCATAAGGCATTACTTGCAGCTACGAAAGTTCAACGAGAGAAGTTGCCTTATTTTGTCAATGAAGAGTACGATGTTTGTCTTAGCCTTTACTTAGAAATAAAAACCAACATGCGTGAAGGTATGAGGCAACAGGGAAATACAAAACGTGTTCATTTAGAGTCCGACATCCTACATCCTACAGTTTCTACTAGATTACCTGCAATACAAATACCTACTTTCTCTGGAAACTATAAGGATTGGCTTTCGTTCCATGATCTATTCAAGTCTCTAATTCACGACAACGAGAATATTAGCAAGGTAAACAAATGCCAGTATCTCAAAACTAGTTTAAGTGGTGAAGCTGAAAGTTTAGTCAAACAAATACAAGTATCAGAGTCAAACTATGATATTATATGGGAGATGCTAAACAAACGATATGATAACAAACGTAGTATAGCGAACACATATATTGGGAGAATGTTGAACCAGAAGAAGATCACTACGGAGTCTGCGAAGAGTATTAGAGAGATGCTAGATGTCACCACAGAATGTCTTGCTACTTTAAAGACTTTAGAACTACCTACAGACAGCTGGGATGTATTAGTTGTTTACATCATCATACAGAAACTAGATCCTGAATCACACAAGTTATTTGAGCAGAGTATGGAATCAACATCGAAACTACCTACCTGGAAAGAATTATCCGGGTTCCTAGAACATCGTTTCCATACTCTTGAAGCAGTGAAGAGTAGAGACACTAGTTATACCCCAACTGTCAAGCATGTAGCATCCAAATCTTTCGCCACTGAACTTCAACAACGTCAAGTGAAATGTACATACTGCAGCCAAGATCACCACATATTTAGATGTCAAGACTTCTTATCACTAGACTTACAAGCTAAGAAAGACTTCGTACAGTCTAATCTTATATGTTTTAATTGTTTGAGAAAAGGCCACCCAGTTAAATCGTGTCTACAGTCCACTACATGTAAAAAATGTGGCCGAAAACATCATACTTTACTACACGGATACACTAATCCTAGTTCGAGATTGAATACTTCCACCGCGGCACCAGCAACCATAGATAAGAGTCCACAAGTATTAAGTAGCGCTGTCGAGATTACACCCAAACCCATGGAAAGCTTCACTTACGATCCTAACACTGTGATTTTAGCAACAGCACTAGTCGATGTAATATCGGAGACAGGAGATACCACACACACGCTTCGCACTCTAGTAGACCAAGGCTCCCAGGCGTGCCTTATCACCGAAGCGGCGTGTCAAGTTTTGGGCTTCAAACGGCGTCCTATCGTGGGTAATATAACGGGCGTTGGATCAGTCAAATCAACAACCAAATCTAGAATCGAGTTCGAGATTAGTTCAAGATACAACCCAAAACTGAGAATCAGAGTAAACGCATTCGTGCTTAAATCGCTTACATCATACTTACCACCACAGACACATCGTATAGATTGGCCACAGTTGAGAACATTACAATTAGCCGATCCTACCTTTGAGAAACCGGGCAAGATAGATTTACTACTAGGTGCAGATGTCTACGCTGAGATTATACAACAAGGCATTCTGACACACAAATCTGAGAACCACTATCTTGTAGCACAAAAGACTATACTAGGATGGCTAATATCTGGTCGAAACACGTCTGATAAAATTCACAGTGAAGTCCACATACATCACGTCAAGCTAGAAGTAGACACACTTCTTCGACGCTTCTGGGAGATAGAAGAAAACAATGAGAAACGAACCTTAAGTAACGCTGAGATCAAATGTGAGAAGCACTGCCAAACTACACACCAGAGACAAGAGGATGGTCGATACCTAGTTCGCTTACCTTTCACGTCCACTCCTCCAGATCTTGGTGAATCGCTCACTCTTGCCATACGTCGGTTCAATTCTGTAAAAACGAAGCTTCGAAGAAATCAAAATATAGAACACAGATATAATGAGTTTATGGACGATTACCTAGAACAAAAACACACGGAGCTAGTGCCCATCGACGAGATTAAGAAATCTACCAACGAGATCTACTACCTTCCACACCACGCTGTCATAAACGATCAACATATTACCACAAAATTGAGAATAGTGTTTGACAGCTCAACTAGAACGAGTAACGAGAAGTCTCTAAACGACAATTTATTAGTCAGACCAGCATTACAAAATGATATTCGTGACATCACTTTAAAATGGAGAAAACATCGTATAGTTATAATAGGAGACATTCGACAACATTATAGACAGATTATCATTGATCCTAGAGACAGAGACTACCTAAGAATACTATGGAGACCGAAAGGAGAAAATCAGATACAACACTGTAGATTAACCACTGTAACATATGGAACATCATGCGCACCTATTCAAGCCATAAGAACCCTGAAACAATTATTACTAGCCAGACTATTACATCGAGTACAAAATGCACTTAGTATCCCCACACATAACATATATGCATGGACAGACGCCACTATAGTTCTCGCATGGTTACAAAAACCACCGAGTTCATGGACTACTTTTGTGGCCAACAGGGTCACTGAAATTACTAACCTGGTTGATAAAGAGCACTGGCATCACGTCGCATCCGAAGAGAATCCTGCTGACGTCGCTTCGAGGGGGATCTCGCCGCTAGATCTTCCTACTCACCGGCTATGGTGGGGCGGACCCACCTGGCTGCATGAGATGGGTTCCTTACCTGTGAACCTCTCGTGCGTCAAACCTACGGACCTGGAAAAGAAAGTGTCAGTGAATATTAATGTGTTAAATAAAAGGGCAATTAGTGAGAGTGAAAAGTGTGGTGAATTTAATTTACTGGACAGATACTCTAATTTAGATAAGCTAGTTCGTGTTACTTGTAGAATATTAAGATTTGTAAATATTATTAGACATAAGATTAAGACAAAGTGTTGCTTAAATTATCCAACTTACCTTACCACTAGTGAACTCAAGGAGTCGATGGAGAGATTGTTATTAATTTCGCAGAAAAATAGTTTTGAAAAGGAAGTTAGAATACTTAAAACAGACGACAAAAATAAGTTAGAACATGTTAGAAAATTAGTTAAGCTGAACCCTTACCTTGATAAATCCACTTTATTGCGCGTAGGCGGTAGACTGCACTACTCTTATTTAAGCGATGACATGAAACATCCTGTAATCTTATCCAAGAATTGTAACCTTTCATATTTAATTGTCAGAAATGCTCACTATAAAACTCTACATGGAGGTATACAGTTTGTTAAATTATATTAGAACAAAATATCATATTATTGGTGTTAAATACATAGTTAAAAATATAATCCATAAGTGTATTTCATGTCTTAAAAATTCAGCGAATAGTAAACTAAGTGTACAACAAATGGGTAACTTACCACGAGATAGAGTGATTCCACAGCGTCCTTTTGCCGTTAGCGGCGTAGATTTTGCTGGCCCTGTAATACTAAAATTGTTTAACGGTAGAGGTTCAAACCGAACTCAGAAAGCTTATATTGCTGTATTTATCTGTACGGGCTGTTGAGGCTATTCACTTAGAACTAGTAACGAGTCTCTCTACCGAAGGGTTTATCGCCGCGTTTAGACGTTTCACAGCGCGGAGAGGGCTTTGTCAAAAATTAGTTAGTGACTGTGGAACTAATTTCGTAGGAGCTAGTAAAGAATTAAAAGCTATGTTTTGTAATAGCCAGAAAGACTTACCTGTAGAGATAGCTGACTTACTCGCTCGAGATGGAACTACTTGGCAGTTCAATCCTCCTGGAGCTCCCCACATGGGTGGTTTATGGGAATCCGCCGTGAAATCTGTTAAGTTTCATCTCAACCGGGTATTAAGTGACACTAAACTGACCTATGAAGAATATTCTACTCTGTTATGTCAAATCGAAAGTTGCTTGAATTCTCGTCCATTAACCCCTATAGACTCTAACACTGATGACCAGATAGATGTACTTACCCCTGGACATTTTTTAATTTGTGAATCACCTGTAGTTGTTCCAGAGCGTGATTACCGAGACATTAAGATACCTTATTCACAACGCTGGACATATTTACAACAAAAACTTCAGTCATTTTGGTACAAATGGAGTCATGAATACCTAGTGTTGTTGCAGAAGCGACAAAAATGGACGAGTACTCATAATAATGTGGCAATAGGCACTGTCGTACTGATTAAGGATGAGAAGTTACCACCTTGTAAATGGCTCTTAGCCAAAGTAATAGATGTGCACCCGGGTAATGATGGGTTAATCCGAGTTGTTAGTCTTAAATGCTCAAACGGTTCAATTATTAAAAGACCTATTCATAAGTTGTGTCTGTTGCCAACTGATTAATATTGTGTTATTATAGATACTTTAGTCGTTCTTTTGTCTATAATTCTTACACGTTTATTGTTGATTTCAGTACTTTTTATTAATTCGAATACATACATGTCTTTATGTTTGTTAGATAGTTACATACAATTCTAGAGTTACTTTGAAAGGCCTAACGTCCTTTGTGGGGCGGAATGTTTATAATTATTTTAGATTAATGTTTATTTTACACTCATAGATGGCGTTGGCGTCAATCTAAGTCACGCAATCGAAACTTTCCGAGCTTTGTACAAGTACTCTGTTAATAAAGGCGATTTTTAAGTTTTTCCTTGGGACCTTGGGTTTTATTCCGCTAACCAGGGACGAATATGTGACAAACTCAAATAATGCCAATCAACATTCTCCATTACCTTTAAATGGCCATCAACGTCCGATAAAAAAAAAAACCAATCGTAAATAAGACAATAAAACGCGGAGTCGTTCCGATCGGAGCGTATAAATGTCTCCCCGGGCTGGCACCCACCGCCAAGGTCCCAGGTGACCGCCACCGTTCTATTAATACTTCATGCACGCTCAATGGGGAATTTATAGCCTTCATTACCACATTCACCGCTGTATAGCCGAAATGGCACTTAGAAGATGCCAATCAACACGACTACGCGCGCTTGTGGATAGGGACACTCGATGTCGGCAATTCAATTTGGTGATTGACTAAAAAAATGCTGTACTAAACCGATAAGGCTCAAGGAAAGGGATCAATGTATAATTTAGGGTATTATATACTACGATAATTGAGTTCATGCACTCTTATTATGTTTTTCAACCGACTTTAAAAAGGAGGTTCTCAATTCGGGGTTTTTTTATGTTTGTTACCTCAGTACTCCGTTATTTATAAACTGATTTGATAAAATCTGTTTTTGTTTGAAATTATGTTCTTTCAGTTTGGTCCCATAGAAATTTCATCAAAATCAGTCCAGTAGTTTGGTATTTAACAATTGTAAAAAATACGTAATTAAAGTAAATGAAATTGCGTAATTTGCTTTCCTGTAACCTTTCAGTGGTGTTTGCGGTCAATCGAAAATGGTCTTAGTAAACTGCCTACCTTCCGGATTCATTATCAAATGATGATGAAACTGAAGAGTTGGCACCGGATCTCCGTAATAATGGCCATTAGAAGAGCGTCGCGACGCCACTGTAAGAGCGTCGCGACGCCCCTATAACAGCGTCACGACCCTACTATAACAGCATCTCGACGCCACATTAACAGCGTCGCGAAGCCACCATAATAACGTCGCGACGCCCCTATAACAGCGTCGCGACGCCCCTATAACAGCGTTGCAACACCTCCATAACAGCGTGGAAATTTCTAAACATATTAAAACTATTATAATTCACTTACAATCCACATTTCGGTTTTGGCTGAAAATCCTGTTAGGGTTGGTGTCTAGAAATAACATTAATTAATTTTTTACGACTAATAAATGAGTATCTGAGATCTTGAAGTTATATAATTATTTATTTTGTATAGGAATACGGGAGCGCTTACAAATTGATATTCGACTGGGAAGAACCGGTTGTATGTTTTTAACCCCCGACGAAAAACGAGGGGTGTTATAAGTTTAACATGTGTATCTGTGTATCAGTGTATCTGTGTATCTGTGTATCTGTGTATCTGTGTATCTGTGGATCTGTGTGTCTGTCTGTGGCAACGTAGCGCCCAAGCTGATGAACCGATTTCAATTTTGTTTCTTTTGTTAGATAGGTATTCTGATCGAGAGTGTTCTTAGCTATGTTTCATAAAAATCGGTTCAGCCGTTTGAAGATCATCAGCTCTTTTGTAGGTTAAAAAAGCCACATTCACGGCCAAAACCAATTCCCTCGGCTCGAATCCAGTCGAAATTTGAGATGATTGGATTTAGATTTATTATATTTTTAAATGATCGTAATAGTCTGAACTGGCTTTTTACAATATTATAAATTTGAAAAGTTTCCCTGATTCTGAAAAAAATGAATATTTTATCAATTTTATTGAGATTTGTGTATGAACTAAAGACGTTCCTTATGTCACGTTTCAAATGATGGATACGCGCATGCGTTAAATTTTGTTTGGTTTGTTAATGGTCATGGAATATTACGCTATAATAATTCTAGAGGGCGTTGCTCCGCCATTGACAAAGAATATAAAAAAACTAATCTAATTTAAAATAATTTTAGCGTTATTGAAAATTCTTCCCCTAGGCTGCTCCCGTCTACCTCAACCAGAGTTATTACATCAAATTGAATCATAATTGATAATATTTTACTAGGAATAAAACCACCGTGACATCAATATTTAGATTCGTTGTCTATTCTAATGTCAATTATTATAATGTCATAACAAAATAATGTCTCATACTTTTACACAGATTTTCTGTTGATTATTGTACATCTTAGATTATGAATGAGGAAGCCAAAACAATGGATATATGAAGTAAACTATGGATACTGAGCTACGGGAGCTACGCAAATCGCGCTAACATAATTATTTGGAAGAACTAGGTAAATTATACATTTGATGAACAGGTCATCGCATCGGGGGTTTTTAAATTTTCAATTTAGAGTTATATAGATTCCTGGACGTTAATTTAAAAGGATTTAGAGCTGTTCATTATACTGTATAGTAACGAAAGTAACGAGACTTTGTAATCTAAATATACATAGGTGGCTCAAAGGTGACTGACTGACTGACTGACTGACATAGTGATCTAAACCACTGGACGGATCGGGCTGAAATTTGGCATGCAGGTAGATGTTATGACGTAGGCATCCGCTAAGAAGGGATTTTGATTAATTCTACCCCTAAGGGGATAAAATAGGGGATGAATAATCCCGAAATTTTTGTTAAGTTAAATTACACGCGTACGAAGTCGCGGGCACAGCTAGTTTAATATAATTGGCAATCTGGGCTGTGCTAATCTGGACCATCTACCCGCCACCTGCTCTTAAAATGTCCTTGACCATCTGTTACAAAATAAATTGGGAACTAAGTAGCCAATTCTAACGAAAGACATCTGTTCAAGCCTTGGCCCTTCTTCCGCCTACTGAAGTCATTACGCCCAACACAGCGATGTAAAATTAGAATAGGACAAGGAAATATAGGTTTGGGCCAAAAACATTTAAAATACCTACGTGTTGTATGAGACAAACAAAGCGCTAATAGTAAATATATTAAGTGGTGTTTATAGCCAAGCGTTTGGTGTGTCAGGTTGTTTTTCGTGACAACGTTAATACGTAGGTAGAATACAATTATACATTGTTGTATAGAAGATCCTGTCTCTATCTGTTGTCTCTATTAAATAATAATAAAAAAATATCGTTAGATTAACACACCAACTGTATGGCTCAAAACTAAACAACGCTTGTACTTTGGACCGTGTAATATAACGATAAGGCTGTTTCTGAAATTTTCCCCGGTGGGTATCGAAGCCGCAACTACTCGGTGCATTGAGACGAGCTGCCTGCGCTACACTCAAACCACTATGCCAAACGGTCGCCAATAATATAATAATTTTATAAGCATAGGATTCTACAGATTTCATGATACATAATATGGATTTGAACCAACATCTTTCGACAGTCAAACAGGCTATACTTACACGAGACACTTACCACAAGCAGAACCGGATTAAGCAAGCGCGGGGCCCGTAGCAAATTATTTCAAAGAGCCCTTGATCTACTATGGGTTCTTAAGTATAAAGTGGTCAAAAAACAAATAGTCCATACGTTTATTTGCCATCTATAGGTTACAATTTTGTGGGCATTTAGTAAATTACTATAGGCGCTGTAAGGCTCTGGACAAGTACAAAAAGCCAGAGATGATATTTTCTGGCAATATAGAATAATTTTGATAAGAAACTAACTTATGCGGGGCCCCCTTTGGCATGGGGCCCGTAGCAATTGCTACTCTTGCTATATGGTTAATCCGGCACTGAACACAAGGCTATTACAATCACTGCTTCCATTAAGAGACTGCGTCATAATTACCCGATGACATCAATTCAATCAATCAGCAATCGTACATCAATTAACTGCGGTTAATGTTCGATTGTTTGATAATTAATCCACCTATCTAGAATATGTGCGTCTGCGAATCATGTTTTATATATTCTCCGTAGCGAGAAGAAACTAATTAATGGTGAAATCAGCTAATTTGATTTATTCCCCCTGATCTGCGGAAAGTTTCCGGCGGCGAACTTCCATAAACAATCTGATTTATTTATATTTATCTCATAAATTGTGGAGGAAATTATACGATGTACAAGTATTCGTGTGCGATGGGAGAACTTGGGCAGAATAGCTAGCGCCATAAAGAGTGGCTATTATATTTTGGCGGAAAGTGAAAAAGTGATGTTATCATTTTAATTTACGGATATTGCTTGAAAAGCCCAGTCACTTTGCCTTCACATGCTTGATGCTTAAAAATCCTGATTTTATAAATTTTACTTGAAGCTATAAAGAAACCAATCTGGCCAAGTGCGTGTCGTGTTACGCACGACGTAGGGTTCCGTAGCCATTTCAATAAAGAAATTATATATTCGGCTAACTAGTTTTGTCAATTATCATAAAAATGTAAAAAGTATCGAAATTCATAACGTAAATTCTGATTAAATCTTTAAAAGTAAAAAATCTCGCAAACGGATTTTTTTCTTTCATTACCTTTTCAATGATACTCCACATTAAGGGATAACAAAAAACCCGATTTCCATATTCGGGGACTTCGGAACCCTAAAAGGCATTAAATTATGTGTTGTGTGTATATATTACCTATTCCCTAACCGAACGGAGTCCCTCAGTCCCAAACCAATTATTGTAGCCACTTGTTTGGTTTGTTAATGTTTCAGGTCACGTGCCTACGGGAAATCTAGAGACTGGCTCGCGACATAAGTACTGTGTGTTATTTATTATTTAAATACATGAGTACCTACCTTTTTTGTATCTAGAGGCAATCAAAACATCCCATGCCTACTGCGATGATGCTACTGAAACCACGTCATAGCAATCATATGCAATCAGTAAGAAATTACCTACTAAAAGGCTCTGCGAACAGATCAAAGATATTGTTTTCATACTGTAAACTTCAGATGAATAAGAGAACGCAACAGTAAACCATCAAATCCTTAAAACATCCATTACATTCAACATCGACGTCATTAAGTAAATTTTTTCGAAGTTTCCACGTGTTTGTTCCTCGATCAAATCGCCGGGGATAATGGTATCGTCTAATTTTCGTTAGTGTACACAATTTTGACACGCGGTTAATAACACATTGTTTTGGGAACGCGATCAAAGTTAAAAGTGTTTTGCCTCGGTCACTCCCTGACCGGTCTTTCAAATAGAAGGCGATTGATTGACACGCGAGATGTCATGGCGATGGGAATTTTTAACGGCGTAGTGCTCCAAGATAGGGTCATAGCCACGTACTTCCCGGTGGACAGTGTTCTGCGGTTAAAAATAAAACAATGTAAGCTTTCAGGAATAGCCGCGGTCGGAAATAGAGCGAATGTGGACGGTGACGCGTCCTTGGCGGCGGCTGCGGCGCGCGCGGCGCACCGCGCACTGCCCGAAATATGTCATTAGCGGAGCGTCATGTCGCTGGGGGAATGTTGGAGACGCACGTAAGGTCGTCACCACGACGACACGGCGACGACACGACACATTAATGTTGGTACCTCAATCGTGCGACTCGCAATTTTTATTTAACGTTTCAGGGTGACTGTAATGGGCTGTGAAAGTGTAGTAAATTTTCCGTTGTTTTTTTTTTCATGTTTCATGACATTTTTACTAGGTACCTAACCTTCATGAGAATGTCCAGACAAAACGGACGCTGGAACGTGTTCGTCGTCATTGAGTTTGTCCATGCAAATTGGCAGTAACATAAACACACTTATGTATAATGCAGGTATATAAGACAGCATAGTCACAACTCGCACTTGAGTAGTATAAATAATTAACGGCTTATTGATAACCGCGTAATTGGCAATTACACGCTAATAACATTTACACAGAAACAATCCTCATTTATAGCCATGACAAGTGACAGATTGGTTCGTGAAGAGCTTTTAATTTCCGCTAAACGGTGGAGAACACTTAATCTAATTTATTGCATTGCTTGGAGGCTTGGGCAACCGCGTAAGACTCATTCGAGTCTCGATGCCAGCCATTTAATTTTAAATCTACGTGTGTACCGCTCGCACGGAGCGCACGGGCGACCCTGGGAGGTTCACATAACCGTAGCACCTGCTCGCCGTATATATCAAAGGTTGTCGTAACACTATCGCGCTTGTTTCTCCGACTCCGTGAAATGTGTGCTCATTGTTTGGCACCGGCGCGACACGGAAAATATGTACGCCAACATCCCGCTAAATTGATGGGATTCACATTGATTGCTGGATTTGGACGCTAAATTTAGCGAATGTGGTTGTGTAAACGTCAGCCGCAGCATTCGCTGCAGCGTGTAGCATCAATCATAGCGGATTCGCGTACAAATCCCATCTTGATTAGCTTCGAAATAGTTACCCACTGCCACCTATTTTGAGTCAGATTTTCTATGGAAATTAAATCCACTCGCTGGAAATCATTATCATATCGGGTGTATTATGACGTCCCTCGGGGCGTCGCGTCGTGAGGAATAATTTGAGCATCTCACGCGCATACTTATCCGGCGATTAACACATGTGAAGTGGGTCTAATGGGCGAATTAACACGACCATGGCCGTCGGCGAGGCAGCGGCCCAGCGGCCAGGGATTAGGAAGTGCGTAGATGATGGTGCGGTCAGGCGGCGTGTGCGTGATCAAAACAAATATAAACCGGCGCGCTGTCACCGGCCGCCGCCGCGCGCCGCTCCGCCGCCCGCCCGCAGCCTTGCCGAGGCCGACGAGTGCGCGTGCTATTTGGAAAAAATACAAATGACGTGTAGGTAGGTACCTACAGCTCCTTATATCCGCTCAATTCCTTTTATTATCTGCGCGAAGCAGTGGACCCATACGCGTAATTTTACTGCTAACTGCACCCCGCTGCTGCAAATGAGGCTGGGATTTATGGGTTTTACATTCCGCACCCAATAAAACATAATAATATTTCCGCTGTTACACGCCATTTTATGTGGTTTCAAGTGCAACATTTTCCGCTGAATTGAAACTGCTCCTGGTCATTTTATATTGTAGAGTCACGCGTGTTGTCAGCCGAACGATCGTTTAATGTTTATTTGACTCGTGTATGTATGCACAAACATAAGGTCTCATTTATCTGTCTGTAGTAAAATATGTTAGCGAGCCCACGTAGCGCAGGTTCGGGTGAATGAGTCACCGAATTCTTGTGTGATGGTTTATTGCAGGTGAATATACCTGGTAACGGTATCGTTATAAACGAAAATATTTCCACACGTCAGTATCGGCTACATTTATTTTACACGCCGATAAAACAATACGATTGCATCGCGATCGTAATAAAAATCCGCGTCAGTCACCTGCTATATCAGAGCGTAGCGGCCCACGCGCTGCCCAAATGAAAATATACTCGGCGACGCGGGCTGCCAAACAAATTAAATAGAGTAGATTTTTCAGTTGGACAGACGTGCGATGAACAATAGGTCTCGGTTACAAGGGAAGGACGCAAGTGACGCGCTCGCGCTGACGACGCAACCGCCTAGCCTGACCAAGCTTGCGTACTGGTAAGATAAAGAAAACTTTAAATGAGCATTAACTATTCCTTTGATGCTCAACTATAAATCTCAATAGATGATTGAAAAATCGCTTTGAATATTGCTAAGAAATCATTCAGTAACTACTTCGCATTAGGAAGCTTAAATGTAGCTAGTTTTGCAGTACTGCCAAGACTGACTACGTTTTGTCACCTTTAGTTTTAAACTGGTTTTATTTCAGACAGTCCACTTTGATTCCGCGCCGCGTGGTAACCCTACTGTACGCCCAGTAACCCTTGATGGTAACAATAGCGACGTCGCTGCGGACATTTAGCCGATATTTTAGAATATTTATGGCCACTTGCCCATCAACAGCTCGCGGTGACGCGGCCTATGCTAATTAACCGAATTTATCTATTGACATTTAACGTGAATTCAAATTCCTTCACTTACTCACATATCCTACTACTAACTATCCATTTTAAGTGGAATCAAAATTCCTTGGTAATGACAAGGCCGAGTTTAAATTCGTGGTTGATGTGCAATTAGTACTGTTAATGATCCGATTGTGTAACAAGGGGTTTTTAAAATATAAAATGTTATAAATCGTTAGTTAAACATATTGCAACTTTTCAGTTCTCAACTGCGTTACAGCAATAGATGTATAGCAGGTTATCCTATGGATTCCATTCAATTGTTGGTTGTTCTTTGTGTTGTGAAATAGAATCCATATTTTAGTTTCTGTCTGTGTTTGTCTGCGCGTGAATAAATACCACACCATGAGTAGTTTAATCCAATCGACGGGATATTCGTCCGAAATCACCTTAACCTTAGTAAGCAGGTGAATATTTATATTGCGCTGTACACCTTTCCAAGTTAAACTCTAAAAATGCGCTACATATGCGATCTATCAATAGCATTACACATGCACATTATGTAACCATCCATATAACACCGTAGACGTCCAAGTCTAAACAAGTGCGAAGATGTGTTACATGATTAAAACGAGCTATAACTCAGAGAGTATTTGCGGAAACACCGCTACATGTCGGCGTGAAACTGCACGCTGCGACCTACTTGCCGGACAGCGCGAATGCGTGCCTTGTGTGCTTAAACATCGCTGATTAGTGATTAACTAATTTGCACCTAAGGACTGAAGGCGGAAGAGTGCTGTTCCTTTGAAGTTATCTCTTCAAATTAATTAGAGGTGTGACTTGCGGAGCGTTATAGGGACCTGTCTCTGCTTATGTTGCAGCGTTGGAATTTCCTGTGTTTATCCTAGTGTTGAGAAAGTGTAGAGACACCTCGCCACTAAAATTTGTATAATCGAGTTGCGAATTTTGCGTTATTATGACAGACCTACTTATCACTACTTTTTTAATCTGTATCAAAGTAGATATTATTATTCTCATGTCATTATTGATTAATATCATAGATATATCAACGTCCAGAGACGCGATGAGAACATTGTAAAACATTTTTTCTAGGTTTCATGATAAATCATGCGCGATTTTTAACTACACGGACATCTTCAATCTATCCAGTGTATCGAGACAGTTTTACGAATGCGTACCTAGTTAAAATTTGAAACATACAGACAGGCTATGTATTGCCGGAAAGCATCAGCGGCCGCAAGCTTCCCTGCATCATCCACAACAGATAAAATAATCAGACCGACAACTTTGATACCTACTGCCGTCATTACATCACTAAATTATGCATAAAATCGTGGGTAAACTTTATAATACGTAGCGACGATAAATATACCGCACATCATTAACTAAATTCACGTGGTTTAGAGCAAATTACATTGTTTTTAACGGCGCATGCAGTAAATTTATTGGCCGACTATTATGGCCGCTGAGAATATTAGCAAGACGCCAGACCATCTTACCGTATCGACATAAACTCAGAGCGAAGAGTTATGTTAAAATGTATCTGTGTGATATCCTACTTTATCCCTTACTGTTTATTCAAACAATGACGTCGGTCAACGTGAGTTACTACGAATAATCACTAAACATTTGCGCCTTTGTTGCTGAAGATTGGAACTGTAACAAATAATGGTAATGTACTACCTACTACCTACCTACTTAACGTAGGTACCTAAGTATGCATTTATACCTACAGGACGTATTCACATAGTGATAGATGTGCATTGACTTCTTAAATAGGTACATTAATAGTAAGACAGTATTAATTGTGTATACAAAACAACATCCGATTAGCATGTCAAAAATTTGCGACTCCATCGACGAAAGACTTTTCGCGGAAACAATTATGTGCAAAAGCGCTTTAAAGCTTAAAATTAGCAGCTTTCGCTTCGCTGGGCGGCGCATTAATGAATTAATTTCCAGGAAGTTTGTCGGCGGGCGGCTCGTCGTTCTGTGCAAGTGAGTTGTAAATCAACATAAATCATGCATGTCAAAACGTTCGCCCGCCTGTTCCGGGCGCGCGCAGCGCAGCCGCACCTAACTCATGCGCTGACCTATAATAGACTCTATCCCGACGGTAACTCTCTCAATGGATTAGATTTCTTGTTAATAATTACAGTATATCTCCATATTTATGAATAACATTGTAAGTCATATTTTATTTGCAGACTGGATGCCTCACCTAAATTTCCGGGAGCTAATTGCTTTGGAGCGGTTTATGTTCTAGTTTTACCTGTTTAAAAGAGCAATAGTTAGGTACCTCATAGTTCATAGAGCGTAGTGCCACAGCATTGTCGTACGGCCATGAAATAGGAATCAAAAGTTACTCGTTGTATTTCTCTTGTCAACCATGTTGATAAAAGACTTAAGCCTGATTTATCATTCTTACTTCGAACATACCAACGTTGTACACCACGTACCTAATGCAATCTCGTTTTCGTAGATACATTATTCCGTGGCTTGCCGCCTGTGCCTGCAGCATTACATATTATATTAGTTCTTGGACTTCAATAGTGTTTATCTTAGCACAATAAATAAACTGAACGATGCTTTCAAGTCGGATAAATAGCATTCTGTAAGTGTTTTATGTAAAGTCATCACGCCTTCCAGCGCTTACAAGAGTTGCTACAAATATGTACTTCGCTGGTTTTTTTATGTGTAGAGGCCTGTATTAGTGGAATGTTGTGTCAGTAAATTACGTTTCGTCTTACTGTCGCTCATACATCGATTGGTGGAACGCTGCATTTAGGACAGTCATATAATATTTGACCGGGCCCCCAAATGTGGGTAAACCTGTTTTGTTGGGATACCCTATACGGTAGGTACTTACTACATCATCATCATCATCATCATCAGCCTATACTTGTCCACTGCTGGACATAGGCCTCCCCTAATGAGCGCCATAGCGCCCTGTCTTCAGCTTGCCGCATCCAGCATCTGCCTGCAGTCTTTCGCAGATCGTCATCCCACCTGGTCGGAGGACGTTCAACACTACGCTTGCGAGTCGAGGTCTCCACTCAAGAACACGTTTGAAGAAGAACAAGAACTTACTACATATGCAATTTAATATCAATCGTATATTCTCGCAGCCATAAATATACTCTCGCTTATTGTTGCCAACATTCGCATCACATATTTTTGTATTGCATTAGGTACGCAAGTATCCGAGGAATAAACAATTTGCGATACAAATATTTTTCGTAGACGGTTGCGACTAACGATTTTTAACCCCCGACGAAAAACGAGGGGTGTTATAAGTTTAACATGTGTATCTGTGTATCTGTGTGTCTGTGTATCTGTGTATCTGTGTATCTGTGTATCTGTGGATCTGTGTGTCTGTCTGTGGCAACGTAGCGCCCAAGCTGATGAACCGATTTCAATTTTGTTTATTTTGTTAGATAGGTATTCTGATCGAGAGTGTTCTTAGCTATGTGTCATGAAAATCGGTTCAGCCGTTTGAAGATCATCAGCGCTTTTGTAAATTAAAAAAGCCACATTCACGGCCAAAACCAATTCCCTCGGCTCGAATCCATTCGAAATTTGAGATGATTGGATTTAGATTTATTATATTTTTAAATGATCGCAATAGTCTGAACTGGCTTTTTACAATATTATAAATTTGAAAAGTTTCCCTGATTCTGAAAAAAATGAATATTTTATCAATTTTATTGAGATTTATGTATGAACTAAAGACGTTCCATAAGTCACGTTTCAAATGATGGATACGCATGCGTTAAATTTTGTTTGTTCTGTTAATGGTCATGGAATATTACGCTATAATAATTCTAGAGGGCGCTGCTCCGCCATTGACAAAGAATATAAAAAAACGAATCTAATTTAAAATAATTTTAGCGTTATTGAAAATTCTTCCCCTAGGCTGCTCCCGTCTACCTCAACCAGAGTTATTACATCAAATTGAATAATAATTGATAATATTTTACTAGGAATAAAACCTCCGTGACATCAATATTTAGATTCGTTGTCTATTCTAATGTCAATTATTATAATGTCATAACAAAATAATGAATCATACTTTTACACAGATTTTCTGTTGATTATTGTACATCTTAGATTATAAATGAGGAAGCCAAAACAAATGATTTAATGGTGCTTTCATATTCTGGCATCGAAACTAGTTGTACCAGATGAATTTGCGAGATGAGCTATGGATACTGAGCTACGGGAGCTACGCAACTCGCGCTAACATCATTATTTGGAAGAAATAGGTAAATTATACATTTGATGAACAGGTCATCGCATCGGGGGTTTTTAAATTTTCAATTTAGAGTTATTAGCAATCGTATAAATTCTGAGTAGAGCAGCACAAGGCGCGTCGTGTCGCGGATGGAGTACAAAAATAGCTGAAGAAACTATTCCCACAGTGATGCGACAGATTTCGACACGCCGTGTGTATGTCTGAGTTAGTATTTAGTTTTGAACGTATTAAATTTACCGATGGAGACATAATGTCTCCATACATTCAACAGTGAAGCTGAAAGTTTCCGCTATGGACGGCACTGCTGTGAACTGTTTGGAAAGATCGATCATTCGATTGATATTTGTTGCCGGTAAAACTTGTACTAAGCCCAGATTTAAAGCTTTAGTCCTAGACTTAGTCCAAGAGGTATAATAAACTGGCTGTTTCCTGTGACTGCGTGCGCGCAGAGGAAATTCATTAGGCTGTGGCCACAATAGTCGGTATTGTATTATCTATGGCCGCACCGGTGATTGTAATGCGACAGCGATTCTTATAAAAATATGTCGGTGACCACACCATGTAAGCTAAAATTTGATTATCAATCCCCATAGTACAGGGCCTTAGGAAGTTGAACAAAAGAAAATGATTTGTTTTAGAGCGGGCTCACATTAATAGTGCAATTAGATTATGTATTTTAGGTTTTTTTTGTACATCAAACTCGCAAAAGTATTACATAATCTAATCAGTATAGGTATAGACAAAAGTGTTTAGTCTATAATTCATTGTTTAGCGGCGAAAAGGCGAAGCATCACAGGACCGATTAATTTCGTTAAAAGTGGATGACGCGCGTTTATTAGCAGGCCTCTTTGATTTTGATACGTAAATATTGATTTTCGTGGGCCACGACGCGCAGGCGACGGTTCTTTCACCTGGGCCCGGTTTATTCTGATTTTACGACGGGAAGTTCTAAAACAGACGCCTTTTAATATCATTATATCTTAAGATCATTGTCTTATCTTAAGGTGACTACATAGAAACAATAACCCGGGTATTGACGTCAGAAAAACCCATAGCGAGAGTTTTCAGGATGCTTCAGGAAATCAAACTAATACTAAATCACTATTGACACACAGCCTAGCCTGTACCACTAATGGTGGTGATTAATAAAACAAATACAATTATTGATAATGTTTTATTTTGTAACATTTGTGTATTTATTTAACAAAAATATATATATTATATTTTATTGTGGCACTTGACAGCTTATGTACTAATATGCAATATAATTATATAGGTACAGAATAAGCGTTTAACGATAATATCTAAGCAGTCTTCAAGAAATTATAATCAAGCATGTATCAAACAATGATAATTATGTCTGTACTAAACTCTTATTGCTCTCTTCTTCATGGACAAGATAACAATATTTGAATAGTGTCTTTAGTTTATTCAAAATCACAGAATTAGCGTTAATTAAGTACTAAATTATTGAATTAAATGAGTTGAACTTTTCTGTGCAGATAATATAGCACCAGGCTTCCAGTGATAAGAGCGCCGCTCCTGAAACAAATGATAAAACGAGCGCATTAGAGAAAACCTGCATGGTTTTCTTGATATCATCGATTTAAATTGAACATTTCAATAAATATACAAAATAATTATCAATAATTAGTATAGTTAGTTTCACAAAAGCCCGTGCTGTGACCCTTGTTACACTGACATATGGGTCAATGTGCAATAATTCACGCGTTTTCGGGAAATAAACTGTTTATAATTCGGTTCTGACATCGAAAAAAAAATAGTTTCGTAACTAAAGTTAAAATCTACCAGTTTCTAATATCAATCACTACGCTCAATTTTTTGTTTACAATCTTCGTGTAAATTTAACATAATTTATAGAATTCATATTCTCGTCATATTATAAAATATCGTACGCTCGTTGCGCGAAAGATCAATATGATTTATTTTATTGAAATCGAAAACATATTATACGGCGGGTGCCGAAATGGATAACACAATTTTATATACAATTTCTACGCGATTAGAGTGATAAATAACGTTTAATATTACAAAATTTTATGTTTGTATATTAGGAATGGCTGCAGTTTTGTAAAATCATAATTTGCTTTATTGAAACGAGACTAAAGAGAGACCGAAGGTAGACTATCTAATAGGCTTAGAGCTTAGCTTATGCGGTTCTCCTATATGTAATTTATTTGGAAAGTGGATTTCATTCTGTTCAACTCTTTGGATTATTTCGGACCAACGTTTCGGGAATTGCGGTCATGAAATTATGTGTGTAAGGCTAGAAACACATTATTATGTGCAAATTCGTTCACGTAGAATTAGTTGTTTGACTACGCCGGATAAACCTTCCCGAGATATTCTAGATGTTAAAGAATTGGGACTAGTCCCGCCACACACTCCCACCACTGTAACTCCTGTAAGCCAGGATCGACAATGGTGACCAATAATGACATCGAGGTTTGACCCTCGACGAGTCCCGGGGAAAAGTTAAATTGTCTTGGAACCCGCACGAATTTAATCGAAAGAAATAATAGGAGGAGTTGGAAGAAAAATATTTCCACTTCCCTCCGGTGCAAAGCGGGAGACAAAATATATGTAGCTGGTATGGGCTAATTGCCATAGAAACAAGACTGTTACAGCTGATTGAAGACCAGTTGTAAGGCACCACGGATCGTTATATGACTAATTGGACCTAAACTCGTGAGCTGATTATACTTGATTCCAATAATAGGTATGGCAGAAGCGCTTGAACGCACGGAAATTCTAGATGTTGACTAGGGTTGTAGGACTTGTTGGCAATCAGAACGCCAAGGTTAATAACGCAAGGGGACTCCACTTATGTCAATGTCACGGGCGGACCAACCAACCCTTGGAATCCATACACTAGCACAAATGTTTCCGACACTTTCCGAAACACATCCGCCCAATAAAGGGTATAAGATTTATGATGGACCAATAGAAATCCATTATTATTTTCTATAGACCAATTAGAATGGCCTCCGTTCCCGTCCCGCAATATTTTAAGAATTATTTTGATGCAAGTTATTCCTAGTGCGGAGTCCAAAGGGTTGTGTGAAGTCGGCGTAATGCGTGTTCAGACATGGATCAAATTCTACATGGCGGTTTCAGCTTCAGTATAGATAATAGAGCGTACGAATCGACAAACAACCGTACTAATTGCCTGATAATAAGCAGTTATTAAATGGGACTAGTCCCGCCACACACTCCCACCACTGTAACTCCTGTAAGCCAGGATCGACAATGGTGACCAATAATGATGTCAAGGTTTGACCCTCGACGAGTCCCAGGGTAAAGTTAATTTTCTTAACTCCTCCGATTACTTCTTTCGATTAAATTCGTGCGGGTTCCAAGACAATTTAATAAGCAGTTACCGTAGCCTATAGATGCATGCAATACTAAAGGCGTAGCTCGCACTATGCCCGACTTCAAGGGGTTTGGGACAGAGGAGGGAAGAACTCTCTTCCGGCTCTTTCACTTAACGTACGAAACGCACCTATAATACCTACTCTACGACCATCTTCTATGGAGTGGAACTACCCCGATCTAATAAGCTGTAGCCTATTGAAGGCTACAGCTATTGACTACTACTAAGTAACAGTCTCCCGCGATCCTTGAGACTTGTATCCTCCTAATATTATAAATGTGAATGTTTGTGAGTGTGGATGTATGTATGTATGTTTGTTACTCCTTCACGCAAAAACTACTGAACGGATTTGGATGAAATTTGGAACACAGATAGTTTATAACCGGGATTAACATATAGGATACTTTTTATCCCGATAATCCCGAAATTTTTGTTACGTTTAATACTACGCGGACGAAGTCCGTGGGCACAGCTAGTTCAAACATAATTAAGGCGAAGGCGCCTGTCTAGCCCGCGAATTCAAAATTTTCGAGTATTTTTATAGTTTATCCAAAATCTGAAAACATTTTGTGATTTGCGACAAACACAGTATGCAGTGCGTTTATTAATACATTTATTTTACTCTAAATATTATCACGGTGGATATGATACTAGTTAATCACTAAATATACAAAAAATGCCAGATTATCTGGATAGCTGTCGTTCTTGAAATGTTTTAGAGTAAGTTGGATATATTAATAAATGCACTGCACGCGGTCTTTGTCGCGAATTACAAAATGTGCCTTTTATTATGGTCAGATATTGAAAAATTTCTAAAAAACCACAACAAATTTGAACTTCGCGGGCTAGATGGGCGCTTTAGCCTTAATGTACAAACGACTCTCGCCACAGTGGGCTCACGTCACGCCACACCACAATGTGTTACTATCCTAAGTCTGATATTAAAATGATCGGAAGGCAAATTATAAGCGGGTATAGTTCATGTTTACATGGCGGGTGTATTTTTGCGCGCAGTGTGCACGGCGCTCTGCCGCGGTATAAACAGCCCATGAAGGTTTATTACTGTCGTTTATCATTCGCGAGCCGCGACCACAATGAACCTACATTGCTGTTGCTGTACTGCACACGTGAACAGCGAACGCCTTATTATTATCATGCTATTAGCAACATAATTGCACATATTTACGTTGCCGAAACTCCAGTGTTACTTAGTTATCGTGCTTATTATGTTTGTGCATAAAATAAACATGACATACGCGACATGTTCGACCAGAGTAGTAAAATATATACAAGGTGTAAGGGGCTTCGTAACGAAAAGTGATACATGGATTCAATTAATGATTCTGCATCCTCAGAGTTGGAATTTTCCGTCGATATTCTCATGAAATATATAACATTTTTTCAGCATTTCTAAACTGATTCTAGCATAAAATCATTATACAAATCTATCTTAACGTGATTTTACATAAATAAATAAATTAAAACTCAATATGCTCTACGCGCATTTCACCTAAAATCAATTGAAAAATTTAAGTATAATTCATGAAAATATCGACGGTAAATTCCAACTCTGGGGGGTCCAGAATCATGAGTTGAATCCATGGTGTCAGTTTTAGTTACGATTCCCTTTACACCCTGTATACACAATGGTTTATAAAGATGCTAACTAAAAGAATCCGTGTGTTGAATGGTCTGTATCACATTTATTTTCTAGATTCATTGACTCAAAAGGGTATTATCTCACCATATCGCCATGCGGCCGGCCACGGAGTGTTTGTATGCATTGTACGTTGATATCCTGTACTCATTGCTGCCGGTGTACCGCCGCAGGATCCTGTCCACCCTGCAACACAAAGCACGGCGTGAGTCTACAGATCTTCGCCGTAAAGTATAAACGCTACCATTCCGATACCCCTAGAACTCTCTATTCTAATACCTATTTGGACGACCGCTTGGTGCAGTGGTTCGAGCGTAGGCCGCTCGGTTCACTACACCGGGTGTTTGCAGGTTCGACTCCCGTCAGGGTAAATTTCGGAAATTGTCTTTTTGTAATTTACCCTGGTCTGGGTGACACCGGGATCGCCCCCAGTCCATTGTACGGTACCCATAGTACAAGCGTTGCTTAGTTTGGGACTGTACAGTTGGTGTGTTCGTCTGGCGATAATTATTTATTTATTAGTTCCTAGCTGACCCAACGGACGTTGTCCTCTCTTTACTTTGAATATTGAATTCGAATTGTTCCACTCAACTTCCTTATTTTTTTCTTTCATAAGAATCTTCTCCTGACAATAATGAACACAACAAAAAAAAAAATTAGCGAAATTGATCCATCCGTTCACGCGTGATGCGATGCCCAAGGAATTAGAGATTCATTTTATATTATTATATAAAGATACTAGCCTCTGCATGCGACTTCGTCCGCGGAGACTTAAGTAAAGTAGTCTATGTGTTAATCCAGGTTATAAACTATCTGTGTTCCAAATTTCATCCAAATCCATTCAGTAGTTTTTGCGTAACAAACATACATCCACACTCACAAACTTTCACATTTATAATATTAGTAGGATAGATATATTTGAATATCGTTCTAAATAATCATGCAATCGCCTGAATTTCTACGGCCGGAAACTCTTTCCATTTTTATAGACCGCTGAAATTCCCCTTAATTAATTATTTGTTTTTATAGTGTACGGTGACGGTTTCTTGAGAAAGCTGTTTAGCCTCTTGACATGCGTGAATAACGACCGCAATAAAAGTGCTGTCTTAAAAAGCTAAAAGCTAGAGCCCGTATTAATAGGTCGATCTCAAATCTGAGAGCGGTATCGAGTACGCTTTTATCATGTCATTTTGTATTGGAATGACATAAGAATGACATTTCCAAGATCGCTATCAGAGGGCCTAAGTGAATAAATGAATCGATCTCAAGTCTGAGACCGATCTTGGAAATGTCATCATAACGTCATCCTAGTACAAACTTCTATACAAAAAGCTCTCAGACTTGATATAGATTTATGACTACTAACCTAAATAGTTAAAGTTTCCAAGTTTTCATACGTCGAGATGGCCATCATTTACGGACGTCAAAAGGCGCCACCGCTTTCCAAGGAAACTCAAGGTACATATACTTACGTGTGTTTGGAATTAGCGGCTATGAGTGCAGTCCGCTTCCCGTAAGGCTTGATGTCTATGGAGCCGAAGCCGGCGAGTTCCGACGCCACCTGCGGGACGGAACACGCGGGTCAGCCGGCCCAGCCGCCCCTGCCCCCGCCGAGCGACGCAAGCCCCAACACATCTTATTTATATCCTAACCTTAAATCAACCTTGACAGTGGCATGAAATATGTGATTCGTACATTACAAAAATCAAACACCCGCCGCCCTGTTAAATAACGTCGCGGGGTAAAAATAGAGTTTTTTTTCCGCTTGTGACACTTGGGCATTATCAATCTGTTTTAACTAGCATCGGGAAATGTGTGCGCGGCGCGGGTCGCTGCTGGCGCGCCGCCAGCCGGCCCGCGGCCCCGCGCCCGCTCGGCACTGTGTCTCCGCGGCCCCGAGCCCGCTCGGCCCCGAGCCCCGCGCCGCTCCTGGGATGCTACTCTTAGCAACGATAATCGATATATCGCGACATTCGTCTTGTCGAATCTTACACTAAATTCCATCTTTTTGATAGCGTATGTCGTCTGAACCAACCATAATTTTGTATAGTTCGTTCAGTAATCGATACGACGGAAAGAAACATAGAATTTAGAGTAGGATTCGACATCACGAATGTCACGATATATCGATTATCGTTGCTAAGAGTAGTGCCCCTGCTCCACGGCTATCTCGACGCACAGTGTCCGACACGCCGGCTGATGGAAAACGCGAGTCGCAAACCACACTTCACCGGCCGAGGTGACAATTATTACTACCATAACTGTTCCATAACGTATGGACGCTAATTTTGGCTCCGGGGATCGAGATGTCGCCGATGAACTCGATTCTTTGCGCGATTCAAACAAAAATACAAATGTTTTCGTCTTTTGTTACGGTTACGATTGAGCTTGATATTTAAAAACTCGCGAAGTATTCGCCTCGATTATCGCTTTATAAACGATACACTGTTGGAAGGTTTATTTGTCCGTCGACCTTATTATTTGGAAATCAGAGAGTTACATGTATGAGCGCTTGCCAAACACCGATAATTGGGTATTTGACTATTATCGAATTTAGTTTTCTTAAACATTGACTTTATGAATATATTGATAAATAGATTTATTAATGATATCCAATGTAATCGCAATTAAATTTTGTTAACACTATTAAGTTATGACGTCAAACAACAAAAGGTAGTACTATTTAAAAATTGTACACATTTGTAATTTTGAAGGGTTCTAGAAAGTTATTTCACTGTTATGAATCTTAAGACATTATTTATTTAATCATGCAATAAAACTCCGTGTTTTGAATGTTCAAATGAGGGGAGTTTAATGATGCTTATTAAGCGTTTTCCTGCGTGCCCGCAGGCTGCGGGGTCGCGCTGTGCCGGCGCGATGGATAGCATTCGCATTGTATTTATACCGGGTGTATATTTGGATTTATTTGAACACAGTGCAGAGTTCATAGTGGTGAAATAAGTACATAATAAATTTAACGCCCGTAGTCTTATAATAATAAATACGGCATGCATACGCTAATGCAAATACAACGAAAGCGAATATTCCAGTATCGACGGAAATACGATAAAAACATAGATTTGTCAGCCGCAAGACATGTTACGCAACCGGTGAAAAAAAGAACCGCAATGGTGTTGCGTGGAAAAGATTAAACGAGAATGTACTTGCAGCCACACGGTATAACAATATTGCTACGCTAGGTATTCTCCCCACGACGGCCCAAAACTACGTCACGATCAGTGTTGACTACGTGTCATCTTTAATAGAAATAAGAAGCATCATTGATAATTTGGTGAAAGAATTTATGTAATTCCAGAACTATTTATTAAATTAAATACGCAAACTGAGCAATAATCTTTTTATTGTTTTAACAAGCAGCAGAGCAGATCACAGACCATATATTATCAAAACGTCTATCATAATGACAAGTGACACATAATTGAAGACAGCTGGCGTATGGAGTTCAGTGTTGCAATTACGTTTTCAACATCCTCTTCTTAATTGCAAACCCATAACTACGGAACAGTCTTCAGTCTTCTTTTGAGAAATAGGTTTTGTAAGTACGTCAGCAACCATATCTTGAGTACCAACATAGCTGAGTTCAATTTCCTTTTCAGCAACTCTTTCTCGAAGAAAATGATATCTTATATCAATATGTTTGCTGCGGGCACAGTAAGAATCAATACCTGCAAATCTGATAGCACTTTGATTATCACAATAAATTATAGTAGGTGCAACTGTGACATTCCAATGTAGTTCTGACTCTAAATGCCTTAGCCACATAGCCTCTTGTGTGGCAGTAGCCAGTGCCATATATTCTGCCTCCATGGTTGATAATGCAACTGTGTTCTGACGTTTAGAACACCAAGAGACTGATGCACCCTGAAACAGAAAAGTGTAGCCAGAGCATGATCTCCGGCTGTTAATGTCTGAAGCCCAATCTGAATCACAGTAGCCAAACACTCTTCTTTCTTCTTTATTTTGTCTAAATGTTAATTTACAATCCTTTGTTCCCTTTATGTAGCGCAGCACTCTTTTTACTGCTAGCCAGTGTTGTATTTCTGGTTTGTTATTGAAGCTACTCAATTTATTTACTATAAAACATATATCTGGCCTTGTACCTTGTGATAGGTAAAGTAAACTCCCAATTGCTTCTTGATAAGGAACATTTCTAACAATATTATTTTGTTCTCCTGTGCTGATCAATTTATAGCTAAGATCACAGGGTGAATGAACTGGATTACAATCTGTCATATTGAATCTTTGTAGAATTTTCTCTATATAGGCAGTCTGATCAATATGAATTTGGTCTCTAGCTACATTTTGACTTATTCTCCAACCAATAAAATGATTCACAGGTCCAAGTGTTTTCATATCAAACTTACTCTTTAGTTGTTGCTTTATTTCTTTACCTTTCTCTATGTTGTTATAAAATATCAATAAATCATCAACATATATCAATATAAACAGAATACTTCCGGTATCATTTTTGTAGTACACACATGGATCCACAGACGTACTTTTCAATCCCAACTTTTTTAACACGGAAGTGAGTTTTAAATTCCATTGGCGACTTGCCTGTTTCAAGCCATAAATTGACTTATTTAATCTGCAGACTTCGTGTCCGTGTTCATAGCCAGGTGGTTGATTCATATATATTTCAGCATCTATGTCTCCCTGCAAAAAAGCTGTAACTGCATCCATTTGATCTATATATAAGTTTTCTTTTACAGCCATTGCAAACAAATATCTTATTGAGGTATGCCGTACTACCGGAGCATAAATCTCATTATATTCAGTTCCTTTCTTTTGTATGAAACCTTTTATGACTAATCTTGCTTTGTATCGTACAACTTCACCGTTTGCATTGGTTTTCATTTTATAAACCCATTTGCAAGGGATTACTCTTTTGTCTTCGGGTAGAGTAACTAATGTCCATGTATTATTCTGAAGGAGTGATTCATATTCACTGTCCATGGCATCTTTCCACTCTTTTGCTTGAGGGCCTGAAAAAGCTTCTTCCATGGTCTCTGGTTCCTTTAATAATACTGCTGAATCAGTTGGTTTCTCTTCATGACAAAAATATGTATTAGGTTTGGTATTCCTCGGCCTCAGAGTTATATTTCTAAATGGCATAGAATCTTCTTCTTCAAAGCTCTCCGGTGTGTAATCTGTATCCTTATCTGATTCTGAATTTGATAATTCACTGGTGGCATCAAACAATTTTTCCTCTTCTGAACTTTCATTTACTAAAGTATTGGTATCAGATTCTTGTGTAGCTGTAGTAGTTTCCTGTTGCTGCAAAATAGTAAGCGGCATAATAACACAATTATTTTTAACTGTGTTTTCCAAGAAAACAACATCTCTACTCTTGTATATTTGTTTTTTACTCTCATCATACAATCTGTAGCCTTTAGTATAATCACAATAACCCACAAATATCATTTTAATAGCTTTTGAATCCCATTTTTGTCTGTTTTCCTTTGGCACATGAACCATTGCATGACAACCAAAAATCTTCATGTTATTTAAATTTGGTTTTTTACCTGTCCACATTTCATATGGTGTCTTGTATTCCAAAGCTTTTGTTGGTGAACGATTTATAATATAAGCTGCTGTTGAAACCGCTTCAGCCCAAAAATGTTTTTGTAATCTGGAGTTCAAAATTAAGCATTTAGCTCTCTCTACTAAAGTGCGATTCATTCGCTCTGCCATGCCATTTTGTTGAGGTGTATATGGGTTACTCGTTTGATGCTGGATACCAGATTTACACAGAAACAATTTAAACTCATTATTTATATACTCTCTTCCATTGTCTGAGCGCAATACCTTTATTTTTTTATTAGTTTCATTTTCAACAACATTTTTGAATTCTTTAAACTTTTCTAATGTCTCAGACTTATTCTTCATGAAATAGACACATACTTTCCTACTGTAATCATCTATGAAAGTAACATAATATCTGGCACCTCCAATAGAGCTTGTCTCCATCGGACCACATAAATCAGAGTGAATTAATTGGAGCAATTCAGAAGCTCTAGTACCAGTATTCTTAAATGGTTGTCTATTCATTTTTCCTTCTAAGCAAGTTGTACAAACTTGATTACCCTTTTTTAATAATTGAACCCCTTCTGCACTTTCTGTTATTTTCTGTAAGTCTGTGAAATTGAGATGGCCCATCCTTTGATGCCATAGATTTATATCTCGCTCATCTATTGTTGCTAGCAATGCCGGTGCTTCGGAAACATTATTTAATATATACATGTTATTGCGATGCAAAGCTGTCAATATTAATTTATTATTTTGATATATCTGACAACCATCTCTCTCGAATTTCACTTCACAGCCATTATTTACCATTTGACTTACAGAAAGTAAATTTACTGTTAGTGTGGGTACAAATAAAACATCTCTGACCTGTATTGTCCGTTGTATGCCATTTGAATCTGTTATCTGAAAATCCACTTTGCCACTGCCTTTTACTGCTACTGTTTTATTGTCTGCAACTTTGATGTTATTTATTGTAGATGGAGAAACATCATACATCCAATTCCTATTATTGCACATATGCAATGACGCTCCGGAATCAACATACCAGCAGTTTCCATCCAACTCAGCAGCAACTGGAAAAGCAGCATAATAACCATTATTTTTTATATTACCATTGTTAGAGGAACCCTTCTTTTTATCTTTAAAATAACAATCTCTACTCATGTGCCCATACTTATTACATACAAAGCACCGTGGGCCTTTGGGTTGCCTTTTTTCTTGTGATTGGTTATGTGGATTTTTTGGTGTGAACTTTGACATATTTTGTTTATTATATGACTTGGCATAGTAAGCAACAGAATCTGATACCTTGACCTCTTGTAACAACTTAGTTTTTACATAATCAGCAGTAATAGTCACACCAGAGCTCTCTAAAGCCATTATCATCGGTTTGTAGTAATCAGGGAGGCCAGCGAGCAGCAACGTACCAAGCCACTCGTCTCCAACAACAAAATTGATATTCCGTAACTTATGAGCTGTTGATATTACCTTATTAACATATTCCTCGACACTCGAGCAATTTTCCAAATTGGTGGTAATCAGATCTCTTAATAAACCTACTTTTCTACTGAGCCCTGAGTCATCAAACACTTTTTCGAGTTTTGTCCAAACCTGTTTCGCTGTTGTAGCCTCCTGAACATGGACATAGTTAACTGGGTCTACCAACAGTATTATTTTCGATTTTGCTTTCGTATTTTTCTTGATGTCGGATACATAACCTGAGTCAGGTTCAATCTCCTGCCACAATTCTTCATGTTCCAGATAGTTTTTTACGGCAAATTTCCAACTTTGGTAATTTTCTCTTCCAATTAGCTTCTCAATGGTGCCCATTGATATTTGTGATACCATTTTTAATGTATTTTCGTCAAAACGATGCTGAAAAAAAATAACGACCACGGTGGTAATGGCCGGTTGCGAGGTTATCTAATTTGAATCTAATTGAATCGCGGCACTTTTGTATCGAATTACTTTTCTATATACTTTCGGACATATATCGCCCATAACCTGATAATTTGGTGAAAGAATTTATGTAATTCCAGAACTATTTATTAAATTAAATACGCAAACTGAGCAATAATCTTTTTATTGTTTTAACAAGCAGCAGAGCAGATCACAGACCATATATTATCAAAACGTCTATCATAATGACAAGTGACACATAATTGAAGACAGCTGGCGTATGGAGTTCAGTGTTGCAATTACGTTTTCAACAATCATTAAGTGTATCACAGTTGATAACGACGTTTTGGGCCACTCATGTAACCTAGCTGTCACAGGAAGACAATACCTGCTGATTTTTTAGTATACAATGCTTGTAGCGAGGATCACGGATTTGTAATAAGAAACAGCTTTGTTATTTTTTTTTTATTGCAGTATGTATGGATGCGATATTCTACAGAGGTTTCAATAATCAATATATCAAATTTTAATTTATTATTAATAGTTATGCCTGGAACGTCGTCGTTCGCGTGTTTTTTTTTGTCCGTATAGTTAGGGAGAGTTGTGACGTTAGCCTCTCTAACTAGAGGTGCTACCACACCAGTCAATCAATTGTCATTTGGCCATGAATCGATGATCGATCGGCCGTCGCCCGAATGTTATTCTATGTAGAAACTGTCTATCGACGTCGACTCATCTCTACTATCCATCGATGGGAGTGTGCTCTCTTAAATACTAATGACCAGGGTGGTGCTCGAACCCAGAACCTCCTGGTTACGAGAACAGCCGCTCTAACCACTAGGCTATTGATGCTAAAACCTGTAAGGGGCCTCGCTCACACAAGAGTTGCGTCAGCGTCGTGACACGAGCGCGGGGTGTTTTTTGATTGAGTCCAAGCGCGGGCTATGCTGTTACTCATTCCAGCAGGAACGTAACGTACAAAATGAAATGACAAAATGGCGGCGTCGACGCGCGGACTCGTTTCGAGTCCACACCGTCACGCCGCCGCTTTGACTCTATTAGTTGAGTGCCCTGCCATATATTCCTACACAAAACCTAGATGCGTCGCGCCGCTTGAGCGCACGTGTCTCGACTCTAGCGTGTGTAAGCGAAGCGCTTAATGTTATTACCTGGCCAACGTTTATAGCGCGTTCGTTGAGCGTCCTGACATGCAACAGGCCAGGCCGGTGCGGCGGCGGGTCGGCTTCCGCGAAACTCTGCAAACAAGTGATATATGTAATCACAATCATAAAAAAACATGTAATAATTCTCTACATTGTAAAATATGACTCATGTTCAAACGGGCAGACAGAGGTTTGTATTGTCTTAAATAATGAGTTTTTTATTATTCTGTCTGACTATTGGTTTAGTTTACAGAATGTAAACTAGACGACGTAAAAATGTTAATCAGATTTAGCTATTGTTTCGTTTTGTAATAATAACTTTAGATATGTACTAGTGATGTAACGAATATTCGCATTCGCATTCGCGAATATTCGCATATTTTTGGACATTCGCATTCACATTCGCATTCGCAAGAATCTATGCGAATGTTTGGCGAATGTTTTTGAAAAACAAAAAGGATATTATGTATAGACGGATATGGAATGTTAACAAATAGTAAGAATTATAAATTATTAAAACAAACTTGCTCATAGGGTGGCCCTTATTGCACCACTTTTAGTTTCATAAAGCAGCGTATTACGCACTAGTGTTATAACTTTAATTTTTTTAATCTGAGTTATCCTAAATAGTAAACATTTTAAATAAATAAATAAACAATGTTTATTAAAATAGTATAACGAAATACATTAATTATTAAGTTAAACATATTTCATATTAAATTTCATTGTAAATAAAACATATTATACCTAAACATTCGATTTAAATAATATAAAATAGTTAGCGGCTTTGCCATACCCATAGATAAATATAACCGGTCAAATGCATGTCGGACTAAGCATACTATACGGATTCCGTAGACATACCGCCTCTTTTCGATAATATAGAACTCTAAAAATAAAAGTGATGTTTTTTTATTGATATGAAACATCGAATACGGCGGCTCTCGTATATACCTATAAATTTCTGCGAAATTAATAAATTTTGGCTACCGTATAAATAAAATAGTAAGGAAATATGTTTCAAATTTATTAAAACGGCATTCATAGAAATTTTAAAGAAGTGACATAGCCTTTATTTTCTTTTTGGACTCATGAAAAGTTATTATAAGGAGTTTTAATTCAAATAATTAAATTGTGATTAGACTTGTTGCATAATCAGTGGTGCATGGGTTTGAGACTCAGGCCAAACTTTAGATATTTAAAAAAATAAGTTTATTTGGAATAGTATTTAACTATTTATTTCCTACAATAACCATTTATATTTTGGTTCTGATTTAAAGGATGAATCTTGGTACTTACGCAAAAAAGACCACAATGAAGCTCAATATTTCGTAAACGGGAATTAATATTGAAAAACTGTCAAAGAAACTTTCAAACTATTTTAAAATAGCTACTGACAAATACCTCGATCGAGGGGGTGAATAAACATTTTCAACTCCTCTTACCTAAGACCGGGAGGTACAGTGGAATAACTTTGCTTTTAAAATTTAAAAACTGGTTTTTGCCGGTACATAACCTCAATTTTTTTCGCTAATTTGCAGTATTTTAGCTCTAATAGTCTCTGAATAAAATTACTTTACTGTCATATCAGAGGGACGGGCAGACGGACAGACTGACGTGGCGAACTGAGTTCCAAGTTTGACTACGGAACCCTGAAAAGTTACGGCGCTGTAGTTCTCTCGGTATTAAACAAATTCGTGAATTGGGTTTTATTTTTCAATTAAGATTGTAATATTTTAACTTGCAAGTAAATTGTAAAATGTCGTATGACACGCGTGTTTATTGTTAATTACACACCTTAGCTCCATCGCAGCCCTCGCGTTAGTCTCTGGCTGCAAACCAGCCGATCGATCGCAAGTAAGCTCACTTGTACATAATGCACTTATTTACTTATATTTATATTTCAATTTTAATAAAATATGAAACTATCTTGAAATCGGAACCAAAATTATAAATATGATCTTTCTCTATTGTTATTGTGATTAAAATATTAACAAACTCAATAAAAATGGAATATCTAATAAATTCGATTAATGCAATACTACTAAACTACCCTCAAATCAAAACAAATCTCTTCGATTTAACTTTATGTGACTAACTTTGTTCTTTCAACCTGTACTCGTATAGGTTCGGCTATGTTCGGCCGACACGAAATGTCAAACTAGCGCTCTTTATTAGCCCCCGACGAAAAAAGAGAGGTGTTATAACTTTAACATGCATATATGGGTGTCTGTATGTGGCATCGTAGCGCCCAAACGTTTTTTTAGAAAGGTATTATGATTGAGAGTGTTCTAAGCTATGTTTCACGAAAATTGGTTCAGCCGTTTGAAAATTATCGCCTATTTTTAGTTTAAAAAGTGAACATTCGCATTCGCATTCGCATTCGCGAATGTTGGAGCCAAATATTCGCATTCGCATTCGCATTCGCGAATGTCAAAAATCCAACATTCGTTACATCACTAATATGTACCAGTTAAAAAGTAAAGTCTGTACACTATTCATGGGACATTAAATGATATAAAAACATCTCAGTTGACTAATATATTAATACGACGAGTTTCACGAATTTGCTTTGCTCAAAAGAAATGACTGTCGCCCCTTTAGTACGTTGCCGATAGTGGCCGCAGTACTATGAAAGTCCATACAGAGTAATCCATTGTCCGTGTATGGACATAAACAAGTTCGATTATAAAATCGACCTTCATTAGCCATGCCAAACATGCCATACGAATATTTTAAACACTAAACCGTACAATACGTATTTAGTAGTGGGACTGGTCCCGCCACACACTCCCACCACTGTTACTCCCGTAAACCAGGATCGACAATGGCGACCAACAATGACGTCGAGGTTTCCACGAGGTCCGTGTAATAAACGATGTGTATTCAAATTAAATATTAAGTAGTATAGAGACGACCACTTGACCCAGTAGTTCGAGCCTAGGCCGCTCGGCTCACAGCACATAGAGGTTGCGGGTTCGATTCCCTCTGGATTTTTTTTCAGAAATGGCCTTTTTTTATTTTCCCTGGTCTGGGTGTCACTGGGATCGCCCCCAGTCCATTGTGCGGTACCCATAGTACAAGCGTTGCTTAGTTTGTGACCATACAGGGCCCTAACCACGCTAGCTATTCAAATTAGAAAAGCAAACGCTCGCGATTACGTTACAAACGCTCCGCTTTTTACGTTTTGCTGACACCATACGAGGCATGCCTTTTAAGTTCTGTCGTTTCCATAATTCCCGGCAATTTTGAATTTGGAACTGTTCTATATTCGAATGTGTTTAAATTTCGAATCTCAAAACAGTTGAATGTATTAGGATTAATATTATTGTTTAGTCACAGCGTCGATTAGAATCTGTCAGGTTACGTACGAAAATGAATCTTTCTAAGGAAAATGTTCGTGCAATAATTTTCTACAACTTTAGAAGAGGCCTGACACGGCTTCAGTGTTTTGAAGAGCTAATATCTGTGTTCAGGGATGAAGCCCCATGTCTGCGGACTGTCGAACGCTGGTATTTAGAATTCCAGCGTGGACATACTAGTGTTAGTGACAAATCTCGCGAAGGTCGCCCAAAATCTGCATTCACTGAAGATAACATCATTGGAGTGAGACAACTAATTCTCGAAGATCGTCATGTGACGTATCGAGAGATAGAGGCTCTATTAGGCATCTCAGGGACAACCATTCAGAAGATCTTGCATGAAGCGCTTGGTGTAAGAAAGCTAGTTTGCCGTTGGATACCGCATCTGCTTTCCGACGATCACAAGGCGGCCCGCGTCAGATGGTGTAAGAAAACTCTGCAAAGGTTCAACCGAGGAGAGTCAAATCACGTCTACGACATCATCAGTGGTGACGAATCTTGGATCTATGCCTACGATCCTGATTCCAAACAACAATCTACAATCTGGGTCTTTCAAGACGAGCCAAAGCCGACTAAAGTTGTTCGTTCTCGAAGCACTTCAAAGAAGATGGTGGCCACGTTCGTTAGAAAAACCGGCCATGTTGCGACTATTGCACTTGATGATCGTAGAACGGTTAACGCAGAGTGGTATACCACAGTTTGTTTACCACAAGTCATCGCCGAACTTCGAAAATCTAACTCAAAGCGACGCATCATCCTGCACCACGACAATGCAAGTTCACACAGCGCTCGTCAAACGATTGAGTATTTGAAGCAGGAAAAAGTAGAAATTCTTGACCATCCTCCATACAGTCCTGACCTAAGCCCTAACGATTTTTTTACATTTCCTAAAATTAAGAAAAGTCTTCGTGGTCAAAGGTTCCAGTCCAGTGAAGAAGCAGTCGACGCTTTCAAGTCAGCCATTTTGAACACCCCCACTTTAGAGTGGAATAAATGTTATAATAACTGGTTTGAGCGAATGGAAAAGTGTATTAAGCTACGTGGTGAATACTTTGAAAAACAATAAAAAGTACTATAAGGTTCTAGTTGTGTTTTTTTCTTCAAACGACAAAACTTAAAAGGCATCCCTCGTACCATATCAATGTCATTAGAAATAGTGAAGCGGACCGTTTGAAACGTAAACGCGAGCGTTTGTTGTTCTATTACGATTTGAGTAGCTAGCGTGGTCAGGGCCCAGTTGGTGTGTCAGACTGGCAGTTACCATGTAGAGCACGGCGCCCCTGATGACGTTGACGCGGTTGGCGTAGCATGCGAGCGCAGCCAGCTTCTCGGCGGGCCCCGCGCGCCGCGCCGCGCCGCTGAGCTCGCGCGCCGCCCAGTGGCCCAGCCGGATGAAGCAGTACCCTGTGGCCATGGAATTGATTGCTACTTTCTATTCATTTTCATTCCGTGAAATTATGATATTTTTCATGTGATTTTTCATTGACAATGATTTTATTAATAACTAGCTGAGCCCCCCGACTTCGTCCGCGTAGTATTTAACTTAACACAAATTTCGGGATTATCGGGATAAAAAGTATCCTATATGTTAATCCCGGTTATAAACTATCTGTGTTACAAATTTCATCCAAATCCGTTCAGTAGTTTTTGCGTGAAGGAGTAATAAACATACATACATCCACACTCACAAACTTTCACATTTATAATATTAGTAGGATTAATTTTCACTAAGACACGTAATCCTATGAAGTCACTGGTCGATGATTAATCATATAAACCGTAACAGCCGAACGCTTTGCGATTTAATTGCAATGATTTTTAACAGATTGAATTAATTGATGAAATATGATTTTTCACACGCTATTTGTGAAATATTCCATCACTAGTACTCTGACACACACCCATTGTTACATATTCTATGGCCGACATTAAATTATTTAATACAAGGTAATATTTTATCATTCCTTAATTCGTATTTATAAATATATCTGAGGTTTTGAAATCTAATAATCTTATGAAATAATTAATATGGTAAAAATTCAAAGGCTATAAAATGACGCTTGCATGTCACGAACACTTTACGAGGTATGAGTTCACACTACAAGCCCGTTGATTGATCGGGCCGGTGGAAACAGGCTCACAAATCGCTAGTACGATTTCGACGTTATAACTTTGCCACCGAAGGCTTCATGCACTACCCATGTGGGCTTAAGAGGATCCAGTTAGTCGGCCGGTTACAATAATAATAATATCGCCTGACAGGCACACCAACTGTATTGTACCAATGTAAGCAATGCTTGTACTATGGGTACCGTACAATGGACTAGGGGCGATCCCAGTGACACCCAGACCAGGGAAAATTACGAAAAGGCCATTTCCGAAATTTACCCCAGCGGGAATCAAACCCGCAAACACCCGGTGCAGTGAGCCGAGCGCTTACGCTCGAACCTCTGCGTCAAGCGGTTGTGAAAAGACAATTGAGAAAACACAACAACTCGATATTATGATAAAATCATTGCAATATTTCAAGTGTGTTTTCTCGTAGGTAATGGGCACTCATACACCTATTTGAAATCTACATAAAATTACCTGAGCAATATGAATCCCAGCCAGCCTCATGGTAGGATTGCTTCACATTGAAGGGTCTACTCAATTTGATCAGGTTCACACCGTGTTGCAACTTCTTGCACTTGCCCTCCGAGAAGAACTCGTACAAGCTAGAACCACAAACAATACCATCACACCTCTATCCCCACAGAGTAGAAAGTTGCAAACTTTTTAATGGAGTAATCATTCGGCGAAATGTTTATTTCCTAATACCTCTAGTTTGTTTGTCTGTATACATAATTGCTTTAAGAATTTGCAAAATGTTTTTCGAATATTGTAACAAGTGGCCACTTTATTTCGAGCTGTTTATTTTAATTAAACGTTTTATTGCCTTAGTTATAATGAATATAGTCGCACGTGAGGTCTGCACCCAATGTATATTTAATTTTGTGAACAAAATTGTTTACGCCAATTAATCTGGAGGTAGATAAATAAGCGAAAAGTATAAAAATAAAATACCCTTACTCTTGTAATGCATTCGATTTCCAAACTTCGTCTAACGTTAATTTCTTCCCCATTTCATGGGATATGTATTTAGTGTCGAAGATGTTAGGGAACATATTGTGAATGTTTTTCTTGAATGTAGAATATTTATTAGGAAGTGGTCCGATGAACTGATTATGCAGGAGTACTGTGTCTAAGAACACATTGTGTCCGACGATCGGTTTCTTTGAGGACGCGAGTAATGAAATAATTTGTGAGAATCCAAGAAGATGATTCATAAGTTTGTCTTCTAGTATTGCCATTGGCGCGCTGTTTGCGCCATCCACATATTTATCTCTATAGATAAGCACCTGGAACAATAGGCATAAATGTTAATATTATGATGTCAGATTAACTACCAAGGTAAAATGATTTGTAAATAAAAAGATTGAGTCAGATTACTCTGGCTAACTAAATTGGAAATCTGGCAAATGGCAACAAATTTTATAGGAAGAACAAATAAGAGATTAAATACTCAATTGTGGGGACAAGAACAAAATTTTTGAGATGTGAAATGTATATAGATTCCATATTAACACGCGTTTGAAGATCTCATTAGTCGGGAATCAGCGCTTTAACTAACATACCACAATTTATGAGATTACGAATTATTATTATAATAATCTCAAATTATACATATAAAAACTGCGAATTTTGATAAACGACCAATAAATGACCAATAAAAATGTCAGATGCAGTCATACATATTATGCAGTGGCAACGCATATTTTAGGCGAGCGCGGGTGCCCGGCTTTAGCACGTCTAAGGCTTATATGGTATTCCTGCATTATAGTCACAATCTCGCTTGGTATCTCTAGTAACAAAATTTAGAAAAAATAGCTACGACAGCTAACAAAATTACCTTCTTGCTATTACCTAAGCTATCTGTGGTGAGTACTTGCGGGAACCGCATCCTGAGCTCGTTGTGCACGACGTACCGCATCACAGGGCTCTCGACGTCTAAATACATCGTGCCCTCTTCACTAAAGCTCAACCATCTGGAATTAAATTATGAACAACGATTGAAATAACGCTGGTAAAGCCAGCTGTAGCTAGTTGACTAAAGTTCAAATACGGGCTAACTGGATGAAGGTAGTACCACCATCTCACAGAAGATGTGTTAAGTAGCTATTATAGCTGTGTTCCGTATGAACGTGAGAGAACTGCCCTCTCTCTATTCCACTCCTCTTCAGGTTAGAAACGTGTGAATAATGCTACCGCAAGCATCAAAAGAATTTAGAAATACTAGATAAGGGCATCTAGTAATTACTAAATTCAAATCATTTATTTTGTTTAGGCCTACGGGGGCACTTACAAATTGTGAATATTACATTTTTTTTCTTATATCTACAACCAGATGGGAATGCAACCTAAATTGTGGGTAGACAACAGATCTGTGGAGTATTTATACACGTGAACATTTTCAAAATTAAAATACTAACTTGGACACTTCAGAGCAATACTTTTGCAGCTGTCTTTCCTCCTCCATAGTCAATGCTCGAGCGAGGTCTCCGAAGAACGTCTTGTCCTTGAGATTTTGCCGCACCTTGGCTTCCTCTGCTTTGCTCAGATACGGAAGACCTTCATATGTAAACTGAAAGTGAACAATCATTATGATTTAATTGACTTAATATGAAGGGAGGTGAAGGTAAATTGCCAAAGTAAAATAAGTCCAGTTCTGCCTCTATTTAACTTGTTATTTTTTCTTGTCGTATAGTAAGTTTAATGGCTTAGGGTTCATGGTCAATTTTAGTATTGCAGTACAAAATATTACCATCGTAATTCGCGGGAATCATCTGCAGTGACCTCTTTGGCAAAGTAAAAACAAACTATACACTCTTGCACTGAACATATATGTTCTAAGAAAATCCCAACAATGTCCGATACACTGCCAGAGAACAATCACAGATTTTTTTTATCGGAGAAACTTATATCTTGATTTATAATTTATATAGTCCATTTTCATTACGATGACCGCTTGTTGCAGTGGTTTGAGCATAGGCAGCTCAGCTCACTGCACATGGTGGTTACAGGTACGATTCTCACCGGGGTGAGTTTCGGAAATTGCCTTCTTGTACATTACCCAGGTCTGGGTATCACTGGGATCACCCCCAGTTCATTGTACGGTACCCATAGTACGAGCTGTGCTTAGGTTGGGACCATACAAATAGTGTGTCAGTCTGGCGATATTTTTTATTTATTTATTCTGTTTGAGTGTGATGCCTCTTATATGCCATATCATCTCTTATAGTAAAATGTTTCTATAAGTACTCACCTTATTAAAATCAAAGTTGTGCCTACAAAGAAATTTGAGTGTGGAAGCTTGGAATATAAACGACTGGTCAATGTCACCGAAATCCTGAGGGCACAGATGGAAGGTGTAGCCCGTGGCAACATACAGGTCCAAGTCTCTGTCATACCCGAACATTGTCAGACCCACTTGTGTCATTATCATCTTGCTTACTTCAGTCTTCAACCTGTCATACCTATCCTCACATGTGTCAAACAGTCTGAAATAAGACAGTGAATAATGGTTATATGGCAGTGGCAGATTTACCAGCAGACTGAGTAGGCTGGAGCCTAGGCCAGCAGATTTTTGGGGCGGCAAATTTGAGGATTGATTTTTATTTTGCTACCTTATAGGAATCAAAACGATTTCTGCGTGACGGTTTCCTATGTTTTACAGATAGAACTGAAATTTCGTGTGATTGTAAAAATAATCTAGGAAATGACAGTTGTAGAGGCAGCAAAAACTTTACAGCCTATACCTTGGAAATTTGTAAATCCGCCACCGTTATGTGGTGCTATATTACAAATCAAAGCACTTATGAATAGTCAAAATCTACCACCAGATTATGACGGCAGCCTTCGTTTTGTGTTTGACCGTTGTGGGCAGGCTGCTAAATCACTTCATTTTAGGTTAAGAACTATAGGCATATCTTTAGGAGAGCACTAACATCGATAGCTAGAATTAAAATTAAGGTAATTTACCTGTGTTTAAAGCATTCTCCGGACAATAATGCGGTGAATTCGGCGTCAAAAGCCACGAAACACGAACGTTTTAAGTCTTTGGTTATGTTGTCAAGCTCTTCGCAAAAATTTTTCCTAGTTATCTCCATTGTGGCAGTACAATAACAGAATTTGGGTTTGTTATTTTAAAATATTTAGTTATTCTTATGATTGCTGGGAAGCAAACAAAGATTACAATTCTTCTTTCTTACAAAAAATTAAATAACAAATAAACAAGTAAACTTCTTCAGTGCAGCGACTGTGCCGGCAATGTCAGTCAAAAGTCAAAACGTCAATTTGACAACTTATAGAGTTGGGTCGTCTTTATTAGAATAGATAGATTCGAAGAACGGGTATTTTACAAGAATAGGCGGCACACACACATATCATTCACTAAATATATTCACATTCAATAAAAACTAGAAATATTATGTTTAGCTGTTTAGCGCGCTCTCTCACACCGGTTTCCGCGCTATCTCACTCACTCATATGCTATAATGGCTTTGCTGTCCCGCTTACGTGTAAGGGCAGAGAAAAATATCAATGTAATTAAAATAAAAATACTTTTTGATTAAAACTTTAATTTTGTTAAAAGTTCGATTATATTATAACTGTACTTATTAAACAAAACTATCTGTTATTCAATTATTTAAAATATCGATAATTCTATATCAGTATTTGATAAAGAATAGGCGGATTGTGATCACCAACTAACGGTATGTGTATAAGATAATATAAATTAGGTGGATTAGGTATTTGGTATCAGGTATTTATGCAGACAAGGAACAGCTGTACTGAGTACTTGATTTACCTAATACGATCCATCTCTAGTTGACA
The DNA here is from genome assembly GCA_918843915.1 of Notodonta ziczac. Classification (NCBI taxonomy): domain Eukaryota; kingdom Metazoa; phylum Arthropoda; class Insecta; order Lepidoptera; family Notodontidae; genus Notodonta; species Notodonta ziczac. The sequence continues at coordinate 9,857,368 of OU974043.1, read as the reverse complement.
AGAATATGTTTTTAAAATAACAAAAGCTTGGAAATACTGATACATAGTCTTTTGAGCCGCCGAAGTGTGGGGGTAGCGGGGTGGTAGCTTAAAAATATCTTATAACTCTGCGGGGGTAGGGGGTATTCGCAATTAAAATGCTATTCGCACTCATTCTGATATGACGTAGGCTGATCTGATACCTACTGACACGCGTCATGGATGCGCGTATTAAAATAAAATCTAAAGCAGGTATTCTTTACATGTGGTATTTAGAAGAGTATTTAGATTCTGTACTTTACATACATTTCTTAGGAAAAGGTGGTAAGGAAAGAATATAAATTCCGTCTTTGAATTCAGAGAGGCATTTCAGTTGTCTAAGGGTAAGTAGGTACTAATCTAAAGCGCACTGCATACATAGCCATCCTCTTTACACTTTAGGTTTAGTAGAAAAACAGAAATGTAGGTACAGTAATGCACATCTGCATACCCGTTTGGAGAATGCAGATGATGTTTTATTATATATTTATTTTTCTCTAAATATAGATAAAGAATGTTGCTGATCATACATTTAAAAAATACCTGAAGCCCATAACATTATACTTATGCACAGAAAAATTAAGGGAACACAGGGAAAAGAAAAAAGCAAAGGGAACAGGCTCGTCCAGTTTCCTTCCGTAATAGACTGGAAGTGGAGTCAGTGCCGGATTAACCATAGTAGCATTTGCTACGGGACCCGCGCGAAAGGGGGCCCTGCATATTTTAACCCACTCATCTCTGCCTGAGCGTAATTTTTTGAGTGAAACTTATTAAGATTTACTAACTTACTAACTTGAAGTCACAAAAATGTGAAACGTTACAACTTTTCCTACTAAGTCTTATAATGCGATTCAAATGAGAATAGGATCGACTTTGCGCCATATTGTGACGTCATAGCTGTCAAATCTAACCAGTTAGATAGGGTGAGCAAAACAAGATATTTTTTAAATAAAATTTATTTGCAAAGCTTGAGTTTTTAAAATTTATTACGCTTACTGTTATTTAAAATAAAAAAGGGGCATTTTGTTACCTATATTTATAAAAAAAAACGAAAAATTATCATCGTCTTCGAATGGTTTTCAAAAACGAAGTATGACTTGAAATAATTAAATATTATACTAAGACAATTTACTACTAATTTAACCTTTTTTAAATAAATGATTTGTTTTATCAATGGCTTTTTTATTTAACACAAAACCAAAAATGGTATATGGCTGATTAGGTAATCCATCGATATCGATAATTTTCACCGTACATCCCTATTTCGTTCTTTATGTTGGTACACTGTATTATAGTTGTCAGTTTCGTTGTTAGATTGGCCATAAATGGTGGCCCCATTTTAAAAGTAGGGTTTATTTTAATCTATGGACTCCCGTCTCTTCTTACGTAGTATTCTCTTTGATTCTTATTTGAATCGCATTATAGTAACTAAGACAATCCGTGTCCTCTAATCTGTGCAGGCACTCGGTACCCGACTACGGGCCCTGCGCTTTGCTACGGGCCCCGCGCTTGCTTAATCCGGCACTGAGTGGAGTGGATCAAAGAAAATTAACGGGGTGGATAGGCTAATAAAACTCAGTTTAGGTAAATCTCGGCCAACGAGATCCCATATAATAAAATGGTATTAATTCTCAAGTATAAGTCGAAATTCGCTCATATTCGGCGCCCATTTTACAAATTTCTGATTAACTTTTTATGAGAAACAGTCATTTAAATTAAAACCAACTAATAAACTCAAACTCAAAATTGTTTTTAATCACGTAAGCCAACAAAGCATTTATGAATAGTTAGAATCTACCACCGGTTCGGAATGCTGCTTCCACTGAGAAGATCCGGCAAGAAACTCAATGGTTACTCTTTTCAATGAATTGCAGATGGTGTACATTCTCAGGAACAGCATAAATAATAATATGAGCAGGCCACACCATTATCACTAAATAACTAATACTTAATAAATAATAATCAAATCTCCCTCAGATTTAGGTAAGTATGTAAATAAAATGAGAAAGCTAGTTTAGTGTGGTGGGCATACCTACTCATACTTACATCAAATTAAATGTTTACGAACCGAAATAACAATTAATAAAACAGAGGTGGATAATAAGATAATTGCTTTGGTGTGATGCCTTCCATGCTAAGTGAATGAATAGTATTTAACGACAATGTTGTTAAGAGGAAAGTGAGTGGACCAATCCCCGCAAGCAGCGCCCGCGCACGAGCATGACTTGAAAAGCGGCATCACTCTCCTCAACCATAATAGAGGGAAGAGGGTGACCCGCTCCACAAAGCCAAATAAAATAATCTACATATTAAATTTCGTATGCTTCTCGTTGGCCAAGGTATAGGCACCTACCTACCTCCTAACATAAGGTCGGTTGTTTGTTACCCATCTGCTAATTAAATTCCTTACCAGGTAAACACCTACCTCTATAGGTATTGAATGTGGGTCAACAAGAAACACTTGAAGTCGTTTTGTTAATTCACGAAAAATACATTGCCAGCTTGACATAGATTGCTTGACTACGTTAACGTTACGCTCATTATTACGTTAGCCTCGTAACACCGCAGCAAATAGGTGGACCGCGATTAAATATAACAGTTGCACAATGTGACGTTGCGTAATCCAGAGAGAGTTCACCTCTCAGCCAATTTACTTCCGAAATGGGGCTCCAATCGGACGCCTGGCATCGCGGGCGCAGCCTGCACCGAAGTGTTGCAACCGACGACCATACCAGTCACCACTAGGTGGTCGACTCGCGTGGTCGCGCCTCAAACACTATCACATCGCTCGTGCTGCATCATGTTATCAAGTGTCACATAGAAAAAAAAAACAAAAAAAATATGGCGACGGATAAAAACGTTGAAGTGCGCGATCTGTCGTCGCTGAAGCCGAATTACATGCTGATGTCCTTGCAGAGGATATTAGTGCTGACTGTAATAATAGCCGGCGTTTTGGTGGTAGTTCACTATACGCCTATGCCAGGTAATGTTCACAATAACAAGTGATCTTTTACGTCCGATTTAGAGCCTCACTTTTGTGGAGTGTTTGCAATTTTCCCTCCTTTTGTTGAAGTCACCGGTACACAATGCTCCAGTTCTTTCTGAATTGTTCTACAGTTAACAGTCTCCTCTTTTCTCCTCCCAGCGCTTCGTTGTCAGACACTACTTACTTACATCTCAAATGCATTAAGTTGTTTTACCTATCTAGAAAGATGTCTTTCAATACCAATTTCTTGTTTATTGCATACTCTTTTGTCTTTCCTTGGAGGCTTTATTTTGGTTTGGTTATTAGTTAAGCAACATTGGAAATAGACAGACTAAAGATTTATGGATTTATAAAAACGTAGATGGGAGATGAAAGTAGTAACAATAGTAAGAGATTAGAATCTCATAATTAACGATCGACTTGTTTCGGCGGGGAGTCGATCATGGCTACAACTCTGCCTATCGACTTCACTAGTTACATGAAATCGTGTTCCAATTCCAAGCTTCCGAATTTTAATCGATTTCGAAATTGACAATCGTCTTTTGTAGACTATCTAAATTATGTTTCCTTATTCCATCCGCTCATAAATATGCCTGGGGTGACAAGTTACTGTTCAACATTTAATCCAAATCTATCCATTGTTTTGGAGTGAGGTGACCTACAAACACAAATGTTACCCTCAGGGTGTCCCACAATACCAATGTTTGTGTGTATCCGAGAAACCTCAGACAAATTCCTTTAAATACATTCTATACATTATGTGGGAGTAGCACGCTAAACAGATTGTTGTCTCTATTATATGAATGCAAAAAAAAACACGAAAGGAGAAACTCGTCCTTTTTGAGGTCGGTTGTAAAAACGGATTACAACATGTTTTGGGTGAATTTTTAATTCTATTTATTTTTGTTTCAGAGGAGTATTTCGAGAACTGTGATCGCGAGTGTCACGAGCTCGACTGGCCTATGATATGCCGCGTCAAACTAGTCATCGAAGTCTATAAAACTCTTAGCAAGTAAGGAGTTTTTTAACAAGAAATTCTTATAATATTATGAGTAAATGAATAACATTATACCAAAGTCCTCGCTCAGTGTGCTGTAGAGGGCATTTGCGGTCAACAACATTATAATTTCTTGATTCAAAAACATTAAGAATACACCAAGGTAGCAGGTATGGCAAGGCCATCATTGAATTAATTGACGAGTGTCGGGTTTCATTCGACGACCGTTTGAGCTTAAGTCGCTCGGCTCACTGCACCAGGTGGTTACGGGTTCGATTCCCGCCAGCGCAAATTTCGGAAATGGCCTTTTCGTAATTTGCCCTGGTCTGGGTGTCACTGGGATCGCCCCCAGTCCATTGTCCGGTACCGGTAGTTAGTGTGTCAGTCTGGCGATATTTGTTTATTTAATTTGTTTTTCTACTTGAACAAATTTTACAATGAAATTTAATACAAATATCTAATTAAATTTTACCCACTTATCGAAAAATGCGATCGCAATCGTACGGCATTTAGCTAAGACTATAAAACTGGTTCTTCAGATCTTGCGGGAGCTGCACTGAGAAAAATGGTGGAGAATGTCCACCGACATGCATATCTGGTGACGGTCGGCAGCGAGGAGTCCTGGCGGCGAACCGAGAGCTGCCAGCGCCGGCTCTACACGTGTGCCAGAACGATATTCTAGTCGTAGACGTAGTCCACCGGGCGCCCGCTCACACGCTCACCATACACTGGCGAGGCCAGCCCCAGAAAGAGACTCCCTTCATGGACGGAGCTCCGATGCTAACCCAGTGCCCCCAACCAGCGTACACCACATTCCAATACAAATTCCGCGCTTCAGCCGTCGGGACGCACATGTACCACGCCCACTCCGCTGCTGACGCGGCCGACGGGCTCGCAGGAGCGTTCATAGTCCGCCAGTCCTCACGTCTCGATCCCCTAAGAAAATTATATGATGTAGATGCCACCGAACACACGATTTTCGTATCCGAATGGGGTCACTCGATGGGGCCATTAGCCGGAGTGGTATTGGACATTCCCGATGCGGAAACGCTTCTTATAAACGGTAAAGGAAAATCGTTAGAGTCCCCCGACGCACCGCTGTCTTCGTTCAATGTTGAGTACGGGAAGAGATACAGATTCCGAGTGGCGTACGGCGGCGGGTCTAAAAGTTGTCCTATTACATTTTCCATTGATCAACATGTACTGGAGCTGGTGGCTTTAGACGGTCACGGGATAGAGAGAGAATACGTTGATTCTATCGGATTAGGCAGAGGGGAGCGCGCTGATTTTATTTTGGAAGCTAAAAGGGTACCAGGAGTGTATAAAATGCGAACGGTCGCTGAAAAGTCCTGCCAGGACAATTTGAGTGGCATCGCTGATCTAGTGTATGAAAGCAAGGATATTAAGGTGTTGCAGAAAGACGATAACACTAGCGAGTTTAATGTGAATCGTGTGTTCAGCACAGTGTCTAGTGAAGAGTGCAGTAGTGAAAAAGTGATATGTTTGGACGAAGTTCGCGGCATGGAAAAGCTGCCCGCGGATTTGGCGGGCCGGCTCGACGAGATAATTTATGTGGCGTTTAATTATTCAACAAAGCAAATTTCAGCGAAACGAGTCGGTGAGTAATAAAGTTTTATATATTTATACTATGCTAAGTACCTATATTGTTCCAAACTTTCATTTGCATTAATTTTATCTTTGTAAACAGAGCAGATACAATTATGTATAACTTATTAGCTTGTTGTTTCTTCATTCCGAAACAATTTGAGCTGTTACGAATACATAAATCAGATATGCATGCAGAATGCAAATCGTATTTCTGTAATAATTTGAGCATTCTACTCTTATGAGTAACTAGCTGTGCCCGCGAGTTCGTCCGCGTGGAATTTAATTGACAAAGTTTCATACAAACTTTCATACCCTATTTTATCCCCTTGGGGGTAGAATTAATTAAAATCCTTTCTTAGCGGATGCCTACGTCATAACATCTACCTGCATGCCAAATTTCAGCCCGATCCGTCCAGTGGTTTGGGCTGTGCGTTGATAGATCACTATGTCAATCAGTCAGTCAGTCAGTCAGTCAGTCACCTTTGAGTTATATATATTTTGATAAAGCCTAGGTTGTCATAATAACGGATTACAAAAAATCTACATACTCATCTAATACCTAACTAAAATACTATTGAATACACATTGTTTCACTACAGCGATTAGAATCACCGAACTAGCTTACCTACATTCTAATTCAACTTCTAAGTGATCAGCTGAATGCTGGAGATGTTGCAATACTTGCAATAGAAGCAACGTATTAATATAATGCCAACAAGCATAATTTGAGTGACCTAAATGACAAAAAAAATGCTACACAGGTATTAATAAAATGCCTGGTACATATGGGTACTTGTCACACACACAGTTGGCATAGATATCGCGTGAATGTTGGGTCATCTATTACGTCGAGTGGGCCACGTCGGATGCTCCAAGGCCACGTGTCGGTTCGCATACAAGCTCGATTTGTCTTTAATTTTCACTCTGTGATAACAAGTCGGCCGATGATACGCAAAATATACACTTGTTTAAGAATATTGCAGTAAAAACATTACTTTTAATTACATCATTACTTAAAGTATACCAACAAAAAAGAAACTCACCAGGCCAGTTAAAATGAAAGTGAGAAATTGTAAACTGACTCAGCTTTGCACAAAACTTTTGTAAGCCGGTAAAACATATTATTTAAAATATTTCGTTCATACCTACTAAAATTATTATAGCTACTGTGAAAGCTTGTCGACCTCAAAAACTGTAAAACATTAACTATACAGTTGTCAACTCACTACCACGGAGCTCACAGTTCGAAATAGTATTGCCAAAATGCCAGTCGAATGAAAGAGTAACCATTATGTGTCTAGGAAGAGTCAAGAGAAGTATTGTTAGATGCCCCCAAAGGTATCCCCAAAGGTGTCCCGCTTTTGACAACAACGAGAATCAGTCCAGACTCGATTTTTAAACACCCAGAATAGGTATAGAATAGAATAGAATAACTGTTTATTGTACCTACACCACTGTTTTAGCTAACTACGCAATGTTTTTGTTTTTCTCTTGATTCGCCACATTTTCCAATATAGCTACCTTCTATATTTATTTGCATATGATCTATGTAGACTTCATAAAAGGTAAGATAACAAATCTAGACTAACGCTAAGGGACTTGATTCTCTTGTGACGACTTGTTTTTACGAGACTATGCAAATACCGTGGCACTGTCATCAAGCATCGTGTACCTATATTCTGTTTTGTTGTACATATTTCGCGTTACGTAACTGCTTAGGCAACAATATGTTAGTGGGTCGCGCGACTCGACTATGTATGTTGTAAGGAAATTATCGAAATCATTAATCGTCGCTAGAAAGGCCGATATAAACACGTGAGAACACAATTTTTTTTTCGAGGAACAATGAAAAGTTGCTTGGATTGATTCGACGTACCAACGAGAAGCGTTAAGAAATAGCAATAAATTGTGTACTAGTTTAAGTTTTCACCGCCGAGCTCGCTTATATCTGAGCGCACATTTTATAAATTTGTAGGTACATAGTTAATTTTGTGTCGAAATCGACGGTAATGTAAATTTAAAATAAATGAAGGGGAAATGTTAAAAACAGATTAATTTAATAAGATAATCTATTCATTTTCGTATCGCTTCTCATCGCCATGGTAATATGGGATCATGTTATCTGATATTAACCAAATTTAATTTAATGTAAACTGAGAATGTAAAAAACATTCTGCGATAGTAGAACTGAAGGCGCAAATACTCTTCTGCTTATTGGGTGCGGATACATTCGATAATGGTGCTGTTAAAATTACGGTTAAACAAAATTTGACACAACTCAAAATATTGCTGTCTCACTTATCCATTTCGACATGAGCAGAACAGCAATACACTTAGTTGATCAAGTTTAGTACTAACAGAATTAGCACCAATATCATAATGGCATCGTCTAGGTTCGTATAAATAAATCAATCTCATGTCTGAGAGCGATCTTGAAATTGTCATTGTTTTGTGATACCAGTACAAAATGACATAGCCAAAGCGTATCTATTCATGAACGCTCATATGATGATCATCATAGATTCACACTGATTTCGAATTAAGTATACCTACATAGTACCAAAATTTACTCTTGCTTGTAAATATCTTCTGTAAAAGTTAATACTGCAAGGCAATGACCAGACAAAAGGCTTATAATAAAATTACCGTACCGGTGGTGCGACGACGCGCAGATTATTCAAATAATATTTTTTTGTGAACAATATGACTACAATTTCACGAAAGTAGCCTCGACTGCTATGTCGTGTGAGTAAATATATCTGATTGCTTTGATTGAAGCTCCTAGAATTCTTTTGTACAAGTCGTTGGAGCACTAAACGCGGGTAGCGATCCCACCATTTATCATCCGTCAATCAGCCAGACAGCTCGTCCATTACACCGCGTTGCTTCGGTCCGTAAAAATATCTTGATCAATCCATAATTACATACCCGATTTAGTTTTACTACGTTTCTTTTCTTGTGCATACTAGACGTATTTTGATTTGATTAGTTTTAGACTGGTCACAACTCGATGCACAAGAATTGCTTATTCAAATATGTATGTATTATTATTATAGGTATATAGCATCAATAATTTTCACCGTACAAGTCTATCGGTAAATGTGATATTATAATATGACTTCGTTGATATAGACTTCAGACAGCACAGTTTTCCCTTTCTCAGCGTCGTGTATAATATAGGTAGTTTATTTAATCTAACAGTCTAATACAGCGATTATGATGAAAGTGAAGTAATCAGCGGCAGTAACCACGTCCGCGTAGACCGCAAATAATACGCCATGAGCGCTTACGCGCAGGCACGTTGCGCGTACGCAACCTTTTATACGTAATTGGCTTCTGTAATATTGCCAGCCACAGACTATAAAATATATAAATTTATTTTTTCGCGTTGCCAGCAGTCACGAGTTTGTCGCGTCGTGATGATTTTTTGGGTTGCGATAAATTGAGCAGGGAAATCTTTTTCCTTGATTCTAAGAAGATGCTGTTTAGATTTAATAGATTGAAACAATAGCTGGCTGGTAGGTAGTCAGTCCGTCTAAGTAAGCAAGTATTTTTATTGGTTTACATTTAAAATGATTAAATGCGCTAAAATATTTATTACAACTGACGACATTTACCTATTTGATTTTGCTTTTACTTCCGAGGTGCATACTCGTAAAAATAAGGCACTTAATATTTTGAAATAGCATACAATATTTATGAAATGCTTCGTATACATCAATTATTTGCAGTACTTACAAAACGTTCCACAAAAAATACTAAAAGGGATACTAAATAATCATTTGTTATCGATATTTTTTTGGTATCAGTGTAATAATTTCTCCGAATACGGAAATCATAATTTCAGATTGTGGGTTTTTTCACCTTATACAAATATTTTAAGAACATTTCACACTTTTTGTGTACCGAAATACGTAAACGAGCCTATTTCTATGACTACTGAAATTCTACGCACATATTTCAATATTCAAAAGAAGAATCGTAAACAATAGATTGTTAAAGTCTATTAACACGTCTCTTACGAAAGTTTCCCTTTCACTTATCTATAGTAGGCAGGCAGGCGTTTTTTGCATAACATATACCGTTTTATCAAGATACTTAAGATCAGTGGATGGTTAACTGAACTGTTAACGTGTGCCTAAGACAATGTAGCATGTCTCAGTTTTATTTCCTTTAAATGAGACCTAGGGATTGTCTTAGGAAACTGTGGGAAACTGCGACATGAAAGAGAGTTTTTATTCCTGTGGCAACTTTTACCATCAAATTGTTACTTTTTCAAATTAGTAACGTAATTGTTTGTATAATAAATGAAACATCGCCCTATATACCTATATGTTGCATTAGGTACTTGCCTATTTAGTGTAGTTTCCTTAAAGTGAAAAAAACTTACCTATACAACGTACCTAGGTACTTACTAGTAAAATTAAATATTTTTGGTCATTGGGTGTTAGTAAGTATGTACGTATCCAAAAATTGAAGTACTTCTAACGTGTTGCAATATAAGACATGCTTTTAAAATAGCCCTGGTCTTCCACGGGAGCTTCAGAGTGGCAGAGATGTATTTTTATTGCGGAAGCTATTTAGGAAATTGTATTGCAGACGTTTTATAGACATTGCCAATTTCGTTTTCAATGATTATTGCTTTTCAATTTATTGGGTTTATAAGAGATTTGTTTATTTACTTTGTTATTTAACCTGTAGATATCGTTGAATAACCAAATAATGGGTATATAAAAGAAGGGTTCCAACTATAATGCTTTGTTTATTTATGTTAAAATAATCTAAATATGTTCTTATTTCCTCATTTCACTACAAACGCAGGTCCTTTGTATATAAATCTGACTACATCTATGTTAAAAGGCATTTATATTAAAATTATATGTTTGTAGCTGAGTTTGAGCTGAGCGTTCTCTTTTTTTCATTTTACGTTCTAGTGTAATTTTACGTTTAGAACCCGATCTAAAAACAAGGCTACATTAAGATTTCCTATATATATAACCACCATGTATTAGGGATAGTTTTAGGGATTTATACTCCAACGACCAAATAAGTGCCTTTTAAAAAAAATAGAGTCTTTCACCTTCTTAAAACAATCCAGTTTAATAACTAGGTATGTTATTTCAAGCAATTTCTTCTCTCCCCAAGTTAAGACTGGTTTAGAGTCTTGTTGATTGCGGTGATAGTCTTGCAGCAATTAAGGCAGGAGGTCGTTCGAAGTCATACATATGCAAGTCGGTCCATTGTCCCAGAACATTGTTCTTACATTTGATACAAATCACACGTGCAATGAGCCCACAGATCGCTTGAATATTTATTGGCGAGAGATTGCATGCGTCGACATGACAGCTCCATTATAATGAAAGCTCGTGAAACAATAGTTAGTTGAGGGACTAAAGATAAACTCAATATCATTTAGAATTCATTGTCTTTAACGATTTAAGGGGCATGCATCGGGGTTGAACGGGGGAATAATAAAGCGAATAATTAAACGTCAAGATGGCGCATACTTTGATGACGTAATCAAGTGCCTGCAAGTCAATTTCCGATACTGCCGTCTTATATCTGATGGAGTGGAGAAGGTTGGCGTTATATAATAGTAACTTATCAATAAGTAAATGCTGCTTATAATTAAGTACCTATGTGTAAAATTTGCAACATGAAATGTCAGCCTGTCGATTAGGGAATTTGCATAGGTACCTACCTAGAGAGCTCATATGGTGTAAGTACATGAATCTGACTAAACATTAAGTTGACGCGTCTAACCGCACCTAAGCTCATAGAATATGCGACATCGCTCTCAGATATTGTCCACAAATTTTTAACCGAAATGTTGGTACCCGAGCTTGTTTCGAAATTTATTGGGATGGTACTTAAGTAATCCATTTCGAAAAGGAAAAAGAGAAAAGGCCATTTCCGAAATTTGTCCAGACGGAACTCGAACCTGCAATGATCCGGTGCAGTGAGACGAGCGGCCTACTCTCAAAACACTGCGCCAAGTCGTTATGATTTAAATGATCACATAGGCTCATCGAATCAAAATATCAGACAAAAAAGGTTACGCACCCCGCAAAGATTTCCATAACGTAAACGGGTGTTTCGAGGCAAACATTAATTATTGTGGTGGAAAGCTTGTTATACCTATTAAGTAAGTGAAACACGTTTTCGCAGTAAACTTAGCTACTTCTGGTTCAGAAGTTATTAAAGTAAACCTTTAATCGTAGCCGGTTCTCCTTGTTTTAAATATTTGGGTTTCTTAATAAATCTAGGTCATTTTCGTCAGTAAAATATGTGCGAAGTGTTGAAGAATGGTACTTAGTTCTATTATTATACCTAAAGGTTTTTTTTCGTAACCTAAAACAATTGTGTCCATCCCATTAAATTATAATAAAACTTAGGTCCGTATAAATAAGTCGATCTCAGGTCCGAGAGCGATCTAGAATATTTTATTTTATTTTATTATACATGGAAAACAAACAGCTGCTTAATAATAAAGTAGTTACATGAGAATATACATTAGAGAGCCTGAGCAGTTTTCACTTTTAGTACATACAAAGATATTGTGTCCTGTAAGGAAGTAATACAGTTACAACTTATAATCGCTATTTAAGTAACTTATATCGCTATTTGACTTTGTTTGTTACCTATAACTTATAAGTAACAAACAAAGTCAAATAGCGTAATTGTAACTAGACACATAGTTCAAATACAATGGCTTTAATTGGGAAATGCTAATTCGAAAAAAAAATATTGTTAATTAATTTCTTGAAAGTATTATGCCTCATCATAAACAGATCTACATAATATATCATCCTTATGTCATACCAGTACAAAATTACATGTCAAAATCGTCCTCAAGACCGCTATTCATTTGTTTAAATTATGTTCTAACCGGAATGTTCTATTACCTTGCATGGCAATATAACGTATATTTTTGGACAACATGGTTGTTTACCGGGGCGCCTCCGCGCCGCGCCGTTGCGTCAATACATTGTCATAAAGGTTAATAGCTCGTAGCTAAAAGCTCAATAAAAATCACGCTTCAACTTTTATTATTTTGAGCGTCATTTGTTTTTGACAACATATTCAACGCGAAAAACGAACTTTTTCATAAATCTCCCTGATATTTTTTTTATCAAGCAATAATTAGATCTGGACTTTTTTATTGACTTAAATATTATGAAGTAGAATCAACATCATAATCAATTTGGAATAAGACAGTATTGAACGTATATGTGTATATATTATTTATATTGAAAGCATTTTGCCAATGTCCGTCAGACAATAATAATTTTACTAATCACAACTTATTCCTTTTTAAGTACTGTTCACTTAGTACTGGTTTATATAGAAAAAGTTTATCTTATACTTCTTTTTCCACACAGAAAGTTGGGGGCAGACCGACGGCCACCGCTTCACGTACCCAGCCTCCCCGCTGCTGACCCAGAGCGCTGATGTCGGGGCAGAGGCCATCTGCCCCAAGACCGGCCAAGGCGACGAGTGTGTGCACGTGAAGACCATACCCTTGGACTCTACCGTCGAGATAGTCATGTTCGATCAAGGTAACTGTTCCTATATTTATACATCTTCTATTTGCTTAGCGCACTTATACACAAAGAAGGTCGATAATTAATTGGACCTACTTCTGCAAACTGAAACTGACCTAGAACCACTAACACAAGGTTGGTTTTGGTCTACAGTAGTGCATGTGGGTTGGTTCCATTTTGCAAAAGTAGGTCCAATTGCAAAAAGTTTGATGTTACTATTTTATATTATTTTTGTGACGTTTGCATGTTGATTATTTCTGGTTAATTATACCTCGGCGACCGATTATTGGTATGTCCGTCACAAAACGTGTTTTAAAATGCGTGTTGCCGTTTACAGGGGACTCATCATTTTAGAATCTAGAGTAGGATTTTCCTAAATGTAGTCCTAGGATTTTAACATTAACTTTGGTGGGATAGCTTTCAGAGTAAAACGCTCTGAATTATACACTTTGATGACGTATGCAATCTCAATAATACATTGACATAGGTAAGTTACATTCGTGCAAGCATTATAATTTATAATGTTTACCAATCCGGCGCCGACGACGGCGGTTATTTCGATGATAGCATCAAAGCATTTGCCTATAAAACCGCACGCTCGCCGATATCCGTGCTGGGACTGTAGCCTGGTGGTAAATGTCACTTTCGTTCTTGTGAAAGTCTGTTACCGAACAAAATTTCAATGTCTTATCAGGAACTGAAGCATAATTGATATGGACTCGAGATCAAATAAAAAATAATTAACATTGAGGTTACTGCTTATGCCTATAATTAATTATAATCGAGGCTTAGTTAATTTTATTAAGACTTTGAATATAGTTCATAGCTTGAGGATTGTTGGCTTCTGTAAAACGACGTATTATCGTATGATATCGATTCTATTTTTCCGGTGTAGTTGCGCGAGCTATCGATTACTTATTCTGCCAAGATTTTTCCCCCATTCCCCTTTAGTATTAGAGTCATCTACAATCTCTACACTGATTTTGCTGATTACTGATATAAGTTCACATCGAAAGTCATCTGCTCTCAAAGACTTAATTGTATAGTTGGACTTCCCGGTATCCAATAAGTACACTATTAACTTTAAACTAAACTTTAAAAACGCTTGGATATCTTCGAAGTGTAATTAAAATAAAGAAACGAATATCGCCAGACAAATAAACCGACTGCATAACAAAGCAATGGTGTTACTATGTACCGTACCATGGACTGTGTTCGATGTACAATTTGAACATATTATCAGCATTTTATCACACACATTTTATGCATCATCCATAGAAATTTGCGTAGCATAATATTTATTGAATAATTTCATTTCGTACCTTTTTGCGATGCATACCGGAGCTTTATTTCGAATAGTTTCGACGGGCAGGTTGTGGATGCGAGACAGAAATAAACTCACTTTTCTAATTCCATAACTGGCACCGCTGATACGAGAGCGGTTCTAGTTTTAATCGCCCTGTTATTGGAATTTCTGGTACCAATCCATTTCCTATTTAAAAAATATATGAATCAAAGTATAGCAACATAGTAAATTGTTATATAGTTTTATCACCTAAACTGACGCTTGTTGACGCTTTAATATAAAATTATTATTTAAATTATATTATATTATTATAATGGAATAAATTTTATGTCTTTTATGTCTTTATGTCTTTAAATAATTATTTCATAAAGTTTCTTTTCACAAAGAACAAGCGGCTTTTTTTTTCTTATTGCGACTAAGATATATTATGTTAAAATTATACATACACTAGTTGGTGCCCACGACTTCGTCCGCGTGTATTCTATGTGTTAATCCAGGTTATATACTATCTGTGTTCCAAATTTCATCCAAATCCGTTCAGTAGTTTTTGCGTGAAGGAGTAACAAACATACATCCACACTCACAAACTTTCGCATTTATAATATTAGTAGGAAGTAGGATTTATCACTTTAGGCAAAATCTATAATACTTACCTGTTTTACAAGTTAGCTAGATACCTAGAAACCAAACTATAACTATACATGAATATTAGTAGTAGCAGTATTCCTTAGTTTTCTGATAGTAATTATTTGCTAAGGCAATGTAGAAGCACAAGTGATTGTTAGAGAAAACATTTCACTGGCATTTGCGGTAAGTAATTTGTCTTTAGTGTGGTAATAAAATCTTGATGGTGAAAATTTTAATTAGATGGGTGTCATTTATTTAATTAGGTAAACATTTGATGATTGTTATTTATTTTAAACAAATATATTAAACAGATAATTAGAAAATGTCCGTATTCTATCGAATATCATTAATGTTCATTTTATTTTATGTATAAACGTGGATTAGCGGCTGTATAGTTACTACATGGTTTGTCTTCTTGATTCGAATTTCAAATTACAGTTGACAGAAAGAGATTATTCCGTGTATAACTATTTATTAATAAGGGGAGTATGTATATTTTAAGCAAGGTTCATGACAGTCCTGTTGCCCATTATATAAATTTCAAACCATTACTTACATAATGAGCTCCTCGATTAACTGGCTAATTAAATATTTAGAAACTCACTTGATAAACAAGAAGCATCGTTGTTAAGGTAGGTAGCTAAGTAAGGACTATCTCTTAGAACGATATAATTATCTTTCTGATACTTTAATTAAACTATAACGGGGTCTGAACACGTCATATAAAAATAAAAGACGGTGCTATTGATAAGTACTAGTGATGTAACGAATGTTGGATTTTTGACATTCGCGAATGCGAATGCGAATGCGAATATTTGGCTCCAACATTCGCGAATGCGAATGCGAATGCGAATGTTGACTTTCAAATAACTCTAAGTTGAAAATTTCAAAAAAATCCCGATGCGACTTCTTTATAAACTACAAAAGAGCTGATAATTATCAAACTGCTGAACCGATTTTCATGAAACATAGCTAAGTACACTCTCGATCAGAATACCTTTCTAACAAAAAAAGCAAAATTAATCATCCGCTTGTGTGCTACGATGTCAAAGAGAGACACACAGATACACATGTTAATATTATAACACCCCTCTCTTTTCGTCGGGGGTTAATAAAGAGCGCGCAAATTGTTAGACTGGTTTGATATTTCGTGTCGGTCGAACATAGCCGAACCCAAACAGGTTGGAAGAACGAAGTTAGTCACAAAAAGTTAATTCGAAGAGAATTGTTTTGATATGAGGGTAGTTTAGTATTATTGCATTAATCAAATTTAATTGATATTCAAATTTTATTGAGTTTAATATTTTAATTAGACTAACAAGAAAAATAGAGAAAGATCCCATTTTGAAATACAATTATTTTAGGGATTTTATCGCGTTTATTAACTTCATGTTCCCGACGTTTCGCGTAAACGCGATAAAATCCGTAAAATAGTTTTATTTCAATGTGTAGTATTCGCGTAAATATAAGAAAACAATAAGATCCCATTTATAATTTAGTTGCCTACCTCAAGACAGTCCCATATTTTTTTAAAATTCAAATATAAGTAAATAAGTGCATTATGTACAAGTAAGCTAAGTTGATCATTACATTACAAACGAGGCTGGTTTGCAGCCCGAAACTAACGCGAGGGCTGTGATGGAGCCAAGGTGTGAAATAAACATTTTACAACACACTTGCGAGTAAAAATATTTAAAATATTACAATCTTAATTTGAAAAAATCACAGTTCACGAACTTATTTAAGACCTAGAGAATTGCAGGATTAATGACAAATAAAACTAAATGGCGCGCCGAAAGTTTTTAAGGTTTCGTAGTGAAACACGGAACCCATATAGTTTCGCCACGTTCGTCTGTCCGTCTCTCTGACATCATAGTAATTTTATTTAGAGACTATTACGGATAAACTATTGCGAATTGGAAAAAAAATGAGTTTATGTACCGCTATAAAACTGTGTATTTATATTTTAAAAGCAAAGTTATTCCATTGTACCTCCCGTACTTAAGGAGGGGAGTGAAAAAAAATATTTACTCACCCCCCCTCGATACCTCAGTATTGTTCAGTTGATACTTTAAAATAATTTGAAGGTTTCTTTGACAGTTTTTCAATATTAATTCCCGATGACGAAATATTGAGCCTCATAGTGGCCTTTTTACGTGAGTAGCAAGATCATCCTTTGACTTAGGACAACATTATAAATAGTTTATTATAGGAAATAAATAGTTCTTTACTTTCAAAAATAAATATAATTAATTAAAAAAAAAAACGAAAGTTTGGACTGAGTCTCAAACCCACGCACCACTGCTTGTGCACGCAGTCTAATCACGACTTAATTATTTGAATTAAAACTCCTAATAAGAACTTGTCATCAGTCCAAAAAGACAATAAAGGTTTATGTCACTTTTGCTTAAGATGTCTATGAATGCTGGTTTAATAAATTTAGTAACAGAATTTCTTACTATTTTATTTATACGGTAGCCAATAGTTTATTTATTTCGCAGAAATTAATAGCTTACGAGAGCCGCCGTATTCAATGTTTCATATCAATAAAAAATACATAACTTTTATTTTTAGGGTTTCGTATTATCGAAAAGTAGCAGGATGTCTACGGAACCATATACATATAGTATGCGTGGTCCGACATGCACTTGGCCACTTATATTTATCCATGGGTTATGAACCTAAAATCAGTGCAATAAAGGCCACCATACGAGCAAGTTTGTTGAAAAAATATATAATTCTTACTAGTTGTATTAAAATTCCATTTCCATCTATACGTAATTTCCTTTTTGTTTTTCAAAAACATTCGCCAAACATTCGCATAGATTCTTGCGAATGCGAATGCGAATGCGAATGTCAAAAAATATGCGAATATTCGCGAATGCGAATGCGAATGCGAATATTCGTTACATCACTAATAAGTACAGTATACTTTTATCGCATGCAATCAGGGTTCCTCAGCGATAGTATAAAAAAACCGGAAACCCTGGTAATGAAGTCGTGAACGTATTAAGTAATAAGCTTATGTTATATGCAAAATAAATTAGCTGAGTATGATACAAAATGACGGAAGTAAGCAGACGTAAGCATCCCCCGGATATTCCAACTTGCCATATTAAGTCTTGTGTCTCAAGTTTCCACTTTCCTTCGCCGAAAGCTAGAAACAACGCTTGTTGAACATGACGACGGATGTTAGTCTGTCAATAAATAAATATTGTGTCCGTTGGTGACACTTATGTAAGTGCTGGCGTTTTAGATAACGTATCTTTCTCATAGAGTAAAAAAAATCTACTATTTTAATATTCCAAAGAATATGAATTTATGATACAATATATTTCGAATCTTCATAGCTTATTTCCTTCTTCCTACCGTTGTCGAAACGGTTTTCTATCATGCATTACCTGATTGTCGATATCATTAAAGACACGAAGCGTCTCCATATTCCCTCTGGGAGCCAACTAGTACTGTACCCACTACATTCTATTTTTATGCAAGCTCAAAGCGAATAATGAATTTACACACTGCATACAAGCCCGGCTAGCTCAGTCGGTAGAGCATGAGACTCTTAATCTCAGGGTCGTGGGTTCGAGCCCCACGTTGGGCGAATGTTTTTGCGGGAAATGAAAATATATTTGCGCAATTTACTAAAATATTCAGGGAACACCGTATCGTATTCTGAATACGAAAGTATAAAGAATATTTTTGGTAGAAAAATGATCAACCTACGTATTAAAGAAAACAAGAAAACAGCAAATCACCTCGTCTATTAATCATTTTTTAATTTGACTTCAAAAGGGGTTGTAATTGTATTATTTTGTATTGTAAGAAATACATTTCATGATACACCTATATGTATATATACATATACATCATACATATACATATATATATATATATATATACATAGGTGCCTAAAAAGGAATCAGATAGCGCCGCATGTAATTCGTCTCGGATTACTACTAATGATAATTGTTAGGTACTCACGTGGAATGGAACTTTCTCGGAGCTCCGCTGATTGTTATTGCTCAAGCTGGCTCTGATCTGTAATTATATTTAACAATTGTTTAGTTTCATTGTTTCTTCCTATCCGGATCATTATATTAGACGTTTAGTCTTAATGTTAAAGCATAATTCATCGATTTATTAGGGGGTCAGTATTATATCATTTTACATCTCAAATGTGAGCGTAATTTTGGAATTGTAATGCTTTTGACATACCAGTATACAAAATGACATAAATAAATAAATATCGTCAGACAGACACACCAACTGCATGGTCACTTGCACATGCAAATTTGTAAGCAACGCTTGTACTGGGGGTGACACCCAGACCTGAGCAAATTACGAAAAGGCAATTTCCGTAATTGACCCCGGCGGGAATCGATCCCGCAACAACCACGTACAGTGAGCCGACGGCCTACGCTCGAACCGCTGCGCCAAGCGGTCGTCAAAAAATAAAAGTCACAAAAAAAGTTTTTACAGTATTAGTATTATTTTGTATAGTTATACCTATACGAGTACAGTATAAATACCTTTGACAAGACTTAGGTCATATAAGTTACTAGCTGAGCCCGCGACTTCGTCCGCGTGTAATTTTGATCCTTTCTTAGGGGATTTCTACGTCATAGTAGCTTTATGCATTCAAAGTCTCAGCCCGATCGGTTTAAAATTAACAAAGTTTCATACAAACTTTCATCCCCTTGGGGTAGAATTAATCAAAATCCTTTCTTAGCGGATGCCTACGTCATAACATCTACCTGCATGCCAAATTTCAGCCTGATCCGTCCAGTGGTTTGGGCTGTGCGTTGATAGATCACTATGTCAGTCAGTCACCATTGAGTTATATATATATATATAGATAGATTATTTCGTAGGTATTGTGGGTATAATATAGGTACATATATTATACCGAACGTTTTATGTATGTATGAATTGATAAAATACTATTATTGAAATAAAACTATTTTTCGGATTTTATCGCGTTTATTTAATTTATGTTCCCGACGTTTCGGCTGCTTTACAGCAGCCATGGTCACGGGGGGACTGAGGTGTTAGACGTCCTGATGTCATAGTTAGTAACTGGGTACCCTCATATTAAGTTGTTGTTTGCGGTCCGATCCACGCAGAAAGTGCTCACAGTGTCTCGAGGTCACACTTGGTTTTGGATTTAATTATATTAATTACTGGATCCCAAGTTGGTGGTAGCACCCAGCCATCTTCCCTATTGAAATTAGGATGTTTTTTAATTTCAATGGCCTCACATCATCCTTGGTCGGAATCGGTGTTCTTTTGCGAGGATCTGTGGTTTATCAAATCTGATATAATGGCGGGTGCGGTCCTGTACATGTTCACAGATTGCAGACTTCGTGGAGCGCCGGTGTTTCACGTCAGCTATATGTTCTTTTACGCCGGTTTTTACTGATCTTTTAGTTTGCCCTATGTAGGAGAGCCCACATTCACAGTCGAGTTTGTATACCCCTGCATCTTGTAGAGGAATGTGACACTTGACAGGTGGTAAGAACTGACTAATCTTCTTTGGTGGCTTGAAATAAGTTTTGATTGAAGCACGTTTCAAGATGTAGCCAATCTTGTCTGTGACACCTCTTATATATGGTAGTACAGCAGGTAGACGCTCGACTGTGGCTGGTTTCACTCGGTCACTGTGATGGAGGCGCGGGATCCGAAGCTTGTTGTCATGCAATACTTGCTTGACGTGACGGATCTCGGCAGCCAGGTGTTGCTCATCACAGATCCCTTGTGCTCTCTGAAACAAAGATTTACCCACGGTAGCTAACTGTGTTGGATGGTGGTGAGATTCACCGTTTAAGTACCTATCAGTATGGGTCTTTTTCCTATACACGGTGTGGCCTAAGGTGTTATCAGGATTACGGATTACTAAAACATCTAAGAATGCTAGAGTGTTGTTGGCCTCTAACTCCATTGTAAATTTGATTTTAGAGTGTATGGAGTTAAAATGGTCAAGAAATGCTGTTATTTTCTCAGATGGTAATATTGTGAAAGTATCGTCTACGTACCGCTTGTAGAATCTTGGGGTCACAGGTGAAGTGCGAAGGGCTGTCTCCTCGAAGTCTTCCATGAATATATCGGCGACAACAGGAGAAACAGGGGAGCCCATCGCTACACCATCTACTTGCTTGTAGAACTGTTCATTCCACAACAGATACCCGGATGTGAGGCAATGTCTTAAGAGTTCACCATATTCCTCTGGCATGTTGTTCTCTGCTAGCTTCTTTGATACTATAGTGATGCAGTCTGCTACAGGTAGACAGGTAAACAAAGACTGAACATCAATTAAATAAACGCGATAAAATCCGAAAAATAGTTTTATCTCAATGTGTAGTATTCGCGAAAATATAAGAAAACAATAAAATACTGTTATATAACATAGTTGCAAAAAAATAAATTGTTAATTAAGTCTCTCAACGTATTTTTACATTAGATTTATCATACAGAATTTAATTAGTAGTGGAAATATTTTGTTAACGAGTTTTAGGTATAAATTTACCTCCGTTACCACAAAAAGTGGCAAAAACTAACCATCATAAGGTCAAACGTGTTGAACAATTTATTTTTAGCACTAAGTAGTATGTATTAAATTGTATGTTAGTGATATTAGTAGGATTGAGTTTTAGTACACAATTGTGCAGAAATTTTAGTCAAGTACGTAATTATATAATTTTTCAAAATTGGGCCTATTTACATTCCGATGTAAGATTTATAAATTAATGTTGATAACACGTGCGCCGTATAAGATAGTTACCTTCCGGAAGTAGTCCAATGGCGTCACCGGACCTGTTAAACAACATGCCGTGTAAATAACTTTTACTGTTCTCTAATCAGATTTATTTATTTGTCTTATTTAAATTAAATGATTATGTTAAGTAAATACATTTATAACTTTAAACCCTCGTTAATTAACTTTCCAGTACATATGTCTATATTAATGTTGGTATGTTTGCCTTATTATTGCTGAATATTGGATTATAGAATCACGACGGGTGAAAACAGGCTTATTTTATCTCCGCGCTGAGACCGGAGTTTACATATTATGTTATGTTACATTATATATTTTTACGTTACATTTCAAATAACAGTTTAGAATATTTTATAACTAATTCTTAAATATAATTAAACAATCATTAATTACGATAAGTGAAGTAAATATACATTTTACATAAATCATTACATATGCATAAAATCATACTCTCATAGTTGAATTGATTGGACCTAAATAACAACCGATTATTGAACAAAGTATATCTAACTATGGTTTGTTTGATCCTACAGTTGGCAATTAGGATTATATTTCACCGCAATCATTACTCAGTACGATGTACTTTCTAGCGATTAATAAGGATTATGTTTCTCTAGTATTGATTAGCGATGTCACAGAACATGTTCACGCTTATAGATAGACTAGCTGTGCCCGCGACTTCGTCCGCGTGTAATTTAACTTAACAAAAATTTCGGGTTTATTCATCCCCTATTTTATCCCCTCAGGGGTAGAATTAATCAAAATCCTTTCTTAGCGGATACCTACGTCATAACATTTACCTGCATGGCAAATTTCAACCCGATCCGTCCAGTGGTTTGAGCTGTGCGTTGATAGATCACCATGTCAGTCAGTCACCTTTGAGTTATATATATTTAGATTGGAAACCAGGTGCTTAAGCTGGCCAGTTTTCCTGAAGACTGATAAACAGGAACACTTATATATAGTACAAAAAATACAGGACTTCAAATTTTTGTCTCGTTTTTAGTCAATTTATTTTTCCTTTATTGCAATCGTGTTGTCGGCATTTTACGGTAAAAAATTGTACCGAAATACAGGATTAAAATTGTTTTTTTTCGCTCGTAGGGGTCAATGCACGAACTGGTTTCTGCAGATCGATGCAATCTCTGACTGAAGGAACGTGTGGTGATAGGCCCTGCATGCTTAGATTTTAGTAAATACATAAGTGTTTGCTAAGAAAATATAAGCATATACCTACTTATTTCTTCCGTAAGATGGAGTCTTGAATTTGACGTCCACATCATATTTTTATTCTGGTTAATTGTAACACCTGCAAAACCCGGCTGTTAAGATTATCCAGCTTGTATGTACTAAAACGACGGGGTTTTTAAAATTTAACTCTAATTGAAAATTAATAAACCCCCAATGCGACGGCTTTTTAACCTACAAAAGAGCTGATGATCTTCAAACGGCTGAACCGATTTTTATGAAACTTAGCTAGAACACTCTCGATCAGTATAGCTTTCAAACAAAAATAACAAAATTAAAATCGGTTCATTAGCGTGGGCGCTACGATGCCACAGATAGACACACAGATACACATGTCATGATAAACTTATAACACCCCTCTTTTTTCGTTGGGAGTTTACAAAACAACAAAACATTGACTTTTAATGTCATAAAAAACCACTGACTTTATATATTAGTTAAAGATTGAAAGGTATTATGATTTCATGTGGTTATTCTTTGAACTGAAGTTACAACAAAAACTAATCATTTAGGTATGTAGAAGCAGCCGTCTTGATATTGCACTTAACAAACTTACTACGGAATTGGATTCCCTTCGTCCATTTTTCTTCTGATTAAATTCGTTGCGGGTTCAAGACAATCTAAGTTTCTTAGGGTACGCCCGCGCTTTATTCGCAAAGTATATAGCCTTTTTATGTCCAAATCTGTAGTGTAGTTGGGCTTTAGATGCGATGGGCTCGATGAAAGCTAAATTAACGAAGATATTCTTAGTATCCATGTGATAATAAACTCTATCCCCTTTAAAATTACGTGGTTTAGCAGTTGTACAGTTACGCCACGGTATGTCTTATTCTTTCGAATGTCAAATTACTGATGATAGACAGAGATAATTCATAGTTTAACTATTCGCCCGCTATAAAACGTTTATTAATAAGGGGGTATAAGCACCCAATATAAAACAGAATAAGAGAACAAATAGGTTAATCCATAATATCTTGTGTGTTGGGTCACTAAATCGTAAGCACTGCAATCACTATTACATTTATGAACAATTATTTAATGTAGACAGTTATTCCATTACTACCGCTGCTGATCGTTTTCATAACTTTGATTGTTGTATTATTTACAACTAGCTGTGCCCGCCGACTTCGTCCGCGTAGTATTTAACGTAACAAAAATTTCGGGATTATCGGGATAAAAAGTATCCTATATGTTAATCCCGGTTATAAACTATCTGTGTTCCAAATTTCATCCAAATCCGTTCAGTAGTTTTTGCGTGAGGGAGTAACAAACATACATACATACATCCACACTCACAAACTTTGACATTTATAATATTAGTAGGATAACAATTTTATTACTATCTTCTATTCAATAAGGCATATAACACAATTATAAATAAATATGGTTTTGCCACCGTTTCTGACTATTGATAATACCATTTTCTAAAACTATATTTTTCTTTTTGCAGGAGGTGAATCAGACCACATTTTCCATCTGCATGGCTACAGTTTCTACGTCGTCGGCATCAGGCGTTTCAACGCCAGCCATGACAAAGAAGCTATCACCAAAATGAACGAGGAAGGTACACTGTTCACCAAAAACCTCGTGAACCCAGTTCTGAAGGACACTATAGTGGTGCCTAGGTTCGGTGTCGTGGCGTTGAGGTTTAAAGCCGACAATCCAGGCTACTGGATGATGAGGGACGAGAGGTCCTCTCATTGGACTAGAGGTCTCGACTTCATTTTGAAAGTCGGCGAGCAAAGGGACTTCGTTCAAGCCCCCTCTGATTTCCCCAAGTGCGGGTCTTATGTGGGGCCCGAGTACTTCCTCATATGAGACCAGTTCCAGCTGATAGAATAGTTACCGTTTAGTTTGTACTGCTCAATTTATTTATTTGATTTGTGATATGTTTGTTTAGGTCTAGTCGTAGCGGAATTGTTTTTGTGTTAAGGAAAATGTAGTACAAACATTGGATATGGTAAAACCTTATCCATTGGTTGTTGTTTTCTAATACCGCAGTGCTGATGTGATCTGTTGTGTTTGTTTTTTGTTATAAAGTTTAAAATAAAAAGTAAAGTATAATCCGTCCCATTAGGTAAGGAGAAAAATTATCGTTTATTCTGTTTTAGTTTTACAACACTATGTGTAGAGTGTTTTACACCACCAGTGTAATCTATTCTAATCTATCTTCTATCTTAATATATATAACACAAAGGTGACTGACTGACTGACTGACATAGTGATCTATCAACGCACAGCCCAAACCACTGGACGGATCGGACTGAACTTTGGCATGCAGGTTGATATTATGACGTAGGCATCCGCTAAGAAAGGATTTTGATTAATCCTACCCCCAAGGGGATAAAATAGGGGATGGATAATCCCGAAATTTTTGTTAAGTTAAATTACACGCGGACGAAGTGGCGGGCACAGCTAGTTCTAATATATAAATCATGATTGACTGACTGACTGACTCAGCGACGCAAAGTTGATAACTCTGAACATAACACTGAAACCGGTCAGTAGGTATATTTTATGACGTTAGCAAGCAATAAGCAAGTGTTTTTGTAAATTCAACCCCTAAGATGGTAATATACGGTACCCCTACAGAAAACAGCCCTTACCTATAGGTACTAGGTATTGATGTTAATTTTGCTACGCCGACAACTAGAGATTAATCTGTAATTTTTTGCAGTTATCTACTGATGGGAGGTATGCACGTACCAATCTGATTTCCTTACTTTAGTTCAATTTAGTATAGTAGTATCATGTAAGTACAATTGTAAATAAAATATTTTTGTGTATAAAACGTGTTTTATTCCCCCGAGAAATACGGGTTCGGTTCGGCGGACGGCTAATGCCGATAAATCATTCGGTAACGGAATGAAGAATGGCCGTGTTGCTGAATTTAGGAGAGTTTGTAATAAAAAGCGAGGCGTTTCAATTTCGGCGAGTGTCCAAATAGTGAAAGTGTGGGTAATTGGGGCATGGCTGCCTACAGCATGTGCCGACTGCCGAGGCAGTGGCCGACTGGCCGACACGAGAAAAATCGTTTTTGTACAAGTACATTCTTATTGTGATCATAAGAATGTAAGTAGACTGGAATAAAAAATAGAGATTGTAATAACAGATTTTCTACTTCGCGGATTTTACACTTAAGATGTCTGTAGGTATATATAGCGTTGCTTGGCACCAACTAGAGCCCATCGCCTGAGTTGTGTATCGCACTTAAATTACACAATCGCAAAATATTCAAAATATATAATAAGCATGTTGTTAATGTGGTTATCAATTAATCGTCAATGAATATTTTCTAGTCATTCATCTGTCCTGTACCCATTGAAGTTGTTTGAAACACTGAACCACGAATTCAGGTCGCTAACTTTAAATTCAACCAAGCAGACATTCAAGTTATTTAAAAGTGAATGTTGAATGAATTAGATCGATGCCGATCCATTAGGCGCATTGAATACAAAATTAATTATACATAATAAATGTCTGGTTAATATAGATGTTAGACGAAGCTTAGGTACTTCTTTCTGTAATGTAATTAATCCACCAACAATAGGTAATATGCATGATATTTAGATAAAACTCTAAACTGAGCACTTTCTGCGTGGATCGGACCGCAAACAACAACTTAATATGAGGGTACCCAGTTACTAACTATGACATCAGGACGTCTAACACCTCAGTCCCCCCGTGACCATGGCTGCTGTAAAGCAGCCGAAACGTCGGGAACATAAATTAAATAAACGCGATAAAATCCGAAAAATAGTTTTATTTCAATAAAACTCTAAACTCGTCTTTGAAAAAAAACTGTTTAAATATTGTCGAGTATTGTCGACTTATTAAATGATAGTTTTTTTTTTACTATTAAATGTAAAGTTTTCCAAATGTATATGCTTTAACACGTTTCTTTACGAACATCTTTTACTTATTAATGCATGTAATTTCAAAACTAATTGAATACAGCAATACTTGAGAGTATGTTTTTCAAGTAAAACTCGATTGTTGCGAAGTTTCAAACGAGTTTTCGAAACATCGATATTTTCCATTAGCGTGTAGTGAGCCTGTCAAGGCGACCGTAGCCGCAAATTGTCGATTATCGGCTTGTATTGTTATTAATGCGCGCTTGATGGGATCGACCACCTGGTGCGTTAACCAGATATAATTCCATCAGTGGATCGATTGCCGTCGCACCGACTCAACGTCGACTGTACCTACCCATTAATAAATTTACATTTTGATATGAATAGAAGGATCTATTTACCTATTAATAAGCTTTTATCTTTGTTATATATTTGTTTCTAGTATACTAAACTAGGAAGGAATCTGGCCACCGAAAATTAATTCCACAAAGACAAAAATATAAGCTGTATCTAAGCTTTCACCTAACGATTTCCTTTAATTAAGATGTATTATTCTAATAGGTTAATAGTGTTTCGAACTTTTTTTAATATTCAAATATTATCTTGAATAACCAGTCCACTTAACTTGTTTGACTATCCGTGTTTGTCTGTTTATCCGCGTAGTACTTCTAAACTGCGCATCGGATATAGATGGGGTTGTCGTTACTAGGTATATAGAGAATTTCTTCCGAAAGGTTTTATTTTACTTACATTCTAATTTAACATTTTATAAAGACACTAGCTGAGCCCGCGACTTCGTCCGCGTGGAATTTAAATTAACCGCTTCCGCTCCCGCGTGACAGGACCCATTTGTTTTTTTGTGTTTTTCTAAAATAAAAGTAGCCTTAGTTACTGCTTATAACATCAGCTATCTGCCAGTTAAAGTCCCGTCAAAATCGGTCTAGCCGTTTCGGAGATTACCCTGAACAAACATACAGACAGACAGACAGACAGTCAAAACATTTCTAATCGCGTTTTTGCTATAGGTGTGTGTACTTTCATATGCATTTAGTGAAAAGATGTTATTTTGATATTACAAACTAGTGATGTAACGAATATTCGCATTCGCATTCGCATTCGCGAATATTCGCATATTTTTTGACATTCGCATTCGCATTCGCATTCGCAAGAATCTATGCGAATGTTTGGCGAATGTTTTTGAAAAACAATAAGGAAATTGTGTATAGATGGATATGGAATGTTAATACAACTAGTAAGAATTATATATCTTTTAAACAAACTTGATCATAAGGTGGCCCTTATTGCACCGGTTTAAGGTTCATAAAGCAGCTTATTGCGCACTAGTGCTTTTAACTTGAATTTTTTTAAATCATAGTAACGAGTTATTCTAAAAATAGTAAACATTAAAAAAAAACAATATTTATTAAAATATCAAAAATAAATACAAGATTTTTTCTTTTTGGACTGATGTAAAGTTCTTATAAGGAGTGTTAATTAAGTTGTGATTGGTTGCACAATCAGTGGTGCGTGGGTTTGAGAATAAGTCCAAATTTTTGATTTTGAAAAAAAAAAAAAATTATTATAATAGTAAATAACTATTTATTTCCATTAATAATCCATTTATAATGTGGTTCTAATTTAAAGGATGAATCTTGCTACTTACGTTAAAAAGACCACAATGAAACTCAATATTTCGTAAACTGGTATTAATATTGAAAAACTGTCAAATAAACTTTCAAATTATTTTAAAAATACCTACTGAGCAATACCTCAATCGAGGAGGTGAGCAAAAATTTATTTTCACTCAAATTCTTAAGTACGGGAGGTACAATGGAATAAATTTGCTTTCAAAATTTAAAATCACTGTTTTTTTTCCGTACATAAACTGTATTTTTTCCAATTTGCATTATTTTAGCCATAATGTTTGTAATATCAAAATAACACTTTTCACTAAATGCATATGAAAGTACATACGACACCTATAGCAAAAACGCGATTTAAAAATTTTTTGTCTGTCTGTCTGTCTGTCTGTGTGTTTGTTCCGGGTAATCTCCGAAACGGCTGGAACGATTTTGACGGGACTTGCACTGGTAGATAGCTGATGATATAAGCAGTAACTTAAGACTAATTTTATTTTAGGAAAACAAAATATTAAAAAATGGGTCCTGCCGCGTGGTCTCAGAACGCGGGAGTGGGTATTTTTGTTAAGTTAAATCCCACGCGGACGAAGTCGCGGGCTCAGCTAGTCTCTGTATAAAATCACTGTGATGTCAGAAGGACGGGCAGACGGACGTGGCGAAATTATAAGTGTTCCAAGTTTGACTACGGAACCCTAAAAACTTACTGCGCGCAATATTGTTCTATTTTTCATTCATCCTGCAATTCTCTAGGTCTTAAACGAATTCGTGAATTGTGATTTTGTTTCAATTAAGATTGGAATATTTTAAATATTTTTTGTTGTATAATGTCGTATGAAACGCGTGAGCATAGTTAATTACACACCTTGGCTCCATCACAGCCCTCGCGTAAGTCTCTGGCTACAAACCAGCCTCGATCGTAACTTAGTTCACTTGCACTTATTTCCTTATATTTGAATTTAAAAAATATGGATGTGTCTTGAGGTAGGTAACTAAATTATAAATAAAATTGGATCTCTCTCTATTGTTGTTGTTAGTTTATTAAAATATTAACAAGCTCAATAAAATTTGATTAATTCGATAATACTAAACCACCCTAAAATCAAAACAAATCTCTTCGAATTATATTTATGTGACTAACTTCGTTCTTTCAACTTGTATGGGTTCGGCTATGTTCGGCCGACACGAAACGTCAAATCAGTCTGACATTTTGCGCGCTCTTTATAACCCGCGACGAAAAAAGAGGGGTGTTATAAGTTTAACATGTGTATCTGTCTCTGGCATCGTAGCGCCCAAACAGATTATCCGATTTAAATTTTCTTTTTTTTGTTTAGAAAGGTATTCTGATCGAGAGTGTTCTATGTTTTACGAAAATCGGTTCAGCCGTTTGATAATAACAGCTCTTTTGTAGTTTAAAAAGACTTCGCATCGGAGTTTTTTAAAATTTTCAATTTAGAGTTATTAGAAAGTCAACATTCGCATTCGCATTCGCATTCGCGAATGTTGGAGCCAAATATTCGCATTCGCATTCGCATTCGCGAATGTCAAAAATCCAACATTCGTTACATCACTATTACAAACAGACACTCCAATTTTATTTATTTGCATAGATTACATAAATAACAGTTTTGAATATTTATGCTGAACTCGATTAATGATTATAGACTTTGATCACAGAGCTATTAACCTCTATTTTGAACATTCAAGATAAAAATAATTAGAAATATTTTATGTAACTAAGTCGGAAAACAAGCGTGAGACCCGCCTTACGTTAAGCAGTTACCGTTGCCTATTGATGCTTGCAATACCAATATCATTATTCGCACGAGGCTGACCTATAGGAAAGGGGGATAGACGGGAGGAAGGGGGTTGGGCTTCCGGCTCTCTCAGTCATCGTACGAAACTATAATAGAAACTTTACGCCCATTTTCTGTGAGAAGGTGGCACTACCCAGCCGGCTTATATATGTGATGTAGTCGATCGGCTCTACCTTGGCTCTACCATCGTAAAATGCTGCATGTACAACAATTTAGGAGAAGGACGCCTCTGAACGACACACACACACGACACGTGTCGAATTTTACTCTTAATTCGCTTTGTTCCGCGGAAAATTGCAAATTATTAGGCTCCCTGACACTCTTGACTGACATACTCGACCGACGGAGTTAGGTTTTGTTGACCTCTTCCATTATCGATCAACCTATTTGATTTATAATTTTGGAGGTTAACAAGCCAAGGGTGAGTGGTGGGTCCTTCTCCTAAATTGTTTTACAATGGATTTCCGCAAAGTAACGCCTGAGTCAATCAATTACTGCATGTAGAGTTTGATACTGTAAGCGATTGTCTCATAGTTTGGAGGAGGATTCTTAAGGAAAAGACTTGATACTCTTGAATACCTATCTATTGTGCATAAACCACTTATATACTTTTTCATTTCAATAATAGCAACATTAACTCTACATTAGCGATTTGTTTTCAACTGTCAACTTTTTTTCTTTTGTGCTCATAATTTTAAAATTTTTGTCGAGACCCTCTTCCTACTATTAAATTATTCATCAGTATATTTCAACAATGGACCGAGTTTACTTTTCTAAAGAGAAAAGAAACGTCGTTTGGCCATTGTGCACTCATGATTATTATAAGTAAAAAGTATACAAGGTGTTTCAAAAGTCCGAAATAATAATTAGAGGTTTGGATGAGTATCAGGTACATAATTAATGGTATAAGATATAAATTTGAATTTTTTTTTTATTGCCCCCAATTAGAAAAAAAAACAGTTATTTCTCAATTTCTATACTAAATTTATAAAAACTATTTAAAATTAGTAGCTGCCACTTGTATATTCAATTAACACTTTATTTTGACATTTACGAGGCCATTGGATGTGTCCTAAGGTCGCAATACGAAAGTTGTGACATATATTCAAAGGTAGCTTTTATAGTCTGTCTTCGTCTGTTATAGATTGTATATAACTGATTTATTATTTTCTACTTTTGAAACACCCTGTACAGGTACAGATACACGCAAAACGGAACTCGTTTTGCCTTTGAGAAGCTTTCACTTTTTAAGTAACGATTCGATCAATAACATATACTTAAGAAGGTACCTATATAATTTGAGAGTGCGTAGGGGTCAAGAAATATCGCCGTCATAATTCTTTAGTGGCCTTTCTATTGTATAGGTATTCAAAATGGTTACGTCAATATCTTTCAATCCTTAAGAATGATAAAAATGTTTTTAACTGTAGAAAGTAATGGCTCGTGATGTAAGGTAGCTTTAAATTATTTTCTACCTAAATTACTCAATAGATTTATTTTATAAGACTATTTGAGCTATTAAAAAGTTAAAATAGTAGGTAGATACCTACTTTTTCATATTAATTTATTAAATACCTAACTTATTCATCTCGTACTTGCGGTTGTGCGCCTCAGTGTCTTATTAAAATATCGACTACTAGTTTCTGCCCGCGACTTCGTCCGCGTAGACATAAGTAAAATATTCTATGTGTTAATCCAGGTTATAAACTATATGTGTTCCAAATTTCATCCAAATCCGTTCAGTAGTTTTTGCGTGAAAGAGTAACAAACATACATCTACACTCACAAACTTTTGCATTTATAATATTAGTAGGATGTATCCGATCTTTATATACGAAATTCCGGTATGACCGGCTTGACCGATTTTTGTGTGTTTTTTTGTACTTATGCGGGTCACCTGGATGGTTCTTAGCAAAAATCTAGGCACGCCAGTGAAGCTGTGGGCTGGAGCTACCTTACGTATACTTACGTTAATATTTGTTGACGTAAATATTTATTGATCAATTTGATGCCACTCCTTTTCATAAACGAAATAAGTCGTAGCTATCTTTATGTATATCTATGGTCCCATTTTCCTGTAGCACCATCATCGTAATTTAATTCATTTTGCCATAACCGCGTTTATTTTATAAAAAAACTCTATAGTACCTCACTCATGTTTTTGTTAATATTCACCGCGTTGTATGTTACGAGCCGCGGCAGACAGATTCTCGGATTTCCCATACATGTAACCAGTTTGTTCGGTGTCAACCATTATGCAATTCTGCCGGACAGACAAAATGTCAGGCTATTTTGCATATATTTATTACGAAAGGACATGTATTTCTATTTTCTATGACTATTAGCAGTTATGCGTTGAGTATCTCTACGCGGAAAATTCCAGACTGATGTATGTGCTTTGGCCATCTGAGGGGCGATCTAAAGTACGCTTTTGCCACGTCATTTTGTACTGGAATGACATTCCCAAGATCACTCCCAGACTTGAGATCGATTTATTAATACGAGCTTTAGTTCAATACGTTCAATAGACCTAGATACAGCAACATTTATAAGTTAAGGTTTTTTTTTTAATTGACTATATGTTGTTGGCCAGAGTGGCCATAACAACTTCACCCGGACAGAGGGCGAGCGCAAGTGCGCTCCAGCCATAGGGGCAGGGGGGCAGCTAGCTCAAGGGCGTCACTAGGGACACGACCTCGGCTTGGGCCGCTGCCAGGAGAGGTGGCGAGGGTAAATCTACCACCGGATCGGAACGCGACCTCGACTGAGAAGATCCGGCAAGAAACTCAGCGGGCTTGTCGGGTGCCAAGGTGTGTCTAGGTAAGTAGACGCACCTTCTAGCGGAAGCGGGGGTTCGTCGACCTCGCCGGCGAGGTCGGTGTCTGGCGGGGAATATAAATTAAGGTACATACCTCTTGTACCTATATGTACAGGATGTTTCAAAGGGACTAAAATGTAAGTAGGTAATATTGCTGCTTAGTGAAGATAGGAGATATGTAACTATCATATTTTCTGGTTTACGAGCTTTTGAATATTTGTTTCCTTTCGTGTTGCAGGTTTAAAATAATCCATTGGTGAGTAGGAAACAGTGTAAACTCGATTTACGAGTACCAGGGCAATTCAAAAAACATTATATAAAAATTTGTATAGTAGGTACTTGGGATAATTTGTACATACTAGTGATGCAACGAATGTTGGATTTTTGACATTCGCGAATGCGAATGCGAATATTTGTCTCCAACATTCGTGAATGCGAATGCGAATGTTGACTTTCGAATTGAAAATTTTAAAAAACCCCTGTGTGCGACTCTTTAAACTACAAAAGAGCTGATAATTTTCAAACGGCTAAACCGATTTTCGTGAAATATAGCTAGGAACAACCTAAATCAGAATAACGGTATTTAAAAAAAATCGGGTCATCCGTTTGGGCGCTCCGGTGCCACAGACAGACACACGGTTAAACTTATAACATCTCTATTTTTAGCCGGGGGTTAATGAGCGCGCAAAATGTTATACTGGTTTGACATTTCGTGTCGGCCGAACATAGCCGAACCCATACAGGTTGACGGAACGAAGTTAGTCACATAAAAATAATTCAAAAAGCTGTGTTTTGATTTCAGATTAGTTTAGCATTATAGCATTAATCAAATTTATTTGATATTCAATTTTTATTGAGTTTGTTAAAATTTTAATTAAACTAACAAAAACAATAGAGAAAGATCCTATTTATAATTTAGTTGCCTACCTCAATACCGTTTTATATTTCTTTTTATTCAAATATAAGTAAATAAGTGCATTATGTACAAGTCAGCTAAAATACGATCGAGGCTGGTTTGCAGCCAGAGACCAACGCGAGGGCTGTGATGGAGCCAAGGTGTGTAAGTAACAATGCTCATGCGTTTCATACCACTTTTACAACTTACTTGCGAGTAAAAAATATGTAATAAAAAATTCAATCATAATTGAAAAAAAACACAAATCACGATTTTTTAAGACCTAGAAAATTGCAGGATGAATGAAAAATAAAACAAGATGGCGTGCCGTAAGTTTTTTGGGGTTCCGTAGTCAAAATCGGAACCCTTATAGTTCCGCCACGTCAGTCTATCCGTCTGCCCGTCCCTCTGACATCATTGTAATTTTATACAGAGAGTATTAGGGCTAAAATAGTTCATGTACCGCAAAAAACTTAGTTTTTAAATTTTGGCAAAGCATTGGCAAGGCTATTCTATGTACCTCCCGTTTTTAAGAAAGGTGAGAGAAAAAAATGGTTGCTCTCCTCCTCGATTGAGGTTCAGTAGGTATTTTAAAATAATTTGAAGGTTTCTTTGACAGGTTTTGAATATAAATTAAGTGAAATGAATTTATTTAAATAATTAATGTATTCATTTATAATAATTTTAACAAACATATTTTTATGTTTAGTATTTTTAGGATACCTCTTTACTAAGATTTAAAAAATGTAAAGAACTAACACTAGTGCGTAATAAGCTGCTTTATGAATCAAAAAGCGGTGCAATAAGGGGGTGGCCCTATGAGCAAGTTTGTTTAAAAAATATATTATTCTTACTAGTTGTATTACCATTCCATATCCATCTTCATTCATCCATCATACATAATTTCCTTATATTGTTTTTCAAAAACATTCGCCAGAAATTCGCATAGATTCTTGCGAATGCGAATGCGAATGAGAATGTCAAAAAATATGCGAATATTCGCGAATGCGAATGCGAATATTCGTTACATCACTAGTACATACTTATTTTATTGGGGGAAGAAAATAGTCATTTTTTTAATTCTATGACTGACACTTACCCTAATCCCCATGTAGTATTTCGGACTTTTGATAGGTACTCCGTGTATATCAGTAACTACTATAAATGAGTCTTGAATAAGAAGCTTTTGTTGCTGATATCTCTACGCAATTGCATATTCATCCTCCACGCTGTGTGAGACGAGTGAAAACAAACAGGAACGAGGTAGCCTTTTGATAAAATGTCAAGATCAGCCTTTTTAAGGTCGGATCAAACAATAACAAGGCATCCTTGACAAGGGTAGACCCTCGCGAGTGACGCAACGAAAGTAATCTTTATTTAGGTTTGTTTGAGGTATTTTCCGATAAGATGGCCGAATCAGAATAATCTTTATGACATTGAAATTTGTGTGAAACTCAGGAAGGATTTGAATACATGCTTGATACACGTGGCTCCATTGAGCTTATCTTCTTCTAATGCAAAGTACCTAGCTACTTACATTTTAAAGTATGTACATACTAGCTGTGCCCCCCGACTTCGTCCGCGTAGTATTTAACGTAACAAAAATTTCAGATTATCGGGATAAAAAGTATCCTATATGTTAATCCCGGTTATAAACTATCTGTGTTCCAAATTTCATCCTAATCCGTTCAGTAGTTTTTGCGTGAAGGAGTAACAAACATACATCCACACTCATAAACTTTCACATTTATAATATTAGTAGGATTTACTCTTTTTGTATACAAAAAAGTAAGGCAAACAAGTGTACGACTCGCCTGATATTAAGCAGTTACTGTAGTCTATAGATGCTTGCAATATCAAAGGCATCGCTTGCACGATACTGACCTGAAGGGGAGTGAGACTGGGTGATGGGAAAGAAGGGGTTGGTCTAAATCTAAATATATATAACTCATAGGTGACTGACTGACTGACTGACTGACATAGTGATCTATCAACGCACAGCCCAAACCATTGGACGGATCGGGCTGAAATTTGGCATGTAATGGTATGACATAAGAATTACAGTACCAAGATCGCTCTCAGCTTTGAGATTGATTTATTAATACGCGCCTCAGTGTGGTCCGTCACGCACTTGTCTGGTGTCTCCGGTACTTACAAAAGCAATACCATTACAAGTAGTAGGCCCAAGTTTAGTTCGACGACCGCTTGGCGCAGTGGTTCGAACGTAGGCAGCTCGGCTCACTGCATATGGTGGTTGCGGGTTCGATTACAGCCGGGGTAAATTTCTGAAATGGCCTTTTCGTAATTTGCCCAGGTCTGGGTGTCACTGGGATCGCGCCCAGTCCATTGTACGGCGTGTCAGTCTGGCGATTGTTATTTATTTATTATTTAATGGTAACATTGATGATCTGACCTGCATCTTTATAGCGTCATGGATTTTATCGCCATCCCTGAATAATTAAGTGGAACGAAGACCACGAACAGGCATTTTGCCAGATAAATCTATACAAATAAATAAAATTGGAGTGTCTGTTTGTAATATCAAAAAACACCTTTTCACTAAATGCATATGAAAGTACATACGACACCTATAGCTAAAACGCGATTTAAAAAATGTTTGTCTGTCTGTCTGTCTGTATGTTTGTTCTGGGTAATCTCCGAAACGACTGGACTGATTTCATAGGCTACTTTAATGTTGGCACAACAATTAGGGTTCCGCGTAAAAAAATAAAA
Organism: Notodonta ziczac; assembly: GCA_918843915.1. Taxonomy (NCBI): domain Eukaryota; kingdom Metazoa; phylum Arthropoda; class Insecta; order Lepidoptera; family Notodontidae; genus Notodonta; species Notodonta ziczac. The sequence goes on along the minus strand of OU974043.1, from coordinate 9,820,505 downwards.
ACACATAAAATCAAAGAGTATCTCCGAAACGGCTGGACCGATTTTGACGGGACTTTCACTGGTAGATAGCTGATGTTATAAGCAGTAACTTAGACTTTTATTTTAGAGAACAAAAAAATGGGTCCTGTCGCGCGGGCTCAGAACGCGGGAGCGGGCTTTTTTGTTAAGTTAAATTCCACGCGGACGAAGTCGCGGGCTCAGCTAGTTATTTATAAATATGCTGGGTAATAATATCGTTATAGGAATAAATCTGTGGGCGATGGAAGTTCAAGCGAGAACAATTAACTATTTAACCGTTCAAAACTACAGAGTTTATAAATTACTGCTTTAGACTTGTGGTTTATCGAATGGAAAATCTCTGTAATGTTTTTTTATCTCAAGAGGAGATTTAGTACCTAATGTTTCTTTTCGTGAGTTCATATTTTCTTCTTAACAAGAAAGATAATAAGTCTACTTTGTTATGTACGTGGGAGGTAGTAGGACAAGGCTCTGCTTCCATTAAATTGTACACCTTACCTAGGTCCTCACGGACAGAAAGGATTAAGCGGTCATTCACACGAAGACGACATCTGGATTTAGTAAATTTTTTATAAATTATCGATGTCGGCAGCACCACGTTTGTTTAGCTGGCCTTTAACTTGACCTTTTTTTTCTTAAGTTATATGCCTACTTGGCTAGTTATGAAATGGACGTATTTTTGCAAAATGGAACCAATCCACACACACTTTTGCAAACTAAAACCAACCTAGAACCACTTATCCAAGGTTTGTTTTGGTTTGCAGGAGCGCATGTGGGTTAATTCCGTTCTGCAAAACGATATCCAAATGTAATAATAAATATCGCCCGACTGACACACCAACTGTATGGTCCGAAACTAAGCAACGCTTGTACTATGGGCGCCGTACAGTGGACTGCGGGATCCCAGTGACACCCAAACCAGGACAAATTACGAAAAGGCCATTTCCGAAATTTACCCCAGCGGGAATCGAACCCGCAACCACCAATATCCAAATATACATGTTGTTATTACTGACCGGACCTCATCGACGGTTGGTTGGTTAAATATTGGTTGGCTTGTGGTAAATCTAATATCGGGCAGACCCTTCACCCGAACCAATAATTGCTCACCATGATTATATTTTCAGTATGAAGGAAACCACAGACGCTGTAGGTAAGCTCTATTAATATACCGACTGCTGCGTGTTTCAGTATATTAGAAAACATCACTATTCCAAGTTACAAGCAGAAGTACCTACTTGCTAGAATTTCATAAAAAGAGATGGCCTTTTTAAAAAAATGTATACAGCTACCTAGCAATGTGCTTTTATTAACAAGGGCTCTGACTCTGTCAGAGGAGATGTGGCAGATCGAGAACACTAAGAGCACAATTATTTAAAAAAAAGTGCATTTATTTTATTACTACTATTCCCGTTATCCCCTCCAACTAAGCTAATGCCTGTGTGGAGAGGCCAGGATGTGGATCGAACCCAGAACCTCTCAGTTACGAGAGCGGCCCCTTTAACCACCACTAGACATTGACGCTTATATTCCCACCACTATTATTTCTGGTAGCCTGGACCAACAATGTTCACTCAAGTCTCGGGAAAAGCTGTCTAGTAATCCACACGAATTAAATGTAAAGAAAACATATGACTTAGAAGATAATTCTCCACAAGAAAAAGACTCCGCAATATGGCAATGTTTGACAATTTGTAACTAAAACAAATAAATAAATAAATATCGCCAGACGAACACACCAACTGTATGGTCCCAAACTAAGCAGCACTTGTACTATGGGTACATACATAATTAGGTATTTTTTGTGACTATATTGTTTATTACAACAAAGATAAAGTCCTTAAAAGCATCTACAGATAGCGAACAATTACAGGAAAGTACAGATTTCTTCAGTAATGTGAATATTACTAATACCGTGACCACGTTACGAATCCTATTGTGTTCTATTTTTAACCCCCGACGAAAAACGAGGGGTGTTATAAGTTTAACATGTGTATCTGTGTGTCTGTGTATCTGTGTATCTGTGTATCTGTGTATCTGTGTGTCTGTCTGTGGCAACGTAGCGCCCAAGCTGATGAACCGATTTCAATTTAGTTTAATTTGTTAGATAGGTATTCTGATCGAGAGTGTTCTTAGCTATGTTTCATAAAAATCGGTTCAGCCGTTTGAAGATCATCAGCTCTTTTATAGGTAAAAAAGCCACATTCTAGGCCAAAACCAACTTCCACGGCTCGAATCCATTCAAAATTTGAGATGATTGGATTTAGATTTATTATATTTTTAAATGATCGTAATAGTCTGAACTGGCTTTTTACAATATTATAAATTTGAAAAGATTCCCTGTTTCTGGAAAAAAGTATATTTTATCAATTTTTATAATGAGATTTGTGTATGAACTAAAGACGTTCCATAGGTCACGTTTCAAATGATGGATACGCGCATGCGTTAAATTTTGTTAATGGTCATGGAATATTACGCTATAATAATTCTAGAGGGCGCTGTTCCGCCATTGCGAAAAAATATAAAAGAACAAATATAATTTAAAATAAATTTAGCGTTGGGCTGCTCCCGTCCACCTCAACCAGAGTTATTACATCAAATTGAATCATAATTGATAATATTTTACTAGGAATGAAACCTCCGTGGCATCAATATTAAGATTCGTTGTTTATTCTAATGTCAATTATTATAATGTCATAACAAAATAATGTCTCATACTTTTACACAGATTTCCTGTTGATTATTGTATACATTTGATGAAAAGGTCGTCGCATCGGGGGTTTTTAAATTTTCAATTTAGAGTTATTAACAAGACACGCGGTAACAGTGTCAGAAAATTAATTGGCATACTACCTCAGTTGTATTTGTACCGAATTCCCCACACACGTGGCTAGAGTCGTGTAGAGCCACGCCACATACGACAGGCGAATATGAATAAACCCTATAAGGGCCAATTATACTGGGATCGTATTTGGAAACTCTATTTTCTTGATGCGCACAAAGAAACGGGTAGAACTTTATTTTATCGGACTGACGCTACTTAGATCCTTTATCCTTATTATTTTCTATTATTCGTTGTGTATTTCTTCATCAGCGGTTCTTTTTACATAGTGGGTCATAGTTATCTCATGACATCTATCATGGTCCTCACTAATATACCTACAATATAAAAAGTGAGAGGAAATAATGTAGACATGATAATGCATAGCATCTAAACGAAAACTTTCACCCTCTTATTAATAAATGTAGTTTAACGGTTGTATAGTTACGCTATGCTTTGTCTTCTTCTTTCGAATGTCAAACTACTGATGACAGAAAAGAATAATTCAGCGTGTAACTATTCGCTCGCTATACCATATTTATTAATAAGGAGGTCACTGTTGTTAGCGACAGTTTTAAATTCGTGAATTTATATGCTCAATAAAATCAGATCTGACAGCGGACAGAGAGAAAAGATAATATAATGAATATAAATACATACGCAATCAACTGTCTTATTTATTTGTATAGCACCTCTTTCTCTTTTCAGATCAGTTGTTGTGTATGATTTAGAATTTCAGCTCGTCGCTCAGTGGGCGGTGTTCCTTATAGGTCGACACGCAAACGATCGGCCTTGGGGCAGGAAGTAGGTTAATTGTCAGGGCAGGTACAGAACACCGGACACCTTGGCTGTGAAAAGGGTTTCTTCGAGCGTTTAGGTTATTGTAGTTACCTAAGATAGGCGGTGTAGTGTAGGTGTGGATGGTTTGTTAGAGGTTGCTTATGCAATACCGTATTTCAGATCGTCGTTAATTAATTAATTTACATAGTTATTATTATTTTATAGTAAAACTATTATTATTAGGTGGGACATTATTTAAAATTAATAGGCTATACTATAAATAACATTTAAAACCTATGTGAAAGTTACCAGAGTTGGCACCCCGGTCACTAGTTTATGTAATCCAAAATAGAATGGCAGATTAATGTTTCCTTACGAGTCTTTACCCTGTATAGTCAGAAATGTATTCCTATTATTTAATTAAGTTATAATATCTTTTTCTTGTTCGTCGTTAGATTCTTGGTAGAGTGGTCCTGGTCATCATTTAAGGGTTAGTAGCATAGACTAGCCAAGCCATAGGTTTTCTATACTATAGTCCATTTATTATAACATTAGACATAAGAGGCTCGCAGAAGCAGGGATGCAAAACATTTTTCATTACTCATACTCTGAAAGTAGGTCTGAAGTTGCCTGAGAAGCGGGTTGAAAGTAATACTTTTCAGGCCCGGGAGTTTCGCTTTCAACTGACAGCTGTCAAATTATAAAAAAAAACTAGTTCCATTTTCACATTTCTATGGAACCATGTTCAAACTTTTTCTACAGTCATTCAATTACAGCACGATGTAAAATTGAAATAACATAAAGTTAAGTATTAATTCAAGAATATATTTTTTAAAATGACTTAATTATAATTTAGTTTCAACAATTTCTTTAAAATAACATAGATTTGGACAAAATATTTAAAGATGAAAATGAAAAATAATGGCTAAATAATGAAGTTGGCCGGCCAACGAAAAAAAAAACAAAATAGGCGGCAACCCGATTTTTTTTTTCGAGTTGTAGAGTATTGTTTATACTTCCTTGTATTATTTCTTTAGCCAATTCCTGATTTTATTTTTATTTTCCTTGTATTCGTAATGAAAAGCACAGTGTTTACCTCGGGTGAAAGATTTATTTTGTCCCTCGAACTATTAGCGCCCTCGCTACGCTCGGGCGCCAAACCCCGTCTCGGGACAAAATAAGTAACTTTCACCACTCATGTAACAATGTACTATTATTTACAGTCATTACATTAAAATTGTTTTAACATAACTTTTGATAGATAAATCTAAAATACTAGCTAAATACTTCGATAACAAAACAATAACAAAGGAAAACAGTAACAATTAAATCACGAAAATTCGACAACAATAACAAACAAGGTAGGTATTCTGCAGGCGAATGACTCAATGACAAACACTGACAGCACATTATTTACGTAAATTTCATAGATAACATAGTCCGACAAAAGTAGAAATACCCTGCTGCTGTCATAACCTCTGAAGGGATTAGGTAACATTTTAGATTTGGTAGGATTATAGTGAAACGAAAAACGTTCCCGGTATGTTCACCCCTGCTTCTTTTAGGTTTTTAGCATCGACACTAATTTTAAATTGTAATGAAATAATAATTATTTAAATGAAAGGCAATATATTTAATAAGATAAATAATTAATATTATTACAGTTAGGTGTGACGAGCTGGTATATAAATAGATTATAATAAATTCGACGTCAATCGTAACTGTAACTCGTTAATTGTAATTTTATTACCAAGTGGACACTAAAAATAACCTTTTTTAACTTCTGTCTAATGCTATAACAAATGGAGTATAGGTGAAACAAAACGGGTATACTATTTTTTCCAAAACTTAACTTTGTAATTCCAAAACTATCAGCGTTGGAGGAAATTTGAAAACTAAAAGGTGTTATAGGAATACAGATGTTGACATATTTCACAAGTCCACAAAACCTTTAGTACTTCAACTGTCCCACAAAGCCCATAGTTTTAGATTTACAAAGTTAAGTTGCAAAAAAATTAGTACACCCTTTTTGTTTCACCTTGTATATACGCGCTGACTCGACCAGGGCAATACCACCCTCTCACAGAAGATCGGCGAAAACTAGCTAGTGTAGCTGCTTATCGTACGATGAGCGAGAGAGCCGGCAGACCAACCCGCCCTTTCTTTCCCTCTTTCCTACTCCTCTTTAGATCACAAAAACATGCGAACAACGCCTTTGATATTACAAGCATCTACAAGCCACGGTAACTGCTTAACCTCAGGCAGATCCAGCGCTTGTATGCCGAATTTGTTACATAAATAAAGCGTCGTCATTCCATCGTGGTATAATAATATGAATGAATTATTTAACCATTTTAAAGTCCCACTCTTGGGCGCGGGTATACGAAACTTTAATTAAATTTTATCATTAATAGACACTTTAAAAGCATATTTTCAGCTGCCTATGTTAATTAAATCACTGCTATTAAACAATAAACCAAGCAGTGGGTGAGTGCCCGCTACATTAAACGTGAAAATCAGTATTCTGTTTGTGTAAACGTAATAAGACTTAATTAAATGGCTGCCTAGGGCCGCTTAAATATTATTTCATACCTGTGGAGACCCATAAAAGGGCCTTTTTATTGGGACCTGTGCCATTTTAACGAGCGAAGTGCCCTTGGAACTTGAATCGTGCATGAGGATGTTATATGGTTGATTCTTATGTGGAAGTGTTTATAGACTTTAACTATATTGTCTACATAAAAAAACTTTAAATCACTGACTCAAACAACACCCAAAAGCGGTGGGGCTAGAAGTATGGAGTTTAGCTCAGGAGTTCTTTATATGATAGGTGAGCAGATTTTTGGAAATTCATCAAAATAGTTAAAACGAGCATGTGTTAGTAAAAATACATAATGAACTTACGGTTTACTTTAGGTTTTTATGAGATTGAAATAAAACTATTTTTACGGATTATATCGCGTTTATTTACTTTTTATGTTCCCGACGTTTCGGTTGCTTTACAGCAACCGACACGTTGGGAACGTAAAACGCGATATAATCCGTAAAAATAGTTTTATTTCAAAGTGTAGTATTCGCGTAAATATAAGAAAACAATATTTTTATGAGATGTTCTACAAAAAACACATCAACGCTATGGTCCCAAACTAAGCACACTTATACTACGCGTACCGAACAATGGACTGAGGCGATCCCAGTGACACCCAGACCAGGGCAAATTACGAAAAGGCCATTTCCAAAATTTACCCTGACGGGAATCGAACCCGCAACCACCCGGTGCAGTGAGCTGCGCCAAGCGGTCGTACAATGTATTATTAGACCATGCAAGTTATGCATACTTTGAAAAGTGATGCAACTTTTAGCGCAAAGTGTAATATATCTTAAAACTAATATAATATAGTACAAAGTTTACCGGCGAAGTAGTCTCGCGAGTACGCTGTTGTTGCTGAGGTGAGTAAACGCAGGCTCTTAACGTTCCTGTTTGAGTTAGGATGCTTACTTATGGCTTTCTGTGTCTTTGTTAGTTTCTAGTATAAGTGCTTGTTAAGCTTAATATCTTGTTTCGATACTAATCAGGTTTGAAAGTATGTTACCGGTAATACTCACGGTTAATTCAACACCGATCATTTCTATAAATTTCACTGTATCCAGATGTTTAATATGGCCATTATCATTTAAGGACCGCTGGGCGCATAGGCCACTCGGCTCACAGCACCGGGTGGTTGCAGGTTCGATTCCTGTTGGCGTAAATTACGGAAAGTTTCACCTTGTCGTAATTTCCTCACGTCTGGGTGTAATTCTACGGTACCCATAGTACAAGCGTTGCTTATTTTGGGACCATGAATATGGTGTGTCGGTTTGACGATACTTATTTATTATTTAAATATATAGATAGAACGGTGTCGGCTTCTCCGTGGGAATAACCGTTTAGCACTTGTATTAATGTTCTTTGCTCTAAATTCCTTACTTATATTATGAATGTGAATCAGTGACGTCACGGACGGCAAACCGGCACGTTCGATTTTTGTATTTGCTACATTTTAAAATTAAAACAAGTATTTAATTTCAAATATTTATTGATTAAAGTTTAACTCGTGGTGTGTGCAATACGTGGAATTGTTATACAGTGCTATTGTTGTATTTTAAAGCCATAAATACAAATTAAACTTAGAACTAAAATTGTGAACTTAAATCTACCCTTTAAATTAAAAATTAAAGTGATTATAGAATTAGTGCAAGCCAGCTTATAAATAGTGACTCCGGTGTCTGCTTAATACTAGACCCTAACATTGCGTTGTGACCTATAGTGCTGCTATACCATAAGCCTTACTATAACACCCATAAACGCCAGAAGCGATATAGCGCCATCTATCGAAGCATAGTCAGAATCTCAGACGACATCAATAACTTACCACTAGTTATTAGCTCAGTACCATGGCTAAGTGCTTTGCTTACGGGAAATTTTTGACGCCGGTAGGTGCCGCTACCTGTAGTACATGCAGTTGTGTGTACCATAAAGAGTGTATTGGTATGTCTCAAAATGCCTCAATTTGCAAAGGGTGGATATGTTCTGAATGCACCAAAAAAAGGCGTAAAGGTGACAACAGTAACACACCGGTAAAACCTATTGAAGGGACCGGCGCCCCCGCGCCCATCGGTCTGGCTGGTTTCACTGGGTCCCTATCGCCTATAATCCCAACCCCTCCGGTCAGGGAAGCTGCACTCCCAAGCGACGCCACTGATGTCCAAGACATGCGCCGTGATGCCATACTGGCGGAGCTAAAAGAATTCCGGAATGAGTTCCGAGCATCAATGGCATGCATGGGGGAGCGCTTGAATAGCTTTGAGCGTCGTCTAGAGGTGCTCGAACAGAGGGAGGTGGTACCCGTCATTAACGAGGTCACCGAGTTACAGCAGGCAGTCGCCCAACTAAAGTCGGAACTCAATGACCGGGATCAGGAAGTGCTCCTGACAGATCTGGACATTGGTCATCTTCCGGAGGAGAAAGGGGAAAATGTGGTCCATACCGTCACCATTTTGGCTGCGAAGTTGGGTGTCGCTATAGACGATAGAGACATCGTGTTTGCTGAGCGTGTTGGAGCGTTGGAGCCTGCCAGTAGCGGTGCTAACGTGGAGGGGGGACGCCCGCGCCGAGTAGTTGTACGGCTGGCGCGCCGTCGGCTGAGGGACGATATACTGCGTGCCGCGCGCGTCCGGCGGGGTCTCAACACTGCCGACATGGGCATGGCTGGGCCGCCTGTCCGCGTCTACATCAATGAACGGCTCACGAGAAATAACCGCGTGCTATTCCATCGTGCACGCGAAGAATGTCGTAACAGGCAGTGGAGATACTCGTGGACTAGGCGAGGTCGAGTCTACGTGCGACAGAGCGATGGCAAGCGCGCCTATCCTATACGTTCGGAGGCCGATTTAAATCGTGTTTTTGAAAGTGGTCCTGTTTGAGGCACCAGTACATTACGATTGTATACAATATCGTAAACTCAGTTTATTATGTACATTAGTAGTTCGTTTTATTTTGTTATTTAATATTCAAGCAAACACTGATATTGGCAATTTTACTTTACACGCGCGTACAATATTTGCTGTATATAACTTCCGTAACATACAACAATTATCTTTTCATATTATCTCTACGTACACAACATATCTATATCTCCTACTTCATAAGGTCTACTGCTATCCATGCGTAAATTATTTATTTTATAATATAATTACCTTTGCACAATCTCTTTTCTACTTACAAGAATTATGCAATGGGTAACAACCGCCTTAAAGTAGGTTTGCATAATGCAGGTTCCTTGGGCACGAATCATGATAACTTTGTAGCCTCAGTTACAAGAAATGACATAGACATATTGGCCATAAACGAGACCTGGCTCAGAGTGGGCGAGGAAGGACGTGCCCCCGCGCTGCCGGGGTACCGCTTTCGGCACATCCCGCGGCCGGCGGGAGTGCGCTCGCGTGGAGGTGGCATTGGCTTTTACACCAAGCGCAATGTTAGTTTGCGTACCTGGCCTCATCCAGTGGACCCCATGCACAGGTCCGTTGAACAGATGTGGCTCACGGTGACCCTGGGCGGGAAGAAGTTAGTGATCGGCACGGCGTACCGGCCGCCGTGGTTGGATGTGGACCTATTTTTTGACGCATTGTCTGATTCCATTAGTTCTATACCTAAATATGACAATTTGATTATATTAGGAGATTTTAATATTAACCTATTTCATAATGATAATGAAAAAGCAAACAAATTATATACTTTTATATCCTGTTTTGGTCTCGCACAACTTGTTGCGGAACCTACTCACTTCACGGAATCTAGTCAGACGCTTATTGATGTCGTTTGTACTGACCTGCGCTCTAAAAAAGTCACTGTAGAACACATGGGGTCGCTTGTTGGGCACTGTCTTATAGTTTGTGAATTTAATATCAAGCGTGAAAAACCTATACCTTATATCATTACCTATAGACCTAAAAAATACATTGATGTAGATAGTTTTAATACGGACCTGCAAGCTGTTAGATGGGACTTAGTATCGACACTAGGTGATGTTAACGAAATCGTAAACGTTTTTAATGACAGTGTAGTGACCCTATTTGATTTACATGCTCCCTTAAAATCGATCACCATTAAACACCGTTCATATCCGTGGATTACGGACACGATCAAACTTATGATGCGTTTACGTGACGAGGCTCTAGCTGATTATCATAAAAATAAATGTGACGTTAAAAAAAATTATTACAAGTCCCTAAAATTAACAGTCAACCAGGCACTGTTTAACGAAAAAGCCGCCTATTTTAATTATAATATAAATAAACACATAAATAATCCTAAACAGTTATGGAAAAACCTAAAAAATACCTTATTACCTAAAAATAACACTGAGTTGCCCTCATCTTTTAATGATCCGAATGTTATTAATAACCATTTTTTAAATATACCAGGTATCTCTGACGTGTGCATTTCTCAACTGACTTACTTTGAATACCATAGATTTAGTGACGCAGTCTTCCATTTAGAAGAGGTCAGTCTAAACAGCATAGTTAAAATAATAAAGGACCTGAAGTCTAATGCAGTAGGGTGTGACTGTATGAGTCTGGACATGCTTTTAATGACATTCCCCCACACCCTACACACTATTAATAAACTGATCAACCTGTCTATAGCCACATCTAAGGTTCCGGATATTTGGAAACTCGCGATTGTGCGTCCTCTGCCTAAGCACCCGAATCCTGTAGATTTGAAAGATTTAAGGCCAATTAGTATCCTACCATGTTTGTCAAAGGTAATGGAAAAAGCAATATGTATGCAACTAACAGATTTTTTAGAAAAGAATAACATTTTACCCGAAGTACAGTCTGGATTCAGAAAAGGACACAGTACAGTAACTGCATTACTTGATGTCACTGATAATATACTTTGCTCCCAAGATAGGGGTATGTGTACACTACTGGTGTTATTAGATTTTTCAAGGGCATTTGACTCAATAAATATAAACCTTTTGCTGTCTAAATTGAGTTACTATGGCTTTGACTCTAAGGCTTTAGAATGGTTTAACAGCTATCTAAGTAATCGCTATCAGTACGTAAGGCTAGACCGTAACAATGGCTCCTCCTTAACATCAGATATAGTGGCAGTGGATAGAGGGGTACCACAGGGTTCTATCCTAGGGCCAATTCTATTTATTCTGTATACAGCTGACATAAGTGTGCACATAAAGCACTGCAAGTTCCACATTTATGCAGACGATACTCAGTTGTATTTATCATGCAAACCTACAGAAATTGATAGTGCAATTGCTAGGTTAAATGAGGACCTGTCGAGTATTGCTAAGTGGTCAGCAAACAATTGCCTATTGCTTAACCCAAGCAAAACAAAATATATGGTATTCGGTAGTAGGCAGCAGCTTGAAGGTTTAAGGCCATCGCTAAGTGTCACACTTATGGGTAAGCCTATTGAGCAAGTTTATGAATCTCGAAACTTAGGTCTGCACTTGGACAGCCACTTACGTTTCGAGAGTCATATTGCAAACTCGGTTGGAAATTGCTTTTATAGGTTAAAAATATTATATAAAATGAGGCCTTATCTTAAAGAAAGTTTACGTGTACAGCTGGTGGAGTCACTAATTTTGTCAAAAATGAACTATATGAGCACAGTATATGGTCCGCGTCTCCTAGCTAGGACACAAAGACTTATTCAGCGAATACATAATGCCTGTGCTCGTTTTTGTTTCGATATTCCTTACAGGGCCCATGTGACCCCATACTTAAACAAGTACTCCATCATAAAAATGAGACATCGCCGCAAACTACATCTGGCATGTCTAGTTTTTGGAGTACTAAAAAATAAAGCACCTGGTTACCTATATGACAAATTGTCTTGGGTCACTAGTCTTCGGTCCCATGGGTCTCGCCAGTGCCCGCTGCAACTCTCCATACAAAGGCATCATTCTGCTGCTTTTAGGGGTAGTTTCCGCTATGCTGCGTCCAAGTGCTGGAACAACATCCCGCCGCCAATAAGGAATCTGCAAAATATACATGGGTTTAGGTGCAAATTAAAATCTTTTATTCTGTCTCATCAGAAGTCGCAGGAATTTTTAAGAAATGACACAAGTGCGATTTAATTTATTATTTTTTTGAATTTATTTATTAACATATATATTTTATATATATTTCTATTTATGCACATTACCATTATTATTTATGCACATTATAAACTATCATAAGATATATACTTATATATGCTTTATCTATATGTGTACTTACCAAGTTTTTTATTTCCTATACGCTTAAACAGGCATTGTTGTAGGTACTTTGTGTTGTCCGATTTCTTCTATGTTTGTATGCTTTTCGTTATTTTCTCGTGTTCGTATGTTTTGCCCTTGTTTTGTAATTTGAGGTTTTGCCAATATCGGGTTTGCCACGTCAGCAAGAAAAATATATCCCTAGGTTAGAATTGTATTGTTGTAGTTGCTTCATTATGATATGATCTTGTCAAGGTGCTTTTATGTTTTACTGGTTTTTTTATTTGCTTATAATTTTGTATTCTACACCATTTTTTTATTCACTATATTTTGTAGGTTAGTTTTGGTTTCACGAGCAATTCACGAGGTGTCTTGTCGCACCATAGATTTTATAGTTGTATGCAAGAAGCTCCAAGAAGCATATAGTGCCACACCATTATACAATTCTTGGTTTTTTAATTATTTTTCGTATTATTATGAGTTTTTTTATATAGTTTTGGGTACGAGCCCTTTAGTCCTAATTTAGTTATTAATTTATTGTTTTTTGTGGTTTGCGCCCGTGAATTCGCCAATCGGGCCCAATGGAAGACCAGCGCTGGCTCTTGTCAACCAGCAAATGCTGAATTGGGTCCGTTTGTGACGAGCAGAACTTTTTATTATTGTTATTTCCTTTTTTTTTTATTTAAATTATTTTACTCAATCTGCTAGTCATAATAAAGTTTTTCTTTCTTTCTTTCTTTCTTTCAATGTGAAAGTGTGTTGTTAGGTTATAATTCTGTCTGGGCATTGTGCATTAATAACTGAACATATTTGAATAAAATTGAGTACAGAAGAAAGGTATGCTCTAGTAAATCGTTATATAGCTAGATATTACTCGTATATCGGTCGCAATGGACGCGGGCGAGGTTGCGGTTGAATACTTGTTTAATATAAAGCTTTTCCCCTTTTCCTCTTGAATTTTCCACCACGCGGTGCTCTTACTCACTCATGTGTATACGCCCTTTGAATATTATCTTAATGATTGCATCTACACAGTCGTAGCATCATACAAGTCAGATAAAGCGGCGATGAAACATAATGAAAATATCGAACACTACAGATCGTAGAGTACACTTTACCCTGCTGCACCAATCGCATTCATAAAATAAATGTGTGAGTTCAAATAAAAAGGGAAAGTTCCATAATTGCCCGTTGTAAAGTGCGGGCCACCTCGCCTGACAGCTTGTTTCATCAACTTTGTCATTGCAAACCATCGCTGAATACACAGCATGCCAGTTTAGTACACCGTCTTAATGTGATTGATTAAAAGACACCACTTTACAGAACGGTTTTTAGTTTTATTGAGTTACTACCGTTTACCGGAAGCTTCGCTGGCGTATTTTCCGGATGTCGACAATAGCGCCACCTATTGGATCTAACTATACGAACTATATGAAACATACAGGTGACCCTAAAAGTAGAAAAATATCATCAAAATCGGTCAAGCCGTTTAGGAGGAGAAGTATTACGAACACACGCACACTGGATTGTTATATATATGGATTAGAAGTGGTTTCCATGAGAAGTGGTTATATTTGAAAGCATTCCTATGACTTATAAATAATACCTACCTATGTAAATAATTTTATTAAGGTACTAGCTGAGCCCGCGACTTCGTCCGCGTGGAATTTAACTTAATAAAAAAGCCCGCTCCCGTGTTGTGCGTCCGCGCGACAGGACCCATTTTTTTAAATATTGTTTTTCTAAAATAAAAGTAGCCTAAGTTACTCATTATAACAACATCTATCGACCAGTGAAATCCCGTCAAAATCGGTCCAGCCGTTTTGGAGATTACCCGGAACAAACACACAGACAGACAGACAGAGAGACAAAATTTTTTTAAATCGCGTTTTTGTTGTAGGTGCCGTATGTACTTTCATATGCATTTAGTGAAAAGGTGTTATTTTGATATTACAAACAGACACTCCAATTTTATTTATTTGTATAGATTAAAGGTGTCAGCACTATGTATACACTATGTTGACCGAAGCGCCTTTCAAAAAACTAACATCAATCCGCGTCTAACAAAAAAATAGTTTTGCCACACCGAAATGGCAAAAGGCATTTTTTTAAATTTATTTGAAATACTTAAATTGGACGGAAAATCTTGATGAATGGAAGGAAAAGACATAAGTACTGCGCCGCCCCAGATAATAAGTAAGGGAGATGAGGATGATGATACTTAAGTGCCAAAGAAAGAAAGTTTAAGAAATTATTGTGATGTTGTATGCATTTGTTTGGCTCAGGAGTAGCATTAAGAAAATATTTTTTACTCAAAAATTCTATTAATGGTGGCATTATTTCGCAAACTTTCTTCGAGAAAAGTCGACGTTGCGGCTTAAAAAATGTGTCCTGCAATTTCTGTTGTAGCGGCCCGCAATTACCATTACTGTCGTGTTATTAAATTAAGAATAAAAAGCTGATTGATTGGTTCAAAACGAGTTGGCCATGCCTTCGGTGCTGCTCATTAGATGTTTGTTTAAATCGAGATGGTCGTGGTGTGAAAAACAAATGAAAGAGATAAGTAAGGCGTCTGCGTATTTCATAATTGTAATTTTAAAATTCATTTTTTCACTCTCATTCTTACCTACTTGACTAGTTTTATTTAAATGAGCAACATTTTTGAGTAAAGCACTATACCATCCTTGGTCTGCAAAGACTGCACTGCTGGCCACGCTATGATGGCCTCGAGCTAATCTTGGCTACGTTCTCGGCCTTCAAGCTTGGTTATCATTGCAGCATTGATGTCCGCGCTACGAGTATAAAGGCCATAAAGGGCAGCGTGCTGACCGCGCTATGGTGGCCTGGAGCTGCGTTCTCGCCCAGCAATACCGTGCCCGGCAACGCACTCATAGACCACGGCAGTAATGTTTGGGATATATTTTGTTTGGGTTGTAAAGGATTTAAGTTTGTATGGAAATCTTATCGGGCACACGAATAGAAGGTATATAAAGCAGTTCCGAGCACTGAGCTAAGAATCGCACTAGCACCATCTTTAATTAAGGCGAGGGTTCTACTAACGTGGTGGTTAATTCCTTCATAACCTACAGTTTCTCACCTGAGTTAGATACTAGGGCGCATTCACCTGAACACTATCTTTTGCGTAAAAGCTTTCTGTCAATCTATTATACTATTACACGTTATTGGAAATGTGACAAGTACTTATTTCCGATTAGCGATAAGAGTGTGAACAAATCCTTTGTTACAGAATAGATTTGCAACCCTTCCTCGCTCTGACAGTCAGGTATTAAATTTTATCAAGTCGGATGTCAGGGCGGAATGAGAGCGGAATGCGGAATACATTTACCGGTATATTCAGATTTATTTGGGCACGCAGCAAAACACGGGGAACCGAAAGTGATTCTTATTTTTTGTGACAGTAGCTAGCGGTATTTTTCATAGAAAGGATAAATAGAGGTGCTTCCTGATAGTGAAGAAACTCGCCTGAATGTTTTCATGATACTGTACCAGTTTCTACCTCTGGAATAACTGGCACGAACTTAAGACGTGCTTATCTATGTACCTGACAAGTGCGTAGAATTTTTATTTGTTCAAGACATATATTTTTTTCAACTTATACTATATTAATAATGTGAATTTGTTGATCTAATTTCGCAAGCAACCTCAGTGGCCAGGTAATAGGCAAGTTTGGAGAAGTTTCAGACTAAGTTTCAGACAGACGCGTTATCGATGAAGCACGGCCTGAGATTGAGACTTAATACCTGGTTCAATCTACGGGCGCTCTCCTTACTCCGAAACATATCGAAGTAAACAAAAATTTCTTAAAAAATCCTGTAGATTGCAGATTTAAGAAGATTGGATACTTGGCTGGATCCTTCCCGATACAGTTACTACCTTAGTTATTTAGACTTAAAGTATATTTTGATAATCATTTTTGTCGGTAATAAAAAATATGAAGATAAAATTTCAAATAGCCTAAAGAGTTTCGTTGATTGGCTCATTTCGAGCATCAATATTTACGATAATAATTGATCCTATATCCGGGCACATTAAATTGATAATATAAATCAATCTATTACATACTTTGTGTCTCTTTAATTTATTTTATCAGTTTTCATTTAATATTTTAAATCTAGCTGAGTGCATGATTCTAAAATTGACAACTCAAAGCGACGCAACTCAATTATCAAACGGAAGTGCTGTAGCATCGAATCGCGAAACTGCTGAAAATATTTACATCCGTTTCATGAAAAATTCAGTGCACGCACGCATTGTTCCGTTTCATCACATCAATATGCATGCGCCACGTGTAAACAGATTTGTGAAAAAGTTTCAGTTAAATAACCGAACACAATCGGTACAAACCTCCGATTTATTTGTAGTTAACTGAATAATAGATTTGGATTTAAGAGTTTATAATAAGAGCTTAATTCCGGGTTGAGTTTTGTTTTCATATAAACATATCTATAGTAACTAGTATTCCCGTTGTAATGGTCGAAACTCGACCATAATTCATTTAATTTTAAAAGTCATTAAGGTTTTATTGTCAAAGACTATTTGATACTGGCATTCAGAATGCACTATGGAAGTCCCGCCCTTCAAAAACTGTCACCGTTTGTCAGTCAGACAGTCAGTCGGTGCGGAGGTTACAAATGTGTGTGTGTCAATTCATGGTAGTGTGTGTAATGTTTTAATTATTGATTTTAATTAAGTATTATAAAATAATAATATTTGCATTCTACACTCCATCTCTATATAAACTACTAGCTGTGCCCACGGACTTCGTCCGCGTAGTATTTAACGTAACAAAAATTTCGGGATTATCGGGATAAAAAGTATCCTATATGTTAATCCCGGTTATAAACTATCTGTGTTCCAAATTTCATCCAAATCCGTTCAGTAGTTTTTGCGTGAAGGAGTAACAAACATACCTACATACATACATACATCCACACTCACAAACTTTCACATTTATAATATTAGTAGGATATGTGTATATATTTTATTAAACTTTAATTATTATGAAATAAGGTTAGTAATTTTGTATATAATTACGGCGGTAGAGCCAAGGTGAAGCCAATTGACTACAAGCTGATATACGGACTAGCTCAACCAGGGTAGTACCATCCTCTCACAGGAGAACAGCGTAAAGCAGCTATTATCTGTGTTTGATGAGCAAGAGAGCATTTTAGAAGAGGTTTGTATTACTACCAAACAAAAAACTATTAAGAATAGGTACCTTGAATATTGATATAAAATATTACAGAGCTATACAGGGTGTAAGGAGTATCGTAACGAAAACTGATACCACGGATTCAAATCATGATTCTGGACCCCCCAGAGTTTGATTTTCAGTTGATATTTTCATGAATTATGCAAAAAAACAGAATTTTTTAAAATGATTTTTGTATGAAATCAAGTCTGTCTTAGGTTACTTTACATGTAACCCGAGACAGACATTGCTATTTATGTCTAAATTACTATTTTAGACATAAACTGCAATGTAAATTAAGATTCAATACACTCAAACGCGTATTTTATCCTAAAATCAATTTTACCATGCTGATTTTTTTGCATAATTCATGTGAATATCGACAGGAATCTCCAACACTGGGGCATCCAGAATCGTAAGTTGAATCGATGATATCAATTTTCGTTACGAGGCCCTTACACCCTGTATGTTTACAAAAAATAATTCAATTTCCGAGATGTTAGTTTCCGTAAACAAATCACTTGCCACCTCCGTGTGTAGCAAACAAAAATAGAATTGCCTACGCCGTAGCACCGAGCCGCTACGAAATACAATATCTTTCCATATTTACGTGGAAAATCTGTCTACGTGTGCTTACGCTCTCAGGATAGATATCGCTGTATCTTCCATGGGGTGTATTGAATGAAGCGTTCCTATGTGGAATCGCAAATAAAAATATAGCAATATGATCATTTTGCTTTAAGAAAAATATAAAAGTGTAATCAAATATGACTTCCTTTATCCATTTTGTGTCATATAGATTTTGACGGAAGCCATAGACGCCCTGATGACTTATTGCTTACGCCCTAGTCTAAATTACTGGGTGACGATATTTATTTTTATGCACACAAAAAGGCTTTCCATAATTATGTTGACCTCATCAGAAAATGGAAGTGCTATTTTTCATTAAATATTTTTTACGAGCTGTTCAGATGACGAGCAAGTTATTACTTTGTGTGCTCGTAAAAGCACAATCCCGTGCTATAAAAACAAACCATTTTTGTTTATCTATAGTTAAATCTTCAAAATGCTTGTAAACATTGCGAGGTTAACACTAAGGGTGTGAACCATATTCGTGAAGTAACGGCTTGTATTTTTGAATATCTTCATTTCTATCACATGTTCTAGATCAAAACATTATGGGGAGGCTGTTTTTTATAGAACAATGTCGGCAAACAAGTTTGTGACCTGCCTAATGTGGAACAGTTATCCTACTAATATTATAAATGTGAAAGTTTGTGAGTGTGGATGTATGTTTGTTACTCCTTCACGCAAAAACTACTGAACGGATTTGGATGAAATTTGGAACACAGATATCTTATAACCGGGATTAACATATAGGATACTTTTTATCCCGATAATCCCGAAATTTTTATTACGTTAAATACTACGCGGACGAAGTCGGTGGGCACAGCTAGTAGGCTATAAATGCTTGCAATACCAAACTCGTTGCTCGGACGTTGGCGACTTAAGGATGGATAGGACAGAGGGAGGATAAGGGCTCTCTCATGGATGAAAAGCAGCGATTTATTTTTGAAATCTAAGCCAAATTTTCGAGGGAATAACATCGGGTACTTACTTTATAGTAGGTACTTCAACTATCTACCTATCTACAGTGCCTAGACGGACTTTAAAAGCAATTGAACGAATTTGGAGCGAGAGTAGACGAAGTTTTGAAACGGTTTCATTATCGAATCCCAATTTGGTTATACTGTCGATATCTTTTTCTTATATCACTATGGTAACGCGAGTTTGATTCTCAGAAATATTGAAATTAGTTTTGATGTTGGCCGAAGAGTATAAAGTTGGAGTCTCCAATTACTGTTAAATACATCAATTATTACCTGCCTACCTACCTACGAGTAACGTCTCTTGTATTTAAATAATTTTAAGAAACGTACCTATATTACATTTGGAATAGGTAAGTCCAAAAATTATCTAGTTAAAACACAACAGTACCTACTATTGAAGGCCATTATATAATGTACTAGCTGTGCCCCCGACTTCGTCCGCGTAGTATTTAACGTAACAAAAATTTCGGGATTATCGGGATAAAAAGTATCCTAAATGTTAATCCCGGTTATAAACTATCTGTGTTCCAAATTTCATCCAAATCCGTTCAGTAGTTTTTGCGTGAAGGAGTAACAAATATACATACATACATACATCCACACTCACAAACTTTCACATATTTTATAATATTAGTAGGACTTGACATCTGAATAGTCTGATTTAGGTATTATTTCGCTCAAGAGATGAAACAATTGAACTGGAATTAATTCCCTCATAATTATCTTATAACTTGGTCATGAAATCAGTTCAAAGTCTCAACTAAATGGTCTCTGGCGTGTTACCGACGTGGCATAACGCTTTCTTAACAGTTACGTTTCACGTTGCTGCCAGCTGGTCCGCGTCAAGTTTACGCGGGCCGAATATCTAATTACCATGGGGTAGGGACTCTAATTGTAAATCTTAATTTATTTAAATTGACTTTAAAATCTAAATAGTAACGTTACAACGATTTGACAATTGATAATGTGAAGTGGATATAGTTGCTAATGACGGTTTAGTATCTCATGGACGCATGATTTCATACATCAGGGAGTTAAACTACTAGCTATTGAAATTCTTTACTACTTATTTTCTAAGGCTGTGATGCTAGAGGTTTGTACCACGTATGCTGCCCTTCCAAGAAAGAAATAAAGGAAAATAACTTTTTCTGTCTTTCTTTTTCACGCTAATAAAACCTCAATCAGCATGTTATTTTTCGTGACATTCTAGTTTTCTAGAAGGAAAAGAGATGTTTGAGTAGCGTAGGTGATACGTTGGCGGGCGGTAAAGAAAATTTTCATTACTCATACTCTGAAAGTAGGTCTGAAGTTGCCTGAGAAGCGGGTTGAAAGTAATACTTTTCAGGCCCGGGAGTTTCGCTTTCAACTGACAGCTGTCAAATTATTAAAAAAAAACTAGTTCCATTTTCACATTTCTATGGAACCATGTTCAAACTTTTTCTACAGTCACTCAATTACAGCACGATGTAAAATTGAAATAACATAAAGTTAAGTATTAATATATAGTAAGAATATATTTTTATATGACTTAATTATAATTTAGTTTCAACAATTTCTTTAAAATAACATAGATTTGGGCAAAATATTTAAAGATGAAAATGAAAAATAATGGCTAAATAATGAAGTTGGCCGGCCAACGAAAAAAAAACAAAATAGGCGCCAATCCGTTTTTTTTTTCGAGTTGTAGAGTATTGTTTATACTTCCTTGTATTATTTCTTTAGCCAATTCCTGTTTTTATTTTCATTTTCCTTGTATTCGTAATGAAAAGCACAGTGTTTACCTCGGGTGAAAGATTTATTTTGTCCCTCGATCTATTAGCGCCCTCGCTACGCTCGGGCGCCAAACCCCGTCTCGGGACAAAATAAGTAACTTTCACCACTCATGTAACAATGTACTATTAAACCTCTTGTCATTACAGTATGTTTTATTGGAAGATGCACACACACTTCTTAACCCTTTGAGGATTGCCTCCTCCTAGAAGACGTGTTAAGTACCGTTACCCGATCCCCGAGCGGTTAAGCACACATTAGAAAATACTAAGAAATCAAAAATAAACGAAAGTACTTAATATTAAAAAAGTTAAACAAAACAGTCTGAAGAGCGGTATTGAAAGCAACATGGACACGTCAAGCGTACCTAGTTGCTATCAATAGGCTCTGCATTCAGCATATGTTAAGGCGATGCAGAGAACGGCCTAACTCTGAACCACAAGTACCTGCGAGAAACAAAACGTAAGTATACCAATGAGATTAGGCCGCCGCATTAGACAGCGGCACGATTGTTAAGTTTTCATAGACATTTAACTCCGAAATATAATTCTTATCGGGCCATTATCAGG
Organism: Notodonta ziczac; assembly: GCA_918843915.1. NCBI lineage: Eukaryota > Metazoa > Arthropoda > Insecta > Lepidoptera > Notodontidae > Notodonta > Notodonta ziczac. The sequence goes on along the minus strand of OU974043.1, from coordinate 9,798,960 downwards.
CCGCGACGAGCCACGAAGGTCGGCTTTCTTCGTGCACAATGACAACGCAGGACTTTAGCCATTCCTGACGGATTTTATGGAGCATTACAATTTTGTGACACGAATTCTGGGAGTGTTTATCCTCTAAGACTTACACTGCTGTTATATGTGTGTGTTGCTGGATTGAACTGCTTATTGAACATTGTAAAGTAGATATGTTTAACAAAATTAATGTTTGAAGTAAGTAAAATATTATTATTGGTATTAAGGGCATCACCTCAAGAACTAGACTATTGTTATAAAGGATTTTACTGATGAATGACAAATATTTTTGGTGGGCCATACGAATAGAATAGGTAACTATAGGCTATTTTCTTACAAAACTGTTCCGACGAACGGTATCGTTACGTATCCATTATCGTTTTCATGTAAGTGCTATAGTTTAAGTTTGAAAAGGTTCATTTGTGCACAATGGTTTTGAGTGTCACAAAGGGCGCGAATACTAAACGAATAGAGGCTTCACGGCTACGGCGAGCGTAGGGCGGGCGGGGAGCGAGGGCGGCGGGACGCGAGCCGCCCAGAGGTGATACCAGCCTAAAATACCTGTTACCACAGGCATTTATACATGATCCGTGCGCAACACTGGGTACTTATGAAGAAAAACAGTCTAGACAATTACTAACTTAGGTTCAGAAGTTTGGTTGTAGCAAAAAGTTGATCATTCACATTTCAATGGTCTATGAAATCACAGTATCAATGTGGTTTTTTCGAAACCAATTCTAAGTGAACTGTAAGTATTTATTATCCGGTTCTTAAACTTTTTGTACTTATTTATGTTTTCGGATTTAATTACAATTAAATCCGACCTGAATTACAACCTAAGACATGCATTTCTCGAGCAGATTTTAAAGCATTCACAATAATGTATCTACCACTAAACAAAAAGCCTATAGCATTATTAAAGGAAGAGCTGGCAACCCTATATTTTCGTCAGAATCAAGCGCGCGACCGCGGCGGGCGAACGCCGCGTAGCCTCCGACCCGGCCCCGCACCTACCACTGTGCAGGAATCTTGTGTGAAAATGCTTGTTGGTTACTAGTGTGTGGCTCGCGAGCCGGCGCCTGTTGCTCGACCCATCGCGTTCCCGCCCTCGGCAAGCGCCGCTGAATTTCAGCCGAGTTTTTTGGAGTTGGACTATTTTCGTGAGTACTTTCTTTTGTTTCAAAGTTCAGATGTATTTTTTGGTGATCCGATAATTTTGAGGGTAATCCGTTTCTTTTTAATATTTTAAATGGTTAATTTTAAATTAAATTTAAATGTAACTGCCGCTTATCGGTGTCGCTGCCGCAAAAAATACTTACTTTTGCAGTTATAGTCTTGCAATTAATCACTGAAAAGTATTTATTTAAACAATGTTACAGTACCTAAGGTGCCTACTATGATATTAATTGCCAAAACAGTATAGAGGGAAGTTGTAAACGAAATTATTCAAACAATCTAAAATTATTTCACGTACAAAGTTACGAAGAACCATTTCGTATTCAAATTTGCATTTTCAATTACTTTAACACTTTAGATTGCGAATGACGAATATTATTTGATATAATATATTTTAACTATTGATTTTAGAACACCCTCCTCCGTAATAACCTCCTCCATAATACAAGGTCTAAAATTTAATTTGTCATACGACAATGCCTTTGTCAGGAAAGTTAGGCCCAGCTTCCGACTTTCCAACGGCGGCCGGCCCGGCGGTACCATTCCGCTATTCCTGTATGTGACACATTAGCTTCCTGCGAGTCCGCCAGCCGTGACCGAAATGCTTATTTGTTCTAGTTAAGAAAGGTTATTCAGCCTTTATGTTGCTACTTGTGTGTTCGTGTGTCTTCATCGCTGGTCTACGTTAGGTCGAAAGCTCGAGTTTTTATAAGGTCTTCAATTTCGGTTCTGATGCAGTGTGTTTTAGATTCTAAGACCACGATGAAAAGTGTCTCCGGTAAACGAGCTCTATTAGTATGCGACCTTACAATCGGCGAAATCTCTATCAACTCTTAATTTTGGGGAATAGAGGCGTGATGATGGTATCGATCGCAAAATAGATTTAGGTAAAATTATCTGTTGTCCTTTTCACTTCTCCAACGGCCTCAATGTTGGTTGAGTGCATTCTTGGCTCATCCCTGTTCTTAGATTTCCCAGATGCTTTTGCTTGTGCTTACTCCACCTGCAGTCGACACTGGACATATATTTTTGAGTATGTCATATATAAAGTTATGTTTTGAATTAAGAAATCAATCAAAAGGTCACCTAGCCTAGTGTAAGCATGCAAATAGTCAGTACACTGTTTGCACTGGACGAAACATTAACACAAACATGCTGTTATCTCTTTCGTTTAGTGCAAATGAGGGGTTACTCCACGAAGTACGAGATCCAACAGTTGTCACGACAAGTTCGCACCGCTCAAGAAATTGACCGTCGGCCGTCTCGTTAAAACTTTGTAACGCCGCACACACACCGAGCAAAATAAACCGACCGAACAAAGAAAATGCGGTTGCGAAAGGGATAATTTATTCCGAGGGCACGCCGCGGACCTAATCTGAGGGGGAGAGAGAATATTTCTCCGCTCCGTACGTGAAAACCGCAAATATTCAACCAATTGAATTAACATTTCGCCTAATGATTCTCTGTGCGGTCCTCAGGTTTCTCAATTAGAGACCTTTCTGATGTACGACATGATTGAGGGGTTTGTACCAACGAGTCTGTTTGGCTTGTAAATATGGTTTGATACGGGAATACATGTTCTTTTTAGGAGTAAAAAAAATCCGCCTCTCTGATGTTTTCCGTAAATTAAAGAACCATTTCATATTTCTTTGAGTAGCTCGTTCAAAAAATTTCCGATTCCTTTAAAAAGGTAACAAAGATTCCGATCGTAATAAATCTTGACCTCCCCGCGGGCCCTAATTCTTCCTACTTGTATTTCCGTTTTGTTGTTCCGTCTGAATGATGAGGGGAGTTTTTTCATTTTACACCAACGCTAGAAATTTCTTATCAAATTATTACGTACCTACTCTATAGGTACGCACTGGGGTAGGTGAAATTCGAAGGGTCACTTATTATTTCTTGGGAATTATCTTTGATAATCGTCAGTACATCAAGATACCTAATTTGTACAGAAATTACAACTAATAAGTAATCAAAATAATTCCTTATCAACGTCACATAATTCTTTAGTGTAAGATAACAGCCGTCGTCATCATGAATTCAACTTTGAAAGTTGAATGTATGATGACCTACATTGTGACATCGAAACAAGACAAAGCGTTTGTCCGTCGAAACAAGTCACAATAGCGTCCGGTCACATACTGAATTATGTTAATCGTATTTATTTCCCTTCGTCCTTTCTGAGGGTTAACAGCTTTAGGAAACATCGGACTGAATTATATTAAAAAGTATAAAAGAATATTATTATGAATTATTTTTCTGGGATTTACCCATATTTTATTTTATCATTGCTGCTTGCCAATCAAAGATAGTATATGACTTCGGTAACCCAGAAATTTCATTCATAATTACACCCGTGGCAATAATTTTCAATTCCACTTTTTAATATCATTCAGTCCGTTTTTCTGCCCGGTACCTTTACCAAGAGCCATAATAAGAACTTTATAATTGAGAATGTGCTCTCGAATTTCCATCAATAGGCTACGTTAACATCAGGCAGGTCATCAGCTTCTTTGACGACTTTGTTATATAAAGAATTATATGAATCGTGGCTATTATAAATTATTATTTATTTTTTATCAACCATCAAGTTATTCATAACAATAGGGGCCCGCCCCGGCTTCGCACGGGTACATTGCGGTTACATTATTCGAGTTTTAGTAAGGATCCCTAATTTTTTTGAAAATATATTATAGCCTATGTCACCCGGGGATAGTGTAGCTTCCCAACAGTAAAATAATTTTTCAAATCGGTTCAGTAGTTTCGGAGCCTATTCATTACAATCAAACAAACAAAGTTTTCCTCTTTATAATATTATATTAGTATGACTAGCTGACCCGACAGACGTTGTTCTGTCTTTTAGGAGTATGAAAAATGTATAGTAGCCGATTCTCAGACCTACTGAATATGCATATACAATTTCATAAAAATCTGTCAAGCCGTTTCGGTGGTGTATGGTAAGTATCATTGTGACACGCGAATTTTATACGAGCATATTAGATTAATATTGGAGAAACAATAAGTACCTACCGTTATTTTAACGTAAATTATGCGCCCACCGCTGGGTTGACGAAATTAATTATGCACTTTAAATTTTATGATAATTATTCATGAACGGTAGTAGCTTGTTATATATTCCTCACGTTAGAGTATTCATAGTTTATTTTACCAAGTTTATTAATTGAAACAAGTGTAACTAGAGTAACTATTAGCTTGTCGAACGAGCATGCTCCGTGCGGCCAGCCTTCATGGTTATTACAAAGTAATTTTCATCGAAAATGATTTATTTCCACGTTGAAATAGTCGAACATGAATTATTCACGAAAGGTCATTGCTAGTAGCCGGTGTAATTCACTTCTAAATGATAGTTCTGTGTACAAAACCTTGGGTTGTGAATATTTGAACGTTTTGGGAGTGTTTTCCTTTCCTCTATCATTTTCACATTTTAATCGGAACAGGAATAAGTATTATTACGCGAGAAACAGGCGTTACCAGTATTGAAGAAATAGCCAGCCCCCCTAGCCAAGTTGCTTCGTCTACAAACGTTTCTACAAAACGCTACGCTTAAATGTATGGAAATGACATTACAAGTCGATAAATAGATCACGTGACTTATGTCATCTCCATAGATGAAGCGTAGCGATTTGTAGAAACGAATGTAGACGAAGCAACTTGGCTAGAGGGGCTGTTATCATGTCTTGGCACCGTTTGATGTTTAAGGCTACGCCCATCTAGCCCGCGAAGTTAAAAAATTTTGAGGTTTTTTAGAAATTTTTCAAAATCTGACAATAATAAAAGGGACATTTTGTAATTCGCGACAAAGACCGTGTGCGGTGCATTTATTAATATATCCAACTTACTCTAAAACATTTTAAGAACGACAGCTATCCAGATTATCCGCCAATTTTTGTATATTTAGTGATTAACTAGTATCATATACACCGTGATAATATTTAGAGTAAAATAAATGTATTAATAAACGCACTGCATACTGTGTTTGTCGCAAATCACAAAATGTTTTCAGATTTTGGATAAACTATAAAAATACTCCAAAATTTTGAATTTCGCGGTCAGTAGACAGGCGCCTTCACCTTAAGAGCTTATCAATAGTAAATAAATTGAAAACCTTATTGCTCTTACCAGTGGCGGATTTACAAATTTCCAAGGTATAGTTTGGCTAGGCTGTAAAGTTTTTGCCGCCCTTGCCTCTACAATTGACATGTCCTAGATTATTTTTAAAATCCTAAAAATTCGTTGTAATTGCACGTAAATTAGTCATCGGCTAAAATTATTGCAGAGTTCTATCTGTAAAACATCAGAAAACCGTCATGCAGAAATAGTTTTGATTTCTATGAGGTGTAAATAAAAAATAAAAAATCGGTCCCCAAAATTGCCGCCACAAAAATCTGCCGCCCTAGGCTCCAGCCTACTTAGCCTACTGGTAAATCCGCCACTGGCTCTAACAATGTCTATGCGTCAAACCGTTGCCAAATCAGGAACATGTTACGAAAGTAAGTGCTCTCGAACTTATTATACAAGGTGAACAGTAGGGGTTCTAAAACTATCAGCTTTGAACGGAATTTGAAAAACAAAAGGTTTTATAGGTATACATCTGTTGACCGATTTCACAAGTCTACAAAACCTTTAGTACTTCAACTGTCCCACAAAGCCGATAGTTTTAGATTTACAAAGTTAAGTTGCAAAAAAAATAGTATACCCTTTTTGTTTCACCTAGTATACACATAATAATACAACGATATTCAAACAAGGTTTTTCTTGCATTCTTTTTTGCATGTTGTCATAGCGGAACTTTGTCGGGTCAGCAGGTACCTACCTACATAGATAGATAGTAGAACTTTGGCAAGTTATATACCCGCCCAACTAATTTCCAAGCTTTCTGGCTACTGCGTTTGACGCATCAAAGTAACGGCCACGCTGAGTGGGTAATGCAAGAGCACCCACGCACGAAATTGGTAATTTCTGCCTTCCATACCCGGCCAATCACTACCATTATGACATGAAAGGTGTAGAACATCACGTGCACACATAAAAGTCATGCTTTTAAAACGATTGTTGTTTAGTGCATAAACCTCTCCCCTGTGAATCTTATTGGATCACGTAGGCTGTGTTGGGAAATTGTGCCGTCGGTTTTTTTGTAGAAACAATTATCGTTTTCCGAAAATTCTAATTTGTTTTCGTAATCAAAAATAAATAAGTATTTGCAATGGAAATGTCAATACTCGTATGCTTAATTACGACAAATGGCAGGGTGGGTGATGGATTAATCATTTTGACGAACCAATTTTTTCCATAGGTGTTATTTTAAAATTCTGTTAAAGGTGATTGGTAGGAATTATAAAAAAAAAATACACATACACCCAATAAAAAAGCTAATAAAACCAAATGAGCGTAGAAAAAACACGAAACATCGTTAACACACGGATTGCTCCAACTAAATTACAGTCCTTTTTCACAATTACGGATTCTAGACAGACTTGTGTGGTGGGAACGGTAAATTACCTATCTTCTGTGTCTGATATCCGTTTAACTAAGTGCTGAATAATTTATATTTATGGGAGCTTTACTGGGTTTTCTTAAAATTACATGTATAATATACCTACAATTTTTTTTTATGCATAACTTTGCCCACGTTCTCACTTAGCAATAATTCACAAGGTTAAGCCGACATCGATAATGTATACATTATACTATGCCCAGAGATTAAATACGGGAATTATCTGTCAAAAATGTAAGGTAGAACATCAGCTTCTCTATATGACCGCTGTGTGATGCCAATCGGTAGGTATGTACAAAATCGTGTAAAGATTTTGAAAGCCTAGCGCTAGAAAAACGTGTTGATAAGTAATTTATTCTAGATGGATTCTATGTAGGTTTAGCAGTTACGACAAAATTATATTTCTTACATTTTGATACGAATCGAACAACGAAATTCCATCTGTTTATGCAAAGCGCTGAAGAACCATTTTAAAAGCGGCTAGCACTAGGCAGAAAATTGCCGGGAGACTTAAACTAAGCGTATGCTTAGACGCAGGAGACGCAGTACAGAATTGGGAGGACCACCATGTCAGTTCAGTATATAATATTTAATTAATCAAAAGGGAAATTATAAGTCTATTACATAGAGGTAGCAGTTATTTCATACATACATAGTTCTTATTTTTAAAACCCTGCTAATGGATACAGGGAATGCTTCTGTCGAAAACTGTAATTTAGGAGCCATTTTTTTTTTTTAGTTTGTTGATAATGTGTTTTACATGTTTAATGAATGATGAAACTGTGTGGGAACTTTTAGTTAGACTACTTAAGCTGTATGGATGTACGTTCTGAAATTGACATAATGATTCGTGTTTGTGACGTTCGAGCGCGAGAGCGACACATATTAATAACTCGCAGTGTCACTTTTCGTAAAATCATGTATCCACGTGCAGGCGTTGCACAGGATCAGTACCGTAACTACAACGAGCCGCAGAGCAGGACAGACATGTCTGCGTGACACATGCCTATGTCGCAGCGTATGCAGCTCAGTGTTGCAGTTACAAAATTTGCCTTGTCCTGCGCTGCGCGAACTGCGTCGTCTGCGTCCCAGCATACGCTCACACTTAGACAGGAATTTAAAAAGTCATCCGAGGGAAACAGAAAAACAAATTAAGTCGCTGGGGAAGTCCTTACCACGAACTTGTTTTTCGCTATAGGAATTTATTTCACTACCTTTTTCCTTCGGAACATCAGCTGTTATGTACCTTATTTTAAATGTACATAGTTATATATACCTACAGATTGGACCCAACCTCCCATTATTCTGCAAACTGATACCAACCTATAACCACTTGCACTAGGTTTGCTTTTAATCTTTAGAGGTATGTATGTGTGGATCTATTTTTGCATAACTATTTCTAAATTATACATGGATTTGTTGTTAGGGTGGTAACATGCCTACAAACTTTATATAGCTACCTGTGTAAGTATACCTTATTCACTTGGTTCTATGGAAATGACTTGGGGTAGCGAAAATGGATGGGTGTACGAAAATCAACGTCTACGCGAGCATAGCAACAAAATTACATACCTACTTTGTTACGCAAACCCATCCTTGGGTGTTCGCAAACTTACAAGTTTATTAACACCCAAGATAAGCATGAAGGATGTCTCTATCCAGCCAGACGCAGCGTTAAAAGGTTCATCCCTACAATACCCCTCACACTATTATATATGCCACGTAAAGCTATATTAGGCCTCCCTTTATCCAGCTTGTTAGACTCTACAAACGGTACGAAATTTACAAGGGCAAGGGCAAGGGATGGTGAAACTGAGTTTAATTAAATGTTGATACCTAGGTAAAGTAGGTATAGGTAAAAAAGTTTGACTAGACGGAGAGAGATAAATATAATAATTAGGTACATAATTTCTAGACAATTAAAAAATCACACACTTGCAATGTATAAATATATATTATATCTATCATTATATTGTACATAGATAGGTATCTATGAGTACCTAAGTAATTAATAGTACATTGTTACACGAGTGGTGAAAGTGACTTATTTTTCCCGAGACGGGGTTTGGCGCCCGAGCGTAGCGAGGGCGCTAATAGTTCGAGGGACAAAATAAGTCTTTCACGCGAGGTAAACACTGTGCTTTTCATTACGAATACAAGGAAAGTAGAAATAAAAACAGGAATTGGCTAAAGAAATAATACAAGGAAGTATGAACAATACTCTACAACTCGAAAAAAAAGATCGGATTGCCGCCTATTTTGTTTTTTTTTTCGTTGGCCGGCCAACTTCATTATTTAGACATTATTTTTCATTTTCATCTTAAAATATTTTGCCCAAATCTATGTTATTTTAAAGAAATTGGTGAAACTAAATTATAATTAAGTCATTTAAAAATATATATTCCTTAATTAATACTTAACTTTATGTTATTTCAATTTGACATCGTGCTGTAATTGAGTGACTGTAGAAAAAGTTTGAACATGGTTCCATAGAAATGTGAAAATGGGACTAGTTTTTTTTTTATAATTTGACAGCTGTCAGTTGAAAGCGATTCTCCCGGGCCGGAAAAGTATTACTTTCTATCCGCTCCTCAGGCAACTTCAGACCTACTTTCAGAGTATGAGTAATGAAAAGTAATTTTATTTACCTACTTCCTATATTATTGTTAATTACTATTATTATTGTTATATTCTCATTATAGTTTAATTTCAGTCACTTTAATTTTTCTTAAGGAGGCATACCACGGTTAACGAGAAGTTCTACGAAATAGTGACCATGTTCGAGTTCAAGTCGGTCACCATCAGGCTCGTCATCATTCGAGAGACCATTTTATAAATTCATGGTTCATTCTGTGTCAGAAACCGTGTTTCGGAATGTTTAATGTGGAAAAAAAAACGATAATATTCGTATTTTCGCTTCTCGTTGGCCGTCTAATAGTTACGATTTGCCCTAAAGGTTAAAGGAAAATGAATTTATTCTTGATAAGATTTTGTTACCGTAATCTGCGAGTAGGCGTGTGATGGATGGCGTTATGTGGTAAATAATAACCCAAAAATATTGAATATCGTCGCCATTCCCGTTTAAGCGTATTTATTATTTGTTCTGTTTTGATTGATGTGGTGTTTATTTGAAGAAAACCGAAGCGTTATTGAATCATTTTACAATCGCGATCGCATCAATTTGTAAGTTACGCGGTAGATTGCGGAGCAATCGTTGCTTGTAAATACTAAAACAATAAATAAATTGCCTATTTGTTGCTGTTACATCAATGATGTATTGATATTCGCGCAATGCGGACTCGTATTTATCGCTTCTCGACTAGATTGTGTACCAGTTGGATCTATCAATAAAATTATAAGCACTAATAATAATAAAATAGTTTTTAATTTATTTAATTAGATTTAAAAAAGTACATTTTATGACTGTAAGTTAATACAAGGAAAATAAATAATTTAAAATGGAAATTATATTTACGATATTTTTGTCTACATTAATAAAATATGATATAGAATAGGTACAAGCTTTTGCCCTCACCTTCGCCAATGTATTTTCTAGATGTCAACTACAGCGTCATCTACGGGGTCCAACTATAGTTATTAACCATCCAGGTAAACACATAAGTACAAAAAAACCATCAAAATCGGTCAAGGCGTTTTGGAGCTGAAGAATTACGAACACACGCACGCTGGAATTTTATATGATGAAGATAGCTAAAACCGCAAATAATACGTAACGAATAGAAGGGAGTACCTACATTGACAGGGGGATTGTTGCTTACATGTTAGTTGGCGCTCCGCCCCTGCACTGGCTACGGGTATAAGATAAAAACTTTCCTGCTGGTAACTTCCTTGTTGAGCCCTCTGAGACACTGCGTTGTAAAGTCGATGGGAAAACTCCTGAACTACACTTTTATTATTGTTTTCGTTCTAAATACATATAGCAAAATTATCTATAATATATTTTGTTTAAGGAATAAGTTTTTTTAAAAATTACTATGACATCTACCATTGGGTGCATAAACAAATAATTGCCGTAATTTGTTGCCGTTGCATTGCCAGTTTTGCAAGGAAAATAATCTCGAATTCAGCTACTTAATATAAAATTGAACTGCGGCTCGTAGCCGGAATAACGGGCAGACAGGGGAAGGTTAGGAAATAATAAAAGGCTCATGGTAGGTATTTTCAAACATTTTGTTTCGGAACACTGGTCAGATTGATATTAATTTTTAAAATTATTTAATATTTCAAATGCTTGGTTCATTTCTATATTAATCGAAATTAGATATTATGTTTTACGAATTTAGTCAGGTTTATTGTATTTATAAATAGCAGGTACAATTTTTTTGCGATGTTTATGTAAAAAGGAACCATTTTTTCCTTTATTAAATGGTCCGCTTATTATATTTCCGTTAACACGTAATTACTTACCCTTTGTTTTACGGGTTTATTTAATCTCTAAGAATTCTTTACGATTTATCCTTGAAAATCGACTGAAATTAGTATAACCGAAAGAGGGAGAACAGAAAATTACGTCAGTTACTTCCATGGTCCAGTAGTTTCGGCCCCAGTGGGCTTATAAACTAAGCTTTCGTTATCTCCGCCTGTTACTCCAATCCTCGCTTGGAGAGATTCAGCCGCGAAAGTTTCCATTATCAGTACTTCTGTTAGACTTGAACATTTTCTTAACTTAACTAAGCTGCATATGGTTTCGTACTAAATCACTACTCGGACGATGAGAAGATAATGGAGGATAATCGAGAGATAATGGACGCCCATGTAAGCGGTCATTCACCGTGTGGCCGTATTTGACATTTAGATACAGTAAAATGTATAGAAATTATCGGTTCCGGGATAACCGTGTGAATGATCACCAAGACGGAAATTTGCTGCTGTTGATCACCGTGCATTATATCATCTATGGGGTAGGTACATGCCAATGATGCAAAACGATTTACCTCGGCTTAACATGGAGCTGTAATTTCTGTTAATATTAAAGTGAACATTTCAAACGCAATAATAGAACGTATGCAGGTACCTACACACATACTCCGCTCGAATGGTTTCGCTCTCCGTCAAGACGTCGGCGATGCAAATGGCTTTCGTCGGGAAAAACCTCTTACTTATTCACGATACGATTGAAATAAATGTTATGTCTTTGTAAATACGGAATTTATTTTCAACATCGAGGACGTAGGCTTTTCTTTAGACGCTTAATATTTAATACATCTTGGTGGTTTCTCAAAATAAACGGTGAAAATATTTTTTAAAACCTCTTTTTGTTTGCCGGTTTTAATTTACATTGAATTATGGAATAAGCCTTATTATATTCCTAACAAAATACTTTCAAACCTTTAAAGGAAATCTGAGACTGATCTTGGAAACGTCATTCTTATGTAATTACAAAATGACACGCCAATAGCGTACTCTCAGACTTACCGGTCTTAGTACCTACCTACATTTCTATTTTCCACCAAATAAACGTGATTTGATATTTTCATCACAATGACCAACACAGTTTGAAAATCCATTTGACAGAGGCGGATTGTTTCAATGGAATCACTTAATATTATTATAATTATGCGAATAATTTAAGCAAAATATTGTGTATCTAATATTTGTTCATATTATATATTTTGTATATTGAAATCACTCGTCGAATGATTGTCGTCCAATCGGATTTATATTTACAAAAATACGGGTATCCATCACTAATCCAGCTGCCGCAATAAAACTCCGCAGAATTTGATGGCACGCGAAGAATACAACGGGACTGATATAAAATAACCGTAAATCCGATATCGCGAGGAATCCGATAACATTTCGATGTGGTGTCGGCGCGGTATATTTTTATTTTCAGATTAAAAAAGCGTTGTCAAATCGGTAGTTCGGAATTCTGGTATTATTTTTTGTACACGACGAAAAATTTATTTATTGTACACAAAGTTGACACGTGATGAACGCGTGTTTTGTTACATTTTACAAAGGAAATTAGATTTAACTTATTTAAATAACATCGTGCTTTATATAACCGTTTTTCTACAAGACAAATCTTACATTCGAATCTACTTCGCTATGCAAATAGCCTGTCTGCCTTCCATCAAATCATAATCTTCAAAAGGTATCCATAAGGTTTGATTCATAAATGTTATGGTATTCTATTGATGCCAATATTTATTTCCAGAAGTGTTGATTAATTATTTATTTTTATGTGTGTTATAAATAAGTCGAGCAAAATCTATTATACAAATTAAATTACGAACAATTTTTATAACTCATTCCATTCATATGCCGTCAAATCACGATTTCTATAACAAATGCCCAAACTATGCAAAGAGAGATTATTTTGTACGAGATCCTTTAACAACTTTTCCATTTTAGCATATAGTTGAATCTTTTATAAAGCATTATTACTCTTGAAACTTTTAAATTACAGTCTCCAAAGATCTGCAGACCGTGGCTAATGTCCTTACGTAGTTACGTAGTTAATATAAGCACCAAATTAGATTGGAGCATTAAGGGGATGGAAATTGGTAATGACATAGTAACGACACTCAGTGTCATCTCTATTCCTTGAATGGAAAATAAAAGAAAATAGTGATGTACCTACGCATGAACTATATATTGTAATTTACACAGATTTTTTTAAATAAATTTATATGGTGGAGCTCTTTACACGTGAATAGAATAATTTATTAAATTTATTCAATGCTAATAATTTTTTATAGTAAAGACAAGTCTTTCTTAAAATTATATTTCGACAATATTATTTTCAGGAAAAATAATTCCTACCTTAAGTGAAATGCTCCCGGCGCCTGCGACAAACTCCACATCAATGCCTACGGGGGACATGTAGCAGGCGCTAGGTAGGGTGTAGGTGTAACTTCACGAATAATAAACTTCCCAAAATAAATTAGCCTGGGATTTACCTGTATTTTATTAGTGCTCTCTAACGAACCATATCAATGTATGCCTTTTAAATTAGAATATAAGTACCTTATAATAAGTAAGTAATAATATAACCTAAATATCTGTTAAATGTTTACGGAATAATTAAATAAAAAATACCCTTTTAATATCCCTCTTCTGAGCACGGGCGAGGGCAGTCAGGGCATAATCCACCGCTGGCCCAGTGCGAGTAGGCAAAGTTTACATGTCTTTCGAAAATTCACTATGTTTTCCACTACCGTGAGCGAGTGATAGTCAAGGACTACTACCACAGTTATTTATGGACTGTGGCTACTTATGCGCAGAGTGGGCTCAAGTCAATAGTGAGACCGAAAACGTTTTTGGTGGAAGCGACCCAGACACCTTTTGCTCGACCCAGAGACCAGCTTGGGGTAGGTAGGTACTCCTTCCGAGAATAGTGGGACGGCAAAAGATGACATTTAGAGTTATCTCTCTAAATTACTGTACAAATTCGAGTAGGAATACTCAGTACATTTGTCTGTCTGAAGAGACGATTTTATTATGTAGATCATAGTACGCCTTTATTCGTTGGTGTAATAGAATCTCAGGGACCCCATTTCATTTTTACGGCTCCCGCGCTGACTTTATTGGATTAAAATGTCTCTCCGATGTTACTTCGGAACTCTTGATGGTGCGAATATTTGTGCGATACCGAAATTGTTGGAGAGTTCTAAGCAAATGACATGGTAATGTAAATACGACGAATAAACACTTATTACGGCTGTATAATCTGAGAGGGCAAGCAGAGAAATAACTTTTAAGAAATGCATTTTTTTGCCAATCAGCTATGCGTGGTAAAATTTAATTCAGTGAACATTTAGAATACATTACTGCATAAGTAACATAAATAATGCATAATAATGCATTCACATAAATAATGAAATAAAATAAAATAATCAAATAAATTGTTCTAGGTACGTTTTTAATTAAGTCTTATTACTTTACGAATTAATATGAAGGATACGATAAACAGCGGGTGTAAGTACTGAGTAGGTATTACAATATATACAATATATAATAGGTATTTATACTTTTGAATATATTTTTCAACTTAAGTTTTTAATTAGTTATTTTACTATGATTAACTTGCAGTTAATTAATTTGGCCATTTCATTTTATTTCATTAGCGTTTATGTAAAGTACTTCAAAATTGTTAGTTCCTCGGAATTATTGGCCCCCGTTTTTATAATTCAAACAAAAACATATTTTAATTTTTGATTCAAAACTATTTAACTAGCATTTATTATTCTACTAGTTGCTGCCCGCGACTTCGTCTGCGTAGACTTAAGTAAAGTATTCTATGTGTTAATCCAGGTTATAAACTATCTGTTTTGCAAATTTCATACAAATCCGTTCAGTAGTTTTTGCGTGAAAGAGTAACAAACATACATCCACACTCACAAACTTTCGCATTTATAATATTAGTAGGATATGAAATATTAATAGCCTCATTTCTTCCAAGAAATTAGTCGTGAACTCACCTTTCCCCTTAGCTTACCTTACCTTTGGTGACAAAGGTTAACCTTACTGTGGCGATGAAACCCTACACCCCGTTTACATTCAATTCCGTAATGGCGCCTATAGACCCGTTTAGAAGGAGGCGGGATCGCCCACGACTAATGGTTTGCTGAAGGCATTTCGCCTGGCCGGTCTCGTGTTCATGTGACTAAGTACCGACCATAGAGCATGTACTTTCATGGATAGTTTAGAATTTTATTCTCATTGAAATATATCTCATCAGGTATGTCTGTCATATATATATGATAGAAGCCTTGACCTTCACATTAAGGCATAAAATATAGTTACGCCGTACCTCGTCGAATCATTGTACATGTTGTGTGGGAATATCGTTGTAGTCTAAACAGGCCGTCAGAGGAAGCGAGCGAGTGTAATCCAGATAGCTTCATCCGGTTAAAATTTTCATAGTGCGGGTATGTTACGTAAACTTCTGTGTAAAAGCTTAACTATTTACGCAGGAAGGTATTTAAAACTACTCTGCGTGCGATTTGAAACAAATCTGCGGGTAAGTACTAAGGATTAGGTTAGTTTTCCGGGGATTTCGTTGTTTTTAGTATAACAGGCCAGTAATATTTAGTTTCCTTTTTACAGTAAATTGTATAAATATCGCTACTTGCCCGTTGCGTCGGCTACTTGGAATAATGAATTGGCAGTAAGTGGAGCATTTCTATTCAAAGGCGAAGAAAAATAAAACCTTTTGCAAATCAGAAAGTAAAAGACGAAATATGAATAATAAATATTAGGCAAGGAAGTACTCAAGAAAGTATATCTTAACACCGGATTAAAACAAATAAAACGCTGCTCTTCCAGTAATATAAAGAAAACTCCAATTGTAGAGTCGCTTCATTAATCATTTACGAGTTGTATTCTTAGGCTCAGTGCATTTCAGCGGACGGCACAGAATAGACTATAACTTAACCAATCGTAATAGGGTTTTAATTTCAATGCAGCCGGTTGTTTTTGTTACTAGGGCGGCGCCAGGTTTGAGTGGGCTAACATTGATATTTGACCGTTCTGATAGTCTCTCTCTCTCTCCGACCTCTTCTTGTTTCTTTAAAAATATGGCCCACACACGTTTATAGGTATTTCGCCAGTCAAGTAACAAATAGCAATACAAACAAATTGAATAACAAAACAATACAAAAATGTGACCGTCCATTTTGGAAAATAAAATGGAGGCCCTCTCCGACCTCGCGATGATGTGTATTTATAGTGACACTCGCAGACGTGACAGATGACATCAGCCCAGTCCAATCAAGCGGCATCTGGTGGGCAGAACTAGAAAGTAATGTAAACACTTCGTTTCAATTGTTTTGTATAGTGCGACAAGAAGTTGCGCTTGTTACAACATTACATGCGACAGACTTAACGTTATCAACTGTACAGTTCGGAACTACCCTCAAACTGCAGTGCACAAAGTTTATTGTGAAAGAGAACTCAAGCACGACGCTATCCACTTGACCAGTACAACGGAAGGCAGTGTTAACTAAATAAACGATGTCCTGATGTTCAGAATTGGCATTAAGACAATTTTTAAATTGCATAATTACTTAAACTGTTTTTTTTATGATACTAGTCTGCAACACTCTCCCATCACTAATACCAGGATCGACAATGGTGACCAATGATGACGTCGAAGTTTGACCCTGGACGAGTCTCGTGGAAAAGTTAAATTGCTTATATTACTTAAGCTATGTCTTACAATTATTCCCATTGAAATTATTTTCAAAATAACATTTAAAATTGGCAAAAATACGTACGATCAAAGTTCCAAGGACAGTACTAGCTGGTCATAACTAGCAGTCGTATCTGGGTAGTTTTAGCAAACTTTAACAGCGAGTTTTTAAAAGCGTCTTTGTTTGTTACCACTGTAGATAAATTAACCGTAAAGTTACACTGTGGTAGGCATATTAAAGTATATTTTTGTTGCAAAAGCCGTATGAAACGTATATCTACTTAAGTATGTACCTAATGCGTGTATCTTAAAAATTACATTAAACATAGAGCCAAAATACATACAAGTAAAAGTGTACGAGGCTACAGGTCGACAGTGAGGACAACAACCATCTTCTATACATACAAATAAATAAAATTGGAGTGTCTGTTTGTAATATGAAAATAACACCTTTTCACTAAATGCATATGAAAGTACACCTATAGCAAAAACGCGATTTAAAATATTTTTGTCTGTCTGTCTGTCTGTGTGTTTGTTCCGGGTAATCTCCGAAACGGCTGGACCGATTTTGACGGGACTTTCACAGGTAGATAGCTGATGTTATAAGCAGTAACTTAGACTTCTTTTATTTTACAAAAACAAAATATTAAAAAATGGGTCCTGCCGCGCGGGCTCAGAACGCGGTAGCGGGCGTTTTTGTTAAGTTAAATTCCACGAGGACGAAGTCGCGGGCTCAGCTAGTCATATTATAAAATCCCTCTTTGGGCTACATCGGATCATCGAATTTGATTATCAAAAATAGAGTGGCGAGCCATAGAGAGCGGTGATGCGCTACCAACAGTGAATTGATAGATCACATTGATATTTATGGCATATGAGCGCGGAATTGAATTTATGGCGTTGCATTAGCTCCGAACGGCAACGGAATGGAGAAATGTGATTTGTTCTGCGCACACTCAGCTTAATTCAATTCGAAATTCTACCTTTGCCGAGTTAAAGAGGATGTCTGGCACCACATATTTAATGATAAACCAATTTACTTAGTTATAGATTGATGTTATTTTTAATAGGTCTCAAAAGTTTGTTGAATTAATCAGTATACTTAACACTAACTACAATGCAGCTCAATTTTGAGAGCATTACGATGTACGAGAATGCCGTTGAAGTTTCCGATCACATATCTTAGTGTTATTACCATTTACATCGCAAGTTACATGAATCTGAAACTTCTAGTGTTAATGTGCGTTGTTAAAATGATCGATTCAATGCAACTATATTATTTTATTATAACATTTTCATATTAAATCAACCTTTTGTAACCAAAAAGTTGATTTGGAAATATAAAATCACTTTTATCACCGATTTTCGCTTTTGTTTTAGAAGTTTAATTAAGTTTGTGTTTCGTTACAACAGAAAATTAATTAAAGCTCTTTTTATTATGAAATTATGATAATAGCCGAGCTCTGGAAGCTTAATTATCGCAGGCTATGTCACAATTCATATTAATTATAAATATATAGTCTAAGTAATTACATAATATAAATATCGCCAGACTGACACACGAACTGTATGGTCCCAAACAAACCAACGCTTGTACTATGGGTACCGTACAATGGACTGGGGGCGATCCCAGTGACACCCAGACCTGGGTAAATTACGAAAAGGCTATTGCCGAATTTTTTGCAAAATATAAAATACGATATTTGCATCGGGTCTAATTCGTTGCGCGTCGAAGAGACATTTAAAAATGGAACACTCATCGGTCCGGTTTGGGGGGTTTTATTGGTTCCTCGCGGGAGAGGGTGGGGCTGTTTAACGATCAAGGTATAGGTCGAAAGGTTGCCTTACATCGTAAAATTGAGATAGATAGGATCCATGTTATTTATTTTGGAATTAAAAGATTTATGGCTATTTGTAGGTTTGTGGCATTTAGTTTGGAGTATTGACAGGCCGCTGAACGATGGAAGTCATAAGTTTCGCGGCTTTTAAATGAAAGGACTGAATTCAGGGCGAATATTTGGTTTCATAACCGGTATCGCTGGTAACAGTTTTCGAGATTTGCGGGGGTTTTTAAAATAAATTCACAAACGGAACTAATTATATCAATTAATAAATAAATAAGAACAGACTCTTCAAACACATTCTGGACAAAAATAAGTTGAGAGAAACAGGATATAGGCCTCTGTCAGCTGAATCAACTGCCTTAAATAAAAATAATTAATATACGTCACCCGATGTTACCAGCACCCTCTATTGACGAAAATACAAAGACTATATTGTTTTTTACTCCCGACGAAGGATGTAGTTTGTGTCTAGAAGTTACCTAATGTTAGGCATAAGATAATACAAAAAGATAGTACTGTACGGAACTTAACATTTAAATTGTTTTCATTCATAATAGTTAATGAGGAGCATTAATTACGTACGAAGAGATACGCAGTAACACGGCCAAATTGCGACAAGCTTCTAAATAGGGACGTTGTATTTGTCATAATTAAACGGACATAGAGAAAACATCTTTATTATCTTAATGTTGTTTAAAGTTAGTACGAAAATTGTTAAATAGTAGGTGGGTCCATATTTAGTTAGTAGCTTATATTAGTTAAATAAAATATTCCTGATATCTTATTTTGCTATTAACATTATGATGTACTAGCAAAATTACTGTATACATTTTTATATAGGTAACAAGTCGGGAAACAGGCGTACCACCGCGTGATGTTAAGTAGTTACCATAGCGTATAGACGGTTACAATACAAAAGGCTTTGCTCTCACGTTGGCACATTAAAGACGAGTATGATTGAGAGGTAGTAGGGTTGTATGGG
This sequence comes from Notodonta ziczac, assembly GCA_918843915.1. Classification (NCBI taxonomy): domain Eukaryota; kingdom Metazoa; phylum Arthropoda; class Insecta; order Lepidoptera; family Notodontidae; genus Notodonta; species Notodonta ziczac. Next base: position 9,779,263 of record OU974043.1, on the reverse strand, counting down.
GCTGGGCTTCCGACTCTCTTACTGACCGTACGAAACGCCGCTATAACAGTGTCTTAACGCTTGTCTTCTGTGAGACAGTGGCACTACCCCGGTTAAACCAGTCCGCAATTGGCTCCAGCTCAGGTATACAACCATCAAAAAAAGACACAGAATTGTTAAACCCAATAAAGTTCCACGTATTTTAATTGTAGTGCTACAATTGAGAAGACAGCTTCTCACATACCTACTTTTAGCTAAACAAACGAAGCGCTTTAACTCCAAAAATTAACTTCACTCGGCGCCGTTTGCTCGCGCTCCATGGGCACGTAGTGTTGGGACACGCCGGGATCCACGGAAACGGGACCGAGTTAATTACAGGGGTCGATGGTAATTAGTTTCCCGGGCGGCGGCGGGACGCTATCGGAACAATTACCTGCCGTTCCCGCGCCCTCGCGCCCTCTATTGTTTCTATATGTCTCTTCTCATCAAACGCGAATGTGTATGTTCGGAGAATTGAATTTAGGGTCTCATGTTTTCGGTCAAGGGCGTGTTACGGATATTAGATGAGTCTTGATTGATGTGATAGATTAGCAAAATATTCTGCTATAGTCTACAGCAGTATCATCTAATAATCTATGAGTGACTTGTCATAGGTATAGGTTTATCACCTTACTAGGTCTTAAACACTAGCTCCTCCAGTAATTTAAGATTTGCATATTTGTATTTTGTACCGTGTTAGAATGTTCTATGGTAAGTAATACATTAATTCAAAGTGATAGATGATAATAGGCATGCTTATTTAAATCAAATAAACCACGTGTCATACAAGATTTAAATGAAACTTGAACTTTTATTTTAAAGTTGAGCTAAAAGATATATTTGTGTCTGCGTTTTATTTATGAAATACAAAACTGAATTCAAAATCTTTAAACATTTCCTACGCTTATGAAACTGGGAAAACTGAGAAGCCGGACGTCAACTCTAATTGAGGCTGAATTTAAAAATACCTTTGCGAGCCTCGCCCATGCAGCTACAAAAGGCAACACAAAATAGCCTCATTATTCTTGTGCAACAAACGTTGAGTCGGACAATCTTTTATATTTCCTTTCTTACAAACTCGTTTTATTAGGTTCTCGTTACGGCGGCGCAATCCGATTGTAACAAATTGTGTTTCCGTGACATTAATACTTGAAATCGCCAACACTCCCACCCCTAATGTATTATTTTACAGACTGTGACCCACTTGAAAGGTTAACAAGCAATTTGCAGGTGGCATACCACTGGTAAATGCTCGGATACAACTGGTTGCAGCACTTACCTTTGTGGGGCAAAGCTTGAAGCGGTGTTTTCACAAAGTGCCCGAGGAAAACCGCGGCAATTTGCTTTAACGACCAAATTCATTCAAGAGAAAAGAGGTCTCGCGATTCTAGACGCAAATTCTGGAGTGGCGCAGTGTGAATTTTGCAGTGGGTTTAATGCGTCAGTAAATGGGTGCAGATTGTTAGAAGACAGTACCACTAGGGCTCCGCAATTTAAGTTACTAAAGAATTTTTTAAACATTCTAGCAATGGTTGATCTGCACTTTTTTAGCTAGCCCTAGCAGCTCGATGCGTGTGCATTATCGTGACTCTTGAAGATATTCTTGTCTAGTCTGTTCTAGAATGCGTTCAATATGGTTGCTTCTAAAACACTCTTAGGTAGCCTGTTCACTTCTAGAATAACCCGATTTGGCAGAAAATCCTTTACTGGGTTCCCATATTTATTCTCATCGTGCATAATTTAAATTGATGACCTAGAAGATGTTTGAATATTGTTTTTAATTCCATTCATGGTGTAAAGTTCGTGGAGATCGAGCCATCATAGAAGCCTGCAAGATTTTAGCATGTTTCAATTAAACCGCCATTTTTATTATTCCAGAGTGGTGAGCCCTATGAGCTTACTACACTGGATCATGAAGACATTGTTCGTAGGATTTATTTCGAAACATTTCGACCATTTTTGTGGCTCTCCGTTGTACTTTGTAAGGTTTTATTCGAAGACAACCAAAAAGAATGACGGGCGAAATGGCAGCCCTATTAGCGCAGGGTTGCGAGTGGCTTGTGCAGTCGGCTCGGACGCGTCCGCCGACATTTGTCGACGTTCAATTTAGTCTTCGCCACACGTCCTTCGAATCTCGTGTGTGACAATTTTTCCCTGTCAACTTCAATGTATGCCCAGCCGGAGCCAACTTTGTCTTTGTTGAGAATTGTGCAGCGCATTTTTAACATCGTAAGTTTTATTTATTTGTGTTTGGATTTTGTTTTCTATGAAAATAGAGGCAGACATAAGCGAGGTTTTGTTATAGTTCTGTGTTTTAACTATCTGGGTAGCTAAAGTGTTAGTTTTGTGTCTTGTTACCCTTAGGTTCAATTAGTTTTATTACGATCCGTGGTGGTCTTCAATCAGCTATATAACAGTCTTACTTCTGTGGAAATCAAAACATACAGTCATTTTTGTCTCCCGCTTGCCAACATAAGAAAGTGGATAACTTTCTTCCACCTCCTCCAATTCCTTCCTTGCGATGAAACACGTGCGGGTTCCAAGACAATTTAACTTTTCCCCGGGACTCGTGGAGGGTCGAACCTCGACGTCATCATTAGTCACCATTGTCGATCCTGGTAGCAGTGGTGAGAGTGTGTGGCTGACTAGTCTCATTTCCCATAGGAAGTTAAATTATCTGCTTGCCAATTATTTGTTGACAACTTTGCTAGGATCACTTTAGTATGAAAGAAATATAGAAAAAGGAGCCCTAGGTATATATATAACACCCCCCTTACTTTAATATTAACTTGCATTTGTACTTCCCAGCTCTGCAAGCGTCCGTCAGTCCTAATTAAATTCTGCTGCTCAAATCAACTTTGATTCCGGAAATCGCTACCTGCTAACGGTTATGGAGACGGGTCCAAATTCTGTATGGAATTCCTCATCTATGTGTGTTTCTTGAAATGTTGACTTTACAGGAAACAGTGAAAAGATTTTATGAGGATAGAAAACATTGATTTTTCATTCAATTCTATATCGTAAAATATGAACGGGTTCTCTTGATTACGTAGCGATTTTCTAAGATTAGATGTATGTTAGTTTTTTTAATTAATTTTATTATTAATGCAGTAGAATCAAATATAGCACATATTCTTCAATATTGTTCTTGTGAAATTAAAAGCTGCGGCATTTTCATCTCAACATCGAGTACTAACAATAATTCACCCACTTCTCCTCTGCAACGAGACGTATTTTCTTCGGTCATTAGGAGATTAGAGTCGGGTTGGTAAAGATTGTCACAATTTTACGATACGATCGTAATACTAGAGTAAGCGGGGAGAGTCGGCACTCGCTCGAATAGCGTCGGATGAGAGTAGTTAATCTGATTGGAAGGTATGAACCGGACACGTGATGAAATAATGTGGGTAATTAGACGATTGGGATTCGGTTTTCGGAGTTAAATGAAGTTGCCTCTATATATATTTTTTTCCGCAAAATGGGTTTTGTAACTTTGGGTATTTTATTTATTTTAATTTTCAAGATTATTGTATGTACATCGGACCAGAATTACCTAAGTAAGTTTATGTTTTTATATTTGGATAGAGTTAATAATAAGAGATTAATTAACGGTGCGAACTTGAGGTAGGCTTGACATAACCTTTTGTAACGTTTTTATCGGTTCCATTCACAAACGGATAATAATACTAAACTCTAGATAAAGTATGTATATGGCGTTCTATCAACTAGCATTTACTTATTATAACAAATTTTTGACAAAAAATATCTGCAACATGAATAAAACGGATAATATGTATACTTATTATTAAACCAAAACATTAATATTAGTTATTAACTCGACACAACATGATTTATCGTCATGTTAAAATCAACTATCATTCCCTTTGTAAGTTTTCGCCCACAAACATTTTGTGGACAAGCCTAATAACGGTAACACATTGCCTCGAGGCCTCCACCCCGGATAATGTATTAGCCTTTTTGCATTATTACTTTCTCACGCCGTTTCGCCTGAGTCTTCGTAGCGCTCTGTTTGATGCAAATAAATTGTACTGTTAGATAAGTACGGAAAGAAAACTGAAGAAATTTTAAATATTTGCGCAGTGCAACTTCTAATTTAAGATGTATGAAAGGATAAGTATAGTGTAGGTATATAGTCGGTACAAATGTTAGCAAATAAGTTTGTGTTTCAAATTCTAAGAATTATAATAAAACAAATATATAAATTTGCAATTATTTGGAACTATAATATAACATCTGAAGCGCTATTTATGTAGAATTATTTTATAATGAAATTTAAATTATTTATACCAGTGATAGCCGATTGGTAAAGCACGCGTCTTGCGGGCACCAGGTCCTGGCTTCCAAACCCCGACTCGCACCTCTGGGTTTTTGAAATCTATGTGCGAATCATACTTCCTACATGATTATCACTTGCTTACGGTGAAGGAAAAGATCGTGAGAAAACCTGCATGTTTAAGAAAATCTAAACAATTTTCGAAAGATGTGCAATCCGTCTACACGCCCTTGGCCTTCGTAGTGGATTACGGCTTGAATTCCCACTCTTAGGGAGGAGAGGCCCGTGCCCAGGAGTGGGACGTCAAAAGGGCTACATTATTTAATGTTATATTTTTTTGTATAAACGCCATAATGGAGGTAGGATTAAAATCTCGAAAAACTCAGTATTAAATTGTAAACCTCGAGGGTGTAAGAAAAAATGAAAGGATCTGGACTTACATTTACCTGGCGATATTTCAAGAACGCCTGAAAAGGGGCGGAATAACGGATGTGGAAGAAATAAAAGAACAGAATCCCTATTTAATATTATATTGGTAGGTATATTCTCGTCACAGCGAATGAAATCATACGTTTATTGGTAAAGAAACATAGCAACGCGGGAAATGTACTGGATTTTATTTTAATTAAACTAGACTAAGTTGCTAATAAAACTTATTATTTTAATTATAGTGATAACATGTATGTTATGTGGTGAAAGATTTAGTTTTAGAATAAACCCACATTATACTCTCCCACACAAATCTGGTTATCGCACGAACAAAACCTTTTCCATCCGTTTTCCGGGAATCATTTGCATTTTTCTCTTGACGCAAAGCAATCTTGACTTTAAACACAGCATTATGGACGGATTACCTTTTGTTTTGCTGCATTGTTTGTGCCGGCTTTTGGGTATCCTGGACTTTTCGCGTTCCAATTGGATGATATCTTCGGATTTAGGCAGCGAGCATACTTGATTAGTTTAGATACTGTTGAAGTTTATATTGTTGTATCATCTTATAGCGGGGATAGACCAGAAACAACACTAAGGAAACAACGAAACTTTGTCACCTCTGTGTTTTTTATATTCTTAATTCTGCTCGCGGTTCCGCGCTGGTATATCACCGCCTTTAGGATTTTGGTTATCACCGCCTTTAGGATTCTTCCCACTAACTGTAGGGCATTATATTTTTACATCTTCATCTCATCAGTCGTAAGATTATGTTTAGTCATCACCGCGACCCTGAGGAGTGAGTGGGATTAAGGTTACTGCTCATGCTTTTAGCTAAAAGTCTAGTGTAGATATTATAAAAGGAAGAGCTCACATAGTGCTCATATCATACATACAGGATGTATAAAAGTGCTAAATAATAATTTTGGCGCATTTACAGTATCTCATATGAAGTTTCTTTTCAGTGAAGGCAGAGTATTCGTAACTATCATATGTTCTGAGTTACGGGCCATTCAATGTTTGCCATCCACTGGCCTAGAAACCAGTAGTACTGCAATTACGATATGTAGCCACAATTTTCCAGACAAAAAATGCAGAAATGTTGCATAGTAATCATTTGAGATTTAAATTTCTTAAATATTCTAAGTATTATTTAAGATTGTTTTGGAATAACCTATTTATTGTATTGCATTTTTGATTCGCTGAACAAATATTGTTCCAAAAATACACGTCAAACAATGCATGTGAATGTGTTGAAAAAGGAAAACGTAATTATGTAGGTACCGAGGTCCGCATATTTTGAAGTTAATTAAATATTCTCAATAAAATAGTCAAACAATTCGTATGCAAATATTATTTTATGATTTAGGTTCGTCGTTCAGAGACCTTACGTTTTTAATGGACAATAAAACGTGAAATATTATTTGTAAGGTAAATTGAACGGATGAAATATGAGTGCACATTTCTACTCTACATAAAGGTGATGAGAAATTTGGTATTCCAATTCGACAGTTTTATTGTTAACGCATAATATACCGACTTTTTCTTTAGATGTTTGGTTAAACTGGATTTACAAAAAATATGTTTACATTTAGGTTTCAGATGAAACCTAAATGATAGAGCGACGTACGATTAACGTACGTAGATAGAGCACTAGAAACTAGTTTGACCAGTAAGAGAAATACAAAATAGCATGAATTCAGATATGCTGATCGCTGATTCCTACCTGCGACTGGCAGCGTATCAATGTCTTAGCATATAATAATAATAATTTTAATTATGAGGTGTCGTAAAAATAATATTTAAACACACGGATATCTAAAAACGATCACTATTTAGTAGTACTCGTAGTTTTGGTAGATTCACTCACTATAAGTATAGTTCTATACGCCCTCCGTCAAAGTTATTACTTACGTCTGAGGTTTAGGTAAAAACCATTCGATCATTGTACTTTTAAACCTTTTTTTCCTTCGCTCGCGCTAAGTTCCATGCTAGCTCGCTTACTTGCGACGGTTCAGTGCAACACTAGAGTAGCATAAAATATAAGCAATTTCAAAATAATTTCACAGACAAACATCGTGTATAAGTGGACCGTGGCTATCTAGTTGCACATAAATAACTTTGAGGACAAGCGTCTGGAGTCGTTTGAGGTGGTTCCGCCTTGCAGTTGGGGCTCGCATCTACATTGTGTAGGTACCTAATTAAAATGCATAGAGCTATCCCTCGTGAGACATACGCCGGAATTTGTTTGTTGCTTTGTGTTGGGGTATATTTTTGAATACCATGTTAATTATACGAGTTTAGTAAGTATATTGTTTTTCTGCCATATACCGTGATCGATAATGCAAAGTACATCTCTACCTATTGGTCTACTGGCAAGATGTTTTTCTAAATATTTTTTATGGCAGTTCCCGATGACTATTCCTCTAGAAAAGTAAAGAACAAATACATCTAACACAAAATAGTCTCAATCCGAGCAGTCCATGTTCCATTTCACCGTTCAGTTGTAAAGTTAGTAAGTTCCCAGATAAAAATTGCTATTTTTCCGTCTGCAGAGAAGAGTTCTAGAGAACACCTCCCATTCCATTTCGAAGTGAATTTATTTTAAGAGGAAAAACTTTAGTGCGATAGAGTGCCAAGACAACGTTGCTCCAGTAATCTCGTAGCAGTTCCCCACAAGTTTGTAGACCTCGACCCTATTGCGGGGAAAGCGGGTAATGAGTTGCAAACTTAGAAAATAATACTGCGAAGTTTACGTCTACCACAGGTGCCGCAACATAAATTGGATATAGTTATGCAGGGAGGATCCACCCACACATAGTTGTGAAGACCAAAACAAACTCTAGTGAAGGTGGTTGTAGGTTGGTTTTAGACGGCAGTTTTTTGTTAGCATCCAATTGGCCTGGAAATAATTAAGAAATGTTCGCAATCGTGAAATGAAATAAGCAGGTGTTGCGTTTTGAAATTCGAATAAGCGAGTTCCGTAACGAATTTTGTGTTTCCACTCTAAACCAAGTGCCAACTGTGTGCTCCTCTAAAGAAACGAAATATAACGAGAGCGTGTTTTTCATCGTGACTGTTTTCCTTTTCATTTTCCTCAAAGCACTAACGATCTTCATTGTCAGTTGTCTATATTATGGTATTTTGTCGTATATTAAAAGCCAAACACGCTTTCACTTACAAAGCCTACATACTGATATTCTGATTTATCAGTATATTTTACAACCGCTTGGCGCAATGGTTCGAGCGTAGGCCGCTCGGCTCACTGCACATGGTGGACGCGGGTTCGATTCCCGCTGGGGCAAATTTCGGAAATGGCGTTTTCGTAATTTGTCCCACTCAGTGTCATTGGATCGCCCCCAGTCCATTGGACGGTACCCATAGTACAATCAATGCTTAGTTTGGGACCATACAGTTGATGTTTCAGTCTGCCTATATTTATACATTTTTATTGACACAAATTGCTTACTAAAAAAGGATTCCGAATTGATTAGAGCGTGAAAATAGGGCAGGAATTCTATGATTACGGTCAACAGCATTGAAGAAAAAAAAACCTGTTTAGCTAGTGGCCAAAGCACTATAAATCCAGTTATTTTTTTCCATCCACACTTTATAATTCTCCTTTCATTTTCAAAGATGTTTTTCTAACTCGAACCGGGCGGTCCGCTTACGCCTCGCCGCTATCATAATATCAAGGTTGAGCGTCGTCAAAATATATAAAAAATATCGCAATCTTGTTATGTAATCAAAAGATTGAGTAATAATGGGTACACTACCCCGAGGTGGGTGATTACGATCGGAAGGTTAGCACGCGACGACGACGGCTCGAAAGGTATATCGTAGATAATGTGAGCGAGAAACCCACCCTCGGCCCTTCGCAACAAGCTGGATGTTTCGTAAAAAGGTGAAGAGTGATTGATTGCTCAATAGATCGAGAGCGGTTACAGCCTGTAATAATCTTCGTTCCCGGACGATTTATGTTTTCAGGAGGTTTTATAAATTATATTGAGTGCCTTTCATGTCACACGAAAATTGGGTGTATAGGATATTAATATCTACTACCCTTTGTATAGATTATAAGCAACTGGCGATAAAAAAATTATTACAAATGTATAAAGCCAAGCCTGCTGAGTTTCTTGCCGGATCTTCTCAGTCGAGGTCGCGTTCCGATCCGGTTGTAGATATAAGAGAAAAACAAATGTAAAATTGACAATTTGTAAGTGCCCCCGTAGGCCTAAACAAAATAAACGATTTTGAATTTGAATACGTTATGACAGTTATTATATTATGAGTTAAATCGTACGGTTCCAAACCTAGGATGATTGTCGTTCTTGTCCTAAACGAAGCAATTGCTTGTATTATGGATATTTTGGAATGGACTGGAAATAATCACCACGACCAAGTTAATTTCTGAAATCTGTTCTGAGAATTATTGTGAAAATCTTTTAGGTTGTAGGAATATGGGGCTTCTGTTTACCTACTAAGATAAGAGAAATGGGAATGCTTCAAAGGTTATTTTAATATTTCCATTTTTATACTCCATTCCTGAAATATGTGTTCAGAACAAACGATACACCCGGAAGTTGTTTAAAAACATCCACAATTATCTGCCAAGTGCCCGGGGCTGGGAAATAAAACAAATCGAGTTTCCAAAGAGAAATGTTCTTTTTGAAGTATTTACGTGACTTCCCCATTCATTGCGAGATCATTTTGGACGGATGTAAAGTTCTTCAGCGTCACAGTTCGTTTTGAGATGTCCCTTTCATTCTGGCCACGTTTCCGCTGTCAACTAATGGCTTATTTTGAACTTAGACCCCGAAAATGAGGGAAAATGCGTTCTTTATATTTATCCTAGTGTTCTTTTGGTTATGAATAATGAGGAGTATCCATGATTTTTATTTGTAGCTCATCATGTTGGAACATGGTTAGCAGAGGTGCACTGCAGTTTTACCACAAATTACCAGCGGTTTGGTTGTTATTTCATCCTCACCCACATCATAAAAGCAAGAATTAAAAAAGCGGATAGAGAACTTTATCTGAAAAACAAATAAAAACGCGCAAGCGTCACTTAAATTAAAGCGAGCTGGAATAACTAGATCGATGTGTCCCAGCTTGCAGCTCGCAATAAGCCGGACCTCCAGTCCCGGCTTCCATGCTGCTGACAAGCATAATCTTTAGAAATACCTTCGTTGCACGATTCTTAAATTAAATGTTCATTTTGCTTTTATATTGGTTCTATATTGGCCTGTGTATTGAAAGGTGTCTAAGCTTTTACAAACTTACAAAGCCATTCGTTATGTCGTAGTTTCCTTATCATTTCCAAACCATTATTTTGTTCTGTCTACGTGAACAGGTCTTTTAAAAAGTCTTATAAGTATTTCTTTATTTTTACCTACCTCATTAGCAGTCACTCACACAGTGAACCCGGCACCGATAATTGCCATACATTTTATTGTACCTATCCAGATGTCAAATAAATACGGCTATTATCTGTCAAAAATGTAAAGCTGAACGGTGTCATCTTAGCGAGAATTACCATTAATGTTAATTGGCTATAGTTTTACAAAATAGAACCAACCCACAGGTACCTACTGCTGCAGACCAAAACCAACCTTAGATCGAGTGGTTGTGGGTTGGTTTTAGTTTGCAAAACTACGTCCTACGTACATCTAAAGTAAGTCAGATCGAATATGCGTAACTTTTCTATTCAGCGTTTTCAAGGTTGCATGAAGTGTGCTAAAACATTGTTGTTGCAATTGTTTTAATTGGACACATGTTGCGCTAATTGGACAAACGGTTCAACGATTTCGGATTTCGTAAAAAGGGAGCCGTGGAGAGTTGAGGCAAAACGTGATGAAACAATATTTTACCTTTTCCTGTTGCACTGCATCTGCGCGTTGGATATTGATTTTAGGATTGCCAAGCGCACCCAGGAAAAACATGCTATTTACATTTGGGGAACAGGAACCAATATTTACCAAGGTTGTAAATAAGAATTTACAACCTTTAAAGGGTTTCTTGTATACCTTGCAGGTAAACGGAGCGCTGCGTTATTAGAAGCCTTACAGCCACAGAGTTATTACAATTTCTTGTCTTACAACATTCTATTATAATTTTTCTAAAGAACAAAGTCGGCAGTCAAGCATTCGAACTGCCTAATCTTAAGCAGTTACCGTAGCCTTTAGATGATAGCAATACCAAAAGCATTGCTTACACGACCGATCTGAAGGGGAGCGGGAGGGGAAAGGAGAGGGAGTGGTAGTCCGGCTCACGTTATCGTATATCGTACGAAACGCAACTATAATAGTTACTTAACGCCGATCTTTTGATCCCGTATATATATATATGACCAGCCAACAATTAGGAATAATTTATATCTATGTATATTATACCTGATTTTTTTATTCAAACAGATTTTATAGGATCCTAGCGATATTTTGCAAGATCTTATTAAGGCTAAAGCGCCCATCTAGCCCGCGAAGTTCAAATTATTTGAGGTTTTTTAGAATTTTTTCGAAATTTTACAATAATAAAAGGCACATTTTGTAATTCGCGACAAAGACCGTGTGCAGTGCATTTATTAATATATCCAACTTAATCTAAAACATTTCAAGAACGACAGCTATCCAGATAATCTGGCAAGTTTTGTATATTTAGTGATTAACTAGTATCATATTCACCGTGATAATATTTAGAGTAAAATAAAGGTATTAATAAACGCACTGCATACTGTGTTTGTCGCAAATCACAAAATGTTGTCTTAAATGTTTTCTGATTTTGGATAAACTATAAAAATACTCGAAAATTTTGAATTTCGCGGGCTAGACAGGCGCCTTCACCTTAATGAGAAGACTTTTTAATCTCGCTCTGTGATATTCAGTTTGTTGGTATTTATTATCGGGCTGGTTACGTGGTCGGTCCCGTGACATCTGTTAGCCATCCATCATACAGCGCTCGAAGGAGACCAGGTGATGTTTCTCAGATTAAACCGACCCTATCGCACGATGGCAAAGAAAACTGTAGTAGGTAGGTATTAGACAGCTGTGTACACTTTTCGTGTCATTAGGAGGATACCTCGGAAATTTTGATGATTTCTTTACGGATTATGAACTTTATTTTAATTAGCTAATGATCTAGGATCGCTCGAGCGAGATATCATGATTACCTATATGGAATTTTATCGACTTAAACGATTTCTTGTGCCTATGAAAAAGGAAAATTAAGGCATGATTGTTACGCTTCCTTATTGTAAGTTTTCTTACTTTCAAATCCTCTTGATTTCGTATTGAAAAATGTTTTTCATTATTTCTTTGAAGATTACCCGCGTACTTCAATATTCCCTACATAAAGAGCGTTCCTATCAATAGGATTGGAGCAAGTAGCCGAGACACGTTCCGGCTTATTGGCTGTTTAATAAAATGCTCCCGAACGCCTTGAAAGCTTTTCACATGCTCGCATGAACACTCCTCTACGTGGAGGTATTCGCTGGAAATATTGCTCGAGCACTGAATAAAGCGAGGGTAGTCTGGGATTTACTTGATGTCGTCACTTTTGATCTAGTCGAGCGGCGAGAGTCGTGGTGAACGCACGTGTAGCGGATGCGTTGACAAAACTTTAAATGATCACCCGTATGAATAAAAAGTATTAAAAATTTCCGTGTGTTGCTTGCTGTTGCATTCTCATGGGTAAGTTGGAAAAAGTAATATTTTTTACTGACTTTAAAAAAAAGAGTCCTCAATTCTAACCGCATTGGTAGTTTTATTTGAAGATGTATATGATTACAAGTTGCGATAATTAATTATTCCAGTTTAAAAGCATACCTTGTCCTCCTCATTTCTATAAATCTATACCCAGTAATATTCTTAATCAATTCAACAATAAATTCCGAGAAACTAATTAAATTTAAAATAATCTATTCAACGATTTGCTATACTCAAACGTTCCTATAAATAGCTATAGTGAAAACTATTAAACCTCGCTCCGAGCGAAACGTTGGTTATAAATTGTAGATAACAAGTCTGTAGCTCAACTTTACGGGAGATATTTTGTTGTTAGCCCCGAGGTGACAGTTGATATCGGAAGTTGGTGAGCTCGAAATAAAGTTAGCATGCGAAAATCACCTTTAACGCAAAGTAAATAGCGAAGTTTTATATTAATTCAATCTCGTTTTCTCCCCGTCGAAGAACGGTCTTCATTATGAAAAGATTCATTATATCGGAGGCATCTTTATGTAGCTCAGCTCTTTGCATAATTGGATAACCCTAGAGAAAAGAATATTTCCTTGAACACAGATCTGATTTGCATTTCTTTTGTTTTCTCTTTTTGTTAAAGTGGGGTGATTGCAGGTATTTTTACAATTACCCAGCTGGTAGTAAAATAATAATTAAGACTTGATTACATAAAGAAATAGGAACGGATTGTATCAAAAAGTATATTTTCTCTATATTTATTTAGAGGTGACAAAGATAAAACTATTTCTAAGCTTTTGCGCAAAACTGTTCAATAAAAAACCACAATATTAATTTAAAAGTTCATTTACTTTGTCATTCTTTGTTCGAAAGTATAAAGCTTGAACTTTTGTGCTTTTAAAAGGAGACTAATGACGGCGACGGTAATAAGCGGTCTTTACCCGACGCCTGGAAGTAGGTTACAAGGTGGGTACACTAACTAGAGTTCTAAGATTACGACTTCATGCAAACTCTGGTCTTTATTAGCTTATTCTTTACTATTTATTTCTAAGGTTTTTCGGTGGTAGCGCCAAGCTCAGTAAAATAATATTTAGAGTCCAGCTTTAAATAACGATAGTGGCGATCTGTCCTATACAACTTACTTTGCATATAATTTGAATTATAATTTGTAGTACCTGCTTGAAAAGGATGACATTAACATAGACGAATTGTATTAAATTAATTTTTATTAACATTGAATTTTTGACATATCTAATTATATCTCATTTCTCCTCATTTTAATTTTGCTGTGCCCGACAGCGTCCATATTGATATTTCACCTTGTTATACGATCTTTGTAATACATATGGAATGCAATAAAGTATTCACTATTGACTATTGACTGTAGTACCACCCTCTCACAGAAGACCGGCGTAAACGTGTTATTACTTATAGCTGGTTTTCGTACGATGAGAGAGGGAGACGGTAGTCCTACCCTCCCACCCTTTCGCTGCCTTTTCGGGTCAATATCGTGCGAGACATGCCTTTGGTATTACAAGCATCTATAGCCTAACTGCTCATCATCAGGCGCGCTGTAAGCTTTTTTGCAGACCTTGTTCTTAAAGGTCTAATATCTACACAATATGTGCTCTATGGTTTTAAATAAAATTTAGTCTGTGCCACTCGTCAATGCGAATACGTTGTTTTATTTGAGGTTATGGGCCGTACGCTCATAAAATCGCGGTATTGAGTCGTTTTAACAAGGATTTTGCAGTAAAGCAACAGTATTCAATGCGATTTAACTGTGAACTGACTTTGTTCTATTAAAAACGACCTAAATACCTTGAGTTACCGCAATAGTTGACTGAATAGGCGACCACCACAAGATCATTCTGCCTTCAGTTCCAACCGGGTCACAGTTTTTTTTAAGCAGAGTTAGTGATCTATGCTCCGCTTAGTCAATCCATCAATCTACATCTACATTACACGGTCTATCTTAAATCAATCTCACCGCAGATTGATCTGCTAAATTCTAATGATATGAGCAGTGGCTTGTTCATATTAACGATTTATCAAACTCAAAAGACTTCGAATCGATTAGATACATTAATATAACAAAATCATTGTCAAACTCAACAGACTTCGTATCGATTAGATAGGTTCATTAAAATATAAAAGAACTACTTTTAAATAAATATTTTTGTGAAGACTTTTATAGTTTTCAGAGCGTTCACACAAAAATAACATTCAAGTAAGAAAAAAACCTGATATAATTTTATTTTCTACAGTTGGTTTTAATCTTATAATATTCAAAATAAACCTCATTTATTGATCTATTTAAGATTTTTATTGATATATTTAACAAATAAGTAAGTAACAATATAACCCATGCTTACCAATAGAACAGATGACACTGTGTCCTCCAAAACTTCGCAGATTAATATAATAGTTGTGAACTTATATTTGTATTTTAATAAAACAAACCGTATGGCATATTATATAAACCGGATCCTCAAAAACAGGCAACTAGCCTTTTTCCTAACATCACAACGCATATATAAATTACGCGAACAAGGGCAAAAGCTATTACGAGAGAAAAAAGTGAAACAAAACAAGTCTCAAGTTTCGTTATTCTGAAATGGCGGCGACCGCCTTTTTGTCGCCGAGCACTTGAAGTGTCCTTGAGGACATCTTTCACCAAGAATTTCAATCCCAACCCACCTCTTACTAATAATTATACAGCTGCTGCGAAACCAAGTATACAGTAGAAGCTGTTAATGTTTCATTTTCAGGAATTAATAATACTTACCTACTGTACAGACTGACTTCTCCTGTAATTCCATTATATCGATACATATACCCTACGATCTTTATGAGTTTATTAGTTAGGAACACATTTGTGTGTTTCATTCATCACCACTTATCATAATTTTTGTAACCATTGTTTTTATAAAAGTTTTAAATTACAATGGATGGACTGCCAGGCCACGTAATATTATTCGTCATGTATGTAATTTCAGTAAGTACTTTTTGCCTACCTGTAATTTCATTCGACTAGTTCATTTTGACGACCGCTTGGCGCAGTGGTTCGCGGTTAGGCCACTCGGCTCACTGGTCACTGGCACTGCACCGAGGTGGTTAAGGGTTCGATTCCCATCAGGGTAAATTTCTGAAATGGCCTTTTCGTGATTTGACCTGTTCTGGGTGTCTTTGGGATCGGCCCTACAACACAGTACAACTTGCTTAGTTTGTGACCATACAGTTGGTGTGTTCGTCTGGCGATATTTATTTATTATTTATTTAGTCGATTGCCTCAGCAATTTAGAACCGCTAATCAGTCGACAAAAGTCGACTACCGTCGATCGTTTGCACTCGACCTTACCAACACGGTTTATCTGCCGATTTTAAGCACGATATCGAGTATCGATTGCTTCAAATTGGCTCGTACCGTAGGCGCGGAGCTGGGATTACGTAAGCTCAAGAAAAACACGGCCGTCGAAGGAAATGGGTGGAAATAACCGGGTGCAGGTGACGTGGAACGAGCCGCTTAAGTGTTTCCGACGGAAAACTATGGAGAGTGTCATTGGAGGGTAATTTCGTTGCTATATCGGTGGAGATTTATTAGTATATTGAATTGGGAGGGCAATAGAATAGGGCTCTATGAATTTATGTAATAGCTATTGCTGTAAATGTGTGGCTTAAATGATGTTCGACCTTGTTCGAAGAAAAACGTTTTTTATAAAACAAAGTCCGCAATTATTCGTTCGACCTGGGCCCTAACCACGCTAGCTACTCAAATCGCAATAGAAAAGCAAACGCTCGCGATTATGTTTCAAACGCTCCGCTTTTGACGTTTTGCTGACACCATACCATATCAATGTCAGTAGAAATCGTGAAGCTCGTGTCAGCAAAACGTCAAAAGCGGAGCGTTTGAAACGTAATCGCGAGCGTTTGCTTTCTGGATTTTTTTGTATATTTAGTGATTTACTAGTATCATATCCACCGTGATAATATTTAGAGTAAAATAAATGTATTAATAAACTCACTGCATACTGTGTTTGTCGCAGTTCACAAAATGTTGTCTTAAATGTTTTCAGATTTTGGATAGACTATAAAAATACTCGAAAATTTTGAATTTCGCGGGCTAGACAGGCGCCTTCACCTTAACGCCAATCTTCTGTGAGAGGGTGGTACTACCCCTATCGAAGCTCGTGTATGAGCTGTAGATAATTGGTTACGACTTGACTCTACCACCGAAAAAAGTTTAAAAAAATATTTTTAAACTAGCTGTGCCCACCGACTTCGTCCGCGTAGTATTTAACTTAACAAAAAAAAAATCGGGATTATCGGGATAAAAAGTATCCTATGTGTTAATCCCGGTTATAAACTATCTGTGTTCCAAATTTCATCCAAATCCGTTCTGTAGTTTTTGCCTGAAAGAGTAACAAAGATCCACACTCACAAACTTTCGCATTTATAATATTAGTAGGATTCGCGTGGCAATAGTGTACTTTTTCATGGTTTTTTGTTGCCCCCATAGAAAAAGATAACCTTATGAGGTCTGTTTTATGATCTGGTCACCGACATCAGTCGTGCACTCTTAATACCAACCGTCCTTGAGATTAAATCCCTTTGCTATAACCATAGTTTAAAAAAAAGCGGGGTATAAGTACCTACATTTATATTCCAGTCAAGTTTTACTACCATACGTTGGCTGAATCGGTCCGGTTAACGAGCTAATCCGAGTATAAAATATTTTATATCAGAACAACAGTAAAATAGTTTTAATAAAACTAGAATTTCTAGCGTTGAACCATCAAAAATATGATATCAGTAACATTTTGTAGGGAAAGCTTTTTGTATTCTAATTTGTTTTGGCACTTTTTGATGTCTCCCATTTTACCATAATATAGCTTTTTGTTATACCCATTTCGCCAATGGTATTTGATCGCAAATTACCTATAATATACGGCTTCCATTTTTTTTAAACTAAGTCAGCAATCGAGTAGCAGTGATAGCCGATTGGTTTAAGCACGCGTCTTGCGGGCTACCAGGTCTCGGGTTCAAACCCCGCCTCGAACCTCTGGATTTTTCGAAATCTATGTGCGAATCATAATTTCTATATGATTATCACTTGCTTAATTATAATTATTTGAGCCCTTTTTGACGTCCCACTCCTGGGCACGGGCCTCCCCTCAACACGAGGGGGGATTCAGGCCATAATTCACCACGCTGGCCCACTGCGGGTTGACGGATTTCACATGTCTTTCGAAAATTGGTTAAATCTTCTAAGACATGCAGGTTTCATCACGATGTTTTCCTTCACCGTAAGCAAGTGATAATCATATAGAAATTATGATTCGCACATAGATTTAGAAAAATCTAGAGGTTCGAGCCGGGGTTTGAACCTGAGACATGGTAGCCCGCAAGACGCGTGCTTAACCAATCGGCTATCACTTGCTTACGGTGAAGGAAAACATCGTGAGGAAACCTGCATATCTTAGAAGATTTAACCAATTTTCGAAAGACATGTGAAATCCGCCAACCCGCCCTGGGCCAGCGTGGTGGATTATGGCCTGAATCCTCCTCGTGTTGAGGGGAGGCCCGTGCCCAGGAGTGGGACGTCAAAAGGGCTAAAAAAAATATTATTATATAAGTCAGCAATCAAGCCGTACTAACTTTTTTAAACAAAGGCACTTACAATGAAATTTACACTAAATTCCAAATACAAATATGTAGGCGCTTAAAAGTTGCAGTGTGCTGATGAACTCTGGTCCCCATGGTAAGATGTAACTTGTGTTATGGGAACCAGTGCTAAACCAGTGCTAGATGCTTGCAATACCAAAGGCATTTCTCGCACGTTGCCGATCTGAACGGGAACAGAACAGAGGTGCAGAAAGGAGAGGGTTGGTCTTCCAGCTCTCTCACTCTTCATACGAAACGGGGCTGTTATAGCTACTTGACCCTGGTCTTCTGTGAGAAGGGGTACTACCCTGGACGAGTCTCTTCATGTATAAACTGTAGTCATTTGGCTATAGCTAAGCTCTACTACTGTAAACCTACCGTTTATACTTCCATACCGGATGATTACGTTCTTATTTTATTTACGTAACGTTTGCATAGTAGTTAACACCTCGCTAGCTACTCAAATCGTAGTAGAAAAGCAAACGTTCGCGATTACGTTTCAAACGCTCTGCTTTTGTCGTTTTACTGACACCATACCATATCAATGTCAGTAGAAATCGTGAAGCTCGTGTCAGCAAAACGTCAAAAGCGGAGCGTTTGAAACGTAATCGCGAGCGTTTGCTTTTATATTACGATTTGAGTAGCTAGCGTGGTTAGGGCCCTGTTCGCAAACTTTATTATGAAATCTCGCAGTGTGTGTGAAAGCACAGTCCATTGAAAATTACAGACTATTAATATTTGATCCCTTATTTAGACAAGTATTGTTTATGAATACGAACATTTAAAAAATCTGAGTTCAGTTACGTAATAATGTTCAGATTTATGTAATTATATCGTGACACGTCGCAAATAGTCGCCAAATATTTGCATTTTATGAAAGAACGCCGCGGGGTATAATACGTTTGAAGTGCCCGATTTACATTCCCACATGCGATGTTCATTATTCAGTTGTAAAATAATTATACTTTCCTTGTTAGATCAGATATAGGCCTGAACGTGGCTCAAGTACGTCTCTTTTTCCGTTTCTTTATTGTGTAAATGAATTAAGAATATATCACGTTGTATATTACATTACGTCAAATAACGCAATATATATAATATACTAGCTGTGCCCACCGACTTCGTCCGCGTAGTATTTAACTTAACAAAAAATTCGGGAGAATCGTGATTAAAAGTATCCTATGTGTTAATCCCGGTTATAAAATATCTGTGTTCCAAATTTCATCCAAATCCGTTCAGTAGTTTTTGCGTGAAGGAGTAACAAACATACATCCACACTCACAAACTTTCGCATTTATAATATTAGTAGGATTTTTCGGTAAAATCAAGGGATGTTTAAAAAAGACACAGATATTTGAAGGTTAAGAATATGATTGAAATTTACATACAGCACAGATATTGTTTACTATTTTGTTATTTTTTTTCTATAGCTTGGTATATTTTGTATTTTACTATCTTTATATTTATGAACTCAGAGTTTTCTCTTCTATCATTTGACATCGCAGTCACACAGGACAGCAAAAAAAAATTTCAAAGATCTCACTTTTTCGGGTGCAACATCCGTCATATCGATCATGTTATTTTGACCATAATAACGAATCATCTAAACTGGATAGATAATTTAGGCGCTATGGTGGAACATAAAATTGATACAACATACATACGTAGATTGCTAAAAACATCACCCCTTCCTTTTTCGCTTTGCCGTAGTCGGGTAAAAATATCTAATGTCACATAAAAATAGTCTAATCCTCATTCAAAATGTATCACTCGGTCCTATCGATAAACTTCCTACTCCATGTCATATTATCGTCGACCGAATAACTTCAACCTGAAACTAGGTGATGAGCTGAAACCGATCCGATGTAAGCATTGTTTCAGGCACACCCAGCGAGCTTATCTCGAACAACAAGAGCCAACTCGATCCGGCCCAAGTTGAATGCGGATTTATCTTGAAAACCAATCACCGGAGTAAACATTGTTCCACGGCTTGATGATTCTGTTAATACAATTACATTTTCCAATAACTGGTACAACATTTCAGCCGTTTCGTACCGTTATGTGACATAAAATATGTATTTTTTTCTTTCATTTTGTTATTTTATTTGCTGGTTTGACCCTGTTTACAAAATGTATTGTATTCAACAAATAATTGACTCTCCAAGCAAATAAAATCCTGTTATCGGGACGAAATTAGTAAGCAAATGTTTTATATTAGGTATTGGTATAGGGATACGTTAGAGTGTATCGGTAATTATCAGATACACAAGGGAACCTAGTACATTTAGTAATAGTAAATCGTAACGTATTCGGCACGAGAGGTTACGAGGGACCGAACTATCATCAAGCGTGAATAAACAATTCCCTAAATCTCTCCTCGCTAAGATCAATTATTGTAATTTACCTGAGATTTGTGCTAAACTTGGCAGACTACACTAACTACTTAAGTCAAGTCAGGTGCTAACTCCAGACGAATCTTGGGTCTGCGCCAACTCTCAGATAAATTTGGAATGTTCCCGACATACAATGCATTTTTCAGATTTAACGAGTAAATACAACGTTTTATCTTAAGAGCTGTTGGAAAAAATATATGGGATGTTCATTTTTTTAACATTATACACGTAGGTGCTTAAGTATAATAACGTTTTTGGTTAGTGGTAATACATTATTGCATTTAAAGTTACTTTACCTAATAAATCTGTAACAAAATAATGGTATTATTACACAACGTCAAGTCCCTGCCGCGGCCATAATGAGCGAACAGAAACAAGTATTTATAAGTCGATCTTGAGATTTAAGAGCGAGCTTGGACATGCCATTATTATATCATATAACTTATAGATCGCTCTCAGAACTGATATGGATTTAATGATACGGGTCTTAGTTGTATTAAGTTTAGCTTAATTTTTTGGAGTAATATTATATTATACTAGCTGAGCCCGCGACTTCGTCCGCGTGGAATTTAACTTAACAAAAACGCCCGCTCCCGCATTCTGAGCCCGCGCGTCAGGACACATTGTTTTTTTTAATTAAAAGTAGTCTAAGTTACTTCTTATAACATCTACCAGTGAAAGTCCCGTCAAAATCGGTCCAGCCGTTTCGGAGATACTCTTTGATTTCATGTGTTCTTATTTTTTACGCGGAACCCTAATTAATTTTCTAAAATTAAAATAGCCTAAGTTACTCCCTATAACATCAGCTATCTGCCAGTGAAAGTCCCGTCAAAATCGGTCCAGCTGTTTCGGAGATTACCCGGAACAAACACACAGACAGACAGACAATTTTTAAGAAAAATCGCGGTTTATGCTATAGGGTCGTATGTACTTTCATATGCATTTAGTGAAAAGGTGTTATTTTGATATTACAAACAGACACTCCAATTTTATTTATTTGTATAGATTACATTATATTATACAACATAGTGTCAAAAAAGAAGCTCAAACGGTCTAATCAACGAGAAACATGAAAGAGTGACGAAATAATTGAACAGTTTTTGCTTAATTGCGCTGATGAACGGACAATTTAGTATTCGAAACGCGGTGCCCTTTCAATTTCGCCACGGTAAAGTACAGAGCCCGCCCAACGAGGGAGCGCAGAAATTGAATGATCACGATGAAATTTATTCACAAAAGCACCCTTTTCAATAAAGGCCCCAGACAAACATTTGTAGTGGGATGAAAGGGAATAGTTTGCCATTATGCGAGCGAACTTATCTAAAGCTCGTAATAGGTAGATACCATCTTTTCATATTAATAATATAATTTTATCTGCAAGTCATGTAGCGACGGTGCTTTTAGATATCTGTTTGTATAGTCACAGTAAACAGTAAAATTATAACATTATTTTAATGACATTAATTTTTATACATAAAATTACAGTTTAACAAATTTTATAATTGATAACCGAAACGTTTTGTATATTATATAAGATACTAGCTGTGCACACGGACTACGTCCGCGTGTAATTTAACTTAACGTAACAAAAATTTCGGGATTATCGGGATAAAAAGTATCCTATATGTTAATCCCGGTTATAAACTATCTGTGTTCCAAATTTCATTTAAATCCGTTCAGTAGTTTTTGCGTGAAGGAGTAACAAACATACATACATACATCCACACTCACAAACTTTCACATTTATAATATTAGTAGGATGGTACACTCAATAAAAACACAATTTTCTACAGATTTTTTCAAACACTGTATAATTAAGGATTTAAAGAAATTTAAGAAAGTACGAAATTCCTACAATACATACGACTTGGCTATTAACTTGAAACGGCAACTCCATTGCCAAAGGGATGAGAAGTTTCGTGAGAAATTGCATTTGTATCTACATAGTTGTGCGAAATGAACATTTTGTTGTTTGAAGATGGAGCCCCAGGCGCAGACTCTATCCTATAACTCACGCAGCTCCCCGAGAGTCCGGCTTGAATATAAATTGTTATCTATATCAAAGACTATCTGGTTTACGTACCTACGTTTTATATAAACAGTTAGGGCCTATGCACACCACGTTTTTTAAACGCGCCGTCGACGCGCGTTTTAGAAACGCGTGTTGACGGCGCGCTTTTTTCCTATAGAGCAGTTTGTTGTCATTTGTATCGATACACACTCGCGTTAGCATCGTGTCTGTATTGCTACAAACGTGCGTTGTCGGCGCGTTTATAAAACGTGGTGTGCATAGACCCTTATGATTACATACTTCATAAGTGGGTAGGTATAAGTACTTGGTTGTTTCATCAAATATACATTGTTACATGGAATAATCCTACTAATATTATAAATGTGAAAGTTTGTGAGTGTGGATGTATGTATGTATGTATATATGTATGTATGTATGTTTGTTACTCCTTCACGCAAAAACTACTGAACGGATTTGGATGAAATTTGGAACACAGATAGTTTATAACCGGGATTAACATATATGATACTTTTTATCCCGATAATCCCGAATTTTTTGTAACGTTACATACTACGCGGACGAAGTCCGTGGGCACAGCTAGTTCTAAATAAATTAATTCTAAATAAATTAAATTGTTTTTAAAGGTTATAAAACTTATACGATAAGAGAAAAAAGAAACGATTTAATTTGGGGTTTTATTTATGTAAAGGGCAAAGGACGTAGATATCAGATGAAAGCGAAATAAATTTCACAAACATTCATTTTAATTATGATTCGCTCTCCCAAGCATTTAATTGCCATGTTATATTTTAACACTCGAGACCAGAGGGCGATTTAAAAAGTTGCTTATTTATTGTACGTGCCGGTGATAATTGCATGCTTTGTCGGCTTCAATAATTGGCAAGTAGCGGCCGGAGTCCAAAAATGGCGCAAAACGTTGCACTTTGAATTGCCGTTTCATTTGGGAACATGATTAATGGTTACGGTTTTATTTTAAACTAGCCTGTGCCCGCGACTTCGTCCGCGTAGTATTTAACTTAACAAAAATTTCGGGATTATCGGAATAAAAAGTATCCTATGTGTTAATCCCAGTTATAAACTATCTGTTTTTCTAATTTCATCCAAATCCGTTGAGTAGGTTTTGCGCGAAAGAGTAACAAACATACATCCACACTCACAACTTTCGCATTTATAACATTAGTAGGACTAGTTGCTGCCCGCGACTTAGTCCGCGTAGACTTAAGTAAGCTATTCTATGTGTTAATCCAGGTTATAAACTATCTGTGTTCCAGATTTCATCCAAATCCGTTCAGTAGTTTTTGCGTGAAGGAAACAAACATACATCCACACTCACAAACTTTCGCATTTATAATATTACTAGCTGTGCCCACGGACTTCGTCCGCGTAGTATTTAACGTAACAAAAATTTCGGGATTATCGGGATAAAAAGTATCCTATATGTTAATCCCGGTTATAAACTATCTGTGTGCCAAATTTCATCCAAATCCGTTCAGTAGTTTTTGCGTGAAGGAGTAACAAACATACATACATACATACATACATCCACACTCACAAACTTTCACATTTATAATATTAGTAGGATTTATATAGTAGAGGATATTTTCTTTTATACAACCAACATTGTTGGCAATTAATCGTACGACCAGCCTGATAGAAGTAGACCAAGAAGTTACAGCCTCTATTACTTGCAATACCAAACGCGTTGCACGCATGTAGCCGACCTGAACGAGAGTGGGACAGAGCTAGAGGAAAAGCGGTGGGTTTGGCATTCCAACTGTCTCTCTCATCGGATGAATGGAGCTATACTGTACATCGAGCTATTATATTTATATTAATATCTACTACTTTGTAATTATTGGTTATAAGCAACTGGCGATAAAAAAAAGACAAATGTAAAAGACAAGCCCGCTGAGTTTCTTGCCGGATCTTCTCAGTCGAGGTCGCGTTCCGATCCGGTTGTAGATATAAAAGAAAAAAAATGTAAAATTGACAATTTGTAAGTGCCCCCGTAGGCCTGAACAAAATGAATGATTTGAATTTGGTCTTCTGTGAGAGGGTGGTACTACACTTGTCGAGCCAGTCCGTATATGAGCTCCAGTCAACTGGGTACAGCTTGGCTCAACTGGGTACAGTTTGGCTTTGTATGCGTAGATATACACCTATGTGGTAGCAAGCGATTTCTCTCCCCACTTTATTTAATGCCATGTCTATAAATAAATGTCACTATGAGTATCCAACAAAGGGAAAGACGAAGGTATTACCACTCACCTATTTCTAATATTATTTTTGCATTTATTGAGTTTTATTTCCTTTATACCCTCCTCTACAAGTGTAAGAAAAATAATAGCTATGTCAAAAGGAAGGAAATCAAATCAATAACGAGCGAATTAAATTATCTGCGTTTTGTATGATGAGTCGGGAGAGCCGGAAACCCAAACTCCTCTCGCCTCCTCTCACCTCCTCTCCCCTCCTCTCCCTTCCCCTCCCTCTCTCCCACTCCACTTCAGGTCGACAATGTGCGAGCAATGCCTTTGGTATTGCAAGCATCAGGGACGGACGCTTGTTGTCGACTATTTAGGGTTCCGGACCTTAAAAGGAAAAACGGATCCCTTATAGGAACACTTTGTCGTCCATCTGTCTGTCAAGACCCTTTTCCTCAGAAACTGATAGAGATATCAAGTTGAAATTTGTATGAAATATCAAACGCTATGGTCCCTTGTAGGTGTAAAAAATTTAGCTTCTAAGACGACGCAATCAAAAGATACAGCCATTTATGTTACATATTTTGATATTTTTTGCAAATTCACTTATCAAAACAAAGGAATCAACGCCCCGCCCACAAATGTTCGCTATTGAAATGGGTCCGAAAGCATTAATTGTGCATGTCCAGACTTGCACTTGACTGGATTTTTATATTAAAAAAACAATGGATTGTTAAACGAGGCATATCGCATGGAGGCTTATATTCAATCTTTTTCTCATTGCCGTCTGTTCGGCTGAAAGTAGGTATCTGTTTTGGGAGTAAATAATGTTTTTCTCGCGCCAATTCATGTAAACGTAACTTCATTTACATGATCCGTAGGTCGTTTATGAAAAAAAGATACGGATACCGTTCTTCTGAGGAGATATTGAAGAACGATATTAAATAATGGTTGAATATGATAATGATGATTGATTCCGCACATATTGAAATGTATATTTGTATTTACTCGTAATTTACAAAGCATTTTACTCGTTCGCCGAAGAGTTGAGATTATTGGTACGTTTTTTTTTGTTCAAGATGTTTCTGATATAATAATGACTTTATTTGGTTTATCAGCTACGGATGGGTGATTGTAATTAGCCTGCGTGTACTGTGGTTTTTGAAAGTTCGAATTAATGATTATTAAACAAGTAAAACTATTTAAAAAACTATAACCTGACTACAAAATTACACGAATTATATTCAGAACTGCCGATAGATTGCGCTACTAGTATTCATGAATGCTGAAATGTAACGTTTTTCTGTCGCTTGGTATATGTTATACTGTACTGTATTTATGAACTCAGAATTTATCCTCTTTTATTACACATGCCACAGGACAGGATAGCAAACTAATTACATTAAATCACATTTTTGGGATGTAAGTAACATCCGTCGTATTGATTTTTAACCCCCGACGAAAAACGAGGGGTGTTATAAGTTTAACATGTGTATCTGTGTGTCTGTGTATCTGTGTATCTGTGTATCTGTGTATCTGTGTGTCTGTCTGTGGCAACGTAGCGCCCAAGCTGATGAACTGATTTCAATTGTGTTTCTTTTGTTAGATAGGTATTCTGATCGAGAGTGTTCTTAGCTATGTTTTATGAAAATCGGTTCAACCGTTTGAAGATCATCAGCTCTTTTGTAGGTTAAAAAGCCACATTCACGGCCAAAACCAACTTCCACGGCTCGAATCCAATCGAAATTTGAGATTATTGGATTTTGATTCATTATATTTTTAAATGATCGTAATAGTCTGATCTGGCTTTTTACACTATTATAAATATGAAAAGTTTCCCTGATTCTGGAAAAAATGTATATTTTATCAATTTTTATATGAGATTTTTGTATGAACTAAAGACGTTCTATAAGTCACGTGTCAAATGATGGATACGCGCATGCGTTAAATTTAGTTTGTTTTGTTAATGGTCATGGAATATTAAGTTATTATAATTCTAGAGGGCGCTGCTCCGCCATTGAGAAAAAATATAAAAAAACAAATCTAATTTAAAATAATTTTAGCGTTATTGAAAATTCTTCCCCTGGGGTGCTCCCGTCCACCTCAACCAGAGTTATTACATGAAATTAAATCATAATTGATAATATTTTATACAAGGAATTAAACCTCCGTGGCATCAATATTTACATTCGTTGTCTATTCTAATGTCAATTATTATAAATGTCATAACAAAATAATGTCTCATACTTTTACACAGATTTTCTGTTGATAATTGTATACATTTGATGAAAAGATCGTCGCATCGGGGGTTTTTAAATTTTCTATTTAGAGTTATGTTAACCTATGTCACCCGGACCATAATAACAAATCCACTGACACCTTGTTCATTAGAAATTGGATAGGTAGTTCGGGTGCTACGGTGGAACATAAAACATGATACACAAGTACATAGACGGCTAAAACATAACCCTTCGCTTCGGCTTTGTCTTACTCGGGTAAACATTACAATGACCGTAATAAAACTCGGACAGTATAAAATTGTGTCGATATATTATTCACACCAACAATATCTCAGCGTTGTCATGAATTTTTTCCACGGTTCTCTTGTCATTGCTAAGGTGAAAACCCTTGTTTTGAAGCGGGTCGAGTTAAAAATTCATATCGCAGGGGCACATTGCTGTCCGTCCAAATTGAGCGCCTGCCCACCGACCAGGGGTACAACACTGCACATATAAAACACAAGGTTTAACAGAACTTGAATATTGATGAGAATATTGTTGACATATTTCTTTTATACGATGAATAATGCTTTTTCAATTTATCATCATGCTGTAAGTCAATTGGTTGCAGTTTGGATTTTATATCTCTCAGATTAAGGTTTATTTTAGTATATTATATTTTAACTAGTTGCTGCCTGCAAACTTCGCCCGCGTAGACTTAAGCAAAGTCTATAACTATTCTATGTGTTAATCCAGGTTATAAAATATATGTGTTGCAAATTTCATCCAAATCCGTTCAGTAGTTTTGGCGTGAAGGAGTAACAAACATACATCCACACTCACAAACTTTCACATTTATAATATTATATAAGTAGGATAGAATACATACAAACATATTTTAATAAGTACCCACTTACCCAGTATCTAATTAAGTACTCTTGCTATCAGAATTAATTGATAGAATATTTCATACATTTACTTAAAAACAGAAAATACTTATCAAACTCATCAAACCGAGTAAGTAGTTACCTCTTGTAAATTCCAACCTATTGTTTCATCCGAACCATTAATGAAAAAAAAAACAAAGTAGATACCTACAGTATTTAATAATTTAAAAATATTCTAAGGAATCCCTAATTGAATTTATCTTTTACAGAGCGCGGAGGAAAGAGAACGGAGGCGACATAAAATACCGAAATATAATAGGTAAGGAAACTTTTGAATATAAAAAAAGGAAAATGAATCTCGCGGCGCGGGAGACAGCGTAGGGATAATGTGGGAAATAATCATGATGAATATTCATTTAACACCGAAATTAAGGACAGTGGCGGCGGAGTAACACCGTATCTGATGCGTATCATTAATATTAATAAAGTTACGTGGGTCGATTTGAACACTGGAAAACATTGACGTACGGTTTTTTATAGATATAAAACACCAGCTGTGCCCCCCGACTTCGTCCGCGTAGTATTTAACGTACCAACAATTTCGGGATTATCGGGATAAAAGTCATCCAAATCCGTTCAGTAGTTTTTGCGTGAAGGAGTAACAAACATACATACATCCACACTCACAAACTTTCACATTTATAATATTAGTAGTATAGCCGGTAAACATGCCTGTACCTATACCCGGTGAAACATAATGGGTATACTTTTTTTTCAAAACTTAACTTTGTTATTCTAAAACTATCAGCTTTGGAGGGAACTTGGAAAACAAAAGGTGTTATAGGAATACAGCTGTTGACATATTTCACAAGTCCACAAAACCTTTAGTACTTCAACTGTCCCACAAAGCCCATAGTTGTAGATATACAAAGTTAAGTTGCAAAAAAATTAGTATACCCTTTTTGTTTCACCTAGTAGAAGCTTTCAGTACCAAAGGCATTGCTCGTACGTCGCCGACCGAAGGCGAGTAGGACAGGAGAAGAAGGGAGGGGGGTTAACAGCTCTCTCACTCGTCGTACGAAACGCAGCTATACTGCTTAACGTTGACGGTGGTACATCGTATAAGTATGCACTGATAGTGAATTAGCTTCGGTCTACCACATACAAAAACAAGTCATGCTTAACCACGCAACGTAGAAAATTGTAATATCAAGTAATAATCAGTCAAACACCGGGAACGTCCTATTGTTCCCTTAATCCAATGAACGCACTCTGTAACGAAGCAGACATGTTGAAACGCCAGCACTTTAAACGACAAAGCTGTGACCCGCCCTCGCATCAAGCGCCATGCTTACCAAGCTTTTGGTTAATTGAAATGGTGAGTAATAAAATATTGATATAAGCGCTACTGGCGCTCGAATGGAAACGCAAAGAGGTTAATTTCAATAATGAAGATATTATGCATTATGTATGGGTACTTACTGATCAAGAAGCTTGTCATACTAATATTATAAAGAGGAAAACTTTGTTTGTTTGATTGTAATGAATAGGCTCCGAAACTACTGAACCGATTTTAAAAATTATTTCACTGTTGGGAAGCTACACTATCCCCGGGTGACATAGGCTATAATATATTTTCAAAAACTTAGGGATCCTTACTAAAATAATGTAACCGTAATGTACCCGTACGAAGCCGGGGCGGGCCGCTAGTATTAAATAAAGTTCTTGGTACTGATGAAATCTTTTTAATTTTAATTCTCATTGTCGCTCGAACTCGGCGCTTGGGGCGTCAAATTTACGTAACCAATCAATGTGAAATTGTATGTCTGCAGTGTACTTTTGTTAATAGGATAAGCATTTGACTAATACCTTCGCAATTTTATTTTGATTCTAATTGGCACTTTAAGCTTCAAAATAACGCCTAACCCATTGGACAAGAAATTGTATCTATTAAAAGGGTGGATTTCCCAACAGCAAAATTTACGCGGCACGGATGAAATCGGTAGTGTGGAACGTTACTATACAGTTCTATAATTTTTTTCTAACTTGAAGAGGTTTGTGCCTATGCGAGGCAAAATTATTTCTTCATTAGGTTAGCAATTAATTAGGAAAAAAAAATCCTAAAGCCCTGTTTTTTTCATTTCGGTAGCTGTCCGCATTACATGTTTCAGTGTAATTTCCCTCGTACAACAAAAACTATTGGTTATTCAGATTTATGGTAACTTTTATTTTAATCGTGAATAGTGATAGTATTATCACAAAGTAGTTTTATAACAATATCTCCTCAATTTAATAACTGGTAAGTAAAAATGCATGTGTCCTAGAAAGTCCTTTCATTTCGGTGACCTAAAGTTTGTCACGAATATTTTTGTATAGAACAACTCTAGCTCCCCCCTCATGTCCTTAAAAGTTACGTACTAATGCTGCCTATGTGCTTATCGTCGGAGGACGTGGGCAGAAAGCCTGCGTAGTTCCGAAAAATACGAAAGTATTTCATATCGGTGTGATGGGACAAATTTCTTTTCATTTCCGTTTATAGGTATAACTTGTCATCCAATGATCTAGTGCATTTAATTAAGTATTCGTGAGCAAGCTTATTGTACTACGTTTAATTGTGTAGTATTCACTGCATCCTATAATAAATAGTTTTCTTATAATACAATTTTTTGTCCCTGTTTTTAATTTCAGTGTTCTCATTTCGGTTGATTCGGTGGCCTAAACTGTCAATGGAAATGATAAAATTCTCACCGTAATGATAAAAATTATCATCTCGGTGAGTGCTTAGGGTTTCGGTGTATAATATTTTCATTTCGGTGAATTGTTTTATCATTTCGGTTGATTACTATTTCATTTCAGTGAAAATTCAGGCCAGCAGGTGAATTATTCAAAATGTTTCACCTATAAGTACTATTTTTAAGTACAAGCAGCAACGCAATTTATTATTTATTTAGTTTTGTTAAAGTACAAAGTTTCAAATATAGAAGAGATTCCTTTTATTCACAAGTTTCGCTGATGTTATTATGCTTAGGATTCTGAGCGTTGAGCATAACAAAGAATTTGTATAGTTGAATGTAACTTCACGTAATTTGTAATCTCATTTGCACAAAGCCAAAGCTAAGATATCCGTAAATAGTTAAAAAAAAACAATTTTTTTACTTATTATTTTATTTTACTCCTTTTATTGTGTTTTTTTTAGTATGTTACCCGGAAGAATATCTAAAATTTACCATAACAGAGGTTCCTAGGTTAACATTGCGTCAGTTAAGAACCAGATGAACGTGTCTGCAAATTGGTGCTTGCTGAGAAATTGCAAAATAATGAGCTGAAGGTGGGCGGGCGTTGATTAAATAGTCTTCCTTTAACCTCTTATTACATTGCTAATATAAAATAAATATATTGTTTTCTTTTATTTACGCGAATACTACACATTGAAATAAAACTATTTTACGGATTCTATCGCGTTTATACACTTTTATATTCCCGACGTTTTGGCTGCCAAAACCAAGCGTACCATTGCAAGACCTCGAGACACTGTGAGCACTTTCTGTGTGGATCGGACTGCAAACAACAACTAAACATGAGGGTACCCAGTTACATATTAACTATGACATCAGGACGTCTAACACCTCAGTCCCCCCGTGACCATGGTTTGCTGTAAAGCAGCCGAAGCGTCGGGAACATAAAAAAATAAATAAACGCGATAGAATCCGTAAAATAGTATTATTTCAATAAAATAAATATTAAAATTGTGTTTTTTTTTAAAAAAAATTGTTGCTTATATGATAATTTTATTGTTAAATATATTTTATTGCTATGTTTTTATTTATGATTTTTTCCCCAAAATGGTTAACATACGCCATTTTGGTTCTCATAATATTTTTATGTCGTAAGAGCTTAACTAAAGTATGTTATAATTACGAGGCCATTGTTTTGCTCGTAAAAAATTAAACTTTAAAATATATTACTACAGCATAATGTAATAATGTATTTAGAACATATATTCGCTTTCATTTGTGTTAAACTGACTAAAGTTGATTCCGCCAATGAGTCGTATATGCTTTAACATTGTTTTAGTTCCAAAGTTTTAAAGTAAAGGTGTATTTTATAATACTATTACTAGCTGCGCTCGCGACTTCGTCCGCGTGGAATTTAATTTAACAAAAATTTGATTTAACGAAAAACGTTCGTTCAATTCGCAGAGTTTACGAAAAGTTTATTCTCATTTTTCTTTTTTTCAGGTTGATGTTTCGTGTTTCATATACCCTCTTATCGTAAAAGCCCTCCCGCGTGTTCAGAGCCCGCGCGACAGGCAGCATATGAAATATATTTTTTTGTTTTTCTAAAATAAAAGTAGCCTGAGTTACTGTTTATAACATCAGCTATCGGCCAGTGAAAATCCCGTACAAATCGGTCCAGCCGTTTCGGAGATACTCTTGGATTTCATGTGTTTTTGATTTTACTACGCGGAAACCTAATTGTTTTTCTGAAATTAAAGTAGCCTAAGTTACTCCTTATAACATCAACTATCTGCCAGTGAAAGTCCCATCGAAATCGGTCCAGCAGTTTCGGAGTTTACCCGGAACAAACAAACAGACAGACAAAACAATTTTAAATCGTGGATTTGTAATAAGTACCGTATATACTTTCATATGCATTTAGTGAATAGGTGTTATTTTGATATTACAAACAGACACTGCAGTTTTATTTATTTGTAAAGATGGCTTATCTTCTGTATACATTTTTGGTGGACAGGTTTGGTGAAATGAAATAACTAGTCACCGTAATGAAAGATAATTTCGGTGACTGGTTATTTCATTTCGGTGAACGGCTGTTTCATTTCGGTGACATCAAAAGTTTAAACACGTATATCTCATAAGTTAATTAAGATATTTTGATGTCATTAAAAATTTGCATTAACTATATCAAGAAGTACAATAAATAACAGATACAATTTAAAAAAAGTTAAAAATAAAAAATTCAACCGAAATGAAAGAAAAAACGACTTTGTTGAAATTCACCCAAAAACGATCCACTCCAGTCTCCAGCAAGCAAATGTATCCATATAATAACGTATATGGTTACCCTTCTACATCTAGTTAAAAATGTTTATATTTTATTCACGATCACCACAATTTCAGCGCTCATAATTTACCTTCGACACGAAAAATCTCTGCTATGAATTTATATGAATGAACATATTTAGAGGATGGCACTTAAGATGAGAATAGCGAGATCAAGCACAATAGGTGCCTGGTGAATGCTTGCAAAAATGAGCGTCATGTCACCTGTTGAACGGCAACACGGCAACCCTCGTCACTGGATCAAAGTATTGGTATTTGCGTCTTAAATGAATACAGATGAGTTTGGCTAGATGGCTATTGGAAATCGCTTCGGAAATGTTCGGGATACTTCAAAAAACTTTATTCTGTTGTAATCGGTCATTAATTTTAATTGGCATCGGAATTTTTGGGCGTCGAGGACGGTTGTTACTGTTATTTAGTTGTTGGAAAAAAATATGGAAAAGAAATAACGTTTGCTTTATCCTGTTATAGCGGGGGTTCCTAACAGGGTGGTACCCCTGCGGGCACTGAAGCCATCTTGGGGTGGTTGCGGGCCGAAATTAGATGCTATGTATAACAATATTTAAATATTCGGATATATTGAATGGGCCGTATATTGAATTTATTATATTTTTGTATTTAACTCGTAAGTACCTACCAACTATTTTTGAACATATTCTGAAAGAATGTTCAAAAATATTATGTAATTAATTATACTAGGTGAAACATAAAGGGTATACTAATTATTTTGCAACTTAACTTTTTAAATCTAAAACTATCGGCTTTGTGGGAGAGTTGAAGTACTAAAGGTTTTGTAGACTTGTGAAATATGTCAACAGCTGTATCCCTGTAACACCTTTTGTATTTCAAGTTTCCTCCAAAGGTGATAGTTTTAGATTTACAAAGCTAAGTTGCAAAAAAAATAGTATACCCTTTATGTTTCACCTTGTATACAAAGACATTTGCTATTATAGTTCGCAAAAAAGAAATGAAATGCCCAAAGAAATTGTAATCTATATCTATATAATATATTATAAATACATGAAGCAAAAACTTTCAACCGCTTAATACGAAAATTGCGCGGATGGAGGAGTATGAAATTTGGCACACTTATAGTTTATATAGAGAAAGAATGCTAATATTTTCATTATTATAATACTTAGAAATACATTAAAATCAAGAAAGAAAACATTACGCACACTACCATGAATTGTAACCACACACACATTTGTAACCATTCAGTATTCTAAAGTTAAGACTGGACAACGTCTATCGGGTCATCTACTAATAAAATAATTATAGTTATTTGCATTTATATTGCACTCAAATAACTCTATTTTAGTACATGTAGTTTAAACCTATATAATTTTACCAGAAAAGAGTTCACAATCCTGCAACTTTTTATATTTTTACAATTAAAAAAGGTGAATTTCAGAAATGTTTGTAAACCTCCGCATAATTTGTCTTTTTCGTGTCATCAGTAGACATTGTACCATCGTAGCAGGTATCATACTGTAGTAATTCAGAACATAATTGCAGCTGCATTAAAATAATTGGAGCGAACATTTGCGGAACTGTACATACCTATATTTAGCTAGACCCAACGTTCGCATGCGCTGTTAGTTATTCCGTCTGAAGCCTATGTTTACTTTGCTTAGCTTAAATAAACTGAATCCCATTTAGGTAACGTGTCTATATTGTTAATTACATCAAGTTAACGGGTCTATTTTCTTTGTGAGATTTCTGGTAATTGAAAATACAATCACGTTGTTCTTAGACGCCGTTCTAGACCCCGTTTCGTAAAATTTGAAAGTCGTTTAGCATTAAACCCTTAAAAGCTATAGCACAATGAGTGTATCTTTTTAAAATTCTAAGTACTTCCTTTCGTTCATTTCCTTTTCACATTGCTGCATGAAGTTCTATTTAGCATAAAAATGTTAATTGCCTAACTGAGTTACTGCAATTTCGTGTGCATAGAATTGAAGCTTTAGGAACAATTGGACCTACTTTTGCTAAATGGAACCAACCCACATGCACTACTGTAGACCAAAACCAACCTTGTGTTAATAGTTCGAGGTTGGTTTCAGTTTGCAAGTAAGTAGGTCCAATTGTGCTCGAATTCTGCGCGCGCTAAAGCGTCAAACTGCGTTGCTCACTGGACACAAAATGAAAACGCACAATGCGGTTTATGTTAATAATGGTAAACGATGGTCTTAATAGCGTTTCTCTGTTGGGAAATGGGAATGTACGATGGAAAATATTTCATTATGCTAACGACGAAATGTCAATTAAATCTGGAATGATATTTTGTGTGTAATGTGCTTTTGAGTGTAGACGAAAATGAGACTTGAAATATTTATAATGCAATCAGAAATTATTTGACAATCAGGGGCTTTCTTTTAATATGAGGGAAATTAAACATAAAGAAAACGTAGAAAAAAATATATATTTTGCTGATATTATTTTCTTATATTTACGCGAATACTGCACATTGAAATAAAACTATTTTAAACTATTTTAATAAAACTATTTTAAACGTCGGGAACATAAAGTTAATAAACGCGATAAAATCCGTAAAATAGTTTTATTTCAATATTTTGCTGATGATAATAATTTGCCAAAAAAAATAGGTAATAGTAAGAACACACATACATACTTAAAATGTAAGGTTTATCAAGAAAACAAGTAGCTGCATGGTGCCAACACTGTTATCGCCATATCACGATCGAATTAAATTTGAGGCATCTGAAAATATATATGATTTTTTTAAGGTTCCGAAGTCAAACTAGGCAACTTCATAGATTCACCTTGTCCGTATGTGCGTACGTCCGTTTGACGTCACAGTAAATTTTCTGCAATTTGGCACAAAAATAGTGATGTTTACGGAACCCTCACATATGCGTGGTTTGACGCACTTAGCCGGTTTTTTATACATTACAACTGTGAAGAGATAGGGGAAGGACGACAGGATAGAAGTCAGTGTTAAGTCAACGTGTACCAATAGAATAACACCATCGCCGTTGTAAATCTATTATAATTAAACCCTATTCTCAAGATAAAATAATAAAAGTCAATACGATATTTTCAATTTCCAATGCGAGCAATTAAAATATTGTAGACGCTGGTTGAAAAATATAAATTTCAAAGAAATCATGTAATAAAAGTTAATTAATTGGTTTAGTCTATCTACGCAATTAATTCTGACTAATGATAGTTCAAAGTTCTACGAAAAGTTATTTCAATAAAAAAATATTATTTTCTCTTTTTAATGTCCCGAGTAGGTAGATTTCAATTAAACAGTTTAGCCGCAAACATAGCTAAATAGCTTCACAGTATAAAGCATAGGGCGCCGCAGCTGCCAGTCTGTATTCCTATATTTATCGTGTAACGCTACTGACGCTTAGCACGGCCGCGGCGAGCGCCCCGAACGTCCGTTTAGAAGCTTCGTTTCAAACTCCCATCAAAAAACATTTGAGAAGCACGGTGTTACAGATACCTACACCTCTCTTTTTATTTCATCTTCTTTGAAAATATACCTGGCTAAGAATATCTTTCCCGTTTTAACGTTGGAAGCGCTCCGATTGTCACAAACAGAAGCTTTTATAAGAACACAGTCTATTGCAGCGAACAATGTAAAAACTAGGTACCTACTGATATTCCCATAACAATGGAATAAGGAGAGACTCGGCCCCTTTTTATTCATTTTAAATTGCGATTGCAACGTTATTCTATTGTTCACATATATGTATATAATCTTTTTGGTTCACATGCACAGCCTGCCGACCTTGATGTCATCAGCAAGACTCCTGGGTTATGTAAAAAATGCATTTTCAGCGTTTATGAAAACTACTAGCGTCATCTATCGCGGGTCTGAATATAACTAGTAGCTGGCAGTAGCTCCGTAGACGGCTAACAGATTTTGAAACGTTTTACTTGTATTTAAATTCAGAAATCATTACTTAAGAAAATACTGGCACGATAAATGACAAGAAAACGGTCGGTAAGAATACTGCCTTCTATAACGCTTGCTCGGAGATACCCCCATTGTTACAAAGAAAACGTTTACAGGCGTGCTCTTCTTTTATAAAGCTGTACCTGTTGCACGCACACAGAGGTTCCTTCAACAATGGATCGTTTACATAGACATAGGGTTGAATTTGCTTCGTAGCTCGTTAACATACCCTACTACGCGTTCTGCGTCGGTAGACGACGGATTGCGATTCATAAAACAATGTAAGAAGTTTTTATGCTCCACCCTAAGATAGAACTAATCGTTCACAATAAGCGACGTACGAGAATACTTACTCTGACCGTTATTTACCTACATACATTTACATATAATATAAGAACTGAAATATGTTATTTAAATAGGTTCATCTCGTTTGATCGCACGTACGTATTTTAC
Source organism: Notodonta ziczac (assembly GCA_918843915.1). Classification (NCBI taxonomy): domain Eukaryota; kingdom Metazoa; phylum Arthropoda; class Insecta; order Lepidoptera; family Notodontidae; genus Notodonta; species Notodonta ziczac. Next base: position 9,741,973 of record OU974043.1, on the reverse strand, counting down.
TATCTCATTTTATTTATTATATACTAGATGAAAACCCGGCTTCGCTCGGGTGAAATGTGACTCATAATACACAATCTTCTACAAAACAATTATTTTACAAAATTTGTAGATATTTATGTAGGTATCGGTTTTCAAGGAATATTAGGTAAGGCATAGATTTGTATAGCATTGTCCATTGAAATTAATACGAAAAAAAACATGAAAACTGAATTTGTTTGTTCTGAAAGCCCCAATCTTCTTCTTCTTTCTTTAAAAATATGGCCACCCATTTTAATAGGTATTTCGAATAAAGACTCATTTACACACTGAAAACACTGACACTAACTGACAGGGATTCGTTCATAGAAAATTTAGCGGTACTGTGCCAAACTTGACGGAACTGGCAATATGGCGAAAGATTGCCTTTTGCACCGTTAGAATTTAACAAAATACTCGACAATCCGAATTTTGCGGATATATGTTGTCGACTCGGAATCATTATTTTTTTATGTTTTATTATTCTGGTAAGGTTTTAATCGAGTCTACCGTACCCCTGATCGGAATTATTAATATAGAAGATACTCTGTAATTTAGTTTCCACTGGGTCAGTGACATGTATGACCCACTGAGGAGGGATTGGCTGAAAATCTGCGCTGGGAGAGTCTCGTTCTTCTCCAGCACATGCTGAGCCATTACCTTTCGGCATAATTCGCGCTGAATGTGTGTCAAATAAATGTTTCTTTCTTTACTATCTTTCTTTTAAGCACATAATTTCTATCAAATAAAAGATGCATCAAATTAATTATCACTGAAAGTGTTTATGATCCACTAAAATTTCGTCGCTAACCCATTCATAAATAAATATATCGCTCGTCTGTCCGCTCGTAAGCTGTACGTTCATCTACCATATAATTCTGTTAGTCTGGTTATATCTACTAAATATTCAAAGACGGAGACGCGACTAATGGAATTTCAAATAACATACCTACAACATGCGGGGACCCGATTTAGCACCAGTTGCGAAGTTATGAATAACATATCGTTATTATTTATAAATAGTACATGGAAGCACTCAATATTGTTGAGTGTAAACTTGGCTTGGAAATGTTATCAAATTTCATTTGGCTTCGGACTGATTGCCCCTTTCTAGGATGATTTCAAAAAGTCTCATACTAACAAAGTTTTAAGTAAATGACCCAATGTTCATTTGTCCGAGGGAATGCTGCCACTGGTTCTATTTAATAGCACACTAAATTGGCCATCCCCTATCCCTTAGAGGGTAGGTACTATAAATGTTATGAAGTGAGATTCGCAAATTGAATGAGAGACCTTTCCCTGCCGTGACTTGGCCGTTAACATAATTTCTCTTGGTTAGTTCAATAAACATACCTTCCGTATCTGCGCCCGCTCAAACATCTGCTTATTTAATTAAATTTATTAAACGAGGAGCTCCGTAATAACGACAGGAATACTAATATTTCAATTGTTAGCTTCTTCGGGAGTGGACACCTGCATCAATTTAATTTGTATGACTTGTCAAGACACAATGCTGAAGTCTAAGAGGTAATTTACACAGTTTACGAAACTAAAATTTTTCCTCACATTTCATAGTACCTATACGGAAGCCGAATACGGCCATCATTTGTCAAAAATATACAGAAAAACGTTTTTGTAATCTAAGTATCAAGTATGTGTTACAATCAATCAAGTCATTATAACATACACACAGCAAAATATAAAAAAAATATTGAATACTGGGTGAAAAAAAAGGGTGTACAATTTTTTTCAATACTTAACTTTGTAATTCTAAAACTATCAGCTTTGGAGGAAACTTGAAAAACAAAAGGTGTTATATGAATACAGCTGTTGACAATTTCACAAGTCTACAAAACCTTTAGTACTTCAACTGTCCCACAGAGCCCATAGTTTTAGATTTACAAAGACGACGCCAAGACGATATGTAGTATTTTCATAAAAAACAACCCCACATATATTTTGGAATTAGCATTTAATTATTATGAAGTAGGCGTACCATTTGCAAAAAAGAAATATTTTATTCCAGCGCGAATTATCTTAAAACAATCGCTCAACGTATTCGTAATACAAAAGTTTGTTGCTAAATCCATACTATGTGCAATTGTGAAAGTTTTATAGAAAAGCACAGCGATGCTGCGCTGCGGAGGATAAACTTTGTCTTTAGTGAGTGAACAGTGTGGGAGGGAGCGCCTGGCTGTTATTTGTTGCTAGAAACGTTCCCTCGATATCATAACTGGTTGAAATATATCGTCTTAGTATTTTTTATTTGCGGGTGTCAAACGGTTTTAGTGAGTGTAAAATCCTTTAAAGCATTTCCTTCTTGAAATCTGATCTCCTATTTACTTTATAATATCGACATAAATGAAGGCATTTTTTTCTACAAAATATGGTGCAAATTTTTCTTTACACAAAAGTACGACATCATTGTACTTCCTGTTTTTGATATTTTTTGGTGCCTAACAACGCCTATTAGTATTTGGAACCCAAATAATGTCTTAGATCAAAGTGTTACGATATTAGTAAATTTAAATTTTATTTTTATTTACACACGGCTGCGCGACTAGCAAGTTGTAAAAAAATTTCCTGAATTCATAAACTCAAAAACCTGTCACATTCGCTCTATTTAACCCTTACATGTGTACCGTTATTGTGGTATTCTGTTCATGTATCGCCCCGCCGCCCGCCAGAGCGTGTCGAGATTGCACCATTGTGGGCAGATGGCGCCACCGGCGGGGGCAGCTCATGTAATGCCTCCCATTGTTCACATAAAACGGTTCAGCTATCTGTTGCTTGAAATAGCGTAAGCTTGCATAAATTATAAAACGGGGGTTCCTGTAGTAATTTAACGCGATATAGGGCTTTTATGAGCTTGTTTCTTGTGTGTTTATTTGTTTTCTAGAGCACTTAATCAATGATCTTATAGTTGTTAATTATTGAGCTACATAACCTGGGGCCTTCGGTTCAAAACTCGGTGTTGTGAAAACTCTTCAAATATTCTTTAAGAAATCCTATGTGGATTTATAAAAGAAATGATGATTTAGGATTAGATTGGAACATAAACATGTCAAAGTAAAGCTAACTTTAATTGCATTTAGTACGACCTGCAATAGTTTATCTAGGTAATCGCAAATAAATACTTTTGTAGGTATATTAAAGAGCGACAAACATTGTTTAATTCTCCGAAATAAGTAACTGTTAATATAAAAAAATATTCAGAGATATCATATATTATAATAATATCTGATAGTTTGACCCGGTTTCACAATACAAGTATATGATATCTGCATTCATGAAAACGCGAGATTCATCTTTTATAATATCTGAATTCTTTTGAAAGTATAAAGACGTTTTCAAAGTCCAAGTACGGGACAAGAATGGAAAATGAATTGCCAGCAGTTAGCCGTCCGGAACACGCGGTATGAATGAGATAATACTTGGCTAAGGCTCGCAAAATGAATAATTTAAATTACCGAAATATTACAGAACTTGGTTTCTAGCTCAAGATGGTTATTTTCATCATGCTTATTCAGACACTTTCCATAAATAGTCAAAGTGCTTACAATACTTACTAGTCTATACAAAGAAATAAAATTGGAGTGTCTGTTTGTAATATCAAAATTAGACCTTTTCACTAAATGCATATGAAAGTACATACGACACCTATAGCAAAAACGAGATTTAATTTTTTCTTGTCTCTCTGTCTGTCTGTGTGTTTGTTCCGGGTAATCTCCGAAACGGCTGGATCGATTTTGACGGGACTTTCACCGGCAGATAGCTGATGTTATAAGCAGTAACTTAGGCTACTTTTATTTTAGAAAAACAAAAAAAAACAAATGGGTCCTGTAGCGCGGGCTCAGAACGCGGGAGCGGGAGCGGGAGCGGTTAAGCTAAATTTCACGCGGACGAAGTCGCGGGCTCAGCTAGTATTCTATAAAATGATTTTATATTTTTTACAAAGTATGTCAAGTCTGTTTTCATTGATCTGTTTTTACAGGATCTAACATTCAGATAAGTGTCAAATGTCAAACTACGTTATATATAGTAGACGATTTCTTTAAACTTGGTATTTTGGTGGTATTATTCTTTCTAAAGTTATTTGCCTACCCTAGTTTATAAGTAACTTAACGTTTTTTTCAATATTAACATACATTTTAATTGAGGTGAGGTTTGCTGACCTTTAATATGATTAATTGCAATAAAAAGATTAATAACATGCGTGTCTACGTACGGCCTTGTCCAATTAATTAAACATTTTTATAAAAGTTTATTTCATTAACTTCCCGGTTTATCATTCTTCAGTTAGGTCACGGAATATAATATGTATCTAATAATAATACTACCTATGGTTCTATTGGTGACACAGATATAGATTTACATAGATAACGCATGTATAACTATTTGTATTGAAACCAAGCGTGCTGAATTTTTAACACCCACTGTGACGTTATTATTGACGGGAAATCCAAACCGCTTCAAGGACACCGACGCCGCCGATGCCCCTCCGCCCGCTACGATTCCCTCGAGTGATTATCACGCTCATACTCATATTTTTATATCTGTAGTCGCGAGGACTGTAAGTTAACGGCGACCAACCTCGACACTTGGTCGGGGTTTTCGGACACGCTAACGTACATGCATTTGCGTCATCTATGTAAATCTATATCTGTGGTGACAGAGCTAAACCAAATCACGAGCAGAACAGCCTATATTAAAACATTTTAAAAATATGGTAGCCAAGTCGAAGCCACTTGACTACAGCTCATATACAAGCTGGCTCGGTCGGGGTGGTACTTACCTACTTATTTACTACTAGCTGAGCCCGCGACTTCGTCCGCGTGAAATTTAACGTAACAAAAATTTTATTTAACAAAAAATGTTTGTTCAGTTCCCATAGCTTACTAAAATAATGAAGTTTATAATGAAACACCGATGCTAAGTTTAATCTCATTTTTCTTTATATACTTTTTTTCTTAAATAAAATTAGCCTAAGTTACTCCTTATTACCCCAGATATCTGCCACTGTAAGTCCCGTCAAAATCGGTCAAGCCGTTCCGGAGATTACCCGGAACAAAGATACAGACCATAGATATAGATTTACATAGATAACGCAAGTATCACGATTTGTATTGAAACCAAGACACCGCTGATGCCCCTCTGCCCGCTACGATTCTCTCGAGTGATTATGTCGCAAATACTCATATTTTTTATCTGTGGTCGCGAGGACTGTAAGTTATCGGCGACCAACCTTGACGCTTGGTCGGGGTTTTCGGACACGCTAAGTATATACATTTGCGTTATCTATGTAAATCTATATCTGTGATACAGACAGACAGACATTTTTTTTTTCAATCGCGTTTTTGTTATGCGTGCCGTATGTACTTTAATTTAAGCATTTAGTGAAAAGGTGTTATTTTTATATCACAAGCAGACACTCCATTTTTATTTATTTATGTAGATTCTATAGATTACTTTACTACTATTTGTACTTACTTACTTATTTACCTTCTCACAGGAGATCGGTAGTCAACTTGGGTCGTTATTTTGGCTTCTGCATATACCGCTGCCGTGAACAGCGTTCTTGCCATACATGCATGATAAATGTATGCATCAAACTTCTGCGGTGCGGTGGGTAGTAACTAGAATGTTCTTACAAATTGATGGATTATGGTCTATGAATTAAATTATAAATAAATACACCATCATTCCTGAAATTCCAGAAGGAGCAGGCAGAGGTGGGTAGCATTTTATTTTGTTGATGGTGCTTGCTTTATAATAAGATTGTTTTTCATCTGGCTAACTTTAAGTTCTAACCATAGACTTATTTTTGCTGGTGCTAACGATCACCCTAGATAACAATAAAATTCTACGGGAATGTTTTGGATATTATTTTTTTCATTTCAGATTCTTTGTTCTATATTACGTTTACGCTTATAAAATATTACCGAGATAATATTCTTTCGTGAGATTTTATCGTCATCATGTTAGGAATAACATTTTAGTAGTTACCGAGATCTAAGGCGAAACTTAGTCGTTCGCTAACTTTCTTTGCAACAAAGTTTTTATCGCGTACCTATGATGTGGAAGAAATATAAATCTCGAGAAAATGTTGGATTCGTGATTTTAAGCGGACTTCAAAGTTTTTTCGTTTTCAAAGGTGTCCCACCGATCCTGAGTTTTAAGGACGCTACGAATTACTTAACAATTTCACGATTAGAAAGTAGGAAAAAACGTTGTTGGATCACCCAATAATGTTGGTTGCGCTACTATCTAGTTAAACCAGACCCGGTCCACCCGGTCATCCGGTCCGGACCACAGAATAAATAAGCCTGGTCTGTTGATTTAACTACTACTTCTAACAATATCTTATATATAGTAGTATCATCATCCCATCATACGCCATCATACGCCATCATACGCCATCATACGTAAGAAATATTCATTAAATTCTTACGGAAAAATTAAAACTCAAATCGTTTATTTTGTTAAGGCCTTAGTGCCCACTTACAATTATCTTTTTATTTAAGTATAAAACCGGATCGGAACGCGACCTCAGCTGAGAAGTTCAGCGGGCTTGTCTTTTATTATATGATTTATATTTGAAAAAAACGCCAGTTACTTATACTTCATATGTACGTACATACCTACCTACATCACATATAGTTTATATATAAAATATGGAGTTTCGGCAATTTTTTTTTCGCAATCAGCAATTCTCAAACGGCATTATGCGAAGGCCGGGAAAGATAAATTCGAGCATCGTCAAGGCGGAAAGGATGGGCGCTTGACGAAGTGAGGGTAGGGGGGGTCGAAGCAGATTCCCTGAGCGTGGCTAAGTGTCCGTCAGGTCGAGAGCACTCTGAATATTATTTTAATTTACGTTAGCCATGATTTAGAACAGGGCGCGCCAAGAGTTGATTATAATTTATTATTATTCCCAGTATTGGGGTCGGCTTCTATTGTATGAAGACTGATTATATAGAGCACTGCCCAGACGGTCTACCTGTAACCTGAGGTCCTTACCTATATTAAATAGTTAGCCGCTGTTAGGATTTTACAGACTTTGCATTGAATAAGTAGATCGTATTTATTACTAGCTGTGCCCGCCGACTTCGTACGCGTAGTATTTAACGTAACAAAAATTTCGGGACAATCGGTATAAAAAGTATCCTATATGTTAATCCCGGTTATAAACTATCTGTGTTCCAAATTTCATCCAAATCCGTTCAGTAGTTTTTGGGTGAAGGAGTAACAAACATACATCCACACTCACAAACTTTCACATTTATAATATTAGTAGGATGAACTGTTTGTAGTTTCATCGTCGTATACTTTTGTTGGTTTGTCAACTATTCTCAATTCAAAAGTTTTCTGGAAGAAGTCCCGGCCCGCGTAAAAAGACTAACGCGCACTGAATGATAATTTAAATACTTCTATATATATATAACTCAAAGGTGACTGACTGACTGACTGACTGACATAGTGATCTATCAACGCACCGCCCAAACCACTGGACGGATCGGGCTGAAATTTGGCGTGCAGGTAGATGTTATAACGTAGGCATCCGTTAAGAAAGGATTTTGATTAATTCTACCCCCAAGGGGATAAAATAGGGGATGAAAGATTGTATGAAACTTTGTCAATTTTAAACCGATAGGGCTGAGACTTTGCATGCATAAAGCTACTATGACGTAGACATCCCCTAAGAAAGGATCAAAATTCCACGCGGACGAAGTCGCGGGCTCAGCTAGTTTATAATATATTTATCTATCTACGTACCTATCTGTATTTATGAACTGACTTTAAATTCAAGTTTATTTAAACGGTGAACATAAATTCCAGCTTATTCAGTGCCTTAAGCTGTATACCCGGATATAATATGCCTATGGGAACAGTAACTAGTGAACATCGGACGGCACTCCATAAAATCGTTAACAGACCTATAAAATTGTAGAATATAAACACGCTCTTTAAAGCAACCGCTACTGTTTATTGTTGGATCGCGTTAAAATAATCGTTAAAGGTCTGTAATGTTCATAACACTCTATACATATAGTAATGACATTTTCTTCGTCATATCATCCCATAAAAATATCCCAAGGGTTCAAATTTATAACCCACGTCCGTTTTTAGAACTACCGAAATAAATAATAATAATATTTTGTTAGATACCAAATAAGGTCGCTATCCCAATACGTTTATTTACAGCCTCCACTAGATAGATCGTACGTGATAAGTCACCTTCTAAAAATAAAGGATCAGACTGGGAGAAGAGGTCATATATATAATATACCATATTTTTTCACCAGAACTTTTAAATGGAACACCAAATATTTATTTTCATTACTCATACTCGGAAAGTAGGTCTGAAGGAGCGAGTTGAAAGTAATACTTTTCCGCACTAGGGAGAATTGCTGCCAAATTATTAAAAACTAGCTGTGCCCACGGACTTCGTCCGCGTAGTATTTAACGTAACAAAAATTTCGGGGTTATCGGGATAAAAAGTATCCTATATGTTAATCCCGGTTATAAACTATCTGTGTTCCAAATTTCATCCAAATCCGTTCAGTAGTTTTTGCGTGAAGGAGTAACAAACATACATACATACATACATACATACATCCACACTCAAAAACTTTCACATTTATAATATTAGTAGGATAAATTTGTTATTTTTTGACATTTCTATTGAACCAGGCTAACGAAAAAAATTAAAATAGGCGGCAAATGGCAATCCGACCTTCATTAGTTTTTTCGAGTTTTAGAGTATTCATACTTCCTTGTATTATTTCTTTAGCTAATTCCTGTTTTTATTTTTACTTTCCTTGTATTCGTAATGAAAAGCATAGTGTTTACCTCGGGTGAATGACTTATTTTGTCCCTCGAACTATTGGCGACTCGGGACAAAATAAGTTACCTTAACCCCTTGGGTAACAATGTACTATTACATAGAAAACAGAAACTATTTATTTTCTGAAGTCGGTAAAAAAGGTTGCAAGGTCCGATGCGTGTGAGAGTCTTGAAAACTGCCCGGTATGAACAAACAGCTCCCGCATCTCACAAAAAAACCACATCTTCAATACATATTTAGTAATTTATATAGTTATTTTTATAACTTTAAAGCTATTAGTTCACCATTCGGCGCTAACCAGGCCAGCTACTCAAATCGTAATAGAAAGGCAAAAGCTAGCGATTCCGTTTGCGTTGCTCCGCTTTTGACGTTTTGCTGACACCATACAATATCAATGTCAGTAGAAATCGTGTCAGCAAAACGTCAAAAGCGGAGCGTTTGAAACGTAATCGCGAGCGTTTGCTTTTCTATTACGATTTGAGTAGCTAGCGTGGTTAGGGTCCAGGTAGTTAGTAAGGGGTAGTAATACCCTTTGAATACCTTCTTACAGAAAACCGGATATAAGCTATTACAGCTGTATTTCGAACGATGAGTGCGAGAGGCCCAAACCTCTTCCCACCTCTCCTTCTGTATAATAATAATAATCACAAAATATTATAAACTAGCTGTGCCCACCGACTTCGTCCGCGTAGTACTTAACGTAACAAAAATTTCGGGATTATCGGGATAAAAAGTATCCTATATGATAATCCCGGTTATAAACTATCTGTGTTCCAAATTTCATCCAAATTCGTTCTGTAGTTTTTGCGTGAAATATTAACAAACATACACTCAGAAACTTTTGCATTTATAATATTAGTAGGATTACTGCATAATATTCTCTTAATATTTCATTTGCTTTTCACCCATCTATGTAATTTTGTAACTATTTGATCGGCGGGTTGGAAGTTCGTTCGCCGGATCTGTTGTATAATTAAAAACAACCAGTAAGTTTTTTTTTATAACTCCACATAATATAACGTAATTTCTTGCCTTTGTAAGGTAAAGGATTTTTTTTTGAAAATAATAAAATAAAATTTATATTTCTTTATCTTAACCATGTGAAATTATTTCCAAGGTTTACCACGCTTAATTTTCATTCGCATCTTACAAGCACCCCACTGATGGAGGGATTTAAGACTTAAAATTTGAGAATTATTAAGCGACAGTAATCCGCCGAAGAATTTACCCCATGAAACAGAATTTTCAGGTTAATGAAATGCTAAATTAGGTGTTTAATTCTGTACAGCGTAATTCTGTTGAGACGGCTGTTTCGTTGTTCGGCGGAGTGTGTTAATTAGGTCAAAATTGACGATTTGGGAAAGGCGGTAGGTTTGAACAGGGTCCAGTTCTAATACCTACGTTGAGTTTGATTGTTTTAACAATGCAAGTGATTGATAAATGAGTTCAGTCTGACTGTACATAATTTGGTGACAGTTAGGTGATTTTTTTTACAACTTCAATCGTAATTTTTTTGTATGCCTAATAAACTCGGCACCACTTGCGACCTGCTTGATGTTAAGCAGGTACCATAGCCTATAGACGCTTGCAATCAATTGCTCGCACTTTGCCGACTTGAAGGGGGGAGTGGGATAGAGGGAGGTGAAGGAGGAAGGGGCTGGGGGTTGTTCTACCAGATCTCATAAGGAAACGCAGGTGTAATAGTTATGTTAGCCGATCTCTTGTGAGAGTGTGGTACTACCTTGGTTGAGCCAACCCATAATACTTATCATACTAATATTATAAAGAGGAAAACTTTGTTTGTTTGATTGTAATGAATAGGCTCCGAAACTACTGAACCGATTCGAAAAAATCTTTCACTGTTGGCAAGCTACACTATCCCCGGGTGACATAGGCTATAATATATTTTCAAAAAAATTAGGGATCCTTACTAAAGCTCGAATAATGTAACCGCAATGTACCCGTGCGAAGCCGGGGCGGGCCGCTAGTATATATATAAAACTCAAAGGTGACTGACTGACATAGTGATCTATCAACGCACAGCCCAAACTACTGGACGGATTGGGCTGAAATTTGTCATGCAGGTAGATGTTATGACGTAGGCATCCGCTAAGAAAGGATTTTGATTAATTCTACCCCCAAGGGGATAAAATAGGGGATGAAAGTTTGTATGAAACTTTGTCAATTAAATTCCACGCGGACGAAGTCGCGGGCACAGCTAGTGTAGTTATAAAAATTGTTATTGTTATTACAATTATAAACGGTTCAACTATGTAGGTACCTCAAGAAAGTCACAGAAGTTTTAAAATCATTGCCATTTTACCATAATGGGGGAACCCATTATGGTAAAACTAGCTGCGTAGATTGCAAACTTTTCTAGGAATGTTTCATTTTAATCTTTGCTAGAACGAAGTTCAAATAATTCTTACTAGATAGTTTCAAAAACTCAATCTGCCCCTTTATTTGTAATAATAGGTAAGTACGTAGTTAATTTATAGAAAACATTTTTTGTTTCATCACTTTAATGCATTTTGCTTATTCCTATTTATTTCAAATATAAATACCTATATAAACGTACTTACCAATGGTATTTCAGATGGTTCGCTGCTTTACGACTATATGTTTAGTAAGATAGAACAGTATTTTTTACTAAAAATAATAATACATTTTATATATAAATAAGAGTATGAAACAGAATTTACAATGAATGTTTCAGATTGTTAATCTGGCTTGCTCATACTGTATCTTTGAAAGAGATTTTCTTTGAGATGGAAAACGGTGTACATACGGTGGCTTGCAGTTACGCTTTGTGACTAAACTCGTGTTATAGTACGTGTATTGGTGTGTGAGCACCACGAGAGAGAACTAAACTTAAAATAGTTCTGTTAACGAGAACTGATACGAAAATATTTTTTTAAAGCGATGCTTCTATACGGACGTCCGGAGTGCTCGCCATGCGTCGCCGCAGCATATTTTAATGCTTAGTTCCTACGCTTTATATCATAAAGCTTCGCTTCTTTCGGGCATCTCTGGACGGCACTGTTTTAATTTTATTACATTACTAGCTGTGCCCACGGACTTCGTCCGAGTAGTATTTAACGTAACAAAAATTTCGGGATTATCGGGATAAAAAGTATCCTATATGTTAATCCCGGTTATAAACTATCTGTGTTCCAAATTTCATTCAAATCCGTTCAGTAGTTTTTGCGTGAAGGAGTAACAAACATACATACATACATCCACACTCACAAACTTTCACATTTATAATATTAGTAGGATTTGTTTTTAATATTTCGCTTTGAGTTACCCCAGGTACCGCAGGCTATACCTTGCAATACCAAATGTATTGCTCAACCGTTATCGCCCGGGGAGCGGGGCAGAGGGAGAGAAAGGGAGTGGGGGGTTAGGCTTCCGTCTCCCTCACTCATTGTACGAAGCGCATCTTCTGTGAGAGGCTGGTGCTACCCCGGTAGGGCCAACCCGTAAATGAATTGTCGTCAATTGGCTACAACTCGTGTCTACCGCCGTGAAATCGTTCCTCCAATAAAAACAACTGACTATCGGCGCGCGTCTACTTTTTCCAAATAGTTGCCACCGTTCTATGAGAACGTGTACTCAGTACTCACAAAGCAACCGAAATTAAACCGTGCGTTCGAGCCGACAAGTTCCGTGCGCTTAATTATGCATTCCGGACTTAATTACAGGTAACATGACGGTAGCGTAATGACAAACGCCCCCTGAGCCGGAACTCGCCAGAGCCACTGGGCTTAGCTGAATTCACGCGTGATGAGACATTGAACACTCTACCCTATAAGCATGAGCAGGACAGAAGCATTTTTAGTGTACCTATACATGAAAATTAACCGGGCCAATTGATTTCAATTTAGTTGTAGTGGGCTATTTTATAAATGCAAAGATATAACCGCAATTACCTATTGGAAATTTTGTAATGAAAGTTATATTGCTCGTAAATTAAAGATAATACTTCTTAATTGAAATAAAACTATTTTTACGGATTATATCGCGTTTATTTTTACTTTTCATGTTCCCGACGTTTCGGTTGCTTTACAGCAACCGTATAGTTTTATTTCAATGTGTAGTATTCGCGTAAATATAAGAAATCAATATAATACTTCTTATTAAGAACCACTTCTTAAGCTTAGAAATCAAAGTTTCTGGATAGTTTAACTCCATGCGACCAATTTATTTAGTACTCCAGCACTCACAGTTTCCCAAAACGTGCTGAGAGTCATGTTACAACAAGTAAAATAAAATTATAAATTGCATTTTAAAATCCATACAGTATAAATAAAAATTAAATCTAATACATTAATTAAAATTGGCTAAAACAATGTCGCAGGTACTGTCAGTATGTAATTCTTAGAAAATAAAACGTTCAAATAGCATATTAATTCAAATCTTATATTGATGGACACTAACTATTACATATACTAAGAAAATAGTCTGAATTTTTACAAATATTTTCCTTTGAAAATGGATAATACCTATAAAAATACGTAAATCTTCAGTTGAGTACGAAAGATTAACTCAATAATCTTTACAGCTTCACAAAGATAGTTTAAATTAATAAAAAGGTGTTTTAACCGATATTTACTTGAAGAACTTGAATTTTCCGAGATTTTTTCAAAGCTGCTCTGCTACGCTTTCATTTGGACTTTCATCTATTTTATTTATAAGATGCTGGAGGACGCGTATAATTTTATGGAGCACTTCTAGAAAGGAATACATCCCGAAGATTATTTTAAATAATATTTAAATTAAATAGAGCACGCTCTATTTATTTTAATTCTTCTATTTAAGACCTCAATTACGGCATTACCTAATAATAGCGTGTCTTACCACCGTAATACCTTCCTACATCTGTTACTTTCTTTTCAATAACACAGTAGCAATAAACGAACATCCTGTAACTCGGCAGGCAACCGGAATAAATCCAATAGGTCGTCATTCCCTCGGGCGGGACATATTTAGCCACAGAGCAGATAATTGCTTTTGCCTGACAGAGATAATTGAGTTATGTCCATAGCATTACGTGCTTAGAATTCACTCCATTTTTATGTTCCATGGTACTTTTGTTAGTTGGCCCAGAATGTTTTATTGTTGCCACAACGGCAGTTAAATGTTGAAGTAGGTGTGAAAGTTCAAAATGAGCCACAGAGGTTTTAAGTTAGTTACGCACTATGTTGTTATTATGTAGGTACTTAGACAGGATAGAGAGACGAAAACGAAAAAATAATTACATGAGTGTTTAAAAAAATGTAATACCTATACTCTTTTGACGTTTGGGACTTGACGTGGCGATGGTCTATATTCGTTGCGGCAGAGGTTTATTTAACGCTAGTTAGTTACCTATAGGTATTTTTCTTTGAGTTTATTTTGGTATTCGCTGGGAACGATAAAATTAGAATTATACCTAATCTGGGGATAACATTATATTACAGGTATTCTAAATTCCAAATATTGTATAATTTGGCGGCTTGTCCGAAAAATATAAAGTGGTTGAGCGGCCTCTCGTAATTCCAAAGTTTCATGATAAATGTACTGAATAATTGATCGCAATGTCGCCGCTGTCAATTTAGCACCAGTTTAGTGGGACCCCTTGTTTTTAGGGGAAGGTAGTGTCCGTTCTTCAAATATTTAATCCGTTATTATAACAGTCAGCCGCATCTCCTCTTTTATAATGAATAATTACGCGAGTGGATGTGTAATGAGCGAGCCCGCGTAGACACCCTTATGGTAAATTAACACCTCAGCACTATTTATTATGAAAACTGTGAAACGAATCATAGGTATGCAAAGGGCCATCCCTTACAGCAATTTTGCGGATGCCCCGTATAATCAAATTAAATAGTGCCTGAAAGCCTGAACATGAAACTTGAAAACATAATATTACGTAATACCTATACCGCGCGGTCGAGCTGACCCTTACGACCTGCCGGAACGTTAGGGAGGGGTGAGTAGTAGTCAATAAAGACATGGTAAAAATTCGTGTCAGTGCCTGTCCGGTTAAGAAAATACTAAGAGAAAGAAGTTCGTTAGAAATAACATTATGTGATGCGAAAACATTTTATCAACTATTTTTTTTCACCACAGTTTTGGTAGTTAATAGTAACTAGTGACTACTAGTTACTATTAACTCGGGGGACTCCCCGCGGTCGAAATTCGACCATAATTCATTAAACCAAAAAAACACCTTAATCCCGCCTTCCGAAATAAAGAAAAAAACTGTCCCAGTTTGTCAGTCAGGCAGTTACCGAGTGGAGGTTACAAATGTGTGTATGTGTCAATTCATGGTAGTGTGTGTAATAACCTATTTATTAGTTTAATGTATTTTTATGAAAAATATATTAACATTGTGCACTCCTTCGCTATATAAACTATAAGTGTGGGAAGTTTCATACTCCTCCATTCGCGCTATTTTCGTAAAAAGGGGTACGAAGTTTTTTTCTTCACGTATTAATATAATGATAAATTATAATGATTAAGGTAGGTGGACGCATTGATGGTCATGCAGTTTAAAATAGATAATGAAAAAATCTATATTTTTACCCGAACTGAGATACCTATTGAAATTAAAATCCGCTCGATTTCGGGCATAATACCGTTGTGCCATTATAAAGTGGACACAATATTGCTGTTATCTCACAGACAGTTACAGCAGTGCAGTGTCGGAACCCGATTTATATTCGACAACGATATCCGCCATTCGTTTTCATAATGTCCGATGCGAGAACCATTTTACACTGGAATGTGTTTTCAATACTGCACACATAATCATTACATAGTATAAAACAAAGTCGCTTCCCGCTGTCTGTATGTCCCTATTTATGCTTAGATCTTTAAAACTACGCAACGAATTTTGATGCGGTTTTTTTTAATACATAGAGTGATTCAAGAGGAAGGTTTATATGTATAATACATGCATAATATAGTAGAGAAACACTGATAATTTATTGCATCCGTGCGAAGTCGGGGCGGGTCATAAGATAATAATGTTAACTTTCTTGTTGGAATACCATATAGTGCTTAAATAGAATAAATGAGGTCATAATACGACCGCTTGGCTTGTTTAGAGCGTAGGCCGCTCGGCTCACTGCACATGGTGATCGGGGGCTCGATTTCCGCCAAGGAAAAATTCGAAAATGGCCTTTTCGTAATTTGCCTGGGTGTCACTGGGATCGCCCCCGGTCCATTGTACGGTACGCATAGTACAAGCATTGCATAGTTTGGGACCATACAGTTGGTGTGTCAGCCTGGCGATTTTTATTTTAATGTATTTATCAACAAATTGACAATTAAGGGGAACGTATTATAAGTTTCATTACGAAGGACTTAAGGTGCAAATTATGTTAGGCTACAAATAAATCTGACACGTATATAACTATCGCTGTCTTCTCTGTCTTCAAATGATAATGACACGTCATTAAATCTAGACCAATCAGGGACAAGAGCTGACGTCACCCATTAATTTAGATCACAGCCTGCACTCGTACCGTCATTATTTCCAATTTACGACACTAGCGGGCAATTTCTCACAATTTGCGACAAAACTCGCAATTTGATCGCGAAACGCGCGCCATTCCATTTATTTATCGGAGATTACAGCGGTGAGCCCGCGTCGGTAATCGCCAACACCAACGATCCGCAGCTCCTGTTCGATAAATGTCGATTAGTCTAAATCCCTTTAACTAGGAGGGTTTTCGATGTTTCCGTCCGGGTTTAGAGAAACGTAGGTGTAATTTTAGGTCATTTAGAAATTGGACCATATATCTCTGTGAAAAGCGAAGTGAGTCCATAACAACACGAGGATTTTGGGGTATAATAATCGTAATTAAAACTTGGGGCGGTGATATTAAATTTAATTATTGGTCGGCGGAAGTGTTAAAATATAAGTTTCGTCTAATTCCAGTTACAGTCCTGTCCATATACAGTGTGTAAGGGGTATCGTAAACGAAAACTGATACCATGGATTCAACTCATAATTCTGCACCCTAGAGTCCCCTAGAGTTGAATTCGATATTTTCATGTATTTAGCTAAAAAATTTCAACATTTTAAAATAGATTTTAGCATGAAATCATTATATAAATGTATCTCAAGTTATTTTACATAAATAAATGAATAATTTTAATTCGAGACATAAACTGCAATGCAAATTAAAATTCAATACGCTCAAGCGCCCATTTCAGCGCCCCTTCCACCCTGTATACTTAACAGTTGGTGATTATGTTACTATAGTATCTATAAAAAGTTCAGGGAACGTCAACTATTGGGTCAAATCAAATAAAAGAGACCTTCTTTAAGAATGTATTTACTTGTCCATGTTATTCTTGCCCTTCCACCACTGTATATAAATTAACAGTTGGTGATATATGTTACTATAGTATCTATTAAAAGTTCAGGGAACGTCAACTATTGGGTCAAAGAGACCTTCTTTACGAATGTATTTACTTGTCCATGTTATTCTTGCCCGAGGTCAGTTTGCTCGTATCGCGACAGTAAACTCAAAATTTATGAACCTCTTTCTTGACCTCACTGCAGGCCCTTTCCAAAGGTCACCGCTGTAAATGTTACACGAGGCTATTTATATGCAGGCAACAATGTTATAGTAAGTAAGCATGCAAGTATAATGCAGTGGGTTATTTGAAAGTATGGTCTCTAACATAGATATTGCTAAGGTGCATAATGCATTTCACTAATAAGACATTAAAATCATAAGTACCGATTCGTTTTTTGACATATTGTTTAGTTATTTTTGAAGCATTATGATTAAAAAATGTAAAAATAATATATTGTTCGCTAAAAGTACATATTTATGACGTCATAATACATCAGTCAGTACAGTTTTTTTACTTTAAACGTCTGTATTTCTGCCAATCTAAAGGTTATTTTGTAAATTATTACATTACTTAGTTATCGTAAGATATACTTAATAGTTATGCAATTAAAAAAAATGTTATCATCCCCAATGCCAGTAAATGCCAACTACTAGGTACTCTTTTCTTTTCACAATAAACGCTAAATTCGACTGAGTCACGTTCAAAACTTTTGGTCTATCTAACTATGCGAGGTATGCCGACAGTCAGGCAACAAGGATTGATAAACAGCGTCATCTAGTGTTATACCTATTTCATTTGATGTGTAGTTCGTACGGAATTTGAGCCGGTTAACGCACGAGCGACGCGTGTGAATAATGTAAGCCACTTTATTTAGGTATAATATACACGCAATCCACCCGACGCAGGTCACTAAATACATGACATTATATAATGTCTGAAACTCTAGTTTATACACAGAGAAGTAGAGATATAATAATAGTTTAGCCCTCATTGACGTCCCAGTCCTGGGCAAGGGCCTCCCCTCACTACAAGAGGGATTCAGGCCGTAATCCACCACGCTGGCCCAGTGCGGGTTGGCGGATTTCACATGTCTTTCAAAATTCGGTTAGATTTTCTAAGACATGTAGGTTTCCTCACAATGTTTACCTTCACCGTAAGCAAGTGATAATAATATAGAAATTATGATTCGCACATAGATTTCAAAAACCCAGAGGTGCGAGCCAGGGTTTGAACGCAGAACCTGGAGCCCGCAAGACGCGTGCTTAACAGTCGGCTATCACTGCTAGGTATATAGTAGAGATATATCCTTTTGTTTTTCACAGACATTACCTTCCACGCGAAAATATTGTTTTGAATTTTATTGGTTAATTAAACTGAGAGCGAAGGCGTCTGAAGCGATGTTGCAGTAACACTTGTTTTACGCGTCCGCCTTCAAGCGTTAAACCAACAGTAAGGCGCTGTTTTTGTTTTTAGTGCTGTTGAATCTGGCTGTGTTTTTGTGGTGACCTTGTTATGAGAAGGTCGAGCACTATATACAGGTTGAAACAAAAAGGGTATACTTTTGTTTTTAAAACTTAACTTTGTAATTCTACAACTATCAGCTTTGGAGAAAACTTGAAAAAGAAAAGGTGTTATAGGAATACAGCTGTTGACAGATTTCACAAGTCTACAAAACCTTTAGTACTTCAACAGTCCCACAAAGCCGATAGTTTTAGATTTACAAAGTAATGTTGCAAAAAAAATAGTATACCCTTTTTGTTTCACCTAGTATATATAAATAAAAACCTAAAAAGTAAGGAAACGATATATTATTAATTTCGTATTATTGAATAGCGTTTTTTTAAACATGTTATGTTAACTAAAATATATGATTGGAGAAAAAAAAAACCAATAATGGAATTCTATAATGCTTAGCTTCGGGAAATTTGGATGTCAATATTATTCGTATTTTATAACTATACCAGTGTTTTAGTGTTACATCGTTCTTTTGTTAAGGTAGTAAAGTAAGTAGGTCATAAAATATCGCAAATTCTAAACTGCATTATTAAGTAAAAGTCATAACAAAAAGAAAACATTACTCAAGAGGGCAATAATTTCGAATAAAAAATAAACTGGGCCAATAAAAAGGGAATATCGGGCGCGCGGCGGTGCTTGCGCCAAGTTATCTCCAGTCTTACCGAAATGAAGCTTAACCCCTTTTATTACCTTGTAAATTCCGTATCCAGTAAAGTAACATTAAAAAATAAAAAATAATAAGCACTTTTCTTCTAGATTTCAGCTGTTTTACCAGCCAAGGCATTAATTAGAAGTTAGTTCTTATTAAAATTAGTTTTTATTGCAACCAAACATCTACTTAATTTCGACTCGAATATCAGAAATACTTACGAAATAGGTATAACGGTTATACATTTGGGTATGTAGGTACCCATGTTTCTCTCTTGACTTATAATAATAATAATAATATTTCTTTATTTTTAAATAATAAGCTGTCTCTAAAGGTTGCAGCCAGCACTCATAATAGTATTAAACTGTGCTATGAGTGCTGAAATGAACTTATGAATGTGCTAAGATAATTTTTTTCTAAACTGAACCCTTTTGTTTGTAATAATGGGGGTGAAAATGGTATGAGATTAGCCACGGAATGGTTAACCACTTTTCCGAAGTAGGTACCCACGTAGTAACAACATTCGCTTCAACCTCACTACTAAAATATTATGCTCTATTTCTACTGTTTTAAATATCGATCGTCTCAAAATGGTAGCGCAGCCGGTATACCGTTTCATTTCATCGGGGAACTCGAGATATTTTGCCAACGGAACGGATAGCTGTTATTCAAGATGCAACGTCGAAACGGCCATCATTCTGTTGTTGTGTAGCACTATTTTGTTGTGTTGATGTGTAGATTGTTGTTGAATGTTTTATTCAATACTAGCAACTCGCCCCGGCTTCGCACGGGTATTTTTACTCGATCTAAGATAACCGCATCAAAATCCGTTGCGTAGTTTTTAAAGATATGCAGCATACATAGAGACAGACTGCGGGAAGCGACCTTGCTTTATACTATGTAATGATTAACATGGCGCTGTTAGCAAAACAAATTTAAATAAATTTATGTTTTGCGTTGGTATTGGTTATTAATAATATTGATTTCGCGATATACATATTTTGTCGTGCGTTAAAATGAATGTTTCTTGAAATCAATTTTATTCCTTGCGTGTTTATAATATGATATAATTTCGTAAATATAGCTCCAATTATAAATTTTCTTGGAATAGAAGCAAAATTAATTCAAATTGCGTTCTCAGAAGCTTAACATAATTTATTAAGAAGCTATTTCGATATGTACATTATTCGCTTCATCGACTTAATGTATGTAGTTGATTACCCATTAGAATTTTATTGAACTATCATTATTGGCTCCCATTATTATCATAATAGATTTTTTTATGGATTGCGGCAATTCAATAAACGCAATTTATAGGAACATTCTAATTTCTTATGGGAAATTAATATTATGTGAAAAAAAACCGAATGTCAAAGGCATTTTCAATTCCACCATAGATGTCATAGGTACCCAAGTAGAGTACTTAGTAGATTAAGCCTCCTACTAATACATTGACCTCAAGTCTGAGAGTGATTCCAGTATAAAATTGCATGTTAAAATCACCGCTATATTATTAACTAGCTGTGCCCCCCGACTTCGTCAGCGTAGTATTTAACGTAACAAAAAATTCGGGATTATCGGGATAAATAGTATCCTATATGTTAATCCCGGTTATAAACTATCTGTGTTCCAAATTTCATCCAAATCCGTTAAGTAGTTTTTGCGTGAAGGAGTAACAAACATACAACCACACTCACAAACTTTCACATTTATAATATTAGTAGGATAGGATTTTGATACTAATTTTTAATTAATATTATTATTATTATTATTTCTAGATGGAAATATCCCAACAGGTACCTAACCCATGACGCGTGGTTTATACACACGGCTGTACCTATATCGAACAACAGATTACTTACACACTTAACAGATTCGGAGTAGCAGTCGGTTTGCATCAGATTACTTACATTGTGTATTATATATTGTGTCTGTTTATTCTCAAAAATCAAGAAAAAAATGTTGGAACTTTCGCAGTTCTGCTCGTGGGACGGGTCGCGTCTGTCACCGCCATTAGGTTAAACAACAGATTGTTATTCTGTGTTCCATAAAACGATATTCTCTCCAAATTAAACACAGCCTAACAACGTAACGTACAAGAAGGTTCCAAGCCACACAGAGACACGGGTGAATGTCAATTTCGTCAGAATAATGTAATAAACGCCGTCACGGGAAGTGTGATAAAAGAGAATTCCTTCAAATTATCCCCACAGCTTGGTACAAAAAGATCTTTTTACGTCACGGGAGCTTTACGGGTTAATGAATGGTACATCCTGGGTTTTCTTGGCCTGGTTGATATGAAATAATAAATGAATCTATACAAATAAATATAATTGGAGTGTCTGTTTGTAATATCAACGTAACACCTTTTCAGTAAATGCATATGAAAGTACATACGATAGTAATTACAAAAACGCGATTAATTCTTTTTGGCTGTCTGTCTTTCTGTCTGTCTGTCTGTCTGTCTGTCTGTGTGTTTGTTCCGGGTAATCTCCGAAACGGCTGGACCGATTTTGACGGGACTTTCACTGGCAGATAGCTGATGTTATAAGCAGTAACTTACGCTACTTTTATTTTAGATAAACAAAAAAAAAACAAATGCGTCCTGTCGTGCGGGTTCAGAACGCGGGAGCGGGAGCGGTTAAGTTAAATTCCACGCGGACGAAGTTGCGGGCTCGGCTAGTAAAAATATAAATGAAGACCGCTCGGGGCAGTTGTTTTGAGCGTAGGCCGCTTGGCTAAATACACCGGGTAATTGCGGGTTCGATTCCCGTGAAAATTTCTGAAATAGGCGCCTTTCACGACGACAATGCTTAGGTAACCAAACAAAAGTAAGAACTTGGCTGACTTTTTACCCAACACATAATTATTTACTGACGGTAATAAACATAATGCTTTACGGTCAATATACGCGAGATGCTGAATAATTAATTTCCTAATTGCTTCAGAACGATAATCTGAAGCCCATATATTATTATTTATTATTTGATTCCAAATTAACTGAAAGTAAGTACTTAGTCGATTATCTACATAACATGTAGTATTTAGTGAAGTTAAGGCTTTACGATCTATGTAATACGACTCAATTTAGAATTATTGACTCCCAATCCCACGTAATTGCTTCTTTCATGACGACAATCTAAAACCAATTTCGTTCCAATTATTAACTTGGATGTCTATATTTATTTGGTCGTGGTATTTACTTGCATTGAATTATCTAATATTATAAATGTGAAAGTTTGTGAGTGTGGATGTATGTTTGTATGTATGTATGTATGTTTGTTACTCCTTCACGAAAAAACTACTGAACGGATTTGGATGAAATTTGGAACACAGATAGTTTATAACCGGGATTAACATATAGGATACTTTTTATCCCGAAAATCCCGAAATTTTTGTTACGTTAAATACTACGCGAACGAAGTCGGGGGGCACAGCTAGTAATAAATAAAGTGATTAAGATAATTTACATTGTTCAAGATAGATACGGGCCTCGATGCGATAGAACTCAATAATTTATATCATAATAAAGCCTTATAAAGTATCTACACTTTGTATCTATACAGAATATCTGATAAATAAATAAATATCGCCAACATGACATACCAACTGTATGGTGCCAAACTAAGCAACGCTTGTAGTGCTATGGATACCGAACAATGGACTTGCGGCGATCCTAGTGACACACAGACCAAGACAAATTACAAAAAGGCAATTCCTGAAATTTTCCCCGCCGGGATTTGAACCCGCACACAACATTTGCAGTGAGCCGAGCGGCCTACGCTCGAACCACTGCACCAAGCGGTCGTCAATTGCTGGGAGAGCTACAAATGCAGAGAAAACCAGTCCACACTATTTTTACTATTTTACAATTTCCCATAACAAGTCTATTAGTCTGTGGCATAGTTACGGAACTCTGAATCTGCGCGGAACTAATTACCAGGTTGGGTACAAGTTTGTAGAGTAGCGGAACTGCAGTGAGGCAGTTACGGTGGGAAATGACCGCAACTTCCGGTTTAAACTGCTGCAGCAGAATACATCGCCGCTGTAGTAGGACACCGCTTGTATTAAACAGATTTCGTGTGTATCACTTTAGAGAATTGTGTATAATGGAATCATAGTCTCTACGTTTTAAGATGACCACGTGGTCTAATCGTCTGTCCGTCGGTATAAACCTGTTGGGTACCTAGATCAAATTCAAATTCAAATTCAAATTCAAATATTTTTATTTCAAATAGGCCAGATTAACTGGCACTTTTAAAAAGTCAACAACTAGGTGCATGTTCCAAAACAAAGTCCTATGGAGAAGAACATGCAAGAAACTCCGTGGATACATTTTTTCTTTTGTCTTTTTTAAAATTATGTTTGTTTATTTTCATCAGATCAGAACCTCGCACACAGGTTTGATTCCCATAGGGGCGTTTTCTAGAATTGCTCCCAGGGTACGTTTCGTTCATGGTACAAACAGCCGATAATTACATCTATTTCCATCTCTATTAGGTTGTTAAAGACTTGATTGAAAAAAACATTTGGGTTCATATTTAAATAGCCACTTAATCACAGACTTCTTCATGCCTCAGATATTTTAGCGGGCTCAAAATCTAACCTGACCTGCTGCCGGCTCTAGCTATCGCTGTGATACTGGCGCGCCCAGAATGTTTTATTTTTAGCTTCAGCCATTTTGGAAGCGTAACATGCCATATTACTGTAACTTCTGGTGCTATACAATTTATTTTAGAAAATATGCTATGGGCTTGTTTGTGGGTGTGATTTCCTTGGGCTTAAAATTACAGGTTTTCAAAATTTGGGTCTAAGGGCCTTATTAATAAATCGATCTCAAATTTGAGAGCGATCTTAAGTGCGCGTTTGACACGTAATTTTGTAGTGGTATGACAAAAGAATGACATTTCCAAGGTCGCTCTCAGACTTGGGATGGATTTATTTATACAGGCCTAGGCGTATTGGAATTAATCTCAGCCCATTATTTGTAACCAGACTACTGAAAAATACTGTTGTGTGGCAATTTTCATTTATAATACATATAATACTTATTTATTTTATGCATTGGAATAGCATGCATTGGAATATCATTAATCCGCGCAGTTTAGAAAAATGCAATAGATTAAAGTTAAAGCGATTTCGGAACACATCACTCCATTCGGTCCCCCATCCAAGTACATCGTTGATATAAGGTTCAAGGCGAAGAACACATCGTAACCGGTGTGTCGCGCACCTCGGCGATCGATACCGCCACGCCGCCCCACATCTCTAAAATTATCCGATACTACTCGACACGGCGCGCGGCGTTTCGGTCGTTGCTAATGCTATCTAAGAACTTCAGGGCAATCCCACGTGGGAATATCAAGGATCGATTTGTCGGATAAGGGTTTGAGACATAGAGCGTGTCTAGTTATGGTAATGCATCCAAGGTTGTCAATTTGTGGCATCTGACCTCTTTCCTGTTTTTCTTGTTCTTTGGTGGGTTTATATGTTCGGTTATCAGCTGTTGGAAAATCAACAAAAAAAAGTAATTGAAGCTACTTAAAAAAAAACTGGGTGCGCTAAAAAGCTAGAAATAACTAGTACCTATATTTTTTTAAGTCAGTTTAAAAAGTTCTACCACCCTTGGGCTGGTGCTCTGTCGTCTGTAAATGTCAAGCCATTATAAATGGTTTGGAATTGGTCTATCAAGAGCATTCCGGCTAAGGCCTGTCATTTGCATGTCAGAGTATTTAAGAAGTTCTGAGAAGCTAATGAGTTTAGTGCATGATTTCTCGTGGTTTCATCAAATCAGCGAATAAAAGACTCTGATATTGTTGGTATAAAAAGAAAAATACAAACACTTTAGTATTAGTTAATGTAGGTTGAAGGTACTGCTCTAAATACCCAGCCATAAACTCTGGATAATATAAACCGGAGCTGCGCAACGTTCACAAACAGTACTTGAGCTACTTGCTTAGATAGCTTGCAGATATGAATTTCCCGCTTTGAGAGTTGGGCGCTTGTCTTGCAATGGGGGAGCAATTTCAGAGGTGCGATGGGGAAAATTTAATGAGGTGAAAATTCGTTATCTACACACACGTTTAAGGAAGGATGTTGTTATGTAAAATGATATACGAGGAAGGTAATATTTGTTTTGTGTATTACTCTTCCTTTCTTGTTTTCCCCTCATTCATTAACAGTATCGATTATACAATTTGCGTCATAGGGCTCTACGATCGTATACTGTACACATATGTACCTAATTTTGAAAAATGAATAATCGTGAGAATGATTCATCTAATAAACTTCTCGTCTACTTGACTCAGCGACTTGGGTCTTGGTTTTCGAGAGTGAACTTAATATAAAAAAAAATAATCGACGTCAAATTCAATTCAATTCAATTCAAAGCATTTATTTTGTTTATGCCTACGGGGGCACTTACAAATTGTCAATTTTACATTTTTTTTTCTTATATCTACAACCGGATCGGAACGCGACCTCGACTGAGAAGATCCGGCAAGAAACTCAGCGGGCTTGTCTTTTTACATGTCATTTTTTTTTCGCCAGTTACTTATCTATACAAATAAATAAAATTGGAGTGTCTGTTTGTAATATCAAAATAACACCTTTTCACTAAATGCATATGAAAGTACATACGATACCTATAGCAAAAACGCGAATTAAAAAATTTTTGTCTGTCTGTCTGTCTGTCTGTCTGTCTGTCTGTCTGTGTGTTTGTTCCGGGTAATCTCCGAAACGGCTGGACCGATTTCGACGGGACTTTCGCTGGCAGATAGCTGATCTTATAGCGGGTAACTTAGGCTACTTTAATTTTAGAAAAACATTTAGGGTTCCGCGTAATAAAATTAAAACACTTGAAATCAAAGAGTATCTCCGAAACGGCTGAACCGATTTTGACGGGACTTTCACTGTTAGATAGCTGATGTTATAAGCAGTAACTGAGGCTACTTTTATTAAAACAAAATTAAAAAATGGGTCCTGTCGCGCGGGCTCAGAACGCGGGACCGGGCTTTATTGTTAAGTTAAATTAAATTCCACGCGGGCGAAGTCGCGGGCTCAGCTAGTATTCAATAATTACAAATGGTAGTTGATATTAATATGAATATTAAAAAAACTTAGGTTCACAAAAAAGGTAGAAAAAACAAGGGGCCCCATAATTTCTTGCTATTTTCAAAATATTGTTCACTATTACTTGTCAATTCATCGTGTAATAATAGTAATATAGCCAATTTGATTGTTAAGATCAGTACCAACTGAACTTTTTTAACTATACTAATTAAATAACATCGCAAATATCTCTTGCATCAATAATAGTTAATTAGTATTCCGAAATGTGCATTCTGTTTGTACAACAAACATTTGTTAACGCGATCGTGGAGTGATTCGATTCACGCATCCGTTAGTGAGAATTGGAAGCGGTTGTCTATCAAACAGTTCGAATTAGCAATTTATCGTCATCGATATAATCATCGATATAAATCATAAACAACACTATGATGTTTAAATGTCTCAGTAACAGTACCCTTGTGAGAAAAAACCTCTTATCATTCCATGGAAGTGATGTTGAATAAACAGGAATTTCAAATTTGGAGCTTTTAAAATACATTAACTTTTTTTTTAGAATTAAGTTGCTATCAGAGGATAAGGAGCAAAGTCTAGAAATTATTTAATTTTTACAGACTTTCCTTTCACCGATATTTGTCAGGTTTAATCTACGCAGTGATTCTGATAGAACATTGATGCTCCATTCATTATTACGACAGATTATCCGCATCGTCTGGCCACCTTGCCGCACCAGTGAGGTCTACAGTCGTCACAACTATACCCAACTTCCCCGCACAATGACTCGGTCCTAAACGGAGATGGCCCATCAAATGATAATAGGCACGATCGAACGGAGGGGCCTGTAGTCGCCCGCCGTTCTGCGTATTCTACATTCGACATTAAAAAAATACATCAAAAAAAGGTTACTCTGCCGTTCCCCATGTGTGCGTTGAGTGCATTTCGCTATAAAATATAATGCTTGATTTTTCCGGCAACCCTGGCAGAAGTGCTCTTACCGCGTGTGTTACGTAACGTGTAATATGATAAGTGTAAGTGATAAAAACTATTTGACGGTGCCCCTGGGCGTGTGAGGTGTTACTCGACCTTTGTTACTGTTTAAGTAGCGAGTTGGTGTTGAATTTCGCGGTTTACGGTACCCGCGTCGAGTTCTCAGGGTAATTGGGGGTTTCACACTTGCGGTATCAGCCCTAAAAGGTAGGTGGTGGTCATGAACTTACATTTTCTCCTTCTTTAACAAGATTATTGCTGCCTGTAGAGTTGTTTTATAAAATAAGTATAGTTCGTTATTTGTCTGAGATTAAAGTATAATATCCAACATTATTTTTGTACCACGTCCACAGCCTTGGATCAATATATACGTGACCAAACCACGCCACGTCCAATCAAGTCATAAACTTGTGCGGAATATATAGTTTCCGTTGTTTTAGTGGTTAATTAACGTTATTATTCCACCCGTCGTTGGTGGAGTCCCGGAATTGAGTGTAGTTTCTGGGAATAACGTCGTTAAGGGGTAAACGCTTGGACGGCGTTGTTAGTCTGTTATATCCTCATATACATACCCCCGTATGTTATGGTTTGAGGCAGGTTGTGGTGATCGATGATCGCTTAAGGTCAGTCTTACTCCTGCCATACCTTGCAGTTGCCACAAACGGTTTTAATAAGGTCACTTTTCTATAATTAGTTTAACGGCCCTGATAATATACACACAAGAGTTGCCAGGTCTTATTTTCCTTGTAGCTCTCAATTTACCCTATATTTTGAATATCTTTTGAAAAAATCTGTTGATAAGTTTCTTCTTTTAGTTTCAATTAAAAATATTTAAGTATTATTTCACGCTGTTGTGCTACACGAACAACATTTTTATTCACAAGTTTTTATTAAAAGCCTTACTAATTTTGTTAGTACTTCTTAATGGGGTACGGAGACATTGTAAACGCCTATCTCCAGTTCTTGTCCAAACAGAGTAGGGCTCTATATAGACGGGCCTGAGCAAACACTGGAAGTGTTTTATTTACTCCAGCTCGGAAATACATACAAACATTATTATTCATCCCTCGGAAATGCTTTTAAGAAGATGTCATCTTTATTTATTTTGTTATTTCGTATATAAAGGGGAAATGGGACACCGGAAACGATTATTTTATGAGGTTTTAGTCATACCCATAGGTACGTGAAATAATAGGGATATGATGCAATGACACCCGTCACTGGTAATTCTTGTAATACTTTAAGAACCGTATTAATACATCTATCTTAAGTCTGAGAGCGACCTTAAGCACGCTTTTGACACGTCATTTTGTATTAAAATGACATTTCCAAGATCGCTTTCGGCATGAGATTAATTTATTCATACGGGCCGAAAAGAAAAATCTATTTTTTGATCAAGATAGAGACGCTTATAACATTTTGACAGCTGCAAAAACGAGATACATAAATATACCTTTGTAGTAGAGTGAATGGGATGCATAGAGCATCTTGTTCAGCGTATGAGTTTTTCGTTCATGCGGCATCAATTCTCTAATGTCAATCAGCTCTAGGGGTTGTGGCAGATTATTAGCATTATAATAAGCAGTGAGGTGTTCCCAATGTTGATATTTGATTATGTGCTGTAAAATTACTTAAAAAATGGTTGACTTTTCTTTTATTACTTTTTCTGTGTATCGTTGCTGTCTCTTATTACAGGTGCGTGAGCGCATAGCTGCATTTCTTTGGAATTTATTTTCTAAGTGCAATGCAAACAACAGCGTCTATCTGTATGACGTGACAACGACGTGATTTTCTTTGTAAACTTCAGACGAGTGAGAAGTCACGCGACAAACCACGTCATGCTAAAAGTTAAAAGTTAAAGAATCATACGCTTTAAAATATCGTTATGGTACTTAACATTTCTTGGGATTAAAATGATAATCAAATACAATAATGTCTTGGTACCTTGGTCATGATCTATGTCCGTCGAGTAATGAGATCCAGACAAGGAGCTGGATCTCATTTGTCGGCAGTCGCGTGTATTATGTAGCAAACATAAAGAAATAAAACAAAAAATAATAAAGATAAACTCACAAAGGACAGGTGTGACCCCGCTGACCTCCCGACATCTTACGATCCACTTTCCCGACATCAAAGACGAATTCATTTTGTCCGCTCACGGGCGAGCTCGTCTCGGCATCTATAAATACGAAAAGTAAAATACAGATTTTAGAGATAAAATATCATTGTGTTTTTAATTCACTGGGTCAGAGTACTCAACTATGGCCCAAACCCTCTCGAGTAAAGGCTAGCTTACCCTCAGGTTACTTATAATAATAGGATTTGCAGCAAAATATCTCAAAGCAAAACAACATTACTTGTTGATCTAAAGCAATTTGGTGAGGGCTATTTGCAAGTGTCTGAAAGAACCTACAGGACGATGCTTTTTCGTTTATAGCACTAAGCAAAAGAAATCCATTTGTCTGATGCTGTCTGAAACGTTAGGAGGTAAATCTTAAAGCAGCTGTATTCTCATAGAGGTCGTTTACATTTGGTTAATGAGGTTTAGTAGTAAGATTGTTGTTATTAGTTATATGTTGTGTTTGCGTGTTTACAGTTTGGCTCGTTACTGGGAACATGTAATGTAAAGTTTATCTCTCAGAATTAATAATGAAATTAGTACAAGCAATATTGAACTTGTGACCCGTTTTAATATTTACATTAAGCATGTGAAAATCTTAATACCACTGATTTGAATAATAAATTGTAACCTACAGTTTTTTAATATCAATTAGGTATATGATATTTAAGATTTAAAAGCAGTATTTACGTTATTTTTAGGCTGTTTTTAGTAGTTAGAATCTATGTTTACGTAATAAAGTTTTAAGGATAATTTATCATCATTAAAAATAATAGAAAAGTTCAAGTGTAAAGTCAATTTTAGAAAATCAACCTGCCATGACGTGATGATGATGTGAACTATGATAAATTATTACATAATTTAACATAGTTAAAATATTTTTATCTTCTCATAATTTGCGAGGCTCCTCCACTATCACTTGGATACTGGAAGGCGGGCCAAGCCCCTCGCCAGGAAATCGAATCAGAGCATTTTAAATTCCCCAAAGGGAGGCAAGTGGATCTCTTGATTTAATTTTATTTGGAACAAGAACGACTTCTGCTTTTAAAAGATTATGTACGCCTCGACTTTGGGGTCGGTCATAAAATGTTGTTTCTTTATTTGGAATGCGGTCTTTCTAAAAATGTTTAAATTATATGTTTTACATATTACAACATTATTTCTATATAAATTACTAACGATTGTGTGATCAGTTGTTGTTCTATGTGATTATCCTCTATCTATCTTTTTAGACATAATCCTCGACATAAGAGACCTCTTCAGTGTTTTGAAGTAGAGCAGGTTAAAACCTACTCAACTCAACCTAGTAAGCAGAGTTTGTATATTATAATGTTCATCTTCTTCTCATAGTGCCTCTCCAACTAGTGAAGGTCAGCAGTCAGCTCCACACATCTCTCGGTCTCTGGCGAGGTTGAAAAGCTCCGCTGCACTTGAGACTCCCGTCCATTCTCGGATATTTCGCAGCCAAGATTTCCTCCTGCGCCCAACAGCTCTTCTACCAGCCACTTTTCCCATCAGAATAACCCTTAAAAGTGCGTATCTTGGGTGCCTTACTATATGACCTAGATAGGCGGCCTTTCTCCTTTTGATGGTTTGCATTAGTTCGCGCTTCCTCCCAACTCGACGCAGAACTTCTGCATTGGTCACTCGGTCTGTCCAGCTGTAATGTTCATAACAACGTCAATTATTGTTTTGAAAATACATCTTTATTATCGCCAAACAGTATCCTGTTTGGCGATAATAAAGATGTATTTTTAGAATTTGGGCTTCCGGCTCTCTCTCTCGTACAAAACGCTACTGTATTAGTTACTTTACACCGATCTTCTGTGAGAGGGCGGTACTACAACGGTTGAGTCATCCCGTACATGAACTGTAGCCAATTGGCTATAGGTTGACTATACCACAATAACATCCATATATTAAAACTACCTGTGCCCGCAACTTCTTCCGCGTGTAATTTAACTTAACAAAAACTTCGGGATTATTCGTCCCCTATGTTATCCCCTTGGGGGTAGTATTAATCAAAATCCTTTTTTAGCGGATGCCTACGTCATAACATCTACCTGCATGCCAAATTTCAGCCCGATCCGTCGAGTGGTTTGGGCTGTGCGTTGATAGATCACTATGGCAGTCAGTCAGTCAGTCAGTCACCTTTGAGTTATATATATTTAGATTTAGATAGTATGCGCTCTATTATACCAATATTGTCCTATAGGTCAAAGACGTTCTAACAATAATTGATACAAAAATTGATACAATCTCATTCTGCTATACAGATAAGCCAAATATCACAAGACACTACCCATCACCAATGTTTGTTACCAATTAAATTGATCCAATCTCATTCTGCTATACAGATTAGCCAAATATCACAAGAAACTACTCATCACCAATGTTGGTTACCAATTAAATTGATCCAATCTCGCGCAGGGCGGGTCGCGGACGAGTCCTGTGAACATGACCTAGTGCCCCATGACATCGGCGCACCCCTCGCCCCCACACCGTAGGCGCTCGACCCGACACGCACACAGACACACACGTAAGTATATATACCTACTAATACTATATTCTATATTTAGACGGTTGAAGGTAATCCGTGGTTTATTCGTGTGGAAGTTGGATTTGGTTGACTTATTTGAAGTACCTACTTACTTGCCTGCCTACTACCCCCAACTTAACTTGCCTGTTTTGTTTGATGATCAGATTGGAATAAATCCTGGTTAATCGTGTTTGCGCTGAAGAACAAATGGTCGAAAATCTTTTTTAGTTCAACGTTCATTACGCCTCGCTGCATCAAAATTTAAGGTTCCGAATTTCTTCTTTGCTTTTACGGTTTTAGCACATTGCTGTTAAAAGAGTCCTATAATGTGGTATAATATTGCTATTATATATTGCGTAAAAATGTTTAAATTCTTTCTTCTTAGGATATCCTAACAGCCGATGATTCCACCCAATGATTGTCCAGAGTCTATAATTCTATAATCTTAGAAGAAACCCTTGGGTTCCTTACCCTAATTTCATAAATATGTATATACTCGAACAAATTGAGTTTAGCTACAATCCTTAACCCAACGAAACGAATCTATAAAATAGATGAACTGTAGGGAAAATAGAATTTGATATCGCATAATGAAGCAGTAATAGCCGATTGGTTAAAGCACGCGTCTTGCGGGCACCAGGTCTTGGGTTCAAACCCCGGCTCGCACCTCTGGATTTTTCGAATTCTATGTGGGAATCATCATTTCTACATGATTATCACTTGCTTACGGTGACGGAAAACATCGTGAGGAAACCTGCATGTCTTAGAAGATCTAACCAATTTTCGAAAGACATGTTAAATCCGCCAACCCGTACTGGGCCAGCGTGGTGGATTATGGCCTGAATCCCCCTCATGTTGAGGGGAGGCCCGTGCCCAGGAGTGGGACGTCACAAGGGCTAAATTATTATTATTATTATTAATGAAACACATAAATTGTTTTCGCTCTCAATTGGACAGTTAATTGTACGGTTGTTCAGTAACTAATGACACACACATTTAATCCTATTAAAGGCGGGATTGGGCGCAAGCACATGGAATATTGTTTGTAGTGTTTATTTTTTGATTTCAATTCCTTTATGTAATATACGTTGAAAACGAGAATATTAATTTAGGATTTGTATCACGCAATTTACCTCGAGATAGTAAGTTTTAGCCTGGGATGGGTGACCGACTAACTTTATCCGTAATTCTGAGAGCACTGTTAGTTGTAAATTTTGCCATTATCATAACATCAGACCAGATTTCCATCGTTCTGTGTAAATATGAAGCCCACATAACAAGAGAAATAGGAGAAATACTCAGGAGTTTTGTTCCCAAAACTGACTGATCATGAATGAATGATCCTTGTAGAAGTGACTGTCTCAGAATTTATTAACAGTGAAGGCGCCAAATTCTACATATTGCCATTTTTGCCTGTTACAAAAGCCGCTTACATCGGCCATCAGCCGTAATAGTATTACTTTGCCGTTTTTTATTAGATCCGACGTGTATAAGAAAAAACAGCAAATCTAGGCACCTGTAGGAAACCTTTAAGGTAAACAGTTAGGCGGCAAAGGAAAGTGTGTAGGGTTGCTTACTGGTTCCTTTGTATTTGTTGATCAGTTTTAGCATAAACTTCTAAGACACAGAACACTAAGTATACCTTTGAACATATCTATGAACGTATTGATAGTAAATGCAGCGTTTACATTAAAATTATGGTAACGCACGGCATAGATATTATTAAAGCCCAAACACATTTTTGTTTGTTAGGTACGATTTTTCTCGTATTTTCTATGAACAAAGGGTCAACCCTGTGCAGGATTCTAACGTTTTTCTGATTAGTATTCCTTGGCCGTTCACACACCGATAGAATATTCAAGACGCCAATATGTCCCACTACTTCCATATAAATATAAGACGTTATTTTTCTGATACGTGCTCTACGTACTGTGGTCTTAAAGTTTGATGTAGATATAACAAAAATGTAGCTGTAGAAACTTATTATTTATTCTGTCTCTATAAATCTAATATATATATATATAGGTCTTGTGTAATAGGAAAATTCTGCAGTACCGCAAAATAAATTTATATGTTATTTAAAGGAATTACTTAAGTATTAAAAAAAAAACCGCCGTCGCTTGGCAATGTGCCCAGAAAGGTGGCAGCATGGCCACGTTGAATGTCAATGCTAATACTGGTCCAGGCAACTGGTGACCAGAGGGCTGGCACATATCTCGCACAAAGAATTAGCAAAGGAATCACTCGAATTAAAATAAACCAGAACAGTGAAAAAAATATATTCATAACGTTCATATATATTTGCCTGTATAGTCTACAAAGTCAGTTCTAGAAGTTGTTATTTTTTGGAATTGTTAAAAAATTGCTTTAACAAAACATTGCACGATATCACAACAGTATTTCGAGGGACGCAAATACAAAAATGCGACGTCTTTGTGCATCAAAGCCGCGTCTAAGCTCCGGTCTGCGAGACAAAGGATACTTTAGATTTTCCTGTGAAAATGGTTGGGACATTTCACGCTTTCAAACTTTGTTTTTATTATTCTGAGTACGTATTTAAATTTAAGGCATAAGTGGTGAATTTCAATAAGTGCTAGACTTGAGTTTAGTTGTATGGCTTTAAATCTGATTATAATAGTATTTAATTATCATTATTAAATTGAATACCAGGTACTGATTTACTAAACATACAATTCCAAGCAACAGAAGATAGAATTTAGCTATTGTAGGCAATACTGTTTTGTATACAGGTATTCACAAATTTAAATTTAATGCTGCCTGTAGTCGTATGCGACTGAATAAGAAACTTCTCTTCTCGAAACATGTTGATACCACTGCTATCGGCAGCTCTGCAATTATATTCTGTAGCGTTGCCTGTGTTCAGGCTGGCCAAGCACTTCACATTACAATGTCATCATCATCAGCCTATATTAGTCCAATGCTGGACATAGGCCTCCCCTAATGAGCGCCATAGCGCCCTGTCTTCAGCTTGCCGCATCCAGCATCTGCCTGCAGTCTTTCGCAGATCGTCATCCCACCTGGTTGGAGGGCGTCCAACACTACGTTTGCCGAGTCGAGTTCTCCACTCAAGAACACGTTTACCCCAGCAGTTGTCCGTTCTTCACTGCCACTTCGGCTTACTAATTTTTTTTTGCAATGTCATGGACAGAAAATCTGTTTTGGCAGGTTATCTACGATGGTGCCTCGCTGGCTGCTAGCATGCTGCGTGGTGCTGTGCGCGCGGCCGGCGCATCCGCAGGGCGCGCAGCAGTGTCCCGCGCCCAACACCATGACACCCTGCAGCTGCACCGTCAAGAAGAACGGCCTCGACATACTGTGCGAGTTCACGGAGCAACAGCATATACAGAAGGTGCTTAATGAACCTTGGGTAACCTTCAATCTTCATGTAACGAAGCCAACCTGGAATACCTTTTCTCTCTACTTTTGTAGCGGTAACAAATTTTAGTACTTATGTCACATAGCAGCCAGATAAATCTTAACTGTTCAGAAAAAATATATGTGGCATACAAACGGACTATTAATGCTTGCAATACCAAAGGGGTAGCTCGCACGTCGAACCTAAAGGGGAGTGAGGGAGGGGAATCTTCCAACTCTCTCACTCATCGTAAATCGTTCGCATCTTCAGTGAGAAGGTGGTACTATCTTAGTTGACCCAGCCCTTATATGCATCATTTTTATGTAATCGTGATAGAATTGATAATTTGTGATGATAATTCAATATTAATTAATGTGTATTATTTCAAAGGCAATGAACACTCTCCGCTCAAAACCGATGATAATCTTCTACCTGAAGCTACGTCACAACAACCTGGCCAAGCTGCCCTCGTACATATTCCTGGGGCTCGACATCCGCCACCTTACTGTACATAACAGCAGTTTAGCGGTAATTGAAGACTCATCGCTCAGTTCTATTGGTAAGTTTAGATTTTCTGTTTCAGTTTCAAAATGTATTGTCGATTCATGGCATAATAATAACGCTGGACCAGTGATTCTCGTAAGATTACGTCACGATTAGTGTTATGTCATTGACATCTTCAATACAAATAAAGTTCATTTTTAGTCGATGACGTAGTCTTGGGCCCAGCCACGTGACCTAGTTGGTTGTGCTGTAAGGTGGTTCCGCCCGCTTCACCCGGCATAGCACAAGTTGATAGGAAATGAAGCGATCCTATTGGTAGAAGCGAGTGGGCTCGCTTCATAGGAAAGGCCAAGGGGACGGTTAACCTAAAAAGAGCGACTCTATTGTATGAAAACATTTTTATAGAGCATTAACGGAATTAAATATTGATTATGTTACCCATGACTAATGTTCGATCAGCTCAGTTGATTTGTAGAGAGATAATAATTTATTTGAATAGCTTAGTAAACCTCTACCTATCCCTTTGAAGAATACAAGCGAGTTGCTGAAT
Source organism: Notodonta ziczac (assembly GCA_918843915.1). Taxonomy (NCBI): domain Eukaryota; kingdom Metazoa; phylum Arthropoda; class Insecta; order Lepidoptera; family Notodontidae; genus Notodonta; species Notodonta ziczac. Next base: position 9,705,445 of record OU974043.1, on the reverse strand, counting down.
TCCACCTGAACTACCTGTAGCTATAAAATTACTTTATGAATCCGCGTTCAGCACAATACTTTCCGCCACCAATAGTTCCAACTTCCTGTTTGCACCAAATATATAGGTATGGTGGCAGGTCACGAAACGGGCTTCAGTAGTTTTCATACTTCGGTAATAACTTACAAACTCTACACACATGCCAAACTCTAATGCGCTATTCATAAGCTTAATAATGTTTTGGTATTAGTTTGAAACATGCCAAACTCTTATGAAAACACTTTTAATGCACTTTCAAGAATAACGAATTGTAGCTCTACCAAGCTCTACATAATTTTAACGCTCGCTAACCGCTAGCGTTTACGTAAAATATGTGTACGTGAAATTGTACAGTGTCCTTTTGGTAGTCTGAGTACTAACAATTTGCTTCAAAATATTACACGAAGAGATTCAACTGTAAAATAAAAAGTGGCTAGACTCGCTAAACACTCCCACCCTTTGAGGTTTGACCCTCGACATGTCTGAGAAAAGCTAATTTGTATTGTAACCCACACACACTGTCAGACAGACGGACGAACTATAAGAGTTGCTTAGTTTGACTACGAAACCCCTAATATACGTACGCTTTGAAAGACTTCCTTTGCTTCCTTTATTATCAAGTGCTCTATCTTACAGGTAACAAGCTGACTCAGCTCGATGTATCACAAAACAGCTTAGCAACGATACCAACATCATCTTTCACACATCTCAATCATCTGCTGATCCTGAACATGAACCATAATAAGGTATCATTAAATATTAATATTTAAGAATACTCTACTAAGAGTTTATACATTCCTAAAGAGTGGATTGTTGCTATCGCCTACATAAAATATTTTTATGGAAATTGTTAATTCTTTGTATGACCTTCTATAAGGCTAAACAATTTGTACTAGCGAGCCCAAAACTCTTGGTCATCTTGGTAGAGTAACTCTACATACCTATAAAACAACAACAAACGTAAGTATCTGCTGCATTCTCGCGAGCTACGCTATAATAGAGACAGATTTTTCATGCGACTTGTGAAATAAGCACTACCTAATGTTTTAGGTGACCGCGGTGCATAATAGAGCATTTCTTGGTCTGGATACATTGGAGATTCTGACATTGTACGAAAACAGAATATCTGTGGTAGACGGTGAAGCTTTTAAAGGACTCGAGAAGTAAGTGGAAAAATTATTGGATTAGTTTTAAGAATACTAGAAATATGGAAAGCACCCCCCACCCTATCACACACTCACACACACCCCATCACATTACTAAGATTGTGCTAGGAATAACCTCACGTCTATACTTTAATAGACAAGATGGAAATCGAACCCGGGACCTTTCGGTTACGAGAATAGCCCCTGCAATCACTATCTATGGATATCGATGGTTAGATTTTTCCTATATTTTACTATTTGATTACAAAATACCTTTAAAATTACATAGTGGCCATTCACACGGTTAACGCGATAACGATTTTTCCATACATTTTATTGTATACGTATATAGGAGCCGAATACAGCCATTATTCATCAAAAATACGTTGTGGTCTTCACTGTGTAAATGTAGCGTAACCCTCTTGCCATTACGTTTGCGGAACACATATAACACTCCTGTAATCAATAGTTAGCAAGCGAATTTTAAGCCTATCCAGTTTATATTGATAGCAATCGGGCCATTTTTGATACAGTATTATGTAAAAGGTTACGTCATATACGTCTCAGAGCTGTGTTAAAGATTTGTGACTCTTATACCAAGCATACATTGATATTGTAAGGTTCCATTAAAATAATATCAGCTTGTTTGAAATAACTTGAGTAACTTGATATTATAATAATATACCTACTCATAAAACTCAAATTAAGTCAAAGCAATCACAGAATAGGCACTGGCATTATTACAACTACATAGATTAGCGGAAAAGAACATTCTGGAGTTACTATTAAAGATCACAACTGAGTGTAAGGATCGTAAGAGATCCGTCCTAGACCCATTCGCATAATTCCCATTCTCCATAAAACAGACCTAAGCTTAGCAGAGATGTCTACGAGTAAAAAAAAATAAGGTGAATAATCCCTGGATTTTACAGGAAACTGAAACGGTTGAACCTTGGCGGTAACGATTTGACGGCGGTGCCGCAAAAAGCTCTCGCGTTACTCGAGAACCTGAAGAAATTGGAAATGCAGGAAAATCGTATCGCTTCCATTTCAGAAGGAGATTTCGCAGGTAACATTTTCAATTTCGTTTTAATACCTATTACTTTATAAGGTAGGATTGGGGCGTATCCCTGCAAACAACAGCTATCACGACTCTATAATTACACTTTAACCTAACCAACGCTGGTAGAGCCTAATTGTAGGCAATTCCGCTCATATATGGGCTGGCTGGCATGTGACCGGAGTAGTACCAACAGAGTACACAAAAGATCGTAAAATAGCTATTACAGCTGCGTTTTGTACATTTAGTAAAAAGGCGGAGGCAAAACCCCCTTTCCCTCCACTCCACACCATGGGACACCAGAACTGGTCACTAACGCATACAAGCTAACCAACGGACCCTAAGGAGCAACTTATTTCGCAGGTCTAAGGAACCTAGACTCGCTAGGTCTGGCTCACAATCAGTTGCGTGAGGTACCAGCCCAGGTATTCTCGCATCTGACGTTCCTCAACTCATTGGAGCTCGAGGGCAACCAAATCCAAAGGATTGATGAGAAAGCCTTTGCTGGACTTGAAGGTACATACAAAAATCTTTATTTGTATTCCATAATCGCGTAGTCTTGTTAGCATTTATTCAGATTCAAGGCGACTGATTAAATCAAAAGTCGTCTTTTAGAAAGCAACTATCAGTTTTTTTTATGGCATACATCATCTTTAGCAATAGTCAGACACCATACAAAGTATCTTGCATTTTAAAAATAAAACCTTGTATATTTTACTAACCTCGAATTATTTTCATCGCGCCATACAAAAAGTGACAGATATCATCTCGAACAGTTTAGCGAGACCTTAATATTTGATTTCATTTATTAGAAAACCTGCAATACCTGCGTCTCGGAGACAACCGCCTGCACGAGATACCCTCGGAAGCTCTCCGCCCGCTGCACCGCCTGCGCCACCTGGACCTCCGCTCCAACAACATCACCTACATCAACGAGGACGCTTTCACTGGATACGGAGACTCTATCACTTTCCTCAATCTGCAAAAGAATATGTGAGCTTTTTGCACCGACTTCTTCTTAAAATTTGTCTCGTGCGCTAGAAATTGAAATTAAAAACATATCACTCAAGTCTCTAAATCGCCTGTTTGTCAACTCATACTTTGTTAGGGTTGAAGGCACGGTATTTTTAGATCCAATTAATTATAATAGGTTCAATAAGGCATAAACATTTATCTAGTACAGTAACGTATTATTACTGCTTCTATCATCTATTTTCGTTATTTTATATTTATGTATGTAATAAATGAGTTTATCTCAAATTCTCATGATGGTAATACGATAGCAAAATAGCAATATTTTTAAGTCAATAGAATTAGTACCACTATTAAATTGCATTTCGCACAACTTAGTAATTTGAAACAAATCCCGCTAATTTTAAGTTTCGCTGCACAGGGTACACCAGCTGCCGACGATGGGCTTCGACAACCTAAACTCGCTGGAGACTCTCAACCTTCAGAACAACAAGCTGCAACACATACACGAGGAGATCATGGAGCCGATACTGGACACGCTTCGAGTGGTTGATATTATGGGTGAGAGTCAAATTCTCAGATTTATAATTTACTTAAATATGAATCGATTATGGTATGTGATAAGGCAGCTTTTTCAATGCACAAAGTTTAATGAATGAAAACCAGTGGTTCTCAACAGGAACGATAACGCCAGTGGGCGTTGGGCGCTGGTTAAATTATATTGATGTTTTTCATAATAAATAAAAAAGAGCCCGCGGTCTACATCTGCCATTCAAGTTGAATTATGTAGCCAATTTGAATTTAATAAATTTAAAACGTAAATAGTGATTGCCGGTCTCTTTTAAGCCCTAGTGATTTAACTTGATTCTATTGATTTTGTATTATTTTTGTCTAGATAACCCATTGATATGCGACTGTGAACTGGCTTGGTACGAGGCTTGGCTAGCGGGGCTGCGGGACCGGGATGATGAGATGATGCAGAAGAAACGTACCGTCTGCACCATGGTCAACGAGCACCGGGAGTACAGCGTCGCCAAGATGCCCCTGGAGAAGATGAACTGCAAACGAAAACCCGCGTATGGGCGCACTTCAAGTGCACCCGCAACCTGTCCCATCAGCTTCGCGACCAATACACTCCTCATAGTTGCGACCAGGTGGCTTTAGAATAATTAAATTATGTTATAATTTATAATTTAATCCTTATTTTAATTCCACGAAGGGTCAGCCTCGCGCCAGCTGTGGCCGGATGGCACGATGCGTGCCCCTTCGATAAGTTACTATTTTCAGTTTAAAACTTCATAACGTGATGAATTTGTGCAATAAACTACGATACATATCAATTTTGGGCTGATAAAGAAAAAAAGTAGTAATATATTTGGAGCGGTAGCTTGATAAGTGGAGACGGTGGATTTTCAAGAGTGGTAAGTTAGTGGTACAGTATTTTTACCAGTTATTGAAAACTTCTTACGGCATGCCTTACTAAGTAATGTATCAGAATGTAGATGGCAACGCATACTAACACGGGGCATTCCAATATTTGTAGGTACCAGTGGAGATGTGTTTACCTGATGTATTTAGCGATCGTAGACATGCATACTCGCAAGGAGAGAAATTAGCAAATTATGTCGAATATGTGATCACGCAATGAGCTCTAGATTATACTCGATCTTTAGCGAAAAATCTTTTGTTTGAGAATTTACACGCCCTTTGAATTTAATGGAGAATTTCTTATATTTTTTATCGTTTACCCCTGCCTTACGATATAATGTACACCTATTATTAAGCTTTTATGTATTTACAATGTTGACTATTACAATATTATTCTATATAACACTTAAGCGGGGTTCGAGGTTCGGTACCTCATCACATATATATTCACTTTCTCATTTATATATCAAGGGTGTACCTAATAGCCGGTGGAAACACAATATACGCTGCGTCTCGTCTAGCGGTTTTGTTGGCTTCACAGATACGGACGTGATATCTTTATTACATTACATAGTTAAAGCCCATAAATGTTCGATTTGATGTAGCTAAGTATTAAGTAGTTAAGTGTTAGATAAAATTGGTAAATTGAATGCTGTTTGTATTAAAATTATAATAAATTATAATATGTTGATTTTTTGTAGCATTGGAACCAACAATTGATTTATTATTTTTAATTTTAGGGTTTATTTTGGTTAATATCTGTCTATTATATTCAATTAATTGTAGCCATTTTCATGTTGTAGCTTTAATGTTTTTATATTTAGTTCATATTTGATGATAAACTTTATTGTAAGATCATAGTGAAGTAATAAATGTGACTTTGAACACATTTCCTTTGCTTCACCCAGAGTAGGAACCTTGCATTCGAATATATTTGAGCCCTGTGATCAATGTATGTGTGTATTTAAATCATTATTAAGTGATAAAATTGTAACCAAAAACATATCCTTTAGTCTGAATAACTAAGTGTAAGAACGTTTTACAATATACAAGTATTTAACGTTTATACAAATGCGTGTGGAAAGCTATACACTTGGAAATATTATTGTGGTATAATTGGTGACCATTGGTGATAAAAAATGGGTTATTTATCAAAATAAGAAACACAGAGACGCCAGTGTTGTAGGAAATTATCGTGATACGAAGAAATTACAGACGAGACAAGAAAATCTTTTAAAGATAAATTGGTAGGTCATGGAAGTACTTTGTGTTTCGTATTTTTGTACCCGTTTTAAGATGAAGCTAAATGTATTATAAAGAATGGAGTAGCATTTAGTGCCATACAGTTAAGTGACTCGTCACTGATGCTTGATATTTTATATTGAGTTGTATAATTTGAGGCCCGCTGGATTGTTTATCAGCATTATTCGTTGTATGGAATTTCAAAAATAAGAAATAAATGGCATAAATAGTCGGCCTCTAAAGTGTTTAAAAGTACTGAGAGTTGAAAAGTTGAATACCAGTGATATTAATTTATCAATGATAACTTTGAAAGACCAATTGAATATATCCTTTTGTAGCATATTCTAAAATCTCTTAAATAATATTTTATTAATAATGTTTTTAGAAGAATGTGTCAATTATGTAAGACGCGAGATTGAATACCCTATCTATTCAATACATGTATTGACACATTTGAACTATTTTTTGTAGTAGGTATTTAATCTTCAGTGTTATATCAACGTTCGCAATATATAATATAGTGATTATGCACTTAATATGCACATTTTTATGCACAAGTTTACATATATTATCATAAATGTATCTTATTGTAAACGATATCAGAGTCAATGGAACCTGATTATATATGTATAAGGAAATATTTCGTAAACCGTCTATACTTACCTATTATTATTAATTAATCACTTTGCTATAATTAAATTATATATTCGTCGTGTTGCACTGTATTTAATCATGTTTAATGTATACTTTAACGCTTTTAAAATCCGACGCAAGTTTTTGTAAAACATGTTCTATTTTTTGTCGTATTATTGTCAAAATACTTTCGAGTATTTTTTGCGATAACGTTGCAAGTGATAGAACGGTCAACTTTGTGAATTAGGTTAAGTATTCTTTATAATTGTATGTATTAATTGATCTGATCAAACTTGTTGTCTCACATCATCATTATTGACGCTGCAAGTCATTAAATCCTACATACCTAATTTAAACCCTTTAAGCCTGTAACAAACCATACTTTTTAATTATACAATGTACGCTAACGTATATAGAAAATGCTGCAAAAAATGAAATCATATCGTGTTTTTTTGGATATGGGAATAGGGCACAAGTAAAGTAATTGCGTGTTAGCTCCCATCACTAATTCAGGCTACCTAAACATTTATTAATATTTAATGTTATATCTTGCTATAAATTAATCATCAGTACATTCAAAATATACCCATCATATCTACTCCACGAATATCCATGTCATAAATGTTTTTCATATACAGAAGATACTTAATATACCTAAAAAGAACCATCATAAAACATATCGGGGCGGTGGGATGTTATAAATGTTGGCTACCACTGACCCACCCTTGCATATCAACCTAATATTACAATGTAATTTTAGATATTCCCTGTTATTATACATAATATTATTAATGTGTGTTGTTTATATAAACATATAATTATTGTTAATCTATCGCTGTTGTATGAATGGATATTGCTTTGGACAAGACGCTAATTCTTATATACAAACTGGATCAATCTCTATGATGTGGCTGGCTTTAAAATATGGGTCCCGCATTGGGCCCGCCGGACCCTAAAAAACATGATTAATTAAAATTCAAATTCATGTGTAATTCATGTATTTTTCTTAAAAAATAACAAAATCTTGGTTGTAAATAGCGCTAATAGCATACCATGGCCAATGACAAGCGATATGGAATGGTAATAATGTTCGACTTCAAGTCGTTCACCGCCGGGATCGCGAACATTCATTCGGCCACTCGGCTTAAAAATTCATCTAACTATTGAGCATACTTTGAGCCCTTCTCGCATATTAAGATGTGACAAGGATACCAATATTGAAAAACTAAAGTTTGAGTATGCAGAATTAGTGTCAAATTGTATGTGAATTAAAATGTAAAGAACCCTAAATATAACGGTTGTTTCACATTATCCCAGCAAGAATCCATAAAATCTGTGTATGTTATATTCAATGTTTAAAGTTTTATAGTTAGGGTACATCAAATGTTATGGATCCCGGTAATAGTGTTCACGGGTTTACAGTCACATTTATTATTTAAAATATTATAATAAATGTAGGTAATTTAAATCTAATATTGAAATTCTGCTGTAAAGGTGTATTTATTTAATTTCGGTTTAAATAAAAGTTTAACTATGATTATATTTGTGTTTTATTTGCCACATAATATGTATAACTTATGTAGTTTTCCAAGATATGCTAAGGTGCATGCACGGAGCGTAATAAACAACACGATTCAAAAATCATTGGTTGTTTTTGATGTAAATGTTGTAAGTAGGTATGTAAATTTCCCCTACGTTATACAAAATACAACGTAATGTTAAATAAATCTCACCCAGCACTCCAACGTTGCGTATTGCTCAGATAACACACAAATCAAGTAAATGAAATGCAAATGCCGACCATTTTTACTTCACAACACAGAGAGGCTTTTACGTTTTTCACAAAATTCCCGACCCAGGCTCGGCATCGCACCGCCCTTCAAATTAATGGGAGTATTTCGGATGTTCGGTTCACGAAAAACAAGGTACAATCGTAATCCAATTATTCTACAAAGTTATTTTAATTACAAAACCCGTCGTTAATCAAATACGTCACTTATAATAAGCATTTCATTTTAAATTTCTGAGCGCCTGAACTTTTATATTATCACTTCGTCGTTTTACAGCTTCCTGCTAATAGGGAATAGATACTTACTTTATTAAGCATAAAAAAATTTGAACATGAAATTAATTATACCTGTGAAATATTATAGGTAAAGAACATTATAATATCCCTAAAACAAAAGGTACCTAGGTACAAAAGTAGATACAAAAAATTATAACACTTATATAACTTTTCATCACGCTTATTTAGCTATTAAAGAGATAAAACAAATTACACCATTTAACCCCTACAATTTTATTCTGTCCGCATCAAAATACACCAAATCACCATCTCGTTAACATCAAGTCCTTTCTAATGTTCCTATATTATTGGGTTTAAATATTAATAAATGCGAACCACGAGACATTAACGATCGATACGCCATTAGACGCGCCATCACTGCCTTTACGATAATATGGCGATAATAAACTGAACATTCCACTGCATCATCAGCGTTATTGCCATGGATCGCCTCGCGCTGTTTCCGATAGTGATTAATAAGTAGATGAATCACTCTTTTTAACATCATTCGTTTAAAATTACAAAGTGTTACACCGTACCATTGTTCTGGGGGCACGGCAGTGCCCCCCCAAGTCGAGCACGGCACGTCGAGCGCGGCACGGCCGTACCATCTTTTCTCGAAGCACTTCGGGCCATTTTCGACCCCCTATAACTTCGTTGTGGATAAAACTAGAACCCTGAATTTTCAGTAACCAAGCAGGCATTGTAGAAACACGGTATATTTCAAATTTCATTCAAATTGAACCAGTAGTTTAAGAATTATAACTAGTCAAAATTCTTAATTTTGTCACTCACTCACTGACTGACCGATCATCAAAACTCTAAGGCACTTCTAGCAGACATAGAAGCTTCAAATTTAGAATACAGTTAGTGTTTAGTGTATAAATTAAGGGAAAACTAAAATATTTTATAATTTCGGTCCAGTTTTCTAGTAACACCAACTGCATAAATAACTTTGTAATCCTATATAAATATATAGGATAACAAATTTACATAAGCAGTTATTGTATCGGTGTACCTGTACATATTATGTACCTATATTATAATAATGGAATGGAATAATAGGTAGATATAATTATGTTGAAAAGTAACTAGTAAAATGGTCAACGGAATGAAAAAGCAAGAATGGGACATGCCTTACTTATGATATGAATTGTACCAAAATCCCTCAATAAAGTATTAAGTAGACTAAATTGCCCGAAATTTCTATGAAAGAAAGAACAATATCTACAAAAAGAAATGAGATCCCATCAAAAACAAAACTTGTAAAAAAACCAAGTCTCGCAACTCTGTTCTTCTACCGTAAAAAGTTGTGAGATCTATGTAATACCAAGTCAGTTACTATATTAAGTCCCCAATTAAGGGACCTTCTGTCTTAAGTTATTTTAAGTAGGTAATTAGCTTACCTAACAACATCTTATAGTGACAATATCAATATTAAAAATATTTTATGTTTTAAATTAAATAGATTGACTTGGCAATCGCACTATTAAACTAAACTAAATACATTGTGTTTTCATGCGATGGCCAATAGTTGCTAATAGTGGCTAATAGTGGCTAATAGTGGCTAATAATAGTGGCTAATAGTTCGAGGGACAAAATAAGTCTTTCACCCGAGGTAAACACTGTGCTTTTCATAACAAATTATAAATAATACAAGGAAGTACAAACAATACTCTACAACTCGAAAAAAAAAATCGGATTGCCACCTATTTAGTTTATTTTTCGTTGGCCGGCCAACTTCATTATTTAGCCATTATTTTTCATTTTCATCTTTAAATATTTTGCCCAAATCTATGTTATTTTAAAGAAATTGTTGTATGAAATTATAATTAAGTCATTAAAAAAAAAAAATCTTGAATTAATACTTAACTTTATGTTATTTCAATTTTACATCGTGCTGTAATTGAGTGACTGTAGAAAAAGTGGACATGGTTCCATAGAAATGTGAAAATGGAACTAGTTTTTTTTTATAATTTGACAGCTGTCAGTTGAAAGCGAAACTCCCGGGCCCGAAAATTATTACTTTCAACCCGCTTCTCAGGCAACTTCAGCCCTACTTTCAGAGTATGAGTAATGAAAACATCCTTTTTAGATACATTGACGGTGCTTTTAAAGTTTACTTAGAAGAACAACAGGCAAAAAAATATTTATTAAACGAAAGCTATCCTTCATCATAATCATCATCATCATCATCAGCCTATGCTTGTCCACTGCTGGACATAGGCCTCCTCTAATGAGCGCCATAGCGCCCTGTCTTCAGCTTGCCGCATTCACTTACTTTTGATTACCTAATTTGACAGATCTATAGCCGTTGATAAATATCGATTTCAAACCTGACGGCGGCCTTTGACTTAACATCTTAAGATCGCACTCAAAGAGAACATAATTACTATGATCGTGCTCATCAGACCTAACCGGCTGTTACAAGATAAAACGATTTCGTCTCATTCTCTCCTATGCAGTAAACAAGAGAGGGAGCGACTCGGAGAACCTAATCCGTGACAAAAGTCTAGTCGTGGCACGCTTGCTAGTCCGGCTGAGACTGGTCATTTAGCATAATATACTAGGTATACCAGAAAGGGAATATTACCAGAAAGGGAATATTACTATTTTTTGTGCAATTTTACTTTGTAAATCTAAAACTATCGGCTTTGAGGGACAGCTGAAGTACTAAAGGTTTTGTAGACTTATGAAATCTGTTAACAGCTGTATCCCTGTAACACCTATTGTTTTTCAAGTTTCCTCCAAAGCTGATAGTTTCAGAATTACAAAGTTAAGTATTGAAAAAAAAATTACCTGTATAAAAAAATAAATAAACAAGACTCAGTTAGAAATTTGATAATACATTTTTTAAGACCAAAGTCACAATGTCACTATTATTTTCTTCTCTAGGGTTTTGTTTTAAAGAAAACATATTCCTGCTATCTACCCTTACATTGACTATACAGTAGCTTGAGCCACTGTGGGGCGAGTAGGGCAATATCTCTTGGTGACAGTTGATTTATCGCATTTCCTTTGCCGCGGCCCGACGGCGGGGCTGGGGTCCGGTCCGTAATCTAGACCCCTTATCTACTCTGACGGTAAACTGTCCTTTATATCATACATTTTTCAAATTACTGGAGAACATTGAAGTTGTAAATTTTTAAAATACTATGTTATGTACCTAATTATAATCTGAAATGTTCTCACGAATTCAAAGTTTTAAGTACCTACTAAATTGTAAATGCAATATATAAAATGGTAAATGGAGATTTGCATTTATATCGTAAATATTCAAACCAAAATTTAATGCAATCACTTCTAAGCGTTTGTCATATTATTATTATTACTATAATATACCAAATATTATGTTACATAAGTTTATCTCTACGCATACTTCACCTTCATTTGAGGACCTCAGAGTAACTGCCGCGATGAGTAGGTAATGACGTTTCATAACTTTTAGCAGCGCTCGTGCCAACTGTAATCAAAAGAATAATAGTACATGTAGAGTCCAACTTGCTTAAAAATGTAGGGTCTGCGAGGTAGAGAAACATTCGTTTCCACTTACCTCTTTAGCAAGCCTAGGTATTAGCAACACACATTAGCAACCTTAGTTATGATGTTCAATGTTTATGGTTATATTTCATGGCGTTGCTGTATGTGGTCGTATATTATGATCATTAACTCGCTATAAACCGTTGGCAGTTGGAAATAAAGGTAGAATTATACACCATACAAACACCCTTAAAGTGATATGATACGTTTATCTTAATTCTATAATAATAGAGACCCTGGATCGAGCCTAATAGGAGATGGGAGAGGTTATACGGGAGAGGCTTTTGCCCGGGATGGGACATAAATCAGGCAATTTATGAAAAAATACACAAATGTATTTGTATATCTTGATAGTATTCGTTACCTACAAATTTTCATAGTATGATTTATTTTATGTCCATTGCTATATATGATACAAATTTTGAACTTAATGTATATTGTATTTTGACAGAGAACCCAGTGGAAATAAAATAAAATAATTCAAATTTGTAATCAGTGTATGAACATTTCCTTCTAAACGATGTCGTCGACATCCGTCTGTGTAGTTGCGATATGGCGTCTAAGTGCTTTATTTATTTCTTTAAAATAAATAACCTGAACTAATTCTACAATAACAAAATACCCATTGATTTGCTAAAATGTTATTTAGAACTGAAAATTCAGTCACACCTGTAGACCGCTTCTAAAAGTTGGACTATGTAAAATTCAAACTAAAATGTCAGATAATCTACCTCAAAGTTACGTTATACGGTCACCTGAATTGAATTTATGCCGATACCCCGCCGCCTTCGTAATTTATATTCTATTATTAATGTAGCACAGTTCACGATAGGGGTTAACTTAGCAATATAAAATATGAACTCATCGCCTAGAGCTATAGCGGAGGCAATTGAAAAAAAAATACATAGCTCGGAACATATTTTTCATCAGCACTGGGGTACTTGTAGGGTTACCGAAGGCGAGTTTTTTATTCTCTCTAATCTAAATATATGTAACTCAAAGGTGACTGACTGACTGATTGACTGACATCGTGATCTATCAACGCACAGCCCAAACCACTGGACGGATCGGGCTGAAATTTGTCATGCAGGTAGATGTTATGACGTAGGCATGCGCTAAGAAAGGATTTGGATTAATTCTACCCCCAAGGGGATAAAATAGGGGATGAATATTCCCTAAATTTTTGTTAAGTAAAATTACACGCGGACGAAGTCGCGGGCACAGCTAGTTACATAATAAATTGTTAGGTGAAGTTCTAAAACCTTTAAACGACTCTGTATTATTTATCTTAGTATTCTATGCCTTGAGGGCTAGATTAGAGGAATATGTCTGACAAAAAGATCCTGTATCTTTCTTTTTATAACAAAACTAATTGTATGTATTTGCTTTGCTCTCCTAATAATCAGCAATGAGTCCTAATTCATAATTGGAGAAATGAGGTTTCACAGAAGTTTCATTGACAGCCCTAGGTATGCGGGCGTGATGGCAGACGCCTGGAATATTGCAATCCCGGATCCCGGGCGCCTAGTTGTTATTTCCCGCGTTTTCACGAATAACTAACTGAGGTTTTGTGACGGGACCCCACACCCGCTCCCACGGCCGCTGTGCTCAAATTGACTTTTCATTTTAATTGTTTTTTATGTACAATCACTCAAGCTTCAGTACACCGATGTACCAATTATGTATTCTATGAGAAGTACCTATATAACAAAAGCATTGGTATTTTGTTTATTTTGACGATTATCTAGGATAACTTAGAAACTTCTAAGCGATCGAATAATCTAATTCTTAAATGAAACAGAAGTATCATTAACATTGTAATATTCAAGTACCTACCTCATGAAATAGTACATTGTTACATGAGTGGTGAAAGTTACTTACTTTGTCCCGAGACGGGGTTTGGCGCCCGAGCGTAGCGAGGGCGCTAATAGTTCGAGGGACAAAATAAGTATTACACCCGAGGTAAACACTGTGCTTTTCATTACGAATACAAGGAAAATAAAAATAAAAACAGGAATTGGCTAAAGAAATAATACAAGGAAGTATAAACAATACTCTACAACTCGAAAAAAAAATCGGATTGCCGCCTATTTTGTTTTTTTTGCGTTGGCCGGCCAACTTCATTATTTAGCCAATATTTTTCATTTTCATCTTTAAATATTTTGCCCAAATCTATGTTATTTTAAAGAAATTGTTGAAACTAAATTATAATTAAGTCATTTAAAAAAAATATTCTTGAATTAATACTTCACTTTATGTTATTTCAATTTTAAATCGTGCTGTAATTGAGTGACTGTAGAAAAAGTTTGAACATGGTTCCATAGAAATGTGAAAATGGAACTAGTTTTTTTTTTATAATTTGACAGCTGTCAGTTGAAAGCGAAACTCCCGGGCCTGAAAAGTATTACTTTCAACCCGCTTCTCAGGCAACTTCAGACCTACTTTCAGAGTATGAGTAATGAAAAGGTACTTTACATAGATTTTGATAAGCCTTTACCATTTCGTACTCGTAGCTATAGGTAGATAGTTACTATCCAAACAAAATGGAAACATTTCGTGAAAATACTTAATAGTTGTTCAAATAGGCCTCGAAAACCGGGCAGGAATTAATGGAGGTAATTAGTGGGAGTAATCGCCGTTGTTCCCACGATAGACTTGGTAATCAAACTGTTTTACATTTAATTGTCTGAAACTTTACATATAAATTCCTGGAAAAACTTATTTGTTATTATTTGAAATATATCTGTGGTGAATTGTGTATTTTGCCAAAAAACTAATACATTATTTGTAAAGGGATTTATTAAATCATACTTCCTTTGTAAACGTACATATTTCGTTATATTTACTGTTGTTATAGCGTAAAGTCGGGCGCGTTTTGAGACTGATTTATATCGTGCCTGGGGACTGATAAGTAGCTACTTATTATCTAAATAATTCTAAATTATGCCTCGCTCGAGGCAACGAAATTGGGTTTTATTTCATATAGGCGTTTTGTTATAGATTTTAGGTAAAATTTTATAGACAATATAAAACTTATGTAGCTATTCGACCCAGACAAAGAACCACTTTGAACAAGTTTCAGCCCGCGATACCGATGTCACGTAGCAGGTGCCCAATTACAGCCAATGGAATTGACAGTCATTAAAGTTTAGGGACTTTACCTTTAGGGAGCTCCATGGAAACTACGTATAAAACTATTGTGTACAGTTCCTTCGAGCATTTTAGTACAAAAGGAGATGGCCTCTTGCAATTTTAAGCATCTTTTTGCAAGGGTTAAGATACGTAGATAGAGTATTAGGGTACATAGAGGTAATAGTAACCATAGCTTTTTTGATACAGGAGTACCTCTCTAACTGCCGTTTCTTTTGGCGAATGTAATGTGTATGCTCAATTGCAGCCTATTTACTCTACCTCCACGCAAAACGAGAAGTGTGCGTAGTAACTGAGATGTCGCTTAACGAACACGCCAACTGTATGGTCCCAAACTAAGCAACGCTTGTACTATGGGTACCTTACAATGGACTGGGGACGATCCCAGTGACACCCAGAACAAGGCAAATTACGAAAAGGCAATTTTTTCATATACATGTTTCAGTATTAACTGGCCCGCTCAAACGAATAAATTCTAATTATTAACAGTCGAGTTTAACCATCAAATACCTACTGTGATAAAATTCTCTCGCACTCACATCATTTTCATTTCAACTGATTACTAAACCGCAGAGGTTTCCGAAACGAGCTTTGTAAATGTTGATAAGTAATAATAATGTGTGTGTGTAGGGGTGTGACCATACCAATCTATTATCCGACGATCGATGGTAGGAGTGAACATCGATCGACAGTCTCTACATAGAGCATCGTTCGATCGATGGCTGATTGGTCCATCGGTTGAAAGTCGATCAATTAGTGCGCGGGTAACACCCTAAGGTAGAGTTATGAATCAACCTCTCCGGACCACATTATACGTTTACGAGTAAAATCCACAAATAAACGAGCAAAGGTTTGTAATAAATCTATGTAGCAATTGGGATATGACTTTTTTTCAGGAAGAAAAATACTTACAACTTAAATTATAACAATTTAATCTATGACCGTACTAATCCTAAAGTAATATTTCGGAATTTTGAAGCACCCTATATAAAACAAAGCTAATAATGTGGATAGATTGTCTACCATGCAAGCCCTACTGAGCTATTATTTCAAAAGCATAATAAATGTATCATCGATGGTCCCTCTCTCGTGTATTGTGCATACTATCTGCGCCAGGCTAACAGCAGATAATGCATGGATGTTTACAGATAGCAACGTTGCGGTTTTATGAATTCGTACTGATTTTATTAACGCACGGATAATGGTGACCGATTTCATTTGTTCATGTGTAATCTATGACTTCAGACTAAGCTATGATAGCCGATTGGTAAAAGCACGCGTCTTGCGGGCACTAGGTCTTCGGTTCAAACCCCCGCTCGCACCTCTGGATTTTTCGCAATCTATGTGCGAATCATAATTTATATATGACTAGCTGAGCCCGCGACTTCGTCCGCGTGGAATTTAACTTAACAAAAAAGCCGGCTCCCGCGTTCTGAGCCCGCGCGAGAGGACCTATTTTTTTGAATTTTGTTTTTCTAAAATAAAGTAGCCTAAGTTACTGCTTATAACATCAGCTATCTACCAGTGAAAGTCCCGTCAAAATCGGTCCACCCGTTTCGGAGATACTCTTTGATTTCAAGTATTTTTATTTTTTTACGCGGAACCCTAATTGTTTTTCTAAAATTAAAGTAGCCTAAGTTACTCCTTATAACATCAGCTATCTGCCAGTGAAGTCCCGTCAAAATCGGTCCAGCCGTTTCGGAGATTACCCGGAACAAACACACAGACAGACAGACAGACAGACAGACAGACCGACAGACCGACAGACAGACAGACAAAAAAATTTTAAATCGCGTTTTTGTTATAGGTGTCGTATGTACTTTGATATGCACTTAGTGAAAAGGTGTTATTTTGATATTACAAACAGACACTCCAATTTTATTTATTTGTATCGATGAAAACCCGGCTTCGCTCGGGTGAAATGTGACTCATAATACACAATCTTTTACAAAACTTAGGTAGATATTTTTGTAGTTATCGGTTTTCAAGGAATATTAGGCAAGGCATAGATTCGTATAGCAATGTCCATTGAAATGAATACGAAAAAAAATCGCCAAGTGCCATGTCAAGCTATGCACAATGAAGGGTTCCGAGTCATTGAAGGTAATCTGTTTAAAATTTCACCCCAGGTTGAAATAGATACTTAAGTTGTATACATACTGCTACCGACATCTATCGACACCATTAAATACTAAGAAATAGACTAATGAACATAAAACATACATTTATTGCTGTTATTTAATTGGAATTTATTAACAATTTATCCAATTTCGTCAGCATAATCTTATTCATATTTTTGCAACATAAAAATGTAAGAAGTGTCGATTTTTTTTTGGTAAAAACTCTTACCCACTGTTGTTTATAGACTACTACCGACATCTATCCACGTGCATGAACACTTCAGAAATACACGTATTAACACAAAATATAAATTTATTGCTGTTATTTCATTGAAATTGGTGGACAATGTATACATTTTCGACTGCATAATCTTATTAATGTTCTTGCAATATAAAAATGTAAGAAGTGTCGGAATTCATTACGGAATTTTAATTTAATCTTTAAAAGTTAAAAATCTCGCTAACGGTATTTTTGATGATAAAATGTTGTATGAAAACATCATTTTATTTGAAAAGACCTTTTCAACGTCACCCCACATGATTGGGTAACCAAAAAAAAAAAATTGCCCCTTTTTCGATGTTCGGGGAGGTACCTCAAAAAAAGTAATTTTGCTACATTTTATATTTTTGAAAGTGAGATCTACTCTTAAAGTATTTTTGTACAAAATTACATCAACAACCGTCAGAAACTGTAGAAGTTATGATCCTGTGACGGGTCGGGACAGACAGACGGACGGACGGACGGACGGACGGACGGACTGGATGATCTTATAAGGGTTCCTCGTAGGGACTACGGAACCCTAAAAACATGAAGACTGAATTTGTTTGTTCTGAAAGCTCAATCTTCTTCCTCTTTCTTAAAAAATATGGCCCACCCAGTTTAATAGATATTTCGTAAAAAGACTCATTTACACATTGAGAACACTGACACTAACTGACAGCTTAGACCTTTTACTGACAGGGATTCGTTCATAGAAAATATAGCGGTACTGTGCCAAACTTGACGGAACTGCCAATATGGCGAAACATTGTATTTTACACCGTTAGAATTTAACAAAATACTCGACAATCCGAATTTTGCCGTTATATGTTGTCGACTCGAAATCATTATTTTTTTATACTTTATTATTCTGGTAAGTGAACGGAATTATTAATATAGAAGTCGAATCAACAGCCTGACAAATAAGTTTCAAGCTTCTAGCTCTAAAATGAGATACTTCCATACAACTTTTCATCCCCCCTTTCAACCCCTTAAAACTCTTTTTTCGCATTAAAAAGTAGCCTATGTCCTTTCTCAGGCTCTAGACTATCTGCGTATAAAATTTCATTGAAATCGGTTCAGTAGTTTTGGCGTGAAAGAGCGACAGACAGACAGACAGACAGACAGACAGACAGAGTTACTTTCGCATTTATAATATTATATAATATATAATATATAATATATAATATATAATATATAATATATAATATATAATATATATAATATATAATATATAATATATAATATATAATATATAATATATAATATATATATATAAATATATAAATATATAAATATATATATATATATATATAAAATATATAAATAAGTAAGGATTATCAATTGCTTACGGTGAAGGAAAACATCGTGAGGAGACCTGCATGTCTTAGAAGATCTAACCAATTTTCGAAAGACATGTGTAATGCGCCAACCCGCACTTAGCCAGAGTGGTGGATTATTAATGATGTCTTGATAATCAGGTTTTATAGTAGTAGCCTGGTTTAGAGTACCTTGATATTAATATTGATATTATAGTCTCATAATAAATGTTATGTTAGGCCCGTGCCCAGGAGTGGGACGTCAAAGGGCTAAATTATTATTATTATTATCTATTACTGTGTACGTCATATTTGTAATAAATTCAATAATCAGGAACGTGTTACACCTACTTCATACCTGCTATAGTAAATTACGCTCTCATTATTCAATTGCCTATATATTATTTTCATGTAAAATACCCAAACGGATAAAATACGCTTATAATAATATTCTGATACGTATCTTTAAAAATAAAAAAATATATAATTTTGTTTCTAGTTTGTAATAAAGAATTATTTAATATTACTATTCTATTCTTTTATTACTTTCCTGTACAAAAGCCTTCATTTCTTTCTGCAATTACGGATTATAGATTTCTATTTTTATTTCTAATGAATAATAAATCTAACCGTAAGTTACATTTGTTATTAACATATCAAAGCGGCGGTGCAACGCTATTTTGTAGCAATAAAAAGTAGCAGTTATAAATCACAGGTATTAGAAGCGTTGAAACGCATAGCATGCGACTTAAATCGGCTTTGTATGTAAGCCGACTTTCGCAGAACATGCCCCGTATTAGTGGCGTGTTCTGCTGGCTTCCGATGCAATGAATTAGATTGTTTTTAGAGTTTCGTATCCTTAGATATTTACGTTGGTTTTCTGCTTCACTTTTAAATTATTTATTGATTAATAGATACTTTGTTTGATTAATTAGCTTCGAATTAGTAATGTTGTTAAATATTGTTACGTTACTATTAGGTACTAATATTATAAATGCGAAAGTTTGTGAGTGTGGATGTATGTTTATAACTCGTTCACGCAAAAAATACTGAAAGGATTTGTATGAAATTTAAAATACAGATAGTTTATAACCTGGATTAACACATAGAATACTGTACTTAAGTCTACGCGGACGAAGTCGCGGGCAGAAACTAGTTATATTATATTTAAGTAACATTTTTAAATAAATACAAAAAGATGTTCAAATAACCCCTGTCCGCGTGGGACGGTGCCAAGAATTCTAGCTGCATTACCTCGTTGAATCGATAGGCAGATTTTTTGAACAAGGGAATTTACGATTTGATTTTACATCCATCGAGATAATTGGTTTTAAGTATATCTAAGGAAAAGTGAACAAACTCATAATATTTTAGGGAAAGCAGGACTTCAAATAAATTAGTAGTAAGTATTGTCAAGTACCTTCTTCGAAGAAATAGGCAAAATAGGCAGAAGTGCAGCCATATATTTTAGTCCTATGGGCACTTTGGCCCTCAAAGTGGAGGCAGCCCAATGAGGGCTAGTAAACTGCACGTGCCTTAAGGAATCCCTCATGATGTTTTTCTTCACTTTGTGGCAGTATGTATTAAAATTTGTTATCATTAATTACGAATAAAATACTGCCAAATATTCTCCTTTATTACCTTGTCGCTCTGAAGTAGGGGACCTAGATATATTGCTATTACTTTTATGGTGGCACTAGACATGGCGTATTCGCACCTTTGATAAAGAAAGATTCGCACAAATATTTGCATAAATCGGCCAATACTAAACCTACTTTCTTGTGTGTTATGGGTTATTTTGATTTGTCATAATAAAGCAAATATTTGTGCCAATACGACATCTGAAGTGCCACCATTAAATGTATTCAAGTTTATTTTTTATAACTACCCTTGGGCAGAAGTCCTGCATAATCCCTTCAACCTAACTGATAATATTTACATTATTAAATCTATACTATAATAATATTATAAGAGGAAATATTAGATTTTTTGTTTGTTTGCATTGATTTAATAGACTCCGAAACTACTGAACCAATTTGAAAAAAAAATTCACTTGTTGAGAAGCTACACTATCCCCGGGTGACATAGGCTATATTTTTTTTTTTTAATTGGGGGTCCTGACTTTTAATTTTGAAATGTTTGATACCCGTGCGAAGCCGGGGGGCGCCGCTAGTCGTCGATAAATATAACCTTGTCCGTGAAATGAACCATCCTCGATCACCCATGTTTACCCACATTATCAGTCGCTAATGGGCCGATACAATGTTATTGTCACATTTATCATGATACGGATTACAGGGATGAATTTCGCATCGATGTATTGCCGAGCTTTCGTTTAGTAAGCTTTGTGTCTGTGATGCTGGTAGGTGCACATCCGTTATGAGAGGAATGCAGTTGATGCGACCCGGTGCGTTTAGTAAAAGTGGCGACGCCGTTTCCTCTGTTTTAAGGTAAGATAATCTAACTAAATTAATTATAAGATCTAGTTCAGACGCGTTTACTATAATTTCTTTCGATTAAATTCGTGCGGGTTCCAAGACAATTTAACACTCCCCCGGAATCCATTCCCTCGGTCAAATCTCAACGTCATTATTGTCCCCGTTGTCGATCCTGGTTTACAGGAGTAACAGTTGCGGGACCGGTTCCATTAAAAATACCAGTCGCGTTTTGATATAACACGCGCCACTGGAAGCCGGTATAGTAACGGCGAGTAACGAATGAGCGAGTAACGATTTATTAGGGTTCCGTAGTCCCTGCAAATAACTCTTATAAGATCGTTTAGTCCGTTCGTCCGTTTGTCCGTTCGTTATTGTGTCACATTCATAATTATACAGTTGTTAATGGAAATTACAATATATAATATTTAAAAAAATATTATCCCTTTCAGAAACACATCTTGCAGCCATGGTTGGCTTCGTCTCGTGGTCCAAGTCATATTCGCAGTGATCATAGTGGTCAGCTTCGTCCTGATAGTCTACATGGCAATACAGAACCCTGGGAACAGTAAACCACCTGCCCAGGGGTCTCGGTGTCACGTGAAGAACTGCAGAGTCGTCTGCCATATGACTCCGTTCTATGGAGAATATGAAATATACATCGTTGATGCTGTGACGGTAAATATAAGTATTTGAATAAGGTATCTTATTGAGCTACTGTTAGCAGATCCAATTAATATTCTCTTGTTCGATATACACCCGGGTGTATACGGGACATGGGTTTATAAAAAACGTATGAGAAGGTAAATTACTGTTTCAAGAAACTTTAAAGGATTTCAAACTATTCTGGCTGAATTTCTGCACACAAGTAGTTTCACTCTGTTGGACGAGTTACGTGTTATTATCTTTACATAGCTATTTCAAGAAATAAACAATGCACTTCAAGTTTAACCCTTAGCTTGTAAGATCACTATTATGCCTATGTTTTTTTCTTAATTCATTGCAGGAGGTGGACCCATCGTGCACAAGAATATCTCTCACACTGGCGAACCCGACATTCGCTAACGGTGCAATGCCAGTCAACTGGCTATCAGTATTGCGAACACAGATACATGAACTGGTGATATCACGCGGCAACCTGATGCATATACCTCCTGACGCTTTCATGAGCCAGTTCGCAGGAACATTACAAACACTGGTCTTCTATAACATCACAATAACTAAATGGACCGCCGACAGTCTCGTAGGCCTGTCGAGCTTGAGACAAATCTATATAAAAGAAAGCACCCTAATACAGATCCAATCGAACGCCTTGAGAGCCGTTGATGACACGTTAGAAATACTTACGATAACTGGTAGCGGCAAATGGGATCCAGAAAATGTTACAGGATCAAGCAAATTGATTAAAGTAGGCACAGTAGATTTCTCTGGAAATTACTTCCATGATGTATTAAGTAGAGATAGTTTCACCGGAATCGAGAGTTGTAAAGTGCTGTATCTTAATTCTTGCCAGATATCTTCTATAGGCTCCGGCGCGTTTGATCGTTTGCTCAATATTGAAATGTTATTTTTGAACAATAACTATCTATTTCAAATTCCGTCAGGACTTTTTGCTAATATGGCAACGCTTGTTGAACCCAAACCAAGAATCAATTTGCAAGACAACTTATGGTATTGTGATTGCGATTCTGATGATATAAGGCAACTGGTATCTAAAGATATGTTACTTATTGATCCGATATGTCGATATCCCAGTTATTTTAATGGCAAAACATTCTCCAAATTTCAATCTTGTTGTAGAAATGACACGGGTGTAAGAGTCATTGATATGTCTTTGGCTTACGTTGTTCGTGTATCTAATTATAATTACATGAAGGGCTCTTGTAACAATGGTAACGACACTAATGGGACTGCGATACTTGTATCTTCGAAATTGGCCTCCCCCCTTTCAAGAAACAAATGTTCAGAACAAATGATGCATGGAATAAATACAAGTAATATTATACGAAATAATGTAATAATGTCTGACAATACATGGCTTAAATTTTCTTTTTTCTTAAAAGCTGACGGTTATTCGATTGTTGAGGTGGGAGCATTGGGAGCGAAAAATTATGGACTTGTTTGGTACGAATCTACATTTCCCAATGAAATTTATTGTTTAGACACGGTACCCAAGTTCCTGAGGTTGTACAACGTCGACTTGAGTGCTCTGTACATATTTTGTCCAATATCTTTGAGCTCGGGTGACGTCGAACAGGATCAATGTGTAGCATATAATCTATCGACAGTAGATGACGATGTAATTAATTCGAGTGTTAAAATTTCACTATTCTTGGCAACTGCAATTATATGTTTAGTGTTTGGAGCAATTTGTGTATATGCGTTGATACGCAGAAACCCAACACTACTCAAAGGCAACAAAAGAATTTTGTTCGTGAAACACAAAACGGTAGATGCATTAGTACTGCCCCCAAAAGTTCCTTTAAGAAACGATCTTATTAATGAGCCCGTTACGGAATTTAAAAACGATAAGATCTTTATAGTTCCTGGCTCTTCATTTTCAGACAGAAACAGACAGAAATCTACCAGGAGCGTGAGAAGCAACGCCCCTAGTTACGTCTCCGCTCACCAGCCTACCGACGATCAATTAGCGGAATGGCGCATCAAACATCATTTAAGCAGTGATTTATCGATTACGACTATAAGCTCTGAATTGTCCACCTATTCTTGGATACACACTGGATACCCAACAACTACGGAATTGCCATATGTTTCATTAGATGCGCATAGCGACAAAACTTACGAAAGTTTGAAGTAGTACAGGAAATCCTTTGCTATTAATCAAAATGGTAAACTATCATTTATCACGCACTTAGTCGGTTAGGATTCCATTTTATATCCATTAGTGTTCATTTCCTATGAACTTAATGAATCACGTTCTACAGACGTTGAAGTAACTAGTCCTGCTAATATTATAAATGCGAAAGTTTGTGAGTGTGGATGTATGTTTGTTACTCTTTCACGCAAAAACTACTGAACGGATTTGGATGACATTTGGAACCCAGATAGTTTATAACCTGGATTAACACATAGAATACTTTACTTAAATCTACGCGGACGAAGTCGTGGGCAGCAACTAGTGATTTATATTTCCGTTAAAACTATTTCATTTACTTAGCTACAGTGGATTATTTTTGTAATCATATATTTTAGTATCACCTTCACCTTTTATTCTATACTTGCTTGTGTGTATTGTATTGTGTACATACTCTCTTATTTTTAAATCTTTTTATAGGTTTCTATAAGATTCAAAATCCATGAAACACATCGATGTTTTTCTCACAAAGAAGCGGGCTCTTTTGTATTTTCCTACTTATTTCACTAGAATATCTGCCAATATATTCATACAATGGCACGCATATCGCATGGTCTGAGCACGGGTGTCCTCGTTGTGAATCAATCTGTTACAGCTGTTTCTGACGGGCTGCGCCGGCGCACGGGCCGCGACGTGCATTGTCTTGTCTATTGGACGTTCTATTTTTGTGGCCATTTAAAAACGACTGTAGGCCTAGAGAATATCAATTAGTAATCACGTGGTAGTGAAGTAATAACCTTGATACTATTACGTCGTGAAAAACGATTGAAATGTTTGCTAATTTAGTAATTATTTTGTAAAAGTTTATAAATACATAATTAATTTTAATTTAGTTATTGTCGTAGTCAATATTTTTAATTTGTGAACTGATGTTTATTTTATTAGTAGGTATCAAATGTATTTTATTGTTATCAAAGTAATGTGAACTTTATTTACGTTTAGTTATGTAGTTTCACTGTCATAAAATTGATTGTGATCAAAGTAACTATGGGTAGAGGCATATGGGATATAGAAAATTTAATTACTTTTTCACATACGAGTATAGCAATATCGACCAAACAATCAATGTACAGAGTCTCGTAAAAATGTGAATAAAGTAAAACGATCTTTAATATTCTATGTACTTACCTAATGCTGTACTCTGCCTGATAGTTCCTGGGGACTATTTTATTAAACTCGTTCTAATAGTGCACTTAACTTAATAATATGTTACAAACTTAGTAGATATATTAAAAGCTTTGCTCGTTCTTTTTTTAAGACTACTACCAATGCGAGTTTCACGTTAAAAATATGTGATTTTTCGCAAGTTTATTTAGTTTATGAGATCTGTTTACGAAATACTTTTTTCATTTAAAAGTTAGATACGTTATTTGGATATCAGTTACGAAAGTAATGAAAATAAATAGCGACTATCTTATTTTTAGACTATAAAGAAAATATTTGCGAACCATTCAAGAGCTTGTTTATTTATTGGTTCGCTATGTATTATATTTATTATTCCTCATTAATAAGTCCGCGACAATATGATTGAATTTGTCAATCAATCACAGCCTTCTCTCTTCTCTAAAACTGATGCGTGGCAAAGAAAAATACAAGCAAACGAAGTTAATTAACCCGTTATTTAAACAAAAACTTATTTTAATTATATTCATAAAATGACTCATTCACATAATCGTACAAATATTACACTTGGCGCTGACAATAGTTAGAAACGGGCTACAATTTTATTGGCACCCCTTGTTTCCCAGTACAAGCCAGTGCTAGGCTAGAATCACTAGAACAATGACTTGGCATTGCCACTGCCAGGGTTGGCAGTTGAGGCCGGCGTCGTCACCTAACGGATCATCTATCGTTCGTAACATATGGTTTGTTATGCACTTAAAAATTATACTTAATGAATAAGGAACCAAGAAACAAAGGAACTGAGTAGGTCCAACCTTGTTCTGGATTTATCGAAACGTGGATTACAGTGACTACTGATTTTATTATCGAGCGACTGCTATCCTCCAAAACTCAATAAGGGTATAATAGTATTTCCATGACGTCGATTTCGGCGATCGTGACTGCTATCAGGTACTACTAGAGCTGCTTCACTTGCTCTATCGTTATTACTAATAAAGCGAATAACATGTTAACAGGTAATTAAAAGGCCGGAATAGCCTAGGTCTGCTTCTCTTGAGTTGCTGATGTCCTGGGAGACTTTTATCTCTTACCATAGTCTATGGAGTTTAAAAAAAAACAAAAAAAATTGCCGCCTTGTCATTGCTTGCTGCACCTAACTAGGCTTACAAAGACATACATCTACTGAAATTATCTCCTCCTTTGCCAAAGAAGACAATGTTTAAATACTTAAATATATTTGTAAAAGTAACTCTTTGTCTTCACTTTAGGTATATTAATATATTCTTGCATGTGAACATAAGTGGTCTTAGAAAAGTAGTATGCACTTAAGTTTAAATTTATGTTAATGGGAGCTTGAATAAAGTGGAGCTTTCATACTTAGAGCGGGTACTATATTTTCTTGGGGTATACAAATAATCGCTTGCTCGAGGCGAATTGACTATACCCCTGATATACACTAGATATTTACTTGGTATAGCGTTATATTAAGTTACTAAATATGTATATCGTAATCGAAACAGAAGGTATATAATATCTGTGAGCAACATTGTATTGAAGTTGTTCGAGGATTTTTGAGAAAAACTATTGGACCTGAACAGATATTTTCTATAAATCAGAATGAATTCTGAACAGCCACTTTTTAACAAGCAACCGAAATGAGTCTTTCCAAAATGCAGCCTTACAAAATGTGCTAAAGATTTCCACAACAAGTAATTAACAGTAAAGTATCGCAACAAAGCGTTTGTCAAACTACAGTTAATTATACTGCAGAAAGTAATTAATTAGCGCGGTGGTTTACCGTTACAACCGTGACTAAATACTGGAAACTCACCTCACCTCTCCTACACCTCTTTGCATAACCAGTGACGCTAGAGCCAAGCAGACTTGTAGCCTTTTTTTTAAAATTGACTATATGTTGTTGTCCAGAGTGGCCATAACAACTTCACCCGGACAGAGGGCAAGCGTAAGTGCGCTCCAGCCAGAGGGGCAGGGGGGCAGCTAGCTCAAGGGCGCCACAAGGGACACGACCTCGGCTTGGGCCGCTGCCAGGAGAGGTGGCGAGGGTAAATCTACCACCGGATCGGAACGCGACCTCGACTGAGAAGATCCGGCAAGAAACTCAGCGGGCTTGTCGGGTGCCAAGGTGCGTCTGGGTAAGTAAACGAACTTGTAGCCAAATTACTAAAGCGCATATACGGCCTGACTCTAGCGGGGTGGTACCACACTCTCACAGAATATTGACGTAGATCAGCTATTATAGCTGCACTGCATAAATACACTACACTACTTACTAACTAAATTGTACACAACATATATTGGATGATCAAAAATACATTTATTATACAAAAAGTTTTCAAAACTAAATGATCCAGTTAAGGTGGTGAAAGACATTTTCTCTAAGAATAGGCTCAGAAGACACAAGTTACGGGGGACCAATTTAGGAATGGATACTAAGAATTGTAGCGCCTTTGAGATCTATATAAGTGGTCTTGGATTGTTTCAATCCCGCTAGTTTCAGGAGGTCCGTACTAAGTACAAATGATACTAATGTTTATTTTAGTATATTTTTAAAAATGGAAGGTTAAAATTGATAAGTGGGGTTCCGTTACATCCTTGTTCGCTCTTTACACGTTCAGCTTTTGTTTCACCAGCAACCAGCGTCTTTTGTAATTATTCTTTTGTAATTTCTAGAGTTAGCTCCAGTAATATTTTACGGTTAGTAATTGTAAGTCATAAATGGGGTAGAACTCAAAGTATTAATAAATTGTATACGTTACTATAATTTAATACTTAGTTACTTTAATTGCATTTAAGTATTTGTAAATTCCGAACCCTGAAGTTTATAATCCAATTAAATTCACCAGGCGAATCCTTCCTATTTGTATATTCATTTAAAATCTGTTCTACTTTTATTTAAAATTCCATCCTACAAATTTAGTTATAACACTGAGTAACATACAACCATACTTTAGATTCCAATTCCAAACAGTACAACACGAATTATTGAATAAATCGCCAGATGAACATACCAACTGTATGGTCCCAAACTAAGCAACGCTTGTACTATGGGTACCGTACAATGGACTGGGGGCGATCCCAGTGACACCCAGACTAGGGCAAATTACGAAAAGGCCGTTTCCAAAATTTGCCCCATCGGGAATCGAACCAGCAACTACCATGTGCCGAGTGGCCTACGCCCTAACCACTGCGCTAAGCGGTCGTCAAACCAATTTCACTCTTATTTAAGATTCCATCCTACTTTAGTTCTAATACTGAATAACATACATCCATACTTTAGATTCCAATTCCAAACAGTACAACACGAATTATTCCTAGCAATAACCTACAATCATCTTTATACGACATTTAATCCCGCTGTACATCTTTATCGCCGATCCCGGCTTCAAAGTCGGGAAGTATGTTGCCACTATTAACTATTCGGAGTCAGTCGGCTATAAATAATGCTGAGAATATACCAGCGCTATTAATTACCAAGCACCTGTACCAGTGATTAGAGTACGAATAGCTGAAACATTAATTGGAAGTGGCCTCCCTGCGTACGCGCTGCCAACCACACGCTCACGACACACATTTTCATTAGTACAAGGAAATACTGAATGCCTTCTCAAATTTATTGTCACCCCGTCTCTCTCTTTTAAATATGTATAGTGGTTTTCTAGATATATTTAAAATTGGAACTGTTTAATTAGTACAAGATTAGTTAGAGTCGCTTGAGGTGGAGAGGAATTCGAAGATTTTTAACAATCTTACAAAAACAGTTTTAGGTTTAAATTGACTCGATACACACATAAATTGAAAAAAAACTCGGTCGATGTTATTAGTATCGGCGCTGTTATCGGTTGAATTTATGGTACTTACAGACAAGATTTTTTTTTCATTTTTTAAATTATAGCAGTGATAGCCGATTCGCTAAGCCCGCGTGTTGCGGGCTACCAGGTCTGGGGTTCAAACCCCGGCTCGAACCTCTAGATTTTTCGAAATCTATGTGCGAATCATAATTTCTATACGATTATCACTTGCTTGCGGTGAAGGAAAACATCGTGAGGAAACCTCCATGTCTTAGAAGATTTAACCAATTTTCGAAAGACATGTGAAATCCGCCAACCGGCACTGAGCCAGCGTGGTGGATTGTGGCCTGAATCGCCCTCGTGCTGAGGGGAAGCCCGTGCCCAGGAGTGGGACGTCAAAACGGCTAAAATTATTATAAACTAGCTGTGCCCGCGACTTCGTTCGCGTGCAACTTAACAAAAAATTCGGGATTATTCATCCCCTATTTTATCCCCTTGGGGGAAGAATTGATCAAAATCCTTTCTTAGCGGATGCCTACGTCATAACATCTACCTGCATGCCAAATTTCAACCCGATCCGTCCAGTGGTTTGGGCTGTGCGTTGATAGATCACTATGTCAGTCAGTCACCTTTGAGTTATATATATTTAGATTATAATTGTTATAGATTAAATTTAACAACGGTAGAGCCAAGTTGAAACGGCTCTATAGTTCTGTCTATGCTCGACAGTGAGGGGGCCTGGGAGGCGATGGCCTCTTTCTGCGAGGACGTGATGTCGCGGAAGGAGGCCGCGGAGCGGGCCAGGGAGGAAGACCCCCTGGCAGATCCGCTCCGGCGCAGACGTGTGGGGAGGAGAAGGAGGCGCTACGATCGCCTTCTTCCTCCCCACTAGCCGAAATCAGGTGGTGGGTCGGGGGACCCACTACCTATTGCACGATTTCGGCCGTCTGGGGGATGACTGGGGTGGTACCAGGTCGTCCCCCTTTTAGCGCCTGTGGCCCGGCAAGTCATTGCCGGGCCGTCCGCCGGGGCGTCTCGGAGCATTTCCCATGGTCCCGGGGCGCCCCTCTGCATGGTGGAGGGTGGTACACCGTTGGTTTTTAGTGGGTATACCTTCGGGGACTCCCACATACCCCTCTCGACTCCCCCGAGTCGGGAGGGGACCCATAAAGGGTTTTCCAACGAAAAAAAAAAAAAAAAAAAAAAGTTGAAACGGCTCTGCTGCTCACACTAGGGCTGGCTCGAGGTAGTACCAACCTCTCACAGAAATCCAGCTTAATGTAGCAATTGCGCTAGCTGCGTTTCGTACTATGATTGAGGCAGCCGGAAGACCAACCCCCCATCCCCCTCTACCCTGTAACCCAACCAGCGCATCTTCCACTCTCCCACTATCTTTCAAGTCGTCAACGTGAGAGCAATACCTTTAGTACTGCAAGCATTATAAGCTACGGTAGCTGCTTAATATGGGTCAATACACTTGTTTGCCGACTTATATCTTATTCGATAACTATAAAAAAGTCATATTCCATTTTCAGTTATTAATTGTCATGTAGAGTTTATAAATCTATCAATTAAGTTTAAATCATCAGTTCATATACTGACTGCTCCGATTCCTTTGGCAATTTTCCACGCAGAACTACATAGTATTAATATCGAAGCGGTTATTTCCTGAAAACTCTCATGTAATCTATGTTGACCAATTTGCGACAAGAAATATTGGTTGGCTTAACAATTTTTGGCTTAATTTCTAAGTTACATAAATATTTTAGTTACTCAATTTATTGCAATGTAGGAATATTGAATTTGTGCAGTATTTTACAAACACTCTCAATAGGTCACTATTTAATTGAAAAGCGCGACTATTACTTCAATCTTTTACGTATAGAAAATCTTATCATATGACACATTTTTAGTAAATATAAGTATTAAGAATGTATTATATTGTGACATAGATAAATAATCTACATAATTGTCGTTACCTACGTACCTAATTATAGTTTAACTAGCTGTGCCCACGGACTTCGTCCGCGTAGTATTTCACGTAACAAAAATTTCGGGATTATCGGGATAAAAAGTATCCTATATGTTAATCCCGGTTGTAAACTATCTGTGTTCCAAATTTCATCCAAATCCGTTCTGTAGTTTTTGCGTGAAGGAGTAACAAACATACATACATACATACATACATACATCCACACTCACAAACTTTCACATTTATAATATTAGTAGGATTCTATTGATCTTCTTAAAAGTTAAATTGGAATGTCCTATTTATTTCACCGTATTGAAACATCGTCTGCAACATTGTTTTGTCACAAAATTAGGTGATCCAATATCAATAAGCAACTTGTGGAACCCGAAGCTTTTCTGGCAGCTCGTGAATGCTGTTACTATCGTTTTCGTTGTCTATTTCCGTTGTATTTTAACAAAGAAGTATATGAATGAGTAATATTCTTATATTAACTATTGGATCCATATTGAACAATGTATGTAAATTACTGGGTTTATTAAAAATCTCTGAAAATTTTAATTTTCTCGTAAAATTTGGTAACATCCTATGAATTTAGTTTGTTTTCCTAATTTGGAACCGTAAGCATCGGAGAATTTCGTTACTGAGACATAACACAACGCAAAAAGGACCTTATTCACACGGCTAAGTATCACAGGATTTTATAATTCCAATGCACGAAATGAGTAAGCCTTTGAAGCCATTGGCAACAAAAAGTTAACCAAACAAAAGATACATGTAGTTATGTTTATTGTAGTATAATTAAAGACTGCGAAAAACAAATTGGTCCCCCTAATAATAACTTACGTAAACAACGCATAGAGCCATCACAAGAGATACTAAATGTAGTTAGTTACAAAAAATGTCACAATTATGCCATGTCTCATTAGTTTTTCGCTGCATTTGGCACCAATGGGAGCAGCGAGATATGTCACTGTCTGCGAGCCGGCGCAGCTGCCCGCCCCCGCGCCCGTCCTGCACCCCCCGCTCCATCTTCGTTAGATTACCGCTTTTATTTAGACTGTATTAAGTACGACGTTTGAGACCAATGTTTAATTCATTAATGGTTTATTTTCTTTTCTGTCTTTTTTGCAATACCTTAAATAGTTACTGAAACTGGCCAAATACATGAATGTTACTCAAATGTTTGAGACGCGTTCTAAGTTATTATTTAGCGCTTTAAGGCGCTTGAAAATGTTTAACTTAAAAACTTGATGTGGTGCCAGCAACATGGTATGCATTAACTAGGTATAACACCGAAACGAAACTAGCCAAGATTGCTACAAAATAAACGCAAGTTAATTTAAAAATAAACTTATTTGGAGACGATTTTGTTTTACACAATTTTATCAAGTTTAATGCACTCATGACTTACGCATTACTCACTTACCCATTTACATTTAGCTAAAACACATAAGTATATGAATTTAGCAAAAAAAAAAAATGTGAAATTATGGAGGGCATATTGAAGAGTTCGCCTAACCTAAAGTTCAATTGACCCCAGTATTTCTTTGTGAGTATACGGTGAGCTCATAATCTAAAATCCCTATTACATCCAAAGCTAGTTTTACTTTGAACATTATTTTTTTTCAAACACCTGTTCTCTGTATCAATTAAATTCGCTCCGGTTCCAGGACAATTTAGCTCTTCTCCAAGACTTGTTAAGGGTCAAAACTCGGCGTCAAAGTTGGGCATCATTGTCAGTCCTAGCTTGCAGGAGTTACAATGGTGGGAGTTGGTACGACGGGCTTAATCCTATAAAAAAATGATGTACCAAAGTTTGTATAGTATAATATAAAAAAAATGATAACATTTTATAACCATGTTTACATAGGTACCTGCTATGTGTGTGTAGTTATTCCTATGTTTATTCATATTCAGCTGATATTTAACTCCAATAAAATTAATTCCCATGTTGACTCTATCAAGACGCACGCATACAATGCATCGATACACCGTGGACATTCCTTCAGTTCGTACCAAGCGTTTCGCTTCCACTTTTATTGTGCGAACTGCCAAGGAATGGAACACCTTGCCGGCGTCTTTGTTCCCGGTTGACTATAACCTGGATGTTTTCAAGTCGAGAGTGAACAGGTACCTTCTAGGCAAGTATGCACCACCGTAGACCACATCGTCACTGACCATCAGGTGAGATTGTGGTCAAATACTTGCCTATATTTAAATAAATAAATAAATAAATAAAAAAACCGATCACCGATGATTATTTCACGAGTACAGCTTATTCCGCTTCTATTTCTGTACACAAAACGTTATTACTATTGTTTACAAAGTGGAAAGTATCCTACAAATGGTGTGGCACTCCGCCAAAACCCTGTGGTATTTTAATTAATCGGTAATTAATCACAAACGGAATCGATCGTATGATATACTGATATGCGAATTTGGCCGTTGTGAATGCAAGCGGTGCATAGACGGATGTGTAGGCAAGTCGTATTGTGACCTTAGCGGCGATGGTTATAAGCGTTTTGCGGAGCCGCGGTGGCTCGGTGTTTTATGTGCCGGGGAAGTAAGCCGAGTCAACCTGGGTGATATTTGTGCGCGCCTCCGTCTAGTCGCTCGATCTATTCAGATAAAAGGGCTTGTGTTCCTGGTCGTCTGGTTCACTCTAACATATACCATCGTACAATTTCTTTGAACACAGATACCGAACTGTGAAGAAATGGTGAGATTGTTTTTGAATTCAGAGTGTTCAGTGAAGTGATAGTGTTTTGTTTTATTAACAGTGATATTGTTTTGGCAGTTGATTAATTTTTTTTTATTGGCAATTCCAGGAGGAGCTCGACAAGGAACAGATTATCAGTAAGTTTATTTGAATTTATATTTTTTTTAAATTATGAGTATTAACCAGTGAGATCAATCGACTAATATAATAATAGAATTTGAAATAATTGTAACTGCCAGCGATTGGGTTAGATTGAGAATTAGAAACGCAAACAAATAAACTTTTCAATTTAATTTCCGATAATATTAAAACAGAAGATATTTATACGGTATTAGATGCGAACCTAATTATGGACTACCCATTTATCTAGGATATGGATTGTTAATACCACTTTGCACTACTGACGATTGAACCAGTAATATTTTCATACGACTTTCCGGTTTCTTCTGCTTCTAGTTCTGAAGAAGGCGTTCGAAGCGTTCGACCACGAGAAGAAAGGATGCATCGGTACCGTGATGGTGGGCACTATTCTGGGGATGCTGGGACACCAGGTCACGGACGAAACGCTCAAGGAGATCATCGACGAGGTGGATGTCGACGGTCAGTACTAAGAACCAATCATTGATAGGCATTTTGAATTAAGAATTATATATAGGCATACTTCAGTTGAATCTTTGTGGCCTGTTGCAAAAACTCAGATGAAGTTTATTCACAAAATAAATTATACATTTTGACAGACACAGGTTTATAACTGTCACGTGTTAAATTTTTGGAGTATAAACCACACCTAAACATTTTCAAACAGGCCATTTAAATTCTAAATATCTTATAAATAACGTAAGTATACTCGCCAAAGATCTCAATGCTTGAAATTTTCAAATCAGAAGAGTATTAAAACAAGTGTTTCTCGATTTTATAGTTAAGTAAGTAGGTAAATATACAGAATAATTAGAACGTGAGAAGTGCCTAACATTGTAAAGATACTCTGTGGCCCAATTAAGCAAATTAAAACCTATTTATTATTGCAAATAATTTTATAGAGCATACTTGGTTTCGTCTGCCAGACTTTTCTAATTTGTAACTTAATATTTACCTAACCGCTGCTTGTACGCGAACTACCAAAGTTTGGCTCTTTCAAAGCAAAAATAAAACCAACTCGAACAAGACTCGTTATGTAGAGACATGATTTAAGCGAACTTATTAGAATGTGTCAAACGATATTGAATGTCCTACTTTGTCGAACTTCCATTGATAAAGTGTCGGGTTCTAACACTTTCGATCATTTATATCTAGGGCGATATGGGTATTTAGAATCAATGCAGCTCAGAGTGATACCTAGTACACAATTAATTGTAAAGTAGTATCCACATTAGACACGCACAGCAGCTATTTGAAATAAAACACTATCAGATTTTTTTCTCAGTAAGAAGCTTCCTATAGCGTTGCATTGCTAATTTATTAAGCATTAAATGCATGTAAAAGTAGACTTTATGGTCACTGCAACTAGGTACAATTTGTTTTAGGATCCGGAGAGCTGGAATTCGAGGAGTTCGTGACGCTGGCGTCCAGGTTCATGGTTGAGGAGGACGCTGAGGCGATGCAACAAGAACTTAAAGAGGCATTCCGGTTATACGACAAAGAAGGTGACTTACTACCAAACAGCTATTCTCATCTTCCTAGACATTCAATTAGTGTTAGGATCCGTTTTCAGTTCACCAAATTTGTCTAATTGCCGAAATCGGAGCGTCTGGCAACCGAGATACAACAAGTGATACAATCGTTGACCTAATTGTTAAACTATAGCCTAACTTTAATTGGTTCACCTAAATGTTAACTGTAGCAGTTGTCAACGTTTGGTATGTTTCTTATCTTACGTCCTAGCTTTTAACAATCATAGACCGTCTCCAAGGATTTGGGTCCTAGTTCCTTGATAGACATTCAATAGGTGAAACTTCTAACTTTACTCTTTATGCCATTTATGGATGATAAGCGAAGAGAAAAATAGTAAGCTAAACTTATTAGGAAAAAATTTAGTTATAAAGGAAGTGATTAACTTTACAAAATGGCTCTTATGGCAAATAAACCACAAACAGAACAATAGCAGTAAGTACCAGTTAGATTATCTAGTGAATGACCGTCATGCGTGCAATCCCATAATTTGGCAATGCGTCTCAAATTTTCAAACTCTTTGTTATTAATCTTTCTGACGTCAGCCTAATGGGCGACAGGTAGCCAAACACTTTGTTCTCTGTCTATCATGTATGAATACTTTGGTATTAATAAACGTTCTGTCATAGTTGCCCTGTGGACTATGCAGCGATATATATACGTATCCCATCACATACGCTTACCATATTATAAATAGGTAGGTACTGCAATCGACTTGCACTGCTGTTTTTTACTAGAACGGTATTTTCATGCAAGAATGACCCTTAAGTGTGAATAATAAAGCGATAAAAGATATATAGTCAGAAATATTACATACATTATTCTTAAAAATATGGACGTTTTCAGACAATTGATAAAACTGAATGAGTTTCCAATTCAAGCACAAAATATACGGAAGAACGTTGACCTGTTTTGTAATACAAGGTGTCCTCTGTAAATTTATTATGATGTGATATTCATATTTGGTATTTCGTTTCAATGTATAGCGTGGGATACCACCAGATGGCGCTTTGAGTAGGTTAATTACATTAAGCCAAGTCTACAACAGCGAGTTATAATGATAATGAAATAGTTAATTACGTTTGTTCTTGCTTTCTTGTTTCTAATCTCACGCCCGTGGTTATAGACGAATAAATACCTGTTCTGAAGTAAAAGTTATTATTACAGTCACTAATTTTGCTATACAGTTGATTTTTTTGCCAAGCAATAATCGCCATTGTCGTTACGCAAGCATTAGGTACATTTTGACCTCAACATGACGATTCGCTTCGAGCGCTACGAACCATAACTCTATGATTTTAACATATGTACATATTTACTGAATGGGAAGCGACATTCATTGTGAGCAAAACTAATGAATTCTTAATTTATTTAGTTTAAGACCGTCTGCTCCAATCGCTCGTCTTACTCAACCGGGTGTCAGGCAGATGAGACCAGCCCATTGTCATATCTGTTGAAGACCTTTGAACTCCGTATAATGTGGTCCATCTTCGTAATAATTCCAGGTAACGGCTACATCACGACAGGTGTGTTAAGAGAGATTCTGCGAGAGTTGGACGACAAGATCAGCGCAGAGGAGTTGGACATGATGATTGAGGAGATTGACTCCGACGGCTCGGGGACCGTGGACTTCGATGGTACGGAGAAACGATACCCAATTATACCTTAGCCCCCTTATTAATAAACGCGGTATAGCGGGCTAATAGTTAAACTCCGAATGATCTCTTTAGTAATTTTACATTCTAAAGAAGAAGACAAAGCATGGTGTAACTATGCAACCGCTAAACCACGTTGATTAACAAGTGGGTAGCTCTTTGAGTCCTCAGCGATCTAGCATTTTTACATAAGGCATCGAGTATTTTATTGTGAGTCTATTTTAGTTTGGAGAGCTAGT
The DNA here is from genome assembly GCA_918843915.1 of Notodonta ziczac. Classification (NCBI taxonomy): domain Eukaryota; kingdom Metazoa; phylum Arthropoda; class Insecta; order Lepidoptera; family Notodontidae; genus Notodonta; species Notodonta ziczac. The sequence continues at coordinate 9,668,000 of OU974043.1, read as the reverse complement.
CAAAGCATAGCTTTTAGCAGGTAAGCGCATCGCACTGAACTTCTATTTTACTTTATTTCTCTTCCCTAATCTATCTTACTCAGTATCCCTCTTCATGGTTCAAACAAATGTCCTTATTTTCCCAGAATTCATGGAAGTTATGACGGGAGGCGACGACTAGACAACCACCGACTGATCTGCCAGAGGGTTCTGGTTCACCAAACCTTGTCTCCAAGATGCTGGGACGCATGATACGCATACACCACCTTTTGCCATATCTGAGAGCGTTATAACAACGCCATTATTTTAAGTTATTTAATAAATAATTTATTCATAATAAATTGTTGATTGATTTTATTGGAATAATAGGATATACAAATGCCTGTATCGCCTGTAAGTACCCGTAGTGCAAACGTTGCTGCTTATATGGAACCATACGTTTGTGTATCAGTCTGGCGATATTTATTTATTAATATATTATTTACTCTCATATCTGTATCAATAGATACGATAAGAGCAAAACCTGAAAACCTTAACCAAACGAAATTGATATACATATCACAAAATGTTGACGTATAAATCAATATATAATTGAATAACAGAATCGAACAAATTACAACACACATGATTGCTTCTCGTATGGTGAAACAATTTCCTGTGCTTGATATTCCATCCGTGGTACACAATAAACAGATATTACAATATCCCCATGATAAAGAACGGTTATTATAAAATCTCCCGTAAAATATTTCAGCTGTAACTTCGCTTACAGCACAATCCAATGCGTAGTGTACACAATGATGTACATGCGAAATGTGGCTACCTCAAGCGATGTACTAAAAGTATTTTTAAGACTTTTCTAACGTGATACGTTGTCGAATAGGATACGGGCAGATGCCACGTTTCCACGGTAATCATTGAAGCAATTAAAATGAATGTACAGATGGGCGCAAATGGGCTATAAATATTGTAGTCGGTAATTTTTTTTAATATTCTCTCTTAAAATAGATGAAAATGAGGAGCGACCTCTATGTCTAGAACGAACTCCTAACGTTATCATTACCCGATGATGACGATAACTTCTCCATAGAAAGCATGCTTTCACTGTCATTCTTAATTAAGAAATCTGTCACGTGCCGGGGATGGCATACGCAAGTAACTACGTAATATCAATTGGTGAGAAGGTCTTCTTTTTCTTCCCTATATGACGAAATCGGATAATCTGTCAACTAACTGACAGATTATCTGATTTCTGATAGTCGTGGTCTGATCTAATCGTTTTCAGGTAGTCGTAGGGGTTTTAAGCCAAGGCCTTTTAGAAAATTTCGCTTCGCTACCGTTTTTCCTTGTAAAGCTAAATATAGCGCTAGTGTCTAAAACTTCTGCCTAGAAATACTTTACAGTCTTGGTTACAAATAGAGTTACGAAATCTTAATATAAGTTGTTTCCAGGCGAAATTCAATAAAATGTAGAGTTTGTAGAAAATATGGCTCGTTATTTTGTGATTTAACGAACCAAAAAGTTAACTTCTATTACACAGGATGTGTTAAAAGTCTGAAATAATTCACTAACCCCCTTATTCATGAACGTAGATTAGCTGGCGAATAGTTACACACCGAACTATCTCTTTCTGTCCACAGTAATTTTACATTTGAAAGAAGAAGACTAAGCATGGTGTAACTATACAACCGCTAATGCACGTTGATTATTTAGGGGGTTGGGGGTTAAGATGAGTAAGTATCTCTTTTTAATAATGTTAATATCCTTAATACTGTACAATTTTTTTGCAAATTTTCTTGATTGGTAAATGCAATACATACTTGTGGAGGAGCAACTAAACGCAGCACGGACCCCTGCTACGATTGGCGCGATGGGAGGGTGACGTCACCAGGAAACTCCCTGATCAGCTGTCAACGCAAACGTTTTTTTTACACCATTCAAAATCACTGCACCTAGACGTTAGCAAGCTAAAACCTTTGTAACGTTTAACGAAAATTATAAGAATTTTATCAAGGAAGTTGTCGTTTACATCAAAGTCAACCCTGAAGAGTCTTCACGCATATACACCTGTATCCGCCACGACAATACTGTTTTTTAGACCATTGAATGTGTTTCAAGGCCACAACACGAGAGTTGAGCTTGTGACATATACAAAGGCCCGTTACTTACAAAATATTATAGGTAATTACCAACGCATTAAGACCGATCTTCACTACGCATCTACATATCACCTACCATAATGATCTACATGTCGGTTACCATAAAGTACCTAAATTATTATTCCGCACTCTTGAAACACCCTGTAATTGGCGTTTGGAGGAGCAAACCGAATAATTATTTAGTTGCTAACTTTAAGAGCTAATTCAGTCATCGTCAGCGCTCGTCACTCGAATTTGCTTTATATTGTAGACATTTAAATTAGTAAGTAAAACTTCGCCTATTTCGTTTATAAATGGAACATTCATAGAGTAGGTTTCTAGCGTTTTATACGTACTTAACACCTGGAACTTGTGTGTACTTATTTCCATGTGTCGCCAGAAATATGATTCTTAAAAGTGTGCTTTTCGGTAGGCATTTCTCCTTATTTATACTTAATACGGCATCCTGCTTATGTTGCCAAATAGTAGTACTATGCCCATAAGAATATGTACCTCAGGTATCCTGATGCTCTTAAAATCGTGTAAATTTTCATGAAAGTCACCATAACAAATCCTCGCCACCCTTGCACGGATAATTCTATTATTCTGCTTTTACCCCTCCTGATTTTGGGGTTCCCTTGCAAATTTTCAGCTCACGTAGGTACAATAAAAACACGGTGACGTTCGAAGCACCCTTGCGTGGTGTGGTGATGCATGAATAAAAAATAACCGGCCAAGTGCATGTCGGGCCACGCGCAAGGTAGGCTACCTAGGTTTTCTGAATGATCATAAAAACCAGAGCCAAACGGTGTAAGCTACTTTCTTGAGTTTTTCTGTGGGACTAGGACTTCTGGGCAGGTACCTAGTCATAAGTCAGTAGTAGTAAATTTTTATAGTGGCATTGCGGCGCATCTAAAATTTTTATAGTGGTGTCGCGAAGCTCTTATATTTTTTCAAGTGGATACTTCATACAAATTTCAATATAATACTAATACGTCTTACGTTTTTTCTTTTAAGGTACGGAACCCTAAAAATGATACAAAGTGTCTTCCTCCCCTCATAGTCGTGTCAGAGGTGACAGCACTCCTATGAGTAACCCTCTTTGGTACAGCAGTGACATTTTTGTAGCAGTTTTCACTTTGTGTCTATTAAGGTGCGACCGCACTAAGTGGCACGATACTGCAGCGGATCGGTGAGGCGACCGCGCGATTGTTAGAATTCGCACTGCTGCGCCGCGCTCAGAGCTACTGCCGCGTAGTCTGTTGTATCCAAATAATTATTACAAATACATAGGATGTATCTTATAAAATTTCAAACACTACAAAACACACATACAAAGTCCTAAATAGGATTTTTTATTTGTGACGCATTTAACGATGTGATCCATTTGTACATTTCGGAAACCATCCTCCTTTGATTTACCTATTGATTTTTCTCCTAGGCTATGCACGAACTCGAAGTTTACTAACATATTAAAAGTTTGGAAATCAATCCTTAAGTATAGGAACGAAATATTTAGTTTGGTTGAGCCTACCTTTTGGCATAAGCAATACCTATTACATTAGTTTCTTCTAATGCTTAGTAGGATTTTTCAGGCGTATATCACCTCAAAGCCTCACGGCATCTATGAGATTACAATATTTTAAAATATGGATTTACAAAACTGATGTTATGAGGGCTACACTTAGGGCCTACACCATCATAGATCGTAGGCATAGTCGCATACGAAGGCCTCATTCACAACCTCGCCTTTAAAAAGGAATTACGCTTTGTCTAAATTATTAAAGCTCCTCTCAAAGAGAATATAACCACTACGGTTTGACTAATATGACTTCGCAAAACTATCTCTTTCATCGTATTTAATATAACTCGTCTCTAAAACGGGTAATTGATTATAGGCTTAGTCTCCATTGGACTTCTCATAACGGAACCGGAAATTACGTCATCTACGAAGCCATCCATTTCCGGTGCGGCCCTCCATTGATTCTTAATTACCGCCAGAACCTCTGCGCGAAGCTTTACGTTGAGCGTTCCGAAATTATTTGTAATCGAATTAATTCATAAATAATTCATAGAACAAGGCATATTTGGCAGGCGGTTACTTAAATAAATTTTGTCAGTAGATGTAGGTCGTATTTTAGGAACAAACCTAATGAGATCGACAGCGGATTAAAAAGTGTGTTGCCTTGGATAACATGGAATAAGGCGAAAGTTTAGGCTGAAAGCCTGAAAGCTTCAATTCAAAGTTATCAATTAGAAATTTAGGCATAGTTCGCAAAAATGTGACTTTAATATTTTTCTATAATGATGATGAAGTTGTATATGTCGCCGCCAAATAGCTTAATTCGCCGTTCAATTAACAGCCTAGGCACTTAACTAAACGGCGCCATTCAACTAACGGCCTGAATGATATTCAGCCATTTGATCAAACAGCTAGGCAAATGACTTGGATCGATGACGTTTAACTACTTGCCTAGCCGTTTAATTACCTGCCTAGCCTGTTCATTTAAATTTAGTCCTACTTTCTGCCACCTAGCGCCGAAACTCACCAAACTGTCAATATCTCTATATTCTATATTTTCTTTGGTCAATATGGCGTCGGAAAAAAACAACTTTGATGGAATAATTTTATTAGGTACTTAGGTTTTTTACGATTTTTTTTAGATCCACCGAATCTATTTGCCGGTTGGGGTTTCTGTGGGGTCATAAAAAAAATAACCCTAACCTAAACCCATCCAGGTCGTTCTGCTTGGGTAGTATTTTGAAAAAGTTTTGTAGTACTTAAATGTCAACCAGTTGCCTAAGCATTAGCCAGCCAGTTTATTAAATGTTGTAATAGACGATACGGCTGAATATCATTCAGGCCGTTAGTTGAACGGCGCTGTTTAGTTAAGTGCCTAGGCTGTTAATTGAACGGCGAATTAAGCTATTTGGCGGCGACATATACATCGTGGTAATGCTTTCATGGTATGATATCTAGCTTGAACACATATTGAGAAGGATTCAGGCAGTTAAGAAACAATAGTAAGTAGGTAGGCTAGTTGTCTGGGACAGATGATACTATCAATGAAACGAATCCATCCAAACTCCTCCACAGATGTAAGCGACACTGAGGACTAACATGACAGAACGATCAACAAATCATTAAACATTATGATCGATGTAGCTGCTTTCAAAATACAACCAAATCCCAGTTCACTCGCGATTCTAGACTTGGAAAACCACTAGAAAAAGTTGTCTAAATGCGTACCTAAGCAGCAGTATTGACAAAGTGTCATGTTTATTTGCATGATTTATTAATAGCCGCACTAATCTTGGCCCTGCCGATAACATTGGGCGTCACGATCCAGGGATTCCTAGCTTCATGTCCACATGACAGACAGGTGTGATCAAGATTGGAGCTGCTTAGGATTGTTTTAACTAGCCAGTTTTTAAAAGGAGCGTAAAAATAGATCACAATTTATTTAGTTGTTATAATTAGCTTCTTAGTTAATTTCTAGAAAAGTAGGAAGTTTTTTGACAAATAAGTAACTCACACCCCTCCTCCTTGCGTCCAGTATCCTCAATGTCCTCAGTATCGCGACAAGTCGTCCTATCTTCAGCGGTGGAGATCGCCCGAGTATTTAGTTCGTCCAGCACATGGAAGATCATCCACTTGGTCTTCGACCTTGTTCTCTACGTATTCAGTAGCTCCTCAAGGTTTCATCGGCTCCTTTCTTACGGGCAATGTGGCCAAAGAACTCGAAAGTTTTTGTCAGCCTTGTGGTCTCGTGCTGACAACATTTCTAAGATACCACGAGAATACCACGAAAACTTTACAGAAACTCAAGGTGCCGAAATACTCATAAAATATCTACATAATGATCTAACATTTACTTTCTTATCATCATTACAGTTGTGATAGTGTTTTGTATTAGTTTTGTATTGTTAGTTGAAAATCACATAAAAATAGCCCAACAGAGTTTGCCACAAAGAGGTAAAACGGAATAAGTACTTTTAATTCAAAAGTGAAAATCGTTTTCAGAATCAACAACTGGTTCGGAATGCTGCTTCCACTAAGATGAGCCGCCAATAAACTCAATGGTTACTCTTTTCAATAGAATATAAGTTAGTGTATATTCTCAGAAACAGCAACAGAATAACAGAATGTTAGCGGGCAACACGATTATAAAAAAAATGATTTTAGCCCTTTTTGACGTCCCACTCCTGGGCACGGGCCTCCCCTCAACACGAGGGGGATTCAGGCCATAATCCACCACGCTGGCCCAGTGCGGGTTGGCGGATTTCACATGTCTTTCGAAAATTGGTTAAATCTTCTAAGACATGCAGGTTTCCTCACGATGTTTTTCCTTCACCGTAAGCAAGTGATAATCATATAGAAATTATGATTCGCACATAGATTTCGAAAAATCCAGAGGTTTGAACCCGAGACCTGGTAGCCCGCAAGACGCGTGCTTAACCAATCGGCTATCACTGCTATTAATAGAAAATAATATAACACGATTATTAATAGAAAATAATGTTTTTGTCATTCAATATTACCTCATTAAGTCAAGTTTCACTCAGATAGAGGTACCTACTCAATATCCCAAACAGTCACAGCGAGAAATAAAAATAAAGTTACTAGAGCAAGAGTTGCCGATCTCTGGACTATTCCACCTAGGCGGAACCACATAGCACTAAAGATAAGTATATAAACGGCCTACGTCTTAAAATTCTGGACCAATCCCTGCACATTGACAGATTGTGATTCAGTGCAGTCCGTGATCGGGAACAAAAATGGTGCGTGCGGATTCAGAAGGCGTATTTGTTGGAGCGTTTCTTGAGAATGTTGTGCTATTCGCTAATGTTCATGCTTTGTTTCATGTGTCATGCGCAGGATGAGCTGGATAAAGATCAACTTCAGCGTGAGTTCTTTTTTTATATTGATATTGATCAGTAGTGAAACCTCCCTTTAAATTCTACAGGGGTTAAGCACATTTTTCCTAGAAGCGATTTTTAATACATTGCTATTTATGACCTTACAATTTAATAATAATTGCTGTTAAATTTATATCTGCTTATCCAGTAATTAATTAATTGTAAGTCACTGCGCTCAATTATAAATAAGAGAATACGGTCGTATAAACGTACGTAGATATCTACTTATGTAATAATTCAATTTGTAGATAAATCAACTACTTATAACATTATAAAAATAATGGAAAAAGTTATTTATTTATTTATTTTATTTACCTAATAATAATATTAAGCTTGCCTCCTTAAATAAAACATAGTATCGGCGGAATATGGATTGGGTGCATTGAATTCCTGCCTATCTCTTCATGGTAGACTGTATATGTGATAGTGAATTATTAAATTCGTGTTTGTATTTAATTTTGGCTAGTTCTAAAAAACGCCTTCGACGCCTTTGACCACGAGAAGAAAGGAGTCATCAGCACAGATATGATCGGTATGATCCTGGAAATGTTGGGGCATGAACCAGACGAGGACACTTTGAAAGAGATCATTGATGAAGTGGATGTAAGCGGTATGTGGGTTTTTATTTTGCCGTTAGTATTTAAATGTGGTAATAGATGGCGGTACTAGTCCTTGAGTTTACCCGAAACTGTGTTTATAGAGTGTAGGCAAAGTGTATGAAAAGTATTAGTTGATACTTATAGATGGCAGTTTCATCAAAAATACTAAAGTAACTATAAAAAGCGATATAATTATAGTTATACGTACTTCAAAATATATAATGATGTAAAAACAAAAAAAAAAGTAACGCCTCACCGTGACAATGTTTGCACATTGCCGTGACCAGGATTCGAACCTGGGTTACTACGGCCACAACGTAGGGTCCTAACCACTAGACGATCACGGCTATCGAGGCTTATTATCAACTGCTAAATTTAAACAGTGTATTCAGCCGTAGTTTTTTCTTCGCTTATTATGACGTCATTTGTAGCGCCACAGAGTAGATTAATCAGTAATGAGTACATTGTTAATTTTATTACGAAATTAATATTTTATTTACTGTTTTAGGTACTGGTCAGTTGGAATTCTCAGATTTCTGCACATTGGCCTCTAAATTCCTGACTGAAGAAGTAGACGACGAAGCTATGCTGAAGGAACTGAGGGAAGCCTTCAGGTTATACGACAAGGAAGGTACGTAAAAATCTAGCGTTTAGCTTTATTCTTGTCTTCAACATTCAACTCTATTTAATGAGAGTTATGGTTGAAATTCAAATAATAAATTATGACATTTATTGAGACATATCATATCACAGGAAACGGATACATAACGACGGAAGTTTTAAAGGAAATCTTTAGGGAATTGGACAACACGCTTAGCTCTGAGGATTTGAATACCATGATTGAAGAGATTGATTCCGATGGCTCTGGCACCGTCGACTTTGATGGTATGATTACGACTTTATTAATTAGGTAGAGGATGAGACCTACTACTGGTAACTAGGTACTCTGGACTGGAGAGTAACTACTTTGGAATACCGGACAAAAATCCAAATACCTAACCCTTACCGATAATCGAACTCTCGACCATGTTGGTAATCAGGTCATGCTTGCGATAACTAAATGAAAATAAGAATTTCGTTATAGGTATACTGATAATATGGTTTTATTTGCGTATCTCTACTCATGTGCTACTAAAATACAATAGTAAATTACTATTGATATAATATTAGTGCCTGCCTAATCGTTCATGCACTTACTTATCTAATATTTACGCGCTTGTATATATCGGATATATTGTTTCAGAATTCCTGGAGGTTATGACTGGAGAATAAACTAATTTGAAAGTAAATAGAAACTAAAATATTTAATTAAAATGCCTATTATGGAAATAAGAATAAAAATTTAATATTAAGTAGAAAACTAATTATACAAAATTAACTGCGCGCAGTATTTTCTATAAAAAATAAAATTATTTTCTCAAATTTCGACTTTCATTTTAAAATGTGTAATGTAGCGTCATCTGTTGTAAAGGATAACAATTATATCTACCTAGTGAAACCATGTTAGTGGTATAGTTCGATTGAGTAAAAACAGATGGCGCTGTCAACCTATTTTTACTTACGCGCGCTCTCCATTTAGGATTCTCACCCAGTAGGTATGTTAATCATTGCCTTGGAGCCTGGGTTATTTTTATGTATTCTAATAATAAATGCTGCAGTATTTTTTCAACATAAGCGACGCTTGTACAATGGGCACCATCAATGAAGGGGATAATCCCAGTGGCCAGGGAAAATTACAGAATGCATTTCCGAAATTTGGCCCGACGGGAATCGATCCGGCAACTACTCGGTGCAGTGATCCGAGCGGACTATGCTCAAAACACTGTACCAAGCGGTCATCTAATTTATAAGTAATCATGTAAGTTTTTGCCAGCAGCTTTGCTAGCGTGGATTTTATTTTCTGCAGCGGCGCCACCTACCGTATCCAATTATAAGTATCTTGGAACCATCCAGGTATCGTAAGTACAAAAAAAAACCACCAGGACGGTAAACCGTTTAGGAGAAAAAATTGTATAAAACTTAAAGTAAGTACCCATTAGTAATTCCACGATGTCTGACCCCTGAGTGTGTGTGAATATGCTAGTTTATGTAAGCCATTAAAAGAAAATAACCGACAAATAAATAATTAAACTAGATATAGGTATCAGTTAATCCCAACCACTTTCAACGTAACTTTGTAATTCCTTCATAATTAGTACGAGAGTCGTATGGAATTTACGAGTGGCATTTTTTTCGACTCTCCGAGGAATATGCATATACCTACTACTTATAATTTGTTTTAAATCACAATTCCGAGAAGTTTAAGGGGCTTTCACTTTTTCTTACACATTTTTAAAGCAGTTCAAAGAACTCACGTGCCTACTTTTTTTCTATAAAGATTACTAGCAATGTGTGTTTATCACATTACTAGTATTCCCTTTAGCCCCTCCAACTGAGCTAATGCTAGTGCTAGGAGTGGGCTCACGTCCATAGTATAATGGCCAGGATGGGGATCGAACCCGGAACCTCTTAGCTACGAGGACGGCCCCTCTAACCACTAGGCTATTGACGCTTCAAATTTACTTTTGATTTCAATGTTTTTTTTGTTACTGGCCTCTTTCCATCCTACTAATATTATAAATGCGAAAGTTTGTGAGTGTGGATGTTTGTTTGTTACTCCTTCACGCAAAAACTACTGAACGGATTTGGATGAAATTTGGAACACAGATAGTTTATAACCGGGATTAACACTTAGGATAATATTTATGTTAATATCTACTAACTACCCTTTGTAATTATTGAATATAAGCAACTGGCGATAAAAAAAAAATGGCATGTAAAAAGACAAGCCCGCTGAGTTTCTTGCCGGAACTTCTCAGTCGAGGTCGCGTTCCGATCCGGTTGTAGATATAAGAAAAAAAAAATAGACAATTTGTAAGTGCCCCCGTAGGCCTAAAAAATAAACGATTTGAATTTGATACTTTTTATCCCGATAATCCCGAAATTTTTGTTAAAATAAATTCAACGCGGACAAAATCGCGGGCATTATCTAGTTATATATATAGCTACGGGCTGGCTCGACCGGGGTAGTACCACCCTCTCACAGAAGATTGGCATAAAGTAGCTGTTATGCCGATACTAGCTGTGCCCACGGACTTCGTCCGCGTAGTATTTAACGTAACAAAACTTTCGGGATTATCGGGATTAAAAGTATCCTATATGTTAATCCCGGTTATAAACTATCTGTGTTCCAAATTTCATCCAAATCCGTTCAGTAGTTTTTGCGTGAAGGAGTAACAAACATACATACATACATACATCCACACTCACAAACTTTCACATTTATAATATTAGTAGGATATGCTGCGTATCGCACGATAAGTGATAGAGCCGCAAGCCTCTCTTCCGCACCCTCTGTACCACTACCGTTAGGTCTGCAAAGTGCGAGGAATGCCTTTGGTATTGCAAGCCTTTTGGTTACGGTAACTGTTTAACATCAGGCAGGTTGTTCGCTATGCATGCTGAATTTGTTATATACTAGTATAACTAGGTGAAACAGAAAGGGTATACTATTTTTTTTGCAACTTAACTATGTAAATCTAAAACTATCGGCTTTGTGGGACAGTTGAAGCACTGAAGGTTTGTAGACTTATGAAACCTGTTAACAGCTGTATCCCTTTTCCTCCAAAGCGGAGAGTTTAACAATTACAAAGTAAAGTTTTGAAAAAAAAGTCGACCCTTTCTGTTATACGAACAAAAACAAAAACACTATTGCAAATTACGGATAGAATTGCGTTGTACTTAGTAGCGCGCACCTACGTGACACCTTACAGTCTGGGTTATAATCACATAATAATAACAAAACTACTGTAACTAACAGAAACAAACAAACTAGCTGTCCCAGATCACGTAGGTACTTAAATCAAATATTTTTAGTTACTGGAAAGTGATTATGGAATTTATTTCTCGATTCTAATTCAATTTCAAATATTTTCTCCATTCGTCAAGTGTTAGTAGACGTGAGATGGTGTTTATAAAACTTTTTCATAAGGTTCCATTGCTGTAAGTGTTTCCACCTAAGTACTTACGCTACATAATAACTTAGATAGGTTAGTTTTTATAAGAATTGCAGTGAAGGAAAACATAGGGAGGAAAATCCCTGTTTTCTTTCACCATCAGCAAGTAAGTAAGTACCTATTGGTCATACTGAAATTATTAATCGCACATCTTTAAAAAATAAAACATAGTTCGAAAAACCCAGATGTCCGAACCGGTGTTTAAACCCAGGAACTTGTACACGCAACACGCGTGCTCAACAATTGGCTATCACTATTAAATATTATATTGCCCACCTATAATTAATAAATAATAGGAAAGTATAGGTACTTACGTATATATAAAACGTATTCCTTAACCTATGCTCACTTAAATACACGCATAAAAATAATAAAATAATTTAATAATTTTAGCACTTTTTTTTTGACGTCCCACTCCTGGGCACGGGCCTCCCCTCAACACGATGGATTCAGGCCATAATCCACCACGCTGGCCCAGTGCGGGTTGGCGGATTTCACATGTCTTTCGAAAATTGGTTAAATCTTCTAAGACATGCAGGTTTCCTCACGATGTTTTCCTTCACCGTAAGCAAGTGATAATCATATAGAAATTACGATTCGCACATAGATTTTGAAAAATCCAGAGGTTCGAGCCGGGGTTTGAACCCGAGACCTGGTAGCCCGCAAGACGCGTGCTTAACCAATCGGCTATCACTGCTTTAATGCATAAAAATAAAAATAATGACCTTAAAAATAATGGGGTATAAAATTTGGTTGATTGACACCCCAGTCACACAAGCTCATACATGGTTGCCTATGGCAACCCTTAGTTGAACGAGCATAGACTTACAAAATTCAACAAGAAATCCTTCAATAAAGTCTTTAAGGTTTATTAGCGGTTACAGGAAAACAAAGTAATATGAACTACTAGCCACGAGGGAACGAAAGCTCATTACGGTCCACGGTGAAAGATTGGAAGCTCATTATACCTGCCCGGTTCATTATCTATCACATTTACGGCACATTAGGGCTACTTTGCGGTCCCCGAGTCCATTCCACTAGGTAGATTTATTTCCTGGTTATTTCACTGATTGATATTTGTAATAGGAAGTTGCTACTCGCAAATAACGCCTTTGTAGCCACTTTGCAGTCGGTTTTATTAGTAAATGAAACCGAGAAGTCAATTGAGTGTGAATTATGTGTGTTACAGATTCAATTAGAAGATATTGTGTTTAATGATTTCGTTTTAGAGTTCACAATTTTGTATGTTCACATTAATTATAAATCGTTTGCTATAATGCAGGTAGGTAGCTAAATATATTTATGAAAAAGTATTCATATGCTCAGGCGTTGCTTTGCGGAAATCCAGTGTAGAATGATTTGGGAGGAGCCTCGCCATGTCAACTTCCAGAATTTTAAGGCAAATAGGTTGGTCGATAATAGAAGAGGCCAACAAGACCAAAGGCCGTTAGTCCAGAGTCTGATCTGTCATGAGGGTGAGTGGTAGGTCCTTTTCCCAAATCAAATAGTACCTACAAAATTGTTACGATACCTACATGAAAATATTTATATAGAAAACTAAAGTTAAAACTTACTTACTTTTTAACAAATGTTTGTTCAGATTTTTTTGTTTTTGACACAATAACCTTTTTAGGTACTTAATAAATAGTTGTACCTTTGGCGAAATAGGTACTGTAAGGAGGTCCATGTCGGCGCACTAGCCACTGGCGATAAGCGTTCCTGGCCGACAAGAATATTTAAATTTAAGAAAAAGATTAATTTTGAAATTAAAAGCTCTGCGGTGCGCTGGCAGTGACAACGGTGACAACCGGGGGACCACTAAGATAGGAAGTGTATTTGAATATAAAAATAATTATTTAAATAAATGTATTAAAAATAAATATTATAATAAATTTAATATTACCAAGTAACCTGATTTGTTAATTGAAACCCGTCGTTACAATACCTATCTACATACTTAATTTCAATAGTCTTCTGTCATATTGCTTATGACCGGTGAGACAGCAAATACTTATCTAAGTTTTATATTGATTGGTGTTCGTTTCTTTTTATGTATTAGTTAAAATTTACTACCAATTTATGTTAATTTATTAAGATAAAAGTGTTCTGATGTTGTTTATAACACTTAATTCAAGGTGATATACATTTGTTGGTCGTAAAACTGTCACTTGTTCGTGTTTCGTGCGCAATTTGTAAAAAATATTTCTAAACTCATAATGAGTAATAAACATTTTACATTCATTAACTCTGGACTAGTTTAAATACACTTTTATTATGTATGGCTAAACCACTTTTTGGGTTGATTTAATAAAATATTTCTGCAATACTAAGTACCTACTAACACAACCGCTTGACACACTGGTTCAAGCGTAGGCCGCTCGGCTTACTGCACCGAGTGGTCTCGGGTTCGATTCCCGACAGAGTAAATTTCGGAAATGGCCTTTCCGTAATTTGCCCTGGTCTGGGTCTAGGACAAATAAATTATTATTATTATTATTATAATGTACAGTACCCATAGCATAAGCGTTGCTTAGTTTGGGACCATATAGTTGGTGTGTCAGTCTGGCGATATTTATTATTTATTTATTATCATATAAAATAATTACTCAAAAAATAATTCATAATAAGTAAATGAATAAAATATAGACTAACACACCAACTGCATGGTCGCAATCTACGCTTGCATTACATACCCATATGAGAACCTTACAATTAGCCCGAGCGATCCCAGTGACACCCAGACTACGGCAAATTACGAAATGGCCATTACCAAAAATTGCATTCGTTGCAGTAAACCGAGCGGCCTACAAGAACTCCTAAATCAAATAATCGTCAGATTGACGATTGACGCACGATCGAACGTTGCTCTATGTAGAGTCAGTCGATTGACGTCGACTTATCTTATTTTACCGTTGATCGAGGGACCTAACGACGGCGGTCGACGGTCGATGGTAGAATGGTGTGGAACACCCTAAGGTATTGCGGCTATGTAAGTAGGTAAAAACCTACCTGATAAATCTATTGCAATTGTCAATTCTGTTTAAGAGCTATTACGCTATTTCCAATAAATTCAGGAAACATTTGCGATTAGTTGGTTGAATAAAATTATGACGCATTCAATTTAATCATTTCGAACATTCGTTCCACCTATTATTTGCCTTTTATTCATTCGAAACGCATAACAAACTTAATATCTGCAATATTTCATACTAACCAAAGTATTGATAGGAAAATGTATGCTCAACTAAATTATTAGCAATGATTTATAGCTGTGGCGAAAGATTAAGGGCTAGAGGTTTACGAATGGACACAGCCGCAATTAACCGACAACTTTGTCGTATGGAAATTTAAGGTAAACGATACACTTTGCGATAAGCGCTGTAAGGAAATGAAGTACTTGAGTGTTTGCTATCGTCGAATAATTTTAGTACTCAAGTACTGATAAAATACATTCATGAGATCATTTACGGTTATCTACAATAATATAATATTTTATTTGTCTGCCACGTATCAATTCTTTCAACTCCGTTAAGGTGAAGGCGCCTGTTTAGCCCGCGAAATTCAAAATTTTCGAGTATTTTTATAGTTTATCCAAAATCTGAAAACATTTAAGACAACATTTTGTGATTTGCGAAAACACAGTATGCAGTGCGTTTATTAATACATTAATTTTACTCTAAATATTATCACGGTGGATATGATACTAGTAAATCACTAAATATACAAAAAATGCCAGATTATCTGGATAGCTGTCGTTCTTGAAATGTTTTATAGTAAGTTGGATTTATTAATAAATGCACTGCACACGGTCTTTGTCGCGAATTACAAAATGTGCCTTTTATTATTGTCCGATTTTGAAAAAAATCTAAAAAACCTCAACAAATTTGAACTTCGCGGGCTAGATGGGCGCTTTAGCTTTAAAGTGAAAATCATTCTAGAAGAGATAGTAATACCTAATAATAATAATTTCGCTCTTTTGACGGCCCACTCCTATGCACGGCCCTCCTCCCGGGGGATTCAGTCCATAATCCACCTCACTAGCCCAGTGCGAGTTGGCGGATTTCACACTTTTCGTAAATTGATTTAATTTGAAAATTGGTTTGATTTTCTAAGACATGCAGGTTTCCTCACGATGCCTTCCTTCACTGTAAGGAAGTGATAATCAAATTCTCACATAGATTTAGAAAAATCCAGAGGTGCGAGGATTTGAACTCAGGGCCTAGTGCCCGTAAGACGCTTGCTATCATTGCTGCATTAGAAGTCAGCAGAATTAAATTAATAAAAATATTAAACTAAGCAAGCTTGATGCTATTTTTTGTGCTACGAATAAGCGAATACCGGTTTTTTAATACATTTATCTCATTGTTCCGGTTCAAAACCCCGAGTGCGGTTGAATTATGGAGGGATAACTGTCGCAGACATATTGTATCGACCAGAGGCCGCATTTAAAACTCAGTTGGTGGGTATTACTTATACGCACGGTTGCTTTTAAGCAAAATACACCCTGATGCTGGTCATTAAATATGAATTTACAATAAACATTAAATTATGAGTTAATAGGTACTATTGAGTTTATCATGAGGGTTCTGTACAATTCGAAAGGACTTTGATATTATTTTCAAGGTCATTGCGTGATTCTAGAGCTGTAACAAATAACTTAGATAATTGTCAGACAGACCGCAATAATATTTTATTATGGTTAATTTAAGATGACGCATTTGTTTTATAGAAAGGTAAAAGGTATTTTTTCTTTTCAAGGTAAAATGTTCAAGGATACCTACTGTGCTGTGTGAGCTGTAAAATATAACAATAATAATTGGTCAGGACGGACCGCAGTAGGGTTTTATACCTCATTATTTGTGACTCAGAATACAGGGACATTCATGACTTGGGTTTTTTTTTAACAAAAATGGAACAAAGAATGGAAATATTCCCCTAAAACGTAATTGTGTTTTTTTATGATGAAAAATCTAGAAAATCCACCCATTTAAAAGTGACCGTCTCACACGGCTGTCACTGGTGTCAGCCATGTGAGATGCCCTCCACATAACCAATATTTAGATTTCCAATTAAATTCCAATTTAAAGTTTATCATCGACGACCGATGATTCTGCCAACAACAAGTTTATGGGACAAGTTAAATACAGATAAACTACTAAGACGGTAGATGGAACGCGTTGCTTTCAGTTGGGCAAACTAGAAAGAGACGATAACAAACACAAGTAAAAGTTACTATATTATATCCAGTAGATAAACACATAAATAAATAAAATAATAAACTAATATTAACACAACATTAGATTTAAATAATAATTGTAGCAAATGATCTGACGTTCTGTTTGCCATTCTAATGTCCAAGACAATCGATACAATGTTTACGGTGGTAAAACCTAGCTGTAACCAGCTGTAAATTGACTACTGCTCATATACGCGCCGGCTGAACCTGAGTAGTACCAATATCTCACAAAAGATCGGGGTATAGTTATGTATGATGAGTAAGAGAATCGCCTTTCTCTGTCCCACCCCCCTTGAATTTGGGCGCTCGGGTGTCGGATAGTGGAGGACAGTTGATCCACGCAAATTACAATTATCAACCAAATTCGATTGGAAGGTGAGACGGCAGGATTGGAAGAAGAACGGTGACAAGACAATAACCAAACAATAAACAATGAACCCCATTCCAACTGAACCCAAAAATGAACAACCAGATAAGAATTTGAAGCAAGCATGCTGAGGCCAAATAGCGAAGGTTACCAGATAAACTGTCAACATGACACGACCACTCCACCACAAGGTTAAACCATTACGTCCTATTGTCATATAGTTAAGGTCCAAATTGCGGTATTATGAGCCTGTCAGACCCGCTGGGACAATGTATAGTGACATGTTTATTATACGTAACATATGACTTGTGATCTGATTAGAAGTAAATGATCGGCATTGTTTGGGTTTATTCATGATATGTAAGGTAATGTAGTGTTAAACTAGACTTGTAGAGAACAACAATTGCAACAAATCCAGACAAACAAATGAAATTTCTTATTTTGTTTTAAAAATAGTTCAATTTTTATTTAATTATTATTTTTATGATGATCCCAACATTTAGATTGATGCGTTAGATGGCGATCTATAGTTTTATCGTTACGGTTAATTCAAACTTATGATAAATCAAACAACTAAATGAGTAACTATTCGTAATAATCAAATTCAATATTAGGCAGTTCTTCATTGACACGCCCAACAGATCATTCATGCAACGAACGAACACAAACATTCAAATTGTTGTTACGTCTATTCAGAACGGAATTTTGTTAGCGTGTAGAGTTCAAGTTGTAGAGTCGTGTCAGCTCTGAAATGCAGGCCGTCTGGCAGCATGGTTCACCTTTGACCGAGATGTAAAGCTCTATTTATTTTCAGCTGTACATGTATTATACTATACGTAATTGTGTTTTTTATGATTATTTTGATCGCATTAAGTTGATAATCCTATAAAAACAAACTCTATAATGAATTTCAGATTTGTGTTATTTTCCCCAAACATCTGCTCTGTTTATTTTTGTAGGTAGGTTTAATAAATACAACGTTTCAATTATTGCTTTGCTGGTTCAATTACCATATTTGCAACTTTATCAAGAAACAAATATTAAACAATAATATCGCTATCAAGCATAATATAATCGTTTGATAACCATAACTATATACCGTGTAACCTGGCATCGATCGGCCCATCGATTCGTTTCATCGATCTATTGATCGAATAACATGCACGAGCTGAGATGAGATGAACGAAAAATAGAAAAAAATTGCAACTTTACGCCCTTGAAGTGGTCTGTACGTAATAGATTCTGCAAGTGGTCGGGAAGGGCTTCGCAATGAAGATTGCTGTCTCTTGGGCCTTCATTGTTGCATCTGTACTTGGCTTGCAATTGGGATTGACTTTGCCAATGCCACAAGGCATGTCTTTTGTATATTTCAAACAAAGTTTGACGACCGCGGTTCGTTGTAAGATTGAAATTCAAAAATAGTGAGATCTCGTTGTGAAAACGTAATGACCGACTGGAAATTATATAGTAGTAACTTTACCTATAACAGTTGTATAAGGAACTGAAGACATGAATAATCGTGAGTGGCCAACGTGTAATATTAATAGCTAGTAGTCGCCGCGAGCTAGATCTTATCAGCTATGTAGACAGGACAGTTTTGCATGTGCTAGCAATCTATGTACGTTGTCGCATGACTCATTAGTATCTAATCATTGTATAATACGGCGCTTAGCATAATCTGTCATACAACGATCTTTTACTCCAAATTTCACTTTTGTTTTTTATTTTTATTTTATAAATCCTCAATTAGCAAGCGCTAATCATATATATTTTATAATCATGTTGCTTAACAGGATCATAAAATACTAGTTTCTACCCGCGACCTCATCCACGTAGACTTATGTAAAGTATTCTATGAGTTAATCCAGTTTATAAACTCTCTGTATTCCAAATTTCATCCAAATCCGTTCAGTAGTTTTTGCGTGAAAGAGTAACAAACATTAATCCACTCTCACAAACTTTCGCATTTATACTCGTAATTTTAGTAGGAGAGGCGGTGAGTATTCAAGGGTAGAGAAGATGCCATTAAGAATACGAAGTAGATCGATACATTTCCATACATTTTATTGTATAGGGATGTCAAAAAACTGCCATTATCCGTCAAAAGTGGAGGATAAAACTTACAATGTGCTTGCACATAGATTATATCCGTTAAAGCTTTTTCACTCAAGTAATAAACCATTTTACAAACCCTAGGCAATGATATAGCACGTAAAATCTGTATAAACCATTATAAATCTAATGTAGCGAGGCATAAAATAGAGTTACAATGCTATTAACAATGAAATGTATACAGAGCGTTAAGCTGGGGAGACCATTGTACCAAGCAAGGTGAGGCGTTACGAAACTCAGATAGGGTTGCCAGTTGCCAATCGCTTGCGTCGTGGCGACGAGAAATTTCATAATTTTGTTGTTTACTGCCTTTTTATTATCTGTCGTTATTATCAAACGAGCTTGATTCTGTTCTAGGTGGTAAAAGTTCCGCTTGAGTAAGTTGCTAGGTAGTTTATTTTCATGAACTCAGTACCGCAAACTGATTTTATTTACGATCCGCACCGAACTAGTCTTTTAATAATTGTTTTCTGTAATATAGTGTAAAATCAGACATTCTCACGTTGTACTTTTTTTTTAGGTAGCCTACCTACCGCCCTTTATTTTTTCATCGTTTTCATCAAATACGGTAATATAAAATTGAATTGAAACAGACTGGAGGACGAACTCCGCGAAGATCGGACGAAATTGATTGAAACCATCTTGAACACCGCAAGGCACGTGGTGACCCTATATTTGCAAATTCTAAAATATAACCTGAATAGTGAGTGAGCGATGATAATAGACCGATGGTCATGCTTTTTATCAAGGGTCTGGGTGTTCTTTCATAATACTAGGTAATTGTTCCACGAAAAATGACAGTGATGGTGGAGGTATACAGAAATATATAAGTACGTTTAAACCTTAGTTTTATTTAATTATTTCAATGTTAGATATTGTTACTGAGAGGATTTTTAAGACAAACAGTTGGTAGATTAATTTCGTTTAGCGGTGGTTAGCAACTGCAAGCGGTCATTCAGACTATACCGTTATTTCTAGACACTTTTGACAGATAATGGACGTGTATAAAATACGTGTGTAAAATGTATGGAAATGATCAGTGTCTCGTTAACCGTGTGAATAACCAATTGTTGATGGTAAAAATTAGAAAAAAAATGCCTTTACGGACTACTTGCACGAGTAATCATGAAATCTGATCATTTCCTTATTAAACCGATTCGGAGACATTATGAGATGAATAGCGCGAAAAAACCGGAGCCTTTATGTATTGCAGCTAAGCTTCTATATGGAAGTTCCGGGTGCTCGCCGCGGGGCCACTCTATCCGTGCTCAGTGTCAATAGCGTTACACGAAATATATCGATACTAGCCTGTGCCCGCGACTTCGTCCGCGTAGTATTTAACTTAACAAAATTTTCGGGATTATCGGGATAAAAAGTACCCTATATGTTAATCCCGGTTATAAACTATCTGTGTTCCAAATTTCATCCAAATCCGTTCAGTAGTTTTTGCATGAAGAAGTAACAAACATACATACATACATCCACACTCACAAACTTTCACATTTATAATATTAGTAGGATACAGAGTGACAGCTGCGGCGTCCTACGCTTTATACTACAAAGCTACGCTTCTTTCGGGCGTCCCTAGATGGCAGTTTTTGTTTACTTAACATCGTCGACAAATGCCGACTTGGCTCCCAAATTTCTCACTATACATACGAAAAGCAGCTTTAATAGCCACTTTAAGCCGTGGAGTGGCATGAAAGTGAATTACGCGTGAGAGGGTGGTACTACTCTGTCGAGCCAGCCCGTATATGAGCTATACCCAATTGGCTACAGTTTGGCTCTCATCATCATCAGCCTATGCTTGTCCACTGCTGGACATAGGCCTCCTCTAATGAGCGCCATAGCGCCCTGTCTTCAGCTTGCCGCATCCAGCATCTGCCTGAAGTCTTTCGCAGATCGTCATCCCACCTGGTCGGAGGGCGTCCTACACTACGCTTGCCGAGTCGAGGTCTCCACTCAAGAACACGTTTACCCCAGCGGTTGTCGGTTCTTCGTGAGATATGGCCAGCCCACTGCCACTTCAGCTTGCGAATTCTTTGAGCTATGGCGATAACTTTGGTTCTCTGTCGGATGTATTTATTGCGAATCCTATGCTTCAGAGAAACTCCGAGCATAGCTCTCTCCATAGCTCGCTGATCGACCTTAAAATGGTGGACCAGCCCTACCGTGAGTGTCCACGTCTCGGCCCCGTAGGTCATGACGGGTAGGACAGTAGTTGACGGGTAGTTTGGCTCTACCACAGCCATAATCCAATTTATATAAGTACATGTAAAAAAATGTAGAGTCCCTATGATATTGGTCATCGCATATGGGATTTTCAAACGTGACTCAGTAAACACCTAGTATATTATTATTTATTGAGAACCTTCTATTTATGAATCAACGTGAATGGTTCGTTGTCTGTGGCATTACTGAGTGCCTTATTTGCCGATTATTGATGTATTAAATAAATATCGCCAGACATACACACCAACTGTATGGTCCCAAACTAAGCAAAGCTTGTACTATGGGTACTGTACAATGAACTGGGGGTGATCCCAGTGACACCCAGACCAAGGCAATATAAGAAAAGGCTATTTCCGAAATTTGCCCCGGCGGGAATCGAACCCGCGACCACTGCGCCAAGCGGTCGTTAAAAAATATAAGATTCTGGTGAAACATGGCTACTTGTAGGGGGCAGCATCTCCCGTAATTCACTACAAAGCCGACTAGGAGTCTCGTCAGAAGGAATCTGACATGACTGATTTCTTTACATAACAAAATTAGGACAGCACACTCGGTATAATTTAAAATATGAATCATTCAATGGATCGCACCTATCACCAATAAACAATGATTGAATACAGATGTTCACTTGTAATGATTTAGTTGAAGTTATAAATCATCAGTCGAAGTAGGTGGACCACATATTAGAGAGTTATACAACAACTTGTCATGACGCTTATAACGATCGTTTAGGATT
This sequence comes from Notodonta ziczac, assembly GCA_918843915.1. Classification (NCBI taxonomy): domain Eukaryota; kingdom Metazoa; phylum Arthropoda; class Insecta; order Lepidoptera; family Notodontidae; genus Notodonta; species Notodonta ziczac. The sequence continues at coordinate 9,645,626 of OU974043.1, read as the reverse complement.
GTTTTATAATCGTAACAGCAGGTAACTGGAACGTATCAAATAGAACTAATACAATTATGTAATGTTGGCAAATTAGACTTAGTAGTTATGCATGATGGAGCCAGGCTTAATCCCACGAGTCGTGGTTACCCTGTTTTTCGTTGTAAGAAGTTTAGTTATTTTTACGATACGATACACGATACACTTTTAAATCTCTTATTTAGGTATTTATGTATACAACCTACCGTTTTAAACAAAATATAATGAATAAATTTTCTTCAAAACATACCTAGCCATACAATGCAATGCGTTAATCATTTGAAAGTTTATCTTTATCTTTTCATTGGCTTAAGCCAAATAATTCTTAAGGATTCAAGCGTAAAGCAATAGTACATTGTTACACGAGTGGTGAAAGTGACTTATATAGTCCCGAGACGGGGTTTGGCGCCCGAGCGTAGCCAGGGCGCTAATAGTTCGAGGGACAAAATAAGTCTTTCACCCGAGGTAAACACTGTGCTTTTCATTACGAATACAAGGAAAGTAAAAATAAAAACAGGAATTGGCTAAAAAAATAATACCAGGAAGTATGAACAATACTCTACAACTCGAAAAAAAAAGATCGGATTGCCGCCTACTTTATTTTTTTTTCGTTGGCCAGCCAACTTCATTATTTAGCCATTATTTTTCATTTTCATCTTTAAATATTGTCCCAAATCTATGTTATTTTAAAGAAATTGTTGAAACTAAATTATAATTAAGTCATTTAGAAATATATATTCTTTAATTAATACTTAACTTTATGTCATTTCAATTTTACATCGTGCTTTAATTGAGTGACTGTAGAAAAAGTTTGAACATGGTTCCATAGAAATATGAAAATGGAACTAGTTTTTTTTTTTTATAATTTGACAGCTGTCAGTTGAAAGCGATTCTCCTGGGCCGGGAAAATATTACTTTCAACCCGCTCCTCAGGCAACTTCAGACCTACTTTCAGAGTAATGAAAAATACATTTATTAGGATACTTTACAGAAAATAAATCATAGCAGCAGAAATAACAAATTCCATAAATAAAGCAGCATATTTCATCCATCAAATGACAGCGACAAGCCGTCAACATACATCAACATAATAATTCGAATGAATTTGAATCAATAAATTCAACATTAATCAGTCTGACGACCGCCACATCCGCCGATTGACAACCACACACTTTTACAGTGTAAAACTGAATTATCACCCTTACATTTTTGTGATAAAGACGTAATATTATATTTCAACCGCAAATAGCTCGGAGCTTTAAAATTAGATTTGTGGGTGCACACACTCGTTCATGGGATATCGCGGTGTTGTGAAAGAGTCGACCTTATTGTTATGAAGATAATAGGTCATTTGAAACAAGAGCTTTGTAAGGTAACAAGTACAATGGCCAGGCAGATATCAAATCAGCAATTAAGTACATACATTGGTATTTGTTGTGAGCAAGGATGGGAATGAGTGAGGGGGAAACGTGTATCACGATTGAAATATATTCTGATTCATGTATGTTCTCTTTTTGATGCGACTCCTGAATATTAGAGCGTTGTTCGTTCGCACTGTTATCTCGAGAAAAACTCGGATCGTCTTAAAAAAGGTTGTTTATTAAACACTAGAATAAATTGAAATATAAACTTGGATAAAATTAGAAATAACTAGCTGTGCCCCGCGACTCCGTCCGCGTTCTGTTGAAATTATTCCTGAATTTTCTTTGCTATAAACCTCACGGAGCCCGAGACCTTTCCAACGAATGCAAAACCGTGGAAATCGGTTCGTGCGTTCTGGAGTTATAGCGTCAGGAAGGAAAACCCGACTTATTTTTATATAGTAGATAATTTCAGCAAGAGCTAACTGATTCGCGGTCCAACCCGAACTGGGCTTTAAATCTTAAGGAAATATGGTGCAGAATTAAAGATGCCGATTAGGCGGCTATTCATCAGTTATCATTACAATTACAGCACGCACCGCGGGAGTCTTCATAGTAATGTTTGTGAATATGATTTGTGAGCCTATGGTCCAAGTATTACCGGTGTTTATATTCAGGCATTTTTGTTGTAAAAACCTTAAGTATAAGTAGGTAATTATAGTGACACTGTAAAAACCATTTCCTGAACCGGAGCAAAATACCTACTTCCCGGAAACACATTATCGGTATTACCTACATGTAATTAATTATAATCATTTACTCAATTAACACTAATTGCCCGTGAATGTTATAATTTCTCACCAACTATCGTAGAGGCATAGTATTCTAATCTTCACAATTTTGCAAGCGACGGCAAATTCGCGTTGATATATTGAAAGTAAAACCCATTACAGGGTTCTGTACAAAGTGCTCTAGTTATATGAAAGCGATGACATAAGGCGCAAGCAGGACTCCGCCGTATCGGACCGAGAGCTTTAGGGCTACCCTAACAATAATCCTATTCTGCCAATAAAATTGTCATTTTGTGGACGGTAGGAATAGGTCCGGCACAGTACTTCGTCACGGGAAACGTAGTAGGACTGTAAGAATCCTTGCTTCGTGGCGTGTGCGTGGGTAAAACATAGGTAAAGAAAATTTATTTATCCGTTACAATTTTTAAAATTGTTATTCATATCTTCAAGAGATTATTAAGGTATCGTTTTTTTATGTACACAAGAAATTCCAAATATATAAATTGAAATTTATCATTTCATTTACCTGGTGAGTAATTAGTTGCATGCTGTACCTAAATTCCGGAATTCGCAGCCCTATCCAGGCGGCCGTGTCGCAATGTCGCTCGATTCGTGACCAAACACGAATGCCCGGAAGCCAATGGCCCACTTACAACTCATTTTTCGTGGCCACAATCACGTTATAAGCCAAATTATTTGTTTGCGATCAATACCGCGTTTCGCAATAATTGTTGCTCAGATACTTACCTATTTATTGTTGCCGATGAATTAATATCGAACGCTTGATTTGTTTAGATAAGTTAGGAGGTAAATAAATGGGTTTTTAATATGACATGGTTCAGTGCTCGCAAACATTTCATATACTCACTTACGAATATAAGCAACAACGTTATTGTTATGGCCACATGGCCAATTATTTAAGGTATTATTTTAATAATGCTCGATAATTTGCGTGGCTTTCGGAATTTGTAATTAATATCTGATGGTATAAGTATTTCTGTTGGTTAGTAGCGAGTGACGCAGCTAGAATTAAACCCATCAGATTTATTCTATAGTAGCTAAGTACGTCATTTTTAGCATTTACTTGGGCGCTGAGCAAAGTATTCTTCGTAATTGACATGTTAGCTTGTAATTATCATGAATGCTTATAATACTCGCTTGAAAATTAATATGATATCACAAATAAGCTATAGATCATCACACATACAAATTGAAATACTCTAAAAACCGTGTAACTACATAATAATATATTTAAATTATATTATTATCATTCTTACCTATTACGATTTTAATTAATGGAGTTACTTAATAAAGATTTCCATAAGAGAAATTAAATTGCGGTCCAATTTCATTACAATAACAAGTATTTCTTAATTAGGCCCTCACTGAACATTCTTTTATCTCAACCTAATGTCGAATCGTTACAAAATAGTGGAGTATTTACCATTTACCAACGAGATTTCGTTAGATAATTCGTTATTGTGTAAACAAATGTTTTTTTCAAGATTATTTAAACTATTCTCCATTGTGCTGGAGCATTGGATTAGTTTAGTTATAGTTCTTGACATAATGGCACAGTTAATTTTGTCATTGTTGTTTACATCGGTTTGTTACACAAGTATTATGATTGTGATAAAAAAAAACTTGTGTTTTATTGATGATTAAGGATGTTGTTTATGGGTTTTTTATTTTAATAATAAAGTCAAAGATTAATAGTTATAAATGAATAAATATAAATTAAAATTATATTTATTCCTTCCATCAGTTATTTTAGCATTGAAGTAATACTCACTGACTTCGCACAAAGTTTAAGTTTACATGGGTAATATAATACCTGCTTTGTATATAAGTATACTTATATACATAAGTTAATGGAATGGAATGGATACATTATTTTGTATAATATAAGTACCTAAGTTTCAATACATATTTAAGTACTTATTACAAAAAAGTTTATATTGTAAAATAATCTTAGTACCTACAGATAGAGTAGCTATTTAAAAACATCAATTTAGTCATCAAATTAAAAATGATACGATTTCCCAAGACTATACGTTATCACAAATCGCGGTTTTTTCTCACGGTATTTCTATAAAATACCTTCGTGTAAGCGGAAAGTGTCGCGCGTTACGTGAGCGCACGCGCAGCCGATCGGCATGCCGCCGCCGCGTAGCGACACCTGTCGACTGATTTACGAACCACCATTAGTGATTTCTAAGACGTATCACGTACATTCAGTGGTGATCGGGTTTTGTAAGAAAATATTATGAAAATCACTAAAATATGGTAATATCGACTATAGTAGTCGATTCGTGTTGAGGGGAGGCCCGTTCCCAGGAGTGGGACGTCATTAGGGCTAAATTGTAGAGATATAGCGAGCGAGGATAATACCTCAAAACTGACGGATCGCGTATCTGAATCCGTCACTTTTGATAGTTATAGGAAAACTGTAAAATCTGACGTATTCCATTAGGGCGCCTGGTGGAACCATAACTACAAAAAAATATCCTCAAAACCGGTGAAGATTTTTTGGGGGGAAGAACTATGCCACCGGTTTTTAATATACCTACCTACCTATAGAGGTTACTCTGTATTCTTCAAGGTACTAATTGACACCTTGCCCCCTAATGTTCTCGAATATAATATCTCCCACACTTTCTTCCTATTTATATTCACAATACACAACTTTGAAGACGCTATTTATAAAGTACTTCAAAACAATTTAGCTTAGCGCACGCATGCTCACGTGCATTTTAAATTGCTAATAGTTTATTAGAAAATTACGTCTGCCACTCAACGAGACGTGCTGATTTCGACCAATAGGATCGCTTTATTTCCTGTCAAGTAGAGCTAAGCCGAGTGAAGCTGAGGAAATGAAGCGTTCCTATTGGTCGAAGCGCGGGCAGGCCCGCTTCATAGCACAGCCAAGTGGACGGTCACCCTTCATACATAATAATAATATTTATTTATTTCTCCTCACAAAAACAGACCTTACATAATTACAATCTTACTTATATCTATTTAAATACGTGTGCATACATACCTTCCTTTTTCACACGCCATCAGTTACAGTTTCCTCGGGCTATTGGACCGATTGGGTCCGGAAACGGAAGTCGTAACCAATTGACTATTCTGTTACTCGAAGCACTTCAAAACGCATTGAGTAAATTATGTGTATTGCTCAATATAATGAATTACAGTACGTAAGGGTTTTAATTACAGTATGTAGGTAAGGTTCTTAATTACAACTAATTAGAATATTTTAAATAACATTTTATTCATTAAGTGTAATCATAATCAAAATAATTATTCATTGGCATAGGTTAGTTAGTTAGTTATGTATTGAGGTTTTTATAATCAAATTGTGTAATGAATTAATCCTACTAATATTATAAATGTGAAAGTTTGTGAGAGTGGATGTATGTTTGTTACTCCTTCACGCAAAAACTACTGAACGGATTTGGATGAAATTTGGAACACAGATAGTTTATAACCTGGATTAACACATATCATACTTTACATACGTCTACGCGGACGAAGTCGCGGGCAGCAGCTAGTTAATAATATTTTAGCATTTATTTATGTTCATATTGTTTTCTTCAGAACTTTTCTAAAAATAGCATGGTAAAAATGGTGTTGGTTTAATATTTTTAGCGACATGATTTGATACATTGCTAATGAATGCAAACCGTTTATCGTTTGATTCGACTCATGTTGACGCATCCAAAGGATGCCAGGTCTTATGACTTTTGGGCAAAGTTAAACTATATTTCGTAATATCATTTCTTCAAGTTTGCAATCTTGACTTTGAAATCTAAATTTGTATTTAATCTCCCTAATTGTTGGAGCGTGCGCGGGCGCAGTGCACGTCCATTAGCGTCGCAAACCAGTTTGGCGATTCTATCAACATCGTTTGTGCGCCGACGTTTGAATGGATTGTTCTGATTTTTGAGTTTCTGCAACGTAAGTATATGCCATAGGTATTTCATAGAAAATCATTAAAGCTCCCCAATACTTTAGAAGTTTCAGTTCGTAGAAGTATGTGTGGTTTGACTCTCTTTTGCATAACTACGTCCAATTATGCCCGTGCCAAGACTATCATGCTTCCGAGCATTGATCTTCTCAGTCGAGGGATCTTCTCAGTCGAGCGATCTTCTCAGTCGAGCGATCTTTTCAGTCGAGGTCGCGTTCCGATCCGGTGGTAGACTTACCCTCGCCACCTCTCTTGGCAGCGGCCCAAGCCGAGGTCGTGTCCCTTGTGGCGCCCTTGAGCTAGCTGCCCCCCTGCCCCTCTGGCTGGAGTGCACTTGCGCTCGCCCTCTGTCCGGGTGAAGTTGTTATGGCCACTCTGGACAAAAACATTTAGTCAATTTAAAAAAAAAGCTTCCGAGCGTTTACAATGGCAACTATGGCTATTTAGATTGAACGGTTAATTGCGGCAACAAATACCTACCTCATCTTTAACAGTTACGTAAAGTGAAAACTTCTTCAACTTTTACTTTCAGGTGATCTAAATTCTTATTGTAGCGTAGTAAAAGTATACTTTTAACTTACAAAAAACATGCCGTTATGAAATCGAAAATCGTTTAACGGCCGTTATCCGGGTGTACTCATCCGTGTGACTTTTCAAGCGCTTAAGTTATTTTTGTACATGGCTGAGTAGGTACATAGGTAATGATTGGATAACATGCTGTTCATAAGTGTTATATGGCGTGAACGTGTATCCTACTAATATTATAAATGCGAAAGTTTGTGAGTGTGGGAGTATGTATGTTACTATTTCACGCAAAAACTACTGGACGGATTTGAATGAAATTTGGAACACAGATAGTTTATAACCGGGATTAACACAAAGAATACTTTTTATCCCGATAATCCCGAATTTTTTGTTAAGTTAAATAATACGCGGACGAAGTCGGTGGGCACAGCTAGTTATATTATATTGAGAGCTATACGCTGCTTTGTATTGTGTAGAGTAGTTACCTATATTTATATACGTATGTACTATGTAGATAGTAGTCAGTTGCACCTACATTGCATTTTTATGGATTTGGTTACTGTGTCAAACAAAACAACTTTCAATATGGAATGTCGAAATCAGAAATCTCCACAAAAAAGCTACTTTTTAAAATTCTTGACGACAAAATATACCTATATTTAGTAGTCTTTTAATTTTTAAAACTATATGACCCTTACTATTAAAACTTTTATTAAATTATTATTAGTTATATATTAAAACCTTTTAATGGCGACTGTCGGATAACAGGGAACGCTTCTCGCGTTTTTAAGCTACTAAAACTAATTACCATTGCTTAATAAAGCCCTTTTAACGGAATAGTTTTAAATTATCGTCAATTATACTGATTGTATCTGTTGATGATATTAATTCATAAATATTGTAATTTATTGTGAGGCTTAACAGCTTCATAGCCGCGAGGTACAATTGGATTGGTACATACAGAGGGCTTAATGGTCTCGTAATTTCGATGGTGTCTGGATCTTAAAGGTTTGACGCCATGGGCCCTTCCATTAAAATCATTCATCTTTTAATAGCCTTCAAAGCGACAGTATATGGATAAACATTTTTCGAAATCGGATACGCAGAAGAGCGGTTATTTAATTATATTTTTGTGTTTGTATTTCGTACAAGCTTATCACCGATGCAAATTTCGGAAAAAAAGCAATTTAATATCATAAATGGAACTGTGATACTAAATATAGACGATTTTTTTAAATACTGGCCTAAGGGTGGCCGACCGCTTGCCTGAGCTATGAAGCTCGCCCAACCCGCTTCGACCAAGAAGTATCGCTTCATTTCCTCAGCTTCACTCGGCTTAGCTAAGTTGACAGGTAATGAAGCGATCCTATTGGTCTAAGCGGGCGGATCCGCTTCATAGCACAGCCAAGTGGACGGTCAGGCCCTTATATTGAAGTAGCGTTTCAGTTTTCGGCCGTTAGAGTAATAGCCTGGCTGACACAGGAAGAGCTCTTACAATCTTGACTCAAACAAAGAGCCCGCGGGTCGCGAACCACTCCGACCTCCGACCCACGCCAGACAAATGGTCATTAGGTACCGGCTCCACTAATGTTCCGTTACTGAATAACCCATAACAATACGTAACCGAGGTCAGTGACATTGACACTGTTCTTATGATATATCACCCATTGTCCACCAATTGTTAACCCATGGGAATAATTAATCAATTGCTCGAGAACTTGAATTATTTTTACGTAATATAGGCCTACCTTACAATAGAATCGTGATGCCCATTATGGTAACCGATATTGGATTAGGGATATCTGATCTCTAGTATGAAAAGGTTTAAGTGGTTAATTGGTTAATTTAATGGATTTTTTAGTATATCTAGTTGGGGAGTTAATATAAAGCTTAATGTTTGTCTTATTTAAAATATGTATAAACGATGTTTTGCATGCAGCCTTTGTAAATACTGTAGGTAAATACTACAAAAAATATTTTTAAGGTATCAATATTTTCTGTTGGTTCGTAGCGAGTGTTTTAATGAAAAGTCCACCGTCTATTTGGATGTGGTATGAGGGCCCGCCCGTTTCGACCAATGGGACCGCTTCATTTCCTCATCTTTACTCAGCCTACTGAAATTGACAGGAAATGAAGTGATCCTATTAGCCGAAGGGGCTTTATAACACAGCTAAGTGGACGGCCACCCTTATACTTAACATTGATTATTATTAGGTAACTACATACTTTGCCATTTAAAACACATAACACTTATTTTTTTGTATTTTCCTCCTTACAAAATGTCAGATAAGGTCATTCACCTTGAGTTGCAGATGACTTTGATCGTAACGTCGAAAATTATACAGTCGTAATAGGACAGGAAAAGACAAGGAAAGAGTAATCTTTCCCCGTCAGACTTTCCTGTGCTTCTACCGGTTCCATTCAGAATTACCAATTGGTGGTGGTATCAATATTAGTTAAGTAAAACAATGAAAAAAACACACATAATGATGCACAAAATTAAGATAGAGATGTTAATTAAAGCTCTTTCTTTGCAAAACGAAGCTATCGCAAATTGACTACAGTGCATATACTTACTGGCTAGCTAAAATAGGGTAGTACCAACCTCTCACAGAACATCAGGTATTACAATTGCGTTTCGTATGATGAGTGAGAGAGCCGGAAGACCAACCCTTCCCCTCCTTCTGTCTCACTCCAATACATTTCGGAAAAGTGCGAGCAATGGCTTTGGTATTGCAAGTATCTAGAGGTTACAGTAACGACTTAACATTAGGCAGGTCGTTCGCTCGTTTGCCGGATTTTTTATTTATATAATAAAACTTGATCGTTGACGTACCCAATCTATACAAATAAATAAAATTGGAGTGTCTGTTTGTAATATCAAAATAACACCTTTTCACTAAATGCATATGAAAGTACATACGACACCTATAACAAAAACGCGCTTTAAAAAATTTTTGTCTGTCTGTCTGTCTGTGTGTTTGTTCCCGGTAATCTCCGAAACGGCTGGACCGAATTTGACGGGACTTTCACTGGCCGATAGCTGATGTTATAAGGAGTAACTTAGGCTACTTATATTTTAGAAAAACAAAATTAAAAAAATGGGTCCTGTCTCGCGGGCCTTGAACGCGGGAGCGGGCTTTTTGTGAAGCTAAATTCCACGCGGACGATGTCGCGGGCTCAGCTATAGATAATATATATATACTGCATATTATGTCCTATTAAGAGTGTGATATGGGCTAAAATGAAGAGTTATCTAGTGTGCACCTGCTAAGTTCCTCAGGATAATGGATTGACAAACATTGGGCTAATTAAACAACGTTGGGCTATCAAGTCATTAATCATCGCATTGCTGTCATTGCAATAGGTACACTCTGATTGATTTTTATCTTTGGCGTACAGTGTGGGACAAAAGTGCTTACTTGTGTAAGCGTAACGCGAATTAATAACAGCGATTTAAATCGACGGTAGCGCCATCTAGTTTAGAAAATCGCAATACTTAATAGTATGGAAATCAACAAGAAATACAAACGATATTGGCCACTAATGTTCCCAAAAGCTTTCAATCAACTTGGTTTTATACCGGATGCGTGTAAGTATCAAAATAATAAATTAGGTAGGTACATAGTAACAATAATAATAATATATTTCTAAATAATAACGTGTGTACTTCACTTTCTCCTGTAATTAATTACATACCTACTCAAAACTAAAAAGTAATAGGCGAATATTATCATCAATATTAGGATTAGATATTTTTTAACATGAGCCCATGTTGAATCATGATAAATTATATATTTTTTTCTACATTGAAATGTTCGAACGATGCAAAGAGATATGAAATAATAATACAGTAGGCATGTACATAATTATTACGTCGCAATTTTATTTGAAAATAAAAGCGTAATCACTTGTGGTGTCATTAATCTATACAAATAAATAAAATTGGAGTGTCTGTTTGTAATATCAAAATAACACCTTTTCACTAAATGCATATGAAAGTACATACGATACCTATAGCAAAAACGCGAATTAAAAATTTTTTGTCTGTCTGTCTGTCTGTCTGTCTGTTTGTCTGTCTGTCTGTCTGTCTGTGTGTTTGTTCCGGGTAATCTCTGAAACGGCTGGACCGATTTTGACGGGACTTTCACTGGCAGATAGCTGATCTTATAGCGGGTAACTTAGGCTACTTTGATTTTAGAAAAACAATTAGGGTTCCGCGTAAAAAAATAAAAACACTTGAAATCAAAGAGTATCTCCGAAACGGCTGGACCGATTTTGACGGGACTTTCACTGTTAGATAGCTGATGTTATAAGCAGTAACTGAGGCTACTTTTATTTTAGAAAAACAAAATTAAAAAATGGGTCCTGTCGCGCGGGCTCAGAACGCGGGACCGGGCTTTATTGTTAAGTTAAATTCCACGCGGGCGAAGTCGCGGGCTCAGCTAGTACATTTATATAATTGGATTGATAGTTTTCTATGCATTATATAAATTACATGTTGCCTGCTAATGTAGGTAATAGTCGGAAACGTTAGTTATACACACATACACACACATATATAATATAACCATTATGGTCTATTTAAATGCAGGTGACTTCAAAATCACCGGGAATATTTTAAACTTTATAATAAGGCCCTTAGTACGCTGATGGCTTTCAAGATCTGAAAAAGTTTGCCAAAAAATAAAAAATTGGTTCTACTTTGTATAATCCAGTCGTATACCTACCAATAATAATAAAACACTCAGTTAAGTTTTGACGATCGCTTGGCGTTGTGGTTCGCTGCTCGGCCCATTGCATCGGGTGGTGGTGGGTTCAATTCCCTTCGGGGGCAATTTCAGAAATTATCTTAAATAGAGTTAATACGTTTGTTATCCTCTGTATTACATAAGCTGTTTGGTATCCTCAAAGTAGAAGCAGTAAAAATAGTAAGTAAGAGCTAGTAATAAAACAAATCACGAATTCAATACGTAAGTACTTATCACTTTAGCAGTCGATTGTACGTTGTAGGACAGGATATTTTAAGCAAGCTAATTAATTGGTTAACGTCTTAGATATAACCATTTGCACATGAGAACTAACACTAATTAATATTATCGTATTTATTTTTGTTTTATTTAATTAAGCAATTTAGACCGCAACTAAACCAATAACACTGTAATGGTTGCATGAGTAACCGTTCATAACCTACATTAATGTTACATGGTTTGAGTCCGAACGAATTGTTAATTGTATGAGGAATTGATAATGGGCGTCGCTTAAAATTGATATCAACAATTACATTGTCTTCCCTGACTGTACCAAAAATTCTTCAAATCGTTTGGTAGGCGTGCGCACGCGCAGCGCCGCCCTTGAACCGATTATTCTATCGACCATTATTTATCGATTTTTGGTAATAGACTATTTAGATAAATAGTTGAGATTATCCGGTAAGGTTGAACGGTTAGTCGATTGCAAAACGTATTGTATTTGAAAATAAAATACGAAGTATTTTTAATTGTATTATGTGGAAACTATGATGTAGGATTTGTGTTTTTAAATGCTCATGATTTGTTCAATCAGGTATTTTTTTCCCAACACTGCAACCTGATTACATAATCTGTAGAGCTAAGGAGAAAGAGGTTTTGTAATTTAGATTGCAACTTAATGACTAGTTGTACTGCGCCGCTTCTAAAACTTATTGACACTTAATTAAAATATGATTGCCTATCTTGTTTAGTTAAAGGAATTCTTACTTGAACTATACACTGTGCTTTCAGTAAATGAACCTGTAACTCCTGTAACAATGCAGCCAGCACTGTTTGATCAGTGTGTAATGTTACTGCAGTAAAGAAAAACTGTTGATGTGGCAAAAAAAATAATACGAACGCGCCGTCAATGCGCGTTTGTAGCGATACAGACGCGATACGCACGCGAGTCAGAGGCAGCCTGTACCTGTAGACCTTTGTAGGATAAAAGTGCGTCGTCACGCACGTTTCTAAAACGCGCGTAGACGGCGCGTTTGATAAAGTGTGTGCACAGGCCCTTCAGCACATGGTAGAGCTAAATAAATTTCAGCCACTTCACCCACTCACTCGTTAATTATCTTATTTTATTCTTATCGAGAGTCATTACGAGTAGTTGAATGGCAGTGTCCTTTATTTTTCTCAGACATGTACATAATATGTCAATTATAAAATTGAATTCGGGTTATATTGTCCACTTTAATTTCGAGCCAGCATTAAATCAAAAGCCGTCCTTGTGATAGCCATTGCAAAATGTACTCTCATTATTTCAAGAATGTGACACTTTTAACACAAAATTTACACAAGGTTGTATTTTATTAAAAGTGGCTTATTATGCGATTGTTATGTCGTAATAACGGTACTTTTAATTTCTTATTATGTAGGTATAGACTGGCAAGTAGGCGGCCGTGACAAATATTTTAACAACGTGTTTTTATAAGTATCGACTTTGTGTACATACCATGATTGTTTAAAGCTACACACAATCAAGTTTGTAATATGAGGCTTGACCAAGTAAACTTAACAGTGAGTGGATGTAATGTTGTACTTGCTCATGAAGACTTGGTCAATCTTCAAGCAATGCATACCCAAACGTGTGGGCGCATTCTTCAGTTCAGTCAGTTTTCGCCGTATTTGTCGTAGTAAAATCGAGTTGATCGATGTATGAGCTGTAGTTAATTACTTACACCACCTGTTAGCTTGTCTCTGCTACCGTAAAAATGTATTATAGACTAGCTGTGCCCACGGACTTAGTCCGCGTAGTATTTAACGTAACAAACATTTCGGGATTATCGGGATAAAAAGTATCCTATATGTTAATCCCGGTTATAAACTATCTGTGTTCTAAATTTCATCCAAGTCCGTTCAGTAGTTTTTGCGTGAAGAAGTAACAAACATACATACATACATCCATACTCACAAACTTTCACATTTATAATATTAGTAGGATTTTATATAGAGCTTTTAAATTTTTATGATAATATATTTAAGTAATTATGTTAATATAGGAATATTCCCTCTGACTATAATTATCCACTAGATAATTCGGATTTCAGTCTGAGCCATCTTCAAATTAGACCCTATAAATGATATCACTGCCATTATGACTTAATGGTACTGACCAACTTTTGTATATTACAATTGATTTGGTATCATGTAACGTTTGCTCCACAACCATCATTTTGCGGATCAATTATCTTCAATCATAACGCAATGTGTACACACTGGACAGGTATTTTGATTCTCGTGAGTGAAGCAATTACAGAACGAAACTGGAGTTTGGAGAACATGCCACCCACAATGTATAGCTAGCACATAATTGTAACTTCTCTATTGATAAGTATACTAATTCTTAAACAATTAATGTGGTCGAGTAATATCAAAACGAGAATACCAATGAAAGTTAAGTTCTTGAAGTTTTTTGTTTCAAGAAATTTCTTGTATTGAAAAAAACCTTCGGTATTGAAATCATCTATCTAGGCTACGGTAACTGCTTAACATCAGATGGTTCGTGCGCTTTTTTGCTGATATTGTTATATTGTATGAAAAAGTAAACAACCAGTTTGTTAATTAGGTACATGATTTAGTATACCATCCGGTTGTGAAATCATCATTACGTATGACAAAATAGTTTGCCGCGTGAGAAAGCGATGTTTTTCTAGTTTTATTAATAGGCAATTACAAGGGCAGTAAAAATATATTAATGAGTACGATTTTGGATTTAATTTATTGGGGCGTAGGTTGCTCAATGTTCTGGCAGGTACCTAGAAAACGTGACGCTGTTTTCCATGAAACAGATGCTTAAGTATATTGAAAAAAAAATCGTTCTGCGTGTTACGAACTGAATGACCCTCTGTCACAGGCTTATATCAGGCAAAAGCCAGACCTAAGGCCCGTTTGCATTCCAGAATCCTTTGAAACCAATCATGTATGACGGTTTATGATGGGGTAGGTAATTACTTGCCAAGAATCTACAGACTACGTGTAGAGGTACAAACCACATCGTCAAGTGGTTGTCCAAACTATTAATTTGAGTTAACTGTTAATTAAAAAGTTAACAGCTTTACTACCAAAGAATTTTTAATTATTAATAATGAGCTCTGCTACAGTATTCAATGTGTAAAATACTTAGAGACGTTAAAGGTGTGTAATGAGCACGGCATCACACACGATCAGGCACGAGTCTGCACGCGCATCGCCTCGCACGACTTGCTACCGGAATGCGTGTAGCCTTCGGTTAATGTAAGGGTTGTTAAATGCGTGTTAAGTACGGTTCAAGACGAGGTGATTAGTAGAAAAACATTACTTTTGCATTTAAAAATGTTAGTTACCATACTCCTCCGAAACGACTTGACCGATTTTCATGAAATTTTGTGTGCATATCGGGTAGTTCAGAGAATCGGCTATTATCTATATTTCATACCCCTACATGTTAAGGGTGGTCCTCATTCCACGTGCCGGAGTCGCGGGGCACAGCTAATCCTTATATTAGAGTCCTATAGTTTTATGATTTAGTTCTTTAATTTGAACCTTGTATCTTCCTATTATCGTCCAAGGTGCAAACTTCGGCTGGGGCAATTTAGGTTGAATATTGTATGTACTTAGGCTTATACCTAGCTGACCCGACAGACGTTGTCCTGTCTTAAATTTAAATATTGAATTCGAATTGTTCCGCTCATCGAGCCCAAGTTATATTACTTCGAATACTGTGCAATTGAAATTACAACCCTAAAACTTTATGTTATCTGCATTTACCGCACACCAAATTCAAACATTAATTTATTCTTAGAAAATCTAAATCTCCTCTTAAGAAAACTCATGAAAAGAAACAATAAAAACATTATTTTGTGTGGTGACTGGAACATAGACGCTATAAAAGCAGATAAACATTTCAAAGAGCTAGAATCTATTTTAAAAAACTATAACATAAATAATCATATTACCAATCCAACAAGAAAACTCTCTTGTATCGACTTAATTACGAGCAATATACCAAATGTTAAACCCCAAATACACTACCTAGCTCTATCTGATCACGAAACAGGACAATCTATATGTTTTGAGGTAACGGTTGACACCACCAACATAAAAAGACCATTTTATTTTGAGCAAAGACGCGATTTTAATCAAGACAATATAGAGAAGTTTGTCAATTGTCTATCTTCATTGTCTTTCTCAGATATTTACCAGACGGAAGATACTGACATTGCATTTAATTATTTCCATGACATTATACTACTATTTTATAATTTATGTTTCCCCAAAATCAAGTTTAAAATAACTGTTAAGCCTTTAAAACATAATTGGATGACAAAAGGCATAAAAAAATGTTGTATAAACAAACGACGTCTATATTTAAAATATCGTCTCTCAACAGCAAATAAGAAACGTCACAAAAACAGTTACTGTAAATATACTGCTATTCTAAAAAGATGCATGTTACAGGCACAAAAAGGCGAAAACACGCGTTATTTGTCTCAATCTAGCAACAAGTGTAAGGCTGCCTGGAAAGTAATAAAAAGTAATACCAGCGAAAAACTAATTTCTCATGACATAAATAAAATTCATTTTGAAAATCAAACTTACACTCAACCTGAGAAGATAGCTGACATGTTTAACAATTTTTTTATTGACTTAACGAATGACACCATTTACTCATCTATTGACTACACACCACCTATGACTCATCATCCAAACACTATGTATTTGACCCCAACTGATGACACCGAAGTATATAAAATAATAAACTCTTTAAAATCAACCAATTCTACAGGCTACGATGACATTAACACAAAAATTCTTAAATTATGCTCTAAATTTTTATCAGTTCATATTAGCCATATTATTAATTTGTCATTTATGCAAGGTCTATTCCCTTCACGGTTAAAATACTCAATTGTTAAACCAATCCACAAAAAAGGTGATAGAAGTGACATGAATAATTACCGCCCCGTAACCCTCATACCAATAATATCAAAGATCTTTGAAAAGGTCATGTATGGAAAACTCTCCGGTTTTTTATCCAAATACAAAATCCTAAATGAAGATCAATTTGGTTTCAGAAAAAATAAATCGACCACTACAGCTTGTTTTGCTCTACTAAAATTAATAACCAAAAGCCTTAATGATAAACTACCAATTGTCTCAATTTTTCTAGATATGTCCAAGGCGTTTGATTTCGTGAACCATAACATGTTAATTTATAAATTAAACCGATACGGGATAAGGGGAAACGCGTTGAAATGGTTCGAAAGCTACCTTACACATCGACAGCAATGTGTTGAGATTTCAGGACTAACAGGAAATCTAAAGCTCGCATATAGGTCCCTGTATCGTGAAAATAACTGTGGTGTTCCCCAAGGGACCATACTAGGGCCACTCTTATTCTTGCTATATGTTAACGACTTGCCTAGTGTAACTTCCCACAATTGCATACTATACGCTGACGATACGACCCTCAGTATTATAAACGAAAATGACGACATTGTTGAGTACCAAAATGAAATAAACATGACATTAAATAAAATTATTACATGGCTCGAACACAATAATCTTCATATTAATATTAGCAAAACAAAAATGATACAGTTCCAGACTTATAACAGTACTCGTCCGCGGCTTAAAATACAATATGGAAATGAGACAATAGAAGAGGTCGATTATGCAAAATTCTTGGGGATAATAATTGACAAAAACTGCAACTGGAAAGCTCATATTGATGATCTATGTAAGAAGATAGATAGATTTGTATTCGCTTTGTATAGACTAACATGTGTGGCTAGTGTTAATGCGGCACTATGTGCATATCATGGCTATGTGTCATCGATTTTGCGCTATGGAATAATAATATGGGGTAATTCGGTTGAATTTCAAAGAGTATTCCGAGCTCAGAAAAAATGCGTACGCTCAATTTGTGGAGCGCACCCACTGGACAGTTGTGTTCCACTATTCAAAAAACTTAAAATACTGCCACTTCCAGCACTATACATTTTTGAAATTTGTATCTTTGTACACCAAAACAGACATGAATTTGACTTATTTAATGATGTTGTTTCCAGACCCAGCCGCAAAGTGCATATGCTTAATGTTCCTAGACGTAGAATTAAATTGTTCTCTAATAATGTATACTGCATGTCCATTACTGTTTATAACAAATTACCTGATAGCTACAAAACCCTCTGCCTCAGAACTTTTAAATGTAAATTATTTAACTTTCTCCTAAACAAATGTTATTACACGATTAAAGATTTTATGACTGAAAAAATTACCTGAATATTTGACATTATTGCCTATTATCATAATTTATCTCCTTGTCATGACTGAATTTTGACTTATATAATTAATCTCGTTGACCATAATAATATATTGTTTAATTTATTTAGATTATTTGTAATTGTAATTCTAATGATAAATAACTTTTTTTAATGTAATAATACACCCATAATTTTAATAACCATATTTGTACGCCGGAAACGGCAGAATATTATGATCGTAATATATAATTCACCAAACAACTTTGTACAATATTCACACAAATAAATGATTCTATTCTATTCTATTCTATTCTATCTTTCTTAATTTTTTCTTTCATAAGAACCATCGCCTGACAATAATACATAGGTACTACAAAAAAATAATTTGCGATAATAGTTCCATCTGTTCACGCGTGATGCGATGATCAAGGAAATAGAGATTAATTTTTATATCAGGTATAGACAGATACCTAATTACGGACGAGAGTTTCGACTCAGTATCTTTTCCAGCGAATCGTATTGAACCACTGTACCTGAGTCTGTACCTGTGCAAAAGCTGGAATACATACCTGTTTTTAAGCTTTTTTTTAAGATTTATTACGAATCTTAGATTTAAACCACATTTAAAGTGTGTAACAAAATAATGTCGTAAATAAGATTTTTTATAGACCGGATAACATAACATGTTAATTTTTATATTTCTGGTCTAGAATTAATTGAGCTTAAATTATTATTTAAATACTATCTAGTCGCTGTCCACAGCTCATTTAAATTAATCAAACGTTCACATACCTAATTTATAAGCTAATACCAATCGCTCGGCAAGTTGCATAGTCACGCGAGACTCGCAAGTAGTAGTAGAGGCTAATGAATCGTTAACTTTGTACTATTCTGATATGATTACGTAGGTACTTACTTATTAAAAATTTACGACCTGAAGTGGCATGAATAAATAGGTATAGCCCATCAAAACTACTTACTAAATGTAAGGTCCCAACGTAAGCAACATTTGTGCTATGGGTACCGTACAATGGAATGTCGATCCCAGTTACACTCATACCGGGGGTAAAATAGGAAATTACCATTTCTGAAATTTTCTTCGACGGAAATCGAACCTATACTCAAACTACTAGACCAAGCGGGCGTCATTAAAACGAGTGTGATGCTATGCTGAGACGCAGGCGACAGTTCACGCAGCGCAGGGAACTAGCTCAGACACTGCGACGCAGGCACGTGACACGAACACGTCATGTCTGTCCTAGGGCCCGTAACTACAACAAGACGCAGATCAGGGGGCCTAACTATGTTAGTTACCGGCTGGTATTTCGATCTACTCGCAATACGTCAAAACTGACGTTTCGCGTGAACACGGCAGTTTTGCCTGATTGTTGCGCGTCGCGCGCACGTGTAAACGTGATTTATGAAAAGTGACAATGATTTTTGTCTAGTTGGGCCATCGGGTTATATCAGTGGCAAGCCGTCTGCCACGCGCTACTACACGCATGACTATATCTGCGTCAAAAATACATCTATACAAATAAATAAAATTGGAGTGTCTGTTTGTAATATCAAAATAACACCTTTTCACTACTACAAATAAAAACACATGAAATCAAAGAGTATCTCCGAAAGGGGTGGACCAATTTTGATGGTACTTTCACTGGTAGATAGCTGATATATATAGGCAGTAACTTAGGCTACTTTTATTTAGAAAAACGATTTTTTTAAATATGGGTCGTGTCGCGCGTGCTCAGAACGAGGGAGCGTGCTTTTTTGTTAAGTTAAATTCCACGCGGACGAAGTCGCGGGCAGTTTCGTATTTAACTCACAGGCGAGATAATAAACATTTGATAATAAATCTACGAACGCTTGGCGCAGTGTTTTGAGTGTAGGCCGCTCGACTCAGTTCACCGTGTAGTTGCTGGTTCGATTCCCGCCGGGGTAAATTTTGGAAAAGGCCTTTTCATCATCATCATACAGTTGGTGTGCCAGTCTGGCGATATTTATTATTGATTAATTTATTATTTATCGACTAATACTGACAAACTTTGTTTGCAGGATTTTAACTAACCAGCTGAGAGTCAAGAATTCGTTCATAATGTCTATATCCTGATCCAATTATGTTAGTACGAGTATTAGCGCATTAAGTAATTAAAATTAATAGTTGAGTAAGACATCGCGTGGTCTATTACAGTCCAAAGTATATTTGACCAAGGTATTTATTAATGGTCGCATTTAACATTTCGAGATTGTACGTCACGATCTTAAGTATTACACTCAATTGTTATTATATTTGTAATTTATGCATATTAATGATGACATACTTTTAATAGCTCTTGTCCAGTACAGGTTCGGGGATTTTATGACTTACCTTAGTAGGTAAGTTAGTGCTGACCCGACAGATTTTGTCCTGTCTTAACTTTGAATATTGAATTCGAATAGTTCCGCTCAATTTTATTATTTTTTCTTTCGTAAGAACCTTTTACGGACATTAATAAACACAACACAAAAAGAATGAACGAAAACGTTCCATCCGTTCACGCGTGATGCGATGACCAAAGAAATAGAGATTCATTTTTATATAAGTACTAGCTGGTCACCCTTAACATTTAGGGGTATGAAAAATAGATAGTAGCCGATTCTCAGACCTACGCGATATGCACACAAATTTCACGAAAATCGGTCGAGTCGTTTCGGTGGAGTATGGTAACTAACATTGTGACACGAGAATTTTATATAATATAAGATATAGATATAGGTAATATAAAATTCCGGTCTGCTCGCTTCTCCTCCTTAACGGCTTGACTGATTTAGATGATTTTATTTTTGTACTGGTGTAATATAAATTTAAAATGTATAATCTTATACGCCCTAGTGAGTTGACAGATACCCACAGAGTTGAGACGTTTTGCGGCCGTATTTGGTACTTACAATTTGTGACTCTCGTTTCATAGGAAATGTGGAAATATCGAATTCATTTATCGGAGACAGATCGAAGGCGTATAAACAACCTCATAAAAACGTGACAAGTTAATTATGACTCCGGATTTTATTACATGTTATAATTTGTTACGCATATTTAATTGAATCCTATTAGGAAAAGTGTTTCCTTCATTACAAATCGAATAATTTAATGGTTAATTTCATAATGAATATTTTAATTTGGACAATCTGGGACTACTTATTTACTAAAAAGTATTTTATTCGACTGTGTAGTAGAATACGTAACGTACTTTGGACTCCGCACTAGGATAAAAGTTACCGAAAAAGGTGTATAAGATTTACAATAGACCAATCACAATGCGTTACCTGTGCTCCCGACCAATCACAATGGCGTTGCCTGCCACTTTTTTAGGAATGCATAATATCCTACTAATATTATAAATGTGAAAGTTTGTGAGTGTGGATGTATGTATGTATGTATGTATGTTTGTTACTCCTTCACGCAAAAACTACTGAACGGATTTGGATGAAATTTGGAACACAGATAGTTTATAACCGGGATTAACATATAGGATACTTTTTATCCCGATAATCCCGAAATTTTTGTTACGTTAAATACTACGCGGACGAAGTCGGGGGGCACAGCTAGTACCTATATATACCTACTAGCTGTGCCCCCCGACTTCATCCGCGTAGTATTTAACGTAACAAAAATTTCGGGATTATCGGGATAAAAGTATCCTATATGTTAATCCCGGTTATAAACTATCTGTGTTCCAAATTTCATTTAAATCCGTTCAGTAGTTTTTGCGTAAACGAGTAACAAACATACATACATACATACATCCACACTCACAAACTTTCACATTTATAATATTAGTAGGATAATAAGCAACTAATTTACTTATCACCTAATTGCCATCACTCTAAATTAACATCAATGATTGTGAGAAATGAAGTCTGTGGTTTACTGAGCCCAAACGATATGTGCCTGCAGCTATGCATGACTTGGTATTAATTTCCATATTCAACATCTGTCGCACTCAGGAAATTGAGACTGACAAGCTTTCTGACAAGTAGTAGAGTAAGTTTAGGAATAGTTATTATTAGGATTCAAAACACCTCTAGCGATGTGTTAAAGATATCTAACATTATCAAAGCATTCACCAATTATTAAAAACTAGCTGTGCCCACGGACTTCGTCCGCATAGTATTTAACGTAACAAAAATTTCGGGATTATCGGGATAAAAAGTATCCTATATGTTAATCCCGGTTATAAACTATCTGTGTTCAAAATTTCATCCAAATCCGTTCAGTAGTTTTTGCGTGAAGGAGTAACAAACATACATACATACATACATACATACATACATCCACACTCACAAACTTTCACATTTATAATATTAGTAGGATTACAATGTCTTGTCATAATTGTCAACAGAATTATATAAGAAGTGTCTACATGTGCATTGCGAACGTTTAGACGTTGCAAACACCTACAAAAATATGAAATGAGTATTCATGCATTTCTGATTTACAAAGATTTTACATCTATTGATTGGGTGAAATCTGTGGACATGTCGCAAAAAACCGATGCATTATTTTTTATGCAACAACGATGTTATAATAAATGCGTTCGACATTTGCGTGCAAATTGCATACATGCATTTGTGTTGTGAACTGATTATTATGTAAGCAAGGGCCTGTGCATACTACGTTTTTTAAACGCGCCGTCGACGCGCGTTTTAGAAACGTGACGGTGCGCTTTTATCCTACAAAGGTCTACACAGGCTGCGTCTGACTCGCGTACGTATCGCGTCTGTAACGCTACAAACGCGCGTCGACGGCGCGTTTAGAAAACGTGGTGTGCACAGGCCCTAAGTATGGCGTGATGGCACTTTAACAAAGCTACTATGGTAATTATAGCCAAATTTATTACACAAGACTGTAAATTAACCTCTACTGATCAGTTATAAAAACACATCCTAATAGAACTATACCCGAAAATCTGCCGTCCAATATTGGGATAAATATCATAAATTGCTCATCAGTCAACTACAAAAGCTCCTATCAAAATAATTGTTCCGATTTTAAACACATAAAAAACTTCGGTATTGTAGAGCAAATGGATTTCTCATAATAATATCTTCTAGACTGCTCCGATGTAAGACTTGTACAGTTCATTGAGAATAATATTTTTCAAATTTGAAATAAATCTACACACAGGTACGGTGTGACTGCTAGCGATGATGGGCTGTTTTTATTAGGAAACTAGCTGAGCCCGCGACTTCGCCCGCGTGGAATTTAACTTAACAATAAAGCCCGGTCCCGCGTTCTGAGCCCGCGCGACGGGACCCATTTTTTTAATTTTGTTTTTCTAAAATAAAAGTAGCCTCAGTTACTGCTTATAACATCAGCTATCTAACAGTGAAAGTCCCGTCAAAATCGGTCCAGCCGTTTCGGAGATACTCTTTGATTTCAAGTGTTTTTATTTTTTTACGCGGAACCCTAATTGTTTTTCTAAAATTAAAGTAGCCTAAGTTACCCGCTATAAGATCAGCTATCTGCCAGTGAAAGTCCCGTCGAAATCGGTCCAGCCGTTTCGGAGATTACCCGGAACAAACACACAGACAGACAGACAGACAGACAGACAGACAGACAGACAGACAGACAATTTTTTTTTAATTCGCGTTTTTGCTATAGGTATCGTATGTACTTTCATATGCATTGAGTGAAAAGGTGTTATTTTGATATTACAAACAGACACTCCAATTTTATTTATTTGTATTGATATTTGTATTGATGTTGAGCAATTTATATGCTTATTTATTAACTCTGTGATGTGAACAGAATCCATACTGCCACGCTCAATGGACCTAAATTGTTCGCAATCATTTTTTTTTTTTTTTGTTCGTTTAAGCCACTGGTCTAGTCAAAGCGAAGGTTTTCGCTACATTCTCGCAGTGTGACCCCAACTTAACTTAATGATATTTAAGTTAAGACAGCTGACGGCTTTACAATTTATCATTTACGCCGCTTGAGGCAAATTAGCGGGCAGTTCATTTGAAATTCGTGTTATTTGTCTTATTCCATTGCTTTCAATTACTAGATGATATTAAATTTACAGATTGTTTCGTTAAGTGACTCATTTGTTAAGCTTATAATGAAATGCAGCAATTTGGTTTACCTACAAGTTAAATAATGTAATTTCAAATAATACCATTATTTCAAGCATTACGATGGTTTAATTCAGTTGTTATGACATCTTATTTAAATAAGTTATATAAATAATTTATTTTCCAAGCAAGAAATAACTAAATGTCTATATGAATACCCTCAAAATAGAAAAACTAACGTGTTATTTAAATAATCTTGTTAATCCATAACAGCAAATACCTACCTGTAAAGAAGTAAGTGTTTAATAGTTTACATTGAATTCCTGAACATTCTTCTGGATATAAAAATGTATAATAATAAAATAAAAATAATTTAGCCGTTTTGACGTCCCAATCCTAGCCTCCTCACACTACAAGGGGAATTCAGGCTTTAATCCAATAACAAAACTGTACCTAAAGAACAATAATAATTTACTTCATCAACATTTATATGAGCCTATAATATCAATATTAATATCAAGGTACTCTAAACCAGGCTACTATAAACCCTGATTAGCAGACATCATTAATTAAAGTATACCAAATTAGTCTGGATCTATTCCACATAACGCTAAGTTTATCACCAGATCAAGTTTATTAGATCGTGTTGGAAATCTGTGTCAACTCGCAAAAAAGGAACCTTCTGCTGTACAGTTGGCCGCGCCCTTCTTTATCACCTTATGTCAGGGTCTAAATCAGCCTTATCTCGTAATGATATTGTTGGGCGAGAGTTGGCAGATAACCGGTGCCACCGTAAAAGGAGCTCGGTACTCCCTTCACCTGCTTTAATATAAAATTATTATCTCGTCACCAAGTCGAAAATAATTGTATTCCGATATTTATTTAATAATACATTATATTATTAATCTCTTATGTCTCGTATTATTCCAAGAGATATTCCTATATTCCCTGTTCTAGAATATAATGATATAATAAACTCTTGACTATGTTTTAAATGATGACCCTATACGTGAGGTTATTGCAAAACCTTAACCAATGGATCGATCAATCAATAATAAATCACTACATGGTATAAAACAAAGTCGCTACCCGCTGTCGGTGTGTCCCTATGTATGCTTAGATCTTTAAAACTAGGTAACGGATTTCGATTTTTTAATAGATAGAGTGATTCAAGAGGATGGTTTATATGTATAATACATCATAATATAGTAGAGAAACACTGATAATTTATTACACACCCGTGCGAAGCCGGGATGGGTTGCTAACTTTAAACCCTTGGATTAGCGGTTGTATTATATAGTTACGTCATGCTTTGTCCTGTTCTACCGAATGTCAAATTACTGATGATAGATAGAGGTCATTCGCTGTATAACTATTCCCGCGCTATACCCCGTTTAAAAATAAGGGGGTAAGTGTGTAATTAAAATAATACATGTATGTTATATATAAACACTCAGTCAGTGTATAACATGGGTTTCTTAAAAAGGCGTCTGCTCCTCTTAAATTACATAATATGTTTGGGTGGTAGCAAGTGGACCGCCCGCCAGGGTGCCTTCCAAGCAAAGATCTGTGCTATTTTCAGGTATATTTCGTTAACATATACTAGGTGAAACAGAAAGGGTATACTATTTATTTTGCAACTTTACTTTGTATATCTAAAACTATCGGATTTGTGGGCTTTGTGGCCAGTTGAAGTACTAAAGGTTTCTGGACTTCTGAAATCTGTCAACAGCTGTATCCCTATAACACCTTTGTTTTTCAAGTTTCCTCCAGAGCTGATAGTTTTAGAATTACAAAGTTAAGCCTAAAAAGTATACCCTTTCTGTTTCAACCTGTATAAATCATATTAGGTAAGACTAAACTAGTTTACAACGAAGAAACAACAGGAGAAACTCTACAACGATCTATTGAACTGGCGCAGCACAGAAGCAAATGGAGACAAATCATATAAGGTCGCGATCCTCATTAGTGAGGGAACGACAGGGACAAAGAAGAAGTGCTTACAATATTGGCAACGATTTCGAAGTCATCCTGTATTATATCCCACGAAGTGTTTAAGAGTAACAAATTATTTATTTATTTAACTATTAAAAATGTTGTAACTGACTGTACTTACCACATAATACGTACGCTTGATACAATTATAAAGACCGTATACGAAAATTATATCAAGTTATGTAAAGAGATCGTAATCATTGACTCCGATCGAAACGGTTCACATCGACATTAACACGCAACATTGTGAAAAGTGTTTTAAACTAAGTACGTCTACACAATAAGACAGTAAGATAAGTACTACATAATAAGAATAAACATTATGTTTCTGTTCAGAAATATTATTTTAAGTAGGAACTTTCACGCGCAACTTCGCTAATTTTGAATTTTGTTCTGCGCCTCGACACCCAATGTTTATAGTGAATTGAAAATTTATGTACTATGTGTATGTTTTAAGTATAACAATATGCTATCTAATAGTGAATTCCCAATTTACTAGCTGTGCCCACCGACTTCGTCCGCGTAGTATTTAACTTTAATTTCGGGATTATCGGGATAAAAAGTATCCTACGTGTTAATCCCAGTTATAAACTATCTGTGTTCCAAATTAGATCCAAATCCGTTCAGTAGATTTTGCCTGAAAGAGTAATAGACATCCACACTCACAAACTTTCGCATTTATAATATTAGTAGGAATGATAAATATTAAATGTTCCAATTTTTTTACACGCCGTATACGTACTTTTGTTTCTTTTTTCAAGAAGAGGGAGCGTAGGAGAATTTTTCGTATCTTAACTTCTACTATTCTTAAAGGTATGGTTCTCTATAAATTCTGCGCAGTTCTGATTGACAATTTGTTGCGTTTAGTCCTAATTCTATGGGCAAAACAATCTCACGGTGAGGGTTATGCAGCGTGTGAAATTCTAACTAATAAGAACTATTTGTGCAGTGTTAGAACCCTATTTATTAGAAGCTCAGGCCGTTGATATACATTCAGTGTTCGACTGGCGGCTAAAAATAGGTCTGCGGTGAAGGGAAGTGTTCTAAGAACTGTAGCTGCATACTTTCATTAAATAGTGCAAAGTATTTATTTTGTTTTCTTGAAGTGAACAGAAAAAGTTTCAACCTCAAAAAAACTTCTTAAAATGATTTTCGCGTCAAGACAATTATAGGTGAGGTAGGTGTGTTTAAAAGAGATAGTGAGGTCTAGATTAAAAAAGAAAGCAATCAATTTAACAAAAAAAAAAAACAATCTATTGCTGGTTTTATTTCCCTTAGATTTGTACACTACGTAGGCTTTTGTTTTTGTTCACCTGTAGACAAGTATTATAATTCTAATACCGTATAGGTATACTTATGATCTGTTACTATGCTGAATTTTATAAAAAATATATCTAGCAGTTTTCTTATGAAATACGATCAGATGCAGGCACAAAAAATAAATATAACATATTAGGGATTTTATGTTGTTGTTTCGATAAAAATTACCAATATTAACTTTAAATGTTGAAGTTGACGATGACCAATCTTAACTTGAAATGTTCAATTCCCACCGGTGAAAATATCGGAAATGGCCTTTTCCTTCCTTGGCCGTAATCTGCTCTGGTCGGGGTGTCACTGCAATTGCCCTCAGTACATTGTTCAGTACCCATAGTACAAGCATTACTTGGTGTGGGACCTTACAGTTGGTGTGTCAGTCTGGCGATATTTATTTATTTATTATTTTATACTCAAGCATACTCAGAGTAGCTATAAAATAATGCAAGCAGTACCTGCCTAAACATCAATGATAATGTCGTAACATGACCATATGCAAGCAGGTAAGTGACAAAACGGCTTCAACAAACTAGAGCCGCTCATTAGCGCGAGTGATTGGTGCAGACTGGGGCGTTCACAGACCTTGGTCGACCGCGGCAGTGTCAATGGAGCATTTAGGTAGGCATGTGGAAATAATGACCAGTCTGTGCGCACGACGTCAGGGAGGGCGCCACTGCGAGCGAGAGAATCGTCAGAAATCAGGAGGACACCTAGCGATGTTTAAGAATTTATTATTAATCAGTGTTTAGAGTATTGTGTGAATCAATAAGTCTTATTAGAAAATGTTAAAGCCGATTACATTTTTGGCCAAGGGTTTTTATTCCTGTCTAGTTTCATGACCTTCAAAATGTAGGTATTGCCAAACTATAAAGTCATTGGAACTTATTTTCTTAATTTATTGTAGGGATTTCGAAACGGGGTTAACTATAATTTGAATTTCAAATAAGTTAGAGGCTGCATAAAAAAGAATTGTTATAAAATGTTACATCCAAGTAGTACAATAAAAAACGACCGGAGCACGTAACCTCTCGCAACTGACGTGCTAATTTTAATAAAAAACCTTTTTGTTGGGCGACTTTTTTAGTATGCTTCAATTTCGCGCAACACTATCACGGTTAAGGTTCTATTGTGAGCGGTCACTCCGCCTCGCTGACGATGGAACCTTGGCACTCTATTAAGTAATGTTACACTTAAAATTCCCACGCGCTACTCTGATGCCCACCGGAATCGCTCGGATCCTATTACGCGTTTTATGATGTGTTCATTGGAATTTTCACTTTAATTGACATGTTCACGTCGAATTAGTGTGGTAATACGGTTCGGTGCGGATTTTCTCACCGCCAATAAATTATTCGGAAGCTATCGACGTGTAAACAAATGTGTGGGATTTGAAATCGTTGCGCAAGGAGTGAGTTGTTCGATATTAATATTTAAATATTACATACTTACATAATTTGCTGAGCTTTTGCTGATTTGATTGATTTGTAAATACCTCTTTATAAAACCATCGTCTGCTAGAAAATGAACCAGCTGATCGACTCTACATCCTTATTCAGGTCAACGTGTTATTCAATGACTCAGTAATAATCTAATACCTATAATAATAATATAATCAGTCTTGATTGGACACAAAATATTAACAATAATACGGACCCAAGGTCAATCTAGCCAAGCTCTACTTTTTTGGGTGGGTTCGTAGATCGTTTAATATCAACTTTCAAAAATCCAATTTAGATCCTGAATAAGTGTGTTGTAAGTTGAAATGTTGAAATAATCTGAAGCGGGTAGCTGTCATAGACATGTTCGAAAAATTACAAATAGCTTCAGGTATTAACAAATGTAATTATGCTTCAGGTTTGTGTAAAAGAAATGTATGCAACAATATTATTTTTCCCAACATAATAAATTTTGGCTAAAAAGTCATGGCTGAATCTCTCCCCACTGGACAGGTGCAATATTCCGGCCCGAAAAATATGAAGTTACCCTAATACTTATTAATAAATAATACAATAAATAAATATCACCAGAAGAACATACCAACTGAGTGGTCCCAAACCAAGCAACGCTTGTAGGTACTATGGGCACCGTACAATGGACTGGGGCGATCCCAGTGACACCAAGACCAGGGCAAATTACGAAAAGGCCATTTCCGGAATTTACCCTAACCCATTGCAGTGTGCAGACAGGCCTACGCTCGAACCATTGCGCCAAGTGGTCGTCGTTGCTGTGTAAGTCACTTACTGTCTTTAGGATAAAGTTTCAGCTAAATGATAAACGTCGTCAGCATCATCGAGTCTCATTATTTGTAGTTGGGCGCTTACGAAATTGTAATTTCATTTGAAATTAATAGTCGTTAATTTGGAGCGATTATCCTACGCACCCATAATTGATGGCCGATCAATGGTGTTAAGTAATTTATTTACATTGGATTTTCGGTCACGGTTAAACGTATCATGATAGTACTATCATTGTTGTTTTGATAAATACGAAGTCGTGGTAACACATTTCGTAGAAGGCTGAACAATTGCACAATACACAAATTAATACACAAGATCTAGGATTTTTATGAGTCAAGAAGAATTTGCTTACTTATCGAGGCATTTTTATATTACCCAGAAAAATGGCCGGCAAAGAGATCAACGTCATGTGGAAGATGCATTTGTCTCGGCTCGACGAGATAATAAATCTAAGCGCCATTTGGAAGAGTGGCTGGCTCTTAGTAGGTAATAATTTTGCTACACACTTTAGCTTACACCGTCTTACTGTTTCATGCCGAAAGCACTCGAGAGCAACTAAAACTTATGCAAGTATTGCACAAATATCTGGGTCTCTTCAACACTCGATTGCCTGTGCATGCATATGCAATAAAATTGTGTCAAAATTTAAATGTATAACGACAAAATGGAATATTTTGATAGTTTCCTAACTCTCCGAACATAATTTTTATTTAAAGTGGTCATTGGGACGTTCATATTTAAATGCCTCAATAATTAATAACAATATTTGTATGTTCATAAAGTTGACTGAGCCCGCGACTTCGTCCGCGTGGAATTTAACTTAACAAAAACGCCCGCTCCCCCATTTTTCAATATTTTGTTTAAACTAAAAGTAGTCTAAGTTACTCCCTATAACATCAGCTATCTGCCAGTGAAAGTCCCGTCAAAATCTGTCCAGCCGTTTCGGAGATTACCCG
This sequence comes from Notodonta ziczac, assembly GCA_918843915.1. Classification (NCBI taxonomy): domain Eukaryota; kingdom Metazoa; phylum Arthropoda; class Insecta; order Lepidoptera; family Notodontidae; genus Notodonta; species Notodonta ziczac. The sequence continues at coordinate 9,615,133 of OU974043.1, read as the reverse complement.
GAACAAACACACAGACAGACAGACCGACAGACAATCATTTTTTTAATCGCGTTTTTGCTGTAAGTATCGTATGTACTTTCATATGCATTTAGTGAAACGGTGTTATTTTGATATTACAAACAGACACTCCAATTTTATTTATTTGTATAGATAAGTTTAAGCCATATAGGCGGCGCCACTTGTAACCTACCTACGCTACAAAGAGTTTGTATTATTACAAATTGTTTGCTACACTAGCTTTTTTATAGTCGACGCGATCGAATCTAATATTCTTATATTCCATAGATACTTTATGACTTGGTAGATTAATAATTAAACACTATACGAACTGCAGTCATGTCCTACAAATTCTGATGTCATACCTTAGTACCGCTTACCATTGTTTCTATACAATACCTGCCAGTTTGTTTGTTGACCAAAGCAATGCGATTAGCGTGTACTTCCTATCGATCGTGGCCTAATACGGATATGCTTGCAGCGACCAACGGGCATGCGATTGCGCAAGAAATGTGGACACAAACGCTGGTCTATTTCTAAGTTTAAATCAATTTCTTGTTACTGATTGGCTGGTTGGTTACTGTTACTGAGCACCTATTTATAACCTTTTTCAACCGACTTCAAAAAGGAGGAGGTTATCAATTCGTGTGTATGTTGTTGTTTTTTTTTTTTTTTAATGTTTGTTACCTCATAACTCCGTCATTTATAAACCGATCCGAAAAATTATTTTTGCATTTGAAAGGATGTCCGTGCAGATTGGTCCCATATAAATTTTATCAAAATCGGTTCAGTAGTTAGGCATTAAAATCAAAATATCTGAAAAAATACATCATCATCCAACTAAACGAAATTACGTGATTGGCTTTCCTGTGACTTTTCAGTGGTGGTTGCGGTCACTAAAATAGTCTCAGTAAACTGCCTACCTTCCGGTTTCATCATCAGATGATGAAGGAACTGGAAGGTAGGGGCCGGAACTCCGTAATAACACAATATAACCTGTTTACGGTTGCCAGCATTTCGATAAGTAGTTTACCACTAAAAATCGAGAAAAAAAATTTTTTATCAAAAAAATTCAACCGACTTCAAAAAACCTGGGTGCACTAAAAAGCTAGAAATAACTAGGGACCTTATAATTTCTTTCATTTGGAGTCGGTGCCACTATCTTTACACAACGATATAGGACAACTTCTTAGGCACCTACCGCGACTTGCTTGAATTGGCACCGACTCCATATGAAAGAAATTATAAGGTCCCTAGTTATTTCTAGCTTTTTAGTGCACCCAGGTTTTTTGAAGTCGGTAGAATTTTTTTTATAATTTTTTTTTTTAGTTTAAAATAAATGGAAACGAAACATTAAAAACAAATAATTTTATAAAATAGTCCATTCGTTTTTGTATTGCCTCTCGTTGAACTCGTCGGAGTGCTGCAGTCGTCCCTTGTTAATATAAATCGCTAGTAAAGCAATGGGAGAAATACATAAGTACTAATAAATTCATAATATTAACAGTTTCATTTCGCTAAGTACGTTCGAAAACTCTCGAGAGAGTTTCATTGATCTACTTACAGTCGATCAAAATTCATTGCAGCGGTTGCTTTTTAAAGTGTAGGCGTAGAAAAAGTGGCGCCGCGCAGCTTTAGTAACTTTTACAGTGTCACGTTTTGTCACATAACAAGGTACAAGCAGCTGTATCGCAAAATTGCACACATGACTTTGATCTCAATTGTAACGGGTAGTAGGCTGTATTTGCAAAATATGTCATTGCGCAACCCATGGCGAGCCCAGTTTATCTGTACGATCAGACAAGCGCCAGATCTGCAGCGGCAAGGTGAAAATCACAGCCACAAACACCGTGACACTATAATATATTATGTTCTGATGTAGCAATATTATAATATGCTAGATGACAAACGTGTTAGAAGCTTTTCTGCATCAATATTAACCACATTATATTAATACGTGAAGCAAAAACTTTGTATCCCTTTTAACGAAAATTACGCGGATGGTGGAGTATGAAATTTGGCATACTTAAAGTTTATATGGAGAAGGAGTGCAGAAAACGAATATTTTTTTTAATATAATAATACTCTTAAATACATTTAACTAATAAATAAATAATCACACACACTACCATGCGTTTGACACACACAACTCGGTAACTGATTGACTGTCTGACTGACAAACGATGACAGTTTTTTTTCTTTATTTCGGAGGGCGGGAATTCCATAGTGTATTCTGCGAGCCAGTATCAATAAAGAAGGTTTTTGGGTTTATGTAATAGTCTTTGACAATAGAACCTTAATGAACTTTAAATGAATTATGGTCGAATTTCGACCGCGGGCGACCACTAGTTTAAATAATTTCATTAGCAATTAGTAAGCATTTTAAATATATTGACTGTCGTAGAGCTAAGCTTTAGCTAATTGACTTCCATAGATATAGATTTACATAGATAACGCAAATTCATGTACTTCGCGTGTACGAAACCCCGACCAAGCGTCAAGGGTGGTCGCCGCAAATTTACAGTCCGCGCGACTACAAGTATAAAAAAATATGAGAATGAGCTCGAGCGAATCGTGGCGGGCGGAGGGGCATCGGCGGCATCGGTGTCTTTGAATCGGTTTGGATTTCCCGTCACTAATGACGTCACAGTAGGTGTTAAAAATTCGGCACGTTTGGCTTCAATACAAATCGTGATACTTGCGTTATCTATGTAAATCTATATCTGTGTTGACTCCTTTCCCACCCTCTGTCCCGCTCTGTTTGCTGAAGCGAGCGATGCTTGCAAGTCTAAATGTCTAGTTCTAGTAACTGCTTAATATCAGGTGGGTCGTACGCTTTTTACGAATTTATTGTACCTTAATTCAAACCTCATTATCTATTGATCTGGGTGTGTTACAGCTATCAGATCCAATATAAATAAATATGTGTTATTAGCCACGGCACCTAAGGCACTATTTCTTAGACGCAATAGAAATTTCATAGCTAAACGATTAACCGACGATAACCGCTCAAACTTGCGGCCTTGTCCTCGGTTCTATTTAAAAGTAGATAGACAAGCCTATAAAATAATTATAACAGGAAATTTATAACTATTATTGCGTTAATAGATTATCAAAAATGCTCGCTTCGAAGGTTGGAAAGTAGTTTGTATCAAACGCCTTCGCCTCACATAGTTACTGGGCTTTACTGTTGAGTAATAACAATTAATAAAATAAGCAAGGTTTTATTTAATTATACTATGGAAACACTGGTATGTTTGCTGTACAAGAATTGTTATAAAACTCGTAAAAGTAAAGTGAATGTCACATAAGACCTTAAGAGCTGTTTCCCACGAAAAACGTGTATTAGCTAGTAAGTATATTTTTAAATTATCTTGCTGTGTTTTTGTTGTAAAGCTCAATAAGTTGTAAGCATCATACAAGTGTTCAGAGTCAGACGGAGGCTTAACGGATCTATAATGACCTCCATAGATCACGTAGTAAGCCGCCTGCATGACAGGCAATAGTGAAAAATTTATCTGTACGAATTTCCGTGCTTTTAGTTTACGAATGTTGTGGATAATGGTAAGGTACCCTCAAATTCTGTTCATTTTAGACCACCTTAGGCATTTTTATATCATAGATATTGTTATTAGTGCAGTTTACAGCTCATGTCCTCTTGGGAACTGCCTAAACCGAGTGTCGCAACTGACATCCCTTTCAAAGTGACTTTGAACTGATTACAGCCTCCCCTTAACCGCCTTAATGCTCACCTAGTGGGACTTGCTACAGAACTGCCCTCCACCAGTTAGCAGAATTATTCGAGGATTTGAACGTACTTGGCAACTGTAAGAATGACCGTCCACTCGGCTGTGCTATGAAGCGTGTCCGACCGTTTCGACCAATAGGATCGCTTCATTTTAATAAGATGAGGAAATAACGCTATCCTAATTAGTTGAAGCGACCGGGCCCGCCCGGCTCAAGTCAACTGTCACAATTTTAAATGTTACAATGACAGCTAGGCTAGGGTCCTCCGAAGAGCAGAGGAAGTCAGGTGTTATATGATCCATTTAAGTCCAGTCTTACATACGCCAACCTATTCACAACTTATGCTGTGACGTTCCTAAGCATACAAATTATTAATACATAAGTATTTAATTCGTGCAGTGCCTCTCTGACCGAGATGTCAATGACATTGAAGCTTTATCGCTTAGGTAATCATATGTCACAGAACAACATGCATTCTACCTGCTGCTTGCATGCGGTCATTGCACTCAGGGGTAAACTGTTTGTGTTAAAGATTGAATCACCTAGTAATTCGCAATGCGAACATTTTAGTCAACCAATAATGTGGTGTGTGAGCGCGGGGTACTGAATTCTCATTGGTCCGAACAAGTACACGAAAAATCCCGACGAATCCCGACAATCTGTGTCTGTGTGTACAGACACCGATCGTTACTGGCGAAACATTAGAGCACGTGGATTTATATAAGGTATGTCTTTCAAATGTATAAAAAATATAGCCCTTTCGACGTCCCACTCAAGCAAGTGATAATCATATAGAAATTATGATTCGCACATAGATTTCATAAAATCCAGAGTGGCGAGCCGGGGTTTGAACCCAAGAGCTGGTGCCCGCAAGACGCGTGCTAAACCAATCTGCTATCACTGCTTTCAAATGTAGTGTCTGAAAAGGTTTACCGTATCTAGGTGTCTACTAGATAAGAGTATGAAGTCGATGGAGGGAATTGTATGCGGTATCATGTAAAGAGTGACCTGTTCTGTGGCATGCCTAGATTTCAGGCTTTGACTTCCACATGATCAGAATAAGTCCTTAAATGTATCAGAGTACTGGGAACGATCCACCGGTGTTAGAAGGATTTGGGCCATAGGCCAATAAACTCAACCAGTGAGGATCACATAATGAAATCTGAAAATGCCAAAGCTGCGTAACAAGGTCGTACACCAACTTTCAACCTTTACACGTTATTTCCAAAGCGTGTGTAAGAGCATTTGGCTATAACAGTACATAATGATAAGATAAAGAAATGTAAGCTTGCGATAATTTCAATAGGCGTTTGAGTCCATACTTATAGTCCACAAGATATGTAATCCGTATTCGTTAAAAATACGTAAGGTTGGCATAAACATCAAAGAGTGGACATAAATCAAACAGTTGACGAATGACGATCTAATCGAGGCAAATTCGTCGCAAGGAGTTGTAATGTTAGTATTAATTGGTGTCGCGAGAAAAGTGCTGGGTACGGCTATGCTGGACTAAATCCAATAAGATAAAAAGAAGGGGGAGTTAGAACTGTAAGGGTCAGGTCAATATAGGTCACAAGCCTCAGGTTGTATGGCTGGATCCTCAGGTCTTCAGCACAGGCACAACACTGGAGCGCTTCCAAAGAGTTAAGAGTTCACACAACACAAATACACAGAAGATTAGGTAGATTTCACCCGATTAGGTATTTTAGGCACAAGAGCATGCGCGGATCGTCTCTGCCACACGGAAGTCGGTCAGTACCGTGTCATGAAGGGAGGAAAAAGACAACAGTATAAAATATCACATTAATTGGGGGTAGGCAGATGACGGTAGACGGGACACTTTTTAACCAGCTACCTACATACAAAATTCTAAAATAAAAACATTTCAATTGGTATTAATGAACGTTGAGTGAATAATTATTATTAAAATGGAATAGCAACCTTATAATATTTGATATAACATTTTCAGTAAGTGAATATAAATATAAATGAATTATCTCATAAAAACTATTAAGTAATTTAAATTTATTGTCAGAATATTAACATGAAATATTTAAGAAGTTTATTTGCATAAATGTTATATAATACATGTTACTGAATTATTGTATAATAATCTGCCTTTCTTATTTTAATAACCGCCTATTTTTAAGAATATTCAGATTTTATTTTCATTTTATGAACAAGAATAGAGACATTTATACGTAATTCGAATTTTAAATGTTTATATCTTTTCAATTTAGAAGTCAGAAATAGCATTATTATATTAAACAAACTGGTTTTATAGACTACTCAAATCAAGTTAGGCTAGGTTATGTCAAAGACATTTAAAAATATAGATAGTCAAGGCTAAATATAATCATTTATGAAAAGTAATTAGCATAGTAGATGTTATGTCGTAATCTGAATTTTTGATAAAATTGTATGTAATCGGTGCAATAGTTGTGCACCAGATTTTGTCTATTTTATAAGATTTCAATGCCATGTAATTTACCAGCTTCTTGCCTTTAACCAGGCATACTTTAGACAGTTACTTAAAATTTACGGAAGATATAAATTAAACTAAGAATTATCTAAGAACCGAATCCCAAGTTAATAAGGTAAGGCGACCGTACTCATAGGAATAAACATCAACTTTTTATTTATTTCAGATCTTGCTACGAGTGAAAAAGAAAATAATTTACTTGTTTATACGTCAAAATCGATATGTTTAAGATTATTTATTCCTCTATGCAGCTCATATGGAATAGTAACTATCTTTTCCCCGCAGCTTCGCTAGTGTAGATTATTTTCACCTACCGGGTCCAACTATAACTAAGAACCATCCAGGTGATCCCATAAGTAGGTATAAAAATATCAAAATCAGTTAAGCCGTTTAGGAGCACAACAGTTACGAACAGACACACCCCAATTTGACATATAGGTTTGACATTATATTACAACGGTTGGTTGTTAAGTCAAACAAATGAGCTACGTTCCCGCTAATAATATGTCAACGAATTTCGAAAGGTCCTGAAACAAATGCCAGACGGTACCATAGAGAATATAACCACTACATTGACGGTACATACAATGTAAATTGGATACAAATCGACAATAGAACGAAGTAATACTAATGTCTATGGGTAATACCGAATGTCGCCACGGTGTAGACAAAGAGCTGGCATAGATTAAGGGCCGAGTTCACCACCAAATTTGTGGACTGTTAGAGCAATAAACCGATAGTTTAATACACCGGTAGCAACCAATTACTAACGGCCCGTAAGTGTGTAGATTAATTTGATGTAGAAACAAGCTTAAAATACGCCCCAAATCAGACTACTCCAGATTCACTCTGCTTAGCTCAAGTTGTCAGGAAATGAAGCGATCCCATTGGACGAAGCGGGCGGGCCCGATTCATAGCAAAGCTTGGTTGGTTACTTACGAACGTAATTATTGAAAACGATTTAAATTAGGAATACTGTCATTTTATTACCAACAGCTGCTACCTCCTTGCCTATTATATCACGCAATTTATTGTCACTGTGTTATAATAAGTACTGGACCGATAACGATTGAGCTTTCGTTTTGTTTTCCGTTACAATTAGACCAAGGACTGCCTAGCAATAGTTGTCCGCAAGTAAATGTGTGGGTAAACAATGATTTTAATTACAGATTACGAATAATGCAAACTGAGACAATTTAAATGAGATTGCGTGGGTACGATTGGTTTCACATTGTTATATGACACACAATTAAATGCAAACCTTTGATGAAATAATAATAATAATTATTATTTTCGTATTTGGAATAGCTCCTAAATATGTAAATAGTAAAAATCTCACTCAGATTTAGGTGTTTAAATCAAAGTGAGGTGTGCATTGTCGATCGATGGTCGAACCATTTATGTGGACTAAAATACAACCATAGGGTAGTTAGGTTAGGCTAATTAAATTAAATTTTATATTAACCGACAACAGTCTTAATCTTAACTATAGGTCCAATGATCTGTCAGGGAGGGTCTCATCGGTACAGCTACGCAAACTTCACGAAACCATTTCACCTAGTTTGCAGAGTACTTTGGTACAACTAAACGTATCTATTGCTAAACAATATGATTCGTTTCTTCCTATTACAATGACAGTAATGACTGCAATAGAGCAAACAATGATTTCTCAGGGTACCATCTCTTCGCGGATTACAGTAATTTTCTCTTCGCTAATAATGACAGATTGTCGATCATATTAGAGAAAATTCGATCGGTGTGACGTCACTTTTACACAATCGAAGTCACGATTGGTATTATGCCGTTACCTTTTACAGAGTAAGCAGGATATCTTGTGCGGCTACCGGTGGTGGAGTCAAGCTATCGCCAATCTGTACTGATCAAAATATGTATGGTGCTTTAGAGAACTTCTTTAAAGATAAGTCTCAGCTCTTCTATTACCCTTGAATTCTCATGAGTTTCAAAAGGCTGAGTGAGATAGCTAGGCCCCTTGGCAGTATCTAAGATATAAAATAAATTACTGTCAAATTAAAATGATGTTACTCAATTAAGACTTATATAACAGTCATGGTTAGATTAAGATGTGCACATGTTGTATGAATATGATTTGAAAGCTGATTATAAATGTAGGCATCAATAAAATTTGTATAGACTACATAACATTTGCTGGTAATAAATCAAGAAATCTAGATGATGTTGTATTCAAACTTTACATAAGACATACCAACTAACTTTAAAGTTGCTATGTAAGTTATGTTTCTAGACAACCTTACAAAGTTTTTTGCATAACCTATTTGAACTAAGATCCACAGTGGTAACCAACGAAGACACCGAGATTGATCCTCAAAGAGTCCGGTATTTTAAGAATACAGTTATAACTCTAGAATACAAGTGCCGATGACAAACCCATTCCTGAAAGCAAGGTTGCTTTCAGTCATGAGCTTGGTTTACAACTTACAAAGTTGTCAATAATAGAACATTATTTCAAGATGCAGGTATAATATAGTGATTTCACAACACCTCGATGGATTCACGATAATTGTAATTTGAATACACTTTGCAATGCAACTATTATGGCGGAATTATTAACAAAATCAATTTAACACCCACGCGTGTATGCGCAACATAAATCTCACAGCTGGATCCCGATTTCACCTATCATGAATGGCAGTGGATGTTCAAATAAGTTGAAAAAATGAAACACATCATTTAAGTATGTTGATGATGGGAGGAAAACAAAATTGTAATGATAAAGTGATTTTTATTGCGCCGCCGGTCACCTGATAAATTGAGTCTCGCTTAATAAACTTGTGAGCTTTAATGTTTTACGTTGAGTATTGAAATGTTCGATCCCTATCCTGGCCATTAAACTATTGACGTGAGCCCACTCCTAGCACAAGCATTAGCTTAGTTGGAGGGGCTAAAGGGAATACTAATAATGTAATAAACACACACCGCTCGTAATCTAAAAAAAAACCACAATTAATTTAATAGGCCATCCGATGAAACCAATTTTATTGCATTTATATTTATGTCTTATGTGTACAAAGACAAACGTTTCTAGGGCCTTAACTTACAGTAAGTTTTAAGATAATGAATGTGCAGGGTCGTCGTGTGAAAGTTTAATATGAAAACGACTTCACTTCAAAATAAAGAATGTAGCAATTTATTGGACTGTGAAATTTCTGGCTAGGCATTGTAGTCAAAAATACCGCTTTTCGTATCTCGCAGCTGTGTTAAAATCCCAACAAAACCTGATGTCATTCGGTACAAGATTCGACATTATCCATTAAACTTCTTAACGGATCAAACGGCTCGCACATACAAATGTGTCCCTCACATTGGTTAACGCCGCACGTACCATCATCTAGATCCGTCAGAACTTTCGTTTGCTGATCTGAATGTCGGACACGACCCCGCTCTATTGATTAGAAATTGCCACTTCGCCGGCTGATGTCATTGCGGAGCAATGCTATCATTTTGTTGCGTAGATTACTACATAGAAAACGAATGCATGCGCGAACAAGACGACTAAGAATTTCCTATCGCCTTGCTACTTGTTGCAACTGCAGTACACAACCATTAGGGCGACCGTCCACCTGGCTGTGCTATCGACCAATAGGATCGCTTCATTCCTTGTCAACTTGAGCTAAGCCGAGTGAAACTGAGGAATCGTAGCGATCCTATTGGCCGAAATGGCGCGCTCGCGTCACCATCAAGCCTATATACAGTGAAGGGGTAGCAGTTACCACTAACTAAAATTAGATGCATCAAAGTCATGATTGAAGCCATATAAGATAAGGGAATCTAGGAGCAATTTATTATGAATACTCTTACTGTACCTTACCTATGACACCACAAAGCCTTGGAATTGCAATAGATATTTAGGTATCTTCCAGTGAAAGAAATGAAAAGGAATTAAATTCTAGATATGTAAAGGAATTTACAACAAGGGTCAGTCCTTAAAAAGGCAGTAAGTATAAAGATTATATACCAACTTATAAAAGCTTCAAGTCGGACGATATACACGACAAACCTCATTAGATAAGATTCATAATCTACGTCATTGAGTCACAGTTGCGTATTCGAGGACATCGCTCTGTGGGTTATCCAGATATATTGCACAATGTGTTGCATTCGACATAATAACTACAGTCTATTTCACGTAGGAAGTCCTGTGGGCAAATATGGAACTAAATTGTACACAGTATAAATAGTCTTGCAACTACAGCGCCGCTCTTACGGGTCTTCGTGTATGAAATAGACTGCAATAGTGATCAATGATTATTGATGACGGCTTGATATAGAGGTTCGAGCCGCTCGGTTCAGTATACATAAAGGTAGCAGGTTCGAATCCCGACAGGGTAAATTTCAAAATTGCCTTTTTAAATTTACCCAGTACATTATACGGTACCCAAACGTGTTTTTTTTTTAGTTTGGGACCATACAGTTGGTATGTTATTCTGGCAACATTTATTTATTTATTGAATAGTAGAGAAATATAGATGCAATCGGAATGACAATAAATATTAGAAAAGAACCGAAGTTCAATAAAAAAGAAAAATAAATAGATATGAATGAGACTTAACCTCTGCGACGGTCTATGAACTTTGAATTAAAATTATAATGGTATAATTTTCCTTAGACCAATATTTTCAAATTAAAACAATTAGAACACCTTTCTTAATGGAAACTAGACCATTACATGTGAAACCTGTACCTATTGTTTTAATGTTCATAATAATTTCTGTTCAGTAACAGAGCTCACATTCAAACACTAAGTATTCAGGTTACAAACTAACTGATTAGCATATTCGTAGGTAATATGTGATAACAACTAATAATATTGCAATTTATATTCAATGAATAACACTTTATGATAACTAAGTGTTCGTATTGACATTGACCGTTAGGATCACCTAAGTGATAACCTAATAAACTGAAATGTATTCTACCTAAGTATATCTATCTTATATATACAAAAATGAATCTCTATTTCCTTGGTCATCGCATCACGCGTGACCGGATGGAACGATTTCGCTAATTCTTTTTTTGTTGTGTTTATTATTGTCAGGAGAAGGTTCTTATGAAAGAAAAAAATAAGAGAGTTGTATTCTAATTCAATGTTTAAAGTTAAGACAGGACAACGTCTGTCGGCTCAGCTAGTATTCATGAAATCAAATATAAATGAAGGTGCACTGACTAAACCTTACCTACCTAGATAGATCTTGGTTATGACCTCACTATTAGGTAGTTTATATTATAACTGGATATCAGACACATCGGCACGTTAATGTTATAAATTGCGTTGGATTAGGTTTTCTACTGTGGCCATGGATGTGTGCGAGACTTTGGTACGAGAGCGTTCCCGTGGCCCTATCGCAAGGCGGGAAAAGGTCCACTGTGGGGATTAGCCGGTAAAAGTATAACCCGCACGCCTCCTCCGGGAGAGGGTCGTTGGCGACTTCTTTGAACACCATTATCGATCCTGGCTTACATGAATAATCACTGGGATAAAAAGCAGTGAATACACTTCCAGTACTGTTCTATTGTCAGATGACAAAAACGCAGTGACACAAAAGTAGTGGAATTGAGAAAAACGCATTTAAAGTTCGTTATTAAGCTTTTACATAGTTTATTTAAATATTATGGTTCTTACCTAACACATCGTAACATATATTAATATACATATTTCTGTGGAACATTAGGTACATGCAATACTACGTCATAGGTCAGGAGTAGCCAATCAAACGCTATGTTTCGACAAGTTGTTAAGGTCGGCAGTGTTTTTAAGTTTCGGCACTCAACGTCCTATTGTTAGGTAAATAGTTAAGTGTTTTTATTTGTTTTAAAAAGACTGTTTGTGTCATAATAAAGAGAGAAAAAAACGCAGTTTGTGACCCGAGTTGCGACGTTTTTTCATTCTTAAGTTAGGAGAACCGTTCAAGGCTCTCCTTCCGGCCCGTAGAGGCGGGAGGGGTATGTGGGAGTCCCTGGAGAGCCATATACCCACTAAAGTGTTACCTACTCGTAGAATTGTCTAATCCTTTTAATACAACAAAAAACATAATGGAATATAAACATTTTTGATATTAGGGCTTTTAATATCTCTTGATATTTATAGAGACATCCAGACACACCCGGCGTCTAGTTTTTAAAATAGTAGGTACTTATATTAGGACTAGGTATATCCACAGTAGGACACCTATAACAACCTCATGACATCCCGCTTAAAAAACTCAGTGTCAGATATCTTAAAAACCTTATAGGTATGCCTGCAATTAATAGAAGAATGTTCTTAGCCTTATCATGTCATACCTACCACCAACAACATTGTCAGAAATGTGAGTAATTATCCCAATTATTATAACAACTATGTCTCGGCGATACCAAATCACTATTATTTTAATCAATCAATAAGCTTTTAAGGAGTCGATTACTTGGAACATTTACTAAAATAAGTCAGCACTTATGGCGAGCGATAAAATCTCATTGAGCTTACCATTTTTGGACGGGCGTTCAAAGGAATTGGTGCATTTACAAATATAGCGACGTCGTAACTGAACTAATAAATTAACTGTGGTGAAATTGTACTGGCTGGGACGCAATCTAAACTTAAAAGGCGAAGAAAATTAAATAATATATGTAACCAACTACCCACTCAAATGAACAACAAGTCCCAATTTGTTGCTTTTTTCTTCGTTCGACTTTTCGCATTATGCCTGTGTCATGCCTGGGTTTACCCTTTTTTTTTGTTTTATTATGTTTCAAGCACATCGAGGGCTCTGGCTAAGCGTAATATACCCCTAAAACCCTATCATTAAAGTGGCGGATGCTTTACTGACCAGACTTCTTGGGGAACCCGATAAATCATGTTTCACCACTTTTGTTCAAACTGCCTACACTCACACACATTTCAACTTAATTATGAACCGAGTATATTGTAATGTTAGTAGTTATAAATTACATGGAACATAATAATATGCCTAATGGCCAAAATTCAAAGAAACATACGTTTAGGAGCATGAAACAAAAATAACAATACCTACTTTTCACTTCCCGAACAGAAGGCTCTAATTGTTTATTTAAAAAAATCGACACAATAAATAACTCGGTAGATATTTTGAAATTTCGAAATCAGCCAGTGACTTTCTTTACCATAGAGTACGCATTATTTAGATTAGAACTATTTTAATATTCCGGACAGGGATAACATAATCACGTGACCACTTTCTACACACAAAACCGAGAATCCACAAGTAAAAATTCTATTCAAATTATTTCGGCGGCGACACTTCACTGATCTACATAAAACAGGTTAACTCAATGGCGACCTTAAACGCAATCGGCTTCCTATACTTTCAAATTTTCTGTTACCGCAAGTGACTTGCGTAAATACAAGTCAATCATATCAAGACGTGAAAAGGTGTTATAGGCCTACTTTGCATATTGTGCGTACACATTAATTTAATGTTTGTCGTGTCTAATCCTACGCTTAACTCTGAACTCATAACGCTTAAAAATAATCGGATCGGAATTTTTAAGTGACGCAATTTTTTTAAATCTAGTTTCATTATGTCATTGTTTTAAATATAATTAAAAATAATTTGATTAAAAACTTTTTTTAAAGTAATTACAAATATTGTGCAATTTTTTTATGTTCTAAGTACTCGTATAAGGTAGTGGATAACTATGCTGTTGGAGTTATTATACCGCCTGATGGCCTCCGACACGGTTTAACAACTATGGTAGCCGGTACTGACAGCTTAACTTGGCTTATGAAGCACGATTGAAGCGTTCAGTTTTAGTTGTTGCTACATTAGGCCGAGCTAACATTTTATATTCATCCATGCAGATTATCCGTTACTGAAAACGATTATATGTAGGCAGTTTCATGTATTGCGCATTGTCCGGTCTGTGGCTGTGTGATTGTCCGTGACTAAAATATACCTTATAGCAACTTTTTCAGGCGTATAAGAGTCTGTAACAAAGGTACAAACCGGGAGAGCCAGCCTGTAATTATAATTATGAGCTGTAGTCTTAGCTATAGTTTGACTCTACCATTGTATTATGTCAGTAAGTGTAGGGGAGTCCTCTGCCCAGGAGCGGGGACACTTAACGGATTATTTTTTTCGTTGGCGCTGGTCCCGCCACACACTCCCACCACTGTCACTCCTGTAAACCAGGATAGACAATGGTGACCAACAATGACGTCGAGGTTTGACCCTCGACGATTCCCGGGGAAAAGTTCAATACCTAGCCTTGGAACCCGCACGAATTTATTCGAAAGAAATAATAGGAGAAGTTGGGAGAAAATAGCTGTTATGGACTGATTGCCATGGAAGCAAGGCTGTTACAGCTGATTGAAGACCAGTTGAAAGGCACCACGGATCGTATTTAGAATAATTGGACTTAACGGATACAAAAAAATACTATATTACTGAAACATTATTTACATGTTAATAGGCATATAAGTTAATGAATGATGAATTAAGAAATCAATGGTAGGCAATTAATAATCGCAAAACAGTTGTTACAACCCGACTGACACGTTATCAGTCTTGTTAAATAGATCGCGGATATGGCTACGAAAGCCTAAGACCTTGGACTATTCTTTCCTATTCGTACTTAAATTAGATACTTATCTTGATGTAGGAAGCTTGTCATATTTTATCATGGCGTTGTTCGGTTAATCGCAGTGTTAAACGTTGTCGAATAAATTAATATTCCGGAGACTTTGTATAAGTTTTGACTGGATTCAATATTATACAGATCGAGGGATTGATTATTTCCATTAAAGCAGCGCCTGTACCGGAAACGTGCAGCTTTACTGGTGATCATACGGTTGGTATTTTATTACGACATATCGTACTTATGCATAACTGGGTTCAATAGTTGGATAAAGGTCTTATTACAATAAATAAATAATATGAAGTAATATTTTCTACGAAATTAATAAGTTCGCAGCTTATGGATGACTGCAATACCTGAATGTTGCCAACCTGAAGGGAAGTGGGAGGGGAAGGGAGTGGGAAAGGGAGATGGGGGACTATCGGCTCTCTCACTTATCGTACGCATCGCAGCTATAAGGGCCTATGCACACCACGTTTTTAAACGCGCCGTTGACGCGCGTTTTAGCGATACAGACGACAAAAAACTGCTATGTAGGATAAAAGCGCGACGTAGCGATACAGACGCGATTCTAACGCGCGTGTGTATCGATACAAACGACAGCAAACTGCTCTGTAGGATAAAAGCGCGACGTAGCGATACAGACGCGATGCTAACGCGCGTGTGTATCGATACAAATGACAGCAAACTGCTCTGTAGGATAAAAGCGCGACGTAGCGATACAGACGCGATGCTAACGCGCGTGTGTATCGATACAAATGACAACAAACTGCTCTGTAGGATAAAAGCGCGACGTAGCGATACAGACGCGATTCTAACGCACGTGTGTATCGATACAAACGATAGCAAACTGCTCTGTAGGATAAAAGCGCGACGTAGCGGTACAGACGCGATGCTAACGCGCGTGTGTATCGATACAAATTACAGCAAACTGCTCTGTAGGATAAAAGCGCGACGTAGCGATACCGACGCGAGTCTAACGCGCGTGTGTATCGATACAAACGACAGCAAACTGCTCTGTAGGATAAAAGCGCGACGTAGCGATACAGACGCGGTTCTAACGCGCGTGTGTATCGTTACAAACGACAGCAAACTGCTCTGTGGGATATAAGCGCGCCGTCGACGCGCGTTTGTAGCGATATAGACACCATGCTAACGTGCGTGTGTATCGATACAAACGTCAACAAACTGCTCTGTAGGATAAAAGCACGACGTCGCGATACAGACGCGATTCTAACGCGCGTGTGTATCGATACAAACGACAACAAATTGCTGTGTAGGATAAAAGCGCGCCGTTGACGCGCGTTATAGCGATCCAGACGCGATTCTAACGCGCGTGTGTATCGATACAAACGACAACCAACTGCTGTGTAGGATAAACACGCGCCGTCGACAGCGCGTTTTAAAAACGTGGTGTGCATAGGCCCTAATGCGCCTGACATGAAGAACTAGCTAATACAAATGGTCACGATTAATACCTTATTTAGTGAAAAGACGATGAAAGATGACCTTATTTTATAATCTCTCATCCTCCTGTGTATCTACAGACCGACAATTTATTACAGACTCATAATTAGCGTAATATTATGTGACTCTAATAATTAAGTACTTCTTATTCCAATTAACAGAATCGCTGAGCGAATAAACGAAATCAAGATGGCCGCTATAGTGAGCGATACTGCAATTAGAATAAATTTTATGGTTGTTAATATTCCAGTTTGCATTATATTAGTTATCTTAATTAAAATGGTAAGGGTGCCCGTCCACTTGAGTTGGGTGTAGCTAAGGAAATTACGTGATCCAATTGGTCGAAGGCAGATGGACAGTCGGCCCAGGGTGGTGCGCTATTACTAGCTACAACTTGAGGCGTAGCGGACATTCTTTATTCATCATTCAGTAGCTCTACCTACGTGCACTAGGAGTCATTCGTCCGATTATTTGTATGAGGTAGAGCAAAGGGTAGATTCCAATGAAAAATGTTTAAAGTTTTTAGGCCGCCCGAAGCTGATAGCTGCCATTAACAGTTTAAGGTGAAGGCGCCTGTCTAGCCCGTGAAATTTAAAATTTTCGAGTATTTTTATAGTTTATCCAAAATCTGAAAACATTTAAGACAACATTTTGTGATTTGCGACAAACACAGTATGCAGTGCGTTTATTTTACTCTAAATATTATCACGGTGGATATGATACTAGTTAATCACTAAATATACAAAAATTGCCAGATTATCTGGATAGCTGTCGTTCTTGAAATGTTTTAGAGTAAGTTGGATATATTAATAAATGCACTGCACACGGTCTTTGTCGCGAAATACAAAATGTTCCTTTTATTATTGTCAGATTTTGAAAAAATTCTAAAAAACCTCAAAAAATTTGAACTTCGCGGGCTAGATGGGCGCTTTAGCCTTAAAGGTAGTGGAGCCAAGCTCTAGCCGATCGAATACAGCTCATATACATACTGGCTCTACCGGGGGTAGTACCACCTTCTCACAGAAGATATCCATGTAAAGAAGCTATTATATAGCCGTTTCGTACAGTGAATAATACAGCTTAAAGCCCAATCCACCTCCATCTCCCATCTGTTTCCTTTGTCCCACTCTGATTTAGGTTGGCAACGTCAGAGCAATGCTTTTGGTATCGCAAGCGTTTATAGCCTACGGGAACTGCTTAACATCAGGGGTATGCTAGGTCGTATGCAGATTTTCCGACTATGTTACATTAAAAAAATATATACTCGCCGATAATCTTCTCGATCTTTCAACTTGCCAATGATTTCACATTTAAGGACTTACTTGACAACTTTTTTTAGTATGTAAAGTAAAACTTACCTGTACGAAATTGAATTCTATAATATTCAGCAGTTACAAAATAATGTACAAGCGTAATAACAAGTTTAGTGAAAGCCCCATTCCACGTACCTACAATGAAACGCATACTTTGTACGCACGTTTTCGAAACAAGTGCGTTACATTTCCGTTGCCGACTTGTCAAGGAGACTTGCACATTCCAACGAGCCACAGAATAAGAATTCAAGAATAATTAAAATAATTATAATTTATTCGGAAAAGATTGAGTGCGGTCGAGTCAAAGGCCTTTCTGTTTCGTTTCCAATACATATTTGTTGCTGACAACTGTGAAAATGAGTAGATATCTCAAGGTGGCATGAACTATTCATAACTACTGGCCGAAGGGTGTGGTGTTCAGGCGCTTTCGGGGGAGATTACCGCCGTCACCACCCACAGTTTAGTTTAGTTTTTATTAATATGTATGTTAGTTTGTAAGGTATTCATCTATGGGCCTGCGATGCCTGAATATAAATAAATAAATAAATAAATAAAAAATAAATAAAAATAATTATCAATAAGCTGTACTTAGTATCAAGCGTGTTCGTTTTATAATGTATTAAGCAGCTGGCGATAAAAAAAACATAAATATAACAAAATGTTAAAAGACAAGCCCGCTGAGTTTATTTCCAGATCTTCTCAGTCGAAGTCGCGTACCGATCCGCTTGTAAAAATAAGAAAAAAAAAAACACATTTATAAATGTCCCCGTAAGCCTAAATTAAATAAACTCTTTAAATTTGAATTTATGCGTACATTAATTATTAATACGTTTCTTTTGTGACGTTCCTATTTATCAAAGTCGTGATTTCTAATAGAATATTATTCGAAAGGCGCTAGCTATACATAGGCTTTAGTTACAAGCACAAAATAACAAAAATTGACTGCAACCCTAGACACTGTAGCCGATCACGACTCCAGTACTTTTAAAATAGATTTAGAGAAACGATAAATGTAACAATAGCTTTTAGAAATAAATGATCAAAATCTTTTCTTTCGAATTCCCCGGACACAACCTTACCAACCTTTTAAATTTATGTAACACCAATCACTCACAAATGATATCCAATAATGACGTAAGCATTTTATTCACGCAGACGTGTCCATGACAGAGCTTAAATTAACATGAATGAAAATAATAAAATAAAGTAAATTAAAATTATTATAATTTAAGAAATGAAAGTTATTGTACTGATGTAAGTAGGTACCTTTTGAGAGCGGGAATGGTTACTAGTAGAAATCTAAAGAATTCTGACAAAGATAGCATTACAGTATGTAATCATTTTAAGGAACTATCTAGCCTGTTCACTGAACTTGGATCTAGTTGGGTGTCGGAGACTCCTTCACTCCATCTAAATAATCAGTTATCGACCATGTTAGAGCAGGCTAAAAGTTGAACCCAAATAAATTGAGGGGAAAAAAAGAAAATGAGCAAAATGTTGAAGTATGACGGACAGACGGATTAAGTCATCTTTTAAGGGATCCTTGCTTTGCGAAAAAGAAGACAAGTACTGAGCGAGTGTGAAATGTTTAATATAGTACATCTATCATTATATATATAGTGCATACCTATATATACTAGGTAAAACAGAAAGGGTATATGTACTATTTTTTTTTGCAACTTTACTTTGTAATTCTAAAACTATCGGCTTTGTGGGACAGTTGAAGTGGGTACTAAAGGTTTTGTAGACTTATATAATCTATCAACACCTTTTGCTTTTCAAGTTTCCTCCAAAGCTGATAGCTGTATACCCTTTCTGTTTCAATATGTATATGCAAATGTATTATTATTAAGATATGATTATGAAAGGCGTCCAAAGTTCAACTTGACATCAGTACAAAAACCATTTATTCCGGTCTGGTGCACTGACGAATCTCAACGTGAATCAGTTTTGTACTTACCTATTTTTGTTTTTATGGGACTAGTCCCGCACACACTCCCACCACTGTAACTCCTGTAAGTCAGGATCGACAATGTGACCGATAATGACGTCAAGTTTGATCCTCGACAAGTCCCGGGGAAAGTTAAATGTTTGTTTATAACCTGTTTTATTTATAAAATAATCTGATCTGAAAATACTTGCAAAAGGCAATGGAAGACCGCTTGGCGCAGTGGTTCGAGCTTAGGCCGCTCAGCTCACTGCACATGGTGGTTGCAGGTTCGATTCCCGCCGGGGCAAATTTCGGAAATGGCCTTTACGTAATTTGCCCAGGTCTGGGTGTCACTGGGATCGGCCCCAGTCCATGGTACGGTACCCATAGTATAAGCGTTGCTTAGTTTGGGACCATACAGTTGATTTGTTCGTCTGGCGATATTTATTTATTATTAATTTAATTGCGAACCAACGTTATTTCTTCTTTTATTGTCTTTTGAATTCAATTGCTGAATGATATATTATTTAATAGTCTCTGTAAGTCATAAACATTTACTGTCATCGTCTCCTTATTCGCAAGTGGAACTGAGGTCATCATCTGGGATCGCCCCCAGTTCATTGTACGGTACCAAGTACATAGTACAAGCTTTGCTTAGTTTTGGACCATACAGTTGGTGTGTTCGTCTGGCGATATTTATCAATATTATTTATTAATTTTATTTACTTATTAAAAAATATCGCCTTTGTTCAACAAATCATGGATACAACGAAAGGTGCGTCAGATATCAAACCAACTCATAACTCCGGCCCGCTATCAGTAATCTGGCCCAAATACTCACAAAACAACACAATACGTTACCACAACACTAGGTCGAAAACCCCATAGTAAGTACACCCCATCAAAACGGGTATATGAATTTGAATACAATAATGCATGGTGTATAGAACAACGAATCCGTTTGTTTAAGTAACAGATAATATCAGTTACATTTTTATTTACACACAATACGGATAATGTGCAAATAAAGAGAGTAATGCGTTTTGACACACCGTGGGAAACGGCTGTGTGAACTATGGCAAGTTATTCACGAGCCAAGCTAATGTCAGGAGCACGACTTATATGTTGCAATGGCAGTGTTTTTTCTGCTAATTCCAAACGTTTTGACACTGCAGGTAAGATTAATAGTTTAGATAATGAGAGATTAATGAATATTCACTCTTGTTCTATTAACTTACTTAGTACTTATATTAAACGGTATGTTTTAAGGTGCTAGAGCCACACTGTGATTACTCGACTACAGCTCATACCGGAGTAGTACCACGCTCTCACAAAAGATCGGCGTTATAGCTAGATATTACAGGTACCAAGAGAATTTCGATGTTGATTGTACCCACCTATTAATATATAATCACTTTAGGTTAAAATAAGTGAAGAAAACTACCCGAAAGGGGAAGGTATATCTGAGCTAATCTTTAAGCGTCAATAGTCTAGTGGGTAGAG
The DNA here is from genome assembly GCA_918843915.1 of Notodonta ziczac. Lineage (NCBI taxonomy): Eukaryota > Metazoa > Arthropoda > Insecta > Lepidoptera > Notodontidae > Notodonta > Notodonta ziczac. The sequence goes on along the minus strand of OU974043.1, from coordinate 9,594,063 downwards.
CCGAGAGGGCTTATTCCCAAAGTACTCCAAAAAAAGTTCCCAAACTACTCCATGAGAAAAATATATTTTTAATATATTTTAAATTAAGTTTCATTCTACTCCATGATGATATTAAAATATTCCCAAAGTACTCCACCCAATTTTAATCAAATAGCTAATTTAAATAAGTACAAGGGTTTATACTACATTTTACTATAAAAGGATAGCGTACGTGACGTACAGTCAGGCTCAAAAGCTTTACAAATATATTTTTGAATAAAAAAAAAAATTAACAAAAATCTATAATCTAATTCAACAATCAACAATTAGTAATATTCAAAATCAACTGAGGAATTTAATAGGCTCTGGATTCAGAAGTCTAACATGAAAAATAATGATATCTGGCAATTAAGTCAGTCATACATAAAATGTTAAAAAAATCGAACAATATTCATTTTAAAATATACATAACATGATAAAAAATACTTATAAATCTAAAAGTTACAGTCTTTTTTAAAATTTATTAAATTAAGTAACAATATAAGTTAAATATGTAGTATATTTCAAATATGTAGAATCAAACTTAAAACTATGAGACATGTACAGTCAAATTTAAAATTATTTGCTAATTTGTGGTAATGCTTGTAGCACTGTATTTTTTTATATTTTTGACTGCTTTACAATCAAAGACAGTTTATAGTTTGTCGACTTCTATTTACTCTGGGACTGCAACCATAACGGTCGAAATAAACAGCTCCTTCTTTAATCGTTTGTAACAACTTAATTAAGCGTGGTTTTTTAATGATTACATTATTTAATCTTTTGTGCCTTGATTCAACCAAGTTCGTTGTTTTATGACGTTGTCCTTCGCAATTCTATAAATCTATGGAAGAAGATGCATTATCCAGCCAAGTGGAAACGAAATCATGATTAATTTTTGTGACATTTTGTCTACTGGGGGCTCCTTCCATTATGGCTAACCAACCATCTTCTACAATATCACCCCGGCACTTGGTCCAGCATCGCCAATGTTATGAGAATGGTTAATTTTATCTTCTTGTACTTATAACTTATCACTTAACTTTGATGACACAGAATTAAAATATAGCTACAACTACTTTAACCAAAACCATTGACTGGTTTCATCACTAATCCCGCCGCCAGTTGTTAATCCTTCTAAGTAAACTAACCAATTAACCTTGATGACGTATATTCTCTATAACACTCATTGCAAAAAAGCATGCGATTTACACTTTAAACATAGATAAAAACACTGATCAGCACCCTTAACCGGTTTAAGTATCACTAAGGTCGCCGCCACTAACTTACTATCTCGCTCATTCACAACTGTTTATCATCAAGGGGATGCACAATTATTACATTATAATTATTTAAAAAACCTTTAAAACAGAACGATATTGTTAAAGTGTTTAAGAATTTTTGTTAATGACTGTACTGAAACATTTTATAGGTACTTATTTAGATAGAGCAGTTTAAGAATTGATAACTAATAAATCAATGGAGTACTTTGGGAACAATTCCTGATACCTATGGAGCAGAATGGGAACAAAATAGTAAGTATTTTTAAATAATAATAATTCCGTGGAGTAACTTGGGAATTAATGTATGAAATTCTTATCTTTTTAGAACAAAAGAATGGAGTACTTTGGGAATAACCCCCGAGAGCGGCCGCTCTCGTAACTTAGAGGTTCCGAGTCCGATCCCCATCCTGGCCTTTAAACTATGGACTTGAGCCCACTCCTAACACAAACATTCGCTTAGTTAGAGGGGATAACGGGAATCCTGGTAATGTGATAAACCAACAATGTTAGTCCCGCGACACACTCTCACCACTGTTATAGTCCTGTAAGCCAGTATCGACAATGATGAGTCAATGATGACGCGAGGTTTGACCCTCGACGAGTCCCAGAGTACAGTTTAATTGTTTTGGAACTCGCAAGAATTTAATCAAAAGAAAGAAAAATATTTCCATGTTTTTTTTTTATAAAACAGTCGGACGAAGCGCATGACGCATCGCAGGACGCAAGTTTCCGCATAAATAATATTCGCTGCCTCTCCTGTGCAAGATACAGGGAGTTTCCCTACTACTGTGATGTTATAACAGGTAGCTTGTCAAGTAACAGATAACACACACAGATATACAAATAAATAAAATACTGTAGTGTCCGTTTGTAATGTGAAAATAACAGCTTTTTACTAAATACATAATGATGGCCACTTATAACAAGAACAAGAAAAAAACATGATTTGAAATTTTTGTCTATATGAATATTCCGGCGAATCTCCGAAACAGCTGGACTGATTTTGCCAGGACTTTCACTGGCAGATAGCTGATGATATTTTATCGAAGTGCCACGTAAACGAAGCTGCAGGCAATAGCTAATCATTAATAAAATTGTAAACTTCTTATTAATTTATCTGAAAACACTCAATTCACAAGTGTATTAAAATTTCTAGTGCTACTTCAAACTCGGTACATTGCTACAGTGGTAGAGTCAAACTGTAAGCCTATTGACAACACCGTCATATACCTACTGGGCTGGCTCGTTTGCTGATTTAATTACATGAAAAAAAACAATATTGAAGACCCACATTTTAACAAAATATTGAATAATGTCAAAATAGCCTCTATCGCCACAAATATGCAGATCATATAAAATAAAAGCGACGGTTTTAACGTACAGTAAGAAAAAGGATAATAAAAAGAAGTCTTGATTCGAATCTATACAACATGCTTTCCCAAAAATTTGCCGCATGGCCGATTCTCAAAACGATATTCATTTCTCCATTGGAATTCTAATAACATAGTTTACTCAATCTTCGATCGTGACATGTATGAAATTACTAACCACAACCAATTATCCACCTTATTGCATTATAATAATACGTACGTAACGGTATCAAAGTAATCTAATTAAACGGCTATCGTGCAAACATTACAACACAATTAGATCTGCTTACATAATCGAGTATCGTAAATCTTTTTTGTAGGCTTTGCTCGACTTTGCATAACGGAACAGGATCTAACATTGATTGGTGGCCGGCGCATTTATATCATTAGAAGGAGCCAGTCGAGACTTCGCTTTATACATAAAGTATCGCCTACAATTCTGTCAATCAGGCAATTAGAGAAAATTGTACGAATTGCCTAAATTCTTTGAAATACATAAGTAGTAGGTTTGTAAGGAAATTTTATTTTTAATGGCATAGTAGATGTAAACCGTGAATCGTATGTATAAATTAAGAAAAATACAAATACATTTCAAGAATTCAAATATCTACTCCCAAAAACCACGTTCAAAAAAACAGCCTATCGATTCAACGAGGAAATGCAGCCATCATTCTTGGCACCATCGCACGCGGACAGGGCTTATTTATAATTAATAAATAACGTTCCAATCCAAATATTGCATTTTCGCTCCGTTTCACTCCGCGATATTTTGCTTCTCTTGTAAAATCTGTGATTTGGTGTACAATATTGTATGGTTTAAACATCATGGTATGGTATGGTTCAAAGTTTTAATGTAGGTAAATAAATGTTTAAGTATAATGATAATATAAATTAAAAAGCATCATAATTCTAATAAATGAGTAAATAACTTCGTTCTTTTTTACTTTTATTTATAAAATTAATTTGTCCAAGTCAATCGTTTTCCATCCAAAATTCTAAAGCGTCCTACACAATTTGTATACAAGGAAGGGAATATACACCAAGTCGATTGATTAATGCAATGTCATTGCAACACTTATATTACAAAATATCGTACAAAAAAGTTGTCTAATGAATAATAAAATGTAATACAATACAAAAAATAATACCTATGTTCCGATCCGAATCACAGGTGCGCCGCTTTGTTAAACCTCTGATACACGTGTAACGACATACCAAAGAACAAACAGCTGTTGATAATTCAATAGCTTGAAACTAACCATGAATGACTTTTAAATTTTAATACGTATGTAACAAAAACTAACAAATATATATACACAATGTACAGATATTAAAAAAAGCTTAGGTCTATTAATTTCATAAAAATATACTTGTGCCAGACCGCCGTCGCTTGGCAAAGTGCCCAGAAGACTGGCAGCATTGCCACGTTGAATGGCAATGCTAATTCTCTGTGCGAGATATGTGCCAGCCCTCTGGTCACCAGTTGCTTCGACCAGCCGCTTTCCCAAATCGCAAAAAATGCGATGGGCGCCCGTGCCCCACGGTCCCAGGGTCTCTACCCCAAACGGCTCAAACATATAACCTGGATCAAGGAAATATATTTGCGCCGTATGAGGGATTCCGCGCAGGCGGCGGCACCACCAGCCCTAATGCTAGACTCCCGAAGGTGGGACGGTGCTAAGGTATCGACGCATGTTGCGTCCCATACCAAGGGCCGTCTCATCCTCCAGGGGATATGTAACTAAGTCGGCATGCGTACGATCCGTCCGATGTTAAGCAGTTAAGTAGCCTATAGGTATACGGTTGCAGTAGGTACCAAAGGTATAGCTCGCACGCTGCTGACCTGGGACAAGGGGAGTGTGATGGAGGGAAGGGAATGCAGGAGTCGGGATTCTCATCCCTCGTACAAAACACAGCTACCATAGCTGCTATACGCCGATCTTCTGTGAGAGGACTGTACTACCCAGGTCAAGCCAGTCCGTATACGAGCTGCAGTCAACTGGGTATAGCTTGCATCAGCCATCGTTTTTAATGTTTTATCTACTGATAATAATAATAATAATAATTTTAGCCCTTTTTGACGTCCCACTCCTGGGCACGGGCCTCCCCTCAACACGAGGGGGATTCAGGCCATAATCCACCACGCTGGCCCAGTGCGGGTTGGCGGATTTCACATATCTTTCGAAAATTAGTTAAATCTTCTAAGACATGCAGGTTTCATCACGATGTTTTCCTTCACCGTAAGCAAGTGATAATCATACAGAAATTATGATTCGCACATAGATTTCGAAAAATCCAGAGGTTCGAGCCGGGGTTTGAACCCGAAACCTGGTAGCCCGCAAGACGCGTGCTTAACCAATCGGCTATCACTGCTATCATGATACTGCTATACTGATAATATGTGGGGAAATTATGATGATGCCAATCCAACCGATTCCGGTTATGGCGACCGCTTTAACTCCTATCCTGACGAAGGTGAGCTCTCGAATGGCTGACGTAACCGATCTTCTTGTTGAATATCTGCCCGCACGAGGGACACCGTTTATATAATTATAAGTTATAGCCGCTGGTGGTCGCGATTTCAGCTCATCTCTTTTAGTGTCAGGCTCAATAAGCCGATTCTCCTCAAATTCTTGAACCTTGGTCTTAACCAGGGTTCTCCACCCTGGCCGTTGCGCTGCCAATTTCTCCCATTGCGCCGGATTAATTTGGCACCTTCTCATGTGACGCTTAAGAACATCTTTATATCTGAGAAGTTGACCACCTTGCTTCCGTTTCCCCTTCTACAGTTCAGAATAAAAGATTCGCATCGCGATAATATGTGGTGAAATTATATTGGTTACTAAGCCTGCGACTTCGTCCGCGTGGAGTTTAACTTAACAAAAAAGCCCGCTCCCGCGTTCTGACCCCGCGCGACAGCACCCATTAAAAAAAAATGATTTTCTAAAATTAAAGTAGCCTAAGTTACTCCTTATAACATCAGCTATCTGCCAGTGAAAGTCCCGTCAAAATCGGTCCAGCCGTTTCGGAGATTACCCGGAACAAACACACAGACAGACAGACAGACAAAAAATAAATAAATCGCGTTTTTGCTATAGGTGTCTTATGTACTTTGATATGCATTTAATGAAAAGATGTTATTTTGATATTACAAACAGACACTCCAATTTTATTTATTTGTATAGATGATTTCGGAGCTGTGATAGCCGATTGGTAAAGCACGCGTCTTGCGGGCACCAGGTCTTGGGTTCAAACCCCGACTCGAACCTCTGGATTTTTAGAAATCTATGTGCGAATCATAATTTCTATATTATTATCACTTGCTTACGGTAAAGGAAAACATCGTGAGGAAACCTGCATGTCTTAGAAGATCTAACCAATTTTCGAAAGACATGTGAAATCTGCCAAACCGCACTGGGTGGATTATGGCCTGAATCCCCCTCGTGTTGAGGGGAGGCCCGTGCCCAGGAGTGGGACGTCAAAAGGGCTAAATTATTATTATTATTATTATTATGATTTCAGACGATGATTTTAAGAGTTAAATACTTACACTAACAATGAATCCATAATAATCTAAGGCTGCACCTGCTGATTAGCTTTGCGGAGTGATAGATGGCAGCACTTGTCTAAGTGATTAAGTTATGAGTAATCGTCAGTTTGTCGGCGGCATTGCACACTATTCGTTATATTTGAACACAGATCAAGATTATTTATGTGGTTCTAGACTTGTTTTAGAATATCATAATTCGTTATTATCTGTGAAATATTAGTTGACAATACAATTATTTGTAATTGAGTAGGGAACGTAATAAATAATAATAATTCGGGTGAGGAAAACAGAAAACCAATGAACAATCGCATAAAACAAATCCTGTTCCTAGCGTTTTTGTCAGAGAGGTTTTTGTAGAGGTTTACGATACGTCATGCTAACTGACGTCTCCTTTGTTAATAAACTCATTGTACTCTGTGGGTTGACAGAGGTGCCACAAACTTATCTGGCTCGTTGACAGCGTCGCAATACAAAGTTTGAAAAAAGAAAAATTCAAAAATGGAATATGAAGACACGTGCGTGTCCATTGCGGAATAGTTTCACGCCCTTCCACACTGAAGGGCAACCTTCCCCTATCCGTCAAATGACCACAATTAATTAAGATTTATTATAAAATTAAAGTATGCACTAACATCCGGCCGACCTCCGTGCAACCTTGTGCCGTGGACACTTTCTACCGGGCCGCGGCAGGCTTGCAAAATAAGCATAACACTGTAATAATTAGAAAAACTATGACGAATATTTCCTATTTTTGTAGTTTTATATAAAATATTGTGTTTTTTGAAATGTGAATAGCGCCAAATCGTTTCGAGAAAGGGGTTTGAAAGGAGAGGATTTGGACTTGACTTGACTGAGGCGCCGCCGTGCCTGAGATCGAAAAGGTTTCATAATATTATACATGCCTAGAATATATAACAGATGTTCTGAGTATACAACTAAAATGTAGAGTTTTATATTCTTCCAATAAACAAAAGATATATTTTGTGCAAACTTACGTACAGATGCATAACTAATGTATAGAGTACATAAGAGGTTGGTAGTCTGTACATAGATACGACTCCAATATCCATATAACTACCACTTAATTTACTTATTTTTAAACAGTTGTGTACACAGTAAAAACCCTTTGTAAACTCATAAATTTAACGTAACAAAAGCGTTGGAACCGTAACAAAATCTTTCGTACTGTCAAATATTTTCTCACGTGTAAAATTTCTTATCAATAGCTGTTTATCAAAAGGCGGGCCGAGCCCGTGTGTACCGAAATTACATCACCCTGTCAGCGCTGACGCATTCTTATTATGTCAATGTAGAATAATATTGCCTTTTTTCTTATTTTCATTATACAATAACCACTTTCCTTTTAATGTTATCTAATGATTTTCAATCAAAGATACGGTGATGTCTTACTTTCTATATGTATAACGGGTGACTTGGAAATCGTTGGGCATATTTAAACTATGATTTACATTATTTTAAGAACATCAACGAATTATACATAAATATTTCCAGACTGACACACCAACTGTATGGTCCGAAACTAAGCAACGCTTATACTATGGGTACCGTACAATGGACTGGGGGCGATCCCAGTGACACCCAGACCAAGGCAAATTATGAAAAGGCCATTTCAGAACTTTGCTCCGGCGGGAATCGAACCCGCAACCACCATATGCAGTGGGCGGAGCGGCCTACGCTCGAACCACTACGGCAAGGTATCAATAGAATATCAAGTCAATCTAATAGAATGACAAATATTAATATTTCGGTCTGAGTATCATTGATTTCACCCCCCTGTCCATAGGTGCAAGCGTTGCTTTGTTTGGGAACCATCTTGACCATAGATATAGTTTGTGTCTTAGACTGTTGACATTTATTATTATTGGACATCAGCCCTATTAGTTTATTGGAAGTTGAGCCACGTAGTATTGTATTCTCTTTGGTTGAGCCCAATACATTTGAGAAAAGGGATAGCTGAACACAATCTATAAATTAGATAAATTATTATAATACTGCCTTGCGATGCACAGTGTTTAATACCTCCAATAGCACGGCTGTGCAAAATTTTTGCAAAACAATCTGTAAAATAGTTATCACCACAGAAACACGAAGTTTCGTGCATTATTTTTCAGTTCATTGACTGAGCGCTCACCTGAAACTACATTGACATTGTCATCGGATTCGTGACTAGCGCTGAGTAGGCACAGACAGCCAACCAAACAAAGAGATATTTTTCTTAGCAATAAAGCCTATTATTGCTATGACACTATGGCAGCTATTAAAGCATTTCAATCAGATACCTAAGGGTGGCAAATTCTTCAAATCATACCTTCACACGTCTTGATCTGGGGGAGATAACTCGCATAGGGGTAGAAACAGGGGCTCAAGTCTCTTAGCCGCTCGAATCTCGCTAAAATCTCACTCGCTCTAGTAGAAATCGATCGGCACGGGCGGAAGGCCGAGTGGTTAGTAGACAACGGAAAGTTATCAAAAATAACGTGACGCGACTCAAGCGCAAAATGAAAGAGAATCAAGCTCTTTGTGCCCCATAGAGCGAACACGTCTGAAAACTGAAATACTACACAAATGGTTGATGCCTATTTACCCTATGTTTTGTTTGGCGCGTCAATATTAAGCAATTATGAATTTGCATATGAAATGAATACTCTGCAGATAAGATAATCAACTAACTGTACTTTTGTGGGGAGTCAGCTTGAACGTCTTGGTTAAATCACCCTAGGGAATCAGGCATTATTTTAAATAGGGTATCAGTCGTGTGGAGGGTGTAGTTGGTTTCATTCACACCATCTTGTGCTGGCGATGAGGGTAAAGCAGCTGCGCTCGTCCTTATCGGACTCTACTGACACTTTAGAAATGTCTCGAAGTCAGCAGAGGCATACAAGGTTATTGCTTTAGAATTAATAAGATAACAGATTCAGTATGTCACTCGAGTCTGTGTTTTATTTAGCTGGCTTCTAAGTACTCATTAGCATATTTTACTTTCAGATATTATGATTATTTTTGTGCCTACATTAATTTCCGGGGGCTGACATACTAATCCGTTTGGAATAAATTTCCAGATAATAAGATAAGGACAGCAGTTTAAACGAGACTAGGAGTGTAATATATCACACGAACGCCGCGAATTTAGTTACACTTTATTTATGGAGTTACGAAGCTTTGAAAATGATAATAAGATTGGATATTTCTATTGGGCTTCCAATACATTTTATAAGGGTCGGACGCGTAATGCGTTTGCATGAACTGAAATTCCTGAACATCATAAATAAATATCACCGAAATATATTGCAATGGATTTGTTTTTTTTTTTACTTAATTACGTTGCCTACTTTAGACCTACGCACTGACTTTTAAGGCTTTTGACCTCGGTGCCAAGGGCGTAGGGCATACACCTTAAGAATTCAGCCTTTCGCAAAAAATAAATGAAATTTCCGAGTAGTAATCTAATTTTATCTTATAAATAATAATAATAACAAAAACCTGTGTAGTTGATTGTAAATAATAAAAAAGGTTGATTATGCAAGTTAGAATAATGGAAAAGAACTTTTAGTTCTAGAAGAAGATACTAGATTTTCTAAGACATTCGACTTTCTAAGGTTTCCTCATGATGTTTTCCTTCACCGTAAGCAAGTGCGAGCCGGGGTTTGAACCCAAGGCCTGGTTCCCGCAAGACGCGTGCTTTAAGCAATCGGCTATCACAGCTTTATACCAAACAAGTCATACCTTATCATAATTTAAATTATAATGATACGCACAAAGATTTGAAGGTCCTTAAAGTACCGGCATGACGCGTGCTTAACCAATCGCCTATTACTCTTTCTTTTCTATCATGTATGTTTATTTATTTACACAAAATATATAACACCATATAAAAGTAAAGAAAGAATTGAAACAATTTATTACACCACGCCACATCAAGCTGATTAGTAACTCCAAGCCACCGCAATTTGGCGAATTCATTCGCCATTACAGCGCAGAAGAAATTTATCACTACCGCTATAGTTATTTAAATCACATGCAATTACGTTCCCGGCCACACAGCATTGGGAAATGATTACATGTTGAATATGTTGCGATTTCGTTAAAGTTAACCCACTTTTTAACAGACTACGGAAGGGTGATAATTTGTTTTTCATTACTCATACTCTGAAAGTAGGTCTGAAGTTGCCTGAGGAGCGGGTTGAAAGTAATACTTTTACGGCCCGGGAGAATCGCTTTCAACTGACAGCTGTCAAATTATAAAAAAAAAATTGTTCCATTTTCACTTCATTTTCACATTTCTATGGAATCATGTTCAAACTTTTTCTACAGTCACTAAATTACAGCACGATGTAAAATTGAAATAACATAAAGTTAAGTATTAATTAAATAATATATATTTTTAAATTACTGAATTATAATTACTAATGTCTTTAAAATAACATAGATTTGGGCAAAATATTTAAAGATGAAAATGAAAAATAATGGCTAAATAATGAAGCTGGCCGGCCAACGAAAAAAAAACAAAATAGGCGGCAATCCGATCTTTATTTTTTTTTCCAGTGGAGTATTGCTGATACTTCCTTATATATTTCTTTAGCCAATTCCTGTTTTTATTTTCCTTGTATTCGTAATGAAAAGCACAGTGTTTACCTCGGGTGAAAGACTTATTTTATCCCTCGAACTATTAGCGTCCAAACCCCGTCTCGGGAAAAAATAAGTCACTTTCACCACTCGTGTAACAATGTACTATTACATCTTAGACGACTTTGTATATAGGTAAAGGAAAGGTACGTATTTTTATAAGACAGTGCTGCCACTTTAGGTATCCGTAAATATACGTAACGTAAAAGAAACTTATTTATCAAAAGGGAACAATATTTTATATTATTTAAGTACTAAAATTGACAATGGGTAATTAGTCGTTTGTGTAAATATCGGTTAGTTATATGTCAAATATCACACCACATCACTACCAAACGAAGTGGGAACAAGTCTTGGAAGAAGAATTCGACAAGATAGTACTTAAACAGCAATTTTTGACGGCCGCTTGGAGCGTAGGCCGGTCGGCTCACTACAATGATGGTTGCAGGTTCGATTGCATCTGGGGTAAATTTCGGAAATGCCCTTTTCGTAATTTGCCCTGGTCCGGGTGTTACTAAGATCGCCTCCAGTCCATTGTACGGTACCCATAGTACAAGAGTGTTGCTTAGTTGGGACCATACAGTTGGCGTGTCACTCTGGCGATGTGAAAACAAAAAATCACGTCAGTCTTAGAACCTCATGCGCAACGAGTATTTTAAATGTCCAAATATCGCTCCAAACTTAAATAGATAATTTCCAATTTTTACTTACTTAACTGTACGTGAAGTAAACATTAGCTAAATCCGACCGCTTGCCACTTCCACGGTTATTTATTATGTGAATCTTATTACACACTGGATTAAGTGTTTGGCAAGCCAATTATAAAACCTCAATATTTCAACATTACCCGTTCTAGTCTGATAGCTTTCCCATTGACAGGTATAATGGGAAAATCGACAACTATGACATCAGCGAAAGAACGGTCCGGTTTATTTGTATCCTCTCTTTAAAAACAGCTTTAAATTGTCGAAATTGGAATTTAAATCCTCTTGTAATGATGTCTAGGTGTAAATTATTTAATTATATTTTGCTACTGTAATGTGAGGACTTCAACATCTCCAGCAACGTTAAGGGGGCTTAGGTATTGGATATATAACATACCATTTAATTTACTCAGAGTGTCGTAATCAGCACCGAAGTCGTAATGAGCGTAACATGCCTCGTACACACATAACAATGAATTATCTAATCAAGTATAATTATAGCCACGCCTATAACTGACTGAATAGTTATCTTTTTAGATCCCCATTCAAGTTGTTAAATGTGATCTACACTTTACTAATATACGCTTCATTGAATTAAAAACAATAGCGCATTACATGGATTAAACGCAGAGATAAGCAAGACAAGGTGCAAGCGTGTGATATAAATGAAAATATACTAGCAGACAAGTTACCTATAAAATAATAACACCGACGCAGGGTTGCCAGCCAATCAGTTTTCTACAGAATACATTTCGGGGAGTGTGCGATGGAATTACACGAGTTAATTCCCCCATCTCCATTTTAACATCGGACGACAAGACGCACGGATACAATGCATCCATACAGCGTGGACATTCCTTCAGTTCGTACCAAGCGTTTCGCTTCCACTTTTACTGTGCGAACTGCCAAGGAATGAAACACCTTGCCGAGCGACGTCTTTGTTCCCGGTTGACTATAACCTCGATGTTTTCAAGTCGAGAGTGAACAGGTTCCTTCTAGGCAAGTATGCACCACCGTAGACCACATCTTCACTTACCATCAGGTGAGATTGTGGTCAAATACTTGCCTATATCGAAAAAAAACATAAATAAAAATATACACTCTTAAATAGGTGACGATTGACACAATTTATGATTTAAGAATCATCCTATAACACTTTCAATTATGTATTGCTTACTTTAATATGATTTAAATGTAGCCTACCTTTAATCATGTATGAATAATACCAAGTCCCGGCTCAATAGATCATTTAATGGTTCGATTACGTTACTGTTACAATGTATCGAGTAATCGAACACTCGGCCCGCGACCGAACATTGACACCTGAACTTTTCATACAACCGCAAATGGACAATGTGACACCTGCCTATACCGCGTTTTAATTTATATGAACACAAGTTTCCTCTAATATCAAAGTTTCTAATACATATTTTATTTACATGTTTCCACATAGTAAAATGACCGTCAAGAGATGATCGATCGACCGTTGCTCTTTCTGGAATCTTTTGAGCAACGTCCACTGATCACAGTCTACCATCAATCGAATCAACGGTCGATTGATTGATATGGTAACACTGTAATGCACTGTGCACTTCACCAAAAGCAACCAAATTCACAGCAATGCAGATGCATGGATTGATCTTTCCAAAACCACACTTAGCAAGGTCCAACAACATGATCCAATATCCATGCGCCCAAATGTAGAAAACAGGCTTAAAAATAGGCCACTCGACAAACACCTCGATTTGGCGACAAAACAACGGCGGCTACGACAATATTATGCAAAATGTCCATTCTAAGCCTTCACCCATAGAAATCGGATTTCATTGTCCCAAGTCCGTGACTAAAAGGGTGCCGTTTCATTGTAGATATTATAAAACGTTACCGCGCCTGTGCAGCCGTTTGAGTTTCGACAAAACTCACACTTTCTTGTCGCCGACGCAAAACGTACCAAGGCCGATATAATAAAGGCGGAATCGACCAAAAAAACCGTAGCAATCGTTACGTAAAACAAGCGAGAAAGTTGCGTGTAGAGTTGGGAAGTGAATATCCAAGAGTAGGACTGCCATGTTCTTGATAGAATGGCGGATATAGTGCGTGTGTGGTCTCATGAGGTATATAAGAAGAAGTTGACAAAAACGTTTATTAAGTACAAGAAGAATATGAGACGCATCAGTAAATGTTTTAAGTACATAATTAGACCAGAATTAATAAAACGATATCAAGTCTGAGAGCAATTTTGGTAATGATATTCGTATATAATTTCAGTGCAAAATTGCATGTCAAAAGCATACTCAAGACCGTTCTCAGACTAACAACAGTTTTTTAAAAGTTACAAATCATTTGATAAATATAGCAATAAGGTGATCCCCCATTACAGTATATTTTCTCCTCATGTTCATTTATTATCAATATAATTGTAACGAAAGAAATATTATCAGGATCAGGATTACTACGGTCCGTCCAACAAGCGGACTGTCCCATCCAAAGCCTTGACACCCGAGCCCCAGGCTGCCCCATTAGCCGACCAAGTGGAATGGCCGGTGGTTCTTGAAACAATACACCGGATAACCGCCCATTATAAGTAGATACGTAATGGTCACAACTTTAGTGCGGAACTAATTTATAAATTAATGGTGCTGTGTTGATTCGCGGCGGGGATATTGGCTATTTGTTGTAAAGCTATCAATAGACGCGTCCACATGTATCGAGCAGCCGCGTCTGAGCAATCAGTTACAAAGTTTTCTACTTACATGGTCAGACATCAAAACTGATTGTTCGAGCGAGCTGCTCTATACATTGGACGCGTCTAACTGTTAGCTTTGAAGTAAAAACAATGCAAGTCTAGTTTGCATTGATTGTTCAGCTTTTTATTGATATCCCACTTCTGTGCTCTACTCTCTATTTCCGTCTCGAGCTCTCTACTCGTAATATATTTACGTCCAAGGCATAGGCTTTTCTTTGTTTAAAAAAAAAATTGGAGAAATCATCGAGGGATCCATAGATGAAGAATTGAATAGAAAAGTTTTAAAAGGTGTTTGGAGAGACCCTATGAAAATAAATGTGATTTGTAGTCGCCGTCCCCACGGGACATGACTTTGATTTGATGTGACACAGGGCTTGTCTGCATCTTAGTGACGTAAAATCATCGTGGTTTCCTTTGTTATGTTCAGTCGTTTGGCCTTCATGTTAGGTAGATACCTACAAACAAACCTAAACAAAGATATTATATGCTCACAAAATTATACACTTTAAACATTAAATATAATTCTCCAAATAGCTTACCTTGTGATTGACCACTAATTCAATTGTCGGTACCCTAAAGCTTTTGTTGATAAGATTATTATAAGCTCACGGCGTGCTAGAGTCAAGGTTTAACTATATAAGATAGCAGAGTACTGTGTTTTTGATCAACAAAGTTAAATCTAGTTCAATATGAGCGAGTGTCTCAGATGCTTGCAACCTGAAGTCTAGCGAGCTTAAACACACCCATGTAATCATTGCGTAGTATAAAACAAAATCGGTTCCCACTGTCTGTCTGTCCCTATATATGCTTAGATCTTTAAAACTACGCAACGGATTTTGATGCGTTTTTTTAATAGATAGAGATTTCAAGAGGCGGGTTTATATGTGTAATAAATGTATAATATAGTAGAGAAACACTGATAAAAAATATCTGTGCGAAGCCGGGACGGGTCGCAAGTTATTCAATAAAAATATACTTTACATAGTATCAACAGAACGTTTAAGAACTTTACATTAAAAAGTATTCATAGACAAAAAAATTATTGCGGCAGAAATCGTGCAGTTTAAACATTTGCATAGTATTATCGGCGATTAAAATTTAGAGCCAGTTGCTGCCGTTGGTTCGCCGTTTATCGCCATTTATTAATGCACTTATCACATAGGTATTATAAATCAATCAAAACTTTAGAATCTAGAAGAATCTTTTCAACAAAATATGCCTATGGAATTATGACCAAAGTATACAGTAATTATTTCTTTGTATCACTTCAGTGTGTCATAATTTCATTGGGATCGACTTATACATAGTTTTCTTTAATTTACCGATACCTACTGAATTACTACCATAAAGGACATATGATAATAAATGTTAACTGTCATGCATATTCTAACAAAGCACCTTAACCTAATCCACTTTTATGGAATGCCGTAACCTGTGCAATAAAATAACAGCGCTCGGTACGATCAATACCTAGACAGAAGAAGAAAAAGAAAAAGGTTTAGTTAGAGTCACAGTATACATTTGGACACCTATGACAAAAAAAAATTGATACACGAACATAATTTTGAATTAAGTCGTCAATATCCTAGTGGTTAGAGGGACCGCCCTAGTAGCTGAGAGGTTCCGGGTTCGATCTCCATCCTGCACTAAACTATTGACGTAAGCACACTCCTAACACAAGCAATTAGCTTAGCTGGAGGGACTTACGGGAGTAATAGTAATGTGATAAACTCCCATTGCTGGTAATCTCTTTTAAATAATGAAACAAAAATAGAGTAAATGGTATGCATCTTTAGCCTTGTTCAGCGTACCGGCATCAATTCTTGGTGCCAATAAAAATTATTATCAGTGGGTGTGTTGTATTTTTATTTGCATAATAATTACCAGAGTGAGGTGTGTCTAACGTCGATATCTGCGTATGTGCTGTAAAAGTCATGTTTAACTTTTCTTTAATTGATATACTTATCTATGTTTAGTCATTTTCCCTTACGAGTGTATACATCACTGCACTTCTATTGGTATTATTTTTCTATGGCTACCTACGACTAAATGAACTCAGCACTAATTATTTTAAACTTACAAAACAATTGAGTAACAGACACCAAGGCACTCATTACTAGTCTCTATTTAGTCAAGATAACATATGTTATTGATAATCTCCTTTAAAACATGAATGGGTGACTAATACTCACATCTTGTTCTGCCAAACGGCTTTCAAGTTCTTTCGAAATTAGTGCAAAGTTTGCAAAATTGACCTTCGTATGACTTTCTGAGATACCTAGAGGAAGTTCTAATCCGTTCAAATAAAGAAAAGATACGTGATTGTAAGTTATGTTTTAGATAACGTCTTATTAAACAAACAGTTGAATGTATATAGGATGTAATAAAATGGAACTGTAAATCTATACATCTATACATCTATACATATAAATAAAATTGGAGTGTCTGTTTGTAATATCAAAATAACACCTTATCACTAAATGCATATGAAAGTACACCGACACCTATAGCAAAAACGCGATTTTAAATATTTTTGTCTGTCTGTCTGTCTGTGTGTTTGTTCCGGGTAATCTCCGAAACGGCTGGGCCGATTTTGACGGGACTTTCACTGGCAGATAGCTGATGTTATAAGCAGTAACTTGGACTACTTTCATTTTAGAAAAACAAAATTGTATAAAATGTTTCTGCCGCGCGGGCTCAGAACGCGGCGTTTTTGTTAAGTTAAATTCTACGCGGACGAAGTCGCGGGCTCAGCTAGTAAATTAATCAATATCGCTAGACGAACCTAAGCTAAGCAACGCTTGTTCTATGGTACAATGGACAGGGTTCGATCCCAGTGACACCCAGACCAGGGCAAATTACGAAGGGTCATTTCCGAAATTTACTCTGACGGGAATCGAACCCACAACCTCTATGTGCAGAGAGCCAAGCGGCCTACGCTCGAACCACTACGGTCGTTAATACATTTTTGTGTGATTAGTTGGAGTTCTAATAATATTTATGAGAAGGACACTAGCAACATTGTCGTGCGACATAATTATTCCGAGTTGTTTCGTGCCAGATTTATCTACTTTAGCATTTACATAATCTCGACCGACCTTACCCATGTCAATAACTATTTTATTTATAACGGCATAGTATTTTAAATAGGTTTGTTTTTAATCTACAAAATGTAATCGCAAATCAAATACTAAAGCTCCACCAGAACTTAACACGGTCGCTAATTTGTGGATAAAATATTTATATGACAAATTTCACAGCACTGACTTCACGAGGAAATAACAATGTACCATGCATACATTGATTTATATGTTCAGTGTCTGCATACCTACAAATATCTTAAGTAGAGCCCACGCCCAAAACTTTCTCGTAATAATGTACAGGTACCTACCTAATTAGGTACTGTCCAAGAAATTGTAACCATACAATTTATTTAGGTACCTACTGTCTATAAGAACCTAATCCATTAGAATATTTATCTACTTATACATTGTAAACAAATTCAAAAATAATTAATCTGGCAAGAATATTAATAGAGCTCCTCTGCTTATACAAGGTGACACATAATGGGTATACTATTTTTTTGCAACTTAACTTTGTAAATCTCAAACTATCGGCTTTGTAGGACAGTTGAAGTACTAAAGGTTTTGTAGACTTGTGAAATCGGTCAACAGCTGTATTCCTGTAACACCTTTTGTTTTTCAAGTTCCCTCCAAAGCTGATGGTTTTAGAATTACAAAGCTAAGTTTTGAAAAAAAAAGAATACCCACTATGTGTCACCTTGTATGAGCTAAGACCCTTGTCGGTGTACCTGAGTGAGCTCTCTCCATCTTTCTTATTAGGGCAGTCTCTTTTGCCCATTGAAATAATAAGTATGCGACATGATACCGACCTTTTCATTAATCTGTCTCAAGATTTCAATTAATAAAGCTATGCGAGTTAAAATACAGATACAGACAAATAACATAATATTCGTGTCATAAACTCGCTCAAGGAATTCGTTAACTATCGCGAGAAAAGCCACAAGAATTATCTAGCAGTTTCAATGTAGCAATTAAATATTACTTGTGTTATTTACCGCGGTTGCTGTGGCTGTTACAATAATATATTTTTCAGAGTAAGTCTATAATAATATCGCTTGGAATACTTATTCCCGAATTCACAAGCTCATAAACCGACCGTTAGAGTAGTAAACGATTATTTTATATACTGGTCACAATAGTTAACTCGGCCCATAGGCAGTTTTATTATATACTAGCTGTGGCCGCGACTTCATCCGCGTGGAATATTTATTTATATCGAATCAACAGCCTAAAAAATAAGTTTCAAGTATCTAGCTCTAAAAATGATGATACTTCCGTACAACTTTTCATCCCCCCTTTCAACCCAATTCAACCCTTTTTTCGCATTAAAAAGAAGTATATGTAAAGGACATCAGGCTCTATAATACCTGTGACCAACCAAATTTCATTTAAATCTGTTCAGTAGTTATGGCGTGAAAGCGCGACAGACAGACAGAGTTACTTTCGCTTTAATATTAGTAAGGATATATATTTATTAAAGGTGAGAGGTGTTCGAAGGAGTTGAACTTCCGGCTCTTCCGGCCCTATCTCTCGTCGTACTAAGCCCGTATAGACATATTTTTTATATAAATAGTTCTGGCTTTACTTACCTACTTGCTGTACCCTGCGCGCGTTGCTAAGCTGTCAAAGATTGGTCGTACCAAATCAGAAACTTTTGTGGGCACAACACTTTGCTGAAGATCATGACATGATCAAATGCATAGTTTATCTATACAAATAAATAAAATTGGAGTGTCTGTTTGTAATATCAAAATAACACCTTTTCACTAAATGCATATGAAAGTACATACGATACCTATAGCAAAAACGCGAATTAAATTTTTTTTGTCTGTCTGTCTGTCTGTCTGTCTGTCTGTCTGTTTGTCTGTCTGTGTGTTTGTTCCAGATAATCTCCGAAACGGCTGGACCGATTTTGACGGGACTTTCACTGGTGGATAGCTGATGTTATAAGCAGTAACTTAGTCTAATTTTATTTTAGAAAAATCCTTACTAATATTATAAATGCGAAAGTAACTCTGTCTGTCTGTCTGTCTGTCTGTCGCTCTTTCACGCCAAAACTACTGAACCGATTTCAATGAAATTTTATACACAGATAGTCTAGAGCCTGAGAAAGGACATAGGCTACTTTTTAATGCGAAAAAAGAGTTTAAGGGGTTGAAAGGGGGGATGAAAAGTTGTATGGAAGTATCTCATTTTAGAGCTAGAAGCTTGAAACTTATTTGTCAGGCTGTTGATGACTTATATATAAATAATTCCGTTCAGGGGTACGGTAGACTCGATTGAAACCTTACCAGAATAATAAAACATAAAAAAATAATGATTTCGAGTCGACAACATATATCGGCAAAATTCGGATTGTCGAGTATTTTATTAAATTCTAACGGTGCAAAAGACAATATTTCGCCATATTGGCAGTTCCGTCAAGTTTGGCACAGTACCGCTATATTTTCTATGAACGAATCCCTGTCAGTTAGTGTCAGTGTTCTCAATGTGTAAATGAGTCTTTATTCGAAATATCTATTAAACTGGGTGGGCCATATTTTTATGAAAGAGGAAGAAGATTGAGCTTTCAGAACAAACAAATTCAGTCTTCATGTTTTTAGGGTTCCGTAGTCCCTACGAGGAACCCTTATAAGATCATCCAGTCCGTCCGTCCGTCCGTCCGTCCGTCTGTCTGTCCCGACCCGCCACAGGGTCATAACTTCTACAGTTTCTGACGGATGTTGATGTAATTTGGTACAAAAATACTTTAAGAGTAGATCTCACTTTCAAAAATATAAAATGTAGCAAAATTACTTTTTTTGAGGTACCTCCCCGAACATCGAAAAAGGGGCAATTTTTTTTTTAGTTACCCAATCATGTGGGATGACGTTGAAAAGGTCTTTTCAAATAAAATGATGTTTTCATACAACATTTTATCATCAAAAATTCCGTTTGCGAGATTTTTAACTTTTAAAGATTAAATGAAAATTCCGTAATGAATTCCGACACTTCTTACATTTTTCTATTGCAAGAACATTAATAAGATTATGCAGTCGAAAATGGATACATTGTTCACCAATTTCAATGAAATAACAGCAATAAATTTATATTTTGTGTTAATACGTGTATTTCTGAAGTGTTCATGCACGTGGATAGATGTCGGTAGTAGTCTATAAACAACAGTGGGTAAGATTTTTTACGAAAAAAATATCGACACTTCTTACATTTTTATGTTGCAAAAATATGAATAAGATTATGCTGACGAAATTGGATAAATTGTTAATAAATTCCAATTAAATAACAGCAATAAATGTATGTTTTATGTTCATTAGTCTATTTCTTAGTATTTAATGGTGTCGATAGATGTCGGTAGCAGTATGTATACAACTTTAGTATCTATTTCAACCTGGGGTGAAATTTTAAACAGATTACCTTCAATGAATCGGAACCCTTCATTGTGCATAGCTCGACATGGCACTTGGCGACTTTTTTTCGTATTAATTTCAATGGACAATGCTATACGAATCGATGCCTTCCCTAATATTCCTTCAAAAACCGATAACTACAAAAATATCTACCTAAGTTTTGTAAAAGATTGTGTATTATGAGTCACATTTCACCCGAGCGAAACCGGGTTTTCATCTATATATATAACTCAAAGGTGACTGACTGACTGACTGACTGACATAGTGATATATCAACGCACAGCCCAAACCACTGGACGGATCGGGCTGAAATTTGGCATGCAGGTAGATGTTACGGCGTAGGCATCCGCTAAGAAAGGATTTTGATTAATTCTACCCCCACGGCGATAAAATAGGGGATGAAAGTTTGTATGAAACTTTGACAATTAAATTCCACGCGGACGAAGTCGCGGGCACAGCTAGTACATAATAAAAATGGGTCCTGTCGCGCGGGCTCTGAACGCGGGAGCGGGCTTTTTTGTTAAGTTAAATTCCACGCGGACGAAGTCGCGGGCTCAGCTAGTGATTCTATAAGGGACATACAGACAAAAATTGATTTTTATATATATAGATACAATAAATACTGTGCATACATTAATTATTAATCCAATTTAATAGAGCAACTAACAATATAAAGCGGATCTCGTTTAGCTAACAATTAATTGGGTATTTTTGTTTTTATAGGCACCCGGTATCTTTTGTTTTAATGCCGCTTCCTGAGACTAGATAGAGTATGTAGGTAGTGGTTTTAAATGTAAAATTTTTCATAACCAGACATTTTGTTACAAACTCTACCAAATTGGTAATGTACCGTGTGCAAATTTTTATACCATGTGAAGACAGTGGAAGCTAGATCTATAATCATTGTTAAGGGCTGTCGAAGACAGAAAATTAATGCGTTTTGATATTTACCTATTTCTCAAATTGCTATATCAACACAAAAGAAATGCACTAGCACCCGCCTAAAATGTATCCGAGAATTAATTGCCCATTAAAACAATAGAGAGACTTCTACATGGTAGCATCTAATTACGTGTGAGTTATCTCACAAATTTTAAACTTTCCACGTTAGTAAACGTTGCGTTAGTAAATTTAATAACTCATTTGTATTGTTTAAAAATATTTTGTGAATGAAAGTTGATGAAAGTGACTGGACAAAAAGAAATTTTGTAATGTGAAAAAAACCGTCATGTCTATTATAAATAGGAATTGGATAATGTATGTGCGTCGTCGGTTAGGATACAATATCTTTTTTAAACTAGACCTTTTAGGAAGTAATCAGAAGTATGTTAAGAATTTAACACTTGTCTACGTGGTCATAAGCTTTCTTTCTTCTCTACCGTGAGTTTTATGCGTGTTTTACGTTCGCTAGTAAAATAACTAACTAAAATACGCGTCTACGTAAAAAAATAAGAACATTTCTAACGGCTACCCATAATAATAATAATTTCAACTAGCGGCTCCTAAAGAAAGTATAAACTAATTGAAGAGCCAGAGATCGAGCTACTTACAAAAATACGAAAATATAAACGCTTTCTACTGTATTGTTAGTTAGGTAAGCTGAGGTGGTTGTTAGCAGTGTTGCCAACTCTGATGTTTAAAAAATCTGTTTACTTACAACGAAAAAATAAAAAGTTTATCGAGTCTATTTTATGCACAGGTTTAGTGAACTTACTACAATACATACAAGGAATAAAAGGATTACTCGGGGCGAGAGCATAACCACCTTAATCAAAGTTGTTACTATTACTGATATCTTAATATATATAACTCAAAGGTGACTGACTGACTGACATAGTGATCTATCAACGCACAGCCCAAACCACTGGACGGATCGGTCTGAAATTTGGCATGCAGGTAGATGTTATGACGTAGGCATCCGCTAAGAAAGGATTTTGATTAATTCCACCCCCAAGGGGATAAAATAGGGGATGACAGTTTGTATGAAACTTTGTCAATTAAATTCCACGCGGACGAAGTCGCGGGCACAGCTATTCTTAATAAAATTAACAAAAGAGGTCGGTGGAATTTTAGGAAAATCAATGGATCTAATGGAAAACCTAGACCAAGACCTAGCAACATTATTTGTCATGATCTCGTGACCACTCGTCAGCCTTTCATCCACGATTTCTACTCCGAAAAGCCGAGAGTGTTCATCGAAATTCAAATTGCGTTCGACGAAACAGTAGATGTATGGTCATTAAAAACTCCAAATACGAACGTAGCTATCATAAATACTGCCACGAAATACATTAAGCGTGACCTTTTAGGTACAACAGTGCACACAAATGAGCTTGAAAGGTTGAAAAGAAAGCCAGTTACCTTAGGAAGCGACACCACTGTTCTGTATTCTGTGTGGAAACTCCTAAATGAATTACGCTATTGATGGACAGATACTCCACGATATGTCGTAAGCGAGTCGTGAGTTAAAATTATGTTCAAATATTTTCTGTGCTTACGGCTTGCCAATTTGATTTTTTTCTCTACACGTAATGTCAGAAAATAAAAATAATTTCGCCCTTTTTGACGTCCCACTCCTGGGCACGGGCCTCCCTTCACTACGAGGGGGATTCAGGGCGTAATCCACCACAGGTTGGAGGATTTCATCATGTCTTCCGAAAATTGGCTAGATTTTCTAAGACTTTCAGGTTTCCTCACGATATTTTCCCTTACTGAAAGCGAGTGATAATATAAATTATGATTCGCACATAGATTTCGAAAAACCCAGAGGTGCGAGCCGGGGTTTGGACCCAGGACCTGGTGCTCGCAAGACGCGTGCCTAACCCATCGACTATCACTGCTCATGTAATGTCAGATGTCATGAAATTTTGCGTGGACAAATTTCCCCAATTATCTACTCAAATTCAACCAGATATTTGCCGTATATCATTGCCATTAAGCCATATAACATGATGTACATATTGAGCATTGAGCAATTGAGCATAATAATAAATATAATTGGAGTGTCTGTTTGTAATATCAAAGTAACACGTTTTCAGTAAATGCATATGAAAGTACACACGATGCTAATTACAAAAACGCGATTATTTTTTTTTTTGTGTTTCTGTCTTTCTGTCTGTCTGTGTGTTTGTTCCGGGTAATCTCCGAAACGGCTGGACCGATTTTGACGGGACTTTCACTGGTGGATAGCTTATAAGCAGTAACTTAGGCTAATTTTATTTTAGAAAAATATAAAATAAAAATGGGCCCTGTCGCGCGGGCTCTGAACGCGGGAGCGGGCTTTTTTGTTAAGTTAAATTCCACGCGGACGAAGTCGCGGGCTCAGCTAGTTGAGCAATATGTTATTGCCAATCTATTACAAACTTCGGTGGTCAATATAATGGCAAAATAAATGTTTGGAGATGGAACATTACACAATTTCGTGCATCGCAAAAATAAACACATAACGACTACAAAATGCATGCATTTCACTCGCAAAAGGTCCATTTAGTTTCAATCTAGCAATCTCTATGTTTAAATAATGAACTAATTCTGAACTTTTTATTGAAACAAAGGTATATTGTTCGTGTGAGACCGCTCTCACACCGCCATATTAATGGAAATAGTATTCATATGTTCGCATCGGTACACGTGCATTACGCGTTTTGTGAATCCTTCGTGTAGAACTATAATTAGTGAGGCAGCAATGTATGGTGAAAACTTGAAAGGCCATGGCCACAGATTGTTATAAAACTGCTCTCGAGCACGTAATTAATGGCTTCCAAAAATCTTCACATCCGTTACTGTTTGTGTGGGTGCCAGTTATAGATATCATTGTTTTGTTTAGTATAACACCACTTTTTACTAATGGGCCACCATGAGAACATAGAAAAGACTTAAAAAAATAAATGACGGCTATGCGGTGATGAATGAGAACTTACATAATTTTATTAAAATAGTCAATAGTCAATAGTCAATACTTTATTGCATTCCATATGTATTAAAAGATGGTATAACATGGTGAAAGATCAATATGGACCCTGTCGGGCACAGCAAAATTAAAATTAGAAGAAAATTAAATGTCAATAAAAATGAATCCAATACAATTATTTGTCAATGTTAATGTCATCCCTTTCAAGTAGGTACTACAAATTATAATTCAAATTATATGCAAAGTCAGTTGTATAGGACAGATCGCCACTATCGTTATTTAAAGCTGGACTCTAAATATTCTTTTACTGAGTAAAAACATTTTTGGATTAGGTATAGTTTAAGCCGTTTTTGGAATACTGTTACAGATTTTTCAGTTTTGAACGTATTGGGCAACTTGTTATATATTTTTATTGCCATGTAATATGGGCTGTTGCTTAACATTTTAATTCTTGAGAATGGAGCGCATAAAAATACTTTGTTGTTTATAATTAACGTTGCCGTTTCTGATTCAGAATTATTATATTTTTTTTAAATGGCAGTTAATGTTGGCCCGGCGGTGACCAACTTGAACTCAAACATTTTTACTATTTCTTTGGCATACGAAAATTACCTATGTTTGGACAGCTTTATATCCCGATTATTTTCGTAATAATACAAAGACAACTCTAGATTGTAAATTTTAATGAAGTGGCAATATAACTGAACGGAACTGATATTTGGCCGCCGATCACAAGGCACGACCCCGCCTAGTTGTACACCCACTTGTAGCACGAACAAAGCTGTTAATAAAAGGAATGATATATTATTTCTAACAAATTGTATGAACAGTACGGCCTCTAAGCAAACAGATATTATTTAATCATGGAAATATACAACTTCAAATGATTGGTGAATATTTAAGGATGGTGGAGCCCCAATTAAAAACAATTGACATACGGGCTAGCTTGACTGGAGTAGTACGGCCCACTCGTTTCGTACAATGAGTGAAAGAGCTGAAAGCGCAACCTACCCTGTCTTTTCTGCCTCTGTTAGTGGAACAGGGCCCTAACCACGCTAGCTACTCAAATCGTAATAGAAATGTAAACGCTCGCGATTATGTTTCAAACGCTCCGCTTTTGACGTTTTGCTGACACCATAACATATCAATGTCAGTAGAAATCGTGAAGCTCGTATCAGCAAAACGTCAAAAGCGGAGCGTTTGAAACGTAATCGCGAGCGTTTGCTTTTCTATTACAATTTGAGTAGCTGGCGTGGTTTAGGCCCAGATAGGCAAGGTGTGAGCAATTTCTTTGGTGTTGCCAGCATCAATAGGATTACTGCTTAACATCAAGTGCGTCGTACGTTTATTTGCCGACTTTGTTAGAAAAAAATACTCATAACTATTACATGAATTTTTATCTATAACATTGTCAGAATTTTCCAGGTTCCTATCTAGGTAAAGAACACAAATACAATTAACTATTCTTATCAACACTTTAAAGAAGTGGGTGCAACAAACAAACTGCTTTAAAATCATTAAGTATTTTGAAAGGTATTCGATAAATCAGCGACAACAAAAAATACCTAATGAAAATTGTAGTACCTACTGTCTTTCACTTAATGCGCATTATCACTTGAATCACTTAATTTTACTCATTGGATAAGAACTGGAAACACCAGTTCACCAGAAATACGTAACTTCAACATTATTATCAGGTATTAGGGACTACGTGATTGAAATTTATCGAGAGCGTGGGCTTATCTCTTCGCAGTATTGAACGGTAACAGGCTTCGCAGCGGGCGTTCAGCAGTGGACTGATATCAATCTTGTGTGGGTTGCTTGATGGTTCCTTACTGTTTGTAAAGAAGAAAATCTTGGTAGGTTAAAACACCACTATAGGCACCATAAACAAATAGAGATAAGTGGCACAAAATTATATTGACTTTATTACTGTATATACTGTTCAACTTTTTAACAGTCGGGTCAAACGGACGAATCGAATATTTTTGGCGGGCCACTGACGGTTTCCAGTGACGTCACGCAACACTTCTAACTTGACTGGAATTTTCTTTTAATTAACTTAGCTTGGGCGGTCCATTTACAATTTAAATTTACGTCCGCGGGACACTTGTGGCCCGAAAGCATGGGGTTGCGCGGCCTTGCTCTCTGTAAGGTGTTATTAATCACGAATTTATATGAAGGAAGTTATTTCAGCGCTTAACACGGAATGTGCGTTAAACGTGTCTACAATTAATTTCTTCGCTGACGTTAAGCTGAACTGCTTATAAATGGGAAACCATTAGTAGATACGGATAGCCAATCTGTCTTTATGGTTTGTAATAAAATTATTTGTAATAACATCCATTAGGTACGCAACTCTCGTAATTGTTTTAGAACGTGGCTTTGTAAATGTGTGTTTTTTACTATTTTAGTACTAAATTACGACGCGACTATACGGAAATAATGTCTTTGTCGAACATGGATTGTACTTATATAATTCACTGATTAATAAATCAGAACTGATTTTAATTGAATTTTATATTATCATATTAATGTTTTCATTACTCATACTCTGAAAGTAGGTCTGAAGTTGCCTGAGGAGCGGGTTGAAAGTAATACTTTTCCGGTCCGGGAGAATCGCTTTCAACTGACAGCTGTCAAATTATAAAAAAAAAACTATTTCCATTTTCACATTTCTATGGAACAATGTTCAAACTTTTTCTACAGTCACTCAATTACAGCACGATGTAAAATTGAAATAACATAAAGTTAAGTATTAATTAAAGAATATATATTTTTAAATGACTTAATTATATTTTAGTTTCAACAATTTCTTATAATAACATAGATTTGGGCAAAATATTTAAAGATGAAAATGAAAAATAATGATAGGATTAAACGAACTTACCTGAAGTGAAGTTCTATCCTTATTATATGAAGTACTTAGTCCGAGATAACTATGTAGTATTCGGCTCTCCACACTCATTCACGCGATTTTTTAGAGAAAATAAAAAGAGTTCCTGGCAACCCTAAACCTATATGTCATTATTTTAGAGCAATATCATTAATAGTATGGGTAAATAAGCCTAAATCAATAACTGGCTTATAGGGATGGGTGGGATGTTCTTATCTCGGACTAAGTACTTCATATAATAAGGATAGAACTTCACTTCAGGTAAGTTCGTTTAATCCTATCATTATATTCGTACTTAGTCCGAGATAACTATGTAGATGTTCAGAGAAGAACACTAATTAATCATACCAATCAACCTTAATTCGACATAAATTAGCAATTTCACAAAAACAAAAACCAAAAGTATAGTTCTGTCAATCAACTTTAACAAAATATAAATTACCTCGTTTGTGAACTTAATATTAATATATTAAATAAAAACTAACTATTGTGGTAAAACTATCCTAATAAATCACGGATTAAACATGTACTAGGTTTGACTATTCAAAACTGCCCTGACAAACAAAACTTGATTAGACTCATTATGTAATGGTCTGTTATAGTATTCTGCAAATGTCCTAGATCTAGCAGACCAGCCTATAGCACCCACAACGCTGTCTAACGACAGGCTTCCCCTTGCCGCACATGAGGAAGCAGCATGACGAGTTGAATGTGCATAAAACCTACTAACATCAATGCCACTTTCAGCCATTACTTGTTTAATCCATCTGCTTACTGACTGGCATGTGGCCCTATTGTATGGTCTCTTAAAAGTTATAAACAAGTAGTCCGAAGGGCAAGAATTATCTATTCTCATTTGTTTTGTTCTTTCCATATACACCAAAAGCGTTTTAACAGGGCATACCTTAGGATTACTAAAAAATTATAATATTATTGTTGGCTGGGGTCTATTGGACGCTGGTGTCTTAAGAATATCAGTAAAACCTATTTCAACACCGGATTGTGAAATCTTTATATTACTGACTAGCTGAGCCCGCGACTTCGCCCGCGTGGAATTTAACTTAACAATAAAGCCCGGTCCCGCGTTCTGAGCCCGCGCGACAGGACCCATTTTTTTATTTTGTTTTTCTAAAATAAAAGTAGCCTCAGTTACTGCTCATAACATCAGCTATCTAACAGTGAAAGTCCCGTCAAAATCGGTCCAGCCGTTTCGGAGATACTCTTTGATTTCAAGTGTTTTTATTTTTTTACGCGGAACCCTAATTGTTTTTCTAAAATCAAAGTAGCCTAAGTTACCCGCTATAAGATCAGCTATCTGCCAGTGAAAGTCCCGTCGAAATCGGTCCAGCCGTTTCGGAGATTACCCGGAACAAACACACAGACAGACAGACAGACAGACAAACAGACAGACAGACAAAAAATTTTTAATTCGCGTTTTTGCTATAGGTATCGTATGTACTTTCATATGCATTTAGTGAAAAGGTGTTATTTTGATATTACAAACAGACACTCCAATTTTATTTATTTGTATAGATTCTGATTGAGTTTATGGTCTGAACCCTTTGACCAGTAGCTAGCACTAAAAGAATAACTGTATTCTTACACTAACTAACACTAATTGGATACCAATGTTCTATACAAGATAACATTATAGCTGGGTCCCAGACAGTACTTTACTTTGGTGTCGTTGGACACAACTTGTAAACTCGTTTAAAACGCTGGTTCGTTTTATTATAGAATACAGGTACAGATGATAGCATCTCTACCTAAATGACTACCGATAATAAGAGAAAGAGCTGAGCGATGGCAATTTAATGTTTGATATGACACACCTTTATGAAAAAATAGAAGTCAAGTAGGTAGGAACAGAATCTTAGGAACAGAAGCACTAAATGTATCAACATTCTCAGTCTTTGTGTACGACCACCACTGGGAAAGGCAACTATTATATTGTTTTATGGTGTTCTGCGACAATGAAGCTAACATAATTTCTATTGCTTTATCAGAAATCATTCTTCGTTTTAGCGCCTCCCGGAAAATACACACGCCCCAGGGTAAGTTGTGCCCTCAGTGGATGTGGTTCTCTGAAAAAGGTCAAAAGATCATCTGAGGGTTCAAACAATATGATCTGCGATATAACCATAGACTTAAGTAACGGATACCATGGCTGGGCAGGCCATATTGGAAATACCACAATACCGGTGGCTTTGTCTGTATTAATTTTCTGAAGCACTTTTAGTAATAAGCAGAATGAAGGGAAGGCATAAAAGAAAAACTCAGACCATCTAACTGTAAATGCGTCAATATTCCAGGCTTCAGGGTCATTATGCCATGATACATACTTGTAATACTTTGCATTTAAACGTGAAGCAAACAGATCTATATCTGGGATACCTAACACTGACACTATCTTATTAAATGCCCCAGGAGAGAGTTCCCATTCCGTATCTTTGTTTACAACGCGGGATTCATAATCCGCATCCTTATTATCTCTAGATTTTATATAAGAAGCATACACCCATAATCTTCGAGCTTCGCACCACTGCCAGATCAACCTTGCCAAGCTATTCAGCAAGGGATATTGAACTCCCCCCATGCAATTAATATATAAGCGATTGCAGTAGTATTGTCAACCATAAGGAGGACCTCACAGTTTTGTAAGTCCTTTGCCAAACATTTTAATGTAAAGAATGCCGCTAACAACTCTAAATAATTAATATGAAAGTCTCTTTCTTCATCTGACCATAAACCCCTAGCTCTTTTACCATCACAATAACCACCCCAACCAGTTCTAGAAGCGTTGGAAAATATTTCCCGTTTAAAATCATATTGTTTTATTCTACAAAAACTGCTAACATTTTTTTTTTTTTTTTTTTTTTCCGCCACATTAATTCTGATTTTACAGTATTATTAATCTTTATATTATTTTCATAATTACCTTTCGATAAGTCTAGGGACAAAAAAAAAAAAAACTCTTTCTAGAATCTTATTGTATACAAAACCATAAGCTATAGCCATACAAACAGATTACATTTACCAAATTACAAATTACCAAATAACTTCGCAAATTCTCTTATAGTACAACTATCTTTTCTTAGGAACTGATTTATTAATTCAAGTAACTTCTTTCTTTTCTTAACTGTTGGTCTTATAGTCATAGTTCTGGTGTCAATTGTAAAACCTAAATAGTCCCTTATTCTTGAAGGAACTAGACAACTCTTTCACTATTGATGATAAAACCTAAACACACAAAAAGGCTTACTACAAGTTCAGTATTCTTAAAACACTCCTCATAACAGGTTCCCAAACATATAGCATCATCTAAATTAGTACAATATATATTCCCTTATTTCTTAGATATTCTACAACAGGTTTCAATAATTTTGTGAATACAAATGGGGCTGATGCTAATCCAAAAGGTAAGCAGTTAAACTGATAAAAGGACTCATTAAACATAAATCTCAAATACTCCCAGTTAACGTGAGTAGATACTAAGAAATATTCATTCTTTAAATCTATTGTACACATTATAAGCATTCTTGGAAAGTAATTTACACAAGGTGCGAATATCCTCAAGTTTAAAATGAGGTGATTTAACAAACACATTAAAACATGTAAGATTTAGTATGAACCTGTGGGTACTATCACTCTTCGGCACAGTGAAAATACTAGACAAAAATTGGTCTGGAACTGGATTACATCTTGAAATAGCACCTTATTCTAGAAGTTTCTTTTTTTTTTTTTTAACTCCGTAGAAAGTATCAGTTCTAACTTTTAGAAAAAATATTATTTCTCAGTGGAGAAAAATTTTGAGATGGTAAAGATATAAAATGAATGCGGTAACCTAATATCCAATCTAGAATTATAGGATCTCGTGTTAATGGCTTCCAATAATTATAGTAAAATTTCAATCTACCTGCAAACTTTACCTCTATGGGTACCTGGCCCGTCCTCGCGTCGCCAACGGCGCCGCCATGGTTGGCCGACGAAACTGCTGCTGAAGTTGAGGCTGCCTCAGCGGTGGCCGCACTTGATTGCGCTGCGGGTGATATGCTCCCCGAACTAGGCCTCTCTCACGTTGAGCTTGAACTTGTGGCCGGGGAGGCTGCCAGTTTTTTGCCTTCTTGGGTGCTTATGCTGAGCTAGCTTTCTTCATAATGGAGATGAAATGAAGTCTGTAGACTTAACAGTCTCATCCAACTTGGAATATAACCATTCTGAGCGCTTATTATCCTTAATATTTATATTTAAGTTCTTGTCTAATAAAGGACTTATAAGTTTCTTACCTATAATTATATAGGTGTAATATAAATTGGTCATTAGTTTAATTGACTCACTAAATTTTTTAAATAATCATAATCTTATCAAAATCCTCCTTTGATAGAAAATCAATAGTCTGACAAATATTGCCAATGGCTAATCCCATTTCAGTCTGTCTTTGTTCCATTAAGCTGTCTCTAAGCCTACTTCCATTGTTCATAAGTCCAGCCACTTCCAAGTTTAACTTTGGGGCCAATAAATATAAATAAATATTATCTTTTTCTTCCTTGTACCTTATACCATCATATAGAATCTTTTCAAACGACTTTAATTTATTTTAATGCAAGGATTCACCATAACCCTTATCATTATTTGTTGAGCCCAAGGCTTCCAAATGTCCTCTGGTAAAGTATTATCCTCCACAGGTTCATTCTCATTTACCTCGTCTCCAGTCACTTGTCCCATTTCATGAACTATACCAGTATATTCTTCCGGAATCAAACAAACTTCGGGTTCAATCATTGATTTCGAAGCCGGGAAAAGTCATAATTTACCATTCAAATGTATAAGAGAAAATACAGTATGACAGTATGATAATAGGCAGGACTGACTTCCTCGCAACATCATCCCACACTTTAAGAGTCACTGAGTACATGTGCCATTAGGGCTTCATATGGTAATAGTTTACACAAGGAAACTCTCTATTGATTCTCTATGTCTATACCTATAAAAAGAAGGACTTATAAAATGATTTTCCATGTGGTGGTTATTCGGTAGAAAAACAAGTCGTGACAAGAACCTTGACCGCCATAATGGTTCGTCATTAAATTTATCAGTTAGTGGCTTAACTCTTTCCAACGGAAAGATGCATGATCGTAACACGAAAATGCAGCAGGTAAACATCCAAATGAAACTTTTCAACGAAAAGTTAGGTACGTAAGTATATGATCGCCATGCAATCATCACATTATCGCTGAAAATATATACATTATCCACCCAACGGGGGACGCATAATCGCCACGCGAGAATGCAGTTTAGGTTGATAACCTTTATAGCTTTTCCAACGGAAAAGCGCCACATTAATGAGAAATGTTACCGATTATTATAGTAAAATGCACACAATCATGTCATGACTTACAGTCAGTCACATTGTTCCACCAACAACTTCTTCTGATATTTTTCCAACCTCCGACTATAAGTACTTTCTTCTTCTTTACTTTCTTCATTGCTACTTTCCAACTTACGTTTTGGCATAATTACCAAGGAAAAAGCCCAGAAATACACTTAATTACGCACAATAAAACACAAAAAGACGTAACGCGTGTAAGCGCGAAAAATCGAATGACATATAGGTTTAGGGTTGCCAGGAACTCTTTTTATTTTCTCAAAAAAATCGCGTGAATGAGTGTGGAGAGCCGAATACTACATAGTTATCTCGGACTAAGTACGAATATAATGGCTAAATAATGAAGTTGGCCGGCCAACGAAAAAAAAACAAAATAGGCGGCAATTCGATCTTTTTTTTTGGAGTTGTAGAGTATTGTTCATACTTCCTTGTATTATTTCTTTAGCCAATTCCTGTTTTTATTTTTACTTTTCTTGTATTCGTAATGAAAAGCACAGTGATTACCTCGGGTGAAAGACTTATTTTGTCCCTCGAACTATTAGCGCCCTCGCTACGCTCGGGCGCCAAACCCCGTCTCGGGACAAAAATAAGTCACTTTCACCACTCGTGTAACAATGTACTATTTATGGTAGGAATGTACAATATCATCATCGGCGTTAAATTTACTCAGTGCCTTATTTAGCCTAGTGGTTAGAGGGGCCGTCCTCGTAGCTGAGAGGTGCCGGGTTCGATCCCCATCCTGGCCATTAAACTATTGACGTAAGCCCACTCCTAGCTTAGTATTGCTAAATGATATACTATTGTGGCGACCTCACAATCACTACGCCGACAGAACGGGTAGATGGCGCTGAATGCGGCGCCTCAGTATAATGTACGGATTCTTTATAGAAAAACTGAATCACGATATTGAGACTCGCAAGCATCGTGACTATATATACAAGACCCCGAGAACAATCAAGGGGCATAGTGGCCGCCCCGCTAGGCATAACACCCGCCTGGTTTAAAGATCTTCCCTTTTCTGCCAAACTATGAAGACTCTTTGATCAAAACCTAGAATTCGCCTCTGGAATTCGTTACCGGTCTCCATCAGAAACGCTCCCTCCTTACACATTTTCAAAGACCAGGTAAAAAAATTCTTTCTTTCTTCATAATTACTGCTTCTTATTTATTTTGTTTGTGTCTAAACTGTTGCGTGTTATTATATTCATTTAGCCATTATGTAGTAGGTATAAATATATGTCATATTATTTTCTTGTTTATTTAATGTAATGTATATGTTTAAGTTAATTTATGTAAGTACACCCCCATATTATTTTTCTTTAGATCCTCTCCATCCTAAGGTTGCCTGGTAGAGATCACTTTTAGTGATAAGGCCGCCCATTTTCCACTCTCTGTGTAAATTATGTAATGTTTTGTAATGTTTTGTTTCTAGTGGTGGATTAATAAAGAATTATCTATCTATCTATCTATCTAGAGTCTTTTAATGGGACTAGTCCTGCTACATGCTCCCATCACAGTGTTACTTCTGTAAACCAGGATCGACAATGGTGACCAATGATAACGTCGACCCTCGACGAGTCCCGTCCTAGGAAGGACTCTAGGAGGAAACCTAGAGTCCGTATTAGACAGCCCTAATGTTAACTCTTGTAATGGTAGAGCCAAATCGGCCACTAATATGTCCACGCCCTACACCTGCCAACAATACCAACCTTACCTGATAAGGTATAAACCGAACACGGTATTTTCAAATGTCAATGCTTGACCCCATTATTGACCCACGAATACTATTGTAGAGAACCGCTTACGGCTGCACCATGTATACTCTGATAAATTGTCTGTATACTTAATAGACTGATTATAGCGGTAGTTACTTCCCCTATAAAGTGGTAGCTTAAGTTTAATGTCTATGGAAAAACCATAGACATTAGTTTGCTTTTCAAGGAAGGGGATTTGAGCTTCTCGCTCTCTCGCTCATGGTATGAAATGCAGCTATAATATCTTCTTTACTCCAGTTTTAAGCGTCAATAGCCTAGTGGTTAGAGGGGCCGTCCTCGTAGCTGAGAGGTTCCGGGTTCGATCCCCATCCTGGCCATTAAACTATTGACGTGAGCCCACTCCTAGCACAAGCATTAGCTTAGTTGGAGAGGCTAGAGGGAATGCTAGTAATGTGATAAACACACATTGCTAGTAATCTTACAAAAAAAAAAGATTAACCACAGCTTGGCTGTACCACCGTGAAAAATATATATTTGTTATCCTGCCCACAGCGAGCTTAATTTACTACATCTTTGGATATTATTTGTTAATAATTATAATTAATGAATACACAATTTTTAATTATTAAACATTTAAACCAACATCTAAAATTATAAAAACTACAAACACGTTAAATATCGAATAAGTATTATTGAATTAATTTAAATCAAAACAATATCAAAATAAACCATAATAAAACTTATTCATGGTTATGAAATATAAATAAAAAAACAATCCCATCATTAGGTACCTGCCTTAATTAGCCTATTACACTAACCTTGGCCAACTAAATTTATTTTTTGTGTACCCAATAAAACAATCTATTTTTTTCTACAATACCCATAATCACATATGGTCGTAGCTACACTTTCCGGCACAAAATTGCCTCGAAACCAAAAGGCTATTCATTATAATTGCATTAACTAGCCTTGCCGCGACCATTGGACGTCTTGAGGAAACAATGTTTAGATGACGGTGATCTTACCGGGCGCACGCAAGGACTCGAACCAATATGATTTATTTTTCAATCTGAGCGCAAATGTATTTCAATCGCTTTTGCTAGGATTTGATCAAACGAGCGAATTTTGTAGGTTACCGTCGTTCAATATAGGTATTTATAATCTAGAGATTTGTAACGCACAATGTCACAAAACCAGAAAGATATGGTGACTTACTTTTAGGAAATTACGCAAGTCCAAACTCACCTTAAGCGGTAATTATTTCTACACATTTTACAACGGTAAATAAATAAACTTACTTTCAATTAGACTTAAGATAGATCAGAAGGAACCATTATCATATCGCTTAGGAAGCCTTCTGCAACATCGTGTCAAATTGTGAAAATAATAGTTAATTTTCGGTATAGGCAAAAGCGTTCGAACTAAAGACTTATTCGTACTGCTGCCAGTAGATTTCGGTGGGTGTTGTTCAGCCTTTGTTTTAATCTATTGTTCAACAACACGCAAACGGAGTCAGTTTGACAACATAATGTTATATAACTTCGCCCTAATTCTGCAACCATAAATTTCCGCCTCCAGCATTCAACAAACCTCCAACAAATAACAACACACCCAAACAAGACCTATAAGTCAAATAACTCAGTTAGTTGTACTAGCATCAATCAAGCCATCCGGTCTATGTACCGGTTCATAATGCTTGACATGTCACAACACTATCGAAACCACAACCTTACCGCATTTCTATCAAATCTTGACAAAAATGTAGGTGGTAGAGACTTGCCTGTAGCCAAATAACTTAATCCTGACCCCTTTTCCCTCCTTCTATCCTAAACCCCTTTAAGTGGGACACGTTCAAGAAATGCTTTTGGTACTGCACTAATCTATAGGCTAAGTTAACAGCTTAACATAAGGCAGGTCACACGCTTGTGAGCCGACATTATTCTATAAAAAAAAATATATGCCTCATGGATTTCCGACACGGAAGAACGTTCGAGGCGTACAAATCAAGTCAGTTGGTTGTGAGAATCTGTATTGAAGCATCCGAGCTTTGTTTCAGTTCACATTGTTCGACTGACACAATAATGTCAAATTACATAATCGAACAGATAACTCGTACCTTAGG
The DNA here is from genome assembly GCA_918843915.1 of Notodonta ziczac. NCBI lineage: Eukaryota > Metazoa > Arthropoda > Insecta > Lepidoptera > Notodontidae > Notodonta > Notodonta ziczac. Next base: position 9,557,229 of record OU974043.1, on the reverse strand, counting down.
GTATTTTTCCTGCGAAATAGAAAATTTTCGAGTATTTTTATAGTTTATCCAAAATCTGAAAACATTTAAGAAAACATTTTGTAATTTGCGACAAACACAGTATGCAGTGCGTTTATTAATACATTTATTTTACTCTAAATATAATCACGGAGGATATGATACTAGTAAATCACTAAATATACATAAATAACCAGTTTTTCGGGTTACCTGTCGTTCTTGAAATGTTTTAGCCTAAGTTACTGCATATAACATCAGCTATCTACCACTGAAAGTCCAGTCAAAATCGGTCCAGCCGTTTCGGAGATTACCCGGAACAAACCTACAGACAGACAGACAAAACATTTTTAAATCGCGTTTTTGCTATGGGTGTCGTATATACTTTCATATGCATTTAGTCAAAAGGTGTTATTTTGATATTACAAACAGACAGTCCTATGTTATTTATTTGTATAGATTGTTACTTATTCCTGACAAAATTTCGCCTCCAGCGTCGCGGAAGAGCGTGCGAGTCAAATAACTCAGCTGGTTATACCAGCCCCGGCCGAGGCGTCGCCCGGCCTTTGTTCCAGCTCATTGTTCAACATCACGCAACGTCAAACTGCTGCTATTGAGCCGGTAACCTTACCGAAATTAAGAGCACGACATTCGGTGCCGGGTCGATGGGCGTGTGTCCAATGCATTGGGAAATAAAAAATAATTGAAATAGACATTAATATCGACGAAGAATGACATACCAACTGTATTGTCCCAAACTAAGCAACGCTTGCACTATGGGTACCGTACAACGGACTGGGGGCGATCCCAGTGACACCCAGACTTGGGCAAATTACGAAGGCCATTTCCGAAATTTGCTCCCGCGGGTATCCCACAACCACCCGCAACCACCATGTGAGCCGCCTACGTTCGAACCACTGCGCCAAGCAGTCGTCAAAATAAATAAAAAAATAACAGAGACTTTATCTAGTAAGGTAGTGAGCTAAATGCGTTGAAGGAAAATACTTTGCGCTGATTTACAAAGGTATGTAATGTACCTATACTGATATTTATTGACTATTGTTATAAGATACAATATCGCCTACCACACCGCCTATAAATGTTTAAGCAGTGGTTTGAGTAATAACATTATTGGCAACCATAATCTAGATGATAAAATAATGAGACTTTCTGTTTCATATCGTTAACTTCTACACGTGCCAATCAATTGAAACCTAACTATGAATTCAAAAGCACATTTAATCCCTCCTTACTCATAAAGTACATTAATAACCAGACGGAACTGAATCGGAGTGCATTGGAAACAAGCAACCAGATCCGCGGTCAACTATCTAACGCGAGATCAAATAGGTATCTTGCGGCTATTTACCTTGAAAACGTAATGTCGACCCGGGCATGCGGTGGACACGACACGCCACTATCGACTATAAATTTCGCCCATATGGGACATGTTGAGGTTACGTTACATGGATGAAAACAAAACACTATCAAAGGAGTTTGAATATCTATCCCGCTAACAGGCCTAAACCAATGCAGTAGGAAAAGAGAATAACGAATAACTATTCAAATATTTTTCCGGATTTTGTTTGATTGTTTTTCCGTGAATAATTGTTGTTTTGCTTGCGGTTCAGCTTGGGTGTGTCACCGCCATAAGGTTACGAGGTCATTGCACTTTTATTTTCTTATCGGACTTGTTTTCCTGGCCATAATATAAACTCCCTTTAAATTTTATAATATAAATACCCTATCTACTGAATCATATTTTCCTACGAAATGTTACATCAAATGGACTGGTTATCATTAACAGTTTCTTTTTAATATAAGTTAAAAAATCAGTCCCCATAGCTCTCAGCGGTTCCTATTAAATTTTTCTCAAATGGTGACGTTGCTAAACATAACGTAAGCTAGATACATCCCATTGTAGTCAATTAATGAACAATGATCAACCGGCTATCTCTGTACATGACATTAATTACTGTTTTTAAGTATTCAGAGCGCATACTTCAAGCCGACACCTGTAATAACACCAACACTAATTGAGCTTCAGCCATAACCTTCGAAGAACAATCAACAGAAATGACTCCATTCAACCACAACCTCCTACGTGCATTATAAATTGGTAATTAATAGGCTTTATGCAAGGCTAGTACACCCACCGATTAGGCAGATCCGTGTGACTCATAGATGTTTTTCCTCATGAATGTAATTTGGGTATTTTTAGAGGTGATTTTGAATAAAATTGAAGAACTGAAGTGATTTCCAGGAAACAATATAACTTTTGTTCGCGCTAGTACAAATCCGGCTGGAATGAACGATTATCTTGTGAATTAATTTGTCCAAAATCACTTTTCAGGAGGTAGGTACGAATGTATACGATATGGTTGTAATGAGGTAGAGGTTAAAATGTAAGCTAAAAATGTTAAACTAATAATAAAGGTAATAGGTAATCATCCTAATAGTAAACTAAAACGAATAATAAAGCTCATAGTTACAGAATAATAGAAGAATAATAGAAGTTAGGTACTTACCTATGCGCTTTTTAATAAAACCGGCATCCGGGAATTCCCATTGATTCAATAAACCAGTTTTATTAATTAACCGCATTTCTACAAAACAAAATGAAATTTCCTGTTTGTTCAGTGATATATTCCTTGTAAATAAGAGTAGGAAAGTGACTGCAGGTCGGTGCATCACGCTGAAGACGCAGTGACCAACAATTCAGTAAAATCCCACGTATGGACAACACTGTTATGACGACATTACAATTTCTAGGATTTTCCAATACAATTTTCTTGGAAAGTTGATCATCGGACTTGCTACTCTGAGCAATAACACCATTGGACCAATGGGTTAACAAGCTGAAAGAACACAAGTATTCTCTGAAAAACATACTGATGATAAGACTAAAGAAATGAGAAGCGTAACTAAATGTTTGTTTTGAGAATTTTAACCCTGTTTCAGTACCTAAAACAGAAAGTTTGGTAATACATTTCTTCACGCATTTTTCTATCCTTACTAATATTATAAATGCGAAAGTAATTTTGTCAGTCTGTTTGTCGCGCTTTCACGCCAAAACTACTCAACCGATTTATATGAAATTTGGTACACATATAGTCTAGAAAGGACATAGGCTACGAAAAAGAGGTTGAAAGGGGGGTATAAAAAGGTGTATGGGAGTAACGTCATTTTTAGAGCTAGAAGCTTAAAACTTTTTTTTATGTTGATTATAATAAATTGACAAATATGACATTTAAATTTTGTAAAAGATTTACCCTCAAGGTTGAGACAAGTTTTTAAGACACTATTCCATGCGGACGAAGTCGCGGGCACAGCTAGTTACATTATATTATAACATGGGTATTCAGGAATACATTATCTTCTGATTTATATTCATTGGTGTCTGTTTGTAATATCAAAATAACACCTTTTCACTGAATGCATACTCGTATAAAAGTACATACGACACCTATAGCAAAAAAGCGATTTAAAATTTTTTTGTCTGTCTGTCTGTCTGTCTATCTGTGTGTTTATTCCGGGTAATCTTCGAAACGGCTGGACCGATTTTGACGGGACTTTCACTGGCAGATAGCTGTTATGAGCAGTAACTTAGACTACTTTTATTTTAGAAAAACAAAATATTAAAAAATGGGTTCTGCCGCGTGGGCTCAGAACGCGGGAGCGGGCGTTTTTGTTAAGTTAAATTCCACGCGAACGAAGTCGCGGGCTCAGCTAGTAACCAATAAGTGATAACAGATAGGAGAAAATAATTCAACACGGTAACGATCGATTACGGCGCATCGTGAGGTCAGGTAAATCGTTTAGCGGCGCTTCCTCTTCGTTGCTCAATCGCGCCGGAACGCGCCGCACGCGAGGTTGCGTGCGCGCACCCGGCACCTCCATTCGTTTTCTTTACTCCACAATGTTACACTTAATCCTTCTCAAGAGGTTTCGAGACGGTTGGCAGCTTAAAACAAGCTGCCGAAACTGCTGCGGAGCTGCCCCTCTAGCCATGAGGCTTCGTCTACAATCGTTTCTACAAATCGTTACGCTTCATGTATGGAAATGACATAAGTCACGTGATCTACTAATCCACTTGTAAGGGGCCATTCATAAATTACGTCACACGTTAAGAAGGAGGGAGGGGGTCGACGAAGTGTGACATTGTGTGACAAGGGGTGGGGCGGGGACCCAAATTTTGTGACAACACATTTTTTTGACGTTCATTTTATTGAAAAATAATTTAAATGGAAATAAAAATAATTTCGGAACTGCTGTTTTAATTTCTAAATGTAAAATTGCAAAATATGTGACGTCACACTAGGTAGGGGGGGGTCTCCCAAATGTGACCAGCTGTGACAAGGACGGGGGAGGGGTCAAAGAATCATGAATCACGTAATTTAGCGTTTTCTAGAAACGCTTCTAAACGTACAGGCTGGTTTTGTTTTAATCGTTTACAATGTTTGCTTGATACTTAACTGCTACTTTAACCTATGATCGTCTCGGAACTCCCACCGCCTTATTAATAAACGTGGCATAGCGGGTGAATAGTTATACACTGAATTATCTCTTTCTTATATCAGTAATTTTACATTCGAAAGAAGAAGACAAAGCATGGTGTAACTGTACAACCGCTCACCAACATTTATAATTTCACGATTTAAACTCGGAAATTTAGAAGAATGACTTAAACCATCGAAGGTCTAAAACCATATCCTAAGACATTTTTAAGATTTTATTTTATACACGGCTTTATAACGTGTTTATTTTTTTATAATAATACCTTGAATGACGAGCTCATAGATAAGGAGGTATATTATATATTTAGGTTACATTTACATTGACGTAGGCTTTTGGGAAAGTTCAACTGTAGAAAATGATGGAATATAAACAGCGAATTGACCTCTTCAAGTTTGCACATGCTGAGGTCAATTCACTGTTTTCTAATGGTTGCCTATTGCAATTTTTTTAACAGCGGATTTGTATTATGCTTATTATTTATAATACCTATTCAAGTCAGGTAACTAATGCAAATCATTAAATACGTAAAATACGTACGTGTGTGTGTGTTCTCTTAAACGGCTTGACAATTTTTTATGTATTTATGGGATCGCATGAATGGTTCCTAGTTAAATTTGGACCTGGTAGGTGGTGTTGTTCTCGACATCCAGCAAATAAAATCAAAGTTTTATAACAAAAAAAGAGATCTTTCTGTCTGTCTGTATGTTTGTTCCAGCTAAACTCCGAAACGGCTGGACTAATTTTGACGGGACTTTCACTGCCAGACAGCTGATGTTATAAGAAATAACTTAGGCTACTCTTATTTTATCGAAGTACCTCACGGGTGCCGCCGGCCACAGCTAGCTGAACTAGCTTATAAAATAATCGCCGCGTTAGCTAAAAGTATTTATTGAAATGAATTAATGCTCGGTCCATTGATGTATATTTCAATAACGCAAATGATCTTGTCTCGACGATATTGGGCCCGTAATGACTGACAAAGGAAACAGGATATCCTGACTCACAACGCAAAGTTAAAAGCTGTGTTCGTTTACCCAATGATTCATTGGATATTGTGATAATCCATCTAATTATTAGTCATAAAGAATACTGTATAGCAAGGTAAATGCCCACCAAAGGTAATTTGCTTGATTTCATAGGGTATTTAGGAATCTTTTGATAATTAATTAACCCATGGGCTACCTACGCAGTTGCATCTAAAACATCTTAAAGTTTAATTTACCTGCTTTTTGTATAATTTTTTTATGTCAAGTTAGTCATATAGACACCGCTTGACGCACTGGTTCGAGCATAGGCCACTCGGCTCACTACACCGGGTGGTTACGGGTTCGATTCCCGCCAGGGTAAATTTCGGAAACGACCTTTTCGTAATTTGCCCTGGTCTGGGTGTCACTAGGATAACCCCTAGTATAGTGTACGGTACCCATAGTATAAGCATTGCTTGGTTTTTGACCGTACAGTTGGTGTACGAGTATTCGTCTGGCAATAATTTAAATAAAAAATAATTATAATACTTCTATATATATATAACTCAAAGGTGACTGACTGACTGACTGACTGACTGACATAGTGATCTATCAACGCACAGCCCAAACCACTGGACGGATCGGGCTGAAATTTGGCATGCAGGTAGATGTTATGACGTAGGATGCCTACGCCTACGCCTGCTAAGAAAGGATTTTGATTAATTCTACCCCCAAGGGGATAAAATAGGGGATGAAAGTTTGTTAAGTTAAACTCCACGCGGACGAAGTCGCGGGCACAGCTAGTTTTAAATATAAATCACCAACATTTCAAGCAACTCAATCAATATTATTATATTTTATTATTTAAGGTAGCCTTTCTATAACTACAATTCATATACGGACTGGCTCGATCGTGGTAGTACTACTCTCTCACAGATGATCGGCGTTATAGATACTAGGTATAGCCGCGTTTCGTACAATGTGAGAGACAGCAGCTCAACCTTCCTCCTTTCCCCTCAACTTCAAGCTGGCAACGTGCGAGCAACGCTTTTGGTATTGCATGCATCTACAAGCTCGGTAACTGCTTAACTAAAACCGGTTCGTACACTCGTTTGCCAACTGGGTTCTATTAAAGAAATAACGGGCGTAATAACTGGCCTAGTGAATATAAGCATCATACATTTGCCCTGCAGCGGTAATCTACATAATAAAATCGATATTCGATTATTAAAAATTAAGTAACCGCTCGCTAAAAGCCCTTGCTCTTATAATTTCGTGTCGCGACGTTTCGTTATGGTATTTCGTAATCGAATTCCTGTTTTTAATTATTCCAGTTGAAACCCGAGCACTTTCGCTGAAACTTTTGAAGTGAACGTCGACTGAGCCTGGCACTTAGCCGCAGGTATTGCTAAGTATTACGCATTTTCTGCGTTGCGATTGGTTTTGATCTGATTTAACAGAAGTGTAACTGTTTCGTAAAGATTTATTGCGACAGAGTGGTAAATTAAAACCAGTTTTGCATTGAAGAACTAAGGACATTTTTTGTGCATAGTAAAATAGGTCGTAAATATCAATAGTTAAAGTTAGATTATAAATACTAATTAACACTTATTAATTTGATCCACTAACTATTCTGATTTATACATAACACAAAGTCGCTTCCCGCTGGCTGTCTGTCCCTATGTATCCTTAGATCTTTAAAACTACGCAACGGATTCTGATGCGGTGTTTAATAAATACAGTGATTCTAGAGGATGGTTTATATGTATAATACATGCACACTGTTCATTTTAGAGCCGTGCGAAGCCGGGGCGGGTCGCTAATTTCACTATAATCCCAAAATTGGATATGCCTTGGTATTACTTTTCACACTGTGTATTAAAAGAATTTGGAAAGTGACTACGCAAGAGCCCACTCTACATATTTCTCACAAATATACATTTTTACACGTAGCTGTCATGAAATAGAAATCTGGACTAAAATATGGCCAAGAGCGTTTTGTGTACGCAACCGATAAGGTTCCGTAGTTCTTAGTTTTAGAGAAACGCCAACAGTCAGATGCCCGACCCGTTCCCCTTACTTTTGCCCGTAAAAATAAATCGATCTCAAATCTGAGACCGATCTTGAGTACGTTTTTGACATGTAATTTTGTATGACATTTCCAAGACCGTTCTCAGACTTGAGTTCGATTTATTAACAATACGGGCATATGTCTGAGCTATGAAACTGTGTTATAATAAAAAAGTTAAGCACATGATGAACACCAGTCCTCATACTTGACTTGTAAAATGTGACGAGTTTTTTTTAATAACTCAATTTGTGTTTTGTTTCTGTGATTGCATTGTCTATGGCGTGCAACAGACATACTTACTGTGACCTACAAACTCGCCTTGTCTCTTTGTGGCCACCTTGGCCAAGGTGATTGATTTCTTTTCTTAATTATGAACTGCTGAATGTGTACAATTATCTTTAGGCAATAGTTAAGAGCAAAGGAAGTACAGTCAATACAGAATACTTTTATAACCCTTTTAAATATTGTAATTTATGTTACGTATTATTGGGAATACGGCGCCGAGAAAAAGAGTTTTACACGTTATCCCATTTGAAGTTTTTAATTGCAGAACTAATTTATTTTGGGACGGATATACTTAGAAGATTTTTATTTTACACGTAAAAGATCAACTAGCAATCAATTTAATTTTAATAATAAATATTGACTGTACATAATAATAAATCTTACAAAAGTATTACAAAAATAAAAAGCCATGCAACTTTTTGAAAATGTTATCCTGAGATTTTGTACACGACTGTACACGCATGCCATTTATCACTTCTTCTATTGGGTGTATTGACAAACAAGGATAAAGGTAATGCTCAACCCGATCATTGATATGCATAACTACCAAGTAAATGGTGCAAAATGAATACTCAATCATCGAGAACCAGTCTGGATAAACTATCGACATCGATAAACAATCTATAGCCAAGACAGGTACTTATCCTGTGACTGATTCAGCAGTAACTTAGCAGTCTTTGTAATTAATAAATTTAGAATCTCTTAGGGACTCTGAGATCTTGGACATTTTTCATGTTTCAACGGAAGTCAATGGTTCGCCCAAAACCCTTGTTCGAATACTAATCAAATTCGCTCCGACCTATTAATTTAGTTTAGGTTTTATGAATAAAAATAGTCGCTGTAATTACATAAAAATAATCACATGATAAACACGAGTAATGTCAAATTTTAAGTAATAATTGGAGTGTTCATCACGTGATTAACTTTTATGTAATTACACAGTACATGTTTTTACAAGCTTTTATTTAACTTGCAATGTATGTTTGTCCGGGTGGAATCGTGCAACTGAATTTTTATATTCTTGTCGCTTAAGAATGTTAAAAAAAGCTTGACTTCAATATCCTTGGTTATAAAACAAACTACTTTTATTGGGCATTGTGCGATTTCTGCAAAATCAACGCACTTACGAGAATTATAAAATTACGTAAAAAGATAATAACAAAATCACAAAGACGGCAACAAAGAGAAGTCTCAAACTGATTTTAATAAAACACTTGCATTCCAATGCAAATAAAAATTATAGTTTCACTAGCTTCTCGCTGCAGCTTTGTTTGTTTTGATTTTATTTTATTGATGCCGACTTCAGCACCACCTATCGGTTCTAACTATAGCTAAGAACCATCCAGATGACCCCATCATTATATAGAAAATATCATCAAAATCAATCAAGCCGTTTAGGAGTACAATCATCACAAACACACGCACACTGGCATTTCACTTATACTCGTATAAAGATGAGGTATTACAGATTTTATCAGTTAAAAGCATCGCGAAAATATACCTACGCTATTGTTTCAAGTAACTGCAAATATAAAATTTACTTATTGCTTGTTCGTCATAAAACCCGCTTTTGAAATCTGTGAATAAATTGTGAATGGATGTATCCATTGATAAGTTAAACTAATAGTATTACCACACTGAAAACATAAATTGAAGCAATATCTAAACAGGGTGTTACAAAAGTCAGAAATAATAATTTATGTGCATATATAGTATCTGATAATGATATAATATAGAGGCCTAGTGAAGGCAGAATATATGTAAATGTCATATTTTCTGAGTAACAGGCTTTTGAATATTTATCACAACTTTCGTGATGGGGCATTAGAACATCTAATAGCATAGAAATCAGTGGTAGACACAAGAAAAGTTTATAAAAGTGTTACATAGGCCCGGCCATAGGCATTATTAATAAGTTGAGAGCGATCTTAGAAATATTATTCTTATGTCATACCAGTATAAAATACATGTCAAAAGCGTACTCAAGATTACTCTCAAGCTTGAGATCGATATTTATAATTGATAGGATTTCTATGTTTAAAAAATGTGTTCCAATTCGATAATTTTTGATAACATTCTTTATTATTTCGTACCATGGGAACACCCTGTACAACCCGTATATTGCTCAATCAATTTATTAATCAATAAATTAATCAATTAATTAATAAATAATCAATTTATATTTTCAAGCTATACGTATACATAGAAAGAAAGAGTTGACCACTGCTTAGTTTTGTGGTTCGAGCTAAGGCTCACGGGTTCGATTCTCGCCGACAATTTTTTTATTCAGAAATGGCCTTTTCTTATCTTCATCTTATCTTCATGTTGGTCTGGGTGAGTGCGGATTCGCGCCCAGACCAGTACAAACAGTACAGTACAAATGTACAGTATTATATGGCTAGTACAATAGTTGCTTAGTTTGGAACCTGGTGTGGTCTGGCGATATTATTATCTATTTACCCATTTGATTACAGAAGCGTGAATATGTACATAATTAATCTTGGGCTAACAATGATGCCTCAATTACAACACGCAATTACAGGCGGTAAGTATGTAAGCATTACAGATATTATTAACAGGCCGACGCTGATTTCTTTTTTAACGTAAATTACGCAGACCTAGTCATAACGCCAGCATAAATTGTATAATAGTAATGTTGGCCTCGGTTTTGCAGCGACTAGATTGATTTAAATTGAACAGTAAAATCTATCTAAGATTTTCACTTGCTGAACGGTGAGATATATTGTGAGGAAAGTTTGCCAACACGCACTGGGCCAGCGTGGTGGAATATGGTCTAAATCATTATAGCTGCGTTTCGCACGACGAGTGTGACCGCCGGAAGACCACCCCGCTCCCTTCCTCTCGCTTTGTCCCACTCCCCAAGTTTCCTTCAGGCAACGTGCGATCAATGCCTTTTGTATATTAAGCAACTACAGGCTACGGTAAAGAACTGCATAAGCTCAGGCAAGCCTTGTTTACCGACTGTAAAAATCGATATATAAAGAGGTAATGATTGGATTTTTATCTGTATACATAATAACGAAACAATATGCTTTTAGCGTATTACGTAAATCCAGGGCAAAATGATACTTTTGGAGACAGCAAAAAACAATTGCGTGGACGCGTAAAATTTTGTCAGAATTTTATACCTACTGATTATAGTATTGTATAATGGTGAACACTTCCCTCTTTCTTTTTGGTATACGAAAGCTCCAAAGGCAGGATGATCGAGTCCAGCTATCGACTGTTTAAATCGGTATTAAAGGCCTTCGCCTATTAGTATATTATCTAATATTGGCCCTTCTGGACCATTTTTTTTGGTTTATTCAAGAGTAGGTAATGTGTATAGGTATTGAGTGTTGGTGACTTTTCAATGGTTTGTAGTCCTACCCCATTCTTGAAGATATGTGAGAGATTGATAACTGTAAAAGTTATTCCATTTCAAATTCCCTAACGCATACCAAATAATTTGAATATCGAATAATTAAAAAAGTCAGGTGCGAACGTACGTAAATGGAGCTCACGCGCACGTTATGACGTAACAATCGGAGCGCAACGGTACAGCCTGTGGAGCAGATAGCTATAGTACCGACGATAGCAAAAGTGTCTGCCGACCCTGGCGCGCCCCCCTCCGCCGCTGGAGCGGGGGTTCCACTTCCAGCTCCCTTCACCTTCGCGCCACACGCCGCCGCCGAGCGACCAATGACCGCCCGCCCCGGCCCGGCGAAAGGTTTTATATACAAGTTAAATTCGCACTGCCAAATTGCTATAAGTTAAAATATAGGGTAGTCGGGCGGTTGACTCGAACGTCGTGCGCACCGGTCGTACGTCGACAAATTCGATCAATAAATAGGTGTACCTACTCGTGCGCGTGTTTCATACGATTTCGGATTATACGCGTGGAGACAACTCGTGCCGACAGGCAAATGCTGGAGCTTCGGAAGCCTTTTTAATATTTCGTTCTATAGAGGCATTAAACTTTGTGTGTTAAAATGGGGTGCAGTGGAAGATACTGTTTACTGACTCTGTTGTTGTGTCTTGTGTCCGAACTCGCAATTGGTGTGAGAGTCGTGCCGAAGCGGAAGAAAGGTAATTTATTTATTTTATTTATAAAATATACTTTATTTTTCAGTCAACAAACATTTTTAAAATTATATTATATAAGAATTTTTAAGTATTTGATCGCGCATTGAAAAATATTTCAATATTTTCGCACTTTTAAAATAATAAATAATTGAAGCTACTTATTTGCGTATTGCAGCTTTGAGAACTAATAGCGGCTATTGCACAATATTTTGGTTCGTTATTAAAATATATACAACACATATTAAACGTATGTCATTAGAATTAGCACACGACATTGGTTTTATTTCGTGTGGAATTAATTTGAATAAATTGCAATGAAAGTTGTAATGCAACTACTTACAGCTGATAGCAATTAAACTATTTTGCGGCACGAATTCATAATGACTAATTAATTATCTAATCCAAGTTCGTACTTGAAGAAAAGGAAACATCTATTTTCAACTTTATAATATGGTATCTACAGCTGAAATTGCTTATACCTACCACCTAATCGAGTATACACAGGTAAGCTGAAAATTCTATTCTTCCGCCAATCACAACGTCCATATTCCGAGAAAAGGACCATAAATGATTTTTATCATTCCTATTATTATGTTTAGTGTTGTATACTAAACAATTTGTAATTACAGCAAAGTTATTTTTACTAAAATTAACACTAGTAAATGAATGCACATAAATTACCCACACATCTAATCTTATCAATGAATTGTCATTCAGATTTTTTTATCATTGTTATATTTAAATATCTTTTTATACCTCATTTGTAAGTGTTTATACAAACACTCGCATAAACACATATATTTACATAAACCAAAACCTTAACGTATTCCACCGTTATTTATTTGTATTCCGACATAATTAATTTACTCACTAGACTGGCCATCATTGTTTTTTGTTCACATCAACTATTTTTAAACAATGTCGTATACCGTAGTAGTGTAAAATACCGTTCGATTAACAGTAATGCATCGTTTGTTGTAACTTTAATCCCTGAAAAACCGGCTCTCAATTATAATCCGGCCACTAAAGAATCGAGCCAAAAAGTTGATCTGCAAAAACACGTGAATAAATCTGTGGCTACAAAGATTATGGTGCAATATCGGGCAACAATAAAATAATTATACCGATAATTGGCCACCAATAAAATAAGACCATTAATGAAAAATATATGTACTTACAAATACAAAAGAAGAAAAATTATAACTTTCGAAAATCGTTTTCCTACATCATTGATTCATACATGAATTGATTGATTAATATGAATTGATCAATTGATGATTGGGTCTCGGTTACACAGAACTCGTTACCGATTGACAAAGTAAACTATCGTTTCCGTGTTTTTACCGCAAGAGAGCATCGAACCATTTTACAAGCTACTAAAAAGATAAGTGCTTTGGTTTTAAGAGGCTTTTTATTTGAATGATGAAAGCGTTTCTAATGTTCTTATGCCTTCTAACTTTATTAATATTTTTTCTCCATTTGTACAGTACAGTTTTAATAATTAACGCTAGGTGTGTAATTATATTAAAAAAAGCATACATAATATTATTTATTAATTTGAATTAATTAGCCTATATTTATTTCTAATTTACCCTGTAATTTAATACTCAACGTGAAATAATAAAGCTCTACACCAATTACTAATTTAGGTACGTACTAATTAAATTAATTATAAAACTCTGAAATTGCATTAAAATGTCATTGGAATCCACATAAAAGCTTTAAAAAGTGCTCTACATCGTAGCTCTACCCGTATGCTCTACAGAGCATACAGGAAATGTGTAACCATGCATCGAAGCAAAAAGACGTTCGAAACGTTGTACCTAATTAATTGTGGATTTCTGACATAGGTTTCATACTTTCGTCTTACCAACTAATAAGTTAGGGTCCAACCGTTTAGGGGCCCAACAATTTTTATCTAATGATTTTGACATACAGTTTTTTATTTCAGAATATTTACCTAAGAATGTTTTATTGGTCAACAAATTCTAACTCCAAACAGCTATGCAATTTTGTAAAAGATAAAATCATTTCTAAAGTCATCCCACAAGTCACCTAGCAAGTCACACTCAATACGTTTCTTATTTTTTTTTCAAAGATGTTGTGTGTGAACTACGAGATGACTTTTGATATGGATGGCGAATTTTATTTCAAAACCTCTACCTAATCTCATCTACTCTGTCATCACTCGATGACGCTTCGAACTCAATACTTTAATCTCACCGTGGATTCAGAAGTTATTTTCTCAAATCGACTTTAGACCATAGAGAATAATCTATCTTATTTGCATGCTTAAGTATTCCAAAGTCGTGAGACTTTTTCTTACGGCCCTAAGTGTTACTGTGTTACGTTCTTAAGCCACACTATTTATGCCAATTTAGTCTGCAAGGTTTAACGAATAGTGTCGCAACTAGCATAGCTAGAGTTCCACGGTTCACACACATCCTGTATCGAGGCGGTTGCCACATCATGTGATTCGCAGTTTCCGATTTAATTATCCGCGCACGGGAAGAGTTTGATTGAGATTAATGATCATTAGCACTGGAAGTTGAGAAGTACTGAATTAATTTCAGAGTTTGGTAATCAAAATATTAATTAAAATAATAATAATTTTAGTCCTTTTGACGCCCCACTCCTGGGCACGAGCCTCCCCTCAGCACGAGGTGATTCAGGCCATAATCCACCACGCTGGCCCAGTTCGGGTTGGCGGATTTCACGTCTTTCGAAATAGAAATTATGATTTGCACATAGATTTCGAAAATCCAGAGGTTCGAGCCGGGGTTTGAACCTGAGACCTGGTGGCAAGACGCGTGCTTAACCAACCGGCTATCACTGCTTATCAAAATATTATCAACTCCATTTTGCAACTTTTTCTTTATAAATTGAAAAATAGTATATCTAAACAAGGATTTCGTTCAAGACATATTTGATTGCAATAAAAACTACATTGCACCAAGTATCTTAAAATTTGTTTAAGGGCTGTATTAATAAATCATTTTCAAGTCCGAGAGCGCTCTTGAGTACGCTTTTGATGTGTCATTTTGTCCTGGAATGACATAAAAATTTAATTTTAAAAACCGTTCCCAGGCTCGAGATCGATTCATTAATATGGGCCAAGACTTCTAGTCTCTCTAGCAAAAGTATTCGGAAGCGTCTTCATGTTCATCAGTGAAGAATTCTGAAAAGTCTGCATCTTGTGAAGAAGTGAACATAATATTAACGACAAATTTAAATTCAAATCACAATTCACTTCTAACTTCGATTCGCTTCCATTCTTGCGATTGTAAGTCACTCAACAACATTGTAAGTTAGAAAACGTCCTTCGCAATAGACTGTCGTAGACATTAGCACTAGTTTTTAACCGGTTTCTAGAACAAGGATTGTGGCGGGGTATCCGGCACCCAACATCCGACGCTGACGTTCAACATCCGGTACCTACATACAATTCATACATCTTAATATGGCCGATGTATGAATGGCCATTCATGCAAACTTAATGCCATATTTGATTGGTAGAAATGAAACTATGCCAATAAATTACTTTCAGAATACAAGGTAGTCACTACGGCTCAAATATGGGCTGGCTAGACCGGGGTTGTACCACCCTCTCACAGAATAACGGCTTAAGGCTAAAGCGCCCATCTAGCCCGCGAAGTTCAAATTTTGTAAGATCTTTTAGAAATTTTTCAAAATCTGACAATAATAAAAGGCACATTTTGTAATTCGCGACAAAGACCGTGTGCAGTGCATTTTTTAATATATCCAACATACTCTAAAACATTTCAAGAACGACAGCTATCCAGATAATCCAAATATACAAAAATAGCCAGCTATTTTTGTATATTTAGTGATTAACTAGTATCATATCCACCGTGATAATATTTAGAGTAAAATAAATGTATTAATAAACGCACTGCATACTGTGTTTGTCGCAAATCACAAAATGTTGTCTTAAATGTTTTCAGATTTTGGATAAACTATAGAGATACTCGAAAATTTTGAATTTCGCGGGCTAGACAGGCGCCTTCACCTTAAAGTAGCTAGTATAACTTCGTTACGTAAGATGTGTGTGAAATCCGGCAGACCAACCCCCTCCCTTACCCTATAGCGTTTCAGGTCGGCAACGTGCGGGAAATACCTTTGGTATTACAAGCATCTATAGGCTACGGTAACTGCTTAACAACAGGCGGGTTATACGCATGTTTGCTGACTTCGTTACATAAAAAAAAACATTTAAGAACCAAGTGTAAAAAAGTCCTGTGGAAATTTTTTTTTTTTTCAAAAAAAGATAAGTGTGTGTCCCATAACTACGAGTAGTATTCCTTTTAGTCCCTCCAGCTTAGATGGAGCTTGAGTTCACGTCTATAGTTTAACGGCCAGGATGGGGATCGAACCCGAAACCTCACAGCTACCGGGGCGGCCCCTCTAACCACATGGCTATTGAGGCTTCATCATATAATTTTCCCACACAGCAAGTGTCACAGACAATAACTCTTACTTCATTATGTTCAATGCACATCAAATCATTTCACTACAGCACTAACGATCAGGTACATTCAAGGATTTATCATGACATTCTTAAAGGGATTATAACAATTATACTATAATATATTGTTAACTCATGTAATTAAGCATGCACCTATTGACTCAGGCATATTAACATTTACCCACCTTGGTAGTAACACAACCGTGCATGGCATGAATAGATGCACCTCCTGACCAAATACTGTCATTATTAATGGCAAACATTTGACATTCAGATAATTTATTAGATCATAGAAAATAAATACAATGTAACATGTGGCTAAGTAATTTCAAATAGACAAACACTGAGAAACATGACTGCAAATGATTTTTGTCGTTCCTATACAGTAGTTATTTTTAGTTAGGTATATTTTATTTACTTAGTTATTTTTTGTAAACTAAATGATCTGTATTTGGACTATTATTTATGAATACGAGGCATTACATAAACCTTTGCTGTTATTACAAAATGTTTGGTCAAAGATAAAAATACAGAAGAACCACTAAAAATATTTGATGTCCTTTTTCTCAGTGTAGAGTTGGATGTACACCCTTTAATAGAATCATATTATTTATTATTTACTTAAATATGTCTTACGTAGGAACTCGCACTAATTACAAAAATCATTACAACAACCAATCGACACCCAGCATCACCAATAGCTGCGTATATTATATGAGACCCAATAAACTTCAATCTTTCAACAAATGCTATCGCTAGAGCCAATAACAGACATTAAATAAAAATATAGATAATATAGAGAGACTGGCCATTAGAGAGTTTCCCCGACTCCGCGCCTCACATGCAACATCCGATTTTCTACGTTTTCCAAATAATTATCCTCTTGCTGCATACTTGATAGTAACAAACTTTGAACGCGCCGACAATCAGTTTTGCTATCTCCCTTTAGTCACGTGTTGCCAGCTATAAATTACTGATGTAATCTTAAGAAAACGTCTGCACCCAGCAAATGTGTTCAGTTTTTAATTAATAGATACTTATTTATTTAATCGATTTAAATCATAAGTTCAGTTTAAATTATATCTCGAATTAAGTGTATAACTTAGACAAATATTAACTGTACTTAAGTGTTCTCATAGAAAATCATAGAAGACACACTCATTATAGAGTTTTGAAACTCGATACAGGCATTTTCATCTCAGAGAATATAACTAACAAGCCTCATCCACAAATAATCTACTGGATAAACAGACAAACATCTAAATCTTGTTAAAGAAATGCAATATCGAATATCATACACACTAAGCAGCAGTTTCCGGGTGATAATATCTTCGTAAACTCTATATTTCTGCCAATTATGAGGGCGTTAACAGACCCCGGGCTGCGTTATGAAATCGGTAATCATATTCACAAAGTAATCACTTCATCCTCAGGCGGAAGGTGTGTTAGCAATGAAAAAAGTATTGCCTGCATAATATAACTATTAACAGTGCGTTATCAGCAACAAAGAACTACAGTATATCCGGGCTTTACTTAATTAACATTAGCACAATAATTAATGTGTTAATTTTATTTAAAACTAACATTGGCTTTTCTATTATTTTTTAAACATTATACTGTAGTTTAAACAATAAAGTACTTAGTAATTGATATGGCGTTTTCGGATTGTTGATTTAAAAATATATTCTTTATTTTAATTAAAGGCAGATTCGTCAACAATTTATTAAAATTTCAAATAAGAAGCAATAACTTATTAAATTTCAAAGGCCGCAACTTTCGAAATGAACATACAAATTTCTTAAATTATAATAATTTATATTAATTCTGTATAATTTGTATGATACATTAAAATATTTATGAAACTACTGAGCAACGGATTATTGTGTAATACGTCGAAAGTGAAATTGAAAGAAAACGAGACGGGTCTATGGCTAGCTGCGTTTTCCACGCATAAAAGTAGCAGTAAACATGAATTTACATACTATGACATGCGGTTACGTGTTTGCAATGAAACCACTTGGTGACGATCTCATAATACTAATGAGGAAATTATTTTTATTCGTGAAATTGACGCTTTTTAATAATACTTCATTTTAATACTCATTTATACGTCAAACATTTATGTATCACATTGGTACATAAAATATTTTGCACATTAATAAATAAATATTGACCAACTACATAAAAAAGAAAGAAAAAAACAGAACCTACCAAAAAAAACTGATGTTATATATTTTTCTGTGTTCTGTTCTGGTGGCAAATTATTTAATCAATTTCTGTTAGAAAAAAAAGCATTACGTATTTTTTTCATCAGTTTTGCCATTTACAAAGTCACCACGCAAATTTTCGTGCATTATTAAAATAAGACCTATAAAATAATTGTAGAGCGGCAAGCATTTACTGTGTAATTTTTCATATATATTTTTTGTTTCTATGTCATTACAAACGTTGGTAATCGCACGTATTTTTTGCTCTAAAATGTCGCAACTCACCAGGTGTCTCAGGCAAACGATTCCGGCACCTAAACACGTAGAATAGAGAGTATGCTTCATTCAGATTCTGCAGATGTAACACCCGAGACAACTAGAGTGCATTATTCATTTGCCTCCCGGTGTTAGACTTTGTTAAAACGATTTCAATTGATAAATAATTCGATCCATGAATCTATGCGTTAGGTACATAATAGCCAACAGACATGGTACCACACTCTACAATTACAAGAGACTCTACACACGTTTATTCTCATGCTTATAGCGTATTATTTTTTGCAAATGAAGATGCCGTTACTAGGAACTAGACATTCCGATACTCTATTATAAGCTAGAGTTTATAATTGATGTAACTTACCATACATACCTAGCTATAAAACTCCGTCATAATTGTTGGCAATTTATGTGAGGCATTGGTACTACATACAAAAACTGTTTGTCTACCGATTGGCTATTGAAGCATGTTACCCCGGTCTAACTTTCAAATTTACAAGCACGCCTCGTTTTAAATGCTATGGAAGCTGTAATTATGTCTAATTAAAAGCCCAAACAAGTCGACTCTACCACGGATTTCCGTTCATTGGTTCAAGTTGCGTCTAAGTACTGCTGACCAATCACATTTCCTGCAGAATTACCTCATGCTTCTTCCCATATTAACACCCGTAGAATATATCTACATGCGCTTTCAAGAATCCTAGCAGCCGTTTGTGTTACAAAAATAACTTTTGGCTGGAATCAAAACCACACAAAAACAAACTGGGTAAGTAACTGCACACTGAGTATCTGACATTATTATTAATCTGTGTCGAATAGTGACGATAGTTAATGTAGATTGACTTTTTGCTTGAACTTTAAGCAACATCCTCCGCTCGTCCGCTCATCCGATGAGACCGCAAACCGGCCACGGTTTGTAAGGCCGATGGCCAAATGATTAGATTGGTTACTGTAAATCTATATCTATAAAGTGTACAGGTACCTAACGATATAACAAAGAGATGATGATTTAGTTTGTTCCAAGTAAACTATTGGAAATATCAGATTTTTATATTGTTCTTTTGTATCAAAACTTCAACCGACTGCCGCGGAAAACCCGCACGAGTTAATAAACATTAAATATTTCCAAAAAACCAGCGAATTTTCGATGTTTCTGCGGAAATGTTGGAAATTTATGCGTTTTTCAAGAAAATTTACCTGGTACAGAAGTCGATATAGTTTGCATTTACATTGGCAAAGACACCACCGTGGATAATTCTCGCGGTTTATCAATCTAGCTAAATAGCTATATCATCACATCCCTTTACTTAAAATAAAAGCAGCCTCGTCTAAAGGCCTACATGATTAAAACTGTAAATCATATATACACTTTTTCGAGCCTAATACAATAAATACGATGCAACTAAAAAACTAATATTAATTTCATTAGATAACCCTCCCAGCTAACGGGGACATCTTGATGGACGGTGAAGTCTACGAAAACCGGACTTCGTTATTTAGTGGCTCATTAGCTCTGCAAATATTCATAACCTGTTAGTTTATGCAATTTTAAAGATACGCTTGAAAAGCTACGTATGATTTAGTGATGATGGATTTAGTGGTTTTTTAATGGGCACTAATACAATTATTTTACACAAGATATTTCACTGTAGTTACGTAGAATTCAGGATCGCAAATATGGATAGCAAACCTTTTGAATTTTAGGCATCTGTCGTTTAATAGCAGATATATTAGTTAAGTCGCTATTATAGCTGAGTGTCGTACGATGAGTGAGAGAGCTGGGCCCTAACCACGCTAGCTACTCAAATCGTAATAAAAAAGCAAACGCTCGCGATCACGTTTAAAACGCTCCGCTTTTGAAGTTTTGCTGACACGAGCTTCACGCTTTCTACTGACATTGATATGGTATGGTGTCAGCAAAACGTCAAAAGCGGAGCGCTTGAAACGTAATCGCGAGCGTTTGCTTTTCTATTACGATTTGAGTAGCTAGCGTGGTTAGGGCCCAGGAAGCCCAACCACTCTGTCCCACTCTCCTTCAGATCGGCAAAGTGCTAGAAAGGCCTTTAGTTAATATATACAAGCACCTATAGACTATAGCTGTAGACTATTGTAACTGCTTAACATCGGGCGTGTCTTACGCTTATTTAGCGACTAAGT
Source organism: Notodonta ziczac (assembly GCA_918843915.1). Lineage (NCBI taxonomy): Eukaryota > Metazoa > Arthropoda > Insecta > Lepidoptera > Notodontidae > Notodonta > Notodonta ziczac. Next base: position 9,536,184 of record OU974043.1, on the reverse strand, counting down.
TAAAAAAATACATTTTAAATTTTAGTGCAAGTATGCAGTCGTTCACACGGTCAAACCGGCACTGATAAATTTCTATACATTTTACTATTAAAAATACTACCATTATCAGTCAAAAATGTGTAGACAAAATGGTGTCGGTTTCTTCGTGTGAATGACTGCTACCGTGTCTAACAATTACCTAACTATCAGTATCGCATATTATGTCATACAGCATACTTGGAAAATTCATATAATTAATCCGCTTCATGTTCCGCATGGGTCGGTTTATTATGATACCTACATACAATTTAATAAACCACTCATAACTGGCGTTCAAAACATATATTTATTTACATAATAAAACGTTTAATTGTTTTCTTTAGTATACAATGCTAGATACTTACGTAAGTACATATAGTAAATAAATATCGCCAGACTGACACTCAAACTGTATGGTCTCAAACTTAGCAATAAAACAATGGATTGAGGGCGATCCCAGTGACTAAAGGCCATTTCCGAAATTTACCCCGGCAGGATTCGAACCCGCAACCACCATGTGCAGTAAGCCGAGTGGTTTACGGTCGAACCACTGCCCCAAGCGGTCGTCATTTATATTATATTTTCAGCAATAACACATACTGAGGTGTTGTTGCTGAAAATATTTTTCGTTCCACGATTTTTATAAAACTCCACCAAAATGATTAACAAACCTTAGGGCAGGATATGATCCTTATTGATCTTAAAATTAAAATACATTTTCAATCGCGCTAATTCTGCAGGCCACAAAATAGGACAAACAATTTTTTTCATAACTGCAGCATCATAAATCAGTGTAAATATATTATTGTGTCCCCAATTGACATTATGTATCAAATTATATTTGCATTTTAATGTCTATTAATCACTACGCACATTTCAAAGCGAATATATTATATACTTATAATTGGTTTCCAATGATGTAAAACATTTTAGCTATTTACATAAATTCACTTTCGACATGTTTGTTAAGTCAGTGTAAGATTAGATAAGTAAGTATTTTATTTGAATGTTTACATATATGCGGTAATTCACACAAATAAACCGACTTCATTCCGTTTATAACTTTTGGACAGTCAGTGTATACATTTGTAAACGTTTTTACATATTTTTTATTTTTTCTTAATGAAGCTAGTATGAGTATCGTAAGTAGGTTACAATGAAGTAGAATATAAAATAAAACAATAAAAAAACTTAATTTAAACAGGCTAGATAGATATAAATATATACCACATAGATAACTACTTTAATTGGAACATGTACATTTTATCTCCACACACTATTTAGTTATATGATGATAGTTGTATTAGTGCGTTGAAGGTTAGAACTTTGGTATACAAAATTGAAAACAAAATAAATAAATGTCACCAGGCTACTAACTAAGCATCGCTTGCTCTTGGAATTTAATTGAAATATATCACCTAAATAGTTACAAAAGTGTAACAAATATGTCGTCTCAGTAGTCCATATCATTGAACTCGATTGTATGTATAAACAAAGTATGGTTTGATGTGTGTTTGCTTTATTTTTAGAACAAAAATAGAAACAAATTCACAGGAAAGCAAGCAAAAGTGGGTATAGATGAGAATGTACATTACATTGTTTCGTGTGAATTAATACAATATTAATACAAAATGGCTCGCACCTCTGGGTTACTAGTAATGTGATAAACTAACATTGTTGATAATCTTTAATTTTAAAAAATAGTCTGCATGTGTACCACGAATCCGTAGATTAATGGCACGTTCAATGTTCACTCGACAATTCATCACGTAATCGAAACGAAAACCGCGCATTAGTCGCTTTCTTTAGATCGATGTGAATATTCTAATCACACGGCACGTTTTCACCGAAAACCGATGTTAAAATCTCCTTTCTATTTAATGGTTATTCATTACGACCATGCGATCCCAATTTTTATTCCAAATTCGTATTTATATAGTGGGGATAAAAGTTGTCTTTATTTTAATCGTTATTGGATAATGGTCGCCTCACTATATTATCCTCAATAGTGAAAAAATATCATGGTCAATGACTCACGGTCATTTTATTGTGGTCTTAATCCTTTATGTAGGTAGATAAAGGTTAAGTACCTGAGTTTTATAAAAGAGTTACCTAGAAGGTATATCAGCAAACTAGGTACATTATTATGTTATATATTCATGTCAGTCCACATAATATTTTCGTTGCACAATTTTAATAAGTTTTCTAAAATCATTGAGCCGTGAAATATTTATTTTCGAAACATGTTGGCCGCCCAAACTGTGCCTAAACATCGAATCTTACAAGTGCATGTAACTTTTTCGGTTAGTTACGAAAAATTTAAATGTAGTTTGTTAGCAGCGGAGAAAACCAATTTGTTATATCTCAGTATGTAAGTACTGATACAGCCTGAGTAGGCAAAGAAATAAGTAAGATACGGTAAGTTTGCATAAGCGTCTTTGTGCTGTCTCTACTTTTTGACAGCATAAAATAAAGACAAAGTTATAATTCGGTGTAAATATTTCATCAGTACAAACGAGTGGTTAGATATGGAAAAAAACTGGTCAATAACGAAAAAGATAAGTACATTTTTTTTATAAAATAGCGGCAACCTATAACCATTCATAATTCCCAATTCAAATTACTCATTGAACAAAATACACATTCGAAATCTGTTGCTCATAACAATCTTAGGTAGCGAATAATTATCACGGCTACTGAATGAACGAACAATGACTCTGCGGTCAGCGCGGGCGCAGCCGTAGACCGTCAACTCTTGCGCAACGAGCGGTGTGATCGTAACACATATGAGCAGTGTTACCATGTTACAATTTATAAAATCAGGACAGAATAAATAATTGTACAACCAGACTTTCTTAGTTGGCCATATTGCGAAAATGCTTGCTCCAATTATAACTATGTAACATGAAGTTACTAACTTCGCTACAAGTAATTTTTTTATTGGTACTAGGGCCACCACACTCCAAACACTGTTACTTTAAGCCATTATCGGCAATGGTGACCAAAATGATGCCGAGGTTTGACTCTCGACTAGTCAATCTCAGGGAAAAGCTTAATTGCATTTGAACCCACACGAATTTAATCGAAAGAAAGAATAAGAGGAGTTGACTGAAAATTATGCATCTCTCTCCATTAAAAACCTTTATGAATCCTTGAAAGCTATAACTGAACGACGCCTGACGGCTATATAGTTTGTATTTTGTAACTCAAACAACTACAACTGAAATGTGACAAATTATAAACAAAATATTGAAAGTAGTACCACTCAGAAATCTCAAGACAAAATATGCAAATGGTCACACTATAAATGGGTTTGGAATGTAGATTGAAGGCCTGTTTGAGAATCCACGTGATTGATTTGACTGTGAGTCGTGCAGAGAGAAAATAAGTATGATATAACATAAGTAATAAGAAATATGCTACTAGTTAATCAGTTTCATTAAGTACTTCTGGTTGCCCGAAGGCTCGTCTTGGCATCAAACGAGTGAAATTTGTACCAATAGGTTTCTCTAATTATTGTCTAATTCACGGATTTCGTGCACTTTATCAGGTGCTAAACGATGACGATGAAGAAGAAACCAGCACGTATGGGGTAACTTGACCACAATTCAAATTACATGTGATTTTGACAAGCACCTAAGGGTGACCAACCATTCGGCCGTATGAAGCGTCAAGGCCCGCTAAGTGGACGGTTAGGATACTAATATCATATATTTTATATAGAAAGTTATCACTGTCTATGTTATTTTTAAGATGAATACAAATTCAGTGACTGCCTATTAATATTCTATTCCTACGTAATTATAAAATTCAATTATCTTGGTACCTACCTGTTTACAACCAGTCTCACTCAACACCTCATACATACTTGTTCTAGACCAAGATATTATAGAACAGTTGAGCACAATATACTATACTTGTTTTAATAAGCTGTTATTGAAACTCTCACTTTGAAAATGCTCTCAATTGACCGTGTTTTTAATTACATAACAAAGTCAATAATATAAATGAGTGCAGAAGCTTGGCCGCCTAATTAAACATAGCATTTTTAACACGTAAAAATCCGTGTCAAACCGAAACGCATTTGCGTTATGTAACATCGAAATCTTCACTTTCCCTATGCGTATATGTCTACCCGGCAATGTCGATCAGACTTAGCGAGTAGAAAATGTATCCACTTATATGCATAGTTTGTTAATTATAGAGACTATTTTACGCACACCTATTAAGTTGTCAATTCACGCTTTATTTATAAGGGGAAAATGAAATTGATGTATGTCGATGTGTTACGCTCTTATAACTATATAATACAAGTATATTAATTATGCGCGCTGAATGTTTGTTAAATCTAAGATAAGCATTATACCTTACTTTAGTAAGAGCCGGAATTAATTTTACGTTTTCAGAAAGACTTGAATGGAGTTAAATTTCATGCTTCTTCTCACACATTATTTACGTTTTCAAATTCTGATAATGCATTTCATTTCTGGGGTGCTACTCTCATCAAAAATCTATATATCGTGACATTCGTATCGTCGAAGCGTACTATTAATTCCATATTTGTCTGCCGTCGTGTCAATTTTTAAACGAACAATACAAAATTATCGGTAGTTCAGACGATATACGACGGTAAAAAAATTGAATTTAGAGTAGTATTCGGAAATACGGATGTCACGATATATCGATTATCGTTGCTAAGAGTAGCACCCCAGAACTCAAAAATATATCCGTCCCTTTTGTACAACTTATCACGTTATATTTACATCTTGTCATCCTTTCCTTTCTTGCTTTATTTTAGTTGTATCTTTATTTATTAATCGGAAGTCCGTACAGAACTGCCTGCAGGCTTGAAAACCAATCTATTCGTTAATTGCTGTTATGAAATTCAATGTTCTTATTGGAACTCGATCCGTTCCGTTCCACATCAGTTAACATTCGTTCGTTTGTGACAAGTGTATTTAAATCCGGTTGGCAACAAGGAAAACGTCATGTCTCTGTCACATTCACTGACTAAGGCTACATACGTTAATTAATTGTGGCAGAGAACAGTGTCACTTTTGAGAATCTGGATTGAATCTATTTGGTATAACTTTTGATGGCTTCACTCGAATTCTACGCGCTCCGTCTACGTTATTCTTTTCTTCTGAGTCTCTTAATTTGATATAAAACATTCTGTGTGTTAGTCTGGTGATATGTACCTCTTTATTTATGTGATCTGATAAGCAATATCAAAGTTCTCGTTCGTTTAAATTATATATTTAACCCGACTAACTATCTTAATAGATAGATAACTCTCTATTTTTCCACTACATAAAGAATAAAAAAGGCAACAGAATAATTTTTAATGAAAGTATTACCATGGGCGGCCTTATCGGTAATAGTGATCTCTACCAGGCAACCTTTGGATGGAGAGGTATTGTAGAACTGGCAAAAGAGGGGGCTGTACTTAATTAATATTACTAAAAATACTATCAACTATACATCTAATATTTATCTATAATTTACAATATTTTATACCGCACAGTCTACTAAACCACTATGCTTAGTAATTCTAGGGGATTAGGAGTAGGGGCGTACATCCGTCGCATGGACCGTCTTGTCAATGTTACCAGTTTGCTTGCGTATAATTTAAAACTTTCTCTCAAGACTGTCCAGCTCGGCAGGTAACCATTGACTCGGATTTCCCTTTCTTACGGCGAACTTTATCGGACTTATTATTATAATACTTGCAATGTTCATTAGAAGAGTGAAACGTAAAGGGGTAAATGCACCAGTGTGCGTCACTGTACTTACTGCACAGTGTGCGGCACTGTACTTACTGCACAGTGTGCGGCACTGTACTTACTGCACAGTGTGCGGCACTGTACTTACTGCACAGTGTGTGGCACTGTACTTACCTACTGCACAGTGTGGCACAAAAGTTTATCTCGGTGGTAATGCACCAAATTTGTAAGTTGGAAACAATTACTCTTAGGTATGTGATATCGTAATGGGTTTACAATGTACATGATAAGACTATATTTAGGGCGCTATTTGCATTACCACTATCATTTAAATACCTAATAAACCTTACTGAAATTAACTAACAAGATACACATAAGTACCTAGTTGAAATTCTATGTAAATACAAGTAAATACCTAATGTCTTCAATTTCGTTTCCCAAAAAATTACAAAAACGTTTTCTGTTTGCATAAGCACTAACCGACATCAAATTATAAAGATTGTACATTTTTTGTACAGAGTTTAACAATCAATATATAGTATTGTGCTTGTTCACAGTTTTATCAATCAGTACTGTGATTTTATTATTTATTTCTGAAAAGCCATGCCACTTACTACCTTATCTTAAAGGTATTTAAATGCTACGAATAAAAATCTAAATAATGCTTGTTGCCAAGAGCTGTTACGATTAGAATAATATGTCGGTATAGAGGTTCGTCCACACTATGTATAGCTACTTGTATCAAATTCTTAACTTGTGCCGAAACCACGTTACGATACAAATAAGATCTAGTGCGGACGAACCTTTATGTTTTTCATAACATTGCAAATAAACTCGAGCATGCGGATATAAACACACAATCCATATTCAAAACATTTGCTAAGGTAGTTAGTATTCCAAGGAATGACTAAACGCATTCTTAAAAAAAAATGTATATAAGCACCTAGTCAAAATGCGGTATTCGTGAAATTTGGCTTCGTCTCGCCGACGACAGTCAAAAGTCATTCATCTAATTACATACCCACACTTTCTATGATTCTGTCATTAGCATTTGTCAGACTATAAGTACCTACATGTGTATAACATTATCTTAGCTTATCTTACAACATTTTGTTAGTATAACTAACTTAGTTCGTTTTATTTTACATATACGGAGGATTGTACGATTTTAGGTCATTTTGGGACTTAGGGATTTTTTAGTCATTGATTATCTTATCTTAAAACTAGTACAAAGGAGATATGGTGAACTGACACCGACTTTATTTTTCGAAATCTACGCACAATACCGACCACTTCCCTAGCAATTGTTATATTTCGGTACTATAGAAAATTGACAAACGACCATAAATCGTCACGCACATTCTCCATTAGCTCACGATTCAGTAAATAGAAAAATATAGAAAGTAATGTCAAGTTCCATGGCGTTCTATAGAATAAAATCGATTCTTCGCACCCGCTATGTCAAATTCGAGTTTATCTACCAGAATAATCGATTTGCGGCCGTAATCGAATGTTTGCGTTGGGATGGCATGTTTCTTTTGCCTACCTACGCATCGGTACCGGCCGTGGCTGGGTCAAGTGCGGCATGACCGTGGCATCAAAATCGTCTTAATCCTCAATTCTTGACTGTCATTGAACTCGACATCATAATTACGTTAAAGTAGACCACGATTTATCTGTCTGTAGAAAAAACTTTTAGAATTAAGTTGTAAGTTTGATTGTGCATAAGGCAAAAACGGGTGCAAAGATTTTAATATCATTTGAGCCAGGTGTAGGACCAGAATGTTGTATAGGTTACTTCTCATATTTGAGCTTTACGCCAAAACCGTCGGTTTTCATAAATATAATTATATAGAGTTGATTAGTTAGTACTACTATTAAGCCTATTTCTCTTTACGGTGTATGTTGAGCATCTGGCTAAAATATATATGTTAGGGGGCCACAAGTCTTCCATTTCTAGTCTTAACAATAAAAAATAAATGGTAGCAGGTGCGAGTTTAGTTTAACTTTTTATATCGGAAATTAGCTACCATGTTATAAATAACTGTACAGTTCTTAGAATTAAGTAAGTTCTTTAGAATTAATAAGAACTAAGACTAATTTTATAATTTACTTTTACAAATCACTCATCTACAATATCTTAGGCATTTCATTTTACATTACCGTTGCTATATATTTTTTAAAAAGGTAGTCAGTTTATCTAAAGAGTTACATGTGTTTATGTATTGGCATCTGACCGACGCATAAATGGCTTCAAATTGTATTCAGTTATTCGATTCGGTATTTATTGGAACGATCTAGTTTCTGTACAATATTGAGAACAGCTGGTGCGCTAGTGCTGTTCCCATGAAATTAACTAGGCATACAATCTTACACGGTAATCTACATCGCATGGTTACTAGGACAGGATTAGATTAAACCTCGACAATTCACCGCAGTGGATTACAAACATGATCAAAGTGTCGATGAGAATCTTATAGAAAATGAGGTCTCGGCTCTATGTAGCAACGGCCCGCGACAATTCGTTGTCATTTCAACTTGTACTAACACAGTAGATTATTAACACTTTCACTATTTTATGTAACTTGTCGGCCTAATAAGTATCGATTTATCAGATTATCTGGTAAAGTGTTGTGAGAAATTGCCACCAATCGTGAAGTAACCTATTAAATTATCATTGTCCTCGAGTGTTTATATAGGAAGTACTTAATAAAACGTTGAGTGTTGCTCTTAATACTTGGATAGAAGAAGCAAAACACAATGTAAACAATTATAAGTTCAGCGATTATTTTCAAGTATTTATTAATTAAATATAGATCAAATCATATCGCACATTTACTTGTTCAATGATAACAGGACTAGTATATAATATTGCTGTTTGTTTAAGAAGTTCCGTTTACACCCTCTAAGGCCAAGTAAGCCTCTAAGGTCTAGTTAACCAAATTTAACATTATCGAGGCTAATGATTGGCTGTACAGTAAAAAAGGTATGTGGAAACATACTCAGGAGAGAATTGCCCAATCCTCGAATGTCCATTACTTTTCATTCAATCTCTATAATAACAATTAACTTATTTCTCTATAATACATATATAATATCAAAGAGTTTTTATAAATAAAATTAACGGTATTATAGTTCCAATGAGATAGGATTTACTTTTTTTCCCGAGCAATCTACAAGTTAATTCACAATAAAATTAATTACTTGTAATTATGATTGATAAGGAGTCACTCTGTTAATGTATTGCTTTCTTAACTCTCCCCCTTTTTATGTTTCAATTTCGGCCATCACTTTCAGTCAACTCTACATATCTAAAGAACTCTATAATGTTTATATTTATTTGCAAATTATTATGTAAAAAATACTAATATACATGTTTATTCCTCATAATCGCTATGTATTTATGTAAAATTGCGTTTATCATACAAATTGCCGATTACTACGGAAATCAAAGATTAATAATAGGTCAAGATTTAGAAGCTGACTTCAACCATCATTTGCACAATTTGAAAGTATTTTTTTTATCGTGCGTGATATATTTTTTATTATCATGTATTTATTTACCTAGTCTACCATTTATATTTATGGATAGATGGTAAATCTAAACGAACATATATGAATAAAGATTTTATTTAAGAAGTAAACTTTTTTTTTGTTAAAAATAGACACTGCGGGGCCTCAGCAATGCTAATGATATCCAAATAAAAATGTCAATATGTTCATAAACTTCTGTTACCGTTCCGAAAGTATAATTTCTCTGCGAAAGTTCGATTTTGGGACGAGTACAGTAACACTTGTGTAATGTTGTCACCATTTTCTTTTTCAAGTATTTTAGCTCTCTCTGTAATCGCAAGATTATCATCTAAAACTATCGCCGTAACAAACTCGCCCCATGTTTTTATAGCGTGTATGTCTATTTTTATGTTTGAGACGTTAAACCAGAAATATTTGACGATGTGCATCATGATCCGATAAAAAAAACTCTATTTCATTTATGTTACGAGCAGGTAGAATGTAATGCAGGTAGGTTAGTACTTACCTATTGGAATTAGTGCATGCAATTTATTTACGCGGAAACATTTGTACGTATCGCATAAGTAACAATTTAAATTTCAAATAATTACACCCTTTTTAAATTTATACCGACATGCAAAAAATAGACCGTAAGTACCAAATGTTAAGCTTCAAGGTCTTTAAAAGAGGAAGTGAGTGCACTTGTTTAGTCACAATTACATTTAGTAATTATTTAAACTAAACATATGTAAAGTTGGTTTCATTTGAATAAAAAATCAACGATTCGAATTATGACTTGTTAGTGTCATTGAATAATATTCTCTCTTTATATAATCCTATAATTAGCCTACGAAAGTGTCTAATTGACAGCTCCAGCAGCTTTTTACATCCATATAGGGGTTGCCCGTTGAACATGTCAAACACGAAAGCTGCCAGTCACATACGACGACGTAAATCAATCAATCAATCGCTCACAACTTTCGTAGTCTGGGGTGCCACTCTTAGCAACGATATATCGATATATCGTGACATTCGTATTGCCGAATCCTACACTAAATTCCTTATCCTTTGCCGTCCTATCGATTTCTAAACGAACAATACAAAATAATCATTTGTAACTGTATACGACGGCAAAAAATATAGAATTTAGAATAGGATTCGGTAAGGCAATCAAGATGGAATTTAGGGTCGTATTCGATAATACGAATGTCACGATATATCGATTATCGTTACTGAGAGTAGCACCCCTGAATACGCGCCCTTCCAGTCTGTAAGTGGTTGCGTAAAAAAAACGGCGTCAACCATTGGCGTGTAGTTGACAGCTGTTTCAAGAACGAACGTGTTCGTGGTGACTTTTACTTTCGCCAAACTGGTGCATTCGAGTGCATTGACTGGTGGTGCAACGGGTTTGCGGGGCGCACTGGAGCACTGGTGACAAGGTTGGGAAATAACATGAAACTGGTCTTACGCACTTGTTACATATAGTTACCTTCCGATTTACAAACATCGAACGCGTGGGCAAATAGCGCGCTACAAGGAATTTTCACTTATGGTGCTGATTTTGTTGACACATACTCGTACTACCAAACTAACTACGTTACCAACCGCCCCATAATCCTATTAGATATGTCTTCAGCTTAATCGTGGTTTGGTGCAACAGAATTGACATTACAGTCTTTAGAAATAAAACACTAATTATAATGCGGTGATTGTTTTTATGTAACAACTAGCTGTGCCCGCGACTTCGTCCGCGTGGAATTTAATTGACAAAGTTTCATACAAACTTTCATCCCCTATTTTATCCCCTTGGGGGTAGAATTAATCAAAATCCTTTCTTAGCGGATGCCTACGTCATAACATCTACCTGCGTGCCAAATTTCAGCCCGAACCGTCCAGTGGTTTGGGCTGTGCGTTGATAGATCACTATGTCAGTCAGTCAGTCAGTCACCTTTGAGTTATATATATTTAGATTCGACAAACATTAATAAATATTGTTTCGTAATAAACATAATGCAAACAATTCTCAAAACAGAATACACCGCAGTATTATCATTATTTGCATTACGAAATCTTTGTCCTATCCAATTCCGGCGTGGTGGCTGCGCGGGCTCTACACTACCACCGCAAAAACACAAATTATATTATAACCCGAGTACAGTGCTCGACAAAAGCTTTATAATTTCCGGACCATTAATGGTGCACCTCATTGTGGACAAGGCCGCGTACTGTGAACGTACCGACTCGGTTCACGACAATTGCATTCCACACTGTACGTCTCTGCGATCGAATTTAGCAACTCGGCCTTAGGTGTTAGAGTTAATTTTATCACAACACAACACGGCAAACCTTTCGATGTGTGACAATTTTAAAAGCGGATCTAATCGATTTATGATAGCAAACAAATGTAAGATACGGATGTCGACAACGCCCTTGTCACAGTAATATCGATCTATTTTATTGTAACACCCATTCAGGCGATGACCTGTCAAAGGCGTGAGTGCCTACTCGATAGACTCTGAACACGTTTCGCAATTGCTTTACCTTGCAATAATACCTAGATTTTTCAAATATTGCCAACATCTAAGCAGGTCCTCGCGTAAAAGAAATAATTTGTTAGGCTTTCAAATTCTATTGAATAACAACAATCAACTGTAATAATCTGTTGCACTTTACCTCGCACCTGTCCTTTATTTTCCGGTCAGGTTTCAGTGTCAGTAGAAATCGCTTGTTATTTCACATCCTCTATAACTATTAATATACTTATTACCGAATTTATCGACTCAATATCGCGCTTTGTTTTCAAGTGGAAGCGTGAAGCGTACGTTCATAAAATAATTTCAAGCTAAAATTAAAAAAATCGATGCATTATAGGTTTTTAGTTGGATTCCAGAAAATTAAATTCAATTAAGTGGAAAACCGGAGGCTGACGGATAATTGTTTGATTAATTATGGAAACGGAACACTTGTTGAGTTCAGCAATACGTGACGGCCCTTTTCAACAAGACTTATTAGTACTGACTGAATTTATGTATCAACTAGCTGATCCCGCGACTTCGCCCGCGTGTAATTTAACTTAACAAAAATTTCGGGATTGTTCATCCCCTATTTTATCCCCTTGGGGGTAGAATTAATCGAAATCCTTTCTTAACGGATGCCTACGTCATAACATCTACCTGCATGCCAAATTTCAGCCCGATCCGTCCAGTGGTTTGGGCTGTGCGTTGAAAGATCACTATGTCAGTAAGTCAGTCACCTTTGAGTTATATATATTTAGATACAACTACATTTATGAATCACTTAAAACTAGATCACTTCTCAAATCTCAATGCAAAAATCCAGTGTACTTATAAAACTAGAGTTTATTCCAAAATTGCCATGAATTTAGCCTAGTACAAACCTATGCTACCATACTTAGCTAGTCTAAAACGCGTTTATAATATTAATGAGTATTATTTTAGATTTAGGTATGCATTTTGTAGTAACTAATTAAAGTAATGGCAGCCCAATTGATCAAAGGTACTGATAATTATACTCAATTAAAAATCACATTTAAATTATACAACTTCGTGACTTAACGATTGTGTTAATTGGAAACACCCTTTGATCAAAAAGGCGTAAGTCGATCGGCGCCACTATTAAATGGGTCCCCATAATATCGATGACACAATGGTTTAGATATCGGCTATTGTTTTGAATAAAATATGTGAATAGGAATGCAATCAATCTGATTACAGTTTCTGTTACAACAGTTTTAGTTTGCATAAATTACTGTTATCTGGCGCAAACACGGCCATCTGTCAATTGAAAGGTATTTCAGCGGCTACATGACTCTGTGGAGAACGGTTGACATAAATAACGAGCTCAACACGACGAAGTCTTATGCCTATTTTGAAAATATTACTATAATGGTATAAATTTGTAAGTTACACTAATTACAATACCAATGACAACCGCACACATGTTATATTACCATCCACCCACGACCATATTTGTTAAATAACCCATTCTACAGGTTGAAACAGACAGGGTATACAATTTTTTTCGAAACTTAACTTTGTAATTCTAAAACTATCAGCTTTGGAGGAAACTTGAAAAACAAAAGGTGTTACAGGGATACAGCTGTTGACAGATTTCACAAATCTACGAAACCTTTAGTACTTCAACTGTCCCACAAAGCCGATAGTTTTAGATTTACAAAGTTAAGTTGCAAATAAAATAGTATACCCTTTCTGTTTCACTTAGTATATGATATTATTCCAGGCAAATCTTACCTCAGTACTAAATTTCATTAAAACCAGCTCAGCCATTTTTGCGAGTTATTCAGACAAACTTACAAACTAACAATCACACGTAAAGAAAATGTGTGTATAATGTACCTGAGTAATATTCTACTCCTGGAACAACAAATAACAACAATGATTGCGCTACACGATGTATCTCCCACAGTTACGACAATGCCTTCGGAACATATACGACATTTTAAGTGCCTCCCATACGACATTACATCGTACATGTGAATCGCTATCCAAAATAGCGTCAACTTGTCGAGAACGCGTCAAACAGACAATGTGACAGGACACTTTCTATGTAATTTGATAAAATAACGACATGCTCGCAATCAATGTTACGTTTTGTTTTGTTAAAATTACGTAAGTGGGTACAGTTTAGGATAGATTTTTGGAAGAGAAGCAAATGTCTAAGTAGTGTCTGATTTAGCAACGAATACCAAAAAAACACTTACCTATGATATAATATGAGAACATGAGTTATCGTGAAAAAGATGTTATATAGAAAAATTAATTTTATTAACCAAAACCATTTTTGTGCCCGAAAGTACTTTCTGCGAAAGCAAGTAGCTCGCGACACATCCATAACTCCGAACAGGTTCTTAACCCTCCCACACAATCGATTATGTCAACGTTCTGTAACATCGATTATTTAATCTTCGCAACAATAGATCAGCCAATTAAACTGCAACCAGTTGCATAGCTGCCGTTTACAATGTACCTACACCGTGTCATGTTTGGACATTGATAGACTTGCTTGTTAGATGTTACAGGAACAACTTTTACTGTTCAAAACTGGAACTACTTAGTGCTCTACGTGCTATGTGCACAGTGTAACTAATTAAGCTTACAAGCGTCCATAAGTAAACACGATATATTTGTTTGCTATACACCCGAGTAAACTAAATACGAACTTTATGGTCTCAAACTAGCAACGCTTTTGCTAAAGGAACTATACAATGGACGAAGGGCGATTCCAGTGACCAGATCAAATAACGAAAAGGCAATTTTCCAAATTTTCCCGGACGGGAATGGAACATGCAACTGAAAACTTAAGACCAAGAAATCGACAAATTAAAATAATCTCACGCTTTGACGATTAATTTTGGCTTCTGACTTTACGTACTTCACGCAGACGTGTGATTTATTGCAAATTGACCCATATGGCAGTATCATAAGAGTCACCGGACGCGTCTTCTTGTAATGAACGAACTATACCAATGACCAACTACTCTTTGGACTCCGCACTAGGACTAACTTACATCAAAATAATTCTGTCATCATTGTGATTGGTCGGGCGGGAGTTAAGGCAACGCATTGTGATTCTCCATCGAAAATAATAATGACTTGTGATTGGTCGGTCGACAATCTTATACGGTTGGCAGGAGGGTTATAAGTTTATTGGACGTACGCTCTACATAACGTTTAGATTATTAACATCAGGCGCTCAATTCTGTTAACCGCTGGCATCTCGACCGACTCGCAATACGTCAAAACTGTCGTATCGCGTATGTAAATAAGTAAATTTTTCCAGATTTTCCATAGATAAACTGACAAAACTGATGTGTTTGGATACGCTATACGTCAGATTTCCTATAAGAGTTGGGCACATCGGTATCGGCCATGTAAAAAAATCTATATAACAAACCCGTTAAATATGCTATCCAAGTTTGTGATTTATTGAACCGCCAATTAATATTGAACGACTTGGTTGGTTACGATCATTTTAATGTGACTCCAAATGTTTATGTATTTTCCCAATTTATAGTTCAAGTTTGTTTGTTATTTTAATTGATACCTACTTCAATCGTGCGTTTACATAATGTATTATTTAGAATATATTTATACCTATTTAGTACTAGCACTAGATTTACATGCCTACCTAACGGTGTTCAAGAATTTCCTTTAAGGCTAAAGCGCCCATCTAGCCAGCGAAGTTCAAATTTTTTGAGGTTTTATAGATTTTTTTCAAAATCTGACAATAATAAAAGGCACATTTTGTAATGCGCGACAAAGACCGTGTGCAGTGCATTTATTAATATATTCAACTTACTCTAAAACATTTCAAGAACGACAGAAATCCAGATAATCTGGCAATTTTTGTATATTTAGTGATTTACTAGTATCATATCCACCGTGATAATATTTAGAGTAAAATAAATGTATTAATAAACGCACTGCATACTGTGTTTGTGTTTCAGATTTTGGATAAACTATAAAAATACTCGAAAATTTTCAATTTCGTGGGCTAGACGGGCGCCTTCACCTTAAGCAAAACTACTTTGTACCTTTTAACTAACTTCAATAAATTGAATATTTCTACAAAAAAAATCTTATGATCATATTATAAAAGATCTAATAAGCGACACTTAACCCGTACAATAGTCAACGCATATTTTAAGGTTGTCTATAGTCTCCAATACAAATAAACTTCCAGGTACCTACTTAAGGTTCGTAACAAGCATTAAGTTTACGAAACACTTATATGCATGTGAAAACCTCCAATAAGGCGAGGAGTCAAGTTATAGCACAATTGAATCGTTGACAAATTGTGAGAACATATATTATACACAATAAACTCTTATTACTAGCGTAGCAGGAATCATTTCTTATACGGTACTAGCTGTGCCCCGCGACTCCGTCCGCGTGGAATGCGCTTTTCTGTTAATTTTTTTCCAGAATTTTCTTTGCTATAAACCTCACGGAGCCCGAGACCTTTCCAACGAATGCAAAACCATGGAAATCGGTTCGTGCGTTCTGGAGTTATAGCGTCAGGAAGGAAAACCCGACTTATTTTTATATAGTAGATAACAAAAGTGCGAAATAATAATTCAAATGTGTATTCAGTACCTGGTAATTAAATAACAAGTAAACTATCGACTATCATATTTTGGCCTTTGAATATTTGTCAGATCTTTCTGCACAGGGTTCTAGTTAGTAGCATTAAGCCTAATGTTACTGTTCCTTGCTTACTATCTAGGTACGTAATATCCGCTACTAATAAATTGGGGCGATAATTACGTGTCATATAATCTAAGTTACGAGCTTGCACATTAATATTTTACGATTCAGAAAATAACCGATAGAATTGCAAAAGCACTAATGACTGAACACGGGAGATTAATTATAATAAAACACCAACATATAGCACAATTACATAACTTTGTCATGAATATGTATTATTCTTAGTACCTAGGTATTATTTAATAGTTGGGTAAGTATTTTTTCTAATAATACCTACAGATCTCTGACCCAAATGCGCCAGCACTGATAAAATTTATAGGTACATACTCGATGAAACTGACATTAATAGTAGTGGTACTGAATTATTTAAATTATTAATAGTTTAAAGTGTGCCTACCGGTGATCCCAAAAACTTAAATTCTTCCCTATCCTACTAATATTATAAATGTGAAAGTTTGTGAGTGTGGATGTATGTATGTATGTTTGTTACTCCTTCACGCAAAAACTACTGAACGGATTTGGATGAAATTTGGAACACAGATAGTTTATAACCGGGATTAACATATAGGATACTTTTTAACCCGATAATCCCGAAATTTTTGTTACGTTGAATACTACGCGGACGAAGTCGGGGGCACAGCTAGTTATCTATATTGCCGGGCCAGCCTAAAAAAATAGGCAGACCGACAAGACTTTCCCCTTTTAAAGAACTAAACGATATTTCTGCAATTAAAATCATCAACGGATTATCACCCAAAATGTTATGGCCAACATAAAAAGCGGGTCAAGTAAAAGTATAACAAAACAATGAGTAAGTATACGAGATGCGGATCTCATGGCGCGGGCGTTGCAAAATGACCAAAAAGGGTGAGTACCTCTGAGTCATCGCTGACCGTTTTAGTCGAACAAAAATAAACTAAACACAGTTTTAAGCGAAAGTTGATACCCGCTCCAGATACAAGAATAATGTGTCTATCGAAGAGTGAAACCACTTGTTGGGACGCGAGCTGAAATTTAATTGTGTTGGGACCGACTGAGACACGTCCGCGGGGCGTGCGATCCACGTGTGAAGTGACGTGCCTAACTTACAAAAACTCGAGCATGCGCGATACGTGTGTGAAGTTCCGATACGGAAAATTGGGATAGAGTTATATAGAAAATAAAGTAGTAGGATTAAATCGATACTACTCTTGATTGAGATAGGCGCCAATTTACATAAGTTACGACCGTTCGGTAATAAAATAACATTAAAATAACGTTATACGCAGTCATAAAACTCGATAAAATATAAAAGAAGCGGGCTGGCTTGCTTCATAGCACAGCCAAGTGGACGGTCACCCTTACTACCTTATTCTCCAAATTATATTATAACACATAATATAGTTTTTTTATAATGGTAAACGTGATACTAATTTGTAATCCTAAAAATAAAACACGGAATAGGAAACGCATTAAACCGAAATGTGGAGAATAATCGTACAAATTGAACTATAAATGAACACTATAAGGAAACAATATCTAGATTCATTACAATTTATATAACAACAGTTTTGTCTTGACTGTACCTACATACAAACACTGTAAATGATAGCCGAGGTATTTCTACGAATCTTGAATTCACATTATAATTTGCAGAAGACCCAACCCGTTCTACAAAGACATTCGAAAGCCACCAATCTACTCTCTTGTCCACCTGTAAATTTGTAGTCCTAGTTTCTTGACTAGGAACTTTGCCCAATAGAGACACAATGCACTGTGTATGATATATTACAAAGTAACACGAGCCGATAAAAAGGCTTTAGCCGTAGCTTACCGGGCGCAGCCGTGTGGCAACTCAAGCGTGAAACGTTCATTATTCTGAGTTAAGTAATATTAATTGCTATCCGACTTTATAAAGAAAAGATTGTGTTGCCAGTTCGCAACCGATTAGTCTGAGGCTCGTTAACCGGAGTTGATGCAATGAGGTTGCGAAAAAAAACCTAATTGGCAATGTTAGAAAAACAGTGGTATTTAATTCATGGCGGATTCCATCGCTTTTGATTGATGAGCATAGGTATTTGTGATGCATATGAACCAATTTTCCTTTGACGTATAGGTTTGATTGTGGATTGTGGTAATTATCATTGCGCGAGTGATGCAATGCTATCGGAAGCAGATTAATTGAGGCTTCAATCAGTCATGGTCTAATTCATCACCCCTTTGATGAATGGCATCTTTCTCGGGTCTTAGGTCCGTATTAATAAAACGATCTCAAATCTGAGAATCCAGTACAAAATTACATATCAAAAGCGTACTCTAGACCGCTCTCAGACTAGAGATCGATTTATAGCCAGGCCAGGCGAGAGACAGGCCTAAGTTTCTACAGATTTGAGACTCTGCTAACAGGACCTAATGTATATTTGCAAAGACTAAATCCTCTTTACATGCAAATCAAGAATACAAACCAAAGAATTTGTAATAATAAGACATTATTATTACAATTTCTTTGATACAAACCTATCTAAAAATAGACATCCAAGATATTGATTGACTTCACATTGTACTTTGTAATTGTTCTAAAATGAATTCATAAGTAAGTCAGGTTTTCTTATTTAAACTCCTCTTTGTTGAAGATAACTTAGAAATAATGGTAAAAAACTTGGGTGTGAAACAATCTAGTCTCAAAACCAGTTTCAGTAAATTCATATTAGGGTCCAACATTTCATAACTATTATGCAATATTGCATTTTTTCACACTACACACAAATCTATTACACTGCCAACATGTTTGGTTGCTAATATTTTTACCGCAATACCTGTTTCAGTTGATTCTGTTTGATACGCTTTCAAAATAGGTGAAACTGCCTCATGATTGCCACATTTAAAGTAATATTAATTCAGTATAAAATAAATATTCCAATAGATTGACACATTAGCGGGGGCATTTGAATTAAATTTATAGGATCATAACCAATAAAATGCATAATTTAATTCTGAACTACTTTTCTGAACATATTATGACGTGGTCATGATTCGGAGTTGGCTCTAACGTCCGCCTTACAAGAATTTAATATTGAAACTAGCTTTTGCCTGTTGATCTAGCGTATTTCCTAGATTTCGATAACAGTGCCACCTGCCGGTTCTAACCATAGCTGAGAAACGGGTGTCAAGTGACCCCAAACGGACAAAAATAACATCAAAATCGGTCTAACCGTTTAGGAGAATTTTATCTATATCCTACTAATATTATAAATGTGAAAGTTTGTGACTGTGGATGTATGTATGTATGTTTGTTACTCCTTCACGCAAAAACTACTGAACGGATTTGGATGAAATTTGGAACACAGATAGTTTATAACCGGGATTAACATATAGAATACTTTTTATCCCGATAATCCCGAAATTTTTGTTACGTTAAATACTACGCGGACGAAGTCGGGGGGCACCGCTAGTAATTTATAAAGACCACAAATTAAACACTTGAACACAACATCTTGATCAATCCTAATATAATAAACAGCACACAATACAAATCGCTCTTACAAAAAACACCGGTAGTAGCTAAGCAAGTGGCGAAACTTTCCCACGACTCACATGAAAAGGATATAGCAAAACTGGTGAGTGAATAACATGAAAATGGTCAATTACCATGTCATTTCATCAACTTTAATGAAATTGGCCGAAGCTCGGCCTTAGTTGTTGGCCTTCGGACTCGAATTATGGTCGCTTTGTTATTTTATATGTACGTATACTATAGTTATCGTGAGAAGTATTTCGCAATTAGTATTTTTATTGCATTGTTCAAGGTGTGATAACTGTTCTTGACAAAGGGCACCAACTGCTCCACTGTCAAGATAATATACTTAACCGTCATTTGAAGCAAATGTTACACTGAGCTCCCTGTTACGGACAAAACCAATCATAATTTATTTGGGAGCTAACACTAACTTGTCACTAACTAGAGTCAAATAATCACATAATTTCCTAAAGGCATGTCAAGTCTGCTGCTCCGTAGAGGCATAGTACAATAATAATAGGCTACGCCAGGTGTTCTGTTCCCGTAATGGCCCAAGACAGCAGCGTCACGATCAATTTGTCATTGATCTTCAATACAAATAAGGTGCGTTATTAACGGCGCCATAGGCGATGACGTAGTCTTGGGACAATCACGTGATCTAGTTGTCACAGGAAGATAATATACCATGCGTGTATACACAATGCATTGCCTTTCCTTAAAAATACGACACACCATTTCAGTTTTTTCAATTATGATTGCTTTCATAAATCTTTCCACATGCGTAGCTGAGTTCACGCGTTGTTGACTCGCGGTCATCTTTAATAACCATCTATTTCGAGCAGACCAGCTAATGTCTTCACCAAGATATGTTTCCGCTGCAGAGTCAAGGAGTCCACGGTCGCCGTCGGCCTGATGTCACCACGGCTTGTGGACATTATGACAGCTTCCGGTGTTGCTATATAGCCCAGCGATGCGTGACATCTACACAAGCGATGGTGGCTAATTTACTTTTAATTTGACGTCATCTTTGGGTGGTTCCTTTGTTTTTGTTTTCTGCTTCAACGAATTTAGTCAGTAATTTTTTTTATATTTATACGAGTATTTGGTGCTTATTCCGTTGGTACGCAAACTGAATTGAACTAAACTAACAAGTTTTCATCCTTCTCACTGTTATAATGAATGAGGGAGACCACATCAGACGATCGACTGTCGATCGATGGTAGAATGACATGAAGCGATGTCGATCATCAGATTTACATAGGGCAACGTTCAATCGATCAGTTATCGAACGACAGTAGGCATCAATGTCTTTTGATTAGCTACTGTGGTACAATAAATAGTCTGAATAACGTTCGATCTTTTGCTCTCAATTTGCAAGTTTAATTATAAATATTATCATTTTAATGTTAGCCGTTGGTCGAAGATTACAACATTTTATATTTTCATAATGTTTTTATAATTTGTATTGGGGTAAACTCTACTAATATTTGAATGAATGGGTGCCTACTCTACGGTAAATTTTTACGAACAACTTTTTAAAAATACTTATTATTGACCACTTAACTTTAGAGTTCTTGATTAGTCTTCGGTATGACATATAGGGCTTTATTAATCAATTGTTCTCAATCTCAAAGCGGTCTTGGAAATGTAATTCTTATGTAATATTAATTTAATACAATTTGTATTAATTAATTAATTAATACAAATTTAAATGTGAAAGCAAACTCAAGACCGCTCTCAGATTTGAGATAGATGTATGAATAGGGGCCTTAATGACTCATATATTATTTTCTATATTTTAAATGCGTCATTATACATAATATCATGTGGTAATAATTTGATGTAATCGATAAACTTTCGCAAAACACCCACGCGGTTAATACCACATATTTACGATCTATTACGATACGGATTATTGTTAACAAGTTGATATCTATTTTACGATATTATTTAATGTTACTTCTATCATTATTGAAGTAATATTTATTCCAATTTGAACATTTTATTACGTCTGTTTAAAAATTATCTACTCTAATAAAGAATGAGGTGATCGTAAATATCAGTGGTAATTATGTTAGTTACAGTTTAAGATTACATTTGAATTCATTCAATATATTATTGTATTCTTGCTCATTCATTACGACCATAAGTTTAGTTTATGCACCCACAAAATTCACACCAATGTGTACTTATATCCTAATAATGTTTTCAAAATCCTCATCATCATTAGGAATTCATAACGTGTGTTCATCATCAAAAGTGTGCAACGTTTCAATTACTAGAACATGCACTTTTTACAGAGTAGGTGTTCCAAAACCCAGTTTCATCAATCAAATATTTTGATTATTCGCGGTGTTTCGTCATCTCATGCATATTATAACCATTGCATACGATTGCACTGACATCAAAATACGACATTAACATCACCTAAATAAATATGAATATGATCATCAACAAATGTTACGCAAAAATACACCTTTATGTACTAATTTTGTGGTGGCATTTGCTTCGCTACTGAAATATAATGTAAAGATTAGATTCATGTCGGTAATAGGTGTTGAAATAGCGGAACATCTTTAAAAAATATAGCATAATTCAAATACCACTTCAATAACTTTGACCGCCGGCGACCGTTTGGCGCAGTGTACCGGGTAGTAGCAGGATCAGATAGTAGCTGGTTCGATTCCCATCAGGGAAAATTTCTTAAATTACCCCTTGTCGTAATTAAGCCCAGGTCTGGGTGTCACTGGTATCGCCCCCAATCCAGTGTACGGTACTCATCGTTTGGGACGTCACAATTGGTGTGTCAGTCTGGCGATATAATTAGTTTATAATATTTTCTTGTATTAATTTTAAATATAGCAATTTTTATATTAAAGTAAAAAAAAACCATTTTATTCTTTTTTTCATTTATTTTTATTATTTATAACTATCATGCCATCATGCCAGTGATCCAAAGGCGTAAGCAGAGGTGCACTGTTTGTTATTTGACCAAATATTTGTATAAAATACCGCTACCTAGTTGATCGGTTCAATCAATTACCAGCTTTACATACCTATATTCTCTATTGTAAAAATATCTATACTTGCTCCAGTAACTAAAACGTGTTTTAACTCACTTGTAATTTTTAATTTATACAATTAACTGCATCTATTATAATAATATTATAATTGATGTATCCTCGATAATTTAATATTATTTACCGCTGTCACACGTTAAGATTAATACATATTTATCGATGAAATTAAACCAATACAAAATTAACGGTGCTTCCGGTATTATTGTTTATGTATCCGGTCTGTATGTACATTTTAATTGGCAAGAGATTCAAGGAATTATTGTTTTGGTCAAAATAAATATAACATTCGGTCGAAACAATATTGAAATGTGAATTGCTTATTGCCTGCGGTCTATTTTTAACCGACTTTAAAAATCAACGAAGTTCTCAATTCGATTGTATTTTTTTTATTTTATACACACTTTTTTGAAAACCTACTAATCGGACCATAGTTTAACTGAACCGACTGCACCTTTCAATAAACCTAATATCCGATTGGATAAGATTAAATGCCTACAGACTCGAAGAGACATATTTATTACTTTTAAGACACAGTCAAAGTTTAAGGACGATGTTTAAATAGGTAGTTATTTATTATCCAAGATATTTAAGAATTATAAAGTAAAAAATATGTCGTAGTGTGTGTACCTACTACGTCATACTATACTACGGCAAAATAACAAATGTATAGATACTATACTTATATATACACACACTATACACGAAAATGTTATTCAAATTGATATTGCATTATATACCTTATACTGATTAACGTTGACACAAATTGAAAGGTAGGCAACTATGACTGAATTATAAGAACATACAATATTTACGAAATTACGGAATTAAATTTAAATTATCCATTTGATATCAGTTCACTGTTTATGTAGTTGAGCATAATCTATTCCTAACTGTGCGTCAGTTTTATGGCATCCAATTTGGCCGTAAGGTAAATTCTGTTCGGAGATAGTCGACGCATCCTAATTATAAATGCTAATGTTTGTGAGTGTGGATGTATGTTTGTTACTCTTTCACGCAAATAACTACTGAAGGGATATGGGTGAAATTTGAAACACTGATAGTTTATAATCCATAATATGGATTAACACATAGAATACTTTACTTAAGTCTACGTGGACGAAGTCGCGGGCTGAAACTAGTATTATAATATATAGGTTCTATACTTTAAATTGACTAGGCATTTACATAACTAGCCGTTGTCCGTGACTCCACCCTCGCGGTACTTCGATAAAATAAAAGTAGCATAACTTACTCCTCATAATAGCAGCATGTGCATTTACTAAAAAGCTAATGCTTTGATATTTCAAAAGACACTTCAATTTGATTTAGTAGGTATGCAAAATAATCCAAAGCTATTGAACTAATTCACATCGAAAACATTGTCAGGAAACGTTGAAACAGATCTGTGTTCTGATAACATTTCAAGTTATGCCTCAGATTTGTACCGAGACCACACTTAGAATTGAGTCAATACCTACGCCAAATGATATTATGTCATTACATCGCACACCCGCTCGTTATTTCATTATCGTGCCTAAACCGTGATTTATATCGATATTCGAACGGACTAGAGTTGTGACGTTAATTCGATATCGACTTATCACGACCGAATTAAATATTTCGCTTTGGGCGTGTCGCGCCGCAGAAATAGTGGTTAAATTAAAACCGGAGTAACGGAGGCGATACAGATCGCCGATACCGATTACCCGTGAACTTTATATTGAAAGTTTCTATTATACGATTACCTAATACAAAACGTTCCGTATATTATTAAAAAATATAGATAGGAAATCTATGTATATTTTTATAATTGACTTTTTGTGCTCCTACTGACTAAGACGGCTAACAACCTTCCGAACCGCGTGATGTTAAGCAGTTACTGTAACCTATAGAAACTGGCAATATCAATGGAATAGTTCACACGTTACCGACTTGAGGGGAAATGAGTTAGAGGAAGGAAAAGGAAGTGGGATGGGGCTATCACCTCGCCCTCTCATCTTACGAAACGCAGCTATAATAGCTACTTTTGGTCGATCTTCTGTGAGAAGGTGGTACTACCCCAGTCAAGCTAGCCCGTATATGAGATGTAGTCAGTTGGCTACAGCACAGTCTTGGCTTCCGGAAACGGAAGATATTATTCTCACCTAAACTCACACTCACACACACACACACACACACACACACATACACACACACACATTTGTGGTTATTCTTATTTTATTACTTTATGATTTTAGATTTTTTTATTATGATCAAAATTTTATTTCCTACCTCATAAACAAATACTTTTACAAATTAGTATTGTAAAATTTTCAATAAACCTTTCAGGGTCGAAGATTCTGACGGCTGTAACACAGTTTATACTAGTATAGCCGTTAACATTATCTCTTAAATAATTTATAACATTGTTATGGTTTTGTTAATAATTAAGAGAAATTTGTATTATTTTTAGTTGGGACAAATAAATTATTATTATTATTATCTTGTTGCGGGCATTGTAACGGTAAATATCTCGAATTAATTCATAGTCTTGATGTAATTAAAGATAATTTTACAAGTCAATGAGGAAAATCTAGGAAAACTCCAGCCGTCAGGTACTCTACACTAATTATAATTACTGATGCTGACAATGAGATGGCATCCGACAAATGTATAAATATTGCAAGTACTCGTATAACAAGTATTCCATGCAATTGAGCACTAACGCGTTGGGAACTGTGGAACTGTTTTACCACAAATATATATAATTTAACTTAGGCATCTCTACTCGATAACTCTTCGAAATATGCCAGTAGTGATTACAGGCAATTTCTCTAAGACTTGTGGATAAGTTGGACGCGTGACGGGCATACTAGTATGGTCGGTGAAATCGATACATCGGTAAATCGAATGATATTTTAATGTAATTGAATTGCTTGGAATCTACGAATATAACAAAAATGTAGGTAACTGAGTCCTCATAGAGTCTCGTGATTTCATAAAAGGTTAAGGTAAATTTTGATTAGGTGTCTAACACTGTTATTTGGTACAATTACAATAATGATAAAAATGACTGTTATTTATACCTAATTGGGTTAACAAATAATAGGAAGAACATTAATTTATATAGCTATTTACAATTAAAACAGACTAACTACAATAAGTTATTCCTTTATGACACTAGTTGGACTTCAAACAAAATTCAAATAGAATTCGCATTTCAAAAAGCATTTTTGAAATCATAAAACTTGTGTTTAAGCAACAAAAAATTGCTAATATTTTCATCACCATCCAACATCGCCCCTTCCTAACGTATCGATACCTAACTTCAATATGAATATATCGATACTTAATCGATATGAACAATACCACCGGCCCATCAACCGTATAATTAATAATCGACCCACTAATTGCGCCTACCTGCATGTAGCTAGTACAAACACGAGGGTGACCGTGAGTTGCGAAAGCGTGAGCAATGGCCGCGGTGTCAAGGTCCCACAGTCGATACAATCGGCATGACAAACGATTGATACCGAGATATCGATAAGATTTGCGTTGAATTTGTCCACCTCTCTGTGTGAGTCATCACGAGTTGTATAAAAGATTGGAGATAGGCATGTGCCTATATCCAATCTTTTAATTAGGTACACATGTCCTTAATTGAATGAGCGCTCTAATCGATAATAATAAATCGATTTATTAATTACATAAATTCATTCGCGTGACCTTTGACCTCACGCGGCAAGGACCGCAGGTTTTTCCATTCTTTTTTTATATTCAAGACGGTCTAAATTAGTGTAAAATTAAATGATAGCTTCCATTCCTGAAAGCGATTACAAATCCATTTACCTACTGCATACGGAGTTCTGAACGCACGGGGCAAAATAAAAACAGTATTGGCCTCTGTATCCGTTAAACAGCGGTTATTCTTATTTCATTATTTTTTTTATTAATAAAGATCTCATTATCGTTTTATATAATACTAGCTGTGCCCCCCGACTTCGTCCGCGTAGTATTTAACGTAACAAAAATTTCGGCATTATCGGGATAAAGAGTATCCTATATGTTAATCCCGGTTATAAACTATCTGTGTTCCAAATTTCATCCAAATCCGTTCAGTAGTTTTTGCGTGAAGGAGTAACAAACATACATACATACATACATCCACACTCACAAACTTTCACATTTATAATATTAGTAGGATTACTCAGGTACCTCATTTGTATTCCTCTATAAGCAGAGAAGATTGGAGTCAGTTTCCTCACTGCATTAAATTCATAACGATATAAACGAGGCATCGTAAGCTCCGTGCGCGCAATCCTCGCATTTGCCTAACGCACCCAATTTACTGAGTCAAGCACCATATGTGATTGTTCTCTGGGAACGAACGATATCCTACACATACAAACAAATTAAGGTCGAGGACCGACCTTACGAAATACGCTAGTTATGTTTGTTACTAAAAAGTAGTCGACCTCTCCACGCGAGCTATTTTGAACAATAATTAATGTAATTTTACGTGGTTTTTTTTCAAGCCTTGGGACATTTGCGCGATACTAAACTACTTACGTGGTTAATTGGGTCGTGTCGCAAAGGTTCTCACATGCATGCAAAATACGTATTTGCGTCGCATACATTATGCACATGGTTCAAAAAAAGAACTAAACACTTTGTCTTCAACCTAATCGATATACAGACACAGAGTTAATTTATAGTTCAATATACACCCCAGTTCATAGACGACGCGCATCGGTTTAAAATCATATAACAAGAGATTAAATATAGTGGTATTAACGATACACACGAATTTAATAACTGGATTTATTAAAACATAAATGCCAACCCATGGCCCAGCGTTCTAAACAAAGTATCTATAAAAAATCTCCGAACTCACAATTATCCTTCATTTATACAAATAAATAAAATTGTTTGTTCCGGGTAATCTCCGAAATGGCTGGACCAATTTTGACGGGAATTTCACTGGCATAGCACTGGCACTGGATAGCTGATGTTATAAGGAGTAACTTAAGCTAATTTAATTTTAGAAAAAACAATTAGGGTCCGCTTACAAAAATAAAACACAGGAAATCAAAGAACGCCTGACGGGATTTAGAAGGGACTTTCAGTGGTATATAGCTGATGTTATAAGCAGTAACTTAGGATACTTGTATTTTAGAAAAACAAATAAATATGGGTCCTGTCGCGCGGGCTTTTTTGTTAAGTTAAATTCCACGCGGACGAAGTCGCGGGCTCAGCTAGCCATAAATAAGTGTGTTCTTGAACACGAAAATTAATAACTATATATTAAAAATACTGAGCTTACAGCTTCAAAGGCTATGTCCCAATCAGCCCAAACAGTGCATGCACTGCAGAGGCAAAGCAATTATAATACCGCGCTCATTACAAGTAGAGCAATGAAATTGCGAACCGCCATAATCGTTTTTAAACCTCATTATTTTATGCAAGCATCCCTTTATATGATTTCAAAACGGCTTTTAGTTCTTTTGTTAAATAGTAACGGAGGCGGGCCAAGGATGAAGCGTCTGGCTATGTGAAATAGCAGTAATTACCACACGTTTAGATAAATATATGGGATATGACTGGCATATGACACCACTGCGGATCTAGAACAGCCGGCTGCGACTGAATAAATCGTTTTTGTCTCAATCTCTGCTATGCATTAAGAAAAAGTGGCACTCCATCGTACTGTACAAACTGATAAGAAGTTTGGGACCAAAGTGTTTGCCTTGTACCCATATTTCAACTCCGTGCCCCAATGCCACAACGAGCATTTTTTCATTTTTTTTAATATAGCATAGAGCATAAACAAGCCTACTTTGTTAAGCAGTAAACGTACCAACCTAACGAGGAGTCAGACAGAGGGAGGGGAATGTACGGGAGCTAGGCTTCCGGCTCTCTCACTCATCGCACGAAACGTATCTACAATAGCTACCTTCTGTGAGAGGTTGGTACTATCCCGGCGCGGTAAACAAATTCAAAGTGTTGTAAGCTATCATGTACTTATACGTTAACTAGCTGTGCCCGCGACTTCGTCAGCGTGTAATTTAACTTAACAAAAATTTCGGGATTATTCATCCCCTATTTTATCCCCTTGGGGGTAGAATTAATCAAAATCCTTTCTTAGCGGATGCCTACGTCATAGCATCTACCTGCATGCCAAATTTCGACCCGATCCGTCCCGTGGTTTGGGCTGTGCATTGATAGATCACTATGTCAGTCAGTCAGTCAGTCAGTCAGTCACTTTTGAGTTATATATATTAAGATTTAGATACATGAGATTGAAAAGATTATAGTGTTAAATTTTCCGCTGCCCTAAAATAAATCGATTTTTCGAAATCTATGTGCGAATCATAACTTCTATATCATTATCACTTGCTTACGGTGAAGGAAAACATCGTGAGGAAACCTGCATGTCTTAGAAGATTTGACCAATTTTCGAAAGACATGTGTAATCCGCCAACCCGCACTGGGCCAGCGTGGTGGATTATGTCCTGAAGCCCCCTCGTGTTGAGGGGAGGCCCGTGCCCAGGAGTGGGACGTCAAAAGGGCTAAAATTATTATAATATTATTATCAAAATAAATCATCCGCTTTATCTTGAAGCTTGCGCACACGCATGCCGCAGAGCGCGACGGCGATTACACGCCTGTTACACGACTACGCACCAGACCGCCGACTCCGTTACAATACACATAACACACCACTTAAACGTTTTATGTAAATAATCACAATTATTGACCAATGTCGGAATAATTATACAACCGTTTCACAACTTTACCTTTCACTTTGAAAAAATAATAATTTTGGATAAGTTAATAGTTTGAATCTAAATATAGGCGTTTAACCTTTAATTGTAAGTAGTTGTAATTAGTTTGTGTTATAATAGTTGTAAAATGCTAATTTGGCCTTACATAATAAAGTTACACATTGCAGCCTTCATTGTTTTTTCTAAAAAAAAATGTTATGTATGTTATCTAACGAAATCATTTTTGTTTTTTCAGGTACGTTACATTCATGAGTATCAAACACGGCATATTGGAAGAATAGAGGTGAGATAGTTAGAATATAATTTAAAAGATCTAAGTGGTGTTATGTATAATTTTCTCGATATAGGTACGATACCCGCTCAATATATCGTTGTTATATTGCAAATAATAAAATAAAATACGGACACAAAAACAACAAAACATAACTCTATCTAGCAATGTCGAAGGTTTATTCACTTTCCAAGAAACTCAGTTTCTCATACAAACATTAATTAAGGTGAACTACGAGTCCTATTTGGTACATTAATTCATCGTATCCCCGCTAATTGCGAGAGTCCGTGAGAAACCAGTACGGGCAGCCAAATAAAGAGGTAATTGTGCGAACTGGAACGAAAATAGGAGCAAACTTTTTGTACCTACGAACTGTAGCATAAGGTCGCTCGCTCGTATTATAAGCGTCAATATCCCAGTGGTTGGTGGGACTGCTCTTGTAACCGTGGGGTTCCGGGTTCGATCCCTATGCTGGCCATTAAACTATTAATGTGAATGATAAGTTTTAGGATATCAGAGCTATACAAAGAAAACTGGTACCTGCTTGCATTTTTCATTTCAGACCCTGTATTTACTTCAGAACCAAATATCCCATGACATTATTATATTATCTAGAAGATAGGTACCTATAAAGTATAATATTCAAGCATAAGAATAAAAAATAATGACTTACCAACTAAACACCAACATCGGTCTAGACACGTGACGATATCTGAACAATAAGAAACAAGAATTTAAGGAAAAGTTAATCGAACAATTCCCTCAAAATACAACAAAAAATATAAAAGAAACACAATTGACTCATAGATAAAAGCAGGTAGAATAAATTCCGCTTAGAACGCGGAAGTATTGAGCTTGGTAGATATATCGGAAATTGCTATCGATTTGGTTCTCGATCTGGTATCTGTAGGTAACTATTCCGGATTTGTATCTTAATAATAACTTATTAAACAGACACCGGGGTTCCAACACCTACTATTTTTTTTTGTAAACTAAGCCTACGAAAGGCAAAAGGGGGTGATTGTACCCAGAAAATTCAAAGTAAAATGAAAGGCTTGGAATTCATTTGTGAGGTTATCTGAAAAGGTAGGGAAAAACCTAGTATGAAATTTGGAAATGTCATCACATCCTGTAATATTTTTGTATATTTCGATCTACTTAGATGATTTGAGGTACCTATATAGACTTGAAAAACGTTTACCGTACTATATTCTGTATAATTATAGAATATATAAAATTGTGTTTTGTGTATATCCTACAACAAAATATATATAAATATATACATTTCCATATAAATGTGGCCATATAAATCCAACCTAACCATGGCCGAGCTAAAAATAATTCTTCATTTCAATGAATGGCGTAAAAATATTATTCGCTAATTTAGTGTGACGGGCGAAAAAACATTAAACTCTGTGTTTGGTATTAATTAACATTGATTTATTGGTCGAAGTTTAGAGTTCAAGGTTAGCTATTTAAATAACGTTATTATTATGCTGTCTAATAATAGGACTACAAATACACAACCAAATGGAATAAGCTCACAGTTAGATGTCTGTGAATAAGCCAAGGTGTTAGTGTAGCCTAGATGATGGATTGACTAACTATGACTCATAAAGGGTTACTGGCCAACAATGTATTCTTATATATACAATACCGAACTTATAGAGACAAAGACTTTGTGGGATGGAAAATGCCTACAAATAATAATAAGGGCCTAGTATATCATTAAACGGCTTCAGTCGACAAACAACCGATCCTACAAAAATACCTTTGGTATTGCAATCTTGTATAGGCTACGGTAACTGCTTAATATCAGGCGTGCCGTACGCTTTATTGTTAACTTAGTTATCTATAAAAAACCAATATTACTTGTCTCTGTAGATCGTACCAAAATCAAACTAAATAATATATCAATCAACAAGGAAACTATACTTCGCACATCGTAACTCATGCGCCGAGGCGTACCCGGAGGCGTGAAATTGCCCGCCGAGAGCCCGAACGAGCTATTATATCCGGTCTCTACATTTTCACGACCTTAAAATTGTTAATAGTCGCAATTATAGCATCGCAAGTAACATAGCAACTGTGTTTTATTGCAGCTTTGTGTATGTTTCTGAATCATAGTTCAATAGATAGATAGATAATTATTTATTAATCCACCACTAGAAAACAAAACCCTACAAATTAATACATATTTACACAGAAAGTGGAAAATGGCCGGCCTTATCACTAAAAGTGATCTCTACCAGGGAACCTTAGGATGGAGAGGATCTAAAGAAAATAATATATTGACGACTTCTGCACAAACCGTCTAAGGTAACTCATGAAAGTAAAAAAAGAAACTACAGAGCGATAGAACGTAAAATTAGTTTTTTTTTTTTTAAAGATTACTAGAAATGTTTTTTATCACTTTACTAATATTCCTTTTAGCACCTCCAATTAAGCAAATGCTTGTGTTAGGAGTGGTCTCATGTCAATAGTTTAATGGCCCGGAACCTCTCCGCTACGAGGACGGCCCCTCTAACCACTAGGCTATTGACGCTTTAGTTTTGCCGCAAGGAACCAACCCACACGTACAGTTACTGCTGCAGACGAAAATCAACCCTAACACAAGTTCCAGATAGCAGAAATATGAGTGGTTGGATCCATTCTGCAAAATTATACCATTTTTATTGCCTAACTTAAACACGTATTATTACAACAGTCACGTAATCATTTTCGCCTCATAAAACGTGATTATTCATGCGGTGTGTATATTTTTAGGTTGCATTACAAAATCTAGCCTAGACTCCATCCGACACGATCATAAACAATAATTTGATTATTCGTAATATCAATTTACTAAAAAAAGTCACTAACATTAACCTCCATTTTCAACTATTTCAGTCTAAACTAATTCTAAATTTAAACAAAGAACCACAGTCATAATTCTTTTTTTTCGCCATAAACCATGATCTCTGTTTTTTTTCTTTATGCAAAGTTAATACTTTCGCTGCACAACCACAATGTCTTGCGTAGCCAAATCTATTACTTATCTTGCAAGAGAGACTCTGGCGTGCGCGCAACCATTCCGATTATCTTAAAAAAGATTTAGTACTTAACCGCAAACTGATATTACTGGCCGCGCATAAGGCCGGAGAACTTAAGTCTTTAACCTTTCCATTGTCGTAATATGACACATACCTATACGCACGATTTTAAAAGGCATGTAGCTTAAATGAATCTTAAATACCTTAACAATGTTCAATATGACAAGAACGCAGACAGTTGAATTCGAATGTCAGATAAACGACAAGACAGATTTTTGAGAAATCATTTTGCACGGCCTCTAATTTACAGCCGTGTGATTGATCGTCTGGCATTCATGGGTAGGTAGGTAGGTACTTATAACATTATAATCATTATATGGTGGGTACAAAGGACTGTTAAGTTTAAGCTGTTGCGGCAATTCATTATGACTTCAATTTGTATCATGTGTTGCATCCGTATTCACAAACATTACTTACTATGAGGTCTCACAGTGGGCAGGAAAGCACATTCAAATCCATGGAAAAATTACAAGCTTTCTATATAGAGTTGGTCCGTCACTTAACACGTTAAGTGCGAAGCGAGGCCTAAATCACCCCTGATGCAACTTCCCTGTGGTGCGGCAAGCAAAAAAGTGAATTTCTCTGTCGTGCGAATGGCATAGCTTTGGTTTGGTCCAGTGTAGGAAAGAGATAAATATATATTTGAGATCACTAATGGTTCCGGACTCGGTGGTGTACCTACCTTGGTACCGGATGTCTTAGGCCTCGTGCCGCACTGAATTAATATAATTTTAATGCAGTGCGGGACGAGGCTAAAACGTCCCATATCCCCCCTGACCTCGTACCGCACTCAACGCGAGCTTCCCGCGACCAGTGTTGTGCATCACGTCGATTGGAGAGCACGTCCTTTTACAGCGCCGAACATGTCTAAACGATGTCGGAAGAAGTTAATTTTAAAAAACCCAGAATGAAACCGGGATGTGTTTTGCTGTACAATAAAACAAAAAAAGGCATTGACTTTTCTGACCAGATGTCTTCTTATTATACAACTTTGAAGAGAGGAATCAAATGGTGGAGAAAAGTTGTAATGGAGCTAATATTTGGTACGGCGCTAATTAATGCCTGGATTGTGTTTAATTCAATCCAAACTGATGGAAAACAGTTACCAAAAAGACTCTTTGTGGAGAAACTTATAGAATCTTTAATAAAAAAGGAAATCGATGAGACCCCAGGTAATGTAATGCTTAGATATATTTCTTGACAGTCAACGTGTTGAAGCTTTCATAAACTAAGCTTGACATTTGGTCATTATTAAGTTATTTATTATTGTTTCCTTTTAATTATTCTGAATTTAAGCTACCTTACCTACCTACTCTTTCAACATTTTAAGTATAAAACAAACACATTCATTTGATGCAGTTATACCTACATTATCATTGTTATTCTCATCTACGATCTAACCTAAGTAACAATGTCAGTTTTATTACGTTATCTTTACATTTTTGTTATTTTTCAGCACCTGAAAGCGCACGCCATTGCCTCGAAAAGGGTGAATAAGGAGAAGATGTGTTGGTTGTTACCAAAAACTACGCACATTTTTACCATCTCGTGAAGCTGATAAAAAATCCAAAAAGATTTTGACTCAGTGCACTCAGTGCAAAAAATCTTATTGTCTACCCTGTTTCAATGAAAAACACTCATAAATAAGTACAACATATATATTGAGATTTTTATAAAAAAAGTATATTGATACTGATTTTTTAATGTTAATTCAAGTTCTAATAATTGTATGTTTAAAGCCCGAGGCAGAATAAATAGGACAGTTTCTTTTCTACTTCTGGTTGCCTTTTTTTTCTATTCTGTGAACCGCATTAAGATTTTCATATACAAATAGAAAGATAAACCTTATGCATAAACCGTAATCCATTATTTTCCAATAATAAGTCTGTAATAGGTGCCTCTTAATGGTATAGAATGGAACGCTTCGTGCGCGAGTCCGACTCGCACTTGGCCGGTTTTTTTTTCTTTATGGCGCCTTCAAGCACAATTTAGATTATTAAAAAAAAATGTATCCTTTGATAGCTTTGTGTTGTTTTGCCAGGTTTTGCCCTTAAAACGATCTAATGAGATATAATTGATCAAAATCGGTCAAGTCGTTGCGTAGTTAAGACAGTTTAAAAACGTCGATATTATTTTTCCCATCACTAATCGCAGCGAAAATTTGCCCTATTTCAGTGCGTTACGAGGTGTATAAGATCCCATATTTTGTTTTGCTAATAATTCCTAAACTAGCCATCAGATCCCGGGGCGACGGTGGATTAGGGTTCATCAATTCACTGTCTATATCAATAAGGACCAAAATTCTCATTTATCTTTGATTTCGCGCCAGAAAATGGATTTTAGTCTGTAAAAGGAGGTGGGGTCTAATAGACCGCGTGTC
This sequence comes from Notodonta ziczac, assembly GCA_918843915.1. NCBI lineage: Eukaryota > Metazoa > Arthropoda > Insecta > Lepidoptera > Notodontidae > Notodonta > Notodonta ziczac. The sequence continues at coordinate 9,500,597 of OU974043.1, read as the reverse complement.
GCCCTAACGTCTGGTCACGGTACGGGCCGATTATACCTCGTGCCGCAGGAACGGAAAGTATGCAAAAATTGGTGCCGCAGCTAACGTGTTAAACAAATATTGTTTGTGAATAGGGCGTAAATTACAAAAATAAGACTAAAACACAAACCTCACTGAAAAAATAATACTTACCCGAAAGTTTCATGTACTTACTTTTTTTTTAAACTCTACGTACTTGATATTGCACATAATATAAAATTATTTACGCATCCTTACGCAAGTAGAAGAAACAATGCGTTAACTAGCGTATATCCAGTGAAAGCAATGTGTTGATAGCGTAGCCAACGGGAGGCGCACGCGCACCGCAGTAAATACATAATTATATACCCAGTTATGCTTAGTTCAGATTACGTTAGTATAGCTATTTAGTAACTAAACATACTGAGTTACGATTAGTATTAGATTGCGTAGCAAAATAGACAGTAATTTAATAGGAAAACATGTCTTTAGGAATGAGAAACTAAATTATTTGTGAGATTTCGATTGATTTACATATCGATTATTACAATTCATCGATTCAGGTTGAAGGAAATTAATTGTGAAAATAATTGAACGTTATTTAGAAAGAGTAACATGATGTTACTTGTTGCGCTACTAAACTATACCTAAGCATTATCTGAATTAGATCCTTTATTGTACCGCTTTGAATACTAATGAAGCTATTAAGTAACATTAGCTGTTAGATGGATGATGTACCGATGGTAATTAATTAAGAGATCATTATGAACGAGAGGCGTAAGTATTCAGGTTTGTGTGTCAGCCTCCTATTAATTTACAAGGTCGACGTTTCTTTACTACCTGGACGCAAGAGTAGTTATTGCTAAACGATAGGTGTGTACAAATTTACTATTACAGTGTGAAACCTATATTGTTATGAATCGAGAAAAAATGCGAAACATGCATGTTTTATAGCGCACAGTCAATCGATGTGAGTATATATAATCGATTCGTTTAACATGGCAACTTCATTTACGACCCATAAAACGATGTCTTAAAATCCAATTCAACATTGATAAAAGAACTCATCTATTTTAAATGAGATACATGTTCTATATAAAAACATTGTAATCGAAAGTTAATACCTTTCACTCGTTCCTTCTGCCATTGTGGTCCAAATCAATTTCATTTGTTAACTTGCATGAAATTGCGTAATGAGAGACGGCCCCGGTCAAGTTTTCACCTTTTGAGACCACACCGAGGCGCTAATGACATGTAAACCTGACAAAATGATGATTAATCGTATTTACTCAGAGTTCAACTGGTTGTTCCAAAGCAATTTTCTTTCGCTACGTAATTTATAAGATTTACTCATTTCTGTCACGGCGAAAATTGTTTTTTTACCAACACATGAGTAATGATGATGTTTTTTGTTGAAATGTGTGAAATAATAATTTCGTTACTTTTATGTCGGTGTCGGTAATATTAAATGTTGATAACTAAATAAGAGATTGATTGCAAGGTAGTCAATGTTGAACGCGTGAGGATTAATTTGGGACTTATTTTCGATTCTTAAAATTTACTAGTTACTTATTTAATGTACGGTAATAATCGCTCTACACTTATACCAAATTCTTCAACAGAAACTCTACTGTGAATTCGTCGCTAGTGAATAGGATTATACACAAACGTATAAATAAACTCGAAGTAGAGCTAAGCCTCTGATCATTATCTGCGCAAATCAGTTTGAATAAGAACAACCAATTTGGATAAAAATCTTTGACATTATGGCAGCACAAATAATACAGTACATTAATCTAAATTCAGGCATATACAAGCTCAGACAGTATTTTCACAAATACCTGTGTCAAACACTCTAGTACGACAAGATAAATTTCAGCGAATCAGTTAAGCGTAAACGAACTACTTAAATTAAAAAAATGTAAGGCACACGTCAAAGTTGGTTCGATGACGAATATAAGAACCTAGGCACGTATTAACAAGTCAATCTCAATCGATCTCAAATCGATCTCAAGTCTGCGAGCGTTCCTGGATATGTTATTCTTATGTCACACCAGTACAAAATGATACGTAAAAAGCCTACCTACCTACTCAAGATCGCTTTCAGACTTAAGATCGATTTAATAATACGGGCCTGATACTACCCCATACAGTGATCCCCACCTGCGAGCGCCCTCTGCCCCAAGTGTCGCAATATTTCGGAAGTATGACAAAACACGAAAGCTTTTGGAAAATGACTAAAATACGCATCTGTATATATGTCGCCGCCAAATAGCTTAATTCGCCGTTCAATTAACAGCCTAGGCACTTAACTAAATGGCGCCGTTCAACTAGTGGCCTGAATGATATTCAGCCATTTGATCAAACAGCTAGGCAAATGACTTGGATCGATGACGTTTAACTACTTGCCTAGCCGTTTAATTACCTGCCTAGCCTGTTCATTTCAATTTAGTTCTACTTTCTGCCACCTAGCGCCGAAACTCACCAAACTGTCAATATCTCTATATTATATATTCTCTTTGGTAAATATGGCGTCCGAAAAAAACAACTTTGATGGAATAATTTTATTAGGTACTTAGGTTTTTTACGATTTTTTTTAGATCCACCGAATCTATTTGCCGGGTGGGGTTTCTGTGGGGTCATAAAAAAAATTACCCTAACCTAAACCCATCCAGGTCGTTCTGCTTGGATAGTATTTAGAAAAAGTTTTGTAGTACTTAAATGTCAACCAGTTGCCTAAGCATTAGCCAGCCAGTTTATTAAATGTTGTAATAGACGATACGGCTGAATATCATTCAGGCCGTTAGTTGAACGGCGCCGTTTAGTTAAGTGCCTAGGCTGTTTATTGAACGGCGAATTAAGCTATTTGGCGGCGACATATATACAAGAATACGTTACAAACCCTATTTAATATATAGATAATTTTATCGATAAATTATAAAATCACGTTATACAATTTACGTACATGTAGTAGTAGACAATATTGAGTTGTTTACTGGTTTTTCTTTTATGTATTCACTACCACTGTTTTACACCATGATTCACTGGTTATTGCCTTATTATTCATAAATAATACCGACTTATCACAAACATACATCATAAATAAGTTGGTTGATGAATATTTATACTTCAAACATTTAACTTTCCAAGTAATTAAGTAACTATTTTGACAAGCCGGCAATTGTTTACAGATGCATAAAAATGGCCGCTGAGTGATTTTTTTATTATTTTTTTCTTCGCTCCTTGTGGAGCAGGCTTAAAGTCAATATGACCATACTGCCTCGTCTTACGTTTATGGCCGCCGACTGAATGGACACACGATTTTTTTTTTTTTTTCCTTTCAGTAACGTTTGTTTACAAAAATCCACAGTAAGAATAGATGCTAAAAAAGAGAAGTTTAACATAATTACAACTAGAATATATAAGAATAAGAATAAATTTATTATAAAAAACATTAGTTACACGTACAAAATTTTAAATAGTAGGTACAAGAGGTATATTGCTAGTAACAAAATCACAATTACGTGGACGTATTACTGTGGATCCCAAACTAAGCAAATGCTTGTATCTTGGGAACCAGAGTAGTGGCATAATTATGCTACTCAATTTAAATTTAATGGAGATGATTACAAATATTATTAATACATTTTCATAGGTTAGATGAAGTAAGGTAAGCTACGTGTAACAATATTAGAGAAAAAAATAATATAATAGGAACAAAATAAGGTGAATGTATGCATATGAAGGTGTGATAGCGAGTGTATGTATGTATAGTGTGAGTGAGTGTATGTCGGTAAGGGTAGTGTGGAGAGATGGTGTGTTAAAAGTGCGAGAGTGAGTTAAGTTTATGAAATAATGTTTTCGGTTCATGGTACATGTTTGACTTCTTACGACTTATTCTTATGTCGCGAGTGTCGCGGACTATCGCGATATACGATATGTATTTAATCTATGGCTAGAGGCTGTGGTGTCTGTCAGATTAGCCACCGTTGATTTTGACAGCTGCGGTCGCTTGTTGTCACAACCGGTTAAATTATAATCTGTGATTGTATTGACTTTATCTACCGCTAAAATCGGAAGTCCGGTTATGACTTACTTTGATAAAATTATAGTCATAATTACTATTGATATTGGTGTATCTACTTTAAAAGTATTTTAATAATTGCCAGTGCCTTATCAATAAAAGTATTGGATTGACTCATCACTAAAGAAGAAGAAAGGGAAGACAGGGCGCTATGGCGCTCATTAGAGGAGGCCTATGTCCAGCAGTGGACAAACATAGGCTGATGATGATGATGATGATGATGATGATGACTCATCACTTAGTACATTTTTGATAGGAGAGGGAAAGGGATGGGGATTAGGCACACTCCTTGTACGAAACGTATCTATAATAGATACTTTACGCCAATCTTCTGTGAGAGGGCAGTGCTACCTTGGTTGAACCAGCCTGTATATCAGGTGTAGTTACTTGGATACAACTTAGCTATGCCACTGTAAAACTATACGTACCAAACCACGTTTGAAATACGGAAATCCCTTTCTCAAACAGTTCAGGCTAAAACTATTAAAAAAAAATCGCCAGACGAACACACCAACTGTACGGTCCCAAACTAAGCAACGCTTGTACTATGGACTGGGGCGATCCTAGTGACACCCAGACCTGGGGAAATTACGAAAAGGCCATTTAGGAAATTTGCCCCGGCGGGAATCGAACCCGCAACCACCATGTGCAGTGAGCCGAGCGGCCTACGCTAGAAAAACTGCGGCAAGCGGTCGTCATATAAAAAAAAACTGTAAGGTACCTCAGTCTGTCTGCCCTAACTAGACGAATGGTTACATTGTGTCACTTAGTTTAAGTATTAGAGTTCAAGTGGCGACTTTCACCGTTTCCGCTCGAACGAACTCAATTGTTCAGTTTTGCTTGAGAAAAATCACTATTTTTACTTACTTACCTACTTTAAGTATGTAGGTATATACTGTCTTAAATCCGTGACAGTCTCGCCTGGTAGCTTCGTTTCTGATTTCTATTGTCGTCGTGTAAATATCTGGTATATTTCAAATTTGTTTATCTAAAACTGCACCCTATTCCAATAGATTATAAGTATCTAATAGATTATCTGTCATCGGTTTCCGGCCGACCACCTGAATCATACATGTTGGCATATTGTTTGTAATAACTCTAAATTGAAAATTTAAAAACCCCCGATGCGACGACCTTTTCATCAAATGTATACTATACCTAGTTCTTCCAAATAATTAAGTTAGCGAGATTTGCGTAGCTACCGTAGCTCAGTATTCATTGCTCATCTCGCTAATTCATCTGGTACAACTAGTTTCGATGCCAGATTATGAAAGCGCCATTTACCTACATAATTATTTTTGGCTTCCTCATAATCTAAGATGCCATTCCATTCGATTCCAATGCAATGTACAATAATAATAATAATAAAAAACCTTTTATTTCCTACAAATAACCTACTTTACATTGTTTTTGAGTTAAGTACTGGTTTATAATATGCTTATCTAGTTGTTTTTCCATTTCTGCTTTAATTATTATAACTAATCATTTTAAATAACATAATAATATAACCTATCATAATTTAGTTTTTTATAGCTATTTCTGTAGGAACCCCTATTGGGTGAAGGCCTCCTCCAAAGATGTCCACTTATCTCTGTCCTGTGCGGTCTGTTTCCAGTTTGAGCCGGCTGTCCTTACAATTTCTTCATCCCAACGTGTCAATGGTCTTCCTCTGCTCCTTTTACCTGGAGGACCTTTCCAAAATGTCGCTTTTAGGGTCCATCTCTGATCCTTAAGCCTTGCGACATGCCCCGCCCATTTCCATTTGAGTTTTTGTGCATAATTCAATGCATTTGTTGCTTTGGTTATTGACCTTATTTTTGTGTGTCGTATTTTATATAATTTCTTTATGTTAAGCATGCTGCGCTCTAGTCCTCGTTGGCAGGTTGTAATTTTGTTTTTTAGTTTTGAGGTGAACTTCCACGTCTGGCAGCCGTACGTCAAGCATGGTAAAAGACTGGAGTTCATAACTTTCGTTTTGATGGTTATAGGGAGGTTACTTTTAAAGATTTCCTTTAAACTCCAGTATTTTTTCCATGTTAGTTGTATTCTTCTTTCGACTTCAAGTTCGTTATTTTTTCTGTCAAAACTGATTTGCTTCCCTAGATAGATGTACTTATCTGTATATTCAAGTGGCTCTCCATTAATTGTTATTAATCTTCTCCTTTTATTCGTCATTGCCATAGTTTTAGTGAGATTCATTTGCAAACCCACTTTGACACTGGCTAGATGTAAAGTTTCGATCATGAGCTGTATCTGAGAGCTGGACTCCGATAACAACACTAGGTCGTCTGCGAATCTCAAGTGACTTAGGTAATCGCCTCTTATACACAATCCTGTCTTGCTCCAATCTAACTTGCTGATTATACCCTCCAGGATAGCTATAAATATTCTTGGTGATAACGGGTCGCCCTGCCTTACGCCTCTTTCTATAGGAAAACTAGGGCCGAGAGATTCTAGCTTAATTTTGCCCTTGTTGTTGTTATATATGCTTTTGATCGCTTTTATATATACGTCTTCTACTCCCTGTTGTTTCAAGTTTTCCCATATACTTACGTGTGTTACCGTATCAAAAGCTTTTTGATAGTCGATAAACGCTATGTATAGTGGTCTCTGTTGTTCTTGATACTTTTCTATAATCAATTCAAGTGTGTGGATATGGTCAACAGTAGAGAATCCTTTTCTGAAGCCTGCTTGCTCTACCGGTTGCTTTGCTTCCAATGTACTACTGATTCTTTTGTTTATAATGGTAGAGAAGAGTTTGTAGAGGCTTGATAGCAAGCTTATGGGTCTGTAGTTGCCAACATCCTTGGGGTCGCCCTTTTTGTAAAGAAGTATGATATTTGATTCAGACCATTGCAAGGGTGTTTCAGAGTTTTTGAGTATTAAGTTGAATAGTTCCGCTAATGGTTTGGCTAATGTTACGTGTGCTGCTTTCAATAATTCATTTGTGATGTTGTCGGAGCCCGGGCTCTTTTCTAATTTCAAACTGTTAATTGTTTCTGTGATTTCAATTTCGTCGACTGGTTTAATTGTTGGTTCGTTAACGCTTTCATTGCTAGTAATTGAGATGTTAGTCTTTTGGGTCTTATCGCTGTACAATTTCCTATAGAAGTCTGATGCCACCTTAATAATGTCTTTTCGTTTGCACAAAGATCTGTCTTGTTGGTCTAGCCCCTCTATCCAAGTCTTGCTTGTTCGGAGTTCTTTAAAGGCCCTCTTTGTGCTTCCTGTGCATTGTAAATGTCTTTCTATGGTATCTTGTCTATATTTAGTATAATCCCTTTTTATGTATTTATTTGTTATTTTGTAAAGAGCGGAGAGTTCATTTTTCATAGACCGAGTTTTATTTTTTGTTTCTTGTAGTTCTTTTCTCCTTTTTAATAACATAGCTGTGCGATTCGATAATATTTTGTGAGGTTTTTGTATATTGCTCGCATATTCTCTAGCTTTTTTCAAGCTCTGATTGATAGCGTCCGTTATTTTATCATAGTAGGTTTGTACTGAGGTATTATGTAAGTTGATGGTTGGATAGAGTAGCATTGAGCTTAGGTTTTTATTATATCTTGTTACTTCTTCTTTGTTGTTTAGTTGGAATGCTTTTTTATTTGTAAATTTAATTCTGCTTTGTTTTTGTTTGGTAATTTGTACTGTTGCTCTAATTAGTCTATGGTCTGACCGATAGTTTATATTCATGACTTCAAAATTTTGGAATAGTTTTTGTTGGTTGGATAGAATATAGTCGATCTCGTTTTTGTGTTTTCCATTTGGGGATCGCCAGGTCCACCTTCTGTTATGGTTTTTCATGAAGCATGTGTTGATGATGGTTAGATTATTTTCAAGTGCGTAGTCTACAAGTCTCTGTCCTCTGTCGTTTCTTTCGCCATATCCATGCTGCTGCACTGTTAAGTACTCACCTTCCTTAGGAGCACCAACCTTCGCGTTAAAGTCGCCCATTAATATAATGTTTTTATATGTTGTTTCCATCGCTTTGTCTATGGTCCTATAAAATTCTTCTATTTCTTCCTCTCTTGCTGCTTCGGTCGGTGCATATACTTGAATAATGGATATCATACACCCTTGAAAGCTTAAGTTTAGTGTTGCTACACGATCTGATAATCCAATAAAGCTCTCTATGTTGTTTTTAAGAGACTTATTGATAATGAAGCCTACTCCATATTTGCCCGGTATACATCCTATGTGGCAAAGTATAAAATTTTCATATTCCTCAATTCTGTTACCAAGTCGTCTCATTTCTGAAATACCTATTATGTCATAGTTAATTTCCTGTATTGCTTCTGCTAGTTCCAGTAAAGCAATGTACAATATCCAACATAAAATCTGTGTAAAAGTATGAGACATTATCTTGTTATGACATTATAATCATTGACATTAGAATAGACAACGAATCTAAATATTGATGCCGAAGGTTTAATTCCTACTAAAAGATTATCAATTATGATTCAATTTGATGTAATATAACTCTGGTTGAGGTGGACGGACGCAGCCCAGGGGAAGAATTTTAAATAACGCTAAAATTATTTGAAATTATATTTGTTTTTCTGTATTTTTTCTCAATGGCGGAGCAGCGCCCTCTAGAATTATTATTGCGTAATATTCCATGACCATTAACAAAACAAACAAAATATAACGCATGCGCGTATCCATCACTTGACACGTGACTTATGGAACGTCTTTAGTTCATACACAAATCTCATATAAAAATTGATAAATATTCCATTTTTTCCAGAATATGGGAAACTTTTCACATTTATAATATTGTAAAAAGCCAGTTCAGACTATTACGATCATTTAAAAATATTATAAAGCGAAATCCAATAATCTCAAATTTCGAGCGGATTCGAGCCGTGGAAGTTGGTTTTGGCCGTAAATGTGGCTTTTTTAACCTATAAAAGAGCTGATGATCTTCAAACGGCTGAACCAATTTTCATGAAACATAGCTAAGAACACTCTCGATCAGAATACCTTTCTAACAAAAGAAACAAAATTTAAATCGGTTCATCAGCTTGGGCGCTACGTTGCCACAGATAGACACACAGATACACAGATACACAGATACACAGACACACAGATACACATGTTAAACTTATAACACCCCTCTTTTTTCGTCGGGGGTTAATAAAATAATTAAAAGTAGTATACAAAAATATACTTAAATAATTTAACTTTTTCCCCCAGCTTCGCTAGCAAGGATTTCATTATCTAGATGTCGACAACAGCGCCGCCTGCTGGATCCAACTAAAGCTAAAAACTATCTAGGTGACCCTATTAATACAAAAATGAAATCATCAAAATCAGTCAAGCCGTTTAGGACGAGATACATTTCGAACACGCGTTCCGGAATTTTATACATAAAGAAGAAACGCCTAGGTCGTAGCTATATCAAACATAATATGACCCGTTAAGGTGATGGCGCCTGTCTAGCGAAATTCAAAATTTTCGAGTATTTTTATAGTTTATCCAAAATCTGAAAACATTTAAGACAACATTTCGTGATTTGCGACAAACACAGTATGCAGTGCGTTTATCAATACATTTATTTTACTCTAAATATTGTCACGGTGGATATGATACTAGTAAATCCCTAAATATACAAAAATTGCCAGCTTTTCTGGTTATCTGTCGTTCTTGAAATGTTTTAGAGTAAGTGGGATATATGAATAAATGCATTGCATACGGTCTTTGCCGCCAATTACAAAATGATCTTAAATGTTTTCAGATTTTGGATAAACTACAAAAATACTCGAAAATGTTGAATTTCGCGGGCTAGATGGGCGCTTTAGCCTTAACACAGATAATTACCAAATAATACACGTTAGCTATATTTTTGATCTATGGTTCAAAAAACAGCGAGGGTAACAATGTATGTAAAGATGATTGAAGCATTCGTGGTTGATTCAACACGTCACACCGTCGCGTCGTGGGTACTTGATTGATTGCACACAATCAACATTTTTCAATCAACAGGTGGGTTGAAACGTGCGTGCATGCGTTTTTTACACTTTTTTTACTGCTAACTAATTAGCGATAGACGATTATTGCTTTTAACTTTAAACAAATCTACGTGGATCTATCGTTTAACCCCTAGTCGCGGGCGCCTACGTAGGTGTATAAGATTTGAATGCTCGCGCGCGTAATAAAGTATTAAGCTTAAAATAAATCGAAATCTAAGTAAATAGTTGGTACTCAACAAATATTTATTGTTTTCTTATATTTAAGTACGCGAATACTACACATTGAAATAAAACTATTTTTCGGATTTAATGAACGCGATAAAATCCGAAAAATAGTTTTATTTCAAATCAATATTTTTTATGTGACTGTACTTTATAAGGGCGCGCGAGTTGACGACACAAAAAATAGGTAAAATCCGAAGGTGCCAACTCGCGCGCACTCGCGGGTCGACGAATAACTCGCTCAAAGTGTCGCGTTCCCCTACGGGTGGGTATAAGACGCGAGCGGCAATTGGTTGTTTATTTGCCACGTTTAGTAACACGTCAAAGATATTAGGGTTAAATAGATAGATTATGTCAAAGTCAAAGTATAAAAAAAATTAAAAAACGGCACGTCAAAAAAGTCATACTTGGGGCAGAGGGCACCGACCCGATATCGGAAAGATATCATCGGATCTCATAAATTTAGTACTAAACGTTTTTTATATAGGTACTACGTCGTTATTTCACTGATCATGGCTCTAAGTAACTGACTGTTAGAGCAGTGTTACCTATTGTGTATCAAACAACTGGTTAAAATCGTTTATCAGTCGGTTAGAGTATAGTGAACACGACTCTTAGTTCTGTGGTATCCGTCACCGTTATAGGGCTGATGTGGAAACGCCCATAAGGTCTAAACAGTCTAAACAATGAACAAACACAAAAAAAAAACATAATATAAACGAACATTGAGAGTCCTCCTTTTTGGAATTCGGTTAAAAAATACATCATTTTATGGTTATAAATAACGTAAGAAGATCATTACAGATTGGTTTCGAGTCATTTTTCCGTAATCATAGTCATCGTACCTAATCAGTAAATACTTCCGTAATTATTTACGCGTATAATATTTACGTTTTACGCGCATTATGTATGTAACATCGGTGCACATAACGTTACAGCGTTTAGTTCTAAATAAGGAAATAAAAACCGATGAGGAAACTACATAACAGAAGTACATCGAACAAAATTCAAGAAATTTACAAAACTAGTTGCTGCCCGCGACTTCGTACGCGTAGACTTAAGAAAAGTATTCTAAATGTTAATCCAGGTTATAAACTATCTGTGCTCCAAATTTCACCCAAATCCGTCCAGTAGTTTTTGCTTGAAGGAGTGACAAACATACATCCACACTCACAAACTTTCACATTTATAATATTAGTAGGATGTAAGCTCTACCATTAGCTGTTGTTACGTTACGTTTGTTAAAATGGACAGTTGCTATTGCGGCTAATTGCTAATTAGTGCAACCTCCTTCCCGTCCCCTCCTTCTATCCCACTCCCCTTCAAGCCGGTATCAACAATCAACATATCTATCTACAAATAAATAAAATTGGGGTGTCTGTTCGTAATATCAAAATAACACCTTTTCACTAAATGCATATGAAAGTACATACGATACCTACAACAAAAACGCGATTTAAAATTTTTTGTCTGTCTGTCTGTCTGTCTGTGTGTTTGTTCCGGGTAATCTCCGAAACGGCTGGACCGATTTTGACGGGACTTTCACTGGTAGATAGCTGATATTATAAGCAGTAACTTAGGCTACTTTTATTTTAGAAAAACAAAATTAAAAAAATGGGTCCTGTCGCGCGGGCTCAGAACGCGGGAGCGGGCTTTTTTGTTAAGTTAAATTCCACGCGGACGAAGTCGCGGGCTCAGCTAGTTTTTAATACAATTTGTCGTACGAACCATTTACATACACGCCAGTGCCCAAGCGGATCCAGTTCCGCCAAGCTGGTCTAAGTTGTTGGTCATTCAGATGTACCCATTGTGGTAAACTAAGTAATGGTTACATTGAAACAAGTAATGAGTAAAACACAACAGCGACTAACGATCGTAAAACACTTGGTAGAGCTGTTCTATGACAACGTCAACATAACGTGTCTCGTAATTTGTAATCAATGATTGGGTGGCACCAATTTAGACCTTAAGTCCTTCATAAATTGCCTATAAACAAGCCCTTAGGTGCGCAACAGACTAGGTGGCATATTTATGCAAGTAATTACTAGGTTTAGAACTAACTTATGGGTCTAATTGGCACAAATTGAATAGATTGGAACAAGGAAGTCGTATACCCACTACAAACTCGTTTCTCACGAGATTTGATTATTTGTAGGCTATGCAAATATGCATGACGAAAATGTTCGATGACGACACAATCATAGGCGTCGATCACACGGCACGTCCTTTCCGTGTGAATGACGCCTAAGATCGTTGCAACGCTTTATCCATACATCTTGACGGTAACATTTGCCGGATAATATCGAATTCTATCAAAGCAATTTCTAATATCACTAGTCAAAATATTGGGAATAATCGTTGTCATTATTTTAGTCCGAATGGAGGTAATCACATCGAAGCTGTGAATTGTTCTTGATAAATATTGTTACGTTATGTTATGTTATATTTAAACAACGAAATCTCTCTTTTAATCATTCTACAACAGTCAGTGGCATGACAAATCAATTCAGTGTTACCTAATAAGGAAATAAAAGTTGGTCACCTCAAGGCCTCGGTCCTAAACGGGCCTACAATCAAATAAAAACATTTTGTAACAATACCGACCATGTATCGATACCTAATATCGATTAATTACAGCGCTGTTGAAATAAGCCGATTGTATCTGACTGGATAATGTTCAATTACGAGAAAAATGTAACAGGGAAGTAAAAGTCCTTTAATTTAAGGACATAGAGTCCCAAGTTGCGAAAACCTCGTGACAACACATTGCGGTTACCATAGAACACGATATCAATTGGAATGGCCTTCACTTATTTGGATTCCCTGTTCCTTTTCTAAGCGCACTAATTGTGAAACGCAAGGTTTTTTGTTTCACGCACCTACTACGCAATTATTCATCGAATTCCTGAACGCATCTCAGCAGTACTATTTCTGCAACGGCAAACTCATATCTCATGCGTGAATCCGCGGGCCCAATGACAAATTTCAACACAACATTTTTTGACGTGCCATAAAACAAATTACAGATAACTAAGTTTTAAAAAATCTCAGCGGGAATCTTGAGTAACTTTTCTGCATTCAGCCGTAAGAGGGTCTTTGATGCGTGTTTTATCCCACACCGAGCTGTAAATATATTTAGTTGATTATTCAGTAAAGCTAACCTGCATGCCCCTTCTAGTAATTCATGATTCTGTGGTGACAACGAATATAATCTGCTGCTACATGGCCGATTTGCATTACGCACCTGCCGACAACGAGCCGAGACCGAAGTTATCGAGTTAATCAGTGGAATACATAATCCGGCTACCGCGGGGCGCCTTGGGTAACGGGTACAGATCCAAGATAGTTCCGCGGCGAAATACCTTCTTGTGATCGTAATTTCACACGTCTCGATATCTTTGTTTGGTAATCGGGATTTATTGGGCTTGAATTACATAGTAAGATTTGAGAATTGCGATATTCTGCCTAACTAAGTCATATGTAGTTGCTCTAGCTGTTGCTCCCGGGTCAGCCCGCGTGGTATTCATATAAATTAAAAGTAGCCTAAGTTACTGCTTATAACAACAGTTATCTGCCAGTGAAAGTCATTAAACAGCATTAAAATAAGACAAGCCATAGACAGACAAAAGGTAGTACCCACTTATATCACTCTTCTGTCTTTAGTAACATGATACATTACAATTACTTTTATTTTGTATTAAGAAACCTGTTTTAGTTTCAATTTCTGAAATAATTGATAAATATTTACCTACCCACCTATATGTATAGGTAACTTCTTTTACTTTGTAAACGAATAATTCACAACGTGATTCAGACAATCACTTCGTCTATTATTCTATTTTAACCACCGAATGTACGCAAAAAACCATTAGTCTGTTGAACTTCGAAACAGACCGAAACGACCTTAGCCGGTAACCTTGCGCCCGCTTTCAGGCCAAGTATAGAGATGACTTATAAGCTGGTCGAATGATTGAGGTAATTTTCCTGATTCCAATTCGGAAAAATACCTAGACTTGACAGGTTCAATGATGTTGCTACAAAACACTAATTGCCAATCAACAATTTCTGATGTTTGGGACTAGTCCCGCCACACACTTCCACCGCAGTTACTCCTAGCCAGGAAACCTTAGCCAGGATCAACAATGGTAACCAGTGATGACACTTGATTTTTTCAATCAAATTAATTCTGGCGAGTTCCAAGACAATTTAACTTTTATCATTCATGTCATCATTGGAATTTCTGGTCTGAGAAAAATAGTAATGAATGTCAAAAACTCCTTAAAAACTTTTTTCCTACCAATCTAATCTCCACCTTTCTCTTCCACAGAAGCCATAGATGACGCAGACGACCAGTCCACTTCCGCATCATGGTGGCAAGCGGGAACAGCCACACCTTTCCGCGAGACATCCAGCAACTCCTTCTCCTCGACCCATGGCCTCGTGCAGACCCACCCTTCGGGCAGTGATCCTTTCTCCTTCGGAAGCGACTCGGGCCCTTCGTCGAATCCTTTCGCTCTAAGCGGCAGCGGTCCGCTGAGCGGCGGCGTTAGGGACAACCCTCTGCCGTCTTTAGCAAGGAATGCTAATGGGAAAGTGTCTCTTAAGCACTTAGACTTCACGAGCAGTGCCACAGCTGAGCTAAGGAGGAATCCAGCGCTGTCGGCGCCCGATGAGTGCGCGCGCGCCTGCAGGGAAAATGAACCGCCCAGAATTTGCTACTACCACTTCACGTTGGAATTGTACACGGTTTTGGGAGCGTAAGTCACTTTTTACAATTGTATCCGTTCGTTTCGAGGTTATAAGAGCCTGAATAAATCCGACGGCTGTAATTGCTTTAAAATTTATTCGCTAACACAGAACAACACTATGAGAAACAATCGTATTCTAATACTTAGTCAGGTAAACCAACTCTCAAAATGAGAGTTAACTTGTATTGCCCAAGCGATTTTACATGACTACAAATTTAAATCATTTTTAACGTTTTCTATAAGTAGGGATTTGTACCAAACTAGGATATTTCAAATTAGACCATTTTTCTATGTATTAATTGAGTTCAAGTAGATATATTATTAATACCTACGCATACTGTAATTTCCAGTCATAAAATTACGAAATACCTGAAGTGATTAGAGATAGGTAGGTAGTTATTCCAATTTCTAACAACATTTAATATGAAATAATTTTATTTAATCTAGAGTGCATTGCTAGAAAACAGGTAGTGGCGAATAAATACTGGTCTAGGACTATTAAATAATAATTCGTATTTAAATACAACGTATTTAACAACACTTAAATACTTAGTCATAATTTAAAAATGCTTATAACGTTTTCCAGTTGGTTTTCCCGATCGCACAAACTAAACCTAATCAACCTTACATCCTTCGTAAAATCAGCCGGTCAAGTTACCATTGTGTTTGCTCAGCGGAAATAAAGTAATTCGAACCTCCACACAATCACAATACATCACCCGATGACATTGAATGAGTCGTCTTTCATAACAATAATAACAACTTCCCATTCTAGCGAGATTATTAGTTGCCGAAGCGAAAACGGAAGTCTATTCAATTGAACCAAGATAATAGCACTGATTAGACGCTTGCAAACAACCACAGTATCACAACAAAATCTAAAAGATGTTAAGGTTTAAGTAAGACCTTACCTCACCGCGTTTCGTAACTGTCGCGCCGACTGTCTCGCGATCCTGAGATACACGAAAATTCTTTCGAGATGGTCACGAAAAATCGCGGCCTCGGAACTAAACGCTGACTCACTCGCCCACTCCACATTTCACCCATTTAACGCTTTATTTCACACGAACTGCATCAGTTTCAATGCTGTTTAGGTACTCCGACTGAACCGAATTCCGACGAAGCACGTAATTGATAGGTGACGACAGAACTGATGCAAACCAGCTATTTCACGATACGTATCGCCCGAGGAAGCAATGGCGTAACGGACATTGATAAGGAAATAGAGCGCTTTCCAGCATTATGTCACGGTGGTGTTTTGATTGCAGGGCCTGTCAGGTGTGCACCCCGAACGCGACCAATGTCGTGTGGTCCCACTGCCAATGTGTGTTGGCCGATGGAGTCGAGCGTGGTATCCTCACGGCTAACAGAATGTTACCGGGACCGTCAATTCAAGTTTGTGAAAACGACAAAGTGGTTATCGACGTAGAAAACCATATGGAGGGCATGGAAGTGACCATCCACTGGCACGGCCTCTGGCAGAGAGGTACCCAGTACTACGACGGTGTACCTTTCGTCACGCAGTGCCCTATCCAGCAAGGAAATACATTCAGGTCCGTAAAATTTTATACTTACAAAATTATGTACTTATAATAGAACCTCAAATAGCTTACGCAACATACATAGCTATTGTAATAAACTCATCCGTATCATTACAGGTATCAATGGCAAGGTAATGCCGGCACTCACTTCTGGCACGCCCACACCGGTCTTCAGAAACTGGACGGCTTATACGGCAGCATCGTCGTCCGTCAACCCCCGTCCAAGGACCCCAACAGTCATCTTTACGATTACGATTTAACCACCCACGTGATGTTGTTAAGCGATTGGTTGCACGAGGACGCCGCTGAGAGGTACCCAGGTCGTCTCGCTGTCAACACTGGCCAGGACCCCGAGAACGTTCTGATTAACGGAAAAGGACAGTTCAGAGACCCTAACACCGGTTTCATGACCAACACGCCCCTTGAAGTTTTCACCATCACTCCTGGTAGAAGGTACAGGTTCAGAATGATCAACGCTTTTGCGTCCGTGTGTCCTGCTCAGATCACTTTCGAAGGCCACAATTTGACAGTTATCGCGACTGACGGTGAGCCAGTGCAACCAGTACAAGTAAACACCATCATTTCGTTCTCAGGTAAGTCTTGTATAAACACTAAATCTACGCTTCCGATGCGGGCAAAAAAGAAATCTGGGCAGCAGATGTGGCTTTATTGTAGTCGACTGACACTATCTGTCGGTATCCCTTGAAATACCAAGCGGAAAATGTTTAAGGTCTTTGAGAAATACAAATTATCACAAGGTTGTTGACATAGAAAGACTGACAGAATCAACTCACTCCAACGTGGTGCCGACCCGGTGGCATAAAACTCCTCATTGTTTACCGAAAACTAGAATCATATTTTTAATTAAACACTGTTCATTAGTAGACAAAAAAAGCATTATTATCCAACCAAATAATCGCGGTAATAGCTCGATTCTTATAAAAGACACACCTAATGTATGTTGTAATAATGTATTTAATTAACTAGTGCAGCCATTCGAGCAAAACATTGTATAACGCGTTTGTTCGTGCTTCCTATTTACAACTTTAATTAATTAGAGTCTAACTAGGTTTGACAGAGAGAGATAGTATGTAAATATAATAGATCGACTTCATTAAATGTTTCAGGCGAACGATACGACTTTGTAATCGAAGCGAATAACGTTCCTGGAGCATACTGGATCCAGGTTCGAGGCCTCGGAGAATGTGGAATTAAGAGAGCCCAACAATTAGGTATCCTTAGATACGCGAGAGGACCTTACCAGCCATCCTCGCCGTCACCCACCTATGACATTGGACTTCCGCAAGGAGTGGTGAGTTAAACAACTGGTGTACATTGAAACTGTAAATTATACCTCGAGTAGATTGAGTAGGTGACTTGATTTACAATGTAAATACCTGATTATTCTGTAAGGAGTGGAAGTAGAACTTACAGATGAACGCAATCCATCTAACGGTGGTGAGATATTTTGCTCTGTGATGCAGCTTGCTCAGCGGTACCTGCCGCTCGTGTCACGAGACGCGGCTCCGTTATTAAACAGCGGATATTGCATAGGAAATTCTTGGTGCCGACACGACAGCCTCGATTTAACATGGCCGAACTGTCGACTTTATAGCAACTGATTGCTCAAACATAAATGCTGGTATAGAGGTGTAATTAATTAAAACTAAAAATCAAATTGTAGCCGTTGACGAATTAGACCATGTACAGTCACCTGTTTAACTGCCGGCACAGCGACCGGTTCTGTAAATATATCAATACCGACTCGACGTTGTAGCAATTTTTAAGAATGATTGGTTTAATCCTATAATCAGTAGTTAATTGCACTACCTATTTATTTAAAACCAATTACGATGTGTTACTTAATGCACCAGTTTTTATTATTATACATAAATCGTAGTACTTATTATTAAGTAGTATATTATAATAGTAGAAAACAACAGTAGTTATGTATATCTGCACGTAATATTTGTAACTGCACGTACCTTTCTCCTCACTAACTATCCAGGTGATGAATCCATTGGACGCGAGGTGTAACATATCACGAAACGACGCCATTTGCGTCAGTCAACTGAAGAACGCTAAGAACATTGACCCGGCGATCCTTCAGGAGAAACCTGATGTTAAAATCTTCTTGCCATTCCGTTTCTTCGTCTACAGACCCGAGATGTTATTCCAACCGAACACGTACAACAGATACTTAGGTGAGGTGTTAAAACATTTGGAAATGATGATAATGCCTATTTGAACCAAATTATTAACTAATGCGGACTTCCACAGTTGCCCCTGGAGGAGATCACGTGATAAGTTTGATAGACGAAATTTCCTACATGGCTCCGCCCGCACCCCTGATCAGTCAATACGATGATGTCAACCCGGACCAATTCTGTAACGGAGACAACAGGCCCGCCAACTGCGGACAGAACTGCATGTGCACGCACAAAGTCGACATTCCTTTGAACGCTGTCGTAGAAATTGTTCTTGTAGATGAAGGTACGCAACATTTTAATTTCCATTTAAAATTCATTTTCATATTCATTACCTACATTAGGTTTTGTCATTTATAGCAAAAATTCGCGGGTAAAGCTACAGTTAAATTAGTCTATATATAAAACATTGACAAGCTGTCCGCAGACCACTTATTGTATTGATTTTTATCTTAGCGGAGACCGGGATATCAATGAGCGGGGGTAAGTATTCACGAGGAAATTGTCGTGAAGCTGTACAATCTACAATTTGGTTGCTTGCTTGCTTTCAAATTTGTGAGCAAAATGATAACGGAGTGGGAATTTAATGTTTTTGTGACTGTTTTTACGTGTTTCATTGTTAAATTTTAAAATTAGTTACCTATTTGTTTTACAATTAATATTTTGATTTTGTTTTATTTTATACTAAATTAATTTAAACTAACTTACAGAGTATTGTTAAAATAACACTTATAGTTAAGAATGATCAAAAACGCTCTACAATTTTTAAGAATCAAATTATTCACAAAAATTGTAAACGATTTTTTTTGTTTGGTTTTGTTTTTGTTTTTATGGAGGAAAATCTTTTATTTTGATTTGATATAACCAAATATCAGCAAAACAGTGTGATTTATGGGGTTGGTTTCAATAGATTATTAATTTAAAATAAATAAACAAAGAAACTTGATTTATTTACAAGGTGTTAACAAGTATACCTATAGATAGTATAATTAATTTTAGGTCCTTGTGGTAATAAATTTACTAGAGCTGTAAAGTAATAGTATCCCCAAACACGGGGTAAGAATTAATAAGAATCAATTGCCAACGTTTTTTTATAAAAATACAACTGTGTAGGAAACTAACTGTTTTATAATGGATTTATGACAAACAACTTACATAACCACCACCACCAGTCTCTCAAAATTGGAGTTCCAAAATATGTAAATAGTTATTTTGTTAATTGTATCCCCTATCTCAAAATCTATTCGATTATTTCTTGTTCATTTACATTGATTGGAGAAAGGGAAGTTAGAACATAACGGATGGATTACGGCAATTATAGATGCAAATTCTTCATTGTATACTTTCCACTTTCCAGTTCAAATCGCGAACTTATCTCACCCGTTCCACCTGCACGGCTACGCTTTCAACGTCATCGGTATCGGCCGGTCGCCCGACCAGAACGTGAAGAAGATCAACCTGAAACACGCGCTCGACCTTGACAGGAGAGGACTTCTGGAGCGTCACTTGAAGCAGGGAGACTTGCCCCCGGCGAAGGACACCATCGCCGTACCCAACAACGGCTACGTTATCGTTCGTTTCAGAGCCAACAACCCCGGCTTCTGGCTCTTCCATTGCCACTTCCTCTTCCACATCGTCATCGGCATGAACCTCGTTCTCCAGGTCGGCACGCAGGCGGACCTGCCGCCCGTGCCCCCCAACTTCCCCACGTGCGGAGACCACCTCCCTCCCATCACCTTGCATTAATTCGGTTCCTAGAACATTGCCCAGTTCTTGCATGTGCAAAGATAAGTACAGATCAAATGATTTAAATCATTTCCATATGTTAACTAAGTGTAAATTTATGTTTGTTTTGTGTGATGTGTCCGGTGGATTCGAAGTGCTCGATTCTGCCGTTTGTGTTTAATTTTGTATTAGAATGATTCAACGGGAGTTTCTGATGGTTTGTGAATTTATTTAACGATGATGCACTGTTTCTATGAGTTGATATCAATATTTAATTTTATGCCATATTCGGTGATATTCACTTAATTATATTTTTAATTATCAATATCGCCTAAAATATGTTCTTTGAGGCTCTTGAACCAACAATATAATATTTGTGTATTAAATCGTTCTAACGAGATTTCGACTACATCGTCCTGTAACTAACAACTTGCCATTGTAATTTTATTTTCACCAAGGATATTTATTACTTGTATATATTTTAAAAAAGTACTTATTATACTTATTAGACCTACTTGCATAGAATTTTAAGACGTCTGACCAGTTTCTAACCCAATGCATGCATTAAGATTTATGATAAATGTAAATACCTGACTGCAATACTTGTAAATACACATAAATATTATAATAGTTCGACACCTCTACATCACACATGACCCCTAAACAAACGACGAGACTGTATATAATTACATTATGTAGAATATATGTATACAGAACGACCACTTGACGTTACCATTAATTAAGAAAATTGTATTTAATGCGGCTACCAGAAGTCAGTGTGATTGTGCCAACGGTAAATTTAAAAATATATATTGGCGTGGCCTAGTCTACCGTAAATGATAAATATCAATAACTTACAACGATACCATCTTACAGCGAAGTAGGTATATATTGCTGTCAAGTAATGAACAACAACAAAGTAACAATTTATCATAATAATTATAAAATTATTATAAGTGTAAATTTTTTTATACAATTTAATAAAATTTATGAAAAAAAATATAATTGATCATTTTATTTTGGTAACGATGTTATAAGCGCTAGAAATTTCTAGTGATTGTATAATTGTAAGGTCTTTACCGTTTAAACACATTTGTAGACGAAATGTAAATATATATACAAAAGCACAATAAATTCGACCCTTTTAGCTAGATGGACTTATATGGTGGGATACAGTAACGAATCTAAGTAGAAGATAGATCTTCACGGCGCACGATGGAAACAGGTTGTACTTACCTATATTTATAATTTTATTTTGTACATAAAATTGTATTGTTCCTGTTACAAATACAGGACCGTGTTTCAAGTGAGATAAATCAGAAGAATTCAAACTAATTACAGTTTTGTATTGAACACGGAAAACATTAGAAACTGCTCAACGAAATGAGGCACTCGTGAAGTCTGTTTGCTTGTTACATTTCGAGACTAAACTGCAGAATTCCAAATAAAAATTAAATTTGATTAAAAAAAATATTGTTACCGTATAAAAATTGTATAACAAGCTTTATATTTAACAGATACTTAACCCATTGGACGCAATCTGTGACGTTAAACGCAATGACGCAGTGTGCGTGAGTAACTTGAAATCAGCTCGGCCCGTGGACAAGGCGATCCTGCAGGAGAGGCCGGACGTGAAAATCTTCCTGCCGTTCCGGTTCCATTTTTACAAGCCCAAGGAACTGTTCAGAGAGAACACATACAGGAATTACTTGGGTAAGATCACTTTAAAGTATCACCATTTTATCTAATACTATCTTGTTATTGGAGTTTGCAGGAGAACCTGTACAAACTATATTTTCTAAAGGTGCACTCTGCAGATAACGAACGAAGCTATGGCGAATCATCCACTAACTCGCATTGGACCAGCGCGGTGGACTCTGATGCAAACCCCCTTTTAACATGTAACGAAAGGCAGCAGTGAGGGACCTAACGGGCCAAAAAAAATTTTGTTTGAAAACCCTATTGCTGCTACACTGACTAAATTTACCGAAACCATTTTACTCACAAAACCCTTTGTTTTATACATATGTATAGTTTTAATATTAATGACCTCTCCATATTAAAAATCTTGAACCTCCCTGACGTTACGTCTAGGAATACTGGACACATGTAAGCGTTCCAGGAACACCAGAGACATGTTGATCGTATCCATACTTAACATTATTATAATTATCGTACCTTCATTTCAGTTGCCCCCGGTGGAGACCACGTGCTCAGTTTAGTGGATGAGATCTCGTACAGCGCGCCGCCCGCCCCGCCCCTCTCGCAGATGCATGAACTCTCCCCAGAGATCTTCTGCAACGGAGACAACAGGCCCGCCGACTGCCCCGTCGACTGCAGATGCACGCACATGATCGATGTACCGCTCAATTCTATTGTGGAAATCGTTCTTGTTGATGAAGGTAGACATTTCCGATATTTATTAATGAACCTTGTTGCTTGCCCAATATGTCAAGACAAGTCAATGCCATTTCATACAAATAAAGCTGTTTCATTAGGGTTGAGAATTGGTTACAAGTTCCAAACAACGTTTTACGGTCACGTTGTTTGAAGTTTCCAAAAAGGCTTGACCTTACAAAGTATTATGATAAGCTTTAAACATCGATACGGGATGATTCGTGTAAAATATTTTTGCATAATGTTTACCATCTCGTTTTCTTTACCGTGACTCTGCGCATTATTTGGGTTTACGGTAAAATAGAAATCATTCGAAAAATTCGCTCGCTCACCCATAATAATGCAGAAACTTGTGAAAGCATCTCACTTACCGTTGCGTGTTGGTTGGTATCAGTTAAAACTTAGTCAGTCAGTCACACAGTTAACCCGGCACCGATTATTTACTGTACATATCCAGACGTCAAATACAGCTAATATCTGTAAAAAAATTATAGATAGTACAATGTCAGCTTCTTCGTGTTAATGACCGCTTACATCTTTATACATTTAAAGTATTAATGTAATATTATTTATAAGTAAAAAAATTGTGAAACACACTGGGATAACATCAGATACTAATAACTTCTTCATTCCTCCTACAGAAAAAAAGATGTGAGGTTATATACTTAATTTATTACTAGATCCCCTATTTTGCGAATTTTGACACTGAAACCACCGTCTTTCAGCACTATTGCTTAAGGGTAGATGCTGATTATGAGATAATGTTCTATGTACGTCAACAGATCACGTTTATACACCTACTGTTTTTTTTTCCTTACAGTGCTATCCCCGAACTTGTCTCATCCATTCCACCTGCACGGCACTCCATACAACGTCATCGGCATCGGCCGGTCACCCGACAAGAACATCAAGAAGATCAACTTGAAACACGCTCTTGACTTGGACAGGAAAGGGCTGCTGCATCGGCAGTACAACTTACCCCCATTCAAAGATACAATCGCAGTACCTAATAATGGATACGTCGTATTGAGGCTAAAGGCTGATAATCCAGGTAATTTTTTTTTTATAAAAAAATATACCTTTTCTCTATTAAATAATAATTTAGCCCGTTGAACGTCCCATTCCTGGGCACCGGCCTGCTCTCGATACCAGGGGATTCAGGCCATAATCCACCATGCTGGCGCAATGCAGTTTGGTGGATTTCGCAAGTCTTTCTGCATTCATAAAATTAATACACACATAGACTATTGCTATTCATCAGGCATGCTTGCCATAGGCTGAAGAAGATTTGACGAAATAAATTCCAAATACTCATCAATATAATTAATTTCATCAGGGCCCCATGATTGACTAAAGGCCATACCAATGAGGCTCTCCTTGTTTCTTTGACAATAATTTCAGACTTGTCTTGTGAAATTTAAAGTGTCAACTATACAATGTTTGTCTAGGAGTAGACTATAATCTGGCTTTTCTTTCCAGGATATTGGTTGTTCCACTGCCACTTCATCTACCACATAGTAATAGGGATGAACTTGATACTGCACATCGGCACGCAAGCTGACCTGCCGCCGGTGCCACCGAACTTCCCTCGGTGCGGCAACCATCTACCATCGATCACGCCCCCTTCCTTCTACCCGGTCCACTGAGTGGTTCAACCAATCGATTCCCTGAATCGATTTCGTGAAAGCCGAGCACGAGTGAAGATCAAAGCCTACTGCCATATTTTGTTCAACGAATGAACAAAGTGCGAATGATTTTAAATACGATTGTTATAACATCGTGTAAATAGTGATTAACTTAAGGAGCTGTAATCAAGTAACTATCTCACTGTCATATAAGGAGACCAAAGTATTTAATCCAACCACAATCTTAATTTATAAGACTTGGACTCGGACGTGACAGAAATGGCATCACTTGCCATTGATGATTTTCTTAGAATGTAGATGAATGTTTTTGTTACTCGTTTTATAGTTTTGTAAATACATAGTTCATGGTAAGGTTTATTATAAGAAACGATACCGTGTGTAAGTGTTATATAGCTAGATATATAAAAAGAATAGGATGGGTTAAGTGCAAATATGTAACGACCTCAATGTTTTCTACGATTATATTCGATTTCTCCTTCCGACATAGTAATACGTTATAAGACCTTCCACTAATTTGATCAAATTGCTCACGTATTATTTCACAGTGTTACGTCGGTGGAGATTATATTAGGTTAACAGTTTCATACATAATTTGTTCTGCTTCAAGTTTGGTGCTATTACTTGCGAAACTTGAGACCGTAATTCAGTTTACGGTTATTGGATAGATTCCTTTATTCACTGCAATAGTAAATTCATATTACGTATCGTCTTCAATGTTGCGTGCATTATCTCACATCCCATGTTCACTCTTTGTGACGGTTGCAACGAGCTAGGAGCCTTTCACTTAAGATAAAAATAACAGCTAGTTATTAATGCAAATTATAGCAAAATATTGTTCCGTTATAATCATAAGCAATGCGGAACGCGCGAGTTTAGCGGTTGCTTAAGAAGTTAATTTTGCTTGGTAAATTGCCTTGTAAAATATGTGATCGCTTTACTTTTATTCAATTTTCGTCTTTGTATTTTAAACAAATTAAGTAATTTTTGTCTCAAGTGAAAGATCTAAGCTAACAATTAATTTAGACACAGGGTAACATTTTGTATATAAAATATACACCTGTGATTGGTATGACACGCGGAGAGATTTCACCCATTTCCAGTGTTTCAGCCCTTCCTCTTCAATATGTCGACTTTTAGGGAACTTAGTCATTTTATATTATAATAAAAATATTTTTATATAACATTGGTATATTTCATTTACCTTAAGATTTCCTCTTTTCGCCATAGTACGTCGTTACTAAAGCAGTTGTTCCTCGTTGTATTTTCTCAATAAACAAATGCTTGAAAAGAACAGCAGTAGAATTCTATATTACTAATGATAAAATAAATATTTATTTTTAAGGCGTGTGACAGTACGTTATAATACTACATCGTCATCACCTTGCCCTTATCCCACACTAGTTGGGGTCGGCGCTGAAGGGCCATGGGCAAATAAGAACGAATCACATGCGTTATTATTAAGTTTATTTAAATAGGAGATGTAGACATTGATGAAAAAGGAATCTTTTGAGTGACATATAGTTTTCTTCTTTTTCTTTTCATAGATATAAATAAAAACTCAACACTAGCCCTTAATCTAAGCATAGCTAGCACACAAAACAATTAATCATAGCACACTAGTTCTTTCAAATAATATCAATAATAGAAATAAAATAAAAAAAAACTAGACTATGACAAACACAGACACAAATCATTGAATAACAAATACAAATAAAACAAACATACTTTGTTACATGTTTACCTAACACGTCAAAGCATCTTAAATAACCTAGATACAAACTTAAAATGTTTTTCTCTAGTTAAAGGTTTCGTCAGTACGTCAGCTAACATTTCTTCAGTACCAACGTAACTTAAACATATAACTTTCTTATTGATTAAGTCCCTAATAAAATGGTGTCTTATGTCAATGTGTTTGGTTCTCGAATGAGACACAAAATTGTTACAAATCTTTTGCGCAGATTGATTGTCGTTATACAAATTTATATTGCATAGGATACCCATACATTCACGCACAAAAGTCTGCAAGAACATGGCTTCCTTACTAGAATCGGAAATCGCCATGTATTCCGCCTCGGTACTGGAAAGAGCAACGGTACGTTGTTTACGACTTTCCCACGATACCAAAGAGTTGCCTAGGCTAAATACATATCCAGTATATGACTTGCGATCGAGCATGTCCGCACCCCAATCAGCGTCCGTAAAGCCTGTTATTGACATTTCGTCTTTCTGAAACACTAGTTGATAATTCATAGTGCCCTTTAGATATCGTAGAACTCTTTTCGCAGCTTTCCAATGAGTCTCGGAGTAGCAATTGTTAAATTGACTTAAATAACTCACACAGTGCGCAATATCCGGTCTGGAGCACACTGCTAGGTACATCAGACAGCCAATTAGACTTCTATAATCAAAATTATAATTATTGACACTCTCCTCCCGTTGTGATTTTAATCCAACTTCCATAGGAGTCTGTGCCGGTTTACTGTCTGACATTTTAAACTTATCCAGAAATTTACGGATATGATTAGACTGATCTAGCTTGAATGTATGATCACCAGTTTTTGTAATCTTCATTCCTAAAATATAATGGGCATGGCCCAGATCCTTCATCTCGAAGTTAGCCATGAGTTGTTTCTTTATAACATCCTTCTTACGAGATGATTTTGACGAAAATAGTATGACGTCATCAACGTACAATGCTATAATTATTATTTCATCATCCTTATTATAAACATAAACACATGGTTCTGAAGATAATCTTTTAAACTTCAATTTATTGGTTAAAACATCATTTATTCTGTCATACCATGCTTTCGCCGACTGTTTTAAGCCATAAATTGCTTTGTTCAACTTATATACCTTCCTTTTATTATCTTTAGTAATAAAACCTTCCGGCTGTTCCATGTATACAGTTTCTTCTAAATTTCCATTTAAAAATGCTGTTTTCACATCTAGATGTTCAACTGTCATGTCATATTGAGCAGCCAGAGCTAGCAGTATTCTTATTGATGAGTATCTAACAACTGGCGAGAACGTTTCGTAATAGTCCACTCCATATTTCTGAGTATATCCTTTTGCTACTAAACGAGCTTTATATTTGAGTAACTCACCATTTGGACCTCTTTTCTTGGTAAGCACCCATTTACATTTAACTGGTTTATGCCCTTCAGGCAAATCAACCAATGTCCAGCACTTATTTGTTATAAAAGAGTTATATTCATCTTGAATGGCTTCCTTCCACTGCTCCGCTTCAGGGCTCTGCATCGCTTCCTTCACAGATCTGGGAATATCGTCCTCATCCATGTTTTCTGTTAACCCGGCAAACTCAGTTACCGTTTCAGCGTCTTCGAAGGATGACAGCATTGAATCTTCACTGCTGCTGCTGGAGCTGCCTGGAACGTAAGTATGGTCCAACGGATCATCTGTGCATCCTGATTCCACTGTCTCATCCAGACTGAATATAGTTCGTCGGCGAGGGTTTGTTGTGGTATCAGAATTTAACTCAATATCAGAAGAACCGGACTGAGGAGAAGATTCTGAACATTCAGTTTCTTCGTTGACATTAGTCGGACTAGATGAACTCTCCAACAATACCATTGTGTTTCCATTGTCATCATGTGACACGCCCTTATTCGAACAATCATTCTCTAAGAATGTCACATGTCTTGCTTTTATACATTTCTTTGGATATTCAGGGTCTATAAGTCTATAGCCTTTAGTATCATCACAATATCCAACGAATATGTACTTTTTGCTTCTAGGATCTAATTTCCTACAATTTTCATCTATAGCATATGCTATACATCCAAATATTCGTAAAAAGTTTAGATCTACCTTTTTAGAAGTCCATTTTTCTTCAGGTGTCACTCTTTTTACAGCTTTTGTAGGAATACGATTTTTCAGGTAAACCGCCGTATTAGCAGCTTCAGCCCAAAAACGTTTATCCAACCCAGAATCTTAAAGCATGCAGCGAGTTTTATCCATTATAGTTCGATTAGCTCGCTCCGCCACACCATTCTGTTGACTGCAGTGAGGTATTGTAGTCTGATGTCTAATGCCGCAGCTCATCAGATAATTCTGAAATGCAGAACTCATATATTCTCCGCCATTATCACTTCGCAATACTTTTATTTTCATTTCGGTTTCATTTTCAACGCGAGCTTTGAATAATTTAAATTTTTCAAAAACTTCACATTTTGTTTTTAGAAAATAAATAAAAGTTTTCCTAGAAAAATCGTCAATAAATGTTACAAAATATAGTGCACCATTATGCGACGCTTGCTGCATAGGACCGCACACATCCGTGTGCACCAGCCCTAATATCTTATCAGCTCTAGTATGACTTTCCTTAGGAAATGGCAGTCTGGTTTGCTTTCCCTGAATACAACTGATACAAGCTTTAAAAGACAAATTATCGTATTTATATCCAATGCTCATACCTTTTAATTGCTTCATACTTCGTGCATTAAGATGCCCAAGCCGCCTGTGCCAGACTTCTTGTGACACACCGGAAACCCCGGATACAGTCGCTTGCTCCATCTTATCAGAAACCTGTTTTGTGGACAAAGACATGACATCGCTCTCCCCACACCCAGATGGAACACATGGCGCATCTCTCGCTACGAATACAGCCTCACCTACCTTATCTAGTACGTACACACCATTGAAATGCCTAGCTATGGCAATAACTTCCTTACCATCGTAAACTTTACATAAATCGTGTTGAAATGTTACAGTAAAACCTTTAGTTGTCATAGAACTAACTGACAGAAGATTGACAGCCAGCTCTGGTACATATAGCACTCCACTTACAGTCTTTATAGTGTTACGCAAGGGGATTTTTACGTTTCCCTTGCCCGATGACATCAGTTTATCTCCATTTGCAACTTTTACGGCAACAGGTGTGTCAGATACAAAATCGTGTATAATATTTTTGTTATTACACATATGGTTGGTAGCTCCCGAATCCACATACCATATATCGTTGTTTAGGTTGACCGACAAAGCACAAAATAATGATTTTTCATTTTTGTCATTGCTCTTCTCTTTACTCTTGCATTGTTTATAGCTGTGACCGGGCTTGTTACATTTATTACAACGAAAAACTTTCCACTTAGTTTTGTTTACAGCCAATGCAGAAGTCGTACTTTTGTCGTCCTTTTCGACTCGTTGTTGGTATTCTTGACTTAGTCTTGACCTTACTGACTCTGTTGTCAGTTTCTCGGTACAGTTCTCCAAGGTCATGATGAGTGGGTCATAGTCTGCACATAAACCGCTTAACATGACTACGGCTAAAAAATCATCATCCACTCCAGCGCCTATGTCCTGCAGCTGCTGTCCTATTTCTGTAATTTTGCATAAATAAGACTGCATATCTGGAAATCCTGACACTTTGAGACTAAAAAGTGTACGTAGTAAACCTAAGCGCCTGCTCAAGCCCTTTCCTTCGTACGCCTTTTCTAAATTTTCCCACGCCTCGTGTGCAGTTTTCGCATTCCTCACATGCGTTAATACTTCAGGCTGCACTAGAAGACAAATACGGGCTAACGCCTTACGCTGAACCTTGTCATCCGCATCCTTTTTCGTCTCCACCGCATCCCACAGTTCTTCATGAATAAGCAACATTTTCATCATAAACTTCCACGTACTGTAATCTTCAGCACCGCGGAATTTTTCTATTATGACACGCGAAAAATTTAAATCGGCCATGTCAGATAAAACAAAATTTGCGATTCAATGAAAAAAAATTTTGAAATAAAAAAAACTGGGGACATCTGTGAAAATCTTTCTTACTCGCGAAATAAAGACTGGGCCCATAACCTGAAGGGCCATGGGCAAATAAGAACGAATCACATGCGTTATTATTAAGTTTATTTAAATAGGAGATGTAGACATTGATGAAAAAGGAATCTTTTGAGTGACATATAGTTTTCTTCTTTTTCTTTTCATAGATATAAATAAAAACTCAACAGGCGCTACGTTAAAATACTACATATTCTAATATCATTATTATATTCTTCAAAATGTTAGAACATAATTGATGGATTACACAAATGAGCAATGCATCTATCACCTCCTTAACATGACCTAGTCCAATATTGTAATAACCCGTATGAACACATAAATATTAGTTCCAAGGTACAAACTGCACACAAAAATTCATAATTTCTGGCCTTTGTGGCAGATGTTTAGAACCATGGGAATAGTTTTAAAGATTTTTACTTCATATCACACAAAGTGGCTTAGAATAAGTTTATGGTGGATTAGTTAACCTTTACCATAAGTCATTCTACCCAATTTTTATGCGACTCACTTCACCCCCTCTCTCCATGAAAACCCGACGAAAAACTAGGTTGTCATATAAAATAGAAGAATAATATGAGTTAGAAAAACAACACTTGGTAAACGAACCGCAAGAGCTGGAATATTGTTTAAGAAGAACGACTTCAAGTGGTGATTATTTATACGCAGCAAATCTAGAAACAATTACAAGAGCAATGAAAATTGATTCTAATAACGCTTAACATTTTAATTTGTTTATTCCTTTTTGCATTCCTTCATTAAAATGTTGAGCTTCTGTGACTTCAAACTGTGATAACATTCCATCTCTAAATTTATATAACATGACTATTCTCTGTTTGTATTGCTCACAATACAAACCCATTTGTGTAAATCGCCATGAACTTCTCTTTGAAGATATTGCTTCTAACTAAATGTATACTTTTATCATCAGGTAAATATTCTTTGATTATTTTCTTTAAGGCTAAAGCCCATCTAGCCCGCGACGTTCAAATTTTTGGAGGTTTTTTAGATTTTTTTCAAAATCTGACAATAATAAAAGGCACATTTTGTAATTCGCGACAAAGACCGCGTGCAGTGCATTTATTAATATATCCAACTTACTCTAAAACATTTCAAGAACGACAGCTATCCAGATAATCTGGCAATTTTTGTATATTTGGTGATTAACTAGTATCATATCCACCGTGATAATATTTAGAGTAAAATAAACGTATTAATAAACGCACTGCACTTAAATGTTTTCAGATTTTGGGTAAACTATAAAAATACTCGAAAATTTTGAATTTCGCGGGCTAGACAGGCGCCTTCACCTTAAAATATTTTGAGCACTGATGTTCTATTGGTTCGAGCTTATAAGCCGATCGCCTCACTGCGCTGGATGCAGGTTGCAGATCGATTCCCATTGGAGCAAATTTTCCTTAAAAATTCAAAAATGTGAAACTTGTTCTGGCCTGGGTGCCACAGGATAGTTAGGCCGCACTGTCAATTGTTTGTTATTATTACTTTCGCTACAGTCTAGTGTGTTCTGTCACATCATAAATCATCCAAGTATTCATCACTAAAGACGCCTGGAATGGACCTTAAGCAATAATAGCAAGCGGTACCATTGCTAATGAAGAATAAAGAGGTGTATGCGGCTGAAATTGCCTTATTTCCTATTGGTTAAAGTGCATTATGACTATTTCTTATAGCATTTTACCTTAACGTATAGGATTTATGTTGTAGAAACTAAAGATATGAAGCTCAAACTACATGTTATACACTTAATAAATTGAAATAGTTTTTTTATTATTATAAATTCTAGTGTACTCAAAGAATTTGAAACCAGAAGGAAAAATCGTCGGCGGTCATGAGGCGACACCATACAGCCACCCCTATCTCGTGTCACTACAGATCAGATTTCTGTGGCTTCGAGCACATGTGTGTGGTGGAGCTATCCTCAATGAACGTTGGGTAAGACCTCACACTTAATTCAGTAGAAGGCAGTTACCTAAAACTCGAATCTTTAAAGCTACAAACAAACTGCAAAATAATTTATAGATAACTTAATAATGTACACATGTGTAATCTAAAAATCTTTATTTAAAGAAGAAACCTTTAGAAACTATTTCTGTACAGATTCTAACAGCTGCTCATTGTGTTCGGGAATCATGGCTCATAAGAATATTGCCGCTGGATGCGGTAGCTGGTGCACATGACGTCAACGAATTTGGACCGAAAGCTCAAGTGAACACTATCGGATTGCGGATACATCATCCATTATATGATGGGTAATTTAATTCATATCTATATGTTTTAAATATATCTGCATTCCCAACTTGCTTTGACGGATTCACAACCTTACTCAAAGATTAATAATTTGGAATTTTGATGATTTCTTCTTTATCTTCTTATATTATATAAAATTATCGTGTCACAATGTTAGTTATCATACTCCTCCGAAACGGCTCGACCGATTTTCATGAAATTTTGTGTGGATATCGGGTAGGTCAGAGAATCGATCAACATCTATCTATTTTATTTTTTTTATATGGTAAAACAACGTCGCCGGGACAGCTAGTAATAATATGTTAATCTTGGTTTTAGGGGCATCGGGCCGTATGACATAGCTCTCCTCCAAACAGTTTCGTCGTTTACCTTTTCAAAGGAGATTAAGCCTATCAGATTGCCAACTGACAGTAATATAAGATCTCAGCATCTTTCGCTGGTTGGTTGGGGAGTATTAAGGACCACAGTTTTTATACCGGATATGCCCAGTAAATTACAGGAAGTCAAAGTGACTTACGTACCGTATAAGGGTGAGTCTTCTTATAACCTTATGAGATTTCAGGAAAGCCTTTATTAACATTCAGGATTTATTTTGGTACTTCAATAACAGGTCAGCAATACTTGAGCATCAAGGGTATTGCACAACAATTCAATAATTAATGTCATTTCGTTATTGTATTGCATATGATAGTTCATTCAGCCTAATGGCTGCAAACACATTTTGATCTTATTCTGAACCAGAATTCAATGGTATTTGCCATTTATTTTACGTCTTAGTTGTATTTTAGGCTATTTACAGCATTTACTGAAATGGTTTGCGTAATTATCTTCAAAATAGTCTCTAAAGTTGTAGTTCCAATTTTGACTGTTTCAGATTTGATGTAAAGTAACATGTTTTTATCACAGAATGCAACACCGCCATCAACGAGCTTCTAGAAGGAGATGAAACCAATCCTCTAGATGAAGAAGCAAATGTATGTACAGGGCCGTTGTCCGGTGGCGTCGCAGCTTGTTCAGGAGACTCGGGAGGGCCACTAGTGCACTATGTGCCACTGGCAATAGACCAACCTAACGATTCAATTGAAGAAAGCTCTGAAATTTATGATGCGGATAGTTATAATACCACTGATGAAGCAATAAGTGAATCAGCAGAAGAAAATGAGCCCTCAGGTAGAAAATATAAGGATGACCTTGTTCCTGTTGTGGTAGGTGTTGTATCGTGGGGCGTTTCACCTTGTGGCAAAAAGGGTGCCCCCACTGTATATACAAATGTGACTAATTATATAGATTTTATTAACTATTTTCTAAATGTAGAAAGTTATAATATATAATTTAATTTATTTTATTCTTAAATAATTTACTTGACAATAAAATAATTATTTACAATACTTGATTATTTCATATGTAACCATTTCTTTTTATAATCGATTTGTTGGAACTAGCAGCATCTCTACTAGTAGATATTACCTCAACAAAAATCCAAAATTTACTACAATTTTGGTAGGCAACAGTCAAGATGCAATATTTGATATAAGACTCACCTAGTATATTATTTTAAAAAATCCTTTATCAAGCTATTAAGAACCTGTTTTCTTATAAGTTATTGAACAAACAACTCGATTATTTCATTCAAATTACAAAAAGCATTATTATTACTTCAGAGATATAAAATAACCCTAAATTTTTTCCTCAGTCTACGTGCAATTGTTATTGTTATACTTAAAAACCATAAATAATGAGTATAAGTGTTTTTACACCTGAAACTTAATTCTACCTAAGGCTTATTTATACCTACGAAACGTAAGCTAAGTTTATGTTATCAACTACATCATCAGAATCACATAGTCATTTAAAAATACATTGTGGGCGTTCAAATTACTGGTGTTATCCATTCAAAGATGTTTTCAATCTCTCATCAAGGCAGAGGTCATACACAGATAAACAAAAAATGTTCTTCCTCCCAACCAGTCCTTCATTAGATTTAGCAATGTCTTCATTGCAGTCTCGTGGCAATTATATACACTAAAGCCCTATCAGTCTCAATTCAGAAGAACATCAGGTGGTCTATAACTGCCACATTTAGGTAATGAATCGATCACAGACTTTGGTATTGATTGAGGGACGCGAATGATGACGGCTGCGGGGAGGGACGAGAGGGCACAGGAGCGGCACTCCAACAGCCAGGCGCCGCCGTGGTCGGGCTTGATGCGCACAATAGTGAATCCTTTGTTTGGCACTGTTATGGTGTCTTTTATGGGCGGGTTCTGGACATTTCTGCAACAGAAAGTAAATGGTTATTATTCTTAAACGACTTCTCTTCAGCATGCTTTAATTTTGGGATGTTGCAACAGACTTTTAAATAATTACATTATTCAAGTTATCTTTACATCCAAAACAGTAATTTCTTTAGAAAATATAGAGCAAAAGTATTTTATGATGCCACTGTAAATGGATAGTATCGTTTTTTAAAAAAAATGATGTCTAATTTTCATCTAAAACTCTTATTATTAAGAATATCTTCTTATTTAGAACTATAAAGGTTTTACCTTAGAATTTTTCCTTGGTTATTAAGGCGATGGAAGTCTTCCTTGGAAATTGGCTTGTCTTTAGGGTTCTGCCAGGTAGCCACTATTTGCATATTATAACCGTGCATATGGAAAGTATACGAGTCATTGCTACCGTAACCTGAAAACCATAAAGGACACGATATTTGAACTTATTTGGAAATAAAAAATGTATAGAAATAAATTCGTAAAAGAGATGCGTTTTTGTAAAGTTGTAAAACAAAATCTTCGGACTGACACACAAACTGTATGGTCTCAAACTAAGCAACGCTTATATTATGGGACCGTACAATGGACTGGGACCCCAGTGACACCCAGGCTTGTACAAATTACGAAAATGCCATTTCAGAAATTTGCACCAGCGTGAATCGAACCCGCAACCATAATGTGCTGAGCAGCCTACGCTCAAACCACTGCTCCAAGCGGTCGTCAAATACGTATGTCGTGTCTTAAGTAATTGGTTATGAAACATCAAGATTGGCACGTTTCACTTTGCCACATAAATAAACAATTTCTCACCTTCATTAACCAGTGCGATTTCTAACACCTCCCCTGCAACTGCATCCAAAACTTGAATACATTGTGACTCAACTTGTTCTTTCTCCTCACCGACCCTGCATATTATATCTTCTTTGACATCTCGCGGTTTCAAAAGCATGGGTACGTTCGGATACAGAAAATTCTTGCCGTTTATTTGGACAACACCTTCTTCACGAAGAGCTAAAATTTAATAAAGTGTTAAAATAATAACACCAGACAGCAATATTGGCTGCTCCAGCATCTTTTATCAATGATACTATTTTGATGTAAAAAGTATGAAATTCATCAATTTATCCGAAAGAGGTCGACAACGGGGCACAGGTATCTCCCCAGTTCTATGGCTCAAATCTGAGAGCGATCTTGAGTACGCTTTTAAAACTTGAGATCAATTGAAATCAACCAGCCGCATTTAGCACGAATTATTTTGATTAATACTAGCAGTGCATTGCATTGGTATACAATTCTATAATATACCTTATGTCAGTTTGATCAAAATCTTTGATACGCTAATGTTTCATACTTACACAAAGAAGCAGGGAAGTATGGCTTCTTAGGAATAGCGTCGCTGATGTATCTGAAATCAATATCACTTTCCTTAATCTTCACTATGTTTCTGTCGATCCCCAAATACACGAATTTTACTTCTGTACTGTGGGATTGGTCTTGAAGTGACTCCAACATTTGACCTCCTATTACGAGATGGGATTCCTTTATTACAGGATCTAGCTCGATCTGAAATATACATAATATGGAATGAATAAGTAGACTATTCGCAGAGGATCCAAAAGACAACCAAAGATGGCACGTTCAGAATAAGATAAATTAAAGTAAATGCCGATTATTGCTGTCGATTATTTTAGGTTGTCCTAATAATACCTATTGAGGGAGGAGGTATTTTAGGAATCCTACTAATATTATAAATGTGAAAGTTTGTGAGTGTGGATGTATGTATGTATGTATGTTTGTTACTCCTTCACGCAAAAACTACTGAACGGATTTGAATGAATTTGGAACACAGATAGTTTATAACCGGGATTAACATATAGGATACTTTTTATCCCGATAATCCCGAAATTTTTGTTACGTTAAATACTACGCGGACGAAGTCCGTGGGCACAGCTAGTAAGGAATATAACTATAAACCATCTCGCTAACACGCTAAACAAAATAAAACCGCGATGAAAACCATTATTTCGTTCTGACACGGCTGACCCACAGCCAGGGCCAAAGTCAAAGTGCCAAAGTGCCAAAGTCTCGTTGCAGCGGGGGTAAG
This sequence comes from Notodonta ziczac, assembly GCA_918843915.1. Classification (NCBI taxonomy): domain Eukaryota; kingdom Metazoa; phylum Arthropoda; class Insecta; order Lepidoptera; family Notodontidae; genus Notodonta; species Notodonta ziczac. Next base: position 9,463,614 of record OU974043.1, on the reverse strand, counting down.
TTCCTCAACTCACTGGATTTTCCTGCAACATTGACGTGTAGTTCAAGCCAGAGTAGATCAGCATGGCGTTGGCGGTGAGACCGGCGCACGCGCCGCCGCCGCGCGCTCTCACCCAATAACCGCCGCCGCCGTCCTGGGATGCGCGCACTACCACATCCATACGTTCACCTGAAAATATTAGACGATAACTTAGTTAAAGTTATGTAAGTACCTGTATATTTATGTAATGGTCTCTTTGGATTAGAAAGCTCTGAAATAATCCGTTACGTGAATGGAAAAAGGAGGTAATGTTCTTAGAACGGACTTAAAGCAGACATAATTTTTTACTTCCGTTTTTTGTATGTTCTAAGATGATAACCATGGTTATGAGTTAGGTATTTTGCAAGCTTTTCGTTTTTGTTATCTGTATCTAATAAAGAATATAACTTTGTATCGGATACATAGATATACCTACAACTAAGAAATATTATTTAGCAACACTTTCAAATCAATATCTCGATATACAAATAAGCAGACAAAAGTAAGTATACCGAAATCCAGTTTATTATGCATTTACCCTAACCAATTTGACAAGCTAGAAATTAGAAAAGTTATCTAACGTCCGTTATAAAACGTTTAAAAACAATAGAAAGTGAGCCGGTTGCCATGGTGACCTTAAACTCCAGCAGACGCCCACGGCGATGCCTTTCTCCTCTCACCGATACGATGGTAAAAATGCTTTATTGCATACCTACTATTCAAATATACATGCTGTTTCAAAAGTAAAAACTAATACTTGGGGGTTAGTATAGGTAAATAATAAAATTTAACTTTTTTTGCTAATATCTCTTCCCACAAGTTTTAAACTATGGCCATAAGTATGCCAAGAACTATACAAAACTTTTAAAAACTTATTTTTTAATGTTGGTCCTCATAAATAAGTACATTTTACACTGTTTTCTAGGCGCTTAGGTGTGTTCCAAAGGCGCAACACAAAAGGCATTTAACTCAGATATAATGACAGTTACGTATAGTCCATTCTTCAACAGACATCTACATTTCACCGTATAATGTACCTACATTTTTATTTTGAACTTCTGAAACAATACTTACAATCCAATTCACATAGGAAGTCCCGCGGAAAGTTTCCGAATTAAATTGTACACCGTGAAAATTGTATCGCCGACATGCGACTACAGCGCCGCTTCTACGGGACTTCTAATGTGAAATAGACGGTAGGTAGGTACAAAATTTAAATTAATTATTAATTATTTGTGTAATTCTTGGTAACATCAAAAGGCAACACACTGTAGCTATTTTAATATTTATATTAATATCTACTACCCTTTGTAATTATTGAAAATAAAGAACTGGCGATTTAAAAAAAAATATAACATGTAAAAAGACAAGCCCGCTGAGTTCCTTGCCGGATCTTCTCAGTCGAGGTCGCGTTACGACCCGGTTGTAGATATAAGGAAAAAAAAAATGTTAATTGACAATTTGTAAGTGCCCCCGTAGGCCTAAACAAAATAAATGATTTGAATTTGAATAAATACCGGGATAATTGAGGTAGGTATACACACACTTTTATCATTAAAACAAGTCATCACAGTAACGTATTAACAAGTCATCACAATAACGTATTAACAAGTCATCACAGTAAGATGGGTGGAGCGGGTCACCCTCTTCCCTCTATTATGTTTGAGGAGAGTGATGCCTCTTTTCAAGTCATGCCCGTGCGTGGGCGCTGCGTGCGGGGATTGGTCCACTCACTTTCCTCTTTCAACAACATTGTTGTTAAACTCTATTCATTTATTTAGCATGTAAGGCATCACACCAAAGCAATTATTTTCTTATTAACCTCTGTTTTATTTACTATTATTATTATTTTGCTCTGTAAACATTGAAATTAATGTAAAGTGTAAGTAGGTAGGAAGGCACACCTCTCTAAACTAGCTTTCTAATTTAAATATATAAATTTGAGTGAAATTTGATTACTATTTACTTATTTAGTGACAATGATGCCTGCTCACATTCTGTTGCTGTTCCTGAGAATGTACACCACCATGTACATTCATTGAAACCATTGAGTTTCTTGCCGGATCTTCTCAGTGGAAGCAGCATTCCGAACCGATGGTAGATTCTGACTATTCATAAATGCTTTGTTGGCTTACGTGAATAATAACAATTTTGAGTTTGAGGTGAGTTTGAACAACCGTCGACCTAAGGGCTAGGTATTTCCTATTTCAGCGAGTGGCTTTTGCCAAGAGCGGAGAATTGCGCGCATCTTGGGTTCGCTTCCGCAACCAAAATTTGTACATTTTCTAAATAATTTATGGATGGATAAGTAGATTCATTTAGATTCCTTTTATAATTGAATAAGGTATGATTCATACCAGAAATCATTAGATGAACTATGCCTAGTGATGATTACACTTCCAAGGGCATTACGAGATACGATCTATAGTCAATCTGACGTCATCAAAGATCTACCAATCAAGTAACTTGAAGTAACATAGCTTGGTGATAATAAACATAAGTAGTTGTGGCCTTGGCAACGAAAATTTAAATAAGAAACGTCTTTGCAATGGGTACCTAAATATGTAGAGCGGGTGGGATTGAAATTAAAAATAAATAAAAAGATGTTTACTCAATTAAAATATTGTGTAACTTCTTGAATACTTTACTATGAAAAGGTAGAGCTAACTTTACGAAAGTTAATTCGAAAGATAAAAATAATGTAAGTATGTATATTGCGCTAATAATTATTTATTATGTCTGCCATGTATATTTATGAGCAAAGAGAGAAAAGTGGAAATTTCTAACATTCGTCATTGTAATGAGCTCTACTAAACCACAGTGCGGTAAAGACCACATTTTGGAAACCACGACAAAAGCAATAAGAAACAACAAGTCGGAATAATACTAATGTCGTGGAAACAACTCAGAACTTTCTAGATCTGATGAAACCAGATCGCTCTACCGTATATCTAATTCCAATCATCCATTCTATTTTTAAAAACCCGTATTACACCTTATAACGTAATAAATTGACGCTATTAATACTCTATTTTTTCTAAATGGGAAATAAAAGTTTGAATTTACCAAGTCATAACTCTATCTCATTGGTCTAGACCATTAACTTTCTCGAAGCTTTCATCTCGATTAAATTACGATTCTGCTCTAATGGAACTCTCACTACACTACAATTCGTACGTACGTGTCCATGAATTATATTTATCTTTTGAAATGCAAGTAATACGGATGAGAGTACCCAGTGAATGACTTGGGAAGCCACAATTACAAAATAAATAAAATATAGAAAATTAAAAACTGATGAAGATGATAAATACATTTTTGTTCGCAAATGCTTTTTGTTCTCGTTGGAATTTCAGACAGACTGGATTGTCTCAGTTTCGTAATGCGTATACACATTTCTAATAAGCACTTATATCCATTTAATCTGACGTAAGAACCTCTAGGACATTCACTTACTTACCTGGATATATTTCCACATTTCTAGCCGCAACAGGTTTAGTTGGTTTACCATCGGTCGCTATTACCATTATTTCATGACTCTCAACACTTATAGTTACAGGACACTCGATGGCTATCGAATTAATCAACCTAAGACGGTAAGCGAAGTTAGGTATTACAAGTAACCTGAAAAAAGATATAATAATAAGAATACTTTTAAGAAATCTTAAATTTAAAGTAATTCATTATTAAGCAAATAATTATTGCAACAAGCCGACAGGAAATTGTAACATGCCTGACCTTATTTGGACCCTACTTCCGCAACACACAGTTATTATTTCGATACAAATTTCTGACGTATAATAATTAAGGTAGTCTAGTAACAATCGATATCAATTCTGAGGGAAATCACTGCATCTGAGATATATGTTTATAAAAGGTATCATGACATTTCCCAGTTCGCTAACAGAGTTGAGATCAATGTAAAAATAGTGGCCTCTAGATCTGTTTATTTTGGAGTGCTAACAACATTATTTTATCATAATATGATTACCACAATGCACATAGGAGTAAGTTCATCATCATAGAAATCCATTAAAACAATGGGTCCTATACTAAAAACAGACAATCGTCGCATGACCACACTAAGCAATGCAATAACTTACCTTGAGACGTCTCCATCACCATTTATAATCAACTCATCAGGTCTAAGTTGACTGATATCTTCTAGCTTAGCTGTCAACAGTTCTGGAAACTTGGCACCAATGAGCAATGTGTTCTCGCCAGTTCTGTCGTAATCATAGAGTGAAGAGTGCGGTTCTAAAGGCTGAGGCTGGTTGATAATTAGCGCTCCGTAAACACCGTCGCTTTGATGAGTAACTGCAAGATGACCTTGGCTTATTATACGTATTCTTAATTGACTACACCACCTATTGGCAACCCAGTATTCTTTGAAGATGTAGGCAAAGTATTCGAACCTAGAGTTATCATTTAACAAAGGTGACAACATTTTAATTATGGGACAATTTGAGGCATTATTTTATAAAGCCTCAAATTTTCCAAAAAATAACATCGATTTATTGACAGAAATAAAATAACAAAAAAATATAAGGTAAACAGGAAGCTACAAGCCCAAGCATTTACGGAAACAGTACATGGTCGATAGGTACGACTTTCATATACGTATTCGGAATTAACTCAAAAATTACAGACAAATAAACATTTGAAATCGTTTACACTTCTACTAGGAGCTCTTGTATCATAACAACATTTAAATAAACAAACCTGAATCCGAATGATAGAAAAAGGTACCAGGCGAAGACGCGACGAAAGCGTATTTATACTTCTGACCGAACCCTACAGGACATTGGGTAACCATAGGAACGCCATCCATGTACGGCGTTCCCTTTTGCTCAATTCCATGCCAATGGATAGCAACATCCTGATCAGGAATCCTGTTCTCAACTTCCACTATAATGACGTCATTCACACAAGCTTGGATAGCTGGTCCTGGAGTAATTCCGTTAATAGTTAAAGCTGGTTTCCCGTTCTCCAGCATAGTAGGTTCAATTTTGAAATTATAGTTGCATCGTTTAGGTTTCACGTTGAATTTGCAAGGTCGATTACACGATACTTTGTCTGAAAGGATAAATCAATTGCTGATTAATGATACGCTTTAACTGTTTTTTCGAGGGTTCTACACCTATGTTTTAATTCATTTTGTTTCTATGTTATATTTCAATTGATTGTGATAGGTGTGATCTATTATCATTTACCTACGGCCCCGCCCGGCCGGAACTAGAGGATAAAAAGAAGCCTACATGAAGCATTACGTGATGCTACGTCAAACTTACAAACTTATAAACTAACAAACAGACGAGCAGTTTCCAAATATTAAGGTAATAGTGAGAATGAAAATCTCTCTCACCTGAATTCTTAGTAGTATCCTCAAACAGTATGTTCGCTCCCGTCGGTGCGAAGCTCTCGAGCGATGCTTTGCCATTATTACTAATATTTGCAATGATAAACAGACAACAAACAATCACTTTCATTGTGTACACTAATATTAACTTGACACTGAACTTGATTTTGTTGATATTAATTATGCTTAAAACGTTTTAATGTAGGTTACTACAGCACCATCGCGCTAACGGACTGCAAGACGCGTGCGCAGACGCCGGTGTTTCGCACGCAACTGAATACAAAGGCTGTTTCCAATGACGTATGCTGCTATGAAAGTGAAATTGGTATCATTTGACAAATAAATTCTAGTGATGCTTATATCATAAGAGTAGTAACAATATTATTACTGGATTTGAAGCAATGAATGGATCCAGCCAGTCATACTTCTGCAAATTGAAACCAATCTACACTTGCACAAGGGTGGTTTTGGTCTTCAGAAGTATATGTGGTTTGATATTTTCTGCATAAATACATGGTTTCTGCATAAATACAATTATTGGCAGAATTTCAAGACTTTGCTTTCCTAGACTTACCAAGCATATTTTCTAATGTTGGTTAAGCTTCCTGGAAATAACAGTTATAATACGGTACAACCAAACGATACTACGATTAAGTTTAAGTATCGCTACTGTTATTTTTATTACCAACATGCATATTATCGTTTGAAAAAAAAAACAAACACTAGAAATCTCACACCTATGTATGCGACTCTCTGTATGTAAGCAAGTTTTAATCTTAATACATATATATTAATTCTTGTTGTCTTTAAGTATTAGTAAAGGTACTAAACGGATTGACCAATTTTGATGATCTTTATTTTATACTTATGGGGTTACCTGGATGGTTCTTCGCAACAGTTAGTAGTTTGCGCTGTTATCCACACACAAAAAACGCATTTCTTCAAAAGCTAGTTATCTTACCTAATGTTTGAAATCAATTTTGTCGATAGGTACTTAATCCTTGCTCACATTTTGCAACATTCGACCGCATTAAAGTTTGCAAACCGTTCCATTTGCTGGTTCTCTAGGTGAGTAGGCCCGATACATACCTATTGTTGCTGTCAGAAGTGTAGAAATATAGCTCAAATATTGCACGATAGTCGCCCTTATTGCCACACGAATTTTGTAAAACCTTTGAAGGCCGCCTATTTGGCGGTATGATCTTACTAACGCCTAACTTTAGATTAAATAAATATAAAAGAAGTTGAAGGTTTATATTTGGAACCAGTATTGAAGCTGCATAAACCTGTCCAACTTCGCCGCAAATACCTTTAAGATGTTATTGGTGGTCTTCCCTACTGATACATTTAACTAAGTTACACCAGCGTAATAAGTTTCAATCTCCCATCTGTAGGTACCTACATATACAAAATTGATAAAGTTGCGACCACAACCAAAACAAACAGAATTCTGATATCTATCATACAACTTGATCCACTCAGCAACCCTGGCCTCATGATACAGGCTCGCGCTTAGTTTGAGGACTACCAAAAACTTATTGTATGTGACTTAATTATGAACTAGCTGTTGCTGGCGGCTCCGCCCGCGTGGTACTATGATAAATAAAAGTAGTCTAATCCGTAAGTTACTCCTCATGACATCAGCTACCTATCTGCCAGGTAAAGTCCCATTACAAGTCACAATTGGTCTAGCCCTTTCGGAGATTAGCAGGAACGAACAGACAGACCACATTAAAAAAAATGGTACGTATTATATTCTTTCATAATATATGCATTTAGTAAAAAGCTCTTATTTTGGCATTACAAACAGACATTTTAATTTTATTCATTTGTGTTCTCACGATTGTATATTTTTTTTCATCTTTGAACATACTCAAGAAAATTAATAATTACTTAACTTAAATCTTTAATCCAATTTTTTTATTTGCATGCATAAAGAAACTGCAATCATTTTACACTAATACAACGCGAAACGACTGCGAGCGCAAATTGTAGTACATTTTGCAATTTCGTTCCGCAGTTGCAGTCTCTGGAGGATTGATGATTTCAAAACATAAGTAATGTAGTTCACAATGTGTGTTAAGGTCATACCTAGCCACTTTAATTTAATACATTTTCACAGTAGGTACGTATAAAAACTTTAATAATAAACGCGAGTTGAATTTTTATAATGTAAAAAAAAACTTGAGTGTTGTCAAGGGACACCCGGATGGAACGAAGTTGCAATATCCGGAACTTGTGCAGAAACACTGTCAGGATTCATTATTTTAATTTTTTTTTATTATGTACAAAAAACCTGTATACACTCAACAAAAATAATCGTCGCGACACCACACTGTTCAATGCGAAATAGAAAGACGAAACGAAAATACCTGGCTTGCTTTCTGTAAGAGAGAGAGAGAGACGGACAGAGACGCACGCCGCACGGCTTACAACTATAGAAAAAAGTGTCGTTACAACTTTTGGTCTTAATTTTTTCCGTCTAGCCCCCTTTCGCAACGCGCGATAAGGACTTCGTTCCAAAATATAATTTGGAGTTCCATGCTCCGGGCAGATGTAGAACATGTGTAATGTGTATCATGGGCGCGCACATTCACACAAGTTAGCGGGAGTGACGGCATGAGAAAGCGTCATGCCATTAGTAGTGACGGCAAACTGGGCGATTTTACTGCCAAAGTGCGCCAATAGACGTTTCACATGAAAATTCAAAATAATGGTTCTCCAACATCATTTTATTTGCTGTACCCACCTGGAAACACATTCTGATGTAATGTCAAGAAAGTTATTTCTTGAAAATAATTATGTACTTACACTCGTGACTGGTACACAACATGCAGGTACTAAAATGCACATATCTTATGTAATACTGTATCATCAAGTACCTAATAGTGTCAAATTCGAAGCCATTAGAAAGTATGTTCTTAACTCTTCACATTTGTGTACTTATGAGATAGTTTATCCGATCTCTTATCAGGGTTTTATAAAGAAACATCATGTATGTATGTGCTTAAACTTTATTTCTACAAACACTTTAGAGATCTTAGTCCTGATGCATTCCAAGCGGTATCCACGCGTTTGTACCGACACGGATTTCCACACGTCATCTTATCATATTAATACGTGAAGCAAAAACTTTGTATCCCTGTTTACGAAAATTGCGCGGACGGAGGAGTATGAAATTTCCCACAGTTATAGTTTATAGAGGAGGAGTGCAGAATGCTAATATTTATTTAAAATTATTATATAAAAATACATTAAACTAATAAATAAATAATTATACACACTAACATGAATTGGTAACTGACTGTCTGACTGACAAAACGGTGACAGTTTATTTTTTCTTTTTTTCGGAGGGCGGGACTTCGATAGTGCGTTCTGCGTGCCAGTATTAATGAAGAAGGTTTTTGACAATAGAACCTTAATTAAGTTTAAAATTTAAATGACGCAAGCGACCAATAGTTACCATTATTATCCGTAAAAAATAAGAAAAACAGTGTCGGCTTCGTATTGTGCACTGTACTTACAACGCTTTAACTAGTGTATTGTAAATTGAGAGTTATGTGCTCAGTTATATAAATTCTAATCTACAGGATGCTCTTTGCTTCTGAGCTTTTACTCTATATAAATAATTACTACAATCAATTGCCATCACTAGGTATATATAAACGTCTTCCAAATATCAAATCTAGAATGTTAATATTCTGAACTATATTATATTTCAAAAAGCTTGATTAGAGGGCCGCCCTAACCCGCCCATTGAACTATTAATGTGATGTAATTCTTAGTACAAGAATTGAGCTCAGCTGGTGGATCTGAAACTATGATTATTAATGAGTTATCTGACATTACTAGTCTAGTAGGTACACAAACATAGAGTATAAGGGTGACAAAAATGTGGGTTAAAACTTCACTACAGTAACAAACTTAAACATCGCTTGCAATGTCGTAGCGAACGTGTATATATTGACTGGAATTATACCGGCTGCCAAAATTACCACAGGCTTCTGCGCTTGACGAAGCATCACATACACCAACTGTTGTTCCTTCAAATTAAAATTCTCCCATCCACAACAGTACGTGGCTCTCTCGAACATTTCCGATGCATTGATCAACCGCTGGCAAAGGAAACAATACAGAAAGAATACAAGAAAGCAATAAACTAATATTGGCATAAAGCTGAGCCACTCTTGGAGAGTCAAGTAGAAGAACAGAGAGATGCACACGGCATTCGAACCAAAATTCACACCAAGCGGCGCGCTGTACAAAGATTGCAGTCTATTAGTCACGTCAATGGTTAAGGCGTGACGTTCAATCAAACGGGGCAGTTTTTCTCTAGCCCGAGAGCGATTCTCAGCCAAATCGTCGAAGTCGTTCAAAGAGAACATCTCATAGGCCAACATTTGGTACATGCCAGCGGTGTGCGCTATCAGGAAGAGCAGCAAAGCCTGGTAGTTCAGAACGACGGTCATGATTGATAATTCTTGCATTCCGAGGATCAGAAGGCATATCTCGCGATTTGGGGATGAATCTAATGGTTCTAATCCTGAAAACAACAATAGAGGTTACAAATTAACAATCCCAGAATAATTATTAGCAATAACAATGTTGAGCATTCTTAGCGATCATCTACACGGTTAACCCGACACCGATCATGTCTATAGATTTAATGTAACCGCATGCCAAATACGGCCATAAGTTGTCAAAAAGTGTTGTTCTTCGTGTGACTTAATATTTATACTAATTAAAAACAAGGTAGCTCTTACCAACACAGGGGGTCATAGCATAATTATTCGATGTATCGACCCGGTGCGGTAAGTACACAAAGGTTGCGTTGATCAAATTGGACCCATAGAATATAAAGATGATCCATTTGATGATCTTAAGCATATTTTTATGTTTGGACCGGAATGCCGTGGATTGGCCCGCCATCTCATCGCTGTACTGTATGCTTTTAAGAAGCGACTTCAGATGAGGTCTGTGAAAACAAAATGTTTAAAAAATACAAACATTTGGCAAAAAGTCCCCAAAAATGACGAAAGAAGAAGAAATTTTATTGATTGCATTGAATGAGTAATAATATTTTACTTTTTTAAAGTAATAAGACCATAATTAGACGAACATATTTTATGTAAACGCAATCTAGATTATTCAATAATTGGACGCGATTTGTTTATTTTCTAAGTGTCACCGAACTTTGTCACTAGTCAGGAAATTAATGGAGAAGTATAAATAATTATCAAACCTCTTCATCAAAAACCACCAGCTGTTGTTCGCAGTCAATATTAAAATGCTAACGTTGACGTAATTCTTGACGATCTCCTCGGCGCCCTGGGCGTATTTCCATTGGTAAACGACGCTGCCGACGCCGTAGACGTACATTAACATTGGCAGGTGGACGCACCAAAATGGCGCTGAAATTGCTTATTAGTTTAACAAACGCGACAAGAGCGTGCGAATCCAATTCCAAGCTTAAATCGCAAACAACCCATATTTAAAAACAAAATAATTTCGATCGCTTGTTCACTCGTATATGAGCCTGTGTCTAACATTGGAGTCGAAGCTTTCAGGGAGCCCAAAGGTCTCTGACGTGGGTTAGCTTCTGTGAAACCCACGCCTAACAGCTCAAGCAGCGCTATGTTGCTACCGCTAAAAGCGCCTCTGTTTTGGGCACCTGGTTAACTATAATAATGATGGACTATATCAGCAGTATCAATAAATAAATAGAGGTACTTATATCAAGAATACAGGCCAGAATTCTAAATGTATGTACAAACCAGATATTTTATCCTTTCTTATGGAAAAACCAGCCACACTAGGAACTATGTTTACAAGCCAAACTAAATTGTCGAAGCTGTCCTCTTGGAGGTTGTTTTTAATTTTTACCAAATACCTGATAAAACGTCTAAACAGGTTCATTTTTCAAATTTAATGTATAATCGAAGAACCTGGCGAAATAAGGTAAACTAATTTGAAAAAGAATATCGAAGTACCTAGCTATTAGAGGTGATAATAACATGGCGATCTAATAACATAGAATTTAGACTACTCCTATTAACACCGATGGATTTACTCGCATTTATGTTCTATTTTTTTGTAATTTTACAAGCAATTTGTACTAAATCGCCATCCCAAAATATAATTCAGTATCTTATCAAACAAACTCAAAACATTATTTCAACGTAAAGTTGGCTGATCCACTTTTAGTAGTGATGTTTAAAACAAACAAATTTACCAAATGCGCCATTTCATTCAAGCCTTGAAAAAAAAACAGTCCGTCATAAGTTATAATTAAATATCCGTAGACATTCATTAAAACCACACCACTGTTAATTACTTGAATTCATGAACGCATTAATTACCAGTGCCTAGTATACATTTAACATGAAATATACTCGTATTACCCAAGCTTCGATCTCTTATAGAAAATTTTGAAAAATATAACAGTAGGCACCTATCCCAAATGAGAGTTCTAGCTGTATTACTTCTTCGTTTACAATTTTTCCACTTTGTATGTAGAATTTAAATACTTTGATACTATCACAAATTGACAAACACGCAGACTAATAAAGCGAGCGATTTGCTACCGAAAATACTTGCACTTAAGGTACAATCATAACATAGCATTCTATAAAAGCATAGTATTTTTATTCTCCATATTTAAATCTTCATACATATTCTAAATTATCGTTTCTATATCTTAAAAATCGTCACGAACTTATAAATCGACTGCATAGTGTTGGCGAAGGTGTGAATTCTTATCGGTATCACTCCGGCCGCCCGCACTATCACCGGCCTTTGAGATAGTTTCAACATCAGCAAAACGTACTTTTGCTCCTTCACGCACATATTCTCCCAACCGCAATCGTACACGGCCATTTCAAACTTTTCCGACGCTGTTGTTAGCCTCTGGCCTTGGAAGCAGTACAAGAAAAAAACAAACACGCTGTGATATATTAAAGGAGCGAAATTGAGGCACACGTCGAGAGGCAACACAAAGAAAAGACACATGGATATTGCGTCCAAACCAAAGCCTATGCCTATAGTGACGCTGTAGATGTCTTGAAGCTTTTTAACAGTTCTCAAAGCCAGCGTATGACGTACTGCTAAATTTCTTAGACGGTCTTCAATAACACTTGCATTTTGTAGACCATCGTCATGACTTTTCGCTATTTCGCTCACGCTGGCCATGTCTTCGTAGAGCATTTGGAATATAGCTGTAGTGTAAGAGAAGAGAAATAAAAGCGTGACGTCATAACTGCCGACGGCAACAATCGCAGTTAGTTCTTGAGCTGCTAGTATTCCCATGCAAATTTGACGATTCGGACACGTATTCAGTGGTTCTATACCTAAAAATATTAATAAATTAATATATTTCATGTCAACAATGGTACTCAACGAATCGTTCTTTTTACCGACTAATTGTTGATGTCCAGAAATAACAGCTTCACCCGGACAGAGGGCTAACGCAAAGTGTTCTCCAGCCAGAGGGGAAAAGGGGGTAGCTAGCTCAAGGGCGCCACAAGGGGCAAGGCCTCGGCTTGGGCTGCTGCCATTTGGGATCGTAGGAAAATCTACCACTGGATCGGAACGCAACCAACTGAACAAATTGATAGAAAAGATAATAAATATTTACCAACGCAAGACACTACAGAAAATCCGTCCATGCCAAGAGTTCTAGATGGTATAAAGATCATAACGTCATTAACGAAATGAAATATGTAACACATGAGAATAATTATTTTTATCCTCTTGAGCAGTTTCTGATACACATGTGAAAATCTTTCGGACTTAATAATGAGATCATCGCTTATCTTAATGAGTTTCAGAAGGCTGCTCAAATCATTTCTGAAAGTTAAACAAGTTATTTTAAAACAAATTAAGGCATAAAGACAAATAAACGTTATTAATTTCTCAAAGGCGAACTATTAGATAGTAAAATGTTTAAGTTACCTCTTAAAGAACAGCCACCAGCTAGTATTGAAAATGAGGATGAACACGGATATATTAAAGAAGCTGTTTATGGAATCGATAAATCCTTCAGCATGGTACATCTGGTAGACTACGGTGCCGAAAATGTAAACGTAGAAGAGGAGAATCGTATGAATCACCCAGAATAGTACTGGAAATAATAATTCGTATCATAATTTATTCATAGCCTTTTTAAAAAGAACACCATCACCATCCATATTACCACAGATGTAAATGAACACTACATCCATTGTAATACCTCTGGCATATCAAAAAAGTTAATGACAATAATTGTTTATAAAATATCTCTCGAATATCTTCTATATTTTATTGGCAGCACCGCAGCAAGTTTTTGTTGTAAGTATAACCTACCTACTTATAACTAAGCACAAAAACAGACATTGTAATGGAATAAACAAAAGGATAAAAATTCCTACCGCTTATTTTCTTACTCATTAGAGGAAATCCAGCCAACGTGGGTAAAAAGTTTATAAGCCATATTAAATTCACGCAAGAATTACATCTCAAGCGCTCCTTTGAATTTTCAAACCACTCCTTCAATGTGTCACCCATTTTCAACGACATATTGAAAATGAATATCAAAGCAAGCACAATGCAAGTGTGTAATTAAGCAATATTGTTAAGTCGTTCGTTACGTGTGAAGTAGTTATCTCCATTATTAATTCAAGGTATCATGAGGCATCGGAACATGATAAATGGATGATTTAATTTTGCATTTGATGATAAAGGTTGTATTGTAAGCAATGCCAGGAAGCGGATAGTTTTTATGGGGGTTTGAAGGGGTTTTAATGCGAGTAACACTGATGTTAGTCGTATAAAAACCCCTTCAAACCCCCTTCTAGTATTAGACTAGAACTAACCCATTCACATTGCTTACATTTATATTTTACTGTCCTATTGAAAGGATCTTACGAATAGTTTAAGATGGATATTTTATTTAATTATCTTTTTCGATCAGGGAATCGTTGTGGCACTCATAAATGTATATACAATTTAAAAATAAAGCAAAACAACACTTGCACTTCTACGGGACTGAAACACTTTGCATGAAACTTGTTCCAGTTCACGGCCGGTCTTTTGCAATTATGGGCCATGAATATTTCCCAGATTTATCAGATCTCGTTGTACCGTCTCATGTCCATTCAAATTTGATAAATATTTAATAAATTAAAACTGAGAGCTCAAAAAACATTCCTGCAGATATTCAATACCAAATAATAAGCCTAAAACTGGATTCAGTTACATATACAGGCAGTAACTTTATTGGAATTAACACACAGTATATAAACTGCTGAGTATTCTGAAATAAATTGTATAAAAACATTAAAGGATTTTGTTCCAACCAGAGACCTATATTTTGTATGCGCCGATACTGGGAAGAACCGTGATAAAAATTACAAAACTAAATGCTGGTAAATTATGTTCATAAATTGAAGACATAATATATATGAAGATAAAAGAAATGGACAAACTACTTACTTACTGAGCAACAAGATGATTGGAATGATTACGGCGAAGATTAAAATGAAAGCGACTCATCTGAAGCAAATTTTTGTGCAAGTGTAATAAACTTATATACATTTTTATTGAACTTGACAGCGGGAATTTGACTATAAGATAAAAATAATGCAGATTTTATGTTAAAATTTCTGTACTCTGTTGTCACTGACTCTGCGAGGCATCAATTACGTTGGCCCCCGCTCAAATCTATCCAATCACCCCTATTTCTAATCAAACACCATATCTAGTAGGTTGAATGGGATCAGCAAAAATGGCTTAATTAATTGATAATACTTATTTAATTACTGTCACAGCTGGCTAGGTTCTCATGGATGGTTTTCAGCAACTGCACCATTTGCGTAAAATACACATAGAATGATTATAGGATTAACCAAGGTTGTTGTTAAGATGGTTTTCTAGTCCTCTTTATTTTATTGACAAATTTAATGGGAAGGGATAGGAATCCAAGGCCTATCGTAAATGAAAAAGAAACAAAAACTTCGATAAATAATTAGAGTTTAAAATAGTGACATCTATCGCAATATTACTTAACTTACTAATGAGTCTCCTACCGTGTAGCCGAATAGAGCGTGTATAGAGCGTATGTGATTAGAACAATGACGGATAGATGGCGTCGCGTCGTACCTATATGTTATGCCTGCCAACGATCACATGATCAACAAGGTCGTTTGCAATTTGCACCACAATAATACCAAAAAAAAACTAGTGAATACAGACACCTACCTGCGTTTAACCTTTGTTTGCGTTTAAACACGAACCAGACGGCATACGTGTCAACAACTTTTGTTGAAAAATTTGGATTAATACCACCTGGTAATTAAACTATTGATGTGAGTCCATTCCTAGCACAAGTATTTAATAGCTTATAATGAAAGGGCTATAAGTATATGCCACTCAAATGAGCTATTAAAACGCTAATACCTACTTAACTTGAAGTCTCAATGTTTTCTGCTAATACAATGAGTTTTGCAGCTTTCTCAGTATTTAAGGCTAAAGCGCCCATCTAGCCCGCGAAATTCAAATTTTTTGAGGTTTTTTAGAATTTTTTCAAAATCTGACTATAATAAAAGGCACATTTTGTAATTCGCGACAAAGACCGTGCGCAGTGCATTTATTAATATATCCAACTTACTCTAAAACATTTCAAGAACGACAGCTATCCAGATAATCTGGCAATTTTCGTATATTTAGTGATTAACTAGTATCATATCCACCGTGATATTATTTAGATTAAAATAAATGTATTAATAAACGCACTGCATACTGTGTTTGGCGTGATACTCTGCAGCGGCGCCACCATGATAAAAAGTGACAAATCATAGTGGGAAAAAATGTACGATTAACGTATATAATGTACGTATATCGTATTTTAATGTACCTTTCCCAGGTACCGAGATAATTGACATTTTTAGTGGCGCCGCTGGGGAGTATGCTCTCCAGCGGCGCCACCTGGTTCTCATACTTATGAATGATATTGGCTGCTAAATTTTATTGGAAATAAATGTACCTATGCAATCTACTATGTACATGTCAAAAAACATCAATATTATACAGTAGTTTAATTTATTTTGATCATTTATATTACCCTAAAAACGCCCGAACAGCTCAGGTTCACATACCTAGCACCGACAAAGCTAATGGTATTAGCAACTATATTCTATTGGAAATAAATGTTTGGACGCTAAATAAGAAGTACATGTTAAAAGATATAATTATTAGACGGTAGTTTATTATTTTTCATTTATTTAAAGTTACCCTAAAAATGGCCGTTTACAGTTGATATTCACATGCCTGCTACTTACAAAGTATTATGGTTTAGCAACTATATTCTATTGAATATATATATACGAATCCTGTATATTATTTATAAGTTACAAATTATCATTATAAGACGATTGTTTAATTTATTTCAATTAATTAATTTTACCTTAAAACTCCCGTATACGGGTGAGGTTCACATACCTAGCACCGACAAAGCTAATCGTATTAGTAACTATATTCTATTGGAAATCAATGTTTGAACGCTATATGAGAAGTACATGTTAAAACATATAATTATAAGACAGCAGTTTATTTTATTTTATTAAATTTAAAGCTACTTTGAAAACGCCCGTTTATAGCTGAGGTGCGCCGCGCCGCCGTTCGTCCTGGGACTCTGGCGAAGATTTTAAAAAAATATTATGAAATTTATTATTTAAAATTAAAAGACAGCTTTTACATTATGACGATGTGAACAACGCACTCGCTAAAGTTGTAGATTGGTTCAATGTAAATAATCTTCTACTTAATGAGAATAAAACGAAATGTATAAAGTTATCAACGCCAAATGTGAGACAAGTAGGAACCAATATACGACTAAATGGAGCAGAATTGGACCTTGTGGAGGAAACTGTCTTTCTAGGGATCTCTATAGATGCAAAATTGCAATGGGGTCCTCATATCAAAAAATTGTCGGGTAAACTCAGCAGTGCGGCATATGCTGTTAAAAAAATCAGGCACTTAACCGACGTTGAAACAGCTAGAATTGTTTATTTTAGTTATTTCCATAGCGTTATGTCATATGGCATACTGCTCTGGGAATGCTCTGCTGACTCCATTTTTGTTCTGCAGAAAAGAGCTATACGAGCTGTTTACAATCTAGCGCCAAGAATCTCCCTCAGATAAAAATTTAAAGAAATAAATATTCTAACTGTTGTGTCACAATTTATCTATGAAAATCTCATGTACGTTAAAAAAAATGCAAATAATTTTGAGAAAAGGAGCGACGCTCATTCTATTAATACAAGGCATAAGCACCAGCTATCCGTACTTGTAACTCGTCTCCACAGAATAAGTCATTCTTTTATGGGACAATGTATACGTTTTTACAATAAGCTTCCCAATGAAATCCGAGATTTACCTATCAATAAGTTTAAAACCCTAATTAAAACTAAACTCAGTGCAAAGGGTTATTACAAAATCTCGGGTTATTTGGATGATAAATCAGCTGGGAGTAAGCAGCTCAAATCTCGACAGTCAATAATAATGTCAAAGCGTAGCGTGTATTGCCCTACTAGTCCGAATTATTTGTGTAATTCTTGTTAACATCAAAAGGCAACAAACTGGAGCTATTATAATATTTATGTTAATATCTACTACCCTTTGTAATTATTGAATATAAGCAACTGGCGATTAAAAAAAAATATGACATGTAAAAAGACAAGCCCGCTGAGTTTCTTGCCGGATCTTCTCAGTCGAGGTCGCGTTCCGATCCGGTTGTAGATATAAGAAAAAAAAATATGTAAAATTGACAATTTGTAAGTGCCCCCGTAGGCCTAAACAAAATAAACGATTTGAATTGAATAATGATAATTTGTAACTTATAAATAACATACAGGATTCGTATATACATATTCAATAGAATATAGTTGCTAAACCATAATACTTTGTTCGTACCAGGCATGTGAACCTCAGCTGTATACGACCATTTTTAGGGGAACATTAAATTAATGAAAAAAAATAAACTGCTGTCTTATAATTATATATTTTAACATGTACTTCTCATATAGCGTCCAAACATTTATTTCCAATAGAATATAGTTGCTAATACCATTAGCTTTGTCGGTGCTAGGTATGTGAACCTGAGCTGTTCGGGCGTTTTTAGGGTAATATAAATGATCAAAATAAATTAAACTACTGTATAACATTGATGTTTTTTGACATGTACATAGTAGACTGCATAGGTACATTTATTTCCAATAAAATTTAGCAGCCAATATCATTCATAAGTATGAGAACCAGGTGGCGCCGCTGGAGAGCATACTCCCCAGCGGCGCCACTAAAAATGTCAATTATCTCGGTACCTGGGAAAGGTACATTAAAATACGATATACGTACATTATATACGTTAATCGTACATTTTTTCCCACTATGATTTGTCACTTTTTATCATGGTGGCGCCGCTGCAGAGTATCACGCTGTGTTTGTCGCAAATCACAAAATGTTGTCGAAATGTTTTCAGATTATGGATAAACTATAAAAATACTCGGAAATTTTGAATTTTTAAGGTGATTTTTTAATATTATCATCTCCGGCAAACAACCGTACGAGCAACTCAAATAATGCAAAGAATTTACCGTAGCCTACAGATGTTTGCAATACCAAAGGCAGTGCTCGCATGTTGTAGAACTAAAGGGTACAGGGATAGAGGGAGGGGGTGATTACCCCCAGAAATAATAAACAGGTTCTACTCGCAATTATTATATTTTCACCAAAGCAACATTTAACCATCGTGAATTTATATAAGCAATGGTAACATTCAGAACATTCGCGTAGTTATCCACAATGTAAATAAAGATTTAAGTACTCAACGGTTATTAAGTTGGTCCTTACTCCCTACATTATAAGGATAACTGCTAATTAAATCTTTATTAACTTTGTGGATGACTTTGATAATTACTATTTTATGCACTCTCTGCAGATGGAATACTTCACTGGACGTCAGAATGAGCACCTACTTATAAATAAGCAGATAAAACAAAAATACCACGTGAAGAATCGGGCAGTCATACAATTTGTATACCTACATTGCATTTTCGTCAAACTGCCTATTTAACGTCCCACTCAAAACAATTGTCTAAAAATACAATAATTTATGAATTACAAATACTTCACTGCATACTCTTAACATTGTGATGATAACAACAAAAGAAGCGACATTGTATCTACAGCTCTCTTCCTAGGAATGTTTGGTTTAGTATTCTGTTCAAGTCACACTATACGCCGGAAAACTCCGGCAAGGTTCCTGTCAGCTGTGATCAATGCTGACGCTGCGCACGCGTCGAATCAGCTCTTCAACTCTTTTGTACGGACTCTGGCACCTATCTTCATTTGTCTCTATAAGATATGGTCCAGCCTCACTGTCTTTGCCCTCAGGAGTATGACTGCCACTAGATCCGTCTGCAGCTCCGTTTAAAAACGGCTCCGCGTCTGGCCCAACTGGGGTCGCCGTTACAACGGATCTGTTTTCATCCGTCACACTCATTTCCGCTTCGCGTTGCTGCAGCCACACCGGGGAATGTACGTATATCTTGGGCCTCTCCTTCAAAGCGTTGCTTCTCTCTAACGCTGGTTTTCGAATCGGCATCGGGGGTCTGTACGGCGCTTGTATAGTCACGCCTCTGCCTACAACAGTGCATAGCAGGCCTTTCAAAGCTGCTCTGAAGTCCTTCAAATGGTAAGCGTATAGGAACGGATTTATGGCGGAATTTAAGTGGGAAAAGATGATGCAGAAGTATGTGAGGGAATTAGGTATATCTAGGTAGGGCATGAAGGCTTTTATGGCGTTGATTGTGTAGAGCGGGATCCAGCAGATGATGAAGAAGAAGACGATGATGGCGAGGTTCTGCGTGGCCTTCACTTCTCGCTTCTGGGCGGCTCCTAGGACACGCAGCATGGTGCCGCCGCCGGTGATACGTCCGCGGCTGCCGCCGACTGTCATGACTACACTCAACTGTAAAGAGAGAAAATCCATAAAGATTTGCAACTCACCATAACAAAAACGCAATTACTGAAAGAATTGTTCTTTTCCACGATAAAACATATGGTGCTGTAGGGATATAGCTGTCTAAAGATTATATAAGTCTACACCACCTTTTATTCCTAAAATTTATCTCAAAGCCAGATACTGCCAGATTTACCACAAAACAATAATAGGTACCGTTTCTGTTTCAATTTACATCAACTTATATAACATGGTTATAGCTTGTTGTAAACTTGAAGATAGGAATCGTTATATCAGGTATATAATAACACTAACAATAAAGTGTAGGCAGGCATGTAATAAGAAATATAGAGGGGCAATACAGAGATCGTATACGATAACAGTTTTAATCACGATCAGAACAATTAAATAATACAAAGTCAATAGAAAACAAGGATACAACTTGGATTACTTGCATAAATAAAAGCTTGTTATTTTCCTTATCCAATTTTGGGTGTAGATGCCATAGATGGTATTTTTAGGGCTCAATTATTATACCAACTTGTGGACTGGGTGTTTTGTTCACAAACAAGCCACAGGTGGGTAGTTGGGTACACTATAGAAGTATTCGGGCCACGGCAATTTATGTTATGTGCTGATATTAATATTCTTAACGATTTAGCGAACATTTCAGAGTCATTTTGATGATTTGAACATTTGTGTAAATTATGTTTAAAGAACTTAAAACATATAAATACTTTAAGGAAGATTTTAAATGAATTATGTTTCATTCTCAGCTTCAATCATCATTATCTCCAACCTTGATATCGAAGAATATAACGAAACATTTAAGTAGCGTTTAACCTTTGTGAAGTATGATTTAGATTTGTATTATTATGTCTAGTATAAGGATTAAAAAACAAATGCTGGCTGAACACACATTCATGTCAATGCCTGACGTAAGACCAGCAAAGAGCAAGTAGCTAAACTACTAATGCTAGATACAGAACTCAAGGCATCAGGATACCTACACTTGCAGAGATGACTGAGAGATATTTATAAATTTACTAGCTGAGCCCGCGACTTCATCCGCGTGGAATTTAACTTAACAAAAAAGCCCGCGCGACAGAACCCATTTTTATTTTCTAAAATAAAAGTAGCCTAAGTTACTACTTATAACAACAGCTATCTACCAGTGAAAGTCCCGTCAAAATCGGTCAAGCCGTTTCGGAGATACTCTTTGATTACATGTGTTTTTATTTTTTTACGCGGAACCCTAATTGTTTTTCTAAAATTAAAGTAGCCTAAGTTGCTCCTTAAAACATCAGCTATCTGCCAGTGAAAGTCCCGTCAAAATCGGTCCAGCCGTTTCGGAGATTACCCGGAACAAACACACAGACAGACAGACAGACAGACAGACGGACAGACAGACAAAAAAAAAATTAATCGCGGTTTTGTTATAGGTGTCATATGTACTTTCATATGCATTTAGTGAAAAGGTGTTATTTTGATGTTACAAACAGACACTCCAATTTTATTTATTTGTATAGATGTATAGATGTACTTAATAAATAATATAAATAATTATCATATTTTTTACTTCAAATATAAATAAATACTGAATGGTCTTTCAAAAAATGTTTTTAAAATAAAAACGATATTGAAATAAACCCTGTTCGCGTGGGATTAAGCCAAGAATGCTGGCAGCATTTCCGCGTTAAATTGATAAGCTTATTTTTTACACGAGGGAAGAGCCAGCTCTCTTGTCTCTGGGCAATAATTTTGAGCATTTGTTTTTTTTTCGCTTTGGCTCCATAGGCCTAGGTGACTTCCGTTAGATATATGAAAATAAAGAAATCCTTACCATTAGAATAGGAGTTAGAACTACACAAACTTTAGTTTATACAATTGGTGGTTACAATAGCAGTTAGCGCTGTTTACACAGAAAATAATGTCTACATGCCATGAATCATTCTACGATCAATGAAATCGTATCTTCGATAGGCACATTCCCTAATTAACGATTTAGACACCGCTTAAAAGCGGTTAAGAGTTTATTTTATTTCGGCTTAGAATAACATATTATAAGTAGGTACTCTTTTAGTTTTTCTTCATGTAGTAAGTAAGTATTGTCTTCGGAGAATTCATGGCATTAAGTACTGTATTAGTCCACTAAGCAGGAGAGACATAACCCTGCCTGCCTCCCCAAGGCTTGCTGATATACATAATTATTTCCCCAAGTTAAAAAAGACTGACAACGAATACCAATAATGATTGATTCAGGCGCTTCTCAGGCTTTAATTTTCGGCAATCCACTGTAAATTAATTAAGAATGGTTGTAAGGGATGACAGAGGTCTTGTTGGTATCTTGGAGGTTGGTAAGAGGTTGGCAAGCCGAGAATGAGTGGTGGAGACAATCTCCCAAATCATTGATTGAACTATTGCCAGCCTTTGATAGAAGGCGAATGTTGGTAATCATAACCATGAGTCTGCAAAGACGATTTACACCCATTTAGCATTCTCATGCGTTTTGCAACCAAAAAAATTTAAATTTTTCGTCAGTGCAAAAAACCTGAGGTACTGAGGTTTTTTGCACTACTGTCACTGCAAAAGAGGGTAGGTACCTACCTCTACTACTCTGTACCTGTTTGACAACTACTCTGTAGATGTGTGCGTAGAAGGCAGCCAGTAGCACGCTGGGCGTCACGATGGTGGCGAAGTACAGGAACAGGAGGTAGTTGTAGTCCATCACCTCCACGAAGTAACAGCCGGGAGCCTGGTCCGGCGAGTGCCAGCCGAAGAGAGGCAGCAAGCCCACGCCCACACCCGCCACCCAGCACACTGAGATGATACCTGGAATAAACCATCACTAATCTGTATTTCTTACAAGAGTAGAAATATCCAAAAAACTGTCTCTGACCTTTGATTTTGATTGATTTTCTACTTAATACTTATTTTGATTTCCTAGTTAGGTTATCATTTTACTTTCTCATAGTTTTATGGAACATACCTACCTATATAACTAAATAAAAAATGGTTTTGTGATCAGATCAACAATTCATACAGAGTTTCTAAATAGGTAGGTAGTTTTTTCATAAAACCTTCGCCCACAAAGTAGACCGTGCCTATCTATGATCAAAATCGATAGGCTCTCAAGACCCACTTCGCATTAAGCTGAAGTGTGCTGAAGCTTTAAAACAAAAAAAATATATATCTTAGGCACGCCTAAGATATATATTCGCGCCTAAGATAGATATATAGTCGCGATACGATAGAAATAAATATTTATTACAATTACATATTAAATAGTAGGCTTTAAAATTTATAATCTATACAAATAAATAAAATTGGAGTATCTGTTTGTAATATCAAAATAACGTCTTTTCACTAAATGCATAATTATGAAAGTACATACGACACCTATAACAAAAACGCGTTTTTTTTTTGTCTGTCTCCGAAACGGCTGTACCGATTTTGACGGGACTTTCACTGGCAGATAGCTGATGTTTTAAGGAGTAACTTAGGCTACTTTAATTTCAGAAAAACAATTAGGGTACCGCGTAAAAAAATAAAAACACATGAAATCAAAGAGTATGTATCTCCGAAACGGCTGGACCGATTTTAACGGGACTTTCACTGGTAGATAGCTGTTGTTATAAGCAGAAACTCATGCTACCTTTATTTAAGAAAAACTAAATTTAAAAAAATGGGTCCTGTCGCGCGGGCTCTGAACGCGGGAGCGGGCTTTTTGTTAAGTCAAATTCGACGCGGACGAAGTCGCGGGGTCAGCTAGTTATATGAGTAAATAAGGGCATTCATACTGAAAAGGCCTCTGTAACAGTGCAACATCTGGATAGATATGGTACAATATCTGGATAGATATTGTACCATACACTTACCTACCTACTAGGCATGGAAATGATTTCTACTTTCAATTCATTTTCATGAATTATATTTTTCTTGCTCTGTTATTTCTGATTTTATTCAGAGTGAATTTTAATCCTATGAATGAAGTCACTGGTCGATGATTTATCATAAAAACCGCGACAGTACCGAACGCTTTGCGATTTCGTAGCAAGGATGTTTAACAGTTTCTGCCTACGTCTGTAGCACGTGCTACTTATGAAAACCTATATACCTAATATGATTTTCACATGCTACCTGTGAAATGTTCCATCATTTACTACCTACCATAGCATTGGTAATACCTAGCGTATATGTTTACCATAGCGGTGGATGGTCCAACAACGTTCAATATCCGATGTAGGTATATGATTCAAGTAGACAAGTAGCGAGTCAACTTGAAGCCAATTTACAAATACCTGCGACCACTTGTCATCAAGATACCCTACCGATCGGAGTGAGTAAAGTTTACTTGCTACTTGTCAACATGCCAAAATGACTCGTGCACACCGCAAAATAAGTTATAAAATTGTTTAACAACAACCTTTGATGGTATTACCATGGTGCATATCGAATTACCTATTCGTAGTAGGCACCTATGAAATGTGTTGGTAGGCAGTCCGCACTAATCTTCTGCGGATGAATAAAAACAAATAGGTAAGTAGGTACCACACCCCGAGCATGGCATTGTTCTTTCGCGAATAATGAACAAAGCGAATGATGGAACAACAACAGAAAATACATGAACGTGGAAACGAATGTACCTACCTACCTAGGTATATATCGTGTTATAGATATAACCTATAACCGGCTGTTCTTTTAAATCACGTGTACCAAATAATACGTACTCTATAATGATGAGGCATGTCCCACGTAGCTATACTATAGATACAACTGCTGTTATAATACTGTAGAAACATCTACCTATTTATAACCAAGGCCAGATTACGAGTATTTACGAGTGTCTGCTTCGACTTTTTGTTTTCAGTTGCGGCCTAGGTTGCGGGCGCGGCGCCATCTCATCATCAGTAGATCAACTGAATAACGCAAGCGTAGCCAGCCATTTTGGTGGTTAAACTAACGTTACCGCTGCCGTTGCCTTTCTATCGATCGATAGTATTGCAATAGTGTCAATACTTAAGACACTACTATAGATTTATTTTGCTTACTATAGATTGCGAGAAATAGTATTGATAGTTGGTATCGATAGTATCCATATCATCGTCGATAGTACTGTGACAACTTCTTCATAGGGTTTACCGTGTTAATTAAAACATTTATTAAATTTATCTATTTATTAATATTCTTATTAAAAAACATATCTTATTATATCGGTACCCCGGTTGTCACTGCCAGCGCACCGCAGTTCTTTCAATGTCAAAACAATAATGTTGTCTTAAATGTATTAAGTACTTACTTTCTTTCTCATCAGTCAGGAACGTTTATCGCTAGTGGCCAGTGCGCCGACATGGACCTTACAGTACCTATAGCATCATCGATCGTACAATCTCGAGGAAAAGGCAGCTTGGTACCTACCTACTTAGTTATAGTAATTGGACTTGTAATAATGCATACGCAGGTACCAAATGAATGTGCCATTCAATAATACAGAACAATATGAAATAAAATTAACCGACACGAGACGCTTCTCTATTCTGCGAATCTTGTAGTAGGTACCTACCAAGGTACCTACCTACCTACGTTCCTTGAAATGTACTTATACTGTATTTGCAGAGCATTCAATTAAATTAAATGTGTATTAAGTAAGAAAGTACCTATTTTATTTATCGGTATTTTTTTACTTTTTTCTAACATTTCGTTTTTTTATTGGTTGCTTCTAAATTGAATACCGATTAAATTTAGAAGCAACCAATAAAAAACAACGATAGGCATTATTACGATATTTGTACCGACAAATATCTTAATAATGCCTATCGTTCTTATTTTTATATTCAGCGAAAATAGAGAAAACATTAAAATGTTTCTCACGTTTATAAGGACGTCTGCGTAGGGTGCGATAAGGTTCGCGAGCCCTAGAAAGATAAGTATAGGTAACTCGAACAAAGTCGCGCACAAATTCCTACGTTATCTAATCGGTGATCGACCTAGTGAACCAGTGCGATTATGTCTCGGAAACCATTTTTTAAAATATTTGTATTTTTTATAATATTAGTACTTTCCTTAGCCGATTGGTTAAGCACGCGTCTTGCGGGCTACCAAGTCTCGGGTTCAAACCCCGGCTCGAACCTCTGGATTTTTCGTAATCTATGTGCGAATCATAATTTCTATATGATATCACTTGCTTACGGTGAAGAAAAAACATCGTGATGAAACCTGCATGACTTAGAAGATTTAACCAATTTTCGAAAGACATGTGAAATCCGCCAACCCTCACTGGGCCAGCGAGGTGGATTACGGCCTGAATCCCGCTCGTGTTGAGGGGAGGCCCATGCCCAAGAGTGGGACGTCAAAAGGGCTAAAATTATTATTATTATATAATATCTAAGTACTTTCCTTAGGTACCTAAGGACCGTATTAATAAATCAATTTTATGTCTGAGACCGATCTTGGAAATTACATTATTATGTCATACCAGTACAAAATGACATGTCTAAAGCGTACCTACCGCACTTAAGGTGAAGGCGCCTGTCTAGCCCGCGAAATTCAAAATTTTCGAGTATTTTTATAGTTTATCCAAAATCTGAAAACATTTAAGACAACATTTTGTGATTTGCGACAAAGGCAGTATGCAGTGCGTTTATTAATACACTAGCGGCCCGCCCCGGCTTCGCACGGGTACATTGCGGTTATATTATTCGAGTTTTATCCCTAATTTTTTTGAAAATATATTATAGCTTATGTCACCCGGGATAGTGGAGCTTCCCAACAGTGAAATTTTTTTTCAAATCGGTTCAGTAGTTTCGGAGCCTATTCATTACAATCAAACAAACAAAGTTTTCCTCTTTATAATATTAGTATGATTTATTTTACTTTTAATATTATCACGGTGGATATTCGTGGATATACTAGTTAGTCACAAAATATACAAAAAAATCCAGATTATCTGGATAGCTGTCGTTCTTGAAATGTTTTAGGGTAAGTTGGATGTATTAATAAATGCACTGCACACGGTCTTTGTCGCGAGTTACAAAATGTGCCTTTTATTATTGTCAGTTTTTGAAAAAATTCTAAAAAACCTCAAAAAATTTGAACTTCGCGGGCTAGATGGGCGCTTTAGCCTTAAGGCCGCAGGTAGGTAGGTATTACTTCTACTTCGTTCTTTAAAAATATGGCCCACCTAGCTTAATAGGTATGTGGGTAAGTACCTATTTAGCCAGTGTCAACTTGTCAAGTCAACTAACAAAGCAATAACTATCACATTTAATAACAATAACAAAACAAAAGTGTGACCGTCATCCACTTTGGAAAATGGCCCCCATTTTGGTTTTCCAATGTTGAACAATCATAATAGATAAGGGGTATTTTGTTAATATACTACAATGACGTCAACACTATTTGTTGTTCATACCGATAAAAGCTATAAGTTGAAATATTAAAACCCGAAATAGATATTTAAGTATTATTTTGAGCCTGCATACGTGCATCTGCCGATGACCTTTGTGACTGTTCAGGAAAACCGATCTTGTTTACGATGTCTGGCTCTGTATGCCTTTGCGGCATTGTACACTGCATTCAATTAAGACCAATATAAACCAGTACGTGTTATTCTGCTGCCCACACATCCAATGAAGTGAAGCAAAGTCAATGTGAACTTTTTTTTACCGATTTCAAAAAAAACACACGAATTGATGACCTCCTCCTTTTTGAAGTCGGTTAAAAAGGCCCACTATTATGGTTAAAGTTTTGTAATTACGTGCACAATCGCGCCGCAACGGCTGAGCGGATTTTAATTAAATTTGTAAAACACGTAAGTAGGTACTATTAATTTACATAATTTATTTAGATTTTTTCATTTATAATTGTGCTTCAAAGGTCAAGCAACTTTCTCATTGAATCAAACAACATCTAAAAATTTAAAACTAAGCATACAATCAATATTTTTCATTACTCATACTTGGAAAGTAGGTCTGAAGTTGCCTGAGGAGCGGGTTGAAAGGAATACTTTTCAGCCCTAGGGAGAATCGCTTTCAACTGACAGCTGTCAAATGATTAAAATAAATTAGTTATATTTTGACATTTCTATTGAACCAGGCCAACGGAAGAAAAACAAAATAGGCTGCAAATGGCAATCCGAACTTCATTCGTTTTTCGAGTTGTAGAGTTCATACATTCATTCGGAGTGAGAGTTCATACTTCCTAGTTCCTTGTATTATTTCTTTAGCTAATTCCTATTTTTATTTTTACTTTCCTTGTATTCGTAATGAAAAGCACAGTGTTTACCTCGGGTGAATGACTTATTTTGTTAACTTCACCCCTTGGGTAACAATGTACTATTACTTACTATTAGTTGGTTAAGGAAAATAGGTATTGTGTCGTTTCTCAGTCATTGCTATCAGACTGAAAGTTTCCAACCGTTGGGCAACGTTATCGAAGGCCACCGGCACTACTAACCAGTTATTATTAGTAGTCACTATAGATGGGAAACCCCGCACTAGCCAGCATCATAATCTACGCCATTCCTACGTTGCTATATTTAGCCTATCTCCCGAGTTATCACCAATGGAGCATGGAACCATGAACCTATTTGTACGTAGTAAGTATTTATTAATTACATGCATGTACCATATTAATTATGAATTATTTACATCATCACAGGCATTAAATTATTCACGGTGTGAACCTTCAAGTTCATCAGAGCAATTACTCTGTACATTATTTTCTTTAGTTAAGTAGGTATGACAATTTTAATAATTGTTTTCCAATTGCGAACCCCTGTATGTATTACCTATTTCAGACTTTTGAAACAGCCTGTATAACAGAAGATGGCACAACATACACCTATATTGTACTTTTTGCAAAACAAATTAATAAATAATTTAAATTATAGTAAAAAACTCCAAAAATTGTTTCTTCTAGAAACTTTTGTATACTTAAGTAGTTATTCAGAAAATATATTTGTGTTATATGGGGTAAGCAAGCAGGTACTTATATAGGAAGTAGGAATATATACTCACCTAAAATAAGTTGGCTTCGTGAACAGACACATACCTACGTTATTAACTCAATAATAATTAAAATCAACACCAGCAAAAACATATTTTTCCATGAACCGATAAGTATGATACCTATGTAACAGACATTATACCTATTTATTGTTTAGACGTCACTACAGCTGTTCTACTTTGTTTGAATTCCCGGTGATTCACATGTCTGTTCGGCCATTTTGTTTTACTCACTGAATAAATACCTATGTACTGAAAATATGTCATTGATACATAGGTACCTATTCTGCAGGAAGCGGTTTTGTTTTTATTGCTTACGTTGTTCGTTCTTGCTTACGAAAACTACATTATTATTATTACTTGGTTATACAGGGTGTAAGGGGTATCGGAACAAAAACTGATACCATGGATTCAACTCATGATTCTGGACCCCCCAGAGTTGGAATTTTCCGTCGATATTTTCATGAATTGGATATATTTTTTTTTCAAATTTTTTGCATGAGATCTTTAAACAAATCTATCTCAACTGATTTTACATAAATAAACCAATAATTACTATTTTAGACTTAAACTGCAATGGAAATAAAGACTCAAGACGCTTGAGCGCACATTTCATGCCAATAAAAATTTTGCCATGCTGAAAAATTCTGCATAATTCATGAAAATATTGACAGATAGTTCCAACTTTCAACTCTGGGGGTCCAGAATCATGAGTTAAATCCATGGTACGTGCCAGTTTTCGTTACGATGCCCTATACACCCTGTAAACAAATAAAAAAATCGCGAGATTTATGATTTGTTCGAGATTCAAACATAAGCCAACACCCCCCTACTTAGGACAACAACGCCCCTAAGTACCTATGTATTTGTTTATAATATTGAAACAGTGAGAAAATAACGCTACCGCGCCCGATAATCTTTTCACTTCACAAAGACGCGTTAATTATTGCAAACTGACCCATATGCCAGTGTCATAAGAGTCACAGCACGTGTTTACATAAAATGAAGGAACTATAGAGTTGGTGATTGCAAGCGTGAACGTCGAAACTTTCTCCCTGGCCAGCCACATCGTCATACATAAATGCGCATGAGTCATATCATTATAAATACTTAAGCACCTAAGCATTTAATATGTCATTAACTAATTAGTCATTATGGGAATGAATACGATATTGTGTAGTGAATAGGTTGATACTGGACTAGACGCCTACCAGGAAAAGTTACAATACAATGGAATGCAGCGATATTTAAGAATTTTCAACCGACTTCAAAAAAGAGGAGGTTATCAATTCTTGTGTATATTTTTTACAATAATGAACAGAAGAGCTGATGACCATTTCCTACTGCAAATTCCGGTTATACGGTCCTTTCTATTGAAATATTTTTTAACTTACTCGTCAATTTTTTTGCCAATGCCAATATAAATCGAAGTGTTGTTTAAATATTTTATTATACTCTACTAAACGTTTAGTAAAACATACTAAAAGGGACAAAAGTAACTGTTTTTCGTTTTTGTATTACTTTATCTGTTTATGGGCACAGTTGCCAAGGTAGTATAACTTAACAGATACAAGAACTTGATTCAAAATTATCACCTACCATAATATCCTGTTAGGTCTGCAAAACATACCTTATTAGACTTGTCACAGGACGCAATAGTAACAAAACGTTATCAAATACTATTTTATAACAGAGAAATCAAGATTCTTTCTACCTATACGATACAATGCAAAGTCTTATCGAATACCAACAGTGTGAAATTGAAATAATGTAACCTACGATATAGGTATTTTTGCTTCAGGCCTTACTTTGGTTTGGTATGGTTCCTTAAATAATAACAATAATTGGGCTTTTGTATAAACTTTTTTAATGAAAACACAAACTAAGTATATCACATTTCTTATATATAACCAGTTCTAAATTACTTATAATATTAGAGGCTGATTGTAGGAATTTTGACACCATTTGCAGCCGGATGTGTTAGGACAGAAAAAACCTCTATTAATGTCTATGATGCCAATTGTATTGCCGTCTTTGTCTTGGTCATAATTTATGTGCAAGACAGCAATAATTCATAATTTGTAGCCACCAAAGGTAGAACAAAAGAACAACACAAGATACAAAACTTCATGTAAGTACTTACCTAATTGAAATACTTACATAGACAATTATTTACAATATTAGAAGTTTTTTAAATAGCCGACATCTGTTAGAACTCTGACTAGCTGCAATACATAAAAATCAAGTTTGATTAATTCAATAAATATAGGTACTCAAACGCAACATTTTTCCAAAATTTTTTCGAAAATTAATTTGTACATCCAAAAAACAACATGTAGATTAAATAAATTCGAACTAGGTAATTAAGATATGAATAGCTTGCCCCAATTTCATTTTTCTGCAATCTAATTGACATAGTTGTAGCAACTGCATCAAATTGCATTAAATAAAACAATTGCTTTGACAGATATGTGTGATGAAATACGTTAACTAAACTAGAGAACAATAATCCTACCTAAGAAGCTCAATTATTCAACAATTACGTTCAGATCAAATTATTCGAAATGGCAACTCCGCCCCGGTAGGTACCTATGTATTTATAAAGATAACACTTTCTTTTCGATATTTCCATCCATAATATAACGCAGAGAGAGGAATGCTATAACCTCTATTAAATGCCTATAAATTATTACCGACATAGAGATGTTTAAAACTGGTTGACAAGGCACGATGTTAGTAAACAAATTTTAAGCCTAATACGCTACGCAATAAGCCACAATAGCGGCAACTATGGTAAACATTGGTGCATGTTGAGAAGCTGCACTCCGACGGATCGATTTGTCGGCATACGTCTGTAACAGACCACATGGCACAGTCTTTCTCATGTCGGATGTTGGAGAATGCCTTATTACAAAGCACTGCATGCCTGGCGTCACTTCTACAGGCTTTCCTTTCACGTTCAGGGCATCCACCAGGGTCGTATTTGTCGTCGTTGTCACTGTGACCGAAGAAGTCACGGCACCGTTCGGAGCGACCACAGTCGCATTGTACGGAACAAGTGTCCCGTTAGCCAGCATGATTTGTTGAGGCATCCCATTGGTCGCGTTCACCGTGGTCATATTCGTCACGGTGGTAGTCGTCGTAATGGTCGAATTGGTGCCTGTTGTGCTTTGTTGATTCGTTTGTTGAGCTTGCATAATGAAACCGCTTATTATCTGACAATCAATTTTCGTTTCCTCATAATCGCCGTTGTCCTTTTTCACGCCAAATTTGCAAATCTCGCCCGGTTGGGGCTTGTAGTTGGTGTTATGGTTGCGGGTAGCTGCGTAAGTGGCGACGCCGAGAGTTCCAAGGTTCATGAGCGCGAGACCGGCTAAAAGCGTGCCGTATTTGCTGTCAGACCTTTTGTAGTCATAAACGTAGGTCGGCGGCTGGCCTCGGTACACCGGGTAGCTTTGCGAAATGCCTCCACGGGTCGGGTAGCTTATTTGCTGAGGTGGACTGTAGTGATAGTTGTTAACGATTTTAGTCGTGTGTACTGGGGTGGCTGCTGGATGTCCACGATTGTTACCGGATAATCCTCCGCCGGATGACGGGTAGCCGTGACCGCCTCCGCTAGATGGGTACCCGTGGTTACCGCCAGATGATGGATATCCGCGGTTTCCACCTGAAGAGGGATAACCACCGCCCGAGGTATGACCGCCACCGGATAATCCGCCCGATGAAGGGTATCCGTGACTACCGCCTGATGAGGGGTATCCGTGACCGCCGCCCGATGAAGGGTACCCGTGACCGCCGCCCGATGAGGGGTATCCGTGACCGCCGCCAGACAGTCCACCTGAGCGATGACCTCCCCCAGAAAGGCCACCCGATTTCGGATAGCTATGGCCACCGAATCCCTTTCGTCCAGATGTAGGGTCTAAAAATAAAGTCAATAGCAATAACAACCCTAATAACACATAACACTTGGATGAAAACATTGTTTGTTTGCACTACGTTCACTAAAACACGATAACTTTCACGCACTAGCGCACCGCACGCTCTTGCGCTTCAAACTGAAGTGAGTCACGAGCGAGCGAGGGGCGACACGACGCTTGTTAAAGCAGCAACAGTTTGTGTTTATGCATTATGTTACCAGACTATAAACCGCGCTTCCCAATTACTTTCACTTCTGAATTATTGTAAAGAAGTAGATAGGTAGGTACTTCTTCTTCTTCTTTCTTTAAAAATATGAAGTAACAAATAGCAATAACAAACACAATTAATAACAATACAATACAATAATGTGTCCACTTTATAAAACCAAAAATGGAGCCAGGTAGGTACCTACTTACTGTGTTTTACAAAGATAACCTAAAAAGCGAACCAAAAGCAACAACTTCTCATGACATTGACATTCACTATTTAACCAAAGATAATTAAAATACGTGCGTAGTCTGTAATTCTCTTTTTAAATGTAAAGACAACATAAATATCTTCATACAAACTCTCGCTTCATACAGACGAACATAGAACCTCATCCTTTTTGGAAGTCGGTTAAAAAATAAAAGTACAGTGATGCGTCCACCGACTCTTCCAATAAATAAATTAAAGAACTTATAACTCTTAAAGCATACAATCATTAATTGACGCTAAAAATACTTATTATGGTTATTATTGTTCAAAGAACCTGCCACAATCACTGAAACTAGTTTTGAATAAGTATCACAAAAAAACATGCCAGTTGAACTAAATACCTAGCTGAAAACCGATAGGTACAGTACCTACAGTAGCTAAATGTAAATGTTGTCAAAGCTTCAAGATTCGTATTATAATAAATATCAGTAGCAACATTTGAAATATCAGTCTGCCTACTTACTCTGAGTTACCCGAATCTCGGGGACATTCTTATACATGTACACACCTACAACCTGTTTAACAGTGTGTTCAACTGCGTCGGGGGAAATCCATGCGTCATAACCTAATTGCAAAGTGGGATACACCCATGAATACACCCTGTTAATGTCTCCTACGTCATTTAGTTGTGCAATAAAATATTATAGCTATACGGTATACCTACCAAGGGTAATTCAAATGGTTATTGCCATTAACGCCAGCAGCTGACACGCACGGCACTAATTTAAAAGAGACGGTTGTATATGGCCGTCCCATTCATTTGCTGTCTATCTCTATCTCACCGCTAAAGGCAGACGGTTGGATAGATATTAGACTGAGACAGAGAGGATGGTCTAAGGATTGAGATAACAATCAGACACGCTTGTTGTTACTTATTCGACATAATCTTCTTGATTGGTGACGCAAACTATTTTTTAAAACAGTGCCATCTAGCTGCGCTAGCAAGAAACAATTTGTAGAAGTTTGTGCGATCAATGATTAAAAAAAAATTTACTCCGAATTATCTATTTTGCTTAAATATTTTGAAAATATTGGTACTTATTATATATAATTATATTTTGTTTATAAATAATGATAATAGCCATTATATTTTCAAAATATTTTACGATAATTCCGTTCAGTATGATAAATCGCCAAAGCAAGGTCGAACACGGTCCCATCTTACACTGGCGGTCTGCGAGCAAGTTTCTATTGAGGTTGTCCACGCAGTGGCGGATTTACCAGCAGCAAATTTGGGGACCGAATTAGTTTTTTGCCACCTCATAGAAATCAAGCGCAATAAAGATTATTTATTCATGTTTACCGAATGTACATTATCATTACCCCGCCTTTGACCCACAAAATATTTTTCTTTACTCATACTCTGAAAGTAGGTCTGAAGTTGCCTGAGGAGCGGGTTGAAAGTAATACTTTTCCGGCCCGGGAGAATCGCTTTCAACTGACAGCTCTCAATTTAAAAAAAAAACT
Organism: Notodonta ziczac; assembly: GCA_918843915.1. Lineage (NCBI taxonomy): Eukaryota > Metazoa > Arthropoda > Insecta > Lepidoptera > Notodontidae > Notodonta > Notodonta ziczac. The sequence continues at coordinate 9,428,378 of OU974043.1, read as the reverse complement.
AGTTCCATTTTCACATTTCTATGGAACCATGTTTAAACTTTTTCTGCAGTCACTCAATTACAGCACGATGTAAAATTGAAATAACATAAAGTTAAGTATTAATTAAAGAATATATATTTTTAAATGACTTAAGTAATTTAGTTTCAACAATTTAGGCAAAATATTTAAAGATGAAAATGAAAAATAATGGCTAAATAATGAAGTTGGAAATAATGGCCAACGAAAAAAAAACAAAATAGGCGGCAATCCGATCTTTATTTTTTTTCGAGTTGTAGAGTATTGTTCATACTTCCTTGTATTATTTATTTAGCCAATTCCTGTTTTTATTTTTACTTTTCTTGTATTCGCAATGAAAAGCACAGTGTTTACCTCGGGTGAAAGACTTATTTTGTCCCTCGAACTATTAGCGCCCTCGCTACGCTCGGGCGCCAAACCCCGTCTCGGGTCTAAATAAGTCACTTTCACCACTCGTGTAACAATGTACTATTACGTGCAATTTCAACGAAATTTTTGGATTATAAAAATAATCTAGGACATGATAATCGTAGAGGCAAGGGCGGCAAAAACTTTACAGCCGATACCTTGGAAATTTGTAAATCCGCCACTGTGTCCACGAATATACTCGCTGCATATTATGCGCAGCGAGCTTGTGGCGTGCGCGCAACGTCCTGTCTCAGTCGAGACTTCTACAGATGGGATTATTCTTTCCTGAGTGAAGTCGTAGGTCACTCTACCATTGAGAAGAATGTCTACTACGAAACTTACTTACCAAAGTTGAACTATCAACCACATATCCTCATTAATTGTGGTCATAATAAGCAATTAGATAAGAACTGTATACCTACTTAGTGTTAACTAATTCATTATAATTGTAAAATAACAGGAAACAAAACCAATAAAATAATTTATTGAAATAAAACATTTTTGTTACTTAGCATAGGTCATGATAGAGTTAAAAAAAAAGTTTGCATGTATTGTATTTTTAACACATATAATTAAAACTAGCTGAGCCCGCGACTTCGCCCGCGTGGAATTTAACTTAACAATAAAGCCCGGTCCCGCGTTCTGAGCCCGCGTGACAGGACCCATTTTTTTATTTTGTTTTTCTAAAATAAAAGTAGCCTCAGTTACTGCTTATAACATCAGCTATCTAACAGTGAAAATCCCTTCAAAATCGGTCCACCCGTTTCGGAGATACTCTTTGATTTCAAGTGTTTTTATTTTTTTACGCGGAACCCTAATTGTTTTTCTAAAATCAAAGTAGCCTAAGTTACCCGCTATAAGATCAGCTATCTGCCAGTGAAAGTCCCGTCGAAATCGGTCCAGCCGTTTCGGAGATTACCCGGAACAAACACACAGACAGACAGACAGACAGACAGACAGACAAAAAATCTTTAATTCGCGTTTTTGCTATAGGTATCGTATGTACTTTCATATGTATTTAGTGAAAAGGTTTTATTTTGATATTACAAACAGACACTCCAATTTTATTTATTTGTATAGATAGTGTACCTACCTACTTACTCCATGCTTAAAGTTTTCTGGAGCAAATTGAAATACTTCGGCCCGTATTAATAAATCGATCTCAAAGCCGAGAGCGATCTTGAGTTCGCTTTTGACATGTCAGTTTGTACTAGTAAGACATAAGAATGACAGACCGCTTTCAGACTTGACATCGATTGATTAGTATGGGCCTTAGTGTACCTATGTTAATAATAATAGTCACAACATTGAATTACATCCTATTTCAGTAATAAAAACCTATCCACTGAATCTGCTTATAAAATTGTACTTAAATAATCATTAACCTTCAGAAATGTAAGTAATAAACATACAATGTTATATTTATACAGCACTAAGAAAACCTACATTCTACATTACACAGCTATGAAAATAGACATCCACCATGGCGGCTTAGCTATCCACGACTTCAACTTTTGTCTATCTGGCAAAATACCAGACTCTTTCTTCGGTGGTTCCGGGATTTTAGCATATGCCATTAACTTGTTACAGTCAACATTATTGCGCAGGAAGGCCTCCCTTGTTTTTATCTCCACAACGCAATTCATATTTGCATCGGTATTAACTCGAGCCCCTTTCACGCTCAGAGGGTCTAGTATCGTCGAGTTTTGGGTGGAATTTGTGGTACACACTGTAACGTTGACCAGGGTCCCGTTGGCCGACATTATTGTTCTGACTGCAGAACCATTCACGGAGGGCTTATCGTTGACCACTGTAGTGTTAGTCATACAAACGGTGGTGTTCACTTGGGTGGTCACAGTGGGCGCCACCTTTGTACTACCCTCGGTAAAAGTGGAAACAATTTCACACGGTATATGCAACACCTGCAGTTTTCCATCCTCCGTTATCTTCAATGTACACGTAGCCTCATTTTGAGGCCTGTTCTCGGGCCTGTAACTACCAGATCCTTCGTATCTACGCCTGTAGTAGTCGTCGTAGTAATAATGATCATGATGGTGGCTATGCGAACGGCCAAGGTTATATAAGGTTAATCCAGTCAGGATATCGCTAAAACGGCTATCAGAGTGTCTGTACTCATTTACATACACATATTGAGGAGTAGCGTAGTATGCTGGGAGGTTCGGAGCTACGTATGTGGGGTGATGCGATGTGTAGGTATTTTGCGTGTAAGTTGGGCGATATTGCGTTTCATGAGCAGGACGATAATTATTATTATTACTCCAGCCCGAAGTTGGTTTGTTTGTACCTGACAATCCAGTATTTGATGATGGATAACCATGGGATCCTCCGGAAATTCCAGGATTTTTCTTGGAGCCAGAACCAGAAAGTCCTGTATCCGATGGATAGCCGTGAGATCCAGAAGATGAGGGATTATAACCGGCGCCAGTGCCCGATCCAGACAATCCTGATGATGATGACGGATATTTGCTGGATCCAGAGCTTGATCCGGACAGTCCTGTTGGTGCTGAAGGATATTTACTTGAGCCGGACCCAGATCCAGATAATCCTGATGATGGTAATGGGTAATAACTAGAGCCCAAACTCGACCCAGACTGTCCTGATGATGACGAAGGATATTTGCTGGAGCCGGACAGTCCTGACGATGATGAAGGATATTTGCTGGAGCCAGAGTTTGATCCAGACAGTCCTGATGATGATGAAGGATACTTGCTGGAGCCAGAGCTTGATCCAGAAAGCCCTGATGATGATGAAGGATATTTGCTGGAGCCAGAGCTTGATCCAGAAAGCCCTGATGATGATGAAGGATATTTGCTGGAGCCAGAGCTTGATCCAGACAGTCCTGATGATGATGAAGGATACTTGCTGGAGCCAGAGCTTGATCCAGAAAGCCCTGATGATGATGAAGGATATTTGCTGGAGCCAGAGCTTGATCCAGACAGTCCTGATGATGATGAAGGATACTTGCTGTAGCCAGCGCTTGATCCAGACAGTCCTGATGATGATGAAGGATACTTGCTGGAGCCAGAGCTTGATCCAGACAGTCCTGATGATGATGAAGGATACTTGCTGGAGCCAGAGCTTGATCCAGAAAGCCCTGATGATGATGAAGGATACTTGCTGGAGCCAGAGCTTGAACCAAAGACACTACCCGATCCGAATATACCGGAAAGTCCAGATACCGACGAGGGATGGCCATATGAACTTGAACTCGATCCTGACAAGCCAGAGGATGAAGATGGATATTTATGGGGGCTGTATCTTGATCCAGAGTATCCGTAAGAGGATGATGAACTTGGTTTGCTGCGGCTGCCCCATGAACTACCACGGCTCGAGCTGGAGCTTCTGCCTCTGGAGGACGTGCTGCGACTTCGACATTGTATTAAATTTACCGATAAAAACGCGATCAGAAGGCACAACAGAAATAACCTGTTGGCCAACATGACGTAAGTGCGCGCGAGCGCAGACTCGTTTGATGCGTGCGAGTTGATTGCTTATATTTAAAACATTTGGACCGCTCAGTAGTGTGCGTGGTTGACGTCAACAAACATTCAGGGAATATCATGCATCTATCTCGCTTTGTGCCACGGACAACCGATAAGAGGAGGGTAGAGGTGAAGTAAACAAGCGTACGTTTGCCAGGCGGGCTCACAGATATATTGTTGGTTTAATTCGCTATCCCCACAACACACCAATTAACTTATTTAAACTGTTGATACTCACTCTGGAAATTGTAATGAAGTGTAAACAAAAACGCAATTATCTATACAAATAAATAAAATTAGAGTGTCTGTTTGTAATATCAAAATAACACCTTTTCACTAAATGCATATGAAAGTACATACGACACCTATAGCAAAAAATTGTCTGTCTGTCTGTCTGTATGTTTGTTCCGGGTAATCTCCGAAACGGCTGGACCGATTTTGACGGGACTTTCACTGGCAGATAGCTGATGTTATAAGGCGTAACTTAGGCTACTTTTATTTTAGAAAATAAAAAAACAAATGGGTGCTGTCGCGCGGGCTCAGAACGCGGGAGCGGTTAAGTTAAATTCCACGCGGACGAAGTCGCGGGCTCAGCTAGTAAATAATAAATCGCCAGACAGACACACCAACTGTACAGCCCAAACTAAGCAAAGCTTGTACTATGGGTACCGTACAATGGACTGGGGGCGATCCCAGTGACACCCAACCTCGGCAAATTACGAAAAGGCCCTTTCCGAAATTTGCACCGGCGGGAATAGAACCCGAAACCACCATGTGCAGTGGGGCGAGCGCGGCCTACGCTCGAACCACTGCGCCAAGCGGTCATCATATTAACGCTATATTTACGAGAACTCTGCGCGGCATTGTTTTTCCGCCTATGAAAAAGATTTCCTTATGAAGTTATCTGGACAAATTAAATGTACGTTTGTATTTAAATGTACATGTTATGAAAACTCGAACAGGTTAGCAGAAGAGTTCAAATTCACTTTAGCACAATGTTACAGAATTTTACTGTGATCCATTTTTTGGTAAGGTAAATAGATTATTTTATATAAAAATAAAACAAAAATGAAGTTTCACAAGCAGTTGTTATATAAGTATACCTGCCGCGCGATGTGCTGTACTAGGTGAAACAAAAAGGGTATACTATGTTTTTGCAACTTTCCTTTGTAAAACTAAAACTATCGGCTTTGTGGGACACTTGAAGTGCCAAAGGTTTTGTAGACTTATGAACAACTGTATCCCTATAACGCCTTTTGTTCCTCAAGCTTCCTCCAAAGCTGATAGATTTAAAATTACAAAGTTAAGTATTGGAAATAAAGTACACCCTTTTTGTTTTAACCTGTATAACGTAATACTTTTTTAAGTAAGTAAGGTAAGCTACCGCTGTCACTTGACTACAGCTGGGTACGGGCTGTCTCATAGAGGTATAAGGATAGAGAAGCGAAGACGGCGCTGAGAGTGTTGCCGTAGTAGAAAGAGAGAGGAGATGAAAGCCGGGTACCTTTCTCTCTCTATTGGCGCATTGGCGCATGCGCAGTCGCGCGCTTTGCTTTAAATGAAACTACGCGGCCTCGGCGCTAGAGAGAGAAAGGTACCCGGCTTTCATCTCCTCTCTCTTACTAGCGGGGCGACATTTCCACTTGTATGAGAGCCTGGGGCTCCCCTCCTCTATCCTTATACCTCTATGGGCTGATTTGACCAGAAGAGTACCATCAGATCACAGAAGATCAGCGTAAAGTATTTATTATAAATGGGTTTCGTACGATGAGTGAGAGCCTCGATGGTTTTGGTATTGTAACCATCTACAGGCTACGGTAACTGCTTAACATCAGGCGAGTCGTACGCTTGGTTGGCGACTCAAAAAATATATCCGAGGAACGGTGCGAGTGCGAGGAGCGAGCACTTCCCTAACTAACTGACACTGCTTTTTTCTTTAAGAATGTCTAAGGAAGTAAAAGTATATTATTACATGCTTAACTTTACGTGCTTAACTAACTAGATAACCAAGGAATAATGCAATCAACGAAGTCTAGAAGTGAGCGTAGGTCGCTCGGATCGGCTAGTCGTAAGTTCGATCCTCGTTCCGTAGTCCCTACGAGGAACCACTATAAGATCATCCAGTCCGTCCGACAATATCGAAAATGGATATATTGTTCACCAATTCCAATGAAATAACAGTAATAAATGTATAAGATTATGCAGACGAAATTGGATACATTGTTAATATATTCCAATTAAATAACAGCAATAAATTTATATTTTATGTTCATTAGTATATTTCTGAAGATGTAAAGGTGTCGATAGATGTCGGTACTCGGTAGTAGTATGTAAAGAACTTTTTCATTACTCATACTCTGAAAGTAGGTCTGAAGTTGCCTGAGAAGCGGGTTGAAAGTAATACTTTTCAGGCCCGGGAGTTTCGCTTTCAACTGACAGGTGTCAAATTATAAAAAAAAACTAGTTCCATTTTCACATTTCTATGGAACCATGTTCAAACTTTTTCTACAGTCACTCAATTACAGCCCGATGTAAAATTGAAATAACATAAAGTTAAGTATTAATTCAAGAATATATTTTTTTAAATGACTTAATTATAATTTAGTTTCAACAATTTCTTTAAAATAACATAGATTAGGGCAAAATATTTAAAGATGAAAATGGAAAATAATGGCTAAATAATGAAGTTGGCCGGCCAACGAAAAAAAAAAAACAAAATAGGCGGCAATCCGATTTTTTTTTTCGAGTTGTAGAGTATTGTTTATACTGGTTGTATTATTTCTTTAGCCAATTCCTGTTTTTATTTTTATTTTCCTTGTATTCGTAATGAAAAGCACAGTGTTTACCTCGGGTGAAAGATTTATTTTGTCCCTCGAACTATTAGCGCCCTCGCTACGCTCGGGCGCCAAACCCCGTCTCGGGACAAAATAAGTAACTTTCACCACTCATGTAACAATGTACTATAGTATTTTAACCTGGGGTGAAATTTTTAAAATATTCCCTCCAATAACCCGGAACCCTTCATTGTGCATGGCTCGACAGCACTTGTCGATTTTTTTATTCACGTCATAATTAGTGTCTGGCTAAAAACTCAAACCTGCATATCACACAGTATGGGTTGGTGACCTTCCCAATGGTCCAAATACCCCTTGCTTTAAAGGGAAGTGTGCCCTTATGAGAAGCAATGTGTAGGTACTCAGCAGTGTGCCTCCGCTTACGCCTTCGGGAAGAACAGGGGGGTGTGTTGAGCTGCGGATGAGTGCGTTATTCGCGGTACCTATTATGATTCATCAATCAATCAACCACCATTGAGTATCGAAGCCAGAGCTTGGTCGAGCGATCTCACTGAATGATGTGTGCCTCGTGGTGTTCAATTATTTCAATATTACGACATCAGATACACCTAATTTATTATAATATATTATTTGACCGAGAAAGTAAATTTACCTTCTTCTTCTTCTTCTGCGGGCAGTTTCCACAAACCGACGACATTTACAATTTCGTTAAAATTATTTCAGTCGTATTCTAAACAAATATCAGAACACAAAATGTTTCATAGAAACACGTGAATGCTAGGCCATTTGCATTTATGCATGATATTAATGTTATTTTTGGATGAAACCCAGACAGTTTCTTAACACACCACATATTGCAACCACTTATGTTATGGTACACCGATCATGTGTCCACCGTACCCACAACAATGAGTTGTAATAAGCAATCTAATAATCTTTTTCAACCTGTAATCACCTTTATGGAGGCAAGAGCCGTTCTGCAACGCTTTTGTAGCGACACAAAGCAGCCCGGACCGCTGTTTAGTTACAATCATGACGTCGCCACAGCGCCACATTTAAAATGTTACTCGGAGCTATCGTCAGTTCGCTGATTACGAACGTGTTGTGCAGCGAGAGTGTCAAAGATGTGAAGCCCTATGCGTTCCCTGTGCCTTTCGAGTTGCCGAATCGAAACGACCGTTCGGAACAGTGCTGGATGAGGATTGAGGACGTCGAGGTAGTGGAAACGATTGCCGTGTATTGCTATATAGCCCACGCGTTTCTTGGCAACTATATACATGATTACAATATGAGGAAGATGACGGAGGATCAGGTCGATGTGAGCCTTTGGAGTGAGAAGCCACGGAATGAAGAGGAGGACATTATGCCACCAGATAACAACCAGCACGCCATAAAGGATTGGAGGGCCACCACAATTATGGATCCCACGACGCACATGCGTTTGTACGTCTCCAAAAACGCGGATTGCAGACTGATAATGTACACCAGGGATGGGATGACGAACTACAACGTTGAGTGTGAGAGAATCCTGTATTATTTCAACGTGCGCATGAATGGGGGTGTGTTTCCCCGAGAACTGAATGTTGGACTTTTAGTGGCGAGTATTTTCCTCGTGTATTTACATGTTTAAGATTCGTTTTATGATGTCATTAATATTAAGTATTTATGCGAGTTATGTTTTTGATATTAAGGATAAAAAGATAGATAAAAATAAATCCATTAATTTATAATATTATTTATTTGGTAGAAATTTGCATCTTGACCGTGCGGTATGTTTAATAAAATAAAATAACACATTTACTGCTTTAGGTAAATTATTACCTTATCTTTGTAAATGCAAGTAATTTGTTAAATTGCAGTAATTTTCTCCGCATTTTAAACATCACGTTCTTACTAACTTAAGGAAAACTAAGTCTGAGTTTATTTTTTTCAACACGGATCAGAAAACAATAGCTGTAAGACATCGGTATCTGGCGCACGAAGGTCGCACCGGCGATAATTAGTTCCATTTCATTCTTCAGAACAAGCAAACTGTCAGCTGTCTTAAGAAAATAAATAAAATAAATAATGGCATGCACACAACACTAGGACTGAAACAATGGATTGTTATGACGTATCCTCACTTATACCTACATAAGTATGTAAGTATTTGCCATAGCACATAACCTAGGATCGTTCTAGCCCATGACGCATGGTATAAGTACCTACTAGCTTCTGCCCGGAACTTCGAAAGCGTAGTATTCTATTTTTTGAATGACAACAACAGCGCCACCCACCGGCTCCAACTATAACTAAGAACTATCCAGATGACCCCATAAGGACAAAAAGAACATCATAATCGGTCAAGCTGTTTAGGAGGAGTTGAATTACGAACACGCGCACACTGGAGTTTTATGTTTATATATTTTTCTAATGGGACTGGCCTGCTTTATATAATACAGCCAAGTGGACGGTCACCCTAAACAAAGTGTATGCTACTGGACTAAACACTTGCAATCTGTTGTCAATAATTAGCTGCTGCGTTTGCACAAACTAAATTACGAAAAGGCTATTTCCGAAATTTGCCCCAGCGGGAATCGAACCCGCAACGGCGGCCTACGCTCGAACCACTGCGCCAAGCGGTCGTCAAATACAAAAATAGTTTAGAGAGGTGTCATTAAATTGCATGTAAATTGAAAATACAAAAAAGTCCCAAGGAGGAAAATGTCTGTATAATACGAGTATAAAAACGAATTGTAAGTAGGTATAATTAACGTCGTCGGTAAGTATAATATATTTCTGTCTCGTGCTCAGCTAAGCGACTCCAGTCGGCCATCCGACGAACCGTGTCGGTGCTATTTGTTCTAAAACAACTGCTCAATTGTTCAAGAAGACTCGATCGTTCGCTCATTATCCTGTGCAAGTTAATTAACAATTCCAACAAATTTACTTATTTCTTTCTGTTATCGCTTTTCCTGTTGTGGTTTCCTGGTCTTGCGATTTGAAATTATCAACTGATTGTTGTTAATATTACTATTACTGTTAAAATCATTGCAATTAAATCGCTAATCGTTTGGTGCTACCACGGTTTTTATGATAAATCATCAACCAGTGACGTCATGGGATAACGTGTAATTATGAAAATTCACTATGAATTAATTCATTGACTGTGAAAAATCACTTGTGAAATAATAGTGAAAGAAAAATATTATTTCACGGAATTCAAATTAATTGAAAGTAGCAATCATTTCCACGCCTAGTTTAAATAAATCACCCGCTTGCTCAAGAAACTGTGATCTAGAAACTCAGGTTGTGTATTCAGTATCTGATATCTTGAATACGCGTACGAATATTTACGCGTAACTTGAGGATAGACTACGGGTACTTACCTATATACCAATCACAGTTGTACTTACAACTCAACGCACTCACGGCGCGTTGATACTCGTAAATCATGAGCTTGGCCTTCGAGTAACCTGTCGTACATTTCACTGCCCTTTCTAAGGCTGAGTGTCCACTCAAACTGAGCAGGAAGTGACGTAGGTATATAGGTACTCAAAATCCAGGAAACCTCTTTTGGTAGCTTTTCGTTCGCTTCGCAAATTTAATGGTTTCCACCTAAAATTCTGATTCCCAGACAAAATAAATCTATAAATGCTCACCAGGATATTTATCACTAACGAGCGGCCCGCCCCGACTTCGCACGGGTACATTGCGGTTACATTATTCGAGTTTTAGTAAGGATCCCTATTTTTTTTTTAAATATATTATAGCCTATGTCAGCCGGGGATAGTGTAGCTTCCCAACAGTGAAAGAATTTTTCAAATCGGTTTAGTAGTTTCGGAGCCTATTCATTACAATCAAACAAACAAAGTTTTCCTCTTTATAATATTAGTATGATAATAATAAACTAATGAGGTATACCTAGCACTGAATTCCCACTGTCCCCAGAATTGCTTGGAACTGTCTTATTACATATTAGATGTTCTAATGTAGAACCAGTCCACGTCTGCGATAAAATTATCCTTTTAAGCATATTATTATTTTTGTTTCCCAGAAAAATAGGTAACAAAAACAATAACATTAGGATAACCTCCGGTCTTTGATAAAGGAAATAATATACCGGAGGGTAAATACGTTATTATCGTTTAGAAGTCAATTCTGCAATTTTTTCCTTATCATAATGCCATCGAGAATCTTTACATAATTGTAAGGATTATTAACTATAGCTTGTCCTACGTTTATTTTTAATTCAGTTACAAAATTGATATAAAACCGAAGGATTAGTACCAGTAAGTAGCATAAAATGCTGACAATATTTTATTTTAAATATTTTATTTATAACTAGCTGTGCCCGCGACTTCGTCCGTGTAGTATTTAACTTAACAAAAATTTCGGGATTATCGGGATAAAAAGTAGCCGGTCACACGCAGTTCACAGCAACTGTGTGAGCGAGACGTATTAGATTTACGCGTGAGTGACAGAGACAGGTAATAACAGGCCATTGTACGAATTTCTTCGTGATCAGCGACCGTGCCATAGTAGGATGATTAGTTGATGTTGATGAATTATTCGTTGTATTATATTAACAGTGGTAGACCCCACAGCTACAGCTAGCCGATAGACTACAGCCCATATATAGGGGCTGGTTCGACTGGGGTAGCACCACCCTCTCACAGAAGATCGGCGTAAATTAGCTATTATAGCTGCTTCTCGCACGATTAGTGAGAGGCCCAGAAGCCTCCAAGGAGGTGTCCTACCCCTCCCTCTATCCCACCCCGTTCCTGCTCGGTAACGTGCATGCAATGCCTTTGGTATTGCGAGCATCTCGATGGTGGAAATGAAACGCCAATTTGGTCGAAAATTTGTTTTATATATTACTAGCTGTGCCCACGGACTTCGTCCGCGTAGTATTTAACGTAACAAAAATTTCGGGATTATCGGGATAAAAAGTATCCTATATGTTAATCCCGGTTATAAACTATCTGTGTTCCAAATTTCATTCAAATCCGTTTAGTAGTTTTTGCGTGAAGGAGTAACAAACATACATACATACATCCACACTCACAAACTTTCACATTTATAATATTAGTAGGATACTTTTTTTTCAAAACTTAACTTTGTAATTCTAAAACTATCAGCTTTGGAGGAAACTTGAAAAACAAAAGGTGTTATAGGAATACAGCTGTTGACAGATTTCCCAAGTCTACAAAACCTTTAGTACTTCAACTGTTCTACAAAGCCGACAGTTTTAGATATACAAAGTAAAGTTGCATAAAAAATAGTATACTCATTTTGTTTCACCTAGTATACAATTCGATAGGGTTTTGGATTCTCTATCGATGTGTCTATAAAACTCTTTTTCGACCAAAATGGGCTTTCATTTGTTTTTCCTTTCCACGGTCCGATCTATAGGCGGCTTGTCATACGCTATATTGTTAATATTGTGTCATAAAATGTCTATATTGTTTAATTACAAAAGTATCAGTTTTACAGTCACGTTTTAGTACGCAGGCGGCATTCATGAGATAACGAATAGCCTGAGTTCATTTCAATCGAATGTTTACTAAACTTATTTCATTGTTTAGCTATTGTCTTCGGATTATTATGGCCGACGATGCAATTATGTCATCTTGCGAGGGCCCATTACGTTTTTATGTGAGGTGAATAAGTCTCATTGAAAATAACAATAAAATAGCATGATCAAGGTGCCGTCCGATCAAACGTCAAAAATGACCTATCCCGTATCTGAATACGACAGTTTTGAAATATTTTTTATAGGATAACGTACAAAACACGTATCTGAACTGAATACATCAGTTTTACAGATTTTCTATAGAGAACTCTAAATTGGAAATTTTTAAAAACCCACTATGTGACGACTTTTTAAGCTACAAAAGAGCTGGTAATTTTCAAACGACTGAACCGATTTTCATGAAACATAGCTAACAACACTCTCGATCAGACAACCTTTCTAACAAAAGAAAACAAAATTATAATCGGTTCATCCGCTTGGGCGCTACGATGCCACAGACAGACACAGATATACTCGTACATGTTAAACTTATAACAACTCTCTTTTTTCGTCGGGGGTTAAACATCTGACACAACTGACGTATTCAGATACGCGATACGTCTGTTTTGACGTATTGCAAGTCGATCCAGATGCCGGCGGTAAACGGCTTAGAGTCGGGCCCCTGGTCCACTCTCATTCTATTATATGGTATCCATAATACAAGTGTTGCTTAGTTTGAAACTGTACTATTTGTAGGTACAAACATGTGTCAGAAAAACACAGGTGTGTTTTTCTGACAATATATCCATTTATTTAAAGTCAATGCCCGTAACTTACTACATACATGTTTTGTTCAGACAATGGTGATTGTTATGGTCGATTGGACGACCGCGAACATCCGTTATTTTGTCATTTACTATTATAGAATTCTAACAATGTAGGTACACACAAAATTATTTAAATTATCTAACTCAAACTTATTTCACAGAGCATTTCAATAACTAGACAATTGTAGAGTGATCAAAAGACTTTTATTTAAACACTCATTAATACAGAGACGTGACCCCAAATAACTGAAAAAGAAATAATGTAATGAACTTATAAGCAACTATCTCAACTATGAGAGCGGTCTCGAGAGTGCTCGCGCTAATGTTCACTGAATCTGAGAATATCAGTTTATTAATATGAGAGTATCTTTATCTCGGTGTAGCTGCAATTAGTACCAGTCTAAGTACTTACCTAATTGCTAAAAAACGAGTAGAGAATCCAATCCTTCCAAAGTGCGCCACAAGAGCCAATACCGGCAAACCTTATTTGATCCTGTGATCCTTATTCATAATATTTTTTCTTTCTCATTATTGCCTACACCCAATATTTGCCGCCCATCGATATCGTGGCCAAATAATCTGGCCAGGCATTCCCAGAGCACGTATCACAAGTTATGATAACAGAAATAAGGATTTCATATGCGTGTTAGTTATATCATCCTGATTATTAGGTAAATAGGCAGTAGGTATATTGTTTTACTTTGAATATAGAGTTTATGCTAAGATGCTAGAGTCTAGAATCGAATAATTCAAACAAATGTTTGTAAAATAATAACACGTCTAGGGTTACAATGTAAAATAATATTTTGTTTAACTCACATATATATATAACAATAACATAAATAGAATACGTTCTCAGTTGATGTTCTTAGGAAAATCTTAAAAATGTTTACGCCTACTGAACGCGCCTGAGAAAATTCACAGAGCAATACGTACTTCCTACTCTAGTCACGTCTGCTATTAAGTATTTACAGGCGATCATTTTTATAATGTACTCCATACCTTAGTATAGAGTACATTATAAAAATGATCGCCCTGTATGTTGCTGTATGTTGTATTATGTGCCTAGGTAGGTTTGAATATTGCTATTATTGACAATAAACCCTCCAAGATTAAGTTGATTTTATTATGAATGCATGAAGGTATGAACCAAATTAGTTTATTCTCCTTCCATACACAAGCAATGAAACTTGAAGGTACCTACTAGTGATGTAACGAATGTTGGATTTTTGACATTCGCGAATGCGAATGCGAATGCGAATATTTGGCTCCAACATTCGCGAATGCGAATGCGAATGCGAATGTTGACTTTCAAATAACGAAAAATTGAAAATTTAAAAATCGACGATGCGACGACTTTTTGAAATACTAGAGAGCAGATCATTTTCAAACGGCTGAACCCATTTTCATGAAACATAGCTAAGAATACTCTCGATCAGAATACCTTGCCAACAAAAAAAAAAGCAAAGTTAAAATCGGATTATCCGCTTGAGCGCTACGATGCCACAGACACACAGATACACATGTTAAACTTATAACACCCTTCTTTTTTCGCTGGGAGTTAATAAAAAGCGCGAAATATATTATACTGGTATGACACTCCGTGTCGCCGAACATAGCCGAACCCATACAGGTTGAAAAAACGAAGTTAGTCACATTAATTTAATTCGAAGAGATTTGTTTTAATTTGAGGATAGTTTGGTATGCATTAATCAAATTTGTTGATATTAAAACTTTACTGGGTTTGATAATATTTTAATTAGACTAACAAGCACTATAGAGAAAGATCATATTTATAATTTAGTTGTCTACCCCAAGACAGTAAAATTTTTTTAAATTCAAATATAAGTAAATAAGTGCATTATGTACAAGTGAGTTAAATTGATAATTACATTACGATCGAGGCCGGTTTGCAGCCCGAGACTAACGTGAGGGCTGCCCGTCACCCGTTTCATACCACATTTTACAACACATTTGCGAGTAAAAAAAATATTAAATATTACAAACCTAATTGAAAAAAACACAATTTGTGTAAGACCTAGAAAATTGCAGGATCAATGAAAACAAAAACAAGATGGCGCGCCGTAAGTTTTTGGAAAATAAAGTTTTTATGACACTTTTGCTTAAGATGTGAGTATGCCAATTGAATAAATTTAGTAACAGAATTTCTTACTATTTTATTTATACGGTAGCCAATAAGTAGTTTATTAATTTTGCAGAAAGTAATAGGTTACGAGAGCCGTCGTATTCGATGTTTCATATCAATAAAAAACATCACTTTTATTTTTAGGGTTCCGTATTATCGATAAGTGTCGGGATGTCTACGGAAAACTATAGTATGCGTAGTCCGATATTAATTTCGCCGGCTATATTTATCTATGGGTCTGGCAAAGCCGCTAAAATTATAAAATTATTTGAAACATAATAATTCGATTGTTTATAATGTTTTATTTACAATTAAATTGAATGCAAAATACATTTATTTAAATAATTAATGTATTTATTGTTTACTATTATTAGGATAACTCTTTACTAAGATTTAAAAAATGTAAAGTCGAAAGCGCTATTGCGTAATAAGCTGCTTTATAAACCTAAAAGCGGTGCAATAAGGGCCACCCTACGAGCAAGTTTGTTGAAAAAATATTTAATTCTTACTAGTTGTATTAAAATTACATATCCATCTATACATAATTACCTTTTTGTTTTACAAAAACATTCGCCAAACATTCGCATAGATTCTTGCGAATGCGAATGCGAATGTCAAAAAATATGCGAATATTCGCGAATGCGAATGCGAATGCGAATATTCGTTACATCACTAGTACCTACCATTTATAATTACCGATTTAAACATTTTGACTAAATCCCCCAAAGCTTATCTTTCATTTGGGGGCCAGATTTGAGTTTTAAGAGTTACAAGGTTAAGTAATAAAAACATTGACGTATACTTTTTCTGTTTCATACTGTATAGGTACCTAAACCTACATTTTGATAATCAAATATTTAATTCTATTGCGATGCTCGTTGTTTACGGAAAGCTATAGGTAGGGTAATAGGTAATAAACAAGAGATGTTGATTGATGTTGAATGAATGTTTTCCACAGATATATGTTTTCCGATGGAATATATTCAATGTGATCCTCTGACAGTTGATTATTACTCGTATAAGCCTTTCACATTTTTCATATTATGACAGGTACTCTGAAATGTGTGTGAGATAGATCACCGGATTATGGTTGTTTTATATGAATCGGTAATTAACGGCAAATGTAGGCATACATAATATATCGCAATAATTAACTCTGCAAATAAGTGAAAAAAATTGAATAATAACTTGAATAACTTTATAAAATTATAATATGTTAGGTCATAAACAATGGCAGAAATGACACCAAGTCGTACCTAAATTAAATAGGTAGATAGTAGACTAAATTAATGAGTACTACCATATATGGTATTGTACTACGACTACCGTACAATGGACTGGCAGTCGATCCCAGTGACACCCAGGGCAAATTACGAAAAGGCCATTAACAAAATTTACTCCGTCCGACGACGGTAATCGAACCCGCAACCACTCGGTCCAGTGATCCAAGCGGTCTACGCTCAAACGGTCTTCAATTTAAATAAGAATTAAATATACCGTAGTTGGTACCTTATACCTAAAACACGAATTAGAAAGATCAAATCAATGATAACTAAAATTAATGCTTACATTAATGCAAAACGTATTATTTTAAGAACATCTGAAATATTTCGCAATGCCACACGCTGACGGTCTGTATATTATTGTCTATTTCTGAAAAGATCTCTAAACTGTTGTATGTTGTATCTAAAACATACACTGCGAATATCATTGGTACCGGTTATTCCTTAAAGGAGATACTCTTGGTCCAACAATTAAGAGGTAGAAGTGATAGCTCGGTGATCGCATTATTTGAAACATTAAAGCCCTATTAAATAAATCCATCTCAAGTCTGAGTGCGAACTTGCATATGTAATTCTTAGGTATGGCATACTAGTACAAATGTACAATAACATGTTAAAAGCGTAGGTAAGTACTCAAGATCGCTCTCAGACTTAAGATCGATTTATTAATACGGCTCACCTGTGCACACTGTGCACGACTTTAGATTCTCATTTACCTACAACAAAGATCATCAGACATCAATTGCTGAACGGAGGAAAATATCGTAAGGGAAACATGTAAACATCTTTTGAAAGACAGTTGATGCTCGCAACCCGCTTTAGGCCAGCGTACTGGATTATGGCTCGCATCCCCTCTGACATAGGGTACCTAATAATAAGACCGGTGCAAAGGATTCCTCCTATATTATATAGGGACCAAAGTACCATCGCCGATGTAGGTACCTAGTACACCTCAGCCCATCGCTTCAGGACATGGTGTCGTTATGGTGTACTAGTACTAGGTCACAAATAGCAGCTAACCGCTAAATCCCCACCGGGAACACCCTGTCATGTAGCCGACAGTTCATTAATCACGCGACAAGGCCGACAGACAATCTTCATTCATCGCGTTATCAGTACTTACCTATCGATCAGCGTTTTATGCTTCATTGCACATTTCACCAACTTTTTGTGATATAAGGAACTAAGGCTAACCATCATTAGCTTTCAGCTCTTGTTTTTGTGAAAGAACATATCTGACTCAGACGTGACGCGGAGTTTCTGGAAAATTAAGTTGGCGTAGGAACCTACCTACCTACTTATAGAATTTCTATACAAAGACAAAAGATAAATCTTTCAGCAGTTTTCATTTAGATCCTGCCAGTCTTCATTGAGAGATGAGAACAAAAGGTAGACAATAACGTAAAGTCTTATTTTAATAATGTATTTTGTATTGCTCCTTACTTAGTACCCAGTTGGTAGTACGTAAGTAAGTAATTACTTAGATCAGTACCTATATTTTTATTCTATTGTGTGGTACAGGTGATTTGTAGCAAGTGATTTCAGGTGTTAGAAATAAATCCATCAGGCTATTTTTTATGGTAGTGTACCACAAACCGTACCTATTTACCTACGAGATCTTTAGCATATTATCTAAGGGCCATGCAAACTAATGAGCATTTAAAATAATAAGTTGTTTATAACTGTTTAAATATAACTACAGTTAGTCGCAGGTAGGATGTCAGTTTGCATTTGTTTCAGTTTGCAAGTGTTTAAATAAATTTGTTTCGGTTTGAGTCTTATTGTTATTCAAAATAGCCAAGAATTCCTATAAAAAACTAAAAAAGAGAAGTTACGAAGATAATATCTTCGACAACACCTGCTGTTCCTCTAACTTAAGTAGGTGTATGAGCGGAACGAAACTATAACAGTTGAACCGTCTGTTGACTTTGACATGAGACTTTTAGACGACCTAAGATGGAGTGAACACACATAATTGTGATTAATATTAAAATAATTAAATACTAAGAAACATGTAAAATATTAAGAAATAAACAAACCCAACAAGATATTTTATTTAAAAGTAATTAGTAAGTACATGGCGCAGAAGAATAGTACATTGTTACACGAGTGGTGAAAGTGACTGATTTAGTCCCGAGACGGGGTTTGGCTCTAATAGTTCGAGGGACAAAATAAGTCTTTCACCTGAGGTAAACACTGTGCTTTTCATTACGAATACAAGGAAAGTAAAAATAAAAACAGGAATTGGCTAAATAAATAATTCAAGGAAGTATGAACAATACTCTACAACTCGAAAAAAAAAATAAAGATCGGATTGCCGCCTATTTTGTTTTTTTTTTGTTGGCCGGCCAACTTCATTATTTTGCCATTATTTTTCATTTTCATCTTTAAATATTTTGCCCAAATCTATGTTATTTTAAAGAAATTGTTGAAACTAAATTATAATTAAGTCATTTCAACATATATATTCTTTAATTAATACTTTATGTTATTTCAATTTTACATCGTGCTGTAATTGAGTGACTGTAGAAAAAGTTTGAACATGGTTCCATAGAAATGTGAAAATGGAACAAGTTTTTTTTTTTTATAATTTGACAGCTGTCAGTTGAAAGCGATTCTCCCGGGCCGGAAAAGTATTACTTTCAACCCGCTCCTCAGACAACTTCAGACCTACTTTCAGAGTATGAGTAATGAAAAGGACGATTAATTTGGATTTAAGAAACCTAACCTACGAATTAAAAAGCACATTGAGCCACACGACCGACAAACCTTAAAAAATACTGAAGGAGAGAAAGTTGATGTTGATAACATGTGTGCGGTGAAGAATAAGATGCCTAAGAGCATACATTTAGATAACATTGATGACTGCTATCCGCAATAGCAGCGCTTCAAGCAAAGTTTTAAGATGTTCATGATGGCTCCCGGCTTTGGAAAACTAGCGGAGGTAAGAAAAGCGGCAAATTTGTTGAATTGTGTTGGTCAACAAGTTCACGAGTTATATTTGAATGAGCTGAAAACTGAAGAAGAAGGCGAAATTAGATGACGTCATAACAATATTCGATAATTATTTCAAACCAAATCAGAATGAGGTTATTAACAGCTATAATTTTAACAAGCGAAATCAAGAGGACGGCATTTGATGCATTCTATACTGTAATAACAAAGTTAGCTGTAAACTGCAATTTCGGAGACCAGAAAGAACGAATTGTCATTGCCGTGAGGGAACAACGGATGCAGTGCAGCAGAAGCTTCTCGAAGTTAAGGACCTAACGATGACCAAGGCCGTGGACATATGTCGGTCTCCAGAGCTGAATGACACATGAAGGTGCTGGCCCCCCTGGAGGTTCATGCAGTGCAAGCGGAGAGGTCATCGCAGCAACATACTTCAGAAAATAAACCTAAGTACTTAAATAATAATCATATATCATTTAGACGGATAGGTACTCGGCCGGCAACTGCGAAGGGCATATTGAAACAGCATATTGAAATGGAAAATAGTCCACTTCGTGATGAATTAATGGATTGCATTGGCAGGAAAATGCCGCTGTCACCGTCGACACACAGCGACCATATTAATTAATTTTCATTGATTGTTCCGTTTAACGTGGCGATAACGTTTGCATTTGTCATGATGACAATATTATTGTGCAATTAAAACGCGCCTTATACGTGTATAAGTATTTGGCTATAGGTATTAGCAGTGATAGCCGATTGGTTAAGCACGCGTCTTGCGGACTACCAAGTCTCAGGTTCAAACCCCAGCTCGAACCTCTGGATTTTTCGAAATCTATGTGCGAATCATAATTGCTATATGATTATCACTTGCTTACGGTGAAGGAAAACATCGTGAGGAAACCTGCATGTCTAAGAATATTAAATAAATTTTCGAAAGACTGGTGAAATAATCCGCCAACCCGCACTGGGCCAGCGTGGTGGATTATGGCCTGAATCCCCCTCGCGTTGAGGGGAGGCCCGTGCCCAGGAGTGGGACGTCAAAAGGGCTAAAATTATTATTATTATAATTATTATAGGTATTATATGCACGAGATGTTTAAATCATTAATAAATCATTCAGC
This sequence comes from Notodonta ziczac, assembly GCA_918843915.1. Lineage (NCBI taxonomy): Eukaryota > Metazoa > Arthropoda > Insecta > Lepidoptera > Notodontidae > Notodonta > Notodonta ziczac. The sequence goes on along the minus strand of OU974043.1, from coordinate 9,407,831 downwards.
CCTTTTGACGTACCACTCCTGGGCACGGGCCTCCCCTCACTACGAGGAGGATTCAGGCCGTACTTAAATCCACTACGTTGGCCCAGTGCGGTTTTGTAGATTTGATAATAATGTAGGAATTATGATTCGCGCATAGATTTCGACAACCCACAAGTGCGAGACGGGGTTTGAACCCAGGACCTGACGCCAGCAAGATCTACTTACAAAATAAATTCGGAGATGCATGAATAATTACAGACTCAAGAGTAGTTTCTTTGATTTTGCGATGTAGTGTAGGCACCAATATAATACAACAGAACCCTCCTTGATTGGAGCAGTCATATAAAAATAACAGTTAATGTCAACCGTTCCTTGACTTGACTACCCTCAATTTGCAATTAATCCACGCCCTACCGCGGCCTCCCCGCATCGCAGTAGGCATCGTTGCCATAGTAACTAATTACAACACGTCACTCGCCCACACGTGTCAACATTGTGCCATCAAACTGGTGATGATTGACAGAAGTGACAACTACAGGTTTCGTGATGATGCCCACCACGCACTTCAAAAATTTACTCCTAAAAGCATACTCCTACAGTATTCTAAAGTCTATCTGAGACTAAACAACAATCAAATAAGCGATCATTGTAACTATACAGTTGATGTATTTTTTAAGGGACACCACTGCTACTACTGAAGCTAGGCTGAAAATGAAGATGAATGATAAACAGTATGATGTGGGTATATAAACGGCCACTCTTTTTGTTGTTGCCTTGTTTTTGTAACATCTTGTGTCGGTGCCGGATAAATGTGTGAAATTTTTCTTTTCTGATAAATGTGTGAATTACCGCTAAGGGTAACGCGCAATCTACGTCACCATACATTCTGTGATTTATCCGCCCCAAGTGAATCCCGGAAAGGTCACGGGATCAGTAAACGTCGAGATAACTCGTAAAGTCGGAAAAATGTTGGGTGCTGGGCAGACTTTGTGATTAAAAATAATTACCACCGCGCAATTGCACACGGGTAATGAGAAATGGTTAGGTTTGTTATCGATTCCTGAAGATCAAATTAAAGATACCTAAGTACCTACTTACTTATATGCTTGCACGACTATTGATTCGTCAATTTTATTTTTTTAATTACATAAAGATAATGTATTTAGTAGTGAAATGAATAAAGTTAATTTTTCCTTCGGCGATGGCGTAAGTGACTCTTACCTAGATACTTGATTATACGCGCCAGGACACCTGACACGCCCTAGGGTAGCTGAGGGCCTTGTGCCCTGAAACTTCAAAGACAGCCTATTCTACATAATTTTATATGTTATTTAACTTGAGACTAGATGTATAGATACTGAAAGTTTCTTTATGACAAAATATTTAGGTACAACTATAGTCAGTGATAACTGAAAACAAAAGAAGCCCGTAGTATTATGTTACTGTCAGTTCGTTTAACGTAGAACGGTTTCAGAGTGCTCGTTAAATTGATTCGAACGAACAAACATCACAATGCCCAGAGGTTGAACCGCAAATTAAACTACGTTCAGGTATGTAAATGATTCGAAATTCAGTAAATCGAGGTATGTATGTAATCCTGGTAGCGTCATTACATCTCATGTAGATACGCATGTCATGTATTGCAGGGTTAATCTATTTTGTTACGGAAAAGCGTTGTTTATCTATCATCTAATAATAACGAAAATCAGACCTTTTCCTAGTCAATCCAAACTCAATTTCAATAGATCAAATTTCCGTACAATAGATCTTATGTTCCCTTATTTGCAGCAACTAGCCCCAGCAGGTGCCTTATAATATAAGGAACCAAAATACCGTACCTTGTCAGACAGGTTATTTTAAGTAAGTAACTATTTACATGTTCATATCTTTATAATCAAAAGTATCAGGTATGTCGTCATAAAATAAAGATTAATCCTTTTGGTTTCCTTTTCTTTCGACATATTGCTGACATAATTTTTCCAACCGCATTGCCGATAAAATAACCATTTCGTAAAGAAATTCAATATATAACGAAGTTACACAGAACACAAAAAAACATTTTTCATCCCTCAGATCTTATACTTAACCTTGGATGTACATTAATTAACTAAATAGGTAGTAACAGGTAATCAGGTAATCAGGCTTAGTATCAGGTAATCAAGCTTAGTAACAGGTAATCAGCCTTATTCTGTTAACCGCTGTCGCTGGACTCACACTCCACTCGCGATACGGTAAAACTGGCGTAACTGACTGAATACGTCACCTTTGACAGTTTTCCAATAGAGAAACTGTAAAAACTGACGTATATATTTACCCTTCCTTTCCTAATCTCTTTGTTACCTTTTATCATTAAATGGTAATGAAGAGTAACCTGTCTGGGTATTCTGTCCAGCAGTTGCATCTAAACTCGTGTTTGCCACACTCGCCCAATAAAATCAGTACCTACCTACAAAATAATCCACTAACACCCCACATAGCGAAGTTTCTCTCTTTATTTCTCTGAACTCGTTGTCCCTAAAAGGTTTTTCATTATTTCTGTCTTTATGTTCAAGCTACACTTACTGAAGTAGGTGCTTTTTGTCGCGCACCGAGCAACCGTACATAGGTACACACGCACAGGAAACCGTGAGCAAAACTTCATACTTCTAGATTCTAGACTCAGTGCGTTATCCGTCTGTCAGTCGGTGTATTTTAGTGTCAGGCTTTATCACACGGGATCTCTGCCGCACCATACGATAGTGGGTAGAAAAAACGTCGTTATCGGCTTCGCTCTATGAAAACCGTTTGAAACTTGACAGTAAGCATGTTGAAACAATATTCAGCTACTTTTCTCAAACGTTGGCTCACTAATTCACCATGGTTTGGTCACCAAACTAAATCGCGTCTCAACATGGGTCAATGCACAGCTGTGTCATAACCTGTGTAGCGGCACGAATTAAGTAAAAGTTCGGCCAAGAATTCAAAGTGTGCAAATATTGGCCAACGATCAAAAGTGCGCAAATGTTGGCCAATCAACTACATTTGTTACATAAGTATTGCTGATGTTCGATGTGCCCTGTCATATAGCAGTATGTGGGTGGATAAAGGATCACTTTAGCCTACACACTCACACGTGAGAGTATTTCGTTTGGAACCAATTAAAGCGGCCGAGACTGACAAATCGTGGTTTCTATGTACGCCGCGGCGACGCATGGCTTTGGCCAATTATAGACGGATTGGAACTGCTAAAACGAGGTCTCCGATGTACGACGTAGCTTATGATCAATTATCCATGGATCGCCCCCATATATATATTCTATAATAGATAAATAATATGCGGAATGAGAAGTACATTGGAAAGCGAACTTGGAGGCCACGTATCGCTCGCCGTTAGAGCAAACTCAGGTTTAAAATATCAACCAAAAAATACATTTCAACGCTAACCGTTGATAGCTACGGAGCGGCATCGTTACTAGAAAAATAAAAAATCATACTACACTACTATCAAGCTTTTAATCATGTTTAACAAAGTATGAAACCGTGACACTGGTTTTGGAAAAAAAAAACCAAAGGACATTATTATTTTGATTTCCGAGAGGTATACCGTTATAACCTTCACCTTCCAAACGTAAATAGGAAGTCGCCATCGTTTTCACGGAATTACTGAAACGTGTTTGTTTTCAAGAGCTGTAGATCCGTCATTATGACGTCAGCACCTTCGTTTATAGAGGAGCTACCGTGAGTTCTAATGTTATTCCAGTGTTTACATACATAAATCATATGTCAATCAGTACCGTATTCATTTCTGTTGAACTAAAATAAAAATCCACGTCCAAGAGCTGAGGAAACCACTTAAAATATTTTATTCACACTTTAACGTATCTCTTATGCTTTCTTGTGTTAATCCCAAAGCAGATGCCTTGTCGGTGTAGGAATACGCAAATATGGGAAGGAAACATCCAAACTCAAACAAACAAATTGTGTTGAGTGAAATAGTTTCTCTTCTGGTACAGTGTGGTGCCAAAGGCCTTTACGTGACGACTTTTACACGCTTATTCGACGCATGATAAACGCAATAAAATCACGCTGCATACGCAATTCACACAAGTCAATTTTTTCAAGTTTTGCAGTGCAACTTACGCGGCGGCGCGTAAAAAAATCCTCATGCCCTTAGTCTTAGATAGACAAATGATAAGCATCATAAATGACTGAGTTATCCCAAAAAATTGAAGCAAGTTTTAAAGCCACTTTTGATACAAACAACACTAGGTATTTAGTCCAAATCAAGTTTGCATTTGATATTCTAACCTCATATCCAATCCTATAAACCTGCACGCTACAACAATCTTTAGGGTGACCGTCCACTTGGCTGTGATATGAAGCGGCTCGCTTTGACAAGGATGGCTTCATTTCCTGTCGACTTGAGCTAAGCCGAGTGAGGCAATGAAGCAATCCTATTGGTCGAAGCGAGCTCCTAGCGTAACCAAGTGGACGGATACCCTTACATAAGGCTTTAAGCAAATCACACTATTTAGCAACCAAATGTGTCACATTACGCCAAAACAACCGTTACGGGGGACGCGTGCGGCATAAATATGATGAAATTGGCTTGGCAAGTAAAAAAACCAACGATTATTAGATTCTGTTCACATACGTATTAGAATTTAAGTAGGTAGAGGCGCGTATGAAGAAAACAACCTGTCCTTTGGTAATAGGTATAAGTTTACAGAAAAAGTACTTTAATTTTAATTCTTGATGATAAAGAATTGAATATAATTATATAGGTATCTATATATAACTCAAAGGTGTCTCACTGACTGACTGACTGACTGACATAGTAATCTATCAACGCACAGCCCAAACCACTAGACGGATCGGGCTGAAATTTGGCATGCAGGTAGATGTTATGACGTAGGCATCCGCTAAGAAAGGATTTTGATTAATTCTACCCCCAAGGGAATAAAATAAGGGATGAAAGTTTGTATGAAACGTTAAGCAAATTCATAATCTTCTCCCTTGCTTGGTTGTGGTTAATAATGCATTTATTATTATTTTACATAAGCATTATGTAAATTAACTGATTTTGGTGTACTGTTAGTGCTATTTGTTTGTTTAAAAACTGATAAAAATATGTTATGTTATGTCACAATAGAGCAGGAGTCTCCTAGCGATTTAACTACTTATGACTCAAAATCTATACAAATAAATAAAATTGGGGTGTCTGTTTGTAATATCAAAATAACACCTTTTCACTAAATGCATATGAAAGTACATACGACACCTATAACAAAAACGCGATTTAAAAATGTTTTGTCTGTCTGTCTGTGTGTTTGTTCCGGGTAATCTCCGAAACGGCTGGACCGATTTTGACGGGACTTTCACTGGCAGATAGCTGATGTTTTAAGGAGTAACTTAGGCTACTTTTATTTTAGAAAAACAACATTTAAAAAATTGGGTCATCTCGCGCGGGCTCAGAACGCGGTAGCGGGTTTTTTGTTAAGTTAAATTCCACGCGGACGAAGTCGCGGGCTCAGCTAGTGTATCAATAAGTTCCATTACTTATTTGACATTATTATTATCATGTGTTTGACAGTTTTCACGTCTTCTAGACCTTCTAATCCAATAAAACTTTAGCTGGAAAGCCTTCTATGAAAGGAATTAGTATGAAACGAAATATTTATGTGGCCTAGGAAAACGTTATGTAGGTACGTCCTCATTCATACCCATGTTTTATAAATAAACCTATACAGATACTTACCTACAACTTGGAGATAAGGCATCTTACAACATAAAATAAGAATAACGATTAATCATCAAATTCATGGAACAATTCGTGCACCCAATTAACCTTGAAAACAATCTTAGCTGAAATGCTCAAATCGGCAATCCAAAAAGGAGAGAATGTTACGCCTCCAGCATGCGAAAGTATGGTAATGTGATAACATCCCCGATTGGATAGCACCCATTTTGGAACAAAGAATAAAGATTTGACGAATAAAGATTTTCAAGAAAATTGTGCTTTTGATTTTCAGAGAATTTCTAGCAACAGGCATTCCTTCAAACATCCAAATATACAGGGTTATAGGGTAAGTCGACCTAAATCCTTTAAGAGATTGTAGTTTCCATCATTCCTGACCGATTTGACTAGGAAACCCCATATACCAAACTAAACCGTTCTCAAGTTATCGGCCTTTGAATTTATTTTATAAAAATTACTGATTTTTAGTCGACTGCCCCCTTTTTTTGTGTTTTGTGTTTCAATTTGTTTTGTTTTTGCTATTTTTGTGTAGTAAACTAGTTGCTTTATTATTTTAAACCATAAAACCTCAAGTAACTATACCAACTGAGTCATAGTAGACAGTCAATTGTTAAAAAAATAAAAAAAATTGAAAGAGTTTATTTTTCTTTGTAAGATATTTCTAAAAAAGTCTATGACAGATGTGCTGCAGATGTACTATAAAATATCTACGGTTCTTCAGCTTTCCGATAAGGTATAATAACATAGGGTATTATTAGACTTATCTAATAAAAACATTGATGAAATACTACCAGGTAGTAGTAAATACTAACGATAATCAAGCGTTGTTTTTGAGTCAGAAAACAAAATAAAACAATCCAAATACATATCAAATTTTGTTTATTGGTCTTTTTTACAATAAAAAATGTTCCACGTGCCCTCCTCTGTTTCGCACACATACACGCATTCTGTGTCTTAGGCCACTTTTTACAACACCAGTCGTTAGTCCTCTTCTTAATTCGTTAGCGGCATCAATAATTTTTTGTCTTAAAACCTCAATCGATTGTATTGGGTTCGGTTCATGGTACACCAAACTTTTCATGTGTCCCCACACATAAAAGTCCATAGGGGTCAAGTCTGGACTCCTGGCTGGCCACGGTATAGGTCCACCTCTTCCGATCCACTTATTGGGATAATTAGTGTCTAGCCACTCTCTGACACTCCTTCTGAAGTGCGCGGGGCACCCATCGTGTTGAAACCACATGTCACGGATGAGGTTTAATGGAATATCGTCGAGCAAACCAGATAAATCTTGTCTCAAAAAATTTTCATAGTTTTCTCCATTTAAATTTTGGGGTAGAAAGTAAGGCCCAATCAAATGATTGGAAATTATTCCCATCCACACGTTAAGACTGAAACGTCTCTGTGAACCCTTTATCCTTTTTTTATTGGGATTTCTTTGAGATTTTGGGGCCCAATAATGTGCGTTGTGATAATTAGTTATCCCGTCTTGATCGAATTTCGATTCATCAGTCCACAAGATGCTTCTAAAAAAGGATGGATCTTCCAAATCTGCATTGAGCATAAATCTACAGAAGTCCAGCCTCCTCGCAGGATCTCCTTCTTCGATGACATGTACTGGCGTGTAGTGGTAGGGGTAGAGACCGGCAGTATGCACTGTAAACCACACTTTCCACTGTGAGAGTCCAAGTTCCCGAGCAACAACATTGGTTGACGTAGTCGGATCCTGTCGAAATCGTCGAACTATCTCATTATCTTGCTCTTCATCGTCATCATTAATACGTGGTCTACCCAGGTCTGTTCGTCGCCTTGAAACAGAGCCAGTCTCTCTAAGTCGTCGGTAAACTCCGTCGAAGACACTAATATCCGGTATTCGGCGGCCAGGATAACGTACTATGTATTATCCCGCTCGCACCCATTGCTGGACAATAGGCGCTGCGAGCAACTTAACGTTTGCTACTTGGGCGTCTTTGTTTGAAGTTTTTTCCGAGAATCCTAACAATACCCTAGCATGTTATACCTTATCGGAAAGCTGAAGAACCGTAGATATTTTATAGTACATCTGCAGCACATCTGTCATAGACTTTTTTTAAAATATCTTACAAAGAAAAATAAATTCTTTCAATTTTTTTAATTTTTTCATCAATTGACTGTCTACTATGACTCATTTGGTACAGTTACTTGCAGTTTTATGGTTTAAAATAATAAAGCAACTAGTCTACTACACAAAAATAGCAAAAACAAAACAAATTGAAACACAAAACACAAAAGAAGGGGGCAATCGACAAAAAATCTGTAATTTTTATAAAATAAATTCAAAGGCCGATAACTTGAGAACGGTTTAGTTTGGTATATGGGGTTTCCTAGTCAAATCTGTCAGGAATGATGGAAACTACCATCTCTTAAAGGATTTAGGTCGACTTACCCTATAACCCTGTATATAACTCAATGGTGACTGACTGACTGACTGACTGACATAGTGATCTATCAACGCACAGCCCAAACCACTGGACGGATCGGGCTGAAATTTGGCATGCAGGTAGATGTCATGACGTAGGCATCCGCTAAGAAAGGATTTTGATTAATTCTACCCCCAAAGGGATAAAATAGGGGATGAAAGTTTGTATGAAACTTTGTCAATTAAATTCCACGCGGACGAAGTCGCGGGCACAGCTAGTGTAAAGATAAAACTGTAAATCTAATTAAGTACTTAAAAAAAATTACTAAAAATATGTGGTTATTACATTACTAGTAAGTATTCCCTTTAGCCCCTCCAACAAAGCTAATGCTTGTGCTAACAGTGGGCTCACGTCAATAGTTTAATGGCCAGGATGGGGATCGAACCCGGATCCTCTCAGCTACGAGGACGGCCCCTCTAACCACTAGGCTATTGACGCTTCAAAACATACTTATACCAAAATTTTAACACTGCATTTTTAGAAGAGATACAAAAGTGTTTATACTTGCGCTGCATGTATAATAATAAAAAAACAGCATACTTATAGGCACTTACGTCAATAAGCACTTTAAGATATCATTGTTATATCTAAAGGCGCCGATAGAAGTCGCTCTAACAAGCTTTCCCCATGAAGAAGTGATCTCATTACGTACGTGTGTACAGTTGCACCAGGCTCTCCCCTAACGAGGTTCAATAAACGACACATACATAATATGACTGGCTTTTCTTTTGTTTTATTTGGAAGTAACAAGAAAGAAAGGACAAGAAAGAAACGTTTATTGAGTACTAGCGGCCCGCCCCGGCTTCGCACGGGTACATTGCGGTTACATTATTCGAGTTTTAGTAAGGCTCCCTAATTTTTTTGAAAATATATTATAGCCTATGTCACCCGGGGATAGTGTAGCTACCCAACAGTGAAAGAATTTTTCAAATCGGTTCAGTAGTTTCGGAGCCTATTCATTACAATCAAACAGACAAAGTTTTTCTCTTTATAATATTAGTATGATGACAAGAAGATGAGACACAAGTAATACATGGTACTAGGTGTACTCATACGAGTATATAGCCCGTTATATTCTTATGTTATACCAGGCATATTACCCCCCAATATGATTACTTACAGGCATACATTATTTAAAACTTTTTTAATAGAAAACTTATGTAAGGTGTGCATTACTAACAAATATAAACAGTGAGATATGATGTTTAAAATAACTTGAACATTTTGGATTAAAAATACCTACAGGAGATTTCAAAACAGTACTAGCTAGTGAGGTATGACGTCACAACTCAGTAGTTTTAGCAAACTTTAATAGCTATTATATTATTATGTATTTTTTAAAAATATTGTAGAATGTCAAAAATGAATAAATATTTATGAGTTAATATAAAAAAATAATCTAAATATAATCAATCAATATAAGTCAGGGTTTATATTGGGTTTCGGTGCCAGTTTATCATTGGCTTACCTACTATGGTAAATTCATTAATGAATATTGCAGCCAGAACCTGTAGATATTTACCTACATGTGCCTTTTACGCATCGATATCTGGGTTGTGTGTTCTCAACTAGACGGCAGCCTCCTTTAAGGAAGATAATATGCCTTTGTTTCAATAATAATGAGGATCCTTATTATTATGTTACAAAGGTTATAGTATTGAAGGTTATCTTCTGAATGTCCCTGAGTAATATTTACTACACTCACGCCATTAGTGAGGGTAACCGCGCCAATTGAACCAATTAAAAGTTTCCGTTAAGAAGGAAATTCATTAACATTTCGGGCAGCTTCCAGCGTGCCCCGCTTGTAGCCCAAGTCACGTTTTCTATTGTTTTTAACACCGACTGACGTTCTGTTATAAATGAAAGCTTTCGCTTTTGAAATAATAACGTAAACAACGTTGTTTTCATTTGTTATGATTAAAAATAGGTCAGGGACCATTTATATGTAGGTATTTGATATGAAGCCTTATTTTATTTCAGTTGTGGAATCGGATCCAAATCAAAACAAATCCCGACACAAATGTTGAACTGCGCATTCGGAATTTCTTCATAGATTTGCGCAATTTCTTTTACAATCAGGGAATCGGGTCACACGTGTTTGAATAAATGTTGACACGACACGGACATTAGCATCGCTACAGATTTTTAGTATTTAATAGATACGCTATAACTAACCATAGTGTGAAAAAATAATTTATAGTATTAGTTATTTTCAACGGCTTATTCCCAAAGTACTCCAAAAAAAGTTCCCAAACTACTCCATGAGAAAAAATATATTTTTAATATATTTTAAATTAAGTTTCATTCTACTCCATGATGATTTTAAAATATTCCCAAAGTACTCCACCCAATTTTAATCAAATAGTTAATTTAAATAAGTACAAGGGTTTATATTACATTTTACTATAAAAGGATAGCTGACGTACAGTCAGGCTCAAAAGCTTTACAAATATATTTCTGAATATAAAGATTTTTTTTTATAAAAAACTATAATCTAATTCAACAATCAACAATTAAAAATATTCGAAATCAACTGAGGAAATTAAATAGGCTCTGGATTTAGAAGTCTAAATAACATGAAAAACAATGATATCTGGCAAATAAGTCGCATACATAAAATATTTAAAAAATCGAACAAAATCATTTTAAAATTTACATAACATGATAATTTTATCATTTTATACTTATAAATCTAAAAGTCACAGTCTTTTTTAAAAGTTATTTAATTAAGTAACAATATAAGTTAAATATGTGGTATATTTCAAATATGTGGAATCAGACTTAAAACTAGGAGACATTTAAAGTCAAATTTTAAATTATAAATTTGTGGTAATGCTTGTAGCGCTGTATTTTTTTCTATTTTTAACTGCTTTACAATCAATGACAGTTTCAGGTCCCTGTTTATAGTTTGTCGACTTCTATTTACTCTGGGACTGCAAACATAACGGTCGAAATAAACAGCTTCTTCTTTAATCGTTTGTAACAACTTAAGCAAGCGTGGTTTTTTAATGATTACATTATTTTATCTTTTGAGCCATGATTCAACCAAGTTCCCCGCCCCAAATCCCGCCGCCAGTTGTTAATCCTTCTATGTCAACTGACCAATTAACCTTGATGACGTATATTCTCTATAACACACATTGCAAAAAAGCATGTGATTTATACTTTAAACATAGATAAAAACACTAATCAGCACCCTTAACCGGTTTGAGTATCACTAAGGTCGCCGCCACTAACGTACTATCTCGCTCATTCACAACTGTTATCACCATGGGGATGCACAATTATAATATTATAATTAATTTAAAAAACCTTTAAAACAGAACGATATTGTTACAGTATTTAAGATTTTTTGTGAATGATTGTACTGAAACATTTTATAGGTACTTATTTAGATAGAGAAGTTTAAGAATTGATAACGAATAAATCAATGGAGTACTTTGAGAACAATTCTTGATACCTATGGAGCAGAATTGGAACGAAATAATAAGTCTTTTTAAATAATAATTATTCCGTGGAGTAACTTGGGAATTAATGTATGAAATTTTTATCTTTTTAGAACAAAAGAATGGAGTACTTTGGGAATAACCCTTTTCAACGTATCAGGTTGTTAACGGTTTCCGTTACAGAGTGAAACCACTTGTGAGTGCGGCAATGACCAACTTGAACTGGAACCCTAAAGTTACCATTTCGTATCGCTTCTCGTTGGCAGTGGTATTTACCTACAAATCTACAAACTTATCACTATATCTACTTGCAATTTCCAAGATTATATAAAGAGATCTGCAGCCAGAAAAAATAAATAATGAAACAGAAACATTTTTAGACATTCGATCTTTAATGACATTGTCTCCACACGAGGATCATCTCACAAGTACCAAAGAGACTATAAACACAGCAGTCGATAGGGCGATAAAAGTTTTTCATTACTCATACTCTGAAAGTAGGTCTGAAGATGCCTGAGAAGCGGGTTGAAAGTAATACTTTTCAGGCCCGGGAGTTTCGCTTTCAACTGACAGCTGTCAAATTATAAAAAAAAAACTAGTTCCATTTTCACATTTCTATGGAACCATGTTCAAACTTTTTCTACAGTCACTCAATTACAGCACGATGTTAAATGGAAATAACAGAAAGTTAAGTATAAATTCAAGAATATATATGACTTAATTATAATTTAGTTTCAACAATTTCTTTAAAATAACATAGATTTGGGCAAAATATTTAAAGATGAAAATGAAAAATAATGGCTAAATAATGACCGGCCAACGAAAAAAAAAAACAAAATAGGCGGCAATCCGTTTTTTTTTTTTTCGAGTTGTAGAGTATTGTTTATACTTCCTTGTATTATTTCTTTAGCCAATTCCTGTTTTTATTTTTATTTCCTTGTATTCGTAATGAAAAGCACAGTGTTTACCTCGGGTGAAAGATTTATTTTGTCCCTCTAACTATTAGCGCCCTCGCTACGCTCGGGCGCCAAACCCCGTCTCGGGACAAAATAAGTAACTTTCACCACTCATGTAACAATGTACTATTACACCCCAATTCACTGTCGACGATGACTGATACACCATTATCTGATTGCCTACTGATAGGTATAGATTTACAACACTATATTAAAGCCGCTGGCTGATAATTGTATCGAATACTAATAAATAGCCTATTTTGTATTTTTTCGGCTTAATTTTTCACACGCAATGTTTGAATGTATCTATTTTGAATACAATTATTATAATGACTACAGAATTTTAAAATTACATGGCTAATTCCTAGGTATTTAATATAGATATCATTATAGGACGCAGTGATAGCCGATTCGTTAAGTAGGTACGCGTCTTGCAGGTACAAGGTACAGGGTTCAAATTCTGGCACGCACCCCTGAGATTTCCGAAATCTATGTGCGAATCATATTTTCAAATGATTATCACTCGCTTACGGTGAAGGTAAACATCCCGAGGAAACCTGCATGTCTTAGAAAATTGAACCCATTTTCGAAAAACATGTGGGATTCGCCAACCCGGACTGGGCCAGCGTAGTGGATTATGGCCTCAATCCCCCTCGTGTTGGGTTGGCCAGGAGTGGAATGTTAAAAGGGCTGAATTATTATTATAACATTATAAAGCGTCTTTTGCTCAGCAGTGGGACAACACTGATTAAAAAGATAACCCTTGCTTTTGGTTTTGTCGTAGTCGGGTAAAAACTCATAATGGCCTTGGAGGTAGACTACGCGGCCAAGACCGAACAACTTATTATCCAGTTGTATCCCTAATTTTCAGATGTTTTTCAGAGCGTAGTCATTATCTGTCTTGGTGTTTCTGTTCCTGTCGTTATATTTTTTTTTGTAAAAATCTGATAATTCTATATAGGTATAAGTACATATTATATGAGAGACATCGATTTTTGAAGCAAAAGTAATAAAATGTTCATAACTAACATAACAGAATAGAACAACCTGAAAATGGCTTGACATAAGTAACAAATTTTGTACTATAAGTTTTGAAATTTTCTTTAAACGGCGTAGCCTCGTAGCGCGTCTACGAAAAAAAATTACTTACATTAACAGCTGACTAAGCTACGTACTCCCACTTTTATTACCATAATACCACATCTGTTAGTGATCAGAGTATTATTGCCCTTGGGAGGACAAAAGCTTTTCACAGATACAAGTGGTATCTTCCACTTATTTCATGCTGTGCTACGAATTGCATCAGTGTGCTACGAACGCAACGCTCGTAGCAAAAATAAATAGCACTAAGAACAGTGGCGCAAGGATCTTTTTATACGTAAATAGTTAGCTATTACGATATGATCACGACATCACTTTGTGCTATGGGTATTATTATTATCCAGATTGAATATGCTTAAACTATTCTTCACCGGTAAAAAAAATATACTCGTACTGCGGTAACTCGGAAAGGATCGTATTCAATTATCAAAATACTTGTCGTGTAAGGCAATTCTCATTGACTTTTGGAGTGTGAGGGCAGGGTGTAGGTGGGCAGTTTCCCCCTCTCCTGGAGCTAGACCAGCTGGGAAATTCATGTCTCTTCCGCTACAAGTAGCTAAAACAATTGTTCAGGTCGTAAAATATAGAGGCAATACACAATATAGGGGAAAGGGGGAAGCTATAATTTCTGTACACAACAGTGTTATAAAATTCATCCAAGTAAAAGGGCGAGGATAATGAAACATTCATCCCTCCCACGAACTGAGGCCGAGCCGAAACAGTGAAAATGGAAAACGCATACCGACGCACCTAGTGGGTGTCGGAATTCGCAATAACAACATATCTGACGGACGCATTTTATTATTAGGTACAGAAAAACTTGGTTCTGGTTGGCCAAAAATACCATTATACTGAGCATTGCGCTTAGAGAAACTATTACTTTTAAACAAGGCGTTTCAATAGTCTGATATAATAATTATGGCATATATTCAGACGACCCCGCTCGGCGCAATGGTTCGAGCGTAGACCGCTCGGCGCACATGGTGGTTGCGGGTTCGATTCCCGACAGGACAAATTTCGGCAATGACCTTATCGTAATTTGCCCTGGTCTGGGTGTCACTGAAATCGCCACCAGTCCGTTGTAAGGTACCCATAGAACAAACGTTTCTCAGTTTAGGATAATACAGTGGGTGTGTGAGTCTGGCGATATTATCATTATTTATTTATAATTATGCTTACGGATGCTGATATGGTAGATGCCAAGTAAAGACTGACTATAACTATAACATTTTCTGAGTTACGGACCATTGAATATTCGTTTTGATATCGATGAATGTGATCTTTTATTCATGTACATTCAAAGAGTTACCGAATGTACATTTGATGACGAAAAATGTACCTCGTGGTGTCGTAACTTTGCGAAGACTAAGAGTATCTCTAGAGATGTCCAGATATAAAATCGTTCGTATCGTCGATCTATACTCTACACGTCAGTTGTTCTTAGAATCGAATAAAGCTAGACTGACAGTGATATATGTTATTTTCACACGAACTACGTGACACGTACTGCACAGAGGCAGCTCTTTATTGTTTTCCCAGAGCCAGAGGTCTCACTAGCTGACTTAATTCCTGAGAAAGCATCTTAATTAAATGTAGAGCAAATTGTTTTAACTCACTTTTTAATTTACTTTTGTCCTTTTAAAATATTTTATTTTAATTGCTCGAGTCCCAGGCGCGTTAAACAATGGAATTAAAACACTTTAAAGAAGTTAATTTACAATTTACCTAAGTTCTTACCAGTTTTTTTTCTTAAAATAAATATAAATAACTTAAATCCATGAAAAATACGAATTATAGACGTAAACTTGTTTTTACCCGACTGCACGACGCAAAGGAGGGTAGTGTGTTTATTTATAACTATTTTTTGCAATGCTCCTAAACTAATAAGATCAGTTGTGATTCGTGGTTTTAATTTTTATGTTATATCAAATTCAGTAAACAATCGTTACCTGCCTTATGCCATTAAGCAGTTACCGTAACCTTTAGAAGGCGAAGGAAGAGGGGGATTGGGCTTCTGATTGGAACCCAAAAAAGCTAAAATAAGCGGTAATTGAGCCGGCTAAACTATGGCACCGATAATTTATATACATTTTACTGTATCTATATGTCAAAAGGTTTCTTCATGTGAATGGCAGCTTAATCGGCAATTAAGAACTGGCACAATAACAGAACATAGTGACCCATAACCCTAATACCCTTGTATCTGTCGGCGCCGACTCAGTGGCGTGAACATTATAGGGCGATACAATAACTATTAATACGGCACTTCTATTACGGGTTATAAAATGTTTTAGGAGCCATAATATCCTCCACGGTCAGATCAACCGCTCAACCAAGTGGGGAAGGACCACCCTCGTTAGTTCCTCTATGTTGGGCGGGCTTCTAGATTTTCCATCAATTTCAAAATGGGTGGCTTGCCGGTACCACCAATATTTTCACAATGTCAGACTTGAATACCGAGATTCTAATGAAACTAGCAACTTAAGTGTTCATCAAATAATTTGTAATAATAAGACATTATTATTACAAATTCTTTGGTGTTTATTAAAACAAACCATTGTTAGGTGGCATGCTGTCAAAATATTTTTGGCTCCATCCAAGAATTTTATATTATACATCAGCTTCTTAGCTTCACCGCATATGATCTCCTACCCACTTTCATAAAATGGGAACATACAAACAAATAATGACAGTGGATTCTCCACAGCCGACGAAAAAACATGTGTGATGTGTGACATGTTCATTGATGCGTATACAGGTAAATTTCTCAAAGGTGCGTAGATGGCCGATGGCGATACAATAGGGAACAGTGAAAAATTTTCAAAGGAGGTTTCAGTACCGATTTTTATGGAAACCAAACCAGCATCATTCGATTTATGAAAACTAAACCCTAGCCGGCAATACATAGGTACAGTGTGATTTACAAACAAAAACACGCGTTTTATTTCACGGGCTGATAATGTCGCTTAGATATTAAATTCTGGAAAGTAATGTGAAACGGGAAAATAAAGGAAAGGGTTTACTTTAACCAGAAGATAGATATGCTATGAAATCGTGAATACTATTTTACAGGAAGCATTTTTATCAAGCAATCAATTTTGGTCTAGAATCAAAACATGGCGATTACCGACAGATAGCCGCATATTATGTGTAACCAGTAGCTTATCAGTAACAGCTAAAACACAGGTATTGAGTATAATGAGGGCTCCCCTTCATTATACATCATTAGGTACCTTGCTACCTATATCTATTTTATTAAGTTTTGTTTCTAAACCTGTAGTCTATTATAGGAACAGAAAGGGTATACTATTTTTTTTGCAATTTTACTTTGTAAATCTAAAACTATCGGCTTTGTAGGAGAGTTGAAGTACTAAAGGTTTTGAATACTTGTGAAATCAGTGAACAGCTATATCCCTGTAACACCTTTTGTTTTCAAGCTTCCTCCAAAGCTGATAGGTTTAGAATTACAAAGTTATGTTTTGAAAAGTATGTAGTTTCTTATTCAACCTGTAAAGTACCTACTTTAGTATGTACTATGAGCGTAGGTACCTACCTATACCCATAAGTACCTAAATCAGGTACTTATGACACTAGTTCGTGGAATCGCGAATGAAACTAGTAGTCATACATAACGATATATTGCAATGAATAATGTTGATTTACGAGCGCGGGACAAATTAGTGGAAAATTATTTCGTATCTCGGAACATAATGTTAGATGCGCTTGGACACCCGCCAATTCGCATGAGTTACAACACTGTTCGTTGATTTTTAATCTAAAATACTCATTGAGTTCACACAGGAATCTCAGTATTTACATCACTCGTCATAGTGAATAATACCGGAATACAAGAGATTCACTCTGAAAAAACTGAATCCCGCTGAAGTCTTCCGAAAAAGAAGAGTAGGTTATGAAAATTAAGAATTATAATAAAAAAGGTTTACATATAAAATACTCTGGATCAGACTTTTATACGCGCTATTTACAACTTAGGCAGTAAAAGAAATCCCATCAAAAACAAAACTTGTAAAAAAACCAAGTCTCGCAACTCTGTTCTTCTACCGTAAAAAGTTGTGAGATCTATGTAATACCAAGTCAGTTACTATATTAAGTCCCCAATTAAGGGACCTTCTGTCTTAAGTTATTTTAAGTAGGTAATTAGCTTACCTAACAACATCTTATAGCGACAATATCAATATTAAAAATATTTTATGTTTTAAATAAAATAGATTGACTTGGCAATCGCACTATTAAACTAAACTAAATACATTGTGTTTTCATGCGATGGCCACCCAAATTTATACATAACAAAACATCTACTTGTTAAACTTAAATAAAGGGTAAGTATCAAAGAATTTGTAATATATTATTACAAATTCTTTGGTAAGTATATAAGTAAATAATAAGTCCCACGAGTATTTTATAAACGCAAACATCAATCATCTACGGAACTTGAAAATTTACATTTTTAAATTCTTCTACAACCGGATCGGAACGCGACCTAGACTAAGAAGATCCGGCAAGGACTACTGAGTTCCTTGCCGGATCTTCTTGTGTTTTCACATGGATAAGGTGCGCTAATAAAACCATTCAACCACTTCAGTCATTAAATTTTCTTCAATACCTTCTAGTCATAATAAAGTAGGAGTAAGTATATCTACTAATTGCGACCCAGGTCTCACATTCTACCGATAAATCGTAGTGCCGCAATGTACCTGCTAACTATTTTAGCACCGCTAGAAAAGTAGTCACGAAGCTCTGCTAATCAGGAGCTAATTAAGAAATATGAAGGTCTTTATAGCTATACACATCTTGTAGTCTTTTGTTACAAGCTACTAATTATAATAAAGCTGTATAATGAGACACCTGACTAGTATAGATTCAAATAGGAATGTTGTTCATTATCTTTAAAAATAAAGTCTTAGATACAACTTGGTTGTTTAAAGTATATTTTGTCCGCTACTGGATATTATAATCTAGCTGTAAGTATTTATAAAGCTAGGTATAAGTATATAGGTCATACCAAATAATGATATCGATATCACAGGTCTATGCCATGTCCTTACAAATTTCCATACAAATGTATGCCATGTCCTTTACATCTATGAGACGGATGACATATTTAAGCCCCTTAAAAAAAATATCTGACTGAGATCGGTCTTAAGGTCACTTTTGAAATGTCACTGTGTACCGGTATGACATAAGAATAGAATGACATTTCTAAGGTCGCTCTCAGATGATTGATTTAATAATGCGGGCTCTGCTTTTTTCTCACATCAATGTTTATCAGTTTTCATACTAAGCCCCTATAATGCTAAATCAACACTTGTCTT
Source organism: Notodonta ziczac (assembly GCA_918843915.1). NCBI lineage: Eukaryota > Metazoa > Arthropoda > Insecta > Lepidoptera > Notodontidae > Notodonta > Notodonta ziczac. The sequence continues at coordinate 9,388,820 of OU974043.1, read as the reverse complement.
GTCTAGCGAACGAGCGGCTGCTATATTAAAGCGGATACATGACGCAAACTGACTCAATATATCACGATAGTCGAGATAATCCTAGTCACGTGATCACCCATGGTTATCTACTTATGGGTCAGCGCAGACGGAGTGGCGGCGAAGTGACTAAGTTTAGTAACGTACGTAACAGTTAAAATCTACTTGTAAAGAATGAATTACACCAGAGTTTATTCACAGTGTTTTTAATACTTCACCACATAAATGAAAGTAAACAATACAAGAGTTACACAGAATCAGACGATATTTACAAATTACAACAACGAAAACCCGACATAACATTTGAACGCGTCGCGCGCGGGAAGACCTCTCTCGATGGTCATGGAGTTCTCGCGCATGCGCAAATAATCAAAGAATCTCCTAGAGGGGAGTCAATGCAATGTAGGTTCTAATTAACTAATTTTAAATATTGCCGCGCATCCGTTACAGACTTAATTAGATTTCTGCATACAGTTAGGGGGCCTACCCTACATGTATTTGATAAAAACTACTATTTGCACTACACTACTTACTTTTATTCAAATAAAAATAATATTACATTTAATTTCACTCTGACTCCCCAATTTTTGAGTGGCTATACCGAAATTCGCGAGGTCGAAATTTCATTGACTATTGCACATTACAATTTAAACGCAATAAAGTAAAATGTCATTACTGCTGAATTGCATATAGGTTAAAACAGCGTCACACGCTACAGTGCTGAATGCGCTTTATGCGTATAGAAATAAGGTTTATAATTATACGACTGTAAAGGGTACAGGGAAGGAACCTCTTAGCGCCGCAAAGCGTCTGTCAAGACACGCGCAGTCGCTATACAAATTACGGTCGTATACCGAAGCAGTTTAAGTTGAAATTGACAAATTGTTTGTATTAAGCAAACATGTGTACAACCCCCTTGATGTTAAGCAGTTACAGAGTGGGACAGAAGAAGGGGAAGAGAGAACATACGAAATGCAGCTATAAAAGCCAATGTATATATCTTCTATACAAATAAATAAAATTGGAGTGTCTGTTTGTAATATCAAAATAACACCTTTTCACTAAATGCATATGAAAGTACATACGACAACTATAGCAAAAACGCGATTTAAAAATATTTTGTCTGTCTGTCTGTGTGTTTGTTCCGGGTAATCTCCGAAACGGTTGGACCGATTTTGACGGGACTTTCACTGGTAGATAGCTGATGTTATAAGTAGTAACTTAAGCTACTTATATTTTAGAAAAACAAAATTTTAAAAGTGGGTCCGTACGCGCGGGCTCAGAACGCGGGAGCGAGCTTTGTTGTTAAGTTAAATTCCACGCGGACGAAGTCGCGGGCTCAGCTAGTAATCTATACAAATAAATAAAATTTGAGTGTCTGTTTGTAATATCAAAATAACACCTTATCACTAAATGCATATGAAAGTACATACGATACCCATAGCAAAAACGCGAATTAAAAAAATTTTGTCTGTCTGTCTGTCTGTGTGTTTGTTCCGGGTAATCTCCGAAACGGCTGGACCGATTTCGACGGGACTTTCACTGGCAGATAGCTGATCTTATAGCGGGTAACTTAGGCTACTTTGATTTTAGAAAAACAATTAGGGTTCCGCGTAAAAAAATAAAAACACTTGAAATCAAAGAGTATCTCCGAAACGGCTGGACTGATTTTGACGGGACTTTCACTGTTAGATAGCTGATGTTATAAGCAGTAACTGAGGCTAGTTTTATTTTAGAAAAACAAAATTAAAAAAATGGGTCCTGTCGCGCGGGCTTAGAACGCGGGACCGGGCTTTATTGTCGCGGGCTCAGCTAGTTATAGATATTCTTGTGATACTACTCGGTCGAGCCAACCCGTAGGGACTTACTTATATAATTATATATATGAGCTCTTATTAATTGCCTACAGCTTGGCCTTACTGGTGATAATAAAATATAAATCTCGGTACCATATTTCCTTCCGACAGTATAAAATAAATAGCGACGCTTAAAACATCAATAGATTCTGTAACGCCAAAACAATATTTATCAAGTATTGCAGGTACGTATGTTTATCGCACTGCGAGATTTATTTCCGAATGCTTTTAGTAAATTTATAATCCAAATCAGTGGTTTTTTTCAGTTTAGTTTTTCGCCTTGGATTAGCGTGTAGTAGCATTGTCTAACCCTCGATTGACTATTAGAAGTATCTATACTGCCATACTATGACCCTCTACTAGGCACTTAAATTATTGCTGCTTTCAATTCATTTTCATTACGTGAAATTATTGTTTTCTTTCTCTGTTATTTCACCTGTGATTTTTCACAGTCAATGATTTTATTCATAGTGAATTTTCACTATGACACGTAATCCTATGAAGTCACTGGTCGATGATTTATGATAAAAACTGTGTTAGCGTAACGCTTTGCAATTAATTAGCAATGATTTTTAACAGTTTCTACCTAAGTCGGTATTAAGTGCTACATATGAAAACCTATATTTCTAAGGTCGCTCTCAGATGATTGATTTAATAATGCGGGCTCTGCTTTTTTCTCACATCAATGTTTATCAGTTTTCATACTAAGCCCCTATAATGCTAAATCAACACTTGTCTTGTCTAGCGAACGAGCGGCTGCTATATTAAAGCGGATACATGACGCAAACTGACTCAATATATCACGATAGTCGAGATAATCCTAGTCACGTGATCACCCATGGTTATCTACTTATGGGTCAGCGTAGACGGAGTGGCGGCGAAGTGACTAAGTTTAGTAACGTACGTAACAGTTAAAATCTACTTGTAAATAATGAATTACACCAGAGTTTATTCACAGTGTTTTTAATACTTCACCACATAAATGAAAGTAAACAATACAAGAGTTACACAGAATCAGACGATATTAACAAATTACAACAACGAAAACCCGACATAACATTTGAACGCGTCGCGCGCGGGGAGACCTCTCTCGATGGTCATGGAGTTCTCGCGCATGCGCAAATAATCAAAGAATCTCCTAGAGGGGAGTCAATGCAATGTAGGTTCTAATTAACTAATTTTAAATATTGCCGCGCATCCGTTACAGACTTAATTAGATTTCTGCATACAGTTAGGGGGCCTACCCTACATGTATTTGATAAAAACTACTATTTGCACTACACTACTTTTATTCAAAGAAAAATTATATTACATTTAATATCACTCTGACTCCCCAATTTTTGAGTGGCTATACCGAAATTCGCGAGGTCTAAATTCCATTGACTATTGCACATTACAATTTAAACGCAATAAAGCAAAATGTCATAACTGCTGAATTGCATATAGGTTAAAACAGCGTCACACGCTACACTGCTGAATGCGCTTTATGCATAAATAATAAGCTTTATAATAATACGAGTGTAACGGGCACAGGGAAGGAACCTCTTAGCGCCGCAAAGCGTCGGTCAAGACACGCGCAGTCGCTATACAAATTACGGTCGTATACCGAAGCAGTTTAAGTTGAAATTGACAAATTGTTTGTTTTAAGCAAACATGTGTACAACCCCCTTGATGTTAAGCAGTTACAGAGTGGGACAGAAGAAGGGGAAGAGAGAACATACGAAATGCAGCTATAAAAGCCAATGTATATATCTTCTATACAAATAATCTATACTACATCTATACTACAAATAAATAAATTTTTTTTTTTTTTTTGAATTGACTATATGTTGTTGGCCAGAGTGGCCATAACAACTTCACCCGGGCAGAGGGCGAGCGCAAGTGCGCTCCAGCCATAGGGGCAGGGGGGCAGCTAGCTCAAGGGCGTCACTAGGGACACGACCTCGGCTTGGGCCGCTGCCAGGAGAGGTGGCGAGGGTAAATCTACCACCGGATCGGAACGCGACCTCGACTGAGAAGATCCGGCAAGAAACTCAGCGGGCTTGTCGGGTGCCAAGGTGCGTCTAGGTAAGTAGACGCACCTTCTAGCGGAAGCGGGGGTTCGTCGACCTCGCCGGCGAGGTCGGTGTCTGGCGTCGTTCTCCTCGACATCTGAGTCTAGGAGAGCGGTGAGTGGGTCGGGGGGGTCCAGCACCACATGCCGCGGCCTGCGGCGGCATGTATCTGGCTCGTGTGCGGGTGCATAATCGGCGGCGGCGACGATTAAGGGATCGGTGTGTTCAGAAGCCTTCATGAAATAGCGTTCAGACGCTATTTTGAAGTGCTTCTGGATAGAATCGAGGCGTAAGTCAGAATGAAGGTCTACGTTCCGTACGAACCACGGGGCTCCGACGGCTTGGCGAAGAAAACGGGACTGTAAGGCCTGGAGGCGACTAATGTGAGAGTTGGCCGCGTGGGCGAACACAACGCTCGCATAGGACATGATGGGGCGAATGCAAGCTTTGTAAAGTGTCACCTTATTTCTAAGGGACATTTTACTCCGCTTGCATAGGAGATAATGAAGGCGACCGAGCACAAAGGCGGCTCGATTGCGGACGTTTCTAATGTGAGGACCGAAGGTCATGGAGCCATCGAGCGTGACCCCGAGATATTTAACTGACTTGGACCAAGGGATAGGCTGCTTGTACAAAGAGACAGTACCTAAGTTGGAGCGAGTGTGGCGTATGGAGGGGCGTCGAGAGGTGGTCCTGGCAAAAAGCACGGCTGCGCTTTTGTCCGGGTTCACCTCTATTCGCCATTTCCTAAACCACTCTCCGAGAGAATTGACAGCGCGTTGGAGAACGCGTGTGATCTGAGCCTTATTACGATGGGAGAAATAGAGCGCGGTATCATCCGCGTAAAGGGCGAGTTGCACATTGTTCGTGCGGGGGATGTCGTTAGTGTACAGACTGTACAAAAGAGGGGAGAGCACGGAGCCCTGAGGGACTCCTGCCCTGATGGGGTGGGGTGGGGAGAGCGTGCCCTCGACTCGATATCGAAAGGTACGGTTTGACAAGAAGTCTCGTAAGATGAGCACGAGACTGTCCGGCACGCCTAAGAGGTACAGCTTGTAAATCAAGCCGTTGTGCCAGACTTTGTCAAACGCCTTAGCGACGTCAAAGAAGAGAGCTCCCGTGGATAGGGGGCGGCCGGAGGAGGAGTTGAGGCCTTTGAGAATGTACTCCGTGATGCGGTGTACTTGGTGAACACAAGAGTGGCCGGCCCGAAAGCCGAACTGCTCGTCAATGAGAAGATGATTGGAAAAGATATACTCTTTGAGTCTTGCTAAAAGCAGGCGCTCATAGAGTTTGGCAATGGCCTTGAGGAGGATGATGGGACGGTAGCTCGCAGGGACGTTGCGGGGCTTACCGGGTTTGTGAATGCCAATGACTATTGCCTCCTTCCACGCATTGGGAAAGATGCAGTTCGTCATAGCGGCATTGAAGATAGCTACTAGGAGACAGATAAGCTGGGCGGGTAAGAGTTTGAGAACTCTGTTGCTAATGCCGTCCGAAATAAATAAAATTGGAGTGTCTGTTTGTAATATCAAAATAACACCTTATCACTAAATGCATATGAAAGTACATACGATACCCATAGCAAAAACGCGAATTAAAAAATTTTTGTCTGTCTGTCTGTCTGTCTGTCTGTGTGTTTGTTCCGGGTAATCTCCGAAACGGCTGGACCGATTTCGACGGGACTTTCACTGGCAGATAGCTGATCTTATAGCGGGTAACTTAGGCTACTTTTATTTTAGAAAAACAAAATTAAAAAAATGGGTCCTGTCGCGCGGGCTTAGAACGCGGGACCGGGCTTTATTGTCGCGGGCTCAGCTAGTTATAGATATTCTTGTGATACTACTCGGTCGAGCCAACCCGTAGGGACTTACTTATATAATTATATATATGAGCTCTTATTAATTGCCTACAGCTTGGCCTTACTGGTGATAATAAAATATAAATCTCGGTACCATATTTCCTTCCGACAGTATAAAATAAATAGCGACGCTTAAAACATCAATAGATTCTGTAACGCCAAAACAACATTTATCAAGTATTGCAGGTACGTATGTTTATCGCACTGCGAGATTTATTTCCGAATGCTTTTAGTAAATTTATAATCCAAATCAGTGGTTTTTTCAGTTTAGTTTTTCGCCTTGGATTAGCGTGTAGTAGCATCGTCTAACTCTCGATTGACTATTAGAAGTATCTATACTGCCAGACTATGACCCTCTACTAGGCATGGAAATTATTGCTGCTTTCAATTCATTACGTGAAATTATTTTTTTCTTTCTCTGTTATTTCACCTGTGATTTTTCACAGTCAATGATTTTATTCATAGTGAATTTTCACTATGACACGTAATCCTATGAAGTCACTGGTCGATGATTTATGATAAAAACTGTGTTAGCGTAACGCTTTGCAATTAATTAGCAATGATTTTTAACAGTTTCTACCTAAGTCGGTATTAAGTGCTACCTATGAAAACCTATATACTTAATATGATTTTCACACGCAACCTGTGAAATGTTCCATTACTACCCGCTACGCACGGCCTGACCTCACCCGGAGAGAAACAGAGTTATAACAAAATGCGTGTTTAATTCCTTCGCATAGCTCTGTCCTGCTCTCAGTTAGAAATCAGTTCAGGCGGTGTGTAACAACACAGCAAATAAAAACAATATTTCTGTTAATTCTTTATTTCCGAATCGCATATTATTTAGAGACCTCTAAAAACGATGTGAACGACACATAAACTTAATTATAAAGCGGGCCCGTCTGCTTGGTCCATGGCAAGAGCCCTGCCACCTCAGAGAGCCTCGGTATGTGATCGTATAAAATAATAGCAATGGTATTGACTCTAATGTCACACCAACTTGACTATAGACTAACCTTAGTGACATCCTTATCTTGGTCGCAACCAAATACCTAATACCTTTGTCTTTTATCAAAGCCTAATACCCACCACTTGTATGGATCTCAGCTTCTGTTTCAATCAATACATATTATACTTTAAAGAAATTTAAATATGTTTTCGGGCAATACTTGGCGATTCATATAATTCATCAATACCAACATAAATGTTTACATAAAGTGAAAAACTTACGTATTAGTAATAAATCTGATTAAGATTTTTCACCATAAGTAGGACGACATGACACGAATATTTTCGTAATAATTTTAAGAAAGCATTATCTAAATTTTATGTTAATAAATTTTATAAACATTCCTAATTCAGTAAGTTTTTTCATCACTCACACCAAGGTTTCCAGAAAGAGAGCGATCTTGAAGAGCTCGTTCTTACCCTATAACCAGTACAATATGACATATCAAAAGCATACTCAAGATCGCTCTTAAACTTGAGATCGATTTATTAATACCGGCCAAAGCATCCATATCAATTATTCGAACTATACCCCGCCAAGCGTGTGTCATACAATGGAAACTCTTCCTTGACACTCTCCTTTTTCTTCCTACAGCAATAACAAATCGTGTAAATAGAAACCACGGTGCACAACAGCAATGGCAACCAAATGTAAACCGGCACTCCCGCGGACTTCACTGAATTAGAATACGCCATTAACACAGCACAAGGAACCACGTTCCTCTCTTTGTATGTCGTTAAATTATGCCACAACACACACTGCTGGTCACTTGTCACCACCAACGGAGGCCCCTCTTCTTTCAAAAACGGCTTCACATTATTCTGCGACGCTGTTATATCCACCAAATGCGCGTCACCACTGCTCTTATACGATGAATTGTCTATAAATGAGGATATCATGAAGCACGGGAACTTGGTCTCCTCGAAATGAGTCTTCTCAATCACTTGCATTGAGCACTGCTCGTCGGGCCGCGAAGTGTAATGCGACACGTGGTGCCTGTCCACGCTGCTCCGTCCCAAATTGTACAGCGCGAGGCCGGTGAGTACATCACCGAATCTGTTGTTGGACTCCTTGTATGCGTACACGTAGGTCGGCGGCATGTCTCTGTAGATGGGGTAAGATGTGGCGGAGGAGCATCTCCGGCAGGTGTAGGTGATGTGGCTCGGTGGGTGATAAGAATAGTGGTTGTGGCTGGTGGTGACGTGACTGTAGCTGCGATGGGTCCCGCCGTGGCCGCCGCCCCTGTGACCACCGCCACCGTGGCTCGAGTGTCCACCCTTGGCGGAGACGCCCATTGTGCAGTAAATCAGTATTACTTGGATGGTGTTCATAGCTGCGGTAAGGGCGGGTCCCGGCGCGCGACTGCCGCGTCATGGGAGAGGATATGGCTCGGCGCCAGTGTAGACCGACTGGCGCCGGCCAGTCGTCGCCCTTTGCCATCAAACTAGGGGACGATCGTCAATAGGGGCCGTGCCCTGCGGCCTAATGGATGCATTTAGTTGCGAAATTGATAGCACGTTGTGTACTAGATACTTACCTACTTACTTTTTAGCGCAATTATTAGGTACCTGTTTAAATATTTTTAGCGTTCCACAGTCAAACCTGATATCCTAATTTCGGCATGTTGGTCTAGCTATAATAATATATTATAAAGAAAATATTATAATAAATTATAGGAACATGAGTCACGTAGGATATTAAACTGACAACTTGATTTTTATAACTGTTCCTAAACAACTCCATTTTTATATCGCCAAATTATCGGCAAAATGTAATTTTTCAAAACACTAGATTTTTAGGTCAAATGAATAAAACTAGTATCGCTTTTAATTATTTATAAAAAAAAACATTATATGCTAGTTGTCTTGTGAATAAACTCACACAATAATATGGAAGAATTTTGAATGTACATTTTTCTGCTCATAGTTCATCTCCGGTCTGTCCCCAACTACAAGTAGACAGTCGCAAAACATTTCCCACCACAACCTATAATGTTGTGTGAACATTTTGCATTACAAGGGCATTGCTCCCACGTTGCCAGGCTGAAGGGGAAAGGGATAACCGGAGGGGTAGGGAGGGGGGACTCTGGCTCTCACACTTATCGTAAGAAACTCAGCTGTAAAAGTTACTTGACGACGATCTTCTGTGAGAGGGTGGTACTACCGCAGGAGATCCCGCCCGTATACGAGCTAAAGTCAATTAGCTACACCTTATATAGAATACACTTACACCCTTTAAACTGTTGACACACATTAGGAGAATAGAATATAAGAAACTAGTGTCTGCTCGCGACTTCGTCCGCGTAGACTGAAGTCAAGTATTCTATGTGTTAATCCAGGTTATAAACTACCTGTGTTCCAAATTTCACCCAAATCCGTTCTGTAGTTTTTGCGTCAAAGAGTTACAAACATACATCTACACTCACAAACTTTCGCATTTATAATATTAGTAGGATTACCATCTACCACTATTCAAATATCAATGAATCACCATCTTTACATTTTCAGTCCAATACAAACTTACTTAAGTAATAAAGATATGAGTCTAACAACCTTTTATTTTTGTAAATAGTGTTCGGGTGTTTTAGATGAGATCATAATAACATGAATTCTGTTACTTAGATTATACTTACATGAAGATAATATTAATACCGTCCCGCCTGTCTAAAAATAAACGAGACAGGTTTTAGAATAAATCAATATACTTACATACAAAAATATAATATAGGTATATAATTATTATTTTTCAAGTATTCATAGAAATGTGTATTAGTTAATTAATATTAATTAATTAATAATTAATAGAAATGTGAGTAAATGACATCACATTACTAGTACTCTCGTTAGCACCTCCAGCTAAGCTAGTGCTTGTGTCAGGAGTGGGCTCACGTCAATTGTTTAATGGTCACTATGGGGATCAACGGTCCGGAACGGTACCGGAACCTCTCAGCTACGAGGGCGGCCCCTCTAACCACTAAGCTAGTGACGCCTTGATACATAATACTTGTTTTGATTTATGAAATGTGTTTTAATATTTCATATTTACTTATAAAATAACCTACGTATAATTATAATTCACAGACACCATGGACTTTGTTTTCATAATGACATAGGTAGACAGGAACAACAATAGAAACTGCACCGCATTATTAATATTAAAACTAACTACACCACAACACACGTATTTATAAACAACTACCTAATGACTGGTTCTTAAATAATATCTTAGCTAAATCATAACGGTTTTATCAAGTAATTCAACTGTCAAAACGAGAGTCAAATTAATTTTTAAATAAAATCAATGACGATTATCACTTGGCCTAAGAATTTTAAATTTTGACAGTTCTTATTTTTGACATTTCTTGAACTATTAAACATAATTAGAAGCGTGGTACTCCGGAGCGATGCGCCACCATAATAAATGGCGACCACAGTAACTTGTGACTTGAGTTATAACTTTTACTCGTCTATAAATACGGGGGTACCTTATAATTAACAATTAAAATCTTAAGGACATCGACACATCGATTATTATCATATCAAATCAATAATTCTAACAATGTCTCGCCATCGGACAACTCGCATCGCCGCACTTATGATTGGCCATCTCCTCCTCGAATTTTTTCTTCATTTTCAAACTATGACATTCGCAAATCACGTAAATTACAGCAATTGCTACAGGAGTGCCGAACAAAAATAATAGCAAAATGTACCAGGGCAGTCCTGCGGGCCGCGCTGTGTAATAATACTCCATCAATAGTTCACAGGGAATCCGTACCTCGTTTTCGGCGCTGTCCTCGTCGACTGTCGTCAAGTTATGCCGCAATACACATTGCTGGTCACTTGTCACGGCTATCGGGGGTCCCTTTTCGCGCAAAAACCTCTCCACATTATTCTCTGACGACGTTATATCCACCGAACGTGTGTCATTGCTCACATACGTCGAATTATCGATAAAAGACGACATCATGAAGCACGGGAACTCTGTCTCTTCACATTGCGACCTTTCTATTACTTGCAGCGAACACTTCTCCTCTGGCCGCCACGAGTGATGCAAACGACCGCGGTGCCAACTCCTACCCAAATTGTATAACGCAAGGCCGGTTAATACTGTAGCGTATCTGTTGTGGGAATCCAAGTATTTGTATACGTAGGTCGGTGGCCTGGACGAGTAGACGGGGTAATTTTTCACGGAGGAGCAGTGACGACAGGTGTAGGCGATGTGGCTCGGAGGTTGGTACGTGCGGCTGATGACGTGGCTGGACCTCCCGTGGCCGCTGCCACCGTGGCCGCCGCCTCCGCGGCCGCCATGACCACCGCCGCCGCCGCCATGGCCGTGGCCGCCTTTAGCGGTGACACTTATTATGCAGCAAAGCAGTATTAATATAGTAATGTCGTTCATAGCTACGACAGGAGCGGGTCCTGGCGCGCGACTGCCGCGTTATGGGAGAGGAGATAGCTTGCTCAGTTGACACAGATTGACATTGAGCTATCGTCGTCTCTCGCCTAAGTTATTGACGTAAATTGTCTGACTTTTAACCTTTAATACAGGTACTCACTATAAGGTTAAGCTCGGCAATCTATTGTAATGTAATCACCAGAAACATATTTATGTAGGTAGGTAGGAGGGATATATTTATAAAAATGCTCTGAAGTAATAACTGCGGTAAGTACCGAGCTAAGTATAAAAATAATAACTACTTAAATATGAAATCTTAACAAGATATTGTGAAATCACAGCTTCCAATATGCTGGCGTCACCTGGATCGCTACACGCATGCGCGCACAGTGCCCGCCTGCGCAAAACGCTTCCTGCCTCCTTCCTCCAGCTCTCCGCTCTAGAATCTCTAGATGGACCATTTCCTGAGCATTGTCGCCGAGACATTGAGACCGCGTCCGAGATGAAATCCGGCGCTATCAACCCACATTGAATTAATAGCGAGCGTCGTGATAATCGCCTACATATATTTATCCTTACGTATAGAAAATGTTTTAACAGAATTTTAGAAAAATCAATCGAACAAAAGTGCTTTGTAGCTAGCTTTCTAAAGGCATTATAAATAGATTCGTCGGGAGAATCTGAGTAACTGCAGCGATATATATACCTAATATTATGTATCGCGTAAATCTCACGCCTCCATTACCTATATTATATTGCATGATGCATCTGTTTTTAAAGCAACAATCCTTTTGTGTTCCAAAGCATTTAGTCCCTCTGCTGGGCAGAGATATCTCAATCAATCACTTCAACGGGTATTCAAATTCTATAAGAAGGTGTCAAGACTATTGATATCGATTCTTTTGACTCCTTAGCTCCAACATAATGATCCCTGGCTAATCCGGCACCCCTTGTAATCCGGCATTTGTCTATTTATATTGTTTTTTTTTGTCAATCTTCACTAATGTACTTATATTATGCATGATTGAACAGGTTACAACTTGTACGCACCACCACTATGGTACTCGACGCGTAGGTATTGTTTTGATTCTGATTGAATTAGTTTCCAAAAACTCGACATATATAATGAAGTATCTTATATTGGATCTGTAATTTGTCGGATTACAAGGTACTCTTTTGTAAAAAAAAATACTAGACTATAGGGGGGTCCTTAGGCAGTGCTCTATATTCCGACAAATCTACTGTTTAATTTCTTAGTTGGATCAATACCAAGTTTTTACTTGGTTCATATTGTAACGAAATACGGCCGTCAATTTGGGCTAATTCAATTAAGAAAATGGTTATAACGAATTGGAAGTTGGGACACATAAATATATATCGCCTTTAGCTGTTAACGTTTGAAGGGTTGGTGAAGCGGTCGAGTTACCCGAAATGACTGCCTGTGGGGTTATGGATGATCATTCATAGTTGGCTCTCGGGTTACCCATTACGCAGGGTCAAGTTTCTGTGTAAAATCCACGCCGCGCGCCGCCGCCAAATTGGCAAGGCCGTGGCCTTAACCATACGATAGTCAGATAAAGTCCGTCCTAAACACTCTTTTTTAAGACGGATAAATAACATTGACACCAAAGATTTACGCGAACTGGGTGGGCCATATTTTTTAAGAAAGACGATGAACTTCTTCTTTCTTTTAAAATATGGCCCACCCAAGTTAATAGGTATTTTGCCAGTGTCAAGTAATAAATAGCAATAACAATACAATACAAAAATGCGACCGCCCACTTTGGAAAACCAAAATGGAGGCCAGAACCTACACTATGAAATGTATTAGGTACTTGCTGTGGCATAAACACGTCAAAACCTTTTCTATCATGTACATGGGTACCTAAACTCACAGCTACAACAATTATTATTTACTTTTTGTCAACAACACCACCTACAGGGTCTAAATATAGCTATGAATAATCCGGAGTACCTACCCCATAGGTACGAACAAAAAACAACATAATCAGTCTCACCTTTCAGGAGGAGAATAATTGCGAACCGAAATCTATACATCCATACAAATAAATAAAATTGGAGTGTCTGTTTGTAATATCAAAATAACACCTTTTCACTAAATGCATATGAAAGTACATACGATACCTATAGCAAAAACGCGATTTAAAACATTTTTGTCTGTCTGTCCGTCTGTCTGTCTGTCTGTATGCTTGTTCCGGCTAATCTCCGAAACGGCTGGAACGATTTTGACGGGACTTTCACTGGCAGATAGCTGATTTTTTAAGGAGTAACTACTACTACTACTTTTATTTTAGAAAAACAAGAACGCGGGAGCGGGAGCGGTTAAGTTAAATTCCACGCGGACGAAGTCGCGGGCTCAGCTAGTTTTAAATATATTTAAGCTAAAGATTGAAATACTTTAATCAAGATTTCATTTAATTACGTTTTGCAGTCCATACTAGCCTTGGTGAATCGTTGTGTTGTGGTTAGATCAGGTTATATTTGAACTAGTAAACAGTGTCGCAGCATTCCTTGTGGTTTTACTTCCAATATTCAATTCATTTCTGATGATCTTTGGACTAACTATTTACCATTAATACAAATGTTTGTATTAAAAGAATCAATAACTTACTCATAAGTAAGTAGGTATGTACCTACCTTATTGGGTATGTACCTATTTACCTTATTTTCGTAATTTTTCCTTTTATTTTAACCTCAATATGAATAGTCAGAAACTAAAATCTCCAATAATAGTAAACGCGCTACATTTGATTAGGTTGTAATGTTAAGAGAGACCAAATCGCGGCATGGGATTCTGCAAAAAACAATGATTATTGTACGAATTAACCTGTTAGTATTTCTCATAAAATGTACCATTATCTCAGTTGTATTTTATTAAAACACTAGCTGTGCCCACCGACTTCGTCCGCGTAGTATTTAACAAAAAAAATCGGGATTATCGGGATAAAAAGTATCCTATATGTTGATCCCGGTTATAAACTATCTGTGTTTCAAATTTCATCCAAATCCTTTCAGTAGTTTTTGCATGAAAGAGTAACAAACATACATCCACACTCACAAACTTTCGCATTTATAATATTAGTAGGATCTAAACAATATCGTTCTTACGAAACGGGGTAGTGAACGAACGGCTGCACCTGCTAAACGTAGCGATAATTTTGGTATAGGAAGATAGGTAATATTTACATATCGTTATTAATAAGTACCTACATAGGAATATTCACAATTAATGGATTTTGCAAACAGATTGCAGTTAATATCATCATAAAACTTACACCTTAGGTAAGTAATAAGGTACGATGACGCCTACAAATCAAATCGACGAAAGAAACCTTACAAACTGGTTCACCCAATTAAGTCATGACGTCAGAAATGTCAATAACAATACACTATATAGGTAGGCCTAAAATAAAATAAAACGGTTTTAGCGAATATATTGATATTCGCCAAAACCGTTTTACCCATCGGTGTCGTCAAATCGTTTGAAACTTTTCAGTGTGATGACTAGAAAGGCTAACGTTTTTATTTGATCCAATTTATCAGTTGTTTTGAAGTTACACGCATTGATAACCATTCCTTCATCTCAATGCTCGTTCATCGCGTAATCAGGATATATAACAGCCAGAATATAATTGTAACGGCAACAAGTGTGACCACCCACGTTCAGGACCGTCTGTTCCGTATGATCAAACTTATTGCCCGTTTGAGGAAAATAGCCATCAGCTTTGTACCATATTATAATAATAGCGCCTAGCTACTGTACCTATCACGTAGTAATCAATAGGTAATGACTGTGTATGTTTTTATATTTTGCGCCACATGAGACTGATGGTTTTATAAAAAATATTAACTTTTTAAAAACGTAGGTACATACGATAAAAATATCTATTACTTTTTGTCGAATTGACTTTCGTAAGGAATAGCAAACATGTTGCAGCATTACTCAAATACGTGAAGTTTAATTGTAATATATAGGTACAACAATTTTATAATGCAGGCGAATCTTCATAATGTGCTAATAGTTGCGGAACTTTCTTTATGGAAGAATGATAGAGTCAATTAAATTGATCGCACCTACATGAGCGAATAGCACAGTTCCTTACGTCTGATGGCTATATACGGGTGTTGATAGCCATTGTATTCAAACAGCGTTCGTCAAATAGTTAGCAATAAAGTCCAATAAAATGACCTCAGGCACACGGAGGCAATTTCGAGATAATAAATTCTCATATAGTCGTCTATGCGTCTACGACCACACAATATCAATGAAAGCGACAACGGTACTCACCAATCGCTGTCCTGGTCCGTATATTTCTTGAATAACACATCGGATGCAGGATCGCCCAGTAGCGGTCGACAGACACGGCCACCAGACAGAAGATGCTTATAGTACACAGCATAACCAACAACGACACCGTGAATAAACAAGCGTAGAGGTTCCTCGGCAGGCCCACCGAGGCCAGGATCGCGAACGGAATCCCCAGCAAACCGACGAGAAAGTCCGCTGCAGCCAACGACACTATGTAATAGTTCGTACGCCGTCGCAGTCTACGTTCGCGACGGAACACATATATCACCATAGCGTTTCCCACAACAGCCACAAGAGCCACCAGAATCTCCAAGGTGGTGTACGTCGCGTGGAGTTCAGGGGTGGGAGAGCGGTGCGGCGTGGAGCCCGCCGTCGACGTCTCCATCACCATATCTTGCGACGCGTTCTCCGGCATCCTAATGTCCATTTCGTAATTTAACTTGTGAACATCCCATCGAAGCTTATCGCGTGGGAACTTGAACACTTAAAAACTCAGTCAGGAGCCACATTATCGCCGCCAATTTAGAATTTATTATGTACATTATTTATGGTCAAATATTTTAGCGTGCAATTTTTACTGGTGTCCAAATTGTTAACTGTTAGGAAGTATTAACAGTTTTACGCATTCGAATTTCGAATCACGATCGTCCGCGGTTGGAGCGAGCGTGTCCCGCCCGCGAGGCGCGCTTCCCATCACTGCGTGCGGCCGCGAATTGGCGCGAAACCGCGTCGACTCTAGTCCCGACGCACACCCTACGACGTCGACGACGCCCCGTTAAGCTGGAGGCACATAGGAGCAGCGTACCGCACGCGCTGAATGCGTCTATTTGCCCATAAGTAAGCCTTACCTATATATACATTTTGAAATTAGGTTTCTGAAGTATATTCGTGTGATCAATTCAGGCTGCCACTGAAAATCAGCGCTGGGTTGGCGCTTGCGCTTCTTCCTGGGCAAGCAGTGGCCTTATTTCGCACTGACGACGGACACTACGTTAAGTTTTATAAGTAACTTATTACTGATATCTACGTTCCCTACATTAAGCCTGCGTTAAATAAAGGTTTTTGTTTAAGTATCGCAATATCTTTTGTGTATTAACACAGGAATCATAATTATGATGGGTAAAACTCGGCGCGGGCGATGAGTGTAACGCGCCCAAATGTGCGTTTAGCTTTATAAGTCACTTGTTGCAATTCGTGATCGCCGACGCCCACGTAAGTACCTACCTACCCTTGAAATGGGCGTCGAGTTCGCTGGTCTCACAGGGTTGTTAAGCTTTATTGTTAATGTCACATTAAGAGTATTAACGTTGTTTGCGTAAGCCACGAGGAAAGATACCTATTTCGTAAAAATAATTATGAAAGTTCTGTACCTTATGACCAAGTAGATAATAAGTTTTCTTCCTCGGTATCTAGAATACACTACATTTATAGGTAGCTGGTATATTATTAAATTTTAGGAGGACGAGCAGCTATAGTAATCAAATAGCGATGGATAGCCAGTTAATAAGTCTTTGCTTTTAGACGAAGAATAAGTAAACATAACTACTTACACAGATACACCGGGATTAGAAAAAGCAGCTAATAGCTAATAGTATTTATAAGATTGGGTTCCTACAGAAAAATAAACTAATAATAATGGTCGAAAAACTCCTTATTGAGTAACGCTTCTTCGATGCTACTCGCGTCAAATATGTCTGGAATACGGCAGATTTTATTAAACAGTGCTGTGTGTTGCTTGAAGTGAAAAAGGATTTTGCCGGTACCTCTGGCGAGTGACCGGTACATAGATAGGTGGATTGCCGATCACCTTGGTACCTACGCCTACGTGAAGTTTGATTTTAGATAGCAATTCTGGGCAGTCAATTGGGGTTGTGGTGTTCACAGAAAAAAATGAGATCAGTAATCTCACTGCGATTAGTACCTACTTAATAGGAGATAGTGGAACTTGGCGCTTCTAGTTCCTGTATAATTGCTGGTACTTACCTTTTTAGGATGCAGGGTGTGTGCCCGAAATAATACTGGCGGTTCTAATAATAAATATCAAAAAGTGATCGAAATTTAAATACTTTTATAAATATTTTTACTATGTACTACATATAATATAACACAAAAAATTTTGCTCTTTTGTCGTCCCCCTTCTAGGCACGGGCCTCCTTGCACTACGAGGGGGATTCAGGCCGTAATCCATCCCAATCCCAACCCGCAGCGCGGGTTGGCGGATTTCAGATGTTTTTTGAAAATTGTTTAGATTTCTAAGACATGCATGCGGGTTTCCTCACGATGTTTTCCTTCACCGTGAGGAAGTGAGAATCATAGAAAGTATGCATCGCATTAAGATTGCGAAAAACCCAGAAGTGCGAGCCGGGGTTTGCACCTAGGACTTGGTGCCCGCAAGACGCGTGCTTAACCAATCGGCTATCGCTGCTTTTTAACCGACTTCCAAAAAGGAGGAGGTTGCTATGTTCGTCTGTTTGTATTTTTTACTATTAACTACCTTTTATATCTACTTGTAGTGTTAACTCGGTTAAGCAGTGCCTAAGCCAACAATTTTTTTTACCTTCCTGTAGGACTTAAGTGGTAACCTAACAACTAATGTAATTATTATTTTATTCCGACTCTTCCTGCAGAGCTTAGTTTGTTATATTTACTTAGATTAATAATTTTTTTTTTTTTTTTGTTTACACCTTTGCTACTTTTTCAACTGCTATTCGTGAAGACCTATAATTGGCTTTTTGACTTTTTACTTGAATCTATAATTGTTATTTCTAGCTGTTGGTCTTCCTATGAATAAATAAATAAATAAATAAATAAATATAATGACTGTACGTTCTTACGTGTACCTAATGATAGCATGCTAGCACACCAGTGTAGGAACCTACTAGTTGTCGAGATTTGACGCTGTAACTATCGACTGATTTGCTGTCGTGCACGCAACGACAACACCATACCATCTTATGGTCAGCAAAACTGTATTACTGTTTCGGATGTGTCAAGACTAACGCAGCCATTAAAATTGATGATGTTCATTATAATATTAACAGAATGATCACAAACGCCTGCCTAATAAAGCTCGCCATTCAGATAATGGTTTATCGCATCGTAATCATCTTGATATTGTTATCTGTAGGTATCTACATTAAATATTGCATTAAATGGTTACAAAGATATTTTTTCGTCCATAAATGCATCGAGATACCATATTTCAATGGTTCGATTCCTGGTTCAAGCAGCAGAATTTACCAAAAATCTTGGAATGCAGTTTGACTTAGTAAAAGCAAAATAAAGGAATGTTTCCTCACAGAAAAATCTGTAATATTCAGAATGCCCAACAAACTCACCAGGGTTGACTTCCTTCACCAGTAATAGTACATTGTTACACGAGTGGTGAAAGTGACTTATTTTTCCCGAGACGGGGTTTGGCGCCCGAGCGAAGCGAGGGCGCTAATAGTTCGATGGACAAAATAAGTCTTTCACCCGAGGTAAACACTGTGCTTTTCATTACGAATACAAGGAAAATAAAAATAAAAACAGGAATTGGCTAAAGAAATAATACAAGGAAGTATGAACAATACTCTACAACTCGAAAAAAAAAAGATTGGATTGCCGCCTATTTTGTTTTTTTTTTCGTTGGCCGGCCAGCTTCATTATTTAGCCATAATTTTTCATTTTCATCTTTAAATATTTTGCCCAAGTCTATGTTATTTTAAAGAAATTGTTGAAACTAAATTATGATAAAGTAATTTAAAAATATATATTATTGAATTAATACTTAACTTTATGTTATTTCAATTTTACATCGTGCCGTAATTGAGTGACTGTAGAAAAAGTTTGAACATGGTTCCATAGAAATGTGAAGATGGAACTAGTTTTTTTTTATAATTTGACAGCTGTCAGTTGAAAGCGATTCTCCCGGGCCGGGAAAGTATTACTTTCAACCCGCTCCTCAGGCAACTTCAGACCTACTTTCAGAGTATGAGTAATGAAAAATATTTTATCACAGTAAGCCACAACTGTAGTAAGGTCCAGCGCTGATCGCCAGGACGGCTAGGCAAACATTTTTACGATCGCAAAGAATAAAATAACTGAACTCATCAGAACAGAGGCCAATTTGAACTGCTCTGAAACAACCTCATGGGAATGTGAGTATTAACATGAGCTTACAAAACAATTAAATTTCAACTCTACTACGTTAAGATACATCGTCATTGCTAAATATTATCTGAAATCCAGTACTTTCGATAAGCGCTAGTGGCGCCACAACACCTTTATTTTGTTTTGGAGTACAAAGTTTACATCTGTTTTATATTTTACAGTAGATATAGTGGGAAGTAGCAAATGTAAGAATAACCTATATTGCCATGCAATAAGTAAAACAAACATGTAAAATTATTATAATAAATGGATTAAGTTATATTTGTAAACAAAACTTCTCTTTACATAATTCGTCTTCAAACACAAAATTAAATTAATATTATGGGCAGACACAAATAGAACATGCTACTGCTGTAGCTTCCACACACATTTTAAATACACTCACTGGATATGTAATCTGTTTACGAGGTGTATAGGGACCCCAATATTTAGCAGAGATCTGGTATCTACTTGATCAAGATTGGGATGTAAATGTAACAGAGCCTCCCAGCATATTTCACTCAGTTTTGGTATGCACAACCAAACTTTATAAAGAATATTATTCCTACTAGTTGCATCATCCTTTGGCTCAATACCACCAAACACATACATGCAACCGTACGAAGTAACTGTTGATGAATGAAAGTACAATGGGTGTGGTAACACAGTCTTTTGCATCAGAGTCCACTGCATATCAGCAATGTTTAACCTCCATATGTCTTCAAACACTGATTGTCCGTCCGAGCCGCCAGCTACAAACACCTGGATGCCTGTTGGGGTCTCCACTTGCACAGCACTATGACACTTCCTGGGCAACGGAGCAACAGTATCTTTTGAGCTGTCATCGGCCTTCGGTGTCAGTATTGTCCACGTGTTGGTTTCAAGGTCGTACATTGGCACTTCCATGAGTTCAAACGCCCAGTCTCCAGTACCTCCTCCAATGATGTACAGTTTGTTGCCGACTCGGGCAACTTCATGCCTGTACCTTCCAAGTGGTTCGCCCTCCTGGCCAGTTCCAACAAAGACTGGCTCCCAAACCAGTGTCCTCAGATCTAACCTGCAAAACATTAGCATTTTTAACATTAATAAACAATTCATTCATTAGGAGAGTGCTAAATTCAATTAGGAGAGTGTATGTACCAGGACTTTACAAACCTATAAATATCACAGTTATAAGCAAACCCATTGGTTCCACCAATAGTATAAAAGTGTCCATCGTGACACAATATTGATTGTCCATACTGGCCAGGTGGTCTCATGCCTGTCACATCTAAAATTTGCAATTTAGCATCGTCATTGCATGTTCGCCATACTATCATGTCGTTGCTACATTTGTTGCCGAATGGCGCACCTGTGCCCCCAAATATCTAGAAATGATAAAATATTTTTATGTAAGTATAATCTATGAATGAATTAAACACAAGTATGTTTTAATAAGATTTACAAACCATTAAATATGGACCGTTCATGCACATAGCGTTTGAAGCCAATTCTTCAGGCATGTTTTCCGTCACTCTGTGTTGTTTCCACTTTCGACTTGCTATCGAGAAACTCCATAGCTCCTTGAACAGCGGTATCGCTGGGGTCCACGTCGGATGGTCCCTTTGCATATGAGTCAACGGCAGCGAAGGGTTGTACCCACCGAAACAATAAATATGGGAATCGTTAGATGCTATCCTGTGGCCGCTGCGAGGTCTTGGACTTTCGAAACCCCGACATTTCACTTCGTTCACCTTAAATGGCTCAAAAACGTATTCTTTCTTTCTGGAAGTCATCGTTCTTATCACACAGGTGTAATGGAAAAAGAAGACCAATTACAGTTCATTTAAAACAACGATTTAATTTAAGCTAATTATTAAAATTCCATAATGTTTTCTTTAAACGTGCAAAATCGTGTGATCCGCCTTCTGACATTGATTATTTGGTTCTTGTCAGACTGACAGTGACATTTGTCAGTTGTTTTTTTTCGTGAACGGTAACTGTATTTAGCCAATGTAAAAATAATATTTTATGTATCCGTTGCTGATGGATTGTAAAATTAGCAGTTTTACAAAACCGCTACCGGCTTAAACAGCTCGGCTTTGTAAAACAGCTTAAAATTGCAGACACATTGCTACAGAATGCCTAAGTTGTAGGATTTCAGGGTAGCTATAAAAAAATATCCCTAACCCACGCAGGCTTCTGAAAACCCACAGACATATTTATAAATATGTGCCCTAACCTCTAACCCAACCAAATCAATATAAAATATTGTAAACCAAATCTATACAGCCTGGCGCTACCATGGCGACATTAATTAATTTAACACACAGGTAGGGCTAGTGGTCAATAATCATAATACCTAGTAATAATAAAAAAGAAAAGTACGTAAATAGAAGAAATAAAATTTTCGAACAAAATAGATAATAAATAAAGTAATCACATTTAGATAAAAGGTCTAAGAATTGGCATCACCCTTGAAATCCGATTCATTCGGCTACTCTTACGCTCTTACCTACTACTCGGAGCGGGGCGAGCTAATAGTATTATTATTAATTATAGTAATTCTTTTTCGTTTTAATTTCATTGAAGAAATGTTATTATCCGTGACCTCGGCAGATGACCACTGCGCTAGATTTATTTACGTACAGGCAGCTCCAAAATTTCAGAAAATGTTGAATAATTCAATAAATAATTAAATATCTCGAAAATCAGAAAATGCGAAGCCTTATACGTGTGTTAATTTAATGTCGCAATGGTAGCGCCAGGCTGTATAATAATAGAAAAAAAAATATGGTTGAAGTGTCCAATTTTTATTTCACCACAAACTTGTTGATACAATAAAGAACAATGTTTCTTGTTATACCGTTACACGGAGAACAAAAGCTACATATATTTAAATCACATAATAATATATAATTGTCATAAACCTTAACAACTTTTTGCATGCCATATCTACATAACTGTAATTAATGAACATGGTAGGTACCTATGTTATAACTTTGAACAGTCGAATCACGTTATCGTGTGCAACAATGTTACGAACGCGCAACTAAAAAACCGAATAAATTCTTAAATTTACAAGCAAACTATTTTAAGATTCTTGTATTTTTCGGACTTGTTGGCAAATTAAATTCCGAAATCAGTAAACACACATGCTAGACTTTCGATTCACCGAGATTACTTAGTTCCTCGCATGTTGCGGTAGCTTTATTTTCTCGGCGAGTTCCTATCCGGCAAGAAACGGAACGACTGCACAAAAGTAATATGTATACTACAGTTGCAAATGTGTGGAGGGATCAAGCGGCGCGTTGCATCCCGGTGGCGAAGAGAACCTTCTGCTTGGACTTTTTCTTCTTGCCCGAGGGCGGCGAGGCGGCGCCGGCGGCGTGCAGCGCGGCCTCGATGGCGTCGCTCAGCACCAGCGCGCGCGGCGCGCCCGCCCCCTCCGCCTGCGCGACCGCGGCCGCCGCCGCCGCCGCCCCCGCCTGCCGCACGCGCCATGTGCCGCTGCTGCTTGCCATCTGTACATCAACAAATTTGCTTACTTTACAACATAATCTAATTCGCAAATAAGTTACTTTATTCAAACTTGGTAGTACCAACTCCCTCCCTATTCGGTAAACTCAATTTACCTAAAGCAGAATACGAGGTGATAAAAAATATTCCCACCATGAGAAACCAGAAATGCGGTGGCTAGCACACATCTGTAAAGTTCTAAATGGTACCGCTCGAAGTACCGTCGATTACAACTACAGATTACGACATTCTTATGTAAACACATACATGTCCAGCCAGCATTAACCTGAAGGCTATTATTTACCTATTTATTTGCATCCAGAAAACACTGGTTATAGAACATGAGTACAGACCTTTGCGAAGGACGGGCCCGAAGGTGGCGAGCCTACGCTCGTAGAAGGGCTGACTTGGTCGGCTGCGGACAGCGGGCCCGCGTCCAGCGGCGGGGAACAGTAGGGCAGCGCGGGCGGGAACAGGTCGGGCGAGGAGAAGTCGGGGCGCGGCGGGCCCTCCAGCGCGCGGCGCTGCGCCCGCTCGCGGCGCCGCTCCGCGCGCTCCTGCCGCGCGCGGCCGCGGGCGCGACGCTCGATCTCATCTGAAATTATTTCCATGACATTATAATGATACTACTGCAACTATAATGATACTGCTATGGTTTTAGGTAAACCGTGCCAATTATACGGTGCCGACCACACCAGTCTACCTGTCCCGCCTCCACTATGCCAGCAAGGCGGGGGACATTGCAGAGTACATCCGAGTGAAGAGCAATGTCTCATTGAGAGTTCAGCCGTTGGACTCTAGTCATAACGCGAGTTTCAAGGCGTTTGTGGTTAGTGTCCCCACAGACAGGCTGGAAACTTTCATGCAGGAAGACTACTGGCCGAAGGGTGTGGTGTTCAGGCGCTTTCCGGGGAGATTGCCGCTGGCACCACCAATAGTTTAGTGTTAGTTCTATTATAAATATGTATAATAAGGTATATATCTATGGGCCTGTGATGCCTGAACGAATAAATAAATAAAATATATTTCCGAGATGTATCTATAAATACAGCCCCGCCATCTTCAGTTTCAAGCGCACCAACTCCCACTCCAATAGTCGCGGAAAATCTAGTCGCTGAGTATCGGATACTTGCTATACCATGTGTAAGTAGGATTTCAAGAAAGTTTATTTACCTGTGAAGCCCTGTAGTGCGATGTTGGTAACGTACGGCGGCTGCAAGTCCATTTCCACGATGTCGAACGCACAATACAGCGGCAAGTGAGCAGTGCACGGCATGTGTTTTCTAGTCTGAAATATATGGAAACAAAATTCTTGACAAACTGATTTCACCAATTATACAGCATAGATAATAAATACATCTTCCATGAAGTTATAATATTTCATGCGTCAGGGAATAAAGATTACCACTACTTACTTGCTCGGTAAGAGAGAACGTCTCGCGGTGTAATACGCGGCCGCGTATGACTGATGGGGCGGCGGCTAAAGCGCCCCACGACGCGTTCAATACACGCACGTTCAAACTGTTCAGGAAGATTTGTTGGCCATCGTCAGCTGGAAACAAAGCACAATTTATGATAACTCGCCACATGCTCATCACTTCAACATCGCCTTATTAAATATATTACAAGTGACTGACAGACAATGTGAAATATTAAAATTTCGTCTCTGAAACTTAAATTATTGTCTTGTCTGAGGAGATGAAAGGGGATAAAAGTGTGTATGAAATTCACACCGGGCACAACACTTGTATTTAATGCATGTAATTTTCTGTCTTTTCTCATTTTGAACCTTCTTTCTGTTGTTGACATTAAGTGGCCTGACAGCAAGCAAAAGATGCATCAATATGAGCCTCAGTGGGAGCTTAATAAGTCCAATCAAATTGATAAAAACCTTGATAAAAGTAGAAATATTTCGCCTGATTCTGCTTATCGATATCAGTGATAGAGTTGTCTTCAACTTGTTCTTCTACAGGTGGACATTCAGTTAACGGAAACTCCGTATACTGCAAGTCGTCAATGTCAAATACTGGAGCGTCGGGGTTTAGGTTGGAAGCTGGTATGTCCACTGGTGCAGCACCAGCAATATCTAGCTCTTCTATTTGCTGTTGGACTGTTTCTACACACGCAGCCCCATCATCTGTCACGTCAAACCAGTCCAGCTTGTTCTCATTGATTTTTTGTTTTTCATACACAATGGGGACCATCTCAGTAGCTTCTTGAGCCATTTCTGGTCTATCATAACGACAATTAATATTCTGCTCTTTGGCTTTCAGCATGTCCAATGCCTCCTCCAAGAAAACAATTTCAGTTGTATCAATCTCGGCCAGTATTTGATTTTCAATTTCTTTTCTTTCTCTCAGTATGATGTCAAGCACCTGAATAGTGGTAATTTTCATTAAAATCTCACTGTTTAGAAGGCAGAATATATATATTTTTTTATTGTGTTACGAATTTTACCTGTTGTTTGGTAGCAGAAAATAGCTTGCAATATGGTGCATCATAGGCCTTTTCAAGAGGCAGTATGGGCGGCGAGGGCTCCACTAACTCGCCGCGCGGCGGAGCCACCTCCACGGCGGTGGAACCTCGTAGGCGACGCACCAAACGCATTGTCACCTGAGACATAAAATACTTCATTGTTCCGTAGTGTACCTCGCTCAAGGGCAACGCAAGGGAGGCGGGGGTCAAATTTCAGAGAGGGGAGGGTGTGGAATTTTACTAGGTCCAGGATCTGTTCGTAAAGAACTGCCCTAACCGGGAACGTAATTCAAAATTTGAGGCACTTTAGTTTGACGTGCCATACCAAAGAAGCTACAGATAACGCATCTCTAATCCCGGAGTAGCCTGTCGAGCAGCGTGTAGTATGCGGTCATAAACGTGTCTTGTCCTGTGGACACACGCGAGAAAGGAATCTGACCTCATCAGCGGGCGGGTTCCAGCGCACCATCCTGGTGGGCTTCATGTCGGGCACGAGCAGCGGCGCCGCGCACACGGGGCAGGGCGGCGGGCTGCGCTCGTGCGCGGCCGCGTAGTGCAGCGCGCAGCCCCAGCAGTACACGTGCCCGCACGCGCCCGCGCGCGCCGCCGCCGCCGCGCCCAGGCACACCGGGCACTCCGCGCCGCCCGGCCCGCGCACCACCTGCCACCACGCTCACATGCAGCTCACTCCCCGAGTCTACTGGAGTACTGGACGCTACTAACCGCACATGCCAGGAAACAGTGCTACTGAATCAGCTCAGCAGTGTAACATGAGGCCACACTGAATCAGTGACCTACTGAATTGTGTTTATATGTAGGTGGTCCACTGAACTTTGTTTTAAAATTATATCAATGTATTGAAATTGGGCTGAATACAGATTATTTTGAACAGAATAATTATGTCGTAATTTCAAAATACCCAATCCAAGTCTTAACAATAGAATGATGTTTAAAATACAATAGGTTGAATTTGAAAATGGAAAGAGATTAAGTATTGCATACAGGAACAAATTTATAGACTTTGGAATATAAATGTGTAGTTATAGAAATATTATACTAACAATTTCTTCAATTTGCTCCCATTTGAGAGGGACATCGGGGTCCAGCAAGTTTGCTTTATAATCTCCATCTTCTCTCACCACAAACTGACAACTGTATAACAAAAATAAAATAACTTTAGATGAGTGACATCATTTTGCATTGGCACAACTGATAGCAATAAAAGATGGTGGTTGCACTTTTTAAGCTATACAATGTTATATAAGACTTACTAGTCTGTAAGATAAAGACCTTAATAAGTGCAGGATAGAAGTGAACCACACTCACTATGCTCTAAGATAGAGGTCATGTTCATGTCGGTGCGGGCGGTGCGCAGGCGCCGGGCGGCGCGGCTGCGGCCCGCGCCTGTCCGCAGACCCGCGGCTCGGGTACATGAAGTTGAAGTTCAGCAAATGGTTCAAGTTTTGCTTCTTGCTTCCGGGCACAAATACCGAGCCAATTTCAGGCTCGTCATCTTCCACTATCCTGTTATTTTGAATGAAGACTGTGTCACACACACATACACTTGTTTTTTTAAGATCTCACACAGACAGAAAACTAGGTTCCCACAAATTATAAAGTAAAATATGTTCTGCCTGTATAATCACTTTGTTTACACAGAAGTTATAATAATTGCATCACCAACATGTTTACTCTTCAACTGAAAAAATTTCATTTCCAAAATTACATCTTGTATTGAATCATATTCTGTATGTAAAAAAGGAAAGGTGATAGGTAGGTGATTGCTTTACGAGCTTTAGCCAAGAGTTGACAATTTTTTTATATAGTATTGTTACCTGGAGTTCGGCGTTCCACCCATAGGCAAACCGGCAGAACCGCGAGGACGTGGTCTTCTGTCAACTTGACCCCTACCCCTTTGAGATGGTGCATTCTTCCGGGACGGTTCATTCTTAGGAGCACTTCCAGCTCCTTCACGCTTCTTATTGTTTCGTGGCCAAGGTTTATAAGTTGATTCTAAAAAGAATTAGAAAATAAATAAATAAAAGAAAACGGATAAGAAAAAACAAGATAAGATAAATATAAATTACCAAGTAAATTTTCGATGTTATTAAATTCTAGACACAAGTACCTATTTACAACTTCTTTACTTTATTTATTTCATTCTGACCACCCATAATGTGTATTGAACATATTTATTTAACACCACTGCGTATGGATAATATAAAACAATGGTCTTGTATCTGCGTTTTTTTTGCAAAACTACGACATGATGACCTTGAGACCAGACTCACCAGTATTTTTTTTACAGTCGATGGCGGCTGTCCTCGACTGAGGCTGAGACGATCGGTTTGAAGACTTCTTGTCCATCTTGGATTCCTCCAACATCCACAAAAACAGCTGAGCGGGTTACTCCGCAAGGAGATAACGATATTACGTGCAAGGACGACATTTTAGAAAGCCATGTTTATAATACAAAACAAAGAAAAAAACACTTTTCTTCACAAATTACCTTTACCAGGCGATAATTAAACGAACACGTAAACTTTAACACAATAAAGGGAGTAAAATTACTCCCTTTCGTCGATAACGACGAAAACGCTGAAGAACAAAATTCTCTTTAGCTCGCCACCAATATGGCGACCAGCCGGCAGCCAGCCGAAAATTTTGATGCGCACTTCCGTAAATATTTTGTTTAATACTGCTTACTTTTAGTATAAAAAACTAATTTGAAGTCAAGAAAAAATATTATAGTTTATTTATTTCTATTTATGGTAATGGAAAATTAATTTAAAATTGTATATTTTTAATGCTTAGTTTTAAAGTATTTGACTTGACTCAATATTTTTCACAAAACTTCATCATGATGACGACATTTCACTATGAAATATGCAAAAAGAACTTATTCAGTCTTAACAAAAATAATAATATAAATAATTATATTATAAATAATATTTTATGAGATCTTTTAGTGTCAATTTAATTTATTTATAGAAAACATATCGAAAAAATAAATAAATAACTCTGTGATAATTAAATTAGTTCATTGGCTATGGTCATACAAACAGTTTGGCGCGAAACATAAAGCAAGGAACCTTCTCAAGGAACGAGTAACGACTATTTTTCGAGCAAAGGGGTAATCGTGGTAAGTGGTAATATTATAAAAGTATCTTGATTTAAATTCAACGGACCCAGACGAAAATACTTTAGTTTTGTTTATAGGTATTTCAATATGGAAAAAGCGGGTTTACCAACAGAAAACGCTTTTGAGCCTGAAGAAGATGCATGTCAACCTCAGGTTTGTAATAATTATAATGAAAGGTTACTGGGTAACAAAATTGTAGCTTTATTTTAATCTACCCTCATAAATCAAAATTAATCATAAAGATAACCTATTTTCATTGGCACCTACGATTGAAAATTCTTTGGTACAGCCTACTGTGGAATCCGACATGCCTCCTAATGTGGGACAAAATCCGTCGAGAAAAATAACATTCGCTACGAATACTGCATGTGAGAATACAGCATCGCAGAAAAGCAGGTAAATATTTTATTTTTATTATACCCTGATGTTCTTATAAGTAAGTAATCGAAGAAATTTGGACTTGTAAGTCCTCTGAGGGAACCTCTCGGTCATTGTGTAGCCTTAGGGGCGCTATGGCTTAGGTAAGATTAGGTTTAGGTTAGAACTGATCAAAACGAAAAAAAATAATCTAAAAAATTCGTCTAAGTCCTGGCTTCATAGCCCCCTAACTGGGAACTAACATAAGCTAATGTCACATTCGGATTCTGGCGCTTCGCCGGCCGCTGCCGCGGCACGCTCGCTTCGCTCGCTCGGCTCGCGCGTTTTGGTCACTGTTCTAACCTAACCTAACCTAAGTCATAGCGCCCCTAAGGCTACACTCCAACCAAGCTCTCTGGTACATGAATTTGGGAGGCTGACTAATTTGCAAAGCGGATCTCCAGATTATCACGGTGTTCTAGTTAGCTGCATACTTATATATGCATCGCTCAACTGTGTTGTCAATAAGGTTTACAATAAGTACAATGTTTTATAATACGTGCTGGAAGATAGCTCGCTCGCTCGGGTCGCCGGTCCTCAGCATCATCCACCCACTGAACCTCATGAACTATGATCGGTTGCTACTTACAACTAGAATTAGTCACCATAGCGCATTTGTGCACGTTTTATTTTATTTTTATTTTATTTTATTACTGTTGTACAAAGCCACAAAAAGGACCTTTGTGGACGCTTTTTGTGGCTTACAGACAAATAAAAAAACTATGTTTAACTTACACTAAATTAACAAAAATTGCTTATTACAAGTTTATTTGCTTATTTTGTTACAATAGGTACCCCAATACCAAGTGAGTATGTAATGTAGATGACTGTTTTAAGAAATTTGCTGATTAATTAAAGTACCCCGCCACACACAACTAGATCATCTGGATTCATAAAGATGAGAAAATAGTAATTTATCTCCATAGCAAGAGTACCTAATTCAGTGAATGTCTTAAATAATCTAAAATCTAATTTCTTCACATAGGTACTTACCTCTGAGCATAATAAAGGTAGGCTTCTGTCGAGCAGTCATATACAGCGGGTATACAACATCTGGGTGATTAGTATGAATTTAGAACGTATTCGAATGTCTCCTTATCAATACCAACACCTGTTAGAAACGCTGTTGTGAAGTGTAAGTACCCATGGAACGATTCGATCATACGATTTGTATTTGATGCCGTGAACTTGTACTAAGGCTCAGTGGCATTGTCTCAGTTCGTACAGAGAAGTCCTGAGCCAGCCGGACGCGGGGCTGTCCCACCGGCAGCGGCTGCTGTGGCTGCAGCAGCGGCGCGGCACGGGGCTGTGGGCGCAGTGCGACAGGTGCGACGCCTGGCGGTTCCTGCCGCAGGTGCTGGACCGATACGAGCTGCCCGACAAGTGGTTCTGCTGGATGAACCCGGGTCAGATGAGTGACGGTTCTTTTACCACCTACGTCTTAATATAATTTAGGTACCGATCTTTATACGGCTCCCACGCTCTCTGAGCGTTCAAGCTACGTGGCACCTACTTATTATCTTTGAGTCTTTAGGTATAATTTAGAATATCGTTTTTATATTGAGCGTACCAAGAAATAGGGGGCAGCTCCCCCCTGGACTTAAGACTGCCACTCCTTTTTCATTCAGTCACATATTTCTTACTTACCCTGTCTTACCCAGACAATTTCAGATCTTGCCCAAAAGTTGGTTACGCTCATGTGCGAGTATCTAATACAGCTCTTTACATAATTAGACGTTTCTAGAATCGGTCGTAGATACGTTACCAAGAATTTTGGAGTAGAGATGTTCATCTTGGTGTCCATAGATAAGGACTTCGCGAGCTGCTCGGTCCCCGAGCGCGCGCTGCAGGTGCGCGAGGAGGAGGACCTGGTGCACGGCGAGTACGCGGCCGGCTCGCTGGTGTGGGCGCGGCTGGCGGGCTGGCCGCGCTGGCCCGCCATGGTGGACGACTGCCCCGACGCCGAGCAGTACTACTGGCTCGACGGCTTCTCCGATATACCCGCAAGTTTCCTTTTCTTTTCGCTATTTTAACCCTTCTAATGATCCCCACCTTCTAGCGCCCTCTGCCCTAACAGTCGCAATATTTCGGAAGTATGAAAAAAATATACCTAATTATTTATTTTTCGTGCCGATCTGACTTTGACATAATCGATCCATGAAACCCCAATATCGCGTTAGGACTACTTCTTAGGTAGGTAACTACCAACCTCTACATGAATTGGCCGCGACCCCAAATGATAGAAATTACAAGGTGCCTAGTTATTTTTAGCTTTTTAGTGCACCCAGGTTTTTTTAAGTCGTTAAATATTTTTTTATTTTCAGACTCATTACAACGTGGTATTTTTTGACGCGAACGAACCCACGCGGGCGTGGATAGCTCCGGATCAGCTCAAACCTTACGCGGCTAACAGAAAGGCATTCAGATCTATATTGAAAAACAAAACCTTCGGATCCCGGCTCAAGGCAGCCGTTGCCCAAGCCGATGAAGCCGAAAAACTAACCCTACCCGCCCGTTTAAACAAATACAGTTTCATAGCTAGACATAAGGGAAAAATTTCAAGTCCCAAGAAAATAAAGAAACGCGACATTGAAAAATATCAAAAACAATTCAAGACTAAATTTAATATGGACATACCGATGGAAGGCTCCGAATCGGACGATGAATATATAGAGACTAAGAAGGCTCCTAAAAGGAAGAATATTATCATTGTGGGAAATAAAATGAATAAGAAAACTAGAAAGGGCGATAGTGGTGAAGCAATTGAAAGGTCAATCAATACACATGAACAACAAAGTAAACAAAATACCGAGGAAGCTCAAGACAATGAGAATTTGATGCATCCTAATTCCATGGTGGCTCAAGCTGGCAGTACTCTTGATACCGCAGCTACAGAGTCAATTGATAATGGTAAGTTATAAGTATTTAGTGTCAAGCATTAGGTATACAGGTTGAAACAGAAAGGGTATACTTTTTTTTTTCAAAACTTAACTTGGTAATTCGAAAACTATCAGCTTTGGAGGAAACTTGAAAAACCAAAGGTGTTATAGGAATACAGCTGTTGACAGATTTCACAAGTCTACAAAACAATTAGTACTTCAACTGCCCCACAAATCTAATAGTTTTAGATTTACAAAGTAAAGTTGCAAAAAAAATTGTATACTCTTTATGTTTCACCTTGTACATACATACATTCAATCAAGAAAATACAAGCCTCGTTCTGTCGATCCCGAAGTTTTCCCGAAATCCTGTGTTTGTGGGCCATTCGGGGAATATAAGCACAGGCAGACTAAATTCACTCTTAAGTGTGGCCCATTTAGAATGTTTGTTGAACCTTACCATTTATTTCAGATACTTCTAAGACATACGTCCCTGAAAATGATAAAGAGATATCATCGCTAATACCCGACATTACTGTTAGCGTCGAAAGTCCTAATAGTGACGACTTTGATTTTTAAGAGTTCATATTTTCAAAGCGTGAAGTTAAGTCATTATCACCTGTGCTGTGCTTGCAAAGCAGTGATATGAAATATAAATATTATTTTAGTTTGTAGTCTTTAGTGTTTCTGAATACATTTGTTACATAAGTTAATTTTACATAATACATGTTTCTATTATTATGCGCATGGTATTATTTAACCCTCGACAGTCGCCATATGGCTATACGCATTTATTGCTACGTATCTACTTCCACAGAACCATTAATAATCCTACTACTTAATAATGTTACTGTATCGATTGTAGTCATACTAGATTTTTCGTAATATATTGATGACTACAATAGAACATACCTACCGTACCTACACATGTATAGGTATCAACATTAGGAACACAGCGAGTATCTATACCTACAGGCGGACATAGGAAGAATTAATAAAAAAAACTTACAGCAGAAAACACCGTTTATTTTATAATTATGAGAGAATTTCAGATTGATAACCTACATACAGAATAATATGACTAAAACCAATCTAACTTGAATTTTACATGTCCGGAATTTCATTAGTAATTCGTTAATATTCATAATCGCAACAATCTTTGGTATTCAGTGTTCCTTTACAAGAAGATTATTAGACAACTTTGTAATAGAGAGAATACAACTTTAATATAAATTCTGAAATACTTATATAAGTACAAGAAACGTCCATAGAACGGCACTAAACTATTGTAACATTTCCTTGTCTAAACTAAATATTATGTAAAGTAACATGATTTCAAATAAATAGTCAACTCTATATTATATATAATTATAATATTATTATAATGTTTCACATCATTCAACGCCAAGCAACATCAAAGACTCGGAAAGAATAAAGCACAATTGTGGAATTTTTTGTTAATTTACGAACATTTAACTATAAATTGAAGTCTAGCGACTCTACTCATAAACAACGTTTTGTTTTTGTAGAATTTAGGTAGAATTACTGTCTAATCAGTGGGATCGAAATCCACCCCGAAATGAAACGATGTATAAGGACTATGGTGCCTTCAAATATCTTACCGGCATTTAGCAAATAAATGGATATCTAAGAAAATAGCACCTAAAGATCCTTTTTGCCAATGATATGATTACTTATTATGATTTTTTATTTTCAATTTAGCTAAGTCTTTCATAAATTGATATCAATTGTTCTGCGCATTAATTAATTACTTCTAGGTATTGCTTTAACGAATTTGAATGGGTTTGCCGGCAGATACGACGCACGGTATAAAGATACCTCTCAATGCCATGTGATCGTCCCGTATAGAATAGATATTACACATATTGAATCCATAACACTAAGTAAATACTTATCACTGATTGGAATTATTCACCAGATGAAGTACTTGAGTAATGAAGAAAATACATGATTTGTGGGCAATAACAGTGATTCTAAATAGCATTTCAAAGTTTACCAGATTTATGATTGGGTCCTAAAAATACAATTTGAATGTTCGTTGTTTTATAAATTCTCATCATCAAGCATAACTTTTAGTATCTGTAAAGGTGATAACATTTTAGTAGGTAGGTAGTTTAAACATCTACTAGTGTCAATGAACTTTTATATAATATCTAAGTATGTAGGTATTAATTAAGTACCGTTTTAGTGTTACATAATTATTACATTGACAGTTAAGAATGAAGATTACGACTTTTATGCAACCTCTTTCATCGACATAACTGAAAATCATAAAATAAGCATAATAAACAGCACTGCAATTATTTTGGATTACCTTTAACACTTACTAGCTATCGTCTGTTATGTAATAAAACGCTATGAGAATTGACACATAAGTATATAAACTATACTAATTGTGTACATACATATACAAAATTAGCAATCCAATCAACAATATGCATATGTACTATTGATTATGAAAATATCTATGTTTTACGATAATATTGAGATTTGTTAGAACGTATACGCCGGTGGCGCCGCTTGCGGCGGCAGCGGGCGGCGCGGGCGCAGCGCGCGGCGGTTGAACACGAGAACATCACTTATATACACGCTAGTAGTAACAGAAGATACAAATGCAATATTACGATTGATAATATTAGAATAATAGAGATTATTAAAAGCTGACTAGAAGTTCGGTTATACCTACTCTAACAAATTATCTTTACAAATAAGAATGGGCGGCGGGGGGTCCCGCGCCCGGCGCCTTGTGCGAGTGTCGGCGCGCGCCGCTCTGCGGTTCACTACATTAACGTTAAGATTGGTGTCAGGTACGCGGCCTCGTTTCGAGACCAATTTATTATAACACTTAATTTATTATAATATACGATGAGATTAGAATGCGACTAGCTAGGTGTCGGCGCGATGTAGTACGAGCGGGCGGTTCGCGGAGTGCGCGGGCTAGCGAGTCGGCGACGGCGGCGGCATCGGCCGGAAGACGAGCAATACAATTGACTGGCCGGTGGAGACGCCTGACTTCGATGACATTACAATGAAGCTACTGAGAGAAAAGGTATCACCTATTTCCTCTACCGTTACGAAGGCATCTAGATGAAATTCTACTCTTATGGATAAAAGTCTAATTATTCCTATAAAATGTTAAAATTAACATTGCTTCATGTTCCTAATATTCGAGTGAAGACGAGGGTGTGCGAGCGCGCCGCGGAGGGCGCGGGCGGCGCAGCTTAGTGCCGTTAAGTATCCACTCGCGCGCCGCTCTCGACGCGTCGTCCACACTCCAACAATATGACATTATAACTACTACTTATTAATCATTCGCGATTATCGTTTAATTAATTATTATATCTTTATTTTCTTATAGGAAAACGCTAATACATGTTGGTGCTCAAATTTTCGAGTGAACTCTTCTACGACAATATTACAAACGGAAAATACTGGTCTATTCTTATATTGCTGAAGACTCGGTAGGTACTTCAAATTTATTAAAAAAGTTACCCTAGCTACAACGGCTACATTATGTTTTACTGTACAACGAAGAGCATCTTAAGAGGTATCAAATTAAAATTAATTAATCACTCAACTATTAATTTGTTCGAAAAGCGCCAAAAATCTCTTTAATGAGTCATTTAAACTATGTATTATTTTGAAAAGTTTCGAAGTACTCTTACCGTTTATTAAAAGTTACACCCACAATAACAATTCATTATTATTATAAAGTTAACTAAACAACAACTGCATCTACTATCACACATTCGAAAGTTTTAAACAATTTTACAATTGTAATCAAACTTCATTATTGCTACGGCGCGGGCGCGCTGTGCTGCGGCGGTTGCGCGCGCGGCTCGCGAGCTCGTTGCGCGAACAACGCAAAGGTTATCATCTAACTGTGAGGTAGAACCTAATAATTTTGCACCTTCTTGAGTGGGTAACACTATCATCGGTCAGGACTAGGATTAAATGTTTAATTGTCAGCGCGTATTTATATTTAACCGCCATACAATTATATTAATATATCAGTTGACTGCGTCGCAGCATGTCTTACTATGTGGTGATTTGAACATAATACCGAATATTTTTTCATTATTTTAATTTTGTATTAACAAGATAATTAGATATTTCTTGTACAGAAACCAAGATTTCGTTAACAGGCTAAATATTGTTATGCGTGTAGATACTATGAAGGTAATGTACGCATTTAGCTATATTTGTTGATTATTGCACGATAATAGTATACTAAATTAATTATTGTTGTTATTTTCAAGAAAATGTGTACCGATTGTCGTGTGATCGCTACGAAGGCGGTAATAAGAGCCAGCAGTATGGTGGATTAGGGCCAGTGGTTATCGAGAATGATTGATTTTTAGCAACGGTTCGATCACTCGTACTTATGACGTAGGTCGGGTGTCGAGTGATTGAGTATAGTTTGAATATAACAGACGAACTCCTAACAAGTAATAGTTGTCTGATGGCTTGCATGTTGCTTGTAGACTGTGGCCAGGCGGGATGCAGGCACCGAATGTGCGCGACGATTTTCATTGCACGACGGCCCTGGAAACATACATATGTCATCAATATTCTGTTACCCATACATTACGGGGGCATATACAACATGCATACGTATCGATGATATCCTAGTCGAAAATTGTGTCAACTCGGTATCAATTCAACAAAATCCCCATAGAGCGCGACAAATAAATAAATACACGGTGTATGTTAGAATGTTGCGAAAATATACTTTTATTATTCATGTATATGTCGCAGCCAACTAGCTTAATTCGCCGTTCAATTAACAGCCTAGGCACTTTACTAAACAACGCCGTTCAACTAGTGGCCTGAATGATATTCAGCCATTTGATCAAACAGCTAGGCAAATGACTTGGATCGATGACGTTTAATTACTTGCCTAGCCTGTTCATTTCAATTTAGTTCTACTTTCTGCCACCTAGCGCCGAAACTCACCAAACTGTCAATATGGCGTCGGCCAAAAACAACTTTGATGGAATAATTTTATTAGGTACTTGGGTATTTTACGAAATTCTTTAGATCCACCGAATCTACTTACCGGGTGGGATTTCTGTGGGGTCATAAAAAAATAACCCTAACATAAACCCATCCGGTCGCTCTGCTTGTAGTACTTTGAAAAAGTTTTGTATTACTTAATGTCAACCAGTTGCCTAAGCATTAGCCAGCCAGTTTATTAAATTTCGTAACAGACGATACGGCTGAATATCAGTTAGGCCGCTATTTGAACGGCACTGTTTAGTAAAGTGCCTAGGCTGTTAATTTAATGGCGAATTAAGTTGGCTGCGGCATACAGGTTGAAACAGAAAGGGTATGCAATTTTTTTCTAAACTTAACTTTGTAATTCTAAAACTATCAGCTTTGGACGAAAATTGAAAAGCAAAAGGTGTTATATGAATACAGCTGTTGACCTATTTCACAAGTCTACAAAACCTTTAGTAGTTTAAATGTCCCACAAAGCCGATAGTTTTAGATTTACAAAGTTAAGTTACAAAAAAAAATGTATACCCTTTTTGCTTCACCTAGTATATACAGGTTGAAATAGAAAGGGTATACTTTCAAAACTTAACTTTGTAATTCTAAAACTATCAGCTTTGGAGGAAATTTCAAAAACAAAAGTGTTATAGGGATACAGTTGTTGACAGATTTCATAAGTCTAGTACATCAACTGTCCCACAAAGCCATATCTCTGCACAAAGCCGATAGTTTTAGATTTACAAAGTAAAGTTGTTAAAAAAAAAAATCTGTTTAACTTAGTATATTAGATGTCCTCTTTTTGTAAATATTATGTCTGTACTGTGTTTACTAAAGTTGCAAAAACCAGAAGAGGATAAGTATTAGGTTATTAGGTATAATATTTATACCTAATTATTAATTATGTAAGTAACTAAATCGCATTGGCTAATTAATTACCTACGGCTAATCTAGTAAACCCAACACTTTGTCGCCTAATTAAACTTATAAATATAGGAGGCGTAGAAATAATTACTTATCAAAATAACATTGGTGCAATAGGTATAAAGTGTGAGGATTGAAAATAACTTATTATCCTTTAATTTCCGCCCACATAAGGGGCGATGGGAGCGACACCAAAAGTGTTAGCTAACAGCTTACACACAATAATATGCTGAAACATGCAGCAAATAGGTGTCATCAAATTTTGGCGGTTACTCAGTGCGAAAGGTGTTGTTAAGCGTATAAGGCAAGTTCAGGAATTCAGGATATACTTAAATAATTTTAGTATTTAAGTTCATACCTTGTTTAGATAAAATTTTGTTTAATCCAGTCTAGTTAATGCATTCAGAAAATTTATTTTAATATAGAAAAGTTTGATAATTTTCGATTTTATATCCTGAACGAAAAGAAAAAAATAAATGATATATTCATATCGCAGCATCATGCGCCTTGATTTAAAATGTTACTACAATTATTGTCTTGAACGTAATTAATTCTAAATAAACATGCAAATTAGTGAATTATAAATATGAATTATTTTAAAAGTCAGCCATTCATATTTTGAGGTAGATAATGAGTGTGCAATTATGAAAAACATACCTACTTAATTCAAAACTTTATTTTTATTCACAATTAAAATTATAATCTTCGTGATATGAATTTAAGGAGAAAATTTATATCAAATAAATAAATGGGGTAACAAGGTAGGGCCTCCTACCCCAAAAGTTGGTTAGGTAAGAGGAGTTTGAAATATAAGGAAATAAAAATAGTTCAGAATAATAATAATTCATTTCAAATAATAACGGGGACCTGTATACAAACGCAACCAGAGAAACTAGTTTTTTGTAAAACTTGTCAATTATAATTTATCCATTACCCAGGTTTACCCGTGTTAATGATAGGCACTTCTATATTATAGAAATACGTTACGCTGTGACCAAATATGACATTCTCTTCCGGAAAATAACGACACTATCTAGTGTCCATGAACACTTACCGCTAGTGTAATAATTAGTCACCAACTTGATTGGGTATATCAATTATAAATACGGAAGAGGATGCCAACAATACTATGCCGCTGTCTCATGCAAATTTTGTAACCCAATCGATTTCTAAAATGGTGTGGGTCCGACAAATAATTCCATTCAATTATGGTAATGAGCGTTATGGCTTGTCGAACACAATATAAACTACTTGATTCGATATTGAAGTTCTAACTATTGGTCTATGAAGCCCAGTAGTGTCACGGGTCAAACCTGCCCCATTCACCCGTTTAGAAGAACGAGCTATACACGTAGACGGTCGCAATGAGGCCGAGCACGAGCAGGCACAGCATTATCATTATCTTCTTCTGCACAGTGGACAAACACAACACGCATTAGTGGCTAGTAATAGCGGGCGAGCGGGGCTCAGCGCGGTGTGACGTCACAGCCACGCCGGCCACGCTCGCTGCTCACTTACGAATTACCTTTGAGCATTTGGCGATCGACGCGAGCTCGGGGCCCGCTCAGAACATGCTGGACACGTAGCTCACGACGATGATCGCCAGAATGAGCAGGCACACTAGGATCATGATCTTCTTCTGTTGGCGGCGATTGTCGAGCGGTGGGCATGCAACAGTACGCTTTAAACTTGTCTCCCCGACTCGGCCCGAGTCGCGGCGCTCGGGAGGACGCATCGATCTCTCGATTACACATTGGCATCACAAGTTTATATTGGGGTGGTGATATTTAGGCTTCCTATCGTTACAGTAGGGTGAGTGCGTCATTTGCCTTGAACTTATTATAAATTACGACAGTTAAGGATGCAAATAAAAAAAATAATTGAAATAATAAATATAAATGTAATTTCTGTAGTTATAAACATATTTACAACATGAGTAGGTAGTGTTTTATGATTACACAATTGTGAAACAACTTTGTAACCCGTCCTCGGTTCAAGGACGTTAAACCTACTATAAATTTAAAAAGAAATAAACCATAACTTATTTTTATAGATTTCAACATAATTAAGTAAAGTAATTAATGATCAATAATGATGAAAATGGCATTAAATTATATTTCACAGTCTTTTGGTTAAATAAATAAGTGCGCAAGCTGAAGGGAAGTATAACGACGAAGTTTAAATATAATTTTATGCAATATTAACGATGACAATAGTAATAATAACACCAATTTCAAATCACAGTACCTAAGTCTATGATTAAGAACTATCAAAGTACAGGAATTGTAATAATAAACCTTGCAATAAAGATGTTAACAGTTACATTATGTTATTGTGCTAAATATTCAGGTTATAATTGTCTATGTAATATATTAAAAATCCTATAAAGAATTAAATGCAATCGTACCAAAGAAATTATTACAATTTCTTTGAATCGTACACACCAGGTAATAATTATAATTGCCATGTTCATACGTCCTGAAAAAAAACATTCCAAATAAAGAAAAATTCAAACAATACATGTAAGTAATTAATTCAGTAATTATTTGTAATAAAAGTAGTTTGATATACAAATGAACAATAACAAATAGCAGAGATCTGGGATCTTTTAATTATATGCAAAACCACCAGATCTTCGTACAAAACAAAATTATAATAAAAAAAAACACTTACAGCAAGTAAGTCCCGCGGAAATACTAGTTCGTATCAAGTACCTAAGAAAACTTAAACAATAAGGAATACTGATCGCCGTGTAACCGATGTAATAATAAACGGAATTAATAAATAGATTGTACTGTTTGAGACCAGTTACTTCCACTTGTAGGAGTTAGCCTGCCTACTTCATCTTTGACATACAATGCACGACTGAAAATAGGTTTTTTTAATATTAAAATAACAATTAGTAATATCCATTAGCATCCCTATAAAAAAAACTACTTTGGATCAGATTCGTTTATAATTAAACCACGATAGAAACAAGCAATGCGAGCATTAAATAACGTACCAAGTATTATTATAAAGCAACCATTATAACAAATATTTATAATTATAACATTGGCATCAAATAAACTGTAATAAGTAGGTAAGTAGTTAACAAACCGCATAGAGCTATCATATAAAATGTTACTTCGTAATATTTACTTATTCAATTTCAAACAAGTTAATTATAACAAATTTATAGATAGGCAGAGGAAAATGGTCAGTGATATTGGTGGCCTATAACTAAATTGTGATGATCAACTAAATTTATGTTCAAATAAGAATTAAATAGTTATTATATACAGATAATAATTACCAAATATGTTTACATGATATAAGAGCCTTAAAGCCGGCGAAGCTGGTTTAAATAACTAACGCAATATTCTAAAGCACAATCCGTATTATTGCACTTAACACATAATATTGTCTTCGAACGATTCTACTGTGATTATAGAAACACTAGTTATCTTCAAACCTGGGCCTTAACCACGCTAGCTACTCAAATCGTAATAGAAAAGCAAACGCTCGCGATTACGTTTCAAACGCTCCGCTTTTGACGTTTTGCTGACACGAGCTTCACGATTTCTACCGACATTGATATGGTATGGTGTCAGCAAAACGTCAAATGGCGTAATCGCAGGCATTTGCTTTTCTATTACGATTTGAGTAGCTAGCGTGTTTAGGGCCCTGGCTACCGTAATCACTAATATTGATACGTCAAAAAGCTGTATTATAAAGCTGGAGCGTAGGACAATTTTCGAAATGTGAACCGATGAACTTGAATAAAATTAAACGCGCGTGTTTATTGGTGGCGTCATAATACAGCTATTTTGAGATATAAGGCATTCCCATACTAATGCGAGCGAGCGAGAAATTAACTTGCTTCGCTAGCTCGCTGATTTCGTTCGCGCCAATATCTACAGTCGCTCCTTACTAGCTGACACCCACGCGAGGATTTTAATGCTCGCTCGCTTTAGTTTGAGTAATCCTAATTCGTAATATAATGCACCTCTCCAAGCATGCATATTTGTTGTGACCATGTAACAACAATGTTTGCTACATTTACATTAACGCAAGCGATTTCACATTGAAATATATATCGTAAATAAAATGTAGCATACTACACTCAATTCAACGGTGTCCAGACTAACATCAAGTTGGGCTTGAGTTCGTAAACCAACTGAATTAGTGCACATTGTCCGTGGGCGGCGGGCGGATGACGTCGCCGGCACTCTTCGAAGCGTCACTTCGCGAAGTTTACTTTAACACGAACGCGAGCACTATTATTAATATAACCAGCGTAACGGACAGGCATATTATGATGAAGATTTTTTTCTGAAATGATAAAGGAAAAACAAAACGAAATAAAATAGCTGTAATGGAAATGGTCACGTGCCCTATAATCGATAATTTTACAGATAAATTTATTATTAAGAGCAAGGAATTGAGGAATAAACTGTTTTTAACTATTTAACTATTGGACTAACTGGGTACTACAAAATTTATAATTAAATACTTCAGTGCATTACATAAAATAAACAATTGATTACAAAGGAGTGGCTTTAAATAACAAAATTTATATTTTACGAAATATCAATTGCAAAACAAGCATGTCATGCAACAAAACAAATTCATCTCAACAAGGTGCTTTACAATCCGTCACCACACTACAAGATAGCGAACAACATGGTCCATTAATACTTTTATGCGTTTCACAACATCAGGCTATGCACAAAAAGGGCAATGGATAGACCATGTCGTCGTATATCTCTGTTCTTATGCAACATTGCACAGCGTGCTAACAATCATGGAACAAATAATAATCATGGATATGACAGTGAGAAGCGCCCAGTCCACATCAATAAACATTGGTGTCAATAGTAAACCGCATAAGTATTATTTTTTGTCATTATAATTTTTTCATCACTCATTAATACATTAACAAAGAATTATTTGATTCAGTTTCCTCGATTAAACAGTCGTCAATACAAGACTGTCGAATCCACGAGAGAAAATATGCCCTATATTAGAATATGGTTCCATAGAAATGTGAAAATGAAACTAGTTTTTTTTTTATAATTTGACAGCTGTCAGTTGAAAGCGAAACTCCCGGGCCTGAAAAGTATTACTTTCAACCCGCTTCTCAAACAACTTCAGACCTACTTTCAGAGTATGAGTAATGAAAAAGTCATAAACACCACCATTTAATAATGTGAACTTGCATATTATGAAGTTAAAAGCAAAGCTGTAATATAAATATATGTAGGTATAGGTATATTATATTGAGCATTTTTTACCCGTTTTCAATAACTATCACTATTAGTTGCAGTTTTTTTAGAATAGAACCACACAAACACACATACTCCTGCAAAGTAAAACAATTGTATTCATGTAAGCCAACAAAGCACTTATGAATAGTCAGAATCTACAACCGGTTCGGAATTCAACTTCCACTGAGAAGATCCGGCAAGAAACTCGATGGTTACTCTTTTCAATACTATGAAAGATGGTGTACATTATCGAGAACTGCAACATATTGTGAGCAGGCACACATTAAAACTTTGACACTAAAAAGCACTCATTCAGTTGGTAATACTACCAAAACCAAACCTAGTGTGATTGGTTGTAGTTTGGTTTCAGTTTTCATTAGTAGTGTGGGTTGGTTTCATTCTGCAAAACTGTATATGTGTACTATATTATCACTTCTATTCTTGTAAAGGAAAAGGAATCATGGACTTTCGTAATTTCTCAGGCCCCAAAAAGTTTACTGTAAGTAATAAAAATAAAGACTTCTTATTATAAACTACGTTCTTACAATTTAAATAAATGTATGCAATAGAGCTCGTAAGAGAAAGAAATGAATATCGCCAGACTAACACAC
This sequence comes from Notodonta ziczac, assembly GCA_918843915.1. Taxonomy (NCBI): domain Eukaryota; kingdom Metazoa; phylum Arthropoda; class Insecta; order Lepidoptera; family Notodontidae; genus Notodonta; species Notodonta ziczac. The sequence continues at coordinate 9,344,955 of OU974043.1, read as the reverse complement.
CAACTGTATGGTCCCAAACTATGCAACGCTTGTACTATGGGGACCGTACAATGGACTGGAGGCGATCCCAGTGACACCCGCCCAGACTTACTTCAAAACAGAACTTAAGTCCAAGAGCGAACAGGGTTATTGTATTAAAGGTTTGAAATTATTTTCTTTTTCTAATAAGTATAGATAATTTAGATAATAAATAAATATTTCATTAAGTATAATAACTTATTCAAGGAACGTAATTTAAAACTCGTAAGTTATTAGGTAGGGTACCTGTAACTATTGTTTTATATAGAATCGCAGTCATGTTTAAGACTAAATACTTTAACTATGGTTTTATTTCAAATGTATATTACGTTTAGTTATCTTCGTTTTAGGATTTGCGTATTACAGAAATTCGAAATGTTTGTTGCATTCGTAATTATTTTTATCCTTAAATAAATATTTTAAAGCCTAAGTATAAAGAAAATAAAGATTATTCATGCGCATGCTACTGGGGAAGATATGAATAGAACAAGTAAAGTAAGACATTAATTAACTTTTAAGATTTAATTAAATCTGGAAATACTTAATTTAGGTTAATATTGTTACATCAATATAGTTACCTATGTTTTGGAAATAGAAACAAGTGATGCGAGACGTTTCTACGAAGAAATTAGTTGCGGCTCACCCTTATCCGACGATAGAAGGTAGTTATATTTTTTAGTTCCGTGATTGACGGTAGGACGGTGCCTTCGAGTCAGTTGTGTGGCATGCATTACCTTCCGCGCCTTGGCGGCGTACTGGCCCGCCACGATGATCTGCCCGCGGCCAGAGTCCACGTAGTCCGTGGCCTGAGTCACGTGGTACTCGACCCGGTCTATCAGCTCGCCCTGCTCGCGCTAAGGTCAACGGCGCTGGGAGGGAACGGGACCACAGACGTACCATCGCTTACGGCCGATTGGTTCATACGTTTCACACAACCCCATTGTAAAGTATACCGTGTTACAGGAACCGACCGAGGCCGAGCTGGATTGGAACGTTAAGATGTTAACAGGACAGTATTAAAGAACACGGCGAAGTAACATAGCCCCAATTAACATCCTATAGTTAATGATAAATTAAAAGTTTAAAACGTTAAGCACAGACGGAAGTGTTACAGTATTAATGATAGTGTCCAATAAGTATTACATGGTATGTTAACTTTTATGTTTACGACGATAATTTTATAGTAAGTACATCAAAAGCTTGTTACATAATCACATGTGTAAGATACATAAATAGATGATGATTTAGTGTTATATAATATAAACGAATATACCACAAGTATACATTAGGCAAATTACGCACACACCGATGGAACTCATAGATTAGTGACACACAGAATCAGATGCGAAGGTTAGAATAAGAAGCCCATCACCGCACATTAGTATTAGTCGAGCCGTATGATGACAACAGTTAAAGCGAAATAGTGTAGATACAAGGTAGGTAGGACAACAGAACAGACAAACACAGGTGTGAACCAATCACCGTACTCGTCGACGTTAACAAAATGCACGGCACCAACGAGCCAAATCATTCACAACATAACATGGCGGGGTCACGTGACGGACGGGAGGACGCGGGACGGACGGGCACGGGAGGGACAAACAAAACAAAGACAAATTAGTTTAGAATGCATGTGTGTCGCATGTCAACTCACCCGCCGCGCTTTGCTCTGATATTTAAGCGCCTTCTTAGTGTCCTGTGTGGCGGTTTGGACATAGTCCACGGCGTGTTCTACATGATACTCAATGCGGTCGATCATTTCACCCTGTATCCATAATAATAGATTTAGCGGGTTCCGATACGGTGGGCCCATATTCATTTTTGCTACTGGCATATCGAATAACGTCCCTTAGCTAACAACACCGTATAAGTCATGTTTACCAACTTTACAGGAGACGAAAAAAACTGCGCGGTGTTGAGAGGCCAAGTGACTTGCGCGCGGTCACTACTTTTCGGATGACGGCTTCTGATTGGCTGAAATCTATATCATGTGACCAATGGTTAGACGCGCAATGAGCAATTCCATCTGAAGGCATTAAAATGTGAAAGCCGCCAATTTTCGACTTGAGCGGTTTTGTAAGCTAAGGGAAGATAAGTAATGTTGTGTGCAAGCTTATAATCATGACAAAATCGTATAAAAAATGCCATTCTTAAGCTCATTTTTGACTGCAGTATGGATGAGGGTACAATGAGAGTACCTAATAAAAAGTATCCGAGTGAGCGCTTACAAAGTATTATTATGTGACATTTTTCTAGTGGTTACAGTATTTTGAACATAACATGTATAAGCTTTTCTGCAGAATATATTTGCAGTCTCATAGAACAACATTGTAAGCGCACTCCCACGACTCTTATTATAATAACCCTACATACAGCTTGTATTTATGAAAATATTGCATAAATAACGCGACCATTGAACGCATTCGTATGAAAACTGCCACCTATTACCGCTACAGCATAAACTCTCCCAATGCAAGGAGAATTTAGGGCAATCTACCGCGCTGACCTAATGCAATTGGCAAACTTCACACGTTTTTCGAGAGAGGTATGGGTTTCTTCACGATATGTTTTCTTCAACGTTCAACATGGGACTTCCTTGTCAAATGCGTGCGTTCGACCACATGGCTATTAATGCTTATGAATGTTTTTCATAAGCTGTCAAAACTCGTTGTAAACCTCTGGAGGCTTTTAAGGGGAATCTGTCAAGTGTGTGTGTATATATATGACACTTTTATAATTTACCATTGCAGGGCACTTCGCGGTATTATCGTGGACTTCTACGATATATCGTGACGTGGAATGGATTTATAGTTTACATATTGTGGCGGGTATTGCTATTTGCCAGGCTGTGAGCGGGGAAGCGGGACGGGGGGTATACCCGACCGCTACGCGCCTGTCTCTCACTCACACATAAATAAATGAATATCGCCATATGAATATCGACTGACACACCAACTGTATGGTCCCACACTAAGCAAAGCTTGTACTATGGGTACCGTACAATGGACTGGGGGCGATCCCAGTGACACCCAGACCTGGGCAAATTACGAAAAGGCCATTTCCGAAATTCGCCCCGGAGGGAATCGAACCCAAACCCACCCGTTGCAGTGAGCCGAGCGGCCTACCCTCGAACCACTGCGCGAATTCGCCACATATTCCTATTCTCGTACTTCTGGGTGTACTTCGGCCACGGCACTATGTCGTTATAGTCGATGGCAAATGGAAAACAATTCAAAAGCGCCTTCATAAAATTCCACGGAATTTGGGTCCCTATTGTGTCGTGACGATAAAACCGCGCCGTGTGTTTCACCGGTGAATTATAAAAGCGCCTTGTAGTGTTGTGTTGTTTTGTAGTGGTGTAGTGTAGTTGTAGTGTAGTGTGTCATTATGACCTGGCTCTCGACGAGCATCGCCATGTCCATGAACATGTCGTGCAGCTCGCGGATGGAGGTCTCCAGCTTGATGATGTCCGCGTGCCGCGCCTCGATGTCGGCGAGCGTCTGCTTCGCCTGCTGAGTCTCCATTATTATCTGGAATTATCGACGATAGCTTTATACTCCATTTATTATAACATTAGACATAAGAGGCTCGCAGAAGCAGGGATGCAAAACATTTTATTTCCAAGTCAAAACAACTTTTATTTAGAGTTACTACATTAAAATTGTTTGAACATTACTTTTGATAGGAAAACAGTAACAAGTAACAATTAAATCACGAAAATTCGACAACAATAACAAACAAGGTATTCACAGGAACTTAGAGTGCAGGCGAATGACTCAATGACAAACACTGACAGCACATTATTTACGTCAATTTCATAGATAACATAGTCCGACAAAATTAGAAATACCCTGCTGTCATAACCTCTGAAAGGATTAGGTAACATTTTAGATTTGGTAGGATTATAGTGAAACGAAAAACGTTCCCGGTATGTTCACCCATGCTTCTTTTAGGTTTTTAGCATCGACACTAATTTTAAATTGTAATGAAATAATAATTATTTAAATGAAAGTCAATATATTTAATAAGATAAATAATTAATATTATTACAGTTAAGTGTGACAAGCTGGTATATAAATAGATTATAATAAATTCGACGTCAATCGTAACTGCAACTCGTTAATTGTACTTTTATTACAAAGTGGACACTAAAACTAACCTTTTTTAACTTCTGTCTAATGCTATAACAAATGGAGTACTCCATTTATTATAACATTAGACATAAGAGGCTCGCAGAAGCAGGGATGCAAAACATTTTATTTCCAAGTCAAAACAACTTTTATTTAGAGTTACTACATTAAAATTGTTTGAACATTACTTTTGATAGGAAAACAGTAACAAGTAACAATTAAATCACGAAAATTCGACAACAATAACAAACAAGGTATTCACAGGAACTTAGAGTGCAGGCGAATGACTCAATGACAAACACTGACAGCACATTATTTACGTCAATTTCATAGATAACATAGTCCGACAAAATTAGAAATACCCTGCTGTCATAACCTCTGAAAGGATTAGGTAACATTTTAGATTTGGTAGGATTATAGTGAAACGAAAAACGTTCCCGGTATGTTCACCCATGCTTCTTTTAGGTTTTTAGCATCGACACTAATTTTAAATTGTAATGAAATAATAATTATTTAAATGAAAGTCAATATATTTAATAAGATAAATAATTAATATTATTACAGTTAAGTGTGACAAGCTGGTATATAAATAGATTATAATAAATTCGACGTCAATCGTAACTGCAACTCGTTAATTGTACTTTTATTACAAAGTGGACACTAAAACTAACCTTTTTTAACTTCTGTCTAATGCTATAACAAATGGAGTATAGAATATTATACTTTCTCGTATTCCGAACAACATTTCTTCTCAAATTCTTAGTAATATGTTATGTATGTTCACCTACTAATGTGCGCTTCTGTGATTCATATGAGATCTCAATAACAAATCGTGAAAGTGCTAGGAAGAATAATAACATGATAATGGTACTATTGTCATCATAGAAAGCCATGGCTATTAGAACATTTTTTGTAACCCCCTCTGACTTTGAAAGTTAGTAATAAATCAGTTTTTTCGAGTCTTACTGTCTGTAAAATCAGTATAAAAATAGTCAGAGGGGGATTCAAAAAATGATCGAATTAGTAAAAAATGCAACGTCTTTATGATAATTAAATTTTCAAAAAAAGTAAAAGCAGACAAACACGCTAGCATTTGCCCGCGAGTTCGTTCGCGCTGATAAGATAATGCCGCCATATTTTATTATTATGGCGGTCCTTTAATTATAGTTAAAATCCGGCTAAGTGCATGTCGGACCACGCATACTATAGCGGGCTGATGAAGATGGCAGTATTTTTAGAGTTTTATTCGTGATCCGACGACTACAGAACTGGCATCAATGTGCACTTTAAAAACGAATAAAGAGACGGTTCATGAATGATGTAAGCAAGCGACCTGCAAAGTATTCTTTTTATTCCCACATGTGCCGCATAGGACTTAAGCTGCCGGCGAGAACTTTCAATCCACAGGGATTGACTACTGCTGTCTAATATGTATATAAAATTCTCGTATCGCGGTATTTGTTGCTCCTCCGAAACGGCTCGACCGATTTTCATGAAATTTTGTGTGCATATCGGGTAGGTCTGAGAATCGGTCAACATCTATTTTTCATACCCCTAAATCTTACGATGGTCTACCCGTCCCGAACGTTTGCCGGGACAGCTGGTAGGACTATAAATTCACCAGGGAAACGAGATTGGAGTTGCATATTACTCTTGTAGATTACACTGGTTGTAAGGATTCCTTTTGGGTATGATACGCATTTTTAATACGCACATAATAAAGGAGCAAGGCTATACAAAATATAACATAATTATTGAAGCGAAGCTTTTGTACGGACGTTCGGTGCACACGCCGCGCAGCCACTCTATTCGTGCTAAGCCTCAGTAGTTTTACACGATAAATGTATAGGTATACAGAGTGGCAGCTGCGGCGCCCTACTCTTGATACTATGTATAAAGCTTCGCTTCTTTCAGGCATCCCTAGACGGCACTGTTTTTTTAATAGATAACCGTCACATATTATCTTTGCGAGCATTTATTCCAAAATTACGTTCTGTGAACGCAGGTCAACTAGTCCCGCAGCAGTATGCATATTATTTGGGTCAGGCCCCAGATGTGTAGTTTGTGAATAATGGGCTCCAATATGTCCGAGTTCTAATTTAGGCGTGCCCTGTCTGTATCTGACATTTGTGTGTTCTGTTCGAACATCTCGAACTGTTATATATGAAAATAGCTTTCTCAGCGCATTCAAATCGTTTATTACTGCTGATTTTAATCCGGCTGGATAACTAGTACTTACTTTATCTATCAAAAAAATACACTGCTGTTTAGGAGCTTTGAGCAAACTTGCAAAGCATTTACGTTCTGAATGCAGTTTGATGGAATTAAACGTATTCGTACGCATTAAGCGATATTCCATTATTAAGAACCATTGTCACAATGTAATTACTTCTCCAGCACGTTCTAGAGGAGCGACACACGCTTGACATGCAATTTTGTCATCTAGGGAGCATAGCAACCGGACATAATAATAATAATCATCATCTGAATGGAATAGTTTTGCAGCATAGGGTTCAAGAAAAAATAAATATTTTTCAATGGAAAAAAAATAACTCTAGGCCCCTTATTATTAAATGCGGTTAAGCGATTGTATGTTAGTAGTAGTGTAGTTATACCATGCTTTGTCTTCTTTTTTCGAATGTAAAATTACTGATGACATAAAGATATAATTCGGTGTTTAACTATTCGCCCGCTATACCACGTTTAGTAATAAGGGTTAGGGCCTATGCACACCACGTTTTTTAAACGCACCGCCGACGCGCGTTTGTAGCGATACAGAAGCGATACGCATGCTAGTCAGACGCAGCCTGACGACTTTGACCTGACGTTTCTAAAACGCGCGTCAACGGCGCGATTAAAAAACGTGGTGTGCACAGGCTCTCAGGGGTCTAACCACAGATATAGATTTACATAGATAACGCAAGTATCACGATTTGTATTGAAACCAAGCGTACCGAATTTTTAACACCTACTGTGACGTCATTAGTGACGGAAAATCCAAACCACTTCAAAGACACCGATGCCGCCGATGCCCCTCCGCCCGCTACGATTCTCTCGAGTGATTATCTCGCTCATACTTATTTTTGTTATATCTGAAGCCGCGTGGACTGCAAGTTAACGGCGACCAACCTTGACGCTTGGTCGGGGTTTCGTACACGCGAAGTACATGCATTTGCGTTATCTATGCAAATCTATATCTGTGAGTCTAACATTGAAAAAGTTTGGGAAAAGCTGTAAAAGAAGGTAAACTCACCCCCTGAGTGAATACGGCCGAGTTCCCCTGCTCGAGCATCTCCTCGAGCTCGTCGTCGGTGGTGGCGCGGCCGGTGATCTCCAGCTGCCGCTGTATCCTGCTCTTGCACCGGTCCCGGTAGTCGGTCTGCGTGCGGTTGTACTCCGTCATCACCTCGACGAACTTGCGCGACAGCGTCGAGTGCTGCGTCTTTCTTATCCTCAGATCGGCGGACGATTTATTAGAGTGCTCCTCTTGTTCGATGTTCTGCTCTATGTCTGCGGGTCAAAGTAACATTTGCTCTGTACGTGGATATAATTCAAAATTTAAATCGTTTATTATTGTTTAAGTCTAGGGCGGCATTTACATATTGATAGCATATTAAATCTAGAACCGGATCGGAACGTGACCTCAGCTGAAAAGTTCCGGCAGGAAACTTAACAGGCTTGTCTTTACAGTAATTTAAAAAATCTAACTTTGCTTATATTTAATACAAACAATACTTTGTTGTAATAGCTTCAATGTGTTGCTTTCCAGAATGACGAGTAGTCCATTAAAGTATTTGGATTAGTAACGCAAGACACGCTACGACCATTATTATCAACATAAGATGTATGTAATAAATAATGTCATCACAAAGCGGAAAGACAATATAATACGATTCTGGCTACCCTACTATTTTAATTTAATTTGTTCAACATAGCAACGGCACTTTAAACGAAGTAAATTTTTCAATACGATAATTAACCTAAAGTAAAGGAATATAGGCTTTAAAATTCTACGAAGCTAAACCGCCGCAGAGCGCATTGTATAAGACATAAATAATACAAGAAGGAACAAAGAAAAGCACTAACGCTAAAAGTTAAGACGCGTTAGTTCACTTACGTTTTAACTTTCCTCTGACTTTGTTGGCAGTTTTCTTAACGTCGGCCATGAGATCTTCCAGTTCATGCTTTGTTTCTGTAAAATAAAACGGGATTAATTCCGAAACTGTCTTCATTTCGCGTTCACTCGCACATAATACTCTCCAGTCACACGATATCATTTGAAGTACAAATTGTTTTGCGAGGGCGTACTAACTGTATTAAAACAAACGAATTCCTCGTAACTATAAATACTTAGTTCACACATTTAGAGTTAAAATAAAGCGGACACATAACATAATAACAATAATAACAAATCTAATATCCTGATTTGGTACCCCAACTATCAATGTGCTAGAGAGTTTTAGCTAATTGAATTATGAGTTACAAACGCTGAGTAGGTAGCTGCATGTATTTTTCAAGTTGGCCAAAGTAGGTAACTTTATATGGGTCTGGTCCCGCCACACACTCTACTGTTACTCCTGTATACCAGGATCGACTATGGTGACCAATATTGACGTCGAGGTTTAACCCTCGACGAATCCCGGAGAAAAGTTAAATTGTCTTGGAACCCGCACGAATTTAATCGAAAGAAATAATAGGAGTTGGAATAAAAAATTACCACTTCCCTCCGGTGCAAAGCGGGGTACAAAAAATTGCTGGTAAGGGCTGATTGCCATAGAAGCAAGACTGGTACAGCTGGTTGAAGACCAGTTGTAAGGCACCACGGATCGTAATTCGACTAATTGGACCTAAACTCGTGAGCTGATTATATTTGATCCCAATAATAGCAGTGATAGCCGATTGGTTTAGCACGCGTCTTGCGGGCTACCAGGTCTCGGGTTCAAACCCCGACTAGAACCTCAGGATTTTTCTAAATCTATGTGCGAATCATAATTTCTATATGATTATCACTTGCTTACGGTGAAGGAAAACATCGTGATGAAACCTGCATGTCTTAGAAGATTTAACCAATTTTCGAAAGACATGTGAAATCCGCCAACCCGCACTGGGCCAGCGTGGAGGATTTTGGCCCTATGGAATCCCCCTCGTGTTGAGGGGAGGCCCTTGCCCAGGAGTGGGACGTCAAAAACGGCTAAAATTATTATAATAATAGGTATGGCAAAAGCGCTTGAACGCACGGATATTGTCCCGGAAGTATGTACCTACTCCTTTCATTATTTTATACTCGGGATACAAGCGGAGACCCGCCATATATTAAACAGTTACCGTAGCCTATATAAAGCTTACAATACCAAAGGCGTTGCTCGTATGATGCTGACATTCTGGGCGGGTAGGCAAAAGAGCACGGGGATTGGACGCTGATCTTTTGTGAGATTGTGGTACTACCCATGTCGAGACAATCCGTATATGAGCTTGCTACAGCAAAGATCTACCAGTCATTTATTTGTTGGCTTGTTGCGCGACACAAAACACAATTTGTTGTAAACAAACAACAATTGGCTACGCGGGCAGATGGGTCGGTAATGAAGTAACATCGTTCGTTACGCTCCGACCTGGAACTTCTAAGCTCCTATATCACCACATTTTGCTCTTCGGGAAGTAATCATCTTAATAACAACGCAACGTTCTCCACGAACATGATGTTTAACGAAGTAATACAATATTATTATGAGTATATCTAGACGATATTATGGTATACGGGCATAATAAATAGGACTAGATATCCGTACAAAACTAACGCATTTCATTTCATAACTTTTACTCACGCAATAGAATGTTTAGCATTTTGTTAGAATACTTTTTGTTAATCTATACTCGGGAACCACTTACGAAACTGTCTAAAGCAGATAATGTACAGGATGTTACAAAAGTCCGAAATAACATTTAGGGGTTTAGATCTGGCAAAGAATTAAATGGTTTAAGTATTTCAGTTCATATATAAAGTAGCATGCACTTTTTTTTTCTTATATATTCATGAGTGCTACTCGTAAATGCAGTTAACAATGTTTTCTAGACCATTGGATATGTTCTAACACGAAAATTAAATGGCTCTTATCTCTGAAAACATGAAAATTACGTATAGTCTAACTTCACTAGGCATATCAGCTATAGTAATGTATCTTAATTATTTTTCCGGACTTTGAAACACCCTGTATTTTCTCTCAAAGGTAGTACATGTATAAAGTTTAAGACGTGCTGTATCATTTTCCTTGCGAAAATCCCCCTCGCTGTATCGAGAACAATTTCCCTTCGTATCACCATAACGACTTTTCCTGTGTATCACGACCCGGAAATTGCACTTCCTCGAACGAGTATGCGATTGAAATATTTACGAAAATAGTACTTAATCGATTTATTAGGTAGGCAGGCTCGTGGTAAGAGTTCTAGTGTTACTAAATATGTATATTGTAAATCACGGACCAAACACCATTTAGAGTCCGCACCCTATGTCAAGTTTCCGAAACACATACGGTTAATAAGGTGTATAAGATTATCGATCAACCAATCACAACTCATTATTATTTTCGATTGACCAATGACAATGCGTTGCCGCCGCTCCCGCCGCGCAACTATTTTCGGAATTGTTTTCATACAAGTTATTCCCAGTGCGAGTCCAAAGGGTATCTGGTTCGTGATTTAAATATTTCAACGGCAGGTGGTTGCCCTGGCGGGTTTAGTGCACTTAGCGGGGAATTTTCATAATCTCATTGACATGTACAAACCTAAATTATAAATTGATAAATTGTCCAAGTTGAGTGGAGGACTGAATATTCAGTCAATGTTCAGTATGGTTGAATTGCGATATACGCGGGCGTGAACGGAAATCCGCTCTCTTTTCACGAAAATAACTTCGACGCGATTTGAATGGGATCAAGAAGGTTCGGATAAAAGGCTTACTCCTAGACTTTGGAAAAATGAAATAGTCGATATGAAAGTACATAAATTATTCGGGGACACACTTTTTTACACTAGCAACAGCAGGTTTCAACATTGAAAATGTTTTTTTTTGTTCTTTAATAAATTTATACCATATTTTAAATGTATTATTGCATCATGGCGGCGTTTAAAATACTTATATTCACCCCCAGTGTCCATAGAGTTATGATCAAGGACCACATAAATGCCAAATCTAACCACGTTCTCAATAAGAAGATTAGCAGTACCTCGGATCAGTAGTAATTTTGGATTGGACTTAACAAACACGCATATCTGTAAAAGCTTTATACAGTGGTTCTGCGGAAAGTTTGTACCTCCCACAAACATAATCCAGAGCAAGTCCATGCTGAATAAACATAGTAGAGCGTCGTGCAAACAGCCGCCTGTTGGATATTCTTCCCGGGCGTTGTACGAGAGCGCAATCCCCTGCGAGGTATTATCACCTGCCGGCGGCTAGTGCTATAAAAGTTAAAGCCGAGTCCGAATCCCTTCCATGGCTGAAATTAGGGTCGTTTGTAGACACTCCGGCACTTCGGGTGATATCACTACGCACCTTTATTATGTCGTGTATGGTATTTGGAAGGAACTCTTTATGTAGGTTAAGCTATGTTTCTGTACAACTAGAAATAGATTTGTATTTTAATAAACTGATATTTTAGTACGAATACCAAGAAAAATGTACGATAATAGAATCTTGAAAATCAATTTTATAAAGAGCCCCGCCGATATTACCTTTTAAAATACCTTTTCATTCAGATGGGAATTCATTGAAATAACTCACCGGGTGGATCGGTGTAGACAACGCGAAAAATAATCGCAAAAGAAACCTAATTCCCCGATTCATGTTGAAATTGATCCTTTATTCTAACATCGTCTACGTAATGTAATAGAATTCATTCATCTCCACGAGCCTCACATCAGTTTAATAACATAGGATAATTTGTTACCTCGCGCAGATAAATGTTATCTTATCTGCTGACATAATTAATTGTTTATCACTTGTTTATAATACTTTGAGTGAATCAAACATAAATGATTACGTTGGGTAACAACAACATCTAAATTGTAGTAATTGGTAAAATCAACTCTTAATTTTGCAAACGGTTGGTGAACATTGTCAAAATCAAAAATAGCACCTAATTTAAATGTTAATGTGTGTGATATTTGAAAACCCAAAAATATTCAACTATTTATGTCGCAGACAGTACGTAGTCATACTTATACAGAAAAAAAAACAATTATAAACATTTGGCAATAGTTTATTTAAGGCTATAGTCGCGTTTGGTGATAGAGCACGTTGTCCAACATGCCGTGTTATTTGTAACTCTGTTGCCTCCCCCCAAAAAGATCAATTTCATTCACACAACTCATTCATAACCCGCACCATCAATCGTGCTTCGTTTGTTTTCTCCACTTACGTCTTCTTCGTTCAAGATTTCCTGACATACTACTTATATATATCCTTTACTCCGCCATTACTTAGCAACATTATGGCAGCCTCTCTCAACACAAAATTCCGCCACATTTTTCTCCATATGCGTGGGAATGAATATAAATTCTAAAAATATGTTTGCTGTTACGTGAGTAGATAAAATGCACAGAGACTGCCGTGTAGCCGGTGAGGTGACTCGTTTGACGCGAAATAAATGGAGCAACATACGCCCTACAGGAATTTGTGAAAAATCTTCTTAAGCCGACTCCTCCCATTCATCATTCGTGCGGGTTCCAAGACAATTTAGCTACCAATCTCCGGCGTCATCTTTGGACACCATTTCATTGGTATTCAATTGGTTTTAATTTAGCAGACCTGGGAGCCAGGAGTAACTGTGGTGGGAACGTGAGGCGGGCCTAGTTCCATTCAAATATTTCACAATAATATTGTGTCGTATTGTCCAAACAGAATTGGTACTTAAAACTTAATACAAATACACTTAATCCAATATTAACCATCATCCCTATTTATCAGTGTTACCAAATGACCCCCTTTCAATTTATTCAAGTAATGACTCCAATAACTTGTAGATAACGTTTAAATTACTGACTTGAATAGCCTCAATTAGTAGGTTTGAAGGGTGCAAACTGGACTACTTTAATATAATAAACGTATAAAGCGTTATCGTGAGCTTGTTCGATATTAACGACAGCTACGATGGCTTATTCGAGGCTATTTAGGCCGGGTCAATGGCTAATCGTGAGTATTCGTGACGCTCCTGGCGAGGGCTCGCTGTTGTCAAGTGGAGCTATAACAGCGTCGAGTTATAACAGCTCTTCGAATATTGTCACTACCTTTATGTGATTATTATTTATAATCGTTTAACAACAGACACTTATCATCCTGCGCGTGTCAATTACATTTTAATTTTATTCAAACCTTAAATTAGGTAAAATGGCACGGGAATATTTAACAGCTTTTTTAGGAAGCGGGGTGTAAATGGAAACAGGGTTAGGGCAGGGTTAGTTTTCGTCGTTGGAATAAATAATTAATTAATCAAGCTACGAAGTGGTGTAGTTTAACTATACCTTTGTGTTTATTATTGTAACTAAGTACAGTCAGTGACATGTTGCTCAACATTCTCATATGTTCAATCGGTAAACCTCAAGTGTCAAACATTTTTAATACTTTCAATAATTTCAAATAATAGCAATATATTGTTTGTGATCTAAACGTTTAAACATTGAGATCACGAAAATATGGATTTGCTGCAAATATAAGAGTGCAAGCTTTTGGAAAAAACTGGGGATCTTCGGCGATTTATGTTGCTGATTGCACCTCCATGCTAGCAACTACACACTTATACACACGTATTACTTAAGGCTAAAGCGCCCACCTAGCCCGCGAAATTCAATTTTTTTGAGGCTTTTTTGAAATTTTTCAAAATCTGACAATAATAAAAGGCACATTTTGTAATTCGCGACAAAGACCGTGTGCAGTGCATTTATTAATATATCCAACTTACTCTAAAACATTTCAAGAACGACAGCTATCCAGATAATCTGGCAATTTTTGTATATTTAGTGATTAACTAGTATCATATCCACCGCGATAATATTTAGAGTAAAATAAATGTATTAATAAACGCACTGCATACTGTGTTTGTCGCAAATCACAAAATGTTGTCTTAAATGTTTTCAGATTTTAGATAAACTATAAAAATACTCGAAAATTTTGAATTTCGCGGGCTAGAAAGGCGCCTTCACCTTAACTCAAAATATTCTCCAGAAACTGAATTTCCTTTAGAGCATACCCACCTAATTGTAAGTATTCTTTCAACCTACTCATGGTGACATACACACACAAACAAAAAACAACTAAAAGCAATATCAAAAAACATAAATGCGGCTTCAGAATAATCTGCGTTTCCGATGAAAATAAGTAAGACTGAAGACGCCCCCACGTTTGCGTAAATGCCACCAAGGAACGCCCTTTCAATGAATGTGTGGGTATTCTGCGAAATATCTAACGAGACCAGCCCACGCCGCGCCACCAACAGCAATACCGATAAGCCATGAGCATGGCGAGGTCTATGGACTTAGATATTTTTAGAAATACTCCGTGAGAACACGCGTGGGCTGTCCATTTGAATCTTAAAATAAAATTACTTCAGTAAGTACATAGTTGTATTTCACAAGCACGCGGCGAAATGATTAAATTCGACGACTTTTATTGGAGTTTACTACCAGATTAAATCGCACTCTATAATAAACAATCTTATATAAAACCTGAAACATGTCAAGTACGTAACTCAGTAAGCGCCATTTTAATACAATATACGAAATAAACGGGACATTTAAGTTGGCAAGGCTGAAATATACGGTAACAAAGGAAACGGAATAAGTAGGTCCTGAATAAATTTTGATTAAACTGACACAGGAAATTTTCATAAATTCGGATTAGATTTGGTTGGGTTATAATTCGAATTAATACATTTTACGTTTGAAATACATACTTACACTTTATATTTTAAGCTTTCAGAACCTACATAGAAGAATTAAATTGTATTGCAGATGTAAACTCACTTTCATCTGATTGCGGTGCTGATAGGATGGCACTGTGCTTCTTCTTAACCTCCTCGACGTTGGCCTGAATCTTGTCTATCATTTCTCGTATCTCCTCCACCTAGACATAAATATAAAGAGTTATTTTAAAAATATTGAACCCAATTTGTAGTAGCGATAAATGCCGGTTGGTAATCTGGACGAAGAGTTCAGGTATCAAGGAGAGAACTTCCAAGCTTTAAAGGAAAAAAATCTCGAACCTGAACCAAATCAGAATCTAATTAAGATTTACTTAATTAATGTATAGTATTACCTTCGGCCTGAATCCCCCTCGCACTGAGAGGAGGACAGTCGCGACCAGGAGTGGGACATTAAAACATATTTTTTCTAACGTACATCATTTTTTAAGTTGAGGCTAACTAACAAAAAAATATGGAATAAAATTCCCAGAATAATTGAAAGCCTTTTGCGGTTAGCATATTACAATGTAACAATTCATCATATTATGTTTCATTATTGTGACGACCGCTTGGCGCAGTGGTTTGGGCGTAGGCCGTTTGACTCATTGCACCGGGTGGTTGCGGGTTCGATGCAAATCGGGGCAAATTTCGGAAATGGTCTCCTCGTAATTTGCCCAGATCTGGGTGTCACTGGGATCGCCTCCAGTCCATTGTACGGTACCCATAGTACAAGCTTTGCTTAGTTTGGGATCATACAAGTGGTGTGTCAGTCTGGCGATATTTATTTATTTATTCTTATTATACGTGCATAATATTGCAACAAAGTGTGCTACGGCACCTAATTAATTATCTAGCCATCGCCTGACCAGTCGTCTTTCAGCACATAGTTAATTACTCTTCAGGCCTAATGGGGCTTTTTCCGCGGTGCAGTCCGCCGTTTATCTCTGTATCACGGCTTAAAGAACGTCCCCGAGTCTAGCCGGCGCGGCGGCGTCGCTGCCTGCTGCTGGCATGGAGCCAGCAGATACACCCTGACATAACCTACTTATTTCATACAATTTATAGCATAGAGGAAGAAGAAATTGTTACCGAGTCGCTGTTAACATTTTGAAAGCTGAGAAAACTAGATACACGCATATACCTTTGTATTTCAGTGAATGGGATGCATGAAGAATCTTAATCTTGTCCAGTGATCGGTTTTTAGTTCGACCAGCACCAATGTTTTGTTCCAATTAAAAAATAGTTTAAGTGGTTGTGGCAGATTATTAGCATAATAATAACCAGAGTGAGATGTCTCCAACGTCGATATTTGATTATGTGCTGTAAAGGTCATTAAAAATGGTAGACTTGGCTATCCTTTACGAGTGTAGATATCGCTGTACTTTTATTGATATTCGTTTTCTAAGCATTATACGATACAACGAACGTATAGAGCATACATAAAATAATTATTAGTATCTTATATTATGCACTTGAGATTCGAAGCCACTTTAGACACCAAGTTCAAAAATCATTTCAGTTACCTTCCCACTATCTTTCGAAATATGTATTAAGTACCTTCCATTCTTGTTCTAACGCTGGTTGGTGATTTCTTATATATTGTCAGCCCGAAGTATCATTTTGTAGTCCCATATTGCTGAGTATCAGATTGTGGTATAATATTGTCCCCATTAGTCACTTTGAGGAAAATAACACGAACAATATTTCAAAACAATAAATAAGCAGAAAACTATAATATAGTTTTGAAAAACAAAATCAAGTACAGTGGCGTTATTTTTTTGCCGTTAGTAGCCGGGTATAAACCGGGTATAAACTGACTAACCGACTACAGAAAAAAAAAATCCTTTTGCTGATTTTGAATACACGAAATAGTTTTGGTGTTGCGTGAATATTCAGAACTAAAAGTATAAGTTGAGAGAATTTGTGCTGTTGCGGATCATGAAATTGGATTGACACTCAATCTTTAAGAACCTTTTCAAACTGTCCCAATCGATAATGACGATAGTAAACATAATTTATTCTGTACTTATTCAATATTTCATTATGAATGCCTAATACATTGTACCAGAACGATTAAGGATGCACACAATATCGATGAATCACTGGAAATAACGTCCGAATGAGCTGAGAAAAATATTCACAAGACCATACAGTTGGTGTGTCAGTCTGGCGAGATTTATTTATTTATACTATTACTATTAATTCTAATGCACGAAGCAAGTATCTAAAATTGTTATCGATAAATAAATACACAATTGTATGTTTAGCGTAATGTCTAGAATAGAAACAATACTATTTTGTGTTATATATTTGGATTCCCCCATTTAATCAGACTTATCGATATCTAAATAGTAAAGTTCACGGCCGGCCTCGCGATTGGCTAGATTGGGAGACGATCGTGCTCGACTCGTGCGACACTTCTGACTCACTAATTAATCAGATTACTCCGATAACGGATATCGTCGCCGCGGCGGTCGATAAACGACGACATGCCGATGCTCCGCCATTGTTTCATAAAAGCTGCAGGGTTAAATTAAATTACCGAGAGTTGTTCCAAAATAGAATAAAGAGGAGAAGGCCGTAGCGTAGGATGCACTCTGAATTATGATGAAGTTTATGGAACTCGACCGTGGTTTACGTAGTATTGAACTTTCTTCCTACATAATTGTTCACACCACAAATTTTCCACAAACTCACAGCGAAGCAACACATAGATTAATATACATTCCTTAGCAAATTTCGTTGCGCCGTTTTTGACAATAGTCTAGACTAGGGCAGCTGCTAATTACAAGCATTAAAACATTTAATATCCCATAAATATTATTAATGAATTAAGAAAATACAGAAGAAAATCTCACCAAAGGAGTAATTTGATTTTACGCTTCAATAAGGAACACATTAAGGAACAGATTAAAAAAGGACTGATATTAGAATTATAATATATTCAATCACATTCATACAAATCCGATATGTTCCGTAACCTAAATAATTTACTTTTTATATCGTTTCGTTGCTTTGAATAAAAAAGTCTCTGATGAGAAGGAAACGAGAGCCATTAATTTTGCTGCGGAGTATTGTAACTGGCAGATAGTATGGAAGCTAAATGGAGCACATAATGTACCGGCAGATTGTGGTTTGCTTTAGATATGAAATGCAGTACTAATAATTTGATTGTAAGTTCAATTATTGCAGATCCATTGTGTTGCTATAATTCCGATTACGGTAGTCATGAGTTTATTGAAACAGTAAATTCAGATTACGCGCAATTGTGATATTCAGTTCTGGGCCCTAACCACGCTAGCTACTCAAATCGTAATTGAAAAGCAAACGCTCGCGATTACGTTTCAAACGCTCCGCTTTTGACGTTTTGCTGACACGTGCTTCACGATTTCTACTGACATTGATATGGTGTCACCAAAACGTCAAAAGCGGAGCGTTTGAAACGTAATCGCGAGCGTTTGCTTTTCTATTACGATTTGAGTAGCTAGCGTGGTTAGTGCCCTGGTCTCTCCGGAAAATCATGTGAGTTTAAGCTGTAAGTAAGTTCGCTAAAGATGCGATGGAAAGTAAAACTTGTTATTTTTTCAGTTACTGCAATCTCGCCCTTCTTTTGCTACGACTCATGCAGCTAGCTGTTGAAAATGAACAGCAAAAGTTTTACTCATTTGTAGGGTATGACGAATTGACGTGACGTGTGACGTTTCTACTCACCCATACCCTTGCTGCGGCAACGGCATTGCTTTCCGCAGCAGACGGCCACGTTAACACATCTCTTTTACACACACAAATAATAACGTGCAAATGAATTGCACGATTATGATGAATACCAAGCACAGGCGGAATATTTATGGCACTCTGTTGTGTTGTGAATTAAACGGAAAGGCGTGAAGTATTCACGTCACGAAATGGGAGTTGACGACGAGACGCATTTTTTATTGTTATATTAGAGAAAAAAGTTGAGGAAAGAAAGGGAAATTAGGCAGCTCCCTCGGGCAGCGAAGTTTCTCGTTTAGGGGCCGTGCGCCAGTTTAGAAAACTGACAAAATGTTTTGTCAACCAACAATTTATTTGCAACTAGAGTAACTACACCATTTCCTACCTCCCCAGTATTTTACAAATTTAATTTCGCTGATGTAATATAACTAGCCATATGAACTTTGAGACTTTATATGGGTACGGACAAAAGAGAAAGCCTTGAAGAAGGGAAGGCCAAGACACGGCCTTCATGCCCAGATTTGTATGCCAATGATACAGGGTGTTTTAAACGCCCGAAATAGGTTATAATATAGGGATATATGTATACGGTAGCTGATATACTGATATGATAGGTATGCTTAGTGAAGACCAACTATACTCAACTTTATTTTCCAATTGACAGCTTTGGAATATTTGTCATTACTTTCGTGTTACGGCCTTATATTCTGCATTTACGAGTAGCACCCATCAATATTCAAGTAAAAGTTAATATTTTGCAGAGCACCTACTTAGAATAGGACATTTATTGTTTATAAATTATTGAAAAAACTTTTATTCTATCTAATATTTACATAATTAATAAAAAATAATTTTAGCCCTTTTGACGACCCACTCCTGGGCACGGGCCTCCCCTCAACACGAGGGGGATTCAGGCCAAAATCCACCACGCTGGCCCAGTGCGCTTTGGCGGATTAATATTTACATTATGGCCAGGAAATAGTGTTAATAACACATAAATAAAATACACGATAACTAGCTAATTATCGAGTGGCCAACTCAAACATACGTAAGCCTATGTGGAACGACTGCATAACATGGGAAATATAATTAAACAGTATGGCAATTTTATAACAAAACAAAGCATGTTCCCACAACATAATTGAAGTAGCCGCACATGATAATATCGATTTCAGTAATACCTCAACCCCCTTGTAAGACTTAAATGTGGGAGTTCGCAGGAAAATTACCTGCCCACTCACTACTGTTCGCAATTGCCAATTAGTTGCAGACACCAATTAAGCGCGAATAGATAACAGACAGATTAGTGTGGAAGCTGCGATAAATTAAGAAGTTTTAGTTGTTATAATTATTAATATTAAAGGATTATTCACTAGTATTTTAAATGAAGAGCAATTAAAAGGTATAGCTATTATTTTGTAATTAAGAAGTAACATAAGTACATTCAATATATTCCAGATATACTATAGCTTCAGACAAAACATTATTACGTTTAAGTCAGTGAATTCACGAACTAAGTTATGTCTATACATCCTTATACAAACGTGACAGAATATAAAAGTTCATTTTATTTACGGAAAAAAATATGAAATTTATTTTTCGGATAATAATTTACGCAATATTTTATCCAAACAAGACCGGTGTCACGTGGTTATACAGTCCAGACTGAATAAAATTGTAATCAATCATAGGGACCTCGGAATATAACGCGAATAACGGAATATAAATATGTCTACGGGAGTAACTTCGACCGGCGGGTAATGTTTGGGGTGACTGGCGTTCATCAGCTCCCAATGGATTAGCCAAGTATCACGTAAGCAAGCATTGTCTACGGCTCAGATTAACGCAGATGGAGCAAACGCAACAAACGATGTGAAGCCACATAGCATTAAATGTGTGCGTGACAACTAGGAGCGGCACTGTAGGGACACGTACATCTGTGTGCGTGTAAAGTTGCCAGATATTGGGAAACGAACTCCCATAATTTTTCCGATTGTTCTCAGTAGTACTAATGTTACAAATTGGACATGGTCTTTCGCAATTTAGGTACTTAAGTAGTAGGTATTTGAACAGAATAATACTAATAAAATAAAATAAACTTAGTATTTATTTTTACTGCAAATCGATATTTGAAGATCTCTGCATTATCACTCAAGAACATTATAACATTAAAGATTTTTGGATGTCTTTATAAGCATAATTAGGTACATTAAATTGAAAAAAGTTATTAATTTAAAATATTTATTACAAATTAAAAGTTATTCCCATATATTATTTCCATAATATATAAATGTATAAATTAATCATCTTTCTACACCCCATGCACATTTCCCTAATTCAAGGAAACTTATTTCGATGTAAATTGGCAACACCAACCAATTACTACCAAAATTTTGTGTTCCGAGTGAGCGATATCAAATTGTGGGTAAATAAATTACAAAACTATAAAATAAACAATAGTTACCTGTGGAAAGATATGCCATCTGCTTTCTTTTGTTTTTGTGAACAACTTTTACATTTTTTAATTACGCAAGACGGCATTTTCAAAATAAAACAACTAACCACCTTTGACGTCTAAGCGCTGTGACGCGAAGTTCAGTACTGACGCGAGATTGTATTCGCTTTGTAATTTGTATTTGCTTTGGTGGACACACTTTTGTGTTCTAGGCGCGTCATCTGCGTATTCTTTAATCTGAGGTCTACGGTTACAGCCCAAAGTCCACTAATTGCCTCTTTTACCCCTAATATGAGGTTGTTAGGGGTAAAAGAGGCAATTAGTTGCAGAGGTAGAGTTGCTGTTCTGGTAGAGGTACGAGTACCAGAACAGCAACTCTACTTCAAAGAACATTCCGATTTTGCGGTGCAGTATCATAATGCGATGAAAAGTCGTCGTTACGTAAAAATAACCAAACTTTTATGAGTATTTATGTATGTTAGGGACCAACCAACCACTGGAGACCGTACTGGAAATAACTTGCAACAAAGGAATTCCGAAAAAGTTGCGGGGCGGGTGCGGGCGGCTCCACCATTGTGATTGGGCGGGATCTGAGTTAACACTTTGTAATTGGTCTGTCGAAAATATTCTTGGATTGTAATTGGTACATTGTAAATCTAATAAGCCAGATTAGGCATATGAGTTTCGGAAACGTTTGCCCAAACATTAATCATTGAATGCAATTCATAAGACATATTACATACTGATGCTATTTTTGTCTCCCCTTTGCACCGGAGGGAAGTGGAATTTTTTTCTTGCACCTCCTCCTATTATTTATTTCGATTAAATTCAAGACAATTTAACTTTTCCCCGGGACTCGTCGAGGGTCGAACCTCGATGTCATTATTGGTCACCATCATTTAACTTTTCCCCGGGACTCGTCAAGGGTCAACCTCGATGTCATTATTGGTCACCATCATCAATCCTGGTTTACAGGAGTTACGGTATTGGGAATGTGACCAGTCCCATAAAAAACATACTGATGATTAATTTTCAATATTTTGATAGTTGCTTTACATAAAGCACATACTCGCGGAATAACATTAGTTGGCACAAACTTAATATCTAATCACGATCATATAATACGCAAGAACTAGAGCGCTTCCCACAAAACTTAGAAAGCTTTTACTAAATATTTTAACCGTATTCATCAATTTATGTTAGAATAGAATAACATTTATTTGTAAAAGTTAATAGTTTTATTTATACAAGCAGTTGGGATTATTAATACCTTCTAAACTTTGTGTTCTAAAATAAGACTCCCGGGATTTACCCTCTCGTCCAATCTACGAATT
The DNA here is from genome assembly GCA_918843915.1 of Notodonta ziczac. Taxonomy (NCBI): domain Eukaryota; kingdom Metazoa; phylum Arthropoda; class Insecta; order Lepidoptera; family Notodontidae; genus Notodonta; species Notodonta ziczac. The sequence goes on along the minus strand of OU974043.1, from coordinate 9,322,352 downwards.
CACCCTTTGCGCCCAATTACCCACCCCGTTTGATACCGAGTACCCGCTAGTTTATAAAAGAAAGCTAGCTAGTAGGTATTGTACATACGAGTTTTGGCTATAACCTATGTACTGTATGCTGTGAATTTTATCTTCGTAATCGCATTCGAGATAGATGGAGGTACGTAATGATCTCAGGTCCCTATTAATAAACCAATCTCAAGTCTGAGAGCGATCTTGAGTACAGTTGTTGACATGTGAAGTCATTTTGTGCTGATATGACAAGATGTTATTTCCAAGATTGCTCCCAGACTTGAGATCGATTAGTATAAATGTTTAGTTCTAATTTAAGAAGTCATATTTGCCATACTTAACTGCCAAAATAAGCAATTAAATGTCTCCTGGATATATCAATCGAAAAAAATACATCTACTGTACAATCTCAGCCGTTCGTTCCAATTAAACAGTTGACTAAATAAAACATTAGGCAACGTGAATCGACGCCCTTTGCATATAATATTCTTTAATTTAGGGGATCGGATACACAAACCTTGATTAGAAAAGGATGAATTATAAATAAATTAGACAAAATAATAATTTATTATAATCTGTTGCATTTTTTTTTACGAACAAGCCAAACAGAGATATAGGTTGAGACCAGTTAGCAAGTTCATTATTATAATGAATACTATGTGATCAATAAGCGAATAAGTAGATACAATTGATTGAACAATTTAGACGATAGACGCAAATCCATAGAACCCGACAAATCACTTAGTCTGTACAGGAGACAACAATACCACATACGAACGATTGAAACTTTTGTGAAAGCAGAACTCGCACGGAATCTGTAGTTCGTCAGAGTAGCGTACGGAATAGGATTTCCGTTTTGACTATAAAAGCACACGGGTACGATGGATAACGTAACAACGCTGTGACAAAAACGAAAAGTGTACAGAATCTTTACAGCAGAATGTTTAATCCGCTTCGCTAGAGTTAAATCCAGCGATAAATCTCGCCGCGAAAAAGTGACGATATTTTCCAGATTATATAACGTAGACGCTTCTTTTAGAGGCGTTTTCCAGTAACGGGAATAAGTTAGAAATTGAGAGAGCCGAGGTAGAAAAAAATACCTTAATAATGTAAGCAGCAGACTCTGAGAAAGCGAGTCATCGTATTAAGAGTTCATTATGCTCTGATTACTAGAACGGTGGAGACAGAACACGTCGCGACGGTAAGTACCTACCTCCCAACATGATATACTCGTAATGAAGTCACACATGACTCATAAGATTAAGACATAACTTCCATAGTATGCGTTGGCATTTTGCGCCTAGTCGTGAAATGTCCGATATTGAATGGCGACCATTTCATAATAATCTCTGCTTCCAACGCCGTCACATGTCAATGACCACTATGTTAAAACCGGTTTAGTGGTTTGCAGCTTTTTGCAGCGTTTAATTTCCAAATTATTTGTTATGTCTATGATTTTTTTTTTTTTGAATTGACTATATGTTGTTGGCCAAAGTGGCCATAACAACTTCACCCGGACAGAGGGCGAGCGCAAGTGCGCTCCAGCCATAGGGGCAGGGGGGCAGCTAGCTCAAGGGCGTCACTAGGGACACGACCTCGGCTTGGGCCGCTGCCAGGAGAGGTGGCGAGGGTAAATCTACCACCGGATCGGAACGCGACCTCGACTGAGAAGATCCGGCAAGAAACTCAGCGGGCTTGTCGGGTGCCAAGGTGCGTCTAGGTAAGTAGACGCACCTTCTAGCGGAAGCGGGGGTTCGTCGACCTCGCCGGCGAGGTCGGTGTCTGGCGGGGAGTGTGCGTGTGTCGTTCTCCTCGACATCTGAGTCTAGGAGAGCGGTGAGTGGGTCGGGGGGGTCCAGCACCACATGCCGCGGCCTGCGGCGGCATGTATCTGGCTCGTGTGCGGGTGCATAATCGGCGGCGGCGACGATTAAGGGATTGGTGTGTTCAGAAGCCTTCATGAAATAGCGTTCAGACGCTATTTTGAAGTGCTTCTGGATAGAATCGAGGCGTAAGTCAGAATGAAGGTCTACGTTCCGTACGAACCACGGGGCTCCGACGGCTTGGCGAAGAAAACGGGACTGTAAGGCCTGGAGGCGACTAATGTGAGAGTTGGCCGCGTGGGCGAACACAACGCTCGCATAGGACATGATGGGGCGAATGCAAGCTTTGTAAAGTGTCACCAAGAATATGAACATATCGCATACGTAGGCGTGTATTCGAGATTTAATAATAATCTCATTCGACTATAATACGTCCCGCAACTACATTAAGCCCTTTGAACGTTTTAATAAAAAGGCCTACGTAAAATAGTCCGGTAATTAACACGGCTAACGTAATTAACAAAGCCTTCGGAGCGCGATGTACTCAATGGAGTAGCCACTTACCGCACAGCCACATGTTTATTAAACTTCATTATTTCGATTATGAACACGCGCCGCTTGATAAAACTCAGAAGGCATAGTAAGTACCTAAATTAATTAATTGGCAGCAGGTATTCATTATACCGAATCAATTTATTGGTTGTCTTTTAAGAATATCTCAATGGCGTTATAAACAAGTAACTCTTCTAGGACGATAGTTTAGAGAACGTAGAAAAATACTAGTTTTTTTACTTACCTCACTGAAGAATTCGTCCATGAAGCCACCTTCGACGGCGACGTTGACATCATCAGGTCCGACATCATCGTCGTCGCTTTGCGCCTGCAAATTACAAAATAAAATTTGAACTCACAACTCATCGTAAACATAAGTATGCAGCAGACCTGTTATTAATTCATAATGAGATAAAACAAGGCGCCACAAAGGGCGTTCCGTATCAGACACACGCGTTACTAATGGAATTGTGTACGAAATGGTGACGTACAAAACCAAAGGAATAATAAATGAATAGGGGACCTAAAACAAGGTCGCCTTAGTGACTTTTGTCGTACATAAAGCGCAGGTCGACATCGGACGGTGCACGTAAAGCAAAATAGAATCCACTTAGTTGAGGCGAGCTAGCCATTATTCAATTTATACGGACAGCCCGCGTACCGTCAAAGGCCTACCTTAAAGCCCGGATACGTGATACGTCATATTCCTGACGAAAATAAAAACCTCTAAATAGTTAAGCTAAAATAATTAAAACTTTTATTGCAGTCACTTTATTCTGTAGATCGTTATCGATTTTGAAATTAACAGCTATTATAAATGATGCCCGATTATGAAAGATAAGTATACAGCGGCGATACTTTTGAAATGCAATAATGTTTTGATGTTATATTCGACAATAGCTGACCCAACAGACATTGTCCTATCTTAACTTTGAATATTAAATTCGAATTGTTCCGTTCAACTTTCTCATTTTTTTCTTCCATAACATCTACTCCTGACAATAATGAACACAACAAAAAAGGAATGATCGAAATAGTTCCATCCGTTCACGCGTGATGCGATATGACCAAGGAAATAGAGATCCATTTTTATATATATTATACAATTTAAACTGAACAATGAAATGTTTTGCGCGGTCATAGTCAGGGGTGTGATCGGTGTAACGCGTATATGGGTCAGGGTGAACAGGGTGACCCGTGAGGCCGACGAGTGACGTCACAATAATGGCTTCCATTAGGACACCCAATTATCAGCATTTCATTGTTACGACACAGGATATTAGCGTTGCGCGGACATCCGTAAATAAAAACAATCGTAAACGTGTGACAAATCACCGCTAACACCGGGACAGCGACTAATACGCAGCTTTACGCAATCACCGTTCCAGTCATTAATTAGTACGCGTAGTGAGTTCATGCCAAATCTCATTACTAATAAAAATGCTTCCCATTAAATAATTGTATCACCAATGTTAAATCTCCATTGAATTGTAATTTAACAATTCAAGTCATCAATATAGTGTAACGCGGGTATCCTTACACCCTGCCAGATACAAACGCGTCCCTCGGTGGAGGGACAATTAGGCATAATTTTAGTTTCGTTTAAGTTTTTTTTAAAGAAAAGAAGGGATTTTTTTTTGTTTATGAAGGATATATTGATTTTTAACATTTAGTTCAACAATTAGAAGAAATAACAATAAATAAGTTGATTAACCGAGACGACCTGCGTTTTATTTTGTGGAGGAAAGTAAGAAGACACGACACCCAGCCGCTACAAGAGGTTATATTCTCTCCTGTAATGATTTTTGCTATAAGGACTTTTCAGTATTTTTTTATTCTGATGTAGTATCATTATATCAAAGCTAGTTTATTATACTGAAATGTTAATTCCACGGCTTGCCCGCTACCAATCGGCCAACAGATTAGGGTGCGTATCGCACAAATTTCCAAGTATTCCCTTTTACAAAATTTGGTCAGAATAGTGAAAGAAAATCTTATTATAAAATAAGTGACATAAATATTTATAGACATAGGACAACATTGAATATTAACACGTGTGTGAGGTAAACACAGCGTAATCAATTCATGCCACACTTGACCTACGGATAACGGCAGACTTTTTTTATATGAAACTCGTTCCGAGGGTGTGGACTTGCAAGACCGGCTTTCAGCGTTATTGAACTCAGTAAACGAAGCAGTTAATGCCATGATTCTTAAATTATTAACGTATATGATAAAGTTCAGATTGGTATGCGCAGATTAAACAAATTAAGGAATCAATTGATAATGGTAATGAGTTGATAGAGTTACAGTTTTTATGATTTAATACAGTTTCACACAGCGTCCATGATACAGTGACAACATGATGAAAAATATTTCACATCAGACATTTGATTGTTTTATCATTATATAGAATATATTACATTCGATAAGATAACATTTTCCAAGGTTAACATTATCACTTCTTATTCATATAATGTAAAATCTACACAAATAACGTCTTAATATACCTACATATTATCTAATAAGCAGTAATTAAGAGTAGCGAAGTGCTCATCATTTTAAGGTTTGACAACTTGAATCCTACTAATATTATAAATGTGAAAGTTTGTGAGTGTGGATGTATGTATGTTTGTTACTCCTTCACGCAAAAACTACTGAACGGATTTGGATGAAATTTGGAACACAGATAGTTTATAACCGGGATTAACATATAGGATACTTTTTATCCCGATAATCCCGAAATTTTTGTTACGTTAAATACTACACGGACAACGTCGGGGGGCACAGCTAGTATTATATAAATTCCCGATCAATACGCAGAACAAAGGTGGGCAGGAGTTTAGTTTCAGAATTTATGAAAAGGTTCTCTCCCAGTTGCGTAGTAACAGTATCCAAGCAGGCAGTCAGTTAATTTCAGGCCGAGACGCGGTCACGGCCGCCGCCCGCCCGCCCAGACAAAGGACAATACCTATCGACTTGTATTTGCTATAGAACAGACATCCTTTGCGTAAATAGAACCAACAGTGTCTTATACACTCAATATAAAATATGTGATAAGAGCTTAAACATCATAGCTGGATGGTGCTAAATTGCGAAGCAGCAACATATAATCTTAAGGCTAAAGCGCCCATCTAGCCCGCGAAGTTCAAATTAAAAAAAAATAATATAATACAATAAATAAAATAAATACAAATATGCATTTAATTACTATTACATAACGGAGCTCATATTCATAAAGCTAATTAGACCCACTCCACACGAGAAGGTACTACTAGGAAAATATATCCTTTATCTACCAATTCCTTGGAGCATCATACCACAAAACTTATTTACATTGTTTCAGCAACGTAAAACATGCGAGAACGAGCGCCGAAAAGGCCGAGGTACGTAAATCAAACGGGCAATAGTTAATTAAGCCCGCACACGAGCCGTACTATTTTCGTGTCGTTGAGTGTGGAGGCAGCGAATTGGGAGTCACGTCACGTATTTCAATCGAACGAGATCTGATAACGTCAGCTGTATTGGCTTCCTGCCGTGCTCAACACCGATTTTACATTTCATACTTTTTCTTTAGTTGGCTAGCATACCAATAACTCTACTTCAACTCAGATATCCAGGCCTCCAGTGCGGGTTGGCGGATTACCTAAGAAATTCACGACGTTTTCCTTCACTGTAAGCGAGTGATACTCATATAGAAATTATGATTCGCATTTAGATTTCGAAAAACTCAAAGGTGCGAGCCGGTGTTTAAACCCAGGACCTGGTGCCCACAAGACGCGTGCTAAATCAATCGGCTATCACTGCATCATAGAAAAATATTTTTGATACATAGTAGGACGACATAAAGATCTTAAAATAAACATAATTTATTTTGGTAACTGCCGTCTAGGTAGAACGACACGGCCCATTTATACAGAATAAGGTCGTATAGTTCAGCGATTGAGTTTTTTGATGGCCTTATTTGGAAAGTTTTTTTAGGAATAGCATTTCAGCGCTACGCTGATAAAACGATTTATTTGATTCATTGAAACCCGAAGAAGGATCAATAGGCATTCTGCAAAAATGTTTTGGGTAATTCTATCAGTTAGCAAATTATAAATCCAACACTTGTCAGTCAGAGAATCTGCAATCTACATTGGAGCAATCGTTTAAAATATTTAAAGGTTTAATCAGTTAATTGCGGTTGTTCGTTTAAAATTTCACAGAGTTTAATTAAACGAGGTGGCGGGTCACGGTGGCGTGCTGAGTCCCAACGTTGTACGAAAAGCCGGGTACAATGTAACCCGCAACGTGTATTTCAATTTAATTGAATGGGCAACGCGGCGATTTCTCTCGATGCCGTGTACGTAGCGTGTCGAATCGAGTGTCCTAATTGGTTATAGCAGGTCAGTCCACCTTTGGAGAATTTAAATTAACTCGACGTAATGGTCATCGTTGTGCGCTTAGTACGCGGCACGTTGCGGACTTACGCAACGACTTTGCCCTTCACCCTTACACACTACTCTGTCGTCCGGATCGTCTAGAAACCCAAGGGTAGTCATCTGTAAACTTAAATACTACGCTAGAGACACGGTTAATTTATTTACGCCTAATAAAATAAGTCTTACTTAAAACTTTCATGTTGTTTAAAGGAGCTCTATATAGATCCAATTAAGTCCAGTTCTGCTCCATCTAGACCGTTTGGAATTTCAAAAGAAAGCATAAAAACACGAACGAGCAGTCTCTTTCGTAATTCAATAACCAGAAAATGGAGCCGGAAACACCGTACACGTATGATTATAGCCGCGCGTAAGAGAAAGCAGATTGTATATTTCAATAAAGACTTCCAATTGATATTGTTACGATCAGGAAATTCAATTGCAAAGTCCAATAATATTATCGTAGTGTTGTGGTCGTAGGTTTTTATTGTTGCAAGAAGGCAGAAAGAAAAGCACTAGGTAAACAATATATAAGGATTGCCTGTAATATCCACTGCATCTACAAAGTGTAATACGTGGGTGGTTAATATATTTGTGAAGTAAGAAAATAAAAACAACGCGTAATAGAGCATGTAACCCGCCGTCACGGAGATTACTCAGATTTGGGTCAATTCTGGGCGAACATCCCTAAAGCTCACCACATAATTACGGGCGTTGGGAACGCGTGGAGAGGTGTCTAGATATCTCTCTAGTCGCTACCACTCACAAGTGTTTGACCCGCCCTATTTGTGACCTCTCAGAGGCTACACTGCCCCCTTCATTTCAGTATAGCATTCATATTCAGTATTGATTTTAGTACACATACAGTACTTAATAATTATACAGCAGTTGTTTTACACGAAATACATTTCATGTTTTCGTACCTCAATTAGCAATGCTGTACCAATTCAGTAACGTAACATAATGTTTATATTTCCCTGTTTTAACGCTTCTCACCACCAAACCGTACTGAGCCAGAGCGTGGTAGATTTTGGCCTGAACCGCTTCGCAGTGAGGAGAAGCCCATGCGCGGGAGTGGGTCAATGACAAGAGCTAATTATTGTATGTTTCTCCTCATGCCGTCACTGTAATTCTCATTTGTATCTAAGAGCGAGCCATATAAGAGCGACGGAACACGCTAAAGATTACGTAAAAAGATTTTGCTGACAGTGCTGAATTAAAATGTACGGAATGGGAAAGGAAACATTTCCTGTTGCTAATAAATTTAGAAGAATAATTAATTATAAATGTAGCTAAGTAAATACATAAAAGTAATAATGTGAAGTCAGTTTAGCTATATATTACTGTACACCAAGAAGATCATATAGAGTTCACAGCAATACGGTTGTTATACTCGCTTTGAAATATTATGAATAAATTTAACGCATCTGGGGAGCTTTTAATCAAATAAATGTTCGTAGCAAAAGGTTATATATACTACATTATTTTTACCATTGAAGTGAAAAAGATAAAGTATGTATATTATTAAATAAATTTTATTAGTTATCTCAGCTGAAATTGAAAAATATGAATGTTTTTTTTTCAGCTGGGACAAGTCTAGGGAAAATACAAGAGAACAATTACAGGAGCAAATTTTATTTTATATTTTCTTCTGGCTTCAGGCTTCTGAGATGGCTATTACCAGTTTATTTACCATCTATAAAAGTTACCTATAAAGATATTATCATTATTATAAATAGTATCCTTTTTATTAAAGAAAATCGGAAAACTAGCGTTCGACTCGCCTGCGATGTTAACCACGTTATTGAAACCAAACGAATCAATGTTGCTGACATGACATGATCCCGATATGGCGAGCACATGATATAGGGTCAACATGGATTGATCTTGACACGACCGAAAGGAGAGTGATTTCTTTCGATCGCTAACTTACGATCTCGAACACGGGTCGCGTGAAATAAATAGCTGAGAGCGCCAAAAGTTGGTATAAAGACGGACGGGGTTGTTCAATGAGCAATAACATTTATATTGCCCACACTATCCCACATAAAGTAGGGTCTATGAGAAAAATATGTGTCGCATATGAATTTATGAGTATCGCTATACGTGGAGTGTATTTGTTATGATGACGACGATAAAAGCTTACGTCGACATTTTCAACTTCTTAAATCTTATGAGCACCTAGACCTTAAGAATACGGTACTAAAAGTTGTTAATTTACAAGATATAAATAATTCATTCATAACACCTCGTCGTTTTTGATTGATCGCGTCAATCGCAATTTACTAGTTTGAAAACTTGTCCTTAGAAATCATAAATCCATTTATGCCTGTGATGACAAATGATGAATGTTTAGTGAAAGCTTAACACAGCTGTGCAAATTACTCATTTAAAAATAGAATAAACATTTATTAACTTTCATTTGCTATATATTTATTAAGCATACAACGTTGACAATGATGGAATTGAAGGATCATTTATAAATTATAGTACATTTCGTTAGAAGTTGTTGTATTTCCGTGGTTATTTTCCAATTAAGGTCCGCTTTGATCATCAGCTCGTGGACTTTTTTCATACTAATTGGCGGGATTACGATTGACCTACTTTACAAGATCACAAATCAAAAGCCACGGCTCCACACAGGCCGCGAGTTTACAGGCGACCGGCCATAAAGCTGACGAGGGCTTGCTCTGCCGCTTACGCCACAGCATATTTATTTACGACCCCTAAACCAGAACTTGGTGAGAATTACTCTAATAAAAACCTGTATTTTAAAATGAAAAGAATACTTTAAGAATAGGATAAATACATACATGTATTTTTTTCAAATGTTCTTAATCCACAAGGAATTTCGCAGACATGAATAAACAAACTATTTGTACGTAAATTGTCAATGAAAAATATAAAAGTTGAGGAGAAAAAGTAATAACATTTAGCAAGTCTACAATGATTATTAAGCCATTTCCACGAGATGGGGCATTAATGTGACTCATAATCGTATCATTATCGCCCGTACCCCAGTGAGATAGAGATGGACATAATACCTTACCAGTTTTAAATGTAGACAGACACATTTAAAAATAAAGCTTAAGGTTCCTCATTAAGGTGATGTAATAACCGAGCATTGTTGTTCTGGAGCGCACCGGCGTGATAAAAACTCCATTGCGATGACGAACAAGAGGGACGACGTCGTCGTCCAATAAAAATGCTGAGCTAAAATGCAAGCAAGCGTGTGAGCGCCTACAATAGGCGCCACGGTGTGCATTGACGGTAGCCAGAGTCGGTGGCGAGGCACGTTGCGGCATACGTTACGTAACCAACCCCCTGCACCCCGGCCCGCAATGTGCCTTGACACTTCCGAGAGAGCTGGCCGTTTATGTATTTTGTTTCCAACCGATAGTTAATGTTTTTGCAAGTTTGGTAAGTACCGCAATCTAAATTTCAATAGAGATCACGGTAATGTCACAGTCTATGCCGACCATCAATATAAAGGTTAGTTTTCAGGGGAATATAAGTATTTGTATTTTTTGGTGACAAAGTCCCGCCCTTTTCTTCCCTGATTCAAAAAACAATTCAGATCGCAATATAACCTGCAGGTTCGTGATATTTATATGAACAGTAAAGTCTGTCGTAAAAAGTATCGCCACTGAATTACCTGGGTGACATTGAGTTAGGTTTGTCAAGTTTTTCATGTCGCAAGTAAATTGACCTCACTCGCTTAAGTTAAAAACAGTGTTGTAACTTTGAAAAGTAAACAGCGTTTTTCCTACCTATATTAAAACAGGAAACCAGTGCAAAAGGTCGTCGCCTTTATCACAAAACATCTAGCGATAACACTGTTTGTTACTATCGGAAGTATTTGTTAATACAGGGAAGTCTAAGTATGACTTAGGTAAATAAAGATAATACCTCAATGAAAAGCTCAGAAAACATATTATGTTAAGACTTGAGAATAATACGCTACGAGATACATGAGATTTTTTTTCAACAATAGTGGGTGGCCATAAAAATACCAAAGCACAAGCAAAAGGAAATTTGTGTAATTTTTTTTGTACGTAGGCATAAAAATAAATACCCAGTCGGGAATGGTACAAAAACAAATGGAGATATGTGTCAGGATATCTGGGAACCCAATCTGAAACAGTATCCGACTCGGTTTATCACCCAGAACAAATGGGCCGAGAAGGGCACTCGCCGCCAGTCACACGTCTTCTGAATCCTCAAACCTTACTCGACCCATATATCGAGCCGCTTTTATTGGAAAATGCTGAATCACTCGCCTTTGTAATCTCGGACGAGCACGAAATATTACATGTATCATAATCAACTTATGAATTAATTAACCCTTCACTAAAATCAAAACAGTTTCCCCTTTATACCTATATTAATCTAAATATATATAACTCAAAGGTGACTGACTGACTGACTGACATAGTGATCTATCAACGCACAGCTCAAACCACTGGACGGATCGGGCTGAAATTTGGCATGCAGGTAGATGTCATGACGTAGGCATCCGCTAAGAAAGGATTTTGATTAATTCTACCCCAAAGGGGATAAAATAGGGGATGAAAGTTTGTATGAAACTTTGTCAATTAAATTCCACGCGGACGAAGTCGCGGGCACATTTATTATAAAAACATTATTGATATGATATGGTACTATCATTATTATATTATGACAATTCACTTACGTAATTGGCTGCTCCGAAAATGTAATTACAAGTTATATTCAACGGTAACAAACAATCTATTTCAGCACATAATCATCATTAAAACACTTTTTATTAAAAAGAGGAGTGGAAAATTTAATTGCTATGTGGAAATGTAGGAACTGTGAAATGGATCTGTAATTTATCTCCGGGTTCACAATTATTTTTATACGTGCCTCCTTTTACTTTTTGCTTTAGGTACGTAATATAATCACGGGACATTTGTCAGGCAGCTATACAACGTTGAGATAATTTGGTCGATAACAGTGAAATAGGCCCGTTTCGCTACAATCGCTACCCTTGTTACAGTACGGTGCCGCAAAATCCCCGCAGGGGTCCTTCTGTTTATACTCAACTGCTGAGGGAAGCCTATCATAATACATAGCTTATCGCGATTGCAGAACTATTAACCCTGTGTATATGGCAACAAAGATCTTATAGACTTAGAAGATCTTATATATATTATTAGACAAGTAGCGAAAGCCTGATAGATCATGCTCCGAGGTTTACATTATTGTTTATGCTAGAATAATGATTGTTTATCGAACCAATCTCAATGCTATCGCGATAGCCTCTTCGAGGATTCTGTGTTTTGCAATAAAAATTGTACTCTACAGATGTATGTAGAAAGTGCTAGCCTGTTAAAGTGCTAGATATTGCCACCGAATAATAAAACCTGCAAATTGCTGAAATATTTATAATTATTTAATGGATTATCTTTTTATTACGCGTTATTCTGCGAAAAAATGCTTAGGTAAAATTAAGGCTGACACTTGTGACAGACAGACTCTTGACTAACGGAGTTCGGTCTTGTTGGGCCCTTCTATTATCGATCAAGTTATACGGTTTATAATTTTGGAGGTTGAAAAACCCATGGGGAGTGGTTGGTCCTTCTCCCAAATCATTTTACGGTGTGTTGGTGAGCGCGGCCCTTAATCGTCGTTACGGCTGTCAAAACCCGGGCAAAAAAGCTTTGATCAAAATTTTCATCAGATAGACGAATTGATATGTCCATCTTTTTTAACCTGGATTAATTACCACAGTAATTAGTCTCTTCGACGTTATATAAGGAATTAATTGTGTAATATATATTGTTTTGTCGTGAAATTCGTTAAGATCGTTGTACACGTAAATGTAGTCAAAGTCGACAAATTGTGACATTGATTTATTGGGTGATTGGTTGGTAATAATACATGACACGAGGTTTATGGAGATTTACATGAAAATACCAACAACAACAACCTGAGGACTTTTAGATATCATAAACTACACGATGATTTTGATGAATTAAAATTATACAAGGACTGGATAGAAAACAGGCTAGTCCTAAAAAAACACTTATCATACATTCCAATTACAGCAAACATCCATAACAATCTGCTAAGAGCGTTTATTGGAACGCAAGGTCTGTTCTATGTTGGGACGGCAACTCGCTCTAAAGTCAGAGCTCACAGGAAATGCATGTTCCGTGTACAACATGGAAATAGTATCATAGACACGCTTACTTCGTCGTGTCAGTATCGTTTCCGATGCGGCAAAGTATGCTGCTGTCTTTGAGTACCAAAAATTCATTTGGAATGCAGTTTCACCTCCAGTTAATGGACATTTATGACACATATTTAAAATACAACTTTTTAAGTATGCAAATCAACTGACTGTCATTTGCAAGTAGTTTTTCCAATCAATACGAGTAATTCTATTAAACGTTAAGACAGAGGCGGCAGTGCCAGTGGCAAATCATATTCTAGACCCCCGACGACATTTTCGGTATCAATAAATTCTGAATGGGATAATTTGGCATACAGTAAAATCCCAACGACCTAAAGCGAGTCGCCCAATGGAGGCTTTACTTGGATGTTTGCCAGTGACATTAACACAAATAATCCTCCGCATACTAGACTCTGAATTGCACAAACTTCGATAGCTGGAACTTTACAAAGCTTCGGTCATGTACATTGAATGCAAAAACAGCTATAATAGTCGATAAATGTAATGTTTATGGGTTGAATTCTGACATAGTACCAACTGAAAAATTACTTTTGAAAAACGTTTCATATTGAACAATTTTCCTGCACGTAATCTCTATGTTTCTTAAAAAATCAATACTCATACTATGCTAGAGCGTAGTAGGTCATTTTATTTTATGGTTTGTGGGACTCACAGGTTATTTTAAACTGTAATTATCTACAAGAACAGCTCTCTCAGAGAAAAGATGACAAAAAGGTTTGCTTAAGAAAATTCATTCATTCCGACAACACGTAAAGGTAAGGCTAAAAATAGATCCGACACACAACGTGAATCAGCTGTTGCAAGTGCAGATGACGTCGCCGCCGCCATTGTTACTGCAGTAGAGCCTTATTGCCTCGCTACGAACTATCAGCGAAAATAACTGATTTTAGAACTGCAATTAGATAATCGTTTAGATACTAATTTAATTAAATATAAATCGATAATTCTAGTTTTTGAATGGTGGCCAGAGTGTCCTAATTAGTACAATCGGGTGTACAATGTGTACAACCACAAATTTGAATGTCATGATTGATGATGCAAATCTGACGGTTGTTTGTATGAGTCAAGTTTGGCGAAGGTCACGTGCCGGATACAGCCCTCGTCAGCTGATAACAGCGCCAGCTAACGTATTTAACTGTTCAGCGACAACGCGCCGGGCCACGAGTTCGAATGATAGTTCAGTTGACAGACTAATATTTTTATAATGACGTAACCGGCGATAATAGGGAAAATGAAATAATCTAATCTATGATTGCACGCGATGTGGGCGTCACTAAACGATACACAAACAATGTGCAGCTTGTTTTATAGGTTGCAGTGAAAATCACTAAGCAAAATGCTGTGACACATATTGTAATAATAGTTTTAATACTTTTGTGTAAACAAGGACTGTTTGATAAGAACATATCCGAAGGCACCAGTTATTATAAAATAACTACGCGTTAAATCAATGCAAAAAACAAATACAAATTGATTAACGGTGACGCCATGGATAAATATAGAAAATATAGGGTAAATTAAATATTATAAAATTTAAACATAATATCGATTGGAAAACGTAACTGGCTTTTACCGAGGTACAACTATTGTTGATCGGTTTTACAAATGTTCTAAAGCTATTGGTCTTTGAACAAGCAAGAGCTTTGGTACATTCACTTAATATTTTGAAGTTATTGTAGTCATTTGTTAGTTTAGCTGATTTACGATACTAGACGAAAGCTCTTCGTTGCCATCGAGCTGGGTACTACTATAGCAGTTGAAATAAGCACTTCAAGTTTATTAAATAAAGACGCGGCAGACAGTATCTGTTTTTTGTCAATAATAAGCATTGGCCATAACAAATACCTATAACTTGACAAAGAAAATGTGTACCCTACCTAAACCCGTTTTGAATCTACTTTCGCTGTAATACTTTTTGTTTGAAAGAAATTTTGTCCATTAATAAAGTTTCAATTCAATCGACTTACCGATGTTATAGGGATTCAAGCCATCGTAGCTTTCGAAAGTAATCAAGGAAAATTGTGGTGCGTAAGTGGTTCCCCTCATTCAGTTATTTTTAAAGCGATCACGTGAGTAGGTACTTCTACTTTATTTCTTCACACATTTATATTTCGACTTAATTTTTTAGTTATTTCAATACATAGGTACTTGTTAAGACTTCATCTACAAGTTAAGCATGTAACATTAGTATAAGCAAGATGATTTGAATAAAATGATGTCACTTTCATTCCAGTAGGTAAGTCACTGTATGGTATGGGGTTTAGATAGACGTTTAACTAACGGAATAAATGAGTCATGATGGATGTAGCGATCAGTCGGGCCCCGTGGCTCAGCGATCATTATCTTATTTCGTTGACGGGCTGAGTCACAAAAATGTTTATCTTCCTAATGCAGAAAGTATTAGTTACTCTTCTGGTTCTAAATGATCCGTGAATAACCAGTTGGTAGGTCACAGAAAATCGGGATATTTCAGGGGTTTCCGAAAGGGGTCCAGGGGTCGCGCTTGCAAGCGCGGCCTGCCTGTTATGATCAGGATATGGTGGGATGGTGGGAGGGTTCATAGCTGACGAAAAGTTTCCGATCTCGGAAAATACAGCTTCCATCCTTCTTTTACGAGGAAGGAAGCTGTTGTTTCCGTCACGGAAACTTTCCGCCGACTATAAATACTCCGCATGTATTCGATTGGCGGCTCACGCAGTTTTTTTTATAATTTCCACCAATCAAATCCACAATCCAGTATTATGCTAGTTAATGGTGATATAATAAGCAATACGCTTAAGTTTATAAGCACCTCTCCACCTAGGGTTAATGTTAAGTAATTTTGCTATAAGACATAAAGGTAAAAAATGGTAGGTAATTGGAATTTGAACCAAATGCAACCCAGGGTTTTCCCAGTACCTTTTATAGGGTTAGCTGTAAAACTATTTACGATGGTCGTGACGTCATTTTGCTGTTATCCGCTTCCACTAGTGTCGAGGACGTCATAAAAGCCTCTGACGTACACCAGGTTAAGTGAAATAACCAGACACCCACTTGATGAGTTTTAGAGTCATGGTTGTGAGCTATCATAAATTGGTGAGAAGTGTTGCTGTAATTGTTGTTGAACAACATTATTATTTCTACAACCTATGTCCACAAAGATGCCTTTGCCTATATAGGTATATATCCTTTTCGGGAATTGCTTATGACAATTTTTCATCAGAAATAAAGTCATGTATAAGATGGGTATTGGGATATATGGGATGTGGGGTTGAATAGTATCAGTAAAGTATAGGTAATCTACATACTTAAATTTTCCAAGTATATCTTGGTAATACACAAGAACCAAGACCATCTCAAATTGTAGAATTTGTAGAAGTAATTTGCATAATGTAGGCAATTAGCTAAACAGGAATTTTAATATTATACATACTCATGTTTTACTTTACAATTCTTGGCAACATGACTGATGAAGGCTTATTTGTGCACTGATAAGATTATTGTTTTGTTTAAATTATGTGGGTTTAACTAATTAAGTGAGCACATCATGTTCTAACGGACATTACCTAATTGGCATTGGTTACATCATCATTGTCTTATTGTATAGCAAAGGTCATGGGATGCGAGCCAGACGGTGGGCATGAACCAATTCCATCATCCTAAGATAAAGCATCCAATTAAATAGACTATTTTTCTCTTGGACACCAACATTGGGCTATTGGTTTGTCCCATAAGCTATGGTTATGGGTCGAGCTTCAGCAAGTGTTCAAATATACCCCATATTTGAATGGCAATGGTTCAAATATGGTTGATAATGGGGATGGGAATAATGGTTTTCTAGCTTTACTCAAGCCTGGAATTCTGATCTGGGTTCCTAATTTTAAATAAGTAGGTACCTAATTTGAATGCTCATATATGATGGTATGTTCTGATCATATAGGACCTGTATTTCAAAGAATCTATGAGTATTTTTTTTTTTAAATCTAATAATTACATCCAGAAGTTTTATGAACTTAGGTGGAGGTACTTTTAGTGAGGTTATACAACTATAAAACTGTTTGCAAAATGTAGATAAACCTGCAAAAGCAGATAACTCAGACATTTGCTAAAAATGCGGAACGCAACAAATTGTTTCGCTTCAATGACAGCTATCATTCAGCGGTCTCAAGTCCGGGGTGGGGCGACGAGAATAAAGAACTCTACCGTCGTATGCATCAAGTTTCCTCGAAAGCGGTTCCTTGAACGTCAGGGCATCAAGACTAAGGTCTGAATTGGACTTGACTGATACGGGACCCGGTTTCAATGCTGTTTCTATATGATTTCGAGGTCATCATCCAAGCCTTTGGTTAGGTATAGTACCACCGAGAAACTAAAGAAATCTGACTTACCGCTTGTAGCGCCGCTAACCTGTCCTTCGTCATCCTTTATAGAGAATCACACACCAAGTAAACGTTTTATCTCGTTACACAATCCCATTCACAGATATTTTTCTAACAAACGTCACTAAACTAAAGGACACGAACACTACGTTCACTTCACTCAAAAAATCGATACACACGAAACGAGCAAAACTTCACTACCTGTCTCATGTACTCAGAAATTTTGCAAAGTTGTAGATGGCGCTACTTGCAAATACAATTTGTGACGTCACGAATTGTGATGGTAAAGCAGGTTATACAAAATATCAACTGCGTTTAATTTTATATAATAAAGTTTATTTTATTACTTACTCTTGAATGGTTGTTCAACTAAAAAATATGTAAATTTTAATAGGATATTTATATGTTTTATTATTTAATTATTACTAAGCTTTTCGGAATATTTACATACATAAACAGTTGGTCTTCTGACTACCGGAGTCATTGCGCCTGTCATTGTCAAAGGATTCTTCCGTTTAGTCAAGTGACGCCATTGTGAGCCGTAACGACTTTTAGCTGCAACGAGTTTAATCTCGATTTACTTATACAATCTCGGTAAATAGTGCATATATTTTAAGTGTTTTTGTTCCAGGCTACGGCAACTTGAAACCTTAATATTTATTTATGCCGTAGTCCGTGTAGTTTATGTGTAAATTGTGATAAAGTCCGGTTCCGTTGAGCTAAATTCCTGTGAGGCTTACTAGGCGCCATTCGGTGAAAAGTTAGAACAAAATTTAACTTGTCAGTTTCAAAGGTTTTGTCAATTTGTTCTATTCCCGTCTAAACAAATTTTCCTAATTTAACTAATACGGAGAAATTGTTGCAATACTCTACGAATAATTCAACTGTTTGCGTTACATGCAATACGTCATAGAGGGTTAGTGTTTTTATCAAGAAAATCATTGGTCTTGTTGTTTCAGGAAAGAAAATTAAATTCTATCAACATGGCAGATGATATGCCCACATTCAAATGCGTGCTGGTAGGCGACGGTGGTACCGGCAAAACTACGTTTGTCAAACGACATTTGACTGGAGAGTTCGAGAAAAAGTACGTCGCTACATTGGGTGTTGAAGTGCACCCGTTGGTGTTCCACACAAATCGAGGTCCCATAAGATTTAACGTTTGGGACACCGCCGGCCAAGAGAAGTTCGGTGGTCTAAGAGATGGTTACTATATCCAAGGTCAATGCGCTATCATCATGTTCGACGTAACCTCTCGCGTCACCTACAAAAATGTCCCCAACTGGCACAGAGATTTAGTTCGAGTTTGTGAAGGAATCCCAATTGTATTGTGTGGTAACAAAGTAGACATAAAGGACAGGAAAGTCAAAGCAAAAACAATCGTGTTCCACAGGAAAAAGAACTTACAGGTATGTTTGGCATGCACATGTTATGAGAATGTTTAGAACGGTGTTTAAAATTAAAGTATTCTTTTAAATTTGTTTATTTTGTTTCAGTATTACGACATCTCTGCGAAGTCAAACTACAACTTTGAGAAGCCCTTCCTTTGGTTAGCTAGGAAATTGATTGGTGATGGCAACCTAGAGTTTGTTGCGATGCCCGCCCTCCTGCCTCCTGAAGTTACAATGGACCCACAATGGCAGAACCAAATCGAAAAGGATCTCAAGGAGGCACAAGACACTGCCCTGCCAGAGGAGGATGAAGACTTGTAAATATAGGAAAAGCTAATGTAAAATTCAGTGCTGTTGCATTGATTGAAAATTCGTACACAATGTATCAATTTAAAATTTCATTCCATTGAGTTCCAGGTGATCAAGGTGTTGCTATAAAATGTAAAATTAACTTATTAATATCATCATTGTTTCTCATATTGCTTTAATTTAATGTATGATAAAAGGATCTTTAGGTATATTACTTTTTATGGCACTGTTTTGAAACATTCATCATTTTGCAAAACAATATGGGTATTCTATAATAATGAAACTGTCACCCAAAGAACAATGTACTGGAATATTTATTGTCATAGACCATAGGACCTTTCCTGTTTGTCCTTCAACAGAACTGTTAATTTTAAATACTGTAACAGATTGTGATGATGCTTGACTGTAACCCAGTGGCATGTACATTAATAGTTCAACTTGTCCAGTAAGTATTGTATTGTAATTTCATTGTTGTTGTACACATGACTGACAATATTTCACTGTAAAATTGTGGTGATAATTTTTGAAATAAAGATGTAAAAATAAATTCTGTATTTAATTAATCTCATTTGATGGTATTCAGTGTTAAGATGGTAATAGTACATTGTTACACGAGTGGTGAAAGTGACTTATTTAGTCCCGAGACGGGGTTTGGCGCCCGAGCGTAGCGAGGGCGCTAATAGTTCGAGGGACAAAATAAGTCTTTCACCCGAGGTAAACACTGCTTTTCATTACGAATACAAGGAAAGTAAAAATAAAACAGGAATTGGCTAAAGAAATAATACAAGGAAGTAAGAACAATACTCTAAAAAAATTATAAAATAATTTTAGCCCTTATTGACGTCCCACTCCTGGGCACGGGCCTCCCCTCAACACGAGGGGGATTCAGGCCATAATCCACCACGCTGGCCCAGTGCGGGTTGGCGGATTTCACATGTCTTTCGAAAATTTGTTAAATCTTCTAAGACATGCAGGTTTCCTCACGATGTTTTCCTTCACCGTAAGCAAGTGATAATCATATAGAAATTATGATTCGCACATAGATTTCGAAAAATCCAGAGGTTCGAGCCGGGGTTTAAACCTGATACCTGGTAGCCCGCTCGAACTAAACAACTCGAAAAAAAAATTAAGGTCGGATTGCCGCCTATTTTGTTTTTTTTTTCGTTGGCCGGCCAACTTCATAATTTAGCCATTATTTTTCATTTTCATCTTTAAATATTTTGCCCAAATCTATGTTATTTTAAAGAAATTGTTGAAATTAAATTATAATTAAGTCATTTAAAAATATATATTCTTTAATTAATACTTAACTTTATGTCATTTCAATTTTACATCGTGCTGTAATTGAGTGACTGTAGAAAAAGTTTGAACATGGTTCCATAGAAATGTGAAAATGGAACTAGTTTTTTTTTTTATTTTGACAGCTGTCAGTTGCAAGCGATTCTCCCGGGCCGGAAAAGTATTACTTTCAACCCGCTCCTCAGGCAACTTCAGACCTACTTTCAGAGTATGAGTAATGAAATAATTCCTTCAAGGAGAATGCAGTGGTGCACAACAGTGCACTCGCATTGAGGCCATTTATTTTGGTATTTGGATGTATGTGACAGTAATTCATGGTGCATGGAACATAAAAAGACTACATGGTTTTTAAAATTTTATTGAATTATTACATTGTTAAATGCGTAGAATAACTTTTACTACTTCCCTAGACTTAATTATAAACTAAAACAATTTACTTCTTGACTGCAGCGGCCTTTTCGCGGGCCTTTTTACCCTCCATGAGCTTCAACCTCTCGTCTTCTGACAAGTTGTTGTTGATCTTAGTAATTACTCCAGTTCCGAGAGTAATGTCTGCTAAACGCAAAGTAAACCTCTGTCCTGTTTCACACACCATAGGTTTCAGGAATCTCAAGCGCAATCTGGGAATAAAAATTAAAAATGAATACCTAAAAGTAGCAACAGGGCAGGCATGACAGTTAATAGCCAGTACAGATCTGTCCTCTGGGTATGACCTTGGATGACCTTTGTTACCAGCTTTTTTGAATATTTACTGTGGCCTCAAGCCTTTAATTTCTGACTCATTAGCTGATGCACATATAAAATACATGTTGACATAAAAACAACTTACATAGCATCTTCACCAGGCATCACCATCTCTTTGTCAGGGATGACTACTTGAGTGGCGCAGTCCCAAGTCATCGAGAACATTTGGAGCTGGATGAATGACGTGAAAGGCTTCGCGCGGCCGCCCTCTTCCTTGCTCAGGATATAAACAGCCGCTTCAACATTGTCGTGGGCTTTCACGGTGCCAGGTTTCCCCATAACCATGCCGCGTTTGATCTGCTCACGTTTGACCGCGCGGACCAAGGCTCCTAACTGGTCACCCGCCTGAGCTTCATCCAGTGTTTTGTGGAACATTTCCACGCCAGTTACTGTGGTTTTCAGAACTTTACCGTGCCCAACAATTTCGCATTCAGTACCCTTCTTGAGGACTCCTGAAAGTAAAAAGGCCAACCAACCCAACTAGATATTTTATGTAGAACTTTTCTACAGGAATACACTGCTTTATAGATACACATTCTTAGCACCATATATTAATTTCATTCCTAGACAATTCATTCCTAGAAGACAGTTTGTAATACCATTGTATAATCTCTCTAATTAATTTTCGTTTGATCTACTCACCTCGGTATAAACGTCCTGTAATCACAGTACCACGTCCAGGTATAGAGTGGACGGATTCAACTGGCATGAGGAAAGGCTTGTCCAGTTCACGAACCGGTGTCGGTATGAAGCTGTCAACCTCTTTTAAAAGCTGAGTAATTGCTTCGGAGCCGATTTCTGGGCTCTTGTCTTCCAATGCGCATAATGCTGATCCTGAAAAACATACATATTTGTAATTGTGTAACTAAAAATATATGATGTATAATCAGAATGAATCTAAATACTACTGTTTCTTGTCTTTGCATGTTAAGCCATCTACTTCCAAACATCTCTAAGCTGAAGACACTTGGAGGTATTCTTCTTTAAGGCTTTTAAAACTGCTATAGAACAATTTGGTCGACATACCTTTAACAACAGGCACATTATCTCCATCATAGCCCATCTCGGTCATCAGCTCCCTGATCTCCATCTCCACAAGCTCTACCATCTCCTGGTCGGCGGCGTCGACTTTGTTGATGAAGACCACCACATGCTGGATACCGATCTGTTTGGCGAGCAGCAAGTGCTCCCGAGTCTGTGGCATCACGCCGTCAGTGGCGGCCACCACGAGGATAGCACCATCCATTTGAGCTGTGCCTGTGATCATGTTCTGGAAGGCAAATTTCACTATCAATAAATTGTAGAATGTACAAGTTAGGTCTTCAAGTTGTCTGTGTCTATACAGGTTGAAACAGAAAGGGTATACTTTTTTTTGCAAATCTAAACTTTGTTATACTAAAACTATCAGCTTTGGAGAAAACTTGAAAACAAAAGGTGTTATAGGAATACAGCTGTTGACAGATTTTACAAGTCTACAAACCTTTAGTACTTCAACTGTCCCACAAAGCCAATAGTTTTAGATTTACAAAAAAAAATTGTATACCCTTTCTATTTCACCTAGTAGAATGGATGATGAAGTATTTTTGTTGCTTCCTTTCTGTGATCAGCACTTTAATGTAAACAGAAGATAGATAGTGGTATTGATAAACAACATAAAGGTACATGCACTCCTCATTTTACCGCATTTACTGGACACATGAAAATACCCTTGTAGGCTTAAATTTGTGCTAACCTTGTCTTAATAATAATAAATATCGCTGGACAAACTCACCAACTGTATGGTCCCAAACTAAGTAATGCTGGTACTATGGATACCGTACAATGGACTGGGGGTGATCCAAGTGACACCCAGACATGAATGCTGTCTTAACCAGCATGTGAGATGAAATTACATAAAATAAGCCCCGAACAAAATAATAGTGACTGCTATCATAGAATGCAATTTTTTTATACAATGACATGTTGTTAGGTTAAACAAAGGATTACTCAAGCCCATGAAAGTTATGTTTTATGTTGTAGTATGTTCCATTTTCCCTTCATACTCCAAATCTGGCTTAGTACAGGCGAAAATAGCTTGTTATTAGCAATAAGTTTGTTATTGAATAATTATGGTATAAATTAAGGTCATATATTATATCTATGAATGAGAATCATATACTGAATACCTTTAATACATCCCTCATTCAATCTTATACATTATATGCTTGCATACAAAGTTATACCTTGATATAATCAGCATGACCTGGGCAGTCTGTGTGTCCATAATGCCTGGTTTCTGTCTGGTATTCCACATGCGCCACATTGATTGTGATACCACGGGCTTTCTCTTCAGGGGCATTATCAATGTCGGCATAGCCTTTCTTCTGGGCTAGATTAAGATCTGCTAATACTGTGGGTGACATATGAAACATATTTTGAATAAATCATATACCTTACAATAGATAGTATAAGAGTACAACCATGTAAAATTTAAAACTTCAGTGTACAAACTTGAAATTAAGAATCTATCTTCCTCTTTGTCTTCTATTTGTTTACTAAAAATTAAAATTCTACCAGTTAATTATCAGTATATAACAGATAATATGAAATGATGAGCAACAAAATAATATTTTTATTGGGCATAGTGTGTATATCTATCATATAAGAGAGTACCTTTAGTGATTGCTGCTGTAAGTGTTGTCTTTCCATGGTCAACATGTCCAATTGTGCCAACATTGCAGTGGGGTTTTGTTCGCTCAAACACCTGCTTCTCAGCATAATGTCTCCTCAAGATAATGCTCAATGGTGTGAGAGTAGGCAGGCCAGTTGGGCTTCTAATGTGCGAGCAGTGGCTCTGGTTTATTAATAACTTGACGGCTGCAATTCAATTATGAAAGTCAATAATCAATAAACCTAACCTCAAAAGGAAAATCAATATTTTAGGTCAAGACTGTCCTAAACTTGAAGTTCATTAATGGAAAATATAAATTTTAAATCTACAAGACATTTTTGTTAGCAAGATACCCCGATATGTCGCTGCAAACAGGACGCTGCTCTCTTTTACATAATCCCTGATAACATTACCAACATTAGATATCCTAGAACAACTATAATAATACATGACATGGGCCACTTATATGCATGGAAATTAGTTTATAAGTCCAGTAATAAACCAATAAAGCGCTATAGTAATGCAAATTTGACAAAAGTACCTGGGTTAACCAAATTTTTAGCAAATGATATAGTCGCCATGATTGGGAAATATCCTCAGCAAAATGCTGCAAGATAATTCTATATATATATATAACACTGATTGTCCTATTTGATTTTATTCAGTTAATTATTATTACGTTCTATTTTTTACTGAGAAATTGCACGGCACGCCGATAACATATTTTTTTATGACATACATTAATCAATCAATCAATCAACGAGCCAAGAGTATGTAACCAGTAACCACTACGTTTATCAAAGAGAGTATATAAGTCTTATAATAAAACCGGGGGATAATTACAGTCGACGGAATGTTTCCGTGTTGGAAACGACAGCTATCCTTTTTCCAATTCATTTGTTAAAAGAAGGATAGAAGCTGTTCAGATACGGAAGCCTTGTGTCGATTGTGAGTGAATATCCCCCTGGGGGGAAAAATGCTTAACTAAAGGAATCAATCAACCACAGACAATATGAATAAATTACAGTATTTTTAAGTCTGTGATAAGTGGTTATAACCTGTGGTTATTCAAAGAAGTCTGTGGGTTAAATTCATACATATATATATTAATTTCTCGTTGGGATTGAGCTTACAAAATAAATTGATTGTCAGATAAAGGGTCCAATGTGGGTCCTTGGGAGTGACTCAAATTTATTTGCCATAAAAAAATACTCTATGGAATGTTAGGTTTTTTTTCTAACGCAACCTTTGTCATAATTGATATGTGTTGAAAAGTCAAACAAATGTCACATCAGTCAATGTCAATTCTTCTTGTCTCCTCTCCAGTGTTGTATTGTATTTCGTTTGGTATTTTCTTTGATTGCTCCCGTCCCGAAGGAAGTGTACGACTGTTAATGTTTTTATTGTTTTGTTGAACTTTCCTATTTCTCATATATTTCCTTTGTCAGTTGTGAGAACGAGAAACACTTTTGTTGTACAACCTTCCAACAATGAACGCACCTCCAACATTCGAATCGTTTCTTTTATATGACGGAGAAAAGAAGTACGTGTCGATCATGATTATATTTATTACATTTTGAAGAACTGTGTATAGCGTGTTTACATTACTGTTTACCAACAAAAACATTTTATAAATACACTTTTTCAGGGTTCAAAAAGAAGAGGACACTAAAGTAACAAATGCAGCTATATTTACAGTAAACAAAGAGGATCATTCGCTTGGAAATATGATCAGGCAGTAAATATACGAATTTGGACTATCATAATCTTGATTTATTCTTTTGAATTTATTGGGTGATATTTTGGAATATATTTGATTGTATTGCAGTCAACTTCTCAAAGACCCGAAAGTGCTGTTTGCGGGGTACAAGGTGCCACATCCCTTGGAGCACAAATTTGTGTTGCGAATTCAGACAACTTCTGACTACACACCTCAAGAAGCATTCATGAATGCTATCACCGACCTCACATCTGAACTGTCTCTATTTGAGGAAAGGTTTAAAGTAAGTGCTTTTAAACTATATTTATTTCAATACTAAAGGCAAACTTAGTATTCAATATTTTTCATCTAATATGACATAATCATACTAATATTATAAAGAGGAAAACTTTGTTTGTTTGATTGTAATGAATAGGCTTCGAAACTGCTAAACCGATTTGAAAAATTATTTCACTGTTGGGAAGCTACACTATCCCCGAGTGACATAGGCTATAATATATTTTCAAAAAAATTAGGGATCCTTACTAAAACTCGAATAATGTAACCGCAATGTACCCGTGCGAAGGCGGGGCAGGCTGCTATAAAATATAGTTTGCTATCATCTAAGGTTACTTGCCAATATGGCAGGGTACCTATAATAATAATAGTTTTGATTGCCATTCAATTTTTATCCCACTTTGCACCTACAAAATTCATAATATGATGCCAGACCAAACCGTGGTAATTAGGTTTTAGCTTACTAATCATGGAAAATAATTAATTAAATCCCATGTGTATAAAAATTATCATAATCAGTCAAGTTGTTTAGAAGGAGAATAATTACAAATACATGCTGCACGAGGTATTTTATAAAGTTTACGTACCTGTTATTATTTTTTATTTCAGGAAGCAATCAAGGAGAAGAAAGAGGGCCTAGACTAAATAGATGTTATTAAAGTAAACTAATTTTAAGAATCTGTCTAATGGAATAAATTTATTGGTAAGCATAATTTTGTTTTTTTTATTGCATATTTCACTTATATTTAAAACACACTTGATATTGTTATAATAGGTTGAACCCCGAGTGATTTTAGCATGAAAAGTTTACATTATTCAATAAAATAATCAACGTCTGTATACCATGTTTCCTCAAAATCTGTTCAGTCAGTTTTGAATGATACTCAAACTGTCTAACAAACACCGTAAGGTTTTTCAATATTTGCAACATTGAAATGGTTCTTTGTTTATAAAATAAAACCACACATGTAATATCAATTATTTTATTATTACATAACTGTAATAATTGGGTGTTCATATATAATTTGTCAGATTAAAATAGGATGCAATATAGTATGTATTCAAAGTAAGATTGTGATTATTGAAACAAATCGTGTCATGATTTAATGATTTCTCAATATGCATTATAACCAGACAATGCAAATGAAAAATGATAATACCAATCACCAGATTTTGATTAACATAACATGCAATGATGCTTAATATTTAAAAAAAGTTCAATACTTATTTACAAACATTTTCCTAATAATATAATAACTATAAAACAAGTGATACCATGTCAATGGTAAACAATAATAATAAATACTACCCAACTAAAAGGAGTAACAACAATACCGGTAACATTAAAACTAATCCATCAGTAAACAGACAAATTAAAATGTTTCCTCTTCATCACAGTTCTCTGTTGCATGGCCGAAAACTGAAAGCAAAGATAAAATATTAACATGATTTCTTATAAGAATGTTACAATGGTAGTAAAAACTCATCAAAGATCATAAAATCCTTTTATATAGAATCGGTTGCTGTCTCCATATACTCAGATATCACAAAACAGTTTGTCTTGAAGTGATATTGATAGTTTACAGGTGAATAAGCTATGCCGCTATCAACTATCTGTAGGTGGGTGAGTCATAGTGAGTCATTTATCCAAAATACAAATAGCCAAGAAGCTGGTTATTCCAGCACAAATAGCCGGCTACCTAAGTGATTGAAATTTTGACTAGTTACAGATCTTTATCCCCCTTATTAACAAACGTGGATTAGCGGGCGAACAGTTACACACCAAACTATCTCTTTCTGACATCTGTAATTTGACATATAAAGAAGAAGACAAAGTATGGTGTAACTACACCACCGCTAATCCACGTTAATTATTATTTATTATTAAGGGGGTATGAGTGTACCTTCACAAATATCGCAATAGGGTCTCGGGGGTGGCGGCGCGCGCCTGTTGTGTTGCGGCGGCGACCCGCCCACCTCGGCCGCCTGCCGCGGACACTCCTCCGTGTCGTGCGCGTCGAACACGTCGCATATGTCGCAGAACAAACGCGGCGCCACAGCACGCGCTTTACGACCGTTGCTGCAAAACAAAAACAGATCAAAAATTATAGCCAAAGATAAATGGAACCAAATCCTTCTCAAAATATTAGAATACCCATACAAAATCAAGAGCTTAATAAAACATTATCAATAAAATTGCATGATAATTTATAAAAGCCATTTCCTTAAAACTATTGGAAACATGTAAATTAAAATATTATGAACAAAAAATGCAATACATACAAAATTGGGGGTTCACTGGCAGCGGAACCCTCCAATGCTTGAACTCTGGCCAGCAGCTGCTCGTTCTTACGTTGCATGTCAACAATCACAGAATTAAGGAAGCTCACTTGTCCATCAATCATCTCCTTTTCTTCTAATGTCCTGCGAAAATCCATTTGGCGAATATTGAATACGTTCCCACTAAAATTACCAGACAAGCTCATAAGAACAAATCTTACTTCTGCGACGCCGTATCGCCTTGTCCTAAAACACCCATAGCGCTGTTGTCATTCTTATCACGAATATTGTTACCTTTCGCAGCCACCTCTTTTTGCAAAATAATCTTTTCCCTTTCCGATATTTCTACTTTGGCTTTTTGAGTCTGTAATTAAAAAATAAAGTTGCTAATTATTTTATATATTTCATTTATAGATCAATATCACATTTTCGATCCGATAAGATTACCTTGATTTCCTGTTGCAATGTATTAATTAAATCTTCCTTGTGTTTCAAATCTTTTACTTTATTCTCAATATCAGTTTTAAGGTTTTTGACTAATGTTTCGTTGTTGGCTATCGCTTCTGCAGAACTCTGTCTCGCAGCTTGTAATTCTATTGTTAATTTTTCTAACCTACTATCTTTTTCTACGTCAGTACTTTGTTGAATCGATACTAATTCTAATTTCTGTGTCATTTCTAATATTTTATTTTCGGCTTCCGCAAGTTTTTGTCGCAGTTCATTATGATTTTCCATTTCTTCCTTGATTTTATCTTTGGATTCTTTTAACTCTTTATCATACCCTATTAATTTTTCTTTCAAATCATGTTTAGCTCTTTTAGCTTCTTTTTTATATTCATCAAACTGGGACTGCAGCTGCTTGTTCAAATCCTCATAGTTTAATTTCTGAGCTTCATTTATATTAGTCAACTGTTTAATATCTTCATCAGATTTTGTTAAAAGTTGTTGTAATTCTGTCAGTTTCTCTTTTGAAACCCTAAGTTCTTCTAGTTCTTTGTCTTTGTTTACAATCTCAACTTGTAAAGTCTTTGTCGTACTATTAAGAGATTCAACTTCCTTTTTGTATGTTTCATTTAAGTTAGTATTCTCAGTTTGGAGCTGTGCTACGAGTTGCTGCGTTTCGCTTGTGCCCGACTGCAGAGCCTCATTCATTTTATTTAATTGTGTTTCTTTTTCATGTAATATGCTATCTTTATTGGAAACTTCTTGTTTTAAATGAACTATTTCCGTTTCTAATGTCGATATTTTTTGTGAATCAGTCTCCGTTATATTACTTTGAGCTTTTAATAATTTCTCCTTTTCATCTAAATTCTTCTTCAGATCACTGTAATCATTTACGTGGCTATCCAGTTTTTTAACAGCTTCTTCATAATCTTGTTTGAATTTATTTAATTCTGTTAATGTTTCGTTATACTTTGTTTCTAATAGTGTCTTATCTTGGACCAGAGTCGACATTTCTTTCCTTAATGTCTCTAATTGTCCTAATTGTTCTTTTAGTACCGATTCTTCTGCAGATGAATTTGCTATGAGGCTTTCATATTTTTGTTTTAATGCTGAAGTTTCTAAAACTGCATTATTTAACTTTTCTTCTAGTTGTTGTTTGTTTTCTGTAGCTTTGTTGAGTTCTTCACTAACCTGTGCTATTTGGCGATCCTTTTCAGAAACAATTTCAATATTAGATTTCAAATCCACTTCGATCATTTCTAGTTTCAGTGTGAGGTCTTTAACATTGTTTTGTTTTTCTTCAAGCAGTGTTTTCAATTTACTTTCTTCCTCTTTGTATTTGTTAGTTTCTTCATGAACAGCAGATAAATGAGTTTGTAGTTGCGATATTTCTTTTTCGTGTTGATCCTTTTGATTATTCAATTGAGAAGACATATCGTCTAATATTTTTTGCAATGAGTCTTCGTGTTTTCTAGCATCTTCTAGTTTGTTATTCAAGTCATTTTGCGCTTCTATCAATTGGTCTACCTTCTCCATGAGTTTTACTTCTGATGTTGCTCCATCGGCCTTTAAAATGGTTATCTCTTCTTTATACCTATCAATATCTATTTCTAATTTTTTGCAAGTCGATTCGAATTCACTGTTCTGCTCTTGTTCTTTTACTTTAAGAACCTCTACTTCTTTTTTCAGTATAGTGTTTTCATCAAGAAGCTTGTCGTTGTCAGATTGAAGACTTCTTAGCCGAATATTGATTTCGTTAGACTGCGTTTCAAACTCCTTAACCTTGTTAACTGCTTCTTTAAGTTTTTCAATGTTTTCATTTACCGATTCAATTAATTGACTGCGCTCCAAGGAGAAATCTTCTTGTAATTTAAATATTTTTTGTTTTAGTTCCTGCTCTGTTCTTGCGTGGTTATTACTTATTTCTCTATGTTTATCCTTAAGATCTTGAAGTTCTTTTTCTGTATCTTTAAGATGTTGTGACAATTGATTGAACTGTTCGTTAGAGTCAGTAGTTTGGCCAGTTAGATTTAAATATTCCGATTCAACTTTTTCTTTAGCCTTTTGCATTTCGGAACATTTTTCGATAGAACCTTCAAGTTGACGTTTACTTTCACCAATTTCTAACTCCAAAGCAGATATTTTCGATTTGAGATCGTTGTTCGTCTGAGTTAGTGTATTAACTGTTTGCTTCAGTTTTTCGTTTTCTTCTTTAAGAGATTTTAGTTCATCTGCGTTTAGTATAAATTGAGAGTTAAGGGCATCAAATTCAATTTTATTTTGGTCTAAAGTTTGCTTGCGTGTATCAATCTCTTTCATGAGTTGTTCTATTTTACTGTTACGTTCTTCAATCTCTTTTTTATGTTCTTCTGCAATTTTACTGTGGTTTATATTGAAATTGGCAGTGGCTTGTTCGAAGTCATCTTTAAGTTTTATAATTTCTTTATCTCTTTCATGAATAGTTTGTTTAAATTCACTCACGAGTTTCTCACTTGAATTTGTTGATGTACTTAAGTCGTTCAACAGTTTTTCATACTCTTTGGTCTTTGCAGAAAGATTTTTCTGTAATTCTAAAATTTCAGTTTTACTCTTTTCATTCTGTTGTGAAACTTCATTTAATAAGCTTTCGTATTCGTTAACTTTGCTTGTGAAATCTTCTTTAACATGATTCATCTCATCCTGCAGAGTTTTCAATGCTGCATCTTGCTTTTTCTTTGAATCCTCTATTTGCTCTAAATCTAAAACCTTAGCACTAAGTTCCATTTTTAGTTTGGTGATATCCTTATTAAGGTTGACTTCGTGTTCCTTGCTCACCCCGATAACTAGAAAATACAATTAGCAATTAAAACTCCGCGTATATAATAGTATGATAATAATGACAACAGATTTAAATGTTCAAATATAGTTCTTACCTTTGTTAAGTTCTAGAGTTTTATCATCAACGGCAGCCTGTAGCTGCGTTAACTTGGTATTTAATTCTATAATTATCTGGCTGTTTTCTTTATTCAATCGCTCAAGATTCTGTTTTTCGGTTTCTAGTTTCGATTCGGCTAGTTGCAATTTCCCTGATAAAACAGATACTTGAGTTTCGAATTCAGTTTGGGATATTGCCATTTTTGTTCGGGCTTCGTTGAGAGCTTTTTCGGAGTCCGCCTTGAACCGAGCTAACTCATCCGACATACTTTTGCCCAATGAATCTTTTTCGCTTTCTTTTTCTTTAAGGAGAGCGTAAGCTTCATCTAATAGTTTTTGAAGTTCGGACGATAGAGCTGGAATGTAACATACAAATACATGTGGCAGAACCGAAATAATATTACTTATGCAAACGCATTATATTAGGAAGTCATAAATCACTAAATTTCGACGATAAGATAAACATGTAGATATATAACTAAATCTTGACCAAAGTTCAGTAAGTTTTAATAAATGACTTCCGTATTTATTTTACTTTGAGCGGCTGTCAGTTCCTCCCGGTGCTGTTCGGCGACCGCTGCGACGTCGGCTTGCCGTTGCTCCTCGACCAGCCGCATGGTGGTCGCCGTTGCTTCGGCGCGCGCCGATTGTAGTGCTACTTCAGCTTCTAATTCGCGGATGCGTTGCTCCCGAGCTGCTTTCTCTTGCTGCATCAGAAAAATCAATATCATGCAAACGAATGATCTTCATTTAGGCCTGACTAAACCAATTGGAGTTACGAATTTATACGAGTAAGTACTTGAATGTATTATTTATAACTAAAGTTTTTTGTTCTGAATATTTCTCAGGTTTACAATAAGCCATTGAACTCACCTCCATTGCTTCTTTATATTTCTGTAACAAAAAAAATAAAATTAATCACATAAAATGAGAATCGATATTACTTCGAGAATACTTAGGCAATACGTTACATTATAATCTTCTCTGTTGATGTTCTCCTCTTCATTCCTGAACATGAGATCTTCGACTTTCTGCCTTTCATCCTCGAGGAGTTTATTTAGCTTATCCAATTCCACCTTAAGTTTGTTGTTCTCCGTACTAGTCTGAAAACGAAATGATCCACTATATAATTTTTGATCCTAAGCATCACGTAGGACACATAATTTCCAAAATAGGGAGAGTAATTCAGGCCAATAGTGCATTGTTTAAACTAGGCCGAGTTGTGTTTAATGCTATTTAACATTATGCGTCTATTACCTGAGTAGCTTCTTTTTTTATTTGCGTCAAAGCGCTTTCCGCCCGGTCTGCCTGCAGCGATATCTTAGCCATCTCCGCTCTCTCCAACTCCCTCTCTCGCATCAACCTTTCTAAATGCTGTTGCTTCTCTCTCAGTAGTTCCTGTTTCACACATTATGTATGTTCATTACGTATAATTTGAGCTTAAAATTAGTGTGTAGTTACCGCACGTGGGTGGTGCTAAGATGTTATTACAATGTAAGGTTACATCATTTGATTGATCATGTTCCGTAATACACCATGTTTCAACATGTGATCTTACAACTAGAGGATAACAATTTCAAATTTTGCATGTTTTTTATGTTAATAACTAGCTACCGGTCTTACATGATACAAAGTTTGTACAGAAAAATAATACAATTTGTTGTCATCTATTTTAATACACCATAATATATATTTGCTTATTTTTTGAATAATACAGAAAGTAGTTACAATCCTTCACATTTTGTTGTAGGCACCTGTACTTAAGTGTTCTAGGAATGTAGGTAATACCTGCGATAGATTATGATAACTATGAACTACTAGTGTCTCAATTTATCCATGACCAAGTTTCATACCTCGTACCACACATACCTACCAACGGTCCAGTAGAGAATCAGATATGTGTGAACTGTTTACGGTAGGTACGTACTCCGAATCTAAGAAATACCATTTGACATTTTTCACGCTACGCCGCTATACGCTATAACTTTGTACAAGCGTTATATTCACACGATTTGACCATTTACACAAAGTGAAGCAATTATGAACTAACACGTAGTAAGCATATTATAAATCAGACAGTCTGTGAAAAGGTAAGTAGGTATTTCTTAAATTTGGAGAACTTAGGTTCTCCCAAAATCAACCCCCGCGAAGCGAAGCGGCAGGCATTCAGTGGTTCGATGAGTACGCTACGTAAATAGCTCTAAAATTGCAAGAAGCAAGCAACTCTAACTAAGGATCGAACGCTGGTTTTTCTCTGCCAACAATAGACATGACAGTGATTGATATCTCCTAGTTGGACCGTATTATCTTGTTATACGTAGGTGGAAGCTCAATATGTTTGTACAAATTCATATTGTCACATACAAATTAAGTACCTACTCACTTACTTAGAACCTACCATCGACGACGACGGCTTCAATTTATCATTATCAATGGTACCTACAACACGCGACGCGGATGTGTTAAACTCAATTCCACGAATGTACCTTGCTATCACTTGTTTCACTAATGTTACTTTTAAATTCAAATATTGAGTATGCAACCGACCCAGTAGGTATGCAGTAATAATCAGCGGTAGGCATCATTATTTGTAACGTTAAAGCTCTCTCATTTCCTAAGTTGAATTTAGTAAGTAGGTAGGTACAGTAAGTACTTCCTACCTACTACTACTTATTTAACTCATAAATTATTAGTAGGTACTGTAGGTAGGTAATAAGGATGGGTTACTTAATAAAGTGTGCCTAGAATACACCTTCATTGATTTCATTCTAAACTAAGATACAGTTAGCGTATGCACTTCATGAATAGCCGATAATTGAGTTGAACGGAAATAGCTACATCATTTTGTATTTCGAAATGTACGATTCGCTTTATCGTTATTACCACTAACTATCTGCGTGTGGCGTCATCTAGGTACTCACGTAAGTAAGTATAGATACTACCTACCACTTAGCAGTGATGTACTTATTTATAGGTATAATTTACTCAGCACAACGAGGTCTGACCTTGGCGACATTACGGTTCATTATCGTTTTCTGCATATAGGCACGCTATATTTTCGCAGATAGTCTCACAGACATTTTTGAGTCAAAACCAATCAGAATTCTGCAATAATCAGTGTCATTTGAATCCAGGGTTTGTACCTATGGTCTAGCAGGCTAAAGCGAGAGTTCACCTACAGCTATACCTAGTCATTTATTAAACATTTTTGGAATGCCATTGTTCGGCATGTAAAGAATATTATCATCTAGCGGGTTTCCTTCTGTCACTAAACTGTGCAAGAGAGGGTAAAGTTTGTTGCTACATTACCTAATTAGTCAAATTAATGTTAAAGCATTCAACACAAGAAAAAACACAAAAACAGAGTTCCTAGATTGTTTTTAAAGCTGAGTAAATAAGTAAGCTACCTAATAATACATTTGTAACGTGTATAAATACCTACCTCTTAACAGTAGGTAGGTACCTATTTGGTTTGTTTCTAGAAATTGTGTCTGCGTAGGTAACATTGCATTGCATCAGAACCCTTACAAGGTCGGCGACGCGACAGATACCCTCCAGAGGCTGTGGGTGATGTTGACCAACGGAATGACCAGAATGACCTAATGATACGTAGGCAGCCAAGACTCACCGCCTTAATAAACGATGATAAACCGAGGCGGCAAGATACCTATAGTAGATATTTGCTACTATAGGTATCTTGCCGCCAAATAAGACGCAAGCATGTTGATTGTTGAGTGACACAATCAGGTTTTTCTTAACAATAGGTACTGAGAATTTTTAAATTATGCCATCAGTCATGTGGAATCGGAAAATGCCATGCACGGATGAATAATAACACTAACAGTAATTACAATAGGCTAGTCTAAGAATGTTTTATTTGTCATTTTGTATTTAACCTACGTTAACTACTGGGGATTATTCCATATAATTTTTTGAAAAATACCGCGGTTTCACGATCTGTTTTCAGTGATGGAAATATTGATCCGGAGTTCCGTCAATTAGTAAATCTACAGCTATATGGATACACAGCTTACCCAATGGTGGGGTTCGACGCGCGTTGTGAAACCTTATAATATAAAATAGCCTTTAGGTAGGACGATGTAGTTAAGTACCGATTAATGAGAGTGTTAAGAATACACAAATGTACTCTGTAAAGAATACCTCGTGGCTACTAAAAATATTTAAGGTTTCATAAATTTACTGACCCGTAATATCAGAGAGACCAGTGAGAGACAGTGTGGTTTGCATTGATAGGGAAGGATTTTGTTTTCGCTTCTTTATTCATCATATCTAAGTACCTACTATTACTTATAAATTGTTTTAGGTTAAGCTTGATGACATAGTTTAGACCTAGCGTTACCCTTCATAAGGTGCTTATTTTATTTTATTTACGTAAGTGCCTAAGTACGTGGGCCCAGTTTGTATGGTGGGCCAGGTAATTAATGATAGTCAGAGCACGCTCATGGCCTCGAAATGTACAAATGTCCCCGGAGAAATACGTAGATATTAGATCCCTAACGAAGGTTGCCTTGTCAGGTACCTACCTATCGACCTATACAGGGTGTCACAAAAGTCCGAAATATCACTCGGGAGTAAAGATGAGTATCGAGCATATAATTAAATGGTATAAGAAAACTTATAGAAATTCAAATAAGTACTTACTTAAGTACTTAGAAAAATCACCCTTTAAAGAAAATAATTATCATCAAGTATAGGTACTATGCTTGGTTTTGCTTATATGTATGTATAAAACTGTTTCTAGAATATCAGTGGCTGCTACTTTTTCAGGCCATTGCATGTGTTCTGAGGCCGCAACACGAAAGTCGCCATAAATATTCAAAGACCCGTGACTCACAAAGAATAATAGTCTTCACTAGCCTATAGCCTATACCTAGTAGATATGGGCGTCTACTGTCCTCACTAGCTATAGTATATACATCTATACCTAGTAGATATGGGCGTCTACTGTCCTCACTAGCTATAGTATATATGTCGCCGCCAAATAGCTTAATTCGCCGTTCAATTAACAGCCTAGGCACTTAACTAAACAGCGCCGTTCAACTAACGGCCTGAATGATATTCAGCCGTATCGTCTATTACAACATTTAATAAACTGGCTGGCTAATGCTTAGGCAACTGGTTGACATTTAAGTACTACAAAACTTTTTCAAAATACTACCCAAGCAGAACGACCTGGATGGGTTTAGGTTAGGGTTATTTTTTTTATGACCCCACAGAAACCCCACCCGGCAAATAGATTCGGTGGATCTAAAAAAAATCGTAAAAAACCTAAGTACCTAATAAAATTATTCCATCAAAGATGTTTTTTTCCGACGCCATATTGACAAAGAGAATGTAGAATATAGAGATATTGACAGTTTGGTGAGTTTCGGCGCTAGGTGGCAGAAAGTAGAACTAAATTGAAATGAACAGGCTAGGCAGGTAATTAAACGGCTAGGCAAGTAGTTAAACGTCATCGATCCAAGTCATTTGCCTAGCTGTTTAATCAAATGGCTGAATATCATTCAGGCCGTTAGTTGAACGGCGCTGTTTAGTTAAGTGCCTAGGCTGTTAATTGAACGGCGAATTAAGCTATTTGGCGGCGACATATACATCTACATATCAGCTACTGTATAGGTACGTATCTAAATTATTTTTCGATTTATAAAGGAATAATAAAGCAACGGATGCTAGAAAAAGCAATCCTGCAATCTTAAAATGACTACTCTTTGCCTTTCGAGAGCTAGATATTAAGATTAATTTAGATTTATAAATACCTAATGACATGGTCCTTATGAGCAATTTCAGATAGATTACCTACTTATACCTATCGACTAAGCATTTAATAGAGCAATATGTTGGCATTTTTTTTCTTACTTGCTTATTAGGTAAGACTATTTAATTGCTACGTATTGCACCACTAATTGCTCTACTAAATGCTACTACTATCATTCAATCATACAATCAATTTAAACACGATCAATAACAGCAGATTGTTCTCCAAAGCTGGCCCATAAGCGCAATATATTTACATTAAATACCCCCACCTTTATTTACATACAAAGGATACCTCTAATCGTCATACCGAAACTCATTCATGTGCATCGTGAATAAATTGTCTAATTAATATGAAACTGAATTCACCAAACAATCATTTTTTTTTGTTATTGGCAACACGCCCCCGTTTGTGATTTAGAAACCCTAGAACTTGAATGTCGTTAATCAAATTTTAGGGCGACTTTCAAACAGTTAAAAGGCTTTTCACAGAAGTGTCCTGTAAATAGTCCAGATAACTGAAAGGAACGAGGCTTATGCGAGGCATTGGTATTCGTAAAATAGCATTTGAAAGTCAAGCATACGGAAAAAATAGTATTACCATTTGTCATACTTTTTTTCTAAGCGGAACTTGTTAGCGTCATATCTATAATATGTCGCATAAATTTAAAAATGCTGAAGTTTAAATTCGTGTGACAATAAGTACCCATTTATCAAGTTACGTAAACATTGTAAGACAATTTCAGTCAGCTATCATAGTCAAGCGTATTATGGCTACAATAAATTTCGCAAGCAGGTGGGTCTTGATATGCACGTAATGTGGCTTACCCGGGTAGGATACAGAATACTAGCCACAATTGTAACGGAAATATAACGACAAAATTAAATACAGCATTTATTTTATATTATTAAGAGTTCGCTTTACAAACAAGTCTGGCTATTTTGAGCGCTATAAATATTAAGCACTTATCAGTTGTGAATATCAAATTGCTTTTACACAATTAACAAGCCAAGGGCAAATCACAGACGGGGCAGTTGTTGTGGAACAAAGTGCCAGCTTCTGGCCACTACTGCGAGAAAGTAGGTATTAAATTTTTTTTTTCATAATAATTAGTCGCCAAACTCATACATGCCATCGCACAAGCAAATATACAGCGTTATTAGTGCAATAAAACAACCTGTTAATGAAATCTTAACACTTTATTATCACCATAGAAAAGAGGAATAATAAAGGATAGGGCAATAATACACAGCGAATGTAGTACATTTTATTAATTCTAACTTCCTGCCTTCAGTTAAATTAATTACCGCACATTAGGTACTAACTTTACTTTTAACGATTAGACACTAATGTTAACCTACGTTATTCTAATAGTAATAGATCATTAAATATTACCTAGTTACAACAAACAATTATTAAAAGTGAGAACCTATAAATTAAGCAATGGAATGCTTGTGTTCAAGTGAGTCAATAATTATGAATATCATCATTACTTACAGGCACTGGTCGGTTATAAATTAAAAGTAATAAAACATTAAAAAAGTGTCTAAAAATAATTAAAACAACAACATGATTGTTTTTGGAAATAAATATCATCGTAATGAAATATACCGTAATGTATCACAGCTCTATGATAAAAAGACTTATCTCTCTGATGGAAAGGAAATTGTAACAACAGTTATAATTTACCTGCGTAATTATTACATGTATGCGATTCAAGCTCATAGGTTTGGTGTATTATCGGAACATGATCATTAAATGTATGTATATTTTGTACTTTGAAGTGCGCTATAATTGACAAAATATTTGTCTCTAACAATTATCGTGAACCTGTAACACAGGACGGTTCAGAAACTGACATTATAAAAAAAATTGTTAGACATTTTAGTTTGTAAGTATTACAAAAAAAAAACAACGTTAAACGGTAGAAACACACATTCGTTGTTGTTCAAGTAGTTTCAAAAAAGTTTCAATGAAGGTTCTTCTTCCGACGGTGCGTGTAAATATTCACATATTCATAAAACTGTCATAAAAGTCAATGTATGAATATGGAATGTTTCGCATCGTCAAATGAAGTGTCTTTATAAACAAGCTGCCCAAAGAGGCAGTCGTAATAATGGAAGCCCCGAATCGCCGTGTCGGCAGCTAGCTCACACTGAAGCCGGACATGTGCACAACTTCAAAAAAATATATAACTTTGTTGGTAGTTGTTATGTATACCTTTGAAAAATAATCCATCAGAATTCGCTACAAAGTGGGTGTATTAAAAACATACTTAAGACGAAATTGCTTCGGAACATCGGAAAAACCGATAGGGACTTAAGTGAAAACCGGTTTTCATCGTGAAATAACAAAATAACGTCGTGTTATTGTTGCGCGGTATAAAAGGAAATGCTATCTTTAGTAAAAATTTTTTGTATAACATTTTTTTAAATTTGTGATTTCCAGCTATTCTGTGCCTATAGTTCATTTTGTGAGAGATCAACACCAAACGTCAGATGTAACGAAAATTTATCAAAAGTATCCATTGTCAACCGGGATTTTTTTGACGTTCAGCACACGTGCAGTGTTTGTGTGGCAGTCTACCGCGCGGCGATGGTGGGGTACTGTACCTGCAGGGCGTTCTTCGCGGACACCGGCGTGGAGGAAGCGCGCGGACCACCGAGTCGCTGCCGCCGCGTGCCGTTAGTGACAGTGCGAATGCGCAACAAACATGAGGGGAAAACAACACGCGTTAACGCAAACTAGTCGCACTTTACGGTTGTAAAAGATTTGTCGTGACGAATTTAGTTTTGGCAATTAGAAATTGTGATATAGGTATTGCGTCAATCGAATTATTACATTCGCTTGGGTTTCAAAAGAAATTGTAGGTGTCATTACATTCGTTCGAGTGGTATTTGCACAATAATAATTGACATACTGAAAACTCTAAGACCCGTGTCTTTGTAAACTGACGCACTTACATTTGGTAAAAATTAAGTAGATACTAGGATTCATCAGTCACAATTGGCACAAATAAGATGTTCGATCTAATTGCCACAACCAATGCGTGCAATTTGACATTTTATATTGATTGATTTATTGAAATTTTAAACAACCATAATGTGTAACATTAACGTACGATAAATGATGTGTACCAGCGCAAAACACACCAATCATCGTACCAGCAAAATAAAAAAGCTCTATAAAAACTAAAACTAAATGAGTTATAGGATATACCATTTCAACTAGAGTGCTCATTAAATAAATATTATAATTTATTTATAAATTATATAATAAATAGGAATCTATATTGAGTTTAATTTTAAGGATCAGACTTGTTGTACTACATACAAAATATTAGTTAAATATGAGTACGATACTTGGATAAATAATATCTTTGGAATGACAAGTCTTTTCATTGTTTTATGGAGCTTTGTGCCAGATCTCCACACCATGCCTCGTTATAATAAAAGGCAACACGCGTATTAGTGAGCCAAACATATGTTAAAATTCACAACACGACGTTTTATCATACTATACATATAAGTACAGGATAATGCCTTAAACATAATATCACAGAAACATATTTAGACAGTACGATATGACTACTGCAGTCTCAAAAACTATGGAACTAAATATGGGCACAAGCGTACTAGAAGCCGAATGAGATGAATCACTACTGCCAAACACGTAAGTCCTCGATTCACTACAAAAGAGAAAATAAAATGAAAGTCGCAAATGTAGATATCATTTTCGTGAATCGACAACTAAACTAAATAAATAAAAACTTAAATTAAGTTAAAAATATATTAAAACACAAGGGCCAAACCAAGGAGTGCCAGCTACAGACCATAAATAAACTCAAACTGATTCTCATGCAAAAATAAGCAATCTGTAGTGAATAGGTACCATTGATCTTGCATGTCACAGTCTCAAACGCTGACGACTTGAATGTTTTAAATATTTTGCAAGTCTTTTGTGCATCGAGAGGTCAGAGAATGTCATTAATAATAAGTTTAAAGGAAATTATTGTGCTGAAATCATAATTTTACAAAGTAATTTTGGTCTTCGACAACACGTGAAGTATAATCTCTTGATCCTGTAAGCAAGAGATACGACTCAAATGTACACGACATACGGGTAGGTGAATTGGAAGGGCGACACGCAAGAGAAATGGTAGCTCTTCCCGAAGCCCGAGAAGTGAGTTCGCGGCGGCGGCATCTCAACGTATATGTCCGTAGCTGCGGCGGCTCCGCGGCTGGCCCGGGTCACGGCGGCCGGCCGCCCCCCCCACCGCACCACCTCGCCGCCCCCGCACCATCCCCCACCCCCGCCTCGCGCCCCCCGCGACACCGAGCCCGCGCTACTCCCGCTCGACTCGCTGCGCCGCGATCGCTCCGACTTGCTCTCAAAACTGAGCATACTCTCCGAGCACCGCCACGACTTGGGCAGCGTCTCGCTCGCCCAACGTCGGGGCGTCAGCTCCTTAGACTTGTCGCTCGATCGAAATACTATATCGTAGTAGACCCGCGGCTGCGGCAGAGCGATGATGGCGCAGCGGTCGTACTCCACGTGCTTCACCAGGAGCGTCTTGTCGAGCAGGCTGGGCGCGCTGCGGTGCGGGCGGGCGCGGGGCGGGCGCGGGGGCGGCGAGGCGCGCGGGCGGGCGAGCTCGGCCGAGCGCGCGCGGGGCTAGCCTACCTGAGCGCCCAGCGACGTCACCCCCAGCCTCACCCCCACGCGGGACGACGCGATAGACGTGCCCAGGGACGTGAGCGACTCGCGCGAGTTGGAGCGCCGCAGCGGCGTCGCGCGCCCGTTGCTGTGGATGGCGCACGCGCCCGGCTTCCGGTTCGATGGCGAACGCGACACCTTGGACACGGGCGCGAACAGACCGAAGCGAGGCGCGCATTCGAAATATCTAAAACAGAAACCATTTTAGCAACCGGAATACAGCACAACTATACCTTAAACTCCAGCCACGGCATATATCTATGCCTTTCCCAAAGTGGGCGATAGCGCCCCCTTGTGGGCGCTGCAGGTCTAAAGGGGGCGGTAGGAGACCCAGAAAAAAATGGGGGCGGTAAAAAATTATTTATTCTCAAAGTGGCCAGTATATAAGTTTGGGAACCACTGATCTAGAAGGTGTACCTCTTCCCATCGACTGAGCCGTCGTTCTTTCCGAGAGGATCGTCGAGCTCGACCCCGGCCCACACGCCGGTGGCAAAGTCGGTGACACCGACATATCTCAGAGTGCCAGCCTTGCTGCCGCGACTGCTCGAGACTATCACCCGGTCGCCCACCCGAACTTCTCCATTGGTGGTGGTCGATACTGATGCATCTACGATAAAAGTTTACAACCAATGACGTCCATTCTATTAGAGCCTGTACACAAACAAACCTATAAATACTATAATTGTTTTGCCACACTCATTCCGTCAACCACATCACCCAGAGCATCATATCAAACGAACAGTAACGAATTCAGTTCAGTAACAGTAAGAAACATCACCATCTGTACCACAAACTGCCACAGCTACTCCATAATAACAATAAGCCTATATTACGGTACCAAACGCCATCAACTCAAGTATTAAAGAGGATTGCGGGTGTAGCACCGTTACGACATGGCACTGCAATGCACAGGTACCGCTACGGGAAAGTGGAAACATTTGCGTGGAAACTTTGACGGAAACATTCAAATAACTATGTATATTCGTCAGGACCACTTTGTTCTGGTATAAAATACACTTGTTCGCAATTGTGAATTGTATATTGCAAACATAAAAGACGAATCGCCCGCATGAAAATACACATTATTAATTCGTGAAGGAAAAACTTTGTATCACTTTTTACGAAAATTGCGCGGGGAGGGTGGAGTATGATATTTGACACAGTTCAAGTTTACATGGAGAAGGAGTGCAGAAAGCTAATATTTTTATATAATAATACTTAAAAATACATTAAACTAATAAATAACTAATTACACACACTACCATGCGTTTGACACACACACATTTGCAACTTTTACTCGGTAACTGACTGAATCTGACTGAAAAACGGTGACAGGTTTTTTCATTATTAAGGAGGGCGGAAAGTAGTGCATTCTGCGTGCCAGTATCAATCAAGAAGGTTTTGGGTTTTTGTGCTTAATATTTGACAATAGAACCTTAATAACATTCAATAAAAAAAAATTAATGAATTATGGTTGAATTTCAACCACGGGCGACTATAATTATAATATAATACGTCAGTGTAAGTAATTTTAAATTGTAATCATAAATGTGTTACTCATTCACAATAACCATTGCTCTCATTTCATACGATTTGTCATTTATGTTCCAGGTCGCACCACAGGGCAAGCGACCATAGTTTTTCGACCACATTTTTAGCATTTTAGTATGTAACTAGCTGAGCCCGCGACTTCGTCCGCGTGGAATTTAACTTAACAAAAAAGCCCGCGCCCGCGTTCTGAGCCCGCGCGACAGGACCCATTTAAAAAAAAATGTTTTTCTAAAATAAAAGTAGCATAAGTTACTGCTTATGACAACAGCTATCTACCAGTGAAAGTCCCGTCAAAATCGGTCCAGCCGTTTCGGAGATACTCTTTAATTTCATGTGTTTTTATTTCTTTACGCGGAACCCTAATTGTTTTTCTAAAATTAAAGTAACATAAGTTACTCCTTAAAACATCAGCTATCTGCCAGTGAAAGTCCCGTCAAAATCGGTCCAGCCGTTTCGGAGATTACCCGGAACAAACACACAGACAGACAGACAGACAGATAGACAGACAGACAAAAAAATTTAAAATCGCGTTTTTGTTATAGGTGTCGTATGTACTTTCATATGCATTTAGTGAAAAGGTGTTATTTTGATATTACAAACAGACACTCCAATTTTATTTATTTGTATAGATGTATAGATGTATAGACTAGCGAGCCGCCCCTGCTTCGCACGGCTTTCTCTACTATTTGCAAATTTTATTAGAATATATTATACATATAAACCTTCCTCTCGAATCACTCTATTTATTTAAAAAAACCGCATCAAAATCCGTTGCGTAGTTTTAAAGATCTAAGCATACATAGGGACATACAGACAGCGGGAAGCGACTTTGTTTTATACTATGTATTGATTTTAACAAGTGTGTCCTTACTCATCTTACTGCTGACGATGCTGCGGATGCTGCCGTTCGGTGAATGGGCGCGTCGATGCCTGGTGCCGGAGGGGGGGCGTTCGAAGACACTGCCCGCGTCCGAGACGGGGGACGCATCGTGTGGGGCGTGGGTTATCAGTGGTACCCGTGTCAAGCGAGTGAGGCGAGAGAACACTCCACGCTTTTCTGGACACTGGAAGTACCGGACTCCGGCTACGGAGCCATCATTTTTGCCTGAAAGAAACACCGGGATAGAACAATTTTCGTTTTTACTAGTAT
This sequence comes from Notodonta ziczac, assembly GCA_918843915.1. Classification (NCBI taxonomy): domain Eukaryota; kingdom Metazoa; phylum Arthropoda; class Insecta; order Lepidoptera; family Notodontidae; genus Notodonta; species Notodonta ziczac. Next base: position 9,277,747 of record OU974043.1, on the reverse strand, counting down.
TCCCATTAAGTCCTCCAGCTAAGCTAATGCTTGCGTTAGTAGTGGGCTCACGTCAATAGTTCAATGGCCAGGGTGGGGATCGAACCCGGTATCTCTCAGCTACGAGGGCGGCCCCTCTAACCAATATGCTATTGACTCCTTAAAATAAATAGTTTGTACTAGCTGAGCCCGCGACTTCGTCCGCGTGGAATTTGACTTAACAAAAAAGCCCGCTCCCGCGTTCTGAGCCGGCGCGACAGGACCCATATTTTTAATTTTGTTTTTCTAAAATAAAAGTAGCCTAAGTTACTGCTTATAACATCAGCTATCTACTATTGAAAGTCCCGTCAAAATCGGTCCTGCCGTTTCGCAGATTACCCGGAACAAACACACAGACAGACAGACAAAAAAAAATTAAATCGCGTTTTTGCTACAGGTGTCGTATGTACTATTATATGCATTTAGTGAAAAGGTCTTATTTTGATATTACAAACAAACACTCCAATTTTATTTATTTGTATGTATGTATGTATAGATAATTTTATGCAAGCCTATTGCCAAATCTGTAGTAGTTATCAATACTAGAAACACGTCAAGAATGCGTGCGTAATCTCTACTTAGGTAATAATTAATTCGCTGGTCGATGATTAGAATCGGTAAATACCACCATTTATATTCAAGGTTGCTAAGTGTTTGGTGCAGCTAGAAGAACGCTTACCAATTGGTTCGTCTAGCACAATTCCGGCCCACTCCCCGGGAGCGAATTGTGTCTCGCCGATATATGCGATCTGACCGGGCTTGGTGCCACCCACCCAAACTCGTTCGCCAATTATAAAGCTGTCAGTGTCCTCTGTTAACACAACACTGTGATCTGGAAGAACAGGTTTAGCGCATTAACATAACGCAGGGGAAACAAGTTTGGCAAATACAGAAACGGAAAACTGCCCAAGTTTTTCGAGCGAACTGCATTGCGGATTTGTTTTTAACGATCCATATAAAGAGAAAACATTTAAAGAAAGTGTTCTTTAACATGACTGAAATAAAGGTCTTTGAATATGCATAGTCTGACCGTCGTCGCTATTCTGATCACATTTATACTGTGGGTACACGAGTTGCATATGTACCGTTGTATGCAAGTGCAATGACCAGCGGAGTGAGCAATCGGTTTTGCATATCTTACATCGAAATTACGGACTTTCCTTCGGAACTTACGACACAAACTGCATTTGACTTGGATGACACGTATGTTGATATTTAAGATAGAAACTTAAAAAAAACACTAACCAAGTTCATGCTTTCAACCATAATAAAACAGTGCACCATAAATATAACAAGCGGATATAATCCAATAACGTACTGGCAACGTCTAAGAGCATGTGATGGGTGCGTTTTGCGTGTATGAATTGCTATAACAGACTATAATTAAATGAAACATAGAAATATTCAGCCAAAATTAACTCCACATATGACTATGATGTAAAAAGTAACGTGTGAAAAATTATCGCGGTTTTGTTTTGTTATTTCATAGAACGTGAGAAAGTCACGAATAGGGGACTAAACTAATATTTTAATTGCATAATTATATAAAATATAAATTATGTCTTACGATTACAAAAAATTTAAATCATTCTAAATTTTTATAATGTTTTTATATTCTTTACCTTCTACAATATATTTTTTTTAAACTATTGTAGGTTACTTGAGTTCATTATAAGAAAAAAATCTTAATTCAATATTAGTCCAGTCCCCTGTTCAGTCAGAGTGATTTGTGGTGTATAATTTTGGCTGGTATCACCGCGCCGGTTACCTGACGACCTCCTGAGGCCAGCCTCGCTGAGGCGCCGCGGGTACTTCTCCCACAGAGCGTCCATCGAAGCGACACTGAGCGTGCTGGCGGCTGCGATCACACATAAGCGACACACACATACACATTAGCCACTAAATAGCCAGCAACACCTACTTCACACGATCATTCTTTATGGTTATGCGTGTTTAATTCAATATTCATATTATGTTTTGCGAATTTTGATTTTCAATGACAAAATATTTGAATTACATGCATGTATCTACGAAACAAGATTCATAGTTATTAATAAATTCATTATTGTTAGTTTTGAAATGAGTTAACTGACCTCTGACATTTAAGTTTAATTAATTTTAAAATAATTGATAATGATAATTGTCTGTAAGTTAAAATAAACAGCGCACGAGTGTTTTATTATATTGCTTTCACCGATATATTTGTTAGCGAACTCCTGAATATATTAATTAATGTTTTACTTCATTTAGGTGTGTGACAAGGTCCAGCGTTAAAAAAGCTAAACAATAGACAAGTATTACGTATTGATTGTAAAACAATTTCGCTAATTGATCGTAGGCGAGGGCCGCTGTTTTGTCGACATGCAATACATAGAGATGTAATGCGATGTAACAGAGGCGTTCTAAACGCGGAAATTATCGTCGTTGTTAACGATTAGATTGACATGCTACAGATAATTATATCTGCACTAGTTATTACTTCATTAGTTATTAATTGAACCGCAATACTCATTTCATTAACGTTTTCATCATGCATGTTACTGTTTTCTGCTTTGTCTAAGGATATTTAAGAATTAAAACCATTATGTGCTTTGTTTAATCGTTTAAAATTTATAGAAATAGACGTACATTACTTTCGTTAAGGCATTCGTGACGTTGTAATTTCCATTTCGACATGCTATCGAGACCCATCACCAGCATAGCATAAATTATCTATATTACAGAGCATGCCTCCACCTTCAACTTAAATTAACTTATAATCTATATGAGCGAAAGTGATAGACTTACTAGATGCCTTGCGATGAGTTCGCGGTCTGTCTGGCAGACTACTGGAAACTTCGTCTTCTTCGGCTTCAATTAAGTCTGCTCCACAAGATCCAGGCAGAAGAGCGACAAAGTTATGAACAAGTGAGATTAGACACTAAGTATGTACATTTAGAGACAATTATGGGACGTGATGATATTTGTGTGATGCGCGTGCTTGGATTCGTACACGAGAAGCATGGACCATGCTCGCCTGCCTGTGCTCTCATGCGATCATAAACAATACATTTCTCATTATTTCAGTAACCTTGAGACGTGCTTGGGACTCACCTGATAAGTGTTTTCTCGAAGAGTCGTCACTGAGCTTCCTCAGCGTGTCCGTAGAGCTGCCGTCTACGACAACAAAAAACAAGTAAAGCAAAAAATAAACAAAAACATGCCGACAAAAAATTAACGCAGATGAGATAGAATTATCTTGATACAGATGGCATGGCGACATTTAAATTATAAGTAAGTACATTGCACTCGACAAATAAAACATTGTGACGTAACAAGAAAATGATGGAATTATGGAAATGTACAAATCATGAAATTGTTTTGCAGTTCAGTTAAATGGCAGAGTATGATAAAATTTGCTTTTATTACGCGAAACTATAATTTAGTAGTAATTAATACATCCACAAGTTTGAGCATAGGTCCACAAATATACATACTTAACAAATGTTTATTTAGTTTCGTAATAAAACTTTCAATAAGTAAATGTTTACAAAGATAAATATTATCATATTATCTTTACGAGATAAAAAATCCTAATCAAAAGGTATTGATCACAACACTTAACTACCAAAGTTGCAAGAGGCACGTGCGGAGCCAGCCGGCTGGTTCTAGCGTGTGTCCGGTACTGATCGACCGAAGGCTGATTAATCATCAGCAACTACGCAGCACGCCGGCCTTGCCGAGCCGCGTGGGCTTGTCCATCATAATCGAGATGTGGAGACAATTGGTCCATCTCCCTAACTATCAAATATTACGTTTACGACTGTAGAGAGAGAGAGACAGAGTTTTAGCCCGAGAACATCGGAGTGCTAACCCACATTTATCAAGGGAGAAATACATATTTGTAAGTAAGGTACTTAGTAACATCATCACCTTGCCCTTATCCCACACTAGGTGGGGTCGGCGCAGCACGTTCTCTTCTTCCATTCAAGCCTATCATCCGTCATCTCTGCACTCACTCCCTTTTCGCTTATACCCTCTTCCACGCAGTTCATCCAAGTCTTTTTAGGACGTCCCCTACCCCGACTACCACTCACTCTCATACCCATCGTCCTTTTGACCGCATGAGGTACTTAGTAACGTAGTTTAAAAATATGTTTTAGGAATACCTTTTACCACCAAGATGTATCTTGTAAAGTGGTATAAGTATGTACACGATATTGTACAATTACTATAATAACAGCAATAGTCTATTACTTATAGGAATAATTACAATATGAATACCTATGTTATCATCATGCAACATGGGGTCATAAATTATAGCTGTTCCGCGTAGGTCCTTATAATTTATTCTATCGATTTTGCAATTATACCATACAATCGCATCATCGCTGTAGATTGTCAAACAACGCTTCATAACAAACGTCGTAGTAATAATTAATGTCATTTGGGCTTGTCGTGAGACAAATTGAAGCTAGACAGTGGTGCATTGCGGCCGGCAATAAATTATAGAAGACTTTAATGGACTGCGAGGGGTTTCGCCGATACTTTTCACAGTTGCAAAGTTTCCCATTGTTATTACGAGCAATTGCATGCCTGTCTATTTGATAGATAGGAAATATCTTAAGCGACATTGTTAAAAGTACAAAATACTAGAACTTGCAATAACTGGAACAGAAGATGCGACTTCGTGAAAATAATTATGATAAACCAAATCTGCGATATGGTAGGAAGGAACAACACTATCGGCAAAGAAAACAAAATATCGCAATGTGACAGCGGCGAAGATACGGAAGCGTTGACTATCAGTCTATGTTTGTAGTCCCATCAAACTTAATTGACGGCATTACCATAACAAGACGGCATTTTTTCACGTTTGTCGGTCAAATGACGGACTCCTATTGTCATGCAAAGAACTACATTTGTCATAGTTATTGAATACATTCCATACTTTGAAAACAAGACTGAGACAAGTGGCAAGGACACGTGGTGCGTGTAAAGGCACAACATCAGATATCGTTTATATCCAATTGTTATAATACCTAATAATATATTATACCTATTGTGTATTTAACGCTTAATGTATTAAAACAGAGAGATAACCTTTCGATAGCATTTTACGTACTAATGCATTGTGTGTCGCAGCAGGTGTTGTGCGAAGTGACAAAATTGGCTCCCACGCTAATGTTCGCGGCTCCGGACTTACTGCGGAGGCGGCCCGATCTAGTTCCGAACACTCCCCCCACACTGAACCACGTACGCATTATTCCATCCAAAATTTTATGGAAAATATTTATCATTACTATCAATATTTATTCGATCAGCGAACAACTTGATTAGCACATATGATGTAACTGCCATTTAAGCAGTCTTTATTTATCCATTTTATTAACGTGTACAACGAAATAGGTACTCGGTAACCGACAGAGTCCGACGTTTTAAAGTTTGACATTGGTTTTGTGGTCAAGTTCAAGTTGATATGAATTACGGCGATTAGGTATTACGTATTGAACAACGCGATGTTTTAAACAATTCAGATGTATAAGATTTCTTTGTTTGAATTTATTAATTGCGAACACGGAGCATTTACACTTTAACGGAAACAATAGATTGGTCTAATTAAACCTGGGATGTGTGCGTAGGTATCACACTTTCCTGACGAGTAGACACTAATTCGTCAATTGAGGACAATTTTGCGGTTCGCTCTCATGTTGGGCGAGCAATTGATGCAACGAGCTCGTGTTGCAGGACCGATGCAATTCTCAATGGCAATTACATAGTTTAGTTAATGGAACAAGTGAATCCGGCTTCGTTAAAAGATTTAACAGCAATTAAGGCAGCGAGATATTCTGTATGATAATTCGGCATGAAGTTTCGAAACTGTTTCAAATTTCCCAGTTACATATCGCGGAGTGTATGGCTTTTATTATCGGACAATGTTTTTACTCGGCGACTGTTATTTCTCACGCGAAGAATTTAAGTAAAAGTTAATTGCGTTGATTTATGACTTGAATGACTTTACAAATGGTTATAGCTCCGACTTTTTGCATGTTTCCGGGGGGATTGCTGCAATGTAATCTACTGTGAAATTAAAAGTATAATGCTTATTCATTAAACATTCAAGTCATTCAAAACCTGTAGGAAGTATTGAGATGTCACTAGGCTGTGTGTGGACCCAAAATAATCGTGTTGACCGAGTTGGCGGCAACATTGCTACCGCGATCCATGGGTCGCGACGAGTAACACCGATCATATTGATCGATACCATCATCATTATATTAATACGTGAAGCAAAAACTTTGTATCCCTTTTTACGAAAATTACGTGGATGGTGGAGTATGAAATTTGGCACGGTTCAAGTTGATATGGAGAAGGAGTGCAGGAAGCTAATATTTTTATTTTATAATACTAAAGAAATACATTAAATCACACACTACAATGAATTTTCATAAACACATTTGTAACCTCCGCTTGGTAATTGACTGACAGTCTGGCTGACAAACGGTGACAGTTTTGTTTTTCTTATTTCGGAGGGCGGCACTTCCATAGTTCTTTCTGCGTGCCAGTATCAAGCAAGAAGGTTTTTGGGTTTATGTAATACTATTTGACAATAGACCCTAAATTATGTTTAAAATTCAAATTTAAATGAAATATGGTCGAATTTCGACCGCGGGCGACCACTAGTATCAATAAACATCAGTGACTCATCGACATCATATTTTAAACAATTACGTTCTCGACGATACATTATCCAAACTGTAATATTTATTAATGGTTATAAGGCTATATGGTAAAAAGTGATTGCATCCATGTTTATTGATACATGAATCATCCACACTTATGGAGACAATGTTGTCTTGCCCCGACTTTTTAATAACAGTTGCCGTTTAATAACAAGATACGTAAACAGAAAGATACGTCAATTTGTATTCCCTGGCAAATGACAATAAAGACTGATCATGCCATATAAGGAATATTTAATTCCAAAATCGGTATTTCACGTATTAAACGGGGGCTCCTCCACATCGACGTCTGACCAAAACAACAGATGAGTTATGTCAGCTGAAGTTCTCATGTTAATTATCCACTGCTGTATATTTTATTGACCATTGTTACGAAAATAATTGGTAATAATGAAGAAGGTGACACAATCAATAAAATCTGTCAAATAAATAATGTATATCTTCACACCATATGTATTCTGAATCAAAGCCTCACACGAAGTCCCTTGAAGGACTATATAGATTTTTTGGTTTTATTTTCACATAGCAACAAAAGTATAGAATACCTGATTTGAATGCGAATCGAATGTTTGGCAATGTTTGCACATAATACGGCTGCCACGGTTGGTTAGATCTCAACAGAATCGAGTTAATCTGTAGCTTAACTATTAAGTAGATTAATCAGCATTGTCAATACGAATAATAAAGTTCAGTAAGAATGAATTATTCAGTATTAAACCGCCACATCGCCCTTTCGGTGCAAGTATGGAATGAAATTCGATTGACAATCGGGACACGTCCGCTCCCGCTACGATAATGGACCGTAATGAGCCGCGCCGGTACCGCACCTGGCATGCTAATTGTGGTCCGTCACTCGCGCTAATTGAAGATAATTAATCCGAAAGAAGTAAGTAGGGTGTAGCAACGAAGACTAACCAAACGAAGATCAAGCTTTTCGGTAAGGACTGCAGTTATTTGGAAAGTAGCAATTACGAATTGAAAATTGAATCAGTTTAGGACACAAATTTGGTCAATCTTCATAGTGAATTGCACACACGTATGAGAAACCTACGGGTTTTTAACGAATATCAAAAATAACAATTGATTGGCATCCATATGTTTAAATGTTGTGGTCTGCACATAGTAATAGATAGGCAGGTATATTATTTACGGAACAAATAAGGACGCAACTGAATGTGGTATAGTCAATGGATTCGATGAGGTCCTGATATTAGAATTCGTATAAAATATAACAGCAGAAGGTGACCTCTGCTTTTTAAACAAACTTAAATTAATAATTAATTTGATTAAATCGATCTTGAATTCTCATGTACTTTCTGAGTACGTCTATAGAGAGTGTCACAGAATACATAATAGGTGGTGTGCTAATCGCCACCATATGACATTTGTGATCCAAATGAAGAGTAAATGCGGGTATGGGTAACTAGAATATTTAGCTCGTATCTATCTGCACATTGGCATTGGCAATATGAGAGGCGAAACAGTTAGGGAGCGGGCCAAGTCACGAAGTACGGTGTACGCCGCTTACTTACTTTGTTCTCACGGCTACATACCTTCTATTCGATTCTTATCTGAGTAATGATAAATGCACCAAATAACGCAAACTTTATGACCACATGCATTTACTTAACTTTTCCGTTCGTGCCTGAAAAACAACCGTCTTCTTTCTAAATATATATAGATAAAATGCAATCCCGTCTTACCATAAGCGTAAAATCTATATTACCCTATCCTATAATGTGATGGTATCTAACATATAAGTGTTAATGACTAGTATATTAGAGACAAGACAAAACAATCTCGCGTCGGCTCGACTTCTAAATGGCGTAGATGGTATGCAATGGAATGATGACATCAACTTTGTATAGGCATAAATATCTCTTGTCGCACAAGATTCTGGGGCAAACCTTTTAGCTGAGGCTGTGGCTCAAGCGTCGTTAACACATTTATGTACACCAGGTAAACAAGGTGAATCAGCAGTGTTACATGCTCTTGTTATGGGTACATGGAACTGTAGTGAATACGCCAGCTGTGTACATAAAGAAGCAGTGGCACTAGCAATGTACGCTTAAACTGACATTATTAGACTTTGTGCTGGAAAAATCATTCGCAATAAGCGAAATTATTATACATAACAAATCATCCTAGTACGAAACTTAGACGAAGTTTGTACTATTTTGGGACACAGTAAGTTGATATTCCCAGGAACCTTGAACTTCGTTCCAAACGAATGCTTGTCTGACGTAAGTGGCTCGTCAATAGAGTAAGAAATTTACACCGCCGTACATGAATGTTACCGCCTCCGCGCTAAATATGTAATTGAATACAAAAACACCACGCTAAAAAGGTGCTACGCCTATAAGATTAAACACACATTAAGATTTGTAAGGACGTGATCGTAACTACATAATAAAAACTTCATTAATCGTTCGCCGGCCAAAGGATGAATAATGCGAATGTTTATTACAATAATAATTGATAAAGATATGTAACTAACATTTCTAGGTATAACAATGACACAATTGATATTTTACTGCAACTACGATAAATTTGTCCGCCGCTGTTTATTTGTTACAAAACAAACATATATCTGTGTACAACAAACACAATTGTACAAATATCTAGGATGTTGATCGATATTATCGATAAAGTACTGTTATATTAGATAAAGTATTTAAGGCAACACATGATAAAGAATTAAAAGGAAGTAATAAAGCGGTCAGGTAACAAAGCTGATGAAATTCGCATTTCTTTATAAATTGACGATCATTTGTGGGGGCGTATTATAGTCGTTATAAATGGTTCTTCAATGCGTGCTGAGGTGAACTTGTGCGTTCACCGTTCTATAGAATATTTTATAATATTTATGACAACGCCTCTGCATCCCTGACTTCGTATGGAGAGATGAATGCAGCTTGTTCTACATACCGGTTCTTGATCTAATATTTAAATTGCACCTAATAATTTATACACCTTAAATATCGTTCTACTACTTCCTTATTATAAAACAGATATAGGTACTTAATTAAATGAAGTTGTATTAATTATAACTCTGCATAATAGAGGCAGGTGTTTTGCCTCCTATTGTCATCCATAATTGATGGCAATCTAATCACAGTGCCATTTTAATTTGGCATGATAATTGATTGGTTGTTTTTAATCTAAGCAATCCCTTAGATAATAAATGGGCTCATAGGGACTCAGACGAAGAGGTAGTAAATCTATCTAAGGAGATAAAGCGTCCCAGTTTGGAGCTACTATCGGCTATAAGGATTAACTATTAAGTTATGACTTATTTTCAATATACAGTAAAAGGAAAGCTCTAGAAGTTTATTACTCTGGTGTTATTTATGGGTTACGTGAAGGAAGATATGTTTTTATTTTCTGTGAGTTCCTATGTTTTTGTTGACAATTACCAATGTCTATATGCATTTAACAGGCCTTAATTTTTTTTGCAACCACAATTTTAAATCTACAATACACACTTTCTTTCCTCAACTATTGAGTTCAAATGCAACCTAGGAATCAGTTACACAGGTAGATGATATTTTATGGAATTTGATAAATTTTTATATTAAAGATGCATCGACGTTGTATCGATAGCAGTAAAGCTGCCAATTAGAACTTAATTTCAGTATATATCTTTATTTATTTACAGATAATAATATTGAATTTAGCCATTCGGAAATAATGCAATTGCATCAACTAGTCCATTCGAGGGCATTCCTCCGGTAGGCGGCGGGGTGGTCTAGACAACCAGGCGCCACAGTCGACAGCTATAAATAAGCCAAACATAGCCGACCTACTCTATATAGTGTTATATTGTAATCCGTATCTAGCGATATAGCCACACTTGGCAGCGCTCCAGACCTCACTGCTGGTTAAAACCTATATAATATGTATAACGTTTCTTGAATACATATCTCTAAAACATTTACAAGTCTGTTAACTAACGTTACTAGAGCGCGTTAAGACAATGAACAATGCAGCATAAATAACAACATCGACATAGCAACTGACCGCGACTCAAACGGCTTTAAGGTATTCGCAAAAGGAGTGTCAACCAACTTAGTGAACATACATCACAAATCGTTTATGATCTCAGCTCGTATTGTTACTGCGCAAAAAACATGTTTTGCAGTTCCCAGTTAAAACCCATTTGAAGCATTTATGTACACAGGTCTTGTGATCGATCCAACATGGCTGCCCGCGTGGGTATTATAATTATTATGATATTTGCAATAAGCCACCTTTTAAGCCTTATCGAAAAGACAAAACTACATTACATTAACTCAAACTATCGTATAACATACTTGGAAAAAAACTAGATTTCATTAAGTATTTAAATATGACGCTTCATAATGACGAGAGTAAACAAAATTCGTGGAACTAATAAAACAAAGCAGTTAAAATCGCAAAAACTCCACTGCCTTGAACAGGCAGGATAATTATACTATTTCCTAACGAAATGTAGAGGCGCCGCAGTCAACAATATATCTGATCGAGAGATTGACGCACGTTTGAGCGAGGTAATTTGGAATAATGAACATTTACTTACAGATGAACCAGCAACAAGAGATTATACGTGAGATTCATCCTGCCATAAACATGAACCAGCTATCTCCATACAGGGAAACGGTGACAAGATAAAAACGGGACATCCCGTCGTACTTCTTTTAACATAGAGGAAGGATATACGAGTATAACCTAATATCTGGGTAAATAGGCATTATCACAAACGATGATATAACAGAACGCGCTTCATTAAACCATTTATCACTTGCAGCTCCAGGTGTGGGCGTGACAAGTAACTCCAGATTCGCTAATTTATGATTAAAGCTTACATCTCCATTTCATAATAAAAATGTCATGTAAGACAACCTACCGATTGACGATTGATTACCGAGACAAGTTTGGTACGGTCTGTTACGCTCGAGAAGAATCGCTATCGACTTGAAATCGAATCCGTGGTTCAAGGCGGTATTTGTACACGGTGATTTATAGTTTCGACAAAAACAATACATTACAGGATTGTGTTACGAAGATAAGAACAAGGAAAATTTCTGTATCCTTGAAAAATAAGTGGTGGATGATACTATAGTGTTCATTCTGCAAGGAAGTCACGTAAATCGTTAGCAGGTCGCACCTGTTCTGCAGTTTCTTCACGGTTGACCGACAACAATGCCAGATGGCGTAATTGAGCGATTCTGACGCGAAGAGCACATCTCCGATAAGGATGAGAGACAGGAAATTGTCAGAACAGGTACTTCGTTGAGCTTTGAAGTATAAAACAAAATCCAATTAGGTACACGTTAACGCCAACTTAAGGAACATGGAACGTGATGCGGAGAAAAGAGAATATAATAGAGAAACTTGGGAATAAAAAAGAAGCAACAACAAGCAGCCCATGAGATAAAATTAAACGCACTTGAATAAGTGTACTAAATAAAATCGCCTATTTAATTACATTTTAGGAATTTATTAAGGTTGATTCTTTTTCCTCTTATTTAAAGTAACCTTGGTTGTTTGGTATATGTGATATATTGATATGGGTAACACGTTTAAAGCAACCTAAACGTATAATGTTTTAAATGGTCAATAGCCACATTGAAAGTATCTTTAGTTAGTTGATAATAGTTTCCATTAAAAGAACATGACGTGTGGCACGCCACGGAGAATAGAAAATGATAAAAAACCAAATTATTGCGTAACCGCTATTAGCAAGGCAGTAACGTAAACTGTACACGATGAATAGAGCACGACATTTGCACGCTACGCTTTTGAATTTGTGTAACAAAAGGAAGCATGACAACTGATAACTTTTTTGGTAGCGGGCGAGACGTAATTCGTTAAACATATGTGGGTAAACATGATACGGGTGCTAATATACCTAATGAAGATGTCCAGATTACAGCTTTTGGTGCCCTAACATAATAAAGGCTGGGTAAGCATAATAATGAGTTCAATACGGCTGCCTGACTACGATGTGAATAAAATATACAAAACCAGAACATGTCGCATTTGGTAAAATAATGAGGTTATTTATTTCATGTTCTCCTACGACACAAAACATGTTTTTATATCAAAGAAAGAGTACTTAAGTAAATGTTCGATATTGTTAACAGTAGTCAAAACGATTGAAATAAAACTATTTTTATGGATTATATCGCGTTTATTTTTACTTTTTATGTTCCCGACGTGGTCACGGGGGGACTGAGGTGTTAGACGTCCTGATGTCATAGTTATAAACTGGGTACCCACAAAGTTAAGTTAAAGTTGGGAAAATTATTGCAAATTGGTCAAAAATTAAGAGCTCTACTTACATAGAATGATGTTTGTTAGTCCTTCGCAAATATGATTGTATGGGGCTCCAACGAGGTAAGGATGCGATTATGGTTTGCGATGTGGCGTGTCACGTCTCCGAGCCTAACAAGGTTAAATGCGCGCGACTCAGCAATAGTAAAATCATTAAGTGAGTAAGAACTATACCTAAGTGCATTGAATCAGCGGTCATGGTAAACATCTACAATAAACGCTTAGGTAACGAATGTCGACCACCAACATTGATCCAAGAATAAAGCATTCGAAACACTATTTATGGAATAACAAGTGTCACAAGCAAATTACGGTGCCATGCCGTTTATAAAATCTCAGCTATGCTCGGTGGGGTTGCAAGGGCAAGTTGCGGGAGGAAGGGTGGAGGCGGCACGCAGGCACACCTTAACTAAAATTTGGACCAAAAAATATTTAAACTGTTATGTAATTGTATAAACTGGGGCGTTGACTAATGAGGCTAGAACAGCCAATACTTATGAGGTTAGTGGCTAATAAAATAATGGCCTATAAATAGTTCGTGCTTAACACAGAACTTTTCAGAATTTTCTCGTCCGTAGACGTTGTTGACTCGGTTTTGTTCTTGAATTATGTATTAAGTTATGAACAGCTCCAGACGTTTTTATTATACGCCCAGTTCGACGGTCCATGCCAATCATGTCAATATTTTTCTTTAATAAAGAAATAAATTCAACATAAATGTTTTTCAAAATCGACTTAGCTAAGTAAGTGCTCAGTTAAATGCGAAAAAGGATGGGAACGATAGAAATTATCATAAACTTAAAACCCTAAAAGCGGACAAAATCATAACTGTAAAAAGCACAAAACAGACAAACGATACATTTTAGTATATATAATAAATTATCATAATCCTTATCGACCTCCATAAGGATGTAGAGAAATCGAGAAAGTTTTAATAAAATGACACGAAATTCCGAGGACGTTACACGCAAATGTTCCTCGCCACTCCTCGCACATCAATTTTACAACACAGTAGTTTCTCTATGGAAGCTTTATAGAAATCTTAAAGACTTTTAAGGACAACGAGACTCGAGAAAGCAATAGTTAGAATAACAACTACGTAACATCATTTATGAGATCACGCGAGAGTCACGAATCACGAGCTGGTTGCGAATACCACAATTGTTTTGAATGTAACACACAACAAAGAAGGTGGCGGTTTGTTTGGTTTCTAAAATCGACCGGTCAGACCACCATGTTACCGCGAACTCGATAATGTTTGCATACAAGGTCTACTACCAATATGCGAATTATGGAATACCTTCTCATGTTTAATAGCGGTATCAGCAATTAATTTGATTTCAACTAATGTAAAATGAATGTGACTGGATGGTATAGAGCAATAGTTAGATAAGTAAATATTAAACAATACAAAAATTTCTTCAGACTAACACGATAATTGTATAGTCCCAAACTAAGCAGGGTAAACTATGGGTACCGTACAATACGACTGGGGCGATCCCAGAGTAGCGACATCACGACCAGGGAAATTACGAGAAGGGTATTACCGTAATTTACCCCGACGGGAATCGAACCACAAGGCCAAGCGAACAGACCGTCATCAAGTAAAGATAAATGGATTGTATTAAAATTGATATGAAAGAGGTTGGAATAAATTTCATTGCAAAAAAGCGATGATGAATGGAAGAAAAATGCTTATCGAGCATTGAGAAGGAAAAGGTAATGCAGATGAATACGGATTGATATCTATCTGAATTATTTATAACCCGTACGATCTACTTCTACTGTTAAGGCAATCTTAAGGTAATCAATATGTAAAGGACGTCTTTGACTCAATAACGTTAATTCTAAAAGTATAGCACCAGTAAAGATTAATGATGATATTTTATTATCTAGCAAAACAAAAGTAACAAAGAACAATATGTACTGAATACCTACTAAAGATCAGCTAATTACAGTTTATTAACATAAAGTCAATTTTACATTACAGTGGCAGAATAGTTGGTATTGTTATATTTCTCGAACATTTGGCTTGTGCATATTACCATAATTCGACTATTGTTAGCACAAGTCCTGAAGAGTAAATATGAATTATTGGAAAAACAGCATTTTCTCTCAGAATGGTTTTAAAAAAGCTTATAATGGATAGCTAGCCGATGCAAATATATCGTTTTTAATTTATCCCAAGACAATTATTATTGAAAGACCTTCGATATATAGAGTTAATGCTGGCATTTGTAATCATTATTTTTAATGCCTGTGGGGATCAAATTGCTCATAATTAAGTTATTAATATGCAAGCGCATTATCTTTTCACGATTAATTACGGTTTGAATATTGTTATTTTCAAATTTGTTCGTATATTAAAGTTTAGTTAATGTGTTCCCTGTGCATAGAGCAAATACATTTCTACTAAAGAATCTAAACTTACCAGAGAAGCTAATTCTTGTTTCGACCGGCATTTTTCAGGTGCCGCGCAGTCTTTTGTATTTATAAAAAAAAACTCTTCAATCCTTCGCGGCAGTGTCCGAAGTGAGGGGGAAGCGATTGGGATTTAGTTCGGTCCTGCGCGCTGCAGATGCGCGGGTCGTGTGTCGGTACGCGCGGTTGGCTCGCCCGTCGAGTGTGCACTGCCGGCCGGCGCCTGCCGACACCCGCCCCTCGCGCTCATTCCAACCTCTACGACACTTTGTTTTTGTTTTCCAGGCCCGCACCCGCCACCCCCGCCGTGGGGTGGAAATACCTAATTCAAGTTACTTCTGCTATCCTGTTTATTATAATTGAAGGTTGTTCAAGCAGTTAAGAGTATGCTAAGGTTACGAGTGTTTATGATAAGAGCGAAATGAGATTTTATAGTACGATGTATGCAGCTTGGCCATTTTATTTTTTAAATATTTTGCCTTGCTGTCAAAGTTTAAGTTAACGCTAACATTACTTGTACCCATTAGTTATACTATGTAAAACAATACAAAGTCTTATTAGATAAACCTTTTAAGGAACTAATGGGAAAAAATAGATAGGACGTTTTTGACGAGCAACTTTAAATAAGAAATTTGTTGTTATATACTTTTCTACCGTAGAGTCAAGTACTTTCATTCGTCATTTTAGTGTTTCATTCGTTTCCTGAACTTCTGTAAACTTTTTAATGGTTACTACTTGGATTAAAACGTATTATTTATGTTTGAATACCACCGAGGCCTATGTCACTATGCACTTTATCATATTTTGGTGAGATTGTAGCAGATATGAGTTTTTTTTTTAAATCAACAACGAATGTAGGTTAAAGTCAGGATTTGTAAACAATATTAAGGTACAATTAATAACGTTTTATACAATTCTAACATAAGTAACAATGAATTCGTTTGTCTTCTCTATTTATAGTGATAAGATAAAATGGCATGTATCACTAGGGAGATAAGAGGTGCGTGCCGCGAATTCTTACTCATAGCACGTAGTCCACGCACGAGGACAGGGCACGCTTTGTTCGACACAACATTTCACTTTGTTACTGCATTGTTTCTGTAATGCTATCTCGTTGAATATCCTCGGATAATAGCTTCAAAACATTAAGATGGAACTCATGTTAGTCTATCGTGACAATACGAGCCGTGACGGCCGAACGAGCCACGGTTTCTAACAGGTCAAAGAAAGCAGTTAAGCCCGAGGTCGAGTCAAAAGCGAGTCATTCACTAACGTCACTACATCCTGATGGAAGCATTTCAGTGCCTTTTATGGCCATGAGACACCTGTCCGAGGAAACAATTGATTGTGACAGTTCGGTAAACATGGCTCGAGCACCTTTCACTCCGTAGCCTACCGAGTGACCTGACAATAAAGTAAATTACAATCGGAAAGCGAGCTCGGACGAGGCAGAGGAAACAAATAGCCATACTTCAGCGGTCAGCTAGCTTATGCAACAGTAGACAATAAAGTTCAAGCTACCTTTCACCGGTGCGACAGCCTTTGAGAATCCAATAATGGATATGCATTAGGCCCACCTGTATTATTATGTGCTGTGAGATGATATTTGATTATATTACGTAAAATATGAAATACAGGTTGAAACAGAAAGGGTAAACATTTTTTTCAAAACTTAACTTTGTAATTCTAAAACTATCAGCTTTAGAGGAAACTTCAGAAACAAAAGGTGTTATAGGAATACAGCTGTTGACAGATTTCACAAGTCCACAAAACTTTTTGTACTTCAACTGTCCCACAGAGCCGATAGTTTTAGATTTACAAAGTAAAGTTGCAAAAAATAGTACTCGTATATCCTTTTTGTTTCACCTAGTATAAATAATAGCAAAGAGAAAATGTAAGTTTTATTCTAGACAATATTGATTTCATTGCCATCCAAAACAAGTAGTATTTTACAACGGAGACGACGAAATTAACGATTCGAGTGCAAACACATTTCGGGAAATCATTGTGAAATGGTCAACGGTCATCTGAGATGATTCGCATCAAATCCGTGAAATCCGTGATACCCTTCACTAATTCTTCAGTTTTATCTGATTGGATGATGTAGAGCGTGAAAAGTATCGGAAATTAATTATAACTTTAACTGTCGATAAATGTCGTGAAGATAATATAACTAAGACTCAAATTTTGAGTTAAATAAATAACAGATTCGTTCATATAGTTCAGTTGGGGCTAACAATTTATCAAAATTATATAACAGGTAGGGTACTAAATTGATCGCTAGGAAAGGAAATTGTTGATGTTATCCGTTATGCCCAGATCGGGAGCGCGAGCTTCTGTGAGTCGACGCTGACTCAGCTGATATGAACGCGAGCTATTCGCCCTCGAGGCACGTCGGCGAAGGTTTTTGAAATATCTGCCACCTTTGGGACATCACTCGACACACTTTGAAACAGCCGCAAAGTATTTTATCGTTTGGATTTTTAATATTTTTGTATTCAGTTTCTTTCATAGATTTTTACAAAATTTGACGAGCTTATTTATATTTATGTTTAACGCGAGGTTGACTAATGAAATGATACATAGTTTCATTTTGCATCTTGAGTTATTTTCATAGTAGGTATAGAGTTTATAAATGACAGCTACGAGCTGTGCCATTTCATGCCTATTAATGTAAACAAAGCAAAACTAATACCTACATATAACTATTTACCATCTGTGACTAATTATTGACTTTAAACATAGGGGCTTTGACCGATAGATGGAATCTAAACAATCCGCAAGCATGGACCGAGTTTACAGCGGAAGGCACGTACCGATCGTATTCCCCGCCTTGTGAGGATTTAGAAGCGGTTGGAAATATAAATAAGAACCTAAAACTACCAACAAAAAAGGTTGCTGCTTTTATGAAGTTTTGACTCCACCGGTTTTACCGGTGAATTTATTTTATGATCAAAATAATAGTTTGCAGTTGTTACGTTCAAACGAACTGATAAACGATATTTTGGAAGAAATATTTTCCTGTAAGTTAATTTCATGATTATGTTTACCAATCAACAGATCTGTTAATTACATGATAAAGTCACGTGACCACGTGAAGAACTTTAATTACAGTTACTACGAAACGAATTGTTACGCAATACCTTTACACGGGTAATAATTTATAATGATTATTATTTAACAATAATTTATTTCGCAATCACTAATCGGAATCAAGAGATTGCATTACCGTGGGACAATACGGTTTATTTGTTTTGGCAAGTCGTGCAATGGAGTATGACCGCCACCCATATCCTGTTCCAAAGCACGTACAAAAACCGTATTCACAAGTGTTATAATAAAGCTGTTAAGAGTAAAATGTGGGCCTACATGTCTCGGAATTTAAAGAAAAAATATTTCCTTGCAAGTAATTTTTTTTTTCCAAAAGGACCTACATTCGTTTCTTTAGTGGCAATTAGCTAACTCGTAAAATGTAAATTACGAAATTTGCGTACGAAGTCTTATTCAAACGTTATTAAATGTGTAAATGGTCAGCCCATTAATCAATAGGTACTTTCTGGGATTTTAAATGTTTTCAGTTGATTCTTAAACTCGACTAATTCGTTCGTTTTCACATGAAAAACACACAACGACAAAAACAAAGAAATTATGCGCATACAGATGTGTATGATCTGAATACGCCATGTTGTCACGAGGATTTTCCACACTTGCGCGGGCGCGTCGTCGCACAAGCGACAGAGCGTTACACTTTCCAGTTGCCGGTAATGATTTCAACATACTCGAGTTACAGGAATATCGGATCACCAGCAGGCAACACCGCCCGCGCGCCGGTGAAACACCAGGATGTTGGTAACATGTACGCAGAATTGCTTTACTTTTAACTGCCTCTACATTAGTGTGTTAAGAAATAAAGTATGAGTAAGTGGTATTATCGATCTGACGTCATAAAAGAGGAAAGTAAAGTAAGATCCAAGCCAATTTATTTGACAAAACATCTGAAATATTAAGTAAAGCGCTGGGAAGCAGTTTGAGTTGTGGATGTAATATTCTGTGTAGGATAGTGTATGATATCACTGGCGGATATGAATAATGCAAGCACAGCCTTGAATTGCTAAGATATTCAACTACATGTCACTGTTTTCTTGCCCCATCGTTTATTACAGATATTTAAAAATATATATATATATATGGCTAATTAATTGTAGAAGCAATTAGCTATGGAAACTCAGATTAGGTTCACTATAACAACAAATACCAATTAAAGTTTTAACAACAAATACAATGATATCGTTAGGCCATGACAAAAATATTATGTCACCGTCAGAAGATCATTGTATTTTGATTGCATGGAATCTGGTGATCTCAATTGTAGCTGAACAAAATTAGCCACGGGTTACATAAGCGGTGTTATAATACTGTAGTAGGTGTAATAAAGTGGATTAATAGATCTTCTGATAAGTAGAACTGTGAAAAAATATACTAATTTAATTATTATTACCTTTGTACCATTCCACGTTAAGCAATATTACAATTACATAGTTAATTGAACCTAGTTTAACATGAAACTTATATGCTAATGCATTATTCTCATAGACATCTAACCCAATCTGAAATAAGTGCAGATAGATAACGTTTAGTATTTTTGAATAACATACTTATATAAAGATACTAAGAATTACACTACTGCAATGCTACAAAATAGTAACAGTTACTTATTTCTGCTAAGTATACAACTGACATTTTGCGAAAATGTCATATTAAGCGTTCCAATCTTAGAACGTTAACGTTCAAGGCAGACTAGTTGCATGTTCAATATTTTGAATGCACGCACGCTTTGCTTTGGAATTGAAGACTGACCGGTTGCTTTTACTAATATACCTAGGTAGGTAGATATTAACGAACGAATTTGATTGGCTGTGCGTGTGTTGCGAGAAGTGTAAATATACAAACGAAACAGCATAATTCCAATCCGGCCTCGCTGTAAATCATGCACAAGGAGTAATACAAAAGCGAAAATAAATACATATTACTGGAAACGAAGTACCAGGTAAGTTTGGTAATAAATGGGGCCTCAGTAGATTGAGCAATAAATGTTGACAACCCAATACTTATTAGTGACAACCAAGTTCGATCGTAAACCTTCCGATTGCCAACGGTATAGGAAGTCGTAAAAGGATAAACTTTAGCAAAGACGAAAAATATATTTTCATCACGCACTTTCTGTTGCCACTGTAGGTACGCAAATGGCACGCTGACACTAAACCGTCAGTCATGGGAATTGATTGATGCGACACCTTGAACAATAGGCTGGGGTTAGCTTTAGAAACCATTACCGAGGGACACAATAGTTATTTAGTTAACTTTTCCCTAAATATTGAGCGCTTTGTAGTGTTTAGTAGATGATAAGAGTATGAAAAAGCTGTCAAGATTAGATTGTGGTAAATCGTACAAAATTGTGACCATAATATTTCTATTTTACGTAACACCATGATGTACTGATATGATAAGTAAGTAATTGTATTATTTCACAAACGAATGATACATTCATTGTTGACTCAAAAAACTTGATTATTGTAGGTCCTTGATTTACCTACCAAGCCAATAATTGTACATAAGTAGTAAGATAAATGTGCGGTATCACCGACTTTGTGCCGTGATAATGGCCACTCCATCAATGGTGAATTAAGGCGGGGAACTCTAACAAAGTAGAAGATTATTCATATACCTACTCACAAAAAATAACAATAGAGAACAAGTGAGTAATTAAAATAAGGTCCAGTTTTCCAGAAAATAAACAAATGATGCATGTTTAAATTAAACGATTCCAACAGAAACGTAAACCTAAATAGGCAATCAAAATGACGAATTGGCAGTAGAGAGCGCTTATTGACGTCATTACGTCGTGTGGCTGCGGGTAACGAATAAGGTCACCGAGGTAACGGGACATGGCGTGAAGAAGGAGACCTTCTGAGGATTGTGCGGCAAAGCTATTTACAAACACACTTTTAAGTATTGCCAATTTAACCTTTACGATCGATGGTCATTGCAACAAGGTGTGCTCGAGCGCGAGTGGCCTAAGTCAAACTGGTCAATAAAGCAACTAATAATAAAACACAAACACCTGTACAAGATTATGCCATCACAGGCGTTGTTGTTACTTTACTATACCATGGAATTTCAAATATCTTTTAACATTCACAACAATTGATTCGTCACGAAATGGGTGTGAGAATCACCGAAGTTTTCGAAAGCCCATCAAAAAAGTATGAATCATTAAATTTAATATTCAGTCATACTTACATCATAAGTTCAACACTATTTATATTTGAACCGTTACATTATAAGTGGCTCAAATAATAGAGCAGATGAACCGTGCCGGCGCGGCGCTTCTGCGCGGGCGCACAACATGACGCAAGTCAGCGGAGAAAGTGAACTACACAAATAATTGGAAGACAAATGGTAGGCTTCAAATAGACAAAACATGAAAAGGCTATTTTCGGGTGCGATGCTACAACTAAAACAGTCTATTAATTAAATGACACTTGCTCATGTAACCACTCTTGACACGTATAATGACTTAGTGAAAAGGAAATTGCTCACGACTTCATTATTGTGGATTTTGCGTGGTTACTTAGGTTATACTAGTAATTGATTACATTTGGACTTGGTGAAATTAATTTCAACACTTGGTCACTTATTTTATAGGTGTTCACTGTTGTGTGGCCTTTGGTAGTGTGGTGCAGATATTGAATAGACAGTTGTTGGTTATTAAATAAACAATATAAGACCAGTGACAATGACTAGTGGCGTAAAAATATTATTAGTTGGCGCCTTCTTTATAGACGTACTAAAGTAACGTTATTGAAAGGTACCTACTACAATAAATATCCATGATACATAGAACAGTAATGTATGAAGGTCGTATGGAGAACCGGTATTCCAATAATATGTATAACAGGAATAGTTTTTGTGGGTCTCTAGCTCCATTATAAAAACAATAAACAATACTGGGCATTGATCTTTATGAACCAGACCACGACTAACCCATTGTTGTTTTTTGTTCAAGGCACTAACTAGTATATTAAGCCTTATATGACCTTGCTCATTCGAGGCCTTTTTTACCAATTTCATTTTGCTTATGTTCCTATCTGCCCTTATGCGGTAACTGATCTATCGGCTAACTGGTCAGGCTGCTGGTAACCCACCGGGTCCAGAGTTCAGTGGGTCCAGTATGAAGTGTCAGTACTTGGTAGGCTTCTGTAGATTTCTACTGTCGGCTGAATCCCTAGATTTCTAGATCAAATTATATTCCTTTATAGCTTTCGCAGTTTCACAAATCGAAATAAACGGAACAATCTCAATGCGAAAAAGTGTGAGTGTCTGTTTGTAATATCAAAATAACACGTTATCACTAAATGCATATGAAAGTACATACGGTACTTATAAAAAACGCGATAAAAAAAATTTGTCTCTTTCCGTATTTTTGTTCCGGGTAATCTCCAAGATGGCTGGACCGATTTTGACGGGATATTCACTTAATTAAACATTTAAATTCCACGCGGACGAAGTCGCGAACACTGCTAGTTATTAAATAAGTTACTGGTTTCCGTAATAAAGTTTTTGAATCACTACGTCTACCTATGTAAATTTTTTAAAAGGTTACTCATGCACATTGAAGTGAAAACGCCGGTAACAGCCACGAATAAGAGAACGATGATTGGTGGTGCGCAGTCACGAGCCGACGCCAATCGACCATCGGACACAGCGTCGGGAGAAACTCACCGGATAGCACGAGAAAAAATACTAAAGAATACAACAAAACATTTTCACTTTCGTTTCGGTACACTCAAAGCCGACCACCAGCTTTTTAAAGAAATTAAATAGCTGGTGGTCGGATTTTATTGACTTAACCGAAAAGCTAATCAAAATACCAAATATTTGTATAATTAAAAATATTAAAATCGTCAGTTGAGAGAATACTATGTCCGTAACCAATGGTAAACACGTAGAAAACTGGTTTTGATACAGCAATTCAAGGTCGTAATAACTATTTTCGTTGAATCTCCGCGATCACCGTTGGAGCTGGAAGAGCTGAGGTCACACGCTGTGCATCTCATCGATATAATAAGCGGATGACCTAACGCGATGCCTATTCAAGTTAATAATATGCCGTTTATTTCTGTCATCTTTTTTTTCTTTATTAGCCTGTTTTTGTGTCCCACTCCTGAGCAAAGGCCTCTCCCTTAACACTCCATAAAATGCGGTCTTGTGCTGTTTCGGGCCACGTATCTCCCGCAAAAGGGACCAAATCGTCCCGCCATCTTTTCTTGCGTCTGCCCCGGCTGCGGAAGCCGTCTTCTGGTACCCAATTTGTGATGGCATTTGCCCACCTTTGCGGGACCATACGTACCACGTGACCAGCCCATTCCCACTTCAGTTTTGCAGTCTTCTTCCCCACATCAGTGATGCGAGTAATGGAGCGCAGGGTGGTATTTCTGTTATCACTTACATTATTTTCCTTTTCAGTCTCAAAGTGTTCCGATAAAAGGTACATAATATTGTTTGTATTCAAGATAACAATTCAATCTATTTTTGCCAATATCTATAGTCGTCGTATTAAATCGCGACCTCTCCGAAAGCCGTGACAAAAACTATCTACACCAATTACTTACCTACTTTGTTTGCATTTATTTTTCGCAGAAAGTGTACAGTTGAATGGCTATATAACGACGACATACGTACGCGTGCCGCATACTGCGTCGCATTACTTATATTAGTGATAGCGGCCCGCCCCGGCTTCGCACGGGTACATTATTCGAGTTTTAGTAAGGATCCCTAATTTTTTTGAAAATATATTTTAGCCTATGTCACCCGGGGATAGTGTTGCTTGCCAACAGTGAAAGAATTTTTAAACGGTTCAGTAGTTTCGGAGCCTATTCATTACAATCAAACAAACAAAGTTTTCCTCTTTATAATATTCGCATGATATGCGTCTGCAACTGGGGCACATAGCAATAGGATCGGCAAATATATGGACACACATCAATAATTTCAAATCCAACCATCCTTCAAATACTCATGAATTAAGTGTCCATATCAAGCCAATTGAACTTGAAGCAGGATGTGATAACAACATTTAATTAACAATTCCAATGACCTTGTGTCTCCCAAACTTTGTTGGAGCGAATATGTTTTTCAGAGCAGTGGACAAAAGAACAATTACGGTTGGTAGCATTTAAATGTGCATGTTCAAACTCTGCCATTGAATTACAAATATGTTATGGAATGAATTGAATAAGTATGTATGAAAAAGAGGCATGTTCCACAAAAATTTAATGACATAAAATGTTCAGTAAGCAAAATATTTGATTAATTGTCAATTGCAGTTTGTACATTCAAATATAATTTTAAAACTGGTATTGTTAACTACTTATTTGATTAATATTTGTTAAAATAAAATAAAGCAGAATTCTACATTCAACTGCAGTTCTGTATGTTAGATAAAAGGGACAGTATTAAGATAAGACTTTTCAATAAAGTGATAAGAAATTATATAAATGCTCACCGCTTCGTGGAGAGATGGGCACTGCTGGCTTCGGTGCAGAGTTGGAGCAGAGCCGTCCTATCTTGCTTGGTAGCTTCAGTCCTGATGGTTTGGGCAGCGATGATGGTCGCATAGAGGAGTCTGCCGGCTTCTGTACGGTTGATGTTGCTGTGCTGGCAATTGACGCATTTTCGGATGAAATGGAGGATGCTGGCGCGGCGGGAATGGCCACCTCCGCCGGAAGAGTCTCTTGGGCTTCACTCATTATTGATTCACTTCTAAACACTAGTTTTCTTTTCACTTTTATAGTCTGCCTACATTATTTTGCTGAAATTCGACGGACGATAGTAATATTAGTTTCACGACGCACCGCAAATCGTCGCGCGACTAATATACTAAAAATATCGCGAGTTCCCGCGCAATAAGACGACACGTAATCTGGATCACGGCCAGTGTGATGTAAATAAAGATAAACAAAAATTTCACCGTGTAACACAGGCCCTTATCAGTATAAAAAGTACGTGCCTCAAATAATTTTAACACGTGTAAATAAAATTAAGTTTATAAACAATACCTACCTAAATAGGGAAATTTTATTGTTAGTTCTACCTATTTTAATAACAATAATATTGTTTATTTTTTATAATATTTGAAGCATATAGCAGAATAAATATAACGGCATACCTTGAAGAAATGGAGCACGAAAAGACCTACCTGTAAACTAAAGAAAAACTCGCGAGATTTTTACCGCTCGTCGCGACCAGCTGAGCTTGACCGTTGACGTTATCACTGCCACAACACTCACAAATTCACATTATCGTAAAAAAACATCCGAAACGAAAAATCTAAGTTATACATGTGAAAACAAAAATCCTTCACACTGTATTATTGCTGAATAAAATCTAATCAAGCTGCCAACAAATAACAGAAAACAATTTCTAGCACACACAATAATTAACCCGTCTCCTCCTTTAACACTTCCAAACTTCAAAGTTACGTTTCGTTCGTTGCCCAGAGTGCTTTTAAAGTACTTTTTTATGTTCGTTAGTCCTTCTTTCACCACAGATTACTATTTATATTCTGTGTACCTCACTCTGCATATCCATCCAACTTGTGATGGAACATTTTACAGGTAGCGTTTGAAAAATTATAACAGGTTTTCATAAGTAGCACCTGCTGTCGTTATTGGTAGAAAAACGTTAAAAATCATTGCAATTAAATTACTTCAGTACTGCCTAGTTTTCATGATAAATCATCAATGACCAGTGTATTCATGGGATTAAGGCCGGTATTAAAAATCAATCTCAAGACTGAGAACGGTCATGAGTACGCTACTCACGTGTAATTTTGTACAGGTATGACATAAGAATGACATTTCCTAGATCACTCTTAGACTTGAGATCGATTTATTTATAAGTCATAATGAAAATTCATTATGAATAAAATCATTGACTGTAAAACTTCACAGGTGAAATAACAGTGAAAGAAAAACATAATTTCTCGGAATGAAAATAAATTGAAAGTTGAATAATCCATGCTTACTGTACTCGTTACTTATTAACGAATACCGAATATTTCAATATTTTTACAACCCTAACGAGCTTCACAGAATAAAAATATTTCCTTTCGTCTATTCCAAGAACTTTATACATTTCTAAACTTCTTGGTCTATTCTATTTACACTCTCTTTGGTATTTTACTAATACTACTACTCTCTTTGGTATTCTCTATGCTTTTGTCTGGCTCGACATCGGTGATCAGACAATGTTATTTTCCGATTTCAAATAATACTTTGGACTTTTAAGTGAACAATGAAGAGATAGTTTACACACTCCTATGCAAAATGAAGCTTGTCCATAAAAGTATTGAAAAGGATGGCTGTGGGTGAGTTTAAGACTGGAGTTCCTACCTTTCAATATGATTTTCAATAAATTGATTGCATTGTTTTGTTGTCACTATCCAGGAGTATTGGCCTTATCCCTGAGGAGCCGGAGGACATGTGGCACGCATATAACCTCATCGCGGAAGGGGACGCTGTGACCGCGTCCACAGTACGTAAGGTGCAGATAGAGTCATCTACAGGCTCCTCCTCCAGCAGTAGAGTGAGAACAACCCTTACCATTACCGTAGAAACTATTGATTTTGATACACAAGCATGTGTGTTGCGACTCAAAGGCAAGAATATTGTAGAAAATCAATATGTTAAGGTGAGAACTTACATTACATACTTAACAATTAATCTTTACCAGTAAACGTTAACAGTTAAGTTTTTCATACTTACTCAAGTTAGATTTACCTTGGGAACTCATTTTGCTTTACAGATGGGTGCATATCACACATTAGATTTGGAACTAAACAGAAAGTTCACACTACGAAAGGCAATATGGGATTCTGTGGCTCTAGAGAGGGTGGACATGGCATGTGATCCGGCTGCCAGTGCCGATGTGGCTGCGGTTGTGATGCAGGAGGGCTTGGCACATGTCTGCCTGATCACACCCTCCATGACTTTAGTAAGATCCAAGATAGACATCACAATTCCAAGGAAACGGAAAGGTTTTGTTCAGCAACATGAAAAGGTATTAATATAATACTTCATTAATACCTTTCTAAATATTATAGTCAAAGTAGCTTTGACTACATAAATAATTTGTCTGAATATCATATTTTTTAAACAATCCCAATGCTTTGTTTTATACTAGGTTGGCAATCAAGAAACAAACCGCACGATTTGAAGCAGTTAGCGTAACCAATAGATGCTTATACTGCCATAGTAATTGCAAATGCAGTACTAAAATGTTACCTTTTCAGTAACATAACATTTTAGTTTGATTGCAATTGCAGTTAAAGTAGAGATTTCTTAAAATGTTTAAACTCCTTTTTCTCGAAACTGCAATTTTGCGAGTACTGCATTTGCAATTAACAGGGCAGTATAATGCCAAACCAAAGTTATCGACATAGCTCAAAGAATTAGCAAGCTGAAGTGGCAGTGGGCTGGCCATATCTTGTGAAGAACCGACAATGGCTGGGGTAAACATGTTCTTGAGTGGAGACCTCGACTCGGCAAGCGTAGTGTAGGACGCCCTCCGACCAGCTGGGATGACGATCTGCGAAAGACTGCAGGCAGAAGCTGGATGCGGCAAGCTGAAGACAGGGCGCTATGGCCCTCATTAGGGGAGGCCTATGTCCAGCAGTGGACAAGCATAGGCTGATGATGATGATGATGATAATGCCAAACACATTGCTCACATGTTGCCAGCCTGAAGAGGGGTGGGACAAAGGGAGGGGATGGGAGGTAGGGTTGGGCTCTCACTTATCGTACGAAACCCAACGAATTGTTACTTTTGCTGCTCTTCTGTTCTACTACCCTGGTCGAGCTAGCCCGCATTTTAACTGTAGTAATGTGGCTAAACCTTGGCTCTAAGAGCATTCAACTTGACCTGTGCTAGGGTCAACTATGACCTATAAATTCGTTTTTACCTAAATATTTGATGGGAGGCTAGTGCTCAGCAGCGGGACGTTAAAATAACGATGTTATTTATTTAGATAACACACAAATGAAAGTTATTAATATTAGCTAATTTTACTATTCCAGGGTCTAAACAAGTTTTATGATGTGGTAATGCAAGGCATTCTGCGGCATGTAGACTTCAGCATTGTTAAATGTGTGATTATTGCATCACCCGGTTTTGTGAAGGATCAGTTCTTTGAGTATATGATGCAACAAGCAATCAAAACTGATAACAAGTTATTGATTGATAATAAGAGTAAATTCTTATTAGTTAAGGCGTCGTCAGGTTTTAAACATTCATTAAAAGGTGAGTAGAAGTCTTATGGAGTTAACTATGATGGCTTGTTGCTGTTATTTTTTAAATATTATAGACAACTAGCGGCCCGCCCCGGCTTCGCACGGGTAAATTACGGTTACATTGTTTTTAGTTTGAGTAAAGATCCCTATTTTTTTTGAAAACATAATATACCCTGTGCCATCCAGAGATAGTGTAACTTCCTAACAGTGAAATAATTTATCAAATCGGTTCAGTAGTTTCGCCGCCGGCCCCCGGCCGCTATGTCGCTGCATTTTAAATCTGTGATATCTTCTAAAATTTTCGTTTAAATTACATGCTGTAAAGAGCTATATTGATCTATATTAAATGGACAATTTATTAAACTTAATTGGATAAGGATTATTGCAGTATTGCTTAAAACCGCTTCGTAAATAAGCCATTATTTCTCGTAAAAAGTAAAGGATAAAAAATGGTTATTGTGGGTTATCCCTAAAAGATAGACTTATATCATCACGGACTTTTTTGTAGACCTTTTTAAGGTGTACAAAACGGTAGTACATTATTTTTTATTACTCATATTCTGAAAGTAGGTCTGAAGTTGCCTGAGGAGCGGGTTGAAACTAATACTTTTCCGGCCCGGGAGAATCGCTTTCAAATGACAGCTGTCAAACAATAAAAAAAAAACTAGTTCCATTTTCACATTTCTATGGAACCATGTTCTAACTTTTTCTACAGTCACTCAATTACAGCACGATGTAAAATTGAAATAACAAAGTTAAGTATTAATTAAAGAATATATATTTTTAAATGACTTAATTATAATTTAGTTTCAACAATTTCTTTAAAATAACATAGATTTGGGCAAAATATTTAAAGATGAAAATGAAAAATAATGGCTCAATAATGAAATTGGCCGGCCAACGAAAAAAAAACAAAATAGGCGGCAATCCGATCTTTTTTTTTCGAGTTGTAGAGTATTGTTCATACTTCCTTGTATTATTTATTTATTATTGTATTATATAGTAATTCCTGTTTTTATTTTTACTTTCCTTGTATTCGTAATGAAAAGCACAGTGTTTACCTCGCGTGAAAGACTTCTTTTGTCCCTCGAACTATTAGCCAAACCCCGTCTCGGGACAAAATAAGTCACTTTCACTACTCGTGTAACAATGTACTATTGATCTAACTCGTAGGGTTCAGCCAGCGTTTGCAATGTAAGCGAAAATAACTCTAAATTGAAAATTTAAAAACCCCCGATGCCATGACCTGTTCATCAAATGTATAATTTACCTAGTTCTTCCAAATAATGATATTAGCGCGATTTGCGTAGCTCCCGTAGCTCAGTATCCATAGCTCATCTCGCAAATTCATCTGGTACAACTAGTTTCGATGCCAGATTATGAAAGCGCCATTAAATCATTTGTTTTGGCTTCCTCATTTATATTCTAAGATGTACAATAATCAACAGAAAATCTGTGTAAAAGTATGAGACATTATTTTGTTATGACAGTATAATAATTGACATTAGAATAGACAACGAATCTAAATATTGATGCCACGGAGGTTTAATTCACAGTAAAATATTATCAATTATGATTCAATTTCATGTAATAACTCTGGTTGAGGTGGACGGGAGCAGCCCAGGGAAAGAATTTTCAATAACGCTAAAATTATTTTAAATTTGATTTGTTTTTTATATTTTTTCTCAATGGCGGAGCAGCGCCCTCTAGAATTATTATAACGTAATATTCCATGACCATTAACAAAACAAACAAAATTTACGCATGCGCGTATCCATCATTTGACACGTGACTGATGGAACGTCTTTAGTTCATACACAAATCTCTTATAAAAATTGATAAAATATACATTTTTTCCAGAATCAGGGAAACTTTTCATATTTATAATATTGTAAAAAGCCAGTTCAGACTATTACGATCATTTAAAAATATAATAAATCTAAATCCAATAATCTCAAATTTCGATCGGATTCGAGCCGTGGAAGTTGGTTTTGGCCGTGAATGTGGCTTTTTAACCTACAAAATAGCTGATGATCTTCAAACGGCTGAACCGATTTTCATGAAACATAGCTAAGAACACTCTCGATCAGAATACCTATCTAACAAAAGAAACACAATTGAAATCGGTTCATCGGCTTGGGCGCTACGTTGCCACAGACAGACACACAGATACACAGATACACAGATACACAGATACACATGTTAAACTTATAACACCCCTCGTTTTTCGTCGGGGGTTAAAAAATAAGTTTATTTACGACATCACCTTAGAAACCTCAAAAAAAATCAGTGTTTCTCTACTATATAATGCATGTATTATACATATAAACCTTCCTCTTGAATTACTCTATCTATTAAAAAAACCCGCATCAAACTCCGTTGCGTAGTTTTAAAGATCTAAGCGTACATAGGGACATACAGACAGCGGGAAGCGACTTTGTTTTATAATATGTAGTGATATTTTTTAAACCAACTAATTTTTGCTGCCATACAGTAGCAATATGATAATTTTTATGATTCTCCTAAATGGTTTGACTGATTTGAATGATTTTTATTTTAATTATGTAGTCACTTGGATGTTTCTTAGCTATAGTTGTACCCGGTAGGTGGCGCTGTTGTCGATATCCAGAAAATATGCTAGCGGAACTGCGGCCAAAAGATAGTATTTTATAATAATAAATTAGTAAAGTTTTTTTTAACAAACTATTTTACTTTTTACAGAGGTGTTACAGGAACAGGCAGTGATGGCAAAGATATCAGACACTAAAGCTGCCAGTGAGGTGAAGCTATTAGAGGGCTTTTACACCATGCTACAGCTTGAACCAGCCAAGGCTTTCTATGGCAGGAAACATGTCGAAAGGGCAAACGAAGCTCTTGCTATCGAGACACTTATGATTTCGGACAAATTATTTAGGTAAGTAGATTTTTGTTGCATAGTAACGTTACTCACATTTTATGTTTTCCAAACTGTTTTGTCTCTACATTTGCATTACTACTGTATTGTCCCTCGACATCGCGTCACTTTCATTAAAATGTATCGTTTTACTTGTTCTGCAAAGTATTTTATTTTCTGACATGAAATCCAGCCCTCCAACACCTTCATTACCACTATACAGTCTGACTTCATATGCCTTCCGAGCCAGGAATGGTGGAAACTTATTTTACTTTAGTATGACTATTGAACAAAACCCTAAATATATTCAACAGGTGTCATGATGTACAAACACGGAAGGAGTATGTGAGTTTGGTAGACTCTGTACGAGAGAATGGCGGCGAAGTCAGGATATTTTCAAGCATGCATGTATCTGGTGAACGTAAGTAAATTTGGAGAATTACTACTAATAAACTCGACAACATAATAAGGAAACCCTTAGTAATTTGTCTTGACAAATTTTCGAACAAACCGTGTGATTGGCGCGTTAGAACGGAAACGAAAGAGTTTGCAGGCAAGAACCGTTCTGGATTAGGTTAGATTCTTATTAAGTATTCACATCATAAACCTACCTTTGACCTGTTTACAAGGAATAACTTGCATCAAAATTATTCCGAAAATGTTGCAGGGCGGGAGTGTTGGTAACGCGATTGTGATTGGTATTGAGAATAATAATGAATAGTGATTGGTCCATCGTGTATACATATATAGATTAGTAGCTGACCCGACAGACGTTGTCCTGTCTTTTAGGGGTATGAAAAATGGATGTTGACCGATTCTCAAACCTACCCGATATGCACACAAAATTTCATGAAAATCGTTCGAGCCATTTCGGAGGAGTTCGGCAACAAACACCGCGACACGAGAATTTTATATATGAGATTAAGGTGAAGGCGCCTGCCTAGCCCGCGAAATTCAAAATTTTCGAGTATTTTTATAGTTTATCCAAAATCTGAAAACATTTAAGACAACATTTTGGGATTTGCGACAAAAACAGTATGCAGTGCGTTTATTAATACATTTATTTTACTCTTAATATTATCGCGGTGGATATGATACTAGTAAATCACTAAATATACAAAAATTGCCAGATTATCTGGATAGCTGTCGTTCTTGAAATGTTTTAGAGTAAGTTGGATATATTAATAAACTAGCTGAGCCCGCGACATCGTCCGCGTGGAATTTAACTTAACAAAAAAGCCCGCTCCCGCGTTCTGAGCCCGCGCGACTGGACCCATTTTATAATTTTGTTTTTCTAAAATAAAAGTAGCCTAAGTTACTCCTTATAACAACAGCTATCTACCAGTGAAATTCCCGTCAAAATCGGTCCAGCCGTTTCGGTGATACTCTTTGATTTCATGTGTTTTTAATTTTTTACGCGGAACCCTAATTGTTTTTCAAAAATTAAAGTAGTCTAGTCAGCTATCTAATATCTTCCATATGTATTTAGTGAAAAGGTGTTATTTTGATATTACAAACAGACACTCCAATTCAATTTATTTGTATAGATGTACTGCACACGGTCTTTGTCGCGAGTTACAAAATGCGACTTTTATTATCGTCAAATTTTGAAAAAATTCTAAAAAACCTCAAAAAAATTGAACTTCGCGGGCTAGATGGGCGCTTTAGCCTCAAGCGTATGTTTACTTTGCCCTGGAGTGTGGAGTCCAGAAAGTTCTTTTGGTTCACAGAGCTAGATCAACTGACTGGTGTAGCTGCGATCCTGCGGTTTCCAATGCCTGAACTGGAAGACAGCGAGGCTGAAGGTGATAGCGACAATGATTGATATTAAGTCTATTGCTACTGCTGTACTTCTGTGAATGATACACATGAATCTACTTATTTACTGTAGCCTTAGTATTAATTTTATTATACCTAGTTATATTAGTTACATATTGATGGTAGCACAATCAATTTTCTGTTCAGTAGCTACCTAAGGATAGCCATTCATATTCATGTCAACCATATCTGAAGTATATTAGTAGTTAACAAAAATTGTTACTTCTATATAAATGACTTATTTATTATTTCGTTTCTATTGATATTATTGTAAAGAAAATGTCGTTATCCTTATTTGTGATGTAATGTAAATATATTATAAATAATATAGCACAATAAAATAATTATTTTTAGTTAATTTTGTTTTTATTTGAAACTTAGGCAGAAGCGGCTTCAATGGCTTGTATCCTTTGCTTTCGTTTCTCGGCTTTCTTCTCATCTTTGACTTTCTCGTCATGAAGACGCCTCTTCTTTCTGAGTAGCCATATCTCCTTCTTTCGCTTCTCCTGCCCTGCTTTCATACTCTTATACAGGTTCCTGTGTTTCTTGCGAACAAGTTTTTCCCTCAGCCTGAATGCCTGTTTGTCCTCAATCTGCTTTTGATAAGGATGCTCCTTGTGTGGCACTCCAGCAGTAACTGCCATTGATTTTTTCTGTAAAAACAATTGTACCACATATTCAAGTGCTGCACTGAACACAATTTTGTGTACTGCCTATGCTACAAGCCACATTACAAGAAAGAGTAATTGATTTATTAAATCCCGAGTGGCACAACATATTAACCAAAGTGAAAAACAAAAATATTGTATGTACCTTTTCTTTAGCCAACTTTTTCTTTTCTGGTTCCACATCACCATCTTCCTCATTTTCGGAAGGCGAGTCCTCATCCACCTCCTGCTGGTATTGTTTTGCCAGTGCCTCGTCAGCATCACCCTCTTCCTCAGAGTCTTCTTCATTTTCATTATCTTTATCCTCATCACTGGCTTCTTCAATGTCAGTTCCTGATTGTTCTCCATCTGAGAAATAGTAAACATTCGATTTAAAATTATTTGTCATGAACATGGTAATAAAACCTAGATAACATTTAGTCAAATGTTATGAAAATGTAAATGTTAGTAGCAAATGAACAATGAAGTACTTACCCAGTGGTTTAAAGTTGGGATCATTGAGTTCCCTCTCTTCAGGAGGTATATAAACTTGATCCTTAGTTTTGTCAACAAACGGTGATAGATGAGGCGGAAGAACGGCTCCCATCAGATACTTGTTGATAGGCAACAAAGTCCTCACATTGATACTGTCAAACACCCACTGCGGTTGGACATAGTAGCGGGAGAGGTATTGCTTGTCCATACTGGGTCGGTCCACAATCTGATATGCAATAGTCTCATCAGACTCGTCAAATGTGGCCCCCACAAAGTGGTCTCTATCCCAGGAGACTTCTCCACCGAAGCAGCGAATGATAAACACCAAAGGTTCTCTGGGCACTTCCCTGTTGATGAAGAATTTCAAACCTTTGAACATTGTCTTCAGTTTCTTTACTTTTTCAGCTTCTTTTTTAGCTTCCTCTAACTTCTGTGGGTCCTCATCTTCTGTGTTGAAGACATCAATCTCTGGCAGTTCCTCGGCATCATTTGCACCTTGTATTCTGGCCGGGGACAAGTTCATAGCAGCTATCCTCTCTGCCACATAAGCTTGTTCATCTATAAGGTCTTTGTCAGATTCAGCAGAGAATGCTGCAGTCAATTTGGGTGGATAAACCAGATTAAGTGAATGGTACAGTTTGAAGTTGACAAATCCAAGCATCATTGTGTAGAATTCTACAAATGTAGACATTATTTTGAAATCCACTTCATCTTTATTTTGAGGCTGAAAAATAAAATAATGATTTACAACCACTTGTGACTACTCATCCCCATAAAGTGATTATAAATAAGAACCAGCATTATTTCAGAGTATGCACCAAAGTATCAAAATCCATTAAGCCATGTTTGCATGATTTTCAGTGTAATTATTTTCAAAAAACAGTAATTAATAAAATTGTTTACCAGGAATGAGAAATGATGCGGCACAATCCAAGTTATGGTCTGTCCTTCCAATTCAACTTGATAATAATATCCTTTGACTGACACAAACACTCTTCTGAGAGCTTTAGCTGCAATGACTGCATGCATGAACTCTACAGTCAGTCGTCTGCATAGCATAGACTGATCTCGGGGGACCCTTTTAAGAGAAGGGAAAGTGCTGAAGAGGAAACATAGCGTGAGGCAGTCGTCCAAGTCTCGCAAGGCATCCACAAATGTAGGATACCGCTCCTTCACAATATGGTCAATGTTTATTTCAGGGTAGTCTCTCAAATACTTTTTCATTTGCTTGTATTCTCTCATCGCTCTGGCACGACGGATTTTTTGTTGATAAACCTGTAAAATTAGTAATCATAATAGAGGTTATGTTGATCAAACAAATGCTGAAACTTACATCAGTAGTGTAGGTACTCACTTTTAACTCTCTGAGCTTCCATATTATAGGTTCGTGCAGTAAGAACTTGATGTCCTTTGTGTGATATAGGGTCTTGATACCTCCGGCACCTTTCTGAGCTCGCTTGCGATTACGCGGCTCACGAGGGTATATGCCTTTCAATATACAAATTCTTCTGAAATCCTTGAGGGACAGCTGCAATTTCTTTAGAGCGGCTTTTCTTGTCATAAACTGGGCTCCTTCTCCAGATGAATACTGAAAATCATGATGTTTTTGGTTATAATCAACAATGCACAACACGTGTTTGATTCGGAACAGTACCAAACAAAAGATTAATACGCACCTTCTTCTTCTTTTTAGAAACCATTTTACTTTATTGATGCTCGGGGAACGTTTGATATAAAACAACTTTCGAGTTCAGTTTGTATATGTAGTGCGTTTAATTTTTCAATTATTTAAACCATTTTGGTAAGACGTGAAAAGCCATAGAGAAAAGTCAGGCGAGCTCGTTCGCGCAGCAGAAATCAAACTGTCATTATGACAGCTTTACTGACATTGACAGCTAATTACACCGATGGCCATAATGTAAAAATGTATATTTTTTATACGACGTTTTATTATCGCTTATTTTGGCTTTGTTTTTACAAAAATTAGTAGTATTGGAAATAAAAGAAAAATGTAGTTAGAAATATGTATTAAATTATATAAATACCTAAAATTACGTGTTACTTATTTTATGAACTTTCACTAGATGAACCACTTGAAGATGTTGCTTGTGTGGATGATGTGGCTGCTGAGGATTGGGCTTGGCTCCATGCATTTGGATCCACCATAATATACATAGGATACGCGTAAGGAGTAGGCGGCCACATTGGTGCAGCGTTGGCCATCGCCGAGCTGGCTGCCTCTTCATTTAGTCCAACATCTTTTAGGATGCTCATTGCGTTTGTGTACGCGGACATAACATGCGGGTAAAAGAATTGGTAGGGGAAAGGATATTGACCAACATTGGTTGCTGAATCACATTTTGGTGCTGAGCTTTCAGGACTAAATTGAACTGGGGCTGGATAAGCGTATGGGTAAGGCGCAACCGGATTTCCTTCAGATGGAGCGCTTGCCGGTACAGGCATAGCGTATGCGTACTGGATCGGTGGAGTCGGCATTGGATTGGGCATTACTGCCCGTTTTTGGGTCGCATCTTTATGAGGAGGGGAGGACGGTGGTACTGGGACAGATATTGGATTAATCTGAGTAGCGGCACCGACGGGGATGAAATTAATCGCTTGGTCTGCAATCCATTGTGTCATCACTCCATTGTCTTCAGAGGCTGCAACGTACAGATCGCCGGTGGTCCCATCGTTCGAAGGCTTCACGAAGAGTCCGTGTACTGGATTTAAATTTGGAGCGCCCCAAGAGTGGCTTTGAGTTGTATATGAAAAACATAACGAAGTAACTAATGTTACCCAAATTACTTTTTTCATGGTTTTGTTATAGTGCGGAACATTTAATGATAACTTCACCTACAGGGTATTCCTTTTATAGTCATGGAAATGAAGTATTTTATTAGGAGATAAGGGGTTACAAGGGTGATCATGCTTGTAGGTAGTCCAAAATTACTCTTGCAGCACGTAGTGTGGAGATAATACCTCATTTCATTTAATTTATCTTCACGTATCGATATAAGATTACTGATAAACGATAAAGATGTTCCGAGATGTTCTATCGCTCGTTAGATAGCTCGGAGAGATAATTATTATCAAACATGGACGATGTACAAAGACTGCTGTATTTTTCAAGGTTAGTTCCATTCTGTGTTCCGCAATCTTTTATTCTTATAACTTCTGCAGGCAGTTAGAGTAAATACTAGGTAGACAGGAGTATATAGGTACTACATCTCAAAAAAATAAGTATAATCAATTGTTTACTACTTTAGATCTAATCACTTGGATGCAAGTCATCAGCGAAGAAATTCGTAGTAGGTAGGTAAGTAGAACCTGTTATTTGTAAAAAACATCAGATAAGTATTTAGTCAATAATCTAGATTGCTAGATTAGATAAGTAGGGATCTAAGTACTAAGCTGCATTTTAAACAAAACACTCAGTTACTTACTGATTGTTACCATAAACAAAGTTTGGTGAATGAGGCATTATTGCTTATTCAATTATATTTTCCTGTATTTTGAGAAATTAAACAGATGATTTCTACAGAAAGACCAAACAATCTTGCTGACGAATGATTCTGTGTATTTGCCACGGACATCTCAAGTTAGGTATTTCACAATGTCACGTATTCTCGAAAGTAAAATAATAAATGAGAGTTCGAAGAACATTGATTTTAAATAACAATCTTAAAGGTATGTACAAGATACCTTTAAGTAGAAAGAGGTGCACTGAAGTGTACCTTCACCTTATTCCTTTGAAAAACCTACTCCATTTCAAAGTTACGATACTTTAAAAAAATAAAAAGGTAAAGTAAGCAGAGATTGTTAGGTAAGTAAATTATTAGCCTATCCACCGCGCTCCGATTGCCGCCGCGGTGGATTATCCAAATGAACAATTATAAAACTAAGAGCCCTGCAGGCCTATTCGCTAACTCTGTTGACAGCTCATAGTGATGATCACTTGGCAAAGTGTTCAACGAATAACTGTCAAACAGCTAGTTTCGTATTCCCTATGACCAGTGACTAACTAAGATGACGTCATGAGCACCGAGTATTGCTGATAGCCACCGTAACACTTTTTGACAGATGTTTTCGTATCGATATTTGTATGATTGGTATTCTGTAAGCTTAGTGGACA
Organism: Notodonta ziczac; assembly: GCA_918843915.1. Taxonomy (NCBI): domain Eukaryota; kingdom Metazoa; phylum Arthropoda; class Insecta; order Lepidoptera; family Notodontidae; genus Notodonta; species Notodonta ziczac. The sequence goes on along the minus strand of OU974043.1, from coordinate 9,238,937 downwards.
TCAAACTGATAATCATTTCAAATTTAAAAATATTCGTGAAAGACACTGCTCAAGGGTAGTGTTTTTCAAGTAAAAGTGATGATCACCGAAGCCGGTAATTAGTAAAGGAAGTGAAAGTTGAAACTTTTGTTGTTTGTTTGTGATTCGTGTGCGTAGAGAAATATTATGGCACGTCTTATTTTGTTGGGATTTGCTAAAGAAAAGCGAAAACAAGGATTTTTAAGTACTTATTGAGAGACGCCGCCTGCATGACGCTAGTAATCTACTACAGTTGCCCAAGAGGGTTTATTGCAAATATAATTGTTTGAATACCTAAAGCTGGATTTCAACAGGCATTAGAAGAACTCGGTTTTTGATGGTTCATATGTGGCCTCAATCCGACCATGATCATAAGGAGGCATATTTTAATTGAAAATATTGCCAATCTTTAAATGTTTTAATAGTAAGTAATAACAATACCTAACCTACTAAACTAATAAGTAAGTACATCTACATAATATGTTTAAAAGGTAAATTAATTTCTTGTTTCAGATTTGTGATGCTGTACATGATTCATACCTACTTATGTGGAGTCAATACCCCATAAAGTGTATTTTAGAAAGACTTGAAAGAAATGAAGAACACTGTTGGCTATTTGATGAGAAATATTATTTTGGCTGGTTATTGATAATGAAGAGCTCAATGAATGTAAATGTGTTAATAGATATTTCGAGTCTTCAATCAATAAATAATTGAAGCAAATATGAAATTTATTATTATTTTTAGGTGATTCTGAATATACACAGCACCCCTTGGATGATGACATCTAACTTAGGTGCAGCTCCGGGTTCACCAGAAGATCACTGCACAGACAGAAATACTGTTGAACGGTGTATTGGAGTACTGATAACATGTTGGCAGTGCTTGTTAACACACTATACAACTACACTATAACCCAATTACAGCAGTCAATGTGGTGAATGCACATGCTGTTTTACAAAACATTGCCAATTCACTGAATGTTCCAATGCAGAGCCTCAGAGTGATGTTGTCAGAACTAAGTCTACAGAGTGTGGTGGCAAGAATCATCGAAAATCCAGATAACTGTAGGGATATAACAGACCATAAATTAAGGAATGGATCGAGATAATCATTTATAACTATATAATGCATTCCATAATCATTGGGCTTAGTAATACTGATATTTTTGTTATTGTTTTAACATTTATTACATACCTAAGAACACAAATTACATGTTTCATATTAAGAAGACAATAATACTTTAAAATACATATAAAGCTTTAACTTGAATGCTACTAGAAGTATTATTATGTACATAACTATGTACATCTTCTCCAGTGTCCTTCATAAGCTCCATCACAGTTCCTTATGCAGCTGCATTTTGCTCTTCAGCAGCAATGTGCCGTAAGTATCTCAATGACGTTGGCCCAGCACCGCACCCTCTCATCTCCATGAACTGAAATTTACATATTTAAATTGGTTTGATGTTGAAGCCTATTATTATTTTAATTGATTTAAAAAACAAGCACTCTAGGAATTTTACGATTTACCTAATGTGCGAATTTACTTTTTAACTAAGATTAATCACTCGCTGAGTAAGTATCCTTCTAATGATGACTGAGTGAATTTTTTTTAGATTGTAGGTAAAATAACTATTTTAAGCAGATGGTTCATTTCTTGAGTTAATTTATTAACTAGTAAACTTACGTGGTCTAATGTAGTGGTTCCTTATGCCACAGGTTTAGCAGAATTGCTACGGAGTCACACGCTTCTCGGGTGACTAACAGCTCGTGGACTTCCCGTAAAGTGACCCAATGATATATCGCGATGAGACTCCGCAAACTCCACCAGCAGTTCCATTGGGCTTACGGAAACTCTTCTGCATGCAGGCATCTTAAAAGTAGAAATTCTACATTAACATAATATACTAGCGGCCCGCCCCGGCTTCGCACGGGTACATTGCGGTTACATTATTCGAGTTTTAGTAAGGATCCCTAATTTTTTGAAAATATATTATAGCCTATGTCACCCGAGGGTAGTGTAGCTTCCCAACAGTGAAATAATTTTTCAAATCAGTTCAGTAGTTTCGGAGCCTATTCATTACAATCAAACAAACAAAGTTTTCCTCTTTATAATATTAGTATGATTAAATACTTGAATTTACCTTCAGTTACTTTGATCTTATAGTGATTTAATTAGGTAATATTGAAGTTAAAAAAACTTTGATTCAATTAACAATTTTCACATTGTAAACCATAACTTAATCGTTAACTTACCTTTAAGGATTTATTTTAACAAACTTATGGCTTACAAAACACAATTAAACGCAGTAATTAAATTAATTACGCACCAAACAATTAATACAAAATCAGCACAAAATTGATTTCCCACCATCTTTACATGTCATGTGTACATAAACCGCTTATGATGAAATGTTATCTAAAATGTAGTACTTCACACGTTCAAAAGGCGTTGTTCAATTTAGTCGTATAATAGTCGATAAGAAATAGAGGCGTCGAGTGTTGTATCGAAGAGCACCGCTCTCCGCCCGTTAGTCACCGTAACTTCATATCCACTCAATGTGATACGGAATACCAAAGTTGTACCATTCTCAGTTGTCATCAAAGTTCAGTGTACAACTGAAGCCAGTTAGTCACTGGTGATCATCAAGTTAGCGAATAGGGGGGCTGACCACCCTGTGCTCAGTGTCGTAGCTTTCGGAGGCCTAGGCGGGGCAGTGCCACGGGGGCCCAAGCTCAAGGGCCCCTCGGCTGCCATGAACGACGTTCGAATAAGTTATCGAATAATATCCTAGGTAGTTAGAGGATTTATAAGTGATGGCAGGACGATTTGGGCACCTATGCGGGAAAAATGTGTCCCGAAACAGCACAATACCATATTTTTTGGAGAATTCAGGGATATGCCTTGGCCTCAAGAGTGGGAGAAGCAAAAAGTCTAGCAAAAAATAAACATACGTACCCACCCAGGCACTAACCACTTACATTATTCATGTTTCCATCTACCTAGGTACCCTACTCTTTAACGATACTTACTTCAAAATCATCAATAGGTATGACTTCATACGTACAGAACAACAATGTTAATGGGATTCAACTTAGAATACATTACATTCACGTGGTAATAATAAGTCAGGTTACCTACCTGTATTCCGTGTTTTTCATACCTATTTATTCAAAGTAAACTTGCGGCCACGATAAACTACTTCGTAAAACTATAAATGGAAGCAATAAACTCCGATAACCGCAGCTCGTTATTTACAACATGTTTGTAAAGTGCATGATACTCGTGTTTTGTGGGCGGAGTGTGGGCTATAGGATGTCCACGTGCGTGCGGGAAAACGAGGAGTTTTCCCTTTGCGGCTGGAGATGTCCACCAACATGCGTTAATTTGAGGCTCATCGCAACAGGTGACGGACGAAAGGTCCAAATATTAAAGACTAGTTTCTGCCCGCGACTTCGTTCGCGTAAACTTAAGTAAAGTATTCTATGTGTTAATCCAGTTTATAAACTATCAGTGATCCAAATTTCATCCGAATCCGTTCAGTAGTTTTTGCGTGAAAGAGTAACAAACATACATCCACACTCACAAACTTTCGCATTTATAATATTAGTAGGATAGGATTAATTTACTTATATTTAAAACCATACAATCTTACATAGGTACTAACTATATTCTGGCCAGAGGTGTACCTACAGCAGTGGCATACATTTCACCGATAGTAGGTATAATGTTCCCGATGTACGAATAATAATTCATTAGTCGTAGGGCCTATTTGATTTTTTTTGTTGAGTACCGTTTGGCCGCCCGTCAGGGGCAAATTTCGGAAATGGCCTTCCGTGTAACTTCCCGGAACTAGTTGTCATTGGGACCGAAGATCTATCTATCTATAAGAATAAGATGAGTTGACGTCGATCAAAAATTTCATAGAACAATCTTCGATCGATTGTCGATCGACGGATATCGATTCGTGTGATATTACCCTAATCAGTAGAAACCAGAGGTAGGGTGGTATAAGGTGTGAATTCCTGGTTAGCATACGGCAGAAAGTATGAGAACGGTAGTCTCTGAGGAACAAATTGGTGCTTCCCTGACTCTAGATCTTTGCCCCTCTACGTGGGACTGCCGCGTGGGGTGTCGGTGCTCAGCCGGCTTCATCAGAGACGAGTACTCGAAGCAATGTATTCTAGTCCAGAACTGTCCAGGTAAGTAATAAGTATAGATCAATTCAGTTATGAGAGATGATCACTCTTATATCGCTGCTCGATGCTAAAATATTTAGTTTAAGGTCTAAGGTGTTTTACTTGAACACTTCTTTCCAAAAGAGGCTAAGAGGCAGAACTGATAAACCGATTTCGACTAAACTTTTCCTGTTTCATACGCTGTATCAACGTGGTTCTACTCAAGTCATAATTGATGAAATCTGTTTGTTTTATCGGCATAAATTTCATGTAAGGAGGTCGAATATTGTATATTAATTTACCTAGATTACAAAGGTGAAAACGTTTTGCTAGTTTATTTCCAAAACTAGGTCGTGCATGGAAATATCTTCAGTCTGTTTATTGAAGTCTTGGCCTTCAACAATTTATTGACTATGCAATATTAATTCCGCAATCACTCGATCGTGATTCATATGAAAAATTCCTTATAACACGCTTGTAATACACAGTACAGTCAAAGCCAAAAGTAAAGTGCATCTGAAATGTCTAAAAGAATCACATTATTTAACACTCCATAATTCCAGAAGGTCTTTAAAGTGAAACAATATGTTGTATAGCGATCGAATACTTTTGAAGCCTTCTTTTGTCACTTTTGTATAATAAGGTAATTTAATAAAGTAATTATTTTGAGCATTTCCAATACCTATACCTTTATTTTCGATTTTGATTGTATCTACCGCAGTCATGCAGTCAAGGCAACTAAACAAATTATTTTTGCATTACTTATAAAAACTCTTTTTAAGGTAGCTAATTGTTTGTCTACTGAATTTTCCTGATATATAAGTACTTACTTACATAAAATGCATTGCATGCAGTTACTTTTGATGTTGACTGTACATGTATTTCATTTATAGCCGTACTTTAAGTAATCTTCAGAAAAGCATTGGAGTGGAAAGCATGGAAACATAAGGGCATGTTCTTAAGTTTCTCAAGGAGGCAGTAGCCTGGTTGATGGTTAAGGCATGGTGGTCCGTTCGAGATTTCCCGTGTTATACCTATTGAGGCTTCAGATAGCACGTTAAGCAAACGTCCGGTTTCTTACCAACAACGATTGTACCATTAAAATAATACTTATGTTCTGTTAAGCCCATGAATAGTAAATATGGGTTTGTAGGCAGAATGTATTGAAAATAGATTTCAGCTCAGTGTCTGAGTATGTTTTCATTCACCACTACGATGTACCCTAGTGGCCTTATTAAGAGTTAAAGAGATCGTACTGAGTTCGCAGAAAATACTCGGTCATGCATCGGTTTGGCAAATGTTAAATGCAACCTAAGTGGTTACATTCGGAACAAATGCAAAATGTATAAATATTAGTGTCAGGTGAACCACGTCCACCACAATTATAATGAAGGTTGTACTTTCGACTTGTATTTTCGCGGGCGTCGCCCTGTCCGTGGCGGGAGCGCCGACCCTCCCGGCCCTCATGGACCGACAGCCGACGATCAGCCAGCAACAAATTGAGGAGTACCTTCGGAACAGACGCTCGCAGTACGGATCCCAGTATGGCAACCAGTACGTGTCGCCGTGTGCCGCTGCCAGCTCGATGGCTCCCGTCGCCGCCCCCGCCTACCACGTGGATCCGCATGGGTACATGCATCCGCCACACCCATACGGAGTGCCCCACTACCGCTCCATAGACGCACATCTGTCTGATCCTGAGCTGCTGACATTTTCGGAATTCGATCAGTTTATGCCGGAACACATACCCATGGCTAGACTGGGAGGATACGGCACCGCGCCGCCGTCCATGCCACCGAGTATCCCAGCGATGAATCAGATTGTTCCAGCGACGACCGCAACAGTGTACGGTGTGTTCCCGAATGCGAACGTCGGTGGTTACAACGTCCCTCTGCTGTTCAGCTGTTCGCCGACGATCGTACCTGGGCACATGATAGAATCTCAGTCCCCTACCGCCTCTATTGTAGCTCCAGACTCGTACCGCGGCGTGGACGATCAGAGCCATCTTCAGGAACTGCATGCACATCGCGAAGAGCTGACGAGCCAGGAGCATTTAAGTACAGTGCACGAACACAATAAAGTAGCACCGCTTCCGCAGTAGATTGTATTATTTTTATAGTCTTAAGTTTAATTTAATGTTACTTAAATAAATAATATTATATGATAACAAAACCTCTGTTTTATTGCTATAGAGACATACATATTTGCCAATCTCAAGCACTTATATATGTCATCTAATTCATAATACACAGACGATAAATAATCAATATAAACACTATACTATGAAAGGTGTTTTATCTAAATTAATAAGAATGATAAAAATTACAAGGCTAATATCGGAAATTAATATGGAATCAACAAAAGGACAATCAGACTATGATAATATTAGCAAAGGAAAACTAACAAAATTTTGGCAAACCTCTAATTAGTCCAAGATAGCTGTGGAAATTTCCATGAGACTTAATAGACGTATCTATTATATCTCCGCAGGTATTATCTACAATCATAAACATTCCCTTTGTTGCAACATCTACACGTTCGAATAACTATGGCATTATATACGATACAGCACGCGTATAGGAACTATAAATGATCATAATCATTTCCAATCCTGACATAGTTGATTCTAGGCATACTTTTAACAAAATGAAAGCAACGGTGATTTTAAGTGTTCTAAATGCAGCATTTGCAGTTTCCTTACTGCCCCTTACTTTGTCATTAGATTTTAAAAAACTACAAGATTCTGACGATAATATCGAAACACGTGTTTCAAGACTGGAGACATCATCACACGATGATGACGTCAGGACTGCATCAATGAAGCCACCTCAACGCACGCCCATATCATTTTCAGGGGCATCAGATGATGGGTCTTTGAAGCTAGAAGATTTCGTTAAAAATACTTCTGGACGTTCTTTAAATGCTTTAAAGGATCTGTTTACAGCCGTTGCTGCAGCCAGCTCATCTAACAAAGCACTGCACAAACCTCAAGTCGTGATACCAAAGTCACCTTGTGATGGGAGTTGTTCCCCTAACGTGATAGTCGGTCACCTGGCGTCACAAGACAATACTCTTGGAACGGGATACAGGCAGTCTAGTGTAATTTGGACCAATGATGAGAGGGCCATCCGACATCCCAAGGTGTCAGAAGATAATCCCACGCTTAGCGGTAATTGGCATTTTATTTCAAAGGATTATGATGATGAGCACAACTTTAAAGAATATTAAATACTTACGTATAGATTTATTGGCTTATTAATATAACACCTGCCTACATCTACCTATGCCCTATTACGATTAGTAACTTTTGGTATTGTTTTTCAATAGAATAAATATAACAAACTGTTGAGGCACTGAGCTCTCTAATGCTGGCGGTTATTATGTTATGCATTGACTTTAATATATATTTTTGGATTGTTTAAATCCTTACCTTAAAAGGTGACGTGGATAAGATTATTTGAACTAATTTGTTTAATTACGACTTTATTCTATACTAGCTGAGCCTGCGACTTCGTCCGCGTGGAATTTAACTTAACCGCTCCCGCGTTCTGAACCCGCGCGACAGGACCCATTTGTTTTTTGTTTTTCTAAAATAAAGTAGCCTAAGTTACTCCTTATAAGATCAGCTATCTGCCAGTGAAAGTCCCGTCAAAATCGGTCCAGCCGTTTCGGAGATTAACCGGAACAAACACATAGACAGACAGACAGACAGACAGACAAAAAAAAATTGCGTTTTTGTTATAAGTATCGTATGTACTTTCATATGCATTTACTAAAAAGGTGTTATTTTGATATTACAAACAGACACTCCAATTTTATTTATTTGTATATGTATAGATACTTAGCTTTAGGAGAAAATTGAATAGGTATTATCTAAATTTGTTATGTAGTTGAAATCGTAACAACTTAAGGATTAATAACATTGGTTGGCCTTATCTGAATATTCGTCTGTGATATCAGCGATTAAAGAAGAGGGAAATAGAAATGTTTTCAGCTATTTGCATGAGATATATTATTATACATATTTTATTATGATGACCTTGCGTAACTTGGTATACAATATATAGTAAGCCTTTTATGTTACTATATTTATTATGAACATTAATATTTTTAATCCGGAAAATATCAATTGTCACGTTTAAGGATAGTCCGAATGGAATATATTAGATTTAACTTCCTTTCTAAATTGTCGATTCCCGATATGAATAATCCGCCAAAGTCAAAGGTAGGGCCAACATTATTGAAACTTATGAAAAAGTTCAAAAATTCACGTAAGATTGAAAAATTATAGATGCTAACGTAGTTACAAAAATTTTTTTGTCGATATGATCCAACCAAGCAGATCCATACGTAGGTATTAGTTTTACAATGTCAATACAAATATATGCATAAGATGTGATTATTACTTACCTTGTTACTAAAATGCCTCGTAATTAGAAATGTGGCGTCGTGTAAACACGCATGGACGTGATTATCGATTGTTTAATTTATTGTAGTTATGCGGACATCAGTCGTAATTTTTGATGTATCTACATGAATGTTTGTTTGTCCGTAGATAAGTATGCTATAATCATTGCGCAAATAGCGTATCTATTTAGGTACAAATAAATAATGTGTATACGATATAACGCTACAATTAGGTATCGGTACATAACATATTAAATAATTTAGTTACAATGTTTTTAATTTCTAACAAAATATCAAGCAAATCATTAGGTAGGTACCTATTATTACAATAAGGCAAGCGGGGTGTGATCAGTTATGGTCACATCCCCCAAGAATCCAGTAAATAATGAACTCTTTAAAAACGAATTAATAAAGAACTCAGTAAAGCCTTACTAAAATGTATGCCTATCCGAAAGTGTGTTTGTTCGTTAGTTTTAACGCATCACGCAAAAAGTGCTGGAGTAAAATCAAAATTTTGCTAAAGAGACGAAGCGTACTTTGTAATATTATAAGACTAGATTTTTAATTAAAATTTAATTGATCCCTTTACAGCCAAACTCACCACTTTCCCAAAATCACTTATTAAGAGTCGAATACGATGAGAGTACGTATTGGCCAAACATAGCAAGAAAAGCATTTACAAGCGGCAAACAATTATCATAATCCTTAGGCAATTGTTATCATAAAAATAAACCATAGTAACTGAGTGTAGCAGTACCCCCCATAGATAAAGGGATATTCTGAAATGACATTTTGGACCGAAGCCAGATCTGTCAAGTCTCTAGGTGTACCTGTAAACTGTTAATCATTCATGAATGTCACTCACTCATACGTACGTTTATGGAACACATTCATTCATATTTTTTAAGGAAAATTTATTGATTTCGTATGACTATCTAGGTGTATGTTTAGTATTTGTAAATGATAACACATGTGCATCACATTCTTAGAATTATATTACAGGCACCGAATGGTCGGATCGTTCGGTACCGGAAGGTGTCGTCTCAGCATTCGCAATGACTCAGTGAAAAGAGGCACGTTTTGTTTTCAATGACGTTCCGATGGGGGGTTTTGTTAAGGCGAAATTAGTATAAATGCCCTATACGATTCGATTGTGACACCAAACACAACATCACACACAATGAAGACACTTGTGGTGCTATCTACTTTGGCTTCTATCGCCATAGCAGCACCAGCACTGCCGCAAGAACCATTCGACGGGACGCGGCCTCTCCAGAACACTCTCACGGATCACATCAGTAGAGAAAAGAAGTCTCCGTTGGAAGAATCCCACCGGAATCTCAATACAGAGGCAACCAATAACTTCGAGTCTGAAGCTGCAGCCGTGGCCAGAAGTATAGCACTGAAGAAACCCTTGATCGTGAAGAACAAACATGGCTATCGGTTATATCGCGACTCCGAAGAAGAAAAGGCTTTGTCTGACGATTCTCATCAAACATGCGGAAGACAAATAAGAGTCAAGCTGTGTGATGAAGATGCAAAGTTCAGAGACATGATGAGAAGTCCTGCTCATGAAAATATCCCTACGTCAGAAGATGACATGAAGCATAACATGAAAATAGTAAAAGAAGCTGTTGACACCTTACAGCGAGACTTTAACAAAATGGACCACAATTCAGCAATAAACATGGCACCTGGAAATTCAGAATCTGAAGAAATTGAAGTAGCTAGACAAGCATTGGAACATATCCAAAAGCACTTTGGAAATTTAGAATCAATGAGCTTACACGCTACAACAACTAGGGCTTCAGATGCAATGCATGATGAAAGAATGGCTCAATGGAAAAAAGCTATTGAAAACATTAACAAAAATGTTGAGATAGCTAGGAATATTGAAGATAGTTTCAAATCTGTATCAGAAAATAATTTTCCTTTGGTTGAATCTCCAGCTATGAGAGATGAACGAAAGTTTGAAAAGAATATCGGCTCTCATATATCGTTAGAAGATGATCAACAAATGCGAACTACGGAAAATTTTAATCACCAAGTAGAAGAAAAGGGCGAAGAAAAAGACCCTTCATGCAAAGTGGCAAACGAACATTTTACAGGAGAAGACGCAAGAGAAAATAATGTTATGGAGGACGACCTGAATCCGTCTGCATCTACAATTACTGAGATACAAATAGATAATTTGAATAAACAAGAAGCTTTAAGAAGTGAAAATCTTATAAATCAGGAAGCTGCTAAAAGACAATCAGATGAATCAATGAATGAAACTACAATTGAAACAATAGATGAACCAAATCAGGAAAAAAGTTCTGATCTAACTATCAAAGCAGTCGAACAAGCTGACACCAAATTGGACACAGACACACCGAGGCTTTCAAAAATTTCAGAAAATATTTTAGACAGTGTCATAGCGCCAACAATGATGACCATTATAAATTCCCCCAACGAAAATCAGAATAAAAATGTAGAGGAGAAGTGGAGTGAAGACCAACCTCAGAAAAGTGGGGATGAAATGAAAAATAAAATGGATCATTTTTCGAAGTCTGTTGAGAACACTGAACCAATAATGGAAACCGAATCCAAGCCGAAATTTACTGAACCATCTGAAGCTACACCCAATTCGCAAATTGAAGAACATGACAGTAATCGCCATGATATAAAATCCACAGGCCAATTTGAGGGGACGGACTCACATCTTGATACTGAACAAGATGAAAATTTGATGTTTGTAAAATCTGTCGAACACGCTCTTCAAAATCACCAGCAAAACATTGAAAAACTCGATCACAACCAATTAGCGCATATGGAAACACTTACTCGAATGAAGTCAGCCGGAAACTTGAATAATTTACGTCACGAAATGAATGCCCCAACTGCACATTGGACTCAAGAAAATAGGCACATGGACAAGTCTTCAATGAAAGCAGCTGGACGATTAATGGAAGAATTCCAGGACCGCGATCACCTAAAACATATGAATTTCAACGAACACCATCACATGCAAGGAGAATTAGATTCCTCAAGGGAATTTGGCATGACTGACCAATCACAATTTCATTCCGGTCAATTTCATCACAATCAGAACTTGATGACGCATGGAAATATGGCTGATATGAGAGGTGGGATGCGTCCCAATTTTCACACAGGTATGAGGGATGTAATGGATGGGCGTGGATCAGAGAACATGTTCCGTTGGAATCCGACGCATGAAACATCTAGAGCAGCGTATGGAGGCGGAGGTTTACCTACGACCGGAGCTGTCGGGGTATTTCCGAATGCCAACGCAGGAGGTTGTGGCATTCCTCTGCTCCTCAGTTGCTCTCCGTCAGTGGTGTCTGGAAGTCTTGCGAAGGCTCATCCAGCTGCATCCGGCACATACCCCGCCCCCGCCTATAGGACAGAAGATGAATTCAGCTTTCACAACAAACGCGATATTAAGAAGAACAACGACATCCTGAGCTCCAATGTACTGCGATCCCCCACGATACTGAAACAGAAAAGCAAGCTAACGTTACAAAATAAACTGGAAAGTAAATTATAATGACTTAATCGAGGTTTCTAAAATGCACATTTATTTATAGATTATAAGTTTTATTATAATTACTTATGTTTGTAAGACATCACAAAAGAATAAAGCATTATCTTTGAAATGTATTGGTCTCTTTCTTGTATTGCTAACGAACAATCCTTTACCAACTATATGAGAAATGTATAGTAATAGTGATACATAGACATGCACATATACATGCAAAAATATTTTTTTGATGACTCTCACGATACTTATTTACACGGGTAATAGGAATAGGCATAATTATTTTAAAGCTAACCAAGAAACTGTTGTAAAAAATGACCTACCTTGAAATATTTCAATTGGACACCTTGCAAGACCGAACAACTCATTTTTGCTGAATATTGTAAACACACATATTCTGTAACGGCAATAAAAAAATATTGCATGTATTTAACTTCATTCAATACAAATGTTTAGTCAGAAAGTAGAGAATAATCACTATGGTCGGTGTTATTGTGTTTATGTGTGTATACCTCGGGTTAGTTAACAGTGCTCCTACAAATTGCAAGGAACCCCACGTAATTAACTTTGATCACATCAAGTCTGATGGCCTAAAAAGTGCTACTACTGACGGAGTCAATAAACCTTATAATGAAACCTCGCTATTGGAACTTTTACGATTTGGGATGAAAATTGAAGAGGATAATGAACATAATAATGTGAACCAGCCGGGTACAAGCGACTATTTTAATGCTCCATTAAAATCTATTTATTTTCAAGACGATGTGCAACGAATAAAACCTTTAGGCTCTGAACTAGCCACTGCGAATATGCCCTTGCAATACGAAGATCGTGGGATGGACACAGATGAAACGGACATGGACTACTATGATGGTGGTTTATATCCTTTAGTTCATTCCAGCTTATCCGCAGCATTGAACCCGGAGCCACCCCTGAGTTCAGAATTTCCAACGTATTATACAAAAATACATGAAATCGTTCCCTTCCAAGACATATCAAATTTCGATATTGACACCTTAAATAACGGGAACTCTGATTTTCCACCGCCGAATTTGAGACCCGTCCGGTCCAGAGTTGACGATTTTTTAGCTGAACTATCACACGATGCGATGATGCCCAATATTCTGCCGAGGATGCCGATACCGTTCAATCATAATGCTCCTTATCAAGTGGCTCAATCACCACAGACAGGTACTGTGACAGCTGTGTACCCAACTGCCGCAAAAAATGGCTGCGCATTACCCGTACTCCTGGGCTGTACACCCAGTATAACTTATGGAACACTGACTAACGCGAGTGATGGAAATGTTGAAGCGGCTCAATCTGCACCGGCGTATAGAAAGCATGTAGATTTTAACGTAAATAGTTTTCATGACAACGAACACCATAAAAATAAACTTATGTCTTCATCAAAATGACAATATCGGCTAATTTTGTAATACCTATGTAAATAAATGTGTTGTCATTTATAAATTCTTGTGTTTTAATTACTCAGAAATATTTTAGGTACCGAGAGTCACATAACATTTTGCTATAAATTTCTCAATATCTCACTTACTGAATAGTGGAGGTAAAGATCGTGAGGAAAACAAAACTGCATGTCTGTGAAAAGACGTTTCAAGTTCGCCAGCCCGCACTGGGCCAGAGTGGAGGATTATCGCCTGAATCCCCCACGGATTTACCTCGCCCCCTTACATTGGAAACATATAGGTGCAGTGCACTGCACCTTGCCTACTCTTCTGGGAAAAGGGGCGTCATGGTTTATTACAAATCATAGAAAGACACTTATGCAGGTACTTTTGAAAATATATAAGGAAGATGAAAAAAAAAATAAGGCTCTTCTTTCCAGATAAATCATCGTGTCCTCCGGGCGAGGTGATGGGGGCGAACTTGCAATGCATCACTCGCAAGCGCACAACGGGCCTCAACGACTCGCACTGGCAGCTCTATGATGATCGCTAGACATTTTATCCTCCAAACACCCTAATGATACGAGGTGTAGGGAGTGGAATGCGCGGTACAGGGTGTGGAATACTTTGCTGATGAAAACGTAAATAATTATACGCATATCAAAACAAGGTGCAACTATTATTTATTATTGCAGTAGACAGTATAGTTAACTTATATATTCTACTTACAGTAGAAGATTTTTAATGCTGTAGGTACCTATATGTTTTGCCCGTGCTCCTTTATCATCCTTAGATAGCACATTTCCATAAACAATCCTAAGAACTCAGGTGTTGATAAAAGTGATATGTGAAGTAACATCTAAGTGGTCTGATTTCAGATAAGCTGAATTGAGACGTGATAGACTTATAGATAAATGGTTTAAATATAGCGCCCATCAACTTTGGAGTTTTTTTATTAAGACCAAGTTTAGAGTATTTTTATCTACGTATAGTTTCGGTGCGTGCGAATCGTTCGATCATACTGAGAATAAATATTTACAGCGAAGTTCTTAACTTTCACATATTATATCTGGACTCGTTTGAATATAGTTTTCACTAGCTGAGCCCGCGACTTCGTCCGCGTGGAAATTAACTTAACAAAAACGCCCGCTCCCGCGTTATGAGCCCGCGCGGCAGGACCCATTATTATATTTTGTTTTTCTAAAATAAAAGTAGTCTAAGTTACTGCTTATAATATCAGCTATCTACCAGTGTAAGTCCCGTCAAAATCGGTCCAGCCGTTTCGGAGATACTCTTTGATTTCATGTATTTTTATTTTTTTACGCGGAACCCTAATTGTTTTTCTAAAACTAAAGTAGCCAAAGTTACTTCCTATAACATCAGCTATCTGCCAGTGAAAGTCCCGTCAAAATTGGTCCAGCCGTTTCGGAGATTACCCGGAACAAACACACAGACAGACAGACAGACAAAAATGTTTTAAATCGCGTTTTTGCTATAGGTGTCGTATGTACTTTCATATGCATTTAGTGAAAAGGTGTTATTTTGATATTACAAACAGACACTCCAATTTTATTTATTTGTATAGAAGATGTATAGATTAGGTTCAGTGTTGGTTTTGCAGCCTTAAGGCTAAGAAATACAAAATGTAAGACCAATAAAGTTGGTATATGATCCAATACATAAGTATCTGAATATAATGTAGTTAGTTCGAGATATCCTTTAGTACTGTGGCGAGCTCACATTCACGTCGCCGACAGAAACGGACAGATGGCGCTAAATGCAGCGCCGCAATACAATGTACGGATTCCTCATAGAAAAACTGAATCACGATATTAAGAATAGCAAGCATCGTGACTATATATACAAGACCCCGAGAATAACCAACGGGGCATAGCGGCCGCCCCGCCATGCATAACACCCGCCTGGCTGGAAGATCTTCCTTTTTCCGCTAAAGTACCTAATCAATCAAACTACCATTCGAACACAGATGACCGCTTGCAGGAAATATTCAACAGCCCCTGGGTATTTCCAAGCAATCGTAAAGTTCTCAGTAAAGTTTTAAGAGTCTGTGTCATTGTCCGAGCCGTGCCAGTAACATTTTGAGGCCATGTTAATATCGAGTAAAGTATCTACATGACTTAGCATAAGTCACAGTATTTGCACTGTGTGGTGTGGTCCGAGATGAAGTTCCTATAGAAATCCTACTAATATTATAAATGTGAAAGTTTGTGAGTGTGGACGTATGTATGTATGTTTGTTACTCCTTCACGCAAAAACTACTGAACGGATTTGGATGAAATTTGGAACACAGATAGTTTATAACCGGGATTAACATATAGGATACTTTTTATCCCGATAATCCCGAAATTTTTGTTACGTTAAATACTACGCGGACGAAGTCCGTGGGCACAGCTAGTATGAATATAATTGTAGTGTTTGGTGATTGACAATAAAGATCCGGTCCTTCATTTCACGATACGCGGCGACCGGTCTGATCTCTGTACAATGCTTATCTTAAGTGATTCAAAGCTCTAAATTCCTAGTTAGACAGATTAGACAGACTGTTGCTGGGGGTAATTACCATGACCCTAAAACATACACTTAATCTACCGATAATAATGTAAAAAAGGCCAGTTATTAGTTTAGACGGAATATTCCTCTGGAGTGATAATATTTTTCCGCTAATTCATATTTCTATTGTTTTCACTTGATACAACGATTTCGCATGACAAGTCTCGTATCGCAAAATCGCTGATTAAATATTGCCTGGATGGAAAATCGTTGTCAACAAGTCAGCGTATCAATAAATGCCATATTTTGTTATATTTATAGATTATATGAGTTTCTTATTGCTTATTGTGAAACAAAGCTATCCAACAAAAGATTTGACGATCGCTTGGCGTAGTGGTTCGAGCGTAGGTAGACCGCTTGGCTAACTGTAATGACTGGTTGGGTTCGATTCCCATTACGGTAAATTTCGGAAATGGCCTTTTCGTAATTTTCCCTGGTCTGGATGTCACTGGGATCGCCCCTACTCCATTGTACGGTACCCATAGTACAAGCGTTGTTTAGTTTAGGTCCGTACAGTTGGTCTAGCGATATTTATTTCATCCTACTATTATTATAAATGCGAAAGTTTGTAAGTATGGATGTATGTTTGTTACTTTTCGTTCGTTTAGTTAAACTACTGAACGGATTCGGATGAAATTTGGAACACAGATAGGTTATAACCTGGATTAACACATATAATACTTTACTTAAGTCTACGCGGACGAAGTCGCGGGCAGAAACTAGTTTATTCTATTTTGACAAGAAAAAACTACACCAACTGGAAAGCCACATATTGTATAAGTTGTCTAAAACTTATTGCAGTAGGTGGACGTGCAAAAACAGTTTCATTCAATACTTAATTATTACGCAAGATATTCAGGGAAATTCGCCGATTTCACCCCTCTATGACGTAAAACACCGAACATAACAGGGAACAGGCATTCGCGTCATATCGAAACCAAATACCGGCCAGCCAGCGTGACTGCAGTCTGTCCTACCACGAAGCTGTGACGTCCGAGTCGCCTCCAAAGATAACAATACAACGTTTATAAGGCGGCAATGGTATGGCGAGGCCATCAAACAAATAAGAGAGCTATCGAAAGCAACACACGTGCAAAGTTTTAATATCAACGATGAAGTTAATGTTTGTTATATTATTTGCTGCTGTTTGTGCAGTCGGGCTCGCGAAACATGTGCATCCGAGGCATGTGATGCACATGCCAGAAGAAACGAGGAATGAGGAGCCCATCGTTACAGACATTGACGGACTGCCAATCGTGAGTAGCCTGTGATTTTTTCTTACTCGTGCATTTGAACCCGTTCTTAAGCCTTTTGCCTTAAGCCTTTACTAAATAGAACCGACACAGGCAATGACTTTTGTATTATTGTAAGTAGTATTTACCACTTAATAATAATAAATAATGGCACGTCTGTTTATACTCCTTTATCGCGATAAAAATAAATCTAAGATTAATTATGTTACAACATGCTCCGACTATTTTAGCTACAGCAAATTTGTACAGATTTAGACACTCAATTTAAGTAATTTGTTAGGATTAACCGTATTTATCAAGCACTTGGATAAGTAGGTAGAGTTCATGCTAGATCATTATTTTATTACCAATTGAAAGAGCTGAATTTCTTCACTCTGTGGCTACAAACATGTCTGTATTTTAGAACGAAATTCCCAATTATATTTCTAGTATTGGTAAATAAATTTCCAGTAGTTCATCTATTCGAACCTACTTCAACAAGATAAAAATCTTTACCGCTTTATATATTTTTACTCTTCAAGTGCGGTATCTATCTATCTATAGCCATGTTGTTATGCTACTTTTAAGTATGCTATCATGCATGATACCGGTTTTCATGAATACTTTCTCTCGTTCCCAGGAAGTGATCCGCAACATCAAGCCGAGCCGGTTCGTGCCGGTGAACAACGCGCTGTTCTTCACTAAGTACCCTCCCTGCGAGGAGGGCTTAGAGAGGGACGTCCTCGGCGTCTGCAGGGAGGTCTGGAACTGATCCCAGTGGTCCCAAACGAACCGACATAGTCTTTTCTTGTGATATTAGTGATAAACGTCGATGCAAACTCGATCTAATTTTAAGTATCCACTATTTAGTAAGATACTTTTTAAGAAATAGGTAAGTAATATTTTTAAATTAATAAATATTTAATGAACAATTAACATTGATGTATTGTCGTTTTGATAATTATAGCATTTCTTCCACCTACCTACCTACTTACGATAAAGAAATACGGAACTGTAAATATTTAAGATATGACAACAATCATAAATTTATTCAATAATTTAACAATACAAATAAGATAATATTCAATTTACATCTACACTCACGATTTTAAAATATTATTATCAAAAATACATAATAAATTTAACTCGACACCTCGTCTTACGCATAGTAAAGGAACATCATTTATGTTTCGGCATGGTTCTTCACAGCAATCATAACAATTTTAGAATTGTTTTTATTGGAGTTTTCATTGTCATAATCAGGAATCGTATGAGTCTCATGTGCTGTTGAAAAAAGTATTAGGCAGTTACTGTAAATCCATCCATATACATAAAAATGAATCTCAATTTCCTTGGTCATTGCATCACGCGTGATCAGATGGAACGATTACGCTAATTCTTGTTTTGGTGTATTTATTACCGTCTGGAGAAGGTTATTTTAAAGAAAAAAATAAGAAAGTTGAGCGGAATAATTCGAATACAATATTCAAAGTTAAGACCGGACAACGTCCACCTACAGCTAGTAATTTATATAACAGTATTTAGATTATAAAGACATGGAAGTTCAGGGTGCATCAGGGTATATCGTCAGTTGTTTATTTATCTTATACCCTACAGTATAACGTTTTAGACACAAAAATTGCTTTTCAATAACGTGGCTTGTCTGCGATCTGTTTTAAATGACGGAAGGGTTGGGGTTTAAC
The DNA here is from genome assembly GCA_918843915.1 of Notodonta ziczac. Classification (NCBI taxonomy): domain Eukaryota; kingdom Metazoa; phylum Arthropoda; class Insecta; order Lepidoptera; family Notodontidae; genus Notodonta; species Notodonta ziczac. The sequence goes on along the minus strand of OU974043.1, from coordinate 9,219,875 downwards.
AACATTAACTCCTCCGGAGGACATGCGTGACAGTCTAGGACGATATAACAACTGGACAGTGGACGCACGATCTTGCTTGGCCTTGGTCGTTTTTATGCTGCTTACACACAGCGCTTAATGCTAGAATAGTGTAACAATTGTCCTCCCCGGAAATGTGCTTACATACCTTTTCGATTACCTAAGTACAACTGGTATCTAGGGTTTATGGTCTATTTCACATATGAACTCCCGTAGATTCGGCGCTGTAGTCGCGTGTCGGCATCAACACTGTGTACCTACTGTGTGCAATTTAGTTCCGTATTTTTCCGCGGGAGGATGGGTGATAGGTGATAGGTGATAGGTGATGGTACCTCACGGTGTCACATGAGCGACGCCGGCGGCAGCGTGACGGCGCCGTGGCCGGACAGCGGCGAGGGCAGCGTCGCCACGCCACGGATCCACGCGCCGCGCTCGCAGCAGAACGATTCCACATTGTTCAGAGCTCGCATGTAGATTGTAGTTACGCCACCTAGATTACAATTACAGGGTTTACAAATATGCAACACAAGAGTTGCAAAAAATGCATTAAGAACAATAAAATACGCCTAGTATTTTTTTTAGTTCCTAGGTGGTAGGTTACAGCAACATTTTCTGCAATGCCTTAATGCCAATGCCAACGCTAACGCTTAGTGAAAAATATTAAGAGACATACGAACTACATAATCATTTGTTGTGTTAATATTTTTTCGAGTGCAACAATGTAAGAGGACAACCTGCAAATATACTATCAAGAACAAGATTGTCTTTTCTTAAAAATTAAAAAAATAAGTAGTAAGTTTGTTATAATTAGACTATCAATGATAACGAAATGATAAAACCAGACACATCTAAAATATTATTTTATAAAACACTAGCTTTAGCCCGCGACTTGGTCCGAGCAGAATAATAAAAATACTAAATAATTATAAAAATACACATACACGTTTTTTAAATTTACTCAAGGAATGTCATGTTACTGTAATAAACTTTGGAAAACATCCCCTTCTTCCCCTGGTATCCTTCCCGATCAAAATATCAAGAAACGTCAAGTAGGTAACTACTATTGTAGGTACTGATAATTGTTTTAAGCGTAGGTATCTATCGCCTGTTATAGCATGCCGCATGGTCATCAATTTCCTAGATTTTTTTTTTTTTTTTTTTTTTTTTTTTTTTTTTTTTTTTTTTTTTTTTTTGAATTGACTATATGTTGTTGGCCAGAGTGGCCATAACAACTTCACCCGGACAGAGGGCGAGCGCAAGTGCGCTCCAGCCATAGGGGCAGGGGGGCAGCTAGCTCAAGGGCGTCACTAGGGACACGACCTCGGCTTGGGCCGCTGCCAGGAGAGGTGGCGAGGGTAAATCTACCACCGGATCGGAACGCGACCTCGACTGAGAAGATCCGGCAAGAAACTCAGCGGGCTTGTCGGGTGCCAAGGTGCGTCTAGGTAAGTAGACGCACCTTCTAGCGGAAGCGGGGGTTCGTCGACCTCGCCGGCGAGGTCGGTGTCTGGCGGGGAGTGTGCGTGTGTCGTTCTCCTCGACATCTGAGTCTAGGAGAGCGGTGAGTGGGTCGGGGGGGTCCAGCACCACATGCCGCGGCCTGCGGCGGCATGTATCTGGCTCGTGTGCGGGTGCATAATCGGCGGCGGCGACGATTAAGGGATTGGTGTGTTCAGAAGCCTTCATGAAATAGCGTTCAGACGCTATTTTGAAGTGCTTCTGGATAGAATCGAGGCGTAAGTCAGAATGAAGGTCTACGTTCCGTACGAACCACGGGGCTCCGACGGCTTGGCGAAGAAAACGGGACTGTAAGGCCTGGAGGCGACTAATGTGAGAATTGGCCGCGTGGGCGAACACAACGCTCGCATAGGACATGATGGGGCGAATGCAAGCTTTGTAAAGTGTCACCTTATTTCTAAGGGACATTTTACTCCGCTTGCATAGGAGATAATGAAGGCGACCGAGCACAAAGGCGGCTCGATTGCGGACGTTTCTAATGTGAGGACCGAAGGTCATGGAGCCATCGAGCGTGACCCCGAGATATTTAACTGACTTGGACCAAGGGATAGGCTGCTTGTACAAAGAGACAGTACCTAAGTTGGAGCGAGTGTGGCGTATGGAGGGGCGTCGAGAGGTGGTCCTGGCAAAAAGCACGGCTGCGCTTTTGTCCGGGTTCACCTCTATTCGCCATTTCATAAACCACTCTCCGAGAGAATTGACAGCGCGTTGGAGAACGCGTGTGATCTGAGCCTTATTACGATGGGAGAAATAGAGCGCGGTATCATCCGCGTAAAGGGCGAGTTGCACATTGTTCGTGCGGGGGATGTCGTTAGTGTACAGACTGTACAAAAGAGGGGAGAGCACGGAGCCCTGAGGGACTCCTGCCCTGATGGGGTGGGGTGGGGAGAGCGTGCCCTCGACTCGATATCGAAAGGTACGGTTTGACAAGAAGTCTCGTAAGATGAGCACGAGACTGTCCGGCACGCCTAAGAGGTACAGCTTGTAAATCAAGCCGTTGTGCCAGACTTTGTCAAACGCCTTAGCGACGTCAAAGAAGAGAGCTCCCGTGGATAGGGGGCGGCCGGAGGAGGAGTTGAGGCCTTTGAGAATGTACTCCGTGATGCGGTGTACTTGGTGAACACAAGAGTGGCCGGCCCGAAAGCCGAACTGCTCGTCAATGAGAAGATGATTGGAAAAGATATACTCTTTGAGTCTTGCTAAAAGCAGGCGCTCATAGAGTTTGGCAATGGCCTTGAGGAGGCTGATGGGACGGTAGCTCGCAGGGACGTTGCGGGGCTTACCGGGTTTGTGAATGCCAATGACTATTGCCTCCTTCCACGCATTGGGAAAGATGCAGTTCGTCATAGCGGCATTGAAGATAGCTACTAGGAGACAGATAAGCTGGGCGGGTAAGAGTTTGAGAACTCTGTTGCTAATGCCGTCCGAGCCCGGGGCCTTCTTGGAGTTGAGACCTTTAATCAAATCCTTTAATTTCCTAGAACGTTATTGCAACATTGTTGATGTCTGGATTAGTTTAAAATTGCACGAGACTAAGTACGCGTTGAAGAAAATTTCCACGTTTATGTAAAGTTATTTAGGATAACGAAATGATAATGGAAATAATAAGAACTTCCTCATTTAAATTATCTAATGACCCGTAACTGAAGCGTGCCTTAATATTTTGGATACAAAGATAAGATGTTGACGTATCAATCAAACACAGACTAGCAACCCATTTAGTTAAATTTATTATTGCAAGATTTTCTCAAATGACTCGAAATTATATTTGACCCATTGAAGAGTGTTATGAGAATACTGATATTGAAGGCATTGTGGTATACTCAGACCATGTTTTGTTCATCAATACTAGTTCTTAGGTATGTTCCTAGAATCATTCCACTCAGTATTATCATTAATATTGTACTTATAACATCCAATAACGTCGCAATGACTCTGCACTTTGATTAAAGTTGTTCTGAATTAAACTACTAAACTTATTTTATATTTTATCGTCTTTTTTAATATTTCACCTTATTGCCTTGTCCTTTAACCTTATTGCTTTATTATTTGGAGTCGGAATAGCGTGTCTCATTCATCCACTCCAGTCGCAAGCCATCATCTCGCACACCACACACTCAATTTCAAACAAATCATTCACATTTTTTCCCTTCCCTTGATCTGTCTGTTTCCTTGTGATCCTTGATATCAACTAACCAATAATGATGAGCTGGGTGCCGAGGTACGCGAGCGCATGCCCGTGTCGAGGCATCGACATCTCCGTCTCCTGCTTCCACTCGCGGTCCTTCCAGTCCCACACGTCTATTGCGCCGACGCTGCTAGCGGTCTTGTCCTGCGAACAACACGAAATATTAATTTCTAAAAGATGGTGGTTGCATGGTCCCTGGTAGAGAAAGATTGACCTTGGTAACAGATGGAGAATTCACTTGAAAAAAGAATGTTCTCTTGACATGATTTGAAACGTCATTTAGGTGAAAACCCTGCAAAATTGTAAATGACTATGATTTCAAAAAAGTGTAGAACTAAGTGCTTGATTTGATATTAATGCGGGTAGATTTAGGTGTGGTTACAATATAATTTTAAAGCCATCCTCCATTACATTTGTAATCATGTCAAATAGCTATCATAAAGTAAATATAAATAAACATTATAGGCATAGGAATGCATATGCTAAATCTGAATCTATAAAGTAGTTACCTTCTCCGACATTTTCCCAGCTCCGCCAACAATGTACAATTTATCGTTCATTGCGAACATAGTGGAGAAACATCTGGGGAACCGCAGACTGTGTATTTCCGTCCATCTGCACACGTTGATAAATAAATTAATACTCGCATCAATATGTTTATGGCTCTTTGTGATGCTAGTGCCAATTAACTACAGTGCGATTTGATTAGAAGACGCAATATTCTACGTTACTCATAAACACATTAAACCCAACTTGGCACGTGTAAACTTGGTTTTCATATTTATCCTTCTTGTATCATGTTGTGTGAAGGTTTCAGGCAAAATGCCAAACTATATTACGAAACTTTTGCATACATGTAGTATAAGATAGTTATTACTTTCAGCTTACACTCCCGATGATCCACCTTGCAGTACCGAACTAAAATAAATAACTCCTCTCCTATTCTTCCTGTAAGATTTGCGTTAGATTTCTGTATTGCAAGCTACCTACTCACAATTACAATTACTACTACACCAATAGGTTGGTGTTGTAATGTTAGTTTTATTATAAGCATATATGATAGTATGTATGTATTTATCGGCCTGAGATGCTGGAATATAAATTGTGTTAATTGATGTGATCATTTTTGTTACTGGAAAGTTGTTTATTTTATCGTTTGCCTGGAGTTATTGTTCGCCGCTTACTCGTTAGTCTTGGAGTTGTAGCACTCGACGATCTTGCAGACGGGCTTCTTCTTCTCGCCGGTCATGCCGCCCGCTACCCAGATGTACTCGCGGTACTTCGCGCAAGCCACCGCCATGCGCGCCACGCTCATCGACCGCACCTCGCTCCACGAACCAGTCTTCGGATCAAATTTCTCCACTGACCGGAGCACCCTGAGATTTTAGTATACTAAATAAATATCGCCAGACGAACACACCAACTGTATGGTCCCAAACTAAGCAACGCTTATACTATGGGTACCGTACAAAGGACTGGGGGCGATCCCAGTGACACCCAGACCAGGGAAAATTACGAAAAGGCCATTTCCAAAATTTACCCTGACGGGAATAGAAACCGCAACCACCTCATGCAGCGAGTCGAACCGCCAAGCAGTCGTCAAGTATACCTATAGGTACCATAATTAAAATCTTTGCTACTTTTATTGTTACTTTACTTACTTAGTTCAAAATTCGGGTCATCTCCCAAAGAACCTCCTCCAAAATTCCAAACTATAGTAAATTAGTTTTCCTGCGTTTAATTTCTGAGCTGATTATGTGTGACGCCACTTAGCCTTGATTCTTTTGTAAAACCCCAATACATCCAAGGCCTTTGGGATTTTTGTCTTCAAGAATCGTGAAAGCTGTTCTTACCTGCCCTTTTTATCCTGTCCGCCTATAGCGTACATAGCCATCCGGTGGACCACGAGGCCGAAGTTCTTCCTGGGTATCATGAGGCCCGACTCGCTGTACCAGGAGCGGGTGACCGGCTCGAAGCTCCACACGGTGGACACCACCACGGACTTGCCGCGGACGTCGTCGTCGCGCGGGTCCGCGCCGCCTGACGCATGCGTTCAAGCAAACTTGTTTAATTACAAAATAATGTAATAATACTGACTGCCTCTTATTGAAACAAAATTTCCGTGTTTGGATTTAATGAAATTTAACTAATACTTCATCCTAACAATATACTCGTATAGTGAAGAAACGAAAATGGTTCTCAAAACATAAGAAATAGTAAAACATAATGATGATAATAATGACTTAGTATTACATGTACGAATAGATATTACTATGATCAATCATTCTTTCAGCTAAGTTATACTTACCAACAAGATATACTCGACCTCTCATAAAGGCAACAGAATGATGGTGTCTAGGCTCCGGCAGATCCCCTACGTAATCCCAAGCGTTGGTGACTGGGTCGAACCTATAAATGAATTTTCCAGTGTTTCCGCCGATGCCGTACGTGGTGTGAGGGTCGATTCCACCAAAAACTAGTACAGTCTCTCTATCCCAGTTAAATAATGATCCTTCGGCAATATAGTTTTTATTACACGGCCCCAGAATGGAAGTAGATAATTTGTTCCTGAAAAAATAAAATCGCAATACAATATCGTTGGAGGAGACACTTGTTGTTGGTTGGAAGGTACGTTTATTACTTACATATTCATTTTGGCAAGAGATTCCTTGGACTGGTTAAACATTGACACTTGAGGGCTGTAGAAGTTTTGGGGTGTGGGTCCCGCGGTTCGCGGGGCTGGATCAGACCGAGACGCTGTCGCTGTTGTTTGAGGCCGAGCATTAGATGAAGGACTTTGAGAGGGCCTGGAGTAAACGAAGGCAATTATTTTCTAGAAAACGTCGTAAGACAAGGGATCTGACGCTCATAACTTTGTGACGCTATTGTGGTAAGTTAAGCTGACCAAGAATAGGGTTCCCGAATTATAATAATGTGACCTCCTCCGTAATTCGGAGGGCATGTTGAGTTGTCGGTGTCAGTTGGCTGACAAGCAAACAATCGTCGTCCCCTACTTAATATCTATCACTACGAGCAGTCAAAAGCCTGAAAACAATTTGCAACTACTTTCCGGTAGGTTCAATAATTCGGTCTCAGATCTTTATATCATCATTTATTATTCAAGCACTTGATCAATCAGGATGACGGTTTGAGCAAAGGAATTTGTATAAACTTAGATATCTACCTTCTGGACCCTGCTAAGGCGGCCGTCGCCGCAGCTAAGTATGAAGCCGCAACACTATGTCTCTTTTCGGTTTGTTTTCCTGAATATTGCTTCTGTGTAAAATATAATAACTGCGTTATAATTAAACTTCGTAATGAGCCAATTGTCTGGCTGTATTCTATTGATAACCAGGATGTGCAGGTTGCTTACTTGTTCCATAATACCAGTGTCGACGGTTCCGCTACTAGTTTCACTATTGGTTGTAACCATCTCTTCGGCGGAGTCTTTTTCTGGAGGCTCGAACAGACCGTGTTTTTGGGTCATCTGCTGAAGTTGAATTTAATAAGAACCTCTTAACCATCTCCAGTATACAGAATTACTAGTAATTACTAGTAATGAGGTATTCCTTGCAGGGTGTGATTAAGAAAATAAAATGCAACAACTTTTACTCCACCACCGTTACACGAAATTCAATAGGTATTTTAAATAAAAAATGGGGTCACCAAAATAATTCATAATTTAGTTATAACTTTAAACTGATAGGTAATTACAGTTAGTACATTATAATATTATGATTTAAAACAACTTTATAATGATAACAAGAATAACATGGAATTAAAACTCATATTAGTTATATCTTTTTAATAAGTCAATGTTCACATATTGTTTTCTTATATTTACGCGAATACTACACATTGAAATAAAACTATTTTTAGGATTTTATCTATATTTTTTTATTTATATTTTTTTATTGAAATTAAAAAACATCCTAATTTCAATAGGGAAGATGGCTGGGTGCTACCACCAACTTGGGATCCAGTAATTAATATAATTAAATCCAAAACCAAGTGTACCATTGCAAGACCTCGAGACACTGTGAGCACTTTCTGCGTGGATCGGACCGCAAATAACAACTTAATATGAGGGTACCCAGTTACTAACCATGACATCAGGACGTCTAACACCTCAGTCCCCCCGTGACCATGGCTGCTGTAAAGCAGCCGAAACGTCGGGAACATAAATTAAATAAACGCGATAAAATCCTAAAAATAGTTTTATTTCAAAGTCAATGTTCACTTTTTATACAATAAACAATCATGGAAATATCTTGAAAATACTAAATTTCGCGGAATATACAGTAGAGTTAGATTTGTTACATATTAACTCCTCTATCACTGCCTGCAAGGAATACGTCAAATTATCAGTAAGTAACCCTTTATACGGTCTTCTACTGTCGTGACTATGTTGATTTTACAATCTTAGCCAAGATTTTCAGGTACATAATCAAATTCAATGGAAAGCTAAAAATAAAAAGAAATAATATGAAGCCTCTTTACGTTTTCTTGTTCTATGGTGCACATGTGAATCTGTTGGATCTGATTCCGTCGCTGCACCTGAGCATTCCTCAACTGCTGTTTCTGATGTAACTCTAATTGTCTCTTGTGCGCCTAAAATACATCGAAACCAGAAAAAAGAAATAAAAATACAACTAAAATATCTATACAAAATCAAAATAACACCTTTTCACTAAATGCATATGAAAGTAAGTACATTCGTTTTGTCCGTCTGTCTGTCTGTCTGTCTGTCTGTCTGTGTGTTTGTTCCGGGTAATCTCCGAAACGGTTGGACCGATTTCGATGGGACTTTCACTGGCAGATAGCTGATCTTATAAGGAGTAACTTAGGCTACTCCTATGTTAGAAATACAATACATACAAACAAAATAATCTCAAATGCTGCCTGTCGCGCGGGCTCAAAACGCGGGAGCGGGCTTTTGCGATAGGTATATTAAACACGAAACTTCGACTCGCAAAAAAGAAAAATGACGAACATTTTTTGTTAAATTAAATTTTTGTTAAGTTAAATGTCACGCAGACGAAGTCGCGGGCACAGCTAGTCTATACATACTCTATACAAATAAATAAAATTGGAGTGTCTGTTTGTAATATCAAAATAACACCTTTTCACTAAATGCATATGAAAGTACATAAGATACCTATAGCAAAAACGCGAATAAAAAAATTTTTGTCTGTCTGTCTGTCTGTCTGTCTGTCTGTGTGTTTGTTCCGAGTAATCTCCGAAACGGCTGGACCGATTTCGACGGGACTTTCACTGGCAGATAGCTGATCTTATAGTACAAATAAATAAAATTGGAGTGTCTGTTTGTAATATCAAAATAACACCTTTTCACTAAATGCATATGAAAGTACATAAGATACCTATAGCAAAAACGCGAATAAAAAAATGTTTGTTTGTCTGTCTGTCTGTCTGTCTGTCTGTCTGTCTGTGTGTTTGTTCCGGGTAATCTCCGAAACGGCTGGACCGATTTCGACGGGACTTTCACTGGCAGATAGCTGATCTTATAGCGGGTAACTTAGGCTACTTTAATTTTAGAAAAACAATCAGTGTTCCGTGTAAGAAAATAAAAACACTTGAAATCAAAGAGTATCTCCGAAACGGCTGGACCGATTTTGACGGGACTTTCACTGTTAGATAGCTGATGTTATAAGCAGTAACTGAGGCTACTTTTATTTTAGAAAAACAAATTAAAAAAATGGGTCCTGTCGCGCGGGCTCAGAACGCGGGACCCGGCTTTATTGTTAAGTTAAATTCCACGCGGGCGAAGTCGCGGGCTCAGCTAGTCTGTAATAAAACTTCAACTTATTGCTTGGGTATGTTTGCAAACCTCTGGACTTCTCGTTTGCATCGCCATCTCCATTTCCAATGATAGTGGGGAGCGGTTGGCCTTTGGCGACTGATGACCATCCTGAGTCTGTTATTGGAAAACAAACAATAAAGGAAATACATAAAGTTGACAATGCGCTGTATTTATTTAGCACAGTCTAAACAATGTAAGGATTGTTTTTCTTAACCAGTCGTCTGTTCTCGAAAAACTCGCTCATTGTTGGGAAAGATTTGTCCTTGTCCCGCGTGAAGCCTTTCAGTGTAGCAGGCAGAGGGAAATCCATCTTGGGCCTTCGCATTTCCATTTTATCGCTCTCCATGCCGCGCATACTGCCTGTCATTACAAAAATACAGAGTTCAATCATTGCTTTTTGCCACAGTCGAAGTAGTAGGCGGTCTGACTAACTTTTCCAAATCTGTACTGTAATGGGTTTTTTCGTGAAGAAATTAAAATAGATGCTATTATGTAGTTACGTTTTTTGCGAAAACGTTTTAGAAGGTTTCTAGAATCAACATAGTTCCGTATAGGTATAATTTTTTTTTTTTCGGTTTAGGCAAGTATTTGACCACAAGGTAATAAGACACATATATATCCTCTCATCGTTCGAAACGCAGCTATAATACTTTTAAAGTGCGCGTGTGAAATTACCGGGTATATCGTCATTCCTCCTTGGAGGCTGCATCATGGCCATCTGCTGGTACATCTGATCTTTCGGGACCATGAACTGTTCGAGATATTTCAGGAAATCCTTGTAAGTTACGTGATTCTGCAATGCAAATAGATATTACATTCATGAGTAATTTACCACGAACGAACGCTGTTAAGAAAACAATAACTTGTTTTGTTTGTCAGCCTAGTCTATACATACATTTTCTCTTCAATGTTAATTAGACGTTTACTATCGTTTATTAAACGGGTTTTTATTGTATAATGCAATTAATAATACTTAGCTATATATTGTCTTGTTAACCAAAAGGACAAAAACATTTTATCCTCTTTGGCTACTATACATAACACTTTTTGCGATAACCTTTTCTTCGCCAATCCAGTTCCTCTCGGCGGGTTCCGTTAGACCGAGCACGTCAATCCAATGATAGTAGTTCTTAGAATTGTTGCCGTACCAATACTTTATGATTACGTAACTGCAATTGAACACGGTGTATCATTAATTTCCAAGTAACTTTGGTTTATTGTTATTTACATGTATTTCTGAATTGGGAGTTTAAAACCCGCAACAATGTGCTGACATAAATAGTTCTTTTTTACACCTCATAGATGTAAAAAATAACGTCACGTTAGGTCATCCAATAAAATAGGTACTTACTTCATCTTAGGTCCCTTTACAAACATAGACGTTAAAGTTTACATACAGGTTTGCTTAAGAAGTATAATTCTGTGGGAGTTAGTGTAAGGCACACTTACGCTAATCCATCATCAACCATCTGTTGTACTTCTGGCTCGTTCACGATCTCTAGTATCTCGGCGTTGTCCGGGTTTCGCTTGATGTCGACCAGCTGCCACGGCGAGATGAGGCCGAAGCGAACGCACCGCATCACTTCTACGGCGAAGTGACGCCGCGATGACCAGTCCCCGTACAACCACCGCACTCCGGCCATCAGAACTTCTATTTCGCTAAATTTATAATAGTACCAAAACATTAGCAGATAACACTGTCTATGGAGTTGGATAGTTTTACTCATCTCGAACATTAGGGATTGGCTTTTCGCTCTTTAAGATATCGATGGAAGAATGCGGGAAAGTTAGGATATCTAGACTGTCATTTGATTCGTGTTTTTTTAAAGTATGTTACTGAAATGTTATGTACGTAATCATAATAGTAATAACTTTGTCATTGTAATGATTAATTAATATTTACTTAGTTACTAACATAACAATCAAATCAATAATCTGTATACATATTGCTGTGATATCGCATTTAATTGATATAATAATGACTAACATGTAAGTAATGCCAAACTTATCTAAAGTTAATGAACATAAAAGAAAAGCAGCTGCTGTAAAATTTATTAACCAAGTTGATCAGTGTATGGCCAGATTCTTAGAGTAACTGCTTCAAAGATCTTACTGTTTTAGGGAATTTATGGAAAAGACGAAATTGTTTCTGGTTGCATTACCTCGTTACAGATATGTAATTTGACTTTAGGAAAATCATCATTTCTTCTAGTTCCAAGTCAAGGAAATCGCTGGAGGCGACGAGGGGCAGGAAGAATCTCATGACCCGCGGAACCTAGAATAAATAATAAATATTGCCAGACTGACACACCAACTGTATGATCCCAAACTAAGCTACGCTTGTACTAAGGGTATCGTACAATGGACTGGGGGGGATCCCAGTGACACCCAGACCAAGAAAAATTGCGAAAATGCCATTTCCAAAAATTGCCACGGCGGGAATCGAACCCGCAACCATCATGTGCAGTGAGCCGAGCAGCCTACTCTCAAACCACTGCGCCAAGCAGTCGTCAGATATATCTACATATTGGTTTATCAGGATAGTATTTACCATCAGGTCCATAACAGGTGTCATGCCTTTCCGTCTTGCTTCTCTGAATAAAGCGAATGCTGTGTCTTCAGTGAATAGAGTCTCATTCACGATGAAAGACCAGCATTGGTCTTCTAGATCTGTTATTCAAAATGATTTCAGTACTACATACTTATTTTTATGTAGGCTGAGGTAATAATGATTGAAGTGAATCTCTGTACCTTTGATTGCAAGAAATTGTGCGGCACAAAACAAATCTAGAATGTTATCCCTATTTAATACTTTATTACTTTCAACTCCGTTGAAAATCATCCATTCGTAGATTGATTGGAAAGCTTTAGGTGTTACATTCGTCTGCAATGTTAAGGTCATATGGATCTGTGTCATAAATCTAGCAATGCAATAATGATTTCTAATGTTAGCGATATTTTTTTATTTCCTCAATAAGCAGCCTTTATATCTAACGAGTTCTCAAAATACAAGCTAAGTATGCCTTGTTTGGGGTGACCTGAATCTCCTCTGTGAATACTGTTACTTCATAAATATTTGTTATTTTAAGAGTAATAGGTACATTACAGGAAGATTAATCCAGTATTATATATTATGTCTTACAATTGGCAATTCAACATCTCTATGTGGGTTCATATCGAAGAATGTGGAATAAACTTGCAACACAATGTAGTGGCAATGGAACTCCTCATCACCAATATGTATAACAGTGTCGGTATTTCTGCAAAATATCTTTGAAGTAAGGATGAATATGAACATTATATACTTACAGTAAAATCTAATTTTAGTGAGTTAATGTAATTACAGATTTTATAGTTTTTTTAATTAAACTTAAGATTTATATTATAGTAACTTATTTATTTTAGCAAACGTGATAAATGAAGCTTACATGTAGTTATGTATTCTGCGAAAAAACTCTTGAAAAAGATCCTGTTTTTTTGGAAGCTGAATTCTCATCCAATCTATTGGATCAGCGGTTGCGTAGCCGAGACTGCCCAAGTCCTTACCCTTTTCATCTGGGGCTTTCGATTTGCTGTTTCGTTCGTTAACTTTCATTTGGAAGTTGATAGTATGATCTCTGGTTCCAAACTGCATTTGGGGTTCGGATTCAGCTCCATTGTCCTTGAGAGAACCATTAAAATATGGATTTAAATGCCCAAATATTCCGAACGCTATGATATGAAACTATATTACAACGCGGCTACTTACGTCATTCTGTGAAAGCTCATCGTCTGGTTCTCCATCAGCTTTACCTTCGAATTTTACTTTTACTTTTGCTTGGGTCGGGTCTGCCAGTAAAACACCTACCGTAGAAGATTGGAATACTACCTAGAGTAAAACCATGATTAATGTCCTGTCATTTTAGAGAATAAATAGATATATATTTGTAAAAAAACAATACTTACTTGATTTGACTGAACTTTCAGATTGCCACTGGGAGTTGATTTAAATGGGAAAGCGGCCGCTTTCTGCATACTGAGCAGATCTGTGCTATCTGCACTGAAATAAAAAAAAAAATCGATGGAATTTTCTAAAAATATCTCACATGAAACAGACGATATTTTTAGATTCCATAGCTGTGAGTAGAATATTTGAAATAACAAATGATAGTTATATAAACATCGCTTACCTAGAAATTTCAGCATAAGATGAATCATTCGGGCCGGTCTCCTCCCTTTCCTTTTGATAACCATTGATATAGTCGACGGCGAATTTAGAGGCATAAGCTTGGGGAGACATACCGGATTTCTTCTTTGGTTTTCTAATTGGAAGGAGTTAGGGTATGATAACGGTCTATTGGAAACGAAAATATGAAATGAAACGGTGTTTTATCGCTTACTTTCCCTTTAGGTTCCACGACATGTATAGGTTCTCAGTATGTTTTCTGCAATAGTTTGTTTGGGCGTCGCCACAACTACCGTAATATGGTTGTTTGGTTTTGTTTTTACTTAAAATTCCAGTATGCTTGACTAAATCGAAATCTGAAAATGCATCTGATACTGGTCTAGTTATACCTGCGTCATCATGATAATTGGGTTTTACCGCAGCTAACGTCATATCACTGATCGGTGAGATTAACCGAGGCTGCTGGCCGTTTACATAACCATGAAGAGATGAAGATTTAAATAAATAATAATAAGTAAATTGTATTTAAAAAAATATTATCCTATTAATCCTTCCATCGCTTAATTACTGCATTGCTTATCATGAGGTCTTGAGATCTAACCGTCCACGGCCTGCAAGTATCTTTTTTATTTCGCTATTCTCGGTTATTCAAAAAGCTGTTTAGAATCTATAATATAAATGTAATTTATTTTGCAAGAGGTACACGAGGTAATGAAAACATATTATTATAAATCAACATATGACAAATTTAGGGAAAACCGACGTGCCATCACTCATATAATTCACATACCTACTAAAAATATATAACAATTCTCAGCATACTAACAAATGTGTCACTCACTGAAATCATTTGAGTACGAGGTCAGATCGGACAGGGAGCCGCTCCGCTGTAGTTTCGGCTTGATCGTTATGCAGTACTGTTCATAAATGCTCCGTGGGGTCCCGAATCTCCTCCGTTGATGTACAACAGTGCTGATGGATGGATGCTGTCTATTAGGTCTTTTGAACACAACGGAGAAAACCGGGGACATGACAACTTTTTTATACATTGACGCAAATGTAGATTGGGAACTAGACTGATTTATGCATACGCGTCAATGGACATGTCACTAAAGAAAAGTCCCTTTGTCTGCGGCAATAAAAGAGAAGGTGTAAAAATCTGGACATGTTTTAAGACTGATCGGCAACTTTTTTAGCCTACAACATGCTTGAGATAGACAATTTAAAGATATAAATCTTTGTCCAGCTGTGGAATACACAATAATAGCGAACGAAATATTTTGGTTAAGAGTATTTTCTGGTATTCGATATTCCGAAAATATTATGACAGGAAAACAAAGAAAATTAATACACGAAGTGGTTTAATCAATTGTAATACTTTCAAGAATTGAACGTAGTTTTGCAATAGAGATTTAACCCACACATACTTCAGAAAACTGAAACCAAACTACAACCACTCGCACTAGAGATGGTTTTCGTCTGCAGCAATATATACGTACGGGTTGGTTCTATTCTGCAAAACCATATCAAAATGTAATCTTTGATGCAGCGTAGATTTTCCTCGTGTTGATAATCTGTATCAATTGCATTTTAAAGAGCTTATATACTTACAATTGCTTTTGTGGATACTTATTTAACTTGCATTCTGTACTGATTTATTTTTACCAAGTACAAATTACGTTACCTACAAGCAAAATAGATTCCGTACACGGTATAGCATTGAGATGTTTGGTAATAAACTGCATGAGCTGTGGCTACTTGTAAGGAGTCATTAATAAGAATTTATAATATCTCAACCAGGGTTGCCACATTTTTTTAAGATCCTATTGTGTCGCAGGAAAAGTGCTGGGTCTGATTAGGTAGGTACGGCGATGCTGGGCTAAATAAGGCAAATATAAAGGGGGAGGTAGAACTGAAAGGGTCAGGTCAATGTCACGCGTGTACATTATCGGCACGATGGAGGCGGGCGCATTCCTCGGGTGGTATGGCTGGATCCTCAGGTTCTACAGCACAGGCACAACACTGGAGCGCTCCCAATGGTTTTAGAGTTCAGACAACACAAATACACAGCAGATTAGGTAGATTTCACCCGATTAAGAGTTTTAGGCACAGGAGTACGCGCGACGACGTCTATACCACACGGAAGTCGGTCAGTACAGTGTCATGAAGGGGGGAAAGGGACGACAGCACAAAATATCACAATAATCGGGGGTAGGCAGATGACGGTAGACGGACACATTTTACCTAAGTTTAAGAAATTCGTACAATGACCTGTTATTACCTGTCTTTGTCACTCCCTCGTAAATCTAATACGTCTCGCTCACACAGTTGCCGTGAACTGCGTGTGACCGTGTGAATAACAGGTCATTGTACGAATTTCTTCGTGATCAGCGACCGTGCCATAGTATATCTATAGTAGTTTCAAGCTCACCACCGTAAAATTATTGTAGATCGGGCAAAGTAGGTACGATGATAAGTGTTATACTTATAACATACGAAACCTTCTGTGCGTAACATGAACATCTTTAGTTTCTCTTAGGTCAACAGACTATCGATTTTGGGGTTTAGTCTATGAATAAGCGTTATTTTTTTTCAAATAAAATATAAAAGTCGGTGTGTTAAGTATAAAATCAATAATGAATATTATAATAGCAAGGGTGGCAGGCAACCCTAGTCTCAATAGATAGTTTAAACAATACGCACTTACTCGGGTGAATTATGTTTATGCGGACTATTTCTTGCATCTGACACCACTTCTGAAGCATTTATCTGCAGTAAGCCAAAGAAGTCAATCAGTTTTTTTTATAAAAATATCAGAAATCAAAATGTTTGCGTTTGGTGCCAAGTCCACCTCGGCCATATTTATGGCGTTACTTGTTATTGTAAGTATCGTTTACTACTCACTTTTTCCAAACTGACGGTTTTGTGCATTTCAAATTAACGGAACGTGTAGTGCAGAAACATGAACCATATTGTAGTTATTAATGTTTTTAAGGTTATTATAAATTCCCAGAATGTCTTTCAAAATTTTTGACAGTTGATGTTTATGGTCGAGGAATTTATTCATGATTGAAAATTATTCCAAACATTTGACAGAGTTTCATAAAAGCTTAGACCATTAGTTAACACCTCTCTGCATAAAAGACGTACGCAAGTACTTACAAAACCAGCCAAGTGCATGTCGGGGCGTGCACAATTAAGGGTTCCATAGCTTTTGGTATCTGATGTGAAAAAATCATGTATCAACACCAGCGGTTTAGGCTGTGAGTTGATTATTTTGTTTTGATGAGCGAATTTGCGACGAGTATTAAAATATGTGAAATAAATGGTCGTATATTTTGTTGCTTTCACTTGGAAGTTTAATGTTTTACACCTCTAAGGAACCTAAGCATTTGATATTAATTTCAACTAAATAACTCTAATACCCGTTCCTGAAAAAAGGGCAGTGACAGACGGACAGAAAGACAGACGGTCGGACTACAATCTGATCCTATAAGGGCTCGGTTTTTCGTTTCGAGTTACAGAACCCTAAAAACAAGTTCATGGCACCATAGACTTTGATTTACTTCACTCCACCGACATATAATTACACCTCTTCTCAATTTATCTGTTTAGGAAGGCTTCGCAGAGAGGAATTTCAAATGTATTTTTATCCCTTATTAAAATATATCCACCAAGGAGATGATATACAATACAACATATAATAATCTTCTTGATACGTACAAGAAAAAAGTCAATTGCCTATGTTTATGCTTCACAGAGCAAAGATAAACACTATGTTGTGATGTTGTGCCTGGACGTAGTATGTAGTATTGTATTCTCTTTGGTAGTATTTATAAGGTTGTAGATATAAGAAAAAAAATGAAAAATTGTCAATTTATAAGTGCCCCCGTAGGTCTAAACAAAATAAACGATTTGAATTGAAAGTCTGTCGCCCTGGCTCAGTTTTCCCAAGGTTTAGCAATGACGAATAATCCTGTTTGATAAAAACTTTGAACATTTCTAACGATAAACTGCTATAATTACACCAAGAAAAAATTACGGTTACCTAAAGGTATTTTCATTATATTATGATTGGCATGAAACACATTCCTGGCCATTAGTTCTTCTTTGCCTGAGCTACCTAAATTGTTTATTTTAATGAAATTCTTTCCTGTTTACAGTCGATCGTAGCAGAAAAAAATGTCCCACCACAAAATATGTCATCGCCAACCAAAGGAATTGAAAACGGAGGACAATTAAAAAACATTATAATTACTCCAACGAATTGCCCAAAAGGAACGCATATGAGTATCGATGGGGTTTGCCGCGAAGTCTTCTAAGAAATAGCGTTGGCATTTGATGTTTAGTTTTATTTTATCAACTAAAAATATATTTCTTTTAGGTGCTTAGGTCTGCTTAGTACCTACTTCGTTGTTTTTTACATACATTAAATGCCAATTTACCTACTTATATACATAATATATGAAATTATGTAACTATCTATGGTAGCTGGTAATAGTACATATGTATTTATTTAATTTTCTTTAATTGTTTTTTCGGAAAATAATTTCCGTGTGTAACTAGGTACTTACATAGGTACTTAAGAAGCAAACTAACTTTTGAGATATGTGTTTTTGTAATACTTGTTTAATTAAATGAATAGCGATACATCTCGCCACTTTCCTAGCCACACGACCTTGACTCTTACTGTTTCTTTTAAAAAATCGTCATGAGATAACCATATTTAACTTCCGCGACAGACAGCGTTTCCGGCGTGGGTAAACACGGGTTAAATCTACCGCAGCGCCGGCTGGCCGTTTCAAAGAATTCAATTTAGTACCCCCCCGTATCAACAACGCGACATTCATGCGTGCATTGACAAAAAAATATAAAAGCGGAATTCCAACTACGTCAAGGCGAGTACCGTAGATCAAGTACCTCTTAGAATTTATATCCTTGTTACAAAGGTACTGCGAAACGCATATCTTACCTTACAATACAAAATAAATAACTGAGGCGAAAACTGCATTCCTACATTCAATTAAGTTTTATTTACTTACAGTAATGAAACCTGCAGCTCTACCACGAGTTTCACGCTCGCTAGTCGCTAGCGTCTACGGTAAAATTAGGGTATTTCAAAATTCCGGAATAAAAATTTGGGGTTTGGATGAGCGAAGTATCGCTTGGTCGTGAAATAGCTTTAAACATTGTAGCAATGGGATCTAGAAAAACATACACGTTTTAGGTTATCATCCAATTAGATCAAGTAGTTCTGCTATAAGCATCAAAATCATTCTGCCCATTAGGTACCTATCTATTATGATATATGGCACACACTACGGCGACAATCCTTTGTCGCTGCCGATGTCGCCTTTCTGCTGTGGCCCAATTTTGACCCTGTGTCGTGTCGCATGACGTCGCGGACTTACCCCTCTACATTAGGCCCTATGGTGACGCTTCCCTGTCACTATCGCGACACGTGATATCCAAAAACGGTGGGAGATATTGTGGTGGATTTTGAATATTCTCTTAGTAATCTTGCTATATGTAGGTATAAATATAATAACAAGTTTTGCCAGGATCAGAGTGAGAGTGCACATATCGCTTGGATATGCGTGTGCAATATTTATAATAAGTAAACAGCGTAATCTAAGAATTACTATGATTTGTTATCACAGTTCCAATAAGCCATAAATTCGCTATGGGCGTGTTTTCCCGTCCGTGTAATGTTAGAATAGTGTCAATTTATTACCCGACACTATCAATAGATATGCTAGCTTTAAACAGAAACACGTATAGGTACCAACTTACTTACATATATTGATATTATATTTAAACATATTAGAATAAGATACAAAAGTGTATTTTTATAATATCGTTTGTGTCCTTCGGTAAATCGTTGATAAGGTAGATTTCTCAGGAATGCTGTAACCTTCCATTATAGTTAGGTTCTATTATACTTAGAAGAGTTAGAGTAACTTCCTATTATATTTAGAAAAAATCTTGAATTGGCGTAAGTACTCACAATTTTTTGAAGTTTAATGCTCTAATTAGCTCAGCATATATGCAATTATTCTTCATTAATTCAGTAACATTTCCTCTTAAAAGTGCTTTGATGTGTAAAAATAACCGCGATTTAGGTAAACGAAACGATTATTAGACCATTCGCTGCAAAATCACGTAAAATACAATAAATGATTCATTGATACGTAAGTATATAACGGATGGTCGGCGCCGCAAGCGCATCAGTCCACCTCGGAGCTTACAGCAAGGGTTTGTGCCAATTTGCAACAAATTTCCCCACAAAACAATGTGAGTAATTTAAAACATTTTTGGCTTAAGTACTCACTTAAGTAACTAGTGATTGTTACAGTTGCATCCTCTAGTTGCTTTAGATTTTTTACTAAGTCCATGTAATACAGGTACTAGTACAGACAGATATTGATTAATCACTTTTAAAAGGCTCAAACCTCACCTCATATAACATTGGGATCATGCAGTCAGCGAAATGTTGGTGCACTGCGTGATCAAGCATTTATTTATTTGTCTTTTACAGGTCAATGGCAGACTCCAGCCGCATTTCCATCCCCGATGAAGATAGAGAGGTGAAGGCCGCCGCCGCCGCCGCCGAGAGCTCGGTGAATACCGAGGCAGGCGACACTAACACGGTGGAGGAGGCGCCCATCGCGCCCCCCAGCATCATACCAATGAACATTGTGCAAGTCCTTCACAACTGCCCGGAAGGCCAACAGATGGGAGCCGACGGTGTTTGCCGCGAACCCTTTTAAACAAAATATAAAAGAATAAGTTTTAATTAAGTTTCTCTTTTTAACGGCGGTGACGTGATCAACGTGCGAGGTGAATGAACAGTTTCAATTAGACTGTATGGTCACAGTATTATGGGTCGAATCTTGTTTCAATGTTTAATAAGTAAGTATCTATTACTAGCTGTATTCGTCCGCGTAGTATTTAACGTAACAAAAATTTCGGGATTATTGGGATAAAAAGTATCCTATATGTTAATCCCGGGTATAATCTATCTGTGTTCCAAATTTCATCCAAATCCGTTCAGTAGTTTTTGCGTGAAGGAGTAACAAACATACATCCACAGTCACAAACTTTCACATTTATAATATTAGTAGGATGTTCGATGTCGTTTTGTGTGGTGAGATCGATGTTATTTCGAATTTTGTAAATTAAAAATTATATTAAAACCTATGTATGTATTTAAATAAAACTCACCTGTTTTTCTAATATTTTACGATCATTTACTTTAAAATATTCATATAATTGCATAATGCTGTCCTAATCCTGTGATAGGGTCTAAGATAAAAAAACCGGACAAGCTCACGTCCGGACATGCACCTCGAAAGCTTCCGCACCAATTTCAATAGCGAAGATTTATCGTATCTATAACCAAAGTAGTGAAACACAAGAAACAAATTTGTATTTACGGTTGATTTTTAATCTGCGACCCCACCTAGTGTGGGATAAGGGCAAGGTGATGATGTTTGATTTTTTAATCTTAGTATTGAGTTTATTCAGAAATGACGGGGAATGACTTAGCTTTAACTTGGTCAGCTGTAGCTCGTGATTAGTGAACCCCTTTCTCCTGTTATAATTTTAACTGCCCCAAAAAATCCCAAAAAGCCCCAAAAAATCAATATCAGTCATTATCCCCATCATCACGAACTATGACCGGTTATAACAGTCGCATTATTTTGGTATTTATTCCTGAATCTATGTGGTGAGTCATAAGCTTTGGTAGGTAGGTAGGTACCTATTTATCTAATGTAAACAAGTTGACAAATATATTTACCAACTGCGTTTATATTTCGTCGTAGGTAGATATAAGTAACCTATCTAAATGTCGTCACTGTCACTACATTTTACAACTTTTATTAGGTTTCGAAATTGTTCTTGATAACAATGCGTAGTAAGTACCTATTATGATAGATAGCACACACTACGGCGACAATCCTTTGTCGCTGTCGATGTCGCCTTTCTGCTGTGGCCCAATTTTGACCCTGTGTCGTGTCGCATGACGTCGCGGACTTACCTCTCTACATTAGGCCCTATGGTGACGCTTCCCTTTCACTATCGCGCCACATGATGTCCAAAAACGGTGGGAGATGTTGTGGTGCTTGAATTAAGTGTGGACAAATTTCAGGACATTTTAAGTATTCTCTTGGCAATCTTGCTATATGTAGGTATAAGTATAATAACAAGTTTTGCCAGGATCAGAGTGATAGTGCACATATCGCTTGGATATGCGTGTGCAATATTGATAATAAGTAAACAGCGTAATCTTAGAATTACCATGATTTGTTATCACAGTTCCAATAAGCCATAAATTTGCTATGGGCGTGTTTTCCCGTCCGTGTAATGTTAGCATAGCGTCTATTTATTACCTGACACTATCAATAGACATAGGTTGGCTTTAAATAGAGATACGTATAGGTACCAACTTACTTACATATATCTAATGATATTATATTTCAACATATTAGAAAAATATACAAAAGTGTATTTTTTATAATATTTATCGTGTCCTTCGGTAAATCGTTGATAGCGTGTAATTCTCAGGAATGCTGTAATCTTCATATTATATTTAGGTGTATTTAGAATGCTTGAATTGACGTAAGTACTCACTATTTTTTAAAGTTCAATGCTTTGATTAGCTCAGCCTATATGCAATTATTCTAAAACGTGGTTTAACGTGTGAAAGTAACCGCGATTTAGGTAGACGAAGCTGCTAAGTTATGTAATATATCTATCATTGCTCTACTGACACTGATTTATGAAGAAAAAGTTATTTATCAGCCCTTATTGGACAATGAAACTTGCTCTTGGCAGTATATCATAAAGACTGGCAGAGCTTAACTTAAACTACTTTCTATTAAAGCTTTCTATAACAAACTTTCTAGATTAGGTTAAGTATAAAATATATCAAGTGTTTAAGATATACTTGATACTATTGGTACCAGGTACCTTAGGTATAATAGTAGATGCCTTATATAATGGAAGAAGGAAGAAAAGTATTTTTATCCACTTGTTCACTGATCTTACCATTTCCATCTCGCTTTAATGATTAATTATTGTCAAGGAAGGAAGTATGTATATACAAAGAATATTATATACTCTTTTGAGTCTTAATGTGAGTTTGACCTGTCGAAACAGCACCTATTTATGCTGTCATCTCTGTTAATTTAACTGTATAAACTAGATACTACATAATAAATAGGTGTAAAGGTTTCTTCAGTGCTAACCAGGGGCTTATAATTTACCATTAAAAAAGGCCTTCTCCATTACAGACTACAGTGTGCTCACTCAATTTCTATGACTGGAAGTAAAAAATGGTAGTCAATTTAGTCATCGAACCAAATGACGTACAACGGGTTGTTGTGTCTGAAATAAAGATAATGAAAGATAAGATGTCGTCATCGATGGTTACAGGAAAATGTACTGATAATAGTGGAATGTTTCAAAGGAATCGGTGCATTTTGCCTGGGAGCGTACAATCAATGATTCATTTATACGTAAGTAGGTATATAACGGGTGGTCGCCGGCGCAACCGCATCAGTCCACCTCGGAGCTTACTGCTAGCGCGTGTGCCTATCTGATAATAAGAATTTGCAACAAGTCTAACCACTTCAAAACAATGTGAGTAATTACAAATATTTTTAGGCTTAAGTACCTACTGTGCATAGTAATTGCTTCCTCTAGTTGCTTTAGATTTTTTACTCAGTCCATTTTTACAAGTACCTACTAGTACAGACAGATATTGATCGATCACTTTCATGTTTGTCATTCTAGGTACGATGCAATATAAGTAAGATAATTCATTGTTTTATAAAATAGCTTATTTTGATCTGATTAGTAAATAACACATAAAGATTTTTTATTACGTCTTTTTAAAGCTTAATTTATTGTTATCTGAAGCCTATTTTTTAAATTTTCCATTTCCGTATTGAACTTAAATATCCCATGATTTCTGAATAAATAGTACTTAACAAGGTGCATATACAGGATATGAATATAAGTAGGTAGTTGTGTATTATATTTTATATCCGTCATATGAAGGTTAATTAGTTGTTAGGTAATACATTAAGAACAAAAAATCTGGACTGAGTTCGCCGCATGCCAGCAAACAGTAACCTTCGTGTCACGCGGCCAGTTAAAAGGGGCTAATGCTCCGCCGGCCTTGGGCTTGCATGCCATTAACACAATCTCATTAACAATTTAGGCCGTCTTCTTCCATCGAGCGGTAGTGTCCAAAAGTCAACGGCTGGACTACCCTTGTTTTGTGTCACCATCCGAATTTAGACCTTAAATCTATAATGAAGCATGTTTTCGGTTCTTCATGAAAGCGATCCAGTTTCTTTGTGAGCTACTTTTGGTTTTACCCAACATTGGGAAATACCATGTTCTTACTTCATTCCAGATCTCGATTTGGTAGGTAGTTAATTTAAGTGTCAGAAGTGGTTATCACGGTATCAAGATCTTAAGTAAAGCCTAAACATATTAGTGTTAATGGTTCGGTTGATGTTGTTTACAATTCAAGCTAACTGGTAAATGGTACTCTTAACGAGTCGAAGCTGCAAGGCACATTCCTAACGGGAGGTTTAGTGAGCGACACTTAGGTTGGGCATTAACGATGATTAACCTAACAACGGTATAAAATTTTAATAATGTTTTTTTTACTACAACAATGCTTCCAATCTCCATATTGAGGTGGAAAAAGCCTAATTAAATGGCTAAAAGCTCACCTCAAATAACATTGGGATCATACAGTCAGTAAAATGTAGGTGCACTGCGTGATCATGCATTTATTTATTTGTCTTTTACAGCTCAATGGCAGACTCCAGCCGCATTTCCTTCCCCGATGAAGATAGCGAGGTGAAGGCCCCCGCCGCCGCCGCCGAGAGCTCGGTGAATATCGAGGCAGGCGACACCAACACGGTGGAGGAGGCGCCCCCCAGCGTCACCTCCAGGAACTTGGTGCAAGTCCCCTCCAACTGCCCGGCTGGCCAACAGATGGGAGCGGACGGCGTTTGCCGCGAAGTTTTTTAAACAAAATGTATAACTTGTATGTTTTAGATAAGTTTCTAGTTTTAACGGTGACGCGAATGAACGTGCGAGCTGAATGAACAGTTTAAATTGGACTGTTTTGCCACAGTATTATGGGTCGAATTGTGTTTCAATGTTTTAATAAGTATTTATTATGTTCGATGTCGTTTTGTGTGGTGAGATTGATATTGTTTCGAATATTGTGATTTTAAAAATTACATTAAAACCTTTGTCTTGGTATTGGATATTTAAATAAAACCCACCTGTTTTTCTAATAATTAACGATCGTTTACTTTAAAATATTCATATAATTACATAATGTTGGCCTAATCCTGTGATAATTAAAACATAGAGTCTAAGATAAAAAATTAAATATTATTTCTTCTATAACCCTGACATCATAAAATATTGTTGATATTCGTCTACAAAAATTATAAGTAACCGAGCGTTGCGTAAGTTTTAACAAATGGAGCATCACTCTCACAGGAGTTCCTGAAAAAGAGTAAACATTGTTATAGCCAGGTGAACAAGAAGAGCCTAAGAATTGGGATGATGACTAATTATTTTCATTACATCTTAAGATTATTACTTACCGGTAAAATAATGTTTTACTCAAGTAACTATAAAATGGTCAAAAATACGTAAATTCGTAAGCAGTCCTTCCTAACTAGTGGAAAATCATCTCACAAGTTAGTAGTTTTGGAAAATTTAAATAGAGATGTATTTTTGTATTTAGATGTTTTTTCCACAAGCTTCAATAATAACCTAATAGGCGTGTAAGGTTTAATATAAAAATAAGTAAATTCCATAATAGTCATCATCCCCCTTATCACGTACCTACTATGTCTTGTTATAACAGTCGCAATATTTCAGTATTTATTCCTGAATGTATGTGGTGATTCATAAGCTTTGGTACCTGTTTATCTAAAGTAAACAAGTTGACAAATTTATTAACCAACTGCGTTTATATTTAGTAGTATAGGTAACCTACCTAAAAATGTCGTTAAGTTCACTACATATTACAACTTTCGAACGATATTTATAACGTTGTTTTTGAATTGTTCTTGAAAGCAATGCGATTGATAAAAATGTCATATAAGTAAGTACTTACCTACGTATTCAGATATCGATAGGGTCAGGCTTGACATGCTATGACGAACAAAGCTGAGATAGTAACGTGTGTTTAGGTATGAGAGATAATACATTTTATAAAATCGTGGCTTTGGCGCACTGGGACCAATAATGCCATCAAACAATATTAAACCACTATTCTGTGGTTGAGCATTGTTTAAGTACTCCCTGATCAATTTCGATGTAGTTGAACAATGTTATAATGATGTATGATCATAAATTAATAATACTCCATCGATAAAAATGAATCGCAATCTCTTGATAACTAAATTTTCTACAAAGCGTGTGTTTTTGTGCCGATAAAGAAAATACCAACTAAAATAATAGTGGATATAAAAAGATAAGTACAATTTTATTTTATATCAACATATTATTTTCTTGTATAATACAAAGTAATAAATTAAAGATAACAATCATAAAATAATATTCAAATACACACTTGTGATAAGATTCTAAAAAATAAACATATAGTGCAAGGTAGGTGAATTATTAGGGCGCTTATATTTACAGGTTATTTTTCTATGCTCAAATTTTAATATGTTATACCTACATAAACGAAATCTATGAATCACTTATTTCTTTTTTAAGTTTCACAAAAATACCAAACATTTATATTTATTACGAAATATAGGTACCTAATGATCACCCGCCGGTACCCGACGGTTTGTTTTACTATTTGTATACATTACCAAATTTTAGTACCTACATTATTTAGCTTTTAACTTTTTATTTAAATGTCCCCATTTGAATGTTACCTAATTTCGATCTCGGAAACTGCTCCCAGGTAAAATATAACCCGGCTTTCACGAGACAGGCTTGTCCTAGTGTGGAAGCCACAGGTACCATCATCCTTTTTTCACTTACCATTGTTTTATAACCCTAGTTTATTTCGTCTATGTACCTACTAACATGTAAGTGAGTTGAAATTGATACCTATATAGTGTGGGGCGCACGTGGTGCGTTTGACGCAATGCTACGCGCGGTACTAAACAGCGCGGCACTATTTCATGATTTGCTTATTTCTCACATGGATGAGGTAGAAAAAATAGTAAAAAAATCGATTCAGTACAATTAATAGAAATGTTTTCTATCATACTGTTGTAGAAAAGCCTTGAGAAAGACATACAAAAATTGCGCACTGTTTAATAATATTTCCTTTACATGTTGGCCGCGAAGGTGACCATAGAATCACATAAATATAAACTAGTTGCTTTCAATAAATGTCTGTCATAGCTAGCGCACTAAGACAAGCGAGACGCAGCCAACATGAAATAAAAGCGCCCTCACAAAACGAACAAAACGTTATAACCAAACGAAAATAAAAATTGTCAGATCGCAAAATTACACCTAAATAAACTAAAGATGTGATGTGGATAAAGCAGGCAACAACAATCTACCTGTTTACTTATATCGTAAGTACTTTGCAGTCAATTTAAATAAATCGGGCACACAGGCAGCGATGACACGAAGTGCTAACTACGGGGAACTACTAGCGACGGGTCGCGGTACGCCGCACAAACAAATGCACTAGCAGGTACTTACTCGTCCTCCCACGGACATATGTCGTTGCGCGGCTTGCGCTCACCGATGTCGCTTTTATTATCACGCTTAACAATATTGGATTCTGAGACCGACGTCAGTTCGTCTTTATGAGCAATAGTTTTCGTCGCGTCCGGCTCGGACGCCGCCCTGGAATCTGCCGAGATCCTTCGCAGAGGCGCCGAAGGCACTTTGTCTACGTTGTCGTCGTCGACCCCGATGTCTTCGCACTCGGCCAGAGGCGCCACTGGCGCTATCGGCACTATCGGCGCTAACGGCACTACCGGTGCTATCGGCGCTGCCAGCGCTACCGGCGCGGGCGGCGCCGTCGGCACGCGCGGCGCCGCCGGCTCCCCTGCTCGCACCGAGCTCGTCGTCCCGTCGTCGCTCTCGGAAGTGCTCTCCGGAAGATCGCCGATTCTACTACTCATATCTTTACTTGAGGCCGGACTCGTTTCTTTTATCGTTGATTCTCGGGACAGAGTCTGGTGCGGCGCGGTATCCTCCCCGGCCGCCTTCGTCGGATCCGAGTCCTTCGCGTCGGACGGCGCCCGGGGGGCGGTGGATTCGTCAGCGGCCTCCTCCACGAGGACGCCGGCCGCCTCCCCGCTCGGCGTCGGCCCGGGGCCGGCGCGGTTCTCGGCGGGCGGCGAGGCGGCGGCCTCGCTCGGGCGGAAGGCAGGGCGGGCGGGCTCGGTGGGTGTCGCGTCCGCCGACGCGAACACCGACGAGGGCTCGTCGGAATGTGCGACGGAGCGCGACTCGTCCGGCGAGCCGGCGGACTCGTCGTCGGGCGCGGAGCTGACGCTGATGGTGGGCGTGGGGTGGGGCGGCGCGGCGGGCGGCACGGGCGGCGGCGCGGGGCGCGGCGGGCGCGGCGAGTGCGGCGGCGAGGCGAGCGGCGCCAAGTGGCGCGGCTCCACGGCCGACAGGCGGCGCAGCGGCGGCGCGGCGCCGCGCAGCCCACCGTCCAGCGTGCTCTGCTGCGGCAGGCGCCGGCTGCGCTCGGCCCCGGCCACGGCCGCGCTCACGTCCGACGACGAGCTGCCCGAGTCCGCGGCCGAGTCCTGCCGGCGCCGGCTCGCGGTGTACACGCCCTCGCGGGACGAGCACTCCCACGGAAGGATGTCGGCGTTGTCGTCGTCCAGCGGATCTCTGGAACGAAAGGGTAAAACGCCTTCCAGTAGGTACTTCTCCGGTGACGACCAAGAGTCGAAGAAAGGGAAGGACTGCGAGAGATTGCGAGCGAATCGTCGGGGACGAGGGGTGCGAACTCACCTGAACGGTATATCGCAGAGGTTGGTCTGCGAGTGGCTGTGGCTGGGCTGGTCGGGCGCGCGCGGCGGCTGCGCGGCGCAGACGGCCAGCTCGTGCGCCGAGCCCGACAGCGAGCGGTCCGAGCCGCGCCGCCGCGACAGCGCCGCGCCGCCGCCACTGCCGCCGCTCGTGGTGCCGGGCTTCTTCTTCACTTGTCCGCCGAAGTTGAAGAACCTGATGCAGGATTCAAACAAAATGCACCATCGGATCGACAGATATTCGCTTCATCTAATATTTATGTGTAGGTAGTCAAGAACCTTAAGATAAGCCTTTTGCTATTGTTTTAAATTTTAATCAGTATTCAATTCTTTTCGCAACGAGCGACTGCAATAAACACAGATGTGTCATAAACATTCCTAGCCTACTCCCAAAAAGAGGATATCGGAAACAATATAAAAGTGTTGCACTAACTTGGCCTTCTTCTGATGCACGTTGCGGCCCTCGGCCAGCAGCCGCTGGAAGTGGTCGGAGCGGATGAAGCGCGGGTAGCAGTCCTTCTTGAGCAGCAGCCCGTACACGTGGTCGGCGGCGCGGTCCAGCGCGTACCGCGAGCCGCTGCGCATGCCCTCCGACACGCGCTCCGCGGTCGCGCCGTCGATGTTGATCTCGCACGGCGCGTACGGCTTCAGAAATTCCCTGCCACAGGAAACTCGAATCAGTTAGGAACCTACTATCTTAAGGCGTAAGGTTTTTTTTATATAACAAAGTGGGCAAACAAGCGTTTAATCCACCTGATGTCAAGAAGCCTAGTTATCGTAGCCTATGATACTTGCAATAAAAGGCTCGGCCAATTTTCTCGCACGTTACAAACCTGAAGAGGAGTAAACTAAGGAGTAAACAATCAAGGGACCCATTAAAACACTCATGATTTGATCAAAATCGGTCGAGCCATTTTCGAGATTTTCAAGACTAACGCACGCCAATTGATTTATATTATATTTTTCGAGAATGTAAACCCAAAGAATTAAGAATTCAGATTAATTTCAGCTATATTAAAAAGAATCAGGCAACACATACTCATAGATATCCTCAAGCTTCTTTGGTATCTGCTTGGTACTGCTCCGCCGCAAGTCCATGACGGCGAGCCAAAACCGGATGTTCTCGTGGGAGTACTCTTTCCGCAGGAAGCTGGTGAACTCCTGCAAGCCCCTGGGGTCCGACACAAGCTCTTCTATCGATAGGGCCCAGCGCTGCACCCGCTTCTCCGTGGGCACCTCCACCCTGGCGGCAACCATAAAATAATAAGGCATTTATGATATAGGAGAACTGATATTTTCTTTGTCCAGGAGTTATGTGCAGGGGAAGGTATCAGTATTGCTACTTCAGTCTGCTACATGTGGTTCTAAAAGTCCGAAATGATAACTTAGGGAAATAGTATACGGTAGCTTTTGTATTGAGACCTTAAAAAACATTAAATGACTCAGAAACAGAGTAAACTGTATTTAAGAGCTGCAGCCAGCCATATTCGAGATTACTTTTGTAAAAAATTGGCATTGATATGACGTACTTGATTTAGGTGTTTTTTTAATTGGTGCAAAAATATATATAAATTATATTATTCTGATGAAATTTTTGTATCACTTAATTCTATGTCCGATAGTCATCCCGACCCCCAAGTATTATTTCGAAATTTCGCAACCACCTCTCTAAAACAGTAAGAAACATATAGGGTAGTGAAATAAGAGAAGAAATATAAGGTATTCCAATAATAAGAATAGTAAACTCACAGAGGGCTGTTAATTTGCCAGAATAGGGTGTCGTCGCTGACCCAAGGGTTCGAGGGCTGCGGCGGAGTGAGCCAGGGATCGTAGGGAGCGAAGGTCTCCGAGTAGGCCACGAGGGCTTCTAGGGCAATTGAAGTCTTCACTCTCGTACGGTCCAGGCTCGCTTTTAGATGTTCAATCTAGAAGAATTAGTAGGACAATAGTTTTATATGCGTTCACACTAAACAGCTACAACTAAAGGAACTACTACTAAAAGGAAGTACAGTTTTTTATGTAGGTAACATAGTCGCCAAACGAGCGTACATCCGCCAGATACGGACGCCCATAGATCCTTGCAATACAAAAGGTACCTTGCAGACCTGAATGAAATGGAAGGATGGGTTGGACTTCCAGCTATCTCAGTGATCATACGAGTCCCAGGCATACTTAAAAGCCAGTGAAGGTACCTCTCTGGTGAGCTGGTGAATGGTGCGCTTCTTGGGGCGCGGGTGGCGCGCGCGCACGGGCACGGGGCAGGGCTCCAGCGCGCCCGCCACGCCGGGCGGCGGCCGCGCCACGCGCCAGTACGCGCGCTCCTGGCTGTCGCTCACTATCTTGTCCCCCTTCTTCCGGTCTTTCGCTAAACGCACCTGGTACAACAGAGTAACATGTCAGACCGAGTCTTTTGTGACGCGTAACACCCGACACTTAATACCCGATATGCTTGTGATTTGATCGAGTATCGGAACCCTTCATGACTTTATGTTATTTTCGTGAGTTGGTACTGCAGGGTTCAGAGTTTGACGAAACTTAGTCAAGATTATAGCAGATTATTTCAAGCTTATCAAACTTAAGAGAAGGTGGTACTTTCCTTACGGGCTCAGCAGTAGGTAGTGTATTGTATGGTAGTTGCACTTAAACTCATAAAAATTGAATAGTGTAAATCTTTGTGATTCTTTTAATGAATTTGGATATCGTCCATTGATTTGGACAGAATCCGAATGGAATCCCGTGAGTGTCCACCTTAATGATTCGTTGAAGCAAGGTTGAAGATGGGGCCAAAGCCGTCCATAAGTACGCACTTGTTCCTCCGCCTGCATGGTGATGAAGTCCCATTTGGCGGCGAGGTTCTTCCTGAGGTTGGTGAGCGCCTCCTGCTCGTACTCCTCGAGGCCGTGCCGCTGCTTGTTGCGCAGCGTGCGCTTCACAAGGTAGATGGCGTACTCCACGTTGTCGGGGCCGAGCGCAGGCGCGCTGGACCCGGCGCCCGCCACGCGCGGCGCTTGCCACGGCCAGTAGTATGGACTCTGACATACCACAATAAATCACTATACATGTGTTACCATGCCTCCTACTTATCTCTAAAGGAAACTGGATCATGAATGGGGGCAAAAAAAAATAGTTCACCAGATGTCGTTTGATAGGACTGGGGTATAATATTACTTCTCTTTGATTTAACTTCTGTCAGTTTCACCACAAACACTAATAATGTACCTTATTATCTTGAGGTCGAAACTACCAAGTGTCGAGAGAGAGAGACAGTCTGGAATGTCAAGTGTCAATGCCTCTTCACTACAACGTAGCGCCGCCCTAGATTACTTTAGTTTGTGTTTGCTTGACATAAATAAATAGTAAAAGGTAACAAGTATATAGTGAGATAACTGTAAGTACTTACTTGAAATCTATAAAGAGAAGAATCATCCTTTAAAACAAGGTTTTTCAAATCGTTGACAGGAAAGAAGTAACCATATTGACAGAGCTGATTGGCTAAATTTATTGCTTCAACTGAAAAACACACAAACACACATCTCTTATTAGTTGGCGACTTATGTCTATGAGCTGATCAATCTCATGAAAATAACATTAACATCGAAGGCCCGGGATTATACAGAGCGAAACACGTAGAGTTAACAAAGCAATATTATAAATGTAGGTACAGTTATACAGACATCGGCAGCATAGAGAACACATACATGCGAACGAATGTGACTGCTCTACCTACATATCAACACCTGAGGATACTTGGGCTTCTCGCTATAGCTAGACTCTACGGGATTTCGCCGGCGGAGCCATGCCCATGGCCCGATGCCGCTTACGTAACACTCACCGTTGCTAGTTTCATCTAGGTTAAATCGATCCATAAGCCATTCGACAAGATCGTAACCTGAAAAGCAATTAAAATACATGGGAAATGGAAATGTGTTTTGAACATAGGCTTACATAGGCGACTGTGTACTTTATTATCATGTAACGTAGGTCTAATGTAGCAAATAATATGTCAAAATTTCAATTAAAAAATATTTAGCTCTATCCATTGCAGGGTGTCATATCAATAGGTCACGTACAAATTTTTATACATATGGTACAGTACCTACCTACATAATCAATTTATTTTATTACTCTATTGTTTAACTTAAATGGGTCACTCAAAGAATTGGCAGTCTACAAATCCGTTTAAAATAATGTATTAGTTAATAGGTAGCTAAAGCAAAAGTTATTTTTTATTCAAGCACTCTCTCACATTTTTTTATACTTGAAGCCAAATTTTTGTTCAGCTTCGATGTTTAATAAGAAAGCTGTCGGCGTCGTGGTGAACGTCCGCACCAGACATGTTATAATAGGTACGAGCGTGCTTGTTATTGATTTTACAATCAGACACACAAGACAGCCGCGAGGAGCGAGCTCCACTCGACTACGACTACGATTCAAAGGATTCTTGGTGAATTGTTTATCCAAAATGGAAACATACGGCAAGTTCATAACGTAATACCAACTCAAGTGGAGATAAAATTAAATGTAATTCAATTTTAGAATAATAAAAAATCAAAGCAAAAGCAATAGGTAATTAAAATTGAGGTCCCTTATTATTTCTGAAGAAAGTTATTGTAACTTAGCTACCTCTTCTCATAAGATCCTGGAGAAATAATCTTACCCATAAAAGCAGACGGAATAATGCTGAGAAAAAGTTTTTGACTTCTAACTGGTACACCTGTTTCTGGATCTTGCATTTCTTTGATCAAACTTTCCATCTGCAATATAAAAACGGCTATTAATTACTTCACAGAATTATTTACGTACCAGTTAATTGTGGCCACTTGTTTTGTTAATACCCATTCATCTCTTGTAAATGTATTGAACAGAAAGTTTGGGTTTGTATTCGCGCAAGCATTCTAAATCTTGTAGCCTTCTAAATAAATAACATTTCACACTGTATACACTGCGAGTATCTTGAGAGACAGATGTAGGTATGTAAGTATAGCTCAAGCGTATCACACCACGGAGAAAATCCAATTTCCAACGCTTCTATATCAAATGACTGTCGATTGTGACGTCATTCGTATCCGCTTAGGTCAACCTGCACTCGAGTTAGTCTATAGGGTGTTGAGGGCTTTCCTCAGAGGCAAGTGGCTGACCCTGCGGTGATTGCCGAGCGAAGGGCCCTTGCCCCAATCGAGGCCGGGGACAAAGCTGATGCAGCTACGCTTAGTTTGCTATTCCAGTTGAAGGTTTTCAACGTAAGCTACTCATACGTAAAGTTGATATTCAGAATTTCGTAACGCATGCGGACGTTTTCTTTTTTCAGTAGGTCTTGGAGATTATTTATGACATAAACACAAATTCGTATATGTATTGAAGCAGTGAAGATTGATTAGTACTTAATTTCTAAAATGAATAAAGGACTCTACATAATCAATCGTATCAAGTTTTGATAAGATCTTTATGAATTTGTCTAAGTATTAGAAGATTTGGGAATCAATCAGTTGGGAAAAATATTTGCTGTGAAGCAGGATTGCGTGTTGGAGTGTTGGACGTTGATTCGTCCGGTCGTCCTCGAAGATGGGAGTCGAAGGGTAAGGCGGTGACGTCACGGGTGCGATCGATCCACCGGCGCCGGCCGCGGAGGGGGCTGGGGGGAAGGGTCACATCTCGCAATCCCGACCTCCGTCTTCGTGGGTACTTCGGCCGCCTTCGCCGCCCTTCAGCGTACGATTCATTACACCTACAGATTGTTTGTTTCGTATGTTTGTCTCTGCTTTATGAAGAACTCGAGGAGCTATGAAGGAGGTGCAGTATTTGATAGTGTACTTCCATACTAGTTACTACATTGCTTGTTAGTAACATGGAATCTATAAATACAAAATCAAAATCAAGAGTAACTAAATTGCATTCATTTTAGGGACCTGCAGGCCTATTCGCTATCTCTGTTGACAGCTCATAGTGATGATCACTTGGCAAAGTGTTCAACGAATAACTGTCAAACAGCTAGTTTCGTATTCCCTATGACCAGTGACTAACTAAGATGACGTCATGAGCACCGAGTATTGCTGATAGTCACCGTAACACTTTTTGACAGATGTTTTCGTATCGATATTTGTATGATTGGTATTCTGTAAGCTTAGTGGACATCAAACTGATAAGCATTTCAAATTTCAAAATATTCGTGAAAGACACTGCTCAAGGGTAGTGTTTTTCAAGTAAAAGTGATGATCACCGAAGCCGGTAATTAGTAAAGCAAGTGAAAGTTGAAACTTTTGTTGTTTGTTTGTGATTCGTGTGCGTAGAGAAATATTATGGCACGTCTTATTTTGTTGGGATTTGCTAAAGAAAAGCGAAAACAAGATTTTTTAAGTACTTATTGAGAGACGCCGCCTGCACGACGCTAGTAATCTACTACAGTTGCACAAGAGGGTTTATTGCAAATATAATTGTGTGAATACCTAAAGCTGGATTTCAACAGGCATTAGAAGAACTCAGTTTTTGATGGTTCATATGTGGCCTTAATCCGACCATGATCATGAGGAGGCATATTTTAATTGAAAAAATTGCCTATCTTTAAATGTTTTAATAGTAAGTAATAACAATACCTACTAAAATAATAAGTACATCTACATAATATGTTTAAAAGGTAAATTAATTTCTTGTTTCAGATTTGTGATGCTGTACATGATTCATACCTATGTGGAGTCAATACCCCATAAAGTGTATTTTAGAAAGACTTGAAAGAAATGAAGAACACTGTTGGCTATTTGATGAGAAATATTATTTTGGCTGGTTATTGATAATGAAGAGCTCAATGAATGTGAATGTGTTAATAGATATTTCGAGTCTTCAATCAATAAATAATTGAAACAAATATGAAAATTATTATTATTATTTTTAGGTGATTCTGAATATACACATCACCCCTTGGATGATGACATCTAACTTAGGTGCAGCTCCGGGTTCACCAGAAGATCACTGCACAGACAGAAATACTGTTGAACGGTGTATTGGAGTACTGATAACATGTTGGCAGTGCTTGTTAACACACGGTACAACTACACTATAACCCAATTACAGCAGTCAATGTGGTGAATGCACGTGTTGTTTTACAAAACATTGCCAATTCACTGAATGTTCCAATGCAGAGCCTCAGAGTGATGTTGTCAGAACTAAGTCTACAGAGTGTGGTGGCAAGAATCATCGAAAATCCAGATAACTGTCGGGATATAACAGACCAAAAATTATGGAATGTTTCAAGATAATCATTTATAATTATGTAATGCATTCCATAATCATCGGGCTTAGTAAAACTGATATTTTTGTTATTGTTTTAACATTTATTACATACCTAAGAACACAAATTACATGTTTCATATTAAGAAGACAATAATACTTTAGAATACATAAATAATAATAATTTTAGCCCTTTTTGTCGTCCCACTCCTGGGCACGGGCCTCCCCTCAACACGAGGGGGATTCAGGCCATAATCCACCACACTGGCCCAGTGCGGGTTGGCGGATTTCACATGTCTTTCGAAAATTGGTTAAATCTTCTAAGACATGCAGGTTTCATCACGATGTTTTTCCTTCACCGTAAGCAAGTGATAATCATAAAGAAATTATGATTCGCACATAGATTTAGAAAAATCCAGAGGTTCGAGGCAGGGTTTGAACCCGAGACATGGTAGCCCGCAAGACGCGTGCTTAACCAATCGGCTATCACTGCTCTCAAAATACATATAAAGCTTTAACTTGAATGCTACTAGAAGTATTATTATGTACATAACTATGTACATCTTCTCCAGTGTCCTTCATAAGCTCCATCACAGTTCCTTATGCAGCTGCATTTTGCTCTTCAGCAGCAATGTGCCGTAAGTATCTCAATGAAGTTGGCCCAGCACCGCACCCTCTCATCTCCATGAACTGAAATTTACATATTTAAATTGGTTTGATGTTGGAGCCTATTATTATTTTAATTGATTTAAAAAACAAGCACTCTAGGAATTTTAAGATTTACCTAATGTGCGAATTTACTTTTCAACTAGGATTAATCACTCGCTGAGTATCCTACTAATGATGACTGAGTGAATTCTTTTTAGATTGTAGGTAAAATAACTATTTTAAGCAGATGGTTCATTTCTTGAGTTAATTTATTAACTAGTAAACTTACGTGGTCTTATGTAGTGGTTCCTTATGCCACAGGTTTAGCAGAATTGCTACGTAGTCACACGCTTCTCGGGTGACTAACAGCTTGTGGACTTCCCGTAAAGTGACCCAATGATATATCGCGATGAGACTCCGCAAACTCCACCAGCAGTTCCATTTGGCTTACGGAAACTCTTCTGCATACAGGCATCTTAAAAGTAGAAATTCTACATTAATATAATATATTAAATGCATGAATTTACCTTCAGTTACTTTGATCTTATAGTGATTTCATTAGGTAATAAGTTAAAAAAACTTTGATTCAATTAATAATTTTCACATTATAAACCATAACTTAATCGATAACTCACCTTTAAGGATTTATTTTAACAAACTTATGGCTTACAAAACACAATTAAACGCAGTAATTAAATTAATTACGCACCAAACAATTAATATAAAATCAGCACAAAATTGATTTCCCGCCATCTTTACATGTCATGTGTACATAAACCGCTTATGATGAAATGTTATCTAAAATGTAGTACTTCACACGTTCAAAAGGCGTTCTTCAATTTAGTCGTATAATAGTCGATAAGAAATAGAGGTGTCGAGTGTTGTATCGAAGAGCACCGCTCTCCGCCCGTTAGTCACCGTAACTTCATATCCACTCAATGTGATACAGAATACCAAAGTTGTACCATTCTCAGTTGTCATCAAAGTTCAGTGTACAACTGAAGCCAGTTAGTCACTGGTGATCATCAAGTTAGCGAATAGGGGGGCTGCAGGCCTATTCGCTAACTCTGTTGACAGCTCATAGTGATGATCACTTGGCAAAGTGTTCAACGAATAACTGTCAAACAGCTAGTTTCGTATTCCCTATGACCAGTGACTAACTAAGATGACGTCATGAGCACCGAGTATTGCTGATAGTCACCGTAACACTTTTTGACAGATGTTTTCGTATCGATATTTGTATGATTGGTATTCTGTAAGCTTAGTGGACATCAAACTGATAAGCATTTCAAATTTCAAAATATTCGTGAAAGACACTGCTCAAGGGTAGTGTTTTTCAAGTAAAAGTGATGATCACCGAAGCCGGTAATTAGTAAAGCAAGTGAAAGTTGAAACTTTTGTTGTTTGTTTGTGATTCGTGTGCGTAGAGAAATATTATGGCACGTCTTATTTTGTTGGGATTTGCTAAAGAAAAGCGAAAACAAGATTTTTTAAGTACCTACTTATTGAGAGACGCCGCCTGCACGACGCTAGTAATCTACTACAGTTGCACAAGAGGGTTTATTGCAAATATAATTGTGTGAATACCTAAAGCTGGATTTCAACAGGCATTAGAAGAACTCAGTTTTTGATGGTTCATATGTGGCCTTAATCCGACCATGATCATGAGGAGGCATATTTTAATTGAAAAAGTTGCCTATCTTTAAATGTTTTAATAGTAAGTAATAACAATACCTACTAAAATAATAAGTACATCTACATAATATGTTTAAAAGGTAAATTAATTTCTTGTTTCAGATTTGTGATGCTGTACATGATTCATACCTATGTGGAGTCAATACCCCATAAAGTGTATTTTAGAAAGACTTGAAAGAAATGAAGAACACTGTTGGCTATTTGATGAGAAATATTATTTTGGCTGGTTATTGATAATGAAGAGCTCAATGAATGTGAATGTGTTAATAGATATTTCGAGTCTTCAATCAATAAATAATTGAAACAAATATGAAAATTATTATTATTATTTTTAGGTGATTCTGAATATACACAGCACGCCTTGGATGATGACATCTAACTTAGGTGCAGCTCCGGGTTCACCAGAAGATCACTGCACAGACAGAAATACTGTTGAACGGTGTATTGGAGTACTGATAACATGTTGGCTGTGCTTGTTAACACACGGTACAACTACACTATAACCCAATTACAGCAGTCAATGTGGTGAATGCACGTGTTGTTTTACAAAACATTGCCAATTCACTGAATGTTCCAATGCAGAGCCTCAGAGTGATGTTGTCAGAACTAAGTCTACAGAGTGTGGTGGCAAGAATCATCGAAAATCCAGATAACTGTCGGGATATAACAGACCAAAAATTATGGAATGTTTCAAGATAATCATTTATAATTATGTAATGCATTCCATAATCATCGGGCTTAGTAAAACTGATATTTTTGTTATTGTTTTAACATTTATTACATACCTAAGAACACAAATTACATGTTTCATATTAAGAAGACAATAATACTTTAAAATACATAAATAATAATAATTTTAGCCCTTTTTGTCGTCCCACTCCTGGGCACGGGCCTCCCCTCAACACGAGGGGGATTCAGGCCATAATCCACCACGCTGGCCCAGTGCGGGTTGGCGGATTTCACATGTCTTTCGAAAATTGGTTAAATCTTCTAAGACATGCAGGTTTCATCACGATGTTTTTCCTTCACCGTAAGCAAGTGATAATCATAAAGAAATTATGATTCGCACATAGATTTAGAAAAATCCAGAGGTTCGAGGCAGGGTTTGAACCCGAGACATGGTAGCCTGCAAGACGCGTGCTTAACCAATCGGCTATCACTGCTCTCAAAATACATATAAAGCTTTAACTTGAATGCTACTAGAAGTATTATTATGTACATAACTATGTACATCTTCTCCAGTGTCCTTCATAAGCTCCATCACAGTTCCTTATGCAGCTGCATTTTGCTCTTCAGCAGCAATGTGCCCTAAGTATCTCAATGACGTTGGCCCAGCACCGCACCCTCTCATCTCCATGAACTGAAATTTACATATTTAAATTGGTTTGATGTTGGAGCCTATTATTATTTTAATTGATTTAAAAAACAAGCACTCTAGGAATTTTAAGATTTACCTAATGTGCGAATTTACTTTTCAACTAGGATTAATCACTCGCTGAGTATCCTACTAATGATGACTGAGTGAATTCTTTTTAGATTGTAGGTAAAATAACTATTTTAAGCAGATGGTTCATTTCTTGAGTTAATTTATTAACTAGTAACACTTACGTGGTCTAATGTAGTGGTTCCTTATGCCACAGGTTTAGCAGAATTGCTACGTAGTCACACGCTTCTCGGGTGACTAACAGCTTGTGGACTTCCCGTAAAGTGACCCAATGATATATCGCGATGAGACTCCGCAAACTCCACCAGCAGTTCCATTTGGCTTACGGAAACTCTTCTGCATGCAGGCATCTTAAAAGTAGAAATTCTACATGAATATAATATATTAAATGCATGAATTTACCTTCAGTTACTTTGATCTTATAGTGATTTCATTAGGTAATATTGAAGTTAAAAAAACTTTGATTCAATTAATAATTTTCACATTATAAACCATAACTTAATCGATAACTCACCTTTAAGGATTTATTTTAACAAACTTATGGCTTACAAAACACAATTAAACGCAGTAATTAAATTAATTACGCACCAAACAATTAATATAAAATCAGCACAAAATTGATTTCCCGCCATCTTTACATGTCATGTGTACATAAACCGCTTATGATGAAATGTTATCTAAAATGTAGTACTTCACACGTTCAAAAGGCGTTGTTCAATTTAGTCGTATAATAGTCGATAAGAAATAGAGGTGTCGAGTGTTGTATCGAAGAGCACCGCTCTCCGCCCGTTAGTCACCGTAACTTCATATCCACTCAATGTGATACAGAATACCAAAGTTGTACCATTCTCAGTTGTCATCAAAGTTCAGTGTACAACTGAAGCCAGTTAGTCACTGGTGATCATCAAGTTAGCGAATAGGGGGGCTGCAGGCCTATTCGCTAACTCTGTTGACAGCTCATAGTGATGATCACTTGGCAAAGTGTTCAACGAATAACTGTCAAACAGCTAGTTTCGTATTCCCTATGACCAGTGACTAACTAAGATGACGTCATGAGCACCGAGTATTGCTGATAGTCACCGTAACACTTTTTGACAGATGTTTTCGTATCGATATTTGTATGATTGGTATTCTGTAAGCTTAGTGGACATCAAACTGATAAGCATTTCAAATTTCAAAATATTCGTGAAAGACACTGCTCAAGGGTAGTGTTTTTCAAGTAAAAGTGATGATCACCGAAGCCGGTAATTAGTAAAGCAAGTGAAAGTTGAAACTTTTGTTGTTTGCTTGTGATTCGTGTGCGTAGAGAAATATTATGGCACGTCTTATTTTGTTGGGATTTGCTAAAGAAAAGCGAAAACAAGGATTTTAAGTACTTATTGAGAGACGCCGCCTGCACGTCGCTAGTAATCTACTACAGTTGCCCAAGAGGGTTTATTGCAAATATAATTGTTTGAATACCTAAAGCTGGATTTCAACAGGCATTAGAAGAACTCCGTTTTTGATGGTTCATATGTGGCCTTAATCCGACCATGATCATGAGGAGGCATATTTTAATTGAAAAAATTGCCAATCTTTAAATGTTTTAATAGTAAGTAATAACAATACCTACTAAAATAATAAGTACATCTAATTAATATGTGTAAAGGTAAATTATTTTCTTGTTTCAGATGTGTGGTGCTGTACATGATTCATACCTATGTGGAGTCAATACCCCATAAAGTGTATTTTAGAAAGACTTGAAAGAAATGAAGAACACTGTTGGCTATATGATGAGAAATATTATTTGGCTGGTTATTGATAATGAAGAGCTCAATGAATGTAAATGTGTTAATAGATATTTCGAGTCTTCAATCAATAAATAATTGAAACAAATATGAAAATTATTATTATTTTTAGGTGATTCTGAATATACATAGCACCCCTTGGATGATGACATCTAACTTAGGTGCAGCTCCGGGTTCACCAGAAGATCACTGCACAGACAGAAATACTGTTGAACGGTGTATTGGAGTACTGATAACATGTTGGCAGTGCTTGTTAACACACGGTACAACTACACCATAACCCAATTACAGCAGTCAATGTGGTGAATGCACATGTTGTTTTACAAAACATTGCCAATTCACTGAATGTTCCAATGCAGAGCCTCAGAGTGATGTTGTCAGAACTAAGTCTACAGAGTGTGGTGGCAAGAATCATCGAAAATCCAGATAACTGTAGGGACAGACCAAAATTATGGAATGTTCGAGATAATCATTTATAATTATATAATGCATTCCATAATCATCGGGCTTAGTAATACTGATATTTTTGTTATTGTTTTAACATTTATTACATACCTAAGAACACAAATTACATGTTTCATATTAAGAAGACAATAATACTTTAAAATACATATAAAGCTTTAACTTGAATGCTACTAGAAGTATTATTATGTACATAACTATGTACATCTTCTCCAGTGTCCTTCATAAGCTCCATCACAGTTCCTTATGCAGCTACATGTTGCTCTTCAGCAGCAATGTGCCGTAAGTATCTAAATGACGTTGGCCCAGCACCGCACCCTCTCATCTCCATGAACTGAAATTTACATATTTAAGTTTCATGTTGAAGCCTATTATTATTTCAATTGATTTAAAAAAATAAGCACTCTAGGAAATTTAAGATTTACCTAATGTGCGAATTTACTTTTCAACTAAGATTAATCACTCGCTGAGTATACTAATGATGACTGAGTGATTTTTTTTTAGATTGTAGGTAAAATAACTATTTAAAGCAGATGGTTCATTTCTTGAGTTAATTTATTAACTAGTAAACTTACGTGGTCTAATGTAGTGGTTCCTTATGCCACAGGTTTAGCAGAATTGCTACGGAGTCACACGCTTCTCGGGTGACTAACAGCCTGTGGACTTCCCGTAAAGTGACCCAATGACATATCGCGATGAGACTCCGCAAACTCCACCAGCAGTTCCATTTGGCTTACGGAAACTCTTCTGCATGCAGGCATCTTAAAAGTGAAATTCTACATTAATATAATATATTAAATACTTAAATTTACCTTC
The DNA here is from genome assembly GCA_918843915.1 of Notodonta ziczac. NCBI lineage: Eukaryota > Metazoa > Arthropoda > Insecta > Lepidoptera > Notodontidae > Notodonta > Notodonta ziczac. The sequence goes on along the minus strand of OU974043.1, from coordinate 9,177,075 downwards.
AGTTACTGATCTTATAGTGATTTCATTAGGTAATATTGAAGTTAAAAAAACTTTGATTCAATTAACCATTTTCACATTATAAACCGTAACTTAATCGTTAACTTACCTTTAAGGATTTATTTTAACAAACTTATGGCTTACAAAACACAATTAAACGCAAAATTTAATGAATTACGCACCAAACAATTAATATAAAATCAGCACAAAATTGATTTCCCGCCATCTTTACATGTCATGTGTACATAAACCGCTTATGATGAAATGTTATCTAAAATGTAGTACTTCACACGTTCAAAAGGCGTTGTTCAATTTAGTCGTATAATAGTCGATAAGAAATAGAGGCGTCGAGTGTTGTATCGAAGAGCACCGCTCTCCGCCCGTTAGTCACCGTAACTTCATATCCACTCAATGTGATACGGAATACCAAAGTTGTACCATTCTCAGTTGTCATCAAAGTTCAGTGTACAACTGAAGCCAGTTAGTCACTGGTGATCATCAAGTTAGCGAATAGGGGGGCAGATTTTGAAATTATTCAAGTTTTTTAAAATAAATAAATAGGTATACCTACCTATAAAGTATCTAAATCTATTCATTGTTTTGTTAGGGAATATTTAATCTAAATTCCTTTTATAATCGAAGGTACCTAGTGCAATATTAAATAGGTATGGAGTTCGCAATGACGACGCTAATGCATTAGGGCGGCGCTTGCGGCTTGGCCACGGCGGCGTGGGCGGGCGGCGCGGCCCTTTTCCATTTTCGCTGACTCCTGCTCAATTAATAAAATATTTTCCCCAAAACGTGAGAAAAATTCAACAAAAACGAAACGCTCATCAAAGATGAAAAGGGGCAGGCAGGCGACTTACATAGATTTTTCTTAGCAAGGTACCACGTCCAGACTCGTCCGCCCATCACATAATAATGGATGAATAATGGAGGTACCACTCTTTATTTTACATTTACATAGCTGACAGCTATTTTTACGTACTAAGTCAAGTTAGCCTTTCTCCGGGACTCGTCGAGGGACGAACCTAGGCGTCATAGTTGAACACCATTTTTGATCCTGGTTTTCAGGAGTGTGCTTAGTCGGGACTAAATACATAGTATTATTATTATTATTATTTATCTATCTAAAACTCTCATGCAAGTTCCGTATTAACAATTTGCCAATACGTCTTCATTTTTCAAATAAAGACAATGTTTATAAAGTATAGAGTCACTTCTAGAGTCAAGAATAAAAAAGCGGGGACCTACCTACTCAGTTTATATACCCTTAATGTGTAGCAACTGAAAGTTTCAGCCGAAAGGTTAACGACGCTGAACAACAAGGTTCTCGGAATCAGATGTGTTTATTATTCGACCTTCCATTGTGTCCTCATGGGCAGGGGGGGTTAACAAAAATCCGTAGGTACCTATCGATTGTCGTTGTTAATAACAGATAATAGACGCAGTTCTTATCGTAAATCTAAGAAATAGACCGTAAATTCATAATTTTTTATGTTTTCATTATTATGGTAGAGTCTTGCTAGAGTGCTTAGTAGTACGCTTTTTTATTACAAACTAGCTGAGCCCGCGACTTCGCCCGCGTGGAATTTAACTTAACAATAAAGCCCGGTCCCGCGTTCTGAGCCCGCGCGACAGGACCCATTTTTTTTTTTGTTTTTCTAAAATAAAAGTAGCCTCAGTTACTGCTCATAACATCAGCTATCTAACAGTGAAAGTCCCGTCAAAATCGGTCCAGCCGTTTCGGAGATACTCTTTGATTTCAAGTGTTTTTATTTTTTTACGCGGAACCCTAATTGTTTTTCTAAAATCAAAGTAGCCTAAGTTACCCGCTATAAGATCAGCTATCTGCCAGTGAAAGTCCCGTCGAAATCAGTCCAGCCGTTTCGGAGATTACCCGGAACAAACACACAGACAGACAGACAGACAGACAGACAGACAGACAAAAAATTTTTAATTCGCGTTTTTGCTATAGGTATCGTATGTACTTTCATATGCATTTAGTGAAAAGGTGTTATTTTGATATTACAAACAGACACTCCAATTTTATTTATTTGTATAGATTGTAAGATTGGCAACGTTTAAAGCTCAGTGCAACGCGCCAAATTCAGTGCTTATTGATCGCTAGCAAGTTTTGATATGGAGTTATGAAATAAATAGCTTGAATTATCAACTTAATTTTTTTTACATCTTTCACAAGTTGTTTTCTTATATTTACGCGAATACTACACATTGAAATAAAACTATTTTTCGGATTTTATCGCGTTTATTTAATTTATGTTCCCGACGTTTCGGCTGCTTTACAGCAGCCATGGTCACGGGGGGACTGAGGTGTTAGACATCCTGATTTCATAGTTAGTAACTGGGTACCCTCATATTAAGTTGTTGTTTGCGGTCCGATCCACGCAGAAAGTGCTCACAGTGTCTCGAGGTCTTGCAATGGTACACTTGGTTTTGGATTTAATTATATTAATTACTGGATCCCAAGTTGGTGGTAGCACCCAGCCATCTTCCCTATTGAAATTGATGGATGATTTTTAATTTCAATGGATCCTAATTTCAATACCGCAAACAACCGCAAACAACAACTAAATATGAGGGTACCCAGTTACTAACTATGACATCAGGACGTCTAACACCTCAGTCCCCCCGTGACCATGGCTGCTGTAAAGCAGCCGAAACGTCGGGAACATAAATTAAATAAACGCAATAAAATCCGAATAATAGTTTTATTTCAATCTTTCACAAGTCTCAAAAGAATCCTAAAAATCGTGTGAACATTGGCCACTGTAGCCGGTGTGCCGTCGGTCGGCGGCGGTCCCTATCGATTTTCAGGCCAACACTAGGCACCGGTGATGGTTAAAAATAAAACGGGGGAAGCACCAGCTTGCCACTTGCCACGAGTAGGTGCAGTCTTGTAGCTTTCTTAACTATCTGTTTGGAGTTTTTGTGTAGTGGGCGTGTAGAGCGGAGGCGTAGGTTAACCTACCTATTAGATAAGTGAAATAAGGTGGAGATCGACTCCCACATCATTTTTGAAGTTAGATGTTTATTTTTAATTTATATGAAACTGCGTGGATTCCGCTTAGGGAGCTTTTAGAATGGAATCACATTAATTTTGTAATATTTAAAATACAATAAATGCATTTTATATGATCACTTAAGTCACAAAATCTAGCAGTAAATATAATGTAATCAAAACAGCGGCAGGTTTTGTAAAATCATTTTTAAATGTTTTAAAGAATCAACTTTCATGACCTTTATTATGGTTACTTTAATCTTAATTAGGTAGGTATTGTCAAAAAGTCTGACCTTATCGAAGGCGAAGGGGCGATGTCGAGGCACGTCAGCGTGTTCCATGGCGTCGGCGGGGCGGGGCGGGGGGTGCGGGCGCGGGGGCTGCGCGCGCGCCGCTAGCCGAGCTCCATGGGCGTCTGCCGCCGGGGCCGCATGCCGCTCGCGCCCGCGCTGCGCCCCCGACACCTGCACAGCGCCACGCGTCCACAACACGACGACGATTAGTCAACCGTAGCGTCATGTTATAAGAGCTCAGAAGGAAAAAAAAAACGCTTAAAGTCATCCTATTGAGGCATAAGTACCCAGATATAGAGCTTTTTCGAACGTCAACAAATAATCGCGATCTGCGTATACATCGATAGAAGATAAATATTGCGGGGTCTACTGTTTACCTACTTATTGACATACGGAACATATAGGTAAACTTATAGATAGATAGATGCACTAGATCTTAAATGATTATGCACATAAAACATCAAGCCTCGCCGACGAGGATAAACAACATTGATCGCTAAATGAAACTAGCTTTCTCCGTGCGAACATCAACACTCCACAGCCTCGGCGCGGACGTGTCGGCCGATGAGCTCAGCCCGTTATAATGTGTGAAATAATACATCGATCAGTTGCATTTAATTACGTTCGTGTGAGGATCCCGAGCCGCGGCGTTAAGAACATCGAGTAAACAACTACGCGCTAATCATTATGATGCCACGATAGAAGCCGGGCTATTATTTATTTACTCATATGTATTATGTAAGCATTGACACTCTATGACTACTTATACATTTTGTATAGATACCTACCTACCTACCTACATATACGAAAGTCTGTTGAATTATTTATCAATTGCTTTCGTGTATAATATAAGAGGTTGACAAGCCGAGGGAGAGTGGTGAATCCTACTCCCAAATTATTTTAACAATAGATTTCGGCAAAATAACGCCAGAATTAATTAATTGTATTAAACTTGATCGTATATAATATTATAGCATTATTTATGTGCCCACTATACGACACTTGTGGTAACATAACTTACCTACTTGAGTACGAATATTGAAGTTAAGAAGTTGACGGTGCATGAGGAAAAATGATATACCGTGACCGAATGCGTGTTTACGACATCGCGGCTAAATTCACACACGCCTAACTGCGCACATTAAAATGTTATTTGCGTGATTCGAGTGCTCAAGTGGTTTATTACCTGACGTTATATCAAAGTTACTGGATATAAATTGACGCTAGGTATGTTGCAGAGAAATTGTAGTAGGTAGTATTTTATTACAGATATTTTATTTTTTTTCAATTTACTATGTACTAAATTTTGTGATCAAGGGTACGACTCACCTGATGTTAAGCATTCATTTAAATAAATTATACGTATAAATAATAATAAAATAGCCGATTACAGCAGTGATAGCCGATTACAGCAGTGATAGCCGATTGGTTAAGCACGCGTCTTGCGGGCTACCAGGTCTCGGGTTCAAACCCCGGCTCGAACCTCTGGATTTTTCGAAATCTATATGCGAATCATAATTTCTATATGATTATCACTTGCTTACGGTGAAGGAAAAACATCGTGAGGAAACCTGCATGTCTTAGAAGATTTAACAAATTTTCGAAAGACATGTGAAATCCGCCAACCCGCACTAGGCCAGCGTGGTGGATTATGGCCTGAATCCCCCTCGTGTTGAGGGGAGGCCCGTGCCCAGGAGTGGGACATCAAAAAGGGCTAAAATTATAATTATTTATACGTACGTAAATTATATTTATACGTATAAATAAGTATACTTAAGTCTGAAATAGTATACTAAATTACTAACCGGTACGGTACTCGGTACTAACCTACCTACATCAATCTAAATATATATAACCCAAAGGTGACTGACTGACATAGTGATCTATCTACGCATAGCCCAAACCACTGGACGGATCGGGCTGAAATTTGGCATGCAGGTAGATGTTATGACGTAGGCATGCGCTAAGAAAGGATTTTGATTAATTCTACCCCCAAGGGGATGAAATAGGCGATGAATAAACCCGAAATTTTTGTTAAGTTAAATTACGCGCGGCCAAGTCGCGGGCACAGCTAGTTTTAATATAGGAAGAGTATTTTTTTAAAGTACCTACAGTCGGCATTGATTTTTAAAAGCTGCAGCTTTTACGAATCTGGGATGACATTAACGGAAAGCAACTACTTATACGATACGACGAAGGGCACAAAGAGTGCAAAAAATCCTTTGAAGTGAATCATTCCAGATGAAGTTAAAATAGCAAAAAAAATTAACATCCATTTTAATTTACTTTTAGGCAATTACATGCTTAAAAGTTTTAATGTAATTTTCTGTCAAAACATACCTACTAAATATGTGTAAGTCTATATAGATCACTTTTAAATTAGATATGATACATAGATGTTTGACGCACATGCCAGACTGGGTTTAGTTAAAAAGAGAGGCACCTACATGAACAAAAATAGTGGGCCCGTCAGACGTTGCCCTATCCTACCTATAACCCGATCGCAGCGTCACCTACCGGGTTCAATTGTGAGTCTAAGCCATAAAGGGACCCACTCAAACACACACAAAACATTTCATCAAAATCCAACCAGCTGTTTAGGAGGAATACAGTGACAAACACACGTACAGAAGAATTATAATTATAAAGATAATATTGACTAATTTTGATACCTTTACAAGCCATGCTGGTGAATTCACGAACTCATCTATCGAAGACATTTGTTACCAATCCGTGCTGTGAAGAATATAGATTTACTTTTAAATTACTGTTCTCGTCCAATGTGGAGGTTTAGCCTATGATGAAGGTTAAAGACATCAAGTTTGGTACAACCCCCGTTCAGGTTTAGTTAACTTTCCATTGTCAACGTAAACAGCTTAGCGTAACAGCTTAACATTGACAAGTGTGACATATTAACACACACCAAACAGCAGCTTCTAAAAATGTCTATCTTTAGTAAGGAAGTAAGTAGGTAGTTAGGTGGAATAGATTTTAAATAACCTTGCATATAGCGTATGGCGGCCGTGTCTACTACATCATGACAAAAATAGGTCTATTGTTTGTTTATCATTTCAAAACATGCATCTCAAACACAGGTGCCAGGTACGCATCATGAAACAACTACAAACTGTACCTAAGTATATTTTAGTTATTAACTAGTAAATTAATTATTATTTATAAATAAATAAGTAAATATCGCCAGACTGTCACACCAACTGTATGGTCCCAAACTAAGGAACGCTTGTACTATGGGTACCGTACAAAGGACTGGGGCGATTCCAGTGACCCCGAGACCAGGGCAAATTACAAAAACGTAATTTCCGTATTGGCGGGAATCGAACCTGCCACCACAATGTGCAGTGCAGCATACTACGCTCGAACCACTGTGCCAAGCGGTCGTTAAATATTATGATTATTTTTTATGAATTAAATACTTCAGAAATCTTATTTAAAAAGTAGCTAAATTATGCTTTATTATAATCAAGACCATACTTAAAAAAAACAGTAATATGTATTACTGTAACCGTAATTAGGCCATGTCCATTTCCATTCACAACCATTTTAGAATTAACAAAAAATATTTCACTAACCTCAGCCGAGAACTATCATAATCTCACTCATTGTGCGTCATTACGGGTAGAGCTCATTGATCGGCTACATACGCGTCAACAAATCCGCGGCACAGCCATGCTCTGAACATGTGCACTGCTTGTTTACACGCAATAACAAAGGATTCACATGAATATAACCCTTAAACACATTATTATGTCGATACTTTTTAAGAACCGACAGTCGCCGGCCGGCTCACGATATCTTCTGACGATACTGATAACGCCGTCCGCTAAAATCTCTCCTAGTGTCGTAAATTTCAGAGTCACGGGGGAATTTCGGGAGGCTTAACCACCTTAAGATAAGTGAGATAAGTGGCAGGCGTTGCGAGAGGTTTCACACGGATAATAACTCCGGTGTAAGTAGATGGCCACGTTGTTTGTTAACTGAAAACAACTACAAGCGAAGTTGATTAACAAGGCCGTGTTCAGAATATTGAACAAAGGACCACTTTCACGGTGGTAGAACCAAGCTTTAGGCTGACTACATTTCATATGGACCTACTTATGCAAAATGTAACCAACCCACATGCACTACTGTAGACCAAAACCAACCTTGTGTCAGTGGTTCTAGGTTGGTTTTAGTTTGCAGAAGTGTGTGTGGGTTGGTTCCATTTTGCATAAGTAGGTCCATATACGGGCGCGTTCGACCGGGGTAGTACCACACTCTCACAGAAAATCAACGTTAAGTAGCTATTAAAGCTGTGTTTCGTACGATTAGTGAGGGAGCCGGAAGCCCAACCCTCTCCTTCTATCCCACTCCCCTTTAGGTTGTCAACGTGAGAGTTATGCCATTGGTATTGCAAGGCTATGGTAACTGCTTAACATTAGGTGGTTTGTAAGCTTGTTTGCCGAATTTGTAACATATAAAATATTTTACAGATACTGCCTTCATAATCAACATGTAGAGCAGGCCATTACTGTGTGAAAGGATTTTGTTAGAGTTTGTTTTGTTAGAATTTGATAGAGTAAGGAAACATTCGTGGATTCTCAGGAAAATTCCTACTATGCTTTTCCATAATGAAAAAGCTAAGCATGAAAGGGTAGCGCTACTAGTAGCAGTGGATCATTACTGCCGTCAGGAGTACAAAATCAGAACTGTGCAGCTAAGGCCTCGAGGCGCAAAACATTGTAAGACGTTTGAGGTGCCCACTTGTAATAACTATTATGGACAAAGATGTGTAAAAAATTTTGTTCCAACTATATTCAATAGCCTACCTACAGACATCGAAAGTGCATCTACATCAAAACGGTCGTTTAAACATAAAACGGCAAAGTTTCTGCTAAGCGTTTCTTCTAAACATAATGAAACATAATGATTATTTTTATTTTATTTTATTGTATTTCTTTTTTTTTGAGAACATAAACCATGTTTTAAAATGGGAGCTTCGACTGCCAACAAACTGCTGTGCAGTTTGGCAGTAGTATTGAATTGTTGTTGTTTTTTTAAAATTCAGAATAAATACTTTTTCTTTCTTTCTTTCTTTCAAGTAGAGCCACTTCTCTACTTACAAAGATGAGGAAATACGGGATAATTGGATATCGTTTTGCAGAATAGAATCAATTCACATGCACTGCGACAGACCAAAACCAACCCTTGTTGTAGTGTTTCTAGGTTGGTTTCAGTTTGCAGAAGTGTGTGGATTGGTTCCATTTTACAAAACGACGTCCAATTCACAATGAAAAATCGAAATGATCCAACCAAGCCATATTGAAAGAGTACCTATTTTAGCCGAAACACTGTTCAATTTCGCCACACACTCATCTCAGGTTTTTTAAGAGAGCTCAGTGTAGGTAATTTAATAAGTTAACTGTATTTTTTTATAGACAACGCCGTTGTGCGCTACTTTTGCACAATTACAATTGCACAATCCGAATTCAATATTGAGGTGGAAGAAAATCATGGTACTATACTTGTAGCTATATGTATAAGTATAATTTACACGTCTTATATTATAAGTTTATCAAATGTATCCAATGGAGTATAATGATTACGAATAGGGTATGCATGTAGTAAAACTTCACAGCAGATAAGCCAGACTTATACGGTTACGAAACCAAACATCGTCAGTGAGTCACTTAGGAACAGCGCTAATCATCAAACATTACCATAAAATAAAGGCTAGAGACTTAGAGAAGTTCTAAAAATAGGCTCTCCCAAACAATTGTATCTCTCATCATTGGTGATATTTGTCACATCCAGACGGATTCAGCCGATAAACCAACAGATTTATAAAGACTCTACATTTCTTCTCTAACTCTAAATTTTTACATTATCGAAATCCGGTTCCAGATTACAGGTTAAGTGAAATGACAGTTATATACTTCCTTTTATAAGTCCGTACGTATGTTAGTACTAAGCATGTCCAAATATCTTCAATGACCAATTGTTCGCGAGAAAAGAAGACGAGAACCCTAAGATTGTTTGCGGATGGACTTTTTGTGAGAATTATCTACTCTATCATCAATATTTGTCAATTTGCCCAGTATCTCTACTATAATAATTGCAATTAATGTAACCGTGAGTTCGCACTGGACGAAACATGTTGGCGAAACATATTGTTGTCTCTATATTATGAAAATAAAAAATAGAGAGAACAACTTGTTTCGCCAACATGTTTCATCCAGTGCGAACTCACGGTAAGAGGATAAATGAATAAAGATTTAGTTTTGTTGTAGTTTTCTATGGTAGAGTCATGCATGATTTATGATTCATGAGACTCCGTTCGTTTAATTAAATGTTAAAATGACTCATATGTACTCATAACGTAACTATTTTAAAACGTATAATAAGATAGGTACCTATGCTTGTGGTAGTGGCTTTCGGTTTTACAAAACACATGGTCATCGTATTATTATGTTATATTTTATTATAGGATCCTATAGTTATCAATTCTTCAGATATTTAACCATGTAGAGCAGCATCCAAGCATTTCGAAACCATATATTTACTGCAAATTCGCCGAAAACGTCTTTATGCGTTCGTACTGGAGGTTTAACATTTTATGAGAAATATAAAACTTTAGTATTTAACTTATTAGAACAGTAAAGTTTTAAATCCTACCTACCTCCGTACCTATAATATTGTAAACGTGTATATCGAAATGAATTCAGTGTTATAGGTATCTTCAATAAATATAGGTAGTTCTGCTTTGCTCTTCGCCAAGATGAGCCCAAACGAGCGTATTTTTTAGGTGTGAGTCGCGTAATACAATTCTTCCTAAGTCAAACAACTGAATTTGTGTAGCCATGTGACTCAAACAGGACATACATATACGAAACCAAATTCAGCGTAAATTTCGTTACTCATTTTACGCAGCTCCCAACTCGTAAATATTACACTTGCTGAGCACTTAAGTGGGACTGCCTGACTGACCAGATAATCAAATATTTATTTATGTATGTGCACAAACATCTCGGTGGTTAGTGGTCGTAACGGCAAGATTCAAATACTGTTTATTCACCAAATGTTTACGTGAGGGTAAATCAGCCGTGGTACTGTGGGAATCGTAAATAATCGTAATAAACACTTTTTTTTAATACAAATGTACGCCGAACGATATCAAAATAAAACGCCGAGAACGGATGGGTACTCGAGTGAGATTTCCAAGAGTTCGCTTCAACTGAATTAGCTTGAAGCTTTGAACGAGCTCGGTGTATTAGAGGTGAAGCGCACAAGGTAAGTACAACATAAATACACTGTCTAGCTTTCTTTCCAAGCTGGTTAGCATATTAATAGATTCCCACTTACATTCATGAACGTGATATGAGCATTGCTAAAGTGATGGGACACTATTCAAATATTTCTCGACGACAATTAAAACTTATTAGAAACTTTTAACTAGGTAGGTGATTATAAAGAAACACAGTAACATGTGAAGTATAAGTAAACAAGTGGATTAGTGAACAAGTTTATTGTTGGCATAAAGAATGCCAAAGGGTCAGTGGTAGGCAGGCAGATAAACCATAATTTTTGGGGCCATCTATTCAGGAGAGCAACATAGAGTACATGCGAGGAAATACCAGTCATCGCATTCGAATGAATCCATTCAAGCTGTCAGATTTTAGTAATAGGAAGTTCAGGGGAGGAATCCGTACACAAAATCCATAATACAAGCAAGTGAGTACCTCGCATCTGGGAGGGGCTCCTCCGATGCCGCACAGCGACACGCGCCGCACGAGAGGGCCGTCTCTTCCCATGGACACTTTCGCACATCTCTACACCCGGCCCCGCTGGACTCGTTACGAGTCAATTAACACTGATTACCGCTAACTCGACCTCTGTGTGTCGCCATTGTGTGCCTCTCTGCCACCGCCTTTGGGAATAATAAGCAACTTATCGCCACGTGAAACCTAACTCTCTATTAACAATCGTAATCAATATAGGCAATCTACGCCTAACCAAAAGAAGAAATTATTTTGTAAAAGACGTATACACACCTACTCTTCGCATAGAGAGAGCCAGTTTCATTTACTTTTTATTTAAATATGGGAGCTAGCGTGATTAAGTTCAACTACCTGGGTACAAAAATCGCAGCAAATTAGCGTGAACATAATCAGCGTTCCGTAACACTCTTATACCGTTCGTAACATTCGTAACTTCGGCCGGGCGGCGAAGCCCGACGACGCGACGTTCCATTATGTAACCATGTCTAAGCTTAGACTTGAAGTATTTTAAAAAGCTCTAAGTCGGAGCTTAAACTTATAGTATAACCTTTGGTAATACTTACTATGTTAAAAAATGTGTAACCACGTTTAATTAAAAATAATAAACATATTATCTACTTAAATACTTATTGGTAGTTAATTATATTTAATGTAAACTAACCGATAGAGCATCGGAGCAGTCGGACGTGCAACACACGACCGTCGGTTACGGGTAGACACCGGAGCTTAAATTCAATAGGTAGAGTCCAGATATCAGAGGTATCGTGACGTAGCGTGGGGGACCCGGGCCGGATTACGGCGAGTGTTGTCGTGCTTGATAACGTTACCTATCGTCACGTACGGGAGGAGGGCGCGGGGCGCGGGGAGCGCGGCGCGCGGCGACCGCAGAGCGGAGCGGCGCAGCGCCGCCGGCCGACCGGCGACGCGGGCCGCGCTACGCTACGAGCGAGAGGGTGCGGCGCGCGGCTCCGCCGGATACTTTACCTAGCGGCGGCGCGGCGAGGTGTGGGCCGCGGGAGGTCGCGCGGCGGCGGCGGGCGCAGTGGCGCTGCGGTCAGCGGGGGCGGCGCGGCGCGGCCATGGCGCGGCGCGGACGGCGGCGGCGACTCGCGCACTGCCGCCGCCCGCCGCCGCCCGGCGCCCGGCGGCCGCGCCCGCCGCCGGCCCGCGCACGCGCCCTGCGCGCCCCGCGCCGCCCCGCCCGCCCTCCGGCCGCCACCGGATTGATCAGCCGGATCCTCGATTGCAATGAAGTTTATGACAGGTCGTGGATCTATTATCGACGTGATACCCCGAAGCCGCGGATAATGACTGGAGCCGGGTTCGATAAACGCACGGATTTCATAATTGGAAGTGGATTACGGCCGGGCTTCCTATCTATGTTAATTGCCTTTTTATGATCAAAAGCCAGGCTCGGTATGAAAATTGGATTTTGGCACTTCAATTCGCTTTATCCTGTCCGATTTATTTACAATGTTTAGATAAATGTTAAAACAGATGTGAAAACAATGAGACGTTGTCGCATTAGGTTGCACTGTACCCATAGCAGATCGACCAGACAACATTTTTGAAGACTATGTAGTTAAATAAAGACATACCTACTTATAGATAACGTATAACCAAATACCTACCAACATTCAAAATTAAATTCGGTAAACCCTAGGCTAAAACAAATAGGTACATTGACTTTTAATTGTAATTTAAACAAATGTAGTCAACACCGGCTGATCCGACCAGGGACCGCCGCCTAACAGAAGATTAGCGTAAAGTGGCTATTATAGCAAAGCTGCGCTTCGGACCAACAACCCTTTGGACTATATGAGAGCGATCTTAAGAACGCCTTTGACATGCCATTTTCTACTAGTATAAGGCATAGGAATGTAATTACCAAGATCATTCTCAGACTTAGGGCATATGACAAATGTTTCCATAACGCATACGCTTAAGGAAGTGAATAAGATTTACGATCGACCAATCACAATGTGTTGCATCCGCTCCCGCCCAATCACAATGGCGATGCCTTCGCTCCCGCCCAATCACAATGGCGATGCCTTCGCTCCCGCCCCGGAACTTTTTCGGAACCATTTTGATGCAAGTTATTCCTGTACGGTTTCCAATGGTTCCGGGAGCTTAGTAGTGTTGAGAAAGAATCCCAACTGTCGTAACTCTGTTGTTGGATATTTATAGAGGGATTGTAGGATTAATATAGTAAACATTTTTTCGTACAATTTACGTGCTGTAATTTGTTAATAATAATACGTAATTGAACTTAAACATAGCGATAGGCAATAAATATTTTATCACATTTTATATAACATGTAATATATTATAATATTTAAACTTAGTTACATACTTAACACTTTGTTATAAATTAAGTGGGAATACTTATTACCAGTGCCGTAACTAGGGCAGTGCCAACGGTGCCTGGCCACAGGGCGCAGAGATGCCTAGCCCAGGACCAAGTGTTCTAGATTTAAATAAAAGGCTACTTACGGCACTGCTTATTACAAAAAGGTTGCTTATCCGAATTTATTGTTGGAATTGATAATTTTATCATAATTAAAGACGAAACTTACCTACTAAATAAAGTGTGAAAACATTGGAGATAATATTAATTCTGAGCTACTGAATGAATTGGTAAGTAGGTGTATTAATTTATTTGTACTTTAAACTGTTTTATCGTCACACACTGCGACTGTGAAATACGTTCATCGATCGATGCAACGATTTTGTTCAAATATTTAATCACAAAAAATATGCGCTCTCCGTAAAGCGAATATTCGTATTGTCATATACATACATAGTGTGTCTATAAGTATGTTGAATATAATAAACGGTGAAAAAATATATCGTGTAGTATTAATGAGCTCGTATATCAAGAAAAAATAGCACCCTAGCCCGATTAATATTCATGTAGCTTATGAAGTACTAACTTTTATAATGATTTTGGTCGCGACTTGTCCGATTTTATGAACTTATCGAGGTCGGCATCGCTGGCCGGGTCGACCTGGGACAGTTGCCGGAAGCTGTCGTCATCCACGAAGCAGATCTCGTGACCGTCGGGGTCGGCCAGGATGATGACGCGCACGGTGGCCTTGCCGGGCGTGTCCAGCGAGATGAGCGGCGTGAGGATGGTTCCCTTCGCCTCCTGGACCTTCTGGTCGATGATCGGCTGCTCCTCGAACGGACACGAGAAGGCGATGCGTCCGTACGCCTTGGCGTGGTTCACCGGTTCACCTGTAATTATGTTAATTGTGAATGAGTATTGTAAGAGATCCTTGGCAGTGCCGTAAGGAGCCTTTTATACGCCCTGTGCGAGCTTCTATAACTGCGCCCTTGAAAACTTGGTCCAAGGGGTGTTTTCACAGTTGACGGAATGATTCCGATTTCGGTAACGACTGCTTCCATCGATCTTTTACAAATAAATAAGTAGTAGGATGGAGGCTGTCGGAAACGGAAACTTATCGTCGAGTGTGAATACCCCCCTGGTCTAGTCATATCTCCGCCTCCCCAGGGTCTGCGCCCTGTGCCTGGACACCGCTGGAGCCGCCCTAGTTACGTCACTGATCCTCGGTGATTGTTTGTATGCAGTAATACTAACATAACAATCTTAATGATCGATTGAAATGATAATGAATGAATAATAATGATGGATTATGCACAACTGCGTGCGCGCATATCACTCAATACGCGCGATAAATCTTTTGACAATATCAATTGTTCATGCTAGTCCACCGTGGTTAACATGCAAAGAGGCGGCGTGCCGATATCAATGATGGAGCTAAGAATGATAAGCAGACGCTCGGTGACGGTAGATCTTGGAAGATGACTTAAATAATCTTCAATCTCGTGTATCAAGAAAAAAGATATTCCCTGTCTTAGTCCAGATAAGATTATATTGTTATCAATATTATGTGTGATGTGCACTTATTCACAAGAGCCTTGCGAAATACCTATTTCCTTGGAACAAAGGCTAAAATGGCAACCTCCCAATGACGACATATTTTGCATTCGTAATGTGTCTGCCACGCTACAGACTGATGTGCTGTTATCTGAATGAGTATTGTTTCCGTATTGACTTTTACTGGAGACATTTACATTTGCGACCGATAAGATAATGAGATGTTGAAAATTGTTAGGCATTTTTTTTCGCGAAAGCGAGGCTTTGTGAAAGAATAATTATATTCGTCGGAGACAAACATGTCGATTAGTTTTCATGGAATGATCTAAGAGCGGCGAGATTTTTGGGGCTATATTCCGTTCTTGAGTTTATAACCATTCAATTAAAATTAAAATACATACCTACCTACAACATGCAAATCTATATATTATTTAAATATACATATTTGTGTGGCGTGTGGTGTACGATCCGCCTGATCTTAAGCAGTTACCGTAGCCTATAGGCGCTCGCAATACCGAAGGTATTGCACGTACGTTGTCGACCTGAAGGTGACTGAGACAGAGCGAGGGGAAGGCGGGGGGGGGGGGGGGGGGGGGGGGGTTTGGGCTTCTGGCTTTCGCACTCACCATACCAACGAAACGCAGCTACAATAACAGCTTTTCGACGAAATTCTGTGAGAGGATGACACTTATACCCACAGATATAGATTTACATAGATAACGCAAGTATCACGATTTGTATTGAAACCAAGCGTGCCGAATTTTTAACACCTACTGTGACGTCATTAGTGACGGGAAATCCAAACGCTTCAAAGACACCGATACCGCCGATGCCCCTCCGCCCGCTACGATTCTCTCGAGTGATTATCCCGCTCATACTCATATTTTCATATCTGTAGTCGCGAGGTCTGTAAGTTATCGGCGACCAACCTCGACGCTTGGTCGGGGTTTTCGGACACGCTAAGTACATACATTTGCGTTAACTATGTAAATCTATATCTGTGCTTATACCCCTAGGTGGAGCCAGCTTGTAAAATAGTCAGAATCTATAAAAGGAGACATGCATAATCAACACTTACCAATGTTAACTAATTCGAGTTTGGCTTGGTCGTCGCTGAAACCAAGAAGGACGGACTTGTCTGTCTTCTCGTAGACTTTGAGTGAGAGCAGTCCATTCCAGTAGGCGATGGATTTCGCTATGTTCGAGCTGGCCAGGGACACTTTCACAACCGGATCTGGTGAAAAAAAAACATAATTATCATAAAAACACTGCTCCTGGGTTCAAACCCCGGCTCGCACCTCTGGGTTTTTCGAAATATATGTGCGAATCATAATTACCTACAATATGATGTATCACTCGCTTACGATGAAGGAAAACACCGGGGGGAAACCAACAAGTCTTAGAAAATCGAACTAATTTTCGAATTACGTGTGAAATCCGCCGACCCGCACTGGGCCAACGTGGTGGATTACGGCCTGAATCCTCTTCGTAGTGACGGGAAGCCCGTGCCAAGGAGTGGGAGGTAAAAAGGGCTAAATTATTGATTTATATTATCCTACTAATATTATAAATGTGTAAGTTTGTGAGTGTGGATGTATGTATGTATGTATGTATGTTTGTTACTCATTCACGCATAAACTACTGAACGGATTTGGATGAAATTTGGAACACAGATAGTTTATAACCGGGATTAACATATAGGATACTTTTTATCCCGATAATCCCGAAAATTCTGTTACGTTAAATACTACGCGGACGAAGTCCGTGGGCACAGCTAGTAAAATATATATCTCGATTTTTTATCGCGTGTTTCACTTGTTTTGTTTTATAATAACACCGGTATTGTTCTTAAACATTTCAAGACAGATGTCTGGATGAGGCAATGACGTAATGGAGTCAATGGTGGCATACCAAGAAGGTACCTAATCACTTAGTACCCCATATATGAATACAAATTATGACGACCGCTTGGCGCAGTGGTTCCAGCGTACGGCTCAGTGCACATGGTGGTTGCAGGTTCGATTCCCGCTAGGGTAAATTTCAGAAATGTCCTTTTCGTAATTTTTCTCTGTTCTGGGTGTCACTGGGATCGCCCCCAGTCCATTGTTCGGTGACCATAGTACAAGCGCTGCTTAGTTTGAGACCGTACAGTTGGAGTGCCAGTCTGGCGATATGTAAAAAAAAATTGGTAATCTGCCCCCTATTCACTAATTTATATTCTATTCTCCTCTCCTTGATCATAAAGTTTATGGCCGCTCTGAATTAGTTTCTAAGGGCGTCGCAATACGTGTTTCAACACAAACAACATGATGACTCATACTTTTCGCAGTATTAGTACGTACGTAGGTACATAGGTACCTATTGTTGGGGAATTCGCACGTCTTGTGGTTGGCTCAGTCACATGATTCGGACTTAGTAACCGCGGATGATGGCGGCGGTGTATCTACAAAGGCAATCTTGTATAGGAGCGTGATAAAAATTAAAAACCGACTCGTCGTGGCAGACGGTGATGCCGATACAAGATTACTTTATCACGAATGATCATTACGATTATTCCTATAACCCTATATTTCGGATAGTATAAGGAAAACCACAGTTACAAATTGCCCAAACGAATTAAATGTTTGCCGGCGTCTTTAGCTCGGTATTTAAAAGGATCGCTCTTTTATCCGAAAGATTCCAGGTTCGATCCCCGAAATGTGTATGTCCCCATATACCTGCTTAACGAAACCTTATTCGATATTTGGAACACAATTTTAGTCAGCAAGTAATACTGTTATAATTATGTATAAACAAATCTGAATTTCTTTTTTGGGTCCAAAATTTTTTTGTGATTTATTTATTTATTATTATACGATTAAGCTTTATTTATGAAGCAGGTACAAATATTTCATTTATTGGTTACAAATAAGTGCAGAATAAAATAAAATTATTGTGGTACATTTATGCAACTATGTAGGCCAAGATAGAGTTAATAATAATCCTTATTGTTAAAGCATATAAGTCATTCTTACCTTTGTCAAGTGGCTGTGGCTTGTCAATAATGTAGAACTTGTAACCTCCTGGGGCCTCAACAAACTTCAGGCCGTTCTGTTCTTTCACTGGCCAGTTGTTGGCTGCAGCTCTTTTCAGGCTCTCACTGGACTGGATGGTGAGGCCAATGAAATCATTGCCTTGCTCATAGTGTGTGACACCATAGTTGTATGTGAGTTCCACAACAAAGTGATTGTCTTCGGGACCATATCCTACCATGGTCTTGCTCCATCTGTTTGCATAAGGCCTGGAAGGATAGTAATTAAAGTTTTTAAGGCGATGTTGCAACACTAAGGGTATATATTATTCTTGTTTGTTTGGTCTGTGGCATCATAGTTCCAGAATGGATGGAATGATTTTGATGTGTTTTTAGTGATTGATGGTATTGAAATGGTTTTGAACTGTATTCGATTAAAATCGTGACACGGGGCTCTAAAATTATTGGCATTACATGGGAGTACTTTGTTAGATGTTTGAGTACATCAATTATTTAAACTTACTTACAATTAAACTAAAAGGCCACAGCACAGTACAGACATCTAATTACAGTAATTTAAGTAAGAACAATTAGGTTAAACTCTCACCCATTACAAGCTGCCTCACAGCCCTCACTGAATTCTTCATGACGAAGAATCTGAAAAGAATTATCAGTATGTAGCAATAATAAACACTTCCCTATATGATAGAGTAAAGTCATACATCAATACAATATAATGATCAATCCTACTAATATTATAAATGTGAAAGTTTGTGAGTGTGGATGTATGTATGTATGTATGTATGTACTACTAATATTATAAATGTGAAAGTTTGTGAGTGTGGATGTATGTATGTACGAGGCATGCCTTTTAAGTTCTGTCGTTTCCATAATTCCCGGCAATTTTGAATTTGGAACTGTTCTATATTCGAATGTGTTTAAATTTCGAATCTCAAAACAGTTGAATGTATTAGGATTAATGTTATTGTTTAGTCACAGCGTCGATTAGAATCTGTCAGGTTACGTACGAAAATGAATCTTTCTAAGGAAAATGTTCGTGCAATAATTTTCTACAACTTTAGAAGAGGCCTGACACGGCTTCAGTGTTTTGAAGAGCTAATATCTGTGTTCAGGGATGAAGCCCCATGTCTGCGGACTGTCGAACGCTGGTATTTAGAATTCCAGGGTGGACATACTAGTGTTAGTGACAAATCTCGCGAAGGTTGCCCAAAATCTGCATTCACTGAAGATAACATCATTGGAGTGAGACAACTAATTCTCGAAGATCGTCATGTGACGTATCGAGAGATAGAGGCTCTATTAGGCATCTCAGGGACAACCATTCAGAAGATCTTGCATGAAGCGCTTGGTGTAAGAAAGCTAGTTTGCCGTTGGATACCGCATCTGCTTTCCGACGATCACAAGGCGGCCCGCGTCAGATGGTGTAAGAAAACTCTGCAAAGGTTCAACCGAGGAGAGTCAAATCACGTCTACGACATCATCAGTGGTGACGAATCTTGGATCTATGCCTACGATCCTGATTCCAAACAACAATCTACAATCTGGGTCTTTCAAGACGAGCCAAAGCCGACTAAAGTTGTTCGTTCTCGAAGCACTTCAAAGAAGATGGTGGCCACGTTCGTTAGAAAAACCGGCCATGTTGCGACTATTGCACTTGATGATCGTAGAACGGTTAACGCAGAGTGGTATACCACAGTTTGTTTACCACAAGTCATCGCCGAACTTCGAAAATCTAACTCAAAGCGACGCATCATCCTGCACCACGACAATGCAAGTTCACACAGCGCTCGTCAAACGATTGGGTATTTGAAGCAGGAAAAAGTAGAAATTCTTGACCATCCTCCATACAGTCCTGACCTAAGCCCTAACGATTTTTTTACATTTCCTAAAATTAATAAAAGTCATCGTGGTCAAAGGTTCCAGTCCAGTGAAGAAGCAGTCGACGCTTTCAAGTCAGCCATTTTGAACACCCCCACTTTAGAGTGGAATAAATGTTATAATAACTGGTTTGAGCGAATGGAAAAGTGTATTAAGCTACGTGGTGAATACTTTGAAAAACAATAAAAAGTACTATAAGGTTCTAGTTGTGTTTTTTTCTTCAAACGACAAAACTTAAAAGGCATCCCTCGTATGTATGTATGTTTGTTACTCCTTCACGCAAAAACTACTGAACGGATTTGAATGAAATTTGGAACACAGATAGTTTATAGCCGGGATTAACATATAGGATACTTTTTATCCCGATAATCCCGAAATTTTTGTTACGTTAAATACTACGCGGACGAAGTCCGTGGGCACAGCTAGTTCAGGACATATTTTACGATAACAACCCTTTTTGGTTAACACCTAGTACTAGAATATTCTTTAAAAATGCTAACAACATACACAAATACACATACATACACAAATAATTGCAGTGGCTTCAGTTTATCTTATTGCAACTTTGTAATGAAGATAATATACTTAAAATAGAATAATAAATGCACACACAGAATAATGTGGGTACTTGAAGCAAGTGATTAGTTACCTTTAGTTACACAGCGATTGCACTATTCAGAATTCGTTATGGCTGACATTATTTCAGCATAATCTTGCTTAAAATACCGGTTTGCAAGCCGTTTTGACCTTGGCATGAGCATTTATCTCGTACTTGTAATACAATTGCTGCACAACTTATAGAGTGTGTTATGACCACAATAATGACAATTATATGAAATACTTAAATTAAATATCTTACCTTCATTCCCAGGATTTCCCTGTAGAACTTCGCCGTGAGGGTCCTGTCGGCGACTTTAAACACGAAATGCAAAGCGCGACCGCTAACCATCTTAATTTATTATTTCAAATGAGATTACGCAAATTAAAATAAATTCAATTAGTTTAAATTAACCCCTAATGGTTGTTACTACTCCTGAGATTTTATTTTATGTATTATTAGTAAAATAATATTAAAAGTCTGGAAAGAAATAAAAAGCGAAACCACCACTCTCTAGCCACGCACTGTCAGTACTGTCAACTTGACAAATAACATGACGTTCTATAACTGGCGGGCAGATACGGTGCGTTCGGTTCGGGCTAGCGCCAACGTGAGAATGTGGTATCGATATCTATACTAACAGATTATATTCGATTACTTCTCTTCGCTTGCTGACTTGCTGACAATAAAGCTACGTAACGAATGTTCGCGTCGTATTCGTAACTTAGATTGACCCATTGATATTATGATCAAATGATTCAGCCCCATTCCAGCCCATATTCAAATATTTTATTTCCATGTGTTTTGTATTGGGAGTTCACTTCCTGCTAACACGCTTAGATAATGATTCAACTAATAATAAGATCAAAGTTTACAGTTTACACTAGTTTACACGGAGTGATTGCCATCAGCTGCCCCCTGGATATAAATAGAATACTTACAAGACTACTCTCGCTTGGCATCAACTAATGGTTACACTACACTACCACGCGTGTAGTCTCCGAGGAGGTCGACAGAGGTGCACTGTTACGTACGCCTCGTGCTTCGTCTCATTTTGTCAGTTAAACTTAATTTAATGTGGCGAGCCTATTTCTATAATCCCCGGCACATTCTCCTTCTAGCCGATAATGGGAGTTCGATTCGGCTGATAAACCATCAGGCTGGCCAATTTCATCATTTAAAAAGGTTACATGTTTCCTCACGATGTTTACCTTCACCGTTCGGCAAGTTAATAGTGATACCAAATCCAAAATCGCCTGGGGTGCCCAGGGTTCCAACCAACCACTCCGTTCCTAGGGCGAACCTGCTATTAGCTTGTTTATCGCTGTTAGACAACCATGACAGAATTTGTTAGAATAGTTCAACCTTTATTCTGCCTGTTTTGACGGCGACTGTACGTCTAATACAAAAGTTACAGCAGTAAGTAGGTACTTATTTAGGTAGTTACATATCAACTTAAGTGCCTAAATCGATCCCAATCAATCTTCTCAGGCTATCTGCACTTTTCCTGCACCTGTTCAAGATAAGATTTGGGAACGCGTACGCATAGCGAATGCGATGTGATAAGGAAGAGATGAGATTAATGAACTGCACTACGATATAGATAAGTAGGTAATCTTCAAAGAAATAGGCACCAGATGCGATTGTAGTAGCTGATTATCATCTCAATTTCACGCCTTTGACAGAGGTGTGGTGAACTTTGCACTGCGGAAACCCGAGCATTGCAAAACTAACTGTTCATTTTTGATTTACGTATCCGATAGAACTCTTCCTATTCATGTCACTGTTACCTGAGTTACCTATGTATTATGATGATTATCAATCCCCGATTTTTACTCCACCATTATACCTAATTGATTGGCGACCACAAAATTGTAATCAAACTGTGGTTGTGGAATGGTACTTGACAGGATTTTGATAAGAAGGTACCTACTTATGGATATATAGAAGGATAGTTTGGGAAATTAGGATGCTTTAATCTTACACCCTAAAACAATTTAATCAAAATCCATTATTCAATCATTCACATAAAAACTACATATAATTTCATACAGAAATACGGTTAAATATATTTTCTCTTATATCTAAATCTACATCCATAATTTCGTGGGTAGGTTTTTTTTTTACATTTTCCCATAATATGCAATAAATATAATCTTAATTTTATATAAATCTCGTACATAACATGTAATAATAGTATCTATTGTAGCTACAATCTGTAGGTAAATAGTTTTATTTTGATCTATTGATCTGATTATTTTTGATCAGGTATTCCGTTCGTTCAGGATATGATTGATGTTGGACAGTAACTCACTTCTTTGTTATTTTCAGTGGGTAAGTACCAATAAGTTTCAAAATACAGATAAATATAAGTACATAACAGCCTATAATAATTTTACATTAGTTCATAGTTTTTATAGACGACGGTAGGCCTAATAAAAGCAAATAAAATACGTTACATTTAAATATAACACGTATGGTCAGGGTTGTCAACGTTTAAATAACGATCTAGGTCGTTTAATAGGTAACATATAATAAGAGGGTGCGTATAAATGTAGGATCATATATAACGCATTAGCCATATAAGTAATAATTATACAAATAAATAAGTAAGTACGGGATTATATTAGTGACTAGATCAATTCACAGGGAACGCATTTTATGCGTTACACAAATATTAGGCGATTTCATTATCCATTAAAAATCTGAGGAAAAGGAATCAAAGTTTGGCCTCGCCGCTTGGGTACCTGAGTAGGTACACTACCTACCTATTCTATGTTCTAGGTAGGAAAAACTTCACTTTCATTTGGTTCGTTACAAATCATGTGTGACAGGATTATGAGGCCAACCAACGTAAAAATAGAAATATAAAAACAAAAGCAAGTCAAGTCGCACCTTTTAGACACTCTAACAATTGACCATCTCTCTTCTCTTCCGCCCCTAAAAAACTTAATAATATTATAAAAAAAATATTTTAATGTATTTACTTATTATAGGTATTTATTTTTTAATTGGAGGCTCGTATGTGTTTTGAAAACGTAGAAAGCTTAAAAATAATAAAACACGATTAAAATAAGTAACTTATTTTTATAGTACCTAAAAAAACGTAATTTCGCACGCCTTTCATAAGTAGCAAATTTATATTTTTTAAAAAAGTTGATTAATAATGTTAAGCCAAAATGATGATCCAAGCCATAAATTTAAAACCCTAAAATTACGTACAAAAGAATTGATTTTTGGGGCAAAACAGTCCACTTTGCATTGAAACATAAGTGGTGTAAAGCGTAATTCATATGACCCAGTGTATAACATTTAAGACCTAACACGGCAATATAAAATATAAAAAGTCACTAGTCGAGTCAGCGCAGCGGTGCTTGGTTCAGTTGGGTTTCTCCTTATCAGTAGTGCCGTCCTTGTCCTTTTCCTTCTCCTTTTCTTTCTCTTTTTCCTTGTCTTTCTTCTCTTGGAGCTGTTGCAAGTGGGCCGGTAGAGCTTTCAGTATAGCGTGGACCTGCGGTTTGATAAATTTGGTCTAAACAATGATATTATTCATTGAAGTCTATTTTTTGGCCGCACAATGTAGAGACAATATCACAAATCGACGCACATGTTACGTCAGTGCAAAATTACGATAACAATGATAAAATCATCATCAACACCTAGAATTGACATGCACTAAGAACACTACAATCAATATTTAATTTAGGGTATCCTTGGACTGTGTTATAAATGTCCTCAGCTTCAAAGAAAACTGTAGTGGTGTCCCTGGAACTCACATAGGTTGTATTCTTTGTATTCTAAGATTGTATTCTCTTTGCTCACACCGTGCGTGGTTCGATGCGAATTAAACGAAGTGTAGTATTGCACCAGGTATTTTTATACATAAAAAAGTCGTACCTCCTCAGCGACAGCCATGAGTACGAACTCGAACTGCTGCTTAGTGGCGACGGTGCGTGTGCGCTGGTCACGGATGTGTTCGAGCGTAGCGGCGATGTCGATCTCCTTGGCGCCCTTCGCCATGCGGTTCAGCACCATATCTATCAGGCAGTAGGTGCCCGTGCGCCCGGCTCCGTCACTAACAATAAACAATAGGGGTAAAAAATATAATCTCACCAGATGTCGCTTGATTGGACTTGAGTGACGTTATTTGCCACTTCACTTCTGTCATTGTCACGACAAATACTGATGTGTTAAGTGTCAGTGTTTGAACTGTCAAGTGTCAATGTCACTCCATTGAAACGTGGCGCCGCCCTGGTGGTGAAACAAATCCTGTATGCCCATTACCGACTTAACCGTCCATTCCAACAAACCCATCAATTGGTAATCAGTGAAGGAAAACATCGTGAGAAAACCTGCACATGTTGTGTGAAATTCGCCAACTCGCACTAGGGTCAGTGTGGTGGATTTTGGCACGAATTCCCCTCGCAGTGAGGGGGAATGTGCCCGGTGCATTGGGATCGACCCTTAGGACTAAATATACCATCTGCTTAAATGTTGTCCATTGCAATGTGTTCATTGCAGTGCAGTTGTCTACCGCCTCGAGAAAATATAGATGTGATGTGTGATTATGTTTTACTTTCTTAGGTACTTAACTATCGACGCCACCGTGATCTATCACAATCATTCAGTTTTTTTACCAAATTTTTGGTAGGTACCAAATTTTATCTATAATAGCTTTAAGTCCGTTCCCTATCTCTTAAATTAATCAAAACGATTCGACAATCAATACGCAGCACCTAATTCATGCAATTATAGGTAAGTATATCACTATCGTAGGTAAACATCAAAATTTATATTATAGACAGATTAGAAAAGAATATCAGATTATGACCGGAAGTGGGAAACGTACCTACGTACCTAGGTATATTGTTTCCAAAATGTGTACTTATTTCTACTTGTATTTTTTACCTGCAGTGGACAATGATGGGGCAAGATCGTCCTCGATATGATTTGTTCACTTTTCTGAAAGAAAGAAAAAATATTACTAAGCTTGTAAATTGAGCCGTGCATACCATAAAATAAATTAATTATAATTATGAGGTAGGTATCTATCTATCTACCTACGCGTACCTTTTTTCAGGCGCGAATATAGGCTCTGGAAACTAGGGAGCTTCAAATACGTAAGGGAGGGTAATAATCATATAGGTAATAAGTACATAAAAATAATAATTGTGCGGTCGGGGGACCCCCGTCATTAATAAAGTTCTCTATTAAGTGTTTTGCATGCTCAATTTTTTTAGTTTTTCGATGTCACAAGTCACAACTCACACCATCCAGTGGCCTGAATTTAACTCCTACCGCATCCGCCTAAAGGAATGTCGTGCCGAAAATTCCGCGTGATACAAATGATGAACGCCCTTCGATCGTAATCTCCTAACGTTATCACATCGCCATCGAGAATGCATGCTGTCGCATTATTTAGGACAACAATCTGAGACAGACAGACACTGATATGTCAGCGGAAAGGACACACTTGCGGCGGCGTATCATCCATTCGTTCCTCAAAGGTTCTATAAACTTTTTTTATTTAACAAAGTTGGCAAGCAAGCTCATGGCTCCCCTGTTAAGGTAAGCAGTTACCGTAGCCTCTAGATTTTTGATTGCAATAACAAAGGGAGCATCCCTTTGTTACTATTGCAAAGGGAGTGCAAAGGGAGCGAACAATGAGAGAGCCGGAAGCCTAGCTCTACCCTGGGTTGGGATTCCGGCTCGCTCAGTCATAGCCCTCCCCTGGGTTGGGATTCCGTCTCAGTCATCGTATTAACCGCAGCTATAGGTGATAGCCAGCTACTTTAAGCCGATCTTCTGTGAGAGGGTGGTAACTTCTACCCTAGTAGAGCCAGTCCGTATATTAAGTAGTCAATCAATTGGGTACCGCTTGGATCTACCACTGTAAAGTACATATTTAAATATATATAACTCAAAGGTGACTGACTGATTGACATAGTGATCTATCAACGCACAGCCCAAACCACTGGACGGATCGGGCTGAAATTTGGCATGCAGGTAGATGTTATGACGTAGGCATCCGCTAAGAAAGGATTTTGATTAATTCTACCCCCAAGGGGATAAAATAGGGGATGAATAATCCCGAAATCTTTGTTAAGTTAAATTACACGCGGACGAAGTTGCGTACATAGCTAGATGTTTTATATTATAGTGAGTTTATGAAAGTGTTACCTCCTGAACTCTAGCAGTGCCTTGGTGGAGGAGGGCACGCCGTTCTCGGGCCAGGAGAGGAAGTGGAACTGCGTGACAGTGCGCGTCTCGCCGGTGCGCTGGTTCTTCAAGTAGAAGCTGCGCACCAGGTAGTCGTCGCACCATATGTGCTCGCTCACCAGGTGGACCTTTCAACACATGCAAACTAAAACTGTAATCGTTTATTTTGATTAGAACTAAGGGGCAGAAATTGACATTATTAAATAATTTCCTTAAATCTGCAACTGGACCGAAATGTTTGCTTCAGAATATCCGAATAAACTCAGCTAGCTTGTCTTTTTTTTTTTTTTTTTTATTTGGGTAAACTAACAGTGACACATTACATTATGGCAATAATACATGAATTTTGATATTATCAATTGTGACACCAACACCGTTTACCACAGATTACTCAACAATGTTACATTAATTAAGCGTGGAAAGATGGTAGTATCACAGTCTACGTAAGTCTCTATATAAACCAATCAAAATAATCTAGCAGTAATAATAGTATTATTTAATTATATTGTATCTGTAATATGTAATAGTAGTACCCATTAGTTAGGTTAAGTTAGTCTTAGTGTAATTTAGGTATAACTGTAAGTGCTTTCAATAGTAGTAATAACAGTGGTATTATTTTAGTTTACTTATTTCTTTCTTGAAAACACTAGGGCGTGTTGCCGCAATATCCAACGAGTTAAATTTGGTATTGTATGTGTTGACTAGCCGATAGAGTGGTGAACGTTTACCAGCATTGGTACGTCGGATTGTCTTTGTTTCAATTAATATTTAAACGCAAGTTACTTGTATATTTCATGTGTAGAAAGAGCAGCCATAAGTAGCTACACGATGTGTATTACGCGTGTTTTACTTTCGTTACGCGTTAGTGTCAATATGCCTATGCATAATATTTGGATATCAAATTGTACAGTGAATTGTTGAATCTACTCCACAAATATTTAACGTTAACGCTAACGACTCATGTTATGACTGTAGACATTGCTATTTTAACGTTATGCACCGGCCAAAAGGAAGCGATATAATTTAACCCTTTTGACATTCCACTCCTGGGCACAGCCCCTACCCTCACTACGAGGGCGATTTAGGCTGTATGTCCCTGGTCCAGTGCGGGTTGGCGGATTTCATATGTATTTCGAAAATTGGTTATATTTTCTAGGTCATGCAGGTTTCCTCACGATGTTTTTCCTTCACCGTAAGCAAGTGATCATCATATAGAAATTATGATTCGCAACTCTATTTCGAAAAACACAGAGGGCGAGCCGAGGGTCGAACCCAGGACCTGGTGCTCGCAAGACGCGTGCTAAACCAATCGGCTATCACTGCGGTTAAAGGAAGCGATTCGCAAATGAATAGATTTGTTGTATTTTTATTAACTTTACCGTTTCCGACCTAATAATCAACCGTGAATTTACTAAATGGCCATCCGTATGAAAGCGAGGCAGGCGGTAACCGACTTGATCTTGAACATACATCACCGTTTCGTATCGCGCACAGATATAGATTTACATAGATGCCGCAAGTATAACGATTTGTATTGAAACCAAGCGTGTCGAATTTTTTACACCTACTGTGACATCATTAGTGACGGGAAATCCAAACCGCCGCCGATGCCCCTCCGTCCGCTACGATTCTCTCGAGTGATTATCACGCTCATACGAGTACTCATATTTTTTATATCTGTAGTCCCGCGGAATGTAAGTTTGCGGCGACCAACCTTGACGCTTGGTCAGGGTTTCGTACACGCAAGGTTCATGCATTTGCGTTATCTGTTTTTTAATTTTTTTTGGGCCCTTTGACCTTTGTCAAAGGGTTAATAGTTTTATGTTTAGGTACGAGTATGTGTATTTCGTCTCGATTGTATTATGGTATTTAGTTTCGATTTTTAATTTCTCCTCTGCTAATGGGCGTTATCTATGTTAATCTATATCTGTGGTATCGCGTCTCGTGGGCCGTGGTATAATTACCTCATAGATGTGGTACAGTTCGGAGCCCTCCTCGGGCCAGTACCGGTGGCAGAGCTGCTGGCCGTTCTCCGTGAGTCGCGTGAGCATCACCATGACGACGCTGCCTTGCTCCCACACCAGCTGCCAGAAGTCCGGTGCCGTGTGGGCCATGGGGCCCGCGGCCGCGATGTACGCAGGGTTGCGGGGGTCGTGGTCCGTCTGCACACAAAGTACAACACTTTAAGACCATACATTATTTGTGTAATTCTTGTTAATATCAAAAGGCAACACACTGGATCTATTATAATATTTATATTAATATCTACTACCCTTTGTAATTATTGACTATAAGCAACGGGCGATAAAAAAAAATGACATGTAAAAAGACAAGCCCGCTGAGTTTCTTGCCGGATCTTCTCAGTCGAGGTCGCGTTCCAATCCGGTTGTAGATATAAGAAAAAAATAGACTTATGTTAAATTGACAATTTGTAAGTGCCCCCGTAGGCCTAAACAAAATAAACGATTTGAATTTGAATATTCATTATACCATCACGAACATCACCATCATTTGCAAAAGGACCAACCCCCGCCCCTCTTTTCTCGTCCCTCTTGCTTCCACCTCTTTGGTATTGCAAACATCTAAATGCTCGTGCTCCTGTTTGCCGACTTTGTCCCGAAACAATGAGAAGTGACGAAATATAACTAAAGTAGAACCTTTTCATAACCTGTCAGAACCTTTTAGTCGTTATTTTGATCATCTATAACACGCAGTTATGGTTATAAAGTCCCTTTAGCCCCAGGACCTGCATTAAAAATAACTAAAGTTGGTATGATCTGAGGCTAAATGTGAAATTAGAAAATTATAAAGAATATGTGGGCAGATTCTGCAGTTAGGTAAAAACAATTTTGAGAAGGAGGCCAAGAGGAGGATCCAGCTGGGCTGGGCAGCGTTTGGGAAACTACGTCGAGTCTTCTCGTCATCCATACCGCAATGCTTGAAAACGAAAGTTTTCAATCAGTGCGTCCTACCCGTCATGACCTACGGAGCCGAGACGTGGACACTCACGGTAGGGCTGGTCCACCAGTTTAAGGTCGCTTAGCGAGCTATGGAGAGAGCTATGCTCGGAGTTTCTCTGAAGGATAGGATTCGCAATGAATACATCCGACAGAGAACCAAAGTTATCGACATAGCTCAAATAATTAGCAAGCTGAAGTGGCAGTGGGCTGGCCATATCTCACGAAGAACCGACAACCGCTGGGGTAAACGTGTTCTTGAGTGGAGACCTCGACTCGGCAAGCGTAGTGTAGGACGCCCTCCGACCAGGTGGGATGACGATCTGCGAAAGACTGCAGGCAGATGCTGGATGCGGCAAGCTGAAGACAGGGCGCTATGGCGCTCATTAGAGGAGGCCTATGTCCAGCAGTGGACAAGCATAGGCTGATGATGATGATGATGATTATGATGAAAGAATATGTAAAAACCTCGGTACCTCATTATAGAGGCGATTTAATTAAAAAGAAGGAAGGAAAATGGGTCGGAGTGGAAACTGTTTAAGTAAATGGTATTACCTTTGTGAGAATAACATAAAGCTAAAATCGTCAACAAAGTATAATGATACCGGTTATCTGACATTATGATCTGCAAGAGGTATCGCTCAGATAAGTATCGCATTGTCAAGGCCAAGGAATCGAAATTTCGGCCTTGACAATGGTATTTTATCGTCGTTAGCTTATCACAATAGTTTCACGCTCCGGTCACCCGACAAGAGCGTGCTGCAGTTGGCTGTTATAAAGGCTGTGATAAAGACGACAGGACGTAGTACCAGAATGTCACTTCTTCGGGAAGGAAAACACAATTGATTATTTTCACGTGTTAGTACTTATTTAGTTTCATAGATGCAATGTTTTAGAACTTTCACTAATGTTTTGGTTAGTAATTGCTAAGAAAAGCTATTTGCTATTGCTATTGCTATTGAAATAATATCAAATAAGACATTATACGACAGTATTTCCTGTTATTACTCTAGGTAAAACTCGCGTTGTTCAAAATATGTATATGGATATTCAATCCAGATTTCAATCTTTGCGCTCTAGGCTTGCGCTATTTCGCTGTTCATGAAAAACCTTTTTATTCTAAAGAAAGAAAAAACCGCTACAATGAGTTGTAAAAAAATTCCGGGCTATCGCATGGTAACCATTAAAATACGGACAATAGTAATGTATGTAAAACTCACAATAGTAGACGCGTTGATGTAATCAGAGCCGAGGTGGTTGGAGAGCGTGTTGAGGGTCACCCTGGAGTGGTCGTACGGGAGGACATCGGCGTAGCGGTTCTTGCCGGTGTTGTCCGGCTTCGTGGCGGCGGCGGTCGCGCAGGGTTCCGCCTCGTACGCGCACAGCGCGCGCCACTCCTGCTCCAGCCGGTCCTTGTTGCGCAGGTGGTCTTCCATGTACGCCTGGTAGGAAAGTGAGTAAGGGAATGTGCCCTTTGGTACTTACGACTTTTCTTTTAAAAGGTTATTTTTGTTCTGCCATGAACTGAAGCATTCTGTACCTGGCGATGGAGACAGGTGATAGGGCCAAGCAACAAAATAGGGGAGAAAGGCAGGCGACTGACGAAGACAGTACCTGTTTATATTACTTTATAAGTGTCAATTACATGTTTTCCTGTATTACCTGCTTTTGCCGGGGTGCAGGTACATAATTCTAGCCTTTACTCATCATCGGGAGTAGCTTGTCATTTATTAACTAACTACTAACCAAAACAATATGTCCTGTTGAAATATCCATATTTGTCAGTGCTGGCTCTTCACTCCTGGAAATAAAATAATTGATTAATAATCGTCATTTCATTGAATAAACCCATAATTTCTATCAAATGTGGCTTACCATGAAGAAGTGCTAGATCTAGTGGACGGTGAGTTGCCTTCAGGGTCCTTTGAGAGGGAGGTGATACGCTGCGGGGGCTCGGCGGGGTGCGGGGGTGGCGCCGCCGCCTGCTGCCCTGACCACTTGCCGGACATGCGGGCGCGGCATAACTCCTGCAATCAACCCTGACGTCACAAGGGTGGTAGAGCCAATTAATAGCCAAATGACTACAGCTCATACACGGGTAGGTTCGACAGGGGTAGTACGTACCCTCTCAAAGAAGACCAGCGTAAAATAGGTATTATAGCTGAGTTCCATTCGATTAGTACGAGAACTGGAAGCCCAACTTTATGAAAACACTTGGAACAGACGAGATCAAACTGAGGATTCCGAGATATTTTAAATTACGTGTGCTTCTTAAAGAAATCATATCAATAGCCATTTAACATTTTTTGACTACCTGATAGTCTCTAGTAGCTTCAGCGTCGATCTCAGCCGCCGTAGAGAGGCCTTGCATTTTCCTCTTAGCGTTCATATCTCGATTCAGTAACACAGCGAACGCCACGGCGCCTACCACCACCACCGTCAGACTGCCCACCAGAACTAACAGGACTGGCATGCCCAGACCGAAGAACATAGCTTCTTGAGGATTGATCTCACTAACGGGACGTTTGCTCTGTGAAAAAGGTGCGTTTTACTTTAATCTTTAACGTCTTCTTTTGGTGTGTCTTTTTATTTAATCGGCTTCAATTTTCCCCGGATTTAACTGCTCTGGTCTTTAATTTTGGTTACATATGAGTTGTCAGAAATTAGCCTTATCACTGCTTGCAACGTAATAGTCCATAGTTTATGTTGGGCATAATTATTATTGAATTGCCGTAAGTTGTTCCATTGATATGCTGCAAAATACTTACTCTGTCACCGATTCCTGTTGAATGTATTTGTGCTCCAGTTTCTCGTCGCAAATCCTCTTTAATTGCATCTAGAGTTAATTCGGACATAAAGTTTACAATTAAGAATAATACAAAATCAATAATCACACATCTTGAAGTCTGACGACTTACCAACGCGTGCAGCCACATCGACTGCATTGTAACCTTTGCTGTTTTTCTCAACTTTAAATGTTACTTCACTTGGATCAACTCTGTAACAACAAAATACACCCAAACTACTAACTGACTGCAAGAAGAATACTATTAAAGTTTCAAGATTTAGAAATTGAAAGTTACCGAGGATTCGTAAAAGTATTTTTCTCTAAACCAAGCATCTCTTCTAGTCTTGAAATAAATGAGGTGCCTTTCTTCCAGTCAGTTAGGAACCTGAGGCAAACCGATAATGTCAGTGGGAAAGGATTTAGTGCATATTATCAATTTCAATGGTTAATTCTATAAAAATGTGTCTACCTGTTCTTGAATAAGATGTAAGCATAGGATGGATCGTGCTCATACTCGTTATGGTCGTGGGCTGTAGGAGTGTCGACCTCTTGTGCGTTGGGAGTCCCGTGAGCTAGAACACAAAATATTCTTTGGTTATCATTAACACAACCGTTGTCAGACTATACAACACCAATATACTAGGTGAAACAAAAAGGGTATACTATTTTTTCAAAACTTAACTTTGTAATTCTAAAACTATCAGCTTTGGAGGAAACTTGAAAAACAAAAGGTGTTATAGGAATACAGCTGTTGACATATTTCAAATCATATGTTCAAGTCTACAAAACCTTTAGTACTTCAACTGTCCCACAAAGCCCATAGTATTAGATTTACAAAGTAAAGTTGCAAACTAATTTGTATACCTACCCTTTTTGCTTCACCTTGTATGTAGAACAAGTTCAGAGCATGCATAGATTGCATTAAGTAGAGAGTCAAAATCTGTTAAACAGTTACAATGAGATTAAATGCAAGAATTACTGTAATTTAAAGTAGTGGAAAGTGACTTAAATAACATATTTTTAATACTAAACGACTTGTAGAACTGTTATATGAACACCTAAAGGCAACAAGTACACGAGAGGAGACATTAAGATAAAATGCATAAATAAATAACACGTAGAACTGAAATGATACATATCAGATACATATCATACATTGAAATCACAGAAGGATATTTGTAATAAAGAAATCAATTGGCCAAATTATAAAATAAAAACATGTATTTTTTATCACACACAAACGCAACATTTGTTTATATATTAAAATACAGAGGACTATACGGCCTCATGCTTTGTGTATCACGAGAAATCAAAATGTGCTGAGTTAGGGTAACATTTAGTGCTTTATTCTAGACAAGACGTGGAAGTGCGATAAGTAAAAAAACATAGGTACTTTCGATTCCGAAGTAGCATTGCCCGCCATTTGATATCAATTGAGGGAACATCGATCATCTAAAATAGCTACCTCAGGCCGCTGTGACACTAACCTGTCACTGATTTATTGTAGAATATTAAAAACTTAACGTCTTTCGCGTCCACACGCGGCCCCGGCTTTTTAACATCGTCTCTTTCCCTACGCTTAAAGCCCCATTCGTGAATATCTTCGGAATAAAATTTGGAATATTCACCTGAAACATTGTCGGTATCTGTAACACCATACTTGTGGTGGGAATGACTCTCCCGGGCTGGGGTTCTTGTATTTGAGGGGCCTTTGTGAAATAAAATAAAATAAACATCGGTTAACTGAAAAGTACAAATTAGGAAAATGAAGAAAAATACACCTATTTGAACGTTATTTTTGAAACTGAGTGAAATTTTGCTCTCATAGCTACGATGCATACAAAGCAAGAAGCAACACAAATTGCCTTCTTGACACGGATTTAACGCTATAGTCACGAGTAATCATAGTTATTGGCTCACCCTGCACGTCGTCTGGTCTGAGCGGGCCACCTTCAGCGTAAAGAGCCCCTTGAGGTTTTGCTTTTGAATCAAATGCATCGCGCCAGTATTTAATTAAATACTCCATTTGCTTTGGGTCTAATACAGGAGAGTTAGAATCTGAAATAATTTCCATTTAATTATAATTACCTATGTTCTATTTATTTTTTGTCGTTAAAAAATGAAACCAATAGATCTTGTTATCACGAGTAAAAAGATAGCTACCTTTCAAATGGTATGGATCAAGATCTCCACTACCAGCATCAATAGGAAATTCATCCAGCCCATCTTCGTCTATATAAATCCTAGGCTCAGACATTTCGCCCGGATTCTCGTATTCAAAAGGAAAGTGTTTTTCGGCAAAACTTTGTTTGTAATTTTTCAGAGCCTTTGAAAGAACTTTTTCATCTAACGGGGTGTTTCTGTTGCTTGTTATATATTCAGCTGTGAAAGGTGCTACTTTAGTTTTGGATTTACGAAAGTGTGCACCTAAGCGTTCTTCATCGGCGTACGCCATATTAGGTTCATTTTCACTAAGACCGACAGATAAAGACTTTTTTTCTTTATCAATAATTACACGCGGTTCAGAATTTTCATCTTTTAACGTTTTTGCCTCTTGTTCAGCTTGAATTCGTTCTCTAAATCCTGCAAAAGGCATTATGACGGGAGAATCCTCATCTCCACTCATCAAT
Source organism: Notodonta ziczac (assembly GCA_918843915.1). NCBI lineage: Eukaryota > Metazoa > Arthropoda > Insecta > Lepidoptera > Notodontidae > Notodonta > Notodonta ziczac. The sequence goes on along the minus strand of OU974043.1, from coordinate 9,141,986 downwards.
AACAAGTCTCGTAACTTATCGCTAGCAGTTTCGCTTCCAGGAAGCGGATCATCTTCTGTGACATCTGAATGCAACAATATCACATTATTAAATTATGAAGCAGATTTTTCACTTACCACTAGATTTTTGACTTACCTGTAGCTAAATATGGAGTTGGGTCATCATCAGGGGAGAACGGCGGGTTGTACACCTCGTTTGCAAAGTCCGAATCAGTTAATTGTGAGTTTGGTGTGAAGCGAACGTATGCTGTTTCATCTGGTTCAATCTGTATTATAAAATGTAATAAATATTGATTTCATTTATATATATGACCGCACCGACTTATCCCAAGAATGAAATCATTACGACAAGGTACTTACATTGGAATCGTCGGCTTCGTCAGCAGGTTCATCAGACTTTAAGTCGGGGTCTGCGAAGCGTTCGCATATTTTTTTGTTCACAGTAGATGGATCTCTAAAACCATAAGAAAATGTTATAAGTACATTTTCACATATTGATGATACATTATTGTAATTTTTTGCGTTTATACTAACACGTCCTGGCGTAGCGTGTAGAGCATCGCTTGCAGCACGCACTGCGTGTACGCGTGCTCCCAGCGGTAGCCGCGCTCCGCCAGCCGCTGCAGCTCTCCTTCGAACCACTGCAGTTGCTCCGAGCTCATATCATACCTGCACGGATAATCACGCTCTTATCCATAACAATGTGTGATGGTAATATGGTAGAGTCGTTTGATAAGTCAAGAATACCAACTCTTTGTTAATTAAATTGAAAATGGCTAAGGACGTCTTCAGCGCAAATAAATTAGTTTAATTAATCTTTGTGAGCATTTCATTCTTTGGCTCCACTTTTCACCCTCTCAATAAAAACAGCCTTAATTGCTTATGCCACAAAAAGGATAAGGAAAATCTATCAAGTCAGTGAACGTGAAAATGAAACCCGACATCGCTGCCAGGCCGATGGTGCGTGTTACCGGTTGTTAATTGGCAATGTTCGTTAACAGCTAGTAACAACGGTATATACCTTCTATAAACACCTATTTACCAAACAAAAAAAAACAACTTTAACATACATTATTCCACGTTAGATCACAAAATTCATCAGATAAATTTCGTACCTACCTACATAATATTGAGAGTTGAGTGGTATATTTTTTTTAACATTTGAATATGTCAAAAAGGAATACAATGAAAGATTGATCTAAAACACATAGGAGTTCATGCTGAATCTACTGTTGGACATGATTCAGAGATAGGTAGATGGATAGTACCGAACACGTGAAAATGATTATGTTTTCTGAAAAGCTACAAATAAGTAGATGCAGGCTTCGTTCAACTTACCGGTAAAGCGATCCATCATTCGGCTCTGCCTCGTAAATTGGTATGCACTTCCCAAACGCGAAGTCTAATAAAATAATAAGGCAATATTAAATAAGTACGCAGATTAAATTAAATTTAGTTAACTTCCTCATCATTTGATTCATGACTTATCATGTATAGATCTTAACGTCGTTACAGTTCCGTAAAACTCGAAGACACTTCCATTTATATTTAAGAAGGAATAGTTTGCATATACCCCTTACATCTTTATCCTCTCACACACACCAATCTCCCACACTCATATTCAGTTAAGTATCATAACTATCCTTATATAGGTAAGTAGTCCGTTTTTATTCAAAATTATTTCCTTGGATTTTAAAAGTCCCTTTAACTGAAACTCTTCTGTAGCATATAAGTAAGCGGCTTCCACGAGATGGACTCGTCCTCGTGCAGATGCCACAGGTACCTAAATCCTTAATCACTTTGCACAGTGCACAAATCCTTGAGAATTAAGTAATTTTAGAATTTATGTACCTACTTGTAAGCGAATCTTGTGGAAAATATTTTATTTTTTATTATTACATTAAAAAGTGTTTAAATTAATATTAAGACTCACCATCGTAGCACCACTCCACTCCCTCGGCACATAAAGATGCGCTGAACAAGCAACCTGACGACATTAAAACATTACACTAGAGGTACTTTAACGTTAAGCACTATCAATGAGGTAATGCCATTTGTTAACGCTAATTGCTAAGTCAAGGTTCTGTTATCCGACGAGAGCGGATGTTCGCTAATTAATTACATAACAGAGACATTTTGAAGTGGGATTAGACCCGCCACACACTCCCACCACCGTTACTCCTATAAGCCAGGTTCGATAGTGGGCTCCAACACAGTAATCGTGGTTGGACCCTCCCTCGATGTGTCCCCGGGGTAAAGTCAAATAAGATTGAGACATGCGTGGCATGCCAAAGAAAATCAAACCAATTTTCGAAAGATTATGACGCGCCAGAGTCGCGGATTATGGTCCAAATCCCCCTCAAATTTAGGAGAGGCCCATGAATAGGAGTGGGACATTTAAAAGGACAATATATTATTATTATTATGCGTACCTATGTTTCCATCGGCCTGCGAGGGCGCCAGCGCGGCAAATAACGCTAGCGCCCATAGGGCCTGCCGAATTGACAGGCGAACCATCACATCTGCACCAAAACATTATATCTATTGTTTTATTGTTTTAAGTTTAAGAGCAAGCGTCCATACATGGCAAACCTAGATTTAGCGCTACCCTTGTCGCTGTTATAACACCGCAGACCCCACGGGGACACCTGAGCCCCAATTACGCTAATTTAAAATTAAATTAAAAAATTGGTCATTAATTATTCATAAATTCTTCATCGTGAATCGTAATTTCAAAGTGGTCGAAATGTTGCTGGCCATTTTCAGCAATGATAGTATATCATCTATGAACAGTCCATTGGCCGCTTGGCCATACATCCTACTAATATTATAAATGTGAAAGTTTGTGAGTGTGGATGTATGTATGTATGTTTGTTACTCCTTCACGCAAAAACTACTGAACGGATTTGGATGAAATTTGGAACACAGATAGTTTATAACCGGGATTAACATATAGGATACTTTTTATCCCGATAATCCCGAAATTTTTGTTACGTTAAATACTACGCGGACGAAGTCGGGGGGCACAGCTAGTTTTTAATATAACTAAAATTGTAAATTTTAAAAACCCCCTATGCAACGACTTTTTAAACAACAAAAGAGCTGATAATTTTCAAACGGCTGAACTGATTTTTATGAAACATAGCTAACAACCCTCTCGATCAGAATACCTTAATACCAAAAAAATAAACAAAAAAAATAGGTTCATGCGTTTGAGCGTTACGATGCCACAGACAGACACACAGATGCACATGTTAAACTTATAACATCCCCCTTCGTCGGGGGTTAATTAAAAATTGGTATTAAAATTAGCGTACTGGTGGCCCTGTCTCTCATGCCAATGGTATCCTTCTTTTTCTTCCTATATGAGATTGGTAGCCAACTCTATGCTAAAGTGACTAAGCAATTAAGCGTTAAAAATTCCCAGGAAAATGGTTTATATTTTCTACCTTTGGTTGTTTTCAAGTTAACAAAAATACGTAGGTAAAGTAAGTACGTATTTAATTTATGACAATAGGTAAGTTTACCTTCACAGTAACAGGCAATCAAGTAAAATAAACAAAAGGTCTCGGATATTCCATCTTTGTTTCGTGAATGCGACCCAAATAGCCTGAATTAATACCTCGGTGTACGGGTGGGGGGAGGGGGGCACGTCTTTGTTTTCCTAATACATAGAACCACTTTACGGTTTCGGTTAATAAGTACTTGATCACTGAGAACAAAATCAATATCAACTGGAAGCCTTACCTACCTAAGGAGGTGGTTGTTCTTGTTAGACATTGGTGGTTGGTACTTACTCAAGCATGATTAATAATTGTAAATATCGCTAGACTACCACCAGTGGCGGATTTACAAATTTCCAAGGCTGTAAAGGCTGTAAAGGCTGTAAAGTTTTTGCCGCCCTTGCCTCTACAATTGTCATTTTAGATTATTTTTACAATCCAAAAATTTCGTTGAAATTGCACGTGAAATAGTCATCGGGAAAATTTGTTGCAGAGTTCTTCTATCTGTAATACCTCAGAAAACCGTCATGCAGAAATCTTTTTGATTTCTATAAGGTAGAAAATAAAATCGGTCCCCAAATTTTCCGCCCCAAAAATCAGCCGCCCTAGGCTCCAGCCTGCTCAGCCAGCTGGTAAATCCGCCACTGACTACCTCATCAAGTGTTTGATCCTAAAGTACCTAAGCATCGCTTACATTATTTATTTATTGGATGACTAATACCCAGTAACTGACATCATTAAAAAATATCCAATAGAATTTAGACCGAAACATTCAAAAACCCACAACAAAGGAGTTAAATTTGAACACTATAAATTATTAAAAAAGTAATTCCAAGCTAATGGCCTATCTTCACTAATAAGAGGGATATACAAAAGGAAAATAACTAAAGCTTTTAGTTAGTGGCAATATGGATTTTCAATATTAAATGTCCATTAACCATACAATAGCCTTTTCAATCAATGCCCGCCATTACCAACGCCCGTAGGAATCTTATCAAAAACGTCTTTGAATCCCCAGACAATAGGTGAGCAAACAAAAACAATGCCACTACTGCGCAGATAGGGCTCAGTTTCTAAATGATTCTGTAGAAGATAAATAAATATCGCCAGACAAACACACCAACTGTATGGTCCCAAACTAAGCAACGCTTGTACTATGGGTACCGTACAATGGACTGGGGGCGATCCCAGTCACCCAGACCAGGGTAAATTACGAGAAGGCCATTTCCGAAATTTACCTTGACGGAAATCGAACCCCCGACCACCCGGTGTAGCCGAGCGGCCTACGCTAGAACCACTGCGCCAAGCGGTCGTCATAGATGATAATTGCTTTTGTGTGGTTGACTGACGCCTAGGGTGCTATAGCTGCTACGCCCAATCTATCTATATCTAAATATATATAATTCAAAGGTGACTGACTGACTGACATAGTGATTTATCAACGCACCGCCCAAACCACTGGGCTGAAATTTGGCATGCAGGTAGATGTTATGACGTAGGCATCCGCTAAGAAAGCATTTTGATTAATTCTATCCCAAGGGGATAAAATAGGGGATGAAAGTTTGTATGAAACTTTGTCAATTTTAAACCGATCGGGCTGAGACTTTGCATGCATAAAGCTACTATGATGTAGGCAGGGATTTTGAAGGATTTTGAGATGCAGGCTGTATAAAGTAAATTTTTTGTTAAGTTAAATTCCACGCGGACGAAGTTGCGGGCTCAGCTAGTATTTTATAAACTTCTAACGCCAATCAATTTGCACGGAACTACCTGTGCACGGAATTATAAACACGTAGATTGGGTATCAGGTTCCTATGCTAGTTGTTGGCCGCTCTCACCAACCACTACAATTGTCTGTTCCTCTGTTATTTTTACTATTCAACAATTTCGCTTAAATTGCACAAGCAATAGTTTGTGGGAGTGTCTAAGGGAATCAAAACTCAATGATAAGGCGGTATAATGCACTTACTACTTACTAATAATGTACATTCGGTAAACGTAATTCAATAATCTCTATTGCGCTTACAAATAGTTAAACAATAATTACTTTTGCCGCCAGTTTGTGCCTAAATATGCCGCCTCGAGCCTATGCAGCCTGCTGGTTAATCCGCCACTGGCCGGATCAGGGTCCAATAAATACTTATCTAAACCAATTAACACAACGATAGCTCCACGAGTGTATGTTTACGTTTGTCAGGAGCCGTCAGTCGGTAGCGTCTACGAAAAATATTTGTACTATTTACCAAAACAATAAGTAGGTACCTATTACTTTTATTTAGTCATACAAAACTGGTAATACTGTCCTGAATGTACAAGCTTGTAAGTCTCCAAAGTTTAGTCTGGTTACCCAAAGAAACCCGAATTTAATATGAACCACCAAATAATTGAATTTTGGATATAGCATTACTAGCAGGGTACAAGATTTGGAAAGAGTAAACTATATACCTACGTGTCTGGTACCTACCTTACCTTAAGATATCATCTTTGGTACCTACCTATGCAAAGAGCTGTAATAATAGGTACCACCAACAGAGGGCGGTGCGGTGAGGTTATTACGCTGAAGGTACACCTACATTTATACCGCCGCATAGGTAGTGCATATGTCGCAGCCAACTAGCTTAATTCGCCGTTCAATTAACAGCCTAGGCACTTTACTAAACAGCGCCGTTCAACTAGTGGCCTGAATGATATTCAGCCATTTGATCAAACAGCTACGCAAATGACTTGGATCGATGACGTTTAATTACTTGCCTAGCCTGTTCATTTCGATCTAGTTCCACTTTCTGCCACCTAGCGCCACTCACCAAACTGTCAATATGGGGTCGGCAAAAAACAACTTTGATGGAATAATTTTATTAGGTACTTGGGTATTTTACAAAATTGTTTAGATCCACCGAATCTACTTGCTAGGTGGGATTTCTGTGGGGTCATAAAAAAGAAACCTTAACCTAAACCCATCCGGATCGCTCTGCTTGGGTAGTATTTTGTAAAAGTTTTGTAGTACTTAAATGTCAAACAGTTGCCTGAGCATTAGCCAGCCAGTTTATTAAATCATTTAGGCCGCTTGTTGAATGGCGAATTTAGCTAGTTGGCTGCGACATTTACCTACATTATATTATAGGCGTGAAAGGTACACAGGGTAGGTACTCTTACAGGTAAACATAAATTGGAGAATTAAATTGAATGTAGGTACCTCTTACCCACCTATGTAATGGAAAAGGTCGCGCGTGGGACGGTGACGCATAGCAGTGCCTGAAACTTTAACTAATCTAATATGGATGGATAGCGCTCTGTAGACGTTGACAGAAGATATATTGCTACCTTTAGATAGATGCAATCTTAAATGTAACTACATACCTATGCATGCGATATTTAATACATTTAGAAAAGTAAGAAGGTACCTAAGTACCTAAATGATTAATGTGGCTGGGTAATTACGCACGTAAAAAATATTAAATACTTAAATTAGCTTTTACTATAGTTATTAAAGTGGGTAAGGTCGGTGGCTACCTATAGGTACACGTTATCAAAATCTCAAGAAATTTCACTATAGGTAGTAGGTACCTAGCTACATACTTAGGCATATAACATTTATGTAGTATAGGTACTTATGTAAATAAGCAGGTGAACCCGATACATCATTTATTTGTGGAATTAGGCAATTTAATAAATAAGAAGAGATCAACCCCATCAAACATCCACACTCTCTTATCACCAGTCCGCCGTCATGTAATTAGGTACGTAGGAGGTAGGTACCTATAGAACATAAAATAATTTACTTATTGACTTTTGTTTGGGTAAGAGTACCTACAACCTATGTATAAAATCGAAATGTGCTGATCATGTAATGTGCTATAGCTGTTAAGTAGGTACCTATATCGCCTCCACTGACGTAGGCACTCATGCCCCTTGCCTCCCACGCGAACTGTATCAAGATGGAATTTATATTAGCTCGGGTCTGAATTTATTGCACGTAAACTATTGCTACGACTATTACATGATAGGAACAATGCGTTAGCTTTATCATACAGCTAGTACGGATGGCCTATCTGACGCTCGAGCCTCTAATCGCTGAAAGTCAATAACGCTACATCGATCCCTTTGTAAAGCATGCAAGATTATTTCACAGAACAGTATACAAAAGCCCTTTTAGCAAACCTTAGAGTATTACCCGAGCTTTTAGTTGATAAACAAACATGCACAGCACTTAATGAATTGTTATGAGATGTGTAACAGGTTTCCCGTTAACACGCAATGGCGATTGAAAACCGCGGCGGGGCCGAGCGCCATCGCAGACACCCTTACTTCTAATAGGCAATGATGGTACGCACCGTTTAGAACGACCGATGACACCGGAACATATCCGAGATACAGCCGATGCACTTAGCTCCCTCACAGTGGACACTGAGTCGGGTTGAGCGGGGTCGGCGGCGGTGGCGGAGCCAGCTGAGTACCGGCACAGCGAGCCTGCGCAGTCCGCTGTATCGATCCGCACGCCCATTCACGTGCTCCCACTTCGCCGCCTACATAACGACGCGCCGACCGACGTTACACACCAATCATCATTAGATAATGCGATATTAGCACCGGACTCTCGGAGCTTCCACACTCCAACCTCACTGATGCGATCGCCAATAAAGCGTTAATGCTTACCCTAAAACTGCCACTAGCAATATATCAGCTCTTATGTATTACTGCACTACTGGTACTCTCGTAAATAGAGTAGACACCTCTATTATACGTAGTTATTACTGTATAAGGGGACAGAAGCGCCCACGCTGTAAGTTATCGCGAGCAGCGCCGTGCATGCAAATGACATTGTTACGATAACACGCCAGCGATGTCGGGTAATGTTTTTACAAAACAATGGGGTATATCGATGAGCCGTGAAATGACTTGAAACTTAGCAACAATGAGGTTTTGATAATGGATAAAATACATACGTTTTCGCGACATGAAATTTGATTAAGAAGTTTTAAAGCAAGGGACAATTGTTTAATAGCTTTGTCTAATATTAGAACCTTTGGAAATTATATTTTTCGTTTACGGCACTTAATTAGTGGATTATCCATAAGATATAAGAATTTTAGCTACAACTATCCTACTAATATTATAAATGTGAAAGTTTGTGAGTGTGGATGTATGTATGTATGTATGTATGTTTGTTACTCCTTCACGCAAAATCTACTGAACGGATTTGGATGAAATTTGGAACACAGATAGTTTATAACCGGGATTAACATATAGGATACTTTTTTCCCGATAATCCCGAAATTTTTGTTACGTTAAATACTACGCGGAAGAAGTCCGTGGGCACAGCTAGTTCTAAATATACGGGAGCGTGTACTTACCTACTGACGACTTCGCCTAACCCAGACCTAATGACGTCACAAAACACAACTCGCGTCGCAATGATAATTAAACATCTCGAAAACTATTGTATATATTGAAATCATACATAGGTACAACGCATTTTTTATTTTAAAAAAAACTGTGAGCTAAACAGAAATAATCATGCATACTCCCTATTATTGTGAATTTATAAATACAAGCGTTGTACTAGACTTTTTAGTCTCTACCTATGTTTAGTACCTACCTACCCATGGAATAGTTATAAAAGCAAAATGTACCTATTTAAACAAAATATTCCATTACTTAATATTTACTTACCCTTCGTATACCTCCATGTTATAGGTTTTATTTATTCAATACTAGTTTCTGCCCTCGACTTCGTCCGCGTAGACTTAAGTAAAGTGTATTCTATGTGTTAATCCAGGTTATAAACTATCTGTGTTCCAAATCCGTTCAGTAGTTTTTGCGTGAAAGAGTAACAAACATATCCACACTCACAAACTTTCGCATTTATAATATTACTAGCTGTGCCCCCCGACTTCGTCCGCGCAGTATTTAACGTAACAAACAATTCGGGATTATCGGGATAAAAAGTATCCTATATGTTAATCCCGGTTATAAACTATCTGTGTTCCAAATTTCATCCAAATCCGTTCAGTAGTTTTTGCGTGAAGGAGTAACAAACATACATACATACATCCACACTCACAAACTTTCACATTTATAATATTAAGTAGGATATTATATTATAGTAGGATCATTTTACCCTTTACAAAACTTACGCGTTTGTTCTAGGCGTTCTAAATATTAGATAGGCAAAGCAATAGATGTGCGTTCACATTGCGGCCGCCCGCGCCCCGTCACGTGTCCCAGACAGAGAATTGTGTTAGTGCCGCGCCGCTATGCTGGTCGAATGGAATTCTATAAAATATTTGATTGCCGTATAACTTACGTATACCTAATACTCACTCCTGTTTTATTAATAAATAATTAAATTACTATACCATGGCCAACAAGAAGGATTACGAAAATCAAAAGATTATTGTCAATTAACATTTTTTTTTTTCAGAACCACGAATTAATGAAATAGCCGCCCGAATGTTGGCTAGCCCGGGTTTCCCGCCTTGAACTCGTAAGAACATTGTTGGCATTTCGATTTCGTATCGCATCTCGTTGACGGTACTACATAAATTACGTTTTAAACCCTGTGTACTTACTTATCGTAACGGGTAAAATAAATAAATAGCCTTTGCATTTCTGTAGATGTCGTAAAAGGTAACTGAGGCGAGGTGAGGTGATGGACTCATTCAAGCTACGCGTGCTGCTGATTGTAGGATTTTCTTAAATAAGTCTGTATATGTACCTAACCATGAAACATGAAGTAGGTAACTACTTAATTTACTAACTTAATTAAACTACTTAATCAGCTGTTTTCAAATGCCTGAAGACATGACTACTGTGGTTTGGTGTATAATAAAACAACATATTTAAGATGCTATCAATTTGTTTTATTAGTGCGTTACAAATATACACGCTTTAGAATGCGAAGCTTATTTACAGTCAAACTGTACATTTATACAGATTGTTTAACCACACTTCAATATGACTACGTGTCGTATGCATGCGTAAAAGCTTACAACAGGCGCCGCCGCCTCAGCAGCGCTTATAGGCGCCGACCTGGGTCGGTAATATGCGTCCCAGTGTCCATACTCCGATCCGAACCAGCGTTGATAAGCGCCAACAAGTTACGATCTGTAGTAGCCCATATTATCTGCGTAGTTCGCAATATACTTATATTTTGAAAATGTACACGCCACGCAGACAGACTTATCTAATTTGACCGGGCGCTTACACACGCTAGTAAGTCGACCCCTGTTGCAAGCTTACTACGTGAATTCAACCATTTTAATTACCTTCACTGTCCTAAACGACACAGATAAAGATTTCCCAAAGTGACGCACGAGTGCAGCAAGCAACCATTTTCTTTGCGCCGAAGGTACCATACAAAATTGTATGAAAATCGAGATGACCTTTGGAGGCTTGCGCCAACGGCAGGGATCCCTTTCACAGTCCCGTCAGTTTGGGATTGGAAAGGACGGTCAACATAGCATTAGCCTTTGGATATGGTTTGTCTAATGCAGATATAATCGTAGATCCGATTCATTAATCTATTAACCTGCCTGCATTTTACAGGCTCAATCTGGCATCAATCTTACCAAGGTCTCGGATTGAACTCATCACTAATAAATCTTCTAATGGCCCTCTCAATTAGAGACACGATCAGTCGAGCAACAGATCAGTGTATCGTTTGTCCAGTCTATGCTGTATTTCACTCTTAATTATAAATAAAATTGCAATTGCATTGTTTAAGTTAAGGGACGAGGATCATATCATAGATCTCTTCATTGATCTAATCTTGTCAAATGAAGTTACATTATTACAAAGATGAATGATAGAGATTACTTGTAATATCGTCAGTCGGTTCCTTATTAGATACGTGTTAAAATACCAATTAATACTTGGAAAAATTAAACTATTATGAAGATCACATAATTTTTATTACTACGCCAGATCTAATGGTCATAATCATGAGTCATGTGCCTCAACACAATTATAAATCTATTTCTATCTATGGTGGGAAGGTTTGAATATCATATCAAACACATTTTCGTAATTACTGGTTAGCCGATCAACATACTCTTTAGGTGGAAACTTACACTTTTAAGAACCTCAGAAAAAACAGGTTACTATATGTATGTAGGTACTGTCAGCGTTCATGAGTTCAGTAGATGTAGATGGCTAAAGATCGTGTTACTGTGAACATACTGCTTAGAATTGATTTAGATTGCTACTGGACTTATGAACGCCACTGTACATACTTGAGAGGTTTTTTTATAAATGTGCCAATGCAAATATGTGCACCACTGTACTTTGCGCATAATGAAATTAACAACACACTTAGATAAAAGCAATACATTTCTGACAACACCCGGCGTAGCGAGGCAAGCTTAATTAAATTTCGAAACGAATCAATAATGAGACATATAATTGACTTAAACGTGACAGAAAGTCGAAATAAACTAACAGGTACATAGCGGTGAGGCACCGTGATGTTAATGAGTAGTGGCTTAACTAAATAAATAGCACAGTATAAAAATCGCCGTTTTTGCACTGGCCGACACGGCTATTGATAAACATTCGCAGCTATACAATAAATAAATACCTACCATAAAAAAGCCTAATTATTTTTATTATTAATACTATATTATAGTTCAAAACTAGCAATGCTTGCCTCAAGAACTGGGAGTAGCCCGATAAGACAATGGCCAAGGCTCATAAAAATAAAAATAAACATTTTCTGAAACATTCAAATTTAGTGAACTAACTACGGCGACCCAACCGAAGCCGCCTATTCTCATATTGTGTAATACTATGTCATATTATGCTATGATCAAGACTATTTGCCGTACAGTGCAGAAACGTTTACTGACGTTTAATAAGCGTCAATAGCCTAGTGGTTAGAAGGGCTGGCGTCGTAGCTGAGAGGTTCCGGGTTCGATCCCCATCCTGGCCATTAAACTATTGACGTGACCCCACTCCTAGCATAAGCATTAGCTTAGTTGGAGAGGGTTAAAGGGAATACTAGTAATGTGATAAACACACATTGCTAGTAATCTTTAAAAAAAAAAAAAACTAAATCATAGTTACACTGTCAAACTCTCATTTTACTTGCTGAGTAATGTATTGCAACCTTTGATAAAAGAAATTGTAACTATAACATGCTTGAATGTTGTTATTCACGTATAATGTAGAAATACTCAGTAGAGTATAAAGAAACAAGTAAAAAAATGAGTAAAAATCATGACACGACAAGAAAAATTGTAAGCACTGCACATTTTTAATGTTTTTTTCTAAAAAAATTAAAGTTATTATCACTACAAAAATAAGTAAACTGCATAAGAAACTAAATAGATTTTAAGAGTTATTTTCATAAAATCTTTTTAATGTACATAACATACATATTTACAATTCACTTGTATTTTTCTTTCACTTCAATACCGTACGGATTATGCGTTATATCGTAGCCCTAATTCTGTTTCCGAGACTAGAACATAAATAACGTATGAAATTTAAATGTACACCAAAAAATAATTATCATCTTTAAAACATTGTAAATCACTGCAAAACTAACACTCCGTGTTATAATTAGAAAAATATTGTGTAAACACTAATTTAAACATAGTTTGATTTTACTAACTAATAGTAAGGGCTTAAAGAGGGAACGTGATAAATGTTATCGATAGTCAGTTCACTTCACATTATCGCGTGAATTATTGCAAACTAGCTGTGCCCCCCGACTTCGTCCGCGTAGTATTTTTAACGTAACTAAAATTTCGGGATTATCGGGATAAAAAGTATCCTATATGTTAATCCCGGTTATAAACTATCTGTGTTCCAAATTTCATCCAAATCCGTTCAGTAGTTTTTGCGTGAAGGAGTAACAAACATACATACATCCACATGCACAAACTTTCACATTTATAATATTAGTAGGATTGACTCATATGTTAGTACTGTCAAGAGTCACCGCTCGCATCTTCGTGAAAAAGACGAACTATACCAGTGGTTGTTGGCAAAACAGTCGGCGCCAGTCTATTGTAAAATTATCGAAATAACATTATCCAATTGCTCCGTCTAACGATCGATATAAATTTTGTAGATTCTCAGTTGCCTTTGTAGCTGCGTATCAACTAAAATGTAAATTTATTCGAGTTAATATTATAATTTACTTTACACTTCTACTTACTGTAATAATATAAATGATGTCCTCGATGCATTCTCTCCAGTCGATCTTCGAAATGCCATCAGTCTTTAATAAATTGACATTTCAAAAGACACCAACTAGTGCTATGATATATAACATTTAAAAATTAAGATTTGCTAGTACTAACGTTTAATCATGATAAATCATCACATACTATGTTGTTTTCGCAAGGAGAAAATATAATTCAATAAAATTTCACGTTTGTTATCAGATCATTTGTCTAAAATTTCCATCTCTGAAGTATGACGTCATAACCGTGTGGTTTTAGCAAACTTTATTAGCCAATAGCTCCGAATTAATGTATGAAGCATTTTTGATAAATGATTGCACAGTATGTTAAAAAGAAATGTCAATGTTAGTCATCATCCTCATAACAGCAGAATGTATAAACAGAATCCGCATGCTGTAAGAGTTGCCTTTTGAAATGTCAAATAATTCGTAATCTCCATTCTTTACTAATTTAAAGGCACAAAGATAATATCTCAAAGGTTGGTAACTTAAAGTCACATAATCCTGGCTAATCTCTGTAAATTGCTACGTAATTAAATTGAAACAGCGGCTACTTGGGCTGGGAGGGTCGCGGCGGCGCGGGCCTGTGCGGGCGCGGCGCCTCCTCGTACACCTCGTCGTACAAGCACGCGTTGGAGTACACCGGCGCCGCGCTGTACACGCCGCGCGCCGGCGAGCCTATCTCACTGTACAAATTACTCATCGAGTCGTTCACTTCGTCGTACACCACCCGGGACGACGAAGCGACATTCGCACCATAATCACCAGAATACGAGGAATAATTATTGAAATCCACATTCTGATATTTAAAAGCGGAATAATTCTTGGAATTCTCCAAATTATCGCTGAAATTCTTCAACTTCTCAGCCTCGTCCTCGTACTGCGGCACGTAGATGTTCTTCTCGTAGTCCCTGCTCGTGTTGGCTTTGCACGGCGTCGACAGCTTCGTGTAATAGTCCTTCGTTTCTAATATGAACTGTTGTTGCGCCGGATTCGCGTCGTACGTTTTATAAACGGGTATGTCGCGGTACCTGTCGTCGGCGCCGTTATTAGGAGCCGTCGAAGATGCCGACGGCACGTCGTTGTAAATGCTATTCGCGTATAGGTTGTCGTTATTCGTGTTCTTAGATCTGAGGTTCAGAGATTCTGATATTCTGTCGTCCAGCGACATGTGGGCTAGTGACGCGGCGACGCTCGGCTCGTTCCGTTCCATAGAGAGAGCGTTCGCGTACGTCGACTCGGGGAGTGTTCCGTACGCGGAATTATTTGTATTCGTCCGACTAGCTACCAAAGAGTTATTGTAAATGTGCGATGCGTCCGCGCCGACGGACATCGCGTAGTTGTTACTAGAGTATCTGTGAGATTCTTGGTGAGTTGACTGGTTGATATTAGATTCATCTGTTTGTATATCGTAATTTGTTGTTCGCGTTTCGGGCGTTTGTTGGTTCGCAGGCCAGTACTGAGACGTGTCGAAGGGGTCGGGCGGAGCGGCGGCGGCATATGGGTTACTGGATATAGAGGTCGCTAGGTTGTCTAGTGATTTAGCACCATAGATATTTGCAAACCCCTGACTATTGTTTACACTTGCCGAAAATGCGGGTAGGCTCTCTATACTCTGCGCGCCCCAATCAGAGTCCAATCCTGAATGAAATGAAATGCGAAATAAATCTTATGTTTACAAAGTTAAGGAAACTCCTATTACAGTTCATTAATCACGACTTACCGACTTCGGGAACGTCTATCGGTTCATCTAGGATAGACACGTTGTTCGGGTTGACCGGCTTCTTGGACGGCGACCCTAGTCTCGTCGAGGGCGGCAGATCCAGGTCGATCAATAAATCTTCCCTTACTGAAATAAAATATAAATAAATAAATATCGCCAGACGAACACAACAACTGCATGGTCCCAAACTAAGCAATGCTTGTACTATGGGTACCCTACAATGGACTGGGGGCGATCCTAGTGACACCCAACCCAGGGTAAATTACGAAAAGGCCATTTCCGAAATTTGCCCCGGCGGGAATCGAACCCGCAACCACCCGGTGCAGTGAGCCGAGCGGCCTTCGCTCGAACCACTACGCCAAGCGGTCGTAAATGTCTTCATAGTTTAGTTAGGCTATACCAGCAAGCTTACATGCTAGTATCGGTGACCGGTCTAAATGCCGATCGAACGATTTAATTTTGCCATACATTTTACAGTAGCGCCTCTAGTGTAAACATTCGGTTCACGTAGTATTAGGGGACAACGTACTTCAAATCAAACAGGCATGAAAATTAACAAAACATTAAAATATATCTTCAGACAGAGTTGTAACAATTTTTATGTTATTTTTCATTACTCATACTCTGAAAGTAGGTCTGAAGTTGCCTGAGAAGCGGGTTGAAAGTAATACTTTTCAGGCCCGGGAGTTTCGCTTTCAACTGACAGCTGTCAAATTATAAAAAAAAAAACTAGTTCCATTTTCACATTTCTATGGAACCATGTTCAAACTTTTTCTACAGTCACTCAATTACAGCACGATGTAAAATTGAAATAACATAAAGTTAAGTATTAATTCAAGAATATATTTTTTTAAATGACTTAATTATAATTTAGTTTCAACAATTTCTTTAAAAAAAACATAGATTTGGGCAAAATATTTAAAGATGAAAATGAAAAATAATGGCTAAATAATGAAGTTGGCCGGCCAACGAACAAAAAAACAAAATAGGCGACAATCCGATTTTTTTTTTGGAGTTCTAGATTATTGTTTATACTTCCTTGTATTATTTCTTTAGCCAATTCCCGTTTTTATTTTTATTTTCCTTGTATTCGTAATGAAAAGCACAGTGTTTACCTCGGGTGAAAGATTTATTTTGTCCCTCGAACTATTAGCGCCCTCGCTACGCTCGGGCGCCAAACCCCGTCTCGGGACAAAATAAGTAACTTTCACCACTCATGTAACAATGTACTATTTTAGTAGGTATGTAGTTTAAATGTAGTGTTATAATACTTAGGTATAAAATATTATCATCATCAGCCTATGCTAGTCCACTGCTGGACATAGGCCTCCCCTAATGAGCGCCACAGCGCCCTGTCTTTAGCTTGCCGCATCCAGCATTCAGCCTTTCGCAGATCGTCATCCCACCATAAAATATTATATTTTGAAAAAAACGTGATGTCACAAAATTTGGAACCCCTCCCCACCTTGTCACACAATTTCACACTTCGTCGACCCCCTCCCTCGCCCTTAACGTGTGACGTAATTTATATGGACCCTTACGTTCCATTACCTTGGTTCAAGCTTTTAGAATACGCATCCCTCGCGGTTCTGGCGGCCCTGTCGTTGACGAGCTTGTTGTAGTTGAAGTGCTTGCTGCCGGTGTTGCCGCCGCGCGTGGACGGCGCCTGCGCGGCCTCCACCGTGCGGCGCCGCCGCAGCACCACGCCGCCCGAGTCCGCCGCGCGCCCGGGCTCCGGGGACCGGGGAGACTCCACTGTATACATTACAGATATAAATTTACATAGATAACGCATGTACTTCACGTGTACGAAACCCCGACCAAGCGTCGAGGTTGGTCGCCGCTAACTTACAGTCCGCGCGAACACAGATATAAAAAAGAGTATGAGCGAGATAATCACTCGAGAGAATCGTAGCGGGCGGAGGGGCATCAGCGGCATTGGTGTCTTTGAATCGGTTTGGATTTCCCGTCACAGTGGGTGTTAAAAAAAAAACTTGCGCTATCTATGTAAATCTATATCTGTGACACAGTCCGTATACGAGCTGTAATCAATCGGCTACAGCTTGGCTCTGCCACCATTGATAGCCAACAAAATTGTATCATAATCCCTATTTGTATCTTTCTAACGTCAAGGGATATTGTAATGTGAACACAACCCTATTTCTGTACAGTTTCCTTTCAAAGATACGTACTCTACACAAGTAATGGTGAGAATCGATATTAATATAACAATTGGGTGTGATATGTTTGCGCAGGCGCCGGTCACGTGTTGGATGTCTGTGTCACAGTACCCGATAAACTAGTGGTTAGTCATAGATTAGCGATTTCATATGCTAAACGCGTCATGGGTTATAGTAAATACACAATGAGTACACATTTCATTAGCAGTAAATGCAAGGTGACTTGGTACATGCGTTTTATTTTGATATTAATTTTATTATTATAATGATACCAACTTAAATAAAATGCAGGAACCCAATAAGACTTAGGTTGTAAAGACCTATTAATTTTATTTTATTCATGCAATTAATTTAGTGGTTTCTAAACTTTGTACGTCTTTTTTAAAAGTACTTTAAGAAAAACCAATAGAACCTAAAATTACAAAATGATATGTCAGAAGCGTACTCAAGACCGATCTTAGACCTGAGATTGCTTTATTAATACGATCCTTATATTATGAGATCTATTTCTAATGCCTAAGCTACCCGCATGCCTAAAGTATCAAAGTAATTCAAAACAACACTCCATTAGGACTAAAATCAAGTGAAATGTATTGCGGGGTCAAATATCACTGGCATAATTTCGCCGTATCGCAGTGTACCTCTGCTTCCCCCACGGGGAATACAAGCGTAATGGTGTATGAAACTTCCTTCATTAGACATACGCGCGGCACTCGTCGCACGCGCAGCTAATAATGGTACAATTAAACGCCATGGCTCGGGTTACGGTACAATGCGTAATAAATTAATATCATGACTTGTGTTACAACCAGCCCGGTCTTCGTGGAGTTACGTTCCTTGGCGAAAGTAAAAGTATAACGCCCATTTGATTACAGCATGCAACATAAAAGTGAATGCGCGAATTATTAATTAATCTAGGTTAAGGAAATTATCTTTTATTTATCCAGTTTATTTTATTTTAATAGTGATAAATAATATTATTTTAATATTTATTGACTTAGGCGTTACATTGCGGTAATCCATTGCAAAGTAATTTGGAAGAAGGACCCACCACTCACCCTCGGCCTGTTAATCTTCTAAGGAATAAACCGTGACAAGTTGATCTATAATAGAAGAGACCAACCAGACCTAACTCCGTTAATCAAGAGACATAATTGACAGGGACGCTTATAATAAGCCATTTCCGGCGGAACAAACAGAACTAAAAGCTTTTTGGCTTATCAAGGACAAGATAAGAAGTATGTAGTAAATTCTATAAATACCTAACGCTTCAAGGAATATTGGTGTTGTTTTTTTTATTTTATAATATATGGCAACATTGGTGTGGATGCTTTGGTAGGGATTAGTGCGCCACTCGCTTATATAATAAGCAAATTACGAAAATATTAATTTCAAAATTTGTACTGAACGAATGAGACCACTCAATTAGTAAGCCCAGCCGAGCCTATAATCAGAGCACTGGTTCAGGCAACAAATACCTATAGCGCACTGTAATATGGCATCAAAACTATTTATAGACATACATAATCATAATACAAATATACGCACCTCTTTGAACTGGTGATAATGTTTGAGATTTCTTGGTACTCTGGACATTTTTGTTTTTTCCTGTAGCTAATATTGAACTGTAAACATAAAAAATTTATCAATAAGACACTTTGCGTTGGAAGTACGCCATAGCCAATACTGAGACTTCTGGAGATCCAACTTTAAAATTTGAAATAAAAAATAATACTTAAATCGAAAGTATTTCTTGTTCTTACCTCGGGAATAGCCCGACTTCCAGGGACCGTTGGTTCTGGCCTTTCCACCAGTGGAGTTCAGGTCTCTTGTCTATGAGTATGATGGCGTCACCCGCGTCTATGGTCATCTGACCTTGCCGCCTATAACTGTTGAATAGAAAGTTATTATGGATCACGTGTATGGCGCTCTTATATCATGGCACTGTTACTGTGAGAAATTATAACAATGACTTGTATAATGTATACCCAACTTTGAAATATTAAATTAGTTTGCATGTAAAGTAAAAGTTTACACAGTCATTGGCAAAATAAATAATAGCGGTAACTTACAAAAACGATAGTCGAATGTGTAAGTCGATACTTAAATTTTTAATCTATACAAATAATTAAAATTGGAGTGTCTATTTGTAATATCAAAATAACACCTTTTCACTAAATGCATATGAAAGTACATACGACACCTATAACAAAAAAGGGGTTTTTTTGTTAAGTTAAATTCCACGCGTACGAAGGCGCGGGCTCAGCTAGTGTATCAATATTTTTGTCTGGCACGTAAAATGAAAACTAAAAGACACGGCCGGAATTTGTAGGTATAGTATAGATCTGTGGTCTAAGTCCTGAGAGCGATCTTGAGCACGCGTTTGACATGACCTTTTGTACTGGAATGACATAAGGATGACATTTTCAAGATCGCTCTGACTTGAGATCGATATATTAATATTAGTAATAAATTGGGGGCATTGTGTACCTCACAATAATCAATAAATTTAATTTGACGTTATAGTGGTTTTTAAGTAGGTGAAAATATGGGGGCGCTAAAAAAAATGTATTCTCAAAGTGGGCAGTATACAAAATAAGTTTGGGAACCTCTGTGTTAGATGGATGGTGCATAGGAAAATCATACCTAAGAGCGGCAATCGCAGTTTCAAACTTGTTCGTCTCCATGTACCGCTGTATGCCGGCGAAGGTGGGTCGTTCCTTGGGGTTGAGGTCCCAGCACTGCATCATCAGCATGTACACGTCGGGCGGGCACGCGCCCGGCGCCGCCAGCCGCTGCCCTTCGCGCATTATTAGCCGCAGTATTTCGGAACCGTTCAAGCCTGAAGGAGGTCAAGGGATTTCAATTAAAAGTTAGCTATTTATAAGTGATACATTTATCAGCTGTTAATAATTGCTATGAATGAAGGGACCGGCATCTAATATTGTGAATGAAGGAAAAGGAAAACGGAAATATTATTGTTATTTATCAATGGTTGTAAAAGTGAAATCATCATTTTTTTTTAGTAATAATAAAAAAGGTCTTTAAAAGATCCTCCAAATAATGATTGTTTTTTTTTCTTTTAATATATTCGTTTCATGCTGCATTCTTAATTACTACATTAGGACCACATTCTACAGAAATTTCAATTTTTAGTTATAACTCTTTTCTTATTTTAGATTAAGATTAATTTAATAAAACAAAATAAAAGGGGGGGCCTTTACCCAGCAGTAGGTCATAAAATAGGTTACAAACAAAAAGAGTAAAACGCCTAATGGTACCTATCCAAGGTTCCTCGCCGAACGTAAACATCTCCCAGAGCGCCACGGCGAACATCCAGACGTCGGATGCGTGCGAGAACTGGCGGCTGCGCAGCGACTCGGGCGCGCACCACGGGAACGGCACGCGCCGCCGCTCGCTCATCACGTAGCAGTCGTCCGCGTCGGGCAGCGCGCGCATCAACCCAAAGTCACCTATCTTAACCTGTCGAAATATACCGCCCATTAACACAGACTATATATTGTCGAACCTCCCTTTATTAATATTTTAATGTAACACAATGACAATAGTATTTGCATGTGTCACCTATTCCCTTTTGTATGTGTTATTTTGTGTTGTTCAAGATAGTTACAACATTAACCAGCCAATCTCCACTTTGGAAAAAACACGAATTGTTCAATCAATCCCCATTATGTCTCTTGTGCTATATCAACATTGGCAGAATCACATTGGGCCTGACTCAATGGCGAGAGGCCATTCATAAAAAAAAAAAGAAACACAGACTATTGTCACCTGTCCATAAATAAAATTGCTTCATAAAGCTGTTATAGTTGCCATACCTATGTTCACTTATTATTATCATTAATTATAATTGTTAAATAATTGCAGTGATAGTTTGTCAACAAGTTGTATCTTTTAATTGGCTTTTTGATGTCAATAAGACATTTTAAATAGAATACATCATGCATTATATATGTTCAGAACTATAATAAAAGTTATTAGTACACTTACAAATGTTTGAAAACTAAAACAATAAACTTACCAATTCCACAGTAGACAGCAAGATATTTCTGCATGCAAGATCTCTGTGTAGAAACCTGCATTTTTCCAAGTGTGCCATACCGGCCGAGACTTGCTCCGACCATTTAGAGATATAGCTCAAGGAGACTTTCCCATTCTGTGCCCTTATATAGTCCAGTAAAGCACCCATTGGAGCCAGTTCACACACCATCATCAATGGGTGAAACACAACTCCATGTAGTTTGATTAAATTAGTGTGTTTTAAACTATGCATAGCCTCAACTTCCCTTCTGAAGTCGTCATATATCCCTGGCTGTGAGAATGCATCAGCCTTTAACACCTTAACAGCAACGGGGACAGATTGTGCTTGTTCAGAGATTCTCCACTCCCCACGTTTGACTACTCCAAATGATCCAGTACCCAATTCATTGTGCAATCTACAAGAAATTACGTACATATTATAAACATAAGAAAATAATGGTTAGGCAGAATTATTATATGACTAGAATTTAATTATTCTATTCATGCCAATAGTTAAGATATAACTATAGTATTATTGACAGTTAATATATGTAGAAGCCATTACACGTCATGTTACAGACAGCTAATTAGCTTATTTATTATGATCTATCTAATTACTTGCATAGGTTAGGCATGGTAATAGGCAACTAGGTAGACTAAAGCGATGGAAATTTGCCTATTACCATGCCTAACCTATGCAAGTCAAACATGGCCTCTGACTAAGAGAAACATACAAAAAATAAAGGTATGCCAAAGAGGCATAGAAAGGAGCCTCATGGGATTGAAGCTAAAGGATCGTGTAAGACACAGTTTAATTAGAAAGAAAACAATGGCTAAAGATGCAGTAAGAAGAATTGTTAAATTAAAATGGAAATGGGCTGGTCACATCCAGAGAACAACAGATGAAAAATGGTCAAAAATTGTAACAAACTGGTGGCCAAGAGATGGAAAGCGTAAGCCAGGCAGACCACAAAAACGATGGGATGACGACATAGTAGAGGCAGTAGGTAAATTGTGGAGCAGAACAGCAAGAGATAGATACAGATGGCAGCAATTAGAGGAGGCTTTCACCGCTATAAGCGGTCCCTACACTAATAACTAATACTATTAACAAACACTATATTTAGGAAAAATACTAACAATACTAATCAATTCAATACATTATTAAATTACATTATATAAATTACATTCAAAAACTCTGTACTTTTTTAACTACAAACAGTGTATGGGAAATAAAAAGCTTATTATTATTATTATTATCTAATTACTTACATAATATCTTTTTCTAATATAATACATGTCGTTCTCGTTTCAGACTGTGGTTGTGGTCGTACAGCTAAGTCAGTTTTCTCTTTGGAAACTGAACTTGTTGATGAGCCAAACAACTTGTTCCAAAACTTCCTGTTCCATAGCTGCAGCTTCTTCTTCCTGACAGCGTCGAATAGCCTGCGCACTCCAGGCTTACTGACGCCAATTTTCTCAAGGTCTTCTGCATGCACATAGTCGAAATGCGCTAATCGCGTTATCTAAAATTATAACACTAGTAGTATAAACGAGTATGACCATTGTGTAATAATTTTATTGTCAGTTATTGTATAAACAAAAAATGTAAATAAATAATTATTGTTTACCTGTAGCTGATCTCTGATTGGTAAATAAAACTGTTCAAGCTGAACATTCCGTAGGATCTCACAAAGCCAATCAGTACCCGAATCCATTTTCTTCTATAATGCTCTTACAATTTTGGAGTTCAGCAGAATACATGCATCTCGACTTCTTGGGCAGGAAGTAGTTATTGCGAAGGATGTTAATGCCTAATGGCAGGCAGACAGTTACATGCTCGTAAAGAGACTTTGAACAGAAGTTATTTTTAAAAAAATAGTTCCTATGAGGAGCTCCATTCAACCATCAGCACTACTATTTATGCTTATTGCAATTATTCCAACTTTATCATTTAAATTCTACATTTATTAGAAATTAAATTCATATTTCCAAGAACTAAATTACAAACCGAACGACACGACGAATCTGACTGACTGAATGAGTTTGACAACAAATTACAAGACAATGTCATGCATGACAGTGATAGACATTCACTTTGGTTTCAAACTTCTGGGTTTCAAATTATATTTGTTTGGTATAAATCAAGAAGCTTAGAATACCACTGGAGAGTGCACGTAGAACTACGGAGTGAAGACAGGTTTTTTTCATACATACATATGTTCTGACCCTCTCACACTTCATCTGAAATTGCCATGATAAACACAATAAAATACCCAAACTAACGTGTGATGAGCCAAGATTTCGCAAGTCCATGGTTTTCGTGTCTGTTTTTTTATGGATTTTATTTACATATTACATATGCGTCAATTTGAGAATCCTCTTTGTAATATGTAAATAAAATCCATAAAAAAACAGACACGAAAACCATGGACTTGCGAAATCTTGGCTCATCACACGTTAGTTTGGGTATTTTATTGTGTTTATCATGGCAATTTCAGATGAAGTGTGAGAGGGTCAGAACATATGTATGTATGAAAAAAACCTGTCTTCACTCCGTAGTTCTACGTGCACTCTCCAGTGGTATTCTAAGCTTCTTGGTATAAATATTTATAACAGCAGTTAAAATAATTATAATCCTTCATCTAAATAATTTTTAAAAGAAGGATGTATGCTGTCTTTTCCCTTCGTCGTCCCCGCTGCGCGCTGGGGCGGTCTTCACCGTCGACAGAGTTTTTTACGCAGGTAGTATTGTATTCTCTATGTTACGCAGTATTGTATTCTCTTTGGTATGGAATAATGGCGGCAAATTGAAAAAAATATTTCTGAATAAGGTGAAAAATTCTGGGATATTCCGTAATAATGGAGAATTTTTCAGATGAAAACCTTTGCGCAACGACAAAAAAAGTTGATTTTGGTTGCATTCCAGTAGATACAGTCTTGGAAAAATATGTAACTGTTGAAAATGAATATTCTGATGTAAGTCCCATTCTAATAAATTAAAAAAATATATAACGGCTCTGTGCGATAATATTCTAATGTAGCCAATGATAAGCCAAATGTTTATGGGAAGGTAATAAATCCTACTAATATTATAAATGTGAAAGTTTGTGAGTGTGGATGTATGTATGTATGTATGTTTGTTACTCCTTCACGCAAAAACTACTGAAGGGATTTGGATGAAATTTGGAACACAGATAGTTTATAACCGGGATTAACATATAGGATACTTTTTATCCCGATAATCCCGAAATTTTTTTTACGTTAAATACTACGCGGACGAAGTCCGTGGGCACAGCTAGTTATCAATATAACAAGAACAGCAATTTCGTTCGAATGGTACACGTATAATAAGTACCTGCCTCCAGATTTGATTAGGGTAATCGGTTGGTTGAGAGGGAATTGGGAATGGCCGGACATTAGGCAGATCTATTAATTATTACAATACTTTTACAGAAACTCCTAACGTATCGTGTGTCGAGCATGTACGTTCTAAACAGCGTGGACCGCGTGTTCAGCTTGTCGCTCACGACCAACCCTGTCAAACCATACGAGTCCGCTCAGATCAAGATTGTTTTCAAACCGAATGTCGTAGGGCAGTCGTTTACTGAATATTACCTGGTAGAGAACAGTGGTGGTGGCGCCTTTAGACTGACTATTACTGGGAAATGCATTGGTAAGACTATTTTAAAAGTGCATCATATACCTACCTATCTAAGCACTTACTTATCTCATGTACCTAAGCATCAATGTCATGGTAGGAAAGGATGGATATGATTTTGCCTATAGGTAATGACTCAAATAGCTTCAAGTGGCCTCAAGCGTGGCTCGATTATGAGGTCTTGATTTGGAATTCACGGGTTTGTTTAGTGTTATTTGGATTACCTGACTAAGACATCATTATTCTAACAGTAGGTATTCCAGTATATAGCTAAGTACTTATTTATCTATGCTTGGTATGATCAGCGAAAAGCGTGTAGGTACTTACTACTTACAGGAGTGCACCTTCGGGAATGCAGGCGTAATAATCTTTATAGGTATTTAGGTACCTAGACCTACTCGGTAGAGCAAGAGTTGATCTTAAGCGATATTTTTATTCCAGGGCCTCAAGTATCGCTAAATAAACATGAACTGGTTTTTAGAATATGCAGAAACGTATCTGAGCAGAGAAATGAGGAAATAAAAATCGTTAATAAATCGTCTGTTGACACCACTTATCAGTGGTTTATTCCATTGTGCGGTCACGGATACTTTCAGGTAGATAGCACAGAATTTTATGGTTTCACACTCGAATGAGCCCTATATTGTTGTACCTACAGGTTAGGTGTAATTACTTAAAACTCCTTTAAGTAATTACACCTAACCTGTAATAATACTATTGAATGGGTGATTAGAGCAGTAAATTTGGTGACACAACCGGGAATCGGAGTTAAAGTAATTCTTACCCTTTCTTACGTTTTTGCACAGGGATGATAGGAAGTTATAAACACTCATATGCACGCATCATTTTGGAGTATGAATTTTTTTTTTGTAGGTGCCTTCTTTCTTACTTACGTACTTGGATGTTTTTATTAATTAATATAAAGAGAACTCCTTAAAAATCCACAGTTATCTCCTGGCAACTGCGGTCTAATCCGAGCATTCGAAACCATAACCACCGCAGTTGTGTTTACTGGAAGTGCTCTCGGAATGTATGTAGCGGAATTGGTATGCTTAGTTCTGAATCAGGTGAGTTTAGATGCAATATCAATGCAGTAAAAATGTTATCATTTCGCATATAATACAATAAATATCGCCAGACTTACACACTAACTGTATGCAAAGCTTGTACTATGGGTACCGTACAATGGACCGGGGGCGATCCCAGTGACACCCAGACCTGGGCAAATTACGAAAAGGCCTTTTCCGAAATTTGCCCCGGCGGGAATCAAACCCGCAACCACCATGTGCAGTGAGCCGAGTGGCCTAACCACTGCACCAAGCGGTCGTCAAACACCTATTTCTAAAGTCTACTTCTAAAGGTAATAGAGATCTCACCATGACTGTCAGAAAGGGAGAAAATGTTTAAGTAGGTAGTAAGTAGTTTAGTATCTATAGGGCAGTAAGTATATAGAAATCGGCATCGTGGTCATTGTTGCGTGTGGAGAAATTTAGGGAGGCCTTACATCTAGCAGTGGACATTTGCCGTCAGTTTGATAGATAGACACATTTATAATAGTTCCTGCTGTAAGACATTGTTGATGCAGGACCTACCTACAATGACCCTAAGAAGGGTTTCTTAATGTTTCAGGAACCCCAATTCTTGAACTTGTTAGCAACCGTCGTACTACCTGGTAATCCACTATTCAGTATCCAAGACCACGTCTTCGAGAAAAGCTGGAAGCGCAAGAGTCGTTCCGCTCATTTGATGGAGAACAGCTTAAGCCGTTTGAATTACATCCCGCCAGCTTCGGTGTTTGATAGATACTTGGATTTCGGTTCCGGTAGTGTTTCGGATGTAACTTTGAACATATCCCAAACTTTGTGCGTGACTAACCATTCCACGGAAGAAGGCGACATTCAATGGGTGACAGGTTTGTTAGCAAACGTATGATAACAGCTCAAGTGAAGAACATTGAATTGCTTATTGTTTATTTAAGGTAGTTAATGACTTTTATTGACTTCAATAATTTTTATACATTTCCAGATCCAGATAATGTATTTTTGGTAGACCCTATTGCAACGACAATACCACCTAACGAATCTAGATTATTCACAGTCAGATTCAGGTATAACTCGTCGCATGACTTTATTGATTAAGATACCAACATCGACAATAACAATAACTTTGCTTTTAGACCCAAAATTGAAAACGACGTCTTTGGATATCTCATGTGCGGTGATTTCCAATACAAAAGCTACGACAGCATCAATACTGATGAGCTGAAATTGAGGCATACTTGGTTTCGCATCCCGTGCATCGGCAACACGTGGCTGCCTTGTACTGAGTGGACTACGGAATGGGGCTGCCCTATAGACGTGAATTTGAATTTCGATAACGATATAACAATAATATTTCAACACAATCTTTATTGAATCATCGTTTTCTAGGTGATCATGCCACCTACGGTGCCTACAAGAACAACCTTTACAAATTTTATGCTATCAAACAAGCTGAAAATACCAATGTATTTTAAATTTGAACCACCTCGTGAGACGTAAGTATCATCGTTTTATAGATCTAAAAGCATTTATATTGGCCAACATTTTTAAGTATTATACAGTCATTGTTTTCATTAAAGGAATTTCGCCGTTATGCCGATTTGTGGTATAGTTCAGAGTCGTGGTTGGCAGATCATATCCTTAGCTTTGGAGCCGAAGACTCATGGAGAATACTACGAAACATGGGATTTGATAATAAATAAAGTTCAAAAAGTGTGTAGCAATGTGATTTGAATTTATTTTCATCAGTTTTCCGTAGTTTTGGGTGTATCTTTACTTTTTGATTGTCTAGACCCGTATTTGCTTTTGTGGTAATGCTGAGACCAGTCAAGTGGAGGTGATGTCCCATGGCTACCATCCGGCGACGCATGCTATGTTCGAGTTTCCACCAACAATCACTGGCTGCGTCAACTATTGCACTGCCTATTTCCACAACCTCACCAGGATGGACATACAGTTTGTAGAGATAAATATTGTTCTTCATAAAGCCATTTCAATATAAAAACCTAATAGATACAGTGACGTTAGATTTCAGAACATGCCTAATTGAAATAATCTTTTCAGCATTAGAATACTAAATAGTGTATCTTGGCTTGGAGCGGATGACAGCGGTTCGATAGTGCTACCACCAAAAGAAATAGTGCGATATCAGTGGTGGTTTTTTCCTAGAATCGCCAATAAAGTCTATGAGACCACTGTAACATGCACCTGTGCATGCTTAATTAATGGCAGGTGATGGAATTAAAATTAAAAACTTAATAAATAAAGTTCTGACCTCTAACTTAGTAATACAATAAGTAGGCAGGTACATGTTCCATGAAATTGTTAACATACGTGTTTTGCAGGCCAATTGGAGAACCAACGGAGCTATTCATAAACATTAATGGATTTTCAGAATTACCAGATCTGAGGGTACCTAGTAAGCTCATTACTATTTTAAAAATAAATTTTGATATCTCTAGTTAAAATTATATTAATATTGCAGGTGTTACCCAAGAAGACAAATCTGCACGATATTGTCGTGGGTGATAGCTTTTCATTTCCTATCACTCTGTATAATTACGGCAGTTGTTTCTTCACGTCTAAACTATTCCATGAAATAGATGGTTTAGAGGACGATTTCAGCGGAGACCGGTTTGAAATTGATTGTAGTATAGTAAGTAGGATTACTACTAAATAGATCAGAAATAAATATGTTTTTAAAACATACATTTCGTTACTAACAGAACAGTCTGAAGCCATCGAACCACTGTGAGGTGTTAATGACTGTAACGCCAGACGGCGCTGGCCCGCGACAAATTAATATAAGGTACACTGTGCTGTTTCGAACGGAGTTTGACGAGGTCGAAGAAATACAACCGATTCTAAAGAAGAAAATATGCACCATCTGGTATGATGGAATTTATCCCACACTCAAAGTTTGTAAACAGTAATCGTATTGATACAGATTTGTTACCAAATAGAATAGAGACATGGGAGATTTTAATTGGGAATGTTTAATACATTTTAGGTGGAACGAACGATATCAGTAAAATGCCCAGTTATTTTGAGTAATCATTGCGTGTGGAATATTGTCAATGTCGAAGAGTAAGGATATTATTTTGCTGTTACTCATATAACATTTAACATTGTACAGTTTTAAATTTATCTTCTACTTCTACAGGTTGAATAAAGCTTTTGTAGATTGCCGTCCTAACAAACCGCTGAATGTGAACATTTATACTCCTGATTTATGCGTGCGTACCGGGCATGTAAAGATAATATTCGTAATGGGCACAGTATATGCAGTGCCAGTACCATGGAGCATCCGGAGGGTGCAAATATGCGATTGCGAGATGATCGAAGTCCAAATAGGCACGTCTTTATATGAGATGAGGCATACATGTATACATAGACCTATGGTTGAATTGTTGCCACTGAATGGGATAGTTGCGGTATGCCGAATAACATGTCTTTGTTATATTAATGATTTTCAAATAAGTTGGCCAGAAATTTAGGTTATTGTTTACAGCCAGGCTATCCCGGGCTACTGCATTTAACGTTAACCTACAGTCAGGAGGGTGAAAACGGTCTGTGTTATGAAATGACGATGCCAAATAAGCGGACTATATATTTATACATTCACATTTTCGCGAACTTAAATACGAAGGGTATTCTAACGCCTTTGCGGCGTCCAGTTGGTATAACGGAGTACCTTGCTGTACTGGAATGTGGCACAGTGCCTATAAATAATTTGGATCCGGTCATAAGAGTAAGCCAGTCGAATTATAATGCACCTATATTTACCGATTTAGCGTTAAAATTTAACTATTTTCGATGACATGCTGCAGATAGTATGGTTATACAATCCCACTGACGTGTTCACGACATGGCGACTGCTGCGCGGGAACATGATAACCCCGGACTCTGTGATTCGCTGCTTACTTTACTTCGCTGAGGTGCCACCGCTTGGCAAACTGGCCATACCTTTTGCTTTTATGCCCACAGAGATGATAGACTATGAGGTAAAAAATAAAGTCATGAACAATCTTACATGCGTTTAAAATATAGAGTGAAATCGCTGGGTCATGAATGTTGCAGGTGGTTTTCTTATCCTCATTCGGATATGACACAGTGAAGATCTTAGTGTCAGGGAAAGGAGGCCAGCCGAATTGTTTTGAAACAAGGCTTGATTTGCCGAAATATGTTAGCCAAGTCATAAGAGCAGCTTACAGGACCGACGTTGTAAGTGAAAGTAGAACCTAATTATTGACTCTAAAATACCTAATTTGATTGTGGGTCCGGCTTGAAAAGCGTATGATAATTATCTTGTTACATTGCAGGTTTATTTATCATTAGAACATATAACACTAAATACAATGTCGACGCATTCGTTAGCGAGAGATATAATAGCGATATGTAACGATACAGACCACATTATGAGATTTATTTGGTTGCCGTGAGTACACAATGGTTTTGAGTTTCAGAACCTAGCAAAAGTAGCAAAAGTAATACCTCTGAAGTCATTATGGTCGGTATTTCTACCACTATACCATGTCTAAAGATACAAGAGTAAGATTATTCTAACTTCTTTGAAGAATGTTAATCTATTTAGTAGCGTCGCTTTCAGACTATTTAGGAGATACCAAACTGAATAAAATAATGGGTGCCTAAATGTGTGTAACTATCCCTAATATTAAGTTTTAATTCCATATAAGAGAGAGAATAGCCAATATCGTGAACATAGTAATGACACCCTGTTGGGGGGTTATACAACCTAGAAGCGAAGAATGGATAACGATGACCGTTTACACTCTACAAGAACCCGCTACTTTCACGTAAGTGACTAAAATATTTATATTTCAAGAAATCTATTGTAACTTTAATTGTCTACCTATTTGCCGACAGCACTACAGTCGCGTGTGAGATTTTGGATTTGACTGAGCGCAGACGTTACCAACGAAACGATCATCTAAGGCGTACCAAAATTGATAAATGTAATCAAGAATTTGTAATAACAGAGGAAGGAGTATTTCACCCAGTCAGTAGAAATGAACTTTAAAATCTAACCCTCCTAGTCCCTAGACTGAAAGTGTTAAACATAAGACATTTCTCAGGGAATAAATGATGAGCCACCCTATGTTTTGGACCTAGAAAAGCCTCAGCCATCTTACCTTGCTATGACGGTGTCCGTATCGTCTAAAGGACAACGTGACGGTTATCCAAGAATGCTTTTGAGGCAGATGTGGGAACAGGTAAGAACAAACAAACATTACCAAGAAGAGAACATTAAATGTCTAACATGAATTGAAAAAGATAGATTAGAAAAACTTTGAAATTGCAGACCCCACCGTACGACTTGCTATCGTCCGATTTGAATGACTATACCAGTGGTAGCGAGAGGACTACTAATAGAAACAACATGACGATGATTGATATTATCAGAATAATAGATGGAATATTATGGTAAGAAACTTTTATATTGGCGTTTATATTGTCAAAAACCCCTGTTACTAATAAATATTTCATCTTATTTAGGGATGCACTGCACAGCAAAATGTTCCGGAACCAGATAGAGTTCTATTCGAAAGAGGAAATACCAACATATGCAAAGCTAATGAAAGTTATTGAAAAGGATACCAAACCACGTCTAAGTCGACGGTGAGTTTTTGTTTTTTAATAGCGTTGATTTTCGTATGTTACGTATAACCTTCATAAAATGTATATTTTTCAGGATTACTTCTGGTATATGCGACGCTATCGTAAACAAAGCTGTTTTCCATGTCTACGGTCTTAACCCTAAACATGAAATGGCCGTTTTGGAGGCAGAATAGTAACATTGATATCTTAGTTAATATAATTAAATAAAACGTTTAAAAATATTAATATTTACTGCGAAAGTCAAATTATTCTTAGTACACGTATATCACAAATGTTTACTGAAAGTAGATACCTACTTAATTATAAGTAATGCAATAATCTATTAGTAGATCAGTCTAGAATACTCTCCAATCTTAGTTGCAATTTCTTCGGTTTAGGAGACTTGATCACAGTAACTGATACTCTGTCACCTAGCTTCGGTGTCTGGTTACCACCTAAATTACTTCTATGGATGAGACCATTATCACCAACACCGCAATCGACGAAACAACCAAAAGGTACCACGTTCCGAACTACACCTAAAATAAATTCAATTTCTTACAAACCTTGCTAATAACACAGTAAATCATATTATTCAGGTGCAATACCAAACAAAAGACTCACCCGTTAATGTCATGCCCTCTTTTATCTGTTCTGTTGTTTGTATAGAAATAGAATACACTGGCTTGCAAAACCTGATGATGTTATCTTCATGTGTCTTTTGCTTAAATGCGTTAATTATAAGCTCTATGGTACCAATATCAGTCTTCAAGTCGTCACATGTTTTACTAACTTCAATAGCTGAAATTTTTCTCTCAACTGTTTCTGGGAAATGTGGTTTTGTTAGATCCTTTATATTAACGCCAATTATTTTAGCAAACCTATGAACGGAGGAACGTACTTTACAGGTGTGAAAAAGGAGTAAATCTATTTAATACAAGAGTAAAGACTCACGATTTAGCAATGCTATAGCTTTCGGGATGTATTATTGTAGCATCCAAAGGTTCTGGACCATTCAATATTTTCAAAAAACCAGCACATTGCTGGAATGTTATTTTTCCTATTCCCGCAACTTTAAGGATTTCGGCTCGTGTTGAAAACCTATTATTATCTTGACGATAAGCTAGAATTTTTTTGGCTCTACCTTCATTTAAGCCAGAAATTCGTCTGCAACAAAAAAAAAGGTTTAAGTTCTGTTTTACTAATTTTAGAAAAGGGTAAGTGATCAAAAGCATACCTTAACATTGCTTGAGATGCTGTATTGATGTCAACTCCGACTAAGCTTACAACTTTCTCCACTGTGCCATCTAGAGCAGAGTCGAGCATCTTTGGTGGGATATCATGTTGATATAATCCAACACCTAAATTTTTTGGGTCGACCTGTAAAAACAATGAACTAATGTAGGTACTGTTAACAAACAATCAATAGATATCTTTAATTATATTTTTTAGCAATAAATTACCTTTATAAGTTCACCTAACGGATCCAATACTCTTCGGGCAATTGATAAAGCTGATATTAAATTCGGGTCCATACTTGGGTGTTCCTAAAATAAACATAAAATAGCACATT
Organism: Notodonta ziczac; assembly: GCA_918843915.1. Taxonomy (NCBI): domain Eukaryota; kingdom Metazoa; phylum Arthropoda; class Insecta; order Lepidoptera; family Notodontidae; genus Notodonta; species Notodonta ziczac. The sequence continues at coordinate 9,108,461 of OU974043.1, read as the reverse complement.
CTGAAAATTGTAGGAAAATGTAAAAAGAAAATATAATCCCCTGTTTTATCATTGAATGACGAAGAGGAGAGTGCTGAGAGCAAATGTTTTTTGACCATACAATTTATTACTATTTCCATGTTAATAAATTAAGATTTATTTCAATTAATTAATTATTAGAGTAAAAATACAATGAAACATAAATATTGACATCTTTTATTACATAGGTAAATCAGTTCGAGCTCTACATCTATCTCTCGCGCTTCGAGGGAGCGGAATAGCATAACATTTCTGTTAAAATTTCAACAACACAATCATAGAACAAACCTTTTGCGCTTCTTTGCTGATTGAGTAAATAGAGGCACCTTGTTCGGGTACTATAATAACTGGAATAGTGCCGGATATGTGATGGTTTTTCAACCAGGATTCTGTTTCACGACAAGCTGTACCATTGCCCAAGCCAATTAACTCTACACTGGAAAAAAAGTGAAATTATTGATAATTTTCATTTACATTACTTATTTTCGAACTCAAGTTTCAAAATTGGTTTGTTAATTAAATACTTAGCAATCTAAATTAATTGCGAATTCATAAAGACCTTCACTATAGATACAAAAATAAATAACTATCAGTGATCTGATAACTAGGTACATTTACCCAAATTTTTGGAGAAGCTCTTTTAACTGTTTTGCTGCGGCATCATTTGCATTTTGACGCCGCAAATCTGGATAGATGGTACAAGCTTCTAATGTATCTCCATTGGGATTTATAATGCCCACCTGAAATTAATACCAATGTCCTTAATGTATTTGTATGATGAGATAGTGATGAGTATTTTTCGAATTATCGATTTACCTTACAGCCTGCTTTGAAACCTGGATCAAGACCTGCTATTATTCTATTTTTAATGGGTTCAGTCAGAAGATATTTCTCTAAGTTTGTTGTGAAGGTTTTAACAGCTTCCTTTTGAGCTATATTTGTGAGATCTGTCCGCACATGCCGGGATAACCATGGTTTTATGAGACGATTATAGGCATCACCAAGACCTTTGCGAACCCAGAAACTACTTTTCCATAAAGACATACAAAATCTGAAAAATAAAGTGATACACATATTTATATTGTCTTACATATTAAATAATCATAATTATATAGGCATACATATAGTAAAAATATTTAATAGTTTAGGCAACATACTTTTCAAGTTTATTATTTATTTATTTTTATTTATTTATTTATTATCAGATGCTTGCTGCGCTTACAGCTTAGCCAAGACGCACAACAAGCTAAATTAATGCTACTGATCGCTCAAGAAGCTTATACACTTTTTAATGAATACATGTAACTTAGTATTAAATATATCAAGGTCTGGTTGCTGAGCAATTACGGCGTTGATTAAATTGACGGCTTGGGCAGTTGGGGCAAATTGCGCGGTTCGTGTGCGCACCGGCGGCGCCGCCAGCAGCCGCCGCGCGTGCGCGCGCCGCAACCGACCCGTGGTGACTAAAGAACATCGCGACAAAGTGGAGGGGTTATCGATAGTGCCGTTTAGAAGTAGGAAATAGTGGACCATCATGGCGCACTTGCGTCTAAGCTCCAATGTGCTCATGCCTACCATGCCAGTTACGAATAGCGATGGATACAGATATGGGTAATAGCCGAACATTTTCCTATAAAGAAAACGACAAAACTTCTTATGCACCTTCTCGACCATTAACTTATATTTAGCCTCATGGGGATCCCAGATTATAGCATTGTACTCCAGTTTTGATCGTACAAATGCGTAGTAGAGGGTAACAATTGTACTTCGCGTATGAAAGCGGCCAGCCTGCCTCATAACAAATCCAAGAGATTTGAAAGCTCTGCTACACAACTCTGTGATATGGGTATTGAAAGTTAACCCAACATCCAGGGTCAAGCCAAGGTCGCGCATCAGTGCAACACGCTCCAGAGGAATACCGTGCATGTTATACGTGTATACAATGGGTGAACGAGCTCGGGTGAAAGTAATGCTTTTGCATTTGGTTGCGTTGAACTCCAGCTGGTTTTGTTCACTCCATTCCACAATACTATTGATGTCCCTCTGAAGCGCCTCACAGTCTGATACGCTGTTTATACCCAAGAATAATTTTAGATCGTCGGCAAACATCAGGCACCGGGCTGAACTGACAACACTCGGCAAGTCATTGACCATTATCAGAAATTGGGTGGGCCCAAGTGTGCTGCCCTGACTTACACCAGAACAGGTCACATACGAGTCGGAGCGATAGCCAGAAAGTTGCACATATTGGATTCTGTTTGTAAAATAGCTAGCAAAAATTTTTAATAATTTTGGGGTAAATCCAATGGCCGAAAATTTTTTTAGCAATACGTCGTTGTGAACGCGATCAAACGCTTTTTTAAAATCAAAATATGCGGCGTCAACCTGCTTTTTATTATCCATTTCAGTAACGGCGTAGTCTATAAAGTTAATGTGGTTAGTGGCAGTAGACCTGCCCGCCCTAAAACCGTGTTGCGCATCACTGAACTGCGTGTTGACCTGCCTAGTGATGTGGCGGTTCAAAATGGAATCAAAGACTTTGCCGAATGCAGACAGAACAGCTATGGGTCTATAATTTTCAACCTTTGATCCTGAACTATTCTTGGGAACAGGAGTTACCCGGGATGTTTTCCACTGAGAAGGGTAAGTTGCGGTACTAAGAGCTAGATTGTAAATATAAATTAAAGGTAATTTAAGCGCTTCGAAGCAATCTTTAACAACGAAAGGTGGTATTCCATCGGGCCCTTTGGAGGAGTGAGCCTTTAGTCGCTGAACTGCCAGCTGTAGGTCATGGACGTTAACAGTGTCTACCGCTATACGAGAGGAACACAACGAGTCAGCCGCCTTGCGTTCAGCTTCATAAGAAGATAGCTTTGGCGTATTATTTAAAAAAACAGATTTAAAATAACAAGCAAAGGCATTCGCGGCATCGATACCGGAGACTGTTTTTCCGGCATATTCGAATTCTTTGGTATACTGCTTCTTTGATTGCTGGTCTTTCACGAATTTCCAGAAGTGCTTAGGATTATTTTTTATGTCAGTTTCAGTTTGCTTAATATAGTTGTTATATGCTAAATCAATTAAAAGTTTGACTCGTTGTCGATAATATTTAAACATTTCACAATTAAATTCTTGTTTATTTTCTTTAAACTTTTTTAAATGAAAATATTTATTCTTTATATTTATTATAATTTCTGACGTAAACCAAGTTGGGTATTGATAACGAAGATCAGTATTAAAAGATCGTTTATGAGGAACATGAGTATCGAAACAGGCACGTAATTTGACATAAAATGCACTGACAGCTTCATCAACGTCCTTGAGTGCAAATATCTCATCCCATTCTATGAAGGCAAGAGAAGCATATAGGGAATAAAAGTTGGCTTTGCGAAAGTCCCAGTCACAGTGCAATTGATCACGGGTAGGCTGCGGCGGGCAGACGCGAGACGCGTCGTGCTTGGGCCCAGACAATGAATGCGCGCTACGCACATCCACAGAGAGCGGAGGATGGTATGCATCGGCTTGCACCACGGGCTCCGTATCACCACTCACCTTAACCCACTCATCACCGAGACTGCTCAGAACCAGATCTAACATTGTTCCATATTTGTTTAGTATTGTGTTGTGCTGTTTTAACTTACAGTAAGTTATCATATAATTAAAATTCATAAATACATTTCGACTACAAGAGTTCAAATTAAAGTCTCCAACCACCAGTAAATCAAGTTTTGGGTATTTAGCAACCAGATTTTCTAAAACTGCAAAAGTATTGTGGTATTTTTCATCACTAGAATTCGGAGGAATATAGACAACACAACAAATGACTTTGGTATGCTTAAAAGTAACTAAGGCTATTACAAGTTCAATATCATTAGAGTAGCCGTCCACATCTACTAGTTGCTGCACTTTAATCGAATCACGAATCACGATTATAAAACCAGTCAGGTACAACAACTTTAATTGATAGAATTTTTTCATCTTCACCTCTGTTGAGTGCTAAAGTTTGATGAGGTTTGACAAAAAGACTTGGACATTTCCACTCAAAATATATTTTGTATGTTTCAGGGTCTGATTTTGTGTCATGTTTTTTAGTTTCATTTGCTTTCTTTTCTTTTGTAGAACTTTTAGTACGAGTGCTCTGTATCGAGAAACGAGTTTCTTCTTTTCTGTGAAAAAATTGTAATAGGTAATAATCATTTAATCATTACATACATTTAATCATATATAGTAAGTACAAGGTCACGTAATTTAAAGCTACTTACAAACTCCTCATCTGCTCCAAGACTCTTGTATCTTTATAAATAATGTCAGCTACAATGTGTGTAACATGGGCTTCCACTTTCTCCACTGATGAGAGTTCTTCACTGTCAGTACACAGTTTCGTCAAATCAATATATTCACCATTCAGTGCTTGAATTCCATAAGGCTCTAATCCAAGATTGCGAGCTCGTTCAGCCAGTGAGAGTGAATGTGATTTTAATGGTGCATACTACAAAATAATACCAAAATTTTGGAAAATGTTGATTGCAAAAGGCGAATTTATCATTAATTTAATCTCAGTCTGCCTTTCCTACCCTCTAGGTTGATAACATGCATGCAATACCTTTTGTATTCCAAGCATCTAGGCTAACATAGTGGCTTAACATGAGGCGGGTTATGTTTTTTTACAGACTTTATTATGAAAAGAATATCATTAGTAAAATTACTCACTATTAAATCAAGTTCAGATAAACTTCGAGCATTTACAATACCCTTTTCAACCTCTGGTGTTAACTTCTTTGATTTTTTAAGGGTTTCAATGACAGATTTAACTTTTTTCTTCAATTGTGTGATACTTTCGTAGGTTTGATGTAACTCTTGTAGCCTAAAAATAATAAACCACAATGAAACCAGTATGGAGTTACATGAAAAAGGCTTTCATGGATTTGTATGGGTTTGGAGGTGGCTATCTACACTGTTGTTCGATTGATTTTATTTTTGTAGATTACTTGCTAGGTATACCTAGGTATATCTTAGCTTTATACATTAAATTGACACTCACCGCTCAGGAAATAGATTATAGACAGCAGTTTTTCTATATCTTGCAATGAAAGGTAATGTACAGCCTTCATTTAACAAACCAATCAAATTTTTTGCTAATTGCTGAGGTATCTTCTCTACTTGTGATAACATTTCTGCTTCATCCCATATATCCAAGCCACTTTGTTGGGAATGTATTGATGTGCAGGAATCAATATTTTGACTAACTGTCTTTGACTTCTCATCATTAAGCTTATTATCATGATCATAATCATCATTATTATGATCAAGCTTTGTTCTTTTCGGAGCGACTGATCGCGATTTTATTTTGGGTGAAGTATCTACTTTTCGTTTTCTAGATATAATTTTAGGCGCCTCCATGTTATTTTACTTTTATTTACTTTACACAGTTTTCTCAGAATCTAAAACCAGTAAATATAGGCATTCAAAATCCTCTTCAAAGAGAATAAATCAAATAAATAATCCTCCGTTTCAAAGAAACGATTTTCCTTTACCTCACCTTTACCTGTGCTCACAGACCAATAAGAGAACCTGTGCTGTGAAAGACACAGATTAGAGATATGTAGCAAGCTAATTACATTAACTACTGCAAAGTCAAACTAGAAAATAATGCCACTTATGTTTATGTTGTGTCGTCCTATATACCGGTTCTTTCTGGTTTCGATAATGTGAACCATAAAATAAAGGTCTCGTGAGTGTGTATTGTTCAATTGAGGGCTGATTGAGGGCTTATAGTGTATTTTGTTTTATTCAATATTATTATATCCAACTACTTATTGTAAATAACCCGATAGAGACGAGATAAAAGTACATAGAAATACATAATAATAAACGTAAACTCCTTACTTGATTTCCAATAAATTATTTCTAATTTTAATTATTTCATTGAATTCCAGAAGGTTAAACGAGGATTATGCGACTTTTCATGATATTTAAGAATAGTAAGATAATGTAGATGTCAAAAATAAATAAAATCGATAAAGTTATATCGTACGGGTTTTCGATAAGTTTGCTGGACACCAATATTTTAAACATTTAATAACATAGCAACACATAAAGAAACGTCAATTTACTTTCTCTCTGCAATTAAAAACAGAGTTTAGTATAGTCACAGAGTACCTTGTATATACTAGAAATAGAGACCAATGTTATAGGTATATAAGGGAATGCATAACTAGCGCCTCTGGATTTTAAGTTAGGAACTAAATCAGGAATGTGGCTATAGGTACCTAGTAACCTATATACGTGCTATTAAATATTTTATCTATTGAAAATAAAATGCTACATTATTAGAAACACATATTTATTTTTAATAAACATAAAATGGACATACAATGATAGTAGATAAACAAAAGTAGGTAACTTAAAAAAACAACAACCAGCTAGCTACAAACTACTCAAAGTAGATTTTATCAGCATACATTATACAAAATAACAAATTAAGTATAAAAGAAAACTAAATTCTAGCGAAAAATAAACAAAATAGCTAACATAATGGACGAGTTTACTTAAAAACATAAATTGTTGTATGATGCCTACAGTAGGTAATTGCTTACTTTACAACGTAATAGTTAAATTAATAGCCTATTATTAAATAAACTTAAAACTATAGATAAACACACGCCTTTCAGATTTACACAAAAATCAATACCAAGGAATGCCTTTATATATCTACTACTTTAACTTTCTACGTGCATTAAAAATAGAAAATAAACACAATGCTATTAAATTATATAGCACATAGTTTATAATAAATATCCATCATTAAATGGTATTTGATAAAATATTTATAAAAACAGGAAATATAACATGAACATACAATGATATTAGATAAACAAAAACTGTAGTAGTAGTAGATGAACAAAAGTAGGTACCTTAAAAAACAACAAGCTAGCTACAAAGTACTGAAAGAAGCTTTCAGATCAGCATACTTCTTGTAAGCATTTATAATGCCTAGCGTAACGTACATGGAAATAATTCTCAATCATAAGTAAATCAAAAATTAAAAAATACCACACTTCGGAAAGCCCTTATAACAATTAGCAAAATTAGAACAATACACAGATTTTAGATTAAGTTTAACAATATAAACGAAAATGTACATTATAGAAAATAAGAAATTAAGTATAAAAGATAACAAAATTCTAGCGTAAAATAAACAAAATATCTAACAGAAAATACTAGATTTGAGAGTGTACTTTAAAAACCACAACAACAAATTTACCAACCTCAAAAAACAACACTGAAAGTAGATTTTATCAGTTTGCTTTTGGATACATTTACAATTCATTTGAAAGTTATCCTTATGATAAACAAACATAAAAAGTAATTCATTATTTGAAAAACAGCAAGTTATTAAAGTACCTAAAACTAACAATTAATTCAATAACAACGAATTCTCTGGTACATTTGGTTTTTATTAGTAAAATTTAACATATTTTTTTTCGTTTACTACATTTGGCTAGAAGTTTCTTAGCTTTAGCTTGATAAACGTCTTCATAATCATTTATTTGTTTTTCCCATACATAATTTTATTTAAATTTTTACAATAATTAAATACCATAAACCTACCACAGACATTCATCAAGTAATTTATCAATTTTTGTTTGGGCATGTTGCATGTTATGAAGTCAAAATCTAATAATACTATTAAAGCTGTATTAATTATGTCTTTCAAGCATTTTCTTTCCAAATGTTGTTTCAAAATTATATTGATTACATCTTGAATATTATAAATTAATTGTATTAATCCATGACTAGGAGAACAAAGCCACCGTCTTCCGGCATATTCCCTGTACCTTATATATTCTAACTGATCATCACTCATGAAATCTTTTTTACATTCCGAACAGTTTTTAAATATTCGTGTTTTAGTCTTTTTTTAAGAAATACCCGCTCACATAATGTAGTGGTGCTATAATTTAATTTAATTTATTTATTTATTTCAGATAACATAATCCATTATTGTTAGTAATTGTGGGGGCTTACAAACTATGTTAGAACTTAGATCACACATTATTTACACAGTTCACACATTATTTTACCGTCCCAACGACGATGCTTACTACCCACAGCGAGTGCATAGGACATTGGTATTTACCAGAGACTATACCCAGAATGCTGTTGCTGCTGCCGCGTACTCTACTTAACATCGACCCCACCCGCTTGCGTCTTATTTCGTAAAAATCATCCGTACGCGCTTCGGCAAACATCGCAGACGCACTGCAAAACCGCGGCAATCGCAACAACATCCTGAAGACATTATTATATTGTAATGCGGGGGTCTTTTTCTTTCTCCTCAATAGAAGTAAACTGTGTTAAGAATGCTTTCAAAATCGAATTCTACTGAGCTGGTCTGGTCTGGCTGGTCTCCACTGAGGAGGGTGTGTAATGCATCACATAAATCATCCTCGCAATTTTTACAACGACTGTGTATACTTGTTACATTGTTAATTAATAATGTTGTAAAAGCCGACTCGAATTGTTCGCATGTTAGATTATTGTTACGGCACCCATGACTCCTAATTTCTCCCAAGAAGTTTTCTAGGGTCTTGATTCATATGCGGCATCCATCTGAGGTTCACCACAAAATCAACGCTTAGTTTCTTCAATAAAACTTTTACAGCTTCCAGTGTCTACAGCCAGTTATTCACTGTAGGAACATGCTCGACTTTTCCAGCATCGTAATAAATTTCATTGATCAAAATATTTTTCTTCCTTCCATCCATATTTTATGGTGGCTTGAATTTGATGTTACGGAATCGACTGGCGGCTTGGCTCTTGGCAATTTCATGAAGCTCCCATTCAACTAATCAAATATGTGGTCTAGGAATAGGAATAAATCAGTGGTCTCCTGGCATTCTGCTAGAAGAACTGCTTTTCCTGAAAATAAACACGACAGTTTTAATTTTAGAAACGGTAATCTTGATTCATAAATTGCGGAGATGCAAAAATAACCATTTTGGTCAGTAAATAAAAGCATATGTTTATTTTCTAGAATTTAGTGGGTTATAAAAATATTTAATACTAATTGAAATTAAAGTACGCTGATAGTAAAATTTCCTATCTACAGGTGAATTTTTCAAGTGTGCGTGGGTGGGGGGGGCTTGATAAGAAACTATGGAGAATATCGAAAAATGCTTAAACGAACCTCTAGACCCATTTTGATTAAACTAAAACAGCATCATTTGATTTTTGAAAAACCATTTATCTAGCCAGGAATTGAACCCGTTGATTAAGAAAAAGAAACAACATTCTGTACTATTGCACCATCCGATTAGGATCAAGTTCTGTGAAGTAATGAAATACGAGAAACTAAAGAAAGTTTTTTTTTTGTTAATACAGCTGTATTTTCATACATTTATTTAAATTAAACCTTTACGTTATCAATTGTTCAAATTGTCTTTGATTATGGTCTAACCGCGAAAAGATAATCTTACAAGAAATAAGAACGGTATAGTTTGCACGGTTTTTTATCAAAATATGTATCATAATTATATTAAAAGTTCTTTAGTTTGCAGTATTTAATTACTTCCCAAAACTTCATGACTTATTAGAGCCACCCGGCACCCAACCAGCTCCGCCTTGTCGTTCGGCGTCTACTCGTTGTCGACAGGAGGGTTACGGGCGCGCGGTCTACTCGGGACCCGATGGCAATGCGCGGTCAATGCAAGACGAGCGAACTTTATTAGCAACATTATCGGATGGTACAATAATACACCATATTGGTTTTTGTTTTCAAAATCAACAGGTGCATTTCATAGCTAAGGAAATTATTTTATATAAAATATATAATAATAAATATCGCCAGACTGACACACCAACTGTATGGTCCCAAACTAAGCCTTGTACTATGGGTACCATACAATGGACTGGGGGCGATCCCAGTGACACCCAGACCTGGGCAAATTACAAAAAGGCTATTTCTGAAATTTGCCCTGGCGGGAATCGAACTCGCTACCACCTGGTGCAGTGAGCCGAGCGGCCTACGCTCAAACCACTGCGCCAAGCGGTCGTCGAAATCTATATGCATATGTATTATTGTATTAATGTGTTGATAATATTATAGTAATAGTAATCATTTTATGTTTAATTCAGACCACATAAATGATCCATGCATATAAATAAATTCCTAATTACGTTTTTATAATTTACTACTACGTGGACATTGTTTGTTGCAAAGAAACTTACTTTGATTTCGTTGAACATCTTTTGTAGAGATTGACGGGCTTGACAACTGACCTAGGTTGGTAGTTAGTGTCTGATTCTGGTATCACAGCCTCGAGCACTGGATCTGAAAATATAATAATACAGGTTAAATGACATTTTGTGTTAGGGTTCCGTACCTCTAAAGGTAAAAATTGAACCCTTATAGGATCACTTTGTTGTCCGTCGGCCGCCTGTCTGTCTGTCAAGGCCGTTTTTCTATCCCACAAATATTGTTTCGTGTATTTCACTACTTTGGTTATAGATACGATACATATTGGCTACTAGCTGAGCCCGCGACTTCGCCCGCGTGGAATTTAACTTAACAATAAAGCCCGGTCCCGCGTTCTGAGCCCGCGCGACAGGACCCAAAAGTAGCCTCAGTTACTGCTCATAACATCAGCTATCTAACAGTGAAAGTCCCGTCAAAATCGGTCCAGCCGTTTCGGAGATACTCTTTGATTTCAAGTGTTTTTATTTTTTTACGCGGAACCCTAATTGTTTTTCTAAAATCAAAGTAGCCTAAGTTACCCGCTATAAGATCAGCTATCTGCCAGTGAAAGTCCCGTCGAAATCGGTCCAGCCGTTTCGGAGATTACCCGGAACAAACACACAGACAGACAGACAGACAGACAGACAGACAGACAGACAGACAGACAGACAGACAGACAAAAAATTTTTAATTCGCGTTTTTGCTATAGGTATCGTATGTACTTTCATATGCATTTAGTGAAAAGGTGTTATTTTGATATTACAAACAGACACTCCAATTTTATTTATTTGTATAGATTGAAATGGGTTCGGAAGCCTTCAATGTGCATGGCCAGATGTACACATGTACAGTTTTTTAAAAAAACAACTTTCAACGCACCTTATTTCTTATACTGCTGCTGCCTGCAACTTCGGTTGTGTATCAAACAAATGTGTAAAATAGATAAATAGTTACCTGCTGATGTTGATGGTTTTGTAAGAGCAATTTTAGTTTTAATTTGTTGCCACAGTTCTCTCTGCTTGATATATTTCAGCGACAATGGATCTGAAATGCAATGGGAACATTATTGAAACACTAAATCTAATATGATTTGGATTTTATTTGATAGACATTTTAAATTTCCTACTACTGGTTACAGGATTCTGTTTTATGCGAAAAAGATTCAGGACAAGGATTCAGGATTCAGTTTTTAAAAAATGCATAGTATAAATAACTTGTAAATACTAAATAATTGACGGACATGGCTAGATGCAATATTTTTTATAAAACTTGAGATAAATAAAATATTATGTACTTAATAATATTAATACAAACCTGGCATATATAATGTCGGAATCGCTTATCTTCTTATAGCGACAGAGATCTTCAAAGTGTCGTTGACGACAAACACAGCGATACTTATATATCAATTCATTTTTCCGCCCCACAATGGCACCACCAATTTGAAAACCCCACTTTGTTGAACCGTTCGCTATGTTTCTCTGGATATGGAAAATAATGAAGAACTTTTTCTGTCCCTAAAATTAATAAAAAGCTGATATTATTATTAGTAGTTGATATTCCTTGGGCAATTTTACAACTTGAGCTTAGATTATGGGCACCACTGGCTACATAAATTACGTAAGTAATTAATGGGTTGGAGTGTAGCCTTAGGGGCGCTATGACTTAGGTTTAAGTTAGGTTAGGTTAGAACAGTGACCAAAACACGGGAGCCCAGCGAGCGAAGCGAGCGCGCCGCGGCAGCGGCCGGTGAAGCGCCAGAATCCGAATGTGTCATTAGGTTATGTTAGTTCCCAGTTAGGGGGGCTATGGTGCCAGGACTTAGACGAATTTTGGAAAAAAAATATTTTCGTTTTGGTCGCTGTTCTAACCTAACCTAAGTCATAGCGCCCACACAAGGCTACACACTGACCCTGAACACATTTTCGATACCGATGCCGATGCGAAGAATAACACAGGGACCAATTACGAGGACTCCTCTTGGTAACTAGGTAGATAGGTATTTGAAAAATATCAAACAAACCACCGGAGGAACACAGCACAGACTTACCTTGTATAAACTAGATACGCACAGGCTCAACTCAACAGTAATTCACAGTGCAACAACGTAGGTTGATCGTAAAATACAAAGAAACAAAGTTAAGAGTTGAAAAAACAATTAAAATTACCGTTTCAAAAATATTACACGACCACCATTTTGATTTGGAGCTGTTTGGCGTTTTTTCTTTTAAAATGTTTTAATGTTGCCAATTTACAATAAAACTAAATACCAAATTCGTATTAAAATTTCTACATCCATAGACCATACTAATATAATAACAGCTTTTATTAATTAAATTATAAATAAAATAAGAAAAGAAATCTGTAAGTATATTGAATATTGACACAAAACATTGGAATAACACAAAAAAAACATACTGAAGTATGAGGCACTTACTTACCATATTAGGTATTAAACATATTATTCTCTAAACGTTTTCATGTCATTTGTTTACAGCGCCAGAAAGCGGGGAATGTTTTTAAAGATTATTTAAATACTTTAAAAATATACTATTTTAGTAGATAGTATTTTCAACTGTGCCATAGGACCAAGAAGCTTAGAAAAGCACTGAAGTTCTTGCATAGGTATTACTTTGCGTGGAGCGACATCTTGTGAATCGATGAGTAAATAATTTGCAAAACTTATAAAAGTGCCATCTGTATTTTAAGTTTTTTAAAAATAATCCTAATAAATTAAAAAGCACCAACTATCCTTTTGTTGAAAAGAATGCTGTGTGCATCGTAATTTAGTAGCATGACTTCCCTTACATTCCCTTAATTTTGTTCTAAGATTGAGGACCCTGAAGGCCTAGCCAAGATACAAACGTTTCGTTTCTATTCTCTTTCTACAATTGCGAACGCCTTAGCGTAAGCGAAGATAGCTAACGATAACTTGGTAGCCATGATGACATATCAACGCCGAACGCTAAATCTACAATGCCGATCGATAAAATAATATTTTTAGTCTGTGGTGAGCGTTCATAAACGTCAGTCATCATAACCAAAGAGAAATACATCATAACCTCAAAGTACTTTTGTATGTAAACAAGGTGCGAGCAGAATATTTGTTTTAATTTTATTAAGAGTTTTAAACCGTTGATTAGAAATGTACATCAAGCGCATCTTATAAATACTTACTGAAGTGGTTTTTGCCATGGAATACTTATTAAATGAAAACATGAACTCGAGCTAGCCCGGAACAGCTCGCGGCTTTACGAATTCATAGAAGGTACGTAAAACATTAGTAATTTCAATAATTCCCATGTTATTTAAGTCTGTCTCATACCTACTCGGACAAATTGTTCCTATCGGGGCATTTGCATTGTTCATTCAAGATTCAGATTATATGTTTCTCTAAAATAGTCTATCATAAATGTTCTAGTCACAGCTATATAGCTAGCGAGGCCCTAGCAAGGATTTTAAAGAAATAAAGTATTACTGTTTGTGGCAGGAACTGTGAGAGGTTATGTATTATTATATCACTTACATTTAAGTAACAAACAATATGTTTTGATTTCAGGAACAACATTATCTCCTGCTCACCTGCTATGTGATGTCTCTGGAGCGCTTCCACAGCTTCCAGATACCTAGAGCTCGTATTTAAGGACTTTTTTGCCATGGAATAATAGATGGAATCACAAACTTGAGCAAACCCGGAACAGCTTGCGGCTTTACAAATTCATAGAAGGTATGTATAAAGCATTATTTAGTAATAATTTCAATTATTCTCTTGTTATTTAATTCTGTCTTATACCTACTCGGAAAAATAGTTTCTATCGGGGCATTTGCATTGTTCATTCAAGATTCAGATTCTTTGTTTCTCTAAAATGGTCTATCTTAAATGTTCTAGTCACAGCTATGTAGCGAATGATGCCGGAGCAAGGGGTTCAAAGAAGTAAAGTATGACTGTTTGTGGCAGGAACTGTGAGAGGTTATGTATTATTATATCACTTACATATTAAGTACTTAACAAACAAAATGTTTTGTTTTCAGGAACAACATTATCATGATTGAGGGGAAAGCTACACAATGCAGTAATTTTGTAGCAGATATGTCTGAGTGTCCCGGCCGGGTACGTGTGGCGCCGGCGCCGGCCGCCGCTGCTGGCTCTGCCGCGCGCGCACACAGCTCTTGAACAAGGCGCCAGTGTCGCGCGCACTTCGCACACTCAACCTCATCGCCGAGGATATAGACCTGTTCTCGTGTAATCTGAGTGAATTAACGAGGGTAGCATTATACTTCAGTAGTTATAGATAATTAAGTATTATTGAAACTTGGATTTTTGTTGCTTAGCAATTGCATTAGGTAAACCTGTAAGAATAGCTTTAAGTTTTGATAAATAAATAAAATAAAATCTCCAGCTGGCCTTTACTGTCATCCCTCATCCCTGTCTACTGAATTGATTAATTTAAGGAACAATATTATCATCATCTTTTTAGCCCAAGATGTCAACAGCTGCATATTTTACTTATATTGTATATAAATTCAATGTCAATCCGAATGCCAATACAATTTTTGTATTTCTTAAATTAGTAATGAACAAATGTGAGAAATAAAATAATCATTTAAGTGTACCTACCTATTGCCTACGATAATGCCAATATTTAGTTGTTTTCTTAAGAATTTACTATGTAAGACAGTGTTTTATTCAAAATAAAATTAATTAGGTACAACAGTGCCTTCCTACTGATCAATTATATTCCTAGTCCAGTGATATGTATATGAAATAAAATGAATTTTAAACGACATCACACATTTAATTATACCATGGAGCATTCGGCACTATGAAAATAATTCGTATTTATACACTGATTTTAAAGTTTTACACTACTTAGGTATATCACCATTGACAATTCCTCGGTGTCTAAATAACCTCTTTTTCGGTTTTTAAACCACAATTCTTCATTTTACGCACACCACAACATATTTTAAAGTAAGCAAGTATTCATTTTGCATGCTATAAGTTAGGTATAGTCCAAACCATTCGTATATTTTAATTATTAAACACTACAATTTGCGTTGTTAACCACACAGCTGATTGCAAGCGGCCATGTTTTAGCGTTTTCTACAGGGTATTGGCGATCGCTTAGCTAGCGTTTACAAACTACGATATCGTTTCGTTAGCGCTTGTCAAAACAGCATGTTGGCTACGATTTGTACGGGACTTAGCGATCGGCATTGTAGAAACGCTTATATTCTATTCTATCATTTGAAACGAATAGCTATCTTGGTATTTTGGCTACGATTTTTCTATTCGTTTGTTCTGACCACGTGATTTAACGTTGAGATATGTCATTCCCATACATTTTTTTCGTTTTCTATTAGCGTTAACGATTGTAGAAAGACGTCTTGGCTAAGCCCACTGAAGGCCTAGCCAAGATACAAACGTTTCGTTTCTATTCTCTTTCTACAATTGCAAACGCCTTAGCGTAAGCGAAGATAGCTAACGATAACTTGGTAGCCATGATGACATATCAACGCCGAACGCTAAATCTACAATGCCGATCGATAAAATAATATTTTTAGTCTGTGGTGAGCGTTCATAAACGTCAGTCATCATAACCAAAGAGAATACATCATAACCTCAAAGTACTTTTGTATGTAAACAAGGTGCGAGCAGAATATTTGTTTTAAATTTGATTAAGTGTTTTAAAACGAAATGTACATCAAGCGCATCTAATAAATACCTACTCAAGTGGTTTTTGCCATGGAATACTTATTAAATTAAATCACGAGCTCGAGCTAGCCCGGAACAGCTCGCGGCTTTACAAATTCATAGAAGGTACGTAAAACATTAGTAATTTCAATAATTCCCTTGTTATTTAAGTCTGTCTCATACCTACTCAGTCAAATTGTTCCTATCGGGGCATTTGCATTGTTCATTCAAGATTCAGATTATATGTTTATCTAAAATAGTCTATCATAAATGTTCTAGTCACAGCTATGTAGCTAGCGAGTCCCTAGCAAGGATTTCAAAGAAATAAAGTATTACTGTTTGTGGCAGGAACTGTGAGAGGTTATGTATTATTATATCACTTACATTTAAGTAACAAACAATATGTTTTGATTTCAGGAACAACATTATCTCCTGCTCACCTGCTATGTGATGTCTCTGGAGAGCTTCCACAGCTTCCAGATACCTAGAGCTCGTATTTAAGGACTTGTTTGCCATGGAATAATAGATGGAACCACAAACTTGAGCTAGCCCGGAACAGCTTGTGGCTTTACAAATTCATAGAAGGTATGTATAAAGCATTATTTAATAATAATTTCAATAATTCTCTTGTTATTTAATTCTGTCTCATACCTACTCAGAAAAATAGTTTTTATTGAGGCATTTGCATTGTTCATTCAAGATTCAGATTCTTTGTTTCTCTAAAATGGTCTATCATAAATGTTCTAGTTACAGCTATGTATTGAATGATGCCCGAGCAAGGGGTTCAAAGAAGTAAAGTATGACTGTTTGTGGCAGGAACTGTGAGAGGTTATGTATTATTATATCACTTACATATTAAGTACTTAACAAACAAAATGTTTTGTTTTCAGGAACAACATTATCATGATTGAGGGGGAAGCTACACAATGCAGTAATTTTGTAGCCGATATGTCTGTGTGTCCCGGCCGGGCACGTGTGTCGCCGGCGCCGGCCGCCGCTGCTGGCTCTGCAGCGCGCGCGCACGCAGCTCTTGAACAAGGCGCACACTCAACCTTACCGCCGAGGATATAGACCAGTTCTCGTGTACTCTTAGTGAATTCACGAGGCTAGCTTTATACATCGGTAGTTTAAAGATAATTAAGTATTGTTAAAATTTGGATTATTGTTGCTTAGCAATTGCATTAGGTAAACCTGTAAGAATAGCTTTAAGTTTTGATAAATAAATAAAATAAAATCTCCAGCTGGCCTTTACTGTCATCCCTCATCCCTGTCTACTTAATTGATTAATTTAAGGAACAATATTATCATCATCTTTTTAGCCCAAGATGTCAACGGCTGCATATCTTACTTATATTGTATATACATTCAATGTCAATCGAAATGCCAATACATGTTTTGTATTTCTTAAATTAGTAATGAACAAATGTGAGAAATATAATAATCATTTAAGTGTACCTACCTATTGGATAATGCCAATATTTAGTTGTTTTCTTAAGAATTTACTATGTAAGACAGTGTGTTATTCAAAATAAAATTAATTAGGTACAACTTTTCCAATCAATAGGTTACAGTGCCTTCCTACTGACCAATTATATTCCTAGTCCAGTGATATGTATATGAAATAAAATGAATTTTAAACGATATCACACATTTAATTATACCATGGAGCATTCGGCACTATGAAAATAATTCGAATATAAACACTGATTTTAAAGTTTTACACTACTTAGGTATTTCACCATTGGCAATTCCTCGGTATCTAAATAACCTCTTTTTCGGTTTTTAAACCACAATTCTTCATTTAACGCACACCACAACATATTTTAAAGTAAGCAAGTATTCATTTTGCATGCTATAAGTTAGGTATAGTCCAAACCATTCGTATATTTTAATTATTTAACACTACAATTTGCGTTGTTAACCACACAGCTGATTGCAAGCGGCCATGTTTTAGCGTTTTCTACAGGGTATTGACGATCGCTTAGCTAGCGTTCACAAACTACGATATCGTTTCGTTAGCGCTTGTCAATACAGCATCATGGCTACGATTTGTACGGGGCTTAGCGATCGGCATTGTAGAAACGCTTATATTCTATTCTATCATTTGAAACGAATAGCTATCTTGGTTTCTTGGCTACGATTTTTCTATTCGTTTGTTCTGACCACGTGATTTAACGTTGAGATATGTCATTCCCATACATTTTTTTCGTTTTCTATTAGCGTTAACGATTGTAGAAAGACGTCTTGGCTAAGCCCACTGGTATAGTTTAGTTAGTTTACCACCATGCACCAGTATACAATAGTCATTGGTTTAGTTTTGCATTTTCCACGGAGTTATTAAATACTACGTATAACCTCTCTGCGTATAAGGCATATCCTTTCATTATCGCGCAAAGAGCAATACACGTAGTATTGTATTCTCTTTGTACAATACTACGTAAGATTATCGCGTCTCGGAAAGCAATCAAAGTTGTTGTTCACTGATCAATATAATTTACATTTATTACATTTTATAAGTGTATTGATGGGATTATAAACTTTTAAATGGATGTGTAAATAAATGTATTCTTCTATAAGGGTAAATAAGGTCAAGAAAGTGTTAGCTTGGTTAAAAATAAGTTAATAATTTAAATGCTAATATTGTTTATTTATTACAAATACGTAAAATAATTAATTATGTAGCAACAGGTTTATCGCATTTCCGTTCACATTAACGGAAATGAGGCAAAAATAATATATAATTGTACCAATAGCTTCTCAAAAATAATGTGATTTTTGGAAATGTAATTTAGAATATTTTATGATAATTTTAATGATTATTTTGAATGTTAATTATTTTAGTAGCTCAATTGACGTCGGTTTGTCGGTTGAGAAATATTGTGATATAAAATGTCGGTGGTCCTGCATTTAGTCATTCATTACGAAACTTTCGACATAATCAGTCGTCGTTGAGCTACGAAGTAAATTGGCCATCTAGTTATACTATAAAGTGAATAAGTGAATAAAATAAATAATTGTATAAAATATCAAGTGTTTCTCTGTGAAAGTTTTAACATATCAGAAGTGACAAATCGCACGCCTTGGAAAAATAAGTTAAGTACTCTTTCGTTCTATCATATTTGACGTAGGTATTAAATGGAAAATAGAATTGGTTATACTAAAGGAATATTGTTATTGCATAAAGTATGAGTCATAGCCGATTTATAAAATAGTTCTCTCCATAATAACTACCTTCAAATTTTAAAAAAATATATATTATGTAATCATTTGCATCCACAACTAAATCGGTGCATGGACTGCCCAACTTAGTAAACTGTGACAATATTAAGAAATTATCCCTTTATATTGTGGTTATTTGGTGGGCAATCTGTGTGGATTGGTGAAGGGTGCACAAATTGTTTTCTATATCTAGCAAAGGAAAATAAAGACAGATAACATGTGTTTTACTTTATTATATTCAGACAAGATTCAATGGTTTACATACAAATAGCTATATATCAAATATTTCCGTATATACGGTCTCCAGACGATCATTCACGAGTATTATTTTAAAAATCATAAAGTTACAACTACGTACATTTAATTGACCACTAGGCTTTAATAACTCTGTATTCATGGTTTTGTGCTTGGTTATAGGGAAATATGCCTAGTGACCGATCTGAAAGTCGGCATAGAAGGTCCGATCAAAGACACAGCGGCGTGCGCAGTATTCAACGTGAACGCGGCCGCTCCCGAACAAGAGCCAAGACACGTGTTCAACTTCTACGACACTCGCGCTCTTCAGCCAGTAGCGACACTGCTCGCCCTACGGAGCATCGGCGATCGCGACGAAGATCGCGATACGGGAACCAACATACATCGGAGCATCATCGTTCCAGTGAGAAGTCTCGTTCCAGAGCTAGATCACGGACGAGAAGACAAAGCCGGTCAGTTACTAAACGTTCACAGCAATTTAAACCACGTTCTCCTAAGCCAAATAGTACAAATGAAGTAACACGTCGTAGTCGTAGTAGCCAGAGACGTCACAGGTTGCGCACTCCACGTAGAGAAAATGATATTAGATCACGCAGTCGCATTAGGTCTCGCGTTGATGATCGGCATAAGTCTGTGACGCCAGGGTCTTCAAAGAATAATGATTACGTGCATAATCAGCTACTACAAAGCATAAAAGAGTCCTTGCAATCAATCTCAACTGTAAATCCGCACAGTAAAGACAGATTTTCTAATCATAATGTCGTTCCGGAATTCGACCCTAAAGCCAAGAATCAAACCGTTGTATCATGGTTGAATAAAGTAAAAGAATGCTCAGAAATTTACGGTTGGGATAGTAAACAAACCGCTCACTACGCTCTTCCAAAACTGGTTGGTACTGCAAAAAAATGGTACGAGGGGCAGCCCTCAGTGCTACACACATGGGACGAATGGGTGGAAAAACTTAAAACAGCTTTTCCATCCTACGAAAATTATGGTCATTTACTCACAGAAATGTTAGCTAGGAGAGCGAAATTCGGAGATGATTTAGAAGAATATTATTATGAAAAAATTATATCATTAAATCGATGTGGTATAGTTGGTAGACATGCGATCGATTGTATTGTTTATGGAATAGATGATAGGTCTGTGCGATATGGTGCGGAGGCAGTAGGTTTTAAAGATGCAGACAAATTATTAGGATATCTAAGGAGTGTTAAGCATGACCGTACGGATAAATTTAATAAAAAACCTATAAGGACAATTACTGACGGTGTACGTAGACCATTCAAGAATGACCCCAATAGAGTTATTAAATGTTTCAATTGTCATGAAACTGGCCATGTAGTGTCTGGTTGTAAAAAACCTATTTTAAAATGTCAGAAATGCAAACGTATAGGCCACGATGACCCTAATTGCAATAGAAGCACATGGGTTGATAATAAGGCTGCCGAGATCAAAACTTTATGACTAGATACAAATAGTATTAATAACCATGCGGATGAGAAATTTATAAAAACGGTTAAAGTTAACGGTATCCAATTAACGGGTTACGTTGATTTCGGTAGTCAGTGTACCGTAATACAGGAATCAATATTGAAGAAGATAATACCACCTGAAGAATGGCGCGTTGACAATTTACCTGCATTGAAAGGATTTGGCAATACACTAGTTTGTGCAATAGGTAAAACTATCATAACATTGAATATTGATAATATTAGTATTCACGTAGAAGTAGTGGTTGTTCCCGATGCTTATTTAAATTACCATTTATTAATTGGTCAAACTGCTACGGAGCAGTCACACGTTGAGGTATTTAAATCTGACAAAGAATTAATACTTACCGATGTGCGGACGAAGAACACACGGCTGGTTTTGAAGTCTTTTAGAAATACATTAGCCGTAGGTAGTATTTCTGTGAAAGTTTACTCGGATTATAATTTTAGTGGTACTGTTCTTGTTGAAAGTGGACACCGTTTAAATTATAGAGTGAAACTCGGTCATTATAACATAACAAAGGGTATCGGTTATATAACTATTTTAAATCAGCATAACAGGGAATTAACATTTAAGAAAGACGAAGTACTGGCACGTGCTTGGTTACTTGACGAGCCGTCAAAATATGCAATTGAAATAAAAGAAATGAACAGGCTACAAAAAGTTTTAGCTCCCCTTAAAATGGAAGACCTTAACATTGATGAGAATTTGAACGAGAATCAGAGGTTTTTATTACTAAATACTTTAAATAAGTATCGCGATTGTTTTGCAAAAGATCTAGCGGAACTAGGACAAACAACTATTACAGAAATGGATATTCGGTTAATGGATGCGGAACCAGTCGTTTATAGACCTTATAGGTTGAGTCAACCCGAACGTAACGAGGTTAGAGTACTGATAGAGGAACTATTGAAACATGGTATTATACGAGAGTCTCAGTCACCATATGCGAGTCCAATCTTATTGGTGAAAAAGAAAACAGGGGACAAACGTCTCTGCGTCGACTTTCGTGCTTTGAATAGAAAAACAATTAAGCAGCACTATCCGTTACCACGGATTGAGGATCAGATTGATCGTTTGGCAGGTAATAGTTATTTTAGTGCCCTGGATCTGGCTTCTGGATATTATCAGATCCCATTGTCAGAAGAATCCAGGGCCAAAACTTCGTTTGTTACGCCTGATGGGCAATTTGAGTTTAATAGGATGCCTTTTGGACTTGCAAATGCACCAGCTGTTTTCCAGCGGGCAATCAACATGGTCTTAGGTAATTCAAGATTCGATAGTGCTCTAGCGTATATGGATGACGTATTACTGCCAAGCAGATCGTTTCAGGAAGGCATTGAAAGATTAGAGTTGATACTCAAAAAATTTAGAGATGCCGGATTAACGTTGAAACCACAAAAATGTTACTTTTTTCAAAATCGAGTAGACTATTTAGGTTTCGAAGTTTCCAGTGAAGGAGTTAGACCAGGCCTCCGAAAAATTGAGTCGGTGAGAAATTTTCCGGTACCTAAAGACGTGCATAATATTCGTCAATTTATAGGCTTAGCCAGTTTCTTTAGGCGATTCATTAAGGGTTTTGCTGAAACTGCTAGACCCCTCACAATGTTATTGAAAAATAACTCTGTTTGGGTATGGTCACGCGAACAAGAAATAGCATTTGAGAAGTTGAAAAGTGCACTTACATCACGACCTGTACTGGCGTTGTACGACCCTAAGCTTGAAACACAAATTCACACTGACGCTAGTAAACATGGAGTAGGAAGCGTTTTACTACAAAAGCAGGCCGACGGCATTTTTAAACCTGTGGCTTACTACAGTAGACAGACTTCACCTGAGGAATCTCATTTTTCATCTTATGAGTTGGAGACCCTTGCGGTCATAGCTGCGCTCGTAAAATTCAGGTCCTATGTGCTAGGGTTGAATTTTACCATTGTAACAGATTGTAATTCTCTCAGAGCTACATTTCTAAAACGTGACATGATACCAAGAGTTGCGCGTTGGTGGAGTTTGATCCAAGAGTATGACTGCAATGTTGTGTATAGGTCTGGAAAGGGTATGATTCACGCGGACGCTTTAAGCAGAAATCCGATACCAAATAGTGAGGGAATCGTTCAAGCTATTGAAACCTATGATGTAATGAATATTTCGGATAATTGGCTGTTCACTGTTCAATTAGAGGATTCTGAACTACAGCGTATAAAGAAAATATTGTCTGAAAAAGAATTTGATGACATAGTGGAAATTCGCAAAAACTTTGTCCTTAAGCGAGAGCGAGTATATAGGGTTACTGATGATGGATTGAGATGGGTGGTTCCGAAGGGATGTAGATGGCAAGTACTACAAAAGAATCACGATGAAATTGGTCATTTTGCTTTCGATAAGACCTTGGATAAAATAAAGCAATTTTACTGGTTCCCTCGCATGCGAAGGTTTGTTAAAAAATACGTAAACGCATGCTTAGAATGCGCGCATAATAAAGTACCTTCTGGTAAAAAACAAGGATACTTACACCCTATACCTAAGGACACCACACCCTTCGACACCATCCATATCGACCACGTTGGTCCATTTGTAAGAACTAAAAGACGAAACTGTTATATTTTAGTAATTGTCGAGTCCTTCACAAAGTTTATCGTTTTAAAGGCGGTCAAAAATACAAAATCAACTTCCACAATAACTATACTCAAGGATTATTTTGGGACATTTGGTTTACCAAAGCGCTTGATTAGTGACAGAGGCACCTCCTTTACAAGTTCGAAATTTAAAACCTTCCTTGCTGAAATAGGAGTACAACATGTTAAAAATGCAGTTGCGTCACCTAGATCAAATGGTCAGGTCGAGAGATACAACCGAACAATTTTAGAATCTTTAGCCGCTCAGAATCATGGCAAGGAGGAGAGGTTGTGGGATGACAGGTTGTTACAAGTGCAATGGGGACTGAACAACACTGTCAACAAAGGAACCGGCAAAACACCATCTGAAGTTCTGTTTGGCCTAAGGCTAACGGGAATTAATGAGGGGAATATCATTTCAGAGATTAGTTCGGATATAGTTGAAGAAACCCATGAAGGTAGCAATAATGATGAATTAGATAACTTACGGAAAATTAGGGAACAGGTAGATGACCATACCAAGAAATCTCAAGAAAAACAAAAACAAAGGTTTGACAGAAAAAGAAAAAAACCAATACAATATAAAGAAGGTGATCTAGTCAGAGTAGAAAGAGCATCACATACAGTAGGTAAAAGTAAAAAACTATTACCCAAATTTTCCGGGCCTTATAGGATCACTAAAGTTTTGGATCACGACAGGTATGAGGTTGTAGATACCCCAATCACCAAGAAGGGTCCATCTTCGTACAAGGGTGTATTTTCTGTAGACAAAATACATCCTTGGCTTTGTTTCAAAAACAAAGAAAGTGATTCATCTAGTTTTGGGAGCACAGATGAGGAGTAGAAAACATTTATTTTTGAATAAATTATTATACGCACGTAGGTACGCGCGTACTCAATTATGTGATTAAAATAATAATAAAAATTGTAATGAATAATATCCAATTGCACATTGTATAAAACTCGAAAATGTGTAAATTTTAATGATGCTGTATAATTATTGTTTTTTTAAATACAAAAATTTCCATTTTTATAAATGTGCATAGTGCACGGCGTTCGTTGAAAAGTGCTATGAGCGTATACTTTTCTTTTATGTGCAATGTGCACACCAGTTCTGATGTATCAATATTTATGCGTACGGTGCAAAGTGCACGGCGTTTGCTGAAAAGTGCTATGAGCGTATACTTTTCTTTTATGTGCAATGTGCGCACCAGTTCTGATGTATCAATATTTATGCGTACGGTGCAAAGTGCACCGCGTTTGTTGAAAAGTGCTATGAGCGTATACTTTTCTTTTATGTGCAATGTGCACACCAGTTCTGATGTATCAATATTTATGCGTACGGTGCAAAGTGCACCGCGTTTGTTGAAAAGTGCTATGAGCGTATACTTTTCTGTGCAGTGTGCATATTAGTTTTGTGAGTGCAATGTGCACACCATTATCCAAGTGTAATGGCCAAAATATAATATTGATTATATATTTAGATTATTATAATAGTATGTTATGTTATATAATATAATGATTATATGGCGCAATGTGCAAGCATTTGGTTAACTACAATAATGTTCACGAGGACGCGAACGAGTATCAGGATGGACGAATTGTTAGCTTGGTTAAAAATAAGTTAATAATTTAAATGCTAATATTGTTTATTTATTACAAATACGTAAAATAATTAATTATGTAGCAACAGGTTTATCGCATTTCCGTTCACATTAACGGAAATGAGGCAAAAATAATATATAATTGTACCAATAGCTTCTCAAAAATAATGTGATTTTTGGAAATGTAATTTAGAATATTTTATGATAATTTTAATGATTATTTTGAATGTTAATTATTTTAGTAGCTCAATTGACGTCGGTTTGTCGGTTGAGAAATATTGTGATATAAAATGTCGGTGGTCCTGCATTTAGTCATTCATTACGAAACTTTCGACATAATCAGTCGTCGTTGAGCTACGAAGTAAATTGGCCATCTAGTTATACTATAAAGTGAATAAGTGAATAAAATAAATAATTGTATAAAATATCAAGTGTTTCTCTGTGAAAGTTTTAACAAAAGTTACGTTGTTCATCGCTGTACTTACACTGAGGGATACGAGTCTTGTGAAAAATGAAAGACCGGGTATTGTTGAATCAATTGGTTCAATATTTTTATTCAGGATACCTTAATTTTAGCCTCAAGGTAACTAGAGTGATAGTTGTGACAAAATTTAGTTGAAAAAATATGAAGTTTTATGTTCTTCTAATCTATTTCAGCCAGAAGATATTGCCACAATGACCTGGGACTGGCAACAGAATTTTATAAATTCCACAGTCAAAAGTGAATTATTAGTAAAATATCCTGTGAGTCCAGAGTTCGCGAGGTTATTTCTTAAAAAAATGATTAAACACCTAGAGCCCAATCAAGAAGTTCATGATGATTTCTACACACAACTATGTATTGTGATGAACAACTCCAACAATAGTTTCAGTTACCGGCACTATCTCATAGGAGAAGACTTGAACAGTGCTATAACTATAAAAGAGACTAAAAATATGGTTGTAAATGGTACCACAGGAATGAAGACATGGGAGGTATTGTTTTCTGATTTCTGCCACAATTTTCATAACTAATGTTGCATACAGAAAGGTACCTAAGTATTTTATTATATTTTATTTTAGGCAGCTTTGATGTTAGCTGATTGGGCACTGTGTAATAAAGTTAAGTTTGCCGACAAGAATATCTTAGAATTGGGCTCTGGTGTGGGATTCACTGGAATAACAATTGGAAAGTTGTGTAAAGTAAAATCTCTTTTACTCAGTGATTGCCACAACAAGGTGTTGGAAACAGCTTGTGAAAATATTCAAATAAATTTTCCACATTTCATACAAGAACAAGCTCATGATAAGACCTGTTTTGTAAATGGAAATAGTACTTTGGGTATGTTAGATACATTTTTTTTATTATAACTAGTAAACAGATACAGAACATAAACAGATCACCAAACTTGTATTTACTGAGAAATACCTAAACCAAAACCAATGCTTGTTGACAAACATTCCATATTGCGTTTGGCTAACTATATTTTTTGTTTTACAGGTGTCATGTTGTTAGATTGGATCAATATGGTAAATTTGTGTAACACTGTAGTGCCTGACATAGTAATTGGCGCAGATATAGTGTATGATCCATCAATACTTCAACCTTTGTGTAATGTCCTTAAAACTTTTTCATATAGGAATAAAAATCTAGATATCTACATTGCAAGTGTTATTAGAAATGAAGAAACCTTTAAAAGTTTTTTGGATACTTTGAGTAAGTGTTATGCTGGACAACATGCTTATAACTAGTGATTAACACAGTGTAAGTAACTTAATATTTTTTCTTTGTAGATACATCAAACTTCACATATGAAGAACTTGATCTACCGAAGAGTGTATTCATCAAGTGGGATGAGAATATGAAAAAAACCTTATTGAAAATAAAATTAAGGTTGTAAAAATAAGTCAATTTATTATTTACATTGTTCACTTCGCACTTTGCGTTCGCCCTCTCTCAGGATAAAGTTTTTATGACGAATTCGTCCAACATACCATCACAGTTCCTTCCTTTATCAAAGGTCTAGGGTCGGTAGTTGATCATAAGGAGATAAATATATTCAAACAAGTTTGGTCAAAGAGAATTACAATGTTAGGTTTTATTTTGGTATTTCTGTGCTCTATTGCTGTATTTTACGGACGTAAGCATAGCTGCAGCGCTATGACATAATTTTTCTAAAGTCTGCAAATAGTACATTGTTACACAAGGAGTGAAAGTAACTGTATTTTGGCCCGAGACGTGGTTTGGCGCCTGAGCGTAGCGAGGGCGCCAATAGATCGAGGGACAAAATAAGTCTTTCACCCGAGGTAAACACTGTGCTTTTCATTACGACTACAAGGAAAGTAAAAATAAAAACAGGAATTGGCTAAAGAATAATACAAAGAAGTATGAGCAATGCTCTATAACTCGAAAAAAAAAGTTCGGATTGCCGCCAATTTTGTTTTTTTTTCGTTGGCCGGCCAACTTTATTATTTAGCCATTATTTTTCATTTTCATCTTTAAATATTTTGTCCAAATCTATGTTATTTTAAAGAAATTGTTGAAACTAAATTATATAAGTAATTAAGTCATTTATATATTTAAAATATAAATACTTAACTTCATGTTATTTCAATTTTACATCGCGCTGTAATTGAGTGACTAGAAAAAGTTGGAACATGGTTCTATAGAAATGTGAAAATGGAACTAGTTTTTTTTTTAATAATTTGACAGCTTTCAGTTGAAAGCTTTTCTCCCTAGGGCGGAAAAGTATTACTTTCCGAGTATGAGTAATGAAAAAAGTAGTTTTTCTTTTGTTACGGCTCTGTCTATTGGATAATTCCTTGGATAATGCCTTTTTTGATGTCATATGTCAAACATAATGTTATTCAGGCATGATGTCACTGTCAAAGTCAAAATCACGTATGACCGGCCACAGAATACCTATTTGATTTTTTTCTAAAATCCTACGAAAACATTGGGTATATTTTCTGAAAATATAAGCATTCATAGTTTCTAAACTCACTGCTAAGCTTAGAAACAATTGGTCAAATAATTGTATATCCCCATAATATCTGGCTGGCTCCATAGTCATATTTATTTTGAAACTACGTACATAACCTAACCCATGATCATTTAAAATGTCTCATGAAGATAAGGACAGTGCACCTAAAACTAAAATTGCTGAAGAAAATAAAAGCCAAGGGAACAAGGAGGAGTCTCAAGAAGCTTGGGGATATGACTTATATCCAGAGAGGCGCGGTACTTTTACACGAAAACTGGGTAATATACTCATCGGCAAGGAAGGAAAAGAAAATATTGACAAATTGAAATGTGAACAGAATGTATACGAGTGTGCTAAAAGTAGTAAGTATTATTTTATACAATTGAATGTTACTTATATGTGTCTTAATGGGATGCATTAATAAACATTTAATTTAACTTTTTAGGTGCAATTGTTAAAGTTATGATGGCAGCGTTGAAAAGTTCAGGTTGGTAAGTAAATATTGAATTAGTTTATTTGAGTCAGCTTTAAATTGAGTCTAGCTTTTGTAAACAGGCTTGCCTTAAGCTCCAACTGCTCACCAAAACTAATAAAAGTTTTGTAATTCTCTTTTCAGTCCAATTGATTTACGGAGGCATATTTCATGTGAAGTGTGTGACTATTCCGTAAGTGGAGGCTATGATCCAGAATTAAACCAGGTACCTGCTTTATATTAATTGTTATTCACCAGGTTTCCTTAGGATAATAATAAGGCACTCCTTTTAAAAAAAAAATGTTATGTTTCAGATTGTGGTTTGCCAAAACGTGTCTACCCGTAAAGGCATGGTACAGGGTGTGTTGGCCCATGAAATGCTTCACATGTTTGACTTTTGTCGCAACAAGCTGGATTTCAAGAACATGGAGCATCTGGCATGCACCGAAATACGAGCTGCCAACCTGACACACTGTTCCTTCATGAGTGCATGGTCACAGGGAGATGCTTCTTGGACAAAGATCAAACAAGCTCATCAGGTTATTTATTATTGTAATTTTGTTTTTAACGTGTTGAATATTAGGTCTGATTCGCAATGACACTTAAAAAAGCATTGCACTGTTGATGCTTGTTAAACATTCTGCATGTATGTGTGTGTTCATACAAGCACTAAACATAATGACTCATATCTTGTTTCTTGCTGCATGCAGTATGTGAAAATTATCTCGCAAGATTAATAGCAATAGTTGTTTATGTTGAAAAAGGCGATAAACTGGCATTCTGGGCACATCCCCCTGAGAGACAAGTGATAATTTAAAGAATAATTATTGCCATGAAACATAACACGCATTTGGACTCTACATGAGAAATAGCTTGTAACAAAATGATTCTGAAAAAAAAGGGATTTTAATTACATAATTATATGTGTTAGCTTGGTTAAAAATAAGTTAATAATTTAAATGCTAATATTGTTTATTTATTACAAATACGTAAAATAATTAATTATGTAGCAACAGGTTTATCGCATTTCCGTTCACATTAACGGAAATGAGGCAAAAATAATATATAATTGTACCAATAGCTTCTCAAAAATAATGTGATTTTTGGAAATGTAATTTAGAATATTTTATGATAATTTTAATGATTATTTTGAATGTTAATTATTTTAGTAGCTCAATTGACGTCGGTTTGTCGGTTGAGAAATATTGTGATATAAAATGTCGGTGGTCCTGCATTTGGTCATTCATTACGAACCTTTCGACATAATCAGTCGTCGTTGAGCTACGAAGTAAATTGGCCATCTAGTTATACTATAAAGTGAATAAGTGAATAAAATAAATAATTGTATAAAATATCAAGTGTTTCTCTGTGAAAGTTTTAACATATGATGACTAGCTGTGCCCGCGACTTCGTCCGCGTGGAATTTAATTGACAAAGTTTCATACAAACTGTCATCCCCTATTTTATCCCCTTGGGGGTAGAATTAATCAAAATCCTTTCTTAGCGGATGCGTACGTCATGACATCTACCTGCATGCCAAATTTCAGCCCAGTCCGTCCAGTGGTTTGAGCTGTGCGTTGATAGATCACTATGTCAGTCAGTCACTCACCTTGGAGTTATATATATATAGATTACATAAGCACATAAAATAAATAGATTAGAAATAGAGGTGGAATTTATCTACTGCCATCTGGTTCTTGTTAAATATGTTTAGGTATACTCATTATGAACTCCAATTCCAGGATTGTGTGAAGACTAAAGCACTGTATTCAGTTCTTGCTGTGAGACAAATCGGGAAAGCAGAGGCTGTAGATGTCATAGAGAAAGTGTTCCCCAAGTGCTATGCAGATCTTGAACCTATAGGGCGAAGGATCAGGAGAAACTCTGAAGACATGACAAGAGCTTTCAAAGAGGCAGCATACTATGGATATGAGTAGTAGTTTAAACATTTTTTGTATTTAGATACAATGTGTAGATAGTGTACATAATTATTTTGTTGACAATAGGAAAAATATATAAAATAAAACTATTATAAAAATCATTTAAAATAATGTCTTTTATTTCATTATTTTCGTTATTCACTTAATAATTACATATTCCTACAGTTTTTAATACTGCCCTTCTACAGTTTCATTTGTAACAGATATGAATCACAAGCATAACCCTATGAATACATTATAGTTACGCAAGTAAATGACTGAAAAGGCACAATTTTTATTAAGTAGGTAGTTTATGAATGATAAATGTGAATATAATTACATACTGAATGTAAATCATAATAGAAATGATATACCTATTTATTTACTTTGTATTTAGTATTTATGTACAATTAGGACCCCATGGTAAAATGTATGAACATTGATAAAGATTAGATTGATTTTACTGTAATTTATGTATGCTTCTTAAAATGACAAAATGTTTGCTGTCATTAACAAAGATCAGTTGGGCCTGATTAAAATCGCAAGCAGTCCTATGGAAAGCAACCAAATGCTTTCTTTACCCTTAGTGAAGGGAGGAAAGAACTCAAGACAAATTTATAGAAAAACCATCCCTTCTTTTGATTTTTTACATGTTTTGTGAATGTGAACTTTCATCGAAATAAACTTGAGCTCGCTCACCACAAACCATAACAAACACGCTAATTACTTAGAGATTTGGGGGTACTCATGTGCTAAGTAGTTACAGTCGCTATTTTTACCCGACTACGGCAAAGCCAAAAGGAAGGGTTATGTTTTTAGAAGTATACTTATTATGTATGTATGTATAATTTGTATGTTCCCCCCTATAATAATACCTACTCTTTTCCACCGTAGCATCTAAACTTCCCATCCGATGTGTACATGAATAGGTACTATTAGCGCAATATATGGACAGTTCTGAATATAGGTAGTTCGTGTACCTACTTTAGTTCGTAGTAGGGGTCTTAGTTTTTTAAACGGTTTAAGCATTATATGCCTAGAACATACTACTTGAGTAGGTACCTATTTAGGTGATCACTGAACTTCATTTTGTGCAAAATCAAAGTTTTGTGCTTCAGCGAAGTACCTACTTAAAGGTCTCTACCCACTATCCCGTAGCATACCATGACCGTGCTAGGAACGTAACGGCCAAAAAAATATTCTTTGTATTGTGATGTATAAACACTTGCCCACTAGATCGTTCCGACACCGACCGACACCGTCGCGTGCCATGCACAGACCGTCAACTATTTGTCGGAGGGAATATTTTACACTATACGTGCATGGCTCGCGACGTTGCCAGACCGCTGCGCGCAGGCGGCTAAACGGTGACAGAGCGAGGAGTATGGCCGTTTTGGAAACGATTTTTTTTGGCATTCCTCTTCCTCTTCATCCAAAATGATAGCAATCATTGCCAGTTGTTCAACCGTTAGTTTTCTTATAGCCATAACTATTTCAATATTTCACCACTATAACGCGTCTACTCAACACTGAGAGTTGTAAGAGAATGAACCGGTGCAGCACGAGCATATTGTAACGGGCATCATACAGATTACATACGTGCAAAATACGGGTAATATACGGGTTGCAAACGGGTTCAGAACGCTGTCGACCCGCTTCAGTGGGCGAAGTACAGCGTACCGGATTGCTTTCCGTGCCCGAAACGTTCTTAGCATAGTCATGGTATGCTACGGGATAGTGGGCAGAAACCTTAAAGATAATAAATATGAGGAGGCAAGGCTGTAGGTACCTATCTGTGTGAATCTTAATTAAAATCATTGCACTTAGGTACCTACCTACTTACTAAATGTTACTTAGTAATCCTATATAATTATCAGTTAATATTGTGAATGACTAGATGGCTGAAAATGTAATATACCTACCTATAAAGTAAGAGACATCGTAACGAAAACTGATACCTACCATGGATTCAATTCATGATTCTGACGTGGAGATTTCGGCTATATTTTTATGAATTAAGTATGCTAAAAAATTTCAGCATTACTGAATTAGTTTTAGTATGAAATCATTATAGAAATCTATCATAACGTGATTTTACATAAAATAAATTAATAATCCCTACTAGGTATTTTAGACATAAGACTGCAATGTAAATTAAACCTCAATGCGGCATGGACATATCGAAAATCCGTCCCCGGCGCGGCGGCGGAGGCGCCGCGTGCGCGGCTCGCGTGTAACAAACTGTTTATCCATTTTACAATTTTTTTTGTGATTGTGTGTGAAGCTAATTCTCGTTTCGTCGTTTTACCTACTCTTGACGAAGAGTCTTGCCGGTCATTGTGTAGCCTTAGGGGCGCTATGACTTAGGTTAGGTTATGTTTAGGTTTAGGTTCCGGTAGGAGTCCGGCATAACCCACACGTCTCCCCCGGGGCGTGCGGGTATCCATGAGGATTTCCCCACGATAAAAAAAAAGGTATAGGGTTAGGTTAGGTTAGAACAGTGATCAAAACGAAAAAACAAAATTTCTCGAAAATTCGTCTATGTCCTGGCTCCATAGCCCCCCTAAATGGGAACTAACATAACCTAATGACACATTCGGATTCTGGCGCTTCGCCGGCCGCTGCCGCGGCACGCTCGCTTCGCTCGCTCGGCTCGCGCGTTTTGGTCACTGTTCTAACCTAACCTAAACCTAAGTCATAGCGCCCCTAAGGCTACACTCCAACCGTCTTGCCCTAAATTCTAATCGTTAGTCGGTGTTTGTGCCTTGTCCTATGCAGAGGTCACGGGCTATGCAAATACTTGAGACCAGTTCGCGACTAACGTACGATTTCAATTAGTTTTGTTTTGTTTCGTGTGTTGTGTGTGGGTGAGGAGCTGAGACCTCGCGGGCCAGCGGCTAATCCTTCAGGTTTAGTGCTCACGAGGATGGCCAATCTTATAAGAAGTGAGAGAGAAGGTAAGTTAATGATTTAACACTGTAAGTAGGTCGGTAGTAGTGGTACCTAGTAGACAACAATTTTTAATTTCTAAACTGATCCTTATTCCTACCTAAGACAATAATAACAAACCATAAGATTACCTACGGTTTTTCTATTGCGAAAATGTATGTCCCCTAGCAAAAACAGACTGTGTGTTGGTAGGTAAGTACCTAGGTAAACAAGTGTAAGGACCCATAACAAGTAGATAGGTACCTTCTTAAATACTACTTAAGTACTTACTAAGAGCGTTAAAAATTGAATCGTGTCCATTAAAATTTTCTCGTTCAACCCATTTTTATTATTCACACTCACAATATAACAATAAATAGGATAACGGCTTAAAACTATTAAAAATAAGTTAATAAAACTAAATTATGAGCACTACTTACCTACAACCTCGGACGAACAGTTTTTTATAATTATTAAAGTCATTGCGTCTTATGACATTTTTAATTAGGTACTTACCTTCCCACGTCGCGCGTCGATGATATACTAATTAGGTAGGTACAATCAGCAAACTTGACGCTTGATCACCTTAAGGTTGCAATTTTTATGCAGTGACCAGCAGCCACATGCGACTAGCATGGTCATAAAAACTATTAAAACAAATGGCTTTCTAAAAAAGGGCTTTTGTCTCATCGGACGCTTTTCGTCTCATTGGACGACAACATAATGGGCGAGGCATCCTATGATTACTGCCTGCAAGGGAAAAGTGTTAAAAATTGATCAAGCGTCTACTTTGTTGATGGTACCTACATGAGAATTAATTACATGTGTAAGTAAGTACCTACCTAGGTATAATAATTTGTAAACTGTAGGTAGGTATCTAACTGATTGAGTACTTACTTATACCTACCTAGGTACAAAGTTAGGTCCGTTCCTATTTGTTAGTGTTCGATATGTTTGGGCAGCTAAGCTACCTGCCTAGTAGGTTTATTTAGGACTAGCGGCCCGCCCCGGCTCCGCACGGGTACATTGCGGTTACATTATTCGAGTTTAAGTAAGGATCCCTAATTTTTTTGAAAATATATTATATCCTATGTCACCCGGGGATAGTGTAGCTTCCCAACAGTGAAATAATTTTTCAAATCGGTTCAGTAGTTTCGGAGCCTATTCATTACAATCAAACAAAGTTTTCCTCTTTATAATATTAGTATGATAAACGATGCATCCACATAAGTACCTACTCACAACCTACTTAATTTGTTTATAAGTCAAAACTTAAATAAGTAAGTACTTACTTACCTACTTACTTACCCACTTATAGATACTTACTTAGGTTGGTACTGACCAACTTATTATTAAGTTTAATAATTGGAAACATAAATTTAACGAAGAAACTTAAGGCAAAAGGCACATGAGTTAGAAAAGGCATTTTTAATAGGCATAATAGTTTTGTACTACTGAGCTCATTCTGTGGTCCCTTTACCACTGCCTGCTTTCGTAGGTTATGTTCATACAATACCTATGTTATTAAGCTATTTTGTAAAATAATTGCGTTTTCTGAGCGTTAACATTTGATACCTACCATACCTCTATTTTCAAATGTACTAAAATAAGCATCAAGTGAGGTACTTTTAGTCGAAGCACATTTTTTAAGTATTCAAACAGATTTTAGGTAACGTTTTTTTCCCAACGTCTCGTCGTCGGCCCCACTGAATACCTAGGTATAGTCTGAGAGAAGCAGAGGGAACTTTTCTTCAGGCCCACTAACTTATTTGCAAAAAAGTGGGGCTACGACCCCCGGTAGCCTAACTGAATGGCATGAGAATTACGGACCTACCTACCTACTGCTCTAAAATATTATCAGGGGGCAGCCAGGGACGGATGACAAAAATATGTTTACACGCGTTTTTAACAAGGCACACTTACAGTTCTAGTCATCGATGATGTCTTATTCCTAATTTATATCAGATAATTATTGAACGAGGATTCTGTAAAAATATAAACTACATACAATCACGAATCTTTCACACAATACCACTCAAGGTTCGTGCTTGAAATGTCTTATTCGTTGATTTCATAGGAGGTGCTAGATTTAAGGGATCACACCATAAAATTAATTATAATTCGACTAGTAATTCTTCTAATATGTACAGCAACGTCACATCGTGTGCGTAGGCACTATGAACAATCACAAACCCGACTCTATGCGGTCGTGGTTAAGGTTCACTTATGTCTTTTGGTTGGGGTCGTCGTGCATCGCGCGATGCGCCTCGCTGAGGTACGTGGTCCAGTAGATGACGGTGAACAGCACGAAGCACACGGGGAACACCATCAGCGCGTACTTGTCGAGCGCGCCGTGCTGCGCGCCGCAAAACATGACGCCGCGGTCCACCAGCGCCCCCACCCGCATCAGAATCGTCGCCGCGCCGTTCGCGGACGGCATCGACTCTAATATCGGGGAGTCCTAAAACGACATATCGCCGATTTACATAATAATAAACATGTGTCGCACCTCGTGATATTGCATCAACATTCACTTATTTAATAACATCAAGTACATGTAATACTTAATCTAAATTTTGCGATTAGATTAACCTAGCGGTAATTACGATAATGTGCTTTCAAGCAGTGCCACTAGGTACAATTTGCTTTTATAAGTAGTTGCACAGGTTCCTATTTCTATCATTACTTTATTGATGTTAGTAGCTTAACTTTAGCTCTACTGTGTTTATGTTCTATCAAATCAAACCACCACCAATCGATTACCACAAATACTTTGCATTTATTGATACAGAATCCAAATTTAGCTCTAGCATGCACTAGTTCTCATTTCTAAAATGATTACAACGTAAGGTAACAGTAGGTACACTGCGAAGGTAAGTCTAACGGACTAACTATAAGTCAGTCGTGTCGTGAAGATACGAATCGTTAGGTACTGTGTTTAGCGATAGCCACACAGTGCAGTGTTTTGCTTTAAATTCTTTGTTTACCTTGCTAACTGATCTTGTCTCACATCCAACCTTATTTTGTCTCCAATTCCTTTTTCCAGAGAGAGACTAGAAATTGGTGGCCTAAGTTTAAAAATTAATGCGCCTAGATATTACGTGGTAATCAGAATCATTTCACATGCAGTGTAAGACTACACTGGATAGTTGTATGCGATGTTATCGGCTCTGTAACACGTACACAGGTTTTATTTACCCTCTGTATGGTCTGGTGCTCGAACTGCTGCTTCAGGGCGTCGTCGTCGACGCTCAGCGTCGGGGAGAACATTCCGCCCTGTGGCGTACCTGTTACCGGCGTGCTCAGCCTCTGCGAAGGCAAACGGCCGTTCTTCAATACGCATCCACACTGACGAATACAGACTTTCATAGGCAACCGAAGGAGCGGACAATGTACTGTCCTGGTGGGCCTGCTCGGTCAATTAATTATTGTCATTGTTCCACGGGTGAGGACAGGAACGTTTAATCCAAATTACGCTTGTAAGGATAAATGAGAAAGATAGAGACATCGCTATCTGAATCAGATAGGGTCAGAAAACGGTCAGATTTTTAGAATACAAAGATCGTCTCTGAATGTTTGTATCAGTCAGCATGAAAACGTCTTATGTGCACCTGCTAAGGTAATCCTGAGGTTCGTTTCTGGTTAATCGTGTGGTGGATTGATTGTCTACCGCCGGCAGTGGGTGTGGGTGGCAAGTACCTGCGAGTGGTTGACGTGCAGCGGCGGCGGCGCGAGCTGCGCGGCGGAGGCGGCTCGGCGGAGGTCCTGGCGCCGCCGGCTCCAGCTCTTGTCGTACCGGATGCCGAACAGCACCACGAAGTACTCCATCAGCGCCAGAAACACGAATAGCGTGCATGAGATCAGCCACACCTCGATGCATTTCAGCTCAAGTGCGTCTGGAGAGTTTGTGCTGTAATTAAAACATTTCGTTCAATTAGAATACTTTTCTGCTTTTGCATGTCGGTGCTCTAACATTCTGTTAAAAAGCCTAATAACAACTGGTTGCCGCAGTCGCAGACATAATAGAAAATCAATTAAGTAGGTCTCGCGTAGATCTGCGTTCCCAGCCTATAAACGGAGAATGAATAGATGCCTCGCTCGACTAATTAGCCCAGTCATTAAGCGATGAAGTGGGGCAATCAATCGTAGGTAAGTATGTTGCATTGCATATAGCCACAGTATTTCTACAAAATATATCTGTGATGAGCAACTAATAGTCAAAATGAGTTTGGCACGAAAATCCTCCGAATAAAAAAAAACAGTGCCGTCTAGGGACGCCCGAAAGAAGCGAAGCTTTAAAGTATAAAGCGTAGGAAGTAGGAAATAAGTTTTTAAACAGCTGCCTCTCTGTATACCTATAAGATGTATATTTCGTGTAACGCTCCTGACGGATAGAGAGGAGCGCTCGCCGCGCGGCTCTTCTCTTCCGAAGAATAAATTAAAAAAATCATTGTGACACTTCTAAATGTGTCGTTATGCGTACACTTACGAGGAGTACAGGCAAAGGTACGGGTAACTGTTGTATGTTCATAAGGCTGACCTGACTGTATCGAACATAGTGACGAGCGAGAGCAGCGTGGTGACCAGCAGCACCATGCGGCCCGGCACGATCTCGGGGATGACGCAGAAGCTGCCCCACGAGATGATGACGAACAGCGACGAGGGCAGGTAGCTCTCCAGCAGGTAGCTGCGCAGCTCCCGCGACAGCTTGATCTGCAGCCGCGCCGCTGAGTGCTCGCCTGAACCAACCACACCTCTTAACAGGGGCTCTTAACAGCTGTACTCTGTGTACGGTTTAGTGGTCAGTGCGTGTGAGTACCTACGACATCTAGGACAACATCGACTAGTTCTACGATACAGTGATGTAATTGTAATCTTGTTTTACAAAAAGTCTTGTTTTAATATTGCATGGCGCCCTAGTAAATGATAAAGATGATTTATCTGCCGCAAAACGACTCATGGGTTTCTTTCTAACAGCTGATCTGGGATAAATTGCTTACTAGCAACTAGCTGTAGGTACCAACCAAACGAAAACATATTTTTTTTTGTTTGAGGTACAATCACCTTTAGCATTTATTAGGCATCATGCAAAAAACATGCATTATTAAAATAAGACCTTATATTATAGGTAGTTGTAGGTACAGTTTCCTTTACTCACAGTGTCACAGTACAACTTGGAAGGTGTGGACTGTGTGGAGTGTGATTAAAGATATCGTTTATTAAACATTTGCACTAATATTCAATCGACATTCAGGTTGTAACAAGAAAACAGTTTACATCGTGCTTTACAGACGTTCACAAACAGAACTGATGCTAGGCACGGATGCGGATAATAAAATACATTTTATTTGTTTTCCACGAGTACCTATACTCGTTGAAAACAATTTGATACGCAATGAAGTTTAAAAAGTTTTTCCGTAATGATCATCCCGCTCATCCGCGCCAAGCCGTGCGGGCGGCATGCCAGCTACAGCGACAACACGTTGCGTTATATTAGTAGGTACATGGTTAGATACCGCGCAGACAAAAGCGCAAAGCAATAAATATACATTTACCTTCACCAAATGTGCGATTATGATTACTTTTGTCGGTGACGAAGGAGACCACGTATTTGGGCAGCCGGAACTCCTTGCGCTGCACGCCTACCAGCCACGGCCCGATCTCGCGCCACTCGAAACGCACGTTCTGCGATGTGTACTTATCTATTAAAAGAATCATTAGTCGACGTCATTATCGTAAACTCGAAGACCGTAATCGTAAACGAACAGAGAAACGGAGTCGGAAAAATCTATAAAACATTCAAGAATCAAAGTGAACCGTTTGGCGTATAGACAAAACATCATCAATTTCCTCAACATTAAACATCAAAACATTTTTGTATTGTGATACACGTCTCGCGGAGATTTTACCACGACACACTGACGCTAGCATAATAGTATCAAGAAACCTTCATTACTTATAGAAGTAAATATGTTACTAGATGTGTAGATATGTTATTATGGTACTACATTTGCAAATTATTTTTTGAGTGGAACAATACTTATAGGTGGTTAGAATTTTCTTCAAAATTTTGTGTCGCTCTATTTGCGTACAGGTTGAGGAAAACAAACCAACGTGTTTTAGAACCTGTATCCTGACACAAAACGCAAGTTATATGTGTGGGTACTTACAGCTACTAAAATCAACGGCACATTTCTGAACGTCCAACGGGTAAAGAACGAAGTCCATTTCGCATTTGATTGTTATTGTCGCACTGTAAACGAAAATAAATACGTACATGCTTACATTGAATTGAAAATAGACACTATTTATCTTGTCCCAACAACTAGTCCATTACATATATGATGTGCTTTATTACATAGATATTCTGAAGGTGTAGATTTATACTTATACAAGTTTGAGAGAGACTCAAGTCGAGAAAAATGTAAAGGTAACTCTCTTTTGTTGAATTAAAGTTAGCTATGACTTTTCACTGGCGAAAAATGATGTCTGATTTATATTGTGCTGTGTATTTATTTCGTGCTGCCAAAAAATAGAGACAACTTCACAAAACGGTAAATTCGTTTCGCCAGTGCAAACTGCAAAATCACAGTTAAATACAACTAAGTGAACCTTAACATGAATTTTCTGAAAAGTCTTCTTGAAACACACAAAAAATACGATAACATATTATTTTTCTTCTTCCTAGTAGGTAGTACGAGCTACTGAATGTTTTGTAATTTAATACAGCAAATAATACTGAAATCTTTTGGTGTGAAATTTTATTCTCAGTGCATTGGGGTGTATTCACTCAAGAGACACAGGTTAATAGACTTTAAAAAGCGGGAGTTTCTTAATTTAAATGTGTACTTATATGTTTAAATGCATATATTTTTAAATATATAAAGCAAAATGGACGAACCCAATACTGACTGAGACGGTGCGATTGGCGTAGAGCCTGAGCGAGGCCATCTCCTGGAGCACGGAGAGGATCCTCATGGTCTGCAGCTGCATGATGTACAGGTCCGGCATCCAGATCAGCTGCCGGTACTCCCACGGGAGCTCGATGAACGACATGTTCGTCGACGACATGTTCAGCCTTCCATCCACCCACGCCACTTGGAGGAACACGTCTAACGTAATCTCCTGTAAATTTAATATAAAAATTGACTATAATTTCTTCTACTAATTAAGACCTCCTAGTCGGTGTATCTGATACAGCTGTTATTCTACCCTTATTTAGGGCCGCCTCTAAATCTAATATTTTTTCCGTAGTTACGTGACTTATGTACCTATCTTCTACTTTCTCCAGTCTACTTCCCCTATAAAAGCTTCTACAGACATGCCGTCAGCTCTGACCGACGGCTTTGCAGATTTACTTTTGTTTATTTTGTACGAAACGCCTGCATTGTTTGATAGGCGGCATGGTCAGTGGATACGCTGGCGGCATTTTGGGTAGGAGCCTTCAGTTGTGATGTGATAGACTGAAATCAGGTACCTGAATTTCGTTGGGTCGAAGTAAAAAGGATCGCGCTCTGATATAACATTGTCATCTATCCCAGTCTTATTTATTATCTACCGTTGGTTCTTATGTACCAGTTTCACGTCACAGGTGGTTATTTAAACACATATTTATTGCGTAAGTAATAACTTATCATGGAAGATGCAATTCTCATCGCTACATACCTCTTTATTCTCATCAACGCCGGAGACTCTGTTAACATTCACCCCTATGTACACCGTCGTGTTGTTATCTGTTAACAATGGGAACGACAATAATAATTTAACAGTTTACTGCAATAATGACAAATTGTCGGCAAGTAATAACGACTAATCAATGGTTTTACGGCAACCGAGAGCGGAGATATCACGGGGTAACCGCAGCGCGCTCATCTATGTAGGGCGCCCCTCGCCGAGCCATTGTTTCATATTCAATTAGGAATTTATTATTTGCAAGAATGATTTGATGGACGCAGTTCTTTTGATTGGGATGGATGATCGTTTCTCTTTATTTTATGAATGTCTCAAGTACCTTCTTATCAGAGAAACAGAATAGGTTCTTAAGTAGGTGCAATAAATTATATATTATTTTATGAGTTTTGAGCTGTGACTCATTCTTTATTTAGTAGGTGCTACCTAATAATAGTCATCATTGTTGTTGGCACTGATTGATCAGTAATTTGTTAGTAAAAATAATAATATATGGTGGTGATGTTAAAGTGAAGTAATTAAGGGTGGCGCCGGCTAATTTAGATATTAATAAAATGAACGCATGGTACTGTATAAATATTAAAATGTAGGTATACCTACCTCAAAATGTCCGCGGATGTTCGTGATACTTAACCATTAGACTCCTTGATTCAGTTTTACTGGGAGTTGTAGCCATATAAAGTATGATAAATGCAGACTAATATATAATACTTCTGACAAATTATTGCTTTTATTTATATGTAGTTACATATTTATAGGGCGGCCAAAAAAATAAGAAAATATTCAAACTCAATGTTCATCTGTTCCAGAACCGACAACACATAGAAGACAGATAATGAAGGCCTCTAGCCTTAAATAGTACATTGTTACACGAGTGGTAAAAGTGACTTATTTTTCCCGAGACGGGGTTTGGCGCCCGAGCGTAGCGAGGGCGCTAATAGTTCGAGGGACAAAATAAGTCTTTCACCCGAGGTAAACACTGTGCTTTTCATTACGAATACAAGGAAAGTAAAAATAAAAACAGGAATTGGCTAAAGAAATAATACAAGGAAGTATGAACAATACTCTAAACCTCGAAAAAAAAAGATCGGATTGCCGCCTATTTTGTTTTATTTTTCGTTAGCTTAACTTCATTATTTAGCCATTATTTTTCATTTTCATCTTCAAATATTTTGCCCAAATCTATGTTATTTTAAAGAATTTGTTGAAACTAAATTATAATTAAGTCATTTAAAAATATATATTCTTTAATTAATACTTAACTTTATGTTATTTCAATTTTACATCGTGCTGTAATTCAGTGACTGTAGAAAAAGTTTGAACATGGTTCCATAGAAATGTGAAAAAGGAACTAGTTTTTTTATTATTATTTGACAGCTGTGAGTTGAAAGCGATTCTCCCGGGCCGGAAAAGTATTACTTTCAACCCGCTCCTCAGGCAACTACAGACCTACTTTCAGAGTATGAGTAATGAAATAACTATTTATTAGCGTGCGTATTATATTAATAAATATCCTTTTTAAGATAAGTGGTATAATATCAAAGTTGCTTCGTAAGTATGAGACC
Source organism: Notodonta ziczac (assembly GCA_918843915.1). Classification (NCBI taxonomy): domain Eukaryota; kingdom Metazoa; phylum Arthropoda; class Insecta; order Lepidoptera; family Notodontidae; genus Notodonta; species Notodonta ziczac. The sequence continues at coordinate 9,065,788 of OU974043.1, read as the reverse complement.
GATAATTAGTGGCGGGCGTTTAGCCGCACCACAGTCACCAACAACTTGACTAATGATTGGCTTTGCCGCAAAGTACCGGCGTTCTGCTGAATAACATCCGGCTCTGAGTGGATTGGACGGGAGGGCATCTACACGTGATTGCAAATTTTTTTCCTAACAAATTGTAAATTAAGTGTGGCTGCCTAAAAATAGATGGTCACGCCGTGGACTAGCGTTTGCGAAATCAACGGTTGTTTAGTGATAAACACTTACCGGGTGGAATGTTTCTATTGTAGTCTTTTGGAATATGCTCCATGTACAGGATCTGGCTGGAAGAAAGAAAGGAATTAGTCACTTAAATGTACGAGCAGCAGATAGTATAACTGTAACCCACTCCCTAATTTATTTCCACGGCTCGAGCCTCTGGCATTATCATATTCCATGTGCGAATCTCATTTCCAACAAAGTTCATGTCAACAATGAAATTATTTACAGTGATCAAAGCTGCACGTACGAGTATTTCGAAAGATGTGTATGAGTCTCAATCCGCAATAGGCCTGGGCGATGGACCTGTATGCCCGTATAATTATAATAGATTTGGCCCCAATTAGATTGGTACCATAATAATATACCATTGTTGAAATACCTATGTGGGATAAATGCAGTGTACTTCCGCCAACCTCTGAATAGATATATTTTATGATGGTGTATGTTATTTCTATACATTGAAATAAAACAATTTTTCGGATTTTATCGCGTTTATTAACTTTATGTTCCCGACGTTTCGGTTGCTTTACAGAAGCCATGGTCACGGGGGACTGAGGTGTTAGACGTCCTGATGTCATAGTTAGTAACTGGGTACCCTCATATTTAGTTGTTGTTTGCGGTCCGATCCACGCAGAAAGTGCTCACAGTGTCTCGAGGCCTTGCAATGGTACACTTGGTTTTGGATTTAATTATATTAATTACTGGATCCCAAGTTGGTGGTAGCACCCAGCCATCTTCCCTATTGAAATTAGGATGTTTTTTTTAATTTCAATGGCCTCACGTATCATCCTTGGTCGGAATCGGTGTTCTTTTGCGAGGATCTGTGGTTTATCAAATCTGATATTATGGCGGGTGCGGTCCTGTACATGTTCACAGATTGCAGACTTCGTGGAGCGCCGGTGTTTCACGTCAGCTATATGTTCTTTTACGCGAGGGCTTTTACGCGAAAAATTGTTTTATTTCAATGTATAGTATTCGTGTAAATATAAGAAAACAATATTATTTGTATACAGTTAAATATATATAGATAAATATCGCCAGACGAACATACCAACTGTATAGTCTCAAACTAAGCATCACTTGTACAATAGGTACCATACAATGGATTAGTGGCCATCCCAGTAACAACCAAACCAGAGCAAATTACGAAAACGCTATATCTGAAATGATCGGGAATTGAACCCGCAACCACTCGGTGATGTGGGCCGAGCGGTCTACGCTCGAACCACTACGCCAAACGGTCGTCATAGTATTAATATGACACGTTTGCACGCTTATTAATATGACTGTAATTCATATTTATTGAGTTCCATGTTTTATGAGATATAAGCCGTCTAATCCCAATAATGCATGGTTGTAATCTCCGCTAATTGTTCAGCACACACACCTCATTGATGTGCGTAAGACACGCGTGTATTAGATTGCCATCATCATAATTCATAACATAAGTAGGTAATATGTTTTATTTGTTACTAGCTGTGCCCACGCACTTCGTCCGCGTAGTATTTAACGTAACAAAAATTTCGGGATTATCGGGATAAAAAGTATCCTATATGTTAATCCCGGTTATAAACTATCTGTGTTCCAAATTTCATTCAAATCCGTTCAGTAGTTTTTGCGTGAAGGAGTAACAAACATACATACATACATCCACACTCACAAACATTCACATTTATAATATTAGTAGGATTAGTAGGATTACTTAATAGGTTTTGGAGAAATCTATCTATCAATACAGACAGAATTGTAACATTCATATTTTTTATGAAAAAAGTAGGTATTTGCAATCAATCGCAATGTAAGGTTTGTTATTTACATTCATATGTGTGTGTTCATGTCATGGGCACAGCGCAGTGGCACAGTTACTTAGTGGTAAATAAGTAAACAAAAGACTATAATAGCCCTTTTCGCTATACCACTCGGAGGTGAGGGGGATTCAGGCCATAATCAAATTCAAATCGTTTATTTTGTTTAGGCCTACGAGGGCACTAACAAATTGTGAATTTTTAATTTTTTTCTTATATCTACAACTGGATCGGAATGCGACCTCGACTGAGAAGATCCGGCAAGATACTCAGCGGGCTCGTATTTTTACAATTTGTTATATTTATAAAAAAAAAATATAAAGAAAAGAAATATAACAAAATGTAAAAATACAAGCTATATATAGCTAATCCTCAATTCCTGTTATTTATTTATTTATTGGTGGTTCCTGTTATTTATTTATTTATTTATCTTTTGGTAGATTTGACATATCGTTCAATTATCGGTTGCACTTTCTAAGGTACAGGTTTCCTCACGATTTTTTCCTTCACCGTATAGGTATTGAACATTTGATTCGCACATAGATTTCGAAATACAGTGTTTTGAACCCTCGGCTAGTACTTATATAACAATTAGGTAAGTAAGGTGTCAATAACCTAGTGGTTAGAGGGGCCGCTCTCGTAGCTGAGAGGTTCTGGGTTCGATCCCCATCCTTACTCAGGCATTAGATATAATTCACATGAATTCACATTGCTATATTTATAGTAATCCTATAGTAAACAACAATATATTATACTAGCTGTGCCCGCGACTTCGTCCGCGTGTAATTGAACTTAACAAAAATTTCGGGATTATTCATCCCCTATTTTATCCCCTTGGGGGTAGAATTAATCAAAATCCTTTCTTAGCGGATGCCGACGTCATAACATCTACCTGCATGCCAAATTTCAGCCCGATCCGTCCAGTGGTTTGGGCTGTGCGTTGATAGATCACTATGTCAGTCAGTCAGTCAGTCAGTCAGTCAGTCACCTTTGAGTTGTATATATTTAGATTCCTACTGTTACAACGGGGAAAAAATCAACTTCAACCAGCTAATACTCTATTAGGTAGATATAGGTAAATATTTTAACACCGGTTACAACTTACAAACATTTGAATTGTCGTCACATTGCCTGCCAAATAAAAATAGACAAAATCATAATCGTAGGCCGGATATTTCGGAAGTTATGTCATTACCAGACGTTTTTATAGATGTGATATTACCGATTCGATATACTCTGTACATTTTGTTACATATGATCACCTCACTTTGGGGGCTTGTAGAATATTTATAATGAGTGTTTTTAAAGTAATAATACATTGTCGTTTGGATGTATAGCGGGCATAAGCCATAAAGTTAATTGGTATGAAAATTGGATTTATATTCGAGCACTTCTATACAAATAAATAAAATTGGAGTGTCTGTTTGTAATATCAATATAGCACTTTTTCACTAAATGCATATGAAAGTACATACGACACCTATAGCAAAAACGCGATTTAAACATTTTTTGTCTGTCTCTCTATCTGTCTGTCTGTCTGTCTGTATGTTTTGTTCCGGGTAATCTCCGAAACGGCTGGACCAATTTTGACGGGACTTTCACTGGCATAGCTGATGTTATATGGAGTAACTATATACTTAAATATCATATTTTCTGAGTTTCGGGCCTTTGATTATTTGTGTCAACTTTCTTGTTGCGGCCTTAAAACACATTCAATGGTCTAGAAAACAGTTTAAACTAATTTTTCATTACTCTGAAAGTAGGTCTGAAGTTGCGTGAGGTGCGGGTTGAAAGTAATACTTTTCCGACCCGGGAGAATCGCTTTCAACTGACAGCTGTCAAATTATAAAAAAAAAAACTAATTCCATTTTCACATTTTTATGGAACCATGTTCAAACTTTTTCTACAGTCACTCAATTACAGCACGATGTAAAATTGAAATAACATAATTTTAAGTATTAATTAAATAATATATATTTTTAAATGACTTAATTATAATTTAGTTTCAACAATTTCTTTAAAATAAAATAGATTTGGGCAAAATATTTAAAGATGAAAATGAAAAATAATGGCTAAATAATGAATCCGATCTTTTTTTTTTGAGTTGTGGAGTATTGTTCATACTTCCTTGTATTATTTCTTTAGCCAATTCATGTTTTTATTTTTACTTTCCTTGTATTCGTAATGAAAAGCACAGTGTTTACCTCGGGTGAAAGACTTATTTTGTCCCTCGAACTATTAGCGCCCTCGCTACGCTCGGGCGCCAAACCCCGTCTCGAGACTAAATAAGTCACTTTCACCACTCGTGTAACAATGTACTATTACAAACAAAATTCAAAACATTTTTTAAAATTGCGTGTTATGTCTTGTAGATGCTTGCAATACCAAAGGCTTTGCTTGCACGTTGCCGAAGGGGAGAGCGATAGGGGAGAACTCGTTGGAACTCGACGTCTAATCCTACTTAATATTATGAATGCGAAAGTTTGTGAGTATGGATGTATGTTTGTTACTCATTCACGCAAAAACTACTGAACGGATTAGGATGAAATTTTAAACACAGATAGTTTATCACCGTGATTAACACATATGATACTTTTTATCCCGATAATACCGAAATTGTTGTTAAGTAAAATACTACGCGGACGAAGTCGCGGGCACGGGCTAGTAAATTATATAATATATGGAAATTCAATACATATATCTAGGCCATTAGATAGTAAATGCAATGAAAATTTATTACTACCAAAAGCAGGGTTCTCCGTATTTAAATTCATATAATTGATAATATACAGGATGAGTACATTCCGTGGGTGTACATAATACAATTACAGTGAAGGTGAACCGTTTCAGGGTGCACACACTGTATTATACAAGCTAAGCTAAGCCTGTTTGTGGCCAAGACACAAATACTGCGAATATAACAAGTGTCTGGGACCGCAAACTGGTTATTTCTATAAATATATAAAGCCACAGAAACCAATATGGCTGGCATGTTTTCTTTTTCAGAGAAAATTGCCGAGAGCATAAGGCTTTTATGTGTACACCGGTGGTCATTTGGTTTAATAAAGAGTATAATAGTCGTTTTCCTCCTTCGGAACTTGTATGTATATACCTACAACTGTACCACGGCCAACGAGAAGCGATACGAAATGGAAATCATGTTACGAGTTCAAGTCTGTCGCCGCACAATTCGAGGTGCATTCGGTATCGGAAGCCGTAATTTCAAGTAAATGGACGCGAAACGTTTAAACAACTTACAATATATTCATTATCGCAGTGCTTCTCGTTGGTCGTGGTATAGCTTAATAAGTAGGTACCCAGAAGTAGGACGGATCGGCTAAAAATATGAATTAACAATAATTTATATTAATGTAATATAAAAATAAAGAGCTTTAAAAATAAACCGCAGGGTATCTTAATGCTACGTAGTCTTTACCAACATGATGGACCAAGAGTACGTCATTATTAGCCGATGTCGTAGTCTTAGGCCCAATCATGTGACCTGTCACGGGTTATGGTATAGATTGTCCTGGATATTATACCATGATCCTCTGTTCTAAACAACTTAGCTGCCGTCCAATACAAAAAATCTTCTTACCACCGTTTAACAACAACAAAATATTACTGTGACTGCCACTGCCACAATAAATGCCATAAAAGGTAGTATTTTTAAGTCTGTGCATAAAAGTATATTTTTTACATTTAAAATTATTATAACCTTTTTGCTGGACAAAGATACCTCCTTACAATTAAAGCGGATTATATGGTTACCTATATATCCTAGTAATATTATAAATGTGAAAGTTTGTGAGTGTGGATGTATGTATGTATGTTTGTTACTCCTTCACGCAAAAACCACTGAACGGATTTGAATGAAATTTGGAACACAGATAGTTTATAACCGGGATTAACATATAGGACACTTTTTATCCCGATAATCCCGAAATTTTTGGTACGTTAAATACTACGCGGACGAAGTCCGTGGGCACAGCTAGTTCTTCATGAAGTTGGTCTTCAAACTTTTATCTCAAACTAACCAGGTTCTCTGTCATGCAAGTTTCCTCATAATATGTGCCTTCACCTTATTGCAAGTGATTATTATTATAAATAACTCTAAATTGAAAATTTAAAAACGCCCGATGCGATGACCTGTTCATCAAATGTATAATTTACCTAGTTCTTCCAAATAATGATGTTAGCGCGATTTGCGTAGCCCCCGTAGCTCAGTATCCATAGCTCATCTCGCAAATTCATCTGGTACAACTAGTTTCGATGGCAGATTATGAAAGCACCATTAAATCATTTGTTTTGGCTTCCTCATTTATAATCTAAGATGTACAATAATCAACAGAAAATCTGTGTAAAAGTATGAGACATTATTTTGTTATGACATTATAATAATTGACATTAGAATAGACAACGAATCTAAATATTGATCTCACGGAGGTTTTATTCTTAGTAAAATATTATCAATTATGATTCAATTTGATGTAATAACTCTGGTTGAGGTAGACGGGAGCAGCCTAGGCTAGCCTAGGGGAAGAATTTTCAATAACGCTAAAATTATTTTAAATTAGATTAGTTTTTTTATATTATTTGTCAATGGCGGAGCAGCGCCCTCTAGAATTATTATAGCGTAATATTCCATGACCATTAACAAACCAAACAAAATTTAACGCATGCGCGTATCCATCATTCGAAACGTGACTTATGGAACGTCTTTAGTTCATACACAAATCTCAATAAAATTGATAAAATATTCATTTTTTTCAGAATCAGGGAAACTTTTCAAATTTATAATATTGTAAAAAGCCAGTTCAGACTATTACGATCATTTAAAAATATAATAAATCTAAATCCAATCATCTCAAATTTCGACTGGATTCGAGCCGAGGGAATTGGTTTTGGCCGTGAATGTGGCTTTTTTAACCTACAAAAGAGCTGATGATCTTCAAACGGCTGAACCGATTTTCATGAAACATAGCTAAGAACACTCTCGATCAGAATACCTATCTAACAAAAGAAACAAAATTGAAATCGGTTCATCAGCTTGGGCGCTACGTTGCCACAGACAGACACACAGATCCACAGATACACAGATACACAGATACACAGATACACAGATACACAGACACACAGATACACAGATACACATGTTAAACTTATAACACCCCTCGTTTTTCGTCGGGGGTTAAAAATCGATAGCTGCAGCAGTGCAATAAAATATACAATGACTTTTAGTCATTTAAAATGCAAGCATTACCATATGTGCATGTTATGTTACTTTCCTTGAAAAACCGTAATTAAATTGCACATCGTTTAAATTAACCTTGTTCATAATGAATGAGCTAAATCGCGTAACTACAGAAAGTCGCACGGTTACAACAAAACGAAACCGCCTGTCAATCTAACTTCACTATAAAGTATCAAACAAAGTAGCTTCCCGCTGTTTGTCTATGTATGCATGCTTAGATCTTTAAAACTACGCAACGGATTTTGATGTGGTTTTTTTATAGATAGATTGAATTAAGATGAAGGTTTATATGTATAATACATGCATAATATAGTAGAGAAACACTGATAAAAATACCCGTGCGCAGCCGGGGCGGGTGGCTTGTTAAGAATAATTAAATTAAACATTATTATTTTCATATCTCTAGCTCAAACTTAAACTAGCTTATTTTTGAAAAACATAAAGTATGAAGGTTTTTGTTAGTATGTGATGTATTTTTTATATTTATTCGTATAGCTTCAACAACGCTTGTAAAATTATGTAGAGTGTGAATTGGAAGCAGATTTGCAAATCAAAACTAACCCAAGCACGAGTGGTGTAGGTTGGTTTAACTTTGCAGAAATATGTGTGGGTTGGTTTCGTTTTGCAAACCTACAACCAATTGTTAGCCATATTTTAATTGCCTGCAATCACTTCGCGTCTGGCATTGGTTTGAATTCAATCTCAAACTACTCATACGTCACATATCAATTATACCTATTTATAGAGCCATCAATTAGTTGTTCTATTTCTGTTTCATGATTGCACGCGAATATTATATATGATGACATTAGTATGTGTTAAATGGTGAATCATTGAGACTAATTAAAGTGGAAGAAATTGGACAATTGGACCTAATAATAGAGAACCTACCTTCCACAAACCAATACTTTCCGGCAAGAACCACCCTTGTTCAAATATGATTACTTCACATTAATTACCTAATGTGTATTGGTTCTTATGTTGGCCACCAGACTTATAAGTTATAGCTGAGCCCGCGACTTCGTCCGCGTGGAATTGAACTTAACAAAAACGCCCGCTCCCGCGTTCTGAGCCCGCGCGGCAGGACCCATTGTTTGATATTTTGTTTTTCTAAAATAAAAGTAAGTTACTGCTTATAACATCAGCTATCTGCCAGTGAAAGTCCCGTCAAAATCGGTCCAACCGTTTCGGAGATTACCCGGAACAAACACAGAGACAGACAGACAGACAGACTGACAGACAGACAAAATTTTTCTAATTCGCGTTTTTGCTATAGATATCGTATGTACTTTCATATGCATTTAGTGAAACGGTGTTATTTTGATATTACATACAGACACTCCAATTTTATTTATTTGTATAGATGATCGATTTCATGAGCCATAGGCACTTGTCACTTGCGATCTTATGAACGTCGATGATAATAGATGTTGCGTACTAACTGGACCCCGTTTCGGCACTTTGCCTGTTACTCATTTGTTTTTGGGCCATTAATCTCGCGACAATTTACAGCCAAATTTATTTAAAAAGGCTTTGAATGAGGTTAAGCGCTGTTAATGTAGCCGTGTATCATGAATTTATGTTTTTTGGGAAGAAGAAAAGAAATCTCTCGTACCTAGTTTACGGTAATATAAATGTCACAGATATTTGTGTTGCTACAAATATGTCTGGGCGAGTTTAATAACTAACAACACAGCAGCGATATAATTAGAAATAAATAATAGTCTGCTTCTGTTATTTACTACAGTGCCCGATCTGTAGTTACGTGAGCTGGGTATTCGATTCATTTTCGCACGCAAATTAAATTTTAAATAAATTAAATTGCATTCAAGTACGAATTAAGTAATAGGTTTTAATATTACATAATCTGTGATGTATTTTTTGTGTTTTCCATAAGTTGTGTGATAATTATCAGATTTTTTAAGGGCCTTTTTGATCTTTCCGATTATTGCATATACTACTGTCATCTGTTAAAAACATATGACAGGTCAACGTTTGCAGTACTTATAACATACGTGTATAGATAACTAGTTGCTGCCCGCGACTTCGTCGGTGTAGACTTAAGGAAAGTTTTCTATGTGTTAATCCAGGTTATAAACTATCTGTGTTCCAAATTTTATCCAAATCCGTGTAGTTGTTTTTGCGTGAAAGAGTAACAAACATACATCCACACTCACAAACTTTCGCATTTATAATATTAGTAGGATATAAGGTAGGCACTAGGCAGGTGTAAAGTACCAAAGTGCAGGAACATATTATGTCAGGCCGAGTGACGCGCATCGGAAATGTGTTGATTTTATTGAACCTGGTTAACACCGGCGTAACGATTCGTTTGATAATTTGCTGTTGATCGTCACAAGAACAAAGACGCCGCGGCTGGCCGCCGGCCAGCTGAGTCTGCCGGCGCACGCCCCGCATATCACGGAGACATATCACGTGGACGTGATACCACACTTGCGCCCCGATCCTAAGGTCAAAAAACCACTTGATCGCTTAATGGATGACTTTCCTAAATAAACAAGACTTTCCTAAATAAACAGAAATAAAAATGTGACGTAAATAATACTCGTAAATACGAGTATTATTTACGTCACATTGTTATTATGTGCGATTTTAATAAATGTATCCCGCGCTTATAAAATAGATACGGTCGCAGCGAATATTATTTACTTTGGCTTTCCGCGTCGGAAGTGGACTCTAATGTCAAGCCCGTCAGAGAGATAAGAGAATTTAGAAATATAAACTGATAATAATGGTTGTTAGGTTTTGGTGATAGGTGACGAATTCTAGTGTCGTTGCCAACTTATAATTATACCTAAGAGCACTAGATGAATGATTTTTTGATGAACTAGTTGACCCCGCGACTTCGTCCGCGTGGAATTTAAGTTAACAAAAAAGCCCGCTCCCGCGTTCTGAGCCCGCGCGCCAGGACCCATTGTTTTTTCTAAAATAAAAGTGGCCTAAGTTACACCTTATAACATCAGCTATCTACCAGTCATAGTCCCGTCAAAATCGGTCCAGCCGTTTCGGAGATTACCCGGAACAAACATACAGGCAGACAGACAGACAGACAGACAGACAGACAAAAATAAATTAAATTGCGTTTTTGCTATAGGTGTCGTCTGTACTTTCATATGCATTTAGTGAAAAGGTGTTATTTTGATTTTACAAACAGACAATTTTATTTTATTTTATAGATTTTCCGCGTCGGTAACGACATCGTGCTAAAGACATAATATTGTTACACAGAACGTAGGTATATTATTACAAAACATAAATGGCATACATACTATTAAACGATGTCACGTCCGGCATTAAATTATACTAGCTGTGCCCGCGACTTCGTCCGCGTGGAATTTAATTGAGAAAGTTTCATACAAACTTTCATCCCCTATTTTATCTCCTTGGGGGTAGAATTAATCAAAATCCTTTCTCTGCAGGCCAAATTTCAGCCCGATCCGTCCAGTGGTTTGGGCTGTGCGTTGATAGATCACTATGTCAGTCAGTCAGTCACCTTTGAGTTATATATCTTTAGATATTTATTTATTTATTTATTTAACTTATGGAAAACCAACAGCTACATACAAATTATTAAGCATTAAATCTAGTAACAGAAAGCCAATTAAAGGTTTTCACGTATAGCAAACTTAATAAACAAATTAAATTTAGATTATCATGACAGCTAAGACGGCTCAAAAACTACGAATGACGAGGTTGGGAACATGTAAGATTCTGAAACAATAATTGCTACCGAGCCTGTGTTAATAATGAATGGCGGTGGCTAGTCATTTCGCAACGAAACTAATAAGGTACATTAACGTTAAGGTTTTATGAGTTGAACTAATAATTTGTTACTAATCGCTCTCTGTAATATTATGTTCCATAAAATTATGCAAGCTTGTGTTTATTTACCTATCACATTAGAAGGAACGTGCAGTAAGTACCTCCGTTAAGCACTTACACGTGCGATCGCACACTTGCGAGGCTCTCCGCCATTCATGTGCATTGCTATCCGTTGCAACAGGCGGTATTCGGAGCAAGGGTTTATTTCTGTTGTCACAGTTACCGTGAGCGAGCACTTGAGTTATATTTGGGTTATTAATGACGCAAATAGCTGTGATAAACGGGTTTAATTCTGGCGCGCCACTCCTGAAAGCTATTGTTGTCTAATAGGTCATTAGTGTCCACCTCGACGAGGCTATCTTGCTTGTTTCGAGTGGCTATCGTGTGTTTGATGTTGCCGAGTTTAGCACCAATGTAAGACCACTACACATTTCGAAACAGTTGTCTCCCTATATTATCCCTACGTGGAACTCTTATAAGATCATTTAGTCCGTACGTCCGTCCGCCGCTCCAGTCTGTCACAGTACGTAAGTACGTACTACATTACCTCTACAGTTTTAGTCGGATGTTGACGAAATTTGTTACAAATATACCTTAAGAATAGATCTCACTTTCCTTTTTTGAGGTACCTCCCTGAACATGGAAAGAGGGGATATATATTTTTTTAGCTACCCCATCGTTTGGGGTATTGTTGAAAAGCTTTCAAATGCAATGGAGTATTCATACATCATTTTTTTATCAGAATTTCCATTTGTGAGATTTTTTACTTTAAAAACTTTAATCAAAATTTACGTAATGAATTCTGACACTTCTTACATTTTTATGATAATCGACAAAACTATTTAACCAAAAATATCATTTCTTTATGGAAATGGCTACGGAACTCTACATTGTGCACGAAATACTTTTGGCCAATTTAAATTTAATTTCTCCGTAGACAGATGGGATGTTAGAAGATGTACGTTTTAGTTTTCTACTAAATCGATCTAATCGATTCTACTAAATCTTGTTTCAACTAGTAGAATGATGGAAGAATCATGATTGTAACCGCCAGGAAAATACACTATGTTGTTTCGAAAAATATGTACTTATAAATGTTTTCGAGTCACAACGTGGCCGGTGAGGTTGCGAACAATGCATTGATTGGCTCGAAGACTCGCCAGGAAACTAAAAACCACCACTTCACATGAATCATTAAGATACCATTTTGATTTTAGTATTTTTTATAGTCTTTCCGAAATTGATACAAGACGTTTTCAAAAGACGGGAATACTCGGGGGTACTAAATTTACTGGTAAGAAAATTAATGAATAGGTTACCTTATTATAATTATAATTAATTAATACCTTATTACGGTTATCATAATTACATTAGGCACCTGATAGTAAAAATAGTCACTAGTTCTATTGTGATATTTTTTTCATAGTCATAGCCTACTCTAATTAATGAAATACCTGGTAACCAATTCAAAGTATAACGAGTTACGATAATTGAATATATAATAAAATAAAATAAGTATCAGTTTACAGCATATATATTTAATTACAGGTAGGTATAATATAACATATTATGTTGTATATATGATTCGCCGGGTTTGTAAAGCTTTTGTTACCAGTCCTATTCGAGCTAACTGTTTTTGGAATTTTGACTCTGCTTATTATATTTAACTGCATGTGACCCTCCTTCGAACAAGCCAAACCATCTACCTCCAGCCTGGGGTACTATTTGTTTCAGGAACATAATTTTCCATTTAAAGTTAGAACTAAATGCTATTTCTAGGAGGGCTTCAGAAGGCAAGTAAGGGCTTGCAAGGGAAGACAAGACAAGAAATTAAGAAGAATAGTTCTTTTTTCTACGCCCCTCTAGAATTGATTTTTACAGCGGTTCTGATTTTAGATATTGAAAAGACTTAGCTTAGCAAAATGCTCATTCTTAGGAAGGATTCCATGGGCGATTCCTACTGTTATTTCCTTTCGTATTGATGTTGACTTTTAGTGAAGTACCTACCTACATTAATTTGGCTATTATTTCCGCCCTGTAAGACCTAACTACTAGGATTACCGGTATGCTTAGACCTCTGTTAGGGGCATATTTTGAACCTATTAGTTATTTTTCTGTTGGTGTTTTGAATTAAGTTTGTATTATTACCAAAAAAGTTTTATTTTCTACCTCCAATTTCATATGGTTTGGCAATGACCACCTGTTAGTGGGTGATAATTCACGAGAGGTGGTCGTGTTTACCTACGCGGTGGGCTGGCTTGCCAAGCCGCCGCCGCCGACCGCCCGCCCGCCCGCGGCCGTGGCGCGTTGGACACCGGCGCGGTCGCAATCACGCCGCCGCTGTCTAGATCATCTCGCCGGAACTCTACATATTGTGTGACTTATTTATAATTTTATGTGTTCCAAATGCTGTTTATTTAATGTACTGATCTGGTTCAAATATTCTAATGTCTAGACATCATTTTGATAGGCTTGCTCCTTTGTATTTAAAGAGGCTGGTACAATTTTAAAGAAACCATTTAGTTAATTCGTTATCTTGATTTATTTTTGTACACTTAAGATAAATGCAAAATCATATTTTTATTTATTTTTATGAAAACTACCTACATCAATTCCGTTATTAGAAGTTACCTAATTAATTAATTGCGCATGAAATAATGCTTCTGTCGAATTCAGTGGTTGAACTCACAGTGAGTGGACGGTCATAATAATGTTGCGTGCCCATTTGAATTATTTTTGTAGCTCATTCTAGGTCCCCGTGCGACTTGCGATTCGTTGTAGATAACATTCTTTTGTAGGTAGGTACGTCGTGTTTATTCAAGTTTCTGGTATTAGAATCACGGTTGAGTGCCTGCACATATTTTAACGAACCTTGAACATTTAAGAAAATCCATGTCGGACGCGAAAGTGGTGGTCGTGAAAGCCCCGCCGGCGAGCGCCAGCGCCGCCAGCAGGGGCGTCAGCACCGTCCACATCACGGGCTACGGTCGCGGTTCCCGGGGCCGCGGGTCACCTCGCGTGCATACTCTCACTTCACACACTCGCCGCGCGCACATCATCGGCGGAGCGGCCGCGGGCACATCACTTCACTGTATCGGGCCGAGTCCTCGTGCGCGAGCTCGCGTGCGGGGTCCGCGCATGGGTCGAGGTCTGAGGATGAGCGAGCGCGGCGCGACACTGCGCGACTGCGGCGGGCGGCCGCTGGCGGCGCGGCTGCGGCGGCGGGCGGGCGCGGTCACGGGCGCAACCTTCGCTTCCGCGCGATCTCACCCCGTGACGCGCTACAGCCGGACGCGCGAAAAATCGACGCTACGTAACCGGCTACGCTACTATTGTTCAGCGTCTGCGACGATGTACGATCACTCTAATTCATACAAATTATTTATTGCAATTGGGGCTCGTCGCCGCCTGTGACGCACTCTTGGCCCTATCACACTGTTATTATTATTAATTAACTGTAACAAACATAAAAATTACAACAAAGCCTCTACATAATGAATATTATTATTCAAGTTGACAAAATCGTTGCTCGATGCCTGACTTCGCGGCGTGACGAGCTTGCGTGACAGAGCCTGCCGTGCCCAATCGTTAGACAGCATTTGACTTTCGCAAATTTACTCGCAGCGACTGTAACAAAAGCGAATAAACTGCTAACAAGATATTAATTTCCAAGGACGTAAACCCGCAACATGCGGCCCGTTCTTATATTTATCATAATGTTTGAAAATTATCAATTTTGCTCATCTCATCACCGCTTGTAGAGTCGCAGTGCGTAAATGTTTGTGATAGACATCCATTTATGTTTTATTAACAATGATAACATAGGTAGGTAGGAACATAAAATTTATACCTACTTTTCATTGAACTAGCCTGAAAGAAATAAATAAATATCGCCAGATGAACACCCCAACTGTATGGTCCCAAACTAAGCACCGCTTGCACTATGGGTACCGCACAATGGACTGGGGGCGAACCACACTAGTCCAGGGCAATTTAGGAAGAGGCCATTTCCGAACTCTACCTTGACTGTAATTTGTTTACAGTTTAATTGATTATTATATTTGACGGTATAATTCGCGTAACTTTGAAGTTAAATCAGTAAATTGGGGTAGCTGTCGGCCGTGCTCATCAGGATGGGTTCGCGTGCAGCGTCGTGGATTCATTTAATTCGATCGCGTCGACAGAAAACACAGAAATAGAGTGAATCGTCGTAAGGACACGCCGAGAACCAACGCGAATGGAATCAAAAGCCATTCAGAGCGATCCCGCGGCTCATCGAGCTAAACGATTATGCGTTGTTTTGAATCGAATAAAACACGACGTTGTTTGTTATTTTTAACCCCCGGCGAAAAAAGAGGGGTGTTGAACATGGTGGGTTGAACATGTGTATCTGTGTGTGGCATCGTAGCGTCCAAGCGGATAGCCCGATTTAAATTTGTTTTTTTTTGTTATTAGAAAATTGGTTCTGCCGTAAGCAAATTATCAGCTCTTTTGTAATATAAAAAGACGTCGGGGATTTTTAAAATATCAAATTTAGATTTATTCCCTTGCGGAATTAGCCTTACCTGCCTATCTGTGAAATTGCGATCATCTGCTCAACTAACAGACTCGGCGCTTACTTACAAAAGCGTACTCGTTCCAGAAATTTGTATTACAGTTGTATCACGCCCCCGAATGCAAAATGTAAATATATTAACTTGGTATAATAAGCACATAATCACGTAGAGCCCTTACACTACCCGACATGTTTGGACCGCCTCCAAATGTTGGAAGTGCACAATACTATTTGGTATTATTTATTCGTGATAATCCTGCTCTTGTTGAATACAAAAGTGCACTTCTAGGGAGGATTTGTTTATTCATACCTTCTTAATTATTCGGTGCTTATATACCTGAATAAATACAAAACAATTAAATAGTAAAAAAAAAGTTTTTTAATTGGGATTTTAAATTATTAGACCTAAGTAATTATATATTTATACATAGTGAATTAAAGTAACAACTAACAAATATATATATTAACAGTTAATTCACTACTAAATACACTAAACATACACCACACATATACCATATATACCTACTATACATAATATACTAAATATATATTTTAAAATTCTCGTATAAAAATTGATGATGATGTTTCAGTAGTCCAAAATAAAAAGTTATAGCTTATTAGCAATATTTTGAAAGGCGCTTCAGTGAACGATAAATATGATGTATCTACCAATGAAAAGATATCTAATGGTATACATATTTTCTGTTGGTTACATAACAGTCACAGCCGGTTAGTAGCGAGTAATTGAAAAGGTCATCTATTAGAAATAAACCCATCAGATTGTTTATTGTGCTATGTACTTACGTCATCTTTAGCATTTACCAATACGCCAAGTAAAATATCGTGCGTTATTAAAATAAGATCTTATATACAATATTTGTTACGGAACAATATAAAGCCATATTGACATGTATTGAAGCGGGAAGTGCGGCGTGTCGCGGTGTAGACTTGCACTTGACCGGATTCCCTTCGACCCCGGCTTGTAGTGTAACGCTAATCTTTATTCTTGCGTATTATATGTTGTGTCCATTCTTATATATATCATTGTTCCTATTTCATTGTTACGTAATAGGTAACCTAATAAAATATTACCATTTCCATCTTTAAACTTTATCGTAGGTAACGGCGAAGAAAAACATCGTGAGGAAACCTGCATGTCTTAGAAAATGTCCATACTGGCCCAGTGCGGAGCTATAACCACCATTATTTAAAGCCTGAATCCACCTCGAATTGAGGGAAGGTCTGCGTCCAGGAGTGGGCTAATTTATTATTATCTCAACTTCTTAGTTTAATAAGTATTTTTTAGATCACCGTTATTTCATCTCAAAAGTGAGTGGTCGCCGTTTTCATTATGCTAATATCATCGATGAAATATGGATACACGATACTGCATCTCTACACCTACCCCGTATACAGGTGGGTACAATGACCCTCTCCAACTAAATTTCAAGTCTTGTTTTAGTAGTTTCCCAGTGCAGAGAGCTGTGTTAGGTATTGTATACGTAGATGGATGCCAATAATGACGTACGTTGCACGTAAACTTGCGACTCGACGGTAAAGTTTCTGTTGATAGAGTCAGAGGAAAGGAGAGTTATATTTGGCAAGTGACAGTACTGACAGTATAGCACCACAGTTTCGCGTCCGTCATCCCAGGGGTCGCACCGACAACACGAGGACTCCTCGAGACGTTGGTTCTAAAAATATGCGCGTGAGATATTTTCTCGCAGACCGCACGAGGCGACATGTAGACGATGATGCCGAGGAAGCGGCGCGCGCCCGGGACGCGCCCGTGACGTACACGAGACTGATACATGGATATTTTAATACGATTTTTATACAGCTCACCCGTTTTTCAGTGACGACAATAGACTCAATAACAATACCTACCGTTTAACTCACATTTCCGCAATTTGCAAAGGTGGAATTGAAAGCACACCCCATATTTGGATAGACTCTTCTTGTATCTTTAATTAAAATATGGCCTCACCACTTTGTACTTGTTCGTTGTTGATAGGTGTTAACTGATCAGAAAAGGAATAGAATTTTCTACGAGCGTAACGGAATTCTTGTTTCGTTTTCAATTCTATCATTGCATTGTAGTCATTTGCTAGGGTTATTTCATCATTTATAATAATAATAATATCGCCAGACTGACACACTAATTGTATGGTCCCAGGACACGGCCTTGTGGACCAAGGCAAATTACGAAAACGCCTTTTCCGAAATTTTTCACGACAGGAATCGAACCCGCGACCACCATGTGCAGTGAGCCGAACGGCCTACGCTCGAACCACCACACCAAGCGGTCTTAAATAATTATTATTATTTAGAACATTTAGCCGGTGCTTGGTCTGTCTGTGGCCGGCGCGTCACGGGAGTGCTCAGCGACGTGGCTCCGGAGCGTGGGCCGGTTCCCTCTCCTCTGGCGGGCGGCCAGGTGTTTTGGCGGTCTTTGTCAATGTTGGATTTATTAATACCCTACATCGCATTGTTTCTCTGCCGTCGAGGTTAGCGACATCAACCGAGTGTGCCCTTTGGTTGTCGCTGTTGGTTTTGCCTTTAATGACCTGTCATGAAAAAATACAGAAAAACATAGGTACATTACCTAAATGGCCATTATTGAATACTTCACACACATAAATTAAAATAAAGCGTTTTGTTTATTATCTGGTACTGTAGTACTATTCTGTAATAACAAAAAGAAACTCACGCGTGTGTTCGCGGGTAAAATGACAAATTTCCAAACAAAAATTAGCATTTCACCCATGGACTCATTCTTAAGATATAGAATATCACTGCTGATAAACATCAAAGTCAATAAAATACCTCATGAAATACTTACTTTTAATTACAAGGGTTAATTTCAAGTTTAATTTACATCTTGTGCTTACAACCTAGCTATAACAGAGAATGGGTGATTGATGATGGTAGTATTTTTTTTAAAGAGAGGTTTGTTATGTACCTACACATAAACCACTATGTAATATTCGGCTCCCTATCGAAAAGCCACTGGACAGTATCAATCAAATTGCGTAACGGTCGTCTGGTATTCCAAAAATGTAATTATTTGGGTGTTCGTGTTGGGTGATCAAAATAAATCCGCGACGCGAGCGCGTGCCAGGCGAGCGCCCTGCCAGCTGCGCCCGCGCAGTATCTACACTTGTTTGTACAAATATCAACTCTTGTATCAACTAGAGATCATTACTTTTTGTTTAAGTTCGATAAAAGTCACGATGTTGGTGTTCTGAAGAAGTAAACTTTTATCCAATAACTTGGTAATCGTGAGAATCCTACTAATCCTACTAATATTATAAATGCGGAAGTTTGTGAGTGTGGATGTATGTTTGTTACTCTTTCACGCAAAAACTACTGAACGGTTTTGGATGAAATTTGGAACACAGATATTTTATAACCTGGATTAACACATAGATTAATTTAAGTCTACGCGGACGAAGTCGCGGGCAGAAACTAGTATTACAATAATTATTCATTAGAAAATCAATCTATACTCCAAACTTGGTTGGTTGATAAAAAATCCATATCAAGAACAACGCCTTTAGAATTATCTAATTGTAGGCTCCTAACGATTCTTCTACGAAAATACCTATATCAGTGCCCATCGCTGAAGTTAATTAAAGTCACAAGACCAATACGTTAGTTTACTTATCGATAACAAAGAAATAATAATTGCCATCACTTGCGAAATGTTTAATAAGCTAACCCGGATGTGCAGAAACACGTTTGCATAAATACACAATTATTTTACTTCGTTAATTTCTGTTAAATAGGTGCTATGTTTAGTAGGTAACTGTGCAACAATAAGAACAAACACCAGGTATTAATATTAATTCATTTTTCTTGCATTATTTAACAATATCATAATATATTTTGATGCTAATAAGTGTCTGTCTGTAGGTCGCCTGTAAACAAAATATATAAAATACTTCACTTAAAATGCTGCAAGTAACTACTTATTAATTCTTTTCTGTTCCCCTCGTATGGTAAAGAAAGATATATGTACCTACCCCTGCAACGTGATTAGGATCAAACTGTATTAGCAAGACAGGACACTTACAAAGAAAAAAGATACACATATGGTAAGTTTGAACGGTGGTAGAGACCACCGTTAAACACTAATGAATTGGACAATTGGACAGCTTGGCTCCCCAAGCTGAGGCAAATCATTACAGCCCATAATACGGGTTGGTTCAAACTAGTGATGGAACATTTCACAAGTAGCGTGTGAAAAATCATATGATATATTTTTTCATAAGTAGCACCTGCTACCGACATAGGTAGAAACTGTTAAAATCATTGCAATTAAATCGCTAATCGTTTGGTGCCGCCACGATTTTTATGATAAATCATCGACCAGTGACTTCATGGGATTACATGTCATAGTGAAAATTCACGTTGAATAAAATCATTGACTGTGAAAAATCACATGTGAAATAACAGTGAAAGGAAAATATAATTTCACACATTGAAAATGAATTGAAAGTAGCAATCATTTCCACGCCTAGTTCAAACAGGTTAGTACCTAACACACTCTCAAAGAAGATTGGCGTAAAATTTGCTAGTATAACTGCGATACTTACGATCAGTGTGAGAGCTGGAGAGAGACCAACCCTTCCTCCTTTCCTTTCCCTCTTTCCCACTCCCCTTTAGGTTGTAAACCTGCGAGCAATGCTTTTGAAAATATAAGCTATGGGCTACAGCTACGGTAACTGCTTAATGTCAGGCGGGTCGTCCGTTTGCAGACTATCTATACAAATAAATACAATTGGAGTGTCTGTTTGTAATATCAAAATAACACCTATTCACTAAGTGCATATCAAAGTACATAAGACACCTATAGCAAAAACGCGATTTAAAACATTTTTGTCTGTCTGTCTGTCTCTGTGTTTGTTCCGGGTAATCTCCGAAACGGCTGGACCGATTTTGACGGGACTTTCACTGGCAGATATCTGATCTTATAAGGAGTAACTTTTATATTAGGAAAACATTTTTTTTAAATGTATCCTGTCGCGCGGGCTCAGAACGCGGGATCGGGCTAAATTCCACGCGGACGAAGTCGCGGGCTCAGCTAGTTTTACATACAAATGGACGTCTGCTAACCGTTCGAAGCTCGCTCTACTTGCACTCGACTCGAAATACGACGATTTCTAGTAGAACACAGTCAGATCTATCACCATATAGAGTAGGAAACTTTATGGTATTTCCCGAAATCATTTCTCATGCACATTTTATGATTAAACTTCCTGATGCATATAGCATAAATAAATAAATATTGCCAGACTGTCACACCAACTGTATGGTCCCAAACTAAGCAAACGCTTGTACTATGGGTACCGTACCATGGTTCGGTGGCGATCCCAGTGACACCCAGAACTGGGAAAATTACGAAAAGGCCATTTACGAAATTTGCCCCGGCGGGAATCGAACCCGCAACCACTATGAGCGGCCTACGCTCGAACCACTGCGCCAAGCGGTCGTCGGATATATGTGTGGCATTAATGCGATGTCGTTATTACAAGTATATAAGTCGATAGATATCGTCATGTGTTTATGTCCGTCTGGTGCGTCGGCCTTGGCACCGCGGTCGGCGATTGACACAAGGATTTGGCAGCAGGCGCACGGCCCGGCTGTCACTTGTCGAGCCGGTGTCATTTCCGAATTCCCTCGCTCGTTACACTTATTTCAGTTATAATGTAATCATATTCGGTACATTGTAAATTATTGAGTAAGAAGAAACACTGTTTGTAGTGCCTGTTGATTGAAATCAAACTTTAGACGCATCTCAGCTTCAGCGTTTTTATTAAAATGCTAAAACGCGATACAAATCTTATATCTAATGTTGTTCTATATACTCGTATCTAATGTTAAATCTCAAGTTGTTGTTTGAGACGACGAGGCCGTTGTTTGTTATATTTGAATGGCGCGTCAAAATAAAACAGCTCCCAGATTTGAGTTCCATTGAAGTCGGAGGTGGTTAGAATGTTAGCTACATGAGACTATTGTATACAACATATAAAATATCGGAGAATTTTAGTGGTAGTTATGTGTGATTGACTCTTCACTGTTGACCTTTACAGTTCTGTTGTATCATGTTTGCGTCCTCTCGTGATAGTGCAAGGGTTAGTCTAGAAGCAGCGCGACTGCAACCTCGCTCGAACCTGCCTCGAGGCAGGGTCGAGTTGAGGCGGTGTCGCGGTGGCGTCACATTGGCATCGCGGCGGCGTCGCGTCGTGGTTGAGGCAGGAGCGCGAGGTGTGCCCGCGCCTCAATATCGCCGCCATATTTTTATTACATTTCGTGCGTTGTGTTGCGTTACTGTTCGAATGAGAGGTTACGATTATTAAAACACACTATGCTCGATGACGCCGCCATGACGCTGCCGCTACTCTTGTGTGAGCGATCGACGCAGTGAGGTTACTATTAACTTAATTATTAACCCTGATGTTTTAGAGCAAAGAACTTGTAAAGCGAGTCATTGGCAGAACGTGGAAAAAAGACCTGTGTATATACACTTTAGCGTATATTTTTTATTTACATTAATCCTGTGGCATAGTCTGCGGTCAGCCACTACAAAGTGGCGCCGCCCTAGTGGCATAAATAAAAACCTAGATGCCCTAATTGATTCGGACAGCGTCGCCGGGCAAGTTAGTGTGGTTTAGCATACATACAGGCTCGAGTACGTCCGTGACGCACATCGCAACCCTTCACTCGTGGAGCCGTCCGGCGTCCTTGACAATCAATTCCTTGATATTTGAAACCGATTCGCGTGCAGGCAAGGAATTACATAAGAATTTTCTAATATTCGTGTTAGCTAGCGTTAGTAAATTTATAAAGAATACATTTGTATTTAAAATTCAAGTGCATTCTACTAAGATCGATGCATGCATCATGCATAAATCATGAATTAGGCGTTAATTTTATGTACCTACGGTTTTAACAATCTCATGTTTAGGTATACTAATTAATATAGAGCGCCTGTGTGTGCTAAAATCATTGGCTTACATAATAAGTATCTACTTATAATGAATGATTTGTGACTGGCAGTATTTTTTTTTAGTACAATGGTTCTGTGCTTGGAATGATTATCTCTTCTCTCTGAATTATTGTGAAGAATGATTATCTAAAAGAGCAGCGAATAATGATTCTCTACGCTTTTCGACTCGATGGTTCAGCTAACATAGGTATACATCACAGATATAGATAACGCATATGTATGTACTTAGCGTGTCCGAAAACCCCGACCAAGCGTCGAGGTTGGTCGCCGATAACTTACAGTCCTCGCGACTAAAGGTATAAAAATATGAGTATGATCGTGATAATTACTCGAGAGAATCGTAGCGGGAGGAGGGGCATCGGCGGCATCGGTGTCTTTGAAGCGGTTTGGATTTCCCGTCACTAATGACGTCACAGTAGGTGTTAAAAATTCGGCACGCTTGGTTTCAATACAAATCGTGATACTTGCGTTATCTATGTAAATCTATGTCTGTTGTATACATTATGTCTTTATAATTATTAGTAACTAGTATTTCCATGTATTTGGTGCCGACATCACCTTGGGGTGGAAATAGACGCCCCCGCATTGATTCGACAAATTCAACTTTAAAATTCAACCACAACTAGCTGACTGACATCTCGCTGACACCAGACTTGCAATCGATTTTGTATAATTTCAATTACAGTTTCACTGATTCACAGAATTCGTCGGGTCAGGACTATTCAGAACGTTACTACATGGCATGTTTGGCTGTCTTTCTTTTTAATTAACATAATTTATTTAAGACTTCACATGTTCAATCAATTCGCCTCGCCGCACTGAGGTATCTGGGTTAAATCAATTTAATCTGTACGCTCTTAAGATCGCGTCGAAAAACAGCAACTGGTAAACATTCAGTTTGTCTACCGTTCTCTGAACAGTAGTTGACACTTTTATTTACCTACAAGCTTGAGACTAACACATTTTGTGGAACACTTAGGAAGTTTTACACTTCCTCAGTGAAGCGTTGCGTATGTTTTTTGGCACAAATGGGGCCCAAGGACGAGAGTTAATGAGCTGGGCTGCGTGACTGCGCCAAGGTTCCGTCGATTCACCAGTTATTTGTAGCTGCCTCCTCCCCTCGTTTACATTTGCCGTTTGCATGAATATATCTCTATCACAATTACTATTACGCACACAACAGGCAACCAGAGGTTACTATTGGCGTGGAGAAATGGGAGAAGAAGTTTATAACAGTAAATAAATAAATATCGCTCGACTCACAAGTATGGTAAAAAACTAAGCAATGACTACAGTACAATAGAGTGGGGCAATCCCAGTGACCACCAACCAAGGCTGGTTATGAAAAGGTCATTTCTGAAATTTCCCCTGACGGGAATCGAACCCGTAACCACTCGGTGCAATGAGCGGCTTACGTTCAAATCACTACGCCAAGCATTCATACAAAATTGCGATTTTTCGCTCTCTAGTCGATAGTCTTAAATTATAAAAAATTCAGTTCCTATTTTTGATAAGGGTTATTTTTTAAGTTACCTATAGAATAAAACGTGGTGGTTTTAGATTATCATTTTACAGCTTCCAAAGTACAAAGTACAAGTAGCGCCATCTTGCAATTGTATGTGAAATCGCATTCTTGTGGGTGTTCTGTACATTACAAAATGTAGCTAGCTGTTCATACGCATTTCAGATTCTAATGCGAGACATTATTTCAGGAACATTTCCGAAGAGGTCGTTGTAACAAGACGATGAATTCCAACTCAATATCGTCAGATCATACACCTACCCAGCGCAAAGCACAATAGCCTAAGGATTCCAGTAAGTACTGCACACTACACTACACTAAGGTATTAAAAAAAAACCTGAAATTGGACCCTGAATCGAACCTACTAGATATTTTTATTTTAATGTCAATCACAGACTTCATTCACGACAAAGAACACTTTCTAGCAGTGATATTATGTCCTAAACCAATAGGATACCGCGTTTATTTACTTTTTACTTTTTTATGTTCGCGAAGTTTCGGTTGCTTTACAGCAACCGTGGTCACGGGGGGACTACAGCAACCGTGGTCACGGGGCGGGAGGACTGACTCAACTAAATTTTGAGGGTACCCAGTTTTTAACTATGACATCAGGACGTCTAACACCTCAGTCCCCCCGTGACCACGGTTGCTGTAAAGCTACCGAAACGTCGGGAACATAAAAAAGTAAATAAACGCGATATAATCCGTAAAAAATTGTTTTATTTCAATGTGTAGTATTCGCGTGTATATAAGAAAACAATACAATAGGATACCGTCGATTGTTACTAATAAGCTAGACACTGAGGTTTAAATAGTTACGCTAGGTATACATATTTACATTTAGATCGAATAGAATCAGACCGCTACCGGACCGGAAGTGCTAACATTTGCTCCGAGCGTAATTAACGCAGTTCACTTGCATCAACGCAAATTGGACGTGCGGTCGATCGGTGGTCGAATTATCAATGCCGGGAGAGATATCTATGGCCATTGGGGTAGCTAGGTAATAGGCCCGGAATATGTACTCAAAATTTGATTTGATATCTGTTAACGTATTCTATAGAGAAAGGAATGGAAAAGGTTGGAGGAGGCCTTTGCCGATTGGCAAACAGATCTAGGAAAGATAACCAAGCAACAGATTTTAGCTTAAACTGTTTATTTAGTTCAAGAGTCTGTGTGTGTTATTATATTAGAAACTAGCTGTGCCCCCCGACTTCGTCCGCGTAGTATTTAACGTAACAATAATTTCGGGATTATCGGGATAAAAAGTATCCTATATGTTAATCCCGGTTATAAACTATCTGTGTTCCAAAGTTCATCCAAAACCGTTCAGTAGTTTTTGCGTGAAGGAGTAACAAACATACATACATAACATACATACATCCACACTCACAAACTTTCACATTTATAATATTAGTAGGATGTAAACCCATTGTAATTAGTTAAGAGATCTGAATAAAAGGCTATATTATATTATTATTATTATTATAACTTATTCTATTGATGCCTGCAATACCAAAGAAATGACGTTCGCATTAACGACCTGAAGGCGCGAGGAAGGAGGTTGGCTTCCGGCTCTATCACGCATAGTCCGAAATGCAGCTATAATAACGACTTTACGCCGATCTTTGACGACCGCTTGGCGCAGTGGTTCTAGCTTAGGCCGCTCGGCTCACTGCCTCGGGTGGTTGCGGGTTCGATTCCCGTCAGGGTAAATTTCGGAAATGGCCTTTTCGTAATTTTTCCTGGTCTGGGTGTCACTGGGATCGCCCCCGGTCCATTGTACGGTACCCATAGTACAAGCGTTGCTTAGTTTGGGACTATACAGTGGGTGTGTTGGTCTGGCGATATTTATTATTATTATCTTCTGTGAGAGGGTGGTACTACACGGTCGAGCCAGCCCTTGTAGTCAATTGGCTACGGCTTGGCTCCATCACCGATAAATATATATCCTACTAATATTATAAATGCGAAAGTTTGTGAGTGTGGATGTTTGTTACTCTTTCACGCAAAAACTACTGAACGGATTGGGATGAAATTTGAAACACAGATAGTTTCTAACCGGGATTAACACATAGGATACTTTTTATCCCGATAATCCCGATTTTTTTGCTAAGTTAAATACTACTCGGACGAAGTTACAGCACAGCTAGTTTAAACATAATTGAAACTGTCAAATAATGGAAAAACACCGATATTATCTCCCGAAAAAATATTCCAAAAACCGATGGAATAGAAAGACAATAGAGGTACGAGAGAAAACAAACATCCTCCCACTCCCTTCAGAGTGTCTCCTGCTCGCTCCCGATGCAAATTAGATTTCGAAGGCGCTCGAATTTTCAATAACGCCGACCTACGCGGCCGAGCTCCGAATGACGACATTTGTAACTTCTTAAAACAATTACCCCCACTTTATAATAGGGGAGATTATTTTCATCGTCTTTTTGTTATGCTTAGGACAAGCTGCGTATGTGTTGAACCGACTGAATTTGGAATTTGAGTTTGAGAATTATGTTTTTGATGTTAGCTTGGTGATAAGTCACTTTATTTGACATCATAATACTATTGGGGACTGCTTGGCGCAGTGATTCGAGCGTAAGCCGCTCGGCTTACTGCACATTGTGGTTGCGGGTTCGATTCCCTTCGGTGCAAATTTCGGAAATGGGCTTTTCATGATTTGTCCAGGTTTGGGTGTCACTGGGCGCACCCAGTCCATTATACGGTACCCATAGTATAAGCGTTCCTTAGTTTGGGACCATACAGTTGGTGTGTCAGTCTGACGATATTTATTTTATTTATTTATATTTCATTGAAGGAAACCTAGGTAATTATCAAAAACATATTTACCAATATAAAGTAGCTGTAACGCCCGCAGATAATATACCTAAAACATATTTCGAACTTACGTATATTAAAACGGAAACGTTCATCAAATCCATGTAGAGGAGTTAACAGAAGACTGTAAAAATATTCCCAAACTGATGATTGAAAAGGGTCGAAAAGTTAATCCATCAACGGCTAATGTTAAAAGTTTCCCAATATGCCGTATTCAAGACTTGCGCTTTGCGTATACGTTATTGTAATTAATTTTGGTACTAACCATTTATCAAGGCTTAAGTAATATTAATTGCTTAAGCGATGAAAATTGTCAAGTGCGGACCGAGAGAGAGCGTTTTCTCGCCGAAGTCGCAGATGGCCTCACAAAATATACAAATTATAAGACCAGTGTGGTGTAGTTAGCATTACATATATTTGGCTCTTGACTTCAATCAATTATGTTCGCGGACCACAAATAAAAATGTGAAAGGGAAATTGAAATCTTTGATAACAGTAATTAAATACAAAATATAAAGTATTGTAGGTAATAAAACTTGCTCTCTTTGCGTAGGCTTTGTTGTCCTTATATAATTTAGAGACATTTCATATCTTGGCAATGGCGAGAACTATGTCAGTATCATGGAATAAACACAGGACAAATTGTAAAAAATTGCGCTTTACATTTTAAGGTATTTTTTTTGTAGAGATGCCTATATGATTTTCTTGTGGACTAGGAACTCTGGGAAGCGTAAAGGTCGTCGAAGGTCATGGGAGGCTTTGAGAGGCTTAGAGGAGGCGGCGCCCGCTCGGCTGTGAAAATACTCTATCACCGCAGTATCGCAGCGTCGGGGTGTGAACTGCCAGGGTGCCTGCCTAGCCACCTAGGTTTAATGTGCCCAGGCTCTTTCCCGTCTATTTCTAGTCCAGACGTAGGACGTATGTTATACAGGGCAGGTGATTAGAATAATATGATTTAGATAGTTTCCGGGTTCGATCCCCATCCTGGCAACTAAACTATTGACGTGAGCCCACTCCTAGCACAAGCATTAGCTTAGTTGGAGGGGCTAAAGGGAATACTAGTGATGTGATAAACACACATTGCCAGTAATTTTTATTGAAAAAAAAAGAAGAAAGAAGTAGGTACGTTTATCATCAAAGTATGATTATGTAAGTAATCTAGTTTTTATGATGTACCTATCACTTCTAATGTAATAATAAACTCATTAATTTAATATTTATATTACATAATATTTTTCATTACTATATTTTCTAGTTTGAAAATGTACCCGCAATGGAACGCGAGTTAGGTACCAACATTGAACTAATGAAGTCACAATACATACACAGACTGCGGGTGCCCCTCATTGGAATATCTAACGAAGTGAATTTAATACACAGTGTTTGTGCAAATATTTTGAATTTCATTGTTATATAATTTGCTGCCCGACACAGCCATTGCATGCTTGCAAATTAATTGGATCACACGATATCCAAATTAGAGCTGACCATATTTATTATTATAAGTAGTTTATTTTAAAAATCTAGTAATTTATTTTCATTAAAAGCTTTCGCTAAGACACCTATTATTAGAGAAATTTCACAAATACAAAGGTTTTTTCAAACAAAAGGGAATGACGAATGAAAGCCTTCATATGCAACTGTAGCGAAGCGCGAGCCGAAACTGGCGTTTCATTCATAGATATAGCAAGATGTAGAGTATGAAGCGAACATAATTTCTTAGTTTTGGGCAAGGAAAACATTAATAATGTATGCCGCACATTAACGCTTGTTACCGAGGCGAGAGTGTATTCGATGTCTTCAAGCGTTTCTGGGTTTTTGTTTAACATTGTTTTGGTAATGCATAAGCTTTTAATAAGTTTTGTGTATTTGCGTCATCAAAATCCTACTAATATGATAAATGCGAAAGTTTGTGAGTGTGGATGTATGTTTGTTACTCTTTCACGCAAAAACTATTGAACGGATTTGGATGAAATTGCACAGATAGTTTATAACCTGGATTAACACATAGAATATTTTACTTAAGTCTACGCGGACGAAGTCGCGGGCAGCAACTAGTATTTTATAAGTAAGTCCTTAGGTAGTCAGCTAGCTAGTCCAGTTAGCTAGTGTCGTATTGTCCTCAAGCTTAGCTTTCAGTGTGTATGTAATTAGGGCTGAGTTAATTAATATTACTGACGGACTATTAGAGCAATACTTTACCATTATTACCTTTTTTAGTTTCGGATAAATAATAGCATCTATCTATGGTCATATATAGGTGACAATTGAAGTAGTTCATATTTTGAAGAAAGTTAATAGGAAATCATTATAAAATATAGTCAATTTTACGTGATGCGTCCCTGGCTCTCGTTTTCCATGTCTATGGTGTGATCGGAGCGCGGGCGGCGCCCTGTCGTTAGCCGGCATTGTGCGACGTACCGGCCGCCCGCCCGCCCCGACTGCTTCTATTTTCCATAAAACTTTTCATCCAGTTAGCGCCATTGTGATGAGAAGCGACTATTTATAACAAACGCTTTTGAATAACATTGAATAATGGACTCTGTTCAAATAGCATTTAGGTACTTACCTAAATGAATAACGACGATATTTGGAAAAATAATACCTATTCAGATATACTGAAATATATATTATGTATATTTTGTTTACCTATAAACGTACTTCCTGGCAAATTGGGTTTTATTTCCTGTTGTATGTCATCATCGGGGACAATTACTGGTCTGTAGGTAGTAAATCTGTCTATCTATTTAAATGGTGTAGCTGGTTGGATGATACAAAATAATCCTATTATATCCTACTAATATTATAAATGTGAAAGTTTGTGAGTGTGGATGTATGTATGTATGAATGTATGTATGTTTGTTACTCCTTCACGCAAAAACTACTGAACGGATTTGAATGAAATTTGGAACACAGATAGTTTGTAACCGGGATTAACATATAGGATACTTTTTATCCCGATAATACCGAAATTTTTGTTACGTTAAATTCTACGCGGACGAAGTCGGTGGGCACAGCTAGTAATATTATAAATGTGAAAGTTTGTGAGTGTGGATGTATGTTTGTTACTCCTTCACGCAAAAACTACTCAACGGATTTGGATGAAATTTGGAACACAGATAGTTTATAACCGGGATTAACATATAGGATACTTTTTATCCCGATAATCCCGAAATTTTTGTTACGTTAAATACTACGCGGATGAAGTCGGGGGGCACAGCTAGTGTTATAATACTTTACGTAGGTATTAAACCAGAAGATTTTCCGCATAAAATACAGTTTCAAAGTTAGTACCGCGGAATAATAGGAAACATTCAACTGTATTCACATTTTATGTTAGGACATAACAATACAACGAAATAAGGTTTACAACGGGTTTGTCTCATTGTTTCCAGTGTTGACGGGCACATGTGTTATGATGGGAGGCATAATGAGATATAATAAAACCCTTTACTGAATATGAAAAGTCGAATAGGGAATCGTCCGTATGAAAATAACTTATTCATTTCGGTAAGAGTTTTAAAGTGTGTATCATATAACATTTGCTTATTTGTTGGTGTTATTTGTTCATGTAGGGCCAGTTTTCCTATCTTATTATGACATATAAATTCGTAGGCTAGGCAAAATGGGCTTTAGAACGATTACTGTTTCTAGTAAGTAGGAACGTACTCGATATGGAAATCTATTTACAAACTGAAGCTTAGGTTGAGTACTTACAATAGGTCTTATTTGAATAAGGCACGATATTTTACATGGAGCCTCAGTAAATAACCGAAGATATAGGTTCTTAGCACAAAAATATAATCTTTCCATCGAAATAATAAGTAGGTACTTATACTAATAATAGATTCATGTTTTATTCTAACAGCTGACAACCAGCTGTATCAAACAACACAAAATTATTATTATTTTTGTGTGGTAGGATCTCTTTAGTAGCAAAAACAGATTGCGTGGTTGATATATGGAAGTTCTAAATCACTCGTAAAATATATGTATTATGTATATTATGGTAAATAAAATGTATTCGTGTATAAACAGCGGAAGAGTTGTCAAAGATAATGTGTAATTACGTGGAACTTGTTTCGAAAAGTGTTGTGATTCCCTCAGCATACATACATAATATTAAATTTAGGACTTTTTTCACCACGATTTCGATTCGTATCTAACGAAAACAGAACGAACAATATATTCATTTCTTACAAGATATTTAGGTATTCCCAGAAGTCTTAAAAGGTATGCTCCCACGTAGGCCATAAAAAGTAATTTGGTAGCATCAAAGTTTTCCTTTAAAAAGTCTGCTTTATTACTTATTTTCACGCGAGATATTTTAAGAAACTTTCTATAAATTGTTATCTTTATGTATAAAATAAACTGAAATTATAATTATTTAATATGCGGAAATGTAGGGTTGTAATCATGTAGAGTTGTACTCATGTAGAGTTTGCGTTACACAATAACTTCCATTAAATTTCTAACTTTATAAGCAACTGAATTAAAAAAATAAGAGCCTAGCCAGCCTATACATATATATATATATATGTACTAGCTGTGCCCACGGACTTCGTCCGCGTAGTATTTAACGTAACAAAAATTTCGGGATTATCGGGATAAAAAGTATCCTATATGTTAATCCCGGTTATAAACTATCTGTGTTCCAAACATACATACATACATACATACATACATACATACATACATCCACACTCACAAACTTTCACATTTATAATATTAGTAGGATGTGTTCTAGGAATATTGCAATGTAGGATATATTACATTGCAATATTATTTATATAAGTTGTTTTAATGAAGTTTTTGGGAATTTTGGTATGTGATGGTAAATCGTTCTACATAGGTAGTTTGGAGTAGACATAAATAAACCTTTATTAATTATACAACTGTAGGTATTGCGTGCCCATTTAGAAGTTGTCGACTAGGTTAATAGTAATTTTAATAGCCCCTCCTCCGTGGGAATAGTTTTATTCAAATTTATAGGCATTAGTAAAGAAAGAGAAATTAAAACCTTCTTAACTCAAGACTCCGTCTGCGAGTAATTTAGATTGCAATTGCTCCTCAGAATTTTATGCCGCCATTTTCATTACCTCTGCTCGGCTGTTTTAGCCGCTAATTTAGTTACTTTTTTAATGACTTTTTTAATTCTCTCGAGTGATGTTTTTCACGGTGGTAAAGCCAAGATAGCGTAGTGTAGGACGCCCTCCGACCAGGTGGGATGATGATCTGCGAAAGGCTGCAGGCAGATGTTGGATGCGGCAAGCTGAAGACAGGGCGCTATGGCGCTCATTAGAGGAGGCCTATGTCCAGCAGTGGACTAGCATAGGCTGATGATGATGATGATGATGATGAAAGCCAAGATGGATAATAAGGGCTGGATCGATCGGAGTAGTACCGCCTTCTCACTAAAGTAAGCTGTAGATTACCTATAATGGCTGCGTATCGTATGCTGAGTGAGAGAGCCAGAAGATAAACAAACTCCTCTCCCCTCCCTCTGTCCTACTCACAGATATAGATTTACATAGATAACGCAAATGCATGTACTTCGCGTGTACGGAACCCCGACCAAGCGTCAAGGTTGGTCGCCGCTAACTTACATTCCGCGCGACTACGGATATAAAAAATATGAGTATGAGCGGGATAATCACTCGAGAGAATCGTAGCGGGCGGAGGGGCATAGGCGGAATCGGTGTATTTCAATCGGTTTGGATTTCCCGACACTAAATTTGGGCTGTGACGTCACAGTAGGTGTTAAAAATTCGGCACGCCTGGTTTCAATACAAATCGTAATACTTCCGTTATCTATGTAAATCTATATCTGTGGTCTTCAGGTCGGCAACGTGCCAGCAATTCCTTTGGTATAGCAAGCATCTATAGGCTACGGTAACTAATAAACATCAGGCAACTCTTATTTTCCAACTATGTCACATAAAAAACGTATATTTTTACTAATAATAACCACATCTATCTACCTATACAAATAAATAAAATTGGAGTATCTGTTTGTAATATCAAAATAACACCTTTTCACTAAATGCATATGAAAGTACATACGTCACCTATAGCAAAAACGCGATTTAAAAAATTTTTGTCTGTCTGTCTGTCTGTGTGTTTGTTCCGGGTAATCTCCGAAACGGCTGGACCGATTTTGACGGGACTTTCACTGGTAGATAGCTGATGTTATAAGCAGTAACTTAGACTACTTTTATTTTAGAAGAACAAAATATTAAAAAATGGGTTCTGCCGCGCGGGCTCAGAACGCGGGAGCGGGCGTTTTTGTTAAGTTAAATTCCACGCGGACGAAGTCGCGGGCTCAGCTAGTCACTAATATGTAGAGATACTCACTCCTTGTGCCTCGGACCCTTATCGATTGCGACCCTGACCACGTAACAAGTGTAATCGTATTGTGACCCTCCTATGTATACGGGTGGCTACTCAAAGACCTCTTCACACAAACGCTCGCAACGTTGATAATCCTCTTGTGAAGGTATTCTGTATACTATTTGGTAGTTTGATGAACCTTTTCCACGAGATACGAGGACTAATTAATTGTAGCTGATTTTCTGTGAAAGAATGGTTGAGCCAACCCATACGGGTTATATATATACATGAGCCAATACATATGAGCTGTATATAGCCAAGCTGTAGCCATCTGGCTATAAGTGTTAACCTGTCTCTCGTTATACTTAGTACCAACACTACATTATGTTAGTTCTTTAAGTTGTCGGACGGAGTTTACTAACAGTGTTTCGAATCTCTTTAAGAAGGACGAAGTTATATCAAAGACGGGTGATCAAGTTGAAGTGACCGCCGGAGCGCTGAACGTAGCTTGTTGTTCTTAACGAGAAAACGCATAGAACAACTGTGTAAAGGTGGGTTTAGACCAAACAAGCGAATGATCACTGTATTCCAAGTCAATCAAATTTGATTAATTTATAAAGTTATAGAGCATTCTGTTTTGGTTCAATATAAGTTCGCGGAGATAATAATAAACAGAAAGGATAATCAAATAACGCTTGTATTCCAGCTTTCGTGTTATCAAGGTAATAGATACGTTACCCTTAGTTTGCATTTAATAATGATTTACCTATTTATCTAGAAAATGATGTCTATTTTGTGCTAAAAATAGAGCCAACAAATAAATCTGTATAAGTTCGTCAGTGAAACTAAGATCCGGCTTGTTGAGGAAGTAATATCCCGTACTCTCGCCTTCATGAATGTCTGCATGAAATTTTAAATCGCAATGTACCACCTCACCTGGCCCGGATTTACTAGTTCACTATTATACTGAATGCAGATAACAATAAAAGTTTAATACGATATCTTGAAATGGAACGACTCTCCTGGAGTCCTGCGGGATTGCATTTTACGAAAGTAATCTCTGGCCGCAAGTAAATCCGTCCATACTTGAATTGGGTGGAAATGAAAAATATTGTTATCATATAAATATATTTTTATTTAATGAAATCAAAGAATTCGTAATAATAAAAATTCTATGGATGAAATTAGTCAAATACTAGTACAATTCATCCCCTATTTAAACCCCCTAGGAGATGAATTTACCAAAATCTTTTCTTAGTGCTCACCTTAGCTACAATTGACAGACTCCCGTGCAAAATTGGATATTTCAAGACATGTTTTTTAAATATTAAGTAAGTAGAAGTAAACGTGCTCGAGGTAAAATAACTAGTAAAGGAAATAGAAAAGATTAACCATTGAGTTTTTTGCCGGATTTTCTCAGTGGAAACGGTATTCCGAAGCAGCGATAACTTCTGCCTTGAATAAAAAGATTTTGATTTATTTTAAAGTAATAAAGACAAGTGGCCCAAACTCACGTCATAATTTTGCATGCATTTAAATGTTAATCAGGTCTAAAAATCCTGGGTGTAACATGGGAACGGGCGCAAAGGTCACGCGGTGTGGGAGGGTGGGCTTAGCGGATGAGTACCTACTCTCATGGACACAATCGATCCCCTGATCCTATTACCTCGCATCAAATTATGCCCTATGCCATTAGGATCTAAATTTCAAATTATTTAAATTCATTTACATTAATAATCCATATTAATAAACGCGGATTAGCGCGCGAATAGTTACACACCGAAATATCTCTTCAGTTCTGCCATCAGTAATTTGAAATTCGAATTGTACAACCGCTTATTAAGGTACTTACTAAGGGGGTAAGTGTACATGAAAAAGAGATCTAAATACAATTTAGTAGGACTTTATTTACGAAGACACAAAACTGCGGTACATTACAGTGGTAGAGTCAAATGTAGTCAATTTTTTTTTATACAGATTACCAGCTATGTGAGTTTATCACATTACTAGTATTCCCGTTAGCCCCTCCAGCTAAGCTAATGCTCGTGTTAGGAGTGGTCTCACGTTAAATGTTTAATGGCCAAGATGTTGATCGAACCCGGAACCTCTCAGCTACGAGGGCAGCCCCTTTAACCACTAGGCTATTGACGCCTGACTTTAACTCATATATGGACTGGTTCGACCAGGGTAGCAGAAGAGGAGTAGTCTCACAGAAGATTGGCGAGATATTATAGCTGCGATTGGTATGATGCATAAGAGAGCCGGAATCCCAAATCCCCTTTCTTCCCTTACCTCTATCCCACTCCCTTTCGGTCCGCAACGACTAATACACATACTGTATCTATATCTATACAAATAAATAAAATTGGGGTGTCTGTTTGTAATATCAAAATAAGACCTTTTCACTAAATGCATATGAAAGTACATACGACACCTATAGCCAAAACGCGATTAAAAAATTTTTTGTCTGTCTGTCTGTCTGTGTGTTTGTTCCGGGTAATCTCCGAAACGGCTGGACTGATTTTGACGGGACTTTCACTGGCAGATAGCTGATGTTATAAGAAGTAACTTAGGCTACTTTAATTTTAGAAATACAATTAGGGTTCCGCGTAAAAAAATAAAAAACACATTACATCAAAGAGAATCTCCGAAACGGCTTGACCGATTTTGACGGGACTTTCACTGGTAGATAGCTGATGTTATAAGCAGTAACTTAGGCTACTTTTATATTAAAAACACAAATATAAAAAAATGGGTCGTGTCGCGCGGGCTCAGAACGCGGGAGCGGGCTTTTTTGGTAAGTTAAATTCCACGCGGACGAAGTCGCGGGCTCAGCTAGTAACCAATATAAATAACGCTTGTACAATAGGTACTTATTGTACAATGGACTGATCGCGATGTCAGTGACACCCAGACTGGGATTGTATGTATTTAAGTAAGCTATTATCCGTACAAGATCAGTGGTTTATAGATTCCGATATGGACTATTGTGATCCAGTGGTTGACGTGATTCGTGTAAAGTTTTGATGAGTTCCCGACGAATCCGCACTCAGTTTGATATGATATCGAAGCGCTCGTTGATCAGTTCAATATTAATACAATAGATTTCTCTGAACTACACATTGGTACACAATATTCTAAAAGGCACTAGAGACAGGTATATCAGTATCGGATCGTTTTCAATAGCACCGCTTCGTTTATGTGTGAAACATGACACAAACTTGATATAGAGAGCACGCAAATAGAAAACTGTTAAAAATACACCAAACTAGTTCTGTAGGGTCAAAATGCGCCTGACCCAGTAAACCTACCAATACCCGATAGCCGAAAATAATTAAGTAGATTCCATTGCGATTAGAGTTATTTCTATCTATGGAATCCATAGCCAAAAGATAAAATAATCATATATTTTTTATATTAATGGCCTCTTTAGCAAGCAGTGAGCTCTTAAGCAGTGATAGCCGATTGGTTAAGCACGTGTCTTGCGGGCTACCAGGTCTTGGGTTCAAACCCCGGCTCGAACCTCTGAATTTTTCGAAATCTATGTGCGAATCATAATTTCTATATGATTATCACTTGCTTACGGTGAAGGAAAACATCGTGATGAAATCTGCATGTCTTAGAAGATTTAACCAATTTTCGAAAGACATGTGAAATCCGCTAACCCGCACTGGGCCAGCGTGGTGGATTATAGCCTGAATCCCCCTCGTGTTGAGGGGAGGCCCGTGCCCAGGAGTGGGACGTCAAAAGGGCTAAAATTATTAATTATTAATGGCCTCTTTCCATTGCGTCAAGCCCAATATGATTCTGCCAATGTCGAGTAACGAATAGCAATAACAAACACAATTAATAACAATAACATAAAAAATGTGACCGTCCAAAAAAAACAAATTGCCAACGTTCACTGTCCCCGAGTAAATGATAGAACATTATGCTTTCATACAATTGTCAGCCATTAAGGTCAAGTGGAGCCATGGGAGGCTTTGATCAGCTTAGCGTCGGACCGGGCCATTGTAGATGTACGAGTGACATCGTGCGAGCTGAGGTGCTACTCTTAGCAACGATAAATCGATATATCTTGACATTCGTATTGTCAACAAGCTACACTGTGACAAAATGTGTCACTGTAACTATATGACAAAATATGTCACGGTGACTAGACTGAGATGAGTGTGACAACTAAAATTTGTAAGTGACTAACGAAGTAGCCACCTACACCAAGAAAATAATTAATAAATTACTAATGACACCAACTGTATTAGAGCCCGGGGTAGCCGGGTACAGGGTGGCAAGTATAACTACTAGAAACGCAATTACACAAACGCAATTGTTAATATTCGCTGCCACACAAGTAAAATCTCATCTAATCACTGTGACAAAAAGATTTATAGGTAAATATGAATTAAAGCAGTGATAGCCGATTGGAAAGCAGTGATAGCCGATTGGAAAGCAGTGATAGCCGATTGGTTAAAGCACGCGCCTTGCGGGCACCAGGTCTTGGGTTCAAATCCCGGCTCGCACCTCTGGATTTTTCGAAATCTATGTGCGTATCATAATTTCTACATGATTATCACTGGCTTACGGTGAAGGAAAACATCGTGAGGAAACCTGCATGTCTTAGAAGATCTAACCAATTTTCGAAAGACGTGAAATCCGCCAACCCGCACTGGGCCAGCGTGGTGGATTATGGCCTGAATCCTCCTCGTGTTGAGGGGAGGCCCGTGCCCAGGAGTGGGACGTTAAAAGGGCTAAATTATTATTATTATATTATATGAATTACAGACAGATAAATGTAATCATTAATATTATATGTCACAAAAGTAAGATCTCAGGGTGTGAGTTTTGGTAGTGTTATATCTACCCAATGTAGGTAGATGCTATTTAACAAAGTAAAATTTATAATTTGAGCATTGGCGTTGAGCCTAGTTGGTTACGGATATTACAATTTACAAAATAACTAATTATGTTGAGAACTAAGGGTATAGAAAGCTGTGAGTAATGGTAGCTGACGGTATTGATAGCTGACGATATTGATAGCTTGTAAATTCCATATTTTTCGCCATTCTGCTTAAGAAAAGGATTTATATGAGACTAGCTTTTTCCCGCACTTTTGCTAGCGTCGATTTTGTTTCCCAGCTATTGCTACCATCCGGGTGACCGCAAAAGTACAGAAAATGATCAAAATTGTTCAAGTCCTTTAGGTGGAGAAGAATTACAACACGCACACCGGTCACATTATCACTACATATTATAAAACAAGTCGTTTCCCGTTGTCAGTATGTCCCTATGTATGCTTAGATCTTTAAAACTATGCAACGGATTTTGATGCGGTTTTTTTAAAAGATAGAGTGATTCAATAGGAAGGTTTATATGTATAATACATGCATAATATAGTAGAGAAACACTGATAATTTATTGCATCCGTGCGAAGCCGGGGCGGGTCGCCAGTTTTACATAAAAAACAAGTGTGTTTTGTATTTGGGAGAAAGTTTCACCCATTTAATTTTCATTTGAAGTAATCTTTGAAAATATGGCTCGATTCTTTCTAAATCTAATAATTATAAAGTGTAGGTGGTTAGTGCAATTAGATATAAAAAGTAATTTTGGTGGTCTGCAGAAGTTATATTGGAACACTAATGCGAAATGAAAAAGCAATTATGCTGTGGAAAATTCGTAAACTTCGCTAATTAGGTAATTGCTCAAGTCCACTGGGTTGCAATTAGCCGTAGCTATATACGCTTTTAGCTGACTAATGGCCAAACAAACGTACCTATTGTTCTAGAAAACAAAATATTATAAAACTCTAGCTAATCTAAGTACAAGAAAAAATTAAATATAACAATAACAAAAAATATTCCTGAAATTAAATAAGCGTCTTCTTTGATGTTTTCCGTTTTAATTACATCATGGATGGGCCAGCCAGGCCGAGCGGGTTGCGGACCCTTTTATTTAGCAAATTTCATTTGTACCTATTTATTTCACAATAGGTTTCCTAACGTTGTTACTTTTTATACAATTTAACGTAAACAAAGAAAATAACTGCCTGACTTCCAGACATACATTTCGGTAAGTGTCAATTGATACGGACAAAATCTTATGAGACGATGAACTCCCTAAATTGATCATTGGTTGACACAGGCGTTTCTTTTCCGAAATCAATTATAAAATTATTTGAAAGAAGCCGTCACTCTCCTCGGCCTCGGCTTGTCAACCTCCAATACTATAAACCAAAAAAGTTTATCGATTATAGAAGACGCCAACAAGACCGAACTCAAACAGGAGTCTGTTTCCAAAGTGATTCGATAGGTACTGGCATGTTCTTTTTTAACAAATTAAAAAGAAACGACATCATAGTCCATTATATGGCAGCAGTGTAGAGTGAGGTATCAACAGGTAGAGACAGTAACAGTTGATCTCCTTTTACACTACTTTATCCCCTATTCATGTTGGATGGTATATCAATAAAAGGGAAGTAATTGCTTTATTTAAGAGAGCTATTCGTTATGATTCCGAAAATCTCTACATAATTTTATTTAATCTTCTCTGTTTGTACTAATGAATAAAACGTATTCTTTAAATTGACTCAGTTAATCCCATAGTAAGACCAGCGTGAAAGGCTTTAACGAATAACAAATCACTCGGATAAGAATAATTGGGGCCGACCTCTTTGTGATATGAAATAAGAGGAAATTGGGCGTAATTATGAATAGTGAATTATTTCTTGCTGGCCACAAAAGAAGGGTCGCTACGAACGGAATTTATAGGGGCGGTACTCGCTATAGATCTTTCAGAAATAACACTTGGGATTACTTGACACCACCTTTTGTGGAGAAGTATTTTATATACGGTAGGTATGGAGTATGCAGATGATTAACGCGTTTTTGAATTTAGTAAAAAATACCGACTTCGTCCGCGTAGTATTTAACTTAACAAAAAATCGGGATTATCGGTATAAAAGTATCCTATGTGTTAATCCCGGTTATAAACTATCTGTGTTACAAATTTCATCCAAATCCGTTCATTAGTTTTTGCCTGAAAGAGTAACAAACATCCACACTCACAAACTTTCGCATTTATAATACTAGTAGGATGAAAACGTCAAGGTAAAATGTATGGATGAGGCAATATTTTGACGACCGCTTGGCGCAGTCGTTTGAGCGTGGGCAGCTCGGCTCACTGCACCAGTTGGCTGCAGGTTCGATTCCCGTTGGAGCAAATTTCGGAAATGGTATTTTCGAAATTTGACCATCTTTGGGTATCACTGGGATTGCCCCTAGTCCATTGTATTGTACGGTACCCAGAGTACAAAGGTTACTTAGTTTGGGACCATGCAGTCTGGCTTTATAAAAAAATACAAAATAACTTATTAACATCAAGAGTTGCTAAAGTTATGACAAACCCGTTAGTTCCTTGTCGGTACACATAATTCACAGTGGAAAACAATAAGGTACTACTGCTCAGGATTTAATCCTAAGGGTAAATTAGGCAAATTAGTTGAGAGTTGTATGTAAAAACAGAAGATTAGCGTACAGTATTTATTATAGCTGTGTTTCGTACGAAAAGCAGCTCAACCCAGTCCCAACCCCCCTAAGCCCTTCCCTTCGCCTCCCTTCATCCTACTCCCTCTCAGGTCGCCATCGTGCAAGAAATGCCTTTGATATTACTTGCATCTATAGGCTACGGTTACTGCTTAACATTAGGCTGGTCGTACACTTGTTAGCCGCACGCGTTACGCTATCTATTCGTAGATTAGTAGTAGAGGTAAATAAGGCTTTACTTGTATAGCTATTTATTTACTTTCAAATGTGCGTATGAAAATTAATATTTTATTAATACTTTGACTAATGGAGCGAGACATTACACCGGTTGGCGTTAGCTTCGAAGGTAATAAATCACACAGGCGGAGTGTTTACATTTTAATATACAGGGTGTTTAAAAAGTCCGGAATAATAATCGAGACACATTTGCGATAGCTGATATTATTTAGTTAGGTAGTGAAGGCAGACTATACGTAACCAATATATTTTTGAGCAACGAGTCTTTGAATATTTGTCCCAACTGTTTGTGATGTAGAACACATCCAATTTGCCTAGATAAACAGTGTAAGCTGCATTAATGAGTAGCAGCCACTGATATTGAAAAAAAACCGTAAAAATGTTTAACAGTACTTACTTAAGATGTGTATTTTTTTAAATTGCCTGAAATTGATATAATATGATAAAAAATCGAATTTCGATCAAATCGTTATGCTACTTAATTCTCTACTCATCGAAATCCCCAAGTATTATTTCGGACTTTTGAAACAGCCTGTATATAGTGAACCGAATACTCTACACGTTTGTATATAACCTAGACGTAATACTTACTTAACATAATGGTCAACAATCCTTAGCTATACATTAAAACCAGCTATATAATCCCCGAAATCTATGAGATTATAGATTTCATAGGCAGTAATAATAATTATAATAAGTCGCTATTTCAGTTTAAAAATCTATATCCTTGGTTAATAATAAAAAGAAAAATATTTAAAATAGATATTAAGCTATAGGCAAGGAATTACAAATTATGATTCGCACATAGATTTGGAAAAACCCAGAGACACGAGCCGGGGTTTGAACCCAGGACCTGGAGCCTCCAAGATGCGTGCTTAATCAATCGTCAAAAGGGTTAAATTATTTTTTTATTATAAGCGTGTGCTCGATCTTTGCTCCATAAAGCCAATATCGAG
The DNA here is from genome assembly GCA_918843915.1 of Notodonta ziczac. Lineage (NCBI taxonomy): Eukaryota > Metazoa > Arthropoda > Insecta > Lepidoptera > Notodontidae > Notodonta > Notodonta ziczac. Next base: position 9,023,655 of record OU974043.1, on the reverse strand, counting down.
AGGTTTCGGTACCGATTCTCAGCTTGCCGTATTGTGAGGTATTACATTAATGTTTGCTGTAATTACAAAACGTTTTGTATTAATACAAAAAAAAACATAAATACTGGGAACTAAGTACAATAAATAATTTGTATTTTTTTCAGTTTTAGCAGAATAACAATGTTGAAATCTGTGCAGTGATTATCTTACTTACTGATCTTATTATCACTTTCTTCTGATCAAAGCAATTTTTGTTATTGCAATACTTTATTTTTAAAACTATACCACATATGAAGCATAGTTCGAACGTAGTTGTAAACGTTCCGATAAGGACTTCAAACCGATATTAACTTAGTCAAGTTCAGTGATATATTGCAATAAGTTGTGGTAGTTTGAGAGTTCGGTTCCTGAGTCTGCTCTACTCTCGATAGCGACTCTCCGAGGATATGTTAACAGGGAGATTACTGACTTGTGATACTGATTTTATGAACTAAAAATATACCTATCGTGTTCATAACGGCAATGAGAGAGAAGGACGACATTATATTTGGTTGAGTCTAGTTTAGTTCCTTCAAGTATTAACAGAATAAGGGCATGCCCGCTTTAACAAATGATCGCTTCATTTCCTGTCAAGCTGGGTGAAGCTGAGGAAGTGAAGCGATCTTATTGGTCGAAGCAGGCGCTTCATAGCATAGCTAAGTGAGGGTGACCACCCTACAGGCCGTCGTTCATCGTGTTCTCCCGATAAAACATTTCGTTTCTCCTGATACATTGCCGAGACAAAGAGAGCAGCGATCGCTGTAAGTAATGAACACGTTAAAGCCCTTAATTGTACCTCAGAATCCTTTTTCAAAGCCACGGTTTAACTACTTCGGATAATTTATGTGACCGGCCCTCGCGTTCAAAGCGATTTTTCGGCTACGCAGCCTTGAACATGAACACAATCAACTTGCCTATAACGTCGAGCGGTATTGAAAGAGTTCCTTGAAATAGTAAAATTGCAAGCTCTTCCCGAAATTTCCCCCCGGCATAGTCCGCCCGGTATATTGGGAGAAGATACTTCCAACCATTAAGATAAAGTTACTAGAGATAATTTCTTTTAAATATTTCAAGCACAAGATACATAAAGAAGTTGTAACAATAATAATAATAATTTGCCCTTTGGACATCTTATTTCTAGGCACGGGCCTCCCCTCACTACGAGGGGGATTCAGGACATAATCCACCACGAAGTCCCAGTGCTTGTTGGCGGATTTCACATGTCTGTCGAAAATTGGTTAGATTTTCTAAGACATACAGGATTCCTCATGATGTTTTCCTTCACCGTAAGCAAGTGATAAGCACATATAAATTATGATTCGCACATAGATTTAGAAAAACCAAGACGCGTTCTTAACCAATCGTCTATCAATGCCTAGGAAGAAGTAGGTGAAAATATTTATTATGGTTTATAACCGCGCTCGTAAAGTGATCACTGATATGGGTACACCGCTGTACCTAATGTGGCTTCTGATAATATTGAGTTAGAGGATATAGGTCCACTTGTTTAGATAATAATCATATCAGAATGAGTTGGTTCTTCGTATCCTTGTATCTATCTTTATATAACTCAAAGGTGACTGACTGACATAGTGATCTATCAACGCACAGCCCAAACCACTGGACGGATCGGGCTCAAATTTGGCATGCAGGTAGATGTTATGACGTAGGCAACCGCTAAGAAAGGATTTTGATTAATTCTACCCCCAAGAGGATAAAATAGGGGATGAAAGTTTGTATGAAACTGTCAATTAAATTCCACGCGGACGAAGTCGCGGGCACAGCTAGTTACTTATATAATTCGCAAGTATGTTGCATGCATACCAAAATGAATATTGGCAACCGCAATCGGCGTAGGGCGCGCCACGAGTTATCGATTGCGGCCTATCAGCACGCAACAAGTGCGACGGTACCTATATACCTACCTAGCACTGTTACCTATGCCACCTATAGGTACGTGAAAATAAGGCTGTGTTTTGCCCAGCATGAGTTTAATGTAGGTACTTATTTTTCTTTTTATTTTATGAAAGAAACAATGTTTACTTACTTGCAATAAAGTTCAAAATTGATAAAGAAAAGGGGTGAATAAGATATAGTTCGGTGAAATTCAATACTTAGTACTTAGAACGAACATAATCATTATATAGAACAAACATGTATGAAGTTTGCTATACTCTTGTAAAGTCTTGTTAGAAAGTTATTGTTTAAGTTAGTTAGTTTAAGGGTCCACTTTGTGGGGGTCCTGCGAGGGATTAACTAAAATTCTTCTTTGGTTTTTAATGGACTGTATTTTCGATTCTCACAATTTCTCCGTGTTTACATAAGTCGCTTGTTTCAGGTTTTGCTGCGGGGCTTGCTGGGTGCTTCCTGCCTGTGTCGTGTTCGTGCAGCGAGTCTTCTTTAACTTCTTCCAGTATTCCGTTACGTTAAAATTTAGATGCGTTTACTAGTTGCGTCGTACTAGGGACGGTACGGTCGCTACTCTAAGTATGTTTTGAGGGTGGGTACTCGCGCTGCCTGAGTGAGCCTCTATGCACCTGAAGGGTTATCTATGTACCTGAAGGGTTATTTGTGTACCTATTCCTAGTAAATGGTCATCCGTCTATATATGGCCTTAGCCATGGCCTTAGCCAGGGCCAATAATTGTCTACACACAATGTAGGCAGTCAAGATTTTAGGGCTGAACCTCCCCTTAGAGTAACTTTTTGGATATTCCTACACGCAAGCCATTTTTGTCTTTAAAAGTTTATATTACGACTAATCTTTCATAGGCAGGCCACTTGCTGCATTATGATGCTTTTATAATTAGACTTGCTTCAGATTTTGGAAACCATTGTGTACATTTAACCGTTTTATGAACGTTTAAATTGATAATAAACGCCATGGGCAATACCAATACTTTTAAGATAAAGCCTCGTCACCAGACCCTTTATAGAGTCATCTATCTTAATCCGTGAGGTTAAACGAAGCGTAGCTACCTTATCTTCTTCCGCCTGAAGTCGGTTCCACCTTCATTCTCAGCCTTAGGGGTGATGATTATAAAGGATTACACGGTGAGCCGGGCTGTGGCGAATCTTATTCCACTTGCTTATAATAGGTATCTAGATAAGCACATAATGATTTGATAAGTCTGTATGAATTTGCTATGAATGTCAATGTATCTGTTATGAACTACGCTCAGTTTCCCCAGGAATCATAGAACTCAATACAGCATTAATTTGGAAAAAAAATCGTACCTATATGCAGACGTGTCAATACAGGTCTCGTTCTTTGAATCTGTAGTAGCTACTTAACATTACTTAACTACATTATACTTTGCACGTATGCACACGGTAGCTAGTATACATATCATCTAGGTTTTTTTATGTTAGGTTTAAATGGCTTCTGTAACCCAATGTTCATACCAGCAGTGAACGTTAAATAAATGGACGGTTATTGCTTTTTGGTGTGAGTTATCGATTACGTATTCATGCGTAGTATACTCGTACGCACAAATTAATTACATGATATCAGTTTCGACGATACAAAGTTGATTGAGGTATGAACAAAGCGGATGAATCACTCATACACTCATAAAATATGTTAAATCATTAATTATTTCGAAAGAAATGCCTAAATAGTCTTCAATTAAGTAGCAAAGCACACTACTTAATTGAGAAATTAGATTTATTTTTATTTATTTATTTAGGTCTACCAACGACTGTTACAGTAAAACTTACAAGCTAAGTGCAAATAAAATATCTTGCCAACTGCACAGCCAATTAAAGGTAAACACCTTTTTCCGATTCCGAGTAACGATTCTCTTTGTGCTCTAACTCTGGGAATATTCACAAATTTGCCAGCTCCTACAAACTCCTCATAAACCTAAAGCTAATAACACATTACAACGCGTCTATTCGTTAATTAATTGTTTAATATAACAGCGACTATCGGCAGCGGTGACACAATTATCGGCCTGGGGTTATTGACACCTGCCCTTGTAATTTGATATGTAATAACGGAAACTTGATAAGTTCTGTGAAGTTACCTCGTTGTAGTAATAAAGATTCACTTATATTAAAACTCCCTTATAGGAGAGCTTTAGTGATTCCAAGCCCTTATGGCCATTATGGGATAGGAATTGCTAAAGGTATACTAATTACTTGATTACAATATTTACAATACCTACTAGAAGTATGTATAAGTTTTAGTAAGAAAATCCCAATCAACTTGCATGATCTCGAAAAAGATGTATGAGTAAAATGTTATCGGTTCCTTAGCCATTTTAATAACGAAATGTAATTTTTGTATGGCTGAGGTTTCTGGGTTACTTACCTGTTACTTATTTTGTTTCTGGGTTATAATACCTATAAAAAATCCGTAACTAGGTGAAACCTAAGCCGTAACTTAAACCAGTTATATTGTTTTAAAAATTACAAAAGAGATGCCAGGCCACATAAAATTTTATAGAAGCGTCGCGATGCCGTTTATAAAACCCATCGAAATACCAAAATCTGAGTGAGATTTGATTACTATTTACTTATTTAGTGACAATGGTGTTGCCTGCTCACATTCTGTTGCTATTCCTGACAATGTACACCATCTTTTATTCATTGTAAAGATTAACCATTGAGTTTCTTGCCGGATCTTCTCAGTGAAAGCAGCATTCCGAACCGGTGGTAGATTCTGCCTATTCATAAAGATTTGTTAGCTTACATGAATAAAAAAAAATAGTTTAGAGGTTTTGATTTTTGAAAAAAGCTATACAAAATAACAAAGGCGTCGCAACGCCTTTATAAAAATTATAGAAGGGTCGCGTCGCGACAGACACACAAAAAAGTCTAGTTTAAGTCAATAATTCCGTTATTTTTTTAGTTAAATAAAGAAAAAGGAATGAAAAGACGCGTACTTATTATGAAAAAGTATTTCCGAATCCATCAATGTGTCTCCGGTAATCCGGCTCGCCATTTGGTCCTCCGCACGTACCTACTTCCGGGCGCCATTGCATCCGCTAGCCCGCCATTCATCTAATCCTTATGAATTATGTTTGTTCGTAGGTACCTGCATTCCTGAAAGATTCATAATTTTCAACCTTCTACTGGATTACTGGATTAGGAAAGCTTCTATGTTAACCCCCGACGAAAAACGAGGGGTGTTATAAGTTTAACATGTGTATCTGTGTGTCTGTCTGTGGCATAGTAGCGCCCAAGCGGATGAACCGATTTTGATTTTGTTTTTTTATTGTTCTGTCGGTAAGGCTTTATATCTTGCTTAGGTAGGTAGGTAATTTAACATTATCTAAACGACAATTTAAATACTTATACTTACCAAGATGTAGAGTTTTCTTTTTATCTACGAAATAAAAGCAAAAAAATATAGATAATCTGATACATTTGGATCCATAATAATAAATTCAGTTCTTCTAGATACTATCTAGCATCTTTTTAAAATAACAGCAGTCATGTCGATGCTTTGAACGTGTTGCGGACAATTGCGAAAAAAGGTGTGTCTGGGATCGCGAACAATGCTGTCGGTACCTACATATTGTTTGATGTAGAACGAAAATATGTCAAGCGAGGAATTGCGCGAAGCTACGCTGTGGACAGAGGGAAGAAAGGACGGCACAATCACTTTGATGTCACCTATACTGAGATTATATAAGTCAACTAGCTGTGCCCGCGACTTCGTCCGCGTGGAATTTAATTGACAAAGTTTCATACAAACTTTCATCCCCTATTTTATCCCCTTGGGGGTAGAATTAATCAAAATCCTTTCTTAGCGAATGCCTATGTCATAACATCTACCTGCATGCCAAATTTCAGCCCGATCCGTCCAGTAGTTTGGGCTGTGTGTTGATAGATCACTATATCAGTCAGTCAGTCACCTTTGATATATAATTATTTAGATGCGCCTGTATTCATACCGGGAAGATATTGCTGTTTGCATTGAATCACCTAGTGCTAGCAGTATAATGATATTTTATATATAAGAAAGTCAGCAAACAACCGTTGTAGGATTCAAAATTGCTAACTAGCATGTGATAGATTGAACTCGGCTTGTTTGATCTTTGTACGCTCACGGTTAGAGAGAAAGTTTTTCCAAAAGGAATCGGGCATTGTTTGATAGTGATCTTAACATTTTTACAGAAAGGGCAATCAATTTTTTCCTTTAGGGAAAAGAGCGGACTCGTTGTGAACACGTGTATTTTGCAAGGGGTGTATTCAATCTAACTTTGTGGCTTTTTATCCCGGGATTTTAGTGAAGTGGGACAACGTCATGGATATAGGGGTCAGATTTATCAATTTGGTTTTTTTTTATCCGCTAAGAAAGGATTTTGATTAATTCTACCCCCAAGGGGATAAAATAGGGGATGACAGTTTGTATGAAACTTTGTCAATTAAATTCCACGCGGGCACATCTAAATATATATAACTCAAAGGTGACCGACCGACTGACTGACTGATATAGTGATCTATCAACGCACAGCCCAAACCACCGGACGGATCGGGCTGAAATTTGGCATGCAGGTAGATGTTATGACGTAGGCATCCGCCAAGAAAGGATTTTGATTAATTCTACCCCCAAGGGGATAAAATAGGGAATGACAGTTTGTATGAAACTTAGTCAATTAAATTCCACGCGGACGAAGTCGCGGGCACATCTAAATATATATAACTCAAAGGTGACCGACCGACTGACTGACTGACATAGTGATCTATCAACGCACAGCGCAAACCACCGGACGGATCGGGCTGAAATTTGGCATGCAGTTAGATGTTATGACGTAGGCATCCGCCAAGAAAGGATTTTGATTAATTCTACCCCCAAGGGGATACAATAGGGGATGAAATTTTGTATGAAACTTTGTCAATTAAATTCCACGCGGACGAAGTCGCGGGCACAACTAGATTGTATATATAGTTTGTAATATAATGGCACAGTGAATTCTACATATTGTACAATTATTTGCTGTAATTACAAAACATTTAGTAAACAAATCCTGAAAGGGATACTAAGTTCCTAGTAGGAACTATGAAATCATTTGTTCTCATTATTATTATGATTCAATACATAGGAGACATTGCTAGAAGGGCCATTTTCCCGTGGCAAAAGTTAGCTCTAGCGCTACGTAGCTACGCAGCTACGTAGGTACAGTGGATACATCAAGACGTTACCCAGATATTTTTGCGGCAAGCTTACGACACGGAAGGAGGTAATAAAAATAAGCTTGATGAAGATTAAACTTATTTCTTATATCGCTCCTCCCGATAGGTTGCAAACGAGTGCGGGGGATTGGGATGAATCGTAAGATTTTATTAAAATTTAATATCGCCGAAGCCAAGTACCTTCGTGCTATGTCACCGCCAGGTGGCGTTTCGGCGAACTTGAACGGTCACGGCGTACGACTCACCTGATGTTAAGCAGTTACCGTATTAATTTGAATAGAGATTAAAATTATTGTGGTGGTTGTTATCTCGATTATATACTGAAATACTGAATTATTTATAGAAGATCGTAGCAAAATAAATTCAAATCGTTTATTTTAGTTAATCCTACGGGGGCACTTACAAATGGTAAATAAAATTTCTTAAATCTACAACCGGATGGGAACGCGACCTCGACTGAGAAGATACGGCAAGAAACTCAGGGACTTCTCATTTTACATTTTGTTTTATTTTCCTTTTTTTTATAAAGGACCATGAGTCAATTGCTATGAACTTCTATCTTTTTGCGCAAACGTGTACTCTAACACAGGGTAAGGTAAGTATACCTACCCGGCCAGAAAAAAAGTAAAATATTCCGTCGTCGTTAAATATGCTACGATAAATAATTAAAGCTGAACAACCTCTACCGTTCAACTAATTACAATCGCGTTAACTTGTTTAATTAAGAATCCATGGTGGAATTTATGCGAAATCCACCCGTCGGTAAGTACATAATCTACAAACTTTTGTAGGTATATTGACTGAGATTGAGAGTTGAGTAGATAATAATGGAAGTTTGATTGCCGCATTCGAAGACCTTGCGTCGCAATATTGGAAGAAAAATATATACTATCTGATTGTTTTTCTATAGCTACGTCAGATAAAAGTTACCTGCTTAATGTTAAGCAGATACCCAGTTATAACAGCTAGTTAAGCGACTGTAGTAGCCCGTAAGATTAGGAAGTGTAGCTTTTTTAAATATGTAACCAAGATCAAGTGGTTTTATATTATTTTGAAGTAAAGTTCTTTGTTATGAGATTCCTTCCTTTCAATTTATTTGTAATTAGATATAGAAATTTCTCCAACACCATTTTATTTTATTTCTCATCTTTTAAGTTGTAACCTTCATCACGTAATAGCTATGCGTTCAATTTAATAGCGCAATTACAGATTAGCTCGCCTAATTTATATCTTCCCTTAATATTTCATTAAGAGAGTTGTAAAGCTGCGCAATAGCACGCCAGGGCCAGGGAAATGTGATATACGGCTCCAATATATAGGCTTATTCCTCGACGATATGAACGATATACTATACGATACGATATTTATAGGATATATATAACGTCTGTTTACAGCCTTTTGACATTCTAGTAGCTGAGCCCGCGACTTCGTCCGCGTGGAATTTAACTTAACAAAAACGCCCGCTCCCGCGTTCTGAGCCCGCGCGTCAGGACTCATTTTTTAATATTTTGTTATTGTTATTCTAAAATAAAAGTAGTCTAAGTTATTGTTTATAACATCTACAGCTATCTACCAATGAAAGTCCCGGCAAAATCGGTCCAGCCGTTTCGGAGATACTCTTTGATTTCAAGTGTTTTTATTTTTTTACGCGGAACCCTAATTGTTTTTCTAAAATTAAAGTAGCCTTAGTTACTCCCTATAACATCAGCTATCTGCCAGTGAAAGTCCCGTCAAAATCGGTCCAGCGGTTTCGGAGATTACCCGGAACAAACACACAGACAGACCGACAGACAGACAGACAGACAGACAAAATTTTTTTAAATCGCGTTTTTGTTATAGGTGTCGTATGTACTTTCATATGCATTTAGTGAAAAGGTGTTATTTTGATATTACAAACAGACACTCTAATTTTATTTATTTGTATAGATGTATAGGTGTATAGATTAGCCGGTGAACTCTCGAGTGAAAAGTCCCCGAACAACCCTGTGACAAGGGTCATTTAATTAAAAACGCGAGTAAATAAACAGCACTGTTGTGTTCAATGTTGAAGTTGGCTCCCCGATACAAAACTTTGTAGAAGACGCCCAAAGTCTTATTATTTATTACTTTTGGGACTGTTGTTCGATTAAAGGTTGCTTTGAAATTATTTTCTGTGTAGGTACGTTCACCGTTGAGAATTTATTATGAAATTATGATTGTATTATCCAATAAACGTTTACAACATGGGAATAAAAATTGTAATTGTAGTGCTTACTAAGTTTTATGTAGGTATATATAGCTATTAAGCTATATTCAGTTAATTTGTCTAAGCTGGCGCCTGTACCTTTCTATTAAATTTAGATTTTAAAAATATTTTTCTAAACAAATTAAACGGATTTCAAGAAATCCTGAGTGTACTAAAAAGCTGAAAATAACTATGGACCCTGCAATTTATTTCATTTGAAGACCGTAAATCATTAAACTACTGGATCGATTTTGATAAAGTTTATATGGGACCACCTGGAGAGTATTCACTTAAAAACAATAATGTTTAATATAAGTCCACAATTGACGGAGTTATCTGTGAGAATACATAAAAACATACATGCAGACGAATATAGAACCTCCTTATTTGGAAGTCGGTTAAAAATGAGGAGGGTTAAAATAAAATTCCAAACCGTCTACTTTAATTATTAAGTACAATAAATAACCTTTGAATCCAACAACGCACTTGGTGTATTGTCGTCTACCACAAAGCATGTTGTCTGTTATTTATTATGCATTAGCTGTGCCCCCGACTTCCTCCGCGTAATATTTAACGTAACAAAATTTCGGGATTATCGGGATAAAAAGTATCCTATATGTTAAACCCGGTTATAACACAGATGTGTTACAAAATTCATCCAAATCCGTTTTGTAGTTTTTGCGTGAAGGAGTAACAAACATACATCCACATTCACAAACTTTCACATTTATAATATTAGTAGGATGCACGATATGAAAGCAGTTTCACCGGAGAAGTGCCTTATATTCAACAACATTGCGGGATGCTTCACAATTTATGCGAAATTGAATTATTTTTTTTTATTCTATCGCCAGAGGAACACACCTTTTGTATGGTCCCAAACTAAGTAACGCTTGTACTATGGGTACCGTACAATGGGACTGGGGGCGATCCCAGTGACACCCAGACCAGGGAAAATTACGAAAGGGCCATTTCCGAAATTTACCCTGACGGGAATCGAACCTGCAACCACCCGATGCAGTGAGCCGAGCGGCCTACGCTCGAACCACTAAGCCAAGCGGTCGTAAATTAAGCAATAAGCGGTTTTATCAGATAAGGATATACCGCATGAGCGAATCCAAAGCTTCCGAAGCTTGAGATTAAGGGTGCTCGGCCGCTAGAGCCTCGCTAGCTTGCTCTTTTACTTGTAAACAAAATCCCAAATATATTGTTACTTCTATTTTTATGCGAAACGAAATAAAAATAAATATGTGCCATCTTAATATATCCGTTCTAAATGCAATCTTCAGTGGTAAGGTATAAGCTTCTTGATCCATTGAACCGGAATAAGAAGGGAATTAGGCTGCGAGCGCATCGGAGCAGAAATGTGTAGCGGTAGGTTCCAACGCGCGTGTTTTTATTGGTAACATGTAGAGACAAGCGAAGCAGGGATACCTATAGAAATACTGACGCAACGTGTAATCGAAATATTGTACTCCAGCATATTCTATTGCATTGTAATGATACAAAATTTCAGTTAAATGTCTTCGTGAGTGACCTCTGTGTGGTCAAGATTGTTAATTGTAGAGCTGTAGGTACTATCTAATAATGTAATGTATATCTTCAATTTCACGTCAACTATTGGAAACTCTACCTAAAGCCTCAGATCTGCCATAATTTGTATCAGCTCTAGTATATACGTACTCGGATATTGAGTGCGGACCACAGTTCGTGCGCAGCTTCATAATGAGGTGATTAATCTGGCGCTGCGCGTGTCTCTACATTATCTGTTAAAGTAGCTGGAGAAATTAAGTTAGAAGTAGCTAAGAATTCATAGTTACATAAATCTGTGCATAAAAATTATAGTAAAATCTATAGATTTTACTATAATTTTTATGTGGTTATAAGTGGTTTTGGATTGTTTTAATTTGCCAAGGTTGGTAGTAGCTGCTAGGTCAATTATGAGTATTTACGGTTATCTACGAAGTTATCTACGGTTTTAAATCTATATTAAAGGTTTTTCTAGAGATACTCAAAAAGCCAGACCCCACGCGAACTTCATTGCGAAAAGCTAAGAAAGATTTTCATAGTAAACAATATTATTTGGCCAGAATACACGATCTTCTAAATTGTAGACGTTTAGAGTGGAATAAAATCATTTCTTGACTAAATAATAAATAATTATTAGTGAAGTGTCTAGCCAGACATTGGCTCGAGGGAAGACGTTCATGAAGACTATAAATTTAAGAACGCTTTATAATTTTGCTAAATAAATAAATGATGACTTAGGCCGGTAATACATCTGTATTTTCATTTTCAACGGCCGGTTTCGTAATTGTAAGTCAAGCCAACCAAAGTTATATATTTGAGTAAACTAACGGATAAATAGGCTTCTTTTCTTAAAAATATCATGGGGCCAATTCCGTTAGCTACTTAAAACGCAATAGAAACCTAAACGCGAGCGTTTCTTGACAATCGCTTAAACCAAAAATTACCTACTCCGTTTGAAATTATTGTTTTTAGTTTCTGTTTCTGCTTTTATTTTACTTGTTGCTTCTACTTTGGTTATTCATGGAGAAACTGGCTGTAAATTAGCAGCTAGAAACTCGAAAATACCATTGTTTTAAGGTTTTATCATCAATATACCAAAAAGTTTGAGTTTATGGCCGCGCGATAACTGCTCTCAAAAGTTAACTCACCTAAGATTCTGAAAAGCGTTCAGATATGTAATCAATCCTCACCTTTCCATCTGTCCAGTCGCCTTAGTTCCGGCCAATACCTCGCAATTTATACCAACAAATCTAAAGAAAATTGTGCGGTGTAGATATCTTGGCTGCGATAAGTATTGATAGGTCGGGGGCTGGGTACGGTTCGGGCGTTGAAAGGAAGGTGTGTAAGATAAGGGAGGTGTCGCGGCGGGCGCGCGGGCCGCCGCCCGCTATCGATCCGCGCGCCGCGCAACAGGTGCTGGCTGGCTGTCGGGTGCGAGCGGCCTGTGGCGGCCACTAGTAGCCCCATACTATGTTGACCATGATGCCCTACTACTTACCACTGGCTCTATTTACCAGAATTTTCCCTGAGCATACTATATCTACCAGAATAACCAAAACCAGTAGACTCGCTATATAATAATAATAAAATATCGCCTACCACACCAACTGTATGGTCCCAAACTAAGCAAAGCTTGTACTATGGGTACGGTACAATGGATCCCAGTGACACCCAGACCTGTAGAAAATACGAAAAGCCCATTTTCGAAATTTGCCCGGCGGGAATCGAACCCGCAACCACCATGTGCAGTGAGCCGAGCGGCCTACGCTCGAACCACTGCGCCAAGCCGTCGCTATGTCGCTGGTCTATCCTCCATTTCATTGCAATAATAATCTATGTGGTTGGAGAATAGTGACAATCAGCACTTAATCATAACCATAGTAGGTCTAGGGTAACATTGGCTTGAGAAATATTGCTTGGTCTCTACCGTAGAACTCTACTGTACAGTTATGCTAAGTTATCAGCACTTTAAGCTTCTTGTAGCTCAAAGGGCTTAATGTACGAATCACAATGCTTTAGAAAATGGAAACAACTAACAAATTATCCTTAGCGGTAATTCACACGGTTAACCCGGCACCGATAATGAATAAACACTTTATTGTGTTCAGATGCCCTTTATCTATCCTACTAATATTATAAATGTGAAAGTTTGTGAGTGTGGATGTATGTATGTATGTATGTTTGTTACTCCTTCACGCAAAAACTAGTGAACGGATTTGGATGAAATTTGGAACACAGATAGTTTATAACCGGGATTAACATATAGGATACTTTTTATCCCGATAATCCCGAAATTTTTGTTACGTTAAATACTACGCGGACGAAGTCCGTGGGCACAGCTAGTCATTTATAATTTATAACAGACAGAACGGTGCCAGATTCCTCGTACGATATTCTTTTGGTTTTCCAAAATGGACGGTCACTTTGTTTTCACTCTATTTGTTACTTGGCACTGGCGAAATACTCATTGCACCGGGTTGGGTATATTTTTAAAGAAATAAGAATAAGTGTTGATTAGAATGATAAACAATACTCTTCGGAAGTTATTTGTTTTTATTCAGAGACAATTTTTATACACCGGTACAAACGTTGAAGTAAATTCCTGTATTTGAAACACGTTACACAAATATTAAATGTTAACATGACTTTTAATTGAATGGGAAATGGACAGCTACACACACAACTACTACTCGTCTCAAATCCGTCTGTGCTGGTACCACATGCAGGCCCGTATATATATACAAAGATCCATAAAAAAATCTTAGAAACGTTACGTTATTTTATTAATTAACTTACGGAATGTGCGCGGTCTAAGTACCTATAAGTAAATAGTTTTTCCAAGTACAAACATTGATAAATATATTTCTGACATTTTATTTATCCTTGGACTATTGGTTAAATAAATAGGCTAATATAATATTAAACTCACCCATAATTCATGTAAAATTAAAATAGTTTAAAATATTTTCAAAGGCATTATTATTAATAGTTTACTAAACACAATCTACTTTTCTACAACTAAGAAGACTATTCCTTTAAAAAAGGCACATAAATATAATCTGAAACATTCAAAAATATAGATTTACTACAATTAATGACTCGGACAGACACTGATATAGAAGATTTTGTAGAGACAGACAGTTATAGTAATCTATGTTTGAATAGTATGCTGTTAAAAGAATTATTCTTAAAGACAAAATAATTATCAATAGTCAAAACAATGTATTTATTCTGTAAATATTAGACCAATGACGTTCCTACGGTATGCACCATAATGATGTCTGATTTAGAGTCTGTCCTAAGCATACAAAATTGCAGGACGCTCGGTTATTGTCAGGGGACAATAAAGTAAGGCTTATATGTCACGCTAGCGATAGATCTGAGCCGAAATACGAATTAAACAACGGACATTCTCCGAAAATTCAGATAATATTCTTCGGTGTGATAAAATTGGGATATTTACATAGCAACTAAGTTCACAGATCTTAATGATATACATGGTAATGAAACAGAAATAGGCATGGTAATGGTAATACTTAATGACCTACTATTATTATTGGTCTAAGAAACATAAAATGTAATAGAACTGTAATAGGACGTAGGTTTACGAAATTAAACCAATCCAAACACATTTCTGTAAACTAAAACGGACCTAGAACCACTAATACAAAGCTATTTTTTGTCTACAGCGGTCCATATGGACTGATTCCATTCTGCAAAACTATATCCAATATGTCAAGTATATCAATTAACGTTGTTCTCACCCGGAGTAGGTTATGCGAATATATTGAGATCATTTTTATCTTTTTCGTTTTCATTTCATCTAGCCTTCTAGGGACAGATCCAAACTGCCTAGAACGCAAAATCTCTTGATATAACCTTGAACCACTCAGTCGTTCACGAGGTATCGTCCAAGACAATGCTTAATCTCCACGCACACTAGTTTAAAATTGTTTGATGAAATTTATTTGCTAACACATTGTCGGAGACAGGTAATAAACGCGAGTGCTAACATTTAAAACGTTTTCCCCAACTCTACTTCAAATGAATCTTGACTTAAGTTTTCGTAGAGCCGCACCATAAACTTATGTTAGAATATAATTTACATAGATAAACCTACCGTATAACCAGTCACGATTACCAATCAATCTACATTATCACGTTTCCTCTATCCTCCTGCAACACATAAAATCTTAAAATCTATAAATACATTTTGCACGAGTTATTGGCGTTATTTCCACTACTAACCTAATTGTACACATAGTAAAGAAGACATATCGTCGTGTAGAGGACTAAATTTTGATGGTTGACGTGGACACATCACGTTACGTTTTATTGCCCAACATAACCGTAAATTAGTGGATCAGAGTGGGCCGAGTGGGCCCAGGTACCTACGCGATAACTGAAAATATATCTTGAGACACATATGTAACGACAGACTTTTTTTAAAATTCACTTTTCACGCAGGTATCATAAAATTCTGTGTCATGATTAAAAGGGAAACCTCATTAATATATGTATTAAAATTTGGAATGATCTCGAATCAAAATTAAAGACGGATTCTACGTATAAAAGATGGACATATTAAAAAGTTGTTTTACTTAGATTTATTGAGAGGACGTAAATGCTATATATACTATAGAATACTCTTATTGGAAGGCTTACAGATTTTTCCGTATCTAAGAGTGAAAAATACTACTTGTAAATTCCGTTCAGCAATATTAAAATTTTATCACAACAAATGGAATGTAGGTACACCACCATCCACTGAAATAATCGATATTCTTTCTAATGACCAATTCTATGGTATTTATTAGAGAGTGCCTTTATGGCATCTATAAGTCATCAGCGAACAGACGAACGTCTATGAACATTTAATACACAGAGGGTCGAAATATAAATGTCGAAACATACCTGTTTAACTAACACTCTTACGAACTATCATGTACGTATGGAAGCTTAATCTAAGAGATGACGCAGGAGTTGCGTTTGCTGTGGTGTCTCTCGCGGATCTGTTGGAGGTGCGCGAGCTGCGCGGGCGAGGGGACGTGCGGCTGGTGGGAGGAGGCCGGCGGGGTGGGGCTGGAGCCCGGCGGCCCCTGCGGCCCCGTGGGCAGCGACTGCCGCCGGCGCCGGCGCAGGGCTGGCGACAGATTGTACTTCACCTTAGCTTGCACCAACAGCTCCTTAAAGATCTGCGACACGTTGACGTTTTCTTTCGCCGAGGCTTCCACGAAACCGTTCTCCCAGTCCACTGTGACAACGGATTCTGTGGTATGGAACTCTACCTGTAAATAAAATTACCATTTTAGTCCAAAAAGAAGAATATTTTATTTACGTTCAAGCAGAACGAAATTGGCGCGTATTTTGATAAAGAGTATCATATCCCCTGGCTCATCTATTTACTGTCATTTGGGCTGACGGACTCCTCAACTCGCTAGAATTTAAAAGAATTGTAAACAATTGCAATAAATATTCAAGTACTGTGACGTGACATGACACTTTCCTAAATTGTAAATGGAACCGGGACTTTGACCAAACCTTTATTTCGATGACCTTTAATTATTTGAAACCTTTCACGATAAAGTCATAAGTAGCGAGGAAAATGTTTTAAATTGAAGAAATGGAAAGCTGTCGCCATTAAGGCAAAGAAAAGTCTTATCAACCATTAGCAAAGTTTAAGAAACAAAGACATCTTCATTTAGAATATCTTTGTCAGAAAATCGACATTTCTCTGTTAGTTAAATGAGTTTCTCGCAGATTTACTACGCGGCGTTGTTTTATGAGGTAAGTTTAGAATACATCTCAAATTGATATCAGAGTTGCGTAACATTGTAGAAAATATCGATGACTTACTTATAATAATAATAATATAAATAATAATTTATCCCTTTTGACGTCCCACTCGTAAGCTTGGTTCATCTAGTTTTCCAGGTAACATAGTTTACCTTGTGTACCTGCTTGAGTAGTGTTATGAAAAAATAACACCTATATACATATAGTCGATAAGTATAATACAGCCACGGTGACAATATGGCGATAACTAATTGAATCAAGATCTAATTGAATGAAAAAGTCTTCAAGATCATAAAGAAACAATCTCAAAAGTTCATAATCAACTTAGCATTTGTATGGCTAGATATAAAGTAAAGTATTCCACCGAATTTCCCTAAAATTCCCGCAGAACGTAGAAGAAACTACTGCGTCTCGCTCACAATGTTGTCGTATATTTTCATCTGAATAAAAACATTAAGTTAGTGAGGGCGGTGGCGCGGATATTGGCGGTTCAGCGGATGCCTCGTTCGTTGTGTGGAGTTCCCGCTTCCCGGCAGCTATCGCGGCCCCCGGGAACTCCGTGACACGGCTTATGGAATACACAAACAAGTTTATTGGAAACGAGAGACTACGGGCGCTTCGTGGTAGCCGCGAGGTTTTTCAGGTCCAGTCGCAGTTCATATTCAGTAATTATTATGATCAAATTGATGACGTAAATCTTAAAGTAAACGTGTATTATGTACATGATGTTGTTTTCTCAAGAAATTGTAATAACCTCTTACGAGTATTTAGAAATACTTTTGTTGTATTCTAAATAAATGATTAAATATCGCGATTCGCGAAACTGACACACAAACTGTATGGTCCCAAACTAAGCAACGCTTGTTCTGTGGGTGCCGTACAATGGATTGGCGGAAATCCCAGTGACACCCAGACATGGGCAAATTACGAAATGGCTATTTCCGAAATTTGCCCCATCGGGATCGAACCCGCAACCACCATGTGCAGTGAGCCGAGCGGCCTATGCTCGAACCACTGCGCCAAGCGGTCGTCAAATAAAGTTTCCTAAATAATTCTTCCAGACAATGCATAATGTGCCGTTTTGCTTCTAGTGACTGTATTTTAGTAGTGATATGAAAAGGGAATAGTAGGTTTTGCTGTGTCTAGAGTGCTAACGTCGCATAATCTATTCAATTATACATTCACTTACACAAATTCATAGAATTATCCTTCCATTTTATTGATCAATTGACCAAAAGCGGGCAATTCCACAAAATTGAGTGAATATTGAACAGATTCTGCCCTAAAATGCCGATCGCTTAGCCTCACTGATTTTCAGGAAAATAGAAAAACGGTAAAATATTTGGCCTATCAACAGTTTTTCCATAGAATATTATTCTGTCAAAACGTGTAGAGAATAAACTTTGTGAGAATTGAAAAACCGGCCCTTAAAAGAATAGAGTTAGTAGAAATACATCAAATATATAATAACGTATTGAAACACGCCAGTGCTGCTCTGCCCAGTCTGGAGAATATCCGACGATGTTGGACATTCTACCGGTAGTGACCTCATTCCACATATCCCGCGGTGACACATCGGTAATACAATTTTGTGCACAACACCACATTGTGTACAACTCCATAATAGTTTTCTTATATAATTGTCAGTATAATGAACTCTGAAGTATAAGCAAACCTAATAATTTTACCCGAAAGGTTTAGGATTTTGGTGTGGCGCAATTTAAGTACTTAGTAAAAGTTACGGTTTCTCGGTGGACGCATAAAGCTAACTTTATCCAGATAAAGTTAGTATCATCTATATAAAGTTCGATAGAGTACAGTATATTTATATTAATATGAGACCTTAACCTCGCATGGTATGCATGTGCAGCTATTTCTCTACGGACTTGTCGTTTTACGGTCGCCTTTAAACCCTATAAACTTCATCCTTATGGCTCCCTTTACGTGGTGTGGATGCGATAAGCGGCGTATATTCTGTCGTTTCCTCTTCATAAATTTCTTTAAGATAGTAACGATTTCCTCAGGGGTTAAGTGTTACGTGATACTTGCTTTATCCGCGAGTGACTCGTCACATTGAAGCATTACATGACGCAGCAACACGCTGTACAGAGTGTCAATAGAGATACGGAGGGATCTCAAAGCTTCACCACAAATGTTGTACATCTTTTACCATACGTAGATACACCACACGCAAGGGACAACAAGGGACTATCTTACTTTCGTTCGTATACTTACTTAAAGTCACGAAAATACGTTCCAAGAGGAATACAAGGTAAAACTTTT
Source organism: Notodonta ziczac (assembly GCA_918843915.1). Taxonomy (NCBI): domain Eukaryota; kingdom Metazoa; phylum Arthropoda; class Insecta; order Lepidoptera; family Notodontidae; genus Notodonta; species Notodonta ziczac. Next base: position 9,004,659 of record OU974043.1, on the reverse strand, counting down.
CCAGTAAATGGTTCGTAAAACGAGAAAATAAAATAGTTTACCTGTCTCGCTCCAGTTTCGGCTAAATCCACCTTATTCCCGACAACGACTATGGGAACCGCAGTGCTCTCTTTGGTTTCGTGGATCTGATCCCTCAATGTTCTTACTTCGGCGAAACTGTCGGCGTCAGTGATGTCGTACACCAAGATGAACGCGTCCGCTGACTGCATGGATAGAGCCCTCATCGCAGGGAACTCGTAGGCGCCAGACGTGTCCAGTATGTCGAGGGTGAGTCTCACGCCGGAAACGTTGAAATCTCCGTGATGCATTTCCTCTATAGTCCTCTTGTATTTCGGTGAGAATGTAGAGTACAGGAATTGCGATATGAGCGATGATTTGCCGACCTTAGCGGCGCCTAGTACTACTATTTTGTGTCGCACCGCATTATTGGTGAGATTGCCGCTGCTAGCTACCGTGTCCTCTGTCCGTTCGGTCCTGAAAACGAAATTCTCATTCAAGTAACGTTAATCTATGCGAATATGAGATTTATCTGTGAAGCAATTCCATGAACCACATTATGCGGGTGCTTTTATCGCATAAAACACAAATGAACGTTACAACCTGCGTGAAATTGGGCTACTAAATTTGAATCTAATTTGTCTGGCGAAACAAATCGCGCTATAAATTTAACGGCGACGGTGTGGGACGCGTGTTGTAAGTGAACGATAATCATGTAAATCAAGTTTGTGGCTGTTGCGTATTATGAACATTCTTCGAACCTTGGGAACGTAGGCGATCTAGTTAAAGTTAACTAGATCGCTACATGAACAAGTGTTCATGTAGCTACGTAGTAGATAAACAACGAGGGCACTGGGGTCCTTATCAACGGAACTCGGGGGCGGTTCACCCAGCTAATTGGCAAACAGATGGGCAAACATCTCTGCCAATGCTATTACTGATAGTGCCTTGTGATAGCTTCTGTGATTAGTTTATAATTATGATAGTGCACGGAGGAGGCAAATTGATTACCTAGGTACATAGCTATGTTTGATAAAGGTACTTATACACACTTTCCCTAAGAATTCATTGACTGATTAAATAGTAAACTCAGTTAGCTGAATACATTTTTAGACCTCGGTATATTAGAGATCCAGAAATGTTTACTTTATTTAAGTACCTACACACACAGTACACACCTGTTCACCTTATATATAACTAGCGACCCGCCCCGGCTGTGCACGGTTATTTTTATGAGTGTTTCTCTATTATATTATGCAAGTATTATACATAAAAACCTTCCTCTTGAATCACTCTATCTATTTAAAAAAACCGCATCAAAATCCGTTGCGTAGTTTTAAAGATCTAAGCATACATAGGGACATACAGACAGCGGGAAGCGACTTTGTTTTATACTATGTATTGATTTAAGTCAAAAATACACTCAAATTATTTAATGTTGGGCTTAAAGGCTTTAACGGAACCCCATTTTATTCTGCTTTAACGCTTTACAAAGCTGCAAGATAAACCGAGTAGTGAAAACGTAGCAACGAAATAAAATTCGAGTCGTTTTGGAGGATAATGATTGCTCAAAAACTTTGGTAAGGATTCTGATATTGCATACATATTTCCACACAGCGATAGCTAAAGGTTGATTCTGGGCAGTCCCTTGGCGGCTTTAGTGTTGTTCCCAAGTGTCGCCATTAGTGTCGCGCTGATTGCGCCATTCTATCAATGCGGAACGGACAATGACTTTCGTTACCTGTGTTGCCACTTTGTGATTCCTCAATAGATATTCGGGTCAGGCACATTTCGACCCCAAACATCTCATCCGGTGTAGCCATTAGATTTGGATCTTTTTAAGCCCCACTGTATTTTATAACAGCGAATGTCAGCGAATTGTCATTGCCTAGTAAATTGCCGATTGACTACAGCTATTGGTCGAGTCAGCAGTCGACCTGGGCCCTAACCACGCTAGCTACTCAAATCCTAATAGAAAAGCAAACGCTCGCGATTACGTTTCAAACGCTCTGCCTTTGACGTTTTGCTGACACGAGCTTCACGATTTCTACTGACATTGATATGGTATGGTGTCAGCAAAACGTCAAAAGCGGAGCGTTTGAAACGTAATCGCGAGCGTTTGCTTTTTTATTACGATTTGAGTAGCTAGCGTGGTTAGGGCCCAGGGTACTACCATCCTCTCGCAAAAGGTTAACGTAAACAGCTATTATAACTGCGTCTTGTACGAGTATGTACAATTAATGAGAGAGCCGGAAGCTTAACTCCCCCGCTTTTCTCTCTATCTCCCAGTCCCCTTCAGGTGGCCAATGTCTTTGGTACGTACGGTAACTGCTTAACATCAGACGGGAAGTACGCTTGTTTACAAAATATGAATTTAAATGTACTTACCTATAACTACCTACAAATTTTAATATTAAATTTACAAATATCTCAGAAGTTATCACAAAGCACTTTTCACCACAAAGATTTTCTTTCATGACAATAACGATATCGATGGACTTTTTAACCTAGGCTGTTGTCATTTCATAACATTTATCAAAAAGGGATAATATATATATATATATATAATCGGAAATCGGATGTTATTTCAGGTCCCCGTCACTCGGAATAGGAGCAATCACTTTCCTTAACATAACACCTCTTGTTATTTATTGAGTATCGCAGTCTGTTGTATAATTTTTCAAGCGTTATTTGCTATTTGAGATGAATTTCGGGCTGATCAGACGGAACTCTTCAATAACTTTGTAAGAATTTGTGTGTATATACATACTTGGATTTTAATACAATGCTTGCTATTTTAACATAAGACTAGCTGAGAAAGAAATAACAATGTGTTGGAGCTTCATGAATCTATTTACAAAAACATCTAAAAATAGCAACAAGAATGTATATTCGATATGTGTGAGAAACAAGATAGAACCGCAACTGATAGTAAACAATCTAAATGGGTGCAGTATATTACAAAGATTAATATATTTATTTACTAGCTGAGCCCGTACTTCGTCCGCGTGGAATTTAACTTAACAAAAAAGTCCGCGCCCGCGTTCTGTGCCCGCGGGACAGGACCCATTTCTTAATTATTTTTTTTAATAAGTAGCCTAAGTTACTGCTTATAACATCAGCTATCTACCAGTAAAAGTCCCGTCAAAATCGGTCTACCCGTTTAGGAGATACTCTTTGATTTCATGTGATTTTATTTTTTTACGCGGAACCCTAATTGTTTTTTCTAAAATTAAAGTAGCCTTAGTTACACCTTATAACATCAGCTATCTGCCAGTGAAAATCCCGTCAAAATCGGTCCAGTCGTTTCGGAGATTACCCGGAACAAACACACAGACAGACAGACAAAAATTAAATCGCGTTTTTGCTATAGGTGTCGTATGTACTTTGATATGCACTTAGTGAAAAGGTGTTATTTTGATATTACAAACAGACACACCAATTTTATTTATTTGTATAGATACAACTACCTAAGTCGGCCAATAAGCGTATGACCCGCCTGATGTTAAGCAGTTACCGTAGCCTATAGATGCGAGCAGTACCAATCGCTTTTCTCGCACGATTCCGCCCTGAAGGGGAGTGGGAATTGGGATAGAAGTAGAGGAAGAGGAGAGGAGGGCTGGGTATGAAACACAGCTATTATAATATAAGTAACTTTACGTCGATCTTCTGTGAGAGTTGAAAATCGTTAACTTATTTTTTGTTGCCCCAAATTTAATTGCTATTCATTCAATTTGGTTAACAATTCCGATTGTGTAAAGAATAATCTGAATATGATACTACTGTTCTTCATCTGTATAGTGGCAGGAGCACAGATATAGATTTACATAGATAACGCAAGTATCACTATTTGTAATGAAACCAAGCGTGGCGAATTTTTAACACCTACTGTGACGTCATTAGTGACGGGAAATCCAAACCGCTTTAAAGACACCGATGCCGCCGATGCCCCTCCACCCGCTACGATTCCCTCGAGTGATTATCACGCTCATACTCATATTTTTATATCTGTAGTCGCGAGGACTGTAAGTTATCGGCGACCAAGCTCGGCGATTAGTCGGGGTTTCCGGACACGCTAAGTACATACATTTGCGTTATCTATGTAAATCTATATCTGTGGGCAGGAGCGATGCAGACGAAGCTTATTGGCACTTTACGAGGGGAACGCTTTATTTATCAGCGGGTGGGACCATATTAATTTTATTGGTATTGTGAGAATGGTCTGAGTGGTTGTCGCAAAGGGTACCTATACGTTCGTTATTATGAGTTATTGTTTGCCATTTTATTACGGACAGTAAAACAGTTGGCTGAATTTTCTAAAGGATAAGTAATGATCTTAAATAACCTTGTGGAAAAAATACAAGCAATAACGTGGTGATAATGTTGAGCACGTGTACTAGGTGAAACAGAAAGGGTATACTTTTTGTTTAAAACTTAACTTTTGAATTCTAAAACTATCAGCTTTCGAGGAAACTTGAAAAACTAAAGGTGTTATAGATATACAGCTGTTGACGGATTTAACAATTCTACAAAACCTTTCGTACTTCAACTGTCCCACAAAGCCGATAGTTTTAGATTTACAAAGTAAAGTTGCAAAAAAAATAGTATACCCTTTCTGTTTCACCTAGTGTATTAAAAACCGAAACAGACAGAACTAACTATTTAATAAAATGGCCGATCGAATGTCGGTGACTGACTTAAATCAAACATTATTGCTATTTTATATCTTTTTTTTTTTTTTTTATACCGCTTCTCGTTGACCGAGCGCATGTACAATGACATGAGACAAAACTGAACCTAGTAAATAACTAGCCCGTTCAAATTTAATACACTAAAGTGATAGTAATGAGTACCAATATTTACCGACACTTTTAACATGATTATCCCTTTCACGAATATTACAGGTTTATACGGGTTTGACGACCACTTGGCGCAGTGGTTCGATTGTAGGCCGCTCGACTTATTGCGCATGGTGGATGCGAGTTCGATTCCCGGCGTGGAAAATTTAGGAAATAGCATTTTCGTAAGGTCCCAGGTCTAGGTGTCACTGGGATCGCCCCCAGTCCATTGTACCCATAGGACAAGCGTTGCTTAGTTTGGAACTATACAGTTGAACTGTTGTTCTGGCGATATTTATTTAGTTATTTATTTATTACATATCTGGGGAACCAAGCCTGCTACAGACAAATCTTAACTGAAGAAGGATTAGAAATTGAGGTTAAACAAACTCGATAATTGTTGTTGTTCTAGGATTTGGCAACAACAGGTCCAGTGGGATCTAAGTTGACAAACACCTCGACCCGGTTTGAAGTCTAGTGGAACAAAAGTTTTGAGCCGACGAAACTAAATATTTTAGAAACAAATCTTCTCAGGTAAATTTTATAATCCGTAGCAACCTATTACTGAAAAGTTTTGCTTGTAATAAGTACCTAAGTTACACTTTCGTAAGGATACTTAAAGATTCATGTAATTTGAAATAATTCTCCAATATCTCAGTATTTTTCTTTAAAGAACCTTATGTCTCGACTGGGATTCGCCTTTTGTCAACCGTCACAATGTAAATTTTTTAATAAAAAATCTTATTTTTTTCATTAAATCTTCAAGCCATGTATTTTTAACCCCCGACGAAAAACGAGGGGTGTTATAAGTTTAACATGTGTATCTGTGTGTCTGTGTATCTGTGTATCTGTGTATCTGTGTATCTGTGTATCTGTGTGTCTGTCTGTGGCAACGTAGCGCCCAAGCTGATGAACCGATTTCAATTTAGTTTAATTTGTTAGATAGGTATTCTGATCGAGAGTGTTCTTAGCTATGTTTCATAAAAATCGGTTCAGCCGTTTGAAGATCATGAGCTCTTTTGTAGGTAAAAAAGCCACATTCTAGGCCAAAACCAACTTCCACGGCTCGAATCCATTCAAAATTTGAGATGATTGGATTTAGATTTATTATATTTTTAAATGATCGTAATAGTCTGAACTGGCTTTTTACAATATTATAAATTTTAAAAGATTCCCTGTTTCTGGAAAAAAGTATATTTTATCAATTTTTATAATGAGATTTGTGTATGAACTAAAGACGTTCCATAAGTCACGTTTCAAATGATGGATACGCGCATGCGTTAAATTTTGTTAATGGTCATGGAATATTACGCTATAATAATTCTAGAGGGCGCTGTTCCGCCATTGCGAAAAAATATAAAAGAACAAATATAATTTAAAATAAATTTAGCGTTGGGCTGCTCCCGTCCACCTCAACCAGAGTTATTACATCAAATGGAATCATAATTGATAATATTTTACTAGGAATGAAACCTCCGTGGCATCAATATTAAGATTCGTTGTTTATTCTAATGTCAATTATTATAATGTCATAACAAAATAATGTCTCATACTTTTACGCAGATTTCCTGTTGATTATTGTATACATTTGATGAAAAGGTCGTCGCATCGGGGGTTTTTAAATTTTCAATTTAGAGTTATTTCTTATATTTATCTATATATTTATGATTAATGATAAAATATCTTAAATGTTTTGACTACCAAGGGGTAGTGGAATCAAGCTTATAAACAAGATTAAGCCTTGCTCGATTTAGTTGTGAACGGTCCTATTAATTGATTAATGATTGGTCCCTTTGATTGGCCCTGATCGGCTTCCGCCTCACTAAATATTCACCCGTCCCCGCTTCTGTTACTAAACAGACTAGTTGTCAAGGCACTCCCTTTCCGGTGGAGCCTTTTAAGTTAAAAAGCCCACGAGGTAGGGGAAGCCACGCCGCTTCCAATTTTAAATCAAATAAAAAAAAGGAAGAAAACTGTGGTGGTATCATTTCACTATGTAGGTACCTATTTTGATTTCTTTACCCATTTGGAGCGTTTTCTAATGTGCGTACTAGAATACGATAACAACTTCTTGAATTTCAGTAGGCGGAACCTACTTATTTTATTTATAATGATAACGAAATCCAAGTAGGAACCTATTTTCGCTGATGAGATTTTCCATTTAACATTTGCTTATATTATTTTTATTTAAACATGTTGGAAAATGTTTTACTTTCACATTCCCAGACCACCTTTTTATCTGGACAACAACCTGAATATGAGTTTGAAAGTTTTTCACTCTGATTTTACTTAATAACTCAGATACCTTACCACACTGTAGCAGTGCGTATAACCACACTATATACTGATAAATAAACCCGCATTCAAAATGTATATTTTAAAAAAGTTGTAAAATACTTTACTGCTTCATATGCGAGAGGTATTAAAATATTGCGGTATGAAGAACCGTAAATAACAACCCCATTAGAACCCTCGAGACCCACATGCGGAGGGTACCGGCGACCCACAATTATTATTTGCTGATTATAGAGATAAAGAGAACAGCACATATGCTTTCATTCCGACGCCCACTTTTAAGATTTTTATATATCTTATTGAGCGCTCCTCACAATGAATTCAGGCACGTGTTTTATTCATTAACTTGTATGTATTACTTTTAGTGTTCAGTTAGCTAACTTGTATTACAACTTAAGTTTTCATTTAGATCTGAACAAGTAATTAATGGCTTTGTTTCTTTAAACGACAGGCAATTATGAGAATGTTTAGGTATTATTTAGCGCCAGCGTATCATGAACAAAGTAAGTACACATTTTCTCTGGGCAGTGGAGTTCAGTATCCACGCAAACCGTTAAATAAAGAGTTTTTGAACTTTTGCCAGATTGAAAACTTTATCCAAGAGTTGCTTTAAAATGTTATGTGGTCAACAACCCGACAACTTATGCCAAACTTTGTGGAACTGCACAAAGAGATTAAAATGCCAATATTTTTTTTGTGAAACTGAAGGTGAATGTGACAATCATCACAGAACTGAGACATGAAAGCAATTCCGGTACAAGTACAATTTGAGAGGCTTCCCACCGTTGGCTGACGAACAAAAGATGAAAAGGTTCGCAAAAGCAATAATTCTATTCGACTGAGCAATCAACTTGGCTCGAGTCGACATTGACTTAGCTCTTGTAATGAAATCATAACTTAGTGATTGATTTATCTGTTTCTTTCAAGACCCCATATGCTTAAAGCTTCAAAGTTGTTCAGTAACTAATTGAAAATATTAAAACAATAGAAATAAATTGTTGTTTTACTTTAAACAAACAACAAATATTATTGACGGGTCAGAACTAGGTCACTGCGGTCACAGAGTTTGCCAAAATCGAAGCCGAGCGAAGCCGGGGCGGATCGCTAGTAACCACTAAAGATCTTTACTATTTTCTACACCTGTATTTCTTTAATGCATTCATGCTTAATGTTATTCTGAACCGACGACGCTTTTGATCCATAGACTATGAAGACATTGTGTCACTTTCAATAGTGATAGAACCAAGCTGAAGCCCATAGACAACAGCTCATATACTAGCTGGCTAGATCAGGGTAGGACCACCCTCTCACAAATTCAAATCATTTCTTTGTTTAGGCCTACGGGGGCACTTACAAATTGTCAATTTTACATATTTTTTCTTATATCTACAACCGGATCGGAAAGGGACCTCGACTGAGAAGATCCAGCAAGAAACACAGCAGGCTTGTCTTTTTACATATTGTGTTCTTTTTTTATCGCCAGTTGCTTAAAAACAATAATTACAAAGTGTAGTAGATATTAATATAAATATCATAGTAGTTCCAGTGTGTTGCCTTTTGATATTACCAAGAATTACACAAATAATTCGGACTAGTAGGGCAAGACACGCTACGCTTTGACATTATTATTGACTGTCGAGTTTTGAGCTGCTCAGTCCCAAGCTGATGTATCATCGAAATAATCCGAGATTTTGTAATAACCCTTTGCACTGAGTTTATTTTTAATTAGGGTTTTAAACTTATTGATAGGTAAATCTCGGATTTCATTACACAGTGCGTAAAGTTGCTATTGCAGATTATTACAGCTGTGTTTCGTACGATGAGCGATAAATTCGGAAGTCTAACCCTCTCTCACTTCCCCTCCCATTTAGGTCGGCAACTTGCGAGCCATGCCTTTGTATCTATATATATCTATATATAATTCAAAGGTGACTGACTGACATAGTGATCTATCAACGCACAGCCCAAACCACTGGACGGACCGGGCTGAAATTTGGCATGCAGGGAGATGTTATAACGTAGGCATCCGCTAAGAAAGGATTTTGATTAATTCTACCCCCAAGGGGATAAAATAGGGGATGAATAATCCCGAAATTTTTGTAAAGTTCAATTACACGCGGACGAAGTCGCGGGCACAGCTAGTTACAATATAAGCATCTATAAACAACGGTAACTGCTTAAAATCAGGCGAGTCGTACCCTTGTTTGCCGACTTTGTTATATAAAAAAAGGTTAAGTAGTATATATATAGTAAGTATATATTTATCCTTTTTTGTTCTAGCACTTCTACATTCGATGTGAGGCTATGCTTTTGGTTTCTGGGCACTTTGCCGAATTACGGTTAACAGTTTTGGCACAAGCTATGCTATTCTTTTAAAACCCATTTAGATAATTCTCTGCTCTGCTTTCCAGTAGCTTTTGCATCATCTGTATTTCACTGTTATATCGAGGGATAATCTGCATAAAAAATGGCTTGTTTTACCAAATCATTGTCAGGAATAATCCTCATAATTTTAAAACAGTCGCGCTGTCGTTTGGTTCTGTCTATCTCTCATGTCACGTATCTACGTTCCTCGTTCCAGACAGATTTATCAGTTATATACGTAGGTTCTTTGTTTTCATTATATTTCTCATTTCTACGTTTATATTTGTGAATATGATATTTTTGTAACCACACTATAATTGGATTTGAATAGCTACGTACTGTAACAAGTATGAATTTCTTTTGTTCCATGAGATATAAAGTTTTTTTGAGTAGAACTAGTTAACTAATTTGGATTTTGGATGAACTAAAAATCATTCTCTTGAGTAAGCTAAACACTGCTGCTTTTATTCGTATGGTTTCTAAGGGAACAACGTTGTCAGCTGTTGTTACTGATATGTGCCCTCAGAGACTATTTAAACGGAGAGGACTCGCTTTTGACTTATATTAATACTCCAATGTTTGTCAATAAAATATAATCATAGTTAAATACTAAGAAGTATCTATCAATTTTTTTTCTTATTGTTAGCTTTTGTTTATTCATGTATTTTTATTTTTAGGGGAACATAGGATTGTATTAAAATACCTTCGTCAAATATAGACAGCCATAATCCATTGTCTATGTTTAGCTTTATCCGTGATTAAGTATATTTATCAGCGTTATCGGCCGCCCGAGATAGCGCTCTGATAACGATATGCCTCTCACTAACAAACACAAAAGCTTCGCTGTTTATCACTTGATAAACTTATCACGTGATGAGTATGAAAATATATCGAAAATAAAGATAGGACTTCTAATTTTTTTATTTAGACCCAGACCAGTTTATGAAAAAAACAGTGTCGTTTAGGGACGCCCGAAAGAAGCGATGTATAAAGCGTAGGAACTAAGCGTTAAAAACTGCTGCAGGGCGCGCTGCGTCGCGCGCCACTCCGTATACCTATATTGTCGTGTAACGCTACTGACGCTTAGCACCGATAGAATGGCTGCGCGGCGAGCGCCGTGAACGTCCGTATAAAAATCTATACTGGTTGAAATTACCATTAATACAAATAAATAAATAATGGGTTTTCCACATGCGGTAAATGTAATTAAAATTATCAAATAATTATTATGAGACTATAATGTAACAATTACTAAAATTACAGCCTTGAAAATACCTTAACATTATATTAGCTACGTATACCCAATATAATACATAGGTCCGGGAATTTATGGCCATAATACTTTCCTACGACGGCGTTCATTGCTCCCGCCACACCCTGAGAACCGCTTACCATAAACTACACCATAGAACAGGGAGAAATCACCCAGTTTATTACAGGTTCTTAACAAGAATTGTTAATGTACATGTTACTTACCGCGCCGAAATAATGGCTACGTCACACATATTCAACGTTCTGACGTGTTATTTTTAGTAAATTTCCCCAGGTCACAGGTGTTGTGTGAGCGAGTGGTTTAAAACGTTTTAATTTCGCGCGAATGGGTCGCAACAATCAAAAGAGCTCCCTGAAAGAAGGCGCGACGTCGCCGGCGCCATTATTCACACATAAATTGATAGTTTCTATGAAAAGCGCTGACGCATTATATTGTTTTGTATTGTGAAAGGTTTCGGTCACGGCATGGGATTTTTATATCCGATAACATTCGCGCGAAGTAATCAATATTAACGGGTTACTTCATTCCAATGGCAGAGTGTAGACTTGTTATGGAAGGAACATAAAGATATCTATATCAGGGAACGCTAAAAATACATGCTAATAGATGGTTTTCAGTCCGGCAGGGGCCTAACTCTGTTAACTCGCAATACGTGAAGTATGATATATCGTCGTGTGTTTATACGTCAGTTTTGACAGATTTTCTATAGAATAGCTGTCAAAACAGACGTATTCAGATGCGAATTACGTCAGTTTTAACGTATTGCGAGTTTATCTAGATGCCAGAAGTTAATAGAGCTGGGCCCCTGCTCCACGACTGCTCTACGAGACTTCGGCTTATTGTACAGAAGCAATTTTGGTGGGATCAATATAATAACGGATTACATTGTTGTTCTTAATTTCAGAATGTTTCCGTAACATTTAATCCAATTATGTGACATGTAAATGTAAACGTTATCTATAGGTAAGTATTATGTAAATAATTTTGACTTATTCAACAAGTTTCTGTACGAAACATATTCAAATAAGTAAGACCGAATGAAAGCTGTTAGATAAGTAGATAGGTAGAGCTGTTTTCAAAATTACCATGTCTGTGGCACGACTCAGTAGAGCCAATATTGGAAAATAGAAACTAGAAAGATCTCTTTATACGGCGTATTTACCTACACGTGAGTTCTAGGAAAGTTACTGTCTCAATAAAATTCCTTTTATTAAAAAAAATATATCAAAGGTATTCGGATAAATTTAAGTTTATTTTATATTAAAACACATTTGACGTACCCTACCTATTTGACTAAAATGTTTACTAAACAAGTAGGTTGTAGGTACTAAGTGTTACGATGTTGGGATCAATTTATTTATGATAATACCACCGCATTATGAAAATAATCTCTGAACTAGGTAGCTATTTAATCGGCAGATAAAACGAAGGTATAATTTACCGCGCCGATGCCAGGTATCTTTTACAGAAAGCTCCAAAAAGTTGAACATCTAATAGACTTAAATTACTCTACTCCGACCCTCTGAAAATGGTCTTTGTACCTGGGAAATCCAAGTTCTTTCGCGCCCCAATTCTTATATCGAAATATTCATTGTAGAGCTGAAGTCAGGACGGAGGTAAATTACAGAAAATTGCCTTCCCTTTTATAAGATAACGAGTTCCGTTCAAAGTGGGCCTTGTCGTGGGAGCGCAACGCACTCTATCAACGCTAAGCGATAGGAACATTATTAATGTGCGAAAAATCGACGTGTAGAGGTAAGGAGGCGTGTTGTTTTAATATTACATTAGCGAACGAGGTGTCTGAGCAATTTACTTGCAAATGTTTGGATTATTCTATAAAATACTCGAATTTTGTTCAGCATTTGTGATTTTTTTTGAAATATAAACAGGGTGTAAGGGGTTCCGTAACGAAAACTGATACCATGGATTAAAGTCATGATTCTGGACCTAGAGTTGGAATTTCCGCCAATATTTTCATGAGTTATGCTCAAATTTTTCAGAATATTTTAATTTATTTTATTATTAAATCATTATACAAATACGCTCACGCGCGCTTTTAATTTACAATACAGTTGAATGTAAATATTAATTCTATATTTTTTCCTATATTATACTACACATTGAACTGTAACTATTTTACGGATTTTATCGCGTTTATTTACATTTTTATGTTCCCGACGTTTCGGCTGCTTTACAGCGTGGATCAGACCGCAAACAACATCTAAATATGAGGGTACCCAGTTATTAACTATGACATCAGGACGTCTAACACCTCAGTTCCCCCGTGACCATGGTTGCTGTAAAGCAGCCGAAACGTCGGAAACATAAAAATGAAAATAAACGCGATAAAATGCGTAAAATAGTTTTATTTCATTTCTATATTTATTTATGTAAAATCACATCAATATAGAATAGTCCAGGATCTTGAGTTGAATCCCTGGTATCACTCATCGTTACAATATTCGTGTATAATTTTATAGGTAGCGTTTAAGTAAGTCTATGCAGTAAGTAAGTTAAGTCCATCTTTGATTTGCTATTATAAATATCATCACACATCGAGTACCTATCTCAGTAAAACCTATATACTATTGATTCATTCACGCCAATCCGATTAACACGACAATGTTTACACTCGTAGCAAAATCCCCAAATTCAAACAAACGTCTACGAGACTACGATTGCTACGCGCTACGTTTCGTAGAATTGGCTACGATATCTTATAAGATGGAATTAATCTTGTGATTATGTTATTAAATAGTGATAATATGTACTACGTTTTATTATAAACGTTATGTAGATGAATATAAATATCACCTGTGTGGCCTCCTTTCCTCCTCGTGATCCTCTTTCATAAACGACGGTTGCAAGCTGAACCTGCGTCGAAATTGATGTCGGCCCTTCATATTGCTTTATTGGCAGTTCACTTAACACATAATAGGTGTATCGCACAGCACAGCAGCCGGTCGGTGCGTGAGGCGGTCGCGAGTCGCGGCGGGCTCGGCGGGCTCGGCGGGTCGGCGGGCGCGCGCGTGTGGCGTGCGCGGCGCGGGGCGGTCGGTGGGCGAGTGGCGCGCCCGCCAGCCCTCCGCACTCGATGACACCTACTCCTACTTATAGGTAGATCATTTACAAACGCATTTTTTGAAAAATGTGCATATTAATTTATAAAAGTGTGACTCACACTCAAAGTGTGAGCGAGGTGTTTTGTCCATAAGACTTTCACAGAGTGAGATTTGAATTACGAACATAAATATTATTCCATTGTGTTCCGCGACCAAATAGATCGAACGAATATAATTGTATGAATACTTACCGGCCGGTAAGATGGGCGGTACGCTGCTTGCCAGCTGAATTTTAAGAAAGTTAAGCAAATGAATAGTGATACAAATACAAATGAATAACGTGCGAAATAATTGGTTTTACTCATAATGAAAAGTCGTATCACGCGAAGCGAACATTTTGGCATACATACATAACATAAAAGATCTTTGATTGTATCACTCATATGTACTCCTTTGCGAAACAATCTACTATATCCCAACCATCCTTAATTGTCAGCCAACTCGATTTGTGAGTCTATGTTCTAACTATGACAAATAAATTGTTAGCAGGGCATAAAGACTGGTGATTTAGGATAATTTGGTAATACGCAATTAAAATTGATACCTACCTATTACCTACCTGTAGAAAAAATACCGTGAGCTGAAAATTGGTGTTTTAGATGATTGACGTACTACCTATTTATCAGCGTAACATAATTCATCCCTTTAAGGAAGGATTGAATTTCAAATTACACAGTAGTTTAGTAGATATTACTTAACGGTTCACTATAATAAAATTTGATGTTTAATATTCAGCCCTGTTTCGCAATAAACGAGCTTTACGCTGCCAATTGGGGATAAACATTCGCGTAAAATTGAAAATCTTCTACAATAAAGCGTATCGATCGCCATTTAGTATTATGTTTTCGGGACTATAGCCTGTAGTAACACAATAGCAGAGCTTCGCAACATATATCGGTAGGTGCACAATTGGTTCATGCTGCGTACAAGGTTCTTTGGAAATTACGATAGTAAGTTATGTAAGAAAAATATTAAAAAAATTAAGAAAACGAAACGTCAAAAATCCTGGGTGCACTAAAATCTAGAAATTAGTAGGGCCCTTTTGGAGTCAAGTCTCATACGAATTGTCAAAATCGGTCCACAATTGACATAAAAAATATACAAACAGACGAACATAAGACCTCCTCCTTTTTTGGAAGTCGGTAAAAATAAGTTTTTGCGATAAGGTCACATCTCCAGGACATGGGTTGCATCTAGGAATTTCCCTTGCAAGCCCTATGTATTGAACCAAGTACTTACCACATTATTTATTTATTTAGACATTTTTATGATGACTCTCTCATTGGTGTAGCCGTCATAAACACGTCCTTCAATCCATTTTTTTTGCATCCAAATTTTTCATACCGTACCTTCAAATACTTTCAAAATATATTTTAGTGAGGGACCAGAAGATGCAGATACCTGTCACTTGTATCAACTGCTTGCCTCAGTATAAATATGAATTAGATAAATATTATCTTATCATACTAATATTATAAAGAAGAAAACTTTGTTTGTTTGATTGTAATGAATAGGCTCCGAAACTACTGAACCGATTTGAAAAATTATTTCACTGTTGGGAAGCTACACTATCCCCGGGTGACATGGCTATAATATATTTTCAAAAAAATTAGGGATCCTTACTAAAACTCAAATAATGTAACCGCAATGTACCCGTGCGAAGCCGGGGCGGGCCGCTAGTACGGTATAAATATGAATTACAAAAATATTATCTTCTTATAAAACATTTTGTAACAAAGAAGAATGGCTGGAGCATACCTGTATGGTATCTATAGTGATGTAGGCCTGCCTGTTGCTGCGGTGGGCGGCCCGCTACCCCTACGATAGGGGATGAGAACCTTCGGCATGTTGTGAGGACTCTTTCTGAGAAATATTTATCTAGGGCGATAAACGGCATATCACGCCGATAAATTATTGCGAGCATTCATGTATTTTGCTGAGGAAAAGTTACGTCCAAAAATACACAGGAATTGAGAACCTCCTCTTTTTTAAGTCGGTCTAAAACTTATGACGCATGTTAAAGGCCCATATTGTTATTGTTTTCTCTTGAGTAAAATGTTTCCACGGGACAGTCTGCTCCATATCCGAAGAACAAAACGATGGAGCCGCAGAAAGTGAGAATTTAAAATCAATAAACGAACGCAAATGCTTGATCGTAGGCGTACCTAGTTATTTACAAAAATAATATTTTATAACTGGTTTTGATTATAATTGTAGGTACGTTAGTTAATGTGTAAATAAAACACAATTTTATTATATGAGTGCCCACCACTTTTACGCTCATGAATATTTTCATTTTCATGTTTCGTTATTCTTTTTTATGTTTTTCTTGGTGCGAATAAAATATTTATGACTTGTACACCGTACACTTTCTTTTGTTTTACTTATTCTGCTCTGAATATTCTTTTTTTTTACATTCCGCCGTACTTGAATCGAATATTCAATCGTAATGAGGTTTTCTTAACAAGTAGAACCTATGCGTGGGCTTTGTATAATCGTATGAACTCGTGAAACAAAGTTAAAATATTTTATACTTGTGTCTATACCAAACTTGCTAGATAGCTCACATAAAGCTAGCTTAAATCCATGCGGGCTTAATAATAACTTACTCACTTATAATAGGTTTTAATTATAAGACCATATTTGAGTCCTATGAAATAATTAATTATTATCGTCATGTTAACGCTACTTTCGGATAATGATGACCGCATTTCCACTACGAATCACTACATAGTATAAAACAAAGTCGCTTTCAAAGTCGTTTTTTTAATATATATATTGATTCAAGAGGAAGGTTTATATGTATAACACATGCAGAATATAGTAGAGAAACACTGATAATTTTAGAGGTTTCTAATATGATGTCGTAAATAAACACTTTTTTGCGCTCGCCTATAACATTTATTATCAGCATTGCACCCGTGCGAAGCCGGAGCGGGTCGCTAGTAGCAGATAAAAGAAGAATAAGCATTCAACTAGTGGAAGCCTTCATTAATACACCGGGTTTATTGAGGCTCGGTTTCAAGCGGAGAGCCTGTCTAGAATAATAATAACACTGAAAGCCTATAATCGAAACGGTTACTCTAAATAATTACTATTTTGCGTATTAATTCGGGTGTAAGCCGTTCGGCTCACTGCACCGAGTGGTTGCGGGTTCAATTCCTGTCAGAGTATATTTTGGAAATAGCCTTTTTGTATCCCTGGTCTGGGTGACACTTGGATCGCCTCCAGTCCATTGTACGGTGCCCATCCATAATACGAATATTTTATTAGTTTAGGTCCATACAGTTGGTTTGTTAGTTTGGCGAATTGAAAATCCAACTAAACAAGGAACAAAAAGGCATAAGTGAATTTACCAAGTCTTTCTAAATTGTTCGTACAGAGCGGGTGGTTGCTGTAGGTAGGCTGTGTGCCCGGGGATTGTAAATTAGTCTCGTACGGTAGACACGGGGGCTGGTGCGGGGGATGGGCTGGCGCGGTCGGCGGGCCCTGCCTCGCTTAGGCCCCGGTGCGAAAAATGGAGCTCAACAAGTGACGAATGGAACCACACGATTGTCACAACCGCAAACTTTAAATCTTACAGACAAATTGTTCACACATTTTACAACAATATATTTCAGAATAATAATTGTATTCCCTTATAGAATATTTCAATGTAATTGGTAGAGTTTAGAGAGAGGATATATTATATGTATAAACTATAGGTAGAGGCTAAATTAATATCAATAACTCTACATCCTGTACGAAAGTGGTAAAGTTATTTAATGGGATCCATAACGTTTAACAATATTATGTGCTCATAAGCCAACTTACTTAATTACACAACTGTTTCGCACTACAGTAGGTAAGGTATTGAAGAATCGCGCGTCGCGTGTCAAAGTCGCTACCAAATTTCACGTGAGTTGCTTTACGTTTACGTGAACAAATTGTTTACGTTTAAGTTTTTAATTAGGTTTATTGTTCTAAGTCTCGGCAGAACTACAATTTAATTTAGTTTGCCAATATTATTCAGAGTCTCGAACATGTTGTACATGTACCTACGTTCAAATGTATACTTACTTTGTGTTCTAAACACGTCGGTACCTATTTAACCCAGTGAACTTTAGTTACAGATGACAAAGGAGAGTCGAAAACAATTATATTGTTTCAGTACCTAATCTTCGTCTATTATTTCGTAATTTAATGACATTTGGGCTTTATGACAGTACATAGTACACTATAATAGTCAAAAATTAAAGGGATATGATGACTAATATTGAATTTAGAATATTTACTAGGTGAAACACAAAGAGTATACTTTTATAGATGTTTCAACTTGATTAGGTACATCTAAAATTATCGCCTTTTAGGGAAAGTTGAAGCTAAATGTTTCGTACCGGTGTCGACTTATGTAATCTGCTAACAGATAGATCCCTACAACACCATTTGTTCTAGTATTAGAAAGTACAGTTTCTTAAACAATAATTCACCTTTCCGTTTCACCGCATATGCCATCTCATAATGCCAATTCTTTTATCACATAATTATTGTTAAATAGATTATCAAAAATAATTAATAAAGATTCCTAAAACTACTCAGTTATGACGTCATACTACAGTATCTAGCAGGTACTGTTTACAAAACTTTAACCACCGCGTCTGTAGTTCTGCCAATTACAAAGTTTGATAAATATTCCTATAGTTATGTCACTGGTAGTAATCATAAGACATAAGTAGTTTATACAATCACTAGCTGTGCCCCCCGACTTCGTCCGCGTAGTATTTAACTTAACAAAAAAATCGGGATTATCGGGATAAAAAGTATCCTATATGTTAATCCCGGTTATAAACTATCTGTGTTCCAAATTTCATCCAAATCCGTTCAGTAGTTTTTGCGTGAAGGAGTAACAAACATACATACATACATACATCCACACTCACAAACTTTCACATTTATAATATTAGTACGATATCCATTGTAGAACCAAACTACCTACGTCAACGAGCTTGCTTAGTCGTATGTCACAGTCGAGTTCCCTAGCAAGTATAGTACACGTCGCTTTACTAAGAGGAAATAACCCTCACAAAATGAGGGAAACTGTGTACGATTGTAGATAAAAAGGAAACAGAAAATGAATGTTAGGAGGAAGACAAAAAGGTCCCTCAGACAGATACGTACGGGTACTAAGTAAATTACGTATAACGGCGCCGTTTCGCACGGATTCCAGTTTTATATTTGGGTTCCGTATTCCCTACGAGGGACCGTTTTCATCCAGTTCGTCCGTCCATCCGTCTGGGCGTCTGTCCCTCTGTCCCAGTCTGTCACACAAAACAATTGTAGAAGTTATGACTTTCTACAGTGTTTTTCTCTCTCGCGATATTTGTAATTTACTACTTTTTACGTGTAACATTTTTTAATCTCATCATACCCTAAGCTCCGATAATTAAGAAACTTTTGTTTTCATCGGATTTGTGTTTATAAACAAAGTAAACACCACTGGAATATAAACAATAGCTGCTCGATCATTGTTGAGAGTTCAGGGATTGCTTTGTCAGTGAAAATAGGACGCTTTGTACGTGATTAAGCTACTTTACAACGCCAGTAACCTACACAAAGTAGAGTACTAAGCATGCAAAAGCTTAGAATGTTACTACCGCATAATTGCATAGGTAGGTATCTAAGCGAGCGTGACACACATGTCCTAACGGCAAAATTCGATCAAAGGTGACTATCCACTTGGCTGAGCTGTGAAACAGGCTCGCCTGCTGCAACCAATTTCCAGTCAACTTGACAACTAAGCCTAGTGAAGCTGGGGGTACGAAGCGAGCATATTGATCGAAGACGGCGGGTCCTCTTCATAGAATAGCCAGTTGGGCAGTTACCCTGTACGTTGGAGTGAGTTCATAATGTTCGTATGCGTCGTACTGTCCTACAAAGCATAAAAAAATACATTTATGACGTGAACACGTTGACGACCGCTTGGCGCAGTGGTTCGAGCGTAGGCCGCTTGGCTCACTGCACATGGTGGTTGCGAGTTCGATTCCCGTCAGGACAACATTTCGGAAATGGCTTTTTCGTCATTTGCTCTGCTCTGGATGTCACTGGGTTCGCCCCCAGTCCATTATACGGTACCCATAGTAGAGCGTTGCTTAGTTTGCGACCATACAGTTGGTGTGTCAGTCTGGCGATATTTATTTATTGTTTAATGACCACGTGCGCCGCCTCCAGCTCCATTTTAGACAACTGTCGCTGTAAATCACGAAAAGTGCTCGAATCCTGTAGACAAGGGAACACGGAGATGGTATCAATGAGATGAATTACGAAACCACACACCGTGTCTCCACTCGCGCCGCTTAATCACAGGGAAATGTCTCTAATGGTATTTCTATTGAACTGTACGAGGAAGACTTGGCCGTAAAGAAGCTTATTTTCATTTCAATCGCTCGCTCTTTCAATAACATAGGTCTTATAGAATGTGAGGGTGTTCCATTAATATTCGTAAAAGGAAAACTTGAACAACTTTCGTGCAGTTTAAGCTTTGAAACGAACATTTTTTAAAAGCTTTATAGAGGCTTTTATGTAAACGAAGTTTATTCGTAGAGGTGGGTCTTTATTTTAGCTATAACATAGATTACACTGTACCTACCTAGATTCAGAACTAATTTATAATATTTCGATCACATTTTACATGCAAAAGCTCTCAGCACATTTAAAAAGAAGTATAAGTAAAACATACTTATTGAAATTATCAGCGCCGGGTTAACCGTGTAAATGTCCGCTAATCCACATTAAATTATAATTCATAACCCTTTTATAATATAATAATGTATGATTTATGTGCAATAAAGATTATATTTTACAAATGGGCAGGTATCTGGTGTGTTTTCGAAGGAAAAGTAATTTACCGTAAGTATCAAGCTTTCTAACTGTGACATCTTGTCTTGAGGCACAATAATATAATTAGATACAGTTAAGGAGAGTTAAGCCGAGGGCTCAACGAACGAAAACACCAGTCGCCAGCGGGGCGGCCGGCGGCTTACCTCTTACTGTTCCCAATGTTAAACGGTGATATTTATTTCCAACGAGATATCGTTTTGTTATCAATTTGTATGATGTAAATTCAATCACGGAGTTCGGAGGTAACAATTTTAATTATTAATTTGTAAATATATTGGATTTTACCTTTTGTTAGCTTGGTATTAATAGGTAATGTGTTTACCAAAACAGAGATAGGTTTTTTCAGTTACTGTTTCGTATAGATAGTCTAATAATAGATATTCACAATCGATTTGCATAGCGATTGTTGAACGATATTGTATTAAATACGCCGAAACCTATTTATCTGATCTAAAATCATGAGAAAAAGTGGTTTATTTAGGTGAATTATTTGCTAAAATATAACACCATCTTTATTCTGTAAGTTTCACACTCGTCAAATAAATGGACGTACAATAGTCTGGAGACATCAAATCTGAACTCTATTCGAAAATAATGACCCGAACAGTGAACACAGAATAGAATAGATTCATACATTACATTTTATAACACGTGGAAATGTTAAAACGATCCGCTTTAACCGCTCCTGAGCGGGACTTTTATAATATCTGCGTTAGTCACAGCCTTCATTTTGTAATCTACTTTCAATCAATATTTGATCATCCCGCTAAAGCAGCATCAAAGAAAGATAATGCACGGATCTTTTATTAAAAGATAAATTAAATTAAAAGGAATCCCTTTGAATAATCAATATTGAAGATTATCTTTTGTATTGAAAATGCCACATTATGAGCTCGTCGGGCACTATCTGTGAAGGTTTTATCTAGCAGAGTGTTCGTGTATTGGTACAAGCGCTCGCGTGAGAATTAACAATTTGCTCAGTCTACTGGCCACGAGACAGGTCCTCATTAGTCACAGAGTAGAACATTTGTTAATAAAGCTCGCTAGACAAGGCAAATGTGTCTAGTATAGCTTTAATAGTTCTTAATATTAGGTAGGCACCTGTTGATAAAATATCAAATAATGCCATGTTATTCTTGCCATATTAATAATAAATTGAATGTATCGTTTAATTCATAGTTTGGCGACCGCTAGACGCAGTGGTTCGAGGGTAGACCGCTTGACTCAATGCACATGGTGGTTGTGGGTTCGATTCCCGCCGGGGATAATTTCGGAAATTGCCTTTAAGTGATTTGCCCATGCAGTTGGTGTGTCTGTCTGGCGATACTATATATTATTAATATTAAGTGTGATCATGAGATACAACAGTAGCATTAGAAGGAGTTGGGTATTTACTAGTAGATACCCGTGAACAAGCTTTCTAAGATTTCAGATGGTTTTAATTTAATATCAATGGAGTAAAGAAACTTAATTGCATCAGACGTGCTAACTTTAAAGTGAGAAATTATGAGCGCTCTAACGTTTTCATTAAAACTAACTTTTTATAATATTCCTTCGAAGCTTTTGTTTGAAAATTATTGTCCAAATTCACTGTGGTTTTAATACTTACACAAAGTGCTTGATAAAATTAAATTTAAATATGCTGGTTCGGTTGCCGCTTCTAATTTATTTTTGTAATGGAATCTTCAACAAAATGAGTTAGGCTTTTTTTACAAATTGTCAAACAATATTTTTTCGTCTGGAAAGTAGTAAAACAATATAAATAAATCCACAACAACATAATCAACAACATAAGACAAAGGAAGAACACTTTCGTACTGCACTTTACTTGAGTAAGAAGAAGTTTAAAGAAATGCCTATTTTTTTTTTTTTTCGATATAGGCAATTATTTGACCACAATCTCACCTGATGGTAAGTGACGATGTGGTCTACGGTGGTGCATACTTGCCTAGAAGGTACCTGTTCACTCTCGACTTGAAAACATCCAGGTTATAGTCAACCGGGAACAAAGACGCCGGCAAGGTGTTCCATTCCTTGTTATTTTACGCTGCTAAAGCCGAGTTGTACTCAATTGACTGCTCATAAGTGGGCTCCCTAGACAGGGGTAACACCACCCTCTCACAGAAGATCGGCATAAAGTAGTTATTATAGCTGGGTTTCGTACGATGTGTGAGAGAGCTGAGAGCCCAACGCTCTCCCTTCCCCATGTCGGCAGCGTCCGAGCAATAATTTTGATATTGCAAGCATCTCTAGCCTGCAGTAACTGCTTAACATCAGTCGGGTCGTATCTACGCTTTTTCTCTGACTTTGAAGTCTTCAAAACAACAGAGAAGATACCTAAATAAGTTCCCCTTTACTTTTACTCACCTACTGTATTTCCGCTTTTTTAAATATGGTTGACATCTGTCTATGTAATTTGGCTCAATAACAAGCCGCGTTAAGGGTGTCCCTTTGACAAAGATAACTGCAAAACTTGTCCGTATTTCCCGGGAGAGTGGCGGCGTTTAATAATGGTACTTCACTGTTTTATCGTCATAATAGTACCACCAAGTGATATCTACTTTACCGATCTTATCTGATCAAGAAGATAAGAGAAATTACGTAATTTACAAGAAATATAGGCAAGATAAGGTACCCTTATTCTGAATATATGTGAGGTACCCTATATTTAACCTCTCAAGGCAAAATATATCAGTTTACGTATGTATGTAAAACTATGGGCGGACAAAATCCTACGAAAGCGTAACGTTATATAAAACGTTTAGAAACAAACGCAAGCCTTTTCATCGCTATTCTGGGAACTACTGTTTTGTCCTATAGACCTACATACAAGGACATGTATTCACCCAAAGAGAATGTATAACCACTACTAATTCACCCACTGACGCATCAAACACTACTCCTGCCTTTGAATTTGCCTCCATTATTATTAATTAAGTTCATTATCATAGCAATCTACATTGTATTCGTGTATCGACGGAGCATATCAGTGGTATGTTAAACTAATTAACAGCCTCCTTGATTGAAGCGATAGTTAGCTTGAGTACCCAGAACTGGTAAATTCATAGAAGATACCTACAACTACCGACGACCTACTGAAATTTCATAAAATAAAATAGGTTAAGTTATTATCTAGCCTATGTTGAAATTAAAATTAAATCATATCTATGTAGTATACACTCTTGTGTGATTTAAAACCAGCGTGTGAATCATAAAAATTATTCTAAAAACTTGATATAAAAAAGGCTTCAAACCCAAACACACATAGAGGTATTTATTCATTAATAATGTATTAACACATCAACTGTTTGGTTTCAAACTGAGCACCGCTTGTACATCTAACATGACTGCACTGTACAATATTGAGGCTGACACCCAGACCAGGAAACAATAAGAAAAGGTCCGTTCCGAAATTTGCGCCGAAGAGAAGTAGAACATAGTATCTTGCATTTTAAAGACCTTTGGGTTAGTTAACTCTGTCATTTCTCAAACTTCCACCAGTCTTACTAGTCACTGGAACTACAAATGACACCTTTTATTTATATAACCATCTGCAGCGGCAAACTCGACGCCAGTTATCTTAACTTTCTCCCTTTGACTATCCTCACGAGACCGGGAATGATTGATGACGCTCATGTTGTCTGTTCGCCAGATATATGCGTCATGCATTGCAATTTCAACCAAACGTAAAGGGTCCCCGAAACGGCTATTTGCCGTTGTCAATGTTTACGTGGTTGGAGCTTTGAAATTATAATTATATAACAAACTAGCTGAGCCCGCGACTTCGTTCGCGTGGAATTTAAATGGAATTTAAAATAAAATTATCCTAAGTTACTGCTTATAACATCAGATATCTACCAGTGAAAGTTCCGTCAAAATCGGTCCACCCGTTTCGGAGATACTATTTGATTTCATGTGTTTTTATTTTTTTTCGCGGAACCCTAATTGCCTTTCTAAAATTAAAGTAGCCTAAGTTACTCCTTTTAACATCAGCTATCTGCCAGTGAAAGTCCCGTCAAAATCGGTCCAGCCGTTTGTGAGATTACCCGGAACAAACACACAGACAGACAGACAATTTTTTTTCTAATAGTGTTTTTGCTATAGTTGTTGTGTGTACTTTGATATGCACTTAGTGAAAATGTGTTATTTTGATATTACAAACAGACACTCCAATTTTATTTATTTGTATAGATAATTATATAGCGTTCCTCTCCTTTATTTTATTTTTGTTATTATCTTTGCGAACATAGATTAAGCAACGAAATAATGTTGTATTTATATTTATATAAACCACTTAATCATTTTTGCACGCCTATAACCACACTAAAACCTATAGCTGTATCGGTAAAAAGGCAAGACTATTTTAATCTTTCTATCGTCTTCCTTAGATCGGCGTCGTGCGAGAAATGCCTTTCGTATTGCGAGCATACGGTAACTGATTAACGTGGGGCGCATCGTACACTTGGTTGCCAACTTAATTATAATAAAATAATGAAATAACAGTACTTACCTACCATGTCCTATTATCAAAAAACTATCCTAAAACCCAAACATGTATTTACATCATTAAAACTCTTCATATATAACTAGCTGTGCCCGCGATTTCGTCCGGGTGGACTTCCATATTTATTAACCTTTTAAACCTTCTCTGGACTTCCACAAATAATTCAAGACCAAAATTAGCCAATTCGATCCAGCCGTTCTCTAGTTTTAGCGAGACTAACGAACAGCAATTCATTTTTATATATAAATAGATGTCTTAAATATTATAGATCAATGTGCATTAACCAAAGGCTTCGTCCAAAATACGCTCAAAACATCTATCTAAGGCTGGGTAATTTACTAATTGTGGGCAAAGCGCTGGCTAGTACGTCTACGAGGGTGCCGCTGCGGTCTGCGGCTTCCCTAAACCGATTAAGCGCCTCTGTGATACCACACTTAACCTGTACCGTGCCTTACTACTGAAACTACAGTAATCTTCTAATATATAAAATCCACGAGTCGCGGTGTTTGTTGCCAAACTCCTCCGAAATCGCTTGACCGATTTACATGAAATTTTGTGTTTATAATTTATATGGCAGAATAACGTTTGCCGGGTCAGCTAGTTTTTTTTTTTTTTTTTTTTTTATCCGGGCCTCTATGGCCCGGCCGCGTTCACCTCTGATATGGGGGTCAGAGTCCTTAATTAACACAATTATTAATAAACTTTCAGGCCATTTTTATTACAGTAAAAACACAGTATTAAAATGACATTTTCTCAAAAGCGAGTAAAACGTACCAATAAAAACATATTTCTCAAAAGCGAGTAAATATAAAAAACTTATCAATATATATACAAAAAGCTAGTAAGTCAGTAAAGTCAGCTAGTATTAACATACGAAACAATTTCATACTCGCTTGGATTATGTCTTAAATGTCAGGTTCAATGCATAATTAACTTTCTTGTCATAAGGTCAATCAAAGGTGACTTCAATTTTATGATAGAGTACACCTTGTGCTAGCAGTATCGCATTATAGTTCAGTAGTTTAATGCAGTTTACTTAAAATATATTAAGTGACATTTTTATTTTTTATTGAACCCTGAGAACTTTTAATTTGATGCGTTTAAACTTTGTAATGTAGGTATTCACGTAATAATGAGGTTAAACTGTATTTTAAGAGACGTAAGAGTTTTATATATAAAATGCAGTGGATAAAGCATCTACGAAGAAATTATTATACCAGTCGTAATATTCAAGTGTTCCTTTTAATCTCGTATCTTGCATACTCTAGCAGGTCCCTAGTAATCCTTAATAATAAAACATTGCACACATTAGTACGGAATGCTTCTGAAAATTCATTGAGTGTACCGTCAGTCTCAGCTCCTTCGAGTTCTCCAAGTCTTAGATCGCTTAAGTCTGCACACATAGCTAAGAAAAGCGACATGGTTTAATTGCATTGCAACTTTTCTATTAAATAATGTAAGTCTCGCAGAGAAGCGAGGGATGAAAATTAAAAATATATCCATTCTCAGCTAAGTGCAAATGCAGTTGACGTACTGTTCAGATATACCTACCTACAGATATTAGAGTATACCTAGGTACTCAGCACTTAGCGTGGTACGGACATGTCATGCGAAGAGAGGATGATCATGCGGTTAAAAAGACGATGGGTATGAGAGTGAGCGGTTGTCGGGGTAGGGGACGTCCTAAAAAGACGTGCGTGAACTGCGTGGAAGAGGGTATGAGCGAAAAGGGAGTGAGTGCAGAGATGACGGATGATAGGCTTGAATGGAAGAAGAGAACGTGCTGCGCCGACCCCATCTAGTGTGGGATAAGGGCAAGGTGATGATGATGACCTAGGTACTTAGCACGGACTTCTATAAGAGACGTAGGTATATAAGACTTTCCGAAAATTTGTCGGTAAAATCGGTAGATAAATACGGACTCCGCACTAGAAATAACGTGCCTGAAAATAATCCGGAAAAAGTTGCGGGGCGGAAGCGGAGGCAGCACATTGTGAATAGAACATTAAAAGCACCACAAAATAATAAAGGATTGTTATTATGTTATTAAGCATATTAATATGTTTTGTAAACTTTTGTCTTAGACCCGTATTAACAAATCGATCTTAATTCTGAGAGCGATGTTGGAAATGTCATACCAACAGTTCAAAAGCATGCTCAAAATTGCTCTCAGACTTGAAATAGATTTATTAATTCGGAAGCTAGTGTGCGGAGTCCAAGAGTACTCTAGGTTCGTGTAGATATATCATCACTAGCAGTCACTGACTTTAGAAAAACGATTAGCTTTTAGCAAACATTTTAGTTATTACTTACCTAGTTGAAAATATCCACGATCCTTGCAAAAGCAAGGGAATACGACTTGACGACCGCTAGGTGCAGTGGTTCGAGCGTAGGCCGCTCGGCTCACTACACCGGGTTCGATTCTCGCTGGGGTAAATTTCGGAAATGGCCTTTTCGTAATTTGCCCATGTCTGGGTGTCACTCGGAAGCCCCCAGTCCATTGTACGGTACCCATAGTACAAGCGTTGCTTAGTTTGGGACCATACAGTTGGTGTGTTCGTCTGGCGATATTTATTTATATTTAATAACATAGCTATTTTAAAGGCCTCAAGTGCCATATTACCTATAGAAGCTTTGCACCAGTCTGCTAGTACCTAAACCGGCAAAGAACTGTTGTAATAAATCTTGATCGGTCTCCAGGTCGACTTTTACCAGCAAATTGATTACACCCCCTGTTCCGCCGGACTCGGACCGGCGGCCTATCGTCCGCGTCAAACCTTCAACCAACATTTATTTCCTAAACATTTCCACTGTGACAACTCGGAAATGTCTACGGGATAAGGATTGTAGACTTAATACAATGAAGCCGCTTACTTAAAAAAGTAACCATGGTAAATATAAATGGAAAGTGTTAGATATTTTGTTCATTTAGGCCATAATAATGCTAAAGAATACTAGCCGTCGCTCATTAAGGGCAAGGTTTTACACATTTCTAATCATCACTGACATTGTAAAAAAAGCTCCGTAATGTCATAGGGCATATTTATAAAATTGGCAACGATAAAGAATCGTATCCAGCACGTTACGATATGAAATAATATTTCTGTAATTTAATGGATTTATTAAAACGATATATACCTACAGCAAGGGAAAAAGTCGTGGCCATACAGAATTCCTATTATTAAAGAAGAGTTAATTGAAGTAACCCTATGATATTACCGAGCTTTCTTATCCACGTCAGTGATGATTAGATTTAGAATTGTATAAAACTTTGCCCTTAATGAGCGGCGGCTATTATTCTTTGCAAGGTGCAGAACGGCTCATCATAATATAAATTAATGTGTTTATTAAATTTCATAGCCTCGTATATAAACAACTAGCTGTGCCCCCCGACATCGTCCGCGTAGTATTTAACGTAACTAAAATTTCGGGATTATCGGGATAAAAAGTATCCTATATGTTAATCCCGGCTATAAACTATCTGTGTTCCAAATTTCATCCAAATCCATTCAGTAGTTTTTGCGTGAAGGAGTAACAAACATACATACATACATCCACACTCACAAACTTTCACATTTATAATATTTGTAGGATAATACAATTTCATTTTTTGCGTTGTTCGTAACTTCTTTCGATAAATGTAACGTAACAGGGATAAACATTTTTTTAATATCCTGCCATCATCAATAAGGGTGACCGTCCACTTGGCTGTGCTATGAAGCAGGCCCGCCTGCTTCACAGCACATCCATGTAGACGGTCACCCGAACTCTTTTGTATTTCGTAATTAAAGTATTTCATTAATTAAATTCAACGTGTGTTAATTCTACAACTAATTATTTTAAGCTCTTGTGACAGGGTACCTACTGCAATTAATCACTTATATATATACTTAATTAATTATCATCTTAAAATGGTTGAAGATTTGTGGTTCAAACAACCCTGGAGTTGTTGCGGTTTACGCGAGGCGTTTAAACTGAGAGAAAGATATAAATTAGATACATCTTTCTCTCAGTTTCTTAATTAGGCGTGTTAAAAATTAATTAACATTGTTCTTCCATTATTAATTTAAGGTGTAGTGGGAAGCCATTGTCTAATTAATTCCGGTTCGTTAAAATGAATTTTCAAAATGGTGTTTGTATTTTAATAGGCTTGAAGTTCTTACGTATTCCAAATGTCACAATAGCAGAAGGTACCTATCTACCGTCAAAATGCTAACAAATTCATTTTGGCATTGGAAACTTCAAAGCGAAGCAGTAGCTTTTGTTTTAGTTTAATTTTGTTCGGGCGAAGTTTCCGCCATAAATAACCAAACTCCTCGATTTGTCACGTCGAGAGTCGAGCGCTCGAGACTGCGAGACTGCTTATTCAAGGGGTGAACGAGAAATATTAATATTGGGAGACGAAGATAAACAGCGTGGTGTGACGCGAAGGTTGTTTTTTTTTATAAATTTTATTTATTTATCCTGGCATTGTATGGCAAATTTCGGAAAATGGCCTTTTCGTAATTTGCCCAGGTTTGAGTGTCACTAGGATCGCCCCAGTCTATACGGAACCCATAGTACAAGCGGCGCTTAGTTTAGGATCATACAGTTGGTGTGTCCGCCTGGCGATATTTATATAAACATAAGCTCAGAGTGATGGAAACAGCACGTGAATTATCCTTCAAAACAAGTTCAAGTAGAGTGACCAGTCGAGCGGATGCGGGCATATCAATGAATAATTTATAAGTTATTTATTATGATGACCTACTTAAGATCCGATTGCTTGTTCGCAATCTGCAGAGAAAGGTTTTCCATGTCTCACTGCACAATTACGGTAATGTTTTACATTACGTATATATACCTATTATTACAGCCTTACTCTTTTTACGAGCTTTTATTTAACTTGCAATGTATGTTTGTCCGGGTGGAATCTTAAAACTGAATTTCAAGCCAGTTATCTTTAACCGATTGAGCTGAAATTTGGTATACACGCTTATTTTGCTTAGCTATGTGACGTCATTCTAATTCCAATATGGCGGATCATCCAAGATGGCGGACTAGTTATTTTATCTGCTCTACCCTTCACAGTATAGGTATCAAATGAAAGAGCTTGCTGAGGAGAACACGAAAACTAATACAACGTCACATTAAATCCAACAATCATAATTAAAAAAGCTTGTTTTAAAAAAGTTTTTACCATTCATTTATTCTGATTTGCATCAGTCAAGCTCTCAGGTCCCAGGTGAAAATCAGTCGCCAAGCTTACTACGCATTTGGCTGATCTGGGAACCTATTTGGAGCAGCCGTGTGATACATAGACCACTATTACATCTTTTTTGTTGTTTTTCTTTTCTCTTTTTGTATCGTGTCCTTTGAGCTGTCAAAAAAATGGTATTTGCTTTCTTTTATCTTACGTTTGACGAATCGTAATAATTACTTTGGCAAACATTACCTATTAGGGTAAGCATGAATGCAAAGCATCGCGGAGTTACGTAGGTAGTAGGTACGAGTTACGTATGAACCCAGTTTTCTTATTCGTTAGTCTTTTACTGAGTTGGTGATACTTAGTGTATTAGAACGTCCAAAATCATGATACATATTTACAACAAAACGATAACTCAGTCGACGACTCACTAAACTACAATATAATGTTACAACACATTTAAATAAACGTCGCAAATATACATTTCACTTTATATTTAACTAGTGGCCCGCCCCGGCTTCGCACGGATACATTGCGGTTCCATTATTCGAGATTTAGTAAGGATCCCTAATTTTTTTGAAAATATATTATAGCCTATGTCACCCGGGGATAGTGTAGCTTCCCAACAGTGAAATATTTTTTCAAATCGGTTCAGTAGTTTCGGAGCCTATCAATCAAACAAACAAAGTTTTCCTCTTTATAATATTAGTATGATTAAAAAAAATTGACGCCCACCTCTTATGGTAATCACTAGTTTACTTTAGGTAAGTATTTATATTATTGGTTTCTCATTTGTAAGCAGTCGTCTATTCAAACGTAAACCATAACATTATTTCGGAAATACGTGATAACGATGAAGTGCCAAACCAATCAAGACTCGACGCCCTACATTTGGGTGTAGGTACTGTGTGTGGGTGGTACTTTTTCCAATATTACATTTGTGCTATTCGGGCTCTATTGCCACCAAAGAATTTGTAATAATATGTCATTATTATTACAAATTCTTTGGTCACCACAGATTCTAGAAAATAATATGCATATGAGTAATTCAATATAACCAAACTGATTGTAATATGTGATTTATATCGGAATACGTTTTTATGTCTTATGTCTAATGAATTCTCACTCAGAGTATTATATTGATTATGTATACTTCAGAAAATTATATTAATACTTACTTCCACAATCAAAAGGTAGCTGTGGAAAATAATTGTATTGGTAATTGTGGCATGATCAGTGACTGTATGGCCCAGCGCACACGGCTGGAGGGGCGGCGGAGAGCAATGACAACAATTTAATATAAACCTTAACTGCCTTGACATACGGTCAATATAAGAATAAAAACGCACGCCCTGCACCGCGTGCGAACACTGACCGTATGACAAGGTAGTTAAGGTTTATATTACTTCAACTAGCTGAGCCCGCGACTTCGTCCGCGTGGAATTTAACTTAACAAAAAAGCACCCGCGTTCTGAGCCCGCGCGACAGGACCCATATTTTTTTTTTCTAAAATAAAAAAAATATATATTAAATTACTCCTTAAATCATCAGCTATCTGCCAGTGAAAGTCCCGTCAAAATCAGTCCAGCCGTTTCGGAGATTACCCGGAACAAACATACAGACAGACAGACATTTTTTTTTAAATCGCGTTTTTGCTATAGGTATCGTATGTACTTTCATATATGCATTTAGTGAAAAGGTGTTATTTTGATATTACAAACAGACACTCCAATTTTATTTATTAAAGTATAGAAGTATAGATTGCTCTCCGCCGCGCCGCGCCTCCAGCGGTGTGGCCCTCAGAATCGCACGGGGCCCGCGCCCGGCGCGTGCGGTCTCAGGACTATAAATTATACTGGTTATTAATCAAAGCGTCTGTACATGCCGCTCTGCTTGCATCTCCACTATCCCCTTTCGTTTCCGAGATGGCACGTGATCGATGTACGATTGAACCTCCCGTTCGTGATCAATTTGCGTTACGTTCTTCTAATCAAATGCTTCCAGAAAATAAATTAATAGGTTCTGTGAAATTGAACGTATAATTAACATAAACTTCGAAAATAGGCAAATTGAATAGGTTCTGGGAAATTCAACGTATTAACTTCATCAATTTTATTGAAAACTGTATTGAATACGGTATAAGAGTTTAGTAAATAACAGTAACATGGGTTTTGTGAGTTCAAGCCAAGTAACTCAACGGGTGGTTAGCAATTTTCTATAATTTATATTTCACTTTCTCGATAGAAGGTCGCCCAATTTATTCCCAGAAATCCTTCTCCGCCTGTCAATCCCGCAAATTGGATTACTCTTCAAACGGATTTTAATAAAGCTCATTATAATTTGGTAGGTACCTTTCACGATTTCAAGGAGTGTACTCGACTGAATAATTAATTCACATGAGATGCGAAACAACGAAGTTCCTAGTTCCTACCCATATACTTATAGTTTATCAATGTCTTCTTGTTGTGAACTGGGCCCTAACCACGCTAGCTACTCAAATCGTAATAGAAAAGCGAACGCTCACGATTACCTGTCAATCGCTCCGCTTTTGACGATTTGCTGACACGAGCTTCACGATTTCTACTGACATTGATATGGTACGGTGTCCGGAAAACGTCAAAAGCGGAGCGTTTGAAACGTAATCGCGAGCGTTTGCTTTTCTATTACGATTCGAGTAGCTAGCGTGGTTAGGGCCCAGGTGTAAGTATGATACATGTTAGTGAACCAATTAGAAGTAAAATATGGGTTCTTATAGTATTTTTTTATAGAATAAGTCGGATAACAAGCGTGCGAGCCGCCTTATGTTAAACAGTTACCGTTGGAATACCAAACGTATTGCTCGCATGTTCTAGACCTGCTTAAATGTATGGAGATGACATTACAAGGCGATAAGTAGATCACGTGACTTATGTCATTTCCATACATGAAGCGTAGTGATTTGTAGAAACTCTTGTAGACGAAGCCACTTGGCTAGAGGGGCTGAAGGGATGTGGGACAGAGGGTGCGAAAGAGAGGGGTGGTTGGATTCCCGACTCTCTCACATATCGTGCGAACGTAGGATCGAATCGTAGGATAGTGCCTTAAGGTTTCCGCATAGAAAAAGGACCCTAGCCCGGTCTCAGGTTGAAAGCGCTAATTGGGATACGCAGCCTTAATTAAGGACAAGGACAGACGTGATATCCTGCTAAGTTATTGCACGAAGATAACGGCTAGTGTAATAAATAGGAATTTAACCGTAATGAAAAAGAGGCATGATGTGCCTACTATATTTAGTATGTACTCGTAATACAGCTTCCTAGAAGATTGTGATACACATGGAATTTCAAAATGAACCTACCAAAAATATGATGTACAACTGAATAAATAAATATCGCCAGATGAACACACCGACTGCAGGGTCCCAAACTAAGCAACGCTTGTACTAAGGTTACCGTACAATGGACTGGGTGCTATCTCAGTGATACCCAGACAAGGGCAAATTAGGAAAAAGCCCTTTCCGAAATTTACCCTGATGGATATCGAACTCTTAACCACGTCGCAAAGTGGCCTACGCTCGAACTACTGCGCCAAGCGGTCGTCAATAAAAATGAAATGGCTTAGTCCTCTTAAAAATAAACAACAACATCATTAAATGTAATCGCTATATAAAAAACGTAGGTAGTAGATATGCCTGGTTTTAATAAACTCTGCAAATTGAATCCCACATGTTTCAAATATGAATGAATAACGCTGAGCCGTCCGCGGCTGTCCGTAATCACGCAGATTCGGGTCTCGGATCCATTTTTGAGCCTTTCATAAATCTGCTTAACCGCGCAGTTTCGCTCCCTGAATAATAAATAAACAGGGGCGTCGCCACCCTCGCTGTATCTCATACGTTATCCGGTGCTATTACGAATTTTGTTCCACTTTTCATTGGATGACGGGGCTTATTTCATGGGTGATAAGCGATCGACGACCGCTTGGCGCAGTGGTTCGAGCGTAGGCCGCTTGGCTCACTACACATGGTGGGTGCGGGTTCGATTCCCGCTGGGGTAAATTTCGGAAATGGCCTTTTCGTAATTTGCCCTGGTCTAGGTGTCACTGGGATCGCCCTCAGTCCATTGTACGGTACCCATAGTACAGGGAGCTATTTTTGTCTCCCGCTTTGCACCGGAGGGAAGTGGAAATTCTTTCTTCCGCCTCCTCCTATTATTTCTTTCGATTAAATTCTTGCGGGTTCCAAGACAGTTTACCTTTCCCCGGGACTCGTTGAGGATCAAACCTCGACGTCATTATTTGTCACCATTGTCGATCCTGGCTAACAGGAGTTACAGTGGTGGGAGTGTGTGGCGGGACTAGTCCTTTACCCATAGTACAAGCGTTGCTTAGTTTGGGACCGTACAGTTGGTGTGTTCGTCTGGCGATATTATCATAATGACTACAGCCCATATACAGGCTGGTTGGACCGGGGTAGTCCCACCCTCTCACAGAAGATCAGCGTTAAGTAACTATTACAGCTGTGTTTCGTACGATGCGTGACACATCCGGAAACCCAACCCCCCTGCCCTACAACTCCCTCTATCCTCTATTATAATATTTATATCAATATCTACTACCCTTTGTAATCTAAATATATATAACTCAAAGGTGACTGACTGACTGACATAGTGATCTATCAACGCACAGCCCAAACCACTGGACAGATCGGGCTGAAATTTGGCATGCAGGTAGATGTTATGACGTTGGCATCCGCTAAGAAAGGATTTTGATTAATTCTACCCCCAAGGGGATAAAATAGGGGATGAAAGTTTGTATGAAACTTTGTTAAATTCCACGCGAGCGAAGTCGCGGGCACAGCTAGTTATTGAATATAAGCAACTGACAATAAAAAATAAATGACATGTAAAAAGACAAGCCCGCTGAGTTTCTTGCCGGATCTTCTCAGTCGAGGTCGCGTTCCGATCCGGTTGTAGATATAAGAAAAAAATATGTAAAATTGACAATTTGTAAGTGCCCCCGTAGGCCTACACAAAATAAACGCTTTGAATTTGAATCCCAGTCCTCTTCAGGTTGGCAACGTGCAAGCGATGCCATTGCTATTGCAAGCTGCTAAGCTACAGTAACTACTTAACATCAGGCGAGTCGAACGCTTGTTCGCCAATATCACTATCACTACATAGTATAAAACAAAGTCGTTTCCCGCTGTCTGTATGTCCCTATATATGCTTAGATCTTTAAAAATACGCAACCGGTTTTGATGCGGTTTTTTTAATAGATAGAGTGATTCAAGGTGAAGGTTTATGTGTATAACAGAGTATAACTAGCTGAGCCCGCGACTTCGTCCGCGTGGAATTTTGATCCTTTCTTAGGGGATGTCAACGTCATAGTAGCTTTATGCATGCAAAGTCTCAGCCCGATCGGTTAAAAATTTACAAAGTTTCATACAAACTTTCATCCCCTATTTTATCCCCTTGGGGGTAGAATTAATCAAAATCCTTTCTTAGCGGATGCCAACGTCATAACATCTACCTGCATGCCTAATTTCAGCCCGATCCGTCCAGTGGTTTGGGCTGTGCGTTGATAGATCACTATGTCAGTCAGTCAGTCACCTTTGAGTTATATATATTTAGATTACAAAGAGTAGTAGATATTAATATAAATATTATAATAGAGGATAGAGGAAGTTGTAGGGCAGGGAGGTTGGGTTTCCGGATGTGTCACGCATCATACGAAACACAGCTGTAATAGCTACTTAACGCTGATCTTCTGTGAGAGGGTGGGACTACCCCGGTCCAACCAGCCTGTATATGAGCTGTAGCCAATTCGCTAAATCTTGGCTCTACAGCCGTAAAAAACATTACAATAATATCGCCAGACGAACACACCAACTGTACGGTCCCAAACTAAGCAACGCTTGTACTATGTCAGTCACCTTTGAGAGTTATATATTTTTAGAGCCGTGCGATGCCGGCGCTGGTCGCTAGTGTTATATAAAGAAAACCTAATTGGGAGGAATCATGATAAATGTTTAATTAACCTTTGAAAGGGTATATTGATGTGTAAGATTGCGGTAAAAGGGTTAATCGTTACTCAAAACATACCAAATTAGGAAGCTTGCTGTTAAAACAACGAGGTTTGTCTGAGCGTTATGTTTTCCTTCGTCTCGGGTCCAGAGCGATTTAGACGAGATAATTTCAAAGACTGTTTTGTTATAAAAACAGGAATCAAAATCTTTGAAAATTTGAAACTATACTGCCATAGTTACTTTATATACAAATACAAATAAATTTATGGATGAATCACAAGTACAAAACATAATAGTGCTGTTCTTAGGATAAATTATCATACAAAATGTGTCCATAAGGCATACAATATTCAATTGTAAAATTCCATACACGTTAAAATATTCCATTACATTTATCATTCATTCATTATTCATCACATTTAGATTTATTTATTTCTGGCAAGTAATAAATTATTTTTGTACAAAATGTCAAGCAATGTCAAATTATTTATACATGCAAGTGGGTGCTTAATTCAATTTCGAAGTCAAATTGTTCAATATTGGTTTCATAAAATATTCTTGAACTGAGTAATATGTTTTACATATTCATATTTGGTTCAGTTTATGTTTTTTATATTGTAAATATAGGTCCTTTTCAAACTATCGTACTGATTTATCTCATATGCTCTATTTTTAACCCCCGACGAAAAAAGAGGGGTAGGGTTATAAGTTTAACATGTGTATCTGTGTGTCTATCTGTGGCAACGTAGCGCTCAAGCTGATGAACCGATTTCAATTGTGTTTCTTTTGTTGAAAATCGGTTCAGCCGTTTGAAGATCATCAGCTCTTTTGTAGGTTAAAAAGCCACATTCACGGCCAAAACCAACTTCCACGGCTCGAATCCAATCGAAATTTGAGATTATTGGATTTAGATTAATTATATTTTTAAATGATCGTAATAGTCTGAACTGTCTTTTTACAATATTATAAATTTGAAAAGTTTCCCTGATTCTGGAAAAAAAATATATTTTATCAATTTTTATTTAAGATTTGTGTATGAACTAAAGACGATACGCGCATGCGTTAAATTTTGTGTTTTGTTAATGGTCATGGAATATTACGTTATAATAATTCTAGAGGGCGCTACTCCGCCATTGAGAAAAAATATAAAAAAACAAATCTAATTTAAAATAATTTTAGCGTTATTGAAAATTCTTCCCCTGGGCTGCAGCTCCCGTCCACCTCAACCAGAGTTATTACATGAAATTGAATCATAATTGATAATATTTTACTAGGAATTAAACCTCCGTGGCATCAATATTTAGATTCGTTGTCTATTCTAATGTCATAACAAAATAATGTCTCTTACTTTTACACAGATTTTTATTTATACATTTGATGAAAAGGTCGTCGCATCGGGGGTTTTTAAATTTTCAATATAGAGTTATATTACTTTCCTTTTTTCCTTTTCCCGTTGTCTTGGTTTAGCGCAGTAACGTTACTGTATTTTTCTTCCATATATCGCGGTTTCCCGTAATACACACTCCACTCTATTCCATTATCTGACTTAATACACCTAATTTAATGGCAATCATACGTTTCATATAACTTTATACTTTAGACTGAATCGTAGCAATTCGAGGAAAGCTGATGACGAACGCACTCGCACCGATCCCTTCGCTGAGAACTTCACTAACGATGTTCTTGTTACCAACGGCCGCCTTGAAAGTATTAATTACTCAGCAGTGTTGGCAACTTGGCGCCCTCTGTACTCTTTAAAGTTCTTTTGAGGCGTTTACGACGTTTAAGGAAACGTAAGGTACAGCTAGGTATATCAGTTTTCTTAGTATAACTGTGTGTATAAATAGATGCATTACCCACAGCGTGTTATAGGCACATATCATCATCATTATCATTATCATCATCATTATCTCATCATCATCATCATGCATAATTTTGTTCATGAAAAGACTAGGTTGCAATTTAAAAATCACGTTTCAATATCACTACCTGCCTACTAGATTGAATATGTTATTTCCTCTGGGAACATTGAGTTAACGCATGCAATCGCACGAACACCAAATAGATAGAACTATAAAAGGAAATGGAAATATGGGGTCGCCATTTATGAAACCATTTCGACATAATACAAGTCCAAGCAGTTATATCTGTATGTTCGTGATAATACCGGTATCCACTGAAAAACATAAAAGGACATCCTTAAATAATAATAATATTAAGGCCTTTTGAATATCACCCACCTGATCACAGGCCTCTCCACAATACGAGGCGGATTCAGGCTATATTTTACCACCATGGTCCCAGT
Source organism: Notodonta ziczac (assembly GCA_918843915.1). Taxonomy (NCBI): domain Eukaryota; kingdom Metazoa; phylum Arthropoda; class Insecta; order Lepidoptera; family Notodontidae; genus Notodonta; species Notodonta ziczac. The sequence goes on along the minus strand of OU974043.1, from coordinate 8,965,896 downwards.
TGGGGGATTTCACATGTACCTAAAGTATCTTTCGAATATTTTCTTAGACATAGAGTTTTCCTAGCAATGTTTTTCTTCGTCGGAAGCAATTTAAGTGTTACATAATAATATTGTAAGTGAAAATATATAATAATTTTGAAATTGTGATTCGCAAATTTATTTTGAAATACCCAGGCCCAGAGGTGTGATCCGAGGTTTACACCCAGGACCTGATACTCGTAACACGCATGCTTAACCAACCAGCACTCCCTTAAAAATACATATTATGAAAGAGAACATGTTTTTAATTATAAAATCACATGCAGAAAGTTTTGTACTAGACGCCAGTCCGTAGAAGCTGCCAAGATATGAGTATTGTATTAAATTTTATACTGCAATTTAGAACCTATAAACATGACATGACTAAATAATAGTATGGAATAAGGGCAGGCAGTTTTATGGCATCGTATGTAACATTGTCTCTGCGAAAACTGCAACGCATGAAGCCTGAAGGCAGACAAACGACCCTCATCGATCATTCCCGGTCGCATGAGGGGAATAAAAGAGCGAAAGTTAAGATAACAGGCGACGAGCTTTGGCGCTGCAGACGGTTATATAACTAAAGTAGTAAGTCATTTATAGTCTGTTAACTCTAACCGCTCCAGTAAACAATAAATAGATTGAGCTTGGAACATATCGAAGACCAAAATTTTATGTGACGTTTCCCACATTATTGTTTTGGTAAGCACTAAACAACATTCGTCATCATCATTATGATTTCAGCCGAAAGACAACCACTGCTTGACTTAGACCATCAACAAAGTTTTCTAAAAACTAATATTAGGCGACAAGGAAGGAAGATAGAGTCACACCATCCACATTTTCCATCAAATTTGCTGACGCGAAGGACTATTTATTTTCTGTTGGAAACTCAGATTTTTTCCTCATTACTGAAGCATTTATTCCAATTCGAACGTACGCTATGTACTAGGTACACTGCCGTAATTAGATGCAGTGAGACATGGAAAACCTTTCTCTGTCGATTGCGACGCAATCGAATTCTATCTAAGTAGGTCATTAATAATTATTCAACTCTTTACCTAAATTTAAAATTAATTTAGACTGCAAAATACGAGTAGCTCTACAATTGTTTCGACTGATAGACAGTTATTGATTAAAGTGGTAATGATATTGATGACATAAGGTCCAAAAATCTATCCCTAGTCGAGCACTTATTTAATTTCAACGAAGCCACAATCTATACTAATAAACTAAATTTGTCCGTTTGTAATGCCATAATAACAGCTTTTTACTAAATGTATATGAATATAAAAAAAATAAAAATAAAGTACTTACACCACCTTAAAAAAAAATATTTAATGTCTGTCAATTTGTTCTAATCTCCGAAATGGCAGGACCATTTTTGACGGGACTTTTACTGGCAAATAGCAAATGTCATAAGGAATAAGAAAAGCTACTTTTATTTTATTGAAGTTGGTGCCACGTGGATGAAGCCGCAGGCAACAACTAGTATAATCTATGGACTTATAATTTTACATCTATAATGTTGTATTATGGCTCCTGCATTCCTTATATTATTTATATTATATGCAGTTTATAGATAGGTTACATTTTAATACGCTTCATTCCCAGTACCAACAAATAGAAGGAAAACAACAGAGACGGTTTTGAATATTCTGTAAATCATTCAACATGTCTCGGATGGATTTTGCTTCGCAAGTGTTACTGACGGCGGTTACTTCTCGTCCGCCAAGACTCGCTTCTGTGTATTTTATAAAGCCATTTATCTCTGTTTCAATGTACGAAAATAGGAGAATAACACTTTAGATCAGTAAGACCAAAATCTCTTTTTCTTTAGAGATTCGACTATTATTTTACTGCAATTCTGAAATTATTGTTTCAGTTTGCTTAATAATAGATAAATCATGGACGGCAGTTATTTGAATTTCGTTTAGTGACTTTATTAGATGGGTACTGTTATTGATTCTTAATTAAGACACCTAGAGAGCGGTATTAATTGAATAGTATCATTTGCATTAGTTCGTGTAGCGAGATCGAAATTGGTTATTTTCCCACTCCGCAGCTGTTCTCAAATGATTAATTGCTTATGATTAATTAACCGTCACATATTCGAAATAGTATTTCGAATAAGTAACACCAAATACATAGATGTCTCCGGTGTATTTACAGAAGGATAGTTTGAATAAATTTACTGTCAGCACTTTTTTACAACAAAGTCGGCAAAGCGTACGACCCGCCTAATGTTAAGCAGTTACCGCAGCCTATTGATGCTTGCAATACCAAAGGCAATGCTCGCACGTGTTAGATCTAAATACCTGTATATTCTAAAGGAGAGTCAGTTTTATTTTTATTTTCATGAAAATGCAGACAGAATAGATTAGTTCATAAAATAAGACTTATAGAATCAAAATTTGAGAATTAGTGGGTTGGTAACCTTGATATTAATTACAATAAATACACCCAAGTATTCATTTACTTAAAAAATGAAAGGATATATTTGAAAATGATGAAACTTTTACCTATAATCTCAAAATTCAACATTCATCATTTCATACTTTACTTGAATAAACTATTTATCTGGCTTGATGTGGTGTTTATTAACAAAATGTAAATGCTTGGTGATTTCCCTTCACTCGCTCAGAATAACAAAAGCTAATTCGATTAAAGTGAGATTCGCCATTTTTCGAGAATCCGCAGTCGATTGCACAGACGTCTTGTACCTATTGTAATTAGAGTGTAAATCGCGTGCAAATCGAGATAAAGTGCAGACTGATCCTCGGGCGAGGGCGGACTAATGAATTTGGGTTCAGACTTTCCTGTTTCACAGTTGATTAAGTATTCCCCTACTTTGTAGGGAGGTATGTTTTCTTAACTTTTCTTTTATTTGGTATTCCTTTACTATCGGCACATCTATTTTATCTTCACTCAATAAGTCTCCGGTCTTATACATATATGGCAACACCGTAGACCCAAATCATTCCTGGATAGAACCAACCTTCAAACCTTACTGTGATTTTAGTGACTTAAGTTTTGTATTACCTCTCATTAGCCCCCAGCGCCTATTGGGTTTTTGCAGACACAAAAAAGATGCTCCAGGGAAAGAAATATGGCTCAAATCAAGAAGTGATTGTCGAACTAGGGCCTATTTTGAGAACAAATCGCTCTACACAGAAGGCTTTGAAAAGTTAAAGGAGCGTTGGAATGAATGTATCACTCTTGAAGGAAAATTTGATGAATAGTGCCAAATTATTAAAAAAATATGTTTTTCTTTTTAGACCCGAGACTTATTGAGTGACTCATGTAAGATAGTTGCAGACGTTCAGAGGCCCAAGTCGATTAACCGTTTGAATCTCGACTCGACTCGTAGTATGTCAGTTTTGTCAGTTTTCCGTAGACCCCCTAACCCCTCGCCCACATTCGGCACGTGTGGGCTCTACTAGAAAACCGTTGGCACAGGTAGGCGACTGGATAGCGGACTACTTACTGTCATATTGCGAGTCGAGTGCAAATCCAGCGTGATTCTAACGGTCAGTAGCAAGAATCTTTACAATCAAATAAATCATATTTAAAAAATAATACTTTCACGATACGTCAATAGGAAGTTATTCTAAATTCAATTTTAGTCAAACACTCCATAGACTAACCTAGCTGGCATTTAAATCCCGCGAAGGAAATTAAATCCAATATGAAACTCCACTCAGCTATAACCTAGTTTTTACTTGGGCTCTACTTACTCCTGCTCTCCATCGTTTCATGTAAAAGGGCTCTAGAGTAACGCAGCGGGAGTTAAGTGCACACAGTTTACGTCAGCGCAAGTCTTGAGTAACCTACATGTAACAACTTTACTTAACGAATACTCCATGAATTGCTCTCTTCACTATGAAGCTACTAATTATTAGTGGTCTTTCTTTGTGCTTTATGTTCATAAACTTGTTGTGTGTTCTATTTGGTTAGACCGGTAGGGTCCTCTATTTATCTATGGTACATTAATAATGCTACTCTAGTATTCTCTTCCCACTATGGCCCAAGACTGCGTCACGATCAGTGTTGACATATTCATTACGAATAAAGTTTTTTATAAGCCGATTACGTAGTCTTGGACCCAGTGACGTGACCTCCCTATATCTAGTTTTATTGCTATGCTCTTGAATTTCATCAGCAGTAGGGTATTTATGACTGATTTTTCTTACTCTACTTTTGCTTCCTTCGTGGCTGTTAAATTCTTAAAAGGTATTAAGTATAAATATAACGTTCAACGACCCGACAACGTCAAGAACTTCAAAATTGTTAGTTAATTCAGTTCGTTGAGATTTCAGATTTTACTCCAAACTTTTAACTCAAAGTCATCGAGTTACTATGTTAACTATCTTTACATATTATAACTAAGTATATGATAATGTAGGTAGTAACTAACTCCTATCATAATAATTATCAGAAAGACGCCCATTACTGGCTTTTAGTATTTCGACGGTCCCTACGTAAATAAAGACATGTCAAAAATTAGGCTATATTTTTTATTGCATATATGGCTTTAGATTGTCAATACGCTCATATCCATATACGGTTTTTAAAAAAATATTATGTATTTTACCAGATATTCAAATCGTATAAGAGAACAAGTATGCTCATTGCAAAGAATTGGTGTCGTAGATGCGGATATCTATACATATCGTTTTATACTGCGTTTTGATATGCGCGCCACTCGAAGTAACCACGGTCATGACAATCTAAACCTTAACAAATAACTAAATATTTCTTGCTTAAAACTTGCCAGGGAATTAAAAATGCAGATAAAATTGAAACTCAATCGAAACTTTCTGATATTTGCACAGCAATGTTTGGTTTCCAAAAGATAAACAACACTCCACATGGTGACATTAGTGTGCTTTTTACAAAAGGAAATTGTCGGTATATAATTTTACTATTTTTGACGCTGGGATAAAAGAAGCTACATGTTATTATGTGGGCAGAGACAGTCGCTCAACGCGGCGCTAATGAAGTGGCAAGTTGTTTGTTTTCTTTCATTAAAATCAAAGTTGAGGCTGGTGTTAAGGATTTTCTGGTCCGACAACTGCGCAGGCCAGAATCGCAATCGTATAGTTTTTTTATGTATTAGTATGTAAGTAAAGTATTTAAGCTATCTTAAATACTTTACTTCCATACAAATACATCGAATCAATGGCGCACGTCCATACGTGCGCCATCGATTCTTGGAAAAGGGCCATACTCAGAACGAGGCAGATAGCGTTCATGCATTGATAGAACGAACAGCAAAACACAAACTTATTTACGTACCAGATGAATGGTATACACTGGTACGCTGGGCGAAACAAAACGGGTGGACCATTATGCAGTCATAGAAATGGAACAAGACTTAGTTTTAGATTTCAAAGCTTGCCTAAAGTCTAAAAACTGGCTAAAAGATACAAATTCAGAGAAAACTTGTAGGAACAAAATAAGAGAAGCAAAATTCCAGGGATACATCCAATACGATTTTTTCGAAGAAAACTACAGAAATCTGAATTGTGGAAATGATTTCAAGCTGACAAGAGGAAGAATGAAGAAAGAGCAAGCACAAGAGCAAGAACTAATACTAAAGAAGTTGTACAAAGATCCAATTTCTATAACTGAAGCTAAATACAAAGACTTGATTAGTTTATGTGATACAACGATTGTTCAAAAGAAACTTCACGACTTCTATAGTAAACTTAATGATGGCAAAGAAGTATAGGACAATGGCGAAGAAGATTGAGTGCATTACCTACCTTTTGTTTTTTTTATTGTTTTCTTTATTATTAAAAGTACCCAATTAGTAATAAGATTAATCAGTCTTAATGGAGCTGTGATGATTCGATTTAAATAATTAAGATTAGGCACCTGTTAATATTAAACAAAACTGATGTGATTTGAAATGATTAGTAAGATTGATATAAATAAAAAATATAAGATGATTGTTTAGAAAATCTTCTAAACAGTCGTTCCTTAAAAATATATAATTTTTACTTATAAAGCTTGTTTTATTAATAAAGAAAACCCTGCTTATATTATCCCTGCTTAGGGACATGTCTTTGTTTACATTGCAAGAAAACAGTCCTACCCATGAATATGTTATAACCACGTATATAGGGATATATCTGCTTTAGTGTATTTTTAATATTCACGGATTGCAATCCTGGATGTTTAAGGTATGCGTTTGTAAATAATAACATATTCCCAGGTTTTCATAAAATATTTACTTAAATTCTATTTTAAAACGTTGTTTTGTTGTCTCCTGCGTAGAAACGGGTATCTTAGATATGTCTGACATGGTTTTATTTCAATGACAATGTAGAAACAGTCATCTATCAGTTTTTTTAAGAAAATCTAAGAAAATTAAATATTTATTAATTATATTATAAACTTCCTAAAGCCAATGAAACATTTTTTTAAAAAATATATGAATTATTCTAAATAGATAAAGTTCTAGAGCGATTAGAACTTTAATTACGCTCTCCTGTAAACCTCTGTTTTGACATGTCTTTATGTACGTAGTAGTGATGTAACGAATGTTGGATTTTTGACATTCGCGAATGCGAATGCGAATATTTGGCTCCAACATTCGCGAATGCGAATGCGAATGCGAATGTTGACTTTCAAATAACTCTGAATTGAAAATTTTAAGAACCTCCCGTTGCGACAACTTCTTAAACTACAAAAGAGCTGATAATTTTCAAACGGCTTAACCGATTTTCATGAAACAGCTAAGAACTCTCGATCAGACAACCCTTTCTAAAAAAAAAATCGGATCACACGTTTGGGCGCTACGATGCCACAGACAGACACACAGTGACACATGTTAAACTTATAACACCCCTCTTTTTTCGTCGGGGGTAATGAAGAGCGCGCAAAATGTTAGACCGGATTGACATTTTGTGTAATTTTATTGAGTTTGTTAATATTTTAATTAGGCTAACAAGAACAATAGGGAAAGATCCTATTTATAATTTAGTTGCCTACCCCTAGACAGTTCCGTATTTTTTTTCAATTCAAATATAAGTAAATAAGTGCATTATGTACAAGTGAGCTAAGTTGATAATTACATTACGATTGAAGCTGGTTTGCAGCCCGAGACTAACGCGAGGGCTGTGATGGAGCCAAAGTGTGTAATAAACAATGCTTTCATACGACATTTTACAAAACACTTGCGATTAAAAAAAAAATATAATCTTAATTGAAAAAAATCACAATTCACGAATTTATTTAAGTCCTAAAGAATTGCAGGATGAACGAAAAATAAAACAAGATGGTGCGCCATAAGTTTTTAGGCTTCTGTAGTCAGACTCGGAATCCTTACAGTTTCGCCACGTCGGTCTGTCCGTCTGCCCGTTCCTCTGACATCACAATAATTTTATTCAGAAACTATTATACCGCAAATTGGCAAAAAATTGTGTTTATGTACAATTAATTATATTTAATATAATTAATTTCAAAAAATCGTAAGTTTGGACTGAGTCTCAAAACCACGTGCCACTGATTGTGCACCCAGTCTAATCACAACTTAATTATTTGAATTAAAACTCCTTATAAGAACTTTTCATCAGTCCAAAAAGAAAATAAAGGTTTATGCCACTTTGCTTAAGATGTCTATGATACCGGTAGTCAATTGTTTATTTGTTTCGCAGAAATTAATCGGTTGAGATGTTTCATATCAATAAAAAGTCATTACTTTATTTTTAGGGTTCCATATTATCAAAAAGTGGCGGGATGTCTACGGAACCCTATTGTATGCGTAGTCTGACATGCCTTTTGCCAGTTATATTTTTCGATGGGTCTGGCAAGGCCCCTAACAATTGTTATAAATAAATGTATTTATTTATAATATTTTAATAAACATTGTTTATTTATTTAATAAAAATGCTTACTATTTTAGGATAACTCTTTGGTAAGATTTAAAAAATGTTAAGTCTAAAGCGTAATAAGCTGCTTTATGAACCTAAAAGCGGTGCAATACGGGCCACCCTACGCGCAAATATATAATTCTTACTAGTTGTATTAAATTCCATATCCATCGATACAATTTGTAAACTCATACGTTCCTCACTGAACCTATTCAGCAATTTTAATTATGTTCCTTGGTCTCAAGATACAGGCTGCCCTGCGCGCCTAGTTTGAGTTCCAATAATAATTATATTATGTGATTTATAATGGAATAAATTTTATGTCTTTTAAAATTTATGTGTTTTTTTTCATAATTCCTTTTTTTGTAAAAACATTCGCCAAACATTCGCATAGATTTTTGCGAATGCGAATGCGAATGCGAATGTCAAAAAGTATGCGAATATTCGCGAATGCGAATGCGAATATTCGTTACATCACTAGTACGTAGGGACCGTCGATCTATTTAATGTCACGTAGGTAAATACTATCTGTGATAAACTTACCCACACATTTTATTGTCTTAATATAGATTGCAATAAGTACCTACTTACGGTCGAATTATATAATATTTGAATACTAATTGCTTTTTTTGGGAATTAGAATGGTAACTACACAAGAATATGTTACCTACGTCATTAAATGGTATTGATAAAGCGACGTCGAACGTCCCACCGGTTCTCAACATTAGTTAACGCAATTTTCTGACCTCCAGTGACACTTATAACTAGGCACTTCTGATTTATATACCGCTAAAGCGGTAGAAATATAAATGTAAATCTGCCTCTGATTAACTCCAGGCCCGAGGCAATTTAAACGTTTTTTTCGCTAAAACGGAATATTTAAGTCACTCGCGGCATTTTAGGTGTAAGTAGAAATATTTTATATTTTATGAAAGTTATTACGGTTTCAGAATCATTCAGCAGATTCGTTTTGATTTTTCATTTTCCTAGTTGTTAACTTAATTGATCAGCTATCAGTTGTGAAATAGGTACCAAAGCATCAACATCCTACTTACTGTTGTAGCAAGGGTATAAGTATTTCGACATTTTGACGAAGGTGTTACAAAGCATGTGAGCATTATGAAGATATAGGCATTCGCGTACACAGCGACAGCTAACATGGGTAATAATACCCACATAGGTATATTCTAACCCAAAAACCATACCTTAAAATGTACCGTATTCCACTGCTATAAGAATTACATTCGAGTTTCATTCCTGTTAAAGAGATGCTCAACCAACGCAGCCCCGCAAGTATTCATCATTCTGTAACTGGCTGTCGAGCGCTACAGCTGCAAAGATTAATATGCGAACTTCAGAAAGGACCCAACGAATATTTTATAGGACCTTTTTGTGGAATGATACTCATCTACCTACCTACAACTAGTTGCCGCCGTTATACCTATTCGCTTGGGTATCCTATTCTCAAGTATGTTCCTACCTTTGTTCATTTGTTTTTAACACAGTTGAGTTGTAGGTAAGTATCTCAGTTATACCATTTTATAGATAGTCAACACTGTTCCAAATTAAAAATTAAATTTTTCAATTATTACATGCTACCGGGTTTTCACAGACGAAACTAAAGCCCGTGTATTAATAAATCGATCTCAAACTTGAGTGCGATTTTGAATGGTCTTTTATGTCATATCAGTACAAAATGGCATGTCAAAAGCGCACTTAAGATCGCTCTCAGATTCGATATCAATTTATTAATACATCCCATATAGGTTGGTACTACACCGATTTGTGATGATTTTCGTATTTTGAGCGGTCAAAGAATACAGACAACCATATAAATAGAAAATAAAATACAATAAACAATGTTACTTTTAGGTGCCATTATTTTTCATTATTTACTTCTGTGTCTTTGTACGGATCTTTGTTCTAGTGCTTACTTACGTAAGTAGATTTTTTTTCCAACTTAATACAATTGACAGAGTACCTAACTATTTACTTCATACGTCCATGCTGAAGAATTCAGACGAACTAAACTAATTCGTTTTCTGAAAGGTAAGTTTCCTATTACTATTACACAGAAGTTGGGTCAACTAACAAGTCTGTAGCAGATACCTATACTTACCGTGAGATTCAAAGGTCGCCGAAGCGTTCAAGTGACAGCACTGCACTCTTCAACTGTACCGGAAGAACTACTATCACTTTCTTTGACTGTAATATATAATACTGTCAATCCCCACCAATTGGTGTTCTTTTTGATAGAGTGAATTGAACCAGTCCATTTCTCATCCCCGTGGTTTAAGTTGATGTGTAAGTTGTGACCCAATTACTTTGATGAGGATTTTCCTTCCTAACCGTTCCTTTATAGAGGGTGCTTCCTAACGAGCGCCGGGAGGTAAGGACGCCAGACACTTAATGAACGTGTCAGTCAGATATCTGATGCGCTCGTTGCGTGCTGCAGCAGACAAGTGTTTAATGAATTCGCACACAAAGGGGGCGGCATTGATGAATGAATACGAGATTATATTATGTTTCGGAAGAGAAGAGATAATCTATTATTTTTTACTTACCCGGCTCTTATAAGTGAAGGTCACCTTAAATCATGCTGATTAGTTTTAAGTGACCCTGATTACCTCACGGTATCTTAATTTTCTATTATATTTGGGTTGCCGTTCGATAAAATAGAAGTATTTTCTGTTAGCAACACCACTCCACAAATTGATTGTAATAATAACGGCCTACTGTCCACTACCAATAGATGTATAATATTTTCTTCATTAACTTATCTCATCTTGTAATCACATCATTATTAAAATTGTTTTCTTTGATCTTATAAGTAGGTACATGCCTTTTTCCATTATGAGTTTGTGTCAAGTGAAAAATAATTCCACGTCTTTTACTTTACGTAGCAGGTGGCAGATTATTATTGCTAAGATGAAAGACAGTTTGCCGCCTTGGAACTTTGTTTGAATATTCGGTAATGATGTACCCACTTTATATTATTACATCCTGATGTCAGGAGTTACCTTTATTACTGAAGAAACATGATAATATATCAAAATGTAGGTACTCTATAAGACATCTAAGTAGGCATCCCTTAGTTGATTAGTAAGTTCAGGTAGAGTTTATATATATCTATATATATATATATTCATTTATTTTCTAAAGATTACTAGCAATGTGTGTTTATCACATTACTAGTATTCCCTTTAGCCCCTCCAACTAAGGGATGGGGATCGAACCCGGAAACTCTCAGCTACGAGGACGGCCCCTCTAACCACTAGGCTATTGGCGCTTCCAATATACATAAATATACATAAATAGGTAGTCACTTAAGTTCATATTGCGTTACCAATTGCACCTAAAGGACAGCAGTTTTAGGGCCCAGTTTATCAACACACTGAAGAACCGTTAGAGCAGTAAACGACCAGTATAACAAACAGTCGGTTACTGCTCTAACGTTCCGTTAATAGGTTGATCAAATCGGATCCCAGATGTAAATAGCCAACTTCTGCTTTTACTCAAAGCGTTGTTAGCAGTCCGGTCGTGAGTTAACTGGCCTATCGTCAGCAAACCGGATATATATTAGAGTTAAAACCGTGACTTAACTACTGGTAGCCTTCCTTTACCGACGTAGTGAAACTAGTCCCATAAAACTGGCACTAACCCACGAGGTTACAGAACCGTCTGACCGCATTTTATACACGTTTTAGCAGCTTTTTATTTTTATGGGCCTATTCCCGTCACATGTTCCCACCACAGTTACTCCTGTGAACCAGGATGGATGTTTTTTTCCAACTCCTATTATTTCTTTCGATTAAATTCGGGCGGGTTCCAAGACAATTAAACTTTTCCCCGGGACACGTCGAGGGTCAAACCTCGACGTTGTTACTGGGTTATAGATTGCTAAACTCTACTAGATTAATTGCTGTTATATACAAAATTATTCGTAAAAATATTGGGTATATAAACATTTTGAACTTCTGTCTTCTGGACTTTTAACAACATGCATGTTCAGCAAAAGGTGATTAGGTCGCAGAAGAAAGTCGGGGCTCCGCAACATCCGGGAGTGGACGGGAATCGCCAGAATATCACAATTTTCGGGCTCGCCCAAGGCAAGGATCAAATCTTAATAATGGATGGCTAGCCTTCACTTGTACTAATTGGAGAGACACCATAAGAAGGAGACAAAATTAATAACATTTATTTTTAATATCTACATTTTTTTATAAGTAAATGAGAATACTAATAATCCGGATTACCCACTGGCTTGTCGCGATCAGTGCCGCCATAATAGACACCCACAATCCGTGCTGGCATGTCTGCGGAGCTTAATGACGGCTTACAGGTTAACGCCTCTTAAATATCAGCAGACACACTTTGGCATCTCACCGTGTATTTTTTTTAATTAGTTAATATCTAATAGTAGCTTCTGCTCGCGACTTCGTCCGTGTGAATTTAAGTAAGGTATCCTGTTGTCAAACTATCTATGAGCCGAATTTCATCCATTCGAATTCGTTTAGCCGTTTTTGCGTGATTGAGTAGTAAACATACAAACTTTCAGATTTATAATAATCATACTAATATTATAAAGAGGAAAACTTTATTTGTTTGATTGTAATGAATAGGCTCCGAAACTACTGAACCGATTTGAAAAATTCTTTCACTGTTGGGAAGCTACACTATCCCCGGACGACATAGGCTATAATATATTTTCAAAAAAAATTGGGATCCTTACTAAAACTCAAATAATGTAACCGCAATGTACCCGTGCGAAGCCGGGGCGGGCCACTAGTAGTATATAAGTAGGTTCATTAAGAAGTTTCATGAAGGTCATCTAATGATTTCAGGACCGATACATTTGGAGATAGGCTAGGTACTACGCACATTTATATGAGACAATGTATAACTAATGACGGTTCCTATAATGCACTGAATTTAGGAATATTCTGTAACTGAATCCAACACAACGATCGTAGTTAACTAAAGTGTGCTAATTGTAACAGTTCATACTGCAGGCGACCTAAACTCGACTTAAATACCTAAATAAATTATTCAATGCGCCTTTTGTCTAAAGCAACTGCATAGGATTCCAGTCTACAAAAAAATAAAATGTCCAAAGCTGAGCTTTCACACACTTCGTCAGAAATGTGTTAGCAATTAATATTTGTTTCAAGTAGTTTGGAAACATGAGATTTAGTCCCAGACCATTGTATGGACATCTTAAGAGAAATTCGATAACAATGTTTGGGAATAGCTATGGCTAATAAAAAATAAAACACTCCCATACAAACACATTTAAACTCACAAGTTAGGTAGACGAACACATGTTGTGAAGGCCAAGGGCCATAAAATCTATGATAAAGCACAAAGTATCTGTCATCCTACAAATTGACTTTTCTTTGTGATATGAACTTAATTGTCTACACGTGGTGACGCTGTTAGCCGTTTTGTTCTTTGCACATGCTTAAAGTGTTTGGCTCGTTTTACGCCCATACAATTGAAATTTGAACCAAACGAAATAAAATCTGTCAAACGAGAGAGTAAATTATGAGCCCTCAACCCAAACACTCATAATTGCGAGAAAAAAGGGGTCTGTGGGCGTGGCTTATGCACTTGTCCATGCAAAGATGCGGCACTTAATTATAATCCTTAGAAACATTGTTCTAAGATGGTTTCTGGGTTAAAACAAAAATACAAGACGGAGAGGGGGCTTCTCTGTGTTTTAGCTTCCTTGGTTTGAGAGATTGGGAGACGAGGGACAGTGGGGTTTTTAGCGACGGGACAGTGAGGTCTTGACCACAGGACAGGGAGGTTTTAGCAACGGGACAGTCGGGGTTCTGGCTTCAGGACGGTCGGGTTCGATTCTCGGGGGGTGATCCTTTGAGACTAGGACGAGTGCGCGAACTGCGAATATTTTAATTTTATTTGCGAGTGGTGTTCTAAAGTAATTACAAATATTTTTCCGAGCGTTTAAACTGAGTGTTGTAGCTAAAAATATTATAAGGTATGTAGTATAGTTTGTACCGTGTTGTCCGAGAATTGTCGATATATCTGCTGTATTGTCTTACTATTGTTGTGTTATTAGGAGAGTCCATTCATTCATTAATTTCAGGGAAAGCTAGACACGACGGGGTAGTAGCTGGAATGATTTGGAGATGGTTGTGAGCGAATATCGACTTAATTATATTTGTCTTATGCGATCACAGGATTGCGTTTTGTTAAAGTTTGACTAAATTAGGGACCTAAATCACACTGTGCTTGATGAACAATTCGCGTTTGATTTGACTCTAATTGTGAATTAAGTTCAGTGTTGACAAAATTCGTGTACACACACCATAACACTAACGACTCTGTGCGAAGTCGCCGTTGCTCGAGTCGCGGGGCGGTTAATTGAAGTACTGAGCATTGAACATAAGACACTATACAAGCTATCACAGAAGAGGTTGGCTCATTTACTGACATGCATCAGGTACACACTCTCGTGAGTACGGGGGAGGTTTGTGATATCTGATGAGCTGCCTGTTCCCTGAAACCTGGAGCCGTTGCTAGGTGTCCGGTACACGGATCCTCCTGCCGTTGCCTCATTCCGAAAGATGTGCTCCATGATAGACGGATAAACAGAATTTTCGAGCCCGGATATCGTTCAACTCCTTATCGACGAGCACGAGAACACACCAAACAAATTAATGCACCGGTCGGCGACAACATCCGGAGTTGAAACAGACCTTTTGGCTCTTCAAGCACCCTTCTATTAGTCTATAAAATTCCATTTGATACCTAAATAATAAACTCTAGCCTGACGAACAAATGTTCTTAAAACAATCCGATGTAAGTATTGTGGAGCTCTGCCGTAGGGAAGATGATTGGATGCAAGACGATTTAGATTGTGATAATCGCTAGGTAACGTCAAATGAGTCTTAACCCAGTCGAGCTTGCTAAGGTCGATTTAGATTGCTGGTTTTGTTGGGGCACGTTGTTCATCTGCCACCAGGTTCTGACTATTAGGTGTGTTGGGAGGTCAGAAAATATCAATCGCTAGGTCTAGGTCATAAGTCTGTAAGTCTAGATCTTTCCTCTAACTACAGACGGGATATGTAGTCCACGTTGCCGGAACATCCAGAACAATTTTACAGATCTACGTCGATTTGGTCCTGCCTTACTATTATTCATACAATGTACATGTATTTATGTATAATATTCAAATTTATCAATAAAATAATTTCGTCTGCGTGTGCGCTAAAAGTCAATATAAAAATGGCAAAGTGCGGGTATTGCCTATTTCGCGAGTGTATGAGTGCGAACGTGATTCAGGTGTGTTGCAGATACATTGGTGAGCGTAGATTGTAAGAATTGGCTTTATAGTCTCATTGTATGTGTTAGAATAAATATGAATATGACAAGTCCTCGTGACTCATTTCTTCAATGAACTGATGAGACTATATTGGCGTTCAATTGCATCGTGTATATTTATTTAGCGGGATTTTATAGGGAGGCGACCGACGACCGCTGAGGTGCATGATTTGTTTTATTGCTTCGCCATTTGTGATGTTTAAACCCCACAGTAACTACAAAGGATCATCAGCGACGGTCGGCGACAACTACGAGTCTTTGTATAAATCTTTATTGTCTGTGTACTGTGTTCCTATGTTCATTTCCACAGGAGTTTGTCTTAGATATTTTAGTATTGTTATATTTATTTATGTTTTTGACAATTAGCGAACAACATGCGTAATAAATTGAATTGACGACTCTAATTAAGTAAATTTAATTCCCATAAATATTACAAAACCACGACACTCCGTAGATAAACGCAACGTAGCGATTTTTAAACGGAATAGTACTTTAAATGCAATAATAACAAACCGTACTCGAAATAAAGTAGTTTCAGATAGTGCTGTGATTGGGATCATATCGTCATATCATAGTTAAATATAATAAATAATTATAGTCAGGGAAATAAATTGTTTCAGTGGTGCCGTGACCAGGATCTAATTACTTATATATAAATATGATAATAACCTATAGTCGTCGTAACCAATAATGTTACAGATGGTGCCGTGACCAGGATTTAGGTCAGACAATTTTAATTTGATTCACGTCGAATTAAAAACCTAATAAAAGAATCTGAGTTACTACACATAAAAAAAAATACACAACGTAGGAAAATTTAAACTCAATTGACGATCACGAACCTAAAAACCATAAATAGTACTTATAATTATCTGAACGGCCTCTTGTCTGATTTCTTAGGTACTCTTGGAAAATTTTTATTGCTCTCTTAGCTGGAAATTGTACAAATTGCATACCTACCATTTGATGTGAGAAAATAATTTTCTACAGTCACACGCGCGGTACGCAATTCGTATAAGAATGAAGGATAAATACTTAACTATATGTTAGGGGATGTTTAAATCTAGCTACAATTGCTGACTAGAACATAAACCACACAGGCGTGCGAACCAGACTACCCCAGCTCATATCGACTAATCTGAGTTGATAATATCCTAGTCCATAGTCCTGTCAAAGGAATCCCATAGGAAATACACTTAGGTTGCTATAACTTTTTGTTGTCCTCTAGAGTGTGACATTTAGGAAACATTTTCTTTTAGCTACTGTTTTAGTTTTTATGCTAGATTAAATAAATTAGGATAGTCCTTTAGTAACACTAGTATAGGTTAAGTTAGTCTTGTTTAGGATATATTTCGTTTATCGATGTTTTATTGAATGGCCTGTGATTCGATTTTGATGGGATAGTATCATCACAGTATGAATATGGTAATGCAGCTAATGAATTTGGTTATGATTTTGATGATGGGTGATACAGAGATGATAAATATGGTGATGATAGTGATGGTGATCTAAATGGCAGTAGAGCAGAGTAATTTAATTCAGTATAATATTATAGTAGTTAATTAGTAAACTAACTTACTCATGATGATAGTTTTATGCTAAATTCGATTTTATTACATAAGGACATAGGGGCGTGTTTAGATCCAATTAAGAATACCCAATTAATAGTGTAGGGGCGTATTTACATTAAAACTAATATTATTTAATTTGCACTCCCAATGAATAATAGGATAAGGGCGAGTGGTAGTTTAGAATAGACCGATATATTAAATCATATTACGAATTATTTTTTTCTTAAGACTATCGAATTGCGTCTGGCGTTTAGAAGATACTATACTAAGTTGGTTTGGGTTCGATTCCCACCTGTACAAATTCTGGAGATTTTTGTTGTGAATTTGCTTAGCCAACACTATACCAAGTAATTGTGGGTTCGATTCCCATATGTACAAATTTGGAAAGGTTTCTGTTGTGATGGATTAGCTGGCGCTATATAAGATCTTGTGGGTTCGATTCCCATATGTTGATTTAGTAGAGAGAGATTTTTTGACTTGGAATAGCGGGCGCTATATCAAGTGGTTGTGGGTTCGATTCCTACATATACGAATTTGAAAAGATATTGTTGTGATTTGGCTTAACCGGCGCTATAGAAGTTGTTGTGGGTTCGATTCCCACATATGCGAATTTGAAGAGTTATCTTGTTATGGATTAGCTGGCGCTATACAAGATGTTGTGGTTTCGAATCCCACATGTGCGAATTTAGAAGGTTTTGTTGTGAGTTGGATATACTAATTTGTTGTGGGTTCGATTCCTACATGTACAAATTGAGAAGAGTTTTTATTGTGAGTTGGCTCAGCTGGCGGTACACCAATTTGTTGTGGGTTCGAATCCCACATGTGCGAATTTAGAAGGGTTTGTTGTGAGTTGGATATACTAATTTGTTGTGGGTTCGATCCCCACACGTACAAATTTGGAAAGGTTTTGTTATGACTAGGCTTAGCTGGCGCTACACAAATTTGTTGTGGGTTCGATTCCTATATGTGCAAATTTCAAAATGTTTTGTTGTGATTTGGCTTAGCTGGCGCTATACCAAGTTGTTGTGCGTTCGATTCCCACATGTGCGAATTTAGAGGGGGTTTTTGTGACTTGGCTTTGCTGGCGCTATACCAAGTAGTCGTGGGTTCGATTCCCGCTTATATGAGTGCGGTAATATTTTTCTCTTTGAAAAATTACTTCTTCTCAGATTTGAAGATACAGGGACCGCCTAGGTTCGTTCTACGGTACACTTGGTGTGACCAACGGAAATTTATTTACTATTTATTTTAAATTAAATAGTGATTAGAATCATCAATCAAGTTTAAGGTCCTAATTAAACTATTAGTTATAAGGAACGACGGATTAGTACCTATTTTATAAGTTCAAATTATGAGTACACGGTGCCTTGGGTAATGCATAACGTATACTGTACCTACCTACTCACACATCTACATCTCTGTTTGATTATGAAAGACACATATTGATGATGACACATTTGGACAAATTAAACACAGGCTGGCACAACGTATTGTTATACATACATTCACCTATTATGGACAGCGAATATATTCACTATTATCAATCAATCATTGGAGATAATAACTACGACTTTTACTCGAGATAAACTCGTGTATAACGTCATATTTTCAAGTCATTCGTGGGTCTGCTGAAACCTTGCATCACTCTGGACAACGATCTAATGCTCATATCTCAATGGATTTACTCTTCTATATGGAACGGACATGGTTGAATTCAAATCGATTTCTGGGGAATAACAGTATAGGAACTTTCGAATAGAGAATGTCTTAAGCAAGAAAGACCTCTGATTGTTTCGTCACTGTAATACCCAGTACACCGCTGGATTTATCGATACAAACATGATACCACATTCCGTACATGTACCTTTCATTACAATATATACACCAACGTTTGGACTGTTGTATACGGTGATGCAGACCTGCTGAACGACTAGACATGTTGGCTATCAACACAACTTTGAGTATCCTTCATAGACATCTACACAACATAAACGTTTCCTGCGATCATCAACGTGTGTCATTCATGATTGATTACAATTTGGGAGTTAAAGGATTTGCCAGCAATTCAGAGTATAAAGGATAGTGGAAGAGTGGTTGTTCTACATAATTCTATAACTGTTTACTTCAGTTTTTCCTAAAGAATTATATAACCATTCACTCCAACGAGTTGACGTTCATAATTATATAATTAGGGGCGACTGTAACAGTTCATACTGCAGGCGACCTAAACTCGACTTAAATACCTAAATAAATTATTCAATGCGCCTTTTGTCTAAAGCAACTGCATAGGATTCCAGTCTACAAAAAAATAAAATGTCCAAAGCTGAGCTTTCACACACTTCGTCAGAAATGTGTTAGCAATTAATATTTGTTTCAAGTAGTTTGGAAACATGAGATTTAGTCCCAGACCATTGTATGGACATCTTAAGAGAAATTCGATAACAATGTTTGGGAATAGCTATGGCTAATAAAAAATAAAACACTCCCATACAAACACATTTAAACTCACAAGTTAGGTAGACGAACACATGTTGTGAAGGCCAAGGGCCATAAAATCTATGATAAAGCACAAAGTATCTGTCATCCTACAAATTGACTTTTCTTTGTGATATGAACTTAATTGTCTACACGTGGTGACGCTGTTAGCCGTTTTGTTCTTTGCACATGCTTAAAGTGTTTGGCTCGTTTTACGCCCATACAATTGAAATTTGAACCAAACGAAATAAAATCTGTCAAACGAGAGAGTAAATTATGAGCCCTCAACCCAAACACTCATAATTGCGAGAAAAAAGGGGTCTGTGGGCGTGGCTTATGCACTTGTCCATGCAAAGATGCGGCACTTAATTATAATCCTTAGAAACATTGTTCTAAGATGGTTTCTGGGTTAAAACAAAAATACAAGACGGAGAGGGGGCTTCTCTGTGTTTTAGCTTCCTTGGTTTGAGAGATTGGGAGACGAGGGACAGTGGGGTTTTTAGCGACGGGACAGTGAGGTCTTGACCACAGGACAGGGAGGTTTTAGCAACGGGACAGTCGGGGTTCTGGCTTCAGGACGGTCGGGTTCGATTCTCGGGGGGTGATCCTTTGAGACTAGGACGAGTGCGCGAACTGCGAATATTTTAATTTTATTTGCGAGTGGTGTTCTAAAGTAATTA
The DNA here is from genome assembly GCA_918843915.1 of Notodonta ziczac. Taxonomy (NCBI): domain Eukaryota; kingdom Metazoa; phylum Arthropoda; class Insecta; order Lepidoptera; family Notodontidae; genus Notodonta; species Notodonta ziczac. Next base: position 8,945,925 of record OU974043.1, on the reverse strand, counting down.
CAAATATTTTTCCGAGCGTTTAAACTGAGTGTTGTAGCTAAAAATATTATAAGGTATGTAGTATAGTTTGTACCGTGTTGTCCGAGAATTGTCGATATATCTGCTGTATTGTCTTACTATTGTTGTGTTATTAGGAGAGTCCATTCATTCATTAATTTCAGGGAAAGCTAGACACGACGGGGTAGTAGCTGGAATGATTTGGAGATGGTTGTGAGCGAATATCGACTTAATTATATTTGTCTTATGCGATCACAGGATTGCGTTTTGTTAAAGTTTGACTAAATTAGGGACCTAAATCACACTGTGCTTGATGAACAATTCGCGTTTGATTTGACTCTAATTGTGAATTAAGTTCAGTGTTGACAAAATTCGTGTACACACACCATAACACTAACGACTCTGTGCGAAGTCGCCGTTGCTCGAGTCGCGGGGCGGTTAATTGAAGTACTGAGCATTGAACATAAGACACTATACAAGCTATCACAGAAGAGGTTGGCTCATTTACTGACATGCATCAGGTACACACTCTCGTGAGTACGGGGGAGGTTTGTGATATCTGATGAGCTGCCTGTTCCCTGAAACCTGGAGCCGTTGCTAGGTGTCCGGTACACGGATCCTCCTGCCGTTGCCTCATTCCGAAAGATGTGCTCCATGATAGACGGATAAACAGAATTTTCGAGCCCGGATATCGTTCAACTCCTTATCGACGAGCACGAGAACACACCAAACAAATTAATGCACCGGTCGGCGACAACATCCGGAGTTGAAACAGACCTTTTGGCTCTTCAAGCACCCTTCTATTAGTCTATAAAATTCCATTTGATACCTAAATAATAAACTCTAGCCTGACGAACAAATGTTCTTAAAACAATCCGATGTAAGTATTGTGGAGCTCTGCCGTAGGGAAGATGATTGGATGCAAGACGATTTAGATTGTGATAATCGCTAGGTAACGTCAAATGAGTCTTAACCCAGTCGAGCTTGCTAAGGTCGATTTAGATTGCTGGTTTTGTTGGGGCACGTTGTTCATCTGCCACCAGGTTCTGACTATTAGGTGTGTTGGGAGGTCAGAAAATATCAATCGCTAGGTCTAGGTCATAAGTCTGTAAGTCTAGATCTTTCCTCTAACTACAGACGGGATATGTAGTCCACGTTGCCGGAACATCCAGAACAATTTTACAGATCTACGTCGATTTGGTCCTGCCTTACTATTATTCATACAATGTACATGTATTTATGTATAATATTCAAATTTATCAATAAAATAATTTCGTCTGCGTGTGCGCTAAAAGTCAATATAAAAATGGCAAAGTGCGGGTATTGCCTATTTCGCGAGTGTATGAGTGCGAACGTGATTCAGGTGTGTTGCAGATACATTGGTGAGCGTAGATTGTAAGAATTGGCTTTATAGTCTCATTGTATGTGTTAGAATAAATATGAATATGACAAGTCCTCGTGACTCATTTCTTCAATGAACTGATGAGACTATATTGGCGTTCAATTGCATCGTGTATATTTATTTAGCGGGATTTTATAGGGAGGCGACCGACGACCGCTGAGGTGCATGATTTGTTTTATTGCTTCGCCATTTGTGATGTTTAAACCCCACAGTAACTACAAAGGATCATCAGCGACGGTCGGCGACAACTACGAGTCTTTGTATAAATCTTTATTGTCTGTGTACTGTGTTCCTATGTTCATTTCCACAGGAGTTTGTCTTAGATATTTTAGTATTGTTATATTTATTTATGTTTTTGACAATTAGCGAACAACATGCGTAATAAATTGAATTGACGACTCTAATTAAGTAAATTTAATTCCCATAAATATTACAAAACCACGACACTCCGTAGATAAACGCAACGTAGCGATTTTTAAACGGAATAGTACTTTAAATGCAATAATAACAAACCGTACTCGAAATAAAGTAGTTTCAGATAGTGCTGTGATTGGGATCATATCGTCATATCATAGTTAAATATAATAAATAATTATAGTCAGGGAAATAAATTGTTTCAGTGGTGCCGTGACCAGGATCTAATTACTTATATATAAATATGATAATAACCTATAGTCGTCGTAACCAATAATGTTACATAATTCAAATAACTCAATAAGTAATTAAATTATTTATTAGGTAGCTAAACTCGATTTAGTTAGTCAGTTCAGCTGTATATAAATACCTATAAGAATTACCTAACTAATGTTTTTAATTAACACGGTAGCGTTCAAGACACGTTGTGTAATACATTCACTAACGAAGCCCCGCATCCGTAGGCCACAGCTAACCGATGGCGTTACGAGATAAAGTAATATTAGAAACAATTTCATGCAGATTAAACTCCCGAGAGGTTTGACAATGTTAGTCATGATTCAATCAATCGTTTGAAATGTCTTTCAATTTGAATCCAAAAACTTACCTATTGTAAATAATATGCCTAACAAAAACTCTACATAATAATTTAGGGGTTAGTGAAAAATCTTGAAGATGTAGCACCTATATACTATTGGTGTTAAAATTAAGTAATGGTTATCATAATAAAGATTTTGGACTATTTAAATATTTCAAATTATTTTAGCAAGGCAAATTAAAAATATTAAATCGGAAATTCCACATGGCCAAATATTTCTCAGTCCGTCAGGACCAGTTATTTTAATGGCATCCTTTTAATTTACCAGTCCCTGCGCACATGACAGAGCAAGATTTAACAATTTTATATTCGGAACACATCCGCGTTGAGTGAACGATCTCGAACTCAGGTCTCGACTCGACATGAAATCTCTCGGAGAAGTATGTTCAGAATTCAAATAAGTAACAAAATATCAGCGTCTTGATATTTGAGAATGTAACGAATCCACATGTCGCCGCCTCCGCTTCCCGCGCTGATTGGCCATATCACGGCTGATCCTGTGTCTGACTGTTTTTTCTCCATATTTCATGTTGGCGATAGGTTTTGGATGACTAGTACTTCAGTATATTATCTAAATACCGATACATTTTCAACACTACAGTAAGCAGTCGTAAAAAGACGTTTTCAATCTTATTAATTAACATTTGTAACCTTAGGTTAAGGGTGAGGAGTACTAGTAATATTCTACAGTTATCTAAAATTGTACATAAAATACAATATGTAGGAGTATGTACACTAAGATAGTCAAAAATACCAAAAAGAAGAAGAATAAATAACAAGAGCAGTAGCGTTGTGATCTCATGATAAACTAATAGGTATTTACCTGCGCCAAATATAAATTTATCTTAATACTAAATCAAAGTTATTTTTAAAAAAAACCCTGTCCGACAGCTAAATTGTACGAGATATTTATTACTATCCTACGGAAGAGTGTTGGCTGTAACTGAATTTACTGAGCAATTTTATAATGGTTCCATTTTTTGCTTTCGAAGTAGGTATACCTATGGAACACTTAAGAGTTTTAGAATTAGGATAACGGTGACGCCCAGCATTTATTATCCTCCCTTCGCACGGCTTCTGTACGGACTTGTCAGATTAAAAAGCTCACGCTTAATGTTGTTTAACGAAAACTCCGTGTAATCTTCGAACCATTAATCAAGACACTGAAAGTGGCATTTGCTTAATTCTAAAAAAACATATTCACTGTGGAAAAGGAAAAGATTAAGCTTAAATCCTCTAGGATAACATTTTGGACAATCATTGTTACTGTTTAGCGGCCATTCACACAAACAAGCCGTGTCACCATTCTGACACAGTGACAAGGATAGAAAAAAAAACCGGACGGAGTTAACCATGTGAATGAACGCTTATACTGTGTAAAACGTAAATTTAAACTTTAGTTATGTTTTGAGTTGCCCATGTCTACGATACTTATTACTACTGACACAGTTGTCGGCTATTTAATTTAATTTAAGTATCTATTAATGCATTTAACTACTCCATGCGTTTAAATTCGCATTTATATAAACTGTTTATAAAAGTCATAGAAAACAGAATAGCTCCTACACTTCATTAATACACACCAACCTCCCGAACAAGCTGGTTTTCGCCCACATTTTTCTACTACAGACCATCTACATGCCGTTAATCAGCTAATTGAAAAGACACGAGAGTACAATACACCTCTATATACCCAGCCTCTGTCGATTTCTCCAAAGCAGTTGACAGTGTAACACACAATGCCGTGATGTCTGCCTCATAGTATCCTAGTACCGAGTTCAGACGATTCACAAGCAACTCCCATTATTCGGCAGTTAATTCGTTTAATGATAACCACAGTCTCGCGTCATTCTTTCGAAAGTTCTAAGGTAACGGAGCCAATTGATTTATTATGCACTCGTTTACGAGCGACGCATATACCAACAGTAATGGCCGCCACAGGAGGCAATAAAGACACGCGGAGTGGCCACTAAACGGCAGGCCTACTACCTGCCATCATGCTCTGCAAAATACAATCCTACTAATATTATAAACTAGCTGTGCCCCCCGACTTCGTCCGCGTAGTATTTAACGTAACAAAAAATTTCGGGATTATCGGGATAAAATGTATCCTATATGTTAATCCCGGTTATAAACTATCTGTTCCAAATTTCATCCAAATCTGTTCAGTGGTTTTTGCGTGAAAGAGTAACAAACATACATCCACACTCACAAACTATCACATTTATAATATTAGTAGGATGCGAAAGTTTGTGAGTGTGGATGTATGTTTGTTACTCTTGCACGCAAAATCTACTGAAAGGATTTGGATGAAATTTGGAACACAGATAGTTTAGAACCTGGATTAACACATAGAATACTTTACTTAAGTCTACGCGGACGAATTCGCGGGCAGAAACTAGTGCACCATAAACGGGAGTGGTCGGGATTTGTATAAAAGTTGGGTATTTAATTTTTGAAGCGATGCTTCTATATGGAAGTTAGGTGCGCCCGCCGCGCGGCCACTCTATCCGTGCTAAGCGTCAGTAGCGTTACACGACATATACCTTACCTATGTATAGGTAGTTCCTGTTCCTACGCTTTATACTATAAAGCTTCGCTTCTTTCGGGCGGCACTGATTTTTATTTTTTTGGAACTAACTTATCCTTTAAGCAGTCACCCGCGGCACTGCCTGTTCGGATTTCCAAGATTAAGTAGACTATTACGTAATTTCAGATTATAAGCTACCTGTAGGTATACAAAATTTTACTCAAATCGGCTAATCCGTTCTTGTACGACGACGGTAGAGCCAAGCTGTAGCAAAGCATTGCAAGCACCACTATTTAGCGCTTATCTACCACTATCTATACAAATAAATAAAATTGGAGTGTCTGTTTGTAATATTAAAATAACACCTTTTCACTTAATGCATATGAAAGTGCATGGGACCGCTTTTGACGGGACTTTCACTGGTAGATAGCTGTTGTTATAAGCAGTAACTTAGGCTTACTTTTATTTTATAAAAACATTTAAAAAAAAAAAACGGTCCTGTCGCACGGGCTTAGAACGCGGGAGCGGGCTTTTTTGTTAAGTTCAATTCCACGCGGACGAAGTCGCGGGCTCAGCTAGTATTCATATAAAGAAACACTTTTAATAATAAAATGATAGTAGAGATAGGAACAGTACAGTTCAGAATAAGCAAAATATGTCTGGTGTATTCTACGCGCGTGCCGGGTGAAGCCTTTAATTGACACGCTCCAACGACCGCCTCGGTACATTGTACCCCGACTAATTGCACGTAATCTTACGCAGGCGAATTCACTGAAATGATTCAATTATCTACTGCGAGGGCTGCGTGCGACTGACCTGCCGACTGCTGGCCATGGTTTAATGTTGACCCAATTACGTACATCTCGTCAAAATGTTACTATGGCCCCTGTAGAGTCGACCAAGTAACGCCCATAAAACAAATGCCTAACTAATTGGAAGAGATTTTGTACAGTGCTTGTTTCGTTGACCTACTTGCACAACACTAGTCCCAATATTATGCTTAGATAATGCTTATAGTACCTATTGACATGAAAAACTACATCTTTACACTATGGTTATAATTTGAAGCAAGTTTTAAAAAATATTAAAAAAGAAAATAAGAAGTAAGTGGACGGGACACGTTATTAACACGTTCCTAATGGCGGCACGTCTTTACTGATACAACCATGTTCTATCCTCATTTATGTTCTCATAAATGTTATAAATAAAGGTTTGGTTCCTACGTTTATAAAACGTTTTTTTTGTTTGAAATAATGTAATAAAATTTCAGAAAGATGATTTCGCGAGTTACGAGAGAACTACATGTAAATAAAATGAAAACGTAAGGGCTCGTAAAATCATAATATACTACATAATTTTATAATGTTGTAACTTTCATATATTTTCTTATGCTCGTTAAAATAATATTCCACATAATTTAAACATGGTTTTTATAAATGTGATCCTAATTAAATAAGGGCTAGTTAATTAATATTCATAAGTACTATGTCCATAAGCACTAAAATAGTCTCACAGTAATACCTACATGAGCCTCTGGTACAAAATTCCAGAAGACTGACGTCCTTCATAACTCTATATATTCCATTTTGTCAAAAACGAACGCCTCTCGGACTTTGATAAAAGAAGTAAAGGATACCGCATGCTAGTACACGTTGTATTCCACCAAAAAATACGCGTCATTCAAAATTCGCGCAGTCGCCCGCTAGTCTGCAATCGACCATTGACACAAGTCGCTTAACTAAGTGTCGTCGTATATTCCTCTATCTTTGCTTTTGCTCTGCTTTGGACAATATAAATGCTCTTTTCTCTCCTGAGATATAATATCCTTGGGAAATTCTTTATATCATTAATAAAATGTGTTATAAAAGGGCAGTAAGCGGTAGTAATTATTTAATTACCTGTGATAAGTCAGGCTTGGTGGCCGCTCTCACACCTCTGAACGCGGGGAGGTGTTCACCCGTGAGTCACTACAATCAGCTTATTAGAACAACTACATAAACCTTCCTAGGGATCTTTACCGTATGATTTACTGTGTTATGTCTGAGAATTTGGACGTTTTGCTGACACAAGAGTCACGATATCTACTGAGATTGATATGGTATGGTGTCAGCAAAACGTCAAAAGCGGAGCGTTTGAAACGTAATCGGGAGCGTTTGCTTTTCTATTACGATTTGAGTAGCTAGCGTGGTTAGGGCCCAGGTCTTGACGCACCGCCACAGCTGCAGAATTGTTGTTGTTTCACTTTAATTACTTAAGAACTTCTTGTGACATTTGATTCACGGGAATACCCGATCATTCAAAAGGCTTGCGTGGGATCATTATGGGTCTAGCAAGTCCAGACCCTTTGTGTAAACAAAGACACATTAAATTCACAATTAAAATGATACTAGATACTATTTAGGGGAAATAATCGATAATAAGCGGAACGAATTGAATTGAGTAATATGGTATAATTAATATCATTTAAATACCAGAACATATTGAGTAGTATAAACAGTTAACAATCTCACGACAAAACCCTTTTCAAGCAATTGAGTAAGATCTTTTGAACACCGCATGCCGCCTGCTCCTGCAGAACTTTCGCTTGTATCTTCTTCTCGTGTGAAGACCTTTTACCTTTTCGCTGGTCGACACCGCTTCCACTATGTTCAACCATTTCTGATCCAAGTCCTCCGGCGGCTTGTCGTTTACTAATATTATCGGCATCTGCAAGTGGTTCTCTGCTTCGGTCCTTACATTTTTCTCTCCCTTCAGTACCGTCGGTATCTCAGTCCATTTATTCGGGGTATCCTCTGGTGTGTTCATATTGCTGCTCTCTTTATTCGATAGGACAGATATTTCGTTATTGTTCTGCGTCACCTCCGATATCTGCAGCTCATTTTCGGTGGCTTCGGGGGTCGCAGCGTTCAAAGCTGCTTCGAGGTCCAAAAGGTGGAACTGAAATTTTAAAAACAAAACATTTAATACTAAACAAATAAAGTACTAACATATTTCAAAATAACAAATCTGTATGATCAGAAAATAAACTTTGAACATAAAACATTTTCTCATAAATATGGAATTATTTTAATAACTCCGAATAGTCTAGTCTCTATAAGCTCCGAGTCAGAACATATTATCAATAAAATTTTACATGTAATGTAATGTTTGTACCTTATTTTAAAGCCAACCCACAAACAGATCAACTAAATTATAACGATGAACATTCATTACAGAGTATTTTAGGGCAGACCGTGTACATTATTATTACTAGGTAGTGAACAAAATTTATTGTCGAAAAGCTAGTAGATAAACAGTGGCGAAGTCCGTTTATAACATTCGTATGGAGTACATAAGGATTTCCACATGTTCGAAGCCGCAATGGCATTGTTAAACTATTATGCGAAACGAATCCCATGTGGATCTCGGTCATTAGTGCCGGAAGTTGAACACGAAAATACAACAGACGTGTTTGGTTCTATGCGCTGTTATTAATAATTCCTGTAGCCTTCCTCTATCCTTCCTACTTCCTACATGTATAGACATGTTTAATTTATCTATATACACCATATACCATATATTTTGTATTCACCACACAAAAAAATATGGGTACTCAATCAGAATCCGATACTGATCCGAAAAATCATAAATAAAGAAAAAAAACAAATTATTGGTCAAATAAAACTACCATTTGCACATGCCTATAATCCATTCGATAGGTGATAGGTAATAGGTAGGTAGCTACTGCAGAAGTTCTATCCATCAATTTATGCATTTTTATGAAATGTATAACAACATGAATAACTTATTATTTTATAGTATTTTATAATGAAAACTATACGTATACACGGTTTAAATGAACTATAACTTCACTATAAATATATTATAGTGAATACAATTTATTGGTGTATTAAGTTTTTATTGATGACTAGCTGTGCCCCCCGACTTCGCCCGCGTAGTATTTAACGTAACAAAAATTTCGGGATTATCGGGATAAAAAGTATCCTATATGTTAATCCCGGTTATAAACTATCTGTGTTCCAAATTTCATCCAAATCCGTTCAGTAGTTTTTGCGTGAAGGAGTAACAAACATACATACATACATACATACATCCACACTCACAAACTTTCACATTTATAATATTAGTAGGATTCCTTTTAATATATTCTAAAACGCTGCTTTCTCTAAATAATTAGAATCGGAAAGTATTATCACTTAAACTTATGTGATAGAAAATGTTTTTTTTTTGCGACAAACCCTATCTTGCTCATTAACATTTACGTAAACGATTGTTTTACTTGCGTAAGTATTAAAATAGGTATTTTAGGAAAATATTTCAGCGGTCCAATAGTTCCCTTTAAATTCAATAGTTCTGGATTTAGGTGAACGTTTTATGAGTCGTTTAGTGAATACCGTTGGACCCGTAACTAATCGGAACCGATTAGCGCCGGTAATAAGCCGTCGTCTGGAGCTTAGCCAACATTATCACGATCCCGAATAGCCGTCTGGGAACCGTGTAGAATATATACAGTATATAGTATAGATATAATCCTACTAATATTATAAATGCGAAAGTTTGTGAGTGTGGACGTTTGTTACTCTTTCAGGCAAAAACTACTGAACGGATTTGGATGAAATTTGGAACACAGATAGTTTATAACCGGGATTTACACATAGGATACTTTTTATCCCGATAATCCCGAATTTTTTGTTAAGTTAAATATCACGCGGACGAAGTCGGTGGGCACAGCTAGTATACATATAAGTCCGAGTCCAAGTTCCAGTCACGTCCGTATCAATGGCGGTCTTTGGCTCCTGATTTATTCCGATACATCGCTACATCTGAGGTGTTAAACTTCGCCCACACGTGCTCGAATTCTAACGAGGCATTCAACGCTTCCTTTCTCCATGAAAATAAATGATACTACCTACTACAAGTTTGCGGTAAATTACATCGACTGCGCTGTATATAAGGTCTTATATTAAACTAGCTGAGCCCGCGACTTCGTCCGCGTGGAATTTAACTTAACGGGCCTTTTTGTTTCCGCCCGCTTTCTGAGCCCGCGCGACAGGACCTTTTTTTAAAATGTTGTTTTTCTAAAATAAAAGTATCCTAAGTTACTGCTTATAAAATCAGCTATCTACCAGTGAAAGTCCCATCAAAATTGGTCCAGCCGGTTCGGAGATACTCTTTGATTTCATGTGTTTTTATTTTTTTACGCGGAACCCTAATTGTTTTTCTAAAATTAAAGTAGCCTAAGTTACTCCTTAAAACATTAGCTATCTGCCAGTGAAAGTCTCGTCAAAATCGGTCCAGCCGTTTCGGAGTGTACCCGGAACAAACACACAGACTGACAGACAGACAGACAGACAGACAGACGGACAGACAGACAGACAGAATTTTTTTTTTTATCGCATTTTTGTTATACGTGTTGTATGTACTTTCATATGCATTTAGTGAAAAGGTGTTATTTTGATATTACAAATAGACACTCCAATTTTATTTATTTGTATAGATGTATAGATAAAAAAGTAACCTTGTATGGCGTCTCAGTGAATGCTCATGGTATGGAATGGTGTACCGGCCAACCTATCACATAAAAAAATCTCATGGTGAACATATTTTCTGTTGGTTGGTACAGCTGGTTGATAGCGAGTGATTTCATAAAGGTTCCGCTGTAGGAAAGTAACTAAATATATTCTTTTTTTAGTACAGACATCTTTAGTGTTTACTAAGGCGCTATGCAATATCGTGCATTATAAAAATAAGACCATATATAAACTCGATACCAAAACAACACTTACACACCAACTGTATGGTCCCAAAATTTATAAGCAGAGCTTGTACTATGGATACCGTACAATAGACTGGTTTCGATCCCAGTGAAGTGACACTCAGAACCGGGAAAATTACGAAAAGTAATTTTGCTGAGACTGATTAGGAATCCTATCTACGTTCCTACATAATGTATTATTACTAATATACCACAAACAGTTATTTTTCACAAACATCGTGAAAAGAAAATAAATAAGGGATCTTAACACAAACTTTTCGTAATGTACTCCCACTATATGATTCACTGAGATTGATGTTCACTCTTCAGTCAGATGGGGGCAAGACACCCGTAACATGTGTGCAGCATCCACGATTTATATGACGGGTACTTATAAATTATATTTTCATTAACAATACAGCGATGATATTATATAATCTATATATATATCACTCAAAGCTGACTGACTGACATAGTGATCTATCAACGCACAGACCAAACCACTGGACGGATCGGGCTGAAATTTAGCATGCAAGTAGATGTTATGACGTAGGCATCCGCTAAGAAAGGATTTTGATTAATTCTACCCCCAAGGGGATAAAATAGGGGATGAAAGTTTGTATGAAAATTTGTCAATTAAATTCCACGCGGACGAAGTCGCAGGCACAGCTAGTAGGTATATAATGTTCTTTCTTAATATAATTAGCTAGTGTGGTAGAATAGTATACAATTGTTTGTAAAAACATGAGTTTATGTATGCAAGATGGACAATGTAATACATAATCCCATCAAAAACAAAACTTGTAAAAAAACCAAGTCTCGCAACTCTGTTCTTCTACCGTAAAAAGTTGTGAGATCTATGTAATACCAAGTCAGTTACTATATTAAGTCCCCAATTAAGGGCCCTTCTGTCTTAAGTTATTTTAAGTAGGTAATTAGCTTACCTAAGAACATCTTATAGTGACAATATCAAAAGCGGAGCGTTTGAAACGTAATCGCGAGCGTTTGCTTTTCTATTACGATTTGAGTAGCTAGCGTGGTTAGGGCCCAGGTGATATACGGTGGCTTGACCGGAGTAGTACCACCCTCTCACAGAATATCGGCGTGACGGACGATGAGTGTGAGAGCTGGAAGCACTCCTCTCCCTTCCACGCCCTTTGTCCCATTCCCCATCGACTCGGCCACGTGCAAAAAATGCTTTTGAAATTGCAAGCGTCTCTAGACTACGGGAACTGCTTAACATAATGCTGGTCAAACACTTGTCTGCCGACTTACAAACTTACTAAGAAAATTACGCCAAACGCCAAGAATCTCTTTCAAATAATGATGAGGTACAGTGAGTGCGATGACTAACCATCACAGCCGGACATTATTTATGTGCGTCGGTATCTGGACTTTATGAAGTTAGAATTAGAAGCTAATTTATGCATAACAAAGCATTTTTCATACTCCTCCATAACACGCTTGTCTACTTCTAGTCAGTTAATGTAAGAATTTGCAATTTATTGGTAATTAGTTTCCACAAACAACAAAATCGCGCACTTGACTGTTGACCTAACCTCCGGGAGTTATTAAAATTTAATTTCCATAAATAGTACAGTGCGCAAATAAATAAACGTTCCGCATTGCGGCCCATCAATGTAACGTCTGCAAAATTTAACTATCGCCGTCCAAGTGTTCCTGTGTCTGACGTTGAGTGTTGATGTGCAAGATAATTACGGTTATAAACTGCAGATCGCTGCGAGCCGACATTCCACAGCTTAACTATTTAAAACATTCATGTGGTACAATACTTCTGTTTGGTGTTTATTTTGATTGTTTAAGCGCATTTTTTTTAAGTTTTACGTAAGACTACGGTACAACCAAAACATTGGCACGCATGACGCTGATGCGGGGCTTATCAAAATTTCCAAGCGGCTTTTGCTCTGAACAATTAGGGCCTGCAACACCACGTTTTTAAAACGCGCGTCGACCGACGGCGCGCATTTATCCTGGTGCGTTTTAAAAACTCGGTGTGCACATGCCCCGAGAAACTAGCCCTAATGCCAAAGAATTTGTAATAATAAGACATTAGAAGTGGTATTGACGTATTATTTCATACAAAACCAGTGTCGCCACTTCGCGCCGCTTTCGCACTGCGCAGACAGCAATTTATTTGACGTAGAGTAGTTTCGGGAATATAGCATACTATAAGCCTTTTTGTAAATTTAATTCGAACTATTTGGGATCAATTTTTATTGTTTACAGGCAGCAATTGTGATAATTTTTTTTTGCCGTTCTAAAATAAGTTACTCCTTATAACATCAGTTTCTGCCAGTCCAGCCATTCAACAGACGATTTTTTTAAAATAGCGTTATTTTATAAGTTCCTACATATGCATTTAATGAAAGCGTATTATTTTGATATTACAAACAGACATTCCAATTTAATTTATTTTATACATTAATTCGTTTAAAATATCAATAATCAATAACTAGGAGCTTAAGGCAATATTAAATACAGTAAAACCCGTTTAATACGATTTCACAGGGAACCAACCAAAAACGCGTCTTAAGCGAGAAAGCGTAATATGCGGGATACGGAAAATTAAAGCTACTATTATTATGTCTGTATTATGTTCTAATTTCGTATATGTATTAGGTAGGTATTAAATGAAACATTTATACATTACATTAAATACATAGTGTAATAATAATTACGTTATTTAAAGTAATCACTTATTTTGGTTTAAAGATTTTCAACAGGTGACAAGAGAGCTGGCTCTATCCTCGTTCAAAAAATCAGCCTATCCATAGAACGAGAAATGCAGCCAGCATTCTTGGCACCATCACACGTAGGCAGGGCTTATTTTAATGTAATTTTTAAAGTTTTTCTGTTCTAACATTTATAATAAACGAAGGTACAAAATAAATAACTAGATCTTTAATTTATTGAATTTCGTACGGTGCCACATTGTAATCAATGGAAGAATATCCAGGAAAACCCTGCAGTATTATGAGTTCACCTTCTTCTTCCAACACGATGTCAACCACTTGTGAGCCATATTGGCCACTAGAAAATACTGATACAAATAAATTACCTATACGTCGTCAGCATTGTGTCAACCTGGACTGGAAATTGACTTACTTGGAGCCGTTGAAAAATTATAATAGGATAATACAATTGACACTAATTCAGCCAATATTGCCTACCAGGTTAATAACGCAACGTTCGATAAGTTATATATATCTCAAAATATTTGAACAATGTCTCTACAAATCTATCACCACACTACAGATAAAGGTTTTTTTGAACCCGAGACTTGGTAGCCCGCAAGACGCGTGCTTAACCAATCGGCTATCACTGCTTTTCCAATCGGCTATCACTGCTTTTGTACTTACTAATAATTTTAAAATATTTGGAAATACCCAATTTCAGTTCGTTGCCTGCCAAGGACACACGCGCAGTCACAGCGGTAGGCAGTGCAGAGAGTGTAGACCAACTAGGAATGTTAAACGCTAAGAGTTGGTTTGTTTCGGAGAAATAGTAGTGGGCCATATTGGCGAGTTAGGTTATAAATACCCGAACATACTCTAAATAGCTAGTGATTGAATCAAATATAAAGTTATCGATTTGGTATCGATATTATGGTAATAAGTATGATATATGTTATAGCTAATTATATTCATAACCTGACGTACCAAAAATAGTTTATTTTCAAATTTTTATTTAAATGAGGAGATTGTAAAGTGTGTTTAAGTAAAGGTTTTAATGACGTATAGAATGTGGATTCGTGAGTGGATGTTATTGGTATAGTGTGCCCCGATGGCATACTATCTGTTGACAAAAAATATGCTCATGTCATAATTTAGCAAATAACAACATCGTAATTTATCTATTGAAATCCTACGTCTGTAGTGCGTAAATTCCACACATTAATCGTGAGTATGGCTGATTTAATCAAAAACCGTATTTTTGGCGTGGGATTTGAATTATCTTCTTTATTGTGGACTGAAAAAATCGACTATAATTTGTAGGAAACCAGTTCTCTTTGTCTGTCATTGTTATCATTTTTTCCTTGATATCTGAATTTGAAGGGAAACTAAAAATCATTACGTAAATAAGTATATAGTAAGAAGGTAACAGGGAGGGCATAAAATTAAAAAATCGCTTTTATTCAACACAGATGATACACTAGAAGATATTTATGGGCGGGAACAATAAAACCGTTCCCTTTTTAATTTTTTATTTAGTGGTCCTACTGCTTTAAGGCTGAGGAATTGGAACCAAGAGTTACAGCTAAATTTTTGTTTGATACGGACAATTCTTCTTTAAAATCAGCAGTAGCCACAGACTCACGGTTTAGGTGGGCAGTACTTGCAGTATCAGGATTTAAAGATCGGAGGTTTAAATTATGGTAAAATTTTACTGTTATGGGAAGCCGAATACTATAGAAGAAGTGGTTGAAGAAATCACTGCAAGATTTAAAGCAAATAAATAAACAAATATACGAAGTGAAGCCAAATAAACTGTTTAAAAAAGCTTTTTAATTGTTGGTGGCTTTTAATTACTAGTGGAAATTATATTAAATAAATAAAGTCAATATTTCTTACAAAAATATCGATACAATACAAACATTGTAACATCACTCACTCCCGTCTGATGTTGTCACAATGACACCGCCGTACTAGTCAAAATTCATACGCACAAGGATGTCGTAGGTTTCGCATTACATTGATTTTTACGGTTCGTCGCTATGCCGTACGTGTGATTACGCAAGCAGCAATGGAAATGGGGCTAGTGAGATCATAGTAAATATTGATATTCTTGTGGTAAGGTATACATGTTGGTTTAAATTAGCAAAAAACCTGATTATTACCATATATATCTACTTACCGATGAAATGTTATCCCTTTATTTGTATAATTGCAAGTTTCTGAAGAATTTCCGCAACAAAGGATGCTGCAACGCACCATTTTTACGACATGTGTCTCGTACAAGGTCTGGTGACGTACTGACATGATGTGTGTCCAAGTGGACATACAATTAGTGCCAAAATTACGCGGATATGCCACTTCTAATGACTTATTATTACAAATTCTTTGCCTAATGCAAAGGTATAAGTAGTTATAATACTGTACATTTTAGTTAACCAATATATTATGTGATTAAGTTTAAAAAACGGGTTTGTTACGAATTATGTACTATTTACCAAAAGATGGGAGAATAACCTCCCAACCTACCAAGTACATTAGGTATATAAGTAGGTATCTAACGGACACTAATATAGATGTTAGTAGGTTACTTACTAATACCGTACAGTAGGCCACAAACAGTTAGTAATCCATGTTATTAGAAAATGCAGCTACTGCAGGTGAAATAAAATTGTTCTGATTCTAGGCCAGGTCTAATTTGGTACTATTTTTAGCAGTAGACTAAACAAAGAAAGTTCCGTCTAACTAAGCACGCCTTATGGAGCTTTAACACAATCAAACCAAAACTTTTTGTTTTATATAAGTAACAATGTCCTTAAGCAATCGTAAGACCCTCATCAGCTATAGCCTGTAGATACTTACAATACAATATCAAAGGCATCGTAGGTTGCCGACCTGAAGGGAAACGCTATCCGACTCTCCCACTCATTCTACGAAAGGCGGCTGTAATAACGCTACTTTGTACGGATCTTCTGTGAAAAGGTCGTACTACTCCGGTTAATCCAGCCCGTAATTAAGCTGAAGATAATTAGGTAACAAATTGAATTCAATATTTTTCGTAGTCCGAACATTTCATTCTCGTAGGCTAAAAATATGATGATATTTTGTTTTAAGAAAATTCACTATAAAGACATACCAATGATTACAACACAACGAATACGGGTTAAATTTTCCAAGAGGAAAGCTACAGGATCTTATCTGGGGGTAATAAAACGAAATGTTTGTATAAATAAGTCGAACCACGTCGGCACCGGTCCGTCGACGAGTGATAACAATTCAATTTATTTACAGCGTATGAGAATCAACTGTTCTTGACTTTGGCTCGCACACTTTAATCTACGTTCACACCTCATTTTGTAAACACGCTTTTAATGCAGCATCAATCGCTTCGCGGCGCGGTGTTTACGCGCGGGTAAATGAGCCGCCGCCTGCCTGCGCCTCTGATTCAGTAAACGTTCACAGGCGAGTCTCTGCGTCCTGTAGTACAACTTTGATGTTGTTTTCTTAATTCAGAGACATTACGTCACCCGGTTTGAATCCGGCGCTTCGCTCTCAATAACTTTCATTACCGGTCGGGACTCGTCGAGGGTCAAACCTCGACGTCATTATTGGTCACCATTGTCGATCCTGGCTTACAGGAGTTACAGTGGTGGGAGTGTGTGGCGGGACTAGTCCCATTAAAGATACCGGTCGCCAACAAAACCTAAACCAGTGATGCGGCGGTCTGTACCTACACATAACTTCTTTTGTACCCGGCCCACGTCAATAATGCATTATGTTTAACGAAATATACAAAAATCTTCACAAAGGAAGTTTGTTGCACTGTATATAAATGTTTGATTATTCACGCTGCTATCTTAGTAAATTTTTACTTCCTTGTATCGACATCTATCGGGATGGATCGTCTCGATTCAATGATGGGCAACCAACAAAATGTAAGTCTTACGAAATTATAATGATTGCGAATTTATGAAGTACACAAAAGCATCTAATGTCCCTTGGGCACCTAAGGCTGCAAAGGGACATTAAGATGAGATTGAGATTCGTTTAATTCAGACTCACTTATGACCGGAAGTTATTAGTTATTCTAAAAGAAAATAAGTAAGAGCGATGTAATCATTATTATCCCCTTGTATTATTAAACGTGGATTAGCGGGCGAATAGGTACACACTTTCTGTCATTAGTAATTTGACATTCTATAGAAGAGCACAAAGTATGGTGTAACTACACAACCACTAATCCACACTTATTAAT
This sequence comes from Notodonta ziczac, assembly GCA_918843915.1. Classification (NCBI taxonomy): domain Eukaryota; kingdom Metazoa; phylum Arthropoda; class Insecta; order Lepidoptera; family Notodontidae; genus Notodonta; species Notodonta ziczac. Next base: position 8,928,281 of record OU974043.1, on the reverse strand, counting down.
AAGGAAGGTGTTTCATTGCAGAACGAGTATTTCAACACAGTGAACATTACCTGCTTGAAAACAAAGCTATGGTACGAACATTTGTACACACCGGACGAGCTGCGTCCGGTCGAAATGCGTCTAACCCTCGAAAATACTAGGATTTGTTTCCCTAAACCTTTGTTACAACACCCGCCACTTATTCCCCAGTGGGGTGTTGCCCACATGACGTGCAAACACGTTGAGTAATGTTTCGGGAGTGGTGTGCCGCCGCTCGGCCATATTTCCCACTTTCGTGAACGTGTCGCCGGGTTGCTACCCAGTTGTAAGCCAAGAGATTTCGGATACACTGCATCACGGCGGTGACGTCACGATCTGATGTGACGTAACACGGTGTCGTGTTAGCGTTGTGTCACGTAGTAAAGTGGTGTTGTTGATAGGTGTATCAGGGGAGCTTAGTTCGAGACTTCATCTTGCAATATTTGCAGTGTGCAAAAAAAAACGACTACAAAAATGATTTTTTCATTACTCATACTCTGAAAGTAGGTCTGAAGTTGCCTGAGAAGCGGGTTGAAAGTAATACTTTGCAGGCCCGGGAGTTTCGCTTTCAACAGACAGCTGTCAAATTATAAAAAAAAAAACTAGTTTCATTTTCACATTTCTATGGAACCATGTTCAAACTTTTTCTACAGTCACTCAATTACAGCACGATTTAAAATTGAAATAACATAAAGTTAAGTATTAATTCAAGAATATATATTTTTAAATGACTTAATTATAATTTAGTTTCAACAATTTCTTTAAAATAACATAGATTTGGGCAAAATATTCAAAGATGAAAATGAAAAATAATGGCTAAATAATGAAGTTGGCCAGGCAACGAAAAAAAAACAAAATAGGCGGCAATCCGATTTTTTTTTTCGATTTGTAGAGTATTGTTTATACTTCCTTGTATTATTTCTTTAGCCAATTCCTGTTTTTATTTTTATTTTCCTTGTATTCGTAATGAAAAGCACAGTGTTTACCTCGGGTGAAAGACTTATTTTGTCCCTCGAACTATTAGCGCCCTCGCTACGCTCGGGCGCCAAACCCCGTCTCGGGACAAAATAAGTAACTTTCACCACTCATGTAACAATGTACTATTGTATTTCTTAGTGTAACTTTTAGTAACTTTTACTAAACGATTTGTAATAACAGCAAGTCATTAATGCAAGGCATTACATAAAGCCTTTCCTGCAACTACAAAATGTTAAGTAAAACATATTAAAAATAATAGGTACTAATGCGTATTTTTTCAGTGCCACCTGTCGTAAATGAACTTGAAATATTTTTCGGGGTTTCAGGGAGTCAAATCAGTAGCTCAAAATGCCAATGAAACTTCTCTTGTTAATGCAAAACTTATCGCTATAATAATCTTTAAACTAAAGTTTAGAAACCGACTCCCTTTAATTAAACTGATAAAATCATAATTAATAAAGTTTGTTATATTACCGTTACATCATAACTAAGCTACAACAAAGCTATTTGGTTAGAAATTTCAAAATCATTTGTATTTAGGTAAGCCTATCATTCAGTATATATCAGTGAGCTGCCTGACTGTGAAATATAAGTTAGGGTGACCGTCTACTTGAGCTGGGCAGGTTGGCTGGCCTAACTGGTCCGCTCCATTTTCCTCAGCTCATTAAAATGAAGCGATCCTATTGGTCGAATCGAGCGAGCCAGCTTAACCCAGTCAACCCACCTAGCACAAGTCAAGGGTTACCATTGTTAATCTATACATACACATACATACATATAAATAAAATAGGAGTGTCTGTTTGTAATATCAAAATAACACCTTTTCACTAAATACATATGAAAGTACATACGACACCTATAACAAAAACGCGATTTAAAAATTTTATGTCTGTCTGTCTGTCTGTCTGGCTGTGTGTTTGTTCCGGGTAATCACCGAAACGGCTGAACCGATTTTGACGGGACTTTCACTGGCAGATAGCTGTTGTTAAGCAGTAAATTATGCTACTTTTACGTTAGAAAAAAAAAAAAATGGGTCATGTCGCGCGGGCTTAGAACGCGGGAGCGGGCTTTTTTGCACGCGGACGAAGTCGCGGGCTCAGCTAGTACAGAATAATTCGCGATTGTATTGTCGTGGTTACCGTGCAAGGGCACTGGGGAAACCGTCTCCCAACCCTTGCTACGTCTATATCCTTGGCCGTTTCCTCTCAACACCCGAGAAATAACATTAAAATTCATCCTACTTCCTACTAATATTATAAATGCGAAAGTTTGTGAGTGTGGATGTATGTTTGTACTCTTTCTCACAAAAACTACTGAACGGATTTGGATGAAATTTGGAACAAAGATAGTTTATAACCAGGTTTAACACATAGGATACTTTTTATCCCGATAATTCGATTTTTTTTACGTTAAATACTACGCGGACGAAGTCGGTGGGCACAGCTAAAGCAGGGTCGCTGAGTTCGAAGAATTTCGTACAATTACCTGTTATTACCTGTCTCTGTCACTCCCGCGTAAATCTAATACGTCTCGCTCACACAGTTGTCGTGAGCTGCGTGTGACCGGTAACTGTGTGAGCGAGACGGGTAATAACAGGTCATTGTACGAAATTCTTCGTGCTCAGCGACCCTGCTTTAGTTAGATATTCAATTTAGTGAATTTAGGTACTGTATATTTACCCTGTGTTTATCCCTGGATGCGGTGTACAGGACCCAGGCGACGTACACGAACATGATGAGGGCCGGCACCACGAGGCTGGCCACGACCGGGATACGCCGGACCCACGCGTGGTACAACGCTAGCAGGAACAACGAGATGCCCACGAGGATCGCTATGTACCGCCCGGTGCGCCGGCGCTCCTCCTGAAACACATAACAAACCTATCATAAGGAGGTAAGTACACCATATATTATCGAACTAGCTGTGCCCGCGACTTCGTCCGCGTCGTATTTGATTGACAAAGTTTCATACAAACTTTCATCCCCTATTTTATCCCTTTGGGGGTAGAATTAATCAAAATCCTTTCTTAGCGGATGCCTACGTCATAACATCTACCTGCATGCCAAATTTCAGCCCGATCCGTCCAGTGGTTTGGGCGGTGCGTTGATAGATCACTATGTCAGTCAGTCAGTCAGTCAATCAGTCAGTCAGTCACCTTTGAGTTATATATATTTAGACGTGCAGTGGTTCTAGCGTGGGCCGGTCGACCCACTGCACCGGTGGCTGCTGGTTCGATTCCCGCCCGAGTAAATTCGAAAATGCCCTTTTCGTAATTTGCCCGGGTCAGGGTGTCCCCGGGATATTACGGTGAAGACAAACATCATTAGGAGCCATAGTTATTCATATCCGATACCTTAATGTATAACTCTATATTGAAAATTTAAAAACCCCCGATGCGATGACCTGTTCATCAAATGTATAATTTACCTAGTTCTTCCAAATAATGATGTTAGCGCGATTTGCGTAGCTCCCGTAGCTCAGTATCCATAGCTCATCTCGCAAATTCATCTGGTACAACTAGTTTCGATGCCAGATTATGAAAGCACCATTAAATCATTTGTTTTGGCTTCCTCATTTATAATCTAAGATGTACAATAATCAACAGAAAATCTGTGTAAAAGTATGAGACGTTATGTTGTTATGACATTATAATAATTGACATTAGAATAGACAACGAATCTAAATATTGATGTCACGGAGGTTTTATTCCTAGTAAAATATTATCAATTATGATTCAATTTGATGTAATAACTCTGGTTGAGGTAGACGGGAGCAGCCTAGGGGAAGAATTTTCAATAACGCTAAAATTATTTTAAATTAGATTCGTTTTTTATATTCTTTGTCAATGGCGGAGCAACACCCTCTAGAATTATTATAGCGTAATATTCCATGACCATTAACAAACCAAACAAAATTTGACGCATGCGCGTATCCATCATTTGAAACGTGACTTATGGAACGTCTTTAGTTCATACACAAATCTCAATAAAATTGATAAATATTCATTTTTTTCAGAATCAGGGAAACTTTTCAAATTTATAATATTGTAAAAAGCCAGTTCAGACTATTACGATCATTTAAAAATATAATAAATCTAAATCCAATCATCTCAAATTTCGACTGGATTCGAGCCGAGGAAATTGGTTTTGGCCGTGAATGTGGCTTTTTTAACCTACAAAAGAGCTGATGATCTTCAAACGGCTGAACCGATTTTCATGAAAAGAACACTCTCGATCAGAATACCTATCTAACAAAAGGAACAAAATTGAGATCGGTTCATCAGCTTGGGCGCTACGTTGCCACAGACAGACACACAGATCCACAGATACACAGATACACACATACACAGATACACATGTTAAACTTATAACACCCCTTGTTTTTCGTCGGGGGTTAAAAAGTAGTTAATAACAGCGAACATAAATATCACTGGAAATTTTGAAATGGCGGAATAACAATGATGATTTCATTGTACCGTCCGTCATGAGGCAGTTCTGATAATAGATCTAAAACCATAACAGAATCAATTTCGAATTAGAAATGTAGTTATAATTTTGTGGGTAAAAATAAGTTCAATCAGAACGTAATGATTCTAAGAACTGAAATTTTAATTGGAATTTCAAAAGCTTGTCGTCGCGTCCGCTATTCCTAACCTTGTCAACTGGACTAATAAATTGAAAAGGTCACTTATCTGCTTGTGACACATTATAAACTAGGTGTAAGCAATAATAATGACAGGTATGAATAAAAAAAAGTCAGAGAGGAAGCGTCTTCTAAAAAAGATTTGTCTTTATCCTAAATAAATCGATTAGCTTTTCTAAAATCCACTGAAGGAAATCCCACTGGGAAAACTTGTAAACGAAATCATGTTAAATCACCCTTCGATAAAGAAAAAAATACATCAGCTTTTTCTCGCCGAGAGAAAGATTGGCCCCTAAATTAGATCGTCAAAAAGGCAATTTGTTGCGTCAGAAGCATCAGAGGCCCGATCTATAGTTGGCGCGTAACAGTGTTAGGGGGTGATTGGATTAAGAGCGATCCCTGGACACCTGTCGCTGTCGCTGGAGTATCAACCAGTCAATCAATATGGCCGATTCAATCACGACGCAGCCATTGAGATTGAGAGACCCACTCTAGTTCCACTTGCACCCATAAAATCTTATCTATTCTAGATGGTCCTTGTATTTTTAGTTTTAAATACATTTTATTTAAATAGTATGTTAAGTATCACAACTACTTATAAACTAAATTAAAGTAAAATATAAATGCAACAATTAAATTATACCTATAATAATACAAAAGTGCCTCCACATCGTCGTCCATGCCAAAAGTGCCTTGAATAGCGAAGCTTTTCGTTGCGCGAAAAACAAACCAGCCCGCCGGTCATAAATAATATATAAATAAATAATAACATATCATCATCATCTTCATCCGCCTATATCAGTCCACTGCTGGACATAGGCCTCCCCTTATGAGCGCCATAGCGCCCTGACTTCGGCTTAAATATAAGTAAAGGTATATTATAGGTCATATTTCAGTATTAAATAAATAACCATGGTTTGAACCATTCGACTCTATCACGACAGAGATGGCACTACACCTAAATTAAACCATGTGTTTTGGAGAATGAATACGATCTCGGTTTCAACTCCTGACGTAATACAACATCAAAGGAGTCAATTGTTGGTTAATGTTTATTATATTGCCTTGTTATTTTCCATGCCGAAGTAAAACATAATGTTGCAGCTGCTTTTCTTTTCGCCTCAGTTGTAAAAGTCAGGGCATGGTGTATTTCAATTTAATAGTGTATTTTCCACTTGTATTTGCACTTAGATAATCTTGAAAGGAATTTGAAATACACAATGTAAGTTCAGTGGCTTCAACGCAATTGTAAACTTATCCATCGTATAGAAATACATAATTGTCAAATTTGAGTGTCTTTTAAAAGACTCAAATTTTAATAATAATTTAGCCCTTTTGACGTCTCACTCGTGGACAGCCCCAATGCAGGCTTCCTCACGATGTTTTCCTTCACGAAAGCATGTGAAAATCGTACAGAAATTATAATTAGCTCATAGATTTTGAAAAACCCAGGACTGACTCACACGAGTCAGGGTCTGAATCCAGGACCTGGTGCCCGCAAGACCAGTGCTTAATCAAGCGGCTATCACTGCTGAAATTTTAATAAATTAGAAATATCCAATTGATGGGTATTCAGTGCTAGAGGAAGAAGGACTATTCTAATCTACAACTACTTATAACCCAAATGCGGGATCGTAGGACGGGTGAGAATGTGCACCACTGCAAATATATACCTATATTATAACCAGGCGAAAAATTAAACTTTTATGACATTCTATCTACGAAGACTGAATGTAAACTGAATTTTTCTATAGCATAGCACAGCCAAGTGGATGGTCGCCCTAATAGGTGTACTTAGGTAGCGCACGAACTATGCTCATAGAGTTATGTCACCTCATTCTGCAAATCTAATTTTGGTCGCGATGGCTTTGATTATTTTGGCTATTGATTGCACTAGACGGGACACTTTTAGATACGTACGAACGGATATCTTACATTATAAATAACTATAATGTCGTTTTACAGTCTGCGGCCTTTATAATAATCATTGTATCAAAATTAAAATTAGATGTAGGCCAATTAATAAGGGGATATTTGCATTGACGACCGCTTGGCGCACATGGCGGTTGCGGGTTCGATTCTCGCTGGGGTAAATGTCGGAAATTATCTTTTCGTAACTTGTCCTGATCTGGGTGTTACTGGGATCGCTCCCAATCCATTGTACGGTACCGATAGTGCAAGCGTTACTTAGTTTGGAAGCATAAAGTTGGTGTGTCGGTCTGACAGTGTTTATTATTATTTATTATTAAACAATAAACCGGGCTTCGACAACACTCTGTGTATTTTTACGTTGGACAGCCATGGTGAAATATGCCTACAGACACGCGGAAGCAACAATTTTAGATTGATAAACGCCACGTTCTTCAGAAAAACAGTACTTACCGAAAACATTGTTTAAAGGAAAGCTCCCAAGAGCAATCTTAATGTAAACACAATAACAGTAGAGGCACTTATAAGTTTCGAAGAAGCTACTTTAAGTTTAGAAGGCTGGAAATTCGCAAAGTTTTGATAATCGGTGTTTAAATATTTGACGCTGGATATTGCCAGAGACTGTAAGACTACAAACGATCCCCAGGGTTATTTATATTCCCTGCTTTTCAGTAACTTTCAGTATAATTATAAGGCTTTTAAACATGAATATTGGATATATTTCGCGTTATTTTTGGTAGTCCTCGTCAGACTATTTTAATATGCTTTTTATTTGAATATCTCTGCAAGAAATATCATAACGCCTGTATAGAATATCCATACTTAAGGTGAAGGCGCCTGTCTAGCCCGCGAAATTCAAAATTTTCGAGTATTTTTATAGTTTATCCAAAATCTGAAAACATTTAAGACAATATTTTGTGATTTGCGACACAGTATGCAGTGCGTTTATTAATACATTTATTTTACTCTAAATATTATCACGGTGGATATGATACTAGTTAATCACTAAATATACAAAAATTGCCAGATTATCTGGATAGCTGTCGTTCTTGAAATGTTTTAGAGTAAGTTGGATATATTAACAAATGCACTGCACGCGGTCTTTGTCGCGAATTACAAAATGCGCCTTTTATTATTGTCAGATTTTGAAAAATTTCTAAAAAACCTCCAAAAATTTGAACTTCTCGGGCTAGATGGGCGCTTTAGCCATAACATTTCTTAGTAATTAGCGGGATTTTATAAAAAAAATATATAACCTACCTTAATGATTGACTCAGGTGACTTTTCCACTTTAGTTGAACTTTTGACATCGTTGTTCAGCTTAAGGTTCATTGTGTCGTCGTTTCTAAAACACAAACAAACCGCCAATTAGTTTGAACACCAGCTAACAGCGATACCTATGATTGGCTCAAATGTTCGTGTTAAAGTTGAATACGCACCGGTCACTCATAAACACAAAATACAGGGTGTGGGACCCCGCTGCGGTGGCACAGTGTTATCGGCGCGGGCCAACGTTAAACGGTTAAACGGTGCGTGTGCGCGTATTATCTCAGACAGGGGCGCGACTGTACTGCAGACGGGATTAACGCCGCTGCATAACGATTTTACGCTTTGTTTGATCCGGCCGTTAAAAGCCGAGCGAATCCTTGTACGCAGTCCATCACCCGGACAGCTGTAGTTCGCCAAACACGCATAATCGACTCCCGAACCAGTAACAATGCTGTGATTAATCATTGAGAGCGTAAATATCAGCATCTGATAGTTTCCAGATCCCAATTTTACGGTTGCTCCAACCGCACGCTGCCTATAAAAGAATTTCGCTTAAAACGTGAATTTGCGAGTATTTTCAGCTCATATCCAACACTTGAGTAGGTCGTCGTTTCGTGGGCTGTTAAATGAATAGGCTATTAACTGTATAAAGCAATGCTCTTTTTATATAGCTTACGTTTTTAGCGGATGTAGTGCGGTGGATACCCTCAGCTATGTCGGTAGGTAAGTTGTTCATCGCCCGCTCTGAAATCTAATTTAGTACAAGGTGTGCACAAAAATAATAACTGTTCCAATATAAAAATGCACTCTCCCGTTAATCGATTTGTCGGAGGTAGAAGAATTGATCAAAGCATTAAACGGAGAGTTGAGTAAGATACTTAGAAAACACATTAATATCTATACAAATAAATAAAATTGGAGTGTCTGTTTGTAATATCAAAATAACACCTTTTCACTAAATGCATATGAAAGTGCATACGACACCTATAGCAAAAACGTGATTTAAACATTTTTTGTCTGTCTGTCTGTGTATTTGTTCCGGGTAATCTCCGAAACGGCTGGACCGATATTGACGGGACTTTCACTGGCAGATAGCTGATGTTATAAGGAGTAACTTCGAATACTTTTATTTTAGGAAAAAAAAAAAAAAAATGGGTCCTGCCGCGCGGGCTCAGAACGCGGGAGCGAGCGTTTTTGTTAAGTTAAATTCCACGCGGACGAAGTCGCGGGCTCAGCTAGTTTCCTATACGAACGTTGGCAAAGAAAGTTTAAAACCTGGCTGATGTTAACATAGCCTAGAGATGCTTGCAATATCAAAGGTTCGCAAGGGAGTGGGAAAGAGCAGAAGAAGTAACCCCCCCCCGTTTAGTTTCCGGCACGTGTATGAGGTTTATTCGATTGGCAACAACACGGCTCTAACACCGAACCTACAGGTACTAGTTTGAGGACACACATACATGTCGTTCTCCTGATAAAATATAGGTACTGTAAGGTCCATGTCGGCGCACTGGCCACTAGCGATAGGCGTTCCTGGCCGACGAGAAAATAATAAATTTAAGAAAACATTCTTGTTTTGAAATTGAAAGAACTGCGGTGCGCTGGCAGTGACAACCGGGGAACCGATGTAATAAGACGTATTTTTAAAAATAATAAAAATAGAAAATATAAGTAATTAAAGTTATACATAAAGAATTAATGATTTTATTAATACACGGTAAACCCTATGAAGAGTTGTCACAGTACCTATATGCCTAATATTGGGTACCTACCTATAAAAGTTGTTTTATGAGCTGCTGGCATATACTATGCCCGTTCTAAATGTAAAAGCTCCGTATCTTCATCAAAAGCACGCACATTAAATACATCATCATAAATTCGTCGTGTTCTTAGTTAACGTTAATTGGGACATCAATCAACCCCTACGCGAAAGACGAGGGAAGTCAGAGTGAGTGACGGCGGCTCGGCGCCTACGCACTCGCTATTCGCATTAACATGTTGTGGGCCTCATTGAAATTATCGCCATTGATACCGGTGCGAGCTTGTAAATCTATCTATATATATAACTCAAAGGTGACTGACTGACTGACTGACAGACTGACTCACATAGTGATCTATCAACGCACAGCCCAAACCACTGGACGGATCGGGCTGAAATTTGGCATGCAGGTAGATGTTATGACGTAGGCATCCGCTAAGAAAGGATTTTGATTAATTCTACCCCCAAGAGGATAAAATAGGGGATGAAAGTTTGTATGAAACTTTGTCAATTTTAAACCGAGCGGGCTGAGACCTAGGATGCTCCTATGACGTTGACATCCCATAAGAAAGGATCAAAATTCCACGCGGACGATATCGCGGGCTCAGCTAGTTGGTAATATACTTTTCATTGCTCATACTCTGAAAGTAGGTCTGAAGTTGCCTGAGGAGCGGGTTGAAAGTAATACTTTTCCGGCCCGGGAGAATCGCTTTCAACTGACAGCTGTCAAATTATTTAAAAAAAACTAGTTCCATTTTCACATTTCTATGGAACCATGTTCAAACTTTTTCTACAGTCACTCAATTACAGCACGATGTAAAATTGAAATAACATAAAGTTAAGTATTCATTAAATAATATATATTTTTAAATGACTTAATTATAATTCAGTTTCAACAATTTCTTTAAAATAACATAGATTTGGGCAAATTTAATGACGAAAATGAAAAATAATGGCTAAATAATGAAGTTGGCCGGCCAACGACAAAAAAACAAAATAGGCGGCATTCCGATCTTTATTTTTTTTTCGAGTTGTAGAGTATTGAAATAAAACTATTTTTACGGATTATATCGCGTTTATTTTTACTTTTTATGTTCCCGACGTTTCGGTTGCTTTACAGCAACCGCGGACACGGGGGGACTGAGGTGTTAGACGTCCTGATGTCATAGTTAAAAACTGGGTACCCTCAAAATTTAGTTGGTGTTTGCGGTCCGATCCACGCAGAAAGTGCTCACTGTGTCTCGAAAAAGTAAAAATAAACGCGATATAATCCGTAAAAATAGTTTTATTTCAATGTGTAGTATTCGCGTAAATATAAGAAATCAATTTATAGAGTATTGTTCATACTTCCTTGTAGTATTTCTTTAGCCAATTCCTGTTTTTATTTTTACTTTCCTTGTATTCGTAATGAAAAGCACAGTGTTTACCTCGGGTGAAAGACTTATTTTGTCCCTCGAACTATTAGCGCCCTCGCTACGCTCGGGCGCCAAACCCCGTCTCGGGACTAAATAAGTCACTTTCACCACTCGTGTAACAATGTACTATTACTCTAAATATTATCACGGTGGATATGATACTAGTTAATCACTAAATATACAAAAATTGCCAGATTATCTGGATAGCTGTCGTTCTTGAAATGTTTTAGAGTAAGTTGGATATATTAATAAATGCACTGCACACGGTCTTTGTCGCGAATTACAAAATGTGCCTTTTATTATTGTCAGATTTTGAAATAAATCTAAGAAACCTCAAAAAATCTGAACTTCGCGGGCTAGATGGGCGCTTTAGCCTTAAAAGAAAAAAATGGCTCTACCTACGACTTTTACACCCACTTGCTTTATATGTATTATTTTATCTTTATATTAAACAAACAAAAGTAGGCCTACTTAAGTATTGATGAGTTACGTTACTTTAATTACGTTAAGGATCAGGGGATTTAGAAATATTTCCCAATAACGGCTTACCTATGTCAAGTGCCTAATAGTTATCAGAACTTTTAAAATTATGAAAAGCATTATGTAACCGTCGTGACTTCATTTAAAAGCAGCCATGTCACGTATAATACACGCGTTATACTCTAATGAAATCCTCACCCCGACATTAAAGTAAATGACGTGAAACAGAAACACGCCGTTAAACAGAGAACGCTTTGAAAAGTTTTCCATTACTTACTGTTATTGTCGCGCGCGGGGTAAGTTTGATATTTATATAGGTACCCGTTGTTACGAATCGTTTTAACAAAGGAAACAGTTTTCCTGCCCAGTGGCGTTATTTCGCTACAGTCAATGATTGATAGTATACAGAGGGTCTGAACGACGAGAGCTTGATAAAATACAACCCATTAATTAAAAGTTATAGCCTCACTGAGAATTAAAATACGATACCAAATGATATTTTTGTAGTTCCTAGTATTACATATTTGTTCGTATCAAAAATGTATGCCACGCGTCGTCTTTATAAATGCTATAATTACAAACTTTTAGTAAAAAGGGATAGGTACTAGGAACTACAAACTCATTTGCTGTCTTTTTTTTTCTCAGTGCTCATCCTTCTACTGCGTTATGGTATCTGTATTCTGTTGTTCTCTTTTTGAAACAGCAGACAATAGAGATTGCAACACAAAACGGTGTAAATGTTGAGTCAATGCAAATATTTGGTTACTTGTCGTGTATGTTTCCCACAAATAACTACAGTCTACCCTGTTAAAACCGACTGGTCTAATAAATAATTATAATATAGGTCAGTGGGTCTTATGTTATTTTTCCAGACGCGCGGTTTCTGGTGAAGCTTTAGATTTTATCCAATAGGTAGCCCGGCTAGTATTATTTCTATCGCCATAACAAAAAGTAGGTCTCAACGATCTTAACATTCCAAAACATGAATTTTGTTTTATTTTCGCGCTGCTTTTGTAGATATAATTTAGCAGAAATTTTAGGAATTTATTAGGTAGGTACTTACTTAATTTCGGTGTTGCTACATACAAAAAAACCTAATCATGAGTGTTTACATTATTGTGAGTTGGTAAATACCTACATATTCCACATTTCAGCTGCTATCGAGACTAGTCATATTTCAAAGAAGCCACTAATTAGCTAGCCTAAAATACCTACATAAGGTATTTATCAGAAATAGGACGGGTTGATATTAGAAATAAAATGAAACCACGAAACTGAAATCACGGCAGACAGGTAAAGAAGTCCCGTCTTTCTAGCCAAGTTTTCACATCTGGGGTCAAGTCTGTTAACCGTTCTAATACATACCTCGAATTGCACTCGCTGGAACTCTCAAATCGAAATATCACAATATTCAAATTAAAATTCAAAACGTTTATTTTGTTTAGGCCTACGGGGGCACTTACAAATTATCAATTTTATTTTTCTAATATCTACAACCGGATCGGAACGCGACCTTGACTGAGAAGATCCGGCAAGAAACTCAGCGGGCTTATCTTTTAACATTTTGTTATAAGTATATCATTTTTTATCGCCAGTTGCTTATATATGTAATAATTAAGTAGTATAAATATAATACCTTGGTTTTATATTACATATTATGTTTTGACATGAAAATACGTCAGCTTTGACATTTATGAGCGAGCCGTAACATTCCAAGTCCGCTTACGACTGCTTCTCAAATAGCTTGAGTCAAGTCGAGTCGAGAATGTGATCCGTTTTCCCTCTGTCCGCGTGTGGTTTTTTTATGGCGCTCCGGCCAATATTTTGAAAAAAAAAAACAGTGCGTTGAACCGGGTCACCGTGGCACGGTGCCCGCGCCGCCGCCGGGCCCTGCCAACGATGTGGCACCATAACTCTCGGGAGCCGCGTGCCAACTCTACGCACTGCCTGACTGCAGACAATGCCCGCCGGTCATTCATAGTACATAGTAGTTTTATGATACGCAATGTGTTCACTCGTATCCAGAATATTTTATCTGATCTGACTCTGATTTATTTTTTCCTTACATCGATCTGTAACTACCTTTTTTTTTTTTTTTTTTTTTTTTTCGTTGGAAAACCCTTTATGGGTCCCCTCCCAACTCGGGGGAGTCGAGAGGGGTATGTGGGAGTCCCCGAAGGTATACCCACTAAAAACCAACGGTGTACCACCCTCCACCATGCAGAGGGGCGCCCCGGGACCATGGGAAATGCTCCGAGACGCCCCGGCGGACGGCCCGGCAATGACTTGCCGGGCCACAGGCGCTAAAAGGGGGACGACCTGGTACCACCCCAGTCATCCCCCAGACGGCCGAAATCGTGCAATAGGTAGTAGGTCCCCCGACCCACCACCTGATTTCGGCTAGTGGGGAGGAAGAAGGCGATCGTAGCGCCTCCTTCTCCTCCCCACACGTCTGCGCCGGAGCGGATCTGCCAGGGGGTCTTCCTCCCTGGCCCGCTCCGCGGCCTCCTTCCGCGATATCACGTCCTCGCAGAAAGAGGCCATCGCCTCCCAGGCCCCCTCACTGTCGAGCATAGACAGAACTATGCTCGGCAGTGAGAGGTCCCTTCCGACCGCCGCAACCAGAATGCGGCGCTGGTCGACCCACGCAACACACTCTTCCAGGGTGTGTTGCGCGGTGTCTTCCGCCGCGCCACACTCATGGCACGCGGCGGTGGGCTCCCTCCTGGCTATTCGGTGCAGGTACCGACCAAAACACCCATGTCCTGTCAGCACCTGCACCAGCCTAAACGTCAGGGAGCCCCGAGGCCTCCCCACCCACCTCTCGAGGACCGGACGGACTGCGTCTATGGTGCGAAGACCATAGAGGGAGTCCGCCAGGTCCTCCGCCCATCGCCGCAGCGACTCCTGCTGCGCCCGACGTCTGGCGTCCACTACCTCCTCAAACGTCGGGCGCTGACCGTCACCGCGTCTCGCCGCCTTGAGCTGATAGACGGCGGCGAGAACCCGGGCCTCCAACTCGAACGGGGGGCTGCCCGCGAGCACGCAGGCCGCCCCCCCGGATACCGTTCGGTACCCCCGGATCACCCTCAGTGCCACCGTCCGCTGCGCCCTGCGCAGCAGACGGACATTGGTGGCACTGAGGGCATCCACCCACACCGGGGCCCCGTAGAGGGCCATGCTTCGGACCACCCCCGCATACAGCCGGCGGCAGGTGGTCCCTGGCCCCCCCGAGTTCGGCAGCAGCCTTCCTAGCGCTGCTGCCGCCCCCACGAGCTTGGGGACCAGTCCGTGGAAATGGCCCCCAAAGCTCCACCGCCCGTCCAGGCGGAGACCCAGGTATTTCATTTGGGTCCCCACCCGGACCCTCACCCCGCCCACATCAATCGCCGCCCCAGGGGGCGGTCCACCCCGAGGCCCATGAAATAGTAGGGCCTCGGTCTTCTCCGCCGCCACCCTAAGGCCCAGCGCCTCGATGCGGGCCACCACCAGGGAGGTACCCGCTGTGGCCAGCAGCTGCACCTCCCTCCAACTCCCCCCCCTGGCTACGACCAGGGTGTCATCTGCATAGCAGATGACACGCATCCGTGGCAGGAGGTTGCCACGGAGCACCCAGTCGTAGCCCAGGTCCCACAGGATCGGGCCAAGCACAGAGCCCTGTGGGACCCCACACCCGACCGCCCGCCGGACCACCACTCCTCGCCTGTCGACGTAGGCGACCTTTCTCCCCAGGAGGTAGCCCTCCAACAGCCGCCGAAGGTACTGGGGCACTCCGTGGAAGCGGAGCGCCGCCAGTATCACCTCAAAAGGCAGGCTGTTGAAGGCGTTGGCGATATCTAACGATACCGCCAACACCTTTTCCCCCCGGTTTGTCGCTTCCGTCGACCACGACTTCAGGGCCATCAGGGCGTCCGTCGTGGACCGCCCAGCCCTGAAGCCGAACTGGTGGTCCGACAAGTCCGGCCCCTCCTCCGACAAATGCCGGATGAGGCGGGAAGCCACGACTCTCTCCAAGGCCTTTCCCACCTCATCCAGCAACACGATCGGCCGGAAGGCCGACGGGCAGTCAGGCTGCCGACCCTCTTTGGCCCACAGGCACAGGCGGCCCTCCTTCCAGGGCTCCGGGAACTGACCGGATGTGAGACATTGATCAAAGAGTTCCCGGAGCCCGCCGCCCATGTGCTTGAGGGCAATGGCCAGCACTCGGCCCGGAACTCCGTCCGGGCCTGGAGCCCTCCGCTTTTTGCGAAGGCGCTCCACCACCTCCTCCATCTCCCCCTCTGTGATCAGGGGGATGGAGGCATCATCGGCCCGTACCCCTGCAGCAGGGAGGCGCATGGGCGGTGGGGAGAAGTCCGGGCGCTCAGGGAAGAGTGCCCCTACAACGCTGTCCAGCAAGTCTGGATGCATCGTCTCCATCACGGGGGGCGCCGCGACTCGGAATTTGTTCCGAGCCGCTTTGTATGGGCGCCCCCAGGGGTCCGCATCCAGACTGGACAGCGTCTCCCCCCAGCCCTCCTCCTTCGCCCGGACAATGGCCAGCTGCAGATCCAGTTTGGCAGCTCTGTACTGCTCGTGCTGCTGGCCCTCCCTTACCAAATCCCGGACCGCCCGCCGGCGGCTGCGCTGGAACTCCCGCCTCGCCGCAGTGCATGCAACGCGGAGGTAGGAGATCTCCCGCGACCACCAATACACCGCCCGTCTCGGCGGGCGACGTCGGGATCGCGGCATTGCCGCGTCGCATACCACCGTGAGGGCGGTGCGGAAGCGGGTGGCGGACTCATTCACCCCCTCTCCTCCAGTGGCCCGGGCACACCAGGCCTGAACAATGGCCGCCTCCTCTGCCATCTCCGGGTCGAGGCGGCCAATTGCCCATCGGGGGAACGCCTCTCCCCCGCGGGGAGAGGGGGACGTTATAGTCGTGAGGGAGGAAGACACCTCGAACCTGATGTAGAGGTGGTCCGAGAGTGTTTCCACCTCTCCCATCACACGCCAGTTGCGCACGCGGCGTGCGACGGCTGGTGTGGCGAACGAGATGTCCACCACTGAGCCGCCATTGTGCCGCACGCACGTGTGCGCCGTCCCAGTGTTGAGGAGGGACAGTCCGGACTCGACTGCCCACTCCTCCACTGCTGCCCCCCGTGGGTTCGTCCGGACCTCCCCCCACGCCCTCGACTTGGCGTTGGGGTCGCCCAACACCACCACCGGGAGAGGGGCCATCCTCCTCACCACCGGGCCTAGAGCATCTAAGAATGTCTCTAGGTCCCGCAGCGGCCTGTTGGGGGAGAAGTAGATACCAATGATGGCATACTCTCCCCATTCAGCCGCCACGTACCCGGCTCCCCTCTCCCTCACCACGACAGGGCCTCCCTCCGTCCGACCGACGATGGCCACGGAGCCATTCAGATCCCCGGCCCAGTTGGGCCGGGCTGGGACGAAATATGGCTCCGCGGCGACGGCAACGTCTATGCCCCACTCCGCCATGGACTGCAGGAAAAGGTCCTGCGCCCCGGCAGAGTGGTTCAGGTTACCCTGGAGGAAGCTGACATTGTCACACATTAGTGTTCCATGTCAGCCTCCTCCGGCCTTAGGCCACCGTCAGTCGTTGGGGCCCTTGTCCAAGGGGCCGCCTTACCCTTCGTGGAGGGGGGGGTTGCAGCTTTTCCCCCCCCATTATGTGCTCCGCGGGCCTACCCGCATGGGCACAGATGGCACAGTGCATTGCTGCTTTGCACGTCGCCGCTCTGTGACCCCCCTTCCCACACCGGTAGCATAGGCTACCCCTGTCGATGGCCGAGGGGCACAGCGGACGCGTGTGCCCTATGCCCATGCAGCGGAAGCACCGCATGGGCTTCGCGTCCAAGGCCAGTACCCGCACCGAGCTCCACCCTATGAGGAACCGGCCCGCTCCCACTAGGGCCTTCGCTGCGGCGACCGGGCACGACATAAAAATACTTCCGTCGCCCCTGTTGTCGGTGCGGATCTCCCCGGCCTTAATCTGGGCTGGTTCGCACCCACCCTTCCTAGCCGCCTCCTGGACCACCTCCTCTCGCGTGATGGAGTCATCAAGGCCGACGATGCGCAAGTCCGCACTCTTCGTCGGCCTCCTGATATCGGCCACCCCTGCCAGAGCCTCTTTCAGCCTTTCGGCTAGCCGGTCCGCCTTTTCGCCACCTTGGGATCCAGAAATCTCTATGATCCTGGCTCCGGTGGCGGTTTGGCGGACCGTCAACGTTTCGATTCCCAGCCCCGGGAGATCAATCTTCTCTCGGGCTGTGGCAAGAGCCCCGGCGTAGCTCTTCCCTCCCCTCTCCGCATCCGGCTGCAGTGTTATTACTACAGCGGCGGTCTTAGGGGGGGAAAGGGAGGCTTTTCGGGCCTTTGACCTCGGCTTAGCGGCGGAGGAACCCTTCGTCTGGGCGGATGTCGAGCTCTTCGCCTGGGCGGAGGTGGACGCCGCCGGAGGAGGAGGAGAGGACTTCTTCCCCTTCCCCTTCCCCTTGCTCTTCCTGGTGACGGTGGACCATTGTCCACCGTCTACGGCTTGCGGAGGAGTGGCCGTGGCCGGGGCCTGGCTCGCCTCCTGGGTCGTCTGCGAGGTGGAGAGGGCAGCCTCAACCCTCGCCTGGGCTGTCTGCCGGGGCGCCGCTCGCCCCTGTTTGCCCAGCACCGGCGACCTGGGCACCACTGCAGGCACCGCAGCAGGCACTCCAGTTGCCCGCTTGCTCCCCGACGCAAGTGGGGGGCGGACAATAGGTGCCGGGAGGAGCCTACCCTCCAAACCCTCGAGGCGGGCATTCATCATCTCCCCGAGGGAGATGAGGAGGGACCGCTTGAGCTCCTCTATGGCCCCTGCGAAGTCAGGCACCTGAGGGGCACTCACAGCCTTTGGAGGAGCTGGGGCTTTCCTCTCGGAGTAGTCCCGCCGTACTGCTCGGACCTCCGCCTTCAGCTCCTCGAGCTCCCTCCGGAGATTGGTGTTGTCCCTACGGAGGCGGCGGGTCTCCTCCGCCACCGTACGGTCAGCCAAGCAGTCGACAATCTCTTGGAGGGACTTTGCCGCCTCCTTCAGATCCCGTACGCACCCGCCCTGAAGGTGCTTGGATTTTAGGGCCACATCCAGCACCTTCGCCACCTTCTCCCCAGCCCTTGCCCTGATGGTCTCGGCGTCTAGGAAGACCACATCCTGAGGCCCACCAGACTCCTCCACGGACAGCTCCTCCGGCACCTTTTCTTTGCGGAAGGCTAAGCTCCGCAACTTCCGGTTGAAGTCGCTCTCCTGCTCTTCCTCGCGGAGGCGACTTACCTCCCCTCTTGCTCTGGCCAGTCCATAACTGTGGCCTGGAGCCCGGGCTTTTCCCCTCTTCGCCGCGGAGACCTTTGTGGACTCCGCCACTTCGGTGTCTGAACCTGAGTCCGGCAGCACCCCCCGCTTCCGACGCGGGACAAAAACGTCAGACCCAGAAGACATTGCGTCTGTTTCGTCCAGGGCAGCGACGTTCGCCATACCGGGGGTAGGTGGAACCTCCCCCACAACACTACTGGCCTTCAGCGACGGCCCAACGCGTTGGGTCTTCGACCCTTCGCCCTCAAGAACAAGACGAAGAGAGGAAGTCTCCTCTCGCACACCGCCCAACCCAGTGGGTCGCATTGTTGGCCCTAAGAAGGGCCCTTTTAATACTGTGGGCTAACCGAGATTAGCCCGCAACAACACACAACCAAACAAAGATGAATCCGCCAACACAGAAAACATCCAACAACAAAACCAACCTGCTACTTTGTTGTTGCACAGTGCACTTTAGCCGATCACCGGTCTGCCACTCCGTTACGGTGGTCAGAACCGGGTCGTTGCCCGGGGAACGCGACGTGGACGCAAGCACTGTGGGGGGTTCCCCGATCTGTAACTACCTATCTAACCAGCTCTACTAACTACTGTAAGTAAATGCAGATTAACTAATGAGAATTAATCGTCTACCTCGTTTCATACGAACGATAAGGAAAACAGACTTTGCCTTGGTACTCTTTTGAAAATCTGAAAATGTACAGCGACTTGTTCCATTGAACGTACATAGATAACAACCTATGTTCACATTAGGGTGACGATGGTTGAGAGTTTATAAGATATATTAATAATAAATAAATATCGCCAGACTGACACACCAACTGTATGGTCCCATACTAAGCAACGCTTGTACTATGGGTACCGTACAATGGAACCTGACCTGGGCAAATTACGAAAATGCCATTTCTTAAATTTGCCCCGGCGGGAATCGAACCCGTTACCCACCATGTACAGTGAGCCGAGCGGCCTATGCTCGAACCACTGCGCCAAGCGGTCGCCAAACCTCAGGAGCAACTTACCTCAATGTTAAATCTACTGGCTCCAGACTATACTTTTGAACTTTGTTGGAATACGTTCAAGTACCTAGGTATCACTCGGTATGCTTGCTAGACTCAATAAGTACTCACCCTAAACCTAGGGTGTTAGGTATAAAAGTAAATACTTCACAGGTTCCGCAATACAAGAGTAAAATTTGGCATAACTCGCGTTTATCAAGTGCTAAACTTTTTGGTAATTGGTAATATGACTCATGTACACAGGATTTATTATTTCGAATTAGGCACTTTTATTACTAGAATCAAACATCGGCACTGAAACACTCCAGCCCCAAAAATAATCATCCCTGATATAATAAAACGGTATTGCTCAATTTGGTACAGAGTTACTTTAATGACCCATCAAATTACAATAAAACAACGCGTATTGTTCAGAGAAGTTTACGAAGCGTATTTACAAAAGATTTATATTCGTTCATGACCTAAATAAACTGTAGGTTATTGTTGTAAGACAAAACATAAAACGACGAAGATGATGATTACTAAACAATCTCTTCTGTAGGTGAAAAAGTACTGGAGAATAAATAAGCCTAACATTTATAGGTCGGTATATAAACTAGCTGTTGACCGCAATTTTCTACCGGCTGAAGACAACAGTGACACCTACCGGGTCCAACTATAGGTAGCTAAGAACCATCCAGGTGACCATAACTAAAAAAATATCAAAATCAGTTAAGCCGTTTAGAACGAGAAGACTAACAAAACGAACACACGCACACTGGAATTTATTATAAGAAGGTAGGTACTAACACAGATATAGATTTACATAGATAACGCAAGTATCACGATTTGTATTGAAACCAAGCGTGCCGAATTTTTAACACCTACTGTGACGTCATAAGTGACGGGAAATCCAAACCGATTCAAATACACCGATGCCGCCGATGCCCCTCCGCCCGCTACGATTCCCTCGAGTCATTATCACGCTCATACTCATATTTTTATACTTATCTGTAGTCACGAGGACTGTAAGTTATCGGCGACCAACCTCGACGCTTGGTCGGGGTTTTCGGACACGCTAAGTACATACATTTGCGTTATCTATGTAAATCTATATCTGTGTGTACTAAGATACAGTATTAATACTAGGTACTATACCTATTATGATAATCAATATCTATATACTCGTATATATGAAAATTACTCTACTCTATTTCTTTGGTGATCGCATCTCGCGTGAACAGGTGGAACGAGTTCGCTAATTCTTGTTGTGTTTATTATTGTCAGAAGAACAGGAGAAGGTTCTTATGAAAGAAAAAATAAGAACATTGAGCGGAACAATTCCAATTAAATATTTAAAGCTAAGACAGGACAACGTCTGTCGGGTCAGCTAGTATACAATACAATCTTAAGAGAGAGTAGAGAGCTAGTAGAACCTTGTAGAATCGATTTATGAACGATATCATTATGTAACGGGTAGGTAATGTTACTGATGATATTAATATATTTATGATAACCTACTCCTAAACCTACTACACCATCAACACCTAGAAAACGACAAGCTACCTAATTATAAAATGTATATTTCTTCTTCTTAACACTAGTAGGCCCACTAGTGTTCTAATTTCAACCAAGGATGAATGATTATGTGCCTAATAGGTATCTTTTTAATAAGATAAATCTTATAGGTACGTTGTTAGGTACCTAGGTATTCCTACCTTCCTTATTGTTTTGGGAATTTCAAGATAATTCATAGGTAGCTGTTACTGCTACCTATCCGCATATTATGCAGTTAACAATGTATTTTTCATTACTCATACTCTGAAAGTAGGTCTGAAGTTGCCTGAGAAGCGGGTTGAAAGTAATACTTTTCAGGCCCGGGAGTTTCGCTTTCAACTGACAGCTGTCAAATTATAAAAAAAAACTAGTTCCATTTTCCCATTTCTATGGAACCATGTTCAAACTTTTTTTACAGTCACTCAATTACAGCACGATGTAAAATTGAAATAACATAAAGTTAAGTATTAATTCAAGAATATATTTTTTTAAATGACTTCATTATAATTTATTTTCAACAATTTCTTTAAAATAACATAGATTGGGGAAAAATATTTAAAGATGAAAATGAAAAATAATGGCTAAATAATGAAGTTGGCCGGCCAACGAAAAAAAAAAAAATAGGCGGCAATCCGATTATTTTTTTTTCGAGTTGTAGAGTATTGTTTATACTTCCTTGTATTGTTTCTTTAGCCAATTCCTGTTTTTATTTTTATTTTCCTTGTATTCATAATGAAAAGCACAGTGTTTACCTCGGGTGAAAGATTTATTTTGTCCCTCGAACTATTAGCGCCCTCGCTACGCTCGGGCGCCAAACCCCGTCTCGGGACAAAATAAGTAACTTTCACCACTCATGTAACAATGTACTATTGTTACAACATTCTTATTTACGACCGTGGGACGTTTACGCACGTATGGAATACAAAGTAGGTAATGGCCAGTGTTGCAGGCAGCAGGCAGATTCAGAGCTTTATGGGGCAGGGGCGGTCGTTAAGGGGGCCCCGGCCGAGGCTCCGGGCACCTCGGACTCTCGCCCCCTGGGACCTCCCGTCATAAGTGTACGTCAGTCTAACCTATACACTTTTGTTGATTTTTTCATGCCAAGCCATAAACAATTCGTTACATTTCAGAGGAAATGGGAAAGTCGTTCGCCCGTTAATACATCGAATATTGTCAATACCGTTGTGTGACTTCCGTCTTTCTGCAAATAAATTGGTATTTTGAAAGGGTTAGACCGTATTCATCGTCTACGGATATTAAAGGCAGGCATTAAAGCAATTAGTTCTTTCACTTCGACATAGGTACCTACCTACATAAGAATTTAGTCCCAATTTTTTTCATTTAGGTAGGTCCCTATATTATGGACTAAAAAAAGATTAACAAAAGTATTTCCATCAAGTAGATAGGTAGATACTTAAGTAGGTATAGGTATGTATAACTATAAAACTGAACATTATTTTTAAGTTACCAGGTAGGTTCCGTGAGGAAGTCACTAAGGCTGGTAATATTATCGAAGCCACTGTTAGTGACGGCTCAGCATTTTAAAATGCACGTTGGTAATTTTGAGTTGTTCTAAAAAGGAAAAGAAGCCTTTGATAGACTGTCTATGTACATACTTATATCTACCTACCTAACATCGGTTTTAAAAATTAATCGTTATGTTCTTAAACAGTTCGGAATTAATCTGCGTGATCTAGGTAGATTGAAAATCGAACGATAAACTAGGGAACAAGTTGGCAAACAGGTTTCACGAACAGCCGCAAGTTCCATCGAAGTTGTCCGTGAAACCTCTTATCCACCGTAGATAAATTAGGACTAACTTCCCGTCTATGAGAAACCCATCCAAAGCGTAGATAATACTATACCTATAGGTGTATAGTATGGTATAAAAGTAAGCAACCCACGTTTAATGCGTTTAAGGCGTTAATAGCCTATTTGTTCGAGGGACCGCCCTCGTAGCCAAGAGATTCCGGGTTCCATCCCCATCCTGGCCATTAAACTATTGCTGTGAGCCTACTCCTAACACAAGCATCAGCTTAGCTGAAGGGGCTAACGGGAATACTAGTAATGTGATAAATTAACATTGCTAGTAATCTATTACAAATATATATATAAACTAGCTGTGCCCGCGACTTCGTCCGCGTGGAATTAAATTGACAAAGTTTCATACAAACTTTCATCCCCTATTTTATCCCCTTGGGGGTAGAATTAATCAAAATCCTTTCTTAGCGGATGCCTACGTCATAACATCTACCTGAATGCCAAATTTCAGCCCGAGCCGTCCAGTGGTTTGGGCTGTGCGTTGATAGATCAGTCAGTCACCTTTGAGTTATATATATTTAGATGTATATAGATATAATGAAAATACCAGTTAGGTGGGTCCCAGGGGTACAGTTTATTGATATTTTTTAATATACAACTTTATACATAGAGTCTATCTCGCGCAAAAATCGCGTTAATGTACAAACAGCAGCTATCTACATAATTTGAAATGCTTTTAACTATTTTTTGAATATACCTATTAACACTAAAAGCAATACAAAAATATACATCTATGCAAATATAATAAACCACAGGCGCTGTACATGTCAATCATCTAATACTATTCAGTTACATGTAGTGTAAAGTGGTTCACACAACCGAAGCAACACACTAACAATTGACAATTTATTATTAACTACTTAAACATTCTAATTTGTTCATTTAAACAAAAAGTTTATTCAACTTTTTCACACAATTGTTTTACGGTGTTTTATTGGTATTTCTAATATCTATAGACTACACATATCCGTGTAATTGCAATTGTAAATAGATTCTCTAAAGTGTTCCAGCAAATGATCTAAACGGCACAACTCCTGGTCACACATCGGCAACTTGATGACGTGCTCCTGGTGGAGAGTCAAAACGCGATCACCGTCCTTGCATCTGCACCAAAAAGGAAATAAATTGAATAAGATGCTATTATAATATATATGATCCCGAATAAAAGCACAAAACACTTTTCTTAGATTCTTCTTATGATCTTAATACAAGTTTTAAGAGTAAAAAACGGTGTTTGATATAAAATCTTGCATTAATTTATCAACAGCGCCCTTAGTGGAAAAGTCTTGTACTAGACTAAGCTGGCCAGAGATACATACTCACTGACTGTAATAAACTTATTTGACTTGTACTTGTTGGGCTTGTATTGTGACTTATAAGCTGAAGAAACACTTACTTAAACAGTACAAAAGCCAGGTTAGCAGCGAAACAATCGATATTAGAAGTTCTCCAAGGTCTGTCCTTCACCAATGCTTCGCCCGTGAGAGGCGATTCGGGCATGTAAAGTTGCATGTGCGTGAGAATCTTCAGGACAGTGCCGGAGTGGGCGAATAGGAATGTCGCGCGAGGACCATCTTCACCACTAGAACAAAGTAGGTATTTGTTGAGTGACACCAACAGATATAATGGTAATGAAGACTAATATTGAAATAAAATTAAATAAATTCAAAGAGTTTGCTGAAACCACTCAGTTATGACTATACTAATAATAGTATATGTATTATTATGATTATACTAGTATTAGTATTAGCTAGTATTGTATTCGCTTCTTTAATTTATCACAATATATTCTAATGTTTTAACGTATGTGATACGTTTATCAATTTTAAAATTATTTAACTGGTAGTGACTTGGTAGTAATCGTAAGACCTTAATAATTATGCATTAACAAAAATATTGTCAACCTTCAGGTAGGCTGAAAATTAATTCTTTGTGGGGACACAAAGAATACATTTTCAGCCTTTATTATTTGTGGCCCAAATAAAGAAAGACTGCCTTTTCTTGTACACTTTTTTGACCACTAGGCCTGGTACGAGCGTAAGGTCCACCCACTGTACAGAATGGCCAAGGGTCCTTCCCGTCGGGGCAATAGAATACATCTTCGTAATTTTATCCTATTCTAAATATCACTGAGATCGCCCTCAATCCCAGACCAAACAGTTAGTGTGTTAGTCTAACGATATTTATTTTTAGTGTATTAATTTCACAGTTTATCTCACCTGAAATTGTCGAACATGTTCTTGATTGACACGCAGGCCTGGCGGAACGTGAGATCATAACCATAACCGTCCACCCAATAATGCTTCAAATCGTGGTAGTACTCCAACACCTGCAATATATTGATAATGCCAATTGGATATCGTTTTGCAGAATGGTATCAACCCACATGCATTGCTGCAGACCAAAACCAACCCTTGTATTAGTGTTTCTAGGTTGGTTTCAGTTTGCAAAACTTCGTCCAATTATTCCCAGGTACATTAGTATATCTCTATGAAATTCCGATGTGCGTGTGTTAATTAAAACGACTTCAAAACGGAGGAGGTTATCAATTCGTGTTTATTATTATTTTTCGAAAGAAATTATAAGGTCCCTAGTTATTTCTAGATTATTAGTGCACCCAGGTTTTTTGAAGTCGGTTCCATTTTTATTTTATTATATTTTTGTATACTTCTCATAAACGGTTTTTTTAACTTATGGGGGTTGGTTCTTAGCTTTATTGGGACCTGGTAGGTGGCGTTGTTGTCGGCAACCAGAAAATACGCTAGCAAAGGTGCGGGTGAAAGGTAGTTAACAATAGAAGTCAACAGTGGAGAAGGAAACAGATCATACATACATATCATTGCTATATCAGAAGAAAGATACATGGCCAATGGTAGTTCTATTTACAATATATCGCCAGACGAACACACCAATTGTATGGTCCCAAACTATGCAACGCTTGTACTATGGGTACTGCACAATGGACTGGGGGTGATCCCAGTGACACCAAGACCTGGTCAAATTACGTAAAGGCCATTTCCGAAATTTGCCCCGGCGGGAATCGAACCCGCAACCACCATGTACAGTGAGCCGAGCAGCCTAAGCTCGAACCCCTGCGCCAAGCAGTCGTTAGCCTTGGAGTTTATCCAGCTCCTAAAATATGAATTACTTATTATTATTTACCTGTATAGTGTTTTCATCGAAAGCATCACACCATGGAGACTTGAAGTATTTATTCCATGCAGTTTCGTATCCACATATTTTGTACATTATGTTCACTTGATCTGAAAAAAACAGTGAATGTTAGACAATAAAAACATTTGAAGTATGTTTAAGATGGTATCTACGGTAAGATATGGCGCAGCTAGTGAAGTGAGTTAGGTACCAACAGTGTTCCCAAATAATGTTTTTCATACTAATATTATAAAGAGGAAAACTTTGTTTGTTTGATTGTAATGAATAGGCTCCGAAACTACTGAACCGATTTGAAAAATTCTTTCACTGTTGGGAAGCTACACTATCCCCGGGTGACATAGGCTATAATATATTTTCAAAAAAATTTGGGATCCTTACTAAAACTCGAATAATGTAACCGCAATGTACTCGTGCGAAGCCGGGGCGGGCCGCTAGTTAAGTATAAAGAGTCAATTAATTTCAACCATGTAATGCTACATTAAAGATCATTTTATGACTGTCATGGAACACTGATTTCATGTGACAAAAGCAAAGCAAGCTGCATCTAAGTGAGCAAGTATGGTCTTACAAACCCAAACTCAGTACACCACTGAACCCCAGTCTTTTAGACACAGACTCCAATGTCTCATTCATCTCTTGACTAATGCTATACAATCTTTGCTCCTTGTATGTGTCGGGATTTTTTTTAACTTGTTTTTGCCACTTGTCACAATGTTTGTAAAACTGAAAATATGTAACTTAATAGCCAAGAGTTGATAGATTAACAAACTTAAATATAAAAATTAGTAAGTAAATTGTGTGTTTGACAATCAAATACAGTCTGTAGCCCTGCAATTATAAGTTTGTTTTTCATATAACAAAGTCGGTAAACAAGTGTACAGGCTGTCTGATACCAAGCAGTTATTGTAGATGTTTGCAATACCAAAGGCATCGCTTGCAGTTTGCTGACCTGAAGGGTAGTGGAATAGTATAGTATTCATTCAGATTCGATTTACTTATGTATCGTCATCTTGTTTTAGTAATCTACTGGACTCGACATTTCCCTGACATTTTTCAGAATATTACGTATCAAATTGATCCAAAATCATACCCCCAAATTTAGAGACAGTTACAGTCCTTTTACAGTGGCATTATAGACAACTTTTCTCATGAAAAATACTTTATAAAACTACAGTAAATGGATTGAGATGTTGGGAATAAGTTTTACAGATTAATTCTCGCTCTTTTCAGTGGAAGCAGCATTCCGAACCGGTGGTAGATTCTGACTATTCATAAATGCTTTGTTGGCTTACATGAATAAAAACAATTTTGTGTTTTGAGTTTGAGTTTGAATTATGTATTTGATTGTCAAAAACATTTATAAACAGTTACAAGGCCATGTGAATGATAGTTAACTGATACACTTACTCTCAGCACCGGGTCGATCTTGACCACAGGAGCAAAGGTGACGTTTTGAGCATCTTTCCTCTCAAACAAACCATTCACAAAATACCTTGCACTCTGCTGTGCCCTTTGGGTTGCAGTATATCGGAACTGTAAAACAACAATTTGTGGTATCACTACTAGGAGAAACAGAAAGGTTATACAATTTTTTTTGCAACTTTACTTTGTAAATATAAAACTATCACCTTTGGAAGTATGTTACCCAAGGTGGTTTCTAAGCAATAATAATTGGAGATTGATGATTCAACCATCTTTAAGACCCGTATTAATAAATCAATCTCAAGTTTTAGATCAGTCTTGAGTATGAAAAAGTTGACAATAATGAAAATCATGACATTTCCAAAAATCACTCTCAGATTTGATATCAATTTATTAATATGGGCTTAAAAGAGTCTTGGACTCAGGCTTTTGCCTAGCTGAGGAAAACTATCCTCCTACTAACACTAAATTAGAAGAATACAGTGTTTTTATACCTAACCAGAACATTAATTAAACCCAGCAGAGTTCACATGAAAAATAATATTGCAAACTCACAAGGAATGTTCTATTAGTGTACTTGTCCTTGACAGCATTTGGAAACCGGTTATGCATCCTTTCAGCCAGTAGTATCATCTCCTCCTGACCTTCCAGAGTCAGGTACCTGTCCTGATCTATGTCAATGTTACTCGACCATTCCCTTAATCTTTCTAACTGCTCTTTATTTAATTGCCCTGTAAATATGCATATTTTGTGCCTGAGGTGAATGTTTTTAATATATTATGTTGATGCCAATTAGTATGTTTCCTTCAAATCTTGACTGAATGAAATTTGACACATTTAAAGTATTTCCATCTTGCTTATTCATTGTGGTTTTAATAAGGATGGTAATACAGTTAGTTGTGTCATGTTTAGTATCAGCACCATTGTACAAACTTATTTCCAACACCATTATCTACTGTGCATATACCTACTTACCTCTCCCACGTTTATGGTGAAATAATATTTCAAATTTTAACTCTGGTAACGTGGTATTGGCTCCCAATATGTCTTTATAACCGGGGAGTCTGGTCCCATGACGAATAACCATCCAGATCTTTGCATCTTTACAATCTGTAAAACACCCATGATATTTGACAACTTAAGTACTATTGATGGATGTTAAAATGCGTAACTAATGCGTTGGGTTGATCGAGATAATTCTAAGCTAAAGTCCGTTTAGATTTTCTAACTTACAAGCACTTACCAGGATATTTAATTCGTGTGTCATTTTTATTACTTCTGAATCTGTACGGCGTACGTGAACCCAAATGTTTTCGAATATCATTCGGTTTCATCGACGCGATTACTTCATTGTGAGTGTACAGTAGTAAACCTATAAGAAGTATAATAATACTATATACTTGCATAATTTCCAATTAGCTTACGTAAACTACTATAATTCCCAAAACTCACAATAATGAGCAAAATCAAAACAATATCTCAAACTGACAGATAAACAAAATTGACATTGTCAGTCAAAGACAATATTTACTACGTCGTCAGGTCGTCAGTTGCGTTTTGTTTTTTTATGTCGAGATGTTGTGTGGGTGAATTCGGCCACTTTCAAAAATTATTATAAAAAATTTCTTTAATTTTATTAACATTTGGCTTGAAACTTGGGCAACGGTAATTTGCCTGGACTTGACTTCCATAGATGGCCAGTGGCAAAGCTACAAAGAGTAGTAACCACTACGTGAAAGCTACTCGGGCATTGGCTATAAGCTGGCGATTGTGAGTAGCTATTTCAGTATGTTGCCTAAGCCATCTCTTTGGCCTAAGCATGCGTGTCAGTAAACTTAGGTTCCTACCTCGTACAGTATCTAAACTAGGGATGTAAAAAAATAATCGATTTTTATGAAAATCGATTTTATGACTGATTTTAAAACTAGAAATAATCAATTATTAATAGATATTTTTAAATCGATTTTTATCTGCCACACCCCGACATTTAAGTTTAGCCGGAGCGCGAATTTCTATTAGGTCGAATTACTATTAGGTACATTAACCGGTCTCACATGCGAATTAAACTTGTACATAGCTGCGCCTCTAATAGGATTAAAAGAAGACGCATTAGAATCCTGGAGATGCTATGAGGGAGCGTATGCCAAACTGACACAGTTGGCGTGCAAGCACCTTTTGGTACCGCCTACTTCGGCTCCAGCAGAGAAATTATTCTCGAAAGCTGGCGCCATATTAACTTAGGCCAGGAACCGAATATTATCCAAACGCTTACCTAAGCTCTTTCTAAACTCATTGATTTTTAGTATATTTTTGAAGCGAAGCTTCTTAACGGACGTTCGGGGCGCTCGCTGCCCGGGCACTAAAACGGTGAAAAGCGTAACGCGGAATTTTTATGTTACACTCTGCCTACCCTGTTTCAAAACCCTATGCACGCCACTTATAATATATCTAATATCTACTGCAAAGCTTCGCTTCTTTCGGGCGTCCCTAGACGGCACTGATTTTTTATTAGAATAGCTTCGTTTGGTGTTATGTTGATAATAAATTCCAAAGCTTCTTATTTCTATTGTTTATTTTTAATTAATAAAACTGTGATTAATAGCATATTTTGCCGTTTATTTCGGAATTTATTGAAAAAATAAGAAAAAATCGATTAATATAAAAAATCGATTATTTATACATTGATTTTTCATGCTAAAAAAGAAACGATTCATAAATAATCGATTTTTTATGGTCACATCCCTAATCTAAACTTTGAATATGATCGAGTACATAGGTAAAAAAACAAAAAATTAAATCTGGTTGACTTTTTTAATCATTATAGGTACACATGGCTATAAAAGATTACATCACTCCACTTGTAATAATACTTTTGACTCCTGTAATGTTGCTTTTAAAGTAAATGGTTTATTCAAAGCTTCTATATTGAATGTTTCAACTGCAAATTGCTCACTATCAGGATCTTCGTGCAGTGTAAAACTTATGGTTTTTGCATCTTCCCCTGCATTAATGGTCTGCACATTTTGAGCAAAAGGTGCAGTTCCTACCTTGAAAATTTGTACTGTTTGGTCCAAATATTTTAAAAATATATCTTTACCCAAAAACTCTACTTCTGTGTTCAAGTCAGTCAGATTAAATTCAGGAATATCCAACAATAGCCCTGCTTCTCTAGCACATCCTGCAGCAATCACTTCATCAGGATTGATACCAGAGAGGACTTCTGCTTCTGGTAAAAGCTTGGCTATTGCAGACTGCAATTTTGGTATCTTCATACTGCCCCCACATAGAACAATTTTGTGTATCTGACCGTCAAAACTTTCAATGACTGCTTGAGCAGGTTCGATGTATGCAGAAATTTTAGATGAAATTATGTTTTCAAATCTTGCTCGTGAAACATTCTGACTCCAATCCACACCGTCCAGCAATGATTCAATAAAGACATGTGCCGAGTTTAGAGTAGACAGCACATGTTTACAATTATCAGCATGTACCAAGAGCTTTGCCATAGCTCTTCTACTTTCTTGGGGATCCAATTTCCACTTCTGTCTGAACTCCTGAGCAATATAATCAGCTAAGTCTTTTGTAAGACACTGCCCTCCCAGATCGGAACGAAAGATATTTTTTTCAACAGTCATGAAGCCTCCAGACACTTTTACCACTGAAGCAGCACATGTAGATCCTCCCAGCCTGTACACCAGCACATTCACATTTTCCATAGTTTCCTCAATATTATAAGCAAGAAGTGCTGCCGCTGGCTCACTTATGACTTGTAGAACATCAAATCCAGCTAGTTCTGCACACTTGACTAATCTCTCTCTACTTTCATTAGACCAGTGCAGTGGTGCGGCGAGTACGAGCTTCAAATCACTTTCATTGCTCATGGAATGGCTGGCAATAGTGAACAATTTTGCATAAACTTTAGTAGCAATGTTATCAGGGCTGGAATAAAGTTTAGTTTCGCTTGTTTCAAATTCATATATTAGTTTCTCGTCATTTTGGATGCGACATGATGACGACGCTTCGACGTACGCCAAGTCTTCTTCACTGAAGTCTGAGTTCATAAGTCGCTTGTTATTTTTTATTATTGACTTGGACGAAGCCTGACCAGACTTGGCCGGCAGACCTATCTCCCATTCTGTACCGTTTAGTGCAACTATCGCAGGTGTGACGCGGTCACCAGCGTCGTTGGCGATTACTGATGAAGCACCATTGGAGAACGATGCTAAACATGCTGAATTGTTACCCAAGTGTATTCCGTACGCTGCAGCCATCTTGTGCAATTATCAGTAGGTAAGTAAAATAAAAGTTTTTTTTTACAAATATATGCTATAATCACAGCACCACCGTACTTTAACAATCGTCCGCAAAATTATATTTCAAGTTTCATATAACCTCATTCATTTTAAATTTAACAAATGTCAAACAAAGTGTCAATGTCATTAAGTGTCATTGTCAATCTTTTGCACAGAGGTGCGTGACGTTTGGTGGTTTATGTTCTGGACATAGAGTTGTTTTTTTTTACTTCTTCGGGTGTTGGTAGTGAGTGAGCAAGAAGATATATAATTTAATATTCTTGGTAGTGGGTGGCATTTATTGGTGATTTGTAGCAGAAAACTAAACCTTGAAAAGAGCGGGTTCATTTGAAAAAAAATAATATTTTTTCTTTGAAAATAATAAACTTAAAAATACTTGGGAGATGGCGTGTTCGCTGTGACTTTAGTCGTCGTCAGATAACAATTACTTATGTACTTAGAGTTCTTGCTTGCTCCTAATAATCAACGTTATGAACCTTTGTAAGTAATTAACGAGTTAATTGATACGAAGTTTAACAAAATGGATAAAAAGAAAGAAACGACTGTTCTTGATAGTCGCTTACAAAACGTACTTCAAAGCTTAGCCAAGTGCAAAATTGTGAGTGTATTAACATTTTATAAGTTGCTATTTGGCTTTAATACTTTCCTAAGTAATTGCGTTGTTTCTACCGGATAGGATTTTGTAAATGAAAGTGAAGAATGCAAGAGAATACGTGAAGTTAATTCTAAATTAGAGGTGGAGTTACGAGAAGTGCGGGAACTTGAAAAATCGCATCGTTACCATTTGCTGATGTCCCGCGAAATGATCGGGAATCTGCAGGAAACTGTGTCCCAGTTAGTTTATCTCAAAAGAGATGTTAAAAAGCTGAAAGAGCAACTGTCTGCGAAAGATTCTAACATCGCTTGCTTAGAAAAGGTATGTTTATTTAGTTAGTAGGTAAATATGTAGGTACCTATAAGTATCATAGGTACTTACCTATAATTATTATTTTAGTAATTAAAGTGTTAGCTATACTTACTCTATACTTGATTTTGTATTTTTCCGCGATTATAGGAAAAAGAAAACTTGGTACAAAATCAGAACGAAAGTGTTATCAAAATACGTAACATTTACGAGAAACAAATTGAAGAATTGAAAGCCGAGAATGAACGGGAGAGTTCGTATTAATTTATTTCATCACACAATGCATGGGTCTTATGGGATTATCTTAAACATCACACGACTATTTCATAAACTTCAAGATGGTATTATACATTTACTCCAACTAGATCCAATTAATATCTTAGATACCTACCTAGGTTTTATTTTATCATCCCATCCATTATAACTGAGTACCTACCAACCTATAATCTATTAAGTATAGGTACCTAACTGACTAGGGTCAGTACCAAAGAGAATAACCACACCTGTAAAATCTAAAGCTTAAGTCTGAGAACTACTGAGGACGGTAGAAAATGCCATGTCAAAAGCTAACTCAAGATCGTTCTCTGTGTTGAGATCAATTTCTAAATACAGGTCAGGGTTTTCATCTATTGAATGGTCTTCCACAAAACTCCCCATCCTCAGGCTCAGGTGCAGATAGTCGCATTTTGGAGGTTTTACTATATGTACGGGTTGAAACAGAAAGGGTATACTTTTTTTTTCATAACTTAACTTTGTAATTCAAAAACTATCAGCTTTGGAGGAAACTTGAAAAACAAAAGGTGTTATAGGAATACAGCTGTTGACAGATTTCACAAGTCTACAAAACCTTTAGTTCCTACTTCAACTGTCCCACAAAGCCGATAGTTTTAGACTTACAAAGTAAAGTTACAAAAAAAAATTGTATACCCTTTTTGTTTCACCTAGTAGTCTGTGTTCAGTCCAACAGATGCAGCGTGAGTGTGACGGGAAGGTTGCTCAGTTCACATGCGCCATCGAGGAGCTACGCGCCAAGATGAAAGAAACGGAGACCGAAAATAGAGATAAGGTCTGTTTGAGATAGGAACACACAGCGTGTTACCTGATGGCATCCCTAAACTGCCACAAACGTCATCACTACGCTAGTTTTCATAAAATCGTGTTGATCTGACCAGCCGAAGACAGATTATCGTTCGCTCGGTCGATCGATTTTAATAGATTTTAATGCGGACTTTAAAAGACGATAATGGTGTGACTACAAAATATTATTAAACTTAACCTATGACGCATTTTACACTATTTTTATCTTGCTCATTCGTTACGCGACCACGAATAAGGATGGCAAAAAGTTAAACCAACTTTAATTGTGTGTCAACTGTCAACAGAATCAACATCAATGCCTAATTAAGGACCGTAAATAGGTAGTGTATAGTAGGTAGGTATTCTCTATGCTATGACTGTGGCACATTTTTTTTTAAAGATTACTAGGTAGCACTTTGAGTTTATCACATTACTGGTATTCCCGTTAGCTGCTCCAGTTAAGCTAATTGCTTGTGTTAGGAGTGGGCTCACGTAAATAGTTTAATGGCCAGGATGGGGATCGAACCCGGAACCTTTCTGCTACGAGGGCGGCCCCTCTAACCACTATTCTATTGACGCCTTAAGCTTGGAGAACTTGTTTCTCATAGATTAATGTGGTGGTGTTGGAGTATGAGGAGAAGGTGCAGCGGGAGGCGGCGCAGGTGGCTCAGTTGCAGGAGCAGCTGGCGAGGCTCTCCGCGCGGAACGACCTCAACATTGACGCATACAGACGGGTAAGTAAGTAGGTAGTAATCCTAAGCACTCATTTTCAGTAGGTAGGTAGGTACTTTTGATTATCGGCTTACCAGAGAAGACTAGTCTACAGTATAAATCTTTGAATATAAGTAGAAAAACCTTCTTTGAATATAAGATAATAAAATTTGATATTAAATAAAATACCTACAAAGTCATTTCGTTTCAAGTTATATCAGTCACATTAAGCCCTTATGGCGTACGAATATCATATTGTCATACCAAGTAAAACCACCTCTAGTACCTACTGAGGCCAACTAAATTAGTGCGTAACAGCCGGTACGGTTTTCGTCGTTTGAAACATCGCCTTTTGCAGCGATTAGAAGAACTTGAAGAGAAACTGAAGCAGTCTCAATTCAAGCAATACTTGGCACAGAGCAACTATCCTTCTCAATATGAAAGCCAAGTTGAACGTCCATACTCCGCCAACCGGGATCCTTATCCCGAGACATGCCCCATTGAATTAGACCATCCAGAAGGGACTACAAAACTTACTTTCGCACAACCAAGAATTGTGCCGAAAGCTGCAAATACCTTGCAAGTAATGTACTACGATAAAACTCCGAAAGTTAAGACCGCTGAGAAAAAAGGACTGTTCCATATAACGAAGAAACGGAAACTTTATAATGAGAAAGACTTCCAGGACTTTTAATTGTTCCAATAGTAATTGCGTTGGTGCATGGAATTAACAATGTTCAGTCAGGAATAATTATAAATGACGAATTTCATTTTAACACTAATTTAGGTTATTGTAATATCTACATTCTTATCTTCCTTATTAATTGTTAGGCCTATTTGTGATGACTGCAGTATAACAATAATTCGTATACTTAATTTATAGATCGCTGGTACCTATATTAATTTCCATCGATTCATTAAAATATCTTATGACATCCGGTATAAAGGGAAATTGTATCGTCATGCAAATAAATTTATTACTTACATAATTTTGCCTACAATTATTTCGTTGCTCAACATAGGTAAGTCGCGCCACGATAACTATTTGTAACGAAAAAGGCAATTAAGTTGCCTTCGCACTGTTTCTTTATAATTTAGGCGTTGCTTTATTTGTAACATGTTACAACGAGTAAGAATGCGACTATGAAAATAACTACATCATTATTGCATATTCATTAGTTACGTCACTGTCATGACCCAGATAGAGCAATTACATCGTTTATGTATGTACATCCCTTGATGCGTGAATTGCTTTATTAACAACATTATTTAGTCAAAATTGTACTTCATAAGTGCCTCGAATCATGCTACAAACTAATTTTCGTCTTTCGATAATATTTTAGTAGACATGCGATCTTGGACGACTTGGACGTAGGTACTAATGAATCTTTAGCTAAGCACTTATCAGGGTTGTAAGAGATATTTACCTCAATCATCCAGATATGTTTGTATTAGGTATAGATTATTGGCTTATGGTTGTCTTAAAACCTATCAAAACACAGAGAGCAAATTGGTATGCCTTTTGCAGGCCTGCAGTGGTAGGTAGGTGTGTATTCGAAACTAACAACTCGAAAGTTACATTAATAATGTTATTCAGTCCAAATAGGCTGATGTTGTGATAGTGAAAGTGTTGATAGATTTACTGCAGAGCTTATCTCAGGTTAATTTAATGAAAACGTTGAAAGTTTACCACGCACTATGGGATAATAAACTGATATTACAAACAATTTACTTGTACGACGGCAACAAGAAAGTGCGATCTTAGCATGATTGCAGCTTGCCATAACCACGCACCATTTTCTCCGCAGAGTTCTTGCGGATAAAATAGTTATCACTTTTATTACCGGATCTTTAATATTAAAATTTCTTTTTTTTACCTCAATAATTGTTCAGGAAATATTTTAAAAACCTATACGCTAACAATTTGATTGAAGATTGATAAGAAAAATTGTGGAATTAATTTTCTAACTTAAATTTTCAGTGATTAGTCGTGCTCTGGGACTATTTAGGGGCCCTCTGGGACATAAATACCTATTGTTGGTGGTATATTTTCATGTACTGAACCATCATCGACTGCAAAATAAATAAACAGAACGTAAATCAGATAGGTAATAAAAACAAACGGTTAACATAAACATTATATTTTTTATCTTTGGCTAGCATTTAGTGTTTGGTGATTACATAATAGAAAAACAATATTTATTTTTAACATCTTACTTACATAAGCAGCCTTTTATAAAAGTACCAACACATTATAGAGCACAGTTATACAATTCGATATTATTATAATAAATTAAATTAAGAAACCATAATACATAAAGTAAAATATTTAGGAAGTGTAGCGAGCATTGCACGAGATACCTAAATTCGGTAGATTTGTTACGTTCGGTGCTGGCTTCGTATAAGCCTATCGAGAGAATTCCAACTGCAGGAATAGTCGATCTGAAGATGTCCGTATCTGGAGAGATGGAAGTTGTCTGGAGCAGTCTTCGGGAACGGTCGGGCCCAGTCTTCGTAGTCCGGCGACAGGCTCTCGTACGCGAACTGCTCGTACGCGTCTGTCATCCTAGTACAAACAATGATTGTAAATTGATGTTGTGTTTGATGAAGATGAATGTGAGAAAACAAGTCAAACTATAATTACACACAATATCTATTAGTGAATTCAGAATCAGATGCATTAGATACCTATGGTTCAAAACAACTATTAGCTCAGGTAACGTTGGATACTTATATAAGAAATAATTATGTCATCAATGACCAATAGTTATGAGACATAATTAGATTTGAGGTAAATAAGTATCCTATCTACTACCTGCCTATAAGTAGTAATAATAAAATCATCCTCCCCTATAAACTATGATCTGCAAGTTAAATCAGGATGTTTCTCTATGCTATTAAAATTTTCTACGTCTTTAAACATTCTCACTGCACCTTTAAAAAATTTCATACGAATATGCGCAACGTTCGCGGCGCACATGCTCTCCCATCCGTGTCATCACAATCACGAAGAGTATTAGATAACAAACGGACTATTTTCCGAGCTGCCATTTCGCACTATTTCACGTGCGTTATGACGGTTCGAAGAGTAGCAGGCAAGAGTGGCATGACTTACTTACTTTCTAGCTATCCGCTAAATTTACCTCACAAAGCTTCGTTCACGTAATCCGTGACTAGAAAGTGGTGTGTTACCCGACCGGATAATTGTTATGCCCGGTGTTCGCAAAAATGTGTCAGTTCCAATACAACATACTATACAATAATACTAATGAGACTTTTAGTTTGACCATCTGCTATTAATTATTGCCTTGATAACACCTAAGTAAATACCTTTGTTACTAATAGTAAACAAGCAAGAAAGCAGCTAAACCTTAAGTTCTTCAAATAAATTCTGGTTTATATTTTCCTTGAATAGGTAATTAGTTCTGTTATCCCTAGGTGATGTGTGCTATTAAGTGTTTGCATAAGACTATTGTACTTCTCTACTGCTATACGTGAAACCTCTAATTGGCTTTCTGTTACTAGACTTAAATGCTTATTATTTTGTATATAGCTGTTGGTTTTCCATAACTTAAATAAATAAATAAATCTCTTCTTAGTAATACCAAACCAATAATCATTCCGAACTAGGTATATCAGTAGGTGCTGATAGCTGATAGCTAAATCTGGATAATACAAATTCGAATGGTTTGCAGTAATAAAAAAAAACGTAATGGGTGATACCCGCTACTTCCTGACGTCGTAAATGAAAGTGCATAAACATATTCATTACGCAACCGTTGCTGTCGATATTATGTAGATCCATGTGCAATAACAAATAAACAACGCACTTGGCGGGTGTAACGACTGTAAGATCAATTCGTGCATACAGATAAGAGATTTTAATAAAAAGGCACGGCAAAAGTTACTACTTTACATACTTGCAAATTCTTAGTAGGTAGTAGGTTAGTACATACAGCCCGCTTACTCTGAGAACGCACGTCGTTTTCAAAATAGAATTTTGGTTGAAGGTATGGTAGTCTGGTTTGATAAAAATAATGACATTATTACGCTTGGCTCAAATCGAAATGGCTTTATGGATGAGTAACTACTAGGCGCTTAAACAACATTGATAACAACAAAATCCAGACGTAGTGATTATAATGCAATATACTAGGTGACACAAAAAGGGTATACTAATTTTTTTGCAACTTAACTTTGTAAATCTAAAACTATCGGCTTTGTGGGGCAGTTGAAGTACTAAAGGTTTTGTAGACTTGTGAAATCGGTCAACAGCTGTATTCCTATAACACCTTTTGCTTTTCAAATTTCCTCCAAAGCTGATAGTTTTAGAATTACAAAGTAAAGTTTTGGAAAAAAAAGTATACCCATTATGTTTCACCTTGTATACTAGGTGACACAAAAAGGGTATACTATTTTTTTTGCAACTTAACTTTGTAAATCTAAAACTATCGGCTTTGTGGGGCAGTTGAAGTACTAAAGGTTTTGTAGACTTGTGAAATCGGTCAACAGCTGTATTCCTATAACACCTTTTGCTTTTCAAATTTCCTCCAAAGCTGATTGTTTTAGAATTACAAAGTTAAGTTTTGGAAAAAAAAGTATACCCATTATGTTTCACCTTGTATTGAAGTAAGTGCTTATATTTCATCCGCAAGTTACATCAAAAAGTACCTGCTTTTACTGTTGCATACCGCATTACGATGCAACACCATGAGTATTCTCGCGACCCTGATGCAACAGCTGGGGTCAATGTTAGGAACAAGTTTCCCTGCTCGTACGTCTCTCAAGAAGCGCTACATTCTCACAATGGCTACTTTCATTTGTAGGAAACAAAAAACTTGCACGTTCGCACGGTAGATGTATTCTTGTTATTATTATACAAAATACTTGCTCGGCCTACGATGAAGGTTTTTGCTGTTGAACTTTCCGTGGTAGTAACAATCGCGAGCTAACGCTGGGAACGAGAGCCTCCTATTCAAAGGCGTGCACTTTGAAATGGCAAGTGCATGCATTAACCGTTTTAATAATTAAACTGTATTTATATATTGTGAGTCTTAAATCGTATTGTAGTGTGCGACTGCTCCCTATCAGATCACAATCAGCGGTCGGGCAACATTGAACAAACGCCTCTATTTATTTAAGTAAGTAGTTACCTAAGAGTTTTCTGAAGTAAGTATGTATACAATGAATTCTAAACATTTGTATGTCTCTCTATTCGAGTCATTACCGTGAAAAGATCGCGTTTTGTCGTGAATACCGGTGGCCTGTGATTCTGAGTCGTGACTAGGGCTACCTCCCTCACCATAACAGGTATAAAAACTTTGAAATCGCACTTTATACTACATACCTGAAAGGTTTCTTGTATGTGATCTTTACGTTACTTTTGTCTAATCTATAAAGGAATGTGTAGGTACCTACTTTAGATTTAATAGTTGAATAAACGATTGGTATTTCTGCTTGTAAAAACCCTATTCGTGACCAGCGTGTGTAACTACGCTACGTACTCGTAGAATAGTTTGACACAATCATTATTTCAATCATTTACCTACGATTTTGATGTACTTAGGCACTATTTTAAGAAGGGTGGCTTACTATTTTACTCAGGTATATGGCGTAATTTTGTAGTAAACGTGAAATTAATAAGCATATACCACAATAAAACTATGGCATTAGAAATTGTCGAGGGATTTTTCTGTTTTTATTCTACTTTCGAATCCAGACAACATTAATTACATTCGCATTCATTAAGAATTCACCTTGAGCATGCAATCTTGTAAGTAGGTGGATGTGCAGTCATTAGCTTTTAAAGTATGAAATCTTGGTAAGTATCTTGATGTTCATTTAATTTCTAATCACCGTAAGTACCTAGTTGTTTTTTTTGTATCCATAGGTAAAATTAAAAAACAGTGCCTGTTCTTGTTCTACGGCTCGACATTACTCGACAATGATTTCAAGTGCATTATTCTATGTTGATTACGTGTAAAAAGGACAATTACCGCTCTTGGGAACCTCCACACAATAGGCGTCCAATCCTTTGAAGTTGTCTTTGAGCTACAAACGTTAATTAGGTTGGAACGTACCTGGAATGCCTTCTATGATCGCCATAACCGGCCGCAGCCATCATATAGTCAGGGTGATGCTGGAGCGAAGCGCGCGATCTCGGAGGCGGGGGCAGATATCCTG
The DNA here is from genome assembly GCA_918843915.1 of Notodonta ziczac. NCBI lineage: Eukaryota > Metazoa > Arthropoda > Insecta > Lepidoptera > Notodontidae > Notodonta > Notodonta ziczac. Next base: position 8,887,295 of record OU974043.1, on the reverse strand, counting down.
GCGGCGGGGGCATCATGCCCCCGTATAGAGGCTCATACATCATAGGGTGTGGGATGTATGTTGGCTCTTCCACGAACATGGACCTTCGGCGGTCTCCTGGAAACACGTTTGAGGACTTTTTAACCCTCGTCTGACCGACAAGTATCGCGCAGATAGAGGTATATTCTTAAATGATAGAATTAAAATTCTTGACGTGTTCAAAAATGCTTAGCTACATTGTAAGCCTTGGCGAAATGTGTGCATGTGGGTACATGTGGGTGCAGGACACGTCTACCTACCCCTTCAAGGGACAAGCCGTATTATGTATTTATTCTTACCTAATACCTACTAATTATTATTAATAGGTGCCTGCCTACCATAGCTCATTAGTGATTAGGTACTGTCTACTCTAATTAGGTAAGTACTTTAGTTGATAAAAAAATGTTTACAAATGCACCTACTATAAAAATGTTAGGTACCTAAGTACTTATCTAAATTAATTTGACATTTGCAAAGTGTTACAAAAGTCAAACTAATGATTGTTATGTCTATGTGAGGACGCATTCGTTATACATTATTTTTAAATAATAAGCGACTAAATGTTTGTATTTAGAACTCACTGATAGGTCTCTCGCCATAAATCTGCTCTGGATAGTCTTGAATTATTGCTCTGGATATTTTCCGTCCGTATATTGAATGCTCCGGTCCGAGAGTCTCTTCGGGCGGAGGTCTCTTCCACCTGGGAGGCGGCAGCGGCGGTTCCTCTCCAGAGTCATCGTTTTTTGTGGGAACGTAGTAAAAACTAGCACTGACTGGCTCGCCTGCAAAGGAGTTCATATTGTTGTCACCCTGACTAGACTCTGCTGTCTCGGTCTGCGCTGCCCCGTATGCCTCGTTGTCCCACGGGTCGACGTACACTCTGTGGTTACTGGGTGGTGTCTGGACGTCGTCACCCTCGCTGTCGAAGTCCACAGCGGCCCAGTACGGGCTCCCAGCGTGTCCTGGCATCACTCACAGCAGCTCCCCAAATAACCCGTCACTACGGTTGTAAAATATTTTGCGCACTGAAGCACCAGTCGGTCGGACACATAACTATCGCCACACGTTCGCCACACCAGATATGGTGTTGTGTGTAATTTATATGCTTGGAAACACTGTTTGTTATGCTCGGCACGGATCGCGTGGACATCGACAAACGAACTGCAATTGGCGGGAGAGCTCCGAGAGGGCATGCGCGGGCGCACGCTACGGTCCTCGTCTTCAAATGGTTTGGCGTACCTACATACGCGATCCACCGCGACCGACGATACGGAAGATGCAATAGATGCCTAATAGATTTTTTTAATGAACAAAGCTTTGCACGCAAACTTTATACGAGCGCTATTTACCTACTAACTAATATAGTAGGTAGGCTAACTAACTTTATATTAAACATTACACACAAGAAGTACCTATTAGTAAAACGAAGCAAATGTTTCCCAAAATTGAACTCTTGACTGTTGTAATTTTAATGATTATTAGCCCGCGACTTCGTCCGCGTGGAATTTAACTTAACAAAAACGCCCGCTCCCGCGGTCTGAGCCCGCGCGGCAGGACCCATTTTTTTAATTTTGTTTTTTCTAAAATAAAAGTATTCTAATTTACTGCTTATAACATCAGCTATCAGCCAGTGAAAGTCCCGTCAAAATCGGTCCAGCCGTTTCGGAGATTACCCGGAACAAACACACAGACGGACAGACAGAAAAAAAAAAAATTACGCGTTTTTGCTATTGGTGTCGTATGTACTTTCATATGCATTTAGTGAAAAGGTGTTATTTTGATATTACAAACAGACACTCCAATTTTATTTATTTGTATAGATGTATAGATAATTTGCGTAGGTACACAGTAGTGTACCAGTATACATAGGTAGGTAGGACCTATGTTCCATTTTAAGAGCTTCATAAGTGATGAAATATTAGTTGGTAGACACCTACCTACTTACCTTATAGTTTCAAGGTGGATGACGAAATAAATTGTTGTAGGAGGAATAATAATTCCTCCTACATCATATTATGAACTATGTCATTCACTTAGGTACTCTTTAGATAGGTAAGTACCTACCAACTTATTAATAACCGAACATTTATTAATAACTAGCTGTGCCCCCCGACTTCGTCCGCGTAGTATTTAACGTAACACAAATTTCGGGATTATCGGGATAAAAAGTATCCTATATGTTAATCCCGGTTATAGACTATCTGTGTTCCAAATTTCATCCAAATCCGTGCAGTAGTTTTTGCGTGAAGGAGTAACAAACATACATACATACATCCACACTCACAAACATTCACATTTATAATATTAGTAGGATAAATGATCGGTCATTCTATAAGGAATTTCAAACTTTATAAAATTCCGTAATACCCTAGTTCTATGGTAATAGGTAGGTTCTATAAGATTGTTGGTTGAACCCAAGTTGAACCCACAGAATTGTTGAACCTCTTGGATGAGTGTAACGTATTAAGTATATAGACGTAGCATTGTATAATCTTTGAATGAAACCAAAACCAAACGAGCAAAGCAAAGTGTAATCCTTTTCCTTGTTACGTTACTACGTACTAGGTACTATAGAACTGTAGTATTGTATTCTCTTTGATATAACTCTGTGACTCTTTTATAACAAGCCTCTGCTTTGCACTGTGTGTGAAGATATATTTTTTTTGATACGGCAACTATGTTGAATTGTCATCCTATATAGGCTTCTCTTTGATATAGGCTCATAAAGGCTTGCACCCAGGGCCGTTAAAAAAAAGGTTCAAAAGGGCTTGCACCCAGGGCCGTTAAAAAAAGTCATTCGCTATACAACTCAGTCAAGAACTCAGTTTCCTAGTGATGTAGATATTATCGATTATCTATCACATTCAATTATCGATTTATTATTAGTAAATCATTTGTAATTTTGTATATTTTTTTTAATTGTGCCCGTAGTGTAATTTTTTATCCTTTTAGGATCACTAATGTTTCCTGAAATTTAAAAATAGTCCGATATGGGTCGGTATTTAAACATTCTGGACCTGGCGCCTGGAACTTACGTTCGTGTGTCGTGAAATATAATATCCGATGCCAAATGAGCAGATTTGTCAGCCGTCAAGTCACACTGGCGAGGTAATTGTACGTGTATTTAAGAGGGAAGCCAGATATATCATCTAATGGGTAATCTAATTTAATCCCGACAGGCATGCCCGTTCGTGTTTCCATTAAAATAAACTATGTTAATAATATTTTTTACATCACCGCTTTCCAGAAATTAAAAAAAGTAAGAATTTCTTCTTTCCATGTCAAGTTTCAATGTTTAATTACAAGAAAAATATATAAATACTTATATAATTGACTACTTTGACGACTGCTCGACGTAGTGGTTCGACATTACTGGATCGGGTGGCTGCAAATTCGATTCCCGCGGGGTAAATTAAGGAAATGGCCGTTTCGTCATTTGCCCTGAACTTGGTGTTATTGAGATCGCCCTCAGTCAATTGTAAAGTACCCATAGTATACTCGTTGCTTAGTTTATACATTTGGTATGCGAGTCTAGCGATGTTTTATTCTATGTTTTATTAATTATTGGAATCGATTTTGCATAGTGCTCATCACTACACTATGATCTCGCACGCCGCACAGTTCGCGCGCCAGAAATATGACAAACGTCAAAAATGTTTCAATCAATGGTTTTCGTTATTGAAATTAACTGAAATAATAAGGGTTTATTGTGTATTGATAATAAATAACCTGGAAATATTGCGTGTTCAAGTATGTATTATTAAATACTGACCTATAATTAAATCGTAGTTTGTTATTAATGCCGGTGCAGTGACGAAATTGTGCCGACATTTGGCGTGGCTTCATGAAAATAGTCCCGAGGTCCCGAACCTACCTACTTACTGAATAATCAGCCAGTAAGTGTAATTTAATCTTGATATCGAGTATCAAAGTACAGGAACAGATTACTGCTTATTTCAGTTTATAGCGACATCGTTTGGAAAGATTTCCCTTTGTATTTTACCTATTTAAGTACCTTGCTAGGTAGGTAGGTACATACTCCATTAGAAGGTAGACGTAGAAAGCTATATCTACTATAACTTTCCATTATTACATCTATTACTTAGAAATTGTATTTATTCTATCTATTTTATATTCGCTGCTAAATTTCAGAAATGCCTGACGAAAATATCAACAGCACTGATGTGCTGGGTGCCCTGGAATACTTGGAAGATTACTCTTTGGACAATAAATCGGCGAGGGTGCAACACTATAAAGTGATCCAGTCAGCCCTGGAGCGTCAGGGACATATCGATAGGAACTCAGTCGAACGTGTACTGGCAGTATGTGTGCACGATCTAAAGGAAGAAATGAAGTACACTTTTGTTGTAATGAATGTGATTTCTGATGTTATACACAAAGTAAAGGTATGTATGTTGTGAGCTTGTCAGTAATATTGTTATTTATGATAAAACTAGCTGAGCCCGCGACTTCGTCTCCGTGGAATTTAACTTAACAAAAAAGCCCGCGAGACAGGACCCATTTTTTTAAATTTTGTTTTTCTAAAATAAAAGTAGCCTAAGTTACTGCTTATAACATCAGCTATCTACCAGTGAAAGTCCCGTCAAAATCGGTCCACCCGTTTCGGAGATACTTTTGGATTTCAATTGTTTTTATTTTTTACGCGGAACCCTAATTCTTTTCAAAAATTAAAGTAGCCTTAGTTACTCCCTATATCATCAGCTATATGTCAGTGAAAATCCCGTCAAAATCGGTCCAGCCGTTTCGGAGATTACCTGGAACAAATAGACAGACAGACAGACAAAAAAAAAAAATGCGTTTTTGTTACAAGTACTTTGTGTACATTCATATGCATTTAGTGAAAAGGTGTTATTTTGATATTACAAACAGACACTCCAATTTTATTTATTTGTATAGATATTGGTGTACTTAATTTACTCAATGAAAGTCTTTAATTAGAGTAGCAATGTACTTATCAAATATTTAATTTCTACATTTAGGTAAATAAGCACTTTCCTTGTTATTAATCTTTTATCATTATAAAGGATTTTATTCACTTCAAACTTAATACAAAATTTGATGAAACTATGAATGGAATTAGTTGAATATTAAATAACCTTTGATAAAAATTGGGCTCTAAAAGACAAATATCAATGATTGTCCACTACTAAATACTACTAAATAATACTCATACTAAACGTTTCTTAAATAAATGTATTAAATTGAGACATTTTGTTCTAGGATAGAACATATGAGCCTCCACTGGATCTTGTTCCTTCCGCCCTAGCTGTTATAACCGTGATCAACACAACATGCCTACTCACCAAAGTGGAGACTCTGAAGGTGGTCTGCTATGACACACTGCGCTCATACCCTGACTCAACACTCATAGCCATTGCGGAGAATGTCCACATGGATATTCTGAATATGCTCAACCTATATTGTCATGTGAGAATACCATCAGACATGAGACTACAGGTATGTAATCAAGCTAATCTATATTTATTTATTTATATCACCAGATGCTGGTTGTGCTTACAGCTTAGCCAAGATGCACAACAAGCTAAATTACAGGAGTAGAATCACATACTATTGGTTATAATTTTTTTAATAATTATGTACTTGCAACTTTGTATGAAATATGTCAAATTCTGGTTGCTGAGCAATTAAGGCGTTAAGGAAGTTAACTGCTTGAACAGTTGGGGCAAATTGCGCGGTTCGCGTGCGCACGCCACAACCCACCCGGGGTGATTAGTGTACATCGTGGCAAAGTGGAGGGGTTATATGTTGTAGGCTCCAAACAACAGTGGTCTCTTTGCCACAGTAACAACAAATTTCACTAGGAGTATTCTTAAATAATTTGCGCGAATTTTTCGCGGCAATCGGAGCGTTGACCATACCTAAATATCCACATATTTTCCTCAAGATTTTTACATTTTTTCATGAATTTGTGTTGTATGTAATCTCATGATCTTACTGATGATGTAAAACTTTCTGGTAAGCTGACTTAACCTGTGAGGTATAGCGTCTACTGTACCAACAGAAATAATGTTATTTTTTTTATTCCAGGCATGCAAATTCCTCCACAAATTACTTAAATTATTGCCACCTGAAAAAAAGAAAACATTCATTGGGTCAGGCATAACAGTGTGGTTTTCAAAGATTATTCCAACCGCCATGGCCCACATGCAACAGGATGACTCCTACCAAGAGATGCTATTGCAGATTCTGGAACTGCTCACTGAGGATCTGATACACTTTGACTATACTAACGAAAAATCGTGGGTAGAAATACTTGAATGTATTTGTCAATCTGACAAGTAAGTTTCTATGGTTTCTGTTGTAACTAGACTGATGTACCTTCAATCATTCATTCTCACTGGACAAAACAGGCTGTTGTGTCTATTTTTTCTTGTCATAAAATAGAGACAACAGCATGTTTCGTCCAGTGCGACTGTAGGGTAACACTGAAATTGGCTTTCGTGAATTCTGTATGTTTATTCATATTAGTGGCTAACTTTAGTGTAGGAGTTTTCAGGCCAACCGAAGGCCTCTATCCTTTACAACTGTGATAGCTGGTGTCAATGGTTTGATAGGGTATTTTATTTGAAACTGAGTAGACACTTGAATTGTCTATTTTTGCAAATTTTCAAGTCATTTCTAAAATAATTTTACTAATCATAATTGTGAGTCATAAAACATATATTTTAATATGGGATTATGCACCAAGACGACATTTATGCGATTAAAATATACGTCAAATACCGTATTGTCGGCATTGCCCTAAAAGTATGTAGTTATATATTCAGCATATTTCAGATACCCCTTGATAATGCAAACAATATTGTACGATGGGTACCACCACAATTGGGACAGACTGTGGATTGTTTTCATCAAACTACTCAAGCACCAGATAACACAGTCCTTTGGCAGTATCGGGACTCCAATCAATTCTATGTTGCCCGTTGTCGAAGCTGCCTTCAAAATGGATGTCCCCAACAGATGCAAAGCATTTGAATGCTGGAACATACTAATAGACAGTTTCTCAACGGAGACAAACGAAAGTAATATAGTTAAAAGGATAAAACTGCTTGTAATACCACTGAAATCCAACAACGCTAAGACTGAAGAAACAGCATTAGCAAAATTCAAATGCTGGTGGCATTTGATCACAAAGTTTCAATCCAAAATGGATAGATTTCTAGATATGATATTAATATCATTCTTGCAATTCATCTTTGGTAGACACAATGCCGTTGATAAAATGGCTGTTTTGCCCGGACAGATTACTTTAAATGTAAAGAAACAGACTATTCCAGCTATAGTGGAGATGGTCGGCCATGTTGACTGCACCGGTTGCACTGATCTACAAAGACTGAATGGCAAAATAATAACCACCAAACATTTAGTTGATAATTGGAATCACTGGATATATTCCCTTACCTCGTCCATTTTGATCGCCGCAACGGATGAAGCTGTACTAAATAACCAACAAATTAAATGTTTATGGAAATCATTTATTTTGACAATTGGTGAATTGCCCGACAATAATATAAGAAAAGATTTGTTTTACGAGATATTGTCTACTTTGAGACATTTGATTCAGGTAATATAATGTAATATCTTATTGTTTATCTTTATATACTAATAATATTTAAAATTCCGATGAGCCTTTACTCTAATTCTTTGCCTGAACAACTCACACTAATATTTCAAATTAATTGTTGGTACAGCAATCTGAAGGCAAGGGCAAGCTCGCTGATATCGTATTCAACGTATTGTTGATGTCGCTGTTCGACGGAGATACGACCATCAAAGTACTTTTAAAAACTAAAAAGGGGGATAATAATCCAATGAATGAAACTCTCGATATTTTGCAAGAACATGTGCTAAGAAATTTTTATAAAAGGTAATTATTTGCTTACTGTATACATTAAGGCTAAAGTGCCCATCTAGCCTGCGATATTCAATTTTTTTTAGTTTTTTTAGTATTTTTTTAAAATCTGACAATAATAAAAGGCACATTTTGTAATTCGCGACAAAGACCGTGTGCAGTGCATTTATTAATATATCCAACTTACTCTAAAACATTTCAAGAACGACAGCTATCCAGATAATCTGGCAATTTTTGTATATTTAGTGATTAACTAGTAAGTATCATATCCACCGTGATAATATTTAGAGTAAAATAAATGTATTAATCAACGCACTGCATACTGTGTTTGTCGCAAATCACAAAATGTTTTCAGATTTTGGATAAACTATATAAATACTCGAAAATTTTGAATTTCGCGGGCTAGACAGGCGCCTTCACCTTAAAGTTAACGTTATTAGTATATTGTAATAAATTTTATATAGGTATGTCGGTAACTTTTCTGTAATATTCCAGCCACGAAAAAAGAGAGTTGGTGACAAAATTGAAACATGTAACCAATTTAGTTGTGAATAAACATTTCAATCCTACGCACGTCGTGGGGCGGTTCCTCCTGGAGTTGCCGGCGACCGACACTGCGCTGACACTGTGGACGGCGCTCGCGGAGAGCGTTTACGAAAACGAGCGAATGTGTGTCAAGAACTTGATGACTATGTTGATGTGGCCGTTGGAAAATTTGGACCTATTTGGTGATGTTAGTAAATTACAAAATCACTGTCTTTCATTTGAAAATGTGTGAGCATGGGGTAAAACGATGTATAACTGGCCGCTATCAGTAACTATCCACTGTATTATTGTAACCATCTCAGAAAAGAGTTTTATTTAAAAACGCAATCTATAGGTATCATTTTTCTCCGACCGCTTGGCGCAGTGGTTTGAGCGTAGGCCGCTCGGCTCACTGCACATGGTCGTTGCAGGTTCGATTCCCACCGGGAAAAGGCCTTTTCGTAATTTGCCCAGGTCTGGTTGTCACTGGGATCGCCCCCAGTCCATTGTACGGTACCCACAGTACAAGCGTGCTTAGTTTGGGACCATACAGTCGGTGTGTCAGTCTGGCGATATTTATTTATTTATTATTATATTAAAATACGTAGTGGCCAGGTTTACCCAGTTTACCCTCCATATTAATTATTATTTTGAACATATGAAAACATACCATTTTAAATATTTTCAGGTGAAATTAGCTGCAATTGCCTGGCACAGATTGTATTTACTTGTGCAACCAAAGCTGGCTAAGACTGATATTGAAGAGGATATCATGAACATTCTATTGATTTCCGAAAATTTCACAGAGTCTGTGGTATTTTTCAGACTGAGTGCTTTGCTCGCTGTTATAAAATGTAAATTTGCCGATGAACAATGTAAGTGTAGAAGTATTTTCTTTTACTTTATGTAAACAAATTATGTTGCATCTCGCTATCTATGAAAAAATATAATGAGCGAAAATGAGACGCACATAGGCACAGAGCAACAAATGATTAGAAAAGGCATGCATAAATCATTCTGTCAATATCAAACACAGCTTCAGACTCAACCCGAGACCCGCTCATTGTAATCTTGGTGTCTGTAGTTTCAATCTATAAGGCATTGTAAAATCAGTGAGACAGTAATAACTCTGAGAAGCAAAATTATCCCAGTATTTTTAACTTTGTATTGTTATAATTCCTTGTATTATTTTATTCTGTCCATTTGAGTATGAATTGGGATCATTTTGCTTAAGTTAACAACAGGTGTTTCTGTTACTATGTGTTCCTATGTCAAGCTAAGTTTGAATTTGAGCACTCAGTTGTACATTTTACAATTAACCGTGGCAACTTGGGTATGGCTTGTTGTATTGACAGTTATTTGATGAAACTTTAGTAATATGATGTTGCTCTTTCTTGTACTACTTTAATATTAGTCCCAAATATTTGTCTGTAGCACTAAACTGCTTTCTCATTCAGTTACAGGCAATAAAGAAGTTGAGTTATTAAAAAGTCTAACAAGCAGTGTAAAAGACTATGAAAGCATTGAACTACTCTTTCCAATGATGGTTGACATACTTACGCTTGTTTTACACAATGTTACTGTAAATGTGAATGAAACACTTGCCAGTCATGCACTGATTTGTTTTAAAAATGTACTTAAAATTGGCACTCAGGGATTCAATGATCAGCATAAAGTAAGTATTTTTAATCCTGTATTTCAGAGCTTATGGTTATCTACAGATTATAAGTACTTTAAACATTATTTTGCTTGAACACTTGATTGTAATTGAAAGACTTACAGAAACATTGTTTTAAATCCATTTTATTTTCAGGAACACATACCAACATCACTTGGACATATACTGAAGTCTGTTGACAAATTGTTTAACATAAATTCATACTCTAATCTGGGTGCTATTATATGTGATGACTTATTACAATCTCTGGGAACACTGCGTGAACCCAATTCAATGAAATCTGATATACTGGGTCTATTGAAAACAGTTATGCAGAAGAATAAAGATAATGATCAAGCACTCTTCAGTAAAATCAAAGCTGCAATAGATAATGTTGATAATGTTACAACCCCTGTTGTTATTAGCACAAACGAAATTCAAGAAAATGTTAATGAGTTGAGTATCGATAAATTTAATACCCCAACAACAAACCAAGTGCCCAAGAAATCAAAGAAGAAGGAAACCAGTATTGTTAACACAGTTTCAGAAAACGGAGAAGAATATGTCGTTGTAAAATCAAACTGGAAATTTAATCCCAGAAAATTAACAGAACATCAAAAGGAGAGACTGAAGAGAAAAAGGGAGGATATACCAGCACTTTATCAGGATTTGTCCCAATCCCAAGATGAATTCCAACTCACATCATGGAAAACAGATTCACAAGACACAACTAGCAGTAGATCAGAAAGCAGATCAAATGCGCCAACGAATGAAGACGCCACTACAATCCTTAAAAATTTGCCCAGTTCTGAGGTGGTGCCTAACATTTTGGAAAACATCTTGACAAAAGATAAGAATGATAACACAAATAACACAAATGATGCATTGCCCAGAGACAAATCAAATATAACCGAGCCTGTTACTCCTAAGAACACTAAATCACCCCGAATGGCCTTAAAAGACAGGGTATTTCGGAATGTCAGAAATTTGATGGAAAAATCCTCGATACATAAAGAAAATAAAGAATCCGAAGAGCTGGATCAATTTGAAAATATTCCTAGATCGCCTATACCTGCTAAAATGGATTTAGAAAACAATAAGACTGAAATTATTTCTAAGACTCCAGCAAAAACTAAGGCGAAACACGCTGATAATGTAATCAACTCCGCGCCTCCGTTGATATCCGCCGATAGACCTTCCAGAGTGAAAAGGAAACCCAAAAAGTTTGATGATGTTGAACTATTAGCTCTGAAAAAGAGTCGTCATTCATTACACGGCACATCATCTGATGCCAAAACTGTTCAAACTGCGCCAACAGATTATTCAAGTGAAAGTGGAGGTGAAAGAAATGATGAAGTTTTAAATAAATCTATCAATATTGTTGAAGGAAATGATCTCATGCCTGGTGTAGATAAAACTAGTGTGATTCAACAAAATGAAGAAGTTATAGAAATACACGACAGTGATATGACTGATATGGATACAAGTAAAAAAGGGAATGAACAAGTAGCCGTAGAAGTTATTAATGAAAAAGCTCAAGACAATGTTGTAGATGTAAATAATACCGCAGAAGATATAGTTGTTACAAATGGTGATATACTAAATACAGATAAAATGGATAGTAAAATAAGCGAAAGAAATGATGACCTTAGTGTGAAAGTTGTACAAGAAATTTCAACCCCTAAACAATCTAACGACAAGAAGGTTGAAGATCAAAAATCAACTGTTAAGAAGTCTAGTGTCAAGAAATCTAGAATCGAGAAAGAACTGGCAATTGATATGGTTGAAGGTCATCCATTCTTAAAAATGAATTCGGATAAACGACTGACCAGGAAAGCTATTGTGACGCCGCTGCCTTCAAGTGGTAGGCGGAAAGGATTGACAGAGAAGTTGAATAAATCTAAATCAGATAGCAACACGCCTGCGAAAACTGATAAGAAAAGCAAAAGTAAAAAAGAAATTGAAAATGTAGAGACTTCTTTCACAGTCAATGAAACACAAGATAGTTCAGAAGCTTCAAGAGACTCGGCGCCAGAAGATCACTGTTCAGAAGATGTTATAGAGAGTTCTCAAGACTCCACTTTTAGTACATTATCAGTGAAATCCGCAAAGAAGATGACGAAGAAAAATCCAGTTGTCTCAATAGAGAAATTAAACCCAGCATTGAATTACGAAAGCAATGTGTCTCAAAGTATACTCGATTGTGGGGCTCCTATTGATCCTGTTTCATCAAAGGCTAACAATAATACTAAAGATGACAGTGAATTACCTATAAACAAGACCGCTGTAGAAGAAAAAAGTCATGAAGATCTAACTGAAAATATGGATACAGAGCCGATAAATGAAGCGGATATTTGTGACGAAGTTATTATAATTGACGCTGTTCCTCCACCGATAACAATAAGCAGTGATGAGACTGTTGGATCTGAAACTCAAGAAATGGCTGAAGCGGATACACAAACCGTTAATCCTGTAGATTATATGGGTATTCTAGTATCACATGAGAAAACTTCTGACATAATTATACCTCATGACACTGAGAGTGAAAACACTGCGCAGGTTAAAGTAGACAATGAAGTAGTAAACAGGGCTATCAACTCATTAAATGATATTACAATAACACTATCAGAGTCGCCTTGTTTAGAATTAGAGAATACTGCTGACGTTTCCTCGCCATTCAACGACGATGCACAAAGGAACCAAGATTTCCTCAACAACACGTTAGAGATATCTCCAATTAAAACAATGAGCCCTGATCGAGACAAAAAGTCACCATCCCCGGAGACCAGCAGTGACTATGTAGTCATTAAATTAACTTCGCCAGTACACAGTAACGGGGAACCGTTTGAGAAGTGTGCATCTCCTGAATTTTTCACTAACGACAAAGTGTCTCCCGATAAAAGGGATCAGTCGCCGCCTAGAGTCGAAATTACTGTAACAAACACTAGCCCGAGTTCGTCTCTGTCGCTTAAGAAAAATAGGCCACAAGTGAGGCCTAATGGCCGAGCTGCACAGATGCTAGGGCTCTGTGTCCCTGGCAAGCTCAACACCATTATAAACCCGGAAAGGAACGAACCGGAGGAAAATAAAAAAGGCAGTCCATCAAACACAGCGGCTAGACGAAATTTAAGGATATTTTACAACACTGTGCATAACGATAATAACGATGATGGTCCCAGTGAAAACGAGTCAGAACATTTCCTTAAGTTTAAAAAATCGTTACCCGCGGTTGATAGTAGTCCTGCTGGTCCTATTTTGAAGCGGAAACTCGTTGAGATTACAGACGACGCTACGATATCGCCTGCCAGCAAGGTAATAAACCATTGTATTTTTTTTGCTTCAATTTAGCTTGGTGTACAAATCAATCATATTTTATTTTTATTTCAGCGGAAAAGGGTCAGCTTCCACGATCCACCAGTATCCACAACGATATCAGTCCAAAAGTATATCGAACCGGGTGGCTTACGGTCGCCGCAGAATTCCGCACAGAAACGTTTGGAGCGTCAGATACGACACTTCGTTCCAGTCAAGTCACCAAAGAGGCTAGAGAATGTGTTCAGATTAGACTCGGCATTAACTAAGACATTGGAAAGCTTCACTGATGTTGATGTGAATAACACAACAGATGATACACAACAGTCTTCTCTAGATGATACACCGTCAGTTGAAATAGTTAAAGCCAGTGAATTAAATGATAGCGATCCTATCTGCCCAGACTTATTAGATTGTAAGGACCCTATCGACAATATCGCTAGTGAACTGTCCTCACCCGCAATGAAGTCATTACTTATCAAAGAATTAGAGGGCAAAGTGGAAACTGTTGGCGATCTGGCGAAAATGACGGAACTTGAAGTGAATAGATTATGTATAAAGGCGCCGAAAGTGAAAATAGCCAAGAAGGTATTGACTGACTATGCTGCTAACAAAGCTAAGGCACCAGATGCAACAGTTACTATAGACGCGGCTATGTTCGATGAGACTATGAATGAAGGTACATCCAATGCTGTGGACATTGAAGTACAGACAGATGGTAAAGTGGTCAGTGATACGGAGGTCCAGACTACAGTGGTACCTGTGACTTTCGGTTCTATGCAGACAGAAGTTGTACCAACTTCGCATCTAAGTGTACAAACTGACGAAACTGGCGAAGGGTCGACTGCAGATGTAATAAAATCGTGCTTACTTAAGGTAACTATATCCAGTTTGTTATAATAAATGATAGCTCGTAGGCCGCTTGGCTCACTGCACACCGTGGTTGCGGGTTCGATTCCCGCCGAGCCAAATTTCAGAAATGGCCTTTTCGTAATTTTCCCAAGCCCGGGTCTGGGATAGCCCCCAGTCCATGGTATGGTACCCATAGTTCAAGCGTTGCTTAGTTTGGGAACATACATTTGGTGTGTCAGCCTGGCAATATTTATAACACTAAACAGGAGGATTTTAAGCTCATACGAAAGTAGTCCTAGTAACCTTAATAAGCAGACTAGGGTTCTTCTATTATCATTTAACGTTATTTCGTGTGTTTACAGAGGTCAGATTTCATTGAAGAACTCAGTGAACAGCTCCAACAGTCTTCGATCCAGCAGATGAGTGAAAAGTTGCCATTCAGTGTGATGACGGACTTGTTCATGAAGAAAGTCACTCCTTTAAATTCAGACGTAGTTCTAAGCCGGTTATTGGACCAACAGAATACGGACGCGCCTGCTGAAGATCATAAAACCAATGAGATAACATTCCTTCAGGACTTTATCTGCGACAGGTTTGACTCCAAAGATTTGATTCTTTTCTGTAGTCAGTTGTTGCAGAGAGTGCATGATAAGCCTGCGTAAAACTAGAATGAGATTCTCTACAGTAATGTAGAGTTGTGGTTGAATTATGATTTATTTTTACAATTAAAATTGTTGCGTTTTGTGAAGGATAATACTGATTGAAATACAGTAAGGAACTGAGTTTTGATAATGTGTAGGCACGCGAGGTGGAGACAATGTCTGATGGTCGATGCGTCTTTTAATTTACTTAAGTGATTGCTTTGTGTTTAATTATTCACATTTCAAACAAAATAAACGAGAAATATTATAAAACTAATTTTTATTTAAGGTAAAACAAGTAATATTTACATTATTCAGTCATGAACAGTGGCCACACTTGGTCACAAATGTCATATTCTCACGTAGCACACTGAACAAACACTAAAGACTCTTGCTGTTATTTCCACAAATGCAATGACGAATTATAATTTGTTTATTAACGTATATATTATAATTATTAGTTCTAGAGTAGCAGTAGGCACAGTGTGAGACAGGGATGGTACATGGCATCAAGATATAATATCACAACTAATATTTACAGTGATCTCTCTAGACACAGGTAATGTTAAAGCTTTATTTATAATAATATAAAAAAAAGAAAACTTATATACGACACGTATTTACACACCCCTAGTATATTGCCCGTCCCAAATAATCCTGATATCACACTAATAGCATGTCATAACTATTCTAAAATGACCTTAAGGTGCCAAATTAATTAATTAAGCAAGTGTTTTAATTGAATCTGTACTGTAATGTTATATCAACAGGATAAGTTGTAGGAACTAGATATACTAAGTAATAAATTATTTTGAGAACAGCACTGTTTAACTTGCTTCTATAAAACACCCACACCCTTCGATAGCATATAACACGCATAATAATATAACTTATTGGGATGTATCGACTGACGTATTGTTAATGACGATCTCAGCAGCACAATTTGACAGTAACAAATCATTTCTGTTACTATAAGAATACCTACCTAATATTTCCTATTAATTTAAAACGCAACCTCTATGTTTTCAACCTTGTACCAACATATCAAATCCTTTATTTAGTAACATTTTTACACTAGTTCAATAATTATTATAATCAATTTGTAATGTTATGAAAAAAATAACTTACAACGGTACTTAAAATTAAAATCGTCATCGACTGACTTTGGTATGCTGTTGAGCATTTTACACACGTAGGCGTTATTTCTTGTAAGACACAAGACAAATAAAAGAATAGCGTCCGAAGCTACTTCGATTTTTGCATAAGATAAATCTTCATGAAGCTCCATTTAGAAGTGACAAGTTGACGGAAAAAATCTTCCAATATGTAACTGGCACATTGAAATTAGAAGTAAATCCCATCAATATTATATCTACCCTTCTCTTTAATTGAATTAAATTTATCAATTACTCTTCCTTACTAAGATATCATAATACTTTGGTCCATAAATTGAGCACTATTTTACTTTACTGAGAGAGGATAGGCGGACGCTGTCAAGGAAAGCGCATTTCAGCGACGTAGTCTACATGTTCGAGGTTCTGATGTGAAGTAGAGCGCCGGGGCGGGCGCGATCTGTGGATGTTGTGTTGCGAGTGCGCGCGCATCACTCTGTAGGTTCCCTCGCGGCGCGGGCCCGCGTCGCTAGTCTTGCGCGTCGACGCCACCCACTCATCGTCGCGCGTCCGCGCAGCTCCTGGAGTTTTCCGGTGATTGTCGAAAACGCGCCGATTGTCTTCGTAGCGCTGTCGTTGCCAATTACGATCCATATCGTGTCCGTATAGATCTAATTCGCCCGACGGCTGGAACTGGCTCGAGCTCTGGTGGTAACTGGATATCTTCCAGCCGACGTCGTATTTCTTCCTGCCGTTCTCGTCTTCGCCGATTTGTCGTCGCTGAGACTGGTTAGAGCTGCTCTCGCTCGTGTCTTCCCCCGAGGTGCCTATGCCCAGGTCTTTGTCGTCGCCGTAAATTTTATAAATGCCGTTAGGGTTTACATTTTTTCCGTTGTACTTTTGGTCGTTCAGAACTAACTGCGGATGCGGTATGCAATATGTATTCGGGAAACATTTTTCTATTTTCGCCATTTTTATGTCTTCCTGCTGCCTCGTACATGATCCGGGGCCGAATAGAGAGAGTAGAACCGGCAGTAGGAAGAGGCCATGCATCGCTCCGAAGAATATAACCATGAAGACCATTTTGAAAAATACCAAGAATATGTAACTGTCCGCTAGGAGTAAGGCGATGACACCCAGGATAGTACTGAACGATCCTTGCACTATCGGCAATCCCAGGGAATAAAGACATTCGCTTACTTTTTCGTTGGGTGATTTAGCTTTAGACGACATGTAAGCGTAGCAAATATGAGCTGTGAAGTCGACAGAGAAGCCGATGCACATGATTAAGTTGATCATAGATATTGAGTCGAGGTTGATGTCCCAGAGTGCCATGTAACCGACCACGCCGATTTCGATGGATATGATACTGAAGGCGACCCACAGCGAGCAGAGAATATTTGGGATGAATATAAATGACGTGATCATCATCATCAGAGCACCGTAGCACAAGTTCTGAAGTGACGTTGGTCTGACAAGCTCGAACTGAAACAAAAGATATTGCTGATTATTTTTTATGTAACTTGCGCAAGTTGGAAATACTTTGACTAAGAAAACTTTGGATTGAATTGCCAGTATGTATCGTCTAAATACGAAACAATATATAAATAAAAAAAAACTAATTTACCTGATCAAAGAAGACGAAATACGGATGGAACACGGAGACATTGAGACGCGATTCAGCAATGACGGCCCTCAACGCTTTGACCATTTCTTTCTCGTGGTTGGTGCCGCTGATATTGACTGCTTGTATCAAGAATCTTGACGCAATGATCTTGTCACCAGCCTTGTTGAATTTCACATCCAATGAGAAGGGGTTTGCCGGGAACAACCATAGCTGAAAAATATTTGGAAAAATTAGATAACTAATTCTGATACTAGAGCACGGTCGCTAATCACGAAGAAATTCGTACAATGACCTTTTATTACCTGTCTCTGTCACTCCCGCGTAAATCTAATACGTCTCGCTCACACAGTTGCCGGTCACACGCAGTTGACGGTAATAACAGGTCATTGTACGAATTTCTTCGTGATCAGCGACCTTGCCATACCTAATTTGGTATTGATCAAATTGGATTTTAATGAATATGAAGTTGATTAGTTAAATCTCAGACGTACTTACCTCTTTAAGATTCTGTATAAAATCAGCCTCATTATCGATAGTCACGTTCAAATAGTCGTTATTTCTCGATACGTAGTCGACGAACGTTCGAAGCCACGACTCAGTGTACAACGAGTTCGATATGTAAGACGTGTTCTCTAATTTTCGTGTCAATGTCTCCACTTCCTCTTGTATCGCAGTGTCTGAATAGTTGTATTCCCCGCTGATGACCACCTGGAGAAAAAACGATATTTTATAAATTATTCCACTCCCACAGTATGACTTGTGTAACCCCTAGGTTTGTTCTGGCGAAACATTTGCAAAGATTCAAGATGTTGTCTCTTTTTTATGAGAGCAAATAATAGGGACATCAACATAAATCTGTGTACGTGTTTCGTCAGTGCAAACGAGTGGTTAGGAGAGCAAATGCTTCTTGCTCCATATAACGTTACCTGAATTCTGTATGGGAATTCCCTGTAATATAAATCCTCGCGATCAAAAAACTCAACAGAGTATGAATCTATCTTGGACAGCTTTCTTCTCTCTAGTCCTTCTTTTAGATTGGTGACCCCATAACCAGCGCCAGCTAAGTACGCCAGGAATATCACGATCACGAGTGCTTTGACTGCGCTGTTGTTGAGAAAGTCCGCCATTGTGGTGCGGAAGAAAGCCATGATGCAGTGCTCTTTATTGTCTATGGGGTTGTCAGGATCCGCTGTGTCTATGCCACCAGTGCAGAATACGCGGTATAGCCAGGATTTCTCCGCTGAAATAAAACGTAACATTTATGTATCTGTAGGCTAGGTTATCAGTTAATTTGACTAAGAAGGATTTTTGAATTTTGAAGTTATTCTTATCCGCACTTGGGTAGGTAATTTTATGACGGTCTTAAATTAAATATTACTAACCTTTCCTTGCCCTAGATTCGGGCAGCACTTTTAACCAAGTTATCGTATGTCGGTTTTGTTTCTCACGGTAACCAGATATAGCTACACATCCGGCGAAGAAGGTTATATGCCACACGAATGTAAAGCAGACAGCTAGACCTGTAAAATATAATCATAAATAACAAAACTCATTTAAAAATCACCTTTATCTTAGAGGATTAAAGTTGAAATGAACTTGCCTGAGTACATGCAGAATATCTGCACAGAAGGGAATGGCGAGAAGACGCCGATGAAGAAGGAAAGCATGTCTGTTACGGACGTGATGGTGATGGAGACCGCGGCCTCTGAGAGCATGATCGCCATTCGCTCAGGCACTGGCAGCTTGGGCGATGTGCGCCGCCATGCCGCGAGCATTACGAACGTGTCATCGATACCGATACCTGTGACAGTGAAAATAATACATTGGGTAAACACAATGAAGATTGGAATTGAATTGATATGTATCAGTGCCCTCTAAGTTTATTTCGCCATCATCATCAGTTGGAAGATATAGGCCTTCCTTAAGGATTGGTTCAAGCACGCGTCTTGCGGGCACCAGGCGTTGGGTTCAAACCCCGGTTCGCACCTCTGGATTTTTCGAAATCTATGTGCGAATCATAATTTCTATTATCACTTGTTTACGGTGAAGGAAAACATCGTGAGGAAACCTGCTTGTCTTAGAAGATCTAACCAATTTTCGAAATATATATGAAGTCCGCAAAACCAGGGTGGTGGATTATGGCCTGAATCTCCCTCGTGTTGAGGGGAGGTCCGTGCCCAGGAGTGGGACGTTAAAAGGGCTAAATTATTATTACTATTAATTCACAATTTAATACTGAAAACTTACCAATCATCAAAAAGGGCGCTGCAAAGTTGATTCCAATGAACGAGATTCCTAAATAGATAGCGCATCCGAACGCCGCTGCAGTCGCCATCACCGCAGATATGTTCCCGAGGAGACCCAGCCATGGTTTCGAGCGGACCCAATCGCTCATCATACATGTCACTACGGAGAATATCCCCATGAGGATGAATGTGGAACTGAAGAAGGGTATAACTGTCCGAGTGTTCTTTTCGAGTTCATGATCTAGGGTTCTGGAGGCAAATCTTGCGACTGATATGTGCTTAAAGCGCCCTGTGTCTTCTGCTATCCCGACTGCATCCAGAAATGCGTCTTCCCATGCGGCACCTCTGGAATTTATGATAGCATATAAATTATAATCTAGGATAGAATGTTTCCGTTTGGTTATTATAGTCAGCGCCGTTAGGTCACGGAGTTTTATCTGTTGTGATTGAGTATGTGTGTCAATTTTGTTGGATACTTGGCAGTTGATAGTTAGATTTTAAAATGGTCTATTATTTTTATAACTTTTATCCTAGAACTGCTACTTAATTAATTGTCGTAACAAGACTAGATCAATTCAAGCGATACCGAATCTCATCAAAACCGATTTAGGTAATTTATCGTATGAGAAAAAATATATCGTAGATCTTATAGTTACTTTTAGGTGCTTGTCACTGATCACATATGGACATTCGTGACAACATATCTACACATTCCTTTATAAAAAAAAGAATTACAATTCCTTAAAATTCTACATAGCCCGTACTTAATTGAAAGTGCGTTCACATCTATTAGTTATTCCAACCAATCAGGAAACTTGTTGCAAGATATTGACCCACCCGTTTGTCATAATATCTGCCTTTCTATTCGTATTATTGTCCACTGTTACACAGCGTTTTGTATTTTAAACGTTTTGTACAACCGTGTCAAGATCGGAGCCTATTATCTAAGATAGTGTTCACACTAAATGCAAGAGTATTGAAATTCTAAACAAGTCATAAAGCAAATGAGCCGGTTGTATTGGGTATAATAAGAAACTCAAAGAGCGCTCATTGTTTCCTTCCACAACATACCTAATCGCCGGTACAATCCTCTCTTCCTCGAGTTGCATGCACGTTGCAAACAGTTTAACTTTACCTAAGGATATTGTCTATTATACACATGAGATATTACCTACACTAAAATATTTTATGAACGTACTAGCTGTGCCCGCGACTTCGTCCGCGTGGAATAGTGTCTTTGAGTACCATTTTTAATTATTGAGGCTAATTATTTTACACACTTGAGAGTAAAACTTTTACAACTTTGAATGTCATATTTATTTATATCGAATCAACAACCTAAAAAATAAGTTACAAGTTTCTAGCACTAAACATGACGATACTTCCATACAACTTTTATCCCCTTAAAACCCGTTTTTCATTAAAAAGTAGCCTACGTCCTTTCTCAGGCTCTAGACTATCCGTGTACTACAATTTCAGTGAAATCGGTTCAGTAGTTTTGGCGTGAAAGCGCGACAGACAGACAGACAGAGTTACTTACGCATTTATAATATTATAATAAAATAATAATATATTACAGTAAGGATTAATGACTGCCGGTTTCATTCGTGTCTTTTTTGTTATTACGGCTAATAATCGTTTTGGATCTTATTGGTTCACTAACATGTTTTGTAGGAAAACTATTTAATTTTTCACCTTTGCTGCTGTATAGCGTTGTCTGTCCTTACAAACCAGACGAGTTGCACCGCCGGCACGGACACTATAATGTCATCGACCACCTTGGACCCGCCGAAGTAGACGGGGAACGCATGCGCCTCCCACGTCACGGGGTTGAACATCACGGGGAACGTCAGGTTTAGCTCGCCTCGCTCCACCTGTGGGATACAGACTATTATTTGCTTTGGCTCTGATGCCCAGGGCCCAAAATATCAGGCTACCCTGGTCGAGAATGTCCAGAGGGTGGGCCTCGGGCGTTCCCTGACGATGATTAATCTGAGGACGGCGGCGGCCGTGGCTTCCCGTCGCCGTGCACGGGGAGGTACGAGGGGGGAGCGACTGTTCCCCCGAGTCAAGCTCCCATTGGGAGCGCGGTGCATGAAGCGCACCGGTGGGTTCCTTTTGGAGATCCCGCAGCCCCTCAAACGTACTTAAGGCGGTCATTGGGGAGGTTTTAATAGGTAAGAATCCTACATACCCCAGGCCAAGAGGTCAGGTCAAGAATCTTTAGAAGATTTACGCCTCGTCAGCAAATAAA
The DNA here is from genome assembly GCA_918843915.1 of Notodonta ziczac. NCBI lineage: Eukaryota > Metazoa > Arthropoda > Insecta > Lepidoptera > Notodontidae > Notodonta > Notodonta ziczac. The sequence continues at coordinate 8,865,157 of OU974043.1, read as the reverse complement.
AGTTATTATTCGCCTAAGAGCCGCGAAAGCGACCAATCGTCCTTCACTTGTGCTGTTTCTCTTTTGAGGAGGAAGTCCGTCACACTAATATAATGTGTCTAACTTATAGGACGGAGTTTCTAGCTTCAATTGCAGCTGTCACTAATAATTTTAGATGTAACTAATAACTAGCAACGAATTATAAGACCTTTGCCAGAAAACAAACGTTAAGGCTAAAGCGCCCATCTAGCCCGCGAAGTTCAAATTTTTTGAGGTTTTTTAGAAATTTTTCAAAATCTGACAATAATAAAAGGCACATTTTGTAATTCGCGACAAAGACCGTGTGCAGAGCATTTATTAATATATCCAACTTACTCTAAAACATTTCAAGAACGACAGCTATCCAGATAATCTGGCATTTTTTGTATATTTAGTGATTAACTAGTATCATATCCACCGTGATAATATTTAGAGTAAAATAAATGTATTAATAAACGCACTGCATCCTGTGTTTGTCGCAAATCACAAAATGTTGTCTTAAATGTTTTCCGATTTTGGATAAACTATAAAAATACTCGAAAATTTTGAATTTCGCGGGCTTGACAGGCGCCTTCACCTTAATAGAAATTCTGTTTTTATGTTAACGTATGTTGGAGAAGAATACGACTTTAGATAGACCACGGAATATGGGCTCCGCTCATTGGCTCCACGGAATATTGGCAAAATCTAACATTTACTACCTAGGTATGTCTTTTTCCTTCCCTCTCTACGGATTTTCAGACAAATCTCAAACCAAAAGTGGCTTATGTATAATTACAATTTAGTACCATTTTTTAGAGAGGACGTTGAAGACAATATGAACTTGGAAATGAGTGGTTTAAAGGTCCTTTGGAAGCGGTGTTGTTCTATTGGAACCTACAACATATTTCCATTAGATTACCTAAGCTAGCCTTGTATGGGCTACAAGATATAGTCGACATCGGCGATTGGAATACTAATTAAGTATGACGCATTGTAACGCTTCTAAGTAGATATTAAACTCTAGTATTTTGTTCATACATTGTGATTTTACTATTGTAATCTGAATTACAATAGTGTTATTCCTTTAAAGTATTTAGTCATTTACATAATATTATATCGTTAACGTTAACACCCTGTAAAATAGCGAATATTAATTTTATTATCTATTTGACATTGTCCTAATACTTTATGAGCATGTGTCGGTACATTCGTCAACAGACGACGTATAGGTAGTTGAATACAGCCGATAATATCACCGATTATTGTTGAACAAAGAACTTTTTGTGGTTTACAGTAGTTATTGATTTAAACAGAAAATGCATGACAGTACCCTATTGCAAATGTATAACTTTTGACTGCATGTTGTATTCCCTTTGTTTAAGTTAATAGAAACCGCTTGACACTCACTGTTTGCGGTTGGCGGGCATAACTATTATGTTATTTGTATGAGTAATGGTTAGTTCCAAGAGACCTGCTTTTGTTGGTAGGTCATTTCGGCCCATTTTGAGAACTTATGAACCGTTTCTTGTTAGATGCGAGTGCAGTGGCGGACTAAAATCCTTCACTAGGTCATACGATGATAGTAACTCAGATTTTCATGAGGTCTTTCCCGATATGACGCCCGCCCAAATCCTGTTTCGTAGCTATATACCTCGTCTGAACGAACGATATTTTTTTATTGTTCGTTCAGTAATCGATACGATTGGAATTTTGAGTAGGATTCGATATCACGAATGTCACGATATATCGATAATAATTGTTGCTAAGAGTAGCACCCCAGGGATAGAGGCTGTGCGTTTAAACTAAATCCCAGAACTAATGTCAAGTTATGATCCGGTAAACCATACCGCACACTTGATAGCGCTATTTATGAGTAATAAACTGTCCATTGTTTTCAAAAAGCGCCAAGTGTAATTGCAGTGATTCATTGATCGGCGACTCCCTTGCGTTCAGTGTGGCTGTCTTATAGAATTCGGCGTGAATGTAAATCGGATGATAAAACCCATGGTATTGACGCGCGAATTTCCTGTCGCGCGCAATGTCATCGACATGGTCCGGCATTGGTAAGCCCTATTTTGGTTGGAAACAATTCCAATGGAACTTCCCGCATTGTGATGGGGACGCGGCAATGACCGCAAGAAAGTTTGTGCCCGTGTGTCGCTAACAAGGCTTTTAATAATACCTAAGAGTCTTCGTGGTAGAGCCTTGCTAGGTTGAATCGTCTAAGGTCCTGCTAGAAGTTGTGTTTAGGTATTTAAGTAATGTCAAATTTATCTAATTCTCAGGTATGGCAGTCGTAGAAATTGAGGCGAAAATATTTATTTTATTTTTGCAAAGTAGTTAGATACCTACCTAAGTTTCAAGTGTTACTTCATTTCCAAGAAAAGTTTGAAGAGAAAGTCGAGAGAAAATGAAAGTGCGTTGACAACATTATGCATATGGGGCATTCGTATCTACTACGGGTTTTGCGCGACACAATTGTTCTATGTTTTGTTCACCTAGATCTTAGCCATATTATTTGCACAAAGCTTAGCGTGACAATCGCGGTTAGCAAATCACCGTATAACGTTGAGACAATGACCTACAGTTTCTAGAACACTTTAGGGGGACACCTTACTCAAATGAGGACAATTGCAGAGATTGTTTTGATGTGCAAATATCTGTAGGTACAATATGCCTTCTTGTTAGTGTAGGAAAATCGATTCAATAACATTTAAAACTCACCTCCCCAATAATCTGGTCTACGTTAAGTATGTCGTTGATGAAGCACTGCCCCTCCCATTTCGCACATTCCTCCTTGTACGTGAAGGTCTCCCCGTTGGGCAGCGTCACAGTCATGTTCTGCACCAGCTCGTCGAGCTGACGCAACTCCTTCCACACCTCTGTGCGCAGCATGTTCGTCGTGTTGTCTTTGGCAACGATAATCACGCGCCCGAAGCGACCTGGGTTGTAAAATGCAGGATTAGAATTGATGAAAACGCATAGTAAATTATCGTTATTCACGTGGTACGTAGGTATTCTGCATAATGTAAATTGAGATACGTACTTATACAATTTTATTTTGGTATTTTTTTATGAAATAGAGACTAATGAACAATTAAACAAGTAGGTGTCTTACTTAATTATTACCTTATAATTTACAGACTTAGAATAGCCAAGGGTTTTCAGATGTACCAACATATGAAAATTCCAAGGAGTATTTAATTTACATTTATTGTTTTGGGGGTAGATTGAATTTTTATTTCGTCTGATTGTTTTATAACTACCCTCTTGTAATTTGCATTAGTACTAGTGTTCGGAACGTGAGCTCAAAGTGCGCGACCGCTCGTGTCCTTCTGTGTGTGAATTGTTTGATTTTCTGTTCCCTTGTGATATTGTTAAGTGACCATGAGAATTTAGGATGTTCGGGTTGTGTCAACTACTTGGGATCTCGATGGCGGAGCAAACTTCAACACGACGTGGCGGTATGTACCTATTGATCTTAACTATTTCCTCTACCCATTTCGTTTTTTGTAAAAGGTTGTTGTTTGTTAGCATTTACTATGAATGTTTTAAAGATTTAAAACGAATGTATGTAAGGACTTTGATTTCGTCGAGAGTAGGAAATTGTATTTTCTTTTTGGATATTCGCGAAATATCGCGTAATAATTCCTCTTAGCTGTATTTATATTTTTATCACTAAGCACATAACCGGTGGCTACTAATATTATAATCCATTTAAAGGATTAAGTACTCGGTCACTCCATATTTTATTCGTGATACTCTAATCGCTGATTATCAACGTTATAACTTCGAGTGATCTTAACATTCTATATTTAAATAAAGTTTCCTCTTTAAATATTAGTGGAATTAATTTCTGACGGAGCTGAATCATAAATTAAATATAAAGGTAATTTCAAGTCTTTTGCTTGGCTAAGGTATCTCTTTAAATAACGTAAAGTGTAATAATTTGTTCTTCTTACCTGCTCGAGTAATCCTGCCAACATTGAACCTATGAGAGTAATTAACTTTGAAATGTTCCTCTACTATCCTCCTCTCCAACTTGCCCTGCCCGCTGACAGGGGAGAATAGGTACTCCGGGTCCATCTCGTAGTGGATCCTCTGGTAGCCGGTGATCATGAGCAGGGTCAGTAACACCGGGATGATGATGAAGTAGCCCGGCTGCCTGCCCACCGCTAGGCCCAGTTTGTAGAAGGATTTATTTAGGACATCGTCCACAATTGTGAGTCGGCAACCCATCTGCAACGAAAAGAAAGTATACTTTAATGAGGCGTGATAAATACCGTATTCTTAATTATCATACGTCAATACTTTCTCTTAGCTTATATTAATTCAGGTAAGTATCAGAAGACTTAGCTACTATTAAATTTGATTTATCTTCGTTGTGATTTTACTTTTAATACGCTTCTATCTAAGCACTTAGATACAGTTTAATGTGTTTTATTTTTAGTTTAATGAGTTTTATATGCATTTAAAAAACATTTGCCTTAATTAGACATTGTACCTACTTGTGGTAACCTTATATTTTTTTTCTTATACACAGATTTATCAATTTCATTACATATAATCTGGATATGTTATCCCAAAACAAATAGATATAAACTAAATAAAACGCTCTGTTGAGTTTGAAATTACAGTTCATATTCAATTGGATTCAGGTCTACCTAGAACACCTGTTTTATGGTAGTCTTCCAAAAAAAAGCTATGCACAATAATCGCAAATACCTTTGTTAAATTATGGCGTCATAAGGTTGATTTGGGTGTTATTAGATATAAGTTTTACATAGACAACGTTTTATAAAACTACGTCTGAGTGTATGTGAGGTCGATAGCACAGGAAGAGACAAGGCTGTCCGTTTTTACACTTCAACAATATAATTCAATGTTTGCTGAACAACCCGGTTTGTCCTTAAGAAGATCGTTACTTGTGTAAATTGTTTGATGTTGAAAAACAAATACTTTATTTTTATTGGTATACTGCCCTCTAGTTATAGGTATAGGTGCAATATGTCTGGGTTACCAAATGACCACGTATTATTGTTGAATAATAGTTTATTTCTGCTCCAATGAAGTAAGTATAATGAACTAAGTATAAGTATTTGACGACCGCTTGGCGCAGTGGTTCGAGCGTAGGCCGCTCGGCTCACTGCACATGGTGGTCGCGGGTTCGATTCCCGCTGGGGCAAATTTCGGAAATGGCCTTTTCGTAATTTACCCTGGTCTGGGTGTCACTGGGATCGCCCTCAGTCCATTGTACGGTACCCATAGTACAAGCATTGCTTAGTTTGGGACCATACAGTTGGTGTGTCAGTCTGGCGATATTTATTTATTTATTTATATCACTATAAAATATTATTATTAAATTTTCAGGTAGTTGCCTTCCGCCATTACAAAATGTCAGGTAATATCCGCGTGTAAAGTACAATTTTAAATGACAACATAATGGCAGTAGCCCTGAAACGAATGATTGCTCAGAGAGTAAAGTGAAGGCTTGAACTTTTACCTCCTGCTAAGGGCTAATGGGAGTTGCTAGCATTAGAGGGTGTAGAAGCCATTAAAGCATACTTCTCCTATCCAATGAAAGGGATAAATCATTAAAATAGGACAGGTACACATTCCTTAAAAACAAACATTATTTTTACCTGCTTTTGGCAGTATACGTACCTACTAAGTTAGTAATTCCGAATATTGTAAACTTTTTGAACACAAGCTTTACATTCGTAAATCCGAGAATACCACAATACATAATAGACGGTAAATACGTTTATCATTAGCGGAAACCGGAACAAACACGACGGTTATGTCCATTGAAGTAGAAATGTCTTGAGGCAATTTGCAAGAATCTCACGTTTTACCACGAATTATATAAGTTTCATGACTTCAACTTGGTCCGTTGCCCTCAAAACATATACATAAGTTATGCCAAGCGCTGTTAAGTAAAATGTGTCGAGATAACGAACTATTATCAAATTATTATTGTGTTCAGTTAGTACCTACATTCCGCTCTAAAATCGCGGTGTCGTGATCGCATTCACTACAAAATATTGTGCCGTAACGATGGTCGTAGATGGTAACAAATGGAACACAGCATTAGCAAAATACGCATATTTGTAGGAGTAGGTATTTAAGTACATACCTACATATAATTTTTACCCCTCGTCGGCACTGGACGAAACTTTCATACATACCTAACTCTAAATTGAAAATTTAAAAAACTCCGATGCGATGACTTTTTAAAATACTTAAGAGCTGATAATTTTCAAACGGCTGACCCGATTTTCAATTAACATAGCTAAGAGCACTCTCGATCAGAATACCAAGTAATAGGTTCATCTGCTTGGGCGCTACGATGCAACAGACAGACACGCAGATAAACATGTTAAACTTATAACACCCCTCTTTTTGTCGGGGGTTTGAAATATATTGTTGTCTTTATTTTACGACCGCAAAAAATAGAGGCAATAATATTTTATTTCAAAAGTAACTTCAGAGTTGTAGATTTGTTATTACGGTACTAATACTCGTTCATCCCCAATACTCTAGTGTTGACTGGTTCTTAGTAGCGTGGTAGATAGAAACATCGCATGGGTTAGGTAACTGGGTACCTACTCATTACCGAATGAACGCCAAGCTTACCGCACAGACGCAGTTGCTTGTGGTTTGTCTTGCGATAACATTACTGGCTGTGAAATACCCCCTCATCAGTAATAGAGGCGTTTGTAATCTCCATAATAAAATTATAAGTGTGCTAACTTAATCCGCAGGTTATACCGCCAATTCTTTATGCTATCAGTACCTACTTACTCTGTTTTAGAATTGTCTTACTCTTTCTTTAATACTTGGTAGTGATTTTTTGAATTATTTTTGACGACATTCGACTTGTAACTACTTAGGTACGACAGGCGATTAGAAAATGAAATACAACATGTTTTAATTGATAGGTTGATACTTAGGGAGGTACTCAGTTTTTTCAATCTTACTAATATTATAAATGCGAAAGTTTGTGAGTGTGGATGTATGTTTGTTACTCCTTCACGCAAAAACTACTGAACGGATTTGGATGAAATTTGGAATAACGATAGTTTATAACCGGGATTAACACATAGGATACTTTTTATCCCGATAATCCCGAAATTTTTGTTAAGTTAAATACTACGCGGACGAAGTCGCGGGCATAAACTAGTATTGAATATTGATTATTCCTGAACGCCCCTGCCCTCCAATAAGCTAATGGCTTTTTTATAAGTCGACTCAACTCCACAATACGAGTATAACAGTCGGTGATGGAAATTAAACCCGAGACTTTGATTAGCAGAAGACCCTGTTTTTTCTATATATCATAGTCGGCAAACAAGGGTGCGATCCGCCTGATGTTAAGCAGTTACCGTAGCCTGTAGATGCTTACAAAACCATGCATTGATCGCACGGCCACCTGTACGGTAGTGGGACAGTGGAGGGAAAACAGGGAGAGGGTTAGGATTTACACAGCTTTTAGGGGAAACGCGGCTATAATGAGTTCTCTATTGACCCTTTCACTACCAAAAGCAATGTGGTGAGCTAGCGGCTGAATCTAGAGTTATTTAAATAATGTTTTGTTTTGAGTATGTTTCTTTTCCCACAGTACCTTGAAATCTTTGTTATTTATTTTGCTTTTATTGTCTAAATTTTAAATGAACCATGTTGTGTGCTACCTAGAGATCGCTAAAACTCTGTGAACCAGTCGACTGCTATCCGTGGAAACCTCTAATTGGCTTCATGTAATCTACTGTCACTGTATATGGATTTAAAGAAGCTGTTGGTTTTCCTTAATATTAAATAAATAGATAATCGATATTTTACACCGATTTTCTGGGCCACCTTCTTACCACAAAGTTATGAGTAACGGTCATTTTTCCATGCTCAATAATCCAAATATTACGTTTATGGACAAAAAGCGCTGTGATTTACGACGACTCTGAGCGCTCTGCACGCAATAATGGTGATTACTTGCGGTCTCGTCACAGACGCTCATTACCTGGCTCAGCCACACACCGCACTAATCAACTTACGTGATATACCTATTATCATTTCAGTAGATCAATAGCTTTGTTGTAAGTGACACCTGCCTCATGCAGCCTGGGGCCACTCGAATCAGTGTGAATCAAAACTGAAGTATTCTGATATGCGAAACGTCAGTTCTGACAGTTTTCTTATAGGACTGTCAAAACTGACGTATTGCGAGCGGTTAACACACTTGGCCCATGATCTGACGATAGTAAGCCCCCATTTTGGTTTTCTATAGTGGATGGTCACATTTGTGTTTTGTATTGTTATTTAAATGTCTTTGTGTTTATATTTGTTAGTTGACACTGGCGAAATACCTATTAATCTGGGTGGGCCATATTTTTAAAGAAAGAAGAAGAAGACTGATACTACATTAACGCCCGAATTCACTAACCTTACCTACTGTGAGGGATCACAGTGTGCGCGAATGCACAGCGCAATGATAAATGTCAAACTTAATAGAGTTGTTCTCTTACTTAGACACGCTCAGCGAACTATACGAGTGTATATGACACTCAGGTTACTGTATTTTACTATAGGTTCATATTAGGTTTTAAATAGCGGATGAAAGAAAACTATATACAAATTAATATTTCAACGGTGGAACTAATTTGCTCTTGATGAAATCTTTTGCTATTAAGGTACCTAGCGCATCTAAGTTTAGAAGTAGGTAAAATAGTGTGCTCTTTCCGTCATCGACGCCGCAAGCAAACACAAATGTAATGAATTCACGACCGCTTGGCGCAGTGGGTCAAACGTAGGCCGCACGGCTCACTGCACGTGCACATGTTGGTTGCGGGTTCGATTCCCGCCGGACCAAATATCGGACATGGCCTTTTCGTAATTTGCCCAGGTCTGGGTGCCACTGGGATCGCCCCCAGTCCATTGTACGGTACCCATAGCAGAAGCGTTGCTTAGTTTGGGACCATACAGTGGGTGTGTTAGTCTGGCGATATTTATTATTATTAAATTAGGACAATACGTATATAGGTGCTGGTAACTGGTGGGCAATAATTAATAAATTGAGTACTGCACAGGACGTTAGGAAACATTAGCATTGGAAATTAGTAACTAATCCGGTTAAGTATTTGCTTATGATTAAAGAAAACAATTTGCATTCCACTTATATCGAAACCTCTGCTATGATTCATCATTCGTTTATTTATTACAATTCAAAACATATTTTGTATGCTTGCCTGCCCACTGGAATCCCATACAATCTTCCACCCCCATTTTCCCAAGCCAAACTATATGGAGAATCATTTCAGAAATTTATTAAAAGAGAGAGTTATAATGTCTAATTTCAGGTTTACATAAATGGTCTTATTTTAATAATGCACGATAGTTTTCATGGCGCCTAATTTAAAAAAAATATTTTTTACTTACATAAAACGGATAGCTTACTTTTGTCAATCTCGCTACCAAACAACAAAAAGATTTATTACCTAAGTATATCATCTCATTATTTTGTGTGGTGCATCATCTTCGTAGAGATAACGCTCTACTTAGTAAGTACTATGTGTTGTGTTGTGTTGTTGGTCTATTGGGCTCTACGAAGCCAGATGCATTGGACTTCTGGCCTCGTTTTAATTGTAATACAGTATCTGTTACTAAAATCGCAATATTTTGTCTAACCTTGAGATAAATATATATCTCTATTATTTAGTATATATAATACGTTACACCTAATAACTTTATTGTCGCTTTTTGTAGTATGTCCGGTATATTAAATTCAATTAATGAATGTGAGTATGAAATTCCATTAGCTAATAAAAGCATTTCAAGTCGAGTCTGTTACACCTTGATGTAATTCAATAACTTATTCAAATTTTTAAGACTAACAACCCTGTTCCTCGACTCACTAACCGACGATTTACCAGTATATCAAGAGCGCCTGTAAATGGATCTCTATATATAAAAATCAGCATCATGTGTTAAACATTTCGTCCTAATATGAGGTTTTTGCGTGCTATATATATGTCGCAGCCAAATAGCTTAATTCGCCGTTCAATTAACAGCCTAGGCACTTTACTAAACAGCGCCGTTCAACTAACGGCCTAAATGATATTCAGCCGTATTGTCTATTACAACATTTAATAAACTGGCTGGCTAATGCTTAGGCAACTGGTTGACATTTAAGTACTACAAAACTTTTTCAAAATACTACCCAAGCAGAACGACCTGGATGGGTTTAGGTTAGGGTTATTTTTTTATGACCCCACCCGGCAAATAGATTCGGTGGATCTAAAAAAATCGTAAAAAACCTAAGTACCTAATAAAATTATTCCATCAAAGTTGTTTTTTTCCGACGCCATATTGACCAAAGAGAATATAGAATATAGATATATTGACAGTTTGGTGAGTTGCGGCGCTAGGTGGCAGAAAGTAGAACTAAATTGAAATGAACAGGCTAGGCAGGTAATTAAACGGCTAGGCAAGTAGTTAAACGTCATCGATCCAAGTCATTTGCCTAGCTGTTTGATCAAATGGCTGAATATCATTCAGGCCACTAGTTGAACGGCGCGGTTTAGTTAAGTGCCTAGGCTGTTAATTGAACGGCGAATTAAGCTAGTTGGCGGCGACATATATATAACTCAAAGGTGACTGACTGACATAGTGATCTATCAACGCACAGTCCAAACCACTGGACGGATCGGGCTGAAATTTGGCATGCAGGTAGATGGTATGACGTAGGCATCCGCTAAGAAAGGATTTTGATTAATTCTACCCCCAAGGGGATAAAATAGGGGATGAATAATCCCGAAATTTTTGTTAAGTTAAATTACACGCGGACGAAGTCGCGGGCACAGCTAGTTGAATATAAACGAGGGCTAGATGTCAATTAACAGATACCAATATTTTTTTAAAATTATATCTTCTCCGTTTCTGCTGTTCGCACCTAACGTCAATCTATCATTAATTGGCCTTTTGAGCTGCGTTTATGGTTGTATCGACGTAATTCTTTGATAAACAACTTTGTATGTAGAACATCGGACTTTGTGGACTTCCTTGACCGCTTAGCTGTCTACCTTTCACTTATATACGTGCATTTTTATATGTGTATAGTTGTAACGGTTAATAAAATTTAGTTAAGTGGGTCAGGTACAAAAAAGATCCATGGCAAATTCACCGTGAGTATGTGTTAAATTGATAGATTTTTGTGAGTCTGGTGAGTCCATGATAGGTTAATTTGATTTATTTGTAAATCATGACATTAACAATTAAAATAAAGACGATTAAGGCTAAAGCGCCCATCTAGCCCGCGAAGTTCAAATTTTTTGAGGATTATTAGAATTTTTCAAAATCTGACAATATAAAAGGCATATTTTGTAATTCGCGACAAAGACCGTGTGCTGTGCATTTATTAATATATCCAACTTACTCTAAAACATTTCAGGAACGACAGCTATCCAGATAATCTGGCAATTTTTGTATATTTAGTGATTAACTAGTATCATATCCACCGTGATAATATTTAGATTAAAATAAACGTATTAATAAACGCACTGCATACTGTGTTTGTCGCAAATCACAAAATGTTGTCTTAAATGTTTTCAGATTTTGGATAAACTATAAAAATACTCGAAAATTTTGAATTTCGCGGGCTAGACAGGCGCCTTCACCTTAACGATAAGCTATAGCCATTGGGCTACAGCTGCAGAACATCGCGTAAAGTAGCGTACGATAAGCAGCTATAATAATAGCTGCTTTTCGTACGATGAGTATCCCACTCGACCTTAAGGTCTGCGACGTACGAGCAATGCCTTTTGTATTACAAGTATACTTGTATAGACTGCTGTAACAGCTGCAGGCCCAGTACCAAAACCAATTGTTTTTTTTTATTCTTCTGCGCAATCGTTCTGCGAAGGCCCTGTGTTATTCGTTACTAAATAACCGAACGATGTTCCCAAGAAATGACTAATTCTTCGGTTTAATAAGCGCGTGCGCCGCTGGTGCCGTGAAAGTAAACACGGCCGGTCAACGGCACTTTACGTCATGTGTCAAATGACTGGCGCTGATCGGGTCCAACCTCTTCGGAAACTCCTTTGCGAAATCTTGTGTTAAAATTTAAATTATCCTGTTACTTTACTCGGACCTGTCATATTTCGCGAGGAAGATATTTTTAAAGTTAAGCGTGGGTAATAAGTATTTAAGTTATGCACTAAGTACATGAACTCAACAAGCAAATTCTGACTGGCAATATCGAATAGACCGTGCTTGACTAACTACACTTTTTTGATGCGAATGGTCTGAGATTTACAGATTCATGATTCTTTGACGATAGTCAAGTTTGATTCTGAAGAGATTTTGCTGTTTTGGAGCTCCTTAGGAGTTTTTAGGACTTGAGTTGGGTATGCATAGTTCTTTAATATATAACCTATTGTAATGTTATTAGTAGGTAGGTAGGTATAAAGAATCTAACCTAACAGACCTCCAATCTTTATAACAGTCTTCACGTAACAGGAAAATCACAGCTAGCATCATTTTAAACATCTAATATCAAACAATGAGGGCGCTATTTGAATCCTACACGTAATTCCACTCTTAACCATAATCCTGACATTGAATACACCGGATACCATCGATTCGACCTTTTAACGACACCACTTTGCTAGGTAACTCAAACCCTGACCTAACAAATGGGTTTATGATTTCGGTAAAACATGATTTTACTTTTTTACAGTAGGTAAGCGAAGATTTATTACCAAGAAGCCATTGTCAAATCAGGCAAACCTTGACACGGGTCGCCTGTTATCATGGACTTATAAAATTACCGATTTAGTAATTGCGATTTTCCTGCAGTGTTGCTAAACAACTATGATCTTTGTTTTTTTGATGTGGAAACACGTGGGAACTGTTGAAGCTGTCAGTTTTCAGATAAGTGCAGTAATACGTTTAACGATAGTCCGACCTTGATGTTTAAATGTTGAGGTTGTTGGATGAAATCAGGTGTGACGGTTTTCTGTCTAGGTCCTACAGGTATTTATACAGGCGGAACTTGTATTTATTAATTGAACACGTAGGCACAGAAGAAGTTTCGTAATATCGGGTTAAATGTACTTGTTAATTTAAGGGGTAAAGTTGTTTTTATCTCTTGACATGTTTTGGTGGGTTGACTACTTTTCGTCTTCTTATATGATTTCGTTTTACGTGTTTTTCATTTATAACAAAGTCACAAACTAGTGTACTAGTCGCTTGATGTTAAGCGGTTACTGTAGCATATAGATGTTTGCAATACCATAAGTATTGGTCGCAGGTAGCTAATTTGAAGGGGAGTGGGACAGATGGAGGATATCTGCCCCTGTCTCACTTATCATATAAAATGCAGCTATAATAAAGCAGGGTCGCTGAGCACGAAGAATTTCGTACAATTACCTGTTATTACCTGTCTCTGTCACTCCCGCGTAAATCACACGCACACACGCAGTTCACGGCAACTGTGTGAGCGAGACGTATTAGATTTACGCGGGAGTGACAGAGGTAATAACAGGTCATTGTACGAAATTCTTCGTGCTCAGCGACCCTGCTTTATCTACTTTACGCCGATCTTCTGTGAGAGGGCGGTACGACCCCAATTTAGCCAGCTTGTATATGGTTCTACCACCGTAAATAATTTTATCAGAATATATCGCAAAATTGACATTTAAATTGCAACAATTACCTTTCCTCTTCTATGATATGTATGTGTTCATAACTCTTAATAACACATTAAAACACCTTATTTTATTTACAAAGTTTATTATCTTTTTATGGACACACTATAATGAGTTTTGAGGTCAAGTAAATACATGTTAACTTAAGTAAATTATATTATTTACTTACTCACCGACACTCAATTGCTATATACCTATAGATAATAATACTATAAACAACAATAAGTACTAAATTTTGAGACGTCGACTAAATCATCCAGCAATTAGTCAGCAACACTGTAAATATCTTTATCATTGTCAAATATAACTTTTATTGTGTAATTACGAGGGTCATAGTGCCATCTCTGATTGCCTCGTCCCTAAGAATAATGGGTAGGGTGGTGAGGCCCACGAGTGCGTATCGTATTATCCGCACGCGATATTTCAAGCGCACCAGTGTCCGCAATAGCGGGCCATTCCGTGTCCTAATCGTAACTATTTGCGTGTCATGCCGCGGTGCATGGCCGGAATATTAATGATGATACATCTTTTCCTCTTGGTTTCATGCGTTTCCGAGGTTGTGGACGCCACTCAGTATCCCGCGAATTGATACTTTAAAACAATATTAGCATACTTTTTAAAAGACTCCAAATGTGTCATTCCTGTGTTTTGCCAATATGCTCTCGCCGTTGGACTCTAGTCACAACGCCAGTTTCAAGGCGCTTGTGGTTAGGGTCCCCATGGACAGGCTGTCAACTTTCATGCAGGAAGACTACTGGCCGAAGGGTGTGGTGTACAGGCGCTTTCGGGGAAGATTGCCGCCATCACCACCCACAGTTTAGTTATTAATAATATGTTCGTTTATAAGGTATGTATATAAGAGACGCTTGAATATAAATAAAAAATAATAAAAAAGGTTTTCAATTCATGTAGATAAGTATCTTCAGAACGCATGAAACGGTATAATCTCGATTAATTTGTATATTTGTTGTAATCACAATCTTCGTCTCAAAATTTATATTCAAAATATTCGGATGGAAAGTTCTCCAAGTGTTTGGTACTTAATTTATTTTATACAGACATACACATGAATATAATATTTATTGTATATAAGCACTCGGCCTATGGATGTAAAGATAGAACTCATGTCACGGTGGCATCTTCATGCTGGCAAGACAATGAATAATTAGCATTAACTCAAATTGCGTTGCGTTGTACAACATTGTTTCGTGAAACAGCCATTTTTGATGCATTTCGAACTAAATTAGGTACTGTGAGTTTGCGCTGGCGAAACATTTTCGGCTATTTATGTTGTTGTTTCAATTTTGTGCACTCAGAAAAAAGTCAACAAAACGATGTCCACTCGTAGTTACATAACTTTCTAAGCATCGTACTATGAGACTTGCAGACCCGTATTAATAAATCGTTCTCAAGTCTGAAAGTGTTCTTGAGTTCGCTTTTGACCAAAGACCTTTTGGAACTATTCGCTGTTCATCTATGCTTTTGACGTGTCATTTTGTACTGGTAGTCATACCATAAGAATGACATTTCGAAGATCATTCTCAGCTTAAGGTGAAGGCGCCCTTCTAACCCGCGAAATTCAAAATGTTCGAGTATTTTTATAGTTTATCCAAAATCTGAAAACATTTCAGACAATATTTTGTGATTTGCGACAAACACAGTATGCAGTGCGCTTATTAATACATTTATTTTACTCTAAATATTATCACGGTGGATATGATAAATCACTAAATATACAAAAAAAATCGGTTTTTCTGCGTTCTTGAAATGTTTTAGTGTTAGCGGACCATTAGCGTTGTAATGTTAGTTATTAAAATATTTACAACGGACAATAAAATAGGCTTACATCAACTTAATGGAATATATCATTTTTTACATTAATGAGTATTTCAAAATTGTTTATTTACTTGCTAAATAATGTAACCTTTTGCCGGCCATTGCGCAGCCTCGGTTATAAACTTAACTGTTGCAATGTTTTATAACTTAACGAATATGTTATAAATAGTAGAGTTGTAATTATTATTTATCTATTGCAATATTTACGACAAGATTAGTTAATCCTACTAATATTATTAATGCGAAAGTTTGTGAGTGTGGATGTATGTTTGTTACTCTTTCACGCAAAAACTACTGAACGTATTCGGGTGAAATTTGGAACACAGATAGTTTATAACCTGGATTAACACATATAATACCTTACTTAAGTCTACGCGGGCGAAATCGCGAGCAAAAACTAGTAGGAAAAAAAAAACACGGTGTAGAGTTTATAAGCTAGGTAGACGATGGATCCCGCATATTAGGGTAAGGCGGGGCTAGTTGAGCATTTTTTCACTTGAGCGGATATAGCTCCTCAACGATAAGTCTCAATGGGTTATTACGCATCCTGATGGATAACTAATTTATCCTTTTGCAAAAGTATCATAGTAATTTATTTTTTATAAGTTGGATTTAAGAGCTACAGCGGTTTAAATGCAGAAAGTCCAGCATGCTCAACGTACCCCATAGGTGAGGTAAGTTGAGCAAGGGTATGGGGTAAGTAGAGCACTTAGAATGTCTAGCCAAACAATGAGTTCAATTTTAACTGGAGATGAAATAATTTTTCTGTTTGATAATCAACTCTTTATTCAAAGTCTTTTAGTGACAAAACAACAAAACTTACATAATCTTCTTAGAATAATTAACTGGAAATAGAATCAACATAACATCAACGTATCTTAAGATTAACTTTATGATTAGTTTCAGTCTTTCTTTTCAAAATCAGACTTAAATGTTTATGTTACTATCAATATAGCATAAATCTTAAAAGGAAATATTAATAAGATCTTAGAAACTTAATCGTCGTTGTCACTGTTGCAATTGACACAAACGAAAGTGAGACCAGCACCTGGCACACATTTTGTATGTGCCCATCCCCTGCAAACTTGACACTGGATCCATGTTTCTCCTAGTAAACTTTCAGAATACCCTTCGCAACACATCAAACAGGAATAATCATCATCGTTGCTTTCCTCACTTGACTGGAGTACTTTTTTACAGACACTCTTCTTTTTTTATAAATGTCATTTCTTGGCTTTTTTACTTTTTATTTTGTTTTATTTTGTTGCTCTTCTAAAGCGTTCTTTTCAGGCGTGTCTGTGTAGTCTTTCTTTTATAAGTCCGCATCCTTAAAAAAAAAACATACATGACTTTTGTTCTAAGCCTAGTTTTCGCTAGTTGAGCAACTGTAGCTCAACTAGCCCCAGCCCAAAATTCTATAACAAAAGTGAGTTTATGATAAAATGGTAAGAATTATACTCAGAACCTTTATACATATCAAAAGTACAGTAAATTTATGAAATATTAACACTTACCTGATTGAAAACAGATAACATTTGACTAATACATACGAAAATTTGCGGTAAACGATTTTTTTACTTTTTGGTCATAAAATAAACAAAGCGCACGTATACTTCACTCGTTCGTCGAGCCGCTACTGGGGATCACGCGATGAGTTCCCCTCCCGCGACCACTTCTTTCCTTTATATGATGCCTACGCGTGCGGTGAATAGTTTTCGAGATATTTCGATTGCTCAACTTGCCCCTCTGCTCAACTAGACCCGCCCTACCCTACCTACCTATCCTAAACATCGTAAATATAAAACCATTATAAGTTCCTTCCGATCCAGTTGCTACTGGATCTGTCACTTATCGTACGAAAGGCCGCTACAATAGCTACTTTAAGCTGATTTTCTGTGACAGCGTGGTACTATCCCGGACGAGTCAGCCTGTATATGATTTGTAATCTGGTGGCTCTACCACCATTTAAGGGGGACCTACTTAAGGAGTCTTGAGTTGGATATATTACTTATATTAAAGCTATAATGAGACTAATTTATTTTGATTAAAAAAATACTTATTATTTTATCAAAATAAATTAGTTTCATTCTGGTTCGTTTCAAAAATATTATTATCATTATAATTATAATTTAGCCCTTTTTGACGTCCCACTCCTGGGCACGGGCCTACCCTCAACACGAGGGGGATTCAGGCCATAATACACCACGCTGGCCCAGTGCGGGTTGGCGGATTTCACATGTCTTTTGAAAATTGGTTAGATCTTCTAAGACATGCAGGTTTCCTCACGATGTTTTCCTTCACCGTAAGCAAGTGATAATCATACAGAAATTATGATTCGCACATAGATTTTGAAAAATCCAGAGGTGTGAGCCGGGGTTTGAACCAAAGACCTGGTGCCCGCAAGACGCGTGCTTTAACCAACCGGCTATCACTGCTTCTTCTTATTTTATTATCATGAAAAAAAATGTCTTCTATTCTCACATTGCCTAACAAAGTTGCGTGTAGACACATAGCTGGAATAATGGCAGTTATGTGTTGCACACTACTTCTAAGCATAGGCGCAAGGTTAAAAGTGTTATAGTTGTTAAGCTCCGACAATTGTATATTATTTAATTGTTATTGCATTAACACACGCGAACACCGACAAAGAATATATAGGAAAACGAACATAATGGCAGATTTCGTTTATTTTAAAATACAGGGTGTAAGAGGCATCGTAAAAAAAAATTATACCATGGATTCATCAAAATGATTCTGGACCACCCAGAGTTGGAATTTTCCGTTGATATTTTCATGAATTACTTATACTAAGATTTTTCAGGATTTTTAAAATGATTTAAGTATGTAATCATTATACAAATCTGTCTTAAATTATTTTACATAAATACAATTTTAAGACATAAACCGCAATGTAAATTGAGATGCAATACACTAGAACGCGCTATTTATGCTAAAAACTATGCTAATTTTACTATGCGGAAAATTTTTTGCATAATTCATGAAGATATCGACGGTCAACTCCAACTCTGGGGGTCCAGAATCATGAGTTGAATCCATGGTATAAATTTCCGTTACGATGCCCCTTCCACCCTGTATACCGGGTTCTTGTTAATTACAAGAATACTCGACAAGTTGTGTCAAAGTCCATCGACAAGTCGTATGACGCGGGTTTTATCTTAATTTCCTACAAAATTTGCTAGCTCTTACTTGGTGATCGACATAAGTCGGCTTTAGTACGCGCTATAGGTATAAAATCCCTATTGAGTCTGCCTCATTTTTGGCTTAAAAATATGCCTCTATTATAACGAAGTGAAACAAACCCTCTCAATTAATTTCTATATATATATTCTGTAAGCATTATAAAATTATTGCATTAAATATCTTCACAGAATCTGAATGTTGTAACACGGTTATTACGTGTAAAAAAGTAATCTAAATTTCTAACGGCCAAGTTGAAAAGAGGCAGCGAAACGAGGCCGCTTCAAGGCTGGGTCGTGGCTGGCTCGAGGCAAATGGAGCACACGAGGTTGCCTTCCTCGAGGCTCCGTGCCGATGGACTTTCCTTATTCGACTGTACTTCCGTGACTCTAATTTGTGGCCGATTGTTCTGTATGTCTCGTAGCACGTCCCTATTTGAGAAGCCTTTTCCTAAAAATGGGTTGTTCATTTTCTTTCTGCTTTTCCTTGAAAGTATTTTTAACCCCCGACGAAAAACGAGGGGTGTTATAAGTTTAACATGTGTATCTGTGTGTCTGTCTGTGGCAACGTAGCGCCCAAGCTGATGAACCGATTTCAATTGTGTTTCTTTTGTTAGATAGGTATTCTGATCGAGAGTGTTCTTAGCTATGTTTCATGAAAATCGGTTCAGCCGTTTGAAGATCATCAGCTCTTTTGTAGGTTAAAAAGTCACGGCCAAAACCAACTTCCACGGCTCGAATCCAATCGAAATTTGAGATTATTGGATTTAGATTTATTATATTTTTAAATGATCGTAATACTCTGAACTGGCTTTTTACAATATTATAAATATGAAAAGTTTCCCTGATTCTGGAAAAAATGTATATTTTATAAAAAAAATTATGAGATTTTTGTATGAACTAAAGACGTTCCATAAGTCACGTGTCAAATGATGGATACGCGCATGCGTTAAATTTTGTTTGTTTTGTTAATGGTCATGGAATATTACGTTATAATAATTCTAGAGGGCGCTGCTCCGCCATTGAGAAAAAATATATAAAAAAAATCTTATTTAAAATAATTTTAGCGTTATTGAAAATTCTTCCCCTGGGCTGCTCCCGTCCACCTCAACCAGAGTTATTACATGAAATTAAATCATAATTGATAATATTTTATACTAGGAATTAAACCTCCGTGGCATCAATATTTACATTCGTTGTCTATTCTAATGTCAATTATTATAATGCCATAACAAAATAATGTCTCATACACAGATTTTCTGTTGATTATTGTATACATTTGATGAAAAAGTCGTCGCATCGGGGGTTTTTAAATTTTCAATTTAGAGTTATATTTGCTAGTTTTGACTTTATTCATTTGTGTATTTTGTGGTTTATTAATAGGATACTGCTCTATTTAAATTTCAAAACAATTAATAATGTTAGTAAGCTTAGATAATATCTTATATATAAAATTCTCGTGTCACAATGTTAGTTACCATACTCCTCCGAAACGGCTCGACCAATTTTCATGAAATTTTGTGTGCATATCGGCTACTTAGCCGATTCTCAGACCTAAATTCTATCATCTATTTTTATACCCCTAAGTGATAAGGGTTGTCCACATTCCACGCGGACGGAGTCGCGGGGCATAGCTAGTTAATCTATAAGATAATCAGTAGCGAATGTAACCAGACACTATTTAAGTAACATTGAAAGGTGTCTAAGTTACGCCAATCGGTCGCCAATCGGCGATAGGTGATTCAAAATAATATTGATTGATTGTGTAATGGTGCTTTAAGTAATCATTTTACCTCTAGTCTTCTATCGCAATTTATTAAGCGATCGTATAGCGTGTTGGAATTGCGCCCGCGCATGCAGGAGCCACTTTCTATAAGCGACAGTCTTACATATATCACGATAATGATTAACACGATCAATTTCATCGTTCTTCACAGTGAAGAAGTACAGAGTGGTTGACTTACATAAATCAATAAATAATAAATATCGCCAGACTGACACACCAACTGTATGGTCCCAAACTAAGTAATGCTTGTGCTATGGGTACTTTACCATGGACAGGGGGAGATCCCTTTCGAATTTTGCCCCGGCGAGAATCAAACCCGCAACCACCATGTATAGTGACCCGAGCGGCCTACGCTCGAACTACTGCGCCAAGCAGTCGTCAATAATAGGACCATCAGTTTATTGATGAGTATCAGATATGATAACAGGTTGTATACTTTCACCTAAAGAAAGTTATTTCTTTGTTTCGTGACAGTTTTTGACAGAATTTTTGGCCATACTTGGCACCAGTGAAAGTGGGGTCATCATGTATTGACTTGAAACGCACTCGCCTGCTTTCATATGAATTAAGAGAATTTGCGGCTATTGTTTGTGATTCATTGCGTCAGTCAACTGTGTCCATTTCGTTTGTTTTTCTTGATGACTGTGTTCTTTTCATTGTATGTATATTTACGTATCATCGGACTGTTTTGAATGCTGAAAGTGCCACAAGGACTTTACTGCGTTGGATATAGTGTTTCATCACTCATGATTACAGTAGAATATTATAGCCCAACCTAACGGTAGAATGTGCACCCAAATACTAGTAATAGATATTAAGTTTATGGTGTGAATAGTTTTGAAACGTCATCGAATTATCTTCCTACTAATATTATAAATGCGAAAGTTTGTGAGTGTGGATGTTTGTTACGCTTTCAGACAAAAACTACTGAACGGATTTGGATGAAATTTGGAACACAGATAGTTTATAACCGGGATTAACACACAGGATTCTTTTTATCCCGATAATCCCGAAAATATTGTTAAGTTAAATACTACGCGGACGAAGTCGGTGGGCACAGCTAGTTGTATCATAATTCGGACCTTTTTCAGTGACAGCTCTCAAGGAAAAGTGTATTGGCGATTAGAGACTTGAACCCACGTACCTACCACTTGAACCAAACCATAAGCAACAGAATTACCTAATTTTCAAATATTATTACAAAGTACGAACGTAATCGATCCGGTGCCATTCGATATGATGGATTTCTTTGAGTTTTCTATTTAGCGTGGGTTGCAACATTGTCAATCAAATCCATTCAAGGCCCCGGGAATGATGTGGTTACTAGGTACCCAGATAGCTTCATGGGAGGATCTTTTAGGACCATACTTTTGGTGCAGTTAAATCTTACTGTAGCTTTATAAGAGGACCATTTTGGATATTGCTTCTAGTGCAGGCAAAGCTTAAAAACATTCCTTCTTCGGGAGAGCTGAAGGCTTATCATTTTAGCCCATAGACCAAGATACCCATCTTCAGTTGAACAGGCTTCCAACAAACTTGAACATCCACAACGTTGTGATATGTTTGTAATTCGAAGCCTTTCGTTCGTGGCGGAAAGGTGCGCGGGCGCTGGTTATGTGTGCCGTGTTGCAACAATATAGTTGCGATAACCGTTGGTTACATTACAGAACACGGATCCACTGCGCGTTTCCGCTTCTTACTCGTTAATCTGTGGCACTGTTTGATCGGTTTTGAAATTGAGCCGAGATCAAAATGCATGCTGGTACGTTTTTTGGCCGTTTAGCAAATTGTATTCGTCTGGCATTCTTATGACAATCATTGTTCTGGTGGCAATAGTAATCTTGTATTGGATGAATTTCTATCGGTATTCGGTGCCGAAGTAACGGACTTTATATTAAATCAATATATAAACCTACTAATGTAAGTTTTATATTCAGCCCAAACTCCCTCGCTTTCCCTCCCCCTATCCTACTCCTCAGGTTGCCAAAGTGCGAGCATTGTCATTAGTGTTGCAACTATATATAAGCTACGCGAGACGGACGCTTGTTTAACGCCTTTGTTACATAAAAAAACAATAAGTAGGTATTAATAGAATTAAAAACAAAAAGCACTGTTTTGATAATTGGCGCTACTACAATTAAAATAAGACTCAAAACACTTAACACAAGCAAAACGTCGTCGACAATGACCTTTGAATGTGTGACGTCACGAATTATGAACAGCTTTCTCTGCACTCGGTATAAATTCAGACGAAGGCTGAATTCGTCGGGTGGTATTTACAGATTTTCCACATTATTTTAACGTTGAAAATTCAGATTATATAAACTTGGTGAGCTGTGGTTCCAAACATTTTTCACCGATTGTTGAAGCGAAGCTTCTATACGGTCGTTGGGGCCGCTCGCCGCACAACCACTCTATCCGTGTCAACCGTCAGTAGCGTTACACGATATATATAGGTAATAGGTATACAGAGTGGCAGCTGGCGGCGCCCTACGTTTTATACTACAAAGCTTCGCTTCTTTCGGGCGTCCCTAGTCAGGACTATTTTTAACAAAAGAGGAAGTTCTCAATTGGCCCCACATATTTTAGCAATATGGCCCCTCTGTGAGGCCGAATGTTATTATTAAAATATCGGAGGAGGGATCTGCCAGTGGCTCCTGTAATGCGTCTAATATTTTTTACGGGACGAGGCTGGTACTTCATCAATCATCTATTTACTTAACCCTATATTTTCTATCTGCTAAGTGGTACAATACAACGTATCTAGGTTCAATGTTATGAATAGATAACACCAAAGTTAATAGTAACATATTAACTGATTAGATAAAAGACCACTAATTAGTAGTTTGTGATAGTAAATATGACTCCTATACAGGGTGACTCCGAAGTCTTTGGCAATATTTTGAATTCCTACATTTCGCCGCCTTATTTTCTCTATCTCATACCATAATGAGTGTCAATTTGAGTGTAATAATATATAGAAAGGATATCCATTCATAATGTATTACACTCAAATTAACACTTATAATGAATGAATTAAAAATGATTTTTTATGCTCATAATATTATTTTCTTTGGGGAAAGGATAGCGACGGATTGACTTCTTAAAATAATCTAAATCATATGACTGCCATAGTTTCAAATATTGCCAACAGTTTCGAAGTCACCATGTAGGGCTATTCCCAAAGTATCCTTTTGTTCTAAAACATAAGAATCTCATACATTAATTCCCACGTACTCCAAGAAATTATTATTATTTAAAAATACTTATTATTTTGTTCCCATTCTACTCCATAGGTATCAGGAATTGTTCTCAAAGTATACAGTGCAGTAGGTACCTAACTGTGTAAATATTGTTATCCATTCACAAACTCCTTTGGGCTTTGTCATTCACGGAAATGACCTTTTGAAGCCTTTTCGTAAGTGTTCCTGGTGAATGTAATCGGGACTGCCCCTGCTATAATGGCACAGCACCTATAATTCACTCGTAGTGTTGAGTACTTGGTGCGATTGATTCTTTTGGGATATTTATATTTTTTCTCGATAGCCTTTCTCTTCTGTTCGTCGTGGCGAATTTCAGAAACCGCCTTGTTGTAATATCACTGGAATGGCCCCCAATCCATTACACGATATTCATAGTACAAGCTCTCCTTAGTTTACGACAATAAATTTCGTGAGTTACTCTGGTGATATGGTATTGATAAATAAATAAATATAGCCAGTCTGACACATCAACTGTATGGTCCCAAACTAAGCAACGCTTGTACTATGGGTATCGTACAATAGACCAGGGGCGATCCCAGACACCCAGACCAGGGAAAATTACGAAAAGGCTATTTCAGAAATTGAACACTTAACCACCATGTGCACTGAGCCGAGCGGCCTACGCTCGAAGCACTGCGCCAAGCGGTCGTCAAATGAATGAATGATGAATTACAAAACATAATATAACGCCGACTATCTAAAGTGTTAAAAGTACATAGCAAATATTTGTACCTGTGCGTATGCGCATTCTCCAGGCTGTAAGGCGGGGGGAGGGTTAATAAGCGGTGTTGCAAGACGTTCTGGTACGGCGACGACGCTGCAACAGGGTGACGTAACCCGTCCAGTGACTGTTTCGCCTAATTATTCAGTTCTTTACGATAGCGAGTAGTGAGTGGGTTTGGAGTTACCGGATAAAATCGGTCAATGTATGTTGTTCTATCTTGTGCCTACAGGCAGAATGTCCTAGAGTTTTCTATGTGGAAAAACACGAAAGAAAATATTATTCTGTAAACTGTAACATAACTACAGTTAATTTTGTCTCCCGCAGAGGGAAGTGGATAGTTTTAATTCAGCTTATCTTATTCTATATTTTGATGACGATCCCGGCTTCCGGTAGTAGTAGATGTCTCCCACCACACACTATTATACTGAACATATGCGTCCGCGCCGTTTACCGCTTGGCCTTTAAATTTACAGGTATAGGCTCGACAAGCTAATTATATATTTGCATTTGAAATTGTTGATTAGCTTTTAATTTAAAAGGCAACCTTGTCATTATATTTGGTACTTATCTTTTGCGAAATGTTATATGCATATCTGGTACTGGTATCTCACCTCAGAACTATAAAAAGTAGAAATCTATAATCTACGCATGCTTTGTTCTTCTTTTTGTACTCGTTTCGTGCATATTTTTAGAGAACCTTAAAACGAGCTCTTGCAAGTGATACTAGTAAATAGTACATAGAAGCCAAAAATTTCCTTTAAATATAAATTTCTAAAAACCCCATTATGTAACGGAAATCAATTCGCCTATAGGAACTATGTCTAGATTGTGACCTTTAATTTATAATAACACAAAATGCCTGTTAATAACCTTCACGATGATAAATCGAGCAATTTAATGTGATATTTGAATGAAAATTTATTTCACAGGTCATTCCTTTGCGAACGACCTCTACTGATCAGTGAATTATAATTTACAGCAGGTTTAAGAGTTCCTCGTTATAGGAAGCCGTAGACACGCAGCATAAATATAAAACGCCTACCTAACAATTAATTGAACCAAATCACTAGGTCATAACGGAAACCTATACCTACTATAAAACGTTTAATTTATGAGATCACCAAGATTGATAACTAATATTTATGTATTACACCAAGGTAATATAATTTATCTCAAGGAATTTGATAAATGATTAACAGAACATCTGGCCAAACCTTGATATGTTTTGAATAAATTACCTACACCGTTACACATGTTATATAGTTTAGAATCGAATAAATATTTGGTTAGAATATTATTAGGTGTTCATTGCGTAAGTTTGACTTTTGAGATTTTAATTATACCTATAAATGTAACCTACATTCCGACAATAAAATTAAAGATACAAATAAATAAGAATAAATATCGCCAGACGACCCACTGTATGGTCCCAAAATAAGCAACGCTTGTACTATGGGTACCGTACAATGAACTGGGGGCGATATCAGTGACACCCAGATCAGGTCCATACCATTTCCGAAATTAACTCTGACGGGAATTGAACCCGCAACCACCCGGTGTAGGGAGCCGAGCGGTCTACGCTCGAACTACTCTACTAGACTATTAGAAGTTGTAATGTATACTCTTCAAACGGTATCTAAAGGGTAAGAAAGAACTCACGATGCTGCATTTGACAAAGCAGCATTGATTTAAACTATTCTGAGTATTCTTTAAATCAATAAATTTTGCCAGGCCCCAAGGCAATATTAAAATCCACAACAAAGCAATATGAATTATCGGCTAAAAAGTTATGTTCTATATGAATATTTTTTATATTTTCCAAACGTACGCTATTGTATTCGATATCTAAATTGGATCTGCCATCGGGTGTAGGTACATCGCCGCGCGGCCGGTAATCGGACTACGATCGCTGTGACGAAGTGGGCAAGCGTGTAATTGTCAGGTATACGTTATTTATTCCTTTTGTACTATTTATAATATAAATCACATGTATTTCAGTGCCTTTACAATTTATTGTAGAGTCATTTCGTGACAATCTCCTGGCGACCGCTTGGCGCAGTGGTTTTAGGGAAGGCCGCTCGGCTCGCACCGGGTGGTTGCGGGTTCGATTCCCATCGGGGAAAAATTCGGAAATGGTGTTTTCGTAATTATTCCAGGTCTGGGTGTCACTGGGATCGCCCCAGTCCATTATACGGTACCCATAGTACAAGCGCAAGCGTTGCTTATTTTGGGACCATACAGTTGGTGTGTCAGTCTGGCGATATTTATTTATTCTTATTATTATTGTCATTGTTGTCCAAGATACTCCTTTTGTCTGTACCGGCTCAAACTATATTCTTTTTGTGATTGTACCGGTCGTAAAAAGTTACAAGCGGCACATTCTAAAACGTATTACATTCATTAGCATCGGTATTGCGTACATACATTTATAGGACTTAGTTGTGTAATGGAAATATCACTTTAATTAAACCTCGTGAGGGCTGTAAAAGGAACACACATCATCGATGTCAAGGGTGTGCTTATAGTCTCCGAACTTATCGCCAAACTTTCGGTAATGGTCGAAAACAGAAAGGCGTTTACCTTCAGTCTACAAATCCGCCCCTGATAATTATTCACCCGTGTAAAATAACGTAGAACAGGTATGTATTAATGACTTCCTGTTGGTAACGCTTCCGTATAATTGGAAATATCGTCCCAGCGCCATACATTGCTTTAATTATTGTAGGAGCGCCTGTTTGCCTTCGACATCTCTGCGTATCAATAAAGGCTGCTTGCTTACAGTGCGGTTTATGGCGTTAAACGAAATGATCGCTAAGAAACCTTGGACTTCCCGCGGGGCTACGCAATCATTATAATAAGAAATATAAAATATTTGATTAGCTATTTAATCTACGACTAGTTATAAGGTACCTAGTCCTAACGTGGTGTATAAATAGTGGCACTAACTACAAATGAAAGAAATAGTTATTTCTAGATTTTTAGTGCACCTAAGTGTTTTGAAGTTGTTTTCTTACCAAAAAAATATATATTTCCTAAACTTGTCTAATACACTTGTTAAAAGTAAAATACTAGTAAGTAGTTTCAAAAGTAGGTAATTCTATGAGCACAAACCAACAAAATAAGTAAGGTTCAGAATACTTTTTTTTTTGAATTGAGATCAAGGCACCAATCATTACATAGCACAATAAATGTTTTTTCGTGAATAGCTAGAAAAGTGCCGCCCTCTTATAAGATTGTTGGTTAAATGCATAAAAATAGAGTTCAATTAAAAGCCCATAAAATACTAACTACGTAAAAAAGAATGCCCATAAAAGTATGCCCATCTATAGTATATAATTATTATTATACAAATTGTTTCATTAGTCCGAAATAGTGTTTTACGTACACTAGACACACACATAGAGTAGGTGATTTTGTTGTAGCATAGTGAAGTCAGACTACGTCACTATCATATTTTATAAGTAACGGGCCCGTGAATATTTGTAACAACCTTCGTGTTGCGGTCTTAGAACACATTAAATAACCTAGATAACAGTGTTAATTGCACTTACAAGTAGCAACCACCAGCACTTGATAATGACATATTTATTGAAAGAAAAAAAAGTTTATTTTTATTTTTTTACACAACGACCAAATAATAAATCGGACTTTTGAAACAAATTGTATAATTATAATCATGCAAGCGATTACAAACAATACGGTTAGGGACACAAATGTTTAGAGACGGTTTTGGCCACCAAACAATGGTGTTATGTAAGCAGCCTCCGTATTACCTAACCCGGCATTACCTGATCACACCACGTTCTATATGAAACAGTTCAAATAAAAAGAAGTTCTCCCCAAATAAATATAAGGTCTGGTTTTAAGGTGCACTATGGAGTTCAGTCGATATAGGTAGGTATCTACACACATTAGGTACAAACTCAATATAATAATAATAATTTAGCCCTTTTGACGCCCCACTCCTGAGCACGGGCCTCCCCGCACTATGAGGTGAATCAGGCCGTAATCCACCACGCTGGCCCATTGCGGGTTGGCGGTTTTCACATGTCTTCTTCTAAGACATACAGGTTTCCTCACGATGTTTTCCGTCACCGTAAGCAAGTGATAACCGTATAGAAATTATGATTCGCACATAGATTTCGAAATACCGAGAGGTGCGAGCCAGGATTTGAATCCAAGACCTGGTGCCCTCAAGACGCGTGCTTAACCACTCGTCTATCCGTGCTTTGGTACACAGTCAACATTATAATATTGTTGCTGAAAATGAATGTTCGTCCCTAGCAAATCGAAAATATCTATATTTCTCAACGTATCTACACGTAAATATTATTGAAAAGCAATAAAATATAATGTATGTTTTGTATAGACCATGTCAGTGCTCATTTACCTACCTTATTATACCTATTTTCATTTCAACGATGTAAAGTATAAACTTCATAGAGGTGTGTTTTAAAAGTGGTTACAAAGATGAAGGGAGATTAATGTCGATAAATAGTATAGTACCTATAAATACCAAACGTTACAAAATGTGTTTTCGTATTTTGAAATTAATAACTACTAACTATAAGTTTTACTTGACTATAAGTTGAACTACCTATAAGTTTTCATAAAAGTATTCCTATAAGTAACAAAACAGTTAAAGTTCGCGCGATCCAATCATCGCTCTCGAATTTCGCGACCTTGATACATTACAATTTTCGAAACTAATCCGCCAGGTGGCGTGCGTGTTTCGTCTTAATGACGTCACAATTATGCAAGAGGACGTGACTCGGGCGCTGATAGTCCAGTGTTGTTCCAATATGCGCATGATGGGACATTACCATAGCCTTTGCCTCCCCTGTATAGTCTATGGATGACAGCCTGAATAAATATACGACATACCCGTACATACTGCGAAATGTATTCATAAAAGATGTATATAAATAACAATTACTTTATTTGCTGATGTTTGCTGAATTTTAACATGATTGGTTTTGAAATAAGTACGTATTCTTTTGAATTAAAAATGTTACTGCTTAAGGCTAAAGCGCCCATCTAGCCCGCGAAGTTCATATTTTTTGAGGTATTTTAGTTTTTTTTCAAAATCTGACAATAATAAAAGGCACATTTTGTAATTCGCGACAAAGACCGTGTACAGTGCATTTATTAATATATCCAACTTACTCTAAAACATTTCAAGAACGACAGCTATCCAGATAATCTGGCAATTTTTGTATATTTAGTGATTTACTAGTATCATATCCACCGTGATAATATTTAGAGTAAAATAAATGTATTAATTACTAAACGCACTGCATACTGTGTTTGTCGCAAATCACAAAATGTTGTCTTAAATGTTTTCAGATTTTGGATAAACTATAAAAATACTCGAAAATTTTGAATTTCGCGGGCTAGACAGGCGCCTTCACCTTAATAGAACTTATCGATTCAAATCGAGCTGGTTTCCAGCAGGAGGCACCAACCTTTGCCGTTTACATAATACTCGTATATCTACTTATAGTGTATTTCCTTACGATTCAGATTAAGTAAACAATCTTAGTATGTATTTTTAATGTAATTGTCTCTAAAAAATATTTAAAAATAATATTCAATGCGTTAAATTATTACGCTAGTATTAACATTTTTCAACCTAATACCATTTGGGAAACTAGTTATTCTATATTATAAACAGTTATTAAAAAATGAAACATTAAAAAGGCATGCCAAGATGGTCCTAAGGAAAAATTACACTTTACTTTCAAAATTATGTATCTATAACTGCTTACTTTTGTATTTTATCTAATACGGAGCGGATGAAGAGTACAAAGAGTCCAAGGAATGTTGTTTCCTGATTGTTAAGCTTCATCGACTTCAACTGCGTCAGGATGACTCAAGCCAACAGAACAAATGCTCCATAAATAGAAGTTCATTCCGAGTTGTCCATTTTAACCTAATAGTTGGGTTACTTGCAGACAAAGCATTTTGTAAGATAAAACTTAACTTAAGATTAGGTATTATAAACATACCAATAGACAACATCTATTTTTCTGTAGAACACATTTGTGAACATCCTAATATGGCTACGCACCTATACGTTGCTTTCTCTATTAGTAACACTATCTTTTAGTTAAGTATGAAGTAACTATATATATAAATATATATATATCTAATAGATATCTTTCAGTCCTATAGATCTGTCTCATTTTCTTAAAATATTGCGGAATTATAATTACAAACTTGTATGTATCTTGCACAAGACAAATGTACGAATAACATTTACGTAAATTTTACAGTATATTCTTATTAAATAGGTACGTAATTTACATAACAAACGCTACATCAAATGTATAGTGAATGAAACACATAACTTAACACGGCACATTTTTAAATTGAAGAACTTCTGAAATGTTTCGGCTTGGACCTCAGCAGGTAGAGTCAGTAGGTAGAGAGCTTTGATTTTTTTCATGCTACCCTTATTTCTTTTAACGTAAAATTACTTTTGCCCCGCAGGTAAGGACGGGTAACTTTTTTGCTTCCAATAGGGATTCCCCGGGTGTAAATTCCCTGTTTCGATTTATTGACTTTATTTCACAGAGAGTATGTATAGCCGAGAGTTTGCACTGGCGGAACATTTACACTGATTTATGTTGTCTCTATTTTTTGAGAGAACAAAATGATGACGTCATCGTCATCATAAATTGGCTTAGAGTACATGTTTCGTCAGTGCTAACCAGGGGTAATATGGACATGGTTGATACAATACATTTTAGTCGACTATATTTTACTACTAGCTGTGCCCACCGACTTCGTCCGCGTAGTATTTAACGTAACAAAAATTTCGGGATTATCGGGATAAAAAGTATCCTATATGTTAATCCCGGTTATAATCTATCTGTGTTCTAAATTTCATCCAAATCCGTTCAGTAGAACTCACGAACTTTCACATTTATAATATTAGTAGGATCTATACTAATATTATAAAGAGAAATGATCTGTATGTTTGTAACGAGAAAATAAAAAAACTACTGGACCGATTTCAAAAATTATTTCACCATTAGAACGCTACATTATCCCTGAGTAACATAGTCTATATTTGTTCCTAGGTAAATTTGGGATTCCTATTAAACTTCAACCCGTGCAAAGCCGGGACGGGCCGCTAGTATAGCAATAATTCAGTGATAGTTTTGTTCAAATATACTCATAATGGTAGGTATTCTATTTTTAAGCTATAATTAGACTGCAATTTTTTTGTGATGCCGTTCTCTCGAAAATTACACCAAGATAAGCAAAAAGTGGATTTAAATTAAAGGCAAAATGTCGAAATAGGAACAGTGAATATAATGTTTTAGTTGCTTAACTTATTCTTAATTTTAATATTAACATTAAATCCGATTTGAATTCGTTGAGAATCATGAAACTCGAGTTTTAAAAAGTGTTAAATCTACCTGCTAACGTAATTTTACTGAAGTTTATAGTCCCTTGCTGAAAGCAATAAAAAATTTGCAGTATAGTTTTATTGAAAGAATACTTTGTTTCAGTACACAAAATGTATAATATAAATAAAGTAAAGTGTATACCTACCGGATTTTCAATTTATAGACGTGTGGAACAATAGTTGACACCTGGCGTCCGTCTGAGTCCATAGGAGACTATTGTAGCGACACAAAAGATCAATTTCGACGTTCGCGTCGTGATAATGTCTCTCTGCTTGTGTGGTCACCATTTCGTGCTATTTTACTTGGATTGTCCATAAATGACAAAATAAAACTATCATAACGAACATAAGTCAAATGGATTTTATAAGAACACTAACATGTTGATTAAATTATTATTATTTTTAAATTTCATCTCATAATGTTATATTTACTAGACGTCGATTTCATGATGCGTGCGTGTCTCTACATTCTAGATGCGACTCTGTGAAAGCGGTTTGGCAGAGGTTGAGCATATACTTACCATTACCTAGGCTGCCTATAAATACTAGGTAGTTGGTTTAACGTAGGTCACACACTAATCTAGTTAACAACTCATCTGAGCTAGTAGACGAATTTGTCAACAATGGCTCTCTTATTTATCAACTTGGGTTATTACTTGCATTAACAAACTAATGGTACCAAACAGAGTACTAGATATTAAGAACGTCCTATCATGTATTTTCTAGAATTCTTAAATAAAAAAGCGGACAATCCAATGTGTGTATAATTTTGCGGTCACTCTACATTATGATCTCGGAAAGTACCAGAGTTTACGGTCTACCTGCTCGCGATGCCTTTATTTACCAAACGTTTCTTCGTGTCTATTATTGCAACAACCTTGTGGAAGGCCTGTTTAATCACAAACGAATCGTTGTGTTGGGAGAAATCGCTAAATCGAAATTCGCGAAATAAATTATGATGTGTTATAGCAAGTTAAGATAAGGTTTATTGTTCACGATTGGAACATTTAGGTACATGCCACATTTATACATATAAATCGTTCAACGTGCGTAAATAATCGTATTTTTTCATTTATAAGAGTAATTCACAATTTTGTAAGCATCTAATAGTAACTAATATGCATAGGCATTACCTTAATTTTAAGTATAAGCATAATGGTTATATCTGATGTTAATTGGTCAAAAATAATATAAACAATTGGATTAAATATATTTTATGTTAAAATTATCTATTATTCAATCTTCTCGTATGCAATAGCGACTAATAAAAAGTCCATTGAAGGAATTAGACTCAAGTAAGACATAATTAAAAGTGGGACACCTTGGCTCCGGTTTTTATAGTTAGTTCTCATGGTTACAAAGTCGCCTACTTTCGCTATGATCTAACTGATGGGATACATTACATTGCGCATCACATTACGTTTCATAATAATGTTAAACTAGAATATACTAGAGTTAACAATTACTAGATACTTCATTAATTTAGCAAGATTAAATTGATTTCATGTAATGTGAATTGAAAAATAACTCTTAAATAAAATGGGTAGGGCTCATTGTTGCAGAATGAATGATGCGAATAGGACATCTGCTTTCAGGACTACTCCAACACTACAGTAATAAAATTGTATACATTACAAATCTCAAAACATGAAAATCGCAAAAGTAAAACCTACAGTAAAAAAATATTGTCGAATTAAAAACTGACTGCGTTTCAGAGATGTTGTATGTTTGTTAACGGTCTCTCAAAATGAACACGTGAAAAAATAAAATAAGAAGGCTGTAGAAATTGCTACTGGGGTGTATTCATAGTTTATCCCTTTCCAATTAATGGAGGAGGACCTAACGATAAGTAGAAACAACTTACGACATATCTGGTTGGGCATAAAAGTAGTAGGTTAGGTATATAAAATATTTGATTTAAGTTTATGGTAAAGGTCGAAACAGTTAGATCTTATATTTTGAAAAATAGACCCTACTTTTCAGGAAGTAATATTTACGTGTCTCAAGCCCAAACATATTTATTTGACCGACACTAAATACCTTTGAAGCACCTGTAAAGAGTATGTCCATCATAATACGAAACATTCGCAAAAACATTCGCGAGAAAGTCCGTCTACAACCGGACATTCCGACGACGTATGTTGTAAATAGGTAGCCGTTAACGAAACTGCGCCTTGCAACAGGTCGCCTCGACACCGTTGCCGCAACACACGAATGGACAAAAAAATAAAACACAAAAACGTTCAAAATTACCTTGAATTTACAGAGGGTTGCTCCTTCACCAGAAATAATCCTTCACGAAAATTTGCTCCGTAAATAAACACAATTTTATTTCACCGTTTCGTTGCACTTAGTTTTTTTTTCATAAATTCACCTCACTTCATTCGAACACATTTTTAAAATTTTGAAAATCGAAGAGTTGCGTTTGAAAGTTCGTATCGGAGTTGCGCGAGCGCGGCGGCGTGCGTCAGTCGCGGTGGAGCGCGAAGTGTTGCGGGCGCGCACCCCACTACGCTCTCTGCGGCGCTGTTGAAACACTCAGATAAGGACCACCTCCACTTACCGCTTCCCGCTGCGAGGGCCCTAATCCTTTATGAGCCGAGAGGAGTCTATGAACTTTGTCTCACACTGTTTGTCGTCCCATTGTCGGTGGAATTCTAAGTATTTTTTACTATAATCTTTTGAACTGCATTACTACGGACTACGTTATCTCAACCATTATACCCACCGTGGTATTTACCGAAGAATGTCTCCTTTGGGGCGCCCCTGGCCATTTGATTTACAATAACTGCCATAAGGAATCTTTTACTGATACGGCGATATAGTCACTTTATGAGTAAACTAGCTGTGCCCACGGACTTCGCCGCGTAGTATTTAACGTAACAAAAATTTCGGGATTATCGGGAAAAAAGTATCCTATATGTTAATCCCGGTTATAAACTATCTGTGTTCCAAATTTCATCCAAATCCGTTCAGTAGTTTTTGCATGAAAGAATAACAAACATACAACACTCACAAACTTTCACATTTATAATATTAGTAGGATAAATTACGAATCAGTGAATACGGGACACGTTTTATTATTAAAAAAAAGTGCTTCAAAGAACGGAGCGTGTCTAAGTGGTCGCCGTATAGTTACTTGATACCTATCCTTTGTTTTGCATTTCCTCTAGTGCTGTCACAGGGGTGGTTCTAGCAAACGATGCCTCATTAAATGTGGGCTTGCTTTCTAGCCAAATAACATTCAACCTTATTATACTACATTTAAAATCCATTGCGATAAGTACAACATTGATAAGTAATTGTAAATATTAATGTGTCATAGCTTGGTCACTATGAATAGATACATAATGTGCGGATTCATTTTCCAACAATTTCTTCTAAATTATTACCTCATAATGTCAGGAGTTATTGACCGATTAATTGTTATTATAATGTAGTAAAACGGAACAGTAGACACATAAATCATTTTTAGGCAATCGCGTTGGATGTTTAAAGCGAAATCTTAAATTTGAAAATTATTTATTCAACATACATTTTGAGTTCAAACTTATAATTTGTATAACAGCGACTCATCGATGTAGCTAAAGTTCTACAAGCTAATAGCTATAATAGATTGCATAAGCCGTATTACGTTCCAATGGGTACTTCTGACCCGTGACAGTCTAAATGGCCACTGATCCACGATGCATACCTACTGCTATCGTATTCTACAAACAGCAAGGTAAACAGGTACACAAATTGGTACCCGTTTAATCACTTGCTAAACATATGTTTATTTCACAATATACAAGGTGAAACATAAAGGGTATCTATACTTTTTTCAAAACTTAACTTTGTAATTCTAAAACTATCAGCTTTGGCGGTAATTTGAAAAACAAAAGCTGTTATAGGAATACAGCTGTTGACAGATTTCACAAGTCTACAAAACCTTTAGTACTTCAACAGTCCCACAAAGTCGATAGTTTTAGATTTACAAAGTTAAGTTGCAAAAAATTTGTCTACCCTTTTTGTTTCACCTTGTATAGTACGTTTTAAGAAGTAACTTTATATTAAGGCTTTAAAGGGTTAGTGATGTTTATGTGTGTACACACAGAAAATATTCAAGCGAAAGTGTGCGATAAAGAAAAAAAGTAGAAAGTTAGCGAGAACACGCGAAATATTAAAATCATCGCATTTTAATTATCTATTTAAATCTTGTGTCAGATAAATAATAAAAGCTAGATTGATGAGGCAAAAGCTTTATTTATTATAGCAGTAACTACTACTTGAAACCCAGAAACCTGTTGGAAATAGTTATAAATTAGCTCAAATAAATTATAAACTCAAGTATCAGGTACTAGGTACCTATTTAAATAATCAAGGTACCGAAAAACATAATATCTTAATGCTTATTTTATGACATCAAACAAATTAGGTACGTCTTAGAAGATTAACTAATTATAATTAAAGGTGTAATTACGATGCCATCTGTATAATCACCAGATTCATAATTTAAACCTTAAAATACATTAAACGTCATTACCACAGATATAGATTTACATAGATAACGCAAGTATCACGATTTGTATTGAAACCAAGCGTGCAGAATTTTCAACACCTACTGTGACGTCATTAGTGACGGGAAATCCAAACCGATTCAAAGACACCGATGCCGCCGATGCCCCTCCGCCGATTATCTAGCTCATATTCATATTTTTTATATCTGTAGTCGCGCGGACTGTAAGTAAGCGGCGACTAACCTTGACGCTTGGTCGGGGTTTCGTACACGCGAAATACATGCATTTGCGTTATCTATGTAAATCTATATCTGTGGTCATTATCTACATTCTGACAGTGCACTTGCACTAACGAACTGTTATTGCGAATTCTGATCAAGCTCGACCTTGCCACTTGGTAGAATTGTTCGCAAGGCAGATCCTAGTCTCCAAGAGAGTTATGTCCTGAGAGGCTAGCCACGTAATCGTTGAATTACATTAAACATTTGGCTTGCAGGGTCGCCACACCCACATTGAATAGTTGGTGTAAAGTTGGGTGCCTACCGAACGTAAAATTGTCAATGGTTTTGGTCTCCGTTGGGTTTTATTCTCTTAATTGTGTCATTGTACCTACCTACGCCAGGTACTTATACTTTCCTACGCTGGCCCAAGACTGTCACATTGCTTTTATACAAATAAGGAGCATTATTAACCGCACCACAGTCGATGACGTGACCTGGGCCAATCGCGGAAGGAGAACACCCGGTTTTATGTTACAATGAATTGTCTTGTACTTAAATATAATTCAAATTACTAGCTTTGATACCTCAAAGCATTTTACTACATGGTAGGTACCAGTATTGATCCCTGACTATGTATTCTTTCAAGTGACTTATCGCTTATTAATTTAGGTTAATAAGTAACACATGTTTTAACGTTATAAGTACTTAGTTGAAGGTATTTTTTATATTAACCTAAATACATTAAACTAATTAACATATTGGCTCTAGTCAAAGGTGGTAAATATGTAAGTACATACCATGTGCCCACGGCCTTAGACATTGTATTGTACATCTATTATGCCATTATCTTAATTCTGAGAAGAGTCGGCGTGGCCATAAACTTGTGCCTGTCTCCTACATAGAGGTAATAGGGGCTTACACCCTCCAAGGATGGTTTATTTTCTATTCTTTAACTCGGATTATACGATAGACTTTATCGTGAAGGAATCAGCATGTATATTTACAAAGTATTTCATTATGTAGGAATAGTTTATATTATTTCGTCTCCTTTCTTTAAAATTACGGCCCACCCTGTTTAATTGGTATTTCGCAAGGGTCAAGTAACAAATAGCAATACCAACACATTTAATAACAATACAACATAAAAATGTGACCGTCCTTTGGAAAACCAAAATGGAGGAAACTTCTAATATTTAAGTAACGCAAAGCTATAAACTTTTGGCATTTCACAGATAACAGTCACTAAAAATATTTTTGCAATTCATAAGAGAGTTCTGATGAGTGCGCACTACTTAGATGCTTCTAATGTTTGCAAACCCGTAGCCCGTATTGTTTATTTTCTTACAGTTTCTTTTTTCAAGTTTTTCTCTGAATCGTTCATCATTACGTTCACTTTTCCCAGTGATATGGTCAATGGCGTTGGTTCTGATGGAAATCAGAGCGAAACCAAGTCCCGTTTTTATTAAATTTCATAGGATCTTGAAGCTGACGTTATATCAAATTAATTTTGTAAATGTTATCATGCCCAGCGTGTGTAACGATCCCGTTAGACTTTGATGAGTTTTACCATGAGTTTGATAACTGTTTTAAGTGATGAGTGTTGACGCGCTGACTCCCAAATACACTCACGCCGCTCCAATTTGAGAAGCGCTTAATTTTGACTCGCATAGAAAGTCGTCTCAAGCAGCTTAGTGGAACTTAAATATTCCTCTAGCCGTTCAGTATCCGAACGTAAATTCGGTAGAATAATGAGGTTCCGTTTAAGAAATGTTATTTTCGTAATTTGGCTTCCGGATTACCCCGGATACCTATTGATGCTTGTATTAAGGTTCACTTTATATTGTGGGTTGTGTGGTTTGAATTATAAAGACGTGTGTTCTTTAGCAAGTTTGTAATGCGACTGGTGCATGCATTTTGTAGATAGGCAATATTAAATACAACATACCGCCCACCAAAAGGGCTCTAGGGCCTTTTAACAAACAACTTGTAAAATATCAACAAATAGGAAAACTACATTCAAGAAATTAATGTAAATAATAAATAATAATATTAGTCAAGTGCATTCAACAGGCAATGCACACAATTTAGTTATTGTCCTTTTCGTGATAGAACCACTGCTCTTGACACTGTACACTCTAGTGATATCATCAGCTCCTGGATGTTTGTCCATAATGCGTCCCAAAGACCACTTCCCTGGTGGTAAATTCTCACCTTTAATCAGTACTATATCTCCGATTTTAAACTCTTCTTCTCTCTTTAGCCATTTGGGACGTTGTTGGAGTCTCGACAAATATTCGTCCTGCCATCGGCGCCAAAAATCATGTACTAATTTCTGTGTAAGCTGCCAGCGTGACAAAGTGTGGATTTTTAGGTCCTTTAGGTCGGGTGATGGTACGATGATAGGTGCTTCGCCAATAAGAAAATGTCCGGGGGTAAGTGGATTTATATCCTCTGGGTCCGTATCATCAACCGGGCATAATGGGCGTGAATTTAGGCAGGCTTCGACTTGACATAACACGGTGCTCATTTCTTCAAATGTAAGATGAGTTGTCAGGATCCTTTTCAGGTGGTATTTAATTGATTTCACACCTGCTTCCCACAATCCCCCGAAGTTCGGGCTATAAGCAGGTATAAAGTGCCATTGTGTTCCTTCGATTGCCAACGTTGTCGCTATTTTTCCAGTGAACTGTAACTTTGCTTGAGTCCAGGCCTCGTGAAGCTCCCTGTTTGCTCCTACAAAGTTTCTACCTTGGTCGCTCCACAGGTGGCTGCACTTTCCTCTCCTAGCGACAAAACGACGGTAAGCACCTATGAACGCCTCTGAGCTGAGGTCACTGACCAACTCTATATGTATGGCCTTGGTTGCTAAGCAAATAAATATTGACACATATGTTTTTACTGTCTTATTCCCTCTGCCCTTTGACATCAATGTTTGAAAGGGTCCTGCGAAGTCGACGCCAGTGTGTAGAAACGGCCTCGAAGGTGTAACACGTTCTTGAGGTAAATCTCCCATTATTTGGACTCGGGCACTGGCATTGTGCCTGGCGCATGTCATACATCTATGTATATATCTTTTAACCATTTGTTTAGCTCTCACAATCCAGTACTTCGACCGTAAGTAACCTAACATAAGCTGTACTCCGCCATGAAGTGTCCGCTTATGGGCGTCCGCAATAATCAAAGGTACCAGTGTATTTTTATTTCCCAAAATAATTGGATTTTTTCTTTCACAGGGTAAGTTTGTATGCCGGAGACGACCGCCCACCCTGAGTATGTGTTTATCATCTAGGTAAGGATTGAGTGATCGTAACGGGCTTCTTCTCTGTACTTGTTTATTTATCTGTAAGCGGGCTATCTCTTCGCTGTATTCTTGTTCTTGGACCTTTCTTAGACATATCTCTAATGACTGTTCTAGCTCTTGTGTTGTTAAATCATTATGTGTTTCATCTTTCTTATAGTTTAAAAATCTTCTGCAGTAAGTAATGGTTTTGATTAGTTCTGGTAAGGTTTCAAAATCTTCGAATTGTTTAGTTAAGTTTTGTTTAGGTTCTTCTGTGATAAGGTAAGTATGAATTTTGTTTGTCTTCAATTCCATGTCTGTTTTTATTACTTCTTGTTTACTAATTTTTATTTCTGTTTCAGATAACCAGCTCGGCCCCTTCCACCATAATCTACATTTCTTCAATTCTAATAGCGGCATTCCTCGTGAGGCTACATCAGCGGGGTTATCCTTAGATTGAACGTGGTACCAGTGGTTGTTGTTTAGGTTTTCAATAATTTCAACCACCCGATTCGCTACGAAGGATTTCCATCTATTAGGTTCACCGGAGAGCCATGCTATAACAATGGAGGAATCTGTCCACGCGAACATCTGCGAGGTTGATATTCGCATAGCCTGTCCAACCTGTTTCATAAGTTTAGACAAAAGTAACGCTCCACAGAGCTCTAGACGAGGCAACGATATAGTTTTAAGCGGAGCTACTCTTGTTCTGGAAACGATTAAATTTGTCTCAATACCATCTGGGTGTTCCATTCGAATGTAGACAACTGCTCCATATGCGAGTATGGAGGCATCACTAAATCCGTGAATTTGTATTTTTTCTCTGTTTATATTTGTTGTACCAATCCATCTCCTTATTCGTATTTCATGGATATTAGCAAAGTCTGATCTGATTTGTCGCCATTCTCGTTCTAAATTGTCACTGACATTGTCATCCCAACCAACCCTTTCGAGCCATAACTTTTGAATTAGGATTTTGGCCATGACAGTGCTTGGTGATATCCAACCAAGAGGGTCGAAAATCTTTTGTATATCTGAGAGGATACTACGTTTTGTAATATGATTGGTGATCGGTGGCAAACATAGATTGTACTGAAACATGTCTGTATTGAGGTTCCATACAATACCTAACGCCTTGATTGTTCCATCAAGATTTAAATCTACTTGTACCTTGGCAGATCTTTTATTCTTTTCTATTGACTTCATGAAATCTATACTGTTTGATGACCATTTGGTGAGTTCAAAACCGCCCTTTTGTAATATACTGCTGATGTCCTTGGCTAAGGATATGGCTTCTTCTACAGAATCTTCACCAGAGAGCACATCATCCATAAAGAAGTCTTCTCTTATTGTTTTGACAGCAAGCATGTGGTCATTACCATGGTCTTTAGCTACTTGCTGAAGAGTTCTAACAGCCAGGTATGGCGCAGGAGCTGTACCGAAGGTAACTCTGAGAAGGCGATACTCTTCCACATTGGATTCATCAGGTCTCCAGAGAATGCGCTGGTAGTCTGCGTCTTCCTTTGTCACTAATATCTGACGATACATTTGTTTTATGTCAGCCACAAAGCATATACGTTTCGTTCGCCATCTCATCAAGAGATTTCGTAAGTCTTCTTGTAGTAAGGGGCCAACAAGCAGCTCGTCGTTTAGTGAAATATTATTTGATCCCTTACAGGAGGCGTCGAAAACAACGCGTGTCTTTGTTGTCTCTTTATCATTACGGACTACTGCGTGGTGTGGTAAGTAAACCGAACCACTTTCTTCCCTTTCTACTTCAGGTATTTTCTCCATGTGTCCTTGTTCAATGTAATCACTTATAACCTTGTTGTATTCTATCTTCAATTCTGGTGACTTTGTAAACTTCCTTTCCAGTTGCATGAATCTCTGTTTAGCTATCTCTTTTGTATTTCCCTGGGGCGACTTTGGACTGTCTGTATTGAATGGCAGTTTAACTATATATCTTCCTTCTTTGTTTCTAGTGGTTGTCTTCTCGTAAATTTGTTCACATATTTCTTCCTCTTTTGTTAACCTTCTTTTTGTGTCTTCTTCTATCTCCCAGATTGATTTTAGCATATCTTCAACATTTACTTGATGATGCATTACAATCAATGAATCTTCTTGTGATTTTGTAGAAATTTCTCCAAAAAGAATCCATCCTAGTTTCGTCTTCTGCGCACTAGGTGAGCCCTGCGGACCCCTGATATAGTTTTGTTCTAAAATTTGAACATATTCCTTGACTCCCAAGAGTAGATCTATAGACCCTGGCATGAAATAGGTTGAATCAGCCAGGTTGAGCCCTTGGAGGTGAGGCCATGGTTTTGTAGTAATTGTTTTTGCGGGAATCTTTGTGGTCAATTGTTTTGACATCACGTAGGCCTTGATGGGTAGACTAAAGGTTTGGTCCCACTGTGATCTTACTTCTAGTTGAACCACATGTTTAATCTCAGTCTTCGTAGATCCCACACCTATTACATTTCCTTTAATAGGTTGTCTGTTGAGTTTCAATAACTGAGTCGCTTTCTCACTTATGAATGTTGCTTGGGAACCTTGGTCTATTAGCGCCCGTAGTGGAATGGTAATACCGTGTTCGCTTGTTGCTTCCACAACTGCAGTCGCTAGTAGTGCTATTTGCTGTCTTGTGTTGATATGTGATGCTATCATTGTGTTAACTTGAACTTCTTCCTCTTCTACTACAAGTGTTGAAGCCAGCGGTTGTGATTGTGCAATACTCGGTGTTGCCGGAGGCTGTACATCTTTGTTTACATGTAGCAGAGAATGATGGCGCTTACGACAAATTCGACAGGACATAGGTAATCTGCATTTGAATACGGAATGTCCAGGCACAAGACAGTTGAAACATAAATGCTTACTCTTTACATACTCGCTTCTTTCATTAGGTTCCAATTTTGTAAATTCCTTGCAATGACACAGTGTGTGACTACCTTTACACATAACACACACTCTTTCTTGGCTTGATGTGGCAACATGAAATGAACGCTCGTTGATAGTTCTCGGCTCACGCGTGCTGGTTGTTATTAATTCTAAGGTACGGAATTTAGACTCCAAAAATTTCTTGAATTCAGACCAAGTAGGTAAGCTTTCTGATTCCTCCTTGTAAGCAAAATCTTGCCAATTTTTGTTGGTCTCTGGGTCCATCTTCTGTGATAGAAGATATATAATTAATGGATCCCAAGAGATGGTGGGAACATCTAAATTTTGCAAATTATTTAAGCACTCCGTTGTAGTATCCAGCAGGCTCTTTAACTGAACAGCTGATTGCGTAGTCATTTTCTTTTGGTTAACTAGTTTCTTAAGTATACTGTTCAAAATTAAGCGTTTGTTGCCATATCTTCCTTTTAACATTTCCCATGATTTCGTGTAATTACTAGATGTGACTTGTATTGGTTTTAACAGGGTCTCAGCTTCTCCAGTGACACTGGTCTTCAAATAATGGAGCTTCTGAACTGCGCTAAGTGTCGCGTTAGTATGTACCAATGAAGTAAACAAATCTCGATATGCGGGCCACGCTTCGTAAGAACCATTAAATATGGGTAGTTGTATCCTTGGTAGATGGATGTTACTACTTGCTGGTGTTAGGTTCGTTCCCGTATTTGCCGACGACTCTGTTATTGTTGTAAGCATATCTTTTAAGTCGCCTTGTAGAACATTGTATAAATCTTCATAGATAAAGAATTCTTCGTTTAAAAAATACGGTAATGAACCCTTTAGTTCCTTTGGTGTAAACTTAACTAGTTCTTGATGCTTTGTCTTGAAAATGTCCCAATACTCGTCAATAATTTTCATTCGCGCTTCGATATATCCCTTGGTTAGTCTTGCTTTAGGACATTTTTTAAGGTTAATTTGCGTTTTTTGAAACAAGCTTGCAGTATCTTCTAACACGGAAATGAGTTGTTGTTGTTCTTGAGTAGTACACATTTTGACGGCAAACGTAAACAACAAATTAACCACATTAACCGTTCAATTGGTTAAAAACAGTCAGTTTCAATAACGACGCAATAATTAATATCTTTTACTAGTTAAAATCACTCTCGACGGCCGGTTCCTTATCGCTCTGGAATGCGATCTATTGTTCTTCAACTCGAGGTCCGGCCGCTCCGCAGGTGTCTGGTTTTATCCGGCGCAGATTGCGACCATATGTTGCTTGTATTAAGGTTCACTTTATTTCAATTCAATTCAAAATCTTTATTTCAGACCTGAGTCCATAGTGTTAGTATACAAGATAAATTAATAAATAATGTTAGTAAAAAAGGCTACCTATCTTACAACGGGTATGGGTCGTTACCCAGTGACGCAGCAGAGGGGCGTCCCACCGATCCGAGAACACGCTCAGGAGACTATTAGTGGCGGTGCGCAGGCGGCCTGCCATAGATGCGGTCCTCTTTCTTATTATGGCATAGAAATCGTCAGTGTGCGCCTCCGCAAACATACCGGACGCACTACAACGCCACGACAGCCCCAACAGTATCCTGAACGCGTTATTATATTGGACACGCAGGTCGCTGTATGTCCTTTGCGTAAAACGGGTCCAAAGACTGCACGTGTAGAAAGACTGACAGAAGGCTTTAAAAA
Source organism: Notodonta ziczac (assembly GCA_918843915.1). Taxonomy (NCBI): domain Eukaryota; kingdom Metazoa; phylum Arthropoda; class Insecta; order Lepidoptera; family Notodontidae; genus Notodonta; species Notodonta ziczac. The sequence goes on along the minus strand of OU974043.1, from coordinate 8,820,644 downwards.
GAGTGACTTTTACCTGTTTCGTACAACGTGCAAATCTTCGAACCAGCATGTTACATCGAACAGCCAGCGACCTGCGCTCCCTCTCTATATCTAAATTATCCTTGAGATCATCAGTGACCCAGTGACCCAAATACTTAAACTTAGTCACCCATGCTAAAGGAGTGCCACCGAGCGAGACACCGGGGATATCAGAATAACTTATGGCATTCGCTTTAAACATAATGAGTTCACTCTTTTTAACATTGTACTTGAGCCCATGGGCCACCGCATAGGATTCACAAATATCCACAAGTGACCTCAAAGCGCCAATCGATGGGCTCAGCAGCACCATATCATCTGCGTAACTAATATTATTCAAACAAACGCCATCAATATGGCATCCAATTTTGGTGCAGCTAAGCTCACCGATCAGCCGGTTCATGTACAAATTAAACAGGCGGGGTGAACTTAATCCCCCCTGCCTCACCCCGCAATCCAGCCTATACACATCCGATTGAGTTTTCCCCCATCTGACACTGTTCCTCTGGTTGTAGTACCAGAAGCGAAACAGGGATGTAATTTCCTTCGGTAGTGTTGTATCACTCCGCATTTTATCCCATAGTTTCTCATAGGACACCAGGTCGAACGCCTTTGACAGGTCCAAAAAACAAGCAAATACAGGTGTTTTTCGGGAGGTATAATATTGAATAGTTTGCTTGAGGCACAGAATGGCACTTTCCGTGGATAGCCCGGGTTTGAAGCCAAATTGCGCGTCATGAAGTTCGATGTGTTTCGCCAACTGTTGATCAAGCAAACTATCCAAGACCTTAGCGACTATTGTGGCTAACGAAATAGGCCTGTAATTGGACACGTCAGAGGCGTCCCCAGTCCTGTCCTTAATAATTGGTACTACCACTGTATGCATAAGGTCCTGCGGCAAATAGCGGTGATTGAGACACAAATTAAAAAGTAACGCAAGGACCCTATACAAATGTGGCCCTGCGTGCTTCAGATGCTCGACGCTAAGGCCATCGTGGCCTGGCGACTTACCTTTTGACATTTTTTTTATTAATGTTGATATCTGTTTAGCTGTAATAATTACGTCAAGCTCACCAGAACCCCACGATTCCCCATCATCGAACTCCCTCTGCCCTGTTTGCAAGGAAGACTGAACTCGAAAATGTCTTTGAAAGAGGTTGGCAATATCTTTTGGTTCACTCAGACCCGACACACTCGCAGGGATACTCGGCTTGGGATTTAATTTGTTAGTGTACTTCCAAAACTTTGAAAAATCATTTTTCGACTGACTTTTTGCCAAAATATCTAATTTAATTTGTTGTTGATTATTTTGAACAAATTTTAATTTAGACTTAAATATCCTTCGAGTTTCGCGCATTTTCTCATACAGAGCTCCCTGAGTGGGCGCACCGTGCAACAGCCACGTTTGGTAATATGTACGAGCCTCCCTATGAGCGTCGCTGACATATTTATTCCAGCCTGTAAGATATTTTGGCCGCTTGATGCGGTCACTGCCGACATATGTATACTGAGCACCCTCTTGGAGAATAGATACTATTTCCAAATACAAATTGTTTATCAATTCTAAATGATTAACATCATCACACATTCTGTCATGACACATAATACATTGATCGGGCATATTCATTAATTTTAATTTATCATTACAGAAATTATAATAATTATTAATTTGTTCACCATTCCTTTCACCCCAACGCACCTTATTGACAAAATACTGGTCTGATAACTTTTGATTAATTTTAGTTAAATTACATTCAAATAAAACAGGATAATGATCAGACTGGTAAACCCCACATGAGACAAATACTTTATTAATTAAGTTTTTGGCTGCGCTAGTTGTCAAACAATGATCTAGCCAGCGTCGCGAGCCGCTAGCCTGACAAACAAACGTATGTGTGTCCTTCGGCAGAAGCTCATAGTCGGTGCAAAACCAAGTCTGCTCATTACAAACAGAAATAAGTTCACTAAAAAACCGTGAGCCAGGATTGGCATTAAAATCCCCCAGTATAATTACACACTCAGTATTACTACTTTCAATTATAGCTATAATCTCACTTAGGGTTTGTGTAAATAAAATCAAATTGTCACTCTTACCATCATCATAGGGCATATATACTGAAAAAATCAACATGGGTCGGTTATCGTATTCAACTCTTATCGCAACTAATCGATCACTTAAACACTTCACTGTTGATACAGATGTAAACACAGACTTTTTCCATAGTAGTGCCACTCCGCCATATGGTCTTCCTGTGATGACTTTGACGGACGTGTCAATGGCAGACTTGCCATTATACGCGAAGTTGTCATCTATGTTCCCCAGGAATCCTATATCGTGTGGCCAACTCCATGTCTCTTGGAGTGCAATGATGTCGGCACTCTTGCATAAGTTTCTTACACATTCCACCGACCTATTCACCCCCTTACAATTAAAAGTAGATAATGTTATTTTACTTTTGTCATTTAAAGCCATTATTTATGAGGTGTATTGTTTGGAGATGGGAGCGGTGTCTTGTTGGAATCCTTATTACTTTTTTTAAAAAACACAAAACGTCTAAAGCGTATTCCTTCAGGCCAGAGGCTATCATCTAAAAATGTCTCTAATTTATTTTTTGAGACATATACCTTAAATGCATTATACGCCCTATCTGTCTTCATATTAATTTTCTCAAGCTTAACGGTTACCTGAGTCATGGCTTTAATATAATCGCAAATATCGACTTCCGTTGTGTGTTTGTCAACATTCGAAATAAAGAGCGGGATAAATGATTCAGCTGCTTTAAAGTTCCCCGTTGGAGAAGACTGGGCCTTGCCCGTGCTACCAGTAAAACGGTTTTTAAACCTTTTATTTTGAACAGTTATCCATTGTTCATCGTGCTCCACTTCTTTCCATTTACCCTTGCTTGCTACTTCAGCCATAGTCAGCTGCTTAGACGAGATATCGGTAACATTCCTCCCCACTAAAGTTGAGTTTACCGGAGCTAGTGCAACAGAACCATCCGACACTACGTTTGAGTTACAGAGAGAACGACATTGTAGCGTACTGTTTTTATGCGGCAAGGTGTTATCAGTGTTGTTAGTTTTCCCAGTAGCGGCGCGGGGGCACGATGGTGGCACTGACGGCAGAGTGTTGGTCGTTATTTCACACGGCGCCGCAGGTAGTAATGACTCAGAAACATGCAACGGTCCGCTGTCTAGTAAATACCCTCCTCTGCGCATATTAATATTTGAATTAGTATACGACCCGGGGTTGCTTATAGAATTTCCATCCCTCTTTTGCTTATTTTCTAAGTCTTCTTTCGTCACGTAATTTAATTTTATCTTAATTATTTCTTCCCGCATTAACACTAAATCTTTTAATAACTTCGTTACGTCGACATGATCAAAACAAACTGGAGGTAATTTTTCCAAGTTAAGGGCTACAAAAACTGGTAGTTGATCGGGCTCAGCTGTTTTTAACACCGCCAACATATCTTCGAGGTCCTTTTCTTTTTTCTGTTTACGTCTTGATACAAGTTTACGTTTAGTTTTCAAAGACGAAAACAGTAACTTTTTCGCATTATCGATATCCTCTTCAGAGAATGCCGTTACACAAATTCTTATTAAGCTTTCATTATCCATAACATCGAGTTTATTACGAATAAAAGCTAACACCTCACATATTACTACATTGCAATTAGCACACTTGACCGTTTTTACACTGTTATCGGTCATTGTTAAAAACTTAATTTCGCAGCGACCGCTCGGGAGTGCGCACGCGCGAAGACCATATATTGTGGGTTGTGTGGTTTGAATTATAAAGACGTGTGTTCTTTAGCAAGTTTGTAATGCGACTGGTGCATGCATTTTGTAGATAGGCAATATTAAATACAACACCTATATTTATGACAAACTGGCCGAGAGTGAGAGAGTCGAAAATCTATTCCCTCCTCCCTTCTCCTTCCTCCTGTTCATTTAGTATTGCAACCTACCTTCGCTATAGGAACTACTTTGCATAAGGCGGATCTTGCGCTTTTTTTTAGTTTTAAATAACTTTAATTTCGGCAAAATTTCAAATTATTTCAGTTTCGTTGCCATTTAATAGTTTAAAAATAAATAATTATATTATATAAAATTAAAATTAAGATAAAATCTTGCGCTTAAAAATTATTTGGGTTATACGATCCGAGCGTGTATACTGTCTATCTATATAATATAATAATAATAATTTAGCCCTTTTGGCGTGATAATCATATAGAAATTATGATTCGCACATAGATTTCGAAAAATCCAGTGGAACGAGCCGGGGTTTGAACCCAAGACCTGGTGCCCGTAAGACGCGTGCTTTAACCAATCGGCTATCACTGCTACTGTCTATGTAATTAATTTAATTATTAGACAACTCTATCTTATAGATTACTAGGTCTATTGCGGGCAGGAATGGTAGCCTCATCGACGTCTCGATTATTTAGTTTATATCTCACTTATGGCCCGCTTCCGGGCGGCGACCGGCGCTCATCACAAGTTACATCATCCTGCGTGCCATTACTGCGACAATAATCTTGTTCGTAGGACCTCGGCAACATTAGGGTGTGGGCGTCGCTACATATTTTTTGTAGGGAGAGTGTTTACTAGCAATCTGCGAGTATTATAGAACAGACGGACGGATGCACCGGATGATCTTATAAAGGTACCTCGTATGGACAACGGAACTCTCAACATTAAATTAACTCTACCATAGAGCAAGATGCTTAAAGTATACTTCATGTTAGGTATCATCATAATGTACAAAACTTAGAAAAAACTTATATTTAAAGTATTTAGTATTACTACTATTTCTGAAATATTCATGACATACATAAGCCATAACCTAGTCAGTTCGAGTATAAGAGATGATGCTGTAATTGTACAAGTTTTATGGACATGATTGAGATAATCCGGGAGACAGCCAATCCGGCGTAAGTGCCAATGTCTAGTTGTATCTCGGAAGAACCGATAATCATTGAGATGTGAATGTTCTGGAGTGGACCAGCAATCATAACGATACACGTGGGATGAATACTTACTGAATGAAGCGATCCATCAAATATGGCGGGGAATAACTGGATGTACTCGAAGACTTAAAAGGTTTATTTTTTACTCGGTGAAACATAAAGGGTATATTTTTTTTGAAACATAACTTTGTAAATCTAAAACTATCGGCTTTGTGGGACAGTTGAAGTACTGAAGGTTTTGTAGACTTATGAAATCTGTCCACAGCTGTATTCCTATAACACCTTTTGTTTTTCAAGTTTCCTCCGAAGCTAGAATTACAAAGTATTTTTTTTTTAAAGTACGCCCTTTCAGTTTCAACCCGTATAGGTTTCAACGTCGGCAAACAAGAGTAAGACCCGCCTGATGTTAAGCAGTTACCGTAGTCTGTTGATGCTTGCAACGCCTGCATCGCTTGCATGTGGCCGACATGTATAGGAGTGGGACAGAGGGAAGGAAATGGAGGAGCCGGCAGGGCTTCCGGCTTACTCACTCATCGTCCGAAATGCAGCTAATATACCTACTGAAGAGAAACAAATGAAAAATTGACTATTTGTAATTGCCCCCGTAGGCCTAAACAAAATAAAACGCTTCGACTTGACTGTTAGTCAATGGACTACAACATGACTCTACCACCAAAAAAAACATTTGTCAAGCTGATAAGTGCCTTCCTCCCCTATAATGAACTACCTGCTAAATTGAAGAAGACATCTTGGTACCTACTGGTTGGTTTACGTGTGTCAAATATTGATAAAAGCGTACTGACGAGAAAATAATTCCGTATTACATTCATTAATTGCGCAAATTGGGCGCAAATCTTTCACGTCTACAATATAAACGCAATAGCGTATTGATATTATATTTTGAAACATGATCAGATAGATCTGAAGTGGTTCTATCTGTATAATTATTTACAGATCTGTATCTTGTTATTAGACAATGTACTTTTGAGCGCGAATGTCTATTTTACTTTTTTTTATTTGATGTCTTTATCATTTCTCTATAAACCTATATTAGGTAATTTCGTAAATTTGAGCAAAGTTTGTATGTTATTCTCGAATTACTGATTCACTTTCTTGTAAAGCATGATTCATTAAGTTCTAAAATATGTTTTATGTATCAATTACGATTATTTACATACTAACCTAAACGAACGATAAACAAAATTACTATATATAAAAATATACTGTCTATTTAATATCATAAGGTTTATTATATAAACAAATAATAATAATTTAGCCCTTTTACAATGTATCACTGTTGGTTTTTTGTAAGGAGTAATAAATCAATTTATTTATTTTGTCGTCCCGCTCCTGCGCACGGGCCTCTTCTCACTACGAAAGGGATTCAGGCCGTAATCCACCACGCTGACCCAGTACGAGATGGCGGATTTCACGTGTCTTTTGAAAATTCTTTAGATTTCTCACAATGTTTTTCTTCACCGTAAGCAAGTGATAATCATATTGTAATTATTATTCGCACATAGATTTCGAAAAAACCAGAGTCGGTTTGAACCCAGGACCTGGTGCAGGATCTTGCAGTGATAGCCGATTGGTTAAGCACGCGTCTTGCGAGCACCAATGATTTTTATATAAAAAGGAAAATAATTAAATCCCTATAGTTGCAACTGTTATCCAAAACAACATTCGTAAAAAGTTAATAAAACTATGTTTAACTGGTATACTGTTTAGATCACACACATGTTTTAAGAACTTGTGCCAATATTTTGAGGAAGAGCGCCACACTTTATTGCTCGCTCAATTATGATGTGGGCCTTTCATATTTGGTTGCGTTGTGAAAGATGCGAAATTATTGTCAGCGTGAGCGATGGCCTTTATATAATAGTGTTACGAAAATGCGGCAGGCGCGGGCTGTGTTACTGCCGCAAGTCACTGCCGAGAGGAAGGAGTCTTGAGTATACGATATTATAACGAATTGACGAAATGCTAAGTTAAATGGATGAAACAAAACTATTTTACGGATTCTATCGCGTTTATTTACTTTTTTATGTTCCCGACGTTTCGGCCGCTTTACAGCAACCATGGTCACGGGGGACTGAGGTGTTAGACGTCCTGATGTCATAGTGTTTGGGCTTCGATGGCTTGTTGCTGGAGCGGTAATAAAACTAGTGGACTGTATACTATAAATTATAATGAGTGCAAGGAGATTGTAACAATTGTAGTCGCGTCTACGGTTAGATAAGAAAATATAAAATGGTAATTTAAATTGATATGCGCGAGCGCGTGTTTACGTCCAGGTTCGTAACAGCTGACTGCCTTATATGGCGCGGGCGGCCGTCTTCGACCGGTCGCCCGCTGCCTGCGTCCCACTCCTCTTGGGCCCCCGCATCTGTCGTCCTGGTGAGTGGATGACTCAACATGCTCCCCCGGTTGAAGTGTCTTCAACAGCAGATACAGCAGTGACTGGAAGAGGGCAGATTGTGTTAAAGGCTCGCCGAATGACACCCTTGCGTGTACGGATGTCTGCGACCCTCGCGACCCCATCTCTGCCGGGTAACACTTGGGTGATGCGTCCAAGGAGCCACATCAAGGGAGGTGAGCCTTTGTCCTTGACGACGACGAGTGTTCCCGTCTTGAGTTCACCTGCAGAGCGGCACCATTTGGTTCGTTCCTGAAGCCATAGAACATATTCATGAGTGAAACGACTCCAAAAATGTTGTTTGAGGTATTCTATGCGGCGAAACCGTTGTAGGCTGGTGACGTTGAGGTTCTGGATCTGTGGATGTGGCAGCATAACGAGTGAACGTCCAATTAGGAAGTGGGCCGGGGTCAGTGGAGTAAGGTCTAAAGGATCGTTGGATAGAGGCGTCAAAGGCCTTGAATTTAGGATGGCCTCCACTTGGATCAAACATGTAGCCATCTCTTCAAATGTAAGGTTTGTTAAGCCCAAAACGCGCCTTAGATGGTGTTTGGTTGACTTTACTGCAGATTCCCATAAGCCACCAAAATGTGGAGTGTATGCAGGAATAAATGAAAAGTTGATCCCGGAATCAATTTGGCTAAAATCAAAATCTTGCGAGAGCAAGCTAGCTAATTCATTAAAGGCACCAACGAATGTAGTGCCATTGTCGGAGAACATGTTACGGGGTTTCCCCCGTCGAGCAATAAAGCGTTGCATTGCAGCTATGAAAGCTTCCTTTGTAAGGTCCGACACGAGTTCGAGGTGAATAGCTCGTGTAGCTAAGCACACAAAGACACAAATAAAACATTTAATGAGTCTACACCCTCTACCTTTGCGGTCAGCTATCATGATAGGGCCAGCATAGTCCACCCCTGTATCTAAGAAGGGAAACTCTAAGTGTAGACGCTGCTCTGGGAGGTTACCCATTATAGGTTGGACAGTGTGAGCCTTGATCCTACAACATCTCACACACTGTTGTGTGACCCGTTTAGCTAAGTTTCTACAGCCGATGGGATAGTAGTTATGACGAATCGTAGCGAGTAAGAGCTGAGGGCCAGCATGCATCAGTTGTAGATGATACATGTTGAATATTAATTTGCAAATTATGTGAGAACTAGCTAAGATAATGGGATGTTTTACGTTGTAATCATAAAATGAATTGCTCAACCTTCCACCTACACGTATTAAGTGAGAGGACGTGTCTAAGAACGGTGATAAGGATATAAGTTTATTTTTGACTGGCAATGGTTTTCCTGACATTAACGCTTGATATTCCTCAGGAAACGATTCTCGCTGGCTGAGTTTCAATAGTAAGTTAAGAGAAGTGGTCAACTCTATATTTGTGAGTGTACCCGCCTCGTGAGATTGTTTTCTGCACTTGTTTACAAATCGCAGGATATATGCTATCACGCGCTGTAGTTTATTGAAATTAGAAATTTTAGTGCATAATAATGAAATGGGATTGTCAATATGTTGTGAAATATCCGCATGATAGACAGTGACCGTTTCTGGTAAGGATTCATGACGAGATTCAGGAAATAGAGGCCATAAAGCTGAATCTTTACAAAGAAATTGCGGTCCTGACCACCATAACGAGGAAGACAATAGTTTGTCCGCTCTGAGTCCACGCGAAGCGAGGTCTGCGGGGTTTTCAGATGACGGAACGTAGCGCCACGTACTTCCCCCCACAGAATCCTGAATTTCGGACACACGATGACGAACAAATGTCTTAAGTTGTGTTGGTTAAGTAGATAACCGATAATAAGATCCGACTGTACACTGTCAGCGTGCATACATAAATGATGAGATGAATTTCTTTGGTAGATGACACCCGAAATAAGCCAACCAAGTTTTGACTCGTGTAAGGCGGGCATATTTTTCCCTAATGTGATACTATTCGCGCCTATAATGTCCCAAAATACTTCCGCGCCGACAAGTATGTCGATCGCAGACGGAATATTATATGTAGGGTCGGCAAGACGAACATTATCGGGTATACGAATGTTGCTAGCATCAACAAGAGAATTTGGAGTCGATGAAGATACCTTTGACAAGACGAAGCATTCAATGTTGACCTCATAATCACTATTGAAGGATTTAAATTTGATTGAACAGCCTTGCGAACAATGAGAAGAAAGATGATTGATACCTATTACCTTAGATTTGGCAGTGTAGGTAGGCATGCGAAGGTTACGTACAAACTCCTCAGAAACGAAGTTTGCTGTACTCCCATTATCCAGCAAGACTCGCGCAGTGTGACAGTTGCCTTGAGAGTCCATCACCTGCACGAGCGCTGTGGACAGTAAAATGACCTTAGATGTAGTGCAGTGATTTATTGACAGTGCGATGTTTTGTGTGTTGGAAAAGTCTGTGTCACTATCAACATGCAACAACGTGTTGTGTTTCTCACGACAATACTTGCAATGTCCTAGTTTACATTTCAAAACTTCGTGACCTGGACGAAGACAGTTGAGACAGACGTTGAAACCATGAACCTTTTTGATGCGAACTTGCACTGGAAGATTTTTGAACATATCGCAGGCAAATACGAAGTGATCTTGATGACACATAGGGCATGCTAACCTTTTAGTTTTATTTTCAGTTTGTGCCACAAAACTCTTATTAAATTTACTCTTGTCTTCTTTTACAGACTTAGATTCCTCTAGTGTCTCTAATAAATCAGCTCTATTGCTAAGAAATGTAATAAAAACACTTAATGTTGGAGGTTCAGACAAAGAGTTCCTATGTTCTTCCCATTCACGATTAGTTATCTGATCTAACTTAATAGACATGATATAAATCACAAGTGTATCCCAGTGTTGGACTGGTTGATCAAGAGTTGCCAAAGCCCTAAGGTTCTTATTAGTGGTATCGATGACATGACGTAATGACTTACTTGACTCTTTGTTGATAGGTTGAATATTAAAGAGAGCCTGCACATGGTTGTTGACAAGCAATCTCTTATTGTCATACCTCTCACAGAGTAACTTCCAGGCAGCGTCGTAGTTAACCGATTTGAAGTCAAGGCTATCTATGACAAGAGAAGCACTACCCTTCAGGGAAGCGCGAAGATAATGCAATTTGTTGATTTTATCTAAGTTATCGTTGCTGTGTATAATAGATTTAAATGTGTCCCTAAACTCTAGCCAATCATGATAGCTTCCTGAAAATGTTGGCAAATCAATTTTAGGTAATCGAACTGTGTTTAGGTTATGCTTGTGTGTGTGATTAGAACATGTATCCACCCCAGACGCGGCGTCCACCGTAGGCTGTCCGCGAGCGCTGCTGATCAGCTGACGCGCAACAGCTACTAAGCCGTAGTATAGCTTTTCAAATTCTTCGCGTTCTGCATATTGCTCGCTGGGGTCGTCCACCATTGCTTCCAAGTCGTTCTGTAATTGATCATATTTTTCGTATAAGCCTTCGAACGTATTAAGCCTGTACTCGACTTCAATGAATTGCAATTCGCTCAACTTTTCACAAGATTTTGACATTTTTATATAAGATGAAAATTGCGTAAGCTTGGCCTTGATTGAAGCTCGCTTTTTAATTAAAGCTTTAACATCAGCCATATTGATATTTTAAGGAATCAAGAAAATGCGCTAATGTGAACAAAAACAGTGCAAAAATGAAGCGAGCAAAGATAGCTATGCGCCCGATAAACTTATTGCCACCTTACTACGAATCGTGTAATTGCTATTCAAATAAGCTAGGCGTTGCGCTTTGCGAAAAAGTTGGCAGCGTATTTGGTTGTAACTGATTTGAGTGAATGCATATGAGAAATAAAAGCGTTTAAAAGTGATCGCAAAAAATATTGGTAAACTGGCTAACTAATTAACATAATATGAAGAGATGAAAACAGTATAAAACAAATGTGAGGTTAACCCGTGATGATTTGCAATTTTATTCAAATGAAATTGCAAAAATGGAAACCAAATGTGTATATGACTGATTATTAGAATGTAGTGGATATGAAATAAAGAATAAGTATAGGAAATGGATCGATCTCACTGTTTTTGGTGCAAGCAAACCACTGATGACAACAGCTGTGACGTCGAGTTTCGTCTTTTGAGGTTCTCGATGCACGAACACAACTGAAGATTTGTGTATTCGCCTCCAAACTTGAGCTTCGAAAAATCCGTTGTTATGCTGTTCTTTAGGTATCCGTAGTCCTGTAGATCGCCTCTTCTTGTGGTTTTGGATGAGAAAAAAAATTCGGCAAAGACGGTTATTTTGAAACCGTGCTGACTTTCTTGACCTCCAATGCACGACGTGAAGAAAATGTCGACGAACACAGATGAAGACGACTAAAATCCTTAGCAAGGCACCTTGTAGCTCCGTTTGTCGCCGTTCAAAAAATAACGGGTGATGGACCAATGTTTGGGCTTCGATGGCTTGTTGCTGGAGCGGTAATAAAACTAGTGGACTGTATACTATAAATTATAATGAGTGCAAGGAGATTGTAACAATTGTAGTCGCGTCTACGGTTAGATAAGAAAATATAAAATGGTAATTTAAATTGATATGCGCGAGCGCGTGTTTACGTCCAGGTTCGTAACAGCTGACTGCCTTATATGGCGCGGGCGGCCGTCTTCGACCGGTCGCCCGCTGCCTGCGTCCCACTCCTCTTGGGCCCCCGCATCTGTCGTCCTGGTGAGTGGATGACTCAACACATAGTTAATAACTGAGTACCCTCATATTTAGTTGTTGTTTGCGTAAAAAAGTAAATAAACGCGATAGAACTCGTAAAATAAAATTATATCAATGTGTAGTATTCGCGTAATATTAAATGGATGATTAGTTTGAAGAACGATGACATGACCTAAAAGTTGCGACATCTTTACGCTCACATATGCGATGGCTCATCCGGGGTAGCACCACACTCTCACAAAAGATCAACTACAAGTAGCTATAATAGCTGCGTTTCGTGTGAGTGAGAGAGGCAGCAGCGCACACTCCTCCCCGCTTCCCAGTGCGAGCGATGCCATTGGTACGGCGAGCATCAATAGGTTACGGAAACTGCTTAACATCAGGCGGCTCGCACGCAGGTTAGCCGACTTTGGTATATAAAAAACTAGCGACCCGCCCCGGCTTCGCACGGATGCAATAAATTATCAGTGTTTCTCTACTATATTATGCATGTATTATACATATAAACCTTCCTCTTGAATCACTCTGTCTATTAAAAAACCCGCATCAAAATCCGTTGCGTAGTTTTAAAGATCTAAGCATACATAGGTACATACAGACAGCGGGAAGCGACTTTGTTTTATAATATGTAGTGATACTGTCTCGCTCATGTCACGCTACATGTCATCCACGTCCTCAGAACTGCAACAAATGCTCCAAGATCTGAGTACGGCAAGCCTTGAGTTTGGACTTTCGATGAACAGAGCGAAAACGCAAATCATGACCAACTGCACGGAACGTAGGGTCGAGGTAGATGGGCAAGTAATACAGTATGTCGACGAGTATACCTACTTGGGCCAGATAGTTTCGTTTGAAAACCGGCAAGAGAAAGAAGTCTCAAGACGTATTGAAAACGCCTGGAAGAGCTACTGGTCCATGAAGGGTCTCATGAAGGGCAACCTTCCGATATCCTTAAAGCGTAAACTCGTCGACATGTGTATATTGCCTGTCCTAACCTATGGTGCACAAACATGGTCATTGACGAAAAAACAAAAGTCCAAACTCATGGTCTGCCAGAGAGCTATGGAACGCAGCATACTAGGTGTGAAACGGACCGATCGGGTAAGAAACACTATTCTGCGCGATAAAACTCGCATCGCGGACGTGGGAAAAAAGGCTGCAAAGCTGAAGTGGGAGTGGGCCGGACACGTCGTGCGCATGGACCCGCGGAGGTGGGCCAATATCAGCACTAGCTGGATACCTGCCAATAGCCGCCGCCGTCGGGGTAGACCAAGAAGACGGTGGCGAGATGACTTAGACACCTTTGCGGGAAAGACGTGGCCGGAAATTGCCCTGGACAGAGCAGCGTGGAAGGTAAAAGGGGAGGCCTTTGCCCAGGAGTGGGACAGCATTACAGGCTAATAAAAAAAAAAAAAACTGTCTCGCTCATATTTAATGATTATAAAGAGGACGTCATTTAAGTCAAGTTTAAAATGTGTACCAACGGAATCAGCATTATGTAATGTATTACAATTTCTATAGAATAAACCGTGTAGTGTATAACACTGAAAACATAATGTTATTATTACCCAACAAGTAGAGTAGGTATATAAAGTGTAACATTAAGCAATTAGTACCGCCCATTGTAGTCGAATGGAATCCTGTGGAATGTCACGGTAATTCGTCACCTCTACTGATAGGTACACAATTAAGTACGTGGCAAAGTATGCTGCTTTGATTTAGAATAGACTATTTAATAGTATATATATTCTAAGAAAATGAAAATCTATAAGAAAATGTGGAGGTAAATGGACCTTCAAATAGAAGTTAACATCGCGTAACTAGGACGAAATCCGAATACTATAGTTGCACATAAATGTAGTACTCGTATAAGTGACAACTTAAAAAAAAAACTATAAACAATGTAAGCCGAATCACGTGTTAGCAAATCGCGCACACCGGACGATTCTTCCAGGCTCTTATATACCTATCTACGCATGTGATGGCTGGTGTTTTGAGCCACAATATAGGACACTAGCTGAGCCCGCGACTTCGTCCGCGAGGAATTTTCATCCTTTCTTAGGGGATGTGTACGTCATAGTAGCTTTATGCATGCAAAGTCTCAGCCCGCTCGGTTTAAAATTGACAAAGTTTCATACAAACTTTCATCCCCTATTTTATCCCCTTGGGGGTGGAATTAATCAAAATCCTTTCTTAGGGGATGTCTACGTCATAGTAGCTTTATGCATGCAAAGTCTCAGCCCGCTCGGTATAAAATTGTCAAAGTTTCATACAAACTTTCATCCCCTATTTTATCCCCTTGGGGGTAGAATTAATCAAAAACCTTTCTTAGCGGATGCCTCCGTCATAACATCTACCTGCATGCCAAATTTCAGCCCGATCCGTCCAGTGGTTTGGGCTGTGCGTTGATAGATCACTATGTCAGTCAGTCACCTTTGAGTTTTATATATATAGATGTTCTAGATCGTCGAACTGGTAAACTATGGCTCTTCAAACCCTTACTTACGCCAACGGAAGGTCAGATATGATAACAATAGATAATTCTTTATTGTTCTGCTACACAAGAAATGGCACCAGACTAATCAGTAGTTTTTTTTATATTTTCGTAGGAGTAGTCCGCTAAGACAGGATTGAAACTGGTAAATTTCAGAAGTCAACGTTAAATTTATTGGGTTAATTAATTGTCTATAGGTATATCTGATGTTACAAATATAATCTTAGATTTCCCCAAGCATAAATATATTGTGTTGCAACTCCGCCACCCAACCAGGGCGCGGATGTTCGTGTGCCAGCGCAGTGAAAGTATCTAGGAAAATCCTGGTGAGTTCGCTTTACCAAGAAACTTGTTCATTTCGCTGACACTACAACATCGATGCCTTTCTCGGAGTACATTATTCAATTTTATGTATCCAAAAAACTGCATTAACTACTTATACGTAAACTTAAATATACTTGGTATCTTCATAGTATTTACACAGGTATTTCGATAGTTTGTCATTATGGTTGGCTGGTTTTAATGAAAGGAATATTTTAAAAATCACAGATTTTTTAATTTATCTCCAGACATTAGGTACAGCAACACCTTTCGCATATATATACCAGACAAATACTTAGACAAAACAATGTGTACAAAAATAACTCCATTGTACCTACTTATTATTATTTTTTAACACGCAAATATCGGTATGTAAACGAAATGATTGCCATAATCATTATTTTCCATTTATAAAACGTTGAAATTGTTGTATGGAAATTATAGTGACATGCACCACTGCGCATGAGTCGATCGGCGCGCAAGCAATCACGGACATAACAAAATATTTCATGAAGCTGTACGTGTAACCCTTCGTTTTTACCACAGATATAGATTTACATAGATAACGCAAGTATCACGATTTGTATTGAAACCAAGCGTGCCGAGTTTTTAACACCTACTGTGACGTCATTAGTGACGGGAAATCCAAACCGGTTCAAAGGCACCGATGCCGCCGATGCCCCTCCGTCCGCTACGATTCTCTGAGTGATTATCTCCGAGTGATTATCTCGCTCACACTCATATTTTTTATATCTGTAGTCGCGCGGCCTTTAAGTTAGCGGCGACCAACCTTGACGCTTGTTCGGGGTTTCGTACACGCGAAGTACATGCATTTGCGTTATCTATGTAATTTTTTACTGACAAAACATTTACTTCAAGTTATGATGCTGTCTCTGTTTTGTGATGTCCAAAAACTGATGAAATCTATACAAATAAATAAAATTGGAGTGTCTGTTTGTAATATCAAAATAACACCTTTTCACTAACTGCATATCAAAGTAAATACGACACCCATAGCAAAAAAGCGATTTAGAAAATTTTTGTCTGTCTGTCTGTCTGTGTGTTTGTTCCGGGTAATCTTCGAAACGGCTGGACCGATTTTGACGGGACTTTCATTGGCAGATAGCTGATGTTATAGGGAGTAACTTAGGTTACTTTTATTTTAGACAAACAAAATTTTTAAAAATGGGTCCTGTTGCGCGGGCTTAGAACGCGGGAGCGGGCTTTTTTGTTAAGTTAAATTGCACGCGGACGAAGTCGCGGGCTCAACTAGTAAATGAATAAAAAGGTGTGTTATGTTACGCGCTGGAGTTTAAGTAGCTATTGGTCTATCGAAATTGGAAAACTAAATTAAAGATAAATCGAGGTCACTGGAACGTAATGTATTACATCAATAAGTACATCATTAATACGAAAAACATAATTAACACCAATTGAGCAATAACTTGTTATTGAGATGGAAATTGGTGTACTATGCCCTAGTATAGAATAAGTTGGTTATTTGTAAATATATTGCTATTTTTATTTACTAGTTCTACGCGCTCCATCCGCTTTCTTATTTATTCCAACTCCTCCTATTATTTCTTTTGATTAAATTCGTGCGGGTACCAAGACAACTTTTCCCCGGGAAACGTCTGGGATCAAACTTCCTGGTTTACAAGAGTAACAGTGGTGGGAGTGTGTGGCGGGACCAGTCCCATAAAAGTTATTGGCGTCTGAGCTCTTTATTAAGGCAGGTACCTAAATCCTTGATTTCTTAAATAATTAAGTTTTTACTTTGCTATTTTGACCTAAGTTTGTAGTTACCCTTATCTCTTCAGATAGAGTAGAGTTTGTACTTACATTAATTTCGCATTCACGCATTCGTACCTACTTATATTTCCGAAACTAGTAGGTACCTCATCTTATCGATATCTGTGTCATTAATAAATCGATCTTGAGTTTGAGAGCGATTTTGAGTATGCAATTTTGTACGGTTATAACACAATAATGAGAATTCCAAGATCGCTCTCTTGTCTACGTCACTGAAAGTTACATACAGGCAGTTCGATTATGTCTTGCTAAACTAGTCTACCGGCCAGTGGCATCAATTCGCGGCAATCTGTACGCACTGCTTACGTCACAACAGCCAGCTGGGTCAAACTTCGACACTAAAGTCTGTTATTTGGAAATTTCGTAGAATTTATATTGGTTCCCACCTCTCTACCTGGCGACGAGAAAAAAAACTTATCTTTTCCTTCTATAGTCCCATACTGAGCAACGCTTGTATTTGAAGCTTTGATAAAAGAAGTAATCAAAGATTTGAACAGACTTTCTCATCCCAGAAACACCCGCAGATAAGTTAAAAAAAATAAAAAAATATTTCCGAATTGAATGTCACTTCTTTTAGGTACAGCAATTACGCAACGAAATAACTTAATCTAGAGTAACTTGGTTTCCAACACAATTCACGAATAAATAAATAGAAAACAGTCACTTTTTGTCAGTTGTAGACAGCGTTATATTTAACTTTCAATTGCGACCTTAAATAACGTATTACGTTTATTCGATCGCAGCCGGCGCGGACGCATGTTAGAGCCCAATTTGATTAGAAAGAGCGGACATCGCCAATTTGTCGTGGCCCCCCTCGACTGGTTGTACTCTACCGGCGGCCACGTGTAGAGTACACTACCGCAGATTCATATTTGATTTGTGTGCTTTGTAGGGCGGATGTAGGACTTATTCACATCATACAAAACCTTGAATTAGAGAACTGTTCGCTAAACCAACTCGAAGTCCGTAACATGTAGAGTCCACAAATCCAACCGCCTGCGCGACAGAGAACTGAGCGAATGGAGACTATAAACGGCGAAGTTAAATCATCTTTTCAACAAAAACACGGAGTACACCGTACCAATACTTTTTTCAGAAACAAATTATGGAAAAAGAAATATTTTATTAACAAAGACTTCAGTAGTCTTTGTTCAGGTATTTGGAGTGAAAGACTTAAGTCTTTCACACAATTGTTAACAATTGCATGTAACACAAAACTATCATTGATTTGAAAGGATAGACAAGTACTGTAAAAACTCCTTTTCATAATTGGTTCCGCATCATCAAATGTTGGAATTGTGATGACTTTTCGTAAAATATTCTCGGTAGATGTTAAAGCAATTTCTTTTCATTTATCGTGAAAAAGGTAATGAAATTCTTTAGACGTTGTCATCAGGAAATAAGTAATTGTTCCTTTATTACATCATAGGGACAAAGAGGCGTTCAATAAAAACGGCTATTTATTATTTGTCTTATTAATTCTGCAATTTTTTTGCTGTAGCCAGTTAAATATTAATGATTAATCAATATTATTTCTGTGACTTCTTCATCGTAAATCGTATTTTTTTGGCTTTTAACATTATTGTCGGCCAGGGGACAGCTAACATGTCGACCGCCAATATTATATAATATTAATGACCATTGCTTTTTAATTGACTTGGTTTTTAATGTCAACGAAGTAAGCAGACCTGGGCCCCTGGTTGGTGATAATTATGTAGGTACCCTGCGTAATGAGCCAGTATACTTAATGGATTGTCCGAAACCATTTTCGACTGAGAAATGACTAATTCTAGAAAGCAGTGCGTCATAATAATGGGCTAATTAATATTTAATGTGTGGAATTTGATGAAAAAGTATTATTATCTAATAGAGCTTTGTCCCAAAAAACACGATAATCTTACAAAAGGTCTTCTGATAATCCTCCTGCCTCACGTCGGTCACAGCGGCCGATCTCAAGTAAGACTAGCCAACAATGCAGGAGATACATATTACCTAGTACGCAAGAGCAGGTGCACTCTCTCTTCCCTCACTCTCATAGTGCGATGGGACGGCATCCGAAGAAACCGGAGGTCACGCGCAGGACCGACGGCTTTCATGCTCTCCAAGGCGCGGAGACGCTAAAAGGTCAATGGACGTTGCTTAACCTCAAAGATAACTAAAATTGACAATTTAGAAAACCCCCGATGCGACGCCTTTTTAAACTACACAAGAGCTGATAATTTTCAAACGGCTTAACCGATTTTGATGAAACAAACCTAAGAACACTCTCGATCAGAATACCTATCTAACAAAAAAAATAATTGAAATCGGTTCATTCGCTTAGGCGCTACGATGCCATAGACAGACACAAAGATACACATGTTAAACTTATAACACCCCACTGTTTTGTCGGGGATTAAAAATGGCAACTAAACAGGCAGAAATGAGAATACAAAAGAAATTTCTGACATGCGATGACGACTCCAGAAGACAGAATTGTAAAATAGATACCTAATGTACACATATATAAGTAGGAAATTAGGTCGTCAAGTGCATGACCGTTGTGTTTATTGAACCTAGTCGTGTTTGTGAACATTATTAGTGTCGCGATATTAGGTAGATAACTCTTTGTCAACGCACGCACCGAAATAATAATGATACTAGGACTCTATTATTCGGTAGGTACATGAAGCAATGGATAATGTAGACTGAAAGCTCTACGTATGAGTGCTTATAGTGGCATATTATGATGACTATAGAAGCCATAAGGCGTTGCTGAATTGCGTAATAGGAATTTACATTTTCACTATATTATAGAGATTACATATAAGACTATTACAATCTCAGGACTACTCTAATTTATTTATTATTATTTATTATTTATTTATTGCAGACACAAAGATCCATAGTTTAATTAAATTTATTATTTATTATATTTAAATTAATTATCCATAGTCTAAGATAGCGCACTAAATTTAGGCCAAAATTTATTTTTTTTATACATTATGGTCAAAAAATTAAGGTACTATTTAATTTATCGTACGCAACCCTAACAAATTAGGTGGTCTTATAGTATCTTCGTGTCAAAATCTTCGTCCAAAGTGAACAATTCGACCTAAAACCAAATACATAAGTATTTAAAAATACACTCTACAACATTTTAGTACGTCATTGTAATGAGTTTAAGCATTAAGATTGTTTTTCTCTGACTTCAACCACACGTTAGTTCAATATCCTTTCCTATTCCCACTATGCCTACGACTTTTTTGATGATATTTTGTTTCATTATAGAGAGCTTTTTTTTAATTCTCGGGACTTGATCGTTTATGACACTTGATCCAGAATATAATCAACCAGTATGCAAAGTTTCATTAGTTATCGCGTAAAGAGGGACCACTGTATGCTCTACATGCGCATAAGACTCATGGTAGAGCCATAAGCCACCACCCTACCTGAGCGGGATGGAGGATTTCGGGTGACTTTCGAAAATTGGTAATGATTTCTAAGACAAGCAGGTTTCCTCACTTAAGGTTTTCCATCTCAGTAAGCAAGTGAATTAATGAAAGGAATGTTTATTTGTTAAAACACACGTCCAATGGTTTTAGGATCTAAGTATATTTTGCCAAAGGCATGCAATTTTTTATCTTAAGTACAACAGTTATATGTTTGGAATTACTTTGACGAGGGCGGATGTATTACCAAGTATCGGATATGAGATTCCACATATATCCGAATGTCCGATTGAATGATGATAATATAAAATAAAATTTGTACCTATCGCCATACACACTTTGCACGCATTTATAAGTAACTAATTTATTATTTATTAGCTACACAGGTTGTGTTGTGCAACTAAGTATATCAAAATGTTACCAGTTTCTCAGAATTATCGGTCCCTAGTTAATAAAAATAAGTTTATTTTCCTCAATTATAAAATTATCACTGTATTATGTGCAATATTAAAGATTGACCTAAATGCATTGAATTTAATCTAATCTTTAAATGACAAACATAGCTCTTTACATAAATATTTACATATCTACTACTTATAATAAATTTACTAATTAAAAAATGCAAATGGGTCTAAAGTAGTGCAGATAATAAATAGATTGACCTGGAATAGAGTCCACGACCATGAGTTTCGGGGCTATCGCTTGACTGCAGTAGCCGCGATACTCATTCTTCAAATTAGGTACAGGTTACAATGATTAGTACATATAAGTACCTACAGGTTGAAACAGAAAGGGTGTACTTTTTTTTTCAAAACTTAACATTGTAATTCTAAAACTCTCAGCTTTGGAGGAAACATGAAAAACAAACGGTGTTATAGGGATACAGCTGTTTTCATAAGTCTACAAAACCTTCAGTACTTCAACTGTCCCACAGAGCCTATAGTTTTAGATTTACAAAGTAAAGTACTAAAAATATAGTATTCTGTTTACTGCCTTTCTGTTTCACCTAGTATAGTAGAATGTCGATTTATCAATCGTATACCACGGTCAGTGGAAATTTAAATAGGCGTTAAGCATGTTGTGATTAATTAACTAATATTTTAATAGGTGCGAGAGCACCGTCATTATGCGACAATGAAATCTCAAGGAAATCGAATGAAATCAGCAGTTGTTTGACATTCACCGACAAGAATTATTTCAGTTTGTCTTGTTTATTTCGGAGCTACCTATACCAGATAAGTTATTAATATGTAGCTAGGTACCTACCATCTGAAATACGTCGTCAGAAATACTTTTTGGTTAGTGCGGATGATGTATGAGTTACCTAAGTACTTGATTACTGAAACTAAATGAAAAATAATTCGACCTTATATACCTTTAAATTAAGGGTCAAATTGGAACTTCCTCCTTTCAACTTTTTTATTTACTATCCAATTTCATCCCACACCATTGTCGCCAAAATGTTCAATAGCTCTTCGTGAGTCAATGGTGGCTAGCGTATATGTAAAATATTTGAAAGGAAAATTGTACAGCACCCCCTATCAAGCACCCGAGGAACTAAATATTTAAAATACGAGTAGCTTGCGGGTAGCGACTTCTAGCGACCGGTAAAGTGTAACTATAAAACTTTGTGAGCAGGTATCATTAATATGTATAAATGTTCTAAGCATACTAGAGTTGCATACGTTCTTGACATGAGACTGCATTTCTGAGTCAGTAATGGTTAAGGAGGTCACACGTTGATTATGTAAAAGGAAAATCGAGAAAATTTTCTTTTTCATGGAAACCAGACAGACAGACAGATGGAAAACAAAGTGGTCCTATAAGGGCTCCGTTTTTACCTTTTGTGGTACGGAACCCTAAAAACATGTGTTAACTCAGATCTATATTACCAAGCGTCAATAGCTTAGTGGTTTAATGGGCCGCACTCTAAATTAAGAGGCCTGGGTTCGTTCCTAACCCATTTACAATATTTATTGATTAATGTTCTTGTAGTAATCAAAATCATACTTATCTATATTCCATTTATTATAACATTAGACATAAGAGGCTCGCAGAAGCAGGGATGCAAAACATTTTATTTCCAAGTCAAAACAACTTTTATTTAGAGTCATTACATTGAAATTGTTTTAACATAACTTTTGGTAGATAAATCTAAAATACTAGCTAAATACTTCAATAAACAAAATAAAAGTACTTTTTATATTATGTTTTATTAATAACAAGTATCCGCACGGTGATGGATGATTCGCAACATGACGTTATCAACGGCTATACCTAGGTTTAACTATGTATACGTTATTTCGCATTGTTAAATGATTTTCAGTTCTGAAATTAATAGTCCTAGTTTCATTTCCAATTAATAATTTACAAAACTTGCTAACCTTATTTAAAATGCATCTAAGTGAGATATTATAGGTATTAACTTATATGTGACTAGCTGTGCCCCGCAACTTCATCCACGTAGTATTGGATTATTGGGTTAAAAAGTATCCTATATGTTAATCCCGGTTATAATCTATCTGTGTTCCAAATTTCATCCAAATCCGTTCAGTAGTTTTTGCGTGAAGGAGTAACAAACATACATACATACATACATACATCCACACTCACAAACTTTCGCATTTATAATATTAGTAGGATAACATCGTAGGTATCACATTTTAAACTGACAACAAAAAATGAATCAAACAACTGATTACATGATGATTTAAATCAATTTAAGATTAAGGGAAATAAAAGATTTTTTTTTAAACAATAATTTATTTAAAATAACTTACAACACACAATACATCGGTGAAATTTCCTCATCTTCATCAACTCACTTAGTCACTATCATCAGATGATGAAGATGATGAAGTTTCACCGACACTAATAATAAATTTTTCCACCACATCATCCATAATGCCATCAAGTTGACAAAACCTTTCTTCTTCTTTAATTGTATGTGACACGCAAGACTGCCATCGTTCTGGTGTTATATTAGCCAGAGCTTGTGGGAGTAGGCGTTTTATTTCGTCTAATTTGAATGTTTTATTTTGTTGCGCCACATACCCTTTCATTTGAGCCCATATTAATTCTATAGGGTTGAGCTCGCAGTGGTAGGGTGGGAGGCGCAACACTAAAATACCCTTTTCTCTTGCCATCTCATCCACAACAAACTTTTGATATAAATGTTTTTGTTCTTTTACTTTCTGTAATAGTGTTGCCCTAAGGTCTTTTTCCTCAAAAGGAATATTTTTTGTTTTTAACCACTCTTGTATATCTGCCTTTCGTGTGGCTGTAGTTGGCAGCTTTTCCAATTTTCTTGAGTGGTATGGCGCATTGTCCATTACGATTACAGCGCCACTCTCAATTTTAGTCAAAATTAATTTGAACCACTTTTCAAAATTATATGCATCCATTTCAGAGTGATAATCTCCATCTCCTTTCTTCGCATCAAATATTAATTCAGCATCCGTTAAAAACCCTTCACTTGATCCTGTGAAATAATATTAATACAAGTCAATTATTCTGTACCCCCTATAGGTATAATTTCACTGCTGGAAATAGGGCTGTGTATATACTTTACATATGTAGCAACAACACTTATGTTAAAACTTTAATAGTTGGCTTTGCATGTGTTAATTTGTAATAAAATATTGTTTACTTTACAATGCAATTGGGTGGTCACTTGTTGTCGGTGAGGATAGTCAACTTAATATATTAAAAGCAAATGCAAGTTAATCAAGTGCATACCAATATGGCCAATGATAAGCCGTCTTCCTTTTCCCGTTGGGTTCTTTAAACCAGTAGATAGGCCTTCCCTATGCGCATGTTTTGTGGACTTAATAGTGGTGTCTTGCCATATTAAGCTTTTTGTGTGACCTGTGTGTATGATAAAAGGGTATTAATTTAAAAACAATATTCACACAAAAAATTTATGAAATGATGTTGTACTTTTCTCTTATTTTATTTAACTGTATTTATAATATCATAATAAACAGTTATAACTTAATGACCCATCAAGCAAAAAAAAGATAAGTCTTATCTATTGTTATTGAATTTAGGAGGTTAAACACTGCTTGGTCCGTAACAAACTGTTAAGAAATATTAGTAGCACTGTACCTTCATTTAGCCAAGTCTCATCTAAATAATATATTTTTCTTCCTTCATTCCTTAGCATTTTTATTTCTTTGAGATATTTCAGTCTCCATAAGATGATCTCCTGCTTGTCGATGAGTGCACTTTTTCTGCTCCTTTTAATATAAGTGAACTTTAATTTTTCTTTCATTATTTTATATAGACTGCTTCTCTTAAAATCTGGCAGAGACTCGTCACTGTTTACTGCTTCCAGTATCTTATCTAAGGTGGGCAACTCATTATTGAAGAAGAAGGAATGAATTTTTCTGCGTACTCCACTTAAAGTTATGTCATCATAATCATGTTGCCTTTGCTTCGGCTGGCGAGGAGGGGGGGATTGCAGGCGACCTTTTGTGTTGTACTCTTTGAGCAAATTGTACACAGTAGCCCGAGATACGCCTATAAATAATAAAAAATATGTTTCATCATAATGCATGTTACTTTCAAATATTTTTATACAAAGAAATAATTTTATAAATATTCTTACCGGCAACTTCTGCAGTTTTCTTTATCATCTCAGTCTTATAACGAGGAGAACCTTCAGGCCAGGACTCATTAACTTGCTTGAAAATATTTATTACAGTTTGCTTTTCTACAGCACGCAGTGGAGTTTGCTTCATTCTCTTTTTCTTGGGAGACATTATTATGTCCTCGGGGTCAACTTTGGGGGTGCGTTTCTGACGCCGTTGGCTTTGGTCAGCAGACTCAGAACTTACATGTTGTAAGCCACTCGGGCCCGGACCGGGATCACCCATAGCTCGACAAAACGTAACGTTTTGTACAAACGAGTCAATAACAACAGTAATAACGATAACAAAACAATAACAAAGGAAAACAGTAACAAGTAACAATTAAATCACGAAAATTCGACAACAATAACAAACAAGGTATTCACAGGAACTTAAGAGTGCAGGCGAATGACTCAATGACAAACACTGACAGCACATTATTTACGTCAATCTCATAGATAACATAGTCCGACAAAATTAAAAATACCCTGCTGTCATAACCTCTGAAGGGATTACGTAATATTTTAGATTTGGTAGGATTATAATGAAGCGAAAAACGTTCCCGGTATGTTCAACCCTGCTTCTTTTAGGTTTTTAGCATCGACACTAATTTTAAATTGTAATGAAATAATCATTATTTAAATATAAGGCAATATATTTAATAAGATAAATAATTAATATTATTACAGTTAGGTGTGACAAGCTGGTATATAAATAGATTATATTAAATACGACGTCAATCGTAACTGTAACTCGTTAATTGTACTTTTATTACAAAGTGGACACTAAAAATAACCTTTTTTAACTTCTGTCTAATGCTATAACAAATGGAGTATAGAGTCACTTGTGTCTTGTAGAGTCAGCGTTATCGCCAATTCTGCTTTCTACTGAAACTGAAAACTGACTTTGATATAAAAACCTTTGCCTTCTTTCGCATTGTGATCGTGAAAAAGAGGGAAAGAATTTCAATTTAGTAAAGTTTGGTTTGTGTAGCACATTAACCATTGAAATAACACGACATCATTAGCGAAATTTGTCGCATTTATTCAGTTAAGTGAAACAGTGATAGCCGATTGGTTAAGCACGCGTCTTGCGGGTACCAGATCCTGGGTTCGAACCCTGCCTCTGGGTTTTTCGAAATCTATGTGTAAATCATAATTTATGTATGATTATCACTTGATAACGGTAAAGGAAAACATCGTGAGGCAACCTGCTCGCTTAGAAAATCTAACCCATTTTCGAAAGACATGTGAAAACCAACCCGTACTGGGCCAGCGTAGTGCATTAAGGCCTGGTCCCCCTCATCGTAAGGGGAAGTCCGTGGCAAGGAGTGGGACGTCAAAAGGGCTAAATTATTCTTTTTATTATTTCAGGTAAGAAAGTGCAGATGGCGTACTTAGTTATTAAGGTACTGTGGCAACGGGGTTTCAATCAATCAATAATATTGCTTGGTAATATTAATTTTATTATAATATTTGTCTATACATATTTAATTATATAATTATTTTTATATTTAAATACACTTCCTATCTTAACGGTCCCCCGGTTGTCACTGCCAGCGCACCGCAGAGCTTTCAATTTCAAAACTAATATTTTTCTTAAATTTAAATATATTCTTGTCGGCCAGGAACGCTTATCGCCAGTGGCCAGTGCGCCGACATGGACCTCCTTACAGTACCTAATATACTTTTACTGCAGGTAATGGTACTTTAAAATAATATAAAAGTATCGAATCATACTGCGGATTTGTAGCGTCCAGATGTCTTGTTCATATCTCCATAGTTATATGTTTTCTTTCACGTCATAGTTCACGGTGCGACCGCCTGACCCGCGATATCGCAATCTGCGCCAGCGCATTACTAACACATGTGTGTGCTTATATTACATAGAACTAATGAGTATTTTAACGGTACTTCGCAAATTAATATTCAACACGTGCACGCGACGGGGCAATGAAATAAAGGAAAATTTTGATTAGTGATTTACGTACGTACGCATATCTCAAGGAACATTTCCATTAGAAGATGAGCTCTCTTATTATTGAGACCCGTGATAAAGAGAGTTCAGTTTATGCTGGAAATCATCCCTGAGAGGTCCGACCGTACTGTAATTATCTAGAGATTTACCTACGTTGATCTGGTACAGCAAAGGGGTACTTACATGATATATTGTATGAGTAAGTATCATGGTAATACACAACCTTGACTGAAATAAATGCATAAGCAGGTAGGTATGCATTAAGTTCGCTCTGAGTTTATTAATACTGACCCAAGGGGAATTCCTCTTTATGTGAAGTACAAACCTACATTTTTTGTTTTCATTTTAGCTCTCTTAAACAACTTAAATAAAACAATATTTTCAAGCTTTATTCATAGAACACATGATGGCCTTTGGGTATTTTTTAGAAAGTCCCTCTAAACTTACTAACATTACCAGACTTCTTACAAACTTTTGTTCCTTGCTCATTCACGCACATTTATCAAAATATATTCCTCCAGCATCACACGCTTTAATTTAGAAAAATACATTTTTGAAATTAACACAAATGACAACATCGGTTTCCCGTTCTTGTTTTCCCACATCCCGGCAAAAAAGTGTTCTCAACATTATCTGATAAGGGAATAAAAACGTTTTTCTATGCCATCAACAAATAAATGCTGATAACTTTTTAAGGTTACACAAGCCACTAATATGTGCATCACGTCGACGAAGCTTAGTTGGTACGACACGCCATGATCCATTTACAAAGTCAACTTGAGGATGTGCAAGGAGAATTACAATTTATGAAGAACTTTGAACTTTTTGCCAAGCCTTGAACTGTTGCGTGAAATGATATACAGAGAGGATAGCGCAGTTTGTCTGATGACGTCAAGTTTCTATAATCAATTTTATTCGCAGCTTTCTTCGCGTAGAATTTGTTTTCTGGATGTTGACGACAGCGGCACTTAGCGGGTACGACTATAACTACGAACCGTCCAGTGACCCCTACAAAAAACAACAAAATCGGTCAAGCCGTTTAGGAGGACAAGAATTAAAAACACACGAACATCGGAATCATAGAGATTGTCTGGTCATAACTATTGCTTTTCTATATATTTCTCACTAACTACCTGAGCATCTAATGGACTTAGTAGGTAACTATACAGAAATAACTTAATAAATATGATGTACACACACCTACACCGTCATTAGGGCACAAGGTTTGTTACAAAATACAGGGAAAATAGTCTCCCAGAGTTTTCATTACTCATCAGACCATTATAGTTGTCTAGTGATTAAGCAAGCGCGGGGCCCGTACCCAATTATTTCAAAGAGCCCTTGATCTGCTATGGATTCTTAAGTACAAAGTGGTAAAAAAACAAATCAATAGTCTAGACGTTTATTTGCCATCTATAGGTTACAATTTTGTGGGCATTTAGTAAAATACTATAGGCGCTGTTAGGCTCTGGACAAGTACAAAAGCCAGAGATGAGATTTTCTGGCAATATAGAATAATTTTGATAAGAAACTTACATTGCGGGGTCCCCTTTCGCGCGGGGCCCGTAGCAATTGCTACTCTTGCTATATAGTTAATCCGGCACTGCTACCATGTTATTGTTGAGAAATACAAGGATGGTAGGGAAAGTTAAAAATACAAGAACATCAGAGCCCGACTTGTAATACCCATATTAATTTTAAGGTAAATATATAATTGTATTCAATGATAGGTATTACTCCTGCATGGTGCGTGACTTAATTATTGAATATCGTTAGCATAGATCACACAGACCTTTTAAATGTTTCCTCTCACGCCAACTCAGATAAGTGAGATATCGCATTGGATCTGCTGTTCAACGTAATTATTACTGCAATTGCGAGTAAATTCCAAGACCATAATTTGATATATAGTCACAAATTTGTGGTCATATTAAAAAATCCAAGTTCATCATCAATATTGACGTGACCTTAAAAGTCGTGAAATTATATAATGTTTGTGTACCTGTTGTAATTCATCATTGGTTTTGACAAACAATGCTAAAGGTCAGGGTGTTATCTAACCATAGCGCACCCCCCTGCGGTGCGCCGGGCAGCCCCCCGCCACGCACCCACTGACACAGTTTCATCGACCACGATTTCCGTCTGCGCTCGCGCAGCGCCCCACTGACCGGCCAAGCCCTTAGTTATGTAATACGCATTATATTTTAAGAATCCAGCCGAACGTAACTGAATCACTACTTTTATTTTCAACTAGCGTGCCCGCGACTTCGTCCGCGTGGAATTTAATTGACAAAGTTTCATACAAACTTTCATCCCCTATTTTATCCCCTTGGGGGTAGAATTAATCAAAATCCTTTCTTAGCGGATGCCTACGTCATAACACCTACCTGCATGCAAATTTTCAGCCCGATCCGTCGAGTGGTTTGGGATGTGCGTTGATAGATCACTATGTCAGTCAGTCAGTCAGTCAGTCACCTTTGAGCTATATATATTTAGATTGCGTTTACTGCCAAAGGTTTTTTCTCACTGTAACTTATTATGTACATCGGCAGGTATTTGTGAGCTAAAGTGGCGCATGTCAAGCTAAAAACTGTGGTGTTATGAGGCAGGTCAGTTGCTCAAAGACTTCAGATTAATGATCATTATATATGTACCTACTAGGTCAATCCGAAATGGAGGTTTATTTTTAGAACATATTTCTTAAATACTCATCTACCTAGGTATATCAGATCAAGTGAGGTCCATTGAAAAATATATTGTTATATTATACCTGCTGGGAAAGTACCTTATACCTTTTTTAAAAATATGACAGAATATTCTTCATTACTGTCGCATAAATATGCGGGCGGCAAGTGACCATGAAGAAGGTGTATGTGAAAGTGGGATTCCCAACTCGCGTGTATTAAGGCCTTCGCCTTTGTTCTCGAAATACAACTTAATGTTTGTAATCGGTCATTTCTCCTCGCCATAAACATTGTAGGAACTTACTAACGAGTGGATGTCGCACGTAAAATCCTTCAAAAAATATACCCGCTTTCCGGGACTCCCCAGGGGAGGCGAGCGGGGTAAGTTGGACTCTTACCGTAAAGTTATCGACATACTTAAGCAGTACCGCGGTTCTTTAAAAGGAATGCACAATGGACTGGTGCACTTTGTCTGCATTACGTTGTTGTCTACGTTATCTGTAAAATATAATAGAGTTTCAAATGAAACCACAGTTTAATTTGTATTGCAAAAAAGCTTGTAATAAGTTTAGTTTTACACAACGAAATTTTACATAATTCAAAACAATTACGGAAGAATTTATTGATCGTTTCGAACACCAATATTATATTGCGTTGCCATATGCTGATGTAAGTTTCCTGTCAAAATTAATAGAAGATGTATTTGTAATCATCTTGTGTATTCGCCTGATTGAGTTCATACAAAATAAATTACATGGCAAAATTAATCAGTGTAGGTATATTTTCTTTATCTAGGAACGAGACGTAAACAAAGGTTTAACAGGACGAACCTCGTTTAACTTAGGTACCAACCTTCAACATCCCACGTTTAACGTGTTGATCGTTATCTTAAAACTTAGGTATAGCAAGTTTGTTAGTGGGTATTATTACCTACTTATGTAGGTACTAGTTCTAAATGTACTGAATATTGTATAGAATATGGGAACCTTACTGAATGGAGTAGGGACCTTATTTTAATGAATTATAAGGTTATTTTTGCATGGCGTCACTTACCATCCTGGTTGTGTCGCTTCCCTATACGTGTGACGTCAGACAATAAAACGTCATTAGGTAGATAATTGAGTCAATGATAAGAACCTCTATTACAAATACTTGTTAAGATTTTTGGAACATTTTTTCAAAGCAATCGCTGAACCAACTCACTGTTTCATTGTTTATGCAGGTACCTACGAGTATATTGATAGAAATCTATATTTAATTCATAGTATACATCTTTATGAAATCCTAGCACATCGTAGTGTCATAATCTGCATTCTGCATATAAGTAAGTGGAGTTGTTACGTAAAATGAAAGGAAACGACGATGTTCCACTTGTTCTAATGCAATACTGGGCGATTTGTTTCCTTTGCATAATGTCCAAATGATATGCAATATTAAATAACAATGTTTTACCGATTTCAATAAAGCAGGAGGTTCCCAATGTGTGTAGTTTTACTTTTCAAATGTTTTTTTTTTTTCTATATGGTCAGTTATCTCAAATGTATTTATTTTTTATAAAAATATGGGAGAATTACGAGAGTTATTATTATCGATATAGACAGGTAACCCTATTTTCAAATTAACGAATTAGACAGTGAAAGGCGTTTAACACTCAAATTGGATTCGCGGGCAATGCAATCTTTATTTCATCACACTATTAAACTGCAAAGGTTGCATTTTCAACATTCAGAGTAAGAGGTCATTCACAATTTATTTATATGTATAGAATCAGATCGTAAGAATGTGGGTCCTCTCACACGCTGGCTTGAAAATCCATTGCAGGTTTCAGTAAAATGCTGTTATTTGTGGAAGAAGGATGTGTCCATTCAGCATAAAATATATTCGGTATGTGGTGTGGCTCGCTGCACTGGCTAGTTGCGTGTTCGATTCCCGTCGAGACAAGGTTCGGTAATGGCCTTTTCGAAATTTTCCCTGGTCTGGGGGTCAGTGGGTGCGCCCCCAGTCCATTGTACGGTACCCATAGTACAAACGTGGCTTAGTTTAGGACCATACAGTTGGTGTGTCAGTCTGGCGATATTATTTATTTATTTATTTATTCAGAGAAAGGTGAAAACATAATGTATCGTGCACAACCAGTCTAGATAGTATAGCGATGTTTATCTTGTTAGCTTCGGCGCCTTCAAATATAGTACTTAATGCCTGATTATCACAAGGAAGTGAAAGTAAGATGTCGTGTGTCGTGTGCCGCCACATATTATGGATTAGCTGATGCAAATTGCTAGATTATATTTGAGATCAATTAACACTATCATAGAATAGAATTGAATAAAAAAACTCTTTATTGCACACCAATTTTAGAATAAAAACAGAAACTCTTACAAAAAAGTGTACTATGGGCGGCCTTATCGCAAAGTGCGTTCTCTTTCAGACAACCTTTGGATGGAGAGGATACATACCGAGATGTAAGGAACATAAGGTATCAGATGTGATGTTCGTTGATTTTAAATGATGATACTTTTATCAAAACTTCAAGGGTTACAACAGAACGCGTAAGTCTAAATATATATAACTCAAAGGTGACTGACTGACATAGTGGTCTATCAACGCACAGCCCAAACCACTGGACGGATCGGGCTAAAATTTGGCATACGGGTAGATGTTATGACGTATGCATCCGCTAAGAAAGGATTTTGATTAATTCTACCCCCAAGGGGATAAAATCGGGGATGAAAGTTTTTATGAAACTTTGTCAATTAAATTCCACGCGGACGAAGTCGCGGGCACAGCTAGTACCTAGTATAATATGAAGGGATACACAATGATGACAGAATTTAATAGCACATACATATGTGATTTATTTAAAAAAAAGAATCGAATTGAGAAACTCCTCCTTTTTTTGAAGTCGGTTAAAAAGAGCCAACCTGTAGGGGCTGTAGGCAGTTTAACCTATGGCATCCGTTATGGCACCATAACTAATGGTAGGTGCTACGGCAATGCTCTTAAAAAAGCTTGGCTCATGCCTTGAGTAACGTCAAGATTCTTGAATCTTATTTAAAATAGGTAATCCATCCAAAACGCCACTTCATCATTAAACTGTGTTGTCGATCTATTTCAAAATTGTAAGAATCGGTCCAAATTCACGGTCACGAGCAAGTGTTTAAAACATGTAGGTAAAATCCAATCGCATTAACTTAGGTCCTTAGGTATTTTACGATTTATAGGAGCTCGTTTGAAAGTTGCCCTATCGGCTCGCCATGACACGAGTCTACTAGGTACCAATTCTGGTATGGTGAGAATTATCATAATACCAACTGGTAGGTAAATGTAATCAACGATTTGAAATCAAACAAGTTCGCTATAAACAGGTTGTATGATGTTTAAAGCACAAAAGCACCTCGAATTATTTTTGATGAAGTTTTTGATGGTGCATTGTCTAAAATTATGTACAACAATAATAAAAATACTTTAAGCGTTTTTCAATAATCATTAGTTATAACTACTCTACAACTTTAACTCAGTTTCTAATAGAACCAAGAACTCTATCGGTTATATAAGGTACGTTGTGTGTTTCTTAACAAGATTATGTGCATTGTTGGCGATGGTTCGGTGTTCGAACGTTAACGATATCAGTTAGTTGCGTCAGAGCAAGCCTCTCTACATTCCGTATCGGAGGTAGAGTCATCGTCTCTAATAGGTGTGCAACTGGCCTGATCGTATCATATCTCTAATTATG
The DNA here is from genome assembly GCA_918843915.1 of Notodonta ziczac. Lineage (NCBI taxonomy): Eukaryota > Metazoa > Arthropoda > Insecta > Lepidoptera > Notodontidae > Notodonta > Notodonta ziczac. The sequence continues at coordinate 8,787,462 of OU974043.1, read as the reverse complement.
TTTTGGATGAAGTGGTTATGGCTTACGGATTATCATTATGATCATTGGCTTCTCCCACCAAAATTTATAGTTTTTCACGTTAATAAAGGGTAGTAAAAACCTCTATAACATAAGGATTTATATCATCTATGTAGTGTAGTGTATAAAGTATATCTATGTAGTAGGTGCCTATAAGGTCCTTTTAACATATCAAAGAACAACGAGAGACACCTTAAGTTACCTATCCAATAACGTTTTATACTTAATACACAGTTCAATAAATACTCTATCAAAAGAACCGACGCGAGTATTGTTAAGAATTTGTTTTGTGATGTTATCACAAAGATCTGCCGTGTCTTCATGCTTCCGCTCTACTCACTTCCTGATGAAATCATCACATCTTGATGGCCTAATTAGATAACAAGTGTCCGCCGAATTGCTGAATGTCGCGAGACAACAATTGGTCGACCACGAGACAGACATAATTATTGGGATAAAGGCAATCATGTGTTTGACCGGTGAATGTGGCTTTATTTTGGTTCTAGATTGAATGTAAAAGCACTTGGTTTTTTACTGGCAATTGCTGTTGTTGCTGTTTCTCTCAGAAATATTCTTCTTCTTCCTAGTTTTATAGGATTCTAATATAGCCTGATTTGGCCATAGCGACTGACTTCTGCTCTTCGATGTCAAACTATTGCATCTGCGGTATACTATGGGTTAGATGGAATAGGTACTTTAAGTTTTTGAGTGTCCATAGAGACTCCCTTATAAGTAATGTGACAGTGTGACCAATACATGTCACTTTCTAATACCTATAGCTTGTGTGAAGAGTATCCCACACATAGCATGATCTGATTTCCAACTGCGAAGGGGAGAGAAAACAAATCTGAATGGTTTATTTCTGCCAGCTGACCTTTGATTGGATCGCTCACTGCCAAAGAGCCGTAGGTACCAGCTATCTAGCAGAAAATATTTGTGCCATCGGATTTGTTTCATGGTAGGTGCATCTTCTTCAGGATTTACTAGGACGTTATGAAGGACATCGCGTGTTACCTATTAAAACTAGATCTTATAAATTTTTCCTAAATATTAAACTCTAAAGGGTCTGTCAATTATCCCCATAATAAAATGCAGTTCTTACCTAATTAGTCGCAAGGTTCTACGGGGTCTCGAAAGAAAGTGTTACATAAAGCGACGCTGCGCCCGCGCACCGCTGGCGTCGCGTGTTTGCGAAACGTCGCTCTCTTACGTCAGCAGAGCTTAATTCTTGAGGTCTATGTGAGATTGGAACGTTCTATATGGATATACTTACCACCGAAAATATAATATAGAATTTTCCTGCATAAACCTTACATGGAACTACATACTCACTTATTATAAGATCGTATTTTGATAATTCACGACATTTGTATGGTACCCTAGATGTTCATGTAAAAGATGATGTAGGTACTTGCCACAAAGGTAATCGGATAGTATTAACTATTAGTATATATCTTTTCTTTGGGTTGGGACAGATGATTTGTGGCGGGATATAATTATTTAGCCAAGTGTCAGCTGTTAGGATTAAATTAAACCCATCAGTTTTTTTTTGCAGATGCATTATCTTCAGCATTTACTAATATAAGGCGCAAGATGTCTTGCGTTATTAGATGTAAGTCATAAGACTCATAAGGTAATACCTACTCTTTCGAGCACACATTGTCTTGATTTTGTTATAAATAAGTAGTACTTAAGTAGGTCCCTGACTATTAAAAATTATTGGTTAACCAAAATAACTGAATTATAATGTGAATTGGGTAGGTATATACCTCTACCCTAGGTACCAAATGTACTTTATGCACATATATTTTTTAAATGTACGAGACTGTCTACCCAGGTATTTATTTATTTAACATAATTTTAAGTTCTAAGAATTTGAAACTCGTGTTACCTGCCATCTAGTCGATATTATTTAAAACTTCAAGGAAGTTACGGCACTCGTGGCCAGTTAAAACTTCGTTTCCATATTCATAGATGGCGCAACAAATGATTTAAGTCATCATTAGTTCCTAAAAATACCGAAAGATAGCAGTATTTTAATCTTTACATCTTCAACATAATTGCCGCACTATTACATTTTAGGAAATTAGTTGTATAAGTAAGAAATAAGTTTAATAGTTGTAAGAAAAAGAAACAGCTGACGTAGGTATTAGCCTATACCTGTGGAACTCAAGACAGAGAGAGCCCTCATGGTTGAGTTCACCAACACATTTCGTATGTAGAGTTCCTAGTAACTGATAATCACCAGTACTGGTAACAATCGTTGACTGCTCTAACGGTCCGTTAGTAAGTTGGTGACGGGCGATACCTATAATTGGATAATATAATTGGAGGGAACCTTAGAATAAAAATGTCAAGTATTGCTCTTTAACAAAAATCTTGGTAATGAAATTTAAGTAAATACCTACATCTAGATCGCGAAAACCTGTAACATAGGTACACCGTTACCACACATGACGGTAGGTAGGTAGGTAGGTACCAAAATATACCCTTTTTATTTCACCTTCCCGTGCAAAGGCTAAAGCCATTGTCAATAAAAGACCTCGTCATTCTATATGATGGTATGGTAAAGTTACCACCTGAAAGCAGGGTGTTTAGGGGGCTCCGACCACCTCAATGGCAACACATGATCGTAGGTAATTAATCATAGCTGTTAATCAATGGAGGTGCGTGGTACTGAGGGCTATTGACACCATTGACTAATGTTTTAAAGGTGCTGAAAATACTTTATGTAAAATATACGCGAGCCGATGATGTAGTCCCGTAAAACTTGCATAGGTGGTAGGTACCCACATCCTATATGAGAGCGACTGCTTAGGTATACAATACTAGGTAGGTAGGTAGACATTGTAAATTTATTTAGGGCCTGCCTAACAAATCATTTATCTATTAAGGTTACAGCAAAAATTAATAAGAGATGTCCATCGAATAGGCAGGTTTGTCTGCGGCACCTACTATTTTTTCCATAAGCTGCTGCACGCATAGATGAGTCTGAGAATTTCAATTAATTGAATTCTAGGTACCTACTTCGGAACATTACCTACTATAAAACCAAACATTTCAAACATCCACACAAAAATCTATAAGAACTTAGGCACCCACCACAATTTACCCGGCCTATTCAACGCATTGGTACAATGCGTCTGCCGCCATTTTTCAGAAATTCCATCTCCCCTCTCGGAGGGGGTCGGTCGTTAAGGGAGTGCAAGTTGGAGGCATATTTTACGTGGTGTGGGGCCTACCCAGCGCCCCGCTTCAATGTCATAGGCGTTCATTGGCCGTGGTTGGAGGTCGCCAGAACCGAGCTCAGAGAAAACACCAAATTTGGACACCACAAATAAATTGTTATTCGAATTTGAGCTCTATTTCTGACACAGTAAGAGTACTGACATAAGAAATTGATGGTAAAATCCGTGAGATAATATTGTTGCAATGATAAATGCACTGAAAAGCTGAAGTGACAGCTTGAGACGGTTTGATGTAGGTTCTGAAGTGTCTTCGAGTTTTTAGATCTAATGGCTTCAGGAAAGGGTTTCTTGTATAACAAGCGCGACGATTGGTTCCAGGGTGTTCTATGAATGATTTAAAGGTTGACCCTTATAATGTCCACCTATTTTAATGTTATTTTATTTTGAAAATTGAATTACCTACACTGAAATTATGCAGTCACCTAAGTACCTATCCTTCCTAGGATAACAAACATGCAATCTACCTACTTACTTAAGTTAGGTACAGATGCTACACATTAATTATCAGAACTCATTACATGGTTCTCTAGATAAAGGTACCTAAGTACATACCTTAAAAGCAGAATCATGAGAGTTAGAATTTTCTGTCGATATTTTCACTTCAATATAGTAAATGATTGCACTAACTAAATTATTTTTATTTTTATTTTATTTTAAATTTAAATTAAAACTAAATGTAAATTAAAACTTAGTACGCTCGAGCGACCATTGATTTTTGTTTTCCATCGCAGTTTTATGTATAAAATTGTAATTATTAATTTATTTATGTAAAATCCCGTTAAGATAGATGGTATCAGTTTTCGTTATGATGATGACCCACCCTTACACACTGTATAACGCAATTTGGAGTTTTTCTAAAATAAAAAAACATACCTAATTTGTAAACAGATGTTAGAGGAACTTGCTTCAGTATTCAAGGCTCCCAATTCGTTTGCTCAGTGGTTTCAGTTTGTGTTGAAAGTTAAGGAGGTTTGTAGTTGTCCGCTAAAAAAAAACTATAATTAAAAAAAAAAATCCTACAAAATTTTCTTAATATATTTCCTTATTCGTTATCGCAGGCTTTCTAAGAAATCCTCGGAAAGTTTTTCCGGTCTTCCTTGTTTGTCGCTAATCGAAATCGTCGATTGACTCGCGTCCGCGAATTTGTTTGTAGATCTTTGCTGCGTGATTGGAACTGGAGAGTTCGATTACAGGGTACAAAGAAACGGGCATTTGGTGGGATTCCCGGGAGTTTGTACGGTCGGAGGCGATCTTTATTGTTTTATGATGGAAATTGGAAGTTCAGAACACTGTGAGGAAAGTTTATTTTTATGTGGGCTGATTCCACAATTGTGTACCTACCTACCTACCTATAAAGGTTATTGGTTACCTAACGCGTATAAGCTTCACGACAGATCTAAGTTGGCAGGTACCTCGGCAGGTACTTACTTATTTAAAGCCCATAATTGCAGAGAATATATTTTATTCGTATGGGTCTAGTCTCACCACACACTCCCAACACGGTTACTCTTGTAAACCAGAATCGAAAATGATGACGTCAAGGTTCGACTCTCGATGAGTCCCGGGGAAAAGTTTAAATTCTGAGAATACCTAACTATAACAAATCTTTTAGGTAAGTAGGTAGGTACTTATTTTAGTTTGAGGCAGTAATAATCGAGACGAGACGATACATAAGCAAAACCAATAATCATTCTGATGAAAATATTAAACACTAGCTGTGCCCACGGACTTCGTCTGCGTAGTATTTAACGTAACAAAAATTCGGGATTATCGGGATAAAAAGTATCCTATATGTTAATCCCGGTTATAGGTAAACTATCTGTGTTCCAAATTTCATCCAAATCCGTTCAGTAGTTTTTGCGTGAAGGAGTAACAAACATACATCCACACTCACAAACTTTCACATTTATAATATTAGTAGGACTACGCATTGTTCTGTGATTATAATTTGTATATCGATCTTGGGAGCTAGCGTCCCCACCCCTCGCCCCGCGCCCCGCGCCCTGCGCCCGGCCGCATCGCACGCAGTAGGTAATTCAGAAATTTCAGGACTCAGACGACCCTCGTGAAGGTCGCAGACGCACGCACACACGCACAGGCACGCACACGCGTGGGCATCACCTACCTGCACCGTGTATCGACGACGGCGGCCATTACACTTCAGAAGCATTACAAGTTTACAACCTTTGTGGAGGTAGGCGCCTGCTTAGGTGGTGTCGGTAGTTATCGTAGTACGAGTACAAACGTTACGGTTCTGTTCATTTATATACCAGACGAATAGGTGCTTACCTAGAAATAATCCATTCTTACTTCGTATGTTTTCTTTCATAAGAGAGTTACGCGCACAGAAAAATAAATTCTATCTTAAGTAGGTAATTATCTATTTACTCTAGAAAGTCATTATTTGAGTTAGTAATAAATAATGATTTCAAACAAAATACCTAAGTATTCGTGCTTATTTTGAGTATATTGTGAAAACAAATTACCTAATGGATATTTTTGTGCAATATAAAAACTAAGAAGGTTCCTTTTTTTGAACTGCGGAGCACTAAAAACTATAAAATTGTACCCCTGGTGGGACTCGAACCCACAGTCCCCGGCTTAGGAGGCCGATGCCTTATCCATTAGGCCACAGGGGCGCTACTTTAATCACGAAAATTTTGCACCATAAAGAACCAACCCTCTGGTATTAGTAATTAAGGCCGTTATTAATAAATCAATCTCAAGTCTGAGAGCGGTCTCGAGTACGCTATTGATGTCATTTTGTATAGTTAGCCTACCTTTTTACTTACAACAAGAAGTTTGAAAACCATTACGTAAACCATTAGGAACATAATATACTTACTTGGACCAAAGACAAAAAACAGTCTAAAAAAAAAAACAATCTCGCCAGACTGACACGCCAAACTGTACCTATGGTTTTAAGGTGAAGGCGCCTGTCTAGCTCGCGAAATTCAAAATTTTCGAGTATTTTTATAGTTTATCCAAAATCTGAAAACATGTAAGACACCATTTTGTAATTTGCGACAAACACTGTATGCAGTGCGTTTATTAATACATTTATTTTACTCTAAATATTATCACGGTGGATATGATACTAGTTAATCACTAAATATACAAAAATTGCCAGATCATCTGGATAGCTGTCGTTCTTGAAATGTTTTAGAGTAAGTTGGATATATTAATAAATGCACTGCACACGGTCTTTGTCGCGAATTACAAAATGTGCCTTTTATTATAGTCAGATTTTGAAAAATTTCTAAAAACCCTAAAAAAATTTGATCTTCGCGGTCTAGATGGGCGCTTTAGCCTTAAACTAAGCAACGCTTGGACTATGAGTACCGTGGGCAAATTACGAAAGGCCATTTCCGAAATTTGCCCCGGCGGGAATCGAACTCGCAACCACTTGGTGCAGTGAGCCGAGCGGAAGGACGGCCTACGCTCAAACCGCTGCGCCAAGCGTTTGTCAAAGTTTATGTATTTCCTTGCTATATAAATACATGGTGGAGAAGCCCTTTCGTTCTCGCTTGTACATCGCCGCCGACGTCATCAGGGCTGTGTTACACTGCGGATTCGAGCGGCATTCAAGTGGGCTCGGTACTTGAATGAAGCGCGCTCCGTGCATCCCTGCTAGGTGCTAGTCCCCCTAGAAGGGACACGTGACACAAAGCGGACGGATTCAGGTCACTCACTTTTTAAAATTAATGGGTTCTTGTTGAAGAAGTTAGTAGTTCGCTACCTACACACACTTAAAAATATACTAGACTAGCCATTGAAACACAACATTAGCCATAGTGTCCACTGGCTACACCTCTATTCATGAAAATGGAAACAAAATTGTATTTTATTTATAATGGTCTGCGATTAACTTCGCTCTCACCAGGTTGAAAGTGACGATGAGACTGAAGATGTGACTTGCTGACTCAGTAACAGCTTGTCTACTCTTGTCTTGCATTTTGCTTCGTGAGAGCCTTGTTATCGCGAACAAACAATATATGATAGTACTATGAACTATGCCCTCGGAAGACTGTGTGCGAAAGTAAGGGATGTCGATCGAAGTCGATGCACCTGAAAATGAAGGTTTTGAAACGAAGCTTCTTTACGGACGTTGGGGACGCTCGCCGCGCGGCACTTTATCCCTGCTAAGCGTCAGTAGCGATAGACGAAGACGTCAGCAGCGTTACACAATAATATAGGTATACAGTGTTGCAGCTGTAGCGCCCTACGCTTTATACTATACAGCTTCGTTTCTTTCAGGCGTACCTAGAATACACAGATTTTGATTGTCTATTTCGTCTCTTAATACGCCCCTTATACCCACGTAACTATGTAATAGGTATATCATTTTAGCCAACGCGGACTGGGCCACTTTAAACTAGAACCCAAATTGTCTGGTATAACGACATTAGGCTCACCGCCTGTTTACATAAGGTCCAAAATACCATCGGTGAAATCTGAGTGCACTGTAGTGCAACTCTGGCTACCCCTTTGGGGGAATAAAAGCGTGACAGAGTGTAAATTATAAACGTTGTGCAAGAGGCTATTGAGTTGAGTCTTACTTTTTCATATCTAGTTTACGGCCCGCGAAATCCCTGATTCAGCTTTATTGGTGCTTTGCTTGCTGATGGATATTTTACGACATGGGCGGCCGCTAGATAAGCTATCAGACATAGGCACTTTATACCAGGAGATCTACGAGAAGTATGTGTTAACGTTGCCTATATTGATTTTTAAGAAGCCAAACTGTAGCCGTTGACAACAGCTCCTTTAAAAGCTGGCTCCTTTAAAGTCAGTGTAAAGTAACTAATATATGTAGCTGCTTTTCGATCGATGAGTGACGAAATCCGGTAGCCCAAACTCCCTCCCTTCTGCTCCCTCTATCAGACTCTCCTTCAAGTCTAGCTTTTTATACAAAAAAGGGAAAAAAGATCGCTTTAAAAATCATTACGTTGTACCATCGACCTTTATTAATTTATCATAATTAGCCTATTTTTGACCCACTTATGGTCACGAGCCTCCCCTCAATGCTAGGGGGATTTAGACGATAATCCACTACATTGGCCCAGTGCGACCTACCTACACCCAAAATATCACATAGAAAGATCTTAACGAGTGCCGGGATGATTTTCATAACCATTCATGCGTAAAAGTACTCATAATTTGCCAGTATTTATGTTCAGAATAACGGAGATACAATTTACCGAATTAGTATTAATGTTGGTTTACGGTTTCCTTATAAATTGATTGTAATAATATAAACTTGTGTATACCTTTCGTTAGGTACCGCTTTCTTCGAGCACAGCTCATCCAAATTTATCCTGAATCGTCTGGATAAGTGTTCTCGCTTACATTAAGATTATTCAGTAAGCTGAAGTAATGAGGCTCGTTAAGTCATTCGTGCCTGATAGAAGCATAAAGCTGGCGCTCGTGTCATGCGATACGAACCGACTATATCCAAACTCATAAATATCAATCAGGGACCATTAGCGGCGATGTACTTGATGCATATTCCTACTTATGCCGCCCTCCCACTTCAACTTGACCCTTCGAGTCCACCGATCTCGCCGATAACACTAACGAAGTTTCAAGTCTGAGAAGGACGGGGCAGCTCAATGCATATTTGTCGCTGCCAGCAATGCCGTTTTTTCTTTGACTGTCTCCATCTTTCTCTACGGTGCCCGTCATTACAGCTGTAAAATATTGATTTGAGTGTATTACAAATTACAACCAAATATTTCAGCGCCTTTAAATACTATTAAATCAAATGTCCCATGAATGGCTGCCATTACATTACCTACTGATGTTAGTGAGAATGAAATACGAAAATTTGGCGAGCAAATCGAATTGTTCCAGTGATTGAACTCCTACGAACGTTAATAATAAATAATAATAATAATTTTAGCCCTTTTGACGTCCCACTCCTGGGCACGGGCCTCCCCTCAACATGAGGGGGATTCAGGCCATAATCCACCACGCTGGCCCAGTGCGGGTTGGCGGATTTCACATTTCTTTCGAAAATTGGTTAGATCTTCTAAGACATGCAGGTTTCCTCACGATGTTTTCCTTCACCGTAAGCAAGTGATAATCATTATAGAAATTATGATTCGCACATAGATTTCGTAAAATCCAGAGGTGCGAGCCGGGGTTTGAACCCAAGACCTGGTGCCCGCAAGACGCGTGCTTGAACCAATCGGCTATCACTGCTTTGACCTTACGAACGTTGATAATTTAGCAAAAAAAGTACGAGACTCATATTTTCTTTTAACTTACCGACACATAATATTGTGTATTTATAAGCTAGGTACCTACTTACCTACCTTATTATCTATCTAAATATAATGTAGATTCTTGTTGTAAGTTATCCATTTCGCGCGCCATGTTGCCGCCACCCACCAGAACTTTCCTTATGAATTCCAAAGCAAAATAAAACCTGGCAAGAATTTCACTTTTGACGTTACCTACGCTTTATTTATGACGTGTCATGTTCATCTTTTAAAAACTGCGGGTTTCTCGCGTTTATCAGCCAACGATCCGGGTCGGCCATTAGTCGTCAAAATTTGTCCTAAAATAAAACGTAAAGGACGAAAACAACGGCTAAAGTATTGGGCAGACTCTGCGTCGGGCTCGGCCGCCAGACTGACAAATTGTCTGGTATTCCGTACGTCGGCCTTCAGGACCCGAGAATAAGTCCTAATTTTAAAATTCGTTTTAAAAATCATCGCCCTGCCCAATGCCCAGTTAGATTTTGGTACTACGCCTACGTGATCGTATTGATCGTATTCTGTGATATCGGCTACGTTTAAGTTTTTCCTGCACACAGACACATATTCCTGTCGTGTAGGTTAGTTTGCACTTAAAATTATTCTAAGTCTATGGTTTCAACGGAATCCGAGAAAATTACAATGCCTACACTTTATTTCTTCATGTTCGAGTTAGTTCAAGACGTAACAGCGACAGAATAACCTCTGGTTATCTGTGTCTGTAAATACTAAACTTATTATTTATTCTTAGCCAAACAGAGGCTTTTAGCAAGCTTATTCTATATTCAATTTACCTACCAGTATAATAAAATTAATTAGCTTCCTTTTCAATATCCCACACACCATACTTATGGCAAGACATTCTTTCATCAAGCTCATTGTTTAATTTATTAAAAGTTGTCCTGACGACTGCCGCGAGCTTCCGCGCCTCGCTGACGCTCAAAATAAAACGTGTTTCAATCTCGTAAATATCATAAGGCGATAAATAAGCTCCACCCTGATCCTGAGGCTTCATTTCATTATAATTAATCATTGCACGCTAATGTTTTCAAAAAGGTCGTGTACTGGTGCCGATGGGCGCTGACTACCATGGGTTCGCTAAGAGTTCTGACCCTTGTCAATTTGATGAATTCGGTACCTACCTACCCAACTGCAGCTTAGCTGAGTTGATAATCTTGTTAAATCGCCGAGGATTTGAAAGATAAATAATATGGAGCTTATAAAACTCAATCATTGTCGAATGCAACTTATTATTGTATTTCTTTTCAACAAATAAAATTGTTCCTATACCTACGTGGCTCTAATATCTTTACCGAACAAAGGGCTTGCGGTGACATGAGTTTGTAGCCGTCACGTTATCGAGCCATCAGTGGTGATTTCACTTGACTATCATTTAATGGTGTTAATACTGTTAGCACACAACCAATCTACTATCTCCATCCGTCGAACGAGATATTAACAATTGTATGATGTGTCAGATTTAGCTTAGTACCTAGCGATTTGATGATCAGAGATTGAAATTCGCCAGTTCATCAAAGTCAAAGTGTCAACCTTTTGTCGACCGCTTCATTATTTTCAAGAGTAGGGTCTACTGATTTCGTACCAATATCATTGTGCCCACCTAAAATATGATTTACTCATCGAAGGATAAAGTATAATTATTGATGAGTGAAATTATCCGTGCACCAATCAAATATTATTAATGTCATTCCAACACGGAATTTTAATTGCAAAGGCGAATTAATTATTTACTTATTTGCTTTTAAGTCAGAAGTTAATTTCGATTAACTGGAGTTAAATCAACATGTATGAAAAAAAAAGTGATGTTTGGCTAGGTGCATGACGACTAGATAACGACTAAAAAGTTTACAATGGCACCTATACCTATTAGCAAAATAATGAAATTATAATTATAACAGCCAGCCCCTCTAGCTAAGATGACAGTCTACAAGCGTTTCTACAAATCGAAGCTATAATGTGATCTACTTATCGACAGTTCATGTTATTTATTTCCATACATTTGTAGAGACGCTTGCAGAAAATCATCTAGACTCTAGTACTCATATATTTTCAACCCAAACCCGTTCTTTCTGTTCTGATCAGAATTTAAACAGCATCCTGCGAGGGACTCTGTCCACTGGTGAACTTGTAAACACACCGGGCTAAGCGTAAGTTACTGCCCTCGTAAGTCCTAGAAAAGCGCGCGATCGTAGCGCTAAATGGGATGGGCATTCCTCCCGCGTGTGGGCGGACGCGGGGTGGGGGCGAGGGATGGGGGGGGGGGGTTTGGGGGGTCGTCGGGGGGGGGGTTTAGAAGTGCAACATCTCAAGGTCGGTGCGTCTCGGCCGGTACCACTCCACCTTGGTAGAGATACGTATCTCGAATACGTGTTTCCCTACAGTTACCTAAGTAGGTAGAGTCTTAGATGGTTTTCGCTATCGATTTTTATTATGTGTGGTTTCTGATTCTGGACCTTAAAAAGACAGAGGAAATGAAAACCATACGTCATCACCCGTTCAAAGAGTCATAATCAATTTCGGAAGCAGATACCTAGATAAAATTGTGTCAAGAGGTATTGTAATCTTTAATAAAAGTCAAGATTGATATTCAATATCTGATGATACTGACTGACTGATAGAAAGAAAGAAAAAGCTTCACTGATGGCAGTAATCTTAGGAGAAGTGGCCAAGGTCGCTGCTCACATGGAGTCTTATACTCAAGAATGGAATATCGGGGTAAATAAAAAAACATAAGTAGGTATAGGTATACATAATTGACGACCTAGTAGTTTGACAGTAGGCTGGTCGGCTCTCAGCAAGAGGTGGTTGCGGTTTCGTTACCCGTCAAGATAAATTTCGGAATCGACCTTTCGTACAATCGGTCTGGTTGACACTGGAATCCCCACACTCCCTTGTTTGGTAGGTACCCATAGAACAAGTGTACTTATGATTATTTTAGGACCATATTATATATACAGTTGGTGTGTTAGTCTGGCGATAATTTTGATATTAATTACAAGATAATCTCCTAATCTGGTAAGCCCATCTCATGCAGTTTCTATCAGTCTATAGTGTTTATTCATATCAAGAGCGTTACTATTGTAACCTAGTAAGTACGAGACAGAAGACACGTATTATAGTACAGGGTGGACTATTCGCGACTGTCCGGCGCGGCGCGGCGGCGGGCTCCGACACCCGGTAACCCGCCGCACTTTACTTCCTACGAGTCGCTGAGTCGCCGGCGCACTCACACTTTCATTCCGCGGCCGGTTCCCTAACCACACGCCTGTATGTTGTATTCCCATCAAAGGCATCAACTTACGCCGGAATGTTAATATTCTCTATAGTTAAAGAAGCCCGCGACTAAAGCTGTTTGCCTCCAGAGTTCACAAGTAGTCTCTTACCGCGCTTAAAAAGATTCAGGGTGGAAATGTAGGCAGCATTCTTGCGACCACGCAGACAAAGCTTATTTGATAAGCTACTTATTTGTTATTCTTTTATATAAAAAATACAAATTAGTCCGTCGGAATATTAGGAACGTGTAAAAGACAGTACGATGACTGAAATTCCATGCCTATTCATTTCCTACGTAAAGTACATATAACCGCAGATGCCCGTCGTAAAAACGGTCTCAAGCTACATCCTTTTTCCGTAAAGAGTACCTACCAAATGACGTGCTAAAAATGGTTAGTGATTCCGATCGCGGGCTCCTCGGGTCGGTTAACGAAAGTGTTCTGTCTGAGGCAACAAGTTTACCGCCACTGTATTAAGACCCAAGACTTAGCTACCACGGTAATAGCGGGCTTCAGACCACTAACACCTGTGAATACTTACATTTCATAAAATTTAGTCCCCAACATTGCAACTATTTGAGATAAATTCATTGTAAAAACATTTTATAAACAAGCTTTTTTAGTTATTGGATTTAATGTGACGTTGTATTAGTTTTCGTGTTCTCCTCAGCAAGCCCTTTCTATTGATATCCATAGGTGGTGGCTGTGGTAGTGCAGAAAAAATAACTAGTCCGCCATCTTGGATAATCCGCCATATTGGAATCTATACAAATAAATAAAATTGGAGTGTCTGTTTGTAATATCAAAATAACACCTTTTCACTAAATGCATATGAAAGTACATACGACACCTATAGCAAAAACGCGATTTAATTTTTTTTTGTATGTATGTCTGTCTGTCTGTCTGTCTGTCTGTCTGTGTGTTTATTCCGGGTAATCTCCGAAACGGCTGAACCGATTTTGACAGGACTTTCACTGGCAGATAGCTGATGTTATAGGGAGTAACTTAGGCTACTTTAATTTTAGAAAACCAATTAGGGTTCCGCGTAAAAAATAAAAACACATGAAATCAAAGAGTATCTCCGAAACTTTCACTGGTAGATAGCTGATGTTATAAGCAGTAACTTAGACTACTTTTATTTTAGAAAAACAAACAGAACGCGGGAGCGGGCGTTTTTGTTAAGTCCCACGCGGACGAAGTCGCGGGCTCAGCTAGTTAGAAATAAAATGCTTGTAAAAAATAAGTAACTTTCAATCACTTTCAGGCCACCAAACACAGGTATCCGTTCCGTGTTCAAGAAAACGCTTTCCTTTGACACCAACACCCGTGTTTATATTCGCAAACAAGTAATTACGTCACAAGCGGCAATTTATTAAGAGGCATAATTAACACGAACACCGCTTTAGAGCCAAATTATCTTATAATTACTCTGCTAACAGAGATTTAGCAGAATGCCTAGCGATGTTCAGTTGCTTTCATAATTAATTCGCGTCACGTTCGCCATGAAAGATTATATTGTACCTATGCGTATGAATATTCAAACGGAGAGTCATTGACGTCCCACGATCCCCTGATATAAACCAGATAGTCCCACTAAATCCTTATGAGAATATACCAGCTATGTGTCGGAGTAACGTCTCTGTTATCACCGCGTTAATTTAGCTCCGGTTTCTTTTGGATTTAATATTATACATAGCCAGTTTAATGTTCCCATCTGCGAACTATATCTTTTTTCCTTGGCCATGTTAAACTGAAAGAACTTTAAAAATATTCCCATTATCCTTATTAACTTTTCTCGTATAGCTTCGCTTATATATTGCCTATATAGCTATTGCCTTTATGTAGAGACAATATAAATAATTATTTTTTGAAAAGCACACATACAGTAACAGACGATATACCTAAACAATATTGCTTTTATCGTCTGTTACTTTCTTGTCTATTACTTATAACACGAGGTATATAATAGATACGAATACCTAATTATAATTATGGAGGTCTTAAACTCATTTCACATAACACACATCTACTAGATACTTAAATAATTACCTACTCCCAACTAGAGACTTGAAAGTTTTCGCAACTAATATCTACTTATATGCTTCTAACACATGTTTGTGAGAAAAAGAGACCACACAGCATCAAAGCGCCATCGCTCATCGTTGTCGGGAGGAAACATAATGCATTGGTCTGTTTCATTTTGTACGCCCTGAATGCCCATAATATACAGACGCCAAGTTCATTAATCTCCCTACACCGTGGTGTTGTTCAGAGGAACAAACGCTTTGCATGTGGCATCAATAACCAGACGAACACGCACTCGCATTTATAAACAAGTGCGCAACAGAGCTGTAGCGACGCCGTCGGACGCGGTTCATATGTTGTAACCGCATTATTTTATCCAATCCCATATTATCTAATATCCGATAGACCGAGTTCAAGGTTGGTCGTGCTGAAAGCGCAACATCGCGCGATCGCATCCTGTCGCGAGCGGCGGCGGCGGCCCGTCGCGCGCCCTTTGCGCTTTTATCAATACGCGCCGAGCGCAGCGCCGCCTGGCGGCCGCCGCCAGTACTCTCTCGGACTCGAGTGCGCACGCTCCGTGTCCCCGACGTAGCTGCATCCACACCATCTAAATTTCCATTTCTCCTTCAAAACAATCCCTCCAAAAAACCCGATTCGCGGCCGACAACACGAGGCGGGTCGCGTCCGGCACGCCACTCGTCCGAGCCGACCGCGCGCGATCCCTGAAAAAATTAACCTAAAACGCCAGAGCGATTACGTCAATAACAGGCGATATCCTTCGCCTCCGTTCCGCCACTGTTATTGTTTATTATTACGTTATAAACACTGGCATCCTGATGGTGTAAACCGTGCCGCCTACGGAGCTTCGAAACGGTGAGTGCTTAACGTATTCCAATCGAAAATCGAATGATGTTTCGTGTTATTGTATGTTTTGTGCTTGTTTATGTACGAGGCTTGAGTCGGGGTCTGCGATGTTTTATCTAGGTAATGTGAGCGCATGTGAGCGGTTACTTTCGCTCAGCGGCGCGCTCAGGAATGAGGACACTCTAAAATAAACCGAGTTCTTTTGCCGCGTCGTTTCAGCAGCATGCCTGCATATCTGTAGACGCTTGCGTATCTGCGCATGTTGTTCAGCGTTTATGTGAAGCAGAGTGCATGCTGTTGTCGTGGAACCTACATAAAGCTACAGTGCATTAAATTATGTCGCAAGTTATCCAATAGCAATCGTTAATATTACGAAAACCTGGCGAATAACTAGCCACGTTGCGTACCCAACGTTTTGCGCAAATTCTATTTTACTAGATCGCCGATGGCGAACTAAGCGTCGATAATTTCTTTGAAAAGGCTGCATTCGTTGCATGTGTAAGCATAAATAAGTACGATACAAAGTATCTTCAAATGCAATGTTTAATTCATTGCAATCAGTGAGGGCATGTCTTGCCTGCTTTATACAAATTGCTTGTACCTTCGCCATTACAAACGAATTATTTTTATTTATTATCTAATTGACAAAAGAATATCAACTAGATCTGATCTGTCAAATTCCCCTTGGATTGAGAGGAGGCCCGTGCCCTAGGGCTTAAATGTTGATTAAAACATAAAGCGTTTAGTTTTATTATTCCAAAAGTAGTAATCAAAATCAGAATAAGTTTTTAGTAGCAAAGGAGAGGCAATTTAATTCTAGACTTAAAGATCTTGCCGCGTCTTAAATTAGACATTATTATTGTTATAGCTGAAATACTGCAGCATAATAAGGTATGCTCAATTTATGCAAGTCTTTACATTTTGCAATAGCGACTTCGTCGTGTCGGTATTGAATGAAAACGAAACTCTTTAACTTTATACAGTCCAAGAGGTAGATACCTTTAGTTTTGAAATCTTGGATAGGAAATTTTCTTGTGGGAGAGGTATGTGGGATTTTTACCCACTAAAATCTCCCCGGTGGCCGCCTTCAGCACGTCGAGTATCTACTGCAAAAATAATTATCGAATTTCTCCGTCACTTTCTCTCTACATTCGCCACGCGCCGCCTGGGGAATGCGTACAACAAAAAAATTAAGAACGAAGTACTCGCTGCACATGATTGCAACCTTTTGTGTGCCAATGATGTCGGTTTGCATAATACCCATTCTTTTGTCGTGCCCTTCGGCATCGTGAGAATATGGGCCAAGTTCAGGGCCGGTGCAACCATTGTGATAGGGCTGACGCTTTTTATTTAAAAACTAGCTTGCCCGCGACTTCGTCCGCGTGTAATTTAACTTAACAAAAATTTCGGGATTATTCATCCCCTATTTTATCCCCTTGGGGGTTGAATTAATCAAAATCCTTTCTTAGCGGATGCCTAAGTTATAACATCTACCTGCATGCCAGATTTCAGCCAGATCCGTCCAGTGGTTTGGGCTGTGCGTTGATAGATCACTATGTCAGTCAGTCAGTCAGTCAGTCACCTTTGAGTTATATATATTTAGATAAGTATTTTAGTGAAAATAATATGCTGGCACGTCATCTAAACAAACGGCCACGGGCCTTGTTAGATTAAAAGCGACTTTATTATTGATACTGCTTAGTTTTACAAGTGATAACTTCTTTATTTTCTTACCTACTACAGTGACGTCACTAGCGGAATGGTTTCGTAAAGATATCTTTACAAATGTTACTTTTCTTAAAATATTGCATGACAACCCTCGCGAAATTTCATCGACGATTATAAAAAAAAAAAAAAAATTGGCCCACAATGAGACTTAAAACAAAAAATATATAAAGGCAGGAAGAGAAAATATTTCAAGAAATGTTTTTAAACAAAGTTCCAGTCCTTCCAGTCCTTATATGTGAGATCGGGGTCTTCATCTATAATAACCGGTCTCAGTGTGAAATGAACCACAAATTGCGGCCGATATTACGCGTATTTACCCCACAACAGGCCGCTTTCTTTCCCAAGAACTAGTATGAAAGGAACTAGTCAGTAGTGAGAATCTATTTGGGTGGGAAAATAGTTTTTTCAATTCGGAGAGAACACTCTTGGCATTATTGACAATACTGGTTATATTTACCGTATTGTTAGCCCAGAAAATAAATCAATTTATTTGTAGTAGATGGAAAAAGACTAGGGATCATAAAAGTGATAATAATTATGGAAGTTCGAGATAGAGTGGTATGTTTAGCAGATTAGCACTGCTATATACCTAAGTAAAGTTTCACGTAGACGGTTTTCTGTTAGTTCGGTCCGACTTAGGAATACCCTAAAACTACTTAAATTATCCTTTAATCTTAAAAATCTTGGCGGCCCGTGTTAAAATTATAGTGTATCATTCAGGCCACTAGTTGAACAGCGCTGTTTAGTAAAGAGGCTAGGCTGTTGATTGAACGGCTAATTAAGCTAGTTGGCTGCGACATAGATATAAATTTAAATGTCTGTTCCAAACGCAAATATATTTTTTTTTATTATCCTTCGAAATGTTGTTTTAAATTTGAAAACACAAATTGGTCAGTACCCAAGCTGGTCATAGTTGCTAACAGGAAACTACATAATACGCTCAGGGCTGTGACGTCATCGGCCGTTGCAGCTACAAAGCTATTTTCGGAAGCGCGTCATAGCTTGTGCAGCGTGCAGTCCGCGTTGCCCGTTTATAAATTATGTCAACGCTTTTATTCGTTTTAAAACAATAATGTTTTAGTGTAGGAGGTAGTTATATATGATAAATGATCGTGTGAGTCAGTCATAGCATTGAAATTAATGCAGGGTTCGAATTTGAATTTTCTGTATTTATTTTTTATTTCTAAATCGGTCGTTTCAATCTTAATTGATTTCCTTAAACAGTAATAAAATATTGTAGGTATATATAATTTGGTTCTTATAGACAGAATATACCTATTCGCCGCAGTAGTATCTATGACACTGCCAACAGAAAGCGATACAAAGTGGTAATAGTATTCCAGTTGAAGTCGGTCACCGGCGCGCCGGTCTTGCCAACATTAATCTGAATATGTCACTGTTGACAGTTTTCCTATACAAAAAACGGTCAAAACTGAAGTTTTCATTTACGCGTTATGTTAGTTATGACATATTGCGAGACGAGCGTGAGTGGAGTCGGTCCCAGTTTATTGGGCGTATCACCTTGCAGCCTATGCATATCAAAACCGCCGTCTCAAATAAACAAAAACGCACATGGTGTGACCATTTTACAGCCAATAAACACTGTTTATTGCACAAGTAAATCAGTCTTTAAGTTTGGTATTGGTACTAATATTTAAGTATTAGAGAGTTCCTTGCCAAAGCCAACACAAAGGAACGACGAAATTCTGTCTTTCCGTTTGTTATACGATTATCTCCGGAACGGCTGAGTTATTCACTGGCGTGATGAAATTCACGTCTGGAAACGTCGTGATTTATTTTTAATGTCGCAAAAATGTTTTCAGGAAAACAAAAAACTATCCACCACTGCGTTTTTAAACGCTTCCCTCCGAATACACTTTTAATTAGAATGATGCTTAATTTGAATTGCCCACACTGAGAAAACAAATAAGGACAACAGATTGCAGTCGTTTCAAGTATGTTTAACATTTTAACTAGAGATTTTGTAATTTATTTGCGGTAATTACAAAACGTTTGGTAATACATTCTAAAGAGACTAGAAAGAAAACAATCACTTTTTACTCAGTCTTTTTTATAAAAATAGATGTCGGTTTCACAGATAACGACATCTCGAACAACTGTGAGACTCCAATATTAAATTGGCGTTTTAGTACTCATCCGTTAGGTGTTCAAAAGTGATGTTAGAATGTTTTCCTAAAACGCTTGAGAATGTTTTATAATTAAACAGTTTTTTCAATGTCTTAACTAGTTATAATAAAATTCGCGTATTCGCGCCTAGCGACAAACTGATAAAAATATTTTTAGTAACAGTAACAATAAAATTTATGATAAGTGCTCAATATTAACGCGTTCACCTTGAAATCTGTCACACAGAAACCGTAACTATAAGGCCGGTATCATACTGTACTACTAAACGGACATTAACATTATTCAAATCACCTGCTCAACCTGCAACCTCCTGTAACCTGTAACCTGTAACCTGTAACCTGCTCAAGTGTAGGCGACTCTTTTCGTTATAACAACAACGGCGTGATTTAGATTTTTTTTATAGAAGTAAGTGTCGGCAAGCAAGCGTTCGGCCTGCCTGTTAAGCAGTTATCGTAGCCTATAGATATAGCTTGCAATACTAAATGCATCGCTCCGACGTTGCCGACCTGAAGGGGAGTTCCGGCTCTCTCACTCATCGTACGAAACACAGCTATCATTAATATCTACTTAACGCCAATCTTCTGTGATAGGGGAGTACCACCCGAGTTCATCCGGCCCCTCTACCACCGAAGCAATTTGCCATACTTAACGCGACGACAACAAATAGATGAAAGATAATCCTACTAATATTATAAATGTGAAAGTTTGTGAGTGTGGATGTATGTATGTTTGTTACTCCTTCGCGCAAAAACTACTGAAATAATTTGGATGAAATTTGGAACACAGATAGTTTATAACCGGGATTAACATATAGGATACTTTTTATCCCGATAATCCCGAAATTTTTGTTACGTCAAATACTTCGCGGACGAAGTCGGGGGGCACAGCTAGTTAATTAATGCAGGGAAAACCTGTGCCCAGCATTCACCAGAACTTAGAAATGCTTTCAAGGTTAAGTAGGTACTAATATCTCAGTAATTTCACAATCACATAAATATTAAAGGTATCGCAAGAAAAATCGGACCAAGTGACAGGACCTAATCCGAGTTAAATCGTTTCCATTACAGCTTATATTCCTATTGTTAAATTATTAATGAAGCGCTGGTTATGGGTAGCCCAATTTGGATATTCATAGTTTTTTCAACCAGTTTTTTAAACTAGTCTGTGTAGATGTGGAGTTTGTCAAGTTGACTGAATTTGACTGAGAGGCGCAAAAACTACTGAACAAATTATGATGAAAATTTGATAATCACTGGCTGAAGTATGTCTACCGATTTTTTTAAGCGTCAGCCTTTCGGACGAGAATAAAAAAAATCGTATACCATGTACACAAATATGTATTTTGTAGCTTAATCAATAGTTTATGGTTGCTGTTCTTGAGAATGTACACCATTTTTTATTAATTGAAAAGAGTGACCATTGAGTTTCTTGCCGCATGTTCTCAGTGGAAACAGCATTCGAACCGGTGGTAGATTCTGACTATTCATAAATACTTTGAATAAAATAAATTTTGAGTTGAGTTATGTTATAATATAATGAAACCCTCTCCATGCAAAAGCGGTTTGAAAGAGACATAATTATATATTATATCTATCTGTATCTATCACCAGAAAACATTTATCTAGTAACACCATCAGCACATTATATTCCGTTTATACATATATAAGTTATATGATACTTAATTAATATTTATACGCTACTAGCTGTGCCCCCCGACTTCGTCCGCGAAGTATTTAACGTAACAAAAATTTCGGGATTATCGGGATAAAAAGTATCCTATATGTTAATCCCGGTTATAAACTATCTGTGTTCCAAATTTTCAGCCAAATCCGTTCAGTAGTTTTTGCGTGAAGGAGTAACAAACATACATACATACATCCACACTCACAAACTTTCACATTTATAATATTAGTAGGATATAATAATGTATAGGCAACCATTATAAAAGCTGATATTTTCGTCCCTACAATTGGAAACCTTTCATTATAGTTAACAAACACCGATTACTTTGATCGGTATTGTTGTCGACTTTCAAAGGAAATTACGGAACAGTCGGGCCCAAGGCCTGCTCCTTGACGATTGAGTTTAGGATTTCCTTACAATTTTACCTACAAATGTATGGCTTTCCTTATAATTGTGTTATTTAAATGGTACAATACTTACAATGCGGGTTTCTTTATTGCTAATTCGGATCCAGAACACTAGAATGGTTTTATTCCAAATTGCCAAAACGGTGCACATTTCTAAACTAAGAAAAATGGTTACGGTACCAAATCATTTTGGAGATCCCAATATTCTTTATAATAATATAAAACATGTTTTAATAAACGTTAAGTAAACAATACAAAAAAGTATATTATGAACTGCACAAATAATTAATATAGGTAAAATATATTTTTTTTTCGTCGGTGTGGTGCTGATTCTGTTTACATACCAACAAAACTTTACTTAAAGGACCATACTAGGTGATACAAAAAGGGTATACTATTTTTTTTTAAACTTAACTTTGTAAATCTCAAACTACCGGCTTTGTGGGACAGTTGAAGTACTAAAGGTTTTGTAGACTTGTGAAATCGGTCAACAGCTGTATTCCTATAACACCTTTTGTTTTTCAAGTTCTCTCCAAAGCTGATGGTTTTAGAATTACAAAGGTAAATTTTGAAAAAAAAAGTATACCCATTATGTGTCACCTTGTATTGCCATCCTCGCTTAGAGCCATACATATTGATATTTTTAATGCTATTGTTTTTTTTTAAGCGAATCTTCTATACGGAGTTTCGGGGTGCGTCAGTAGCGTTACACGACATATACCTATATAGGTATGGCTATACCATAATGGCAGCTTCGGCGTGCGCGCCGCCAGCGCCGCTGTTTTTAAATAGTCCCTACGCTTTATACTATAAACCTTCGCTTCTTTCGGGCGTCCCTACACGGCACTGTTTTTTTTTGTGTTTTAGTGAGTGTTTTTATTGTACTGTATCAGCAAGAGAAACATTATTAGACGCTCCAAATTTAGTTAAGTTTTGAACACAGTATTGGTAAATGATAATGATCATTTCGAAAACCCATAACTGCGATGGTACAGTTAATTAATTATACTCCATTTGTTTCGTAATCACTGGCGGCTCGAAGCATTCGATGAAAACAGAACATCGGTAATCTCGGCAATAAATTTAGACACACTGTTGATTAATTCGGGTGACAAACAACTTCCAATAAAGCTTCCTGCGGCCGCTATCAATCTCTTGAGAATAACTTAATTGGGTGCCGCGGTCGGGCATGCCATTGCTAAGGTCACGTGACGCATCGTGTGACGGTTAGCTCATTGATTGGTTACATGATTCAGAAAACCAAGACCTGGGCTCTAACCACGCTAGCTATTCAAATCGTCAAAACGTCAAAAGCGGAGCGTTTGAAACGCAATCGCGAGCGTTTGCTTTTCTATTACGATTTTAGTAGCTAGCGTGGTTAGGGCCCTGAGTGAACGGTGAATATTTTTGACGGTGATAGAGTCAAGTTTGCTTGAAGGTCGCGAGAAGCCACTGGATGCGGGCAGCGCAAGACTGGTCATTATTATATCATGGCGAACCATGGCGGACTATGTCCAGCAGTGGACGTCTTTGGGCTGCGATGATGAATATAGCTATTATAGCTGCGTTTCGCACGATGAATGGGAGAGCCCAAAGCCAAACCACTTACCCTTTCTCACCCACTATCCCGTTACCCTTCAAGTCGGCTACTCGCGAGCAATGCTTTTAGTATTACATGGATGAATAGGCTTCTTTGTCGGCTTTATCTATACAAATAAATAAAATTGGAGTGTCTGTTTGTAATATCAAAATAACACCTTTTCACTAAATGCATATGAAAGTACATACGACACCTATAGCAAAAACGCGATTAAAAAAAAATTGTCTGTCTGTCTGTCTGTCTATCTGTCTGTCTGTCTGTGTGTTTGTTCCGGGTAATCTCCGAAACGGCTGGACCGATGTTGACGGGACTTTCACTGGCAGATAGCTGATGTTATAAGGAGTAACTAAGGCTACTTTAATTTTACAAAAACAATATTTGTAAAAATGGGCCCTGCCGCGCGGGCTCAGAACGCGGGAGCGGGCGATTTTGGTAAGTTAAATTCCACGCGGACGAAGTCGCGGGCTGAGCTAGTTATATATAAAAATTTACGTGAGCTATTGTGTGTACCTGAAGTATACAAATGGTCTTTGTAACCAAGTTTTAAAACGCCTGGCTGAGAATCAAACAGCCAGCTGCCACCGCCACTGACCACTGCCAGGGTTTTCCTAGCCCCAGACGCATAACTTGGCGCATCTGGTGGCCCTCATCGCACCGCTTATGGCACCATTGTCACAGAAAAATGACAGCAACTTGTCACAATCACACTTTTCATGAGTCATGGTAACGCTCATTATGGTTAGCCAACGTAAGCGGCTAAACTGGTTAAAATTAGTTATACTGTACCCACTGACAATACTTGTCTTAGGCACGTATTAAGAAATCAATCCCAAGTCTGAGAGCGATCTTGGAAATGTCATTCCAGTACAAAATGACATGTCATAAGCGTACTCAAGACCAGTCTCAGACTTGAGTTATATTTATCAATATCAATACAGCCCTAAGTCAGGGACCTTATGGGACCAACTTTATAGAGAGTTTTACATGTCTCAATGGGCTGTGCGTTCGCGAGCACTGTGAGACCGCATAGTAAAGTGTGTGGATCTGGTATTGCATCAGTGTGGTGCTATTTATATAATAATAACTAGCTGTGCCCGCGACTACGTCCGCGTGTAATTTAACTTAACAAAAATTTCGGGATTATTCATCCCCTATTTTATCCCTTTGGGGGTAGAATTAGTCAAAATCCTTTCTTAGCGGATGCCTACGTCATAACATCTACCTGCATGCCAAATTTCAGCCCGATCCGTCCTGTGGTTTGGGCTGTGCATTGATAGATCACTATGTCAGTCACCTTTGAGTTATATATATTTAGATTGTTTGTCTAACTTAGCTGTTACGTTATATGCGATGGTAACAAAGTCTTTAGTAAAGTTGAAATTGAGAGGAGTTTCAGAGCGGTTCTAGAATGGAATACATGAATAAATTCAATTCAACACGACGACAAAAGTAAAAGTTGTGAAATTGTGTCATTACTGTTTCAGAGAACCGTTATTACTAATACATAGCTAATATGAAATAAAATAATACTGTAATTCTAATACAACCTACCTACTGTCAAAATGATTTCTTATTTTGTTAAGTCAATGTACGAGAAGATTGCTGTAAATGCCTAATTGAGATGAATTTTCCACGTAATTTGATTAACAAAGCCTGATTTTTACAAGTTAATGTAATCCAACATCACGACGTTTTTAAAATTAGATTAGTAGGCACCTGAAAACAATTCGCAGATGCCATCTGGCAGATGTTAACTTGGACCTCATCCCCTATGTTTTTATCGTAAAAATACCATTGGTATTGAAATGTAACTGGGGTACAGGGGGTTTATGCTCAACATACGAAGTTTTTAACCCCCGACGAAAAAAGGGGGGTGTTAGAAGTTTAACATGTGTATCTATGTATCTGTGTCTGTCTGTGTCTGTGGCATCGTAGCGCCCAAGCGGATACACCGATTTTAATTTAATTTTTTTAGTTAGAAAGGTACTTTGATCGAGAGTGTTCTTAGCTATTTTTCATGAAAATCGGTTCAGCCGTTTGAAAATAATCAGCTCTTTTGTAGTTTAAAAGTCGTCGCATCGGGGGATTTTTAGATTTTCAATTTAGAGTTATTACTATAGACGGCATTTATTTTGCTGTGTTAGACGAGAATTATAATGGATCTAAAAGATAAGTTCGGTAGAGTATAATTGATAAACAAGTAGTAATGCCTGTCTTCTTGGTTGAAGATGGCTGGTATTTTTTCTTGGTTATGGGTGACCTTGCGCATGCTTCAGCTTCTCTTGGTATATCTTAAGTTATCTGGAAATAAAGCGATCCTATTTGCTCGAAGCGGGTTCTTAGTGCAGCCAAGTGGTCGGTCACCCTAAAGAGAGACGGATTTGAACATTCGTCCGAGATTCGGTAGAATGACGGCGCACTTCGCGTTTTGTCCCTAATCGTGGTGAAGGCTTAGCTGGAGCCATCGACCGCAAGCTAATGTATTCCTTTCAAACATCACCACCGCGAGACAATATGTATCCGACGCAAAAAGTTTAATGTAAAAAAAACATTTTTGACGTCCTCTAAGTTGCCGTGAAGGTTGAGTTTGGATAGGTATATTGATACTTGAGACAATGTATTGCGTCAAGCTGCGCGGACCAACGAAACGTGATTTTGCTTTGTAATTGTGGATTTGACTTACACTCGTCCTGGCAAAAAAATTAATACAGACGGTTACCTACCGAGATGGAAGAATGAAACGAGAAATAACTCACTGACCTATTGCAATACGTTGATGGTTGTGTTTTAATTGTTCTTTATTCAAACTCGTTTAATATTATGAAGGTAGGTGCTGTATGTACCTGATACTGTTGCTAGCTTGATTCTGTCCTGTGTAGTCCAGTGCGAAAAGATAGACAAAGTGTTAGCGGAGTACTTTTCACCTAAAATATTGAAATCCGTCTCTGGTATTTTCGAACATATGCTTCAACCATAAAGATACTAAATTTCGTAGAGGTTGGTTAATGTATTAAGTAAATAAAGCCAGTCTAGTCGTTGTCAGTCAATTATCTGAGTTGCCGACAAAGACTTGATCGCAGCCTACGCTAGGATATACCTGACCAGCTATTTTTATTCGCCCAGTCATTACATTTAGCGGCAGACGCTTTTAATCCTGACGATCGTGGACAAACGCTGTATTAGCACTATTTCAAGGATTCTCAGGCTGAACATTGTTTATTTATTCCACCCAATATCTCGTCCGAGAGGTAGGTTAGTTTATTTTTATGTCGCGTCGTAAAATATAAAAAAATACTCTGGGTCAACGCACCTCTTGGGGATTCGGATATCGAGGTTTTTGTCCGATCCGTTCAGAAATCGGGGATTCGTCTCAATTTGTGCCGACAAACAACGCATCGCGGGAATCCTTTCGTTCGCAAGGAATGGTTGAGCTATTTAAAAAAAGTGGATTTATTGCCCATAAACAATCTGAACTCGAATATATGGCCGCCATATCTTCTTGTTTTGACGGAAGACTCCCGGAATGAAGGATTGAGATTATAAGGTCATTACGAGGCCGTGATTTGATCTATTGACAGACATACTAGATGCTTAGCTTTAGGTTTTTATTATTATCCTACTAATATTATAAATGTGAAAGTTTGTGAATGTGGATGTATTTGTTACTCCTTTACGCAAAAAATACTGAACGGATTTGAATGAAATTTGGAACACAGATAGTTTATAACCGGGATTAACATATAGGTTTCTTTTTATCCCGATAATCCCGAAATTTTTGTTACGTTAAATACTACGCGGACGAAGTCGGGGGGCACAGCTAGTGTTAAATATATTTATATTATAATGTATTATTCAGTATACCTACGGCTCACATACGGGCCAGCTAGATCAGGGTAGTCAAATTCAAATTCAAATATTTTTATTTCAAATAAGCCAGATTAACTGCCACTTTTAAAAAGTCAAGAACTAGGTGCATGTTCCAAAACAAAATCCTATGGAGAAGAACATGCAAGAAACTCCATGGATACATTTTTTCTTTTCTCTTTTTTTAAATTATGTTTGTGTTTATTTACAGTAGGTATTTAGAGATGTGAGAACGCATAAGGCATCACAAATAAAGAAGTAATAGGCCCAGAATATTGCCATGTCATGAACTTATTTGTACTAGGCAGTTATGCTATATTACCTTCTATATCCTACTAATATTATAAATGTGAAAGTTTGTGAATGTGGATGTATTTGTTACTCCTTTACGCAAAAACTACTGAACGGATTTGGATGAAATTTGGAACACAGATAGTTTATAACCGGGATTAACATATAGGTTTCTTTTTATCCCGATAATCCCGAAATTTTTGTTACGTTAAATACTACGCGGACGAAGTCGGGGGGCACAGCTAGTGTTAAATATATTTATATTATAATGTATTATTCAGTATACCTACGGCTCACATACGGGCCAGCTAGATCAGGGTAGTCAAATTCAAATTCAAATATTTTTATTTCAAATAAGCCAGATTAACTGCCACTTTTAAAAAGTCAAGAACTAGGTGCATGTTCCAAAACAAAATCCTATGGAGAAGAACATGCAAGAAACTCCATGGATACATTTTTTCTTTTCTCTTTTTTTAAATTATGTTTGTGTTTATTTACAGTAGGTATTTAGAGATGTGAGGACAATACAAAAGTCATCGCACGTAGCCGTCCTGAAGTAGGATGAGGGACGGTTAAGGAGGTGTTGCGGGCTTCCGCCTCTCTCACTCACTCACGTGAAGGAGTAACAAACATACATACATACATACATACATACATCCACACTCACAAACTTTCACATTTATAATATTAGTAGGATATAGAAGGTAATATAGCATAACTGCCTAGTACAAATAAGTTCATGACATGGCAATATTCTGGGCCTATTACTTCTTTATTTGTGATGCCTTATGCGTTCTCACATCTCTAAATACCTACTGTAAATAAACAAACATAATTTAAAAAAAGAGAAAAGAAAAAATGTATCCATGGAGTTTCTTGCATGTTCTTCTTCATAGGATTTTGTTTTGGAACATGCACCTAGTTCTTGACATTTTAAAAGTGCCAGTTAATCTGGCCGTTTTGAAATAAAAATATTTGTTTTTTTTTATTGTTAGCATCTATCTATAGGTTGAAACCAGAGGTTGCAACAGAAAGGGCATATTTTTTTTTCAAAACTTAACTTTGTAACTCTAAACCTATCAGCTTTGGAGGAAACTTGCAAAACAAAAGGTGTTACAGGGATACAGCTGTTGACAGATTTCATAAGTCTACCAAACCTTCATTACTTCAACTGTCCCACAAAACCGATAGTTTTAGATTTACAAATTAAAGTTGCAAAAAAATAGTATACCCTTTTTGTTTTTGTTTTTGTTGTTAGGCTACGGTAACTGCTTAACATTTGGCAGGTTGTCGGTTTGTTTACCGAATTTATTGAAAGAAGCAAAGACCGCAAAGGTTATTCGTGTTTGTTTACATTTTTCCTCAATAGAACATTTGTATGTATAGTAAAATCTACTATATAAAAATAAGTCGGGTTTTCCTTCCTGACGCTATAACTCCAGAACGCACGAACCGATTTCCACGGTTTTGCATTCGTTGGAAAGGTCTCGGGCTCCGTGAGGTTTATAGCAAATAAAATTCAGGAAAAATTGAACAGAAAAGCGCATTCCACGCGGACGGAGTCGCGGGGCACAGCTAGTTTTATTATAATTTTAACCCTTTTTGACGTCCCACTCCTGGGCACGGGCCTCCCCTCAACACGAGGGGGATTCAGACCATAATCCACCACGCTGGCCCAGTGCGGGTTAGCGGATTTCACATGTCTTTCGAAAATTTATTAAATCTTCTAAGACAGGCAGGTTTCCTCACGATTTTTTCCTTCACCGTAAGCAAGTGATATAGAAATTATGATTCGCACATAGATTTCGAAAAATCCAGAGGTTCGAGCCGGGGTTTGAACCCGAGACCTGGTAGCCCGCAAGACGCGTGCTTAACCAATCGGCTATCACTGCTTTGTATGTATGTGCCACCTCATTCTTATCTCATAGGTACGTATGGTTTGTATACAATTTTCTAGTAGCCGCAGCCCTACTATTTGCGTATTAGCGTTCATCAGTCATCGGCCCCCGACTTCCGGTTGTATTTCATAGTTCAATGGCTCACCACATCGCGTCCCGATGGCCGACCTTCGCAATAGTCGGCGCATAGACGCGCGACTAATCGCGAAAATCTAGGCATTTTCATTACACCCCATCGCTATTACCGCTTCTGAATACAAAGCGTGTAAATATTTACATACAAAACAAGCATTGTGTGTGAAACAAACATGAATACACGCTAGTAATAAATCGTACCTGCCTACGATGTATTGTAGTGCGTGATTAGGAGTTACCAAACATTTTTTGTTTCATAGTTTCGCCGGTCTACAATTAAGGATTCAATTACTGATTTATGTTGAGAGTTTTAAATCATAGATAATTATTGCTATACCTACGCACTGGTGAGCTTTGAATAAACCTCCATAAAATTGCCATCTGTAGGTTTTCTAATAGAGATGAAAGAATATTTTTATGAGGTTAAATTTATAATAAACTCACAACAAAATTAAAATACACTGTTGTATTATGAATTAATTTTACAACACTTTCTAATCTATACATACAGTTACATGAATACACTTGGTATAGTGATATTAAATCATGTAACTTTCAATGAAAGCACTTATCGCTATGATATATGGTATACAAACCTCCAACCTTGTAAACCTTTGTGCGGAGATGGTTCAAAATCATCGATCAAATTCGGAAATGTCGTTAGCTTGAAACTTCTGATGATTGATCATCCCAAACTTTTTATAACATGTTCTTATATACTTTTTATAAGTTTACAAGCAAGGCGCTTGCAATATTTTTTGCTTATGTTATTTCTATGCAAATTACCTCTATAAAATATTAAGTATTATTAAATTGTACGCTTTAATTCACAATATGGACCGTAATTTGTATGCTAAATCACCTAATGATTTTATGTTTTATTTACGAGAGTAATATGTGTTTAAATAATTAGTTTCATATCATCAAGTTACGCCAACTTAAATAACGATGAAGATAATTCTCAAGATAATGTCTTTAGTTTTCCAGCGTCAATAGCTCCGTCGACGCAAACAATATAATTGGAATTCAGCGCTTTTCTTTTTTTTGGCCGTTTCCCAAGCGTCCCGGCACTGAAACAAAGCCGCTGTATAGGTGTTACAGACGTCGCTGCATTATCCAGTCCAATCAGATTCTCATTTCGCGCCATCATCTTATTTACACAGACGCGAACGAATTATTTTTTTATTGCGTCGGTGCAGCAGACACTGGCGATCATTGGTTTGACATTCAGACAGTCTAGCTAACTCATTGCATCGGTGAATCCACTTGGCGGGCGACTGCAGGTCCACGGCGCCCTTGCAAGTGGATAACAGCTCGAATTCGCAGCACACCAAAGTGCATTTTTGCACACGCTGGTTGGTTTCGGGAGATTGCATTCGATACCCGAGCTCGCAGTTCGTAATGACCGTGCATTTTGTTCTCAAGGGCAAGGGTACAAATTATGAAGTTGGATTTGTTGACCGTTTCCTCTCTGAAAGAGTTATTCGCTATTGTCGGTGGAGTCGCTATGGGCCCGCGGTCGAACTCATTGTTCCTGTTACTTCATCGCTTTCAACGATTCATGGAGAGAGACGAAATAGACTCTTCATTCATTCGCGTTGATTAAAAGGAACCGCATATGACATTGAACGGAGTTATTTTGATTTTATTGCACGGCGTGGATCAGGGTTCTCATTTTTTATTATTTCTGAATCGAATCGTGACTTGAGATTTTTTGAAACATGAATCATTTTTAATGCAATGTTTTTTTTTTGTTTCAGGTCTAACAATCAACGTAAGGGAAATCGGCTCGATCAAAATACAATCAAAATGTGATTAATTATATTAAGTTAAGCGATTAAAGTATAGTGTTAGTTGTAACTTGATCCGTGGTGCAGTGCAGTGTGAACAGTGGAGAATCTACCGGCCGCCAAGAGAAATGCCGGGTTTACCCCGGTAGCAGACAGGTGAGGGATAATGAATTATGAATACCAACATAATCTGAACGTGTACTATTTACATAGTAGTACTGCTTCCAGTTCTTCATAATGACTTGAGTCAATCTATCTCTTATCCTACTAATATTATAAATGCGAAAGTTTGTGAGTGTGGATGTATGTTTGTTACTCTTTCGCGCAAAAACTACTGAACAGACTTGGATGAAATTTGGAACACATATAGTTTATAACCTGGATTGACACATAGAATACTTTACTCAAGTCTACGCGGACGAAGTCGCAGGCAGTAACTAGTATCAAAATAAATTGTATTGTATTGTGTTTGCGGTGGCAAAGTTAAGCTGTAGCCAATTGAATACTGGTCATATACGGACTGGCTAGACCCGGGTAATACTACCCTTTCACAGAAGATCGGCTAGAAGTAGCTATTATAGCTGCATATTGTACGATGAGTACCATCGGCAACGTGCGAACAATGTCTTTGGTATTTGTAAGCATCTGTAGGCTGCGGTAACTGCTTAAGATCAGCTTTGTTGTGTAAAAAATCGGCCAACATTACCCGGGAGCCGACGAACAAAACAATTTGCAGCGTTTAGCATAAATTCAAATTACGCATAATAATGTAGTCGCGTAATACGCGGCGTCTCGATTCCTCACGTTGGTCCCGTCAACAAATTAGCGAATTAGAATTCAACAAACATGGAATAGTATTTTAATTAAGGAAATGGCCGCGGGCTGGTACCAGGTGTGATTAATTAGCCGTTCGCTCACGTATCCAGTTTATCTATATTCATTATCTAAGCGGCGAAGCCACGATTTTGTAGATTTACTGGACGGAAAAAAGAACATTTGCATAGTGACCGCGCGGCTCCACGAAGCACTGGGCGAGAAATTCCATTTACTTTATACTACAATGCGCTTTTAGTAGATAAGCATCGGTGCATACTGTGTAGAAAATCTTCGATACATAGCAAACATATATAGTTTATTTATATATGATTATCGTATTAGCGAAAAATGCCAATATAGAAGCGGGTAAACAATAATAATACGCTTTGTTTTTGACACAAAATGTGCAGTCCGCAATCCATATATATATAACTCAAAGGTGACTGACTGACTGACTGACTACTGACTAACATAGTGATCTATCAACGCACAGCCCAAACCATTGGACGGATCGGGCTGAAATTTGGCATGCAGGTAGATGTTATGACGTAGGCATCCGCTATGAAAGGATTTTGATTAATTCTACCCCCAAGGGGATAAAATAGGGGATGAATAATCCTGAAATTTTTGTTAAGTGAAATTACACGCGGACGAAGTCGCGGGCACAGCTAGTAGAGAATGTTACGCATGTTAGTTTGTTGTGACGACCATTATTCATTTACCTACCAAATAATTCCTATGGAAAACTAGTCTCCAGTGGACGTAAAAAAAAACTACAAAAGTGTAATTGAATAAAATTTTCTACAGCAAAGTGCGAGAGTTTTTGGGGGAGTTGGAAAAGTGATGTTGTCATTTTTCTTTTTCTTTCCGAAACTGGTGTTCCTTTGATTTATAATGAGTAATACTTGTGGAATATTAATCATTATTTGTTCATAAATGTGTAACAATGTGAGCAATTGGAACAAAACTGGTGAAACATGAATTTTCGGCTTCCTCCTCGAAGTCTAATGATTTCAGTAACTTATTGATACTGCTAGGGTTCTGGAGGGGGATTGATAGATCTAGCTTAAGGTCTTCAAGTCTCCGTCAAGTGCTCGATGTATGAATAAAAATTGAAAATACTAATATTAACACTGCCTTGATGCAAAAAGCGAAGCTAAAACGAAAAAAAAAATATACCACATTTTTTTTTTTTTTTTTTTTTTTTTTTTTTTTTTAATTGACTATATGTTGTTGGCCAGAGTGGCCATAACAACTTCACCCGGACAGAGGGCGAGCGCAAGTGCGCTCCAGCCATAGGGGCAGGGGGGCAGCTAGCTCAAGGGCGTCACTAGGGACACGACCTCGGCTTGGGCCGCTGCCAGGAGAGGTGGCGAGGGTAAATCTACCACCGGATCGGAACGCAATATACCACATCCATTACGTTTATAACGTAGTACGCAGTACCTCAACTAGGTTCGAGTGTTCTGTTCTGATTGCTTTGAAAAAATTCATCTGCCTCAGGGCGTGGTATAAGCGCTCGAAATTTATGTTCGTACACAAAATTTATAGGCGCAACATGTAATTTGGTGCGTGGCGAATAAACGACCCAAACATTATGTGATTTTATGGTGACCATCGCCGCTTGTGCTAATGAACTCTTAGGCGGATTTACACGTGGAAAACATTAGCATCGGATGAACTGCGCGGTCCCATTGTACCGGGGAGGCGTAAAAAATGTAGATCAAAGAGTTCCTAATGGCCTATTTATGTGTAATGCTCACTAACGAAACTGGCTTGTCTAGTAAAAAATAAACTATGATGTGTGGTGCCATAGATATATAATTTTCATGGACGTACGTATCAATACTGTCGCTTCAAACAAACGTCAAATACAGAACCATAGACAAATAGCTTCTTAATAGCAATATTTCGTCAGAAGCGTCGTCTATTCAAATTAGTTAATTAACTTATGACTGAAAGTTACTGATCTACTTGCTTATGTAATGTTTTACATAAAATCGTTTAAGAGCTCACATATCGATTAGCGGGATTTGACATGTTGCTAATAAGACGGTAAGGTAACTTCTGGATGGCTGGAAAATCTTGGTAGTATGTATGCCAATTCATAATTGGATATTATGAGACTGAAACCAACCTACAACCGCTAGCACTAGGGTTGGTTTTGGTTTGCAGAACTATGTTGATTAGATCCAATTTGGAAAACTATATCCAATTGATACTAGTTGCGTCAAATTATTATTGTATTTTATAGAATAATTAAACAATATTGTATTTTACTAGACGTTCTTCCAACGATATTAACCCAAAATAAACTTGGCAAACAGTCGTGGTTACTTCGAAATCAAAAAATAAAACCATGAACTGGGTCCTATGTTACAGAATGCATCATCGGCCTTAATGATTTTGGTTATGAAATAAGTCAATAAAATAATGTAACTTCAAACAAAACAACGTCCCTTTAAGAAGTTGATTAACATGTCACTAAACAAATTGTATCGCAGATTGAGTCATTGCAACAATAACGCTTTAAGTTTATAATGTAAACATTGTTGCGAGCAAAAACCACACGATTATAATCTAATTAAATATTCTCGGGACAAACAAACTGTCAGGCTGATCTCAATCACGCTGTCATTGAACAATAGGACTGCAAACAAGATAAATAAATAATGTATTCAAATATAACAAAACTTTACCTGATGAACTAATGCAATTCAATGTAATTACATGCAGTTTATTGTTATAATAATGATGACCGACCTAATCTTTATTGAGTGGGACAATAAAATAATTGACCTCACATATCCAGGCTTTATTACCATTTAGTAAAAAAAAATGTGATGACATCACAATTTGAAGAGTTCATCTATTTTTTTTTTTGCGTTCCGATCCGGTGGTAGATTTACCCTCGCCACCTCTCCTGGCAGCGGCCCAAGCCGAGGTCGTGTCCCTAGTGACGCCCTTGAGCTAGCTGCCCCCCTGCCCCTATGGCTGGAGCGCACTTGCGCTCGCCCTCTGTCCGGGTGAAGTTGTTATGGCCACTCTGGCCAACAACATATAGTCAATTCAAAAAAAAAAAAAAAATTCAGTTACTTATAGCTATACTGTTAGGTTAGGTGGTCAAATTTCGTGTAAAATATAAAAACCCAAGGTCCACATGACCTTCCGACGCCGATCGGACATAAAAGCGGGAAGAGAATCATGTCGAGGTCACACCGAACAAACAATTTAACTTTACAACATTGGACGGTCATTCATAGCGCTGAATATTTAAAGCCTAACATTATTGCAAGAACCTTTTCTTTAGTACGTGGTTTTTGTCGACATTTCATGTTGGGGTACCGTAGTCAAACTAAAGATCCCTTATGGCTTCGTTATGTCTGTCTTTCTGTATAATAGAGTTTTTATTTAGGGTTTATTAAGACTACATGGCTGAAATTTGGCACACTAATAGATATTTTTAACCGGTTTTTGAAAACAAAATAATTCTAGGGTGCCTCCCTACAATTAAAGTGGGGTGATATTTTTTATTTTACTTCGATTATTGTATCATTAAAGAGTAAACTGCCTATTTAAAAATAATTATATTATGAGGTTTCTTAGACAGTTTTTTAGTATTAAGTAGGGGAACCTGTTGAACCTTGGCACTATGTGTACCTAGGTCATTGGGTTCGTTTAAAATATTCGCGCGATATCAAATTCTACTGTATATGGTATTCGGGACATCACTACCTACTATTAAATGTGAAATTAATCACATACCGTCATAAAAGTAAGTATTTCTAATATATTTTGAAGACTGAAGTTTTAAACCTTTTATTATAGTCGCTTAACCTTTATTATCCTATCGGTTCTTTTAATTAACAATTATCAAAACAATAAGAAACTTACGAGATAACTAACTTCTAAACTATTTAAAATCCACCGTTTTGTTGAAGTTGGAGTAGTGTGTACCTCGGTTACTGTCGATAAGTTGTACCTTGGTCAGTGTATTTCTATGATTTGTAAGGTAGGATTTATTTGTTATATAAATATTATGTGATATGTTCAAATTTACCTACCTAGGTTATGTACCTACTAATTTTAATGTTTATGATGTGACAAAACAATTGTTAAAAGTTAGTTGTTTTCGTTTAAAGATTTTGTTTGAAAAGCAAAAAGCAACTTTGAATTTGATTATTATTTATCTACACACTTAGAATATTATTTAGATTTAGTTCAGAATTTCTAAGGCGTTTTGTTAAATATAGTAATAGACCGAATAAAACGATGTTAGTTAAGAAAAGTTAATAGTTTACTTAAATTACCCCTACATTTTCAATGTGTCCTAGGTACACCGTAGTACTGGCCGAGGTACATAGAGTTTGTTGTACCTTGGCCTAACTTCCCATTTTTTTAACTTTTAAATATATGTAAGTATGAAATATTCATATCTGATTTTTTTTTGGTGAGTACCCAAATAATTGACCTTTCAAAATATGCAAATATGATTTGTGTGCTGTTCGTCAAATCACAATAAAAAATATATATCTAAAAAACCGTCCTAGGTACAACAGGTACTACTGTCTTTGATAAAGGAAGGAATGGATACAGTACTTCATACTTCATTATTATTCAAATGCGATCTCGCGGCAATGACAGTGACAATAAAGCGCGCCGGCGCGCGGGGCCCGGTGTCAAAACTGTGCAAAACGACGTCAAAACTATGGATACGCCACACGATTTCAAGTCAATTACATAAGAATATTATAACGTGGCGGTTTATATAAAAATACTGTATTCGTAAGAGAAAAAGTATTAAGCAAATATGGAAATACTTTTTTTTTATCGTTCCACAAAAAATACATTAAATAATAAATACATGAGATTTAAAAAAACTGGGACTTTAAAATTAAATGTGACATTTAATTATAAGCGGCACGACGTCCTCATGATGTGTAGTGTTAAGTTAAACAGTATTGAGAAGCAGCCTGGTAAAAATATAAGAAGTTATACACAAGCAAAGACAAGTGATGGAAGTGTTCATTATATTGCTTGGCGCAGTATAGCTTGGCTTGGTATCGTGAGGACTGTTTGGCACAGTGGTTTGCACGTATACCACTGGGCTCACTGTACCGGGTGGTTGCGAGTTCGATTTGCGTCCCAGGAAATTTCGGAAATGGCCTTTCTGTAATTCGCCCTGGTCTGGTTGTCACCGGGATTGCCCCCAGTCCATTGTACGGTACCAAGTATGATATCGGTACATAGTACAAGCGTTGCTTAGTTTGGGACCATAGTTGGTGTATCAGTCTGGCGATATTATAGCAGGTGCGGTATTGAGCATAACCGCCGATTACTCAAATATAAACCAATATATTTAACCAGTTTTCTTTAACATCCGGTGGCCTTTGTTACTTGTGTAAAAATCCGATTCATCAAAATATAATGAACAAATACAGGTACGTTTTGTTGGTCTCCAATCGGGTGCTCTCGTAAAAAGTATGGCATTAGTCCATTTTTCACGCCTCTCTATAGATTGAGGAAGTCTATGGGAAAATGAATTCACTGTCGTATCTCAAATTAAATGTCTTAAATTGCCCTGATAATAAAAAAACTTTTCAAGATTTTCGAGTTTAAACTGTCGAGAAACGTATCCTAAAAATATATTGTCATCGGAAGCGACATTGAACATATTGTGTTAAGAAAGAAAAGATAGAGGAATATACGACGACCCTTAGGTAAGCGACTATATTGGACGACTGTGCGACTGCTATGTGATTTGGAAATTTTGTGTGTAACAAATATTACTGTACCTACTAGTGCGTATAAGTTAAGTTTGTGGAGAGCACAATAAACCGTTTTCTACGAAAACGGCATTTTAATACGAAACAATATAATTTTAAAGAAGTCGTATCCACATTATCCAACTACATAGAATGTATGGAAATATAAATTTTACTTTTTCTGGTAAAATATTGTATTTTAGGGGGGACTCACTGATAAAATCAAATACCATTCGCTTTCATATGCTTCCAGTTCTCACTTTTACATGTTTTAATGATGCAGAACGGTATTTTTTCAATATTTTACGCCGTGGTTTTGACAGCTCTTGTGTCAATGGTCGATTGCAGACTAGCGGGCGACTGCGCGAATTTTGAATCATGCATATTTATCCTTTACTTCTTTTATCAAAGACTACTGTACCCTACTGTTTAATAAATTTTGAGCATTAATGTGACCGTTACCATGAGGGTTCGTTTTTGATCTGGCAGCGGGACCCTATATTGCGGGTGGCTCGACACCCACTTAACCGGATTTTTATTACCCATATAATCTAATACAAATCTGTATTAAATGAATATTCTACAATCAAATTCGACGTTGATGTAGAAATATTAACGAGGTTGGTATGTTTTAACTACCTACCTACTTAAGTAAGTTATATAAACACCTTCAGATACCCGATTAGGTGTGAAGAGTATAATTATAAAAATGATTAAAATAAATTAGTTTAGTTTGCATGAAAGTTGTGACTTGCCATTACAAAGTTCTTGCGTTGTGTCGTGATATGTTTCTTGCATTAGCAATTTTAACATCTGTTGAACTTAATATGCATACTTATAGCGGATAAAATAAGTACCTATTAAGTGTCTTTAACATCAACATTTTCGCTTTCCAGTTGCTACATAATATTGCAAGTATGTGAACATTATATTGCCCAGTTTATTGTCCGTGATTGGTGTCATAAATCATGCTATTGGGGCCACTCGTAAATGCCACGATACGCTTATAACATAAGTAAATAAACAGCGTTTTAATCAAAATGAAATTGTCATTAAACTCGCGTATGACAATTGAGGTTATCACATTTGAGGGTGAATAGTTGTTGCTCACGGAACCGCCATGTTACCGTGTTTTACGACCAACACTTTATCGAAAATCATAATTAATGACATATACTATATTATTTACATAAATTTTGTAATAAAATAGAACAAAATTACGTTGTAGACATTGAAGTTTGACCTTCATAATTTGAATTGATTCCTAATACCAAAACCTAGCAATTTGCATCTGGAATAAGCCTAAACGTTGTCTAAACGGATCGAATCGATTCCACCGTGACTTCTCGGTATCGATTCGCGTGATCAAACCGAGTAGATTCGGCTCACATTATTGCATAACACGGGTGCAAAATTCGCGTGCATCGCTCAGCCTTGCCAACATTACGTTATCGCGCTCTTCCCGGACCGTCGTCTGGGTGACCTTTGTATTCGCCGCTCGGAAACTAGGTCGTCGGCTTCTGACCTTTTTGTTTGTATTACAGCGGATAGAAAAAGATAAACGATCTAGCCCGACTGTGGTCGGAGACGCACGAACTCTATTTCGGGTGCAGCCGGACTGCAGGGGAGAGGCGTATCCAAGGCGTATCAGCATGCATCATGTAAAACAATGGCCGTATCATGTAGGTCATCAGTCAGACTACTCACCCGGCTCGAACCTTATTTATCTGCTTTCTACATGATTGGTCGTGGGAAGATGTAGATTGGATTCCAGTTGCTAGTAACGCGTTACAGCAATTTGGATTTCTTCACGCCAAATCTTTTACAGCATAACGACGCAAATTGCTACTTCAAGACATAAAGCTGTTAACTGGATAATTTAGGATGATGTATGGAGTCTCTATTTTATGTTAACGAGAGTTCACAGTAGGCCGGGTTTTTTCGTAAGCAATGAAAAGGGGTTTAGTATACCTTCGTCATATCTTGTTTTTGGAACGAAGTTCCTTATCGCGGGTTGCGAAAGGGGGCTAGACGGAAAAAATTAAGACCAAAAGTTGTAACGACACTTTTTGCTATAGTTGTAAGCCGTGCGGCGTGCGCGTGTTTCTCTGTCTGTCTCTCTCTCTCTCTCTCTTATAGAGATCAAGCCGGTTATTTTCGTTTTCTTTTTTTGTACATAATAAATAATAAAAAAT
This sequence comes from Notodonta ziczac, assembly GCA_918843915.1. Lineage (NCBI taxonomy): Eukaryota > Metazoa > Arthropoda > Insecta > Lepidoptera > Notodontidae > Notodonta > Notodonta ziczac. The sequence goes on along the minus strand of OU974043.1, from coordinate 8,747,434 downwards.
AATAACAATAATGAATCCTGACAGTGTTTCTGCACAAGTTCCAGATATTGCAACTTCGTTCCATCCGGGTGTCCCTTGACACCTCTTAAGTTTTTTTTTATCTATGTTTTCGAGATATTGATACCTACAAAATTACTTACAATGATTACTTTCAACAATTAGAAGAAACAAGATAGCTAAATAATCGGTGCAGTAAAGTCGACGCTTCGGAGCGGCGGGAATTTTCGCTTGATTGACTACGATCAGCGACAGTGTTAACAGCCCTTCAATTACTGTGACGGCCGATAAACTGAATCTCACGGGACAAATGGTCGATTCAATTCGTTTGAACAGAATAACTGTTGGTGCAGCCGCATTATTTCACTTAGAATTAATGTTACCTACCTACTGTGTTGAAACATGATGGAATTGTTACGTGGAGAAAGGGGTCACTTTATGTAGTATCTCGGCACATTTTGCCAATAATTGTCACCGTAACTTTTTTGGTAACGCAGCACCAAGAATTGCAGTTGCCATTTCTTCCTTGTCATATCTATAAACACTTCCTAAACGTCTTCCACACCTCAATCCTCAATCACTCAATCTCAATCCTACAATGTGGATGTTTTTAGGCGTCTGCTTGAAAACTAAACTAATGCTGAGTTTCTCAAAGCCCATTTGGACTTCTCTGCGAGCTGTTAAATAATAGGTTTGCTCTTTATATTGTACTAGCTGTGCCCGCGACTTCGCCCGCGTGGAATTTAATTGACAAAGTTTCATATAAACTTTCATCCCCTATTTTATCCCCTTGGGGGTAGAATTAATCAAAATCCTTTCTTAGCGGATGCCTACGTCATAACATCAACCTGCATGCCAAATTTCAGCCCGATCCGTCCAGTGGTTTGGGCTGTGCGTTGATAGATCACTATGTCAGTCAGTCAGTCAGTCACCTTTGAGTTATATATATAGATTCGGGAGCGATTGAATCAGGCCACGTACTCGCAGAAGCTATACGAGGCGCCGTGACGTTAGGGAGGGGTGACCCAGATTCCGCGACCAGGTCACGCAACCCCCCCACCCCCCACCTGCAATTAAAACAAACTAAATGTTTGTTTTATTCAATTGGGCAGTATTAACGTGTCAATTTGATGTAGGGCGCGGTGGGAATGTGGCAATTTAGAGTTCAATTTGGAAATTGTTACTCGTATTATTTATTTATCGCCAGCCTGTGTCATTGCAGGCTGTCAACCTTTCTATTAAACGTTGATAATATATTACTTACTTTCACTTGAAATTAAACACTTTTAAATTCTAGCGTATGTTTTTTTCAGTCGTCGTAAATCAGATAGTGTCTTGACGATCGCTTGGCGCAGTGGTTTCAGCGTAGGCCGCTCACTGCACCAGGTGGTTGCGGGTTCGATTCCCGCCGGGGCAAATTTCTGAAATGGCCTTTTCATAATTTTCCCAGGTCTGCGTATCACTGGGATCGCCCTCCCATAGTACAAGTTTTGCTTACTTTGGGACCATACAGTTGGTGTGTCAGTCTAGCGTTATCTATTTATTTATTATTAGGTACCAACCTCTTCTCTTTGGTGAATGAAGACGTAGGTAATAAGACGTCTCTATAAAATCATTCATAAACATTATAATCTCTCACGTAGACAGCTTTTGCAAGATCATAAATAAGCGACGACATAAATTTCGACAGCGAAATGAGTACATCAAAGTATTGGGAATTCGCTCGCGTATCAAATTACCGTCGCGCAGATGTGGCGGAAAATAAGTATGATGTCCCACGTGCTAACAGGATTACCTGACAACTTCGGTAGGTGCCCTGGGATTCGTTCCAGTCGTAATTTTCCAAGTTGTGAGCAGACATTCCGATTTGTAATTACCATTTTAGTATAAATGTTAATTACGCAACGTGTGATGGGGAAAGAGCAATTAACTTTAAGTCGAGCGAAAATATGTTAACTTATAAAAGTTAATGTACTATATACATTGTGAACAAGAAACGTGTTTTGATTTTGTTTTAAGCTACCCAACTATTAGTTTAAATATAATACCGACCTACTTATCATAAAATAGCCCGAGTTCTGTCTCTTCTTCTTCCTCGTCCCCTCAATTCTGAGGATCGCGATCGCGCGTGACTATTGCGGATGCCCTTCCAAATTTTCCAGTCATATGCGTGTCTCCACCTAGCAAATAATCATTGTTACGCGTATTGCATACAGTCACACCTGTTGCAAAATAACACCTAGATCTTCTTACTTAGTGTGATCATGTATCCACACAATTTTTGTTATTGTGGACTATCGGCAGTGCTCGAGTTTACTTTCGTCCGTACTTTGAGAGAATTCCTGAAAGTCCTTTTGGTAACGTATATACCCTTCATGTTACCGTACTAGAAGAAGTAATGAGATTTGAGTTAATGCTGTGTATTTACTGACTTTTCAGTAAATATCCCGACCTTTTGTCTTAATATTGATAAGGTTAGTTTTTTTTACCAGAATTATTAATACATATATTTTTTCATATAACTTATTTGTAAATTACGATGTCATATTTAAAAAATCCTGACTAATACATTTTTTTCTGGTAAGTGGCCAACATTCTGGACATGGCAGGATAATGTCTGTCGTCTGATAACGTGGTGGCGCGCGTGACGAGGATTCTGTAAATAACAGTAGGTAATCATTATTCTTACCGTTCTTTCACACGTCAAGGTCAACAAGACAACGTCTTATCCACAAACTTTTACAGATTTGACCATATTCCGCATCCGGATTCGGAAAATTTATGGAAAAACCTTTATCTACCGTATTCAAATAAAGCAAGACATAAGTGTTACATTGTTAATTAAGTTGCTATTTTAATTTTGGCAAAATGTTTAAGCTAACATTTTTATTACGTTCGTAAAGGAATAGTTAACTAACGTAAGCAAACTTAATTAGAATATTATCTAAACTAAATGGCGATGAAATCACCGGACCGAGTAACAAAGTAACTTCACACAAATGGAACACTGACTACTGAATTAGCATATTATTATATACGATCAAGGATGGGTCAACGGCCATTGCCCAAAAATACCTGAAGTGTTAAGTCGTTAATCAAGAAAAATGACATTTTATTTTAATTAAGTTGTATGTATGTACTGACTGAAAAGGGTTATGTTAGGTACCTACTGTCTCAAGGCATGGGTTCTTTTGTCTTCACATCTTAATTAACGCCTGAATAAAACCACTTGCTGTTTTGTGTACGCACAAAACTTTTAGGGATTCTAATTAGTTAACTTTCATAATCCATTGGGATACTTAGGATTTCCAGCAGGTTTTGACCGCTTGACGCAGTGGTTCGAGCGTAGGCCGTTCGGCTCACTGCACATGGTGGTCGGGTTCGATTCCCGCCGGGGCAAATTTCGGCAATGGCTTTTTCATCATTTTCCCGGGTCTCGGTGTCACTGGGATCGCCCCCAGTCCATTGTACGGTACCCATAGTACAAGCGTTGCTTAGTTTGGGACCATACAGTTGGTGTGTCAGTCTGGCGATATTTATTTATTTATTTAATATGCCGAGGCGGTTTTGACATACGAATGGGTTCGTCCTACCATTCACGCTCGATCACGCACGGACCGCGTGTCGCTTCGGTGGACACACAATTCGGATATCCGTTATAATTTGTTACATAATACGCCGATTTCTACGCTTTGATAATGGAATTTGCGGTTTAATTTTTGACGTCAGTGAACTTCGGTTTTGAATCGGATTTTTCACACCACTATTTTTAGTTCCACCGTTTCCATGCGAACTGTAAGAGTTGCCGCACACTGAGCCGCCGGTGACGACCACTAGCGGACGCCATCGGTGGCCAAGGCGAGCGGCTACTAGCGGATGAACGCGGTCGCCATTAATCCAGTGCTTGCAACAATACTAGGCCGAAACCCTACTGTGATCGAGTGTGTGCGGGCGGCAGGCGTTAACAAGCCATTTACTCCAGCACCTTATGCCACCCGAACGCTTAGTTTTCGTTGATACCTTACGAAATTGTAAAATTTTGTTCGAAACTTGTGGCGGCCACCGGTGACCCAGTGCGCGGCAGCGCTTACAATGTAAACTCGCCGATTTTTAGCACTGACTGTACGTCACAGGTTTTTCGTAGAAGATAGGCGTTTCTATTTCGTAAGCGAATCTATTTCGCGTCGAAAATAACGTGCGGCGGCGCGTCTCGCGCGTTACATGCGTCGGAATTGCGCTCACACTAGCCGAGTCCTTGGCTAAAGCCGTGTGACTCACAGTTCTATTTCTTATTTTCTAAGAATAAATTCAAAACTGCATTTGTATGAGTCATGGCAACACTAAAATGATGCTTAAGGGTCGACGACCCGATGATCTTGTGCATATTTTATTTGTATGTGAATCGTTAGGCCCACGACGTTTGGGATACCTAATTGCGGATATACCTAAAAGGATACTCTGTTACTAACACTATGATTATTGATTGTACACAAGCAAATAAAATATAATTTTAACTTTTCCACTTAGTAAGCAAATAGTTTTTTAAGTTTGCAAGTAAATAAATAAATAAATATCGCCAGACGAACACACCAACTGTATGGTCCCAAACTAAGCAACGTTTGTACTATGGGTACCGTACAATGGACTGGGGGCGATCCAGTGACACCCAGACTGGGGCAAATTACGAAAAGGCCATTTCCGAAATTTACCCTGACGGGAATTGAACCCGCAACACCATCCGGTTTAGTGAGCCGAGCGGCCTACGCTCGGACCACTGCGCCAAGCGGCCGTCCAACAATGTGTTTTTAAAACAGCAATCTTGATTATTTTAATCAACAATGTTAAATGTAAGTAAGCAATTGTTTTAATAAACACAACGTTCAAAATGGAACCTAATGGCTGTGTACATTAGACTGTAGGTAGATTATCCACTAATCAAGTAAACTACTTGTTACTCCAGTCATTGCATCGGCCAGAGCTGCAACGCTTTACTCTACACCTTCATTATGCATGAGAATAATTAGGTAGGTATGAAATGGAAAATGCATATTCATCGATTTCATAGGTCAGTGCATTGATATTGTGGTAAGTACACATTCCTTGTTACACTTGTTATATTTGTGTAAATATTGATGCCGATTCTGTCCTCGTCAAATTAGGATTACCACAGTCATGATAGGCTGTGAGCTATCACAGTCCTTAAGCCATGTTGCAACCTTCGGGTGGTTACATTTGCAACAAAATCGGCGAACAAGCGTGCCTGCTGCCGCCTGATGCAGTTACCTTAACTTATAGATGCTTGCCATTCAATGCCATTGGTATTGAATGGCATTGCTCGAGTAGGAGGGAGGAGTTAGGCTATCGGCTCTCATTCAAGCCAGCCCGTATATGATTTTTAGCCAGGTGGCTACAGCTAAAAACTCCGGCACCAGCCAGTGTTGACCACTCTCACACGATAACAAGAACATTTAACTAACAAATTGACTCACGTCGGTGCACCGGTAATATCAAAGAGTCACTAAGGGCGAGGGGTGTGCATTCCGCTCCTTAATTTAGTCATTACACCCCCGGAACTTTCTCGTCCAAGTCGGATTGGGTACATCGTTCGCAGCGCAGACTTCCACTGCCACCGCCAAATGGCGAACGTCAAACTAGTTAACTCAACCATCTGTGGCTTACCGCTTCATTGACAGCGCGAATTATTGGACCGGACAGATGATTTAAAAAGTTATTTCTTTTGCCCATTTGCTAAATAGGTACGTTTCTTTCCCAAATACGTTGAAGTATGTAGTTAATTTAATATTATTTATATTCTTTTTTTGTACCTTTTCTTTTCAAAGTTAATTAATAATCTGGTGACATGTGGATGGCGGTTATTGAACCTTCCAAATATTCGATTTGGTCTTGGACCAAAAGTCAGAGATTTATACCCATTAGTAATTTCCTCTAAAATTTAAGCCTGTAACTCTTTCTTTACACGGAAAAGACGACATCGAATTGATCACACACTCTGTCAGGTTTTGTCCGCACTATGCTTTTTTATAGGACCTTTTTTTGGGACTAGTTCGCCACACACTCCCACCACTGTAACTCCTGTAAGCCAGGATCGACAATGGTGACCAAAGATGACGTCGAGGTTCTATCCTCGACAAGTCCCGGGGAAAAATTAAATTTTCGTGGAGCCCGCACGAATTTAATCGAAAGAAATAATAGAAGCAGTTGGAAGAGAAGTAATCCACTTGCCGCTATGCCTACATAATATTTAGTAACTGTTATTTAATTCCAGTCTAAAATATCATGTATAATATCCAAATTATAATTAGGTACGTTACTCGTCTACCAAGAGGTGGTAGGAACAAAGAAATTGTAATTATAAGGTCTTGTTATACCATGAAATTGTAATAATAAACTCTTATTATAAAAGCTCTTATTATTAGGTACAATTTCTTTGTTTGGCACAGTCGTACAAACGTTGAAATGCATCTAGTTTGTCTCGCAACAACTTGAGCGACAGTTCCACGACAAGCACTGTCTCTAAACTTAATTTGTAGGTATACTTGTTTATTGTAGAATGCTTACAAGTATTTCAAGTAAATACGTAGATAGTGTGGAAGATAGATGAAATACTGTTACAGACTATGACATACTATGGTTACTGATAATTCGAAGTATTCCTTGGAAGGTCTGATAGATATGTTAAAATGCAACAAATCTGGCCCCCTGGTGTTCGGCGAAATTCAGTACTTTACAAAGATATTTCTACTATTACATTTATTCTAAAAATAGTACCTGGAAGAAGAACGTTTATGAGTTATTAAATGAGTTTTACTTTTAGTTTAATTAAAATTTATCGTTGTAACTTAACAAGGACGTAATATTCACAAGTCACAAATGAAATCACAAATTTGGTGACGAGAAGAAAATTACTTACACTATTTGCGTAACATAAAGGGGGTTGGATTTGTTGCATTCTAGCTGCTCCTCCATCACACCCTGAAAGGAATACTTTGAATTAGAATTAACCACAGGGTTAATAGTACATAGTTCGAAGTAGTAGTAGTCGATGTTGTGTTGTTTCTTCAATAGGGAGCCAAAACAACATTCCGGTATTAATTACATAAGCGGTATTGATTGGATTTCCATCGTAATTGGTTTTTATTAAATGTATTTTGTATTACTATGTAACTCTGCATCGCGGGCTCTGTCCGATCTTTTGAATGGCTTGCATGGGGACATGGGTCCAACATGTAGAGGCCCTCTGCGAGAATTTTATTGTCGTGTAAGGCCCCTGTTGAGGTCAACGCTGCAAATTTGGTATTATTTTATTATTATTACTTTAATTATCCATTGCTTAGTCTGATATAACCAGCTAAAATAAAATGTGATACAAAATTCTCGACCCTTACCACTACTGCATACTTAGTTTTTTATTTTTTAAGATTAGTAGCAATTTGAATTTATTATATGACCTGTATTTCCGTTAGCCTTTACAGCTACGCTAATACTTCTGTTAGGAGTTGGCCCACGTCAATAGTTTAATGACCAGGATGGGGATCAAACCCGTAACCTCTCTGCTACGAGGGCCGTCCCTCTAACCACTAGGTAATTGACACCTTAATTGCCTTAATTTGCTTTTCAGATAATCTAATTATTCACACACGGAAATGATGTCTACAAAAACAACTCTCATTATTCGCAAACGCCCATAAAGCGTCATCAGTTAATTAAAGTAATATATAATTCTACCTATATAATTATAAGTGTTATCTCACATCTGTAGTTATAAAAGGTAAGTATTTAAATCGTTTTACAGTTTCCTGTTGATCGTGAAGTTCGTAGTCAATCTACTTTTATTACTGATTCTACCTACTGAGAAACCAACTATAGTACCATGTACCTACATAGATAATCATGCTGAAGCTTCACTTATGTAATATCAGTTAATGCTGTATCGTAAGGTTTTAAAACAATGAGGGACTGTTGCCAGCCGTTTTAAATAAATAAATATCGACAGACGAACACACCAACTGTATGGTCCCAAAATAAGCAACGCTTGCACTATGGGTACCCTACAATGGACTGGGGACGATGCCAGTGAGACCTAGGCCTGGGCAAATTACGCAAAGGCCATTTCCGAAATTTGCCCCGGCAGGAATGGAACCCGCAACCACCGTGTGCAGCCGAGCGGCCTACACTCGAACCACTGCGCCAAGCGACGTCGGTCGTTTTAGTACCCTTCCTAAGAAAAAACCCTTGTAAATCAATAAAACCTGTGTCAGTCAGTGTCTAAAAAGTAAATTGAAACAAGGTGTATCCTTCTATGTCATAGTTACCTCCACATATGTATTTTAGTTTGCAGCGTGTCTGAAACCGCTGAGTAACTTAGTTAACTTGCAGTTGAGCGGAGATGTCTCCTTTTGAAACAGAGAGGGAATTAGCGGTGAAGGAATCTAGGGTAATAATGTAGTACGTGTGTAGTTTTATGCAGAGACATTTGCTTCAATTATAATCATACAGAACTAATAATAATAATGCTTATTTTCTGGATGACGACAACTGCTACTGCCGGATCCAGTTTTAGGTAAGAACCAATCAGGTGACCCTATTAGTAGATACAAAAACACATCAAATTCGGTCGAGCCGTTTATGAGGAGTAGAATTAAGAACACACGCACATCGGAACTCAATATAACTTTAAAAAGTAGACATACCATACCACAATTATCTACTAATTGGTTTGCACAATTAGCTCGACTTAAACAACCCTCGTGTACTGTATTCAACTCTGAACCACAGCTGGGTATCGTTGCATACAGCTGGTATTATTACAACCCAGCACTATTGCACAAGTTGCGCTGGATTATTTTAATGAATAGCTCGCTTTGTACCTCCCCCAGCCAAAGGGTTATTTGAATAAGAAAGTGGAACTTTCACCGCGAGCATCGCGGGTATTTTCTTTAGTAATTGAATTGAATGCATGTTGAGAAGGTCTGTTTTAAACGGAATCCTTTAGCATTAGATGGGAAAAATCTCATTTTCTATACGATTTAAATAATCACTTTGATGCTTAGACGTACTGTTACAGAATGGTTGTTTAGAGCATTTTATAAGTGAAGGATTTAAACGTAGGTACTGTTATATGGAAAAAAATACCTACCATACTGTAATTTCCTTAAACCAATGTAACTTGACAGTAATTCACAGACCGACCCGCAAAGCCAGATTCAGTTCACCCTCACCGACCTTTACATAAGAAGATTACTCGTCGACAACTTCACTAATGCCATATACACCGATTCAAAAGACAGTTCCCCAAATCCCTAAGGGGTTCGCGTATCCGATGCCCTTGTCCTCACGCCGTCATCAGAGCTGGCCGCCTAATGAGGCGAGATAAGCGAATACAGCGCTGATTTCCCCTGCGAGGGACGCTAAATAGTTGTAGATTGAGAGACCTCTCAAGGACGATGGTTTCGAGCGTTGACACGCACCGCTGATTACGAGATGCTTCGTGAAGCGCTTTTATGTGCGTGTATTACCTTTTCAAAGGGAAAAGCTAACACAAATTATACTCACGCAGGAATTGACCACCATAAACATGGATCTCGCCACTGAGTGCTTAACATCATTAACGATTGTCCAACTCGACCAATTAAATGCCCTCTAACGAGTTAAGTTTACAATATAATTAGTAGCCGAGAGATCACCGGGTCCTTACTCTTTATAGACCAGTTCACTACGATTTAATATTTGAGTTTCTTACGTTTCCTTGTAATGTTGCGGACATTCACTACTGGGAAGTTCGTTGAAATGTCACATGGGTACTATTCTGGTCGCTCGGTTGATAAAAAACGGGCTTTAATGTGTTAAAAAATGAAAAACTAGAGCTACAAATTGCTCATAATTAAGGCCAACCGTGGTCGGAGACTATTACAGGGTCAGGGCCAAGCACCTTTGTTCCTTCCATCCAGTACCCTTCGGCGATCGTGCTGTAAGCCAGTTTTATCTACTTGCAGCGCAGATGAAGCGAGGGGCGGGCGGGGAGGTTCTAGCTTAGGATAAGGGAGCCTCGGACCGCTCCGGGCTATTCATCCGTCTCGGACTGATAAAAGCCGTGTTTTACCCAAACTATCCTTTTTACTTTGGCTTCAGACAACGAGCTTCAATTTATTTTTATGACTGCTTATCCGTCTTACCTATCTATGAACATAAAGTGTATGATTGATGTGTTTAATACGAGCCGTAAATTGCGCTGCGTGTGTGTAATTTATTCGCAGTCCGGTGCAACGTTTCATGACGTTTCGTCAAATGGAATTTAATATATGGCGTATATGTAAAATATAGTGGAATATTGCGGGATGTGATGTGCCGGGAATCTGGCACGATGTGCTATGGTTTGAGCGCTATGGTGATTTATGTGCGGTCGCGGCCGCGGCTGCATCACGCCATGACTGGGAGTAATTGTGACGCCAGATCAAATGTGACATTTAGGGCACGTAATGTAGCACGACTATATAAATCGGAACGGGCAAACTATTATTAATGTTTTCCATGTAATTGTCTGTAAATTTGATTTGCATGGGATTTTATGTCGAAAAAATGTTGGCTCTTTTTTATTGCTTAGGAAGGCACATTGGCGGATGGTCCACCTGATGGTAATGGGTACCATCGCCCTAGAAACATTCAAGTTAAGAGAACTTGTATGAACTAGTAATTCGTTCGTATGCGGTTCAAATAATAATAGAGGTAGTAGCTGAAACAGTTGAAGTCTCAAAACCAAATTGTTAAACTTAGAGGACAGAAGACAGTCACTTTGTCACAAATATCACTAGTCTGTAAAATCAAGGTAGACTGGAAGCCAGATTCTACTCTAAACAAATCAGGAAATGGTTTTCTTTGAAGATTTCGCTGTATGTATCAAAGGGATGTAGCGGCTTCTCAGTTTAACAATAACATTTAACATTACAATACAGTTTACCGTAACCTTGATCAAGTACATGAGCGAACATTCAGAAGTCGCTCAAGTGAACAAGGGTCGTTCTTCAAAACATGTTTACATACGACTCTACACAATACATTTACATAAAGGCAAGTCCAACAATGCCAATACTTGTTTACCTGTGTCAAACTTGAAGTCAAAGAAGAAGTGAAGACCCACCTGAACCCAATAAATATAGTTACTTATGTGATTTTGTGAATTACTAGCTGTGCCCGCGACTTCGTCCGCGTGGAATTTAATTGACAAAGTTTCATACAAACTTTCATCCCCTATGTTATCCCATTGGGGGTAGAATTAATCAAAATCTTTCTTGGCGGATGCCTGCGTCATAACATCTACCTGCATGCCAAATTTCAGCCCGATCCGTCCAGTGGTTTGGGCTGTGCGTTGATAGATCACTATGTCAGTCAGTCAGTCAGTCATCTTTGAGTTATATATACTTAGATACAGATATACTTATACGAGTATACAGTATGTGTGAAAAAAGATAATATAGAGTTTCCAAATACCGCTTAATAGTTGAGAGTTTGGATAAGGTTCCGACTCTATTACTCAAAGTACGAAATGCAGCTATAATAGGTACCATACGCCGATTTTTTGTGGAACTGTGGTACTATCCAGTGGAGTCAGCTCAAATATGTGCTGTAGTCTATTGCCTAACGTTTGTCTCTACCACCGTTAAAATTATTATAAAGGTAGATAATAAACTTTTTGCACCTGCGAGTGGTCATTAATTTTTTGTCCGGAAAATCAACACCAGTAGTAGGTCGGCGGTTTCGCTTTGGGTAATTTAAAACGCGAGGATTCGACTCACTTGACTTTTACAAAAATACTTTACGTGACTCAAAGATAAGCTGTACCTATGTGTGTACAACTATAGTAATGTATACCTCACATACGATTCGTGGTGCCTTAAAACTGGTCGTCGATTTGCTGTTACAGTCTTGCTTCTGTGGCAATCAGCCTATACAGTATTTTTTTAGAACGACCGCTGAGCGCAGTGGTTCGAGCGTAGGCCGCTCGGCTCACTGCACCGAGTGGTGGCGGGTTCTATTCCCATCAGGGTAAATTTCGGAAATGGCCTTTCCATAATTTTCCCCGGTCTGGGTGTCACTGGGATCGCCCCCAGTCCATTGTACGGTATCCATAGTACAAGCGTTGCTTAGTTTAGACCCATACAGTTGGTGTGTTTGTCTGGCGCTTTTTTATATATATATTTCTGTGTCCCGCTTTGTAATAGAAGGAAGCGTTTTTTTGCCATCTGCTTCTAAGGTGTCTTCTGACTGTATTCGTGTGGGTTTCCAGGCAATATAGCTTGTCCCCAGACTCGTCAGCATCATTGGACACCATTGTCGATCCAGGCTTACAGAAGTAATAGTGATAACAAAGTGTGGCGGGACTAGTCGCATTGAAAAAGGATTGAAAAGAATACTTTACATTTAAAATGTTTGGGTAACTAATGACAGACAAAACTAATAAAAGAAATGTAGCAGCGATTTGTCATGGAATGAGTTATCAACTCCGTGGTCTCGTTGTTATGTAAAATAATAATAATTAGCCTTTTTTCCCCACTGGGCACCAGCTCCTTCCCCTCTATGTGAAGAGGCTTCAGGCCTTAACCCACCGCGCTGGCCCAATGTAGGTTGGTAGTTTTCAGTCTATGGAAAATTGGTTCGATTCTCTAAGACATCATTATTATATAAATTTATTTTATCATTTTTGACGTAATTTTCCTTCCCGTCTCTCACATTTCGTTTAATCATTTTAACACCCTAATTGAGTCGTTTCAGAAGATTTATTAAGGCTTCTCATGTTCCAACGAACGTACCTAATATCGCTGAACAATATAAGTATTTACAGGCGGCCGAGCTCTCGGCAAATGTCAGACGAAATCAAATAACATCAAAGGGAAGCTTATGTATCGCGTTTCTGTGACTAAATGAAACGGCCGCGCAGATCGCGTCGGCTCACGCGCACATCCGGCATACGATTACAGAGCCCTCAAGTTTTGCTGAAAAAGTTTTCCCTGATGTTGGCAACAAGATAACGTCTTTCATAGATTTAAACCCTTAAATTTTTTTGAATTTGGAACGGCAATTGATGGCAATTCTGTAGACGTCAAATCAATGTAAAATTTAATTATATACATCTAAAAGTGTTTATGTCTTGCTCATATGATACGACCATGACAATGATGGCAATATTGTTAGTACTTGTTGGTAGTTCAGTTTAGTTTGTGTTTCAAATAACATCAGCCAGCACCATTGCATGGTCTACGAACTTATGAATAAATCTAAATATATATAAGTAACTCAAAGGTGACTGACCTGTGAACTGACTGACTGACTGACACAGTGATCTATCAACGCACAGCCCAAACCACTGGACGGATCGGGCTGAAATTTGGCATGCAGTTAGATGTTATGACGTAGGCATCCGCTAAGAAAGGATTTTTATTAATTCTACCCCCAAGGGGATAAAATAGGGGATGAAAGTTTGTATGAAACTTTGTCAATTTTAAACCGATCGGGCTGAAACTTTGCATGCATAAAGCTGCTATGACGTAGACATCCCCTAAGGAAGGATCAAAATTCCACGCGGACGAAGTCGCGGGCTCAGGTAGTACAATATAAATCTTAAAAGAATATCAATAAATACAAAGTATGCATTAATTGATACATACAATCGTTCGATTGAATCAAAAGCGAGAGCTAAACTAAAGAAATGTACCTAGTTAAACATTTTATGATTATGTTTACAAGGAGAATCTACTTCAAGAAATTTAGAATACCGGTATTTGATCTAAGTGAGCTCTAAGTAAATACTTACGGTAGAGAACGTTCTAGCCACAATAATGTAGCCAGGTAAAAAGTAGATAGTAGAGTTGCGTATAAAATTCTAAGTACGGTCTGGCTGTTATCCATTTGCAGGTCTTTCTTTTGTCAGACAATTTCTTACTTACGTAATTGTCTACCTGCAACACTAACAACATCCAATGGTTTATTCCTAAATAAGTTTTAGGAATAATAATAATAATTGTACTATAGCACGCTATTGACGCTATCTAATGCGACTATGCGACTTATTAAATAAACCGTCATATAACACTACTCGTGCAGTCTCATTAAGGGCCGAAGTCCCCAACACACTAACAAATCGTTGGATTACTAAACGATTGTTACCTGTATATAGAAAAATCGGTTACTACTCTAACAGTCGCTTAATGTGTATAATGTAAAAAAGTCGTCAAACAAGCGTAAGACCTGGAGACCGTAGCCTATAGATGCTTGCAATACGAAGGTATGGCACGGTCGCTGATCACGAAGAAATTCGTACAATGACCTGTTATTACCTGTCTTTGTCACTCCCGCGTAAATCTAATACGTCTCGCTCACACAGTTGCCGTGAAATGCGTGTGACCGGCAACTGTGTGGGCGAGACGTATTAGATTTACGCGGTAGTGACAAAGACAGGTAATAACAGGTCATTGTACGAATTTCTTCGTGATCAGCGACCGTGCCATATTTTCTCGCACGTTACCGATCTGAAGAGGAGTGGAACAGAGAAAGGAGTTAGGGGGACAGGTTGGGCTTCCTGCACTCTCACTAATCGTACCAAACGCAGCTATTATAGCTTCGTTACGCTGATCATCTGTGAGAGGGTGCCACTACCTGTCAAGCCTGCCTGTGGATGAGCTGTAGGCAATCGGCTATAGCTTGGCCCTACCATCGTAACCTCCTTAATTAGCAATATATATATGTATAACTAGCTGTGCCCGCAACTTCGTCCGCGTAGTATTTAACTTAACAACATTTTTGGGATTATCGGGATAAAAAGTATCCTATGTGTTAATCTCGGTTATTAACTATCTGTAATCCAAATTTCATCCAAATCCGTTCAGTAGTTTTCGCGTGAGAGTAACAAACTTCCACACTCACAAACTTTCGCATTTATAATATTAGGAGGATTCGAAAATAAACTAAAATTATTGTATCTTGAGAAATGTTTACATTAAATATACAAAAAGTAGCAAAGTCACCGTCATACATAGGACCAATAAAAACTACATAGATACGAACCGGATAATTGGCGCAAAAAATATTTTAAGACAAGCCAAACAAATCGTGATAAGAAACCGGTGCGGCGTGGCGCGGCGAGGCGTTCACCGGCGACTGGACACTATGCAAGATAAAAAGGCAAGAACGAGAGATACTTACCAACATATTTAAGAGACTAAAGTCAAGAATATGTGCACATAAAATATAAATTGTTAAATAAATTAATAAGAGCCCTGGACGATTGCACGAAATAGAGAGCGTAATTATTTAATGCACACAATTTTGAAATTTTATTATTCAATATTATGTTCCTGCCATAATTATTTCCTCAATATATTACGAGATTATTAAGTTTCTACGAAATAGAAATAATGGGTAGAGTATACAAGTAATTTTAAACTGTGATACTTTCACAATATGATTTGAAATTGCAATTCCCGAGTATTGCGAGCGGTCATTGCTTCGCCACAGATTTTATGTCGACTAGTTGTAGCAGGATGGAGAGCTCTTTATTTTCCCTTTGCCTCCATTTTTTTATAATTAGAACGTACCTACCACAAGCTCCAATAAAATTTTACCTTTCGCGAGTCCGCTCTTAGCAACTTGTAACATAAAAGTAAAAGTAAATGAACGCGATAGAATCCGTAAAATAGTTTTATTTCAATGTGTAGTATTTGCGTAAATATAAGAAAACAATATTTGTAACATTTCCTTTACTTTACCGCCTTATAGTTTAGTATTTTAGTTGTGTTCGTTGTTGATAGCAAATATTTTTTTGCAATATCATTTAATCTAAAATTAAAACTAATAAAAAGTTTAAAATACTCTAACCCGACAACGTAGTCGGGTAAAATATATTCAATAATAAATAAAAGTTACAAAACATACAATATAATTTTTAATTATTATTAATGGCTTTCCAAACAATTCATTAACTAACTTCAGCCAGAAGTTACCTTCACTTAAAAGTTTACATGGTTTCTTTCAAAGACTGGCTGAAATAATTTTAAACACACGGATACTAAATCGTTTAAAGTATAAATAAAACGTCATTCTATTTAATTTTATTTATGGCATTTTTATTATTTTCTGGTTACAGCCAGTTTGTCATCTAACAAAAATTATAGAGTAAAAAATTCATGGTGCCTACCTATTTAATTTGATTTAAGGCTAAAGCGCGAAGTTCTACCCCGCGAAGGGGGTTTTTTAGATTTTTTTCAAAATCTGAGAATAATAAAAGGCACATTTTGTAATTCGCGACAAAGACTGTGGGCAGTGCATTTATTAATATATCCAACTTACTCTAAACCATTTCAAGAACGACAGCTATCCAGATAATCTGGTAATTTTTGTATATTTAGTGATTAACTAGTATCATATCCACCGTGATAATATTTAGAGTAAAATAAATGTATTAATAAATGCACTGCATACTGTGTTTGTCGCAAATCACAAAATTTTGTCTTAAATGTTTTCAGAATTTGGATCAACTATAAAAATACTCGAAATTTTTTAATTTCGCGTGCTGGACAGGCGCCTTCACCTTATTTTATTAATACTAGCTGTGCCCCCGACTTCGTCCGCGTAGTATTTAACGTAACAAAAATTTCGGGATTATCGGGATATAAATTATCCTATATGTTAATCCCGGTTATAAACTATCTGTGTTCCAAATTTCATCCAAATCCGTTCAGTAGTTTTTGCGTGAAGGAGTAACAAACATACATACATACATACATACATACATCCACACTCACAAACTTTCACATTTATAATATTAGTAGTCCAACTTACTCTAAACCATTTCAAGAACGACAGCTATCCAGATAATCTGGTAATTTTTGTATATTTAGTGATTAACTAGTATCATATCCACCGTGATAATATTTAGAGTAAAATAAATGTATTAATAAATGCACTGCATACTGTGTTTGTCGCAAATCACAAAATTTTGTCTTAAATGTTTTCAGAATTTGGATCAACTATAAAAATACTCGAAATTTTTTAATTTCGCGTGCTGGACAGGCGCCTTCACCTTATTTTATTAATACTAGCTGTGCCCCCGACTTCGTCCGCGTAGTATTTAACGTAACAAAAATTTCGGGATTATCGGGATATAAATTATCCTATATGTTAATCCCGGTTATAAACTATCTGTGTTCCAAATTTCATCCAAATCCGTTCAGTAGTTTTTGCGTGAAGGAGTAACAAACATACATACATACATACATACATACATCCACACTCACAAACTTTCACATTTATAATATTAGTAGGATTTATTTAATGGCTGGTGACACGTATCACGTGTCTACATGAAATCAATCGTAGGTATCGATGTCTACATCTAAATCGATATTGCTTTCTTTTCATCCATGGAAGAAAATATAAATCATAAAAATAAAAGCGAATTTAATTTTGAATAAATAAATTATTATATTTTCTTCAATATATAACCGTTCAAATCAGCGATCGTCGACCTGTAGTCCCCAAAGCTCTGTTCCACGTCTTTATTATAAGGCACGTGTAAATTGAAATAGCTCCCGTCACTAATCAATAATTTAACACTTATAACAGGCGAAGCCGTATATTGTGAATAGCCAACGTCTGAATTTATTAGTCTTCGTTTATTACCCGTCTCACGAGTCCTTACAAGGGGTTACGAGGATTTTATGGGTAGGTTTGAAATTGTTGGTGTTATGTTACATGGAAAATGTTTGATCAAATAGCTGTACAGCAGAACAATAATAGTTAATACAATATTATAAGATTGCAGTAACTACTCCATGCTATTATTCTTGAACTTTCATCACGATTAAGTTACATTTTAATTACTAATCACCACCAAGGTCAGTATTAATTAATACATCGATCGCAAGTCTGAGAGCAATCTTGGTAATGTCATTCTTATGTCATATGTACGAAATGACATGTCAAAAGCGTACTCAAGATCGCTTTCAGATTTGAGATCGATTTATTAATACGTGCCATAGACATAAATAAATCTATACAAATAAATAAAATTGGAGTGTCTGTTTGTAATATCAAATAACACCTTTTCACTAACTGCATATCAAAGTACATACGACACCTATAACAAAAACGCGATTAAATTTTTTTTTGTCTGTCTGTCTGTGTGTTTGTTCCGGGTAATCTCCGAAACGGCTGGACCGATTTTGACGGGACTTTCAGTGGTAGTTAGCTGATGTTATAGGGACTAACTTAGGCCACTTTAATTTTAGAAATACAATTACGGTTCCGCGTAAAAAAATAAAAACACATGAAATCAAAGAGTATCTCCGAAACGGGTGGACCGATTTTGACGGGACTTTCACTGGTAGATAGCTGATGTTATAAGCAGTAACTAAGGTTACTTTTATTTTAGAAAAACAAAAATTAAAAAAAGGGCCCTGTTGCGCTGGCTCAGAACGCGGGAGCGGGCTTTTTTGTTAAGTTAAATTCCACGCGGACGAAGTCGCGGGCTCAGCTAGTAATAAATAAATGTCGCCAGACAGACACACCAACTGTACGGTCCCAAACTAAGCAAAGCCTAGGGTAAATTACGAAACGGCCATTTCCGAAATTTGCCCCGGCGGGAATCGAACCCGATTCTTGAAATTGTTTCCGAGTACACGTACCTTGGGCAGATTCTGCAGTTAGGTAAAAACAATTTTGAGAAGGAGGCCAAGAGGAGGATCCAGCTGGGCTGGGCAGCGTTTAGGAAACTACGTCGAGTCTTCTCGTCATCCATACCGTAATGCTTGAAAACGAAAGTTTTCAATCAGTGCGTCCTACCCGTCATGACCTACGGAGCCGAGACGTGGACACTCACGGTAGGGCTGGTCCACCAATTTAAGGTCGCTCAGCGAGCTATGGAGAGAGCTATGCTCGGAGTTTCTCTGAAGGATAGGATTCGCAATGAATACATCCGACAGAAAACCAAAGTTATCGACATAGCTCAAAGAATTAGCAAGCTGAAGTGGCAGTGGGCTGGCCATATCTCACGAAGAACCGACAACCGCTGGGGTAAACGTGTTCTTGAGTGGAGACCTCGACTCGGCAAGCGTAGTGTAGGACGCCCTCCGACCAGGTGGGATGACGATCTGCGAAAGACTGCAGTCAGATGCTGGATGCGGCAAGCTGAAAACAGGGCGCTATGGCGCTCATTAGAGGAGGCCTATGTCCAGCAGTGGACAAGCATAGGCTGATGATGATGATGAATCGAACCCGCGACCGCCATGTGCAGTGAGCCGAGCGGCCTACGCTCGAACCACTGCGCCAAGCGGTCGAACCACATAGGTGTATAGTTTCTTGGTTACCACCTATCCAGAGTTCCTTTTCAGTTACTTCATGCTTACCCAGTTTTAAGTCACCAAGTTCTAACTCAGTCGCTGAAACTATTCCAAAATAATACAATTCTGGATTTTTAAAATCAAATTTATATTTACTTACTTTCAAAACTAGAACATAAAATACTAACAAATTCTAATGACTCTATCTTAAATCAAACGGACCGACCGTGCAGACTTTTCCATCTGATAATAAATCTTAACTCTTAAGTTGAAAGTGAAAGCGAGATCTACATGCATCATTTCGATGTTTCCAACTAAAACGTGTCTTCGATACTCATACTTCTTAAAGTTTTCCAATCATCTAATGTGTTTGTTTATCACGGAACTTTACTAATTTTATCGTAAGCTTTTGTATGTATTCAAGTCGGCAATCAAGCGTACAATACCAAGCAGTTACGCTGGCAATACCAAAGGCATTGCTCGCACTATGCCGACCTGAAGGTGAGTGGGACAGAGGGGGTTAAGGTTCAGGCTCTTTCTGGACCTAATTCGAGCCTACCGTAAATATTTTGTTTGGGTTCTTGGCCCATCGCAGTCCCTTTAGACAAGATTAGATATCATTTCATATCTAAATATATATAACTCAAAGGTGACTGACTGACTGACTGGCATAGTGATCTATCAAGGCACAGCCCAAACCACTGGACGGATCGGGCTGAAATTTGGCATGCAGGTAGATGTTATGACGTAGAAAGAATTTTGATTAATTCTACCCCCAAGGGGATAAAATAGGGGATGAAAGTTTGTATGAAACTTTGTCAATTAAATTTCACGCGGACGAAGTCGCGGGCACAGCTAGTTGGTCTATAAAACCTTACATTAAAATGTATGGGAAATAACACTTTGCCCAAACATTTTGGAAGCATCGTTTGAGAGATTCGAGTTTCACCAATCACTGCTGATCCAATATTATAGGGATAAATAGCAGCGGACATTGTGAAATTCGATTCTTAGCATATTGTAATAAGTCCCCACCTGTCGTTCCCACAGTATGCTTCAGTGCGATGACTGATGACATTACGATAGCAAATGCATTGTAAAAGTGAAATTAACAAGTCATTGCTCCCTCTGTATGAAACCCGCTTTCTTTCCGTGTATCCACCTGCACCTGTGTATTCAAAGCTTGTCACCGTCTCGTCTCGTTAATACTCCACCGAAATTGAGAGGCACGAACGTAATTAACATAATAAAGACACCCGCGTACTTTTGTTTTCAATACCTCGTATATTTAACAGTACGGAGTTGGATGGAATTCTTGGAATTATTCCACAAACATTCGCGTCGGCTGTTAAGTTAAACTAACAAAGTGATTGTTTTGTATTCCAGCTTCTAGTCAGTATCAAAGTGATTTCAAATACGAAGCCTGGTAGATGAAATTACCGTACCTACATAAATCGTAATGTATAATTATAAGGTATATTCAAACGTGTAAAAAATGTGTTTTTTTTTTTTGGATCTGGACTATTTGTTTTTGGCCAGAGTGGCCATAACAACTTCACCCGGACAGAGGGCGAGCGCAAGTGCGCTTCAGCCAGAGGGGCAGGGGGGCAGCTAGCTCAAGGACGCCACAAGGGACACGACCTCGGCTTGGGCAGCTGCCAGGAGAGGTGGCGAGGGTAAATCTACCACCGGATCGGAACGCGACCTCGACTGAGAAGATCCGGGAAGAAACTCAGCGGGCTTGTCGGGTGCCAACACCGACCTCGATGTCTGGTGGGGAGTGTGCGTGTGTCGTTCTCCTCGACATCTGAGTCTAGGAGAGCGGTGAGTGGGTCGGGGGGGTCCAGCAACACATGCCGCGGCCTGCGGCGGAATGCATCTGGCGCGTGTGTAGGTGCATAATCGGCGGCGGCGACGATTAAGGCATTGGTGTGTATGTCGTATACGAATTGACAGTATTTAAGTGCGAATGTAGCTTCAATCTGCCTGAACCCCGACTTTTTTATGAATTGGATTATTTTTTTTAAAACTGATAACAATTGTGTAGGTGCTTTATGTCTAAAATTCTGGAATGTGTAGACATACTTTTACATGCAATCGAATACATTCATATTTTATGTCCAAATATTTTATTAACTCAAGCGAATTCCGCACCGATTGAAGGTTTACCAAAATGTATTTTATGACGGTGTGTTGAAACTTCAACATAAATGTCATGTATTTTAAAACCGTTTCACTTAATTTTTGCGAGAATAAAGTCAACTTGAGGTAAATGAAGCGATCCTATTGGTCGAAGCGGGCGAGTCCGCTTTATATCACATCCAAGTGGACGTTTAG
The DNA here is from genome assembly GCA_918843915.1 of Notodonta ziczac. Lineage (NCBI taxonomy): Eukaryota > Metazoa > Arthropoda > Insecta > Lepidoptera > Notodontidae > Notodonta > Notodonta ziczac. The sequence goes on along the minus strand of OU974043.1, from coordinate 8,725,754 downwards.
GCTCTCTATAAATAAGAAGACAAAGCTTTTATCGCTTTTTCTTCAGACACTAAAAAAAACAAATAACGACGACAACATGAATATGGGGTACTAGCTGTGCCCGCGACTTCGTCCGCGTGGAATTTAATTGACAAAGTTTCTTTCATCCCCTGTTTATCCCCTTGGGGGTAGAATTAATCAAAATCCTGTCTTAGCGGATGCCTACGTCATAACATCTAACTGCATGCCAAATTTCAGCCCGATCCATCCAGTGGTTGGGGCTGTGCGTTGATAGGTCACTATGTCAGTCAGTCAGTCACCTTTGAGTTATATATATTTAGATAACATAAATATTTGCTGCAATTAAAGGCTCTACCATGCGTTAGTGCGACTCTACCCTCAATTAAACCATAAAGCTCATGAAACAATAACTTCAACTCGCAGGCGGCGGCGTCTGTAAATATTTGTAATGTTCTGTTTGTTCACAGATACAGTGTAATCCTGACGATATCGACCAACACATCCGACGGGTTTGCTTTGATAAACGGTGTGTATCATTTTGATTCAACACTTCTGGGGGCCGTATTCACAGATACAGATTTACATAGATAACGCAAATGTATGTACTTAGCGTGTCCGAAAACCCCGACCAAGCGTCAAGGTTGGTCGCCGATAACTTACAGTCCTCGCGACTACAGATATAAAAATATGAGTATGAGCGAGATAATCACTCGAGAGAAACGTAGCGGGCGGAGGGGTATCGGCGGCATCGGTGTCTTTGAATCGGTTTGGATTTCCCACCATCTGTGACGTCACAGTAGGTGTTAAAAATTCGGCACGCTTGGTTTCAATACAAATCGTGATACCTGCGTTATCTATGTAAATCTATATGTGTGGCCGTATTAATATATCGATCTGACGTCTGAGAGCGATCTTGGAAATGTCATTCTAATACAAAATTGCACGTCAAAAGCGTACTCAAGACCACTCTCAGGCTTGAGATCGATTTATTAAGACGGGTCTTAGCGTAATACGCTATTAGTGAAATTCGCTCCCATCGTCAGTGTTTCCGGAGAGTTATAAACTTGGTCCCCTTTAATTTATTTTTCAACTAGTTGAGCCCGCGACTTCGTCCGCGTGGAATTTAACTGAACCGCTCCCGCTCCCGCGTTCTTAGCCCGCGCGACAGGACCCATTTGTTTTTTTTTTAGTTTTCTAAAATAAATGTAGCTTAAGTTACTGCTTTTAACATCAGCTATCTGCCAGTGAAAGTCCCGTTCAAAATCGGTCCAGCCGTTTCGGAGATTACCCGGAACAAACATACAGACAGACAGACAAACAAAAAAAAAATTGCGTTTTTGCTTTAGGTGTCGTATGTACGTACTTTCATTTGCATTTCTTATAGTGAAAAGGTGTTATATTGTTATTTCAAACAGACACTCCAATTTTATTTATTTGCATAGATAATAGTAACCGGCAATCTTCCTTACGGCCCGCCTTATGTTAAACAGTCACCGTGGCCTGGAGATACTTGCAATACCAAAGGCATATCTCGCACGTTACTGACGTGAAGGGTAGCTGGATAGAGATAGGGTTACTGAGACGGGTTAGGCTTCTGGCATTCCCACTCATTGTAAGAAACGCGGCAATAATAGCTGTTTAAGGTGAAGGCGCCTGTCCAGCCCGCGAAATTCAAAATTTTCGAGCATTTTTATAGTTTATCCAAAGTCTGAAAACATTTAAGACAACATTTTGTGATTTGCGACAAACACAGTATGCAGTGCGTTTATTAATACATTTATTTTACTCTAAATATTATCACGGCGGATATGATACTAGTTAATCACTAAATATACAAAAATCGCCAGATTATCTGGATAGCTGTCGTTCTTGAAATGTTTTAGAGTAAGTTGGATATATTAATAAATGCACTGCACACGGTCTTTGTCGCGAATTACAAAATGTGCCATGTATTATTGTCAGATTTGGAAAAATTTCTAGAAAACCTCAAAAAATTTGAACTTCGCGGGCTAGATGGGCGCTTTGGCCACGCCGACTTTCTGTGAGAAGGTGGTACTACTCCAGTCGATCCAGCATATATATGAGCTGGCTGCAGTATATTGGATACCGCTTGGTTCTACTAATATTATAATCCTACTAATATCATAAATGCGAAAGTTTGTGAGTGTGGATGTTTGTTACTCTTTCAGGCAAAAACTACTCAATGGATTTCGATGAAATTTGGAAATCAGATAGTTTATAACCGGGATTAACACATAGCATAGGTACTTTTTATCCCGATAATCCCGAAATTTTTGCGAATTTAAATATTACGCGGATGAAGTCGCGGGCACAGGCTAGTCCTACTAATATTATAAATGCGAAAGTTTGTGAGTGTGGATGTATGTATGTATGTTTGTTACTCCTTCACGCAAAAACTACTGAACGGATTTGGATGAAATTTGGAACACAGATAGTTTATAACCGGGATTAACATATAGGATACTTTTTATTCCGATAATCCCGAATTTTTTCGAATTTAAATACTACGCGGACGAAGTCGGCGGGCACAGCTAGTCTACAATATACAGGTTGTTACTGAGTCAGCGAGCCAATCGTCGGGCTCGTCACTTTCCGTCAGGTGATACAAGCGTTATTCACTGAATAGGCCATAATAAAAATGTCTAGATGCCTTGAACGTAGCTCACACAGGAAATTCGTCAGTGATTATGGATGTATGACGTCATCCACCGTGTTGATATCTTCCTGTGTTACTGTGCTATGAGACTTACGTGAATTACTTAACATCATCTAGTCACCCTCTTCCCTCTATTACGGTTGAGGAGAGTGATGCCGCTTTTCAAGTCATGCTGGTGCGCGGGCGCTGCTTGCGGGGATTGGTCCACTCACTTTCCTCTTAACAACATTGTCGTTAAATTCTATTCATTTACTTAGCATGGAAGGCGTCACACCAAAGCAATTGTCTTATTATCCACCTCTGTTTTATTAATTGTTATTTTGGTTTGGAAACGCGTAATTTGATGTAAGTATGAGTAGGTATGACCACCCCACTAAACTAGCTTTCTCATTTCATTTATATACCTAAATCTGAGATAGATTTGATTATTATTTTCTATTACTTATTTAGTGACAATGGTGTTGCCTGCTCATATTTTTTTATGCGGTTCCTGAGAATTTACACCATCTTTAATCCATTGAAAAGAGTAACCATTGAGTTTCTTGCCGGATCTTCTCAGTGGAAGCAGCATTCCGAACCGGTGGTAGATTCTGACTAATCATAAAAGCTTTGTTGGCTTACATGAATAAAAATAATTTTGAGTTTGAGTTTGACGGTTACATAGTCGAAATATCATTTATGTACAGTCTGTCAAGATCGTGAAAATAATTTTCGAGAAACTAGGTAGTACCATTGCAACTCATAAAATAATTACATGTGAGTCAAATATACCATGCATGCTTAGAAATATGTATATCTGTAAAATTTTGTTGTGATAAAATGATAAATGAAATACAGAATAAACAAGTCCATCAAAAGTGGTGCAAGAGAAGATTCTTGCATTGACGACCGCTTGGCGGTGGTGCGGTGGTGGTTGCGGGCTCGATTCCCGCTCGGGTAAATTTCGGAAATGGCCTTTGCATTGTTAAAACGTTGCTTAGTTTGGGACCATACAGTTGGTGTGTCAGTCTAGCGAAATTTATTATTTATTCACGCCTCACTTGCTTTCACGACCTTCTTGACAGACTGTAAGTTTATTAATATTACTACCAAAAGTACTACAACTTATTATTTATTTATTTAAACTCTATGCACATGTAAAAAACACAATGTACAAAGGCGGACTTAATGCCTTAGGCATTTTCTCCCAGTCGACCTTAGGGTGGTGCAGAAACAACATTACAACATTACTAATACTCGTATTACTACACTACCAACATTTTGTGCTGTCAACTTGAGTTTCTGTGCTTCTTATCTCTTACAGTAGTCTCTTAGGTAATAACGACTAGTTTCTATCCCTCATCAGTCCTTTAACATCAGTAGGTACACTTTACTCACAGTGGAAACGAAACCAAAGGTCACTGTGCCGGAAGCTCAATGAAAACTATGTAAATCATTCGTAATTGTAGCGCGTCCGACGTTCGTGAATGTTTTACGACGGATTATTCCGATACAAGTTTCGATATTTGTGAATGAAGAAATAAAACACGCAGATTGTTGACTAGTGTTTGTTGTGTGATGTGGGCACATACTTAATTATTGTGAATTATATTTATGAATATTTTTTACTACGCCCGATAGAAATAGGGTTGGTTATATGCTTTATTTTGAAACATTGACATAATTAATGACCATGTTGTGCGTATATTACTTATATAAATTTAGAACTATAAAAACTAATTCCATTTTTAAAATACGACGAAACGTTTTTTAATAATATATTTTAAATAAAACAATGTCTTATACAAACCGACAATTTAGTTTTAAATATTCGCCTACATTTAAGTCCGATTATATGTTGTATAGGCAGACAGTCGGAAAGTCGTCCGTCCCTACGTTTAACTCGCACAGCCGGAGGACGCAACAAGGGCGGTTAATGTCAGACAGTTGAATCACCCGCGCCTTAGTACAGAACTAATTGGCAATTAATCACAATACACCGAGGAACTAGCCTCCAGTGTTGCCATGTCGATGACATAGCGGTGATGGAAGCCAATGTCAAATTACGATACGGGGTTGCCAACGTATTAGGTACTATAAATAAATGATGTATGTTTTTTAATAGTTTACGCCGTAGAATTATTTGTATTTTTTAGGAAAATTTTCGGCACCTATTTTCGTATTAAGTACATTACTTTTGTGTTTCCAAATTGTCATCATGAGTGTGTTGGCTAAAAATAACTAGTCTTTAATTAATTCAGCCGACTGTAATTGTAATTATTGAAATTAACTTTCCGCCTCTTCAGATTTCTAGACATTCCAAATTATGTAACTTTCTCATATCTCTGTGTACCATGAAGTGACAAGAATTTAACACGTGTTAAACACAATTTAGACGTGGCATGTGTGAAATTATATTCATGGCAGACAAGACAGGCGGCCTATTTTACTTGTGCACGCTATTTTTATTTTAAAAAGATCAGATAACAAGATTTATTAATAAAAAACTAAATAGGTTGGCAATTATAAAAAATAGGACGTTATGTCGATAGCTACATAACAATATTCTGTTGATAACATTACAGAACTACTCGACTTCTTACTCAAAATATATAATATAACCTGTGGATATAAAATCCTATTTGGTTTGAAAAAAAAAGAAAAAAATAGCTCAGTGCCGCGCAAACACGCTATGGAGGTACTCGCATTTTGACAGCGACATTTTTCACGCGTGCAGCGGGCGGGGCGGGGCGGGGCGCGGGCGCGGGGTGCTTGCCGCGGACGCGTCAAGGTCATCGGTGACGTCATCCCGCGCGCACAATGACCTCCCGAAACGAGGCAGTGATGGCCGCCGCGGCGCGAATTTGTCGATTCTCGATGACACTTGTCGAGTAATTTTGTTGACACGAGGACGCCGAACACATTTTCGGTTGTTGATGTAGTGACTCCCGGTAGATTTGTTGGTACGAGTTAGTTTGGGCAATAATATTTTACGGAACGCTCACGTAAAGGGGTTTGGGTATTTACTTTTTGGAATGCCACTTTCTACATGGTAAATATTTAAATCTTATATTTCGTTTATTTTTTATTCAAAATAATATTGTAAATATTCTTAGGTAGGTATCTTTTACTTCAGTTCGTATTACTTGCAGCTGGATTCTTGCCTTGACTTTACCAATAAAAACTTTATTCATAAGCTTCGTGCTTGAGCGACATTGCAATGAATATTCATAAAATATCAGAAGAATTTTAGGTTTACGATGACTTTTATTCATATTTAGCTCCATCGAAAAATATCGATATGAATACTTGCTTCCCTATGCGTCATTCATAAAGCGTTTCTTCTTGTCCTGCCCACATAATACACCCCAATATTCGGTCCAACTAAGTAGGCAACGCGATTGCATTCACAATTCCTTAGGTATACACCAGTGCATAGAACAAAATGCATATAATTCGAAATAATCTTAGAGTACACAACAAGTCTTCGGAAGGAGTCTATTCTATCTTTATATTTCTAATAATGGGCGGAGAGTGATAGAACATAACGATGTTTCTATCGACTCTTATTCCGATTAGAGGTCCATCTTTTTAGTTCAAACGTACAAAAAATGTAGGAGTACGCCACTTACGCCATCTAGTGGATTTTTAGAGAACTTTTTCACAGTGGAGATTACAAAGTTACGTATAACGCTTTTCAAGTGTTTCAAACGCCTGGTTCTGGCTGGCTCCTCAATTCCAAAAAGAGAAAAATTCTAATTAAAAAAAAAATAATAATAACATAGGCGAATTTTCGAAGTTATTCTAGGTACTAAGGTATTATAAATATATGAAATTCATATTCTGATTATCTAATGTGTTTTGGCACTCTTCATTTAGTTGAAAACGCGATAGCTCCTCGAACAACTCAAATATTGTTCTAACACGTAATAAAAGATCCAACTTATATACCTATTATACGCTCCCATAAGGCGTTTAGATTTGCTAAATACAATTGCCAAATATTTTGTGCGAATACGTTCAAATGAAAATTATGATGTGTTTAAATTTGGGCTGAAATCATTTTTATCTGTATGCGATTTTCATTTAGCGTAGTAGATTTTTACTGAATAATGTTAAAAAAATTGCGTTTTGTAAGTAATTTTCTTAACCACTGTTGAATTGTGATCATTAGTAGTTCAATTCTCAAAAATAAATATAATTGAGGTTACATTTATTTGATTTTGAGTAAAGTCGTCGTTAAACAGAAAGTCATAAAGGTCTATCGGATAAAAAAGGCAAAGATTAATTTTATTTAGAATTAATTTTTGTAATAAACTCAAACGATGCAAATGTATCAAGTAACTCCTTTGACCACCATTATGAACGTAATTCTAAAATTACAAAATTTCAGAGAAACCGCTCACAAACATGACCCAGTTATCATAACGCAGAGCGAGCCACGCGAGAAATCAGCACAGTTTTTTTCTAAATAACGCTTTATATTTAGCAAAGATTTTTATTGCCTCGTTTTATTCGAGTTTGATTGTTATGGTGAAGTCGTGTGGCGATCTGATTGGAACCACCGTCACGTGCCTCAGTCTCGGCCGGTTAATCTTACACAGGGTGTCACGAATATTGATGTCCCATTAATCATAGAGTACCTTCATCGGTCACGTGGTGACATGCGGAGGTTTTGTGTTTCGCATTTCGCTGGTCAATGGCACGCGACGACGAGAGGTGTTCAGATGTACGGTACACTCTACATTATAATACTTCTACAGTCGATTTCCCGAAATCCGGCGGAAAAATACGGAACTAAATTGTACACAGTGTAAGTTATTTTGCCGACGACTACAGCGCCGCGTCTATGAGACTCCGTATGACATGTGAAATATACTGTAGACACTACTAGACTGTTGACGATCGCTCGGCGCAGTGGTTCGAGCATAGGCCGCTCGGCTCACTGCACATGGTGGTTGCGGGTTCGATTCCCACCGGGGTAAACTTCGGAAATGGCCTTTTCGTAATTTGTCCAAGTCTGGGGGTCATTGGGATCGCTCCCAGTCCATTGTACGGTACCCATAGTAAAAGCGTTGCTTAGATTGGGATCATAGAGTTCGTGTGACAGTTTGGCGATATTATTATTATTGCTTTATAGTAATTTTCACGTACCAATTGAGATTTCATGTAACGTAATATTGTAATATATATATTGCTACACACTAAATAATATAGATTCACCTAGAAATCTACCTTTTCATGTGCCTTGTCTTTTGAAGAAATGTAAAATAGTACCTGTTCATTACGACCAATCTTGTTAACTGTAATAAAAATAACATCTCGCAACAAATAAAACTTTTAGCCCAAAAGTTTCATAATTAGTTTATCGAAATATTGAAACTCATTTAACTTACTTGCAAATAAAACACTTAACTTTTTGTACAAATTATGTACCTAATTAAGTATAAATTAAGCTCTTCAAACTTTCTGTTAAAAGATTAACGAACAATAGATAATAATATGTTAAATATTTATTTATTTAAACATATAGACAAAGGTTTTTTTAGGTATATAACTATCCTAACTTGTGACCGAGATGTTGATGATGATAATGTTTCTCAATTTTAGAAAACTCAGTTCGCCGGTATTAAGGTTAAGCAGTTGTTAATGTTATAATCTACTTAACTAGTAAATGGCAGAATATTGCAAATACTTTCGCGAATAGCTGCGTAACATCTCAGCACTGATTTCTTAAAGATGTGATTAATTTAAGTAGGTATAGTCACTTTCTATTACATTATGATTTTGCTTTTGATCTTTTGGGAATTTTCAGCAATACCATGAGAAATACTTTACTGATAAACGTTAGTTGCGAGTTACATAATCTTGCCACATGTCAAGCCTTTTTGAGCTGATTGTAACTGCTGCCATCCAACAAAATTGATTGCTCTCAATTGGAGATCCCATCTCAGTTACATGTCACCCAGCTACTAAAATATACGCCCTTAATAACGGTATTTTCATACTGAATTGATGTAGACTGAATAGATGCCATAATAAGCATTTATCTCTAATAATAGATGACGAATCGTCCAAGTTAGGACAGTTTGTCCCCGATGTGTAGGGAACTCCTTTAATGGCTTAAATTTTCATTACCTACTCTATCGAGCGTCGAAACGGCGAAGGTCGGATGAATTTATCGCTCAGCCCTAAGTCACAGCTTGAAACTAATTGATTACTTTGTTTGGTTAGATAAAACGGCGTCGCTCGGAATCCTTAATCGATTTAAAATCAATTCGATTGTAATCGTTTTTGATGTTCGGCTGGTATCCGGTGGGTATTGCGAGATTAAAAGGTCACATTCAATGTGTTTGTCGACTGTGTAATGAGTTGCAGACCTTCCAATTATATATTGTTTTAATTTGTCTGTGGCTGAAAACTTGGAAAAAACCTCTATAGAAAATAATACTTTAAGCAGCTTTAAACTAAACCTAAATTTAATTAACATTGCCTAGATATGAAATAACTATATGAGCTAATAAGCTGCCGCTAGGGGCGTTTCCGAAATAAAAGTAAGATGATAATAATAAAGTTATATAACTTTCTCGTTTTTACGACAACAATCTAAACTCGTTATAATTGCGTTCGCTCCGAGCGACGAGCCGTAACATTTAAGGATCCAAAATAAGTGTCGAAGTTATTCTGTCACCAAGTCCGGTACAAGTCACGTACATTATGGGCTGTTAGTCACAGACACATCGAATTTAAATAATAAATGCACGTAACGTCCAAGATGACCGATAAAGAGGTCGTCCACACACAAATATGAGGTAATGCTTCAATGTCGCGCGTTCGGTCAAACGCCACCGTCGATATTGACGTTCACCAGATTCGTTGATAATTCACGGCGCGGCTAATGGAGGGGGTTCACGGGGTGCCGGGTCGACGGCCGGCCTTGCTTGCTGGCTCGTTCCAAATGTATTTCTTAATTGCTAGTGAAATTGATAGCGTACGGTCACGCATTGTCGTACCTAATAATACATCGCGAGGTCCTTAATTGCCAGCGACAATCTATCCATTTAGCGGTCACTCCTACGTGCACTCGGCAATAGGATGAGGTCATAGTTGCAGTTTTCTCGGCGGTCGTCTTCTTGGCTGGGTGCAGCAATTTGGTGCGCAGGCCGCAAATTGGCGCGGTAGACGGCGCGTCGGATGTTGCAATTGTCGTCGCCCGCGTCGACCCACCGGCCAGCCGTCACCCAGACAACCTTATATAAACAACTAGCTGTGCCCCCCGACTTCGTCCGCGTAGTATTTAACGTAACAAAAATTTCGGGAGTATCGGGATAAAAAGTATCCTATATGTTAATCCCGGTTATAAACTATCTGTGTTCCAAATTTCATCCAAATCCGTTCAGTAGTTTTTGCGTGAAGGAGTAACAAACATACATACATACATACATACATACATACATCCACACTCACAAACTTTCACATTTATAATATTAGTAGGATTCGAATCATATTGTCAATCTTAAATAAGTATTAAGCGTCAGTAGTCTGTACTTTATAAGTGCTGATTTTAAAGAATAAAGTAGGTCAAAGCATTCATGGAATTTGCCACGTTTGCCATTGTAATTTGTAGTGTTGAAATATACAAGCAGACCTTAGTCATTTCCCTTTAGCTCACAGCGTGATTGTGAACTTCGTTGATATAAAGAAATTGAAATATTAAGTATAACAATTTCTTCACTGGACGGACACCTATTCTAGGTTCAAGAACTTGGTTTAAAAGCTATGCGTTCTGAGCGCTGTGCCTAAAGTGTCTAGTAGCTACCTAACACTGGATACATATAAGTCATAAAATAATGTTATTTACGAGTATATAGAGAAGCGGCCGTTAATACCTGAGTGCCACAATTACAAATCTGTTTTATTTGCCATTAATTTTCATCTATTCATTCATTCTAAGGACCGAGCAAAATTAATATTAATGATTCTGAGAACACAATCGCTTAACAATAAAATCATTGAGGAGATACAACATGTCGGGGAAATAGGTTTGATATGTTGTCGTTTAGCAAACGGAAAGTCAAGTGGTCAACTAAACCCGTACTGGTCTTTTAACTTATCGCTTCTGCTCTACAAGTGCCGATTGATAGTCTGGCGATATTTATATTTATTTAGTTTAACAATAGGTTATACTGTTTATTCATATAATATCAATTGGTGTGATAAGACCCTAGAATCTACAAAATAGATCTGGATCTACAAAATCACACCGAAACGCATAAGCACCTAAACAATATAATAAATGAAATATAAGGTTTAACCGATATAATTAACTAAGTGCAATATATTGATATGTTTATTATAATATCACTGTTGAGTGGTTAGTTGGCATGCGCGAGCGCAGGCCCGCGACCTCCACCGGACCATAGTGCGCGCATTATTCCTGTGCGTTCACGCTGAATAATTACGCCTACAGTACTATTGTGTAACCTTCGCTGTCATTACTAGATTGAAGGAAATTGACCTTGATTTATTCAAATGATACCGAATGACAACGTTGGGAATAAATAATTATTTTAATGTCAGTGGGTACGAATGTTGAACCAATGCGGTATTGCTTCAATAAATTTCAACAGGTCATGAAATGCGTGGCATTACCCTAGTGAAATTTGACAAGACACGCGTCTATCACGTGTTTAACTTTATTGACATTAGTACCATCATCAATTAATTTCGGGATATGAGTAGAACGTATCAGTCCATATTAGATATATTTTATATAGGGGAATGTTTTTTACCTATTGCATGTCTATCAAAAATCAAAGATATGTACAATAATTGTCCTATTTAAAACCCATTTTCTTATCATATATCATCAAAAACAGAACACGGAAGCCATTTGTATAGATTTGAAAATGTTTTGTACTACTCGCTTTATACGTAATTTCGATGGTTTTCTATTTCCTTGTATTAAATTGATCCCAACACTGAGAATCAGTAAACTTAAAAAAAAAAATTAGACCTTTTGACGTCCCTCTCCTGGGCACGGGCCTCCCCTCAACACGAGGGGGATTTAGGCCATAATCCACCACGCTGGCTCAGTGCGGGTTGGCGGATTTCAGATGTCTTTCGAAAATTGGTTAAATCTTCTAAGACATGCAGGTTTCATCACGATGTTTTCCTTTACCGTAAGCAATTGATAATCATATAGAAATTATAATTCGCACATAGATTACGAAAAATCCAGAGGTTCAAGTCGGGTTTTAAACCCGAGACCTGGTAGCCCGCAAGACGCGTGCTTAACCAATCGGCTATCACTGCTTCACTAAACTTAGGTTAGTACATTTCCAATATCTCTCTAAGAGCAAATCAATTTTGTAATTCGATTGTGCAACATTTAAATCAAATACATAATGTTCCTATTACTATACCAACACCACACACAATAGGCAAATCAAAACTAATAAATCATTAAACCGCAAAAACCTTCGAAGAATTTGTTTTTCTTCGATAAATCAAATTCGAAGGTATTAGTCAGCACGCGGCAATAGATTGGCGATATAAATCACGTTCAGCAATAAAGGAAGCGTCCAAACAGCCAGGAGATTGGCCCTACAGCGGTCGCTGACATGTAAACTCACCTTGAGGCTGCGATACAATTTATGCTAATATAGAAACGATTGGTCGATACGCTTCTAGGCGCGAGTACGAATATTGCTACAGGTCAGTAATTACGGTGTAGAGACGACTAATACGAAGTAGAGTTGTTCTAGACAACCTTTACTACGCCCTGTGGCTACCTACCTGCTTTTGAAGTCATCTTTTATGATTGTCATTTAAAAAAAGCCAGACGAACACAGCTACTGTTTGGCCCCAAATTAAGCAAATAATATCTAAACTAAATATATGTAACTATTGTTAAAGTTATTTATCGTGTAGTAGTGTTTCCATTCCACCGATAGCCTTATTTATTCAGACGTGGGTGTATCTAAATCTGATACTTTAGATTTTAAAGTATTAGATTTATATATTTTTACAGGTTATGCGACTCCGTTTCATGGAATTTGAACATATAGAGTCCATTAGCATATCAGAACGTTTGGCGTGAAAATACAAATAAATAAAACAAGCAAATAGTTGGAATCGGTTTGCATAAAATGGTCGTATAATAAACTTTAGATCGACCTTTTTGGGGGTAAAATAATCTGTAAAAAAAACAAAGAAAAAATCGATAAAAACATTTTGATGATTGTAAAGTTTTGTCCCTTTTATATTCAAGAGCCATTTATAAAATTATAAAGCGGTGATTTGTAATAAAGTGAACAATTTTTTTTTTTATGTGTATAAAAAATAATGTTTTAATTCGGACGCGTTAGAGTTTAATTTTGACCATTCCACGATTCATGAATTGATTTCCTACAATATTTTATGTACCTAAGTAATTATTTTCCAAAACAAACTAAAATTTTATATCAGCTGTACCTATAGTGCAATGTATTTTTTCAACCGCCTTCAATGCTATATATAATATTTTTGATTTGAAAGGATGTTCTTTCAGATTGGTCCCATAAAAAAGTAAATTATAAGGTCCCTTATTATTTCTAACTTTCTAGTGCACCCAGGTTTTTTTGAAGTCGGTTCATTTTTTTTAACTACAATTTAAAAATACGCAAGTTCTCGTATATGAGTTATCTTAAATATCGCCCAATTTTCACTCACAAGTTCATTATCTCTCGTTGGATAAACTTACGTTTGGTACCATTTTATAAAAATTACGTCTTCGAGGAAATGATTTTGAAGTACAAGAACGAGCAAAGTAGTAATGGAAATGATGTTTCGTTTGGAACTTTCTAGCAATGTTCTTGAGCCTAGGCATCACTCACTTCTGGAACTTGTTGCAATAGTCCAAGTTCGCTTCTCTCATTATGCCACTATCCCGCCGCACAGGTTTTGCTACTCGTCCTTCTATAAATAGTAACCCTACAACTTTACAGGAACATCCTATGTGGTCTAAGGAGACACACGAAAACATACCGTATTGCTTTAAAATTAAGGTCGTAGTAGACGAATAGGGACTGTTATTTGCGACATTTCGTCTTCGAATTTGTGAGTAATACGCACAGTGGCCCAGTCGCAAGTGGAAGGAATGAATTCCTTACTGCTTGCACTTTCGATATGACTTGGTTTATTATTCGATTCGTTATTAGTTCTTTGAATGACTTTAACGACACGAGCGTCCAACTAAAATATCATAAACATAATCGTTTTGCTTTTGTATATTCGAGACTTGTTCTTTTTAATGTAATTTTGCATAGCAACACTAAAAGCGAGGTTTTCATCGATATTAAGAATTGAGTATTTATTCCTAATGACAAAAATAAGGTAATGTATCGAATTGCCAACTTTGAAATAAAATATGTGGGCATGCCTTTAAGTGTAAGAAAAAACGAATCAAATCTGTTGGGACGTTTTTGCCAAAGGAAAACACTGAATCAAAGAATTTCAAACGACAAAAAGAAATAAGCAGCTTTTATTCGTACTTTATAAGGTCTCCAATTTTGTTTTTCACTTTTTCGCCTCCGCAACGTTTTGGCTTAGTAATTACCTTCTAACCAAAGTTCTTTGATAAATAATCAACAATTTTAACATTTATAATTAGACATATTTTATAAAAAGGACCTTTATTTCGTGAGGAACATAAAATAAGACGTTTTCCTGTTAATTTGGATTCTCGCACAGTAGTTTTAAGTCGTAATTATCTATATATATATATATATATAACTCAAAGGTGACTCGATGTCTGACTAACTGACTGACTGACATAGTTATCTATCAACGCACAGCCCAAACCACTGGACCGATCGGGCTGAAGTTTGGCATGCAGGTAGAAGTTATGACGTAGGCATCCGCTAAGAAAGGATTTTGATTAATTCTACCCCCAAGGGGATAAAATAGGGGATGAAAGTTTTTATGAAACTGTCAATTTTAAACCGATCGGGCTGAGACTTTGCATGCATAAAGCTACTATGACGTAGACATCCCCCAAGAAATAATCAAAATTCCACGTGGACGAAGTCGCGGGCTCAGCTAGTAAGAAATAAAATGAATATAGAATATATTTCATCGCGTATTATAATACGTTTCATCATAATTGCATAAAACCTCCCGGTGCGAAATTTATGGCATTCAGGGTCCCATATGTTTCTGGGAACCAATTTTGTATAAGGAAAGCATTTCAATTTAAGTTTCGTGTTTGTTAAATCTATTATTAGGTAGCAGGAGGGAGTCTTTATGCTTTATCGGCTGGTATAACATAATTAAGATGATTGGGGTTTCCACGAATTTTTTCGTGGGATAATCATCTATTACCCATGTATAGTGTCAGCATTATGTAGAATAGGTCAAAGAAATAGGGCCCTATATACGAGTACTTTTTTGCAAAATAAATTACAATTTTGATAAGTGAAACGGTTACCTTTAAATCATTCATCAATGGCTAAATGGAGATCTGTAATCAATAATTATAACAAAGGGCAATTGGACGAAGCTTCCCGCCTTCAATTAAGGCTAGAGCGACGCAGTTACTGAATCAATCGTCATAAGAAATTGTATGATTACAAAAACTATCACAAATATATTCGTACAGCATTCAGATCATTATCTCAGTAAATAGTCAGGGATACCAATCGGTTGAAGAGATTTGGAACTTCAATATCACAAAATTTCACCAAAACACATTTCTCAAAAATTGCGTTACGCTAAGGGTTAAGAATAAAGATTCGTAAAAGTTTTGAGAGCAAAGAGTTTTCATCTACGATTGCAAAACTCATTATAACTCGCTTTTGTTTTCGTTAACATCAGTGAAGTTTTAATTAATGTGCTCTTAGGAATATCAAAATTAAATTTCACCCTTATGTAGGAATGTACGCAAATATCGAATACTTAATGCACGTATTAAATCTGAACTAATAATTATTAGGAATCTATGTACCTATAGCTGGGTTCGTAGTCAGTAAAAGCACACAATTTGCACAGATATTTACAATTATTCGATCACGATTATTAGATTGAGTTCTAAAGAGTTAAGTCATAATGTAAAAAAAATCCTTGCAATTCTAGCGGTGCATGTGCTTTGCTTATATCGTGCAGAGATGAATGTAATTCATTTACCAGGATTTACTTTCCCGGATAAAGCACGATGATTATAGTATAAAGTTTTATCTTTTTCATAAACCCATTTTTGATATATTGTTTAAACCAATGGGGTTGCATTAATTTAAGGTGGTAAAAGGGAAAAAAATTGTAAGCGACGGATATACTTCACATATTTTGGTATCCATCTTGTGACTAATAATGACCTGGTTTTCGATGCAATCGTAACTGAGAGATGGCGTCATAGTTAAAGAAATCCGATATAATTCGTTGGCCAACAAAGTGAGCCACCAATATTATAAGAATAGTTATTTTGCTCTCTATTGGCGAACAAAATGAGTTCGTATATTGCCTTCCTTACGCATTAGAATGTCAAATAATTATATTGCCGCGACTCACTACACTGGTAGGGTATTTTAAGTTCATCATTGAAATAAAATATTCCAGTAAGTTCTGTAAAAAGGTGATTCCAATATGTTTCTTATCAGAAGTTTTTGTGCATATACTTACATATTATTTAGAAGTAATTAATTTCTCACAATATCGTATAAAAGCAACACATACATACTTATTGAGAATATATATAATATTGTTATTATTATATTATATTAATACGTCAAATTCTATACTACTTATAATTGAATAATTAATAATTACACCTTCAAAACTCCGCCTCACCTCTTGCCTTCTGGGCCATTGTATTTACACTCAGTTAAATTCTATTGAAATCAACACCTTGATCTAAATAGGCTTCGGGCTTATTGGGTATCGTATTTATAACAGGTACATGCGGTATTTCAGACGGGTGCTAATGCCGGTTGTCACCTTTATTTCGGTTTTCTGGCTTCGAGCCACGCCATTTAGGCATATGTCAATTTGACGACCGCCACGTCTATGTAGCACAACGTAATCGATCCAGATAACATATTATAAACAAACAATTCAAACCAACACGCTATCTACCGCGGCAACGAACCCACAGAACATCAACGCATTTCGTAATATGAAACTGGAACAGAATTCGACGGGGTCATGGTTGTCCGATGTCTCACCGTAAGCGGTCCGTTCCCGTTACGTCGTCGGTGTGGAAGAAAGCTTTAAAAACTGGCTGCGCCCCGTGTCTTGTTTTATTTGTCTATGCGATGTTACGTCAAGCGGGTCGTTAGCCCAGCACGCCGCGTTTTTACATCGAATCAGGTCAAAAATTTGGGTTGAACTCGCCTATAACGGCCGTTTATTCACCTCTCTAGGTCGTGCTTGAAATGTGGACGTCTTACCCACACTAAACAGCATCGATACACATATATATTAGTACGTACTACATCGAATACTAAAACTACGATAGACGTTACTTCCGTTGCAGGTAAGTGGAGTATGTTAATAGCAACAGCGTTAATTAGTTAAGTAATACACTGTAATTGGACTAAAATAATTACGTATGGCGTTACTATAGGTATACAATGTACAAAGGTCTGTATGTCTAGATAAGATATCGTGTCTCTATGAAATGAAATGACCGTGAACTTAACCCTAAAATTGAATCGTAAACATTATCAAATCCATTAACTTTTCAGATAATTGACTAGTGTATCGTGTACCTAAGGTATATGAATTAAAACTTTGCTTTATTGACAATTTCACTGAACGAAATGACTGAAGTTATGAAGCTTGTAATTAATGACCTGAAATCATAATGTTAGTAGAAACTTATCAACAAATACCAATCAAACTATTAAATAAAGCTATGGCTTCGCTTATGTTCGCTTCGGTCTCCCCCTATCCACATAGTTAATGAAATGAGAATACCACCAAATCACCGTCACTAGGTACAGTCTCTAACGAGACGCTGATAGAGCTCAGAACACCAAATGAGTCAGTTGCTATAAAATAGACCAACTAGTTTGAACACTAAATATACATTTGGCAAGTGTACTAGATTAAATTAAGCCAAGTGAATTAGTTATGCACAAAATATGGCCCTTGAAGAAATATTGACTAGTTCATTGGACAAGAACATAAATGTATGTTTTCAGTTGATCGTTTCAAGTATGATTCATTTGTAATTTGTCTGATTGCTTAACACTGGCCCCCCTCAAAGCGAGAGGGTGAAGGTGAGAGTGAGTTTAGACATACATTAGTAGTCTAGCTATTCCGACATAAGTAGGCGATGTTTGCCCGCCTTTCATATCTATATCGCCAGACTGACACACCCACTATATGGTCCCAAACTAAGCAACGATTGTACTGTAGGCACCGCACAACGGACTGGGGACGAGCCCAGTGACCTGGTCTGGGTACCAGGAAAAATTACGAAAAGGCCATTTCCAAAATTTGTCCCGGCGGGAATCAAACCCGCAACCACCATGTGCAGTGAGCCGAGCGGCCCACACTCGACCCACTGCGCCAAGCGGTCGTCTGGATAGATTAAAAAAATACTCTTTTTTTATAATTAGTTTAAAAACATGACATCCACAAATGTTTTCCAACAGATTATCAGGACTTTCTTAATAAACATTGTTGCGGGAAACTATACCATCTCTTCAGTCGCTCGCGATGCTCGCACACTGACCCAATGATGGACGAGTATGGTCTAAAAAGGAAATCCTACTTGCGCGGGCGCAACCGATACGCGAGTCTAGCGTCGCGTTTACAACCACAATAGTAACTATTAAAATATAATGTTATACATTTATGTTCGGAAAGAGAAACTGTAATAGTCATCCGAAGTACTGGCGCTCGTATATGCGTTTCGAAGCCCACATAGTTGTACTCAGTACTACTCAGGAACTGCATTAGAACTGTCTGAGGGTTATCAGCACAGAATATTCAATATTTATTGTGGTAGATAACATTTATTTCCAGGGTTTGCCCAGAAGATTGTATGAGATTCCGCTCGCAGGAAATTGCGGACTATAGTGAGGTGATCTAACAAAATTATGATCTTAACAATGCCAGTGAATACAAACATTAAATAAAGAAATGTAAAGATAACCGTAATTTCGTTTGTTATGTTGTTCTATTTGTACTCATAACATCTAAATTCACTGTTTGACATACCGCAATCAATTTTATTTACTTGTTAAGAAGTATTACAATAGCCATTTATTCTTTGTTTTACCAACTTGTCATGTGCAATTTATTTGTTTTCGAAACGTCATCGACCTTACTACAGCTACGGCCAGTGCCAACTGCCAACTCAAACAAATCTGGCAGAAATATTGAATAATGAAGGACTGGGAAAACAACTGTTGAAAAAAAACAAACAAGTACCTAATAAATCAAACACCCTCGTAATTATGCGGATGTCTTATCCAGATCGAGGAATGTATTTGAATAGAAACGTTAACGCCGAATGTATACAGTTCAATGTTCAAGAACACATGTTGATTATTGAAAGGATATTGAATATTTCGTTTCGATTACGACGCGACGTTAGCTTCCCGATAGGTATTCATATCAGCGTTGCAATTTGTTTGACGTGTGCGCATGTGTTGGTGGCGCGTGGGCTGCGCAGGCGCCGAACAGGGATGTCTGGCTCGTTAGAAGAGGCTCCTATGACCTCAGCAGGTGCTGGTTGTAATGTCCGTTCAAAAAAGCTACGTTTGCTGCTACCTGCGCCAATCATGATAAATCATAGCTACAAATAAATTACGTAGGTAACAGGCTTCTAATACAAAACTAGACACTCTTCAATTAATGTTTCTAGAATGAAGATAGTATCAGTTTAGTAGCTGAGAAAAAAACAATGTTTACAGATTTGTTATCATTGTCAGAGCTGTGCAAATAAGGCGAATAATAATAGAATAATTTCATAATATGATGCTAAGAATGATGAGAAATGTTGTTGATTAAACTCAAATATCTTAAATATAGAAACCTTTAACCTTTGGTTAAATCATTCGCTGTGTCAACCAACGCAAATCATTAATTTTTAATTTGTCTTTATATACAAAAAAATGTATGAATTTATGCTACAAATTGGATAAGAATCCCCAATCAAGTTGCACCTACACAAATATTTAATTGAAACAATAATGTGCACCATAATAAGCCAGTTTGGCATCAAATGTTATGACTCATTGCCATAAAAGGTGTTTAATGAGTGCATTTATGATAACGCTTGAATTTTTCGCCATCCTCTGGCGGTCATTGACGCAACATCAGAATGTTCCGAATCGAACAGGGTCTTCCAATACTCGTACCTTTTGCAACGCAGAGGTCGAGCTTCCAGAAGTTTCTTTACAAAGGGTACCGACTTCCTTCAGCGAGATCCGCGCGGGACAATCGCAAGGAAACTCGTTATAGTCACGGTTTTTCGACTTCCACGGGTAAATGGCTTGTTTGTACGCAGTTACGACTGTTTGTTACCGCGTTCACATCCGTACGAAACGCGAAAATATTTCTTTGACGCCCGGCTGAAATATACAAACGTTTATGTCGCATTGTCCGATTCTAGATGTGTGCGAGCCAATCAGAAGCCTTTTGTAGCGTCGGCGCAGGCCGTCACAAAAGACAAAGTTCTATAAACCATCGGCGAAGTACACATTTGTGCGATCAAAAGTTGTTTGTTACGCTTTCGACCACACATGCTACAATGTTTTTGTAGCCTTTTTAGACGGCAATGTGGATAATAAACGTAAACTTCATCCGCTGTATCGTGTTTAAGATATAAACCAATATAAAACCAATTAAATCTGATAAATTTAGAAACTTGGAAACTGCATAAAGGTTTCTGTGCCTTCAAAGAGTGTTTAAAAATAGCGGCGTGCATCTGAGGAACTTTTCTTTTTGTGTTGGAACGCACTGTGCTGTAATTTGTTATTAATATTTTTTTGCATCTGACTTGTCATGCTTGTAAGAAAATGTATCTCAGCAGCTCCATCTGTCTCGGTACGCGCTAATCAGATGCCTTGGAATTTCACGCATTGCGCCCGCGCACCCCGTCACTCAAATAAGTTTTACGTATATTAAGTATCAACTTCTTTTTTAATCCTTGCCGCTTATTGGAGTGTATTTTTAACTCTGAGGATAAACGTCAAACGTCATTGTTTGCTTCTTCTTGCAGTACGAAATATGATTGATCATGTTTCCGATATGTAAATACTGTGACCACTCATATAATTTACAAAATAAAATTACAGTCTCTCACTTTTTTTTTTGTGGTAAAATAAATTTGGTGAATAGCTAATTTAGTTGTTAAGAATGATCAGTCTGCCAAAACAATGGATATAAATAAAATTAAAAGTAACACAATATTTTCAAAGTAATTTGGACGTTTTATACTTGAGTTTTCCCCCTTGAGTGTTTCTGGCAACGGTCCGGGCGCCGGCGGAAGTCAAGATTGGCATCCCGGGCGACCACCTCTCTCAAACAAACCCATCCTTGTCTGACCATTTTGAGAACGTTAACTACCACTGACAGACAGTTGTTTTATCTGTATAGCTTTATTTATATTATGCATGGGGATAATTGCTATTTTATGCGCACATGAACAAGTTGGTCTGATCATGGGACCATTACTATTCAATTCATGGTACAAATATAAATCAATTCTTACATCCTTTATTGCAGGAGACGTGTTAATATTTTCTTTTCTATTGTTTCATCTAAAGTTATGATTTCTAGATAGTTTATTGGCTCTGTTTTGTCTATTGATTATAAATTTAATGAGATACCATTTTGCGGACTATTTACTGGAATCTCACTGAACTATTTTGGATTTCACTTAAAAACGACATGTTACTAACATGTTAAAATAATAAATAATTTGCACTCTTAATGTTCCACTATTTGGCACGGGCCTTCCCTCAATACGTGAAGAATTCAAGCCAAAATCCACTACACTGGCCCAGTGCCGGCAACAAAGAAAAAAAATAAAAATTAAAGAAACCTATAAGCGCAAGGGTCTATTCAGATGAACTGCACCTGGACTGCAAGCCCACTGCAAACTTGCAGTTTGGATTCAGGATTTCAAGGCGACTGCAAGCGGACTATCAGTCCGCTTACAGTTGGCGTGCAGTCTGTTGCCAGTTGCTTTGCAGTTTTGATACAGTTTAGTTTATAAACTGCATCGTTACCGCATCCAAACTGAAATTTTGCAATCGGGTTGCAGTCCGAATACAGTCCATCCGAATCAACCCTGTTCCTGACCCTGAATTCCTGTTCAAATATGAGAACAAATTTATTTCTGCTGAAAGTTGATGTGCCGTGACGGCTCGAGGCACTGATGAGACGCGCTCCTGTTTTTGTACATCATTCATTTTTTCAATGTCACTTTTAATTGCTTCGAATTCACAGTAGACATTTAATAAATGGCCATGTTTATCTACACATTCTTTTTTCATTACTTTTTTTGCTTCCAAATCTCTGTGTATTTGGATCGTAATAGAGTAAGCTTGCGTTGGCGTGTTTGATGTTTTAGCTACGTCCGATTCGTTATAATCCATTGAAGTGATATCATTCAATATTTTATGACAGATTTTTCGTAATCAACGTAGCGTGACGGCGACGTACGTGTTCTGCCAACCTTGAGCCGGTCTCGCACTAGAGTCGAGTAGCGACTACTCTACTAGTATTTCACTGCAGTGACGCCCTCACTACGCCCGCTATTATTAAACGAGTTCATTGGAACATCTATTTGCGCAATTTGTAGCATCGCAGCAAGCATTTCGATGACCTTACTGTGACTGCATGGGCTGCATAATGCAGTGATATATTCGCTGTAAGTACGTAAGTTACAACACACGTAGATTCTAGAGAAGATACTAAATTGAAACAGATTTCACTAAATAGATCATTGATATCTACCTTGAACACCTTATTATTCAATCACTCTACAAACTCTTTTTTTTCTTTTGTAAGTTGGCTTATACAAACACTGTTGTGCATCTACTTTCGATGGCTTTGCAGGCTTGTTTTCAAATTTTCTAGCTTCATTTCGAACGCGTTCATTTAAACCTACTACTACAAGCGTATTCGTTCGAAATTTTACTGGGTACCAACGGAGGCGCCTCAAGGGAGTGTGCGTGGCGCATGCGCTCTCGGCGTTTCTACACGCGCTTTCCATTCACTGCGCAACCAATGCGTCCAGTGAGACACAGCAATGCTTTTATTCAGGTAAATATTCAGCTCGTCGGACTGGCTCGTGTCTTCGCCGGCTCGATGAGATTTTAAAGTCAAATTCGGTATAAAAGTTTAAAATATCGGCGGATCTGGTCGTCCGGCTCGCCGTTGAGTGTCGGTGTATCGCGGCCGTGTCGACGCGTCGGTGTGTCGGCGCGGCGCGAGTGTGCGCGGTGCGCTTGTGGTGGTGGCCGCGGCTCGTCGCGGCGCGCCCCGTCAGTCGGCGGCGGCGAGTCACGCGCGTCGTCTCGTACAGCTCTCTCTGAATTGTCGCTGCACTTCACGCAGCACACCTGCCACCTTTCAGGCTTCGGCTCTCACGGTCTCGAGCGTGGATGTCGCGCCGTCCTCGCGCGTTGCAGTTTCAATCTTCGGTAGTTTCACTGACAGTTGTCGCCGAATCCACTGGAGCGGTAGCCGCGGAACTATCGGACCGCGTTTGTGTTGTGCGTGCTGTGACTCCGGCGTGCCGGTAGGCCGCCGCGTGCTGTGACAGTGAAATCGTGAGTCTCACCGTTCCGTGCGGATGTGCAGTGATGGATGAGTAGACAGAGTATAGTGTGCGCGTGTACCACCGTGCCGAGTCGTCCGTGTTTTTGGTCGGGTGCGAGAGCGGGTCGTCAAAATTGAGCCCAAACTGTATTTACGAGGTGGGTATCGAGGCCTGCGCGCCGTGGTCGTTGCGGTGAGAGCCGCGACTCCGGCGGGGCCGTTGAATATTTATAGCGTGCAAGTTGGAAAGTTGTCGGCGATGCCGCGACTGCGGTCGGGTCAGGACGCGGTCTGCCAGCGCCCTACAGCTGATTTGTTTTGTCACGAAGGCATACCTCGTCTCAATTGAGCTCGTTGTGGTCATTTGTTTGATTATATTTTGCCGGCCGTGATTGGCTAATTACGTGCAATGCACTCTGCTTTGCTCGATCGTGCCGCGTTAAATAGCGCCAGCGGTGAACACGACACTTCACAGGAAACGCATGTTAGGTTTAAGCTTCTGTTTAGCATGGCAATGACAAAAATATTATAATTCGCAACAGGATGCTTTATTTTTGTTTGTGTGAAGTTTTATAACTTATCGCAGTCAGCGAACATTTGTCAAGTTATCTTATTACCCTGGGTATTAAAATAATGGGATATTATGTTACAAAATACCTACTGTTTGTTTATTAGATTTTAAATCATACGAAAATACCTACATGTAACGCATTACAACACACGAATTTTCATTGACCTTCTGCAACCATTTGATCTACATTTGACCTGACAGACACTGAGAGTTAATTTAATGCAGGCTTTAGGTTCAACCTAATGCCGTAGAGTAAAAGGAAAGGTAGAGTAAAGAGATCCATTACTAGGATAAAACTACGTTCAGAACGATGATAGAGCGACATCTCATACCGAAGTTAGCAGAGAAATGACCACCGCAGCAAACAATACAATTATTAATTAAGATGTATGAGGCCTTTGCCAAGTCAGGCCAGACATAGTTGCCGATGCGAACATTATTTTAATGATTAATAGAATCAACAACTTTGTACGCAGCTCAGTCTGGATGAAGGCTATCATTATCATAATACTAAACTTAGGTCAACAACTTGCACGTCGAACAGCTTAAAGCAGCCATTGCAAATTTAATTAGTGATAGCCATACCCAATGCATTAGAATTACACTAATGCCTTCATTGGATAAACGGATAGCTTCACAAACAACGGTCAGCAATAAATAGGCTATGATATTGACTTTCCAGTTTTTTTGAATAGTTTCGGCAATTCATGTAGGTAGTGCAATTCTATTTTTGTGAGACTCTAAATTCCTTTAGATTCAAAGCTAGATTTTCAACGTAGGTCACTTTCTTTGGATGGAAGCATTGTTTTTTTCTACTCCTTTTACATCTTCAGTTAAGACGATACAGATTCCTCGTGTTTGTAAAATTACTTATCGTCACATTATCTTCTTATTTAAAACTTATTCAACATAATAAGTAAAAACGAAAAATATAATTGTTGCATTTATCACGAATCTTATAAGACAATCGATATAGGTAGGTGTTAGAAATTATCGGAATGAGATAGAGTTCAAGAAATAACAAATTGTTGGTTAAGTATCTGTATTTACAAAACAGACAGAAGTTGTTGATGTTGAAGAAGGTCTACAGCAAAATGGTAGAAAACGATACCTAAATACGAAGACAAGAAAGAAAAAAATTTTTAGAAAAAATAATTACCGGCTTCAAAAAACCCTGGGTGCACTAATAAATTAGAAATAACTAGAGACCATATAATTGATTTCATTTGGAGTCGGTGCCGATTCAAGTAAGCAGGGGTAGGTTGAAGTAGTCCTAACGTAGTGTAAAGATAGTGATAGTCCACAATTGACGGACTAAGCGGTGAACATAAAAAAAAAATATACAGACGAACAAAGAACCTCTTCCTTTTTTGAAAGTCGATGAAAAATACAATTATTAAACGCCTTTACATCTTTATCACCAGAGGTATCAACTATCAATCATGTAGAAAGTGTGCTCAACATTGGCCGTAGTTCAGACTTCAGAGAGCAGATAGAAATGTGCCAATCTGAGAAGCGGGACAAGGCCGCGCCCTCGATTCCCGCGCGGGAAAACTGTTCTTCGTGTAATAACTTACAATTGTGAATACACGTCTGTAAGGTAGCACAATGTGCTTTGTAATGAACATTTTGTAGAGATTACAAAAGTTGCTGTGTTGAGGTTACTATGTAGAGGTGTGGTGGGTGGATTGCGTTAATAACGTTAGTGCAAGTGATGAACTGATTGAAACATAGTGTTTATAATAAGATTCTGCATTGTAGAGTTGATCATACCGAACCAACCGAAAATATAGAGTATCTGCAAAGTGAATTTTTGTACCTATCAATATAACCACAGCGACCACTTGATACTTATATAGGTACTAGCTGTGCCCACGGACTTCGTACGCGTAGTATTTAACGTAACAAAAATTTCGGGATTATCGGGATACAAAGTATCCTATATGTTAATCCCGGTTATAAACTATCTGTGTTCCAAATTTCATCCAAATCCGTTCAGTAGTTTTTGCGTGAAGGAGTAACAAACATACATACATACATACATACATCCACACTCACAAACTTTCACATTTATAATATTAGTAGGATTACATTGGAAATACAAATATCTATTGGATCAGTGAATAAACGCGTCTCTACATCCACATACATACTCGTATTTATAATATTTATTTTCTATTTTATTTACAATTTCGTCTGCTAGTTACTAATTAAATAGGTACAATTTTATAGCAACAAAATAAAAACCGTATCTAAATGATTGCGATCTGATTGCCACTGACTTGACCTTGTACACAAAAGTTCATTGCGATGCTGAATTGAATCGCGACCTTTATATTCCGTAGCGAGAACTAGCGTCTTCAAACAGAAGCTAGACGCTTCATTTGCATTTATTAATATTTTTAATTATGCACTAAGTAGGTATATAATAATGCAGCTATAAATTATGCTTAGCGTTTCCTGTTGTAATATAATTATGTATGTATTCAATTAATAAAGATTTAACGTAAATAATATAATATACTAGTATATAAAATTTATTTCCTTTCAAAAATTCAATCGACCACAAATTCTCCACGGTGTCGTCTTATAGATACCTCTCCCCCACTGAAATCTCAAGTACATTGCACTGACACTCATTATCACTTGGAGCGTCACGGCCGTCACTCGCTTGTGTCAACAGAGACGCGATTGCAGGTGCCTGAGCGAGGTCGTTCACCCCGCACGCCACCGATATTCGGATACACTATACACCCATACCCATAGCCATGGCCCGGAGATAACGGGCCCGGCGGCAGACGGACCACGGACACGTGTCGCGCGCTCCCCGACCGAAAAAAGGGAATTCGAGGCGCCCCGCGGCGTATTTACCTCGTAGCATACGCCTGCTACAGCCACGGATTGAGGCATTTCGGTTTGACGCTCGAATTGACAGATTTATCGCTCGAGAAATAAGCGAGAGAAAAATTGTTTGTATTTTTATTTATTTTTTGTTTAATTCGCGTCTGATGTGCTAATTTTTAGCATAATTTTATATTAGTAGTCGTTAATAAAATTACAATATTCAACGAATAACCTTGCTTTTTCGTCGTTACAAGTTTCTTATTAATTTGCACTACTATCTACCGTGTTGGAGGAGTAACTTCTATTGATTGTTTTGCTGCAGCTATCCTAAGATTGCTCTCCTCATCTGAAGCACAAGGCATATAACATTTTGTCGATTAAACGATTTTCATATTCGATATTTATTTCTAATCTAAAATTAACTTCAAATGTTAGCCGTATTAATGCTTACTTCCTGAAGCAGGGGCCCGGGCCCTCCTTCTATTCAAAATCGGTAGCTTAAATATGCAAAAGAGCCTGCACTCAGGGGCAGTCGGAACGAAACACATGCAGGGTATATCATCGTTCGGTATCGCACGCGTCGGGAACGGGGGACACCGAATTTGGCACAGAGAGCCGTTTATTTCTGTGCTTGAATTGGGGCGGGCACGTTAAAACATCGGGGTTTCCGAGTCGTGGGCTGATGGAAACAAATAGTTACACACACCTGAGTGGGCGTGCAGCCTGTAATCGATATTAGACCTTATCGCGTGGGAGTAAAGTAGAGTGACAATTCGACATCGCGACGCCGACTCTCGACTTATATTAATGGTTGAAATCTCAAGACATTGTTGAGGCGTACAGATGGATTAGACATACTTACTGAGTTTGTACTTCGTTGAAGGATAAAGACTTGGTTTGATTGGATTACCTATATACTTTAATATTTCATTAGCACTAAATGGAGGTCTCCGTTGTACACTATGGTATTTTTTATATCTAAATCTTTAAAAATATTGCTCACTTCACTATTGATAGTAGTTATTGCACGCATATCCACCAAAACATCATGGCGTGAGGGTTTGCTACTAAACATTCCTCATGAACTAGAACAGAAAATTTTACTTGTACTATATCTTGATCGTTATCTGCAAATTATGCAACTACTCTTACTTTTACGATTTTGTTTTCATTAAACAGATATCTAATTACAATAGTTTGTTAAATACAAGGCACGTCCTCATTCAGTTTTGTTCGCTGTCGCTGACGCAGCCATCCTCGAATTAGGCCAAGCCTCTGTTTAAACAGCATAACTCGACCCCTCCCTACTATAATAAACAACAATTTAGGGGAAGTTTCTACGAATACCGGAGCTCTTTACAAGTTGGCCGATGATACACGAGGCACATTTTTGATTCATCAATCGCATTTTTATTCATAGCCAATGTTTCTATGACTGCTAATTACTGAAATATTCGTTAACGTGTTTAATGATGCTTGATGTAATCAATCACGATCAGTTCATCTGTTAACCTGAATACTAATTAAACTAATTATCCAGTACGAAGTGTGCTAAATAGTAATTGGAGATGAGTTGAATGTAAATTGTTATATAAATAAATTAAAGCAATACATCAGACATTTACAAACAGTAACTCTTAGTGTTTTGACTTTAAATGCAAAGGTGCAACATTTCGCTTTGCAGGCGATCTTTGTCTATGACTAGGCGATGTGTATCATAGATAAACAAAATGAATGACTAAGCAGTGTAAAGTTGTTCTTTATTTATTTTTTTGGCTATCGTTCCCACTAAACCGCTCGGACACAACGCAAAAAGTCGCCAATGTCGCATACATTCCTTAAATTTAAAACCAAATAAGTGTGCGCAAATAATTCGACAGTACCTACGCTTATTTTGCCAATTGCAAACAAACGAACGAACCCGTCAGCTAGTTACACCGCCAACTGTATTCAGTCAATATTTATATGTCAGCATTGCTACATCTATTTACCATCTTAGGAAGCATGCTTATTATGTCACTTGCGTCATGCGACAGCAGTTACGCAAAGTGTGGGGTTGAACGAGCTTCGTTAGAATGATAATGGAATGACTAGCATCTAGGCAACACTTAACACAATCACGGCGTACTCGGAATCCATCAGATGGTATAGGGTCATTCCGTAGTTTCGCACCAAAAGCAATTCCAGGCTAATTTACCCATGAAAAAAATACTTAATTTAAAATATTATTTGCGTAATAGGTTAAAACCAAATAATTCTATAAGGAGTATTTCTAATATTACAGCTTAATTGGTTAATTTTCAAAATAAATAAATAAAACTGCCTGAAAAATCATTCCTCTCTGCGTCCAGCGGGGTACCACGGTTGGTTTTTTAATGTTAATTTCTTTAAACTTAAATTGCTGGCTGTAATTAATACGTAATATTAAAGCCTATATCATCAGGTATTGATTGCGGATTTTCAATAATTTTTTAACACAATTATAATTACAGAAAAAAATATTTTTCTTTTTGTCACGATAAAAACTTCATTACCATCCGTACTCAGAAATTCGATAATTTTAAATAAAATTTATACGTGCCCGACTATAGTTCAGGTCACAATCTGTTTATACTTATTAGCTTGGCATGGCAACGGGGAGAGGTGGATGTTATATCAATCCCTGTTAAAATTATTTACGATCTTCGGATTGTTTTTAGTGTTTCGTCCATAAATCGTCTCATTGCATTCCTTCGATTTTACAAGCTACTGTAATAAATAAAAAATATTTTTATCAAAAAATGTTTCCCTTTTTAATTTACTTAGAAAGTGTTTTCTTAAATATTTGCTAATATGTGCGATTATGTAGTTATCAAGGAAAAAGTTAAATTTTCTCATTCATCGCTCCTTCATTACCATCCTTCCCATCCATTTTTTTACGGGAAGGTAATGAACTGTTTTGGAGAGAAATGAATTTTTATTTCATTTAAAACGATTTCGTTATAGTCTATATAATATTTTAAAATGTATAATTAATATTTTAATGAATTTGCATATATTTTTATCAGTAGGTATTCAAATGGCGAAAAGACGTAACATTTTCGTAACAAATGAAGAAACATTGGTAAAAGATTGGCTACGTAAAATAAGCTCATATAAAAATAATCTGGATTATAATATGCTCTAGAAAACGATGAATAAAGAAAAATATACTTATCTGGAAACGAGAAGATGTGTAGAATTAAATAAATTATGCCTACAGTGAAAACGAAGAAGACGTAGTCAAAATTACTCTTAAACTACTTAAAATGGAAGGGAGAACAAAAATAGAGAACATCTTAATGGAAAACTCGCCTACGTGAAAAACCTGTAAATCTAGAGCATTGTAAACCAGATCCCTTTATGCTTGCTTAAACAGGTCGAGATCCAAGCAATCAAATGTATGTATACGATTACCTTAGTCCAATGTAATAACAATAAAAAAGTTAACGGAGTATTGAAGATATACGAGCATAAAATAAAATAAAATAAAAAGTAAAAATCTGCTGCTGTTTAGCGTAACTATTTCGTTATGGGACTAGTCCCACAACACACTCCCCACTAGTCATAGTCTAGCTAGAATCAGCAATGGTGTCAAATGACGTCGAGGTTCGGGCCCTCGACGAGTCCAGGGGGAAAATAAAATTGTCTTAGAACCTGCACCAATTGTATTAAAGGAAATAACTTTAAATTTAAAAAAACCCCCAAAGCAACGACTTTTTAAATTAAAAAAGAGCAGATAATTTTAAAACAGCTGAATCGATCTTCATGAAACATAGCTAAGAACACTCAATCAGAATAACTTTCTAACAAAAAAAAACAAATAAAAATCGGTTCATCCGCTTGGGCGCTACGATGCCACAGACAGACACACAGAGACGCATGTTAAACTTAGAGGACCCCTCTTTTTTCGCTGGGGTTAAAATATGAGGAATTGAAAGCAAATATCAATTTCACATATGGACAGAAATAACTTTATGGGCTGATTGCCACAGAAGCGAGACTGTAACAGTTGATTGATGACCGAAAACCAGTTGTAATTGGACCTGAGCTGATTATACTTGATCCAATAATAGTGTTTCCACAAGGTCTGTGTAATAAATAATAATTAATAAATAAATAATGCGACCTAATTTAAATATGGCACAATTACCCTTTATATTTAATTTTCATAGCCTTATAATAGTATTTTTTTTTATAATCCGCCTTCCAGTCTTATCAAAATAAAAATCTGATCAATAAATAAATAAAATAAATGATTAATTATAATTCCTAGCTATTTCATAACTTGTTTGGTGTATTAATCCCGTCCTAAATCATTACAATCCATTACACTTTTCATCACCATCCATACGTAAAATACGTAAAATTTCAAGTGCAAATATCTCAGTAATTAAATAACTTACAAAAGTGCCTCCCAGTTTTTATGACTCAGGTGACGCATTAAATTCTATTATGAGCAAAAAAAACATGAAAACTACAATTTTTTTTTATTCCGCGGAACGGTTCGAATTTGCGCGAAACGGCGGAACGACCCTATAGTTAAATAACAACCGGGAAGCTTGATTACCCGACTGATTCGATGCACCCAGACGAGGAAATTGTGATTGATTTGACGTGAAAATTGTTGGCCTTTCGGTCATTTATTGCACTGAATTTGTTGCATATTCCTTCGTACATATGAACTCTTTGAAAGGCCGCCAAATCAGTGCCTTTAAGTTATTATGAAAAGCTACTCTAATCAAGATTAGTTTAACTCGCGTGTCAGCTGTTGATAGATATGTCTACATACAAAAATAACAAAGTATTCTACTAGAAGAGATGTTGACAGAAAATTATCATAATTATTTTCCTAGCACAAACCAAATCCGGTTTTTTTGCTGGCTCGCTGACTACCCGTGGAACAGAATGTGTTTATGTCTAAAATATGATAATTTGATTACCCACCGAGAGTAATGATACAAAATGAAGATCATACCGTGTGATTACAGGCAATTTTGAATTACCAAACAATTGGCTTGGAGCGGATGAAAAAATATTTATGGCTTACTCTCTGAACGTTTTATAATTGCGCTGTATAAATACCGAGTGAGACAGACGGAGGGGTTTCACCGTGCAGCATGTATCGGGCATCGGAAATATCTGTGCGTCGAACGTGGAACACACTTTCAAATCCCGGAGTGGTGTCCGTCCGTGCATTCCACACCTGGCTCACCCACAGCACCGGACCGGTCCTCGAGGCTCGAGCATTGTACGAACCGTCACACGCGGCCGGATTACGTAGTCTGCAGACTGGTACACGTGTACAACCGGCCGGTGGTATTTCGCCGTGGTGGGGTTATAAGAAGCGAGGCGCGGTCTCAAGGTGAATCGCCCGGTCAACACACGCTCGATACCAACGAATGCCTAGACCAAACACAGCCGCGTGACCTAACTATAAATAATACTAATGGGTAGGTACCTACTCCAAATTTTGGTGGTGACCCGCGGCCTCATTGTTTAGGTTATCAAACAATGGGATAAGGTCAATCAGTTCTTGGGTAGCAAATGTCAAATTTCGGTCGCCTCCTCACGTTGTGGCATTTGTCAAAATCCACTTTAGGCCCGTATTATAAATCGATATCAATTCTGAGAGCGATCTTGCAAATGTCATTCTTATGTCATACCTACAAAATGACACGTCAAAGGCGTACACAAGACCGTTCTCAGATTTGAGATCGATTTATTAATACAGACCTGAACGATGCCCTTAGCATTAGGGTGCCCGACCACTTGAGTTAGGTGGACTGGCTAGGCATCATTTTAATGAGCTGTTGTAAATGAAGGGATCGGCCAGCACGCCCGGCTCAAGTGAATAGACAGACACCCTTAGGATTTTTTCGGATGTCACTAAGAGCAAATAATTTTGCCCTGAAACGAGCCGCGCAACGTCCAGCAAACCTACAAAGCAATTTTTCGTCATTATATGTGTATCTACGAATGACCATAATCACTTTGGTTACAGCCTTGGGAATGAGAGATAGTCACTCGGTTCACTCTATAATATAGGTATATACCTACTCTATATTATGTACAAACATAGCATAAATCTAACTTTTTTGATATCTCTACTTTAAATTGAACGGTTTTTTTATAGCTGAAATGGTTATATAATTGCTTTTTGAGGCGCGCATGTGTATTTAAATAGCATGTTTACGTTGTTAAAATATGTGTTTTAATAAATTTAATTATAATATAAAGTTAACTGGACCCTCTACGGTGGGGTTAAAGTTCTCATTAAATATCTGTGTAGTTTTTACTGATCGCCTGCCAGGAATTATCTGATTGTGCGCCGCGGCCCGATTCATAATAAAAAAAGCCTTGAAAAACAAGTGGTTCCAGCGTGGGTTTTGAAATCTGCACGCTCGTAAGAATTATTTAGTCGTTTGTGTTAAAACAGTAATGGCTTATACGGATTGATTTTAACGATTCTATGCTACCGGTCGCGATTAACAGGACACTGCGTTTTTTTGCGAGCGTCTAAGCGACTTCCAACAAAAGTAATTTTCAATGATTTCAAGCGACCCCTTGTTAAGACCACGTGTGATTTCATGCTGCTAAATGACGAAGTGTCGTGCTCGTGTGTTCATGAGTAACGCGCTGGCGCAATCTATTTCGGCCGGTTTAAATCTAACCCTAGAAATCGATGTCAATGGAGCGTACACAATGGGGCCGAGCACGGCCGTTGACCGAAATAAAAAATAAACACGGTAGAGCCAAGGAATTAGAATCTTGATTGTGATTCACAGCTCTTTGATATAATGTACGATTGTTCAGCTTGCTTAGGTGCGTTTTTAACTCGGATCATGTTTGAAAACTGAATTATGTTGAATAATTACTAAGGCTCATTGTATTCTTAATTATTGGGTAGCTACCATTAACGAAATTAATTCGTATATATTGTTTAAGATTTTCATGTATCCATTACGGGTTTTTTTCGTAATTTAACGCTTAGTTTATTTCGTTAAAAGGACGGTTAATTATTTTTTCTGTGCATCGGTCGTAGAGATAATAGCTATGAGTAAGCACCGCGATTAAAATCAGTTTTTATTCAACACATTTGACATTTCAAATTAAATATTGCAAAGAGCTGGTTATTTGTTGATACATTTATAATCAGATTATGTCGTAATCGTTCAACTTTTGTTTTTAAAATTTTTAAAGCTAATTATTTAGAAGATGTTGATTCTGTTGATTCCGCAGAGATAAATAAATCTATGTCTATTTTTGGCCATACTCCTTTTCTTTCCGTCTGGCATCAGATCAGGAAGTGCCTGGAGGAGAAGATTGTCAATAGCTGAGCAAAAAATCACCCAAGCCTATAAACGTATTCGACCATCGAACCGGCAAGTATTCAAATGGCCAAAATGATACCAGAATTGCTCAGTTCTGCTCTTCTAATGTACTTATCTAAATATCTATGGTTAAAATCTTATTATGATGATGATATAAAAAATAATAAGTAGGTAAGGCAGTTGCCTAATAACGTTGTAAATAAACTTCCGGTCATCGCGATAATTAAGAGAATTAATGTATAAATTAATGTTGAAATTTGTATGCACCACTATTTTCTAATTAGATTAACTCCAATTCACTTTTAAATTTATAATAATCAAATATCGTACAGTTATTCAAAAATAACGATTAAATAGTTATGTTTGCAAATAGTAACAGCACGTACTAAATCACAGTTATTTATCTATTATGTAGAGACGACACATATTCTATTCAGGTCAATCTTTATGACTCTAGTACTCTATAGAATTACAAACATGTTTATCCATAGCTTGAACCATAGTAAGGTACACACTTCGGCACCTACATGCAAGTGTGTCGGTGCCTAGGTGCAAAAATACGGCGTAGAGTCTCGGCAAACTATTGATCGGCCGAGCGCGACCGACTTGCATGCAACTACGATTAACTAACTACGTTGTACCGACACGATGCAGTTTATTAGTCAGAAAAGCTAGTTATTTTATGGAAAATATAGTTTGACAGAGCAGAAGCTCAATGAATTTTCGGGCTTATTAAACTGTCCACACTAAAGTTTTCTTAAAATGTTCCGTACTCATTTATATACCTTTTTGAAAACGATACTCTACCAAAGTAGATTTCGGTTTTGATTAATATAGATAGAGATTTCATTAGGTGTAATATTAATATCGGTTGAGTACTTATTTCGAAGATGAAGGTACTAAATATTTGAAGGAAATGCTGAATATTAATTTCCCAAACCTAGCCAATTCTGTGCTCTACTAAATAATGTTTGTATGGTAGTAAATAAGCGAACAGACATTTATCATTGTACCTATCTAATATGCATGGCACACCAACCGTGTCGACCGCAGCCCTTGCCTTTGATCTAGGTACCTTATCATGTTGCGTGACGCAGATATAATATGCTACGCCGTAGACATCGTTACGGCGGAAATAGTTTTTACTTTTTGCATTCATAATAAGTGCAAAAAGCAACAATTCTCGTGGGAAACATCGCAGATTGTGAGGTTTATAATCAAGCTTTCGGACATTGTACCTAAATAACCTGCAATAACAGATATGGTGTAGATATATTATCATTGGCCGAGTTCAATATATACACTTTAAGTTATTAACGTTTCAGAACTTTGAATTAAATTTAATGTCAGACAATCTTAATTTAAAAAAGTACTTAAAATAAATGTCTGGAATCAAGTTTGACATTATAAATAGGCGCCACGTGTAAGCAGGAAATTGTGCGAGTAGGAGTAGGAAGTGGGCTATTGATCAGCCGGGGGTGGGTCCGGGGGGAGGGGGAGTGATGCGCGGGTTGCCGCGGGGCGGGCGGGGTGCTTGGAGCAAAGGCGCGACCAGTCGCCGTTTGGGCGGGCGGTGCGTGCTGCCGGCGTGCGTTCCCCGAGTTCAAGGGCAAGGTTTTCGCCCATTCAGCTCGGAACACGTGCCCAAAGTAAATATAGTACTCGTACCGTTACGCCATCGCTGCCGTAATACGCCGTCAAACGCGTCTATACGCTCTGTCCTTTCCGAATTTGTTTAAGTTGCACGCATGTTGCGAGTCTTCTAGCGTATTGCTTAACTTTGCATAACGTTATGTTATAGAATAGTTGTAAGATGTATTGATAATGACTTTAAGTCAACTTATATTTATATAATCTATAAATTACTAATTGTTATTTATTAAAATTTTGGAGAGTCGACGGATCAGTATACCAATCAAAACTCGTCAACAATGTTTAGTCAGAGCAGGTTTTCCTATAAGTTAATATTTCGCGAACCTATAGATAACATTATCGTCTATTATTCAACATCGGGTTTTCTAGAAGAGCCGTGAATGATAAAGATATTCGTTGCCTAGTCAAGTATGTGTAGAGTCGCGTCTACATAAAATAGAGCAAAGGAATAATTTTTGAATTTTGATTGAAATCTCTGCTTTGATATTTGAGTCAAGTACAAAGTTTTCTTTGACTCAATGTAATTATAGAACTAGAGATAATTTAAGAATAATTCGAAACTTAGGCACTGAAATTGTGCTTATGCGTTTTATAAGAATCAACCTATAATATGTACCTTATTGCAATGCAGTAGAGATTATAATATACTGAATATTAATGGTGCTAGAGTTTCCTAATAAAGAAATAACAAAGAACATACCCATGTAACTTTACTTGCCTACTCGCCCTTAGTAATTTAACTTTTTCAAACTGGCTTAAGTAGAGTTTTTCCAGGTAACGTACTATTATAGAATTTGTATAGTATTACCTATAACTAGTAATGTAATTTAATATTGCGATGAAAATATGTTGTTACTCAAATTGAATTGAAAATATCTATATTACCGAAAGCTATCTTTCACTTTACCTAATACCGTTGTAACAGTTGCCAGAGATATAAACATTCGACTTCATGTGCATAAATGCCTATTTATCTAACCCCGCACCAACATTGTGGCCGTCTAAGTATATTAATGTGAAAATAAAGTCTTAGAAACAAGATTATTGCACAAAACTAAAGGCTCGGTTGCACTGTTGAGCGCAAACACACGCTTTGAAATAAAAACAAGAGCCACGCAGAATTTATAACCACACAGCGAGCAACCGGCGCTCAAAGCACCCCTTGTACGTGCTCGCCTATAAGCATAAACATGGAAAACGCACAAAAGCCTCTCGGGCGTCGCGTCGCGTCGCTGTCAGATAAAGTTGTTGCGTTTCTTTTGCGAGACGAGCCCACGGTTGTGACGGGTGCGACTGAGATGGAGAACCACGCCGATCGTTAGCCCTGATCTTCAGCGCGCCACAAACACACAGCCCGACCGAGAGCGAAATTGCAGCGAGAATGCACCTAGCTGTGTTATTACCGCGGCGGCTACATTGCGAAACGGCCTTCCTCCAAACCTACCGCACTCGAAAATGAACCGCATTCTTGCAGTCTGTGAGTCGTGAGTCGGTCGGCAGGCTGGTGAAACCGGTTATTTTCTCTGAACAAGCAATTGTGGACGTTGTCGTTGCGACATAAGTTCCGTTCGGCGCGATGCAACGCAGGCACGCAGCGGGCCTGTATATTTAGCCCGCATTGCATGCGGTCGCCGCTGTGGGTGTATTAGGTCGCTCGCACGCACTCCTGAACTAGTCGGAGGGCTTCCTATTATCGATTTATGTTATTGTATAGGACGCGGTGCCACGGCAGCAGCCTTAACGCGTTTTTCATAGAGTTTTTCTACATTTTCCGCTGCGTCGAGTTCGGTTTCTCTTTCGCAGAAATCTCGAGTCGAGTAAAGCGTGTTGGAAAATTAGATTTCACTCAATGATATTGTTCCGATCTTGTACCGTTCTGTAATGTAATGAACTAATGAGTGACCTTCGTCAGGATAGGAGTTAAAGCGGTCGCCATAACCGGAATCGGTTGGATTGGCATCATCAATATTTTTTATCAATGCACACAGTGTAGATTGCGAATGCGCCATGTCTTTCATAGAGACGGGTATTATTAAGATTGTAAAGTCATTAATAATCCTCAGTGAACTAATATTTAGTTTTAGTCTGTGTATAAACATGCGCGATGTTCTCGAAATTTTAATTAAAACTACAGCCTTTCATAAGCACTTAAAAATAATATTAGCTCGACATAGTTTACTATTACGTAACCCCGACGTTCATAACCTCAATCGGAAAAAGGGAGATGAAAAACAAAATTCAATAGGTCAGTACTGTAGAAATTCTCTGTACGTCATTGCACTGAAATAAACGTTATTTTTCTTACATTTTTGTAGGAGTTCTGAGAAAGAAAAAGTTTCAATAAGCACTGGAATGAAGAGAAACAAATCACCATAAGTGCAGGCTACAGTCATGCAATATTCTATGGAAAGTATAAGTACTTCAAAAGCCTGCATAGAATGCCGTCAGGGTAAGGGTGCAAGTAGGTGGGGGGGTCTATCCCACCCACACCTTACGACACCTACCGTGACCACGCCGAGGCAGATAGTCAGGGTAGGAACTGTAGGAGATACTTGCATGAACTCTATGGAGAGTATGCGTTCTCCTGGAAAGAGGAATTTATAATTTACTCATCTCACCTCTGGTACATTCTGTATTTTATTTTAATCACAATGTTAAAAAATAAAGTAACTTCAACTATGATTTGAGTGCATTACACAGTAGCTACCTCTAAACCTAACGCCTGTCATATGTCTTATGATGAAATAGTCTTATTAAGCTCTATAAAATGGTGTGAGAGATGATATAGATGTGGATGGACCTCAAATAACACGGATTATGGTTAGGCAGATGAAAATATGTAGTCAAATAGTTGTGAAGTAACAACCAAGTAAAACACCCAACAAAGTTGTTTAACGATTTCAAATAACATGTTCTTTTCAAAGGGAAATGGGCGTTTATTTCTCACAGTTCAATGTCGTCGTTCGCAACAACGCGTCCTCGGGCCCTGGTTACAATGGCTAATAATACACAACAGTGTATGTTTCACTTGTAACTTGTGTTTTGTCACATTAGGGGCTGCGCTCACACGCTCTAGTGTCGAGGCAGCGTTGATACGCGGGCGTCCAAGCGTCGCGCCGCATCTAGTTTTCCTTTAACAATTTGGGGCAGCGTTGTGGCGAAGTCGAGGCGGCGTTGCGGTGTTTCCTAAAGGTGACCGTCCATTTGGCTGTGCTATGAAGCGGGCCCGTCCGCTTCAACCAATAGACGCGCTTCATTTCCTATCAACTTGAGCTAAGCTGGTTGAAGCTCAGAAAGTGAAGCGAGCCTATAAGCTGAAGCTGGCTGGCCATCTACATGGCACGGCCAATTCGACGGCCACCCTAATGCCTAGCAATGCCAAGATAATTGCAATCGCGATAAATTGTAATTGCAATTGCGAGGCCTCGTCGTTAATATCATACAATTTAATTAATAACATATTGATATCGTGTATTTATGTGGCATTTCTCTGTACATTAGCAATTTATTTATTTATCATCAAGTTATGAGAAAGTGATGAAAGTCTGTCTGCTTAATTATTCAAATATAATTTACTTATCGTTTATATAATTTATGTTGAGATTGGCAATGTCTTTATTACAATGATTGGTATGGTCATTGATTGGAAAGTCGTAATCCAGCTGAATGTATTGTTTAAGTATGGGCTAGTGGCGTTTTAATAAAATGAAGAATGTATGACTAGGTAGTAACAATTACAATATTCGCGTATTTAACATCCCTATAATATAGATTTTCTGGGAGTTTCATTAAAGCAGTTTTGTGGCTTATATTCTTTCAGCAGCTTTGGAATCCAGCAGCGTTTGTATTGTTAACCATAACCTTTCTTTCACCGAGCGAGTGTCAAACATCAAAAGGAACACACTATCGTCTTCGATCTATGTACTGATGCTAAAAATGTGGTATCGGCGTTCAGTAAACAAGCTTGCACCGCGAACTGCAATGCTAAATATAGGCCGGGCGGGGCGCAGCCGCTGGCGCGTTGTGCGTGGTCAGGGCTCCCCCCTCCGACACCCCGGCCTGCACCAGGGCTGTGCCTAGGTCCCAAGGGCGTCTGCTTCAAATCGATTTAGGTGCGCTCACGAAAGAAAGAGGATTTATTTAGTCTAGGTTAAGTTTAATGCTAAGTAAGTAAGCATCGATACGATAGGTCTTGTGTCTGCAGGTGTACATGATTCCAATTCCAATTAAGAAGATTCCTTAAGTTCTTAGATTTTCTTAATTAAATCGTCTCATACATACGTATTTTACATTGCGAAGTAGCTATGAGTTTTGTTTTTGTATTAATGTAAAATATACTGAAAAATAATAAATAAACATTATTGTCAGAAGGAGTAGACAGGGGGGCATTGATGTGTACACACATTTTGCCAATGGAATTAGGTCCCTATGTACTTGCCCAAATAAACGAGCTTATTGCCATTGTACTGGGCACACTCCCAAGCAATGCGAGGGGCCTACTTCAAAACTCATTGCAACGTCATGCTCCATAACCTTCTCACAAATAATCCTGCCATCAAAAGAGCATCTTTCCCCCTTAACCACAGACACGTGATCATTAAACCCAGGATCACTGCTAACCCTAGCTCATTACATAAAGGGGGCACTCGGGAGCTGTATATAGGGGCGTGTGGTGCGTGTGCGTCGTTCATTCTCTATGTACCTACTCATGCACTTATTACAAAACTAGGGATGTGCGAGTTTCAAAATATCGATGTCGGCAAAATAAGAAAACGGTGGCGAAGAGCACTTTTTTTGTGTTACGATCATTGGAATAAAATATAACGCCACCATTTAATTAAGTAAAAATGTGTAATTTTGATTATTAATTTATTGATACATATAGAGTCGTTTACCTTGTCTGCTGCGCTTGTCCCTGTTGTAAAATATACGAAATTGGTTTTTCTGAAAAATATCATTTTTGCACTTTTCCTTAACTTACTTTTTTCTTTTCCTTTGGTACTTTTCCTTTAATTACTATGCCTAAAAAACCTTACATAAGTGTTGTTTTGACCACGCAACTCCATATTTTTATTGAAAGATATCGTAGATAATTTGTTGACGGTTATCGATATAAAGTTACATCGATATTTGTTGAATAATGGTCATCCTTATAGCATGCAGTTTGAGCACGCTGCGCGCACCGGCACGGTCAGTCGGACGAACGGGCGAATATTTCAAAGTGACATAGGTCGGGAACAACCGAGGACGAATTTGATATTTAAAGTGATACTATTAATCAGTTGGCACGTCATTTGGCAAATAAATACGAATTGCGGCTGTGATGTCACGCGAGCGGACAATTTTCGCTATTATGACGGCCGCTTGGGGCAGTAGTTCGAGCGTAGGCTGCTCGGCTTATACACATAGTGGTTGCGGGTTCGATTCCCGCCGGGGAAAATTTCGGATATTATCTTTTCGTAATTTTCCCTGGTCTGGGTGACACTGGGATCGCCCCTGGTCTATTGTACGGTACCCATAGTACAAGCGTTGCTTAGTTTGGGACCCTACAGTTGGTGTATCAGTCTGGCGACATTTATTTATTTATTATTATTGAGCAAAGAATTCGTAATAATAATTATTACAAATTCTTTGTTATTGAGTGTTTTTTTGTCCTATTACTCTTTAGTTTGAATGAATACCATAATATTTTTGACACTTGCAAGTATTATACAATCTCTGTTCAATTAATATTTAGTACTGCTGAGTGCTGTCTGCGTTTATTGTATGAAGTCGCCAGTTTCCACTGACTCTAAGAACTTGGTAGCAATAACGTGCTCCATCTTTTATTCATTGAAAAGAGTAACCATTGAGTTTCTTGCCCGATCTTCTCAGTGTAAGCAGTTTTCCGAACCGGTGGTAGATTCTGACTATTCATAAATGCTCTGTTGGCTTACATGAATAAAAACAATGTTGAGTTTTGAGTTTTTAATATAATTTATATTTTTTCTCCCAGCGCCTGAGTGCACCGAACTGATATATTGCAGACTAGATTTTTAATTATCTGCAACCTATATTAACAAAGAACGAGGCACTTTTCATTTTCCCGAGCATGTTTTAATGTGAAAACGAACAAAAAGACTGGAGTTATGTTCCATGCAGTGCAAAGACAGCCTTGGGCGATCCCTTTGTTTCTAGATGCAATAAAATTTTATTTTCGCGTAAATAACTGGCTTTAGTGGCATCGAGTGCTTCGCTCGTAGGTGCCTGCTAAAATTTATTATACTGCAGCTCACGGCTTTATCTGAATGAAGTCACCTTGCGCTAAATACTTTTGCATGATCGGCTCCACTGAGTATTTTGTCCTGGGATTAGATAATATAAATCCACTGATCTTTGTAGAATTTCAATAATTTGAGGAAAACATGGCAGATAAACTTGGAGCATACCTACAGTAAATTCGGGATGCCATCAGTAATTAAATACTGAGAAATAACTGCTTATCCTTAATTAAACTTTCGAGTGGATTCTCAGTATATTGAGAAATGCCGTAAAAATGAACTTGATATGTACCTATTTGCTCAAGCTACGTCATCTTAAAGGCTCTCTCGCTCATCGTACGAATCGCATCTATTACAGATAGTTTACGCCGATCTTCTGTGAGAGGGGGGTGCTACCCCGTTCTAGCTGTAGTCAGTAGGATTCAGCTTAGCTCCACCATCCAAACCGACCCGTAAGTATAGGCAAAAACAAAATAATAAACGAATGTCCCTGAAGTTTATTTCAGTCGTTAAAATACAGAATGAAGTCATAACACAATATTTTATTGCTCCTTTGCGCTCATTCCAAGTGTTAACTTGAACCCAATGAACGAATCCTCGTTTTATTTTCAAAATATTTAAGTAATGAATATGTACCATGAATTATTAATTTCCAATGTTACCTTGAGGAAACACATCGACTAATGTCACAATAATAAACTATTGTTAAAATAATAATTGATCTGGGTATCCTAAATAATATTTATGAATAACTAGTTGTGCCCGCGACTTCGTCCGCGTGGAATAGTGTATGTAATGACTCCGTAAATGTTACATCAGAATAGCTCTAATATTTTGCCTCTTGTCGCACACTTATAAAACGTTCACATAAACCTAACACATTTCCATACAAACTTTCATCCCCTATTCCCTAATATTATTTTACACTCTTGAGGGTTAATCTTTTACAAACTTCGAATGTCATATTTATTTAAATCTAATCAACAGCCTAAAAAATAAGAGTCAAGCTTCTAGCTCTAAAAATTATGATACTTCCATACAACTTTTCATCCCACTTTCAACCCATTACAACCTTCGCATTAAAAAGTAGCCTGTGTCCTTTCTCAGACTCTAGACTATCTGTGTACAAAATTTCATTTACATCGGTTCAGCACTTTGGGCGTGAAAGCGCGACAGACAGACATACAGACAGAGTTACTTTCGCATTAATAATATTAAGTAAGGAGAAATATTTATCTCTACCAAGGAGATACCCAAGGAGTACCGAATTACTGAAACCGACGCGAATAATCATAGTATTTTCAGTGTAAATTTTTCACTATTACTTACTACTTTTTGAGGCAGCATTAACCTGTATAGTAACCACACGTAAAAGAGGCCGCGGACCTGAACTCACACAAAACAAGCTCGCATGTGTGCGTACAAACCTGTATTAGAATAAGTGTCGTTGTGTAAACGCATACATATTAGAACACGCATGTGTGGACCACGCATGTGTGGTCCACACGTGTGTGTGTGTGCGTCAGTGATCCACACAACACATTTGAATACGGCCGATGTAGATGTAGACAGCTATGTGGCAGCCGGCGATTCAACTGAATACCCGATCAGTATGTCACTTGGATACTGCGTTTGTGAGCTTGAATACTTTTTGTGATTGTCTCACTCTCGCATTATCAGTGGCTGTTTCATGTGATGTGATACTGATAGTAGTAGTCAGGACTCTGATTTAATGACTTATCATGCCTTGAAGCTGGCATTGTGCATTTTAATTGTGAATCTGTCTAGCTAATTAAAAAAATGAATATCCACTCTGTTAAAACACTTAAATTATATTATAAAGAAAGGTGAGTAAAGCGCCTTATTCGATCTGCTTATAAATAAATCTTTGACACGGAAATTAGAACGCGAATAGCGATAGAATTTATTCACCTCTTACCAACGACACGAGGAGAGTTGCCAAAACAACGATCTAAAGGTTGATAGTTTGACATTTATTTTGTGTACAGGTATATTTAAAATCATTAATTCAGTAGGTACCAATGTCGGTTAAATTTTTTTTCGTCCCACTGTCTATGTGTCTGTCACCAAACAAATTACTAAGTGTAAGCGTATGCTGAGACGCCGCCGATGTATTTTCACGCAGCGCAGGGTAGAGCAGATTTTGTAAACCAAGAACCAGCACAGACACTGCGACGCATGACGATATGTGAAACCCCGATATATGTCTGTGTCACTCTTCGGCTCGTTGTAGTGCCGGCACAGGTTGAGCGCGATGCATGCACGTGAAAAAATGTTAATATGAAATGTGACACTGACATTATGACTAGTTAGGAAAATCGGGTTATACTGTGTCATTTAGCCGCGTTGCAGCATACCCTTGTAACCTTGTAGCCTGTATTAATAAATTTATCTAATGTCTGAGAGCTATCTTGAGTACGCGGTTGACACGTAATTTTGTACTGGAATGACGTTAGGATGACATTTCCAAGATCGCTCTCAGACTTGCGATCAATTTATTTATATGGATCCTAGTCTGCGTCAACATAGCCGCCCTGCCAATTCTGTACGATGCTGTGCTGCGTCGCTTGCGTCTCAGCATACGGTTAGCCTAATCGTTGTATGTTACGTTGATGACTTGACTTTGGCTTCGTTTCAAGCTGTTTGGTCATTGGCCCGCGGTGGTGCGTACTAATTCACTCACGATCGATAAACACTGCTTAAAAAACTGCCTGGTGAAAACATGAA
This sequence comes from Notodonta ziczac, assembly GCA_918843915.1. Taxonomy (NCBI): domain Eukaryota; kingdom Metazoa; phylum Arthropoda; class Insecta; order Lepidoptera; family Notodontidae; genus Notodonta; species Notodonta ziczac. The sequence continues at coordinate 8,680,910 of OU974043.1, read as the reverse complement.
TTATCTATTGCTGTAGGTACCTGACCAATACAAAATAACTCGTCCCTTCCACGTACTCGGTACCTACAAATATACCATTAGATGTCTAAGCAGCCATGCCTCTGATTACAAATGTTCAAATATAAAAATACAATAACATAATATCCTAATTTTCAACTGAATCTAGGTCGGTAAAAGTTTGAAGTCATACCCTTTCCATATCATATTAAGGATAATGATTACTAAGCTAAAAGACTAAACGTATTGCTTTTATCGGCTCGCTCACTATTTTTATAACCAACTCTACAGCAACGAACGAAAAAAGCCATAGATCAGTTGACCGATGTCTTACGTCATAAAACGAATATCCACAAAAGCTAGAACTTTTTATTTTGTCACAGCTACTCGTCAAATCTTTCCACTACCAAAACTAAGTAAAAATAGTAGAATTGCATCGAAAGCCACCGTTGGTTTGATTGGTTATTTATTCGTTTAGGTGGACCTCTACCTGGTATATAATTTGCATATATATTATTAGGTCGACACAGGTCACAGTTGAATGGTAAATAATGTTAGCAACAGTTGTGTAATCGTGTCGTTTACCCGGTGGCCTTCGGATCGGAAACTTCCTAGTTCGTACGTCAATTGTTGTTTAGGGCCGGTCATAGAACGGGAAGGAATTTAAATACATAATAAATGCTTGGGCCGTTTGGCAATAGTAACTGGGAATCACTAGGGTGGTACAAGTTTTAATGGCATGAAATACCTGTTGAGTGATCGTATCTTTCCATACATTTCACAGCAGCCCTAGGGAAACCGTATGTATGGAATGCTAATGGTATGGAAAGATTAGATTATTCGATCGGTATTTAAAATGTTCAAAAAAACTGCAGAAAAATAAAATCTTTGAAATTAAAAGCTGATATTTTTAATTTGACTTTATCAGGCCCAACTGTATACAGACACACAATTTTGAACTTCCGCCGGAAGTGAGTTCTAAGTAGTCGCTCTATCTTAGAAGAAACTAAAATTTACCAACATTATCAAGACCTGTAGTAATTAAAAAGCTCCAACCAAGCTTAATATGTATTTTATGTCCAATTTATCCAATCGAGACCGCTGTTCAAGGAAAGGCCTTACAAGCCCGACCACCCAATGCTACGTCAGCAACAATGTAATAAAACAGAAACCTTAGTAAGGCTTTTTCAATGCAGACCTTCTGGTAGTGGCTAACCTATTCAGGTGCGAATACCAGCAGATAATTATGTATTTAAAAACTTCGTTATAAGGTTTAGCGCATACCCGATTGATTTTAAAATTTACAGCCATAACATTATAAAATCCAAAAATCTAAACTACGCATATCGATACGCATACAGGAGAAATTTATTTGATGGTAATCCTGTATCGTTATTTATTTCAGATTACAACGCCGCCCCGCTGTTCGCCTCGGAAAACGCCTCCAGTGGTAAGTTAATGTGATAAACATAGGCTGGGTACACATAGCGATATCTGGCTATTATTTGGAGGTCGCAAAAAGTTTTACACGCGGAAAACAGTGGACATGTCGCTATTGTGTACTCAGCTTGCATATAACAATAATACATTTTAATTTTAAGTTAATCAATTTATTATCATGTCGGTAATAGGCGGAAATGTTTTTCGCACACAACATTATATTACCTACCTATTTTACTAAATAATAAATAAACAATCCATTCGTAATATTCTAAACCAAGCAACATTTCAAATCTATCTCGTAAGTAATTCTATTACTTTGTTAAATTAGAATGGGTTGAAAAATAAACGCTAAATTGATAGTAAGCAAGTACCTATAACAAAACAACCAGAGGTGGTAATGCCATGGCGACACAGCTATATCGACACTACGTATAAGTACGGAAATGACACCACCCCTTACCCTCACCCACTATGGGCGGTTATCGACGTACTATGACGTACACACAGGCACTATGGGTGGTATAACGGTGTTGAGAAAGGTAACATTTGAAATACTTATTTGACGCGCCTTGCGCGACAGCCTCGAGCAATCAGTGCACGTAAAACTGGGATTACAGTATGGTATTTAACAAATGGCAGCACTCGTGCTGGGTAGCGCAGGCGCTGGTGACTATCAAGACAAGTAGTGACTGAGCGAGGCGAGACAACGCCGCAAGGCAGCGCAGTCAGTTAGTACACGGCTATCACGAAATGTATTTAAAATGCAGAATTTGATAAATATATGGGTTGTTTGTGTTAAGTAGCTAATTATCGCTACTGTGCTAATTGCTGGCCCACTGTATTCTAAACAGAAATAACATTTAATTGACCTTTATAAATGTTGAATAAATTATGAGAGATAATTATTAATGTAATCAAAATGGTTTTAAATCAAGATACAGAATTGAATGTTTTATCATATTATTTTGTGTACAATTTTGAAATAATATCGAAAATACTACGGACTGCTTTAATATGAAACTGATTTCATTAAGACATTATTTGAATACTAACAAAGTTATTCGCATGTATAAGCCATAATAATATTATTATTTCTTTTTTCCTTTCAATCTTCAATCATAATCTACTGTACTGCTCCAAAACCGAGTAATTCCAACGAGCATGAATATTTATGAGTTGACCGCCTTAAAATAATGTTCGACGATAAATAACGAAAATCTCAATATTAATTAGGTAATTTATAAATGTGATAGAACGTGGGCGGACCCGCTTTCATTGCTAGAAAATATGTCTGGGGTTTATTCAAATTGTACCAATATTATGCCTACTTATAACAACTTTAAATCATAATTATTGAAAGGAACTAGCTTCAACATAATGATTTATATATTATAAGTATATCCTGATTACAAGGACTGTTACTGTTACTGATGAGACTGTTCACAGTGGAAATAAAATTCGACCTATGATACTCGGAGAGACAGTGCAAAGTATGCCTTCTTCTTGAGGAATTTATCAAGTTTGTTATACAAAACTCTCTATTATTTGTGACGCTTCCATCATACATACATCCATTTGATACTAAGGTAGGCCTATTATAGGTTGTAAAAAGACAAATTGTGAAATAAATCCATGTCTCCAATTAATTAAAAAAGGTGGAGTGTCTTGGAACAAAATACTTGTTGGTCCGCTTGCTAGCAGTGCTGTACTAAATCCATCACCTCCTGTCTTATACGATTAGCTTGCTGTGACTCTTATGGTACTACACATGGGTACATATGGGTCAATTTGCAATAATTCGCGTGTCTTCATGAAATTAAGTGACCATACGATGAATCTTAGGATCGTGAACACCCCGGGCATCTCGGGGAAAACACGGTGTAATTCCCACACTGCGCAAGATTACTGAATGATTCAGACACCTGTTTAGTTTATTATTTTAAATATTAGGCAAGGTATACAATTCGTCACTTATTTGCATGCAAGATTCCAACTAATTATAAGCTACTAGTATTCCCGTTATTCAAAAATTCGACCATAATTCATTTAAATTTTAATTTTAAACGTCATTAAGGTTTTATTGTCAAAGACTATTTGATACTGGCAGGCAGTATGCACTATGAAAGTCCCGCCCTCCAAAAACTGTCACCGTTTGTCAGTCAGACAGTCAATCGGTGTGAGGTTAGGTACAAATGTGTGTGTCAATTCATGGAAGTGTGTGTAATGTTTTATTTAATGATTTTAATGTATTCCTAAGTATTGTAATATAAACATATTAGCATTCTGCACTCCTTCTCCATATAAACTATAAGTGTGCCAGATTTAATACTCCTCCGTCCGCGCAATTTTCGTATTAAGCGGTTGAAAGTTTTCCCTTCTCGTATTAATATATAGATTCTACTAACTATACCACATATTCCATGGCTACCAATTAACAGCTCATGACGAGGAAAAGCTACCAAATGATCAAAAACTAAAATAATAAATGTGGTTCGGTTTAAAAATATTACACGGTCGCGATAAATATCATACGGGCATTACCAGTGACGGGAGATCATTCAAAATCACGTCGGTAATTACCATTATGAGTGCACGGTCAGTGGACCATTCGGGATGTTTTAAACAATGCAGCTAAAGTTATTTTTATCGGTATAGTATTTTTAATAACAATATTATTATTTATTTAACGTAATTTGAGTTTTTCAAATTACTTATGGACAACATGTATGTAGTTTTATAGATATGTAACGTATTTTTATCACAATAGTTATGATAATGTTGATTTATATTTTTTCTAACCTTCAGTATTGTAGATGCTTATGTAAAACCTAATAACCAGTGATGAAGCGATGTTTTGTTACATTCAATTAGATAAGTAATTTTTCAACTCTAAGATATATAGTACCAAAAGATTAACGGCAGCAAATAATAATAATTAATATTGTATCCTTTATACATTAACTTTATTAATTTTAATTAATTTCATGCATCAATGAATCGTTAATTTATACTACTCTATATAATACAATTCCATCAGTCCGAGTGTGCGATTAAATGCATATCTACTGATCTATCTATCGCAACCTCGCGAGCGTGACCCAGACATGTACCACGCACTTCAGCTTCAGGCAAATAATTACATCGCCCAAACTAGGCATTACGAACATTTGCCACGGGCGTGACATCCTTTCTGAGCGAGGCAAGGCTCGGGAGGCCGCTCGGCCGTCGGAACCCGGCTATTGCCAGAACTTATAAAAACAATAAACAAATTAAGTGCGAATAATTGGGTGGGTTTTCCTTGCAAGACAAGATGCGAGCCGGCGCGCGATAAGCGCAGTGATTGCGGCGATATTGCCAATGCTCAGCAATAGGTTGTTAACCCAGTAAGATAGTGTTATCGCGCGACAACGCGGCCAGCCTACGTACTTCCGCGGCACTAACATACACACATACATTCTCTGCGGGTGTGCGCGCTCAACTAATGAATTACTCGGCTTTGTGTGGCGTTGTTCGATATTATTTTATATTTGAAATTGTTGGTTACCCAAACATAATCTATGCTTAGTAGCGAAATCGCACGAACATAGGATAGGTTAAATAAAACAATAACTACATTTAGTAAGTCATAAGCAACTGGCAATTTAACAAAAAAATATTACAAAATGTTAAACGACAAGCCCGCTGAGTTTCATGCCGGATCTTCTCAGTCGTTTTCGCGTTTCAATCCGGGTGTCGATTTAAGAAAAATATGTAAAAATGTCAATTTGTAAGTGATCACGTATAAATGCTTTGACTTTGTCTTTGAGTATTTTCTAGCGAAGTCCAGTAATCTATTTGTGAATTCCAACCTTCTCCTATCATTATAAACAATCTTAAAACAAAATATTAAATTGTATAAACAAACTGTGTAGGTACATTTAAATAATGAATCTTCCAATTCTTAAGTTAAATCAAAACTTAAAAAAATACACCCACATTAATAATCTAGGTTCAAAAGTAGGTACGCTTAAGTATTACAAGAGAAAGGCACTTAGGAATTATAGTCGATCGATAGCTCAACAAATAATGGCACATAATAGAAATCGAATAAAAGCAAAAGATTCAATTGTGAAAGTGTATGGACGAGAAATAAAAAATATAAATCAGGATGGACAAATAACGTGCGATCGTAAATAGAATTCTTGATTGCTTCGGGAGTGGCTTAATTAATAAGGCTCTTTTATTACAATTGCTGTTTCTTTGTCATTTAATTGCGAACGGCAGAAAGAAGATTGCTATTTTAGTATTCACTAAAGAACTTTGCTTCATGCCGCTGGTATTTGATGCTGATAATTATGTAGTTAGCTCTTGAATAGAGTTGCATGCACAGCAAGTAGATAATGCACCTAAGAGTCAAACGAAATGGAAATCGTTTGTTTGAAAATAATTCTCATCCTGTAGCTTATCAAACTATATCGTATTCGCATATTTGCGTATATTAATTCACACATCTAAAATCACGTATGAGTGTTTTTAATAGGTTGATACACTGCTATTGCTGTTACCATCACTTTAATTTAAGTACAAACATTTCCAACAATTTTATGGGCAAACGCTCAAGGGCCGTAGATTCCGACAATTTAAGCGCCGAGATATCCGAATCCTTTATTTTTCCTTACACAAGTCACGTTCGGCTCGCTCCCAGTACATCGGTGCGTTATCGCGGTAATATATTGCAGAAACCCGCCACGGAGCAATGCATACCCTGAGTGGCTGCGCCGGCGCATAGATCAGAGGGGAAATGCGCGCCGCCAGTCGCCACCGCGCCGCCTCGCTCCGCCCGGAATGCATGCACAAGCTTGCACCCGCGCTTTAAAACAGGGATGTGGCATACAAAAAACCACAGATTCAAAATTGCCATAGACTACTCACTTCGCTTGAAAAATATTCTACCCAAATTTGGATATAATGACATAATATTTTTGGTTTTCATATTTTTTTCTGCAATCATAATAAATTTAAGGTTCGGTTTTTACCTTAACTTATACGCTAGCATACTATTAGGAAATTCTAATTAACTTCAACTGTGCTACATGCTTTTCTTTGGCCCTCTCATTCACTTACTATGAGATTTTTGTGTTCTTATAACAACTCTCGATATATATCTGCAAAGGATAACTACACAACCCTATGTTATATGCCAACAGAGAAATCAGCAACTGGTTTGCGCAGACGCAGCGTACCTCATTAACAACGTGTTAAACGTCTTCAAACAAGCTTAAGCGCGGTCGTGTTATTAAATGAAAGTGGACGCAATTGTTTAAGTACTGCTGGAAAACCGCAAATCTCACGGCTCCGCAATAAAATACGACGTTTGTATGTACGTATACATCTTAGGAACCGTTCAGTCAATTTTAATACAAATTACTTTATTGTTTAGTTACGTATATAAGATCGTGTTTGTAGTACGCGAAAGGAGCTGATGTGGTTTTTAGGTGTGACATAAAGAGGGTAAGAATAGTAGTTACTTTATTTAGCTAGCTTCACTAGTACTTACTGAAGGATTTACAAGTTCGTATTTAATAGTTGTATATAAATAGCAGGTTATAATGAAACTAACAAAAGGATGAATGAAATAAATGTAGCAATACGCGTTGCCTGCATGCGTTTTGTTTATCTAAGCACCGGATGCTGGTACAAACCAAATAAATATTAAATATTTTCCACGCATAAAAATTATATCAAACGAACTTATTTACCCGCTTAATCATTCATATCATTCGTTCGTACATGTATTTGACTTTGAAAACGTCCACCCAGGTGTCCGCAGTTAAAGTCTTGTTACTTGCAACTACGCATGACAGAACTTCATAAATATTCCAATGACAATGCTACCAACTTACCTACGCAGGTGTTTATAACTGGAACTACTGTTGTCACTATGAAATTGTCATTGTTTTTGTCAGTTTTGTAGAGACAGTAGCGACACCGTTATCCAACGATATAAATTGTTAGCACCTTAACCCTCTCCAGCAACCAAATAAACATCGATGCAGAGAGGTTTAATCGATGCATTGGATACAAGAAGTGCGTCAATAGGTGCGTTCTGATATACCGCACAGCCTCGCGATCCTGCAGGCATTGTTGCGCACCCATCTCAGATGTGATAGGTACCTAAGAGCGTTGAGCTGGGCTCAAGTCTGCTAACGACAGTCGCTCAATTTGACTCATATTCGACTCTCAGTACGTCAAAACTGACGTATCGTGTATCTGAATACGTCACGATTGATAGTTTTAATTTAGAATAATTGTCAAAGCTAACGTATTCATTTACGCGATACGTCTGTTTTGGACCAGAGTTGCGCCTCAGTTCTTCCGACTGACATACTCCAGTCAGTGAGCAAAATAACAAGCGACAGTGCTCGGTCGAGACAGCGCGATGTTTGCCTCGGGCGAGCCATGTTCCTAAGCGAGGCAGAGTAGCCACGCGACGACTCAGTCCATCAGAACGCACCTAATCACTTGGTAAAAAAACATCGAACACGGAAGATTTTCAGTTGAGTTACCCGTTATACCCTCATGAAGAAAGTATGAGCAAAGTGAATTTTGATGCGATGAAATATTCAAAGTTTATTGGACAACGGTCCATAATGTGATCGTTTCCTCGACGTTGACTTCCAAATAAGTATATTAGGTCTTATGTTTATTTTATAATAATTTTCTCGCTCGGGAGAAATATAATCATTTATTATTATCCCACTGTTTCTGGTTCTCGGTAAGCAAATTTTTATATCAAATTTCACATCACCACAACACCACGTTCTTATAGGTTAGAGCACAACTTTTAATTTTTTGTTACTGTTTTGTTACTTCCACAATAATTGACTATTGCCATTTTTTAAACATCATCAAAGTCGGCAAACAAGCCTACGATAAGTACCATAGCCATTGCCAAGCTGAAGGAGAGTGGGATAGAGGGGGGTGAGGAGGGGAGGGGGTTGGTCTTTCGTCTCTCTGACACGCCGTATGAAACACAGCTATTATACGCTACTTTACGCCGATTTTCTGTGAGAGGGCGGTACTATCCCGGTGGTACTATCCCGGTGGTACTATCCCGGTGGTACTAACCCGGTGGTACTATCCCGGTGGTGCTATCCCGGTGGTACTATCCCGATGGTACTATCCCGGTGGTACTATCCCGATGGTACTATCCCGGTGGTACTATACCGGTGGTGCTATCCCGATGGTACTATCCCGGTGGTACTATACCGGTGGTGCTATCCCGGTGGTGCTATCCCGATGGTACTATCCCGGTGGTGCTATCCCGGTGGTACTATCCCGATGGTACTATCCCGGTGGTACTATCCCGATGGTACTATCCCGGTGGTACTATACCGGTGGTGCTATCCCGGTGGTGCTATCCCGATGGTACTATCCCGGTGGTACTATACCGGTGGTGCTATCCCGGTGGTACTATCCCGGTGGTGCTATCCCGGTGGTACTATCCCGGTGGTGCTATCCCGGTGGTACTATCCCGATACTATTATCCCGTATATGAGCGTCAATCGGCTACAGCTTTGCTCCATCGTCTTCTTTCTTAGATCCTAACTAGATCACGTTCACATTCCAAAACAACGCTATGGAAATCCTGACTATGTTTTCAGACAAACGGAGCGATATATTTAAAAGGATTAGCGGATGTCGCAGTGACAAATGATGCCGCTCTCGTTACGAACCCGCTAATGTTTCACACAGATAACATCTCAGTATACATAGTGTTCTCGAGGAAATCTCATGGATTACTCGGTTTCATTACTCCGGAAATGGCAGATTGATTGAAGCATGGAGTAACTGTTCTGACAGGGAGGGTCGAAGTTACGTATGTTCCTGCTAACGTTAATTCCCGAAAATTATTGTGAGCTCTTTCTAAGTGAAAATAAGGTTTGGATTCCCTTCATGTCTATGTCAGCCATACGAAACAGCCTCAGATACGAAACTAAAGGATTGGTCAGATGAATTACTAATTCTTCAGTTATTTTATCTAATTGATGTTAAGTATGGCAATTTTGTGTCATAAAATTTAATTTAGTTATCTTTAGTTCAATTTAAATTGATCTTATCTGTTGCATCAAACATACCTATGAATTAAAACAGTGGCTCTCACAATAGGCCATCAGATACGTTAATAAATCAAAACAGACACACTGTGCACACAAAAGATGAACAATGGCGGAACTAAGCGTGTTTTAGTTAACACATACTATACAGGAAGTGGGCAGGTCGAAAACAAAATGGCCACTAAACAGTTTCTTTGTTAGTTTCCAGACCATTTCGTAACATCAAATATACTTAAATACTAATGAAGATGAATTCTTCAGACAAATTATTAATCCAATGTCGATGTCCCTATTTAAGAAACTAATTTTAAATGAACAAATCAAATAAATTTTAATTTAAAATAATGCTTTAAATTATTAGCTGTAGAGCCTACAATGTAGGTATCTGTAAAATATAGCCTGTACATATATTAAGATGTATAAGAACCAATTTAAACAATAGGCGCAAATCAAAATACTCGATCTTAATTTGGAACATGTTAAATTAAATAAACAAGAGTAATATTCAGGTTTTTGTAAATCATCACCGCCTCCTCTGTTTGGGTCCAGTGAACTTATTTAATTTTATGCTGATTAATTAACTTAAAAGGTTTTTAATTAAAGTCTAAGACGGCATAACAAAATAACTTTTTTTAAAGGGACATCGTAATTACGAATAACAAAGAGGCTTGAGAAGTTATTTTTGAAAACGTCTTTGGGCATTTTAAACAAACACACGGACTCACTTCAAATTGTGTACCTTTCCTATTAATCAAATTAATTAATTAATCTCCAGTTTCACACTCCTATACATTTTACACATCATTACTTTCACAGGAGCGAGAGAAATTAATGATGGCACCGGAAAATTTCCCTTCCTTGTATGTACCTAGTAAAAGAATATTAATAATAATTCCTTTTAAAAAATGAGGCTTACTAAGCAACTGGCATTATGTTTTCCTCGTGAATCAATATTTAGCCGACTCCTAACTACCTATTCACTCAAATAAGTTCCTAATAAGTATAATGTGCTGTACAAAGACAAAATTACCCAGATACAATATGAAAAAAATTATCGGCCATTATTTCTTACCTCGTTCAGACGACATTGATACCTCTGAAACACGAGTCGGATATTAATAGACCCGTGAGCTACACGTGTAGTGTCATAGATTGACAAATTCAAAGTCTGGTTCGACCTTTTATGTATCCACGACGGGGCGAAAATAATGTCTATCGCGGGGCTTTGAAATGAGCGAGTCAGTTGAATTACCACAAAACATAAAAGCAAAAGGTTTTAATAATATTATTACAATTTATTCGGTAGTAATTTATGTTCCGTGTGTATCTGCTCACAGAGTAAGTAGAGTGAGTTTTCACTACATTGGTGTCCCTATTTTTTGGATGAAGAAAATAGAGACATTATAAATAGGTGCAAATATTTTACCGGTGCAATCTCACGGTTAAATGACAAAAATAACTACTAAGAACATTGTTATAATATTTTCATTACTCATACTCTGAAAGTAGGTCTGAAGTTGCCTGAGAAGCGGGTTGAAAGTAATACTTTTCAGGCCCGGGAGTTTCGCTTTCAACTGACAGCTGTCAAATTATAAAAAAAAAACTAGTTCCATTTCACATTTCTATGGAACCATGTTCAAACTTTTTCTACAGTCACTCAATTACAGCACGATGTAAAATTGAAATAACATAAAGTTAAGTATTAATTCAAGAATATATATTTTTTTAAATGACTTAATTATAATTTAGTTTCAACAAATTCTTTAAAATAACATAGATTTGGGCAAAATATTTAAAGATGAAAATGAAAAATAATGGCTAAATAATGAAGTTGGCCGGCCAACGAAAAAAAAACAAAATAGGCAGCAATCCGATTTTTTTTTTCGAGTTGTATAGTATTGTTTATACTTCCTTGTATTATTTCTTTAGCCAATTCCTGTTTTTAATTTTATTTTCCTTGTATTCGTAATGAAAAGCACAGTGTTTACCTCGGGTGAAAGATTTATTTTGTCCCTCGAACTATTAGCGCCCTCACTACGCTCGGGCGCCAAACCCCGTCTCGGGACAAAATAAGTAACTTTCACCACTCATGTAACAATGTACTATTAAAGTTTCACAGTTTATTTTTATGAAAAATTACAGTAGTATAATCCAGATCTTAAGAAGGCTTGCGTAGGAACAAAGGTTCCACACGTAGAGATCCATTATCAGAGTAATATTATATAAAACAATGGATTTACTTCTAAAATCAGCAGCAGATCGACCTCATCAGGTAATCGTCATATTAATTCTAATTTCAAAAGTATCATTGATCACGAGATTATCTTTAACCCCGTCGCGATGTCGCTTATTTCGTAGCCCCTCTCCAGGTAACCTTGTCAGTATCAGTTTCACGAATGGGACCCACGACACACCATTAGGTCATTGCCTTTGTAAGCTAATACCTACTTTGTTTTTCTCGCCATTCTGATATAATGAGGGGTTTGGAATATTCGGGAAAGGTATCGTGAAAATCTGTCGTCTTTATAGAGACATTTGCTTTGTTGTTTTTATGTAATATATTTAAAAAATTAAAGAGTTATGCTCAAGGTTTTTTTGTAAGAACCAAAATCGACAAACAGGCGTAAGTCCCGGCTGATGTTAAGCAGTTACTTTTGCTCCCACTTTTTGACCTGAATGGAAGTGGGAGAGAGGGAGTGAAAGGAAGGAGAGTTCCGACTTCCGGCTCTCTCAGCAATCGAAAGAAATGCAGGTATAATAGCTCTATAGCCTCTCTATAGCCTCTGTAGCTAGACCGTATAATATCTGTTGTCAATTTGCGCCAGATTGCCTCTACCAGCGTATCATTCTTGTCCGTCAAATTCTCACTTTCGAAAAAGACATAGAATATGACTTTAACAAAACAGGAAAGATAAACACGTCTCTGATTACTTCGTGTATTCCGTTATGCAATAATACCAAATGTTTGGATTAAATAGATCAGATAACTAACTGGGGATGAAAACTTGAACACTGTATTTTATTAATAACTTGTCCGAAGGATCGTCCCCCTGGGCAGAAACACTTAGCTAAACTTTTTAGGCTTAGACAAAAGAATGTTGTTTTTTCCGTCCATTTGGAGGGAAAGTGACCGCGATTTATCTCACTTGGACAAAGTCGGTTGGCCTACTTCAGAGTTAGCAAAAAATATAAGTGTTACAGCGTACCGTCGTGTCACCTAAAAGTGTACTCTAATTCCTTTTTCTGTGTAACAAATTCAGCTGTCTTTAGTTTGAAACGAATGTAGCGATTTAAATTCCATGTTTCATTAAATTTAATACCACGACCAATCATTTGAATTAGTGGTTTGAGCGTCCGCTACTCGATTCACTGTATCTGATTCGAATCCCGTTTTGGAGACAATTACAGAATTTATCTTTTCGCAACTTGACTGGTCTGGATCCCACTGGGTCGACCAGACCATTGTGCCGTAGCAATAGTAAAAGCTTTGGGGCCATTTTTATGGGTTTTTTCCCCGCCACCACTTACTCCTGTAAAGCAGGATCAACAATGGTGACCAATGATGACGTCGAAATTCGACCCTCGACGAGTCCCGAGGAAAACGTAAATTGGGACCATATACCTATTTAGTGTGGTTGTCCGACAATATTTATGTACTTGCTTATTTTTAAACTTTTCGAACTTCGAATTCTTATTGAAAAAGAACTACGGGCACCAACATCTTTCTTTAAGGACAATAAAAGGAAATATATTAATTAGGTAGATATTTTTAGTCATCGAATTTCCTTAGCTTCTGCCAACTTTTTGGCGACGTCATTGCTTAAAAGCATCATTTATATCTCACGATCTTCCATTTTCCCTTTCAAAACATTTTGACTGTTATTTATTTTGCCTCTTAACACATTAGGCCAAAGCCTGACAAGTCCGACAATGGGCTGATATAATGCATGTCAGGAAATGACACGAATCTCCTCATTAGTGCCTTTTGTTGGACCCTAATCCACGTCACATGGCCCTCGGTTGCGGTCGCCTTATTTTTTCATGTCATTAAGATAATATTTTGTGTACCGACATCAAGGGTGCCCAAACGGTCCAGCTGTGCTATTAAGCGAACCCGCTCGCTTTGAAGGATAGCCTCAGATTCACTATACTCCATTTGTTATAGCATTAGACAGAAGTTAAAAAAGGTTATTTTTAGTGTCCACTTTGTAATAAAAGTACAATTAACGAGTTACAGTTACGATTGACGTCGTATTTAATATAATCTATTTATATACCAGCTTGTCACACCTAACTGTAATAATATTAATTATTTATCTTATTAAATATATTGCCTTATATTTAAATAATGATTATTTCATTACAATTTAAAATTAGTGTCGATGCTAAAAACCTAAAAGAAGCAGGGTTGAACATACCGGGAACGTTTTTCGCTTCATTATAATCCTACCAAATCTAAAATATTACGTAATCCCTTCAGAGGTTATGACAGCAGGGTATTTTTAATTTTGTCGGACTATGTTATCTATGAGATTGACGTAAATAATGTGCTGTCAGTGTTTGTCATTGAGTCATTCGCCTGCACTCTTAAGTTCCTGTGAATACCTTGTTTGTTATTGTTGTCGAATTTTCGTGATTTAATTGTTACTTGTTACTGTTTTCCTTTGTTATTGTTTTGTTATCGTTATTACTGTTGTTATTGACTCGTTTGTACAAAACGTTACGTTTTGTCGAGCTATGGGTGATCCCGGTCCGGGCCCGAGTGGCTTACAACATGTAAGTTCTGAGTCTGCTGACCAAAGCCAACGGCGTCAGAAACGCACCCCCAAAGTTGACCCCGAGGACATAATAATGTCTCCCAAGAAAAAGAGAATGAAGCAAACTCCACTGCGTGCTGTAGAAAAGCAAACTGTAATAAATATTTTCAAGCAAGTTAATGAGTCCTGGCCTGAAGGTTCTCCTCGTTATAAGACTGAGATGATAAAGAAAACTGCAGAAGTTGCCGGTAAGAATATTTATAAAATTATTTCTTTGTATAAAAATATTTGAAAGTAACATGCATTATGATGAAACATATTTTTTATTATTTATAGGCGTATCTCGGGCTACTGTGTACAATTTGCTCAAAGAGTACAACACAAAAGGTCGCCTGCAATCCCCCCCTCCTCGCCAGCCGAAGCAAAGGCAACATGATTATGATGACATAACTTTAAGTGGAGTACGCAGAAAAATTCATTCCTTCTTCTTCAATAATGAGTTGCCCACCTTAGATAAGATACTGGAAGCAGTAAACAGTGACGAGTCTCTGCCAGATTTTAAGAGAAGCAGTCTATATAAAATAATGAAAGAAAAATTAAAGTTCACTTATATTAAAAGGAGCAGAAAAAGTGCACTCATCGACAAGCAGGAGATCATCTTATGGAGACTGAAATATCTCAAAGAAATAAAAATGCTAAGGAATGAAGGAAGAAAAATATATTATTTAGATGAGACTTGGCTAAATGAAGGTACAGTGCTACTAATATTTCTTAACAGTTTGTTACGGACCAAGCAGTGTTTAACCTCCTAAATTCAATAACAATAGATAAGACTTATCTTTTTTTTGCTTGATGGGTCATTAAGTTATAACTGTTTATTATGATATTATAAATACAGTTAAATAAAATAAGAGAAAAGTACAACATCATTTCATAAATTTTTTGTGTGAATATTGTTTTTAAATTAATACCCTTTTATCATACACACAGGTCACACAAAAAGCTTAATATGGCAAGACACCACTATTAAGTCCACAAAACATGCGCATAGGGAAGGCCTATCTACTGGTTTAAAGAACCCAACGGGAAAAGGAAGACGGCTTATCATTGGCCATATTGGTATGCACTTGATTAACTTGCATTTGCTTTTAATATATTAAGTTGACTATCCTCACCGACAACAAGTGACCACCCAATTGCATTGTAAAGTAAACAATATTTTATTACAAATTAACACATGCAAAGCCAACTATTAAAGTTTTAACATAAGTGTTGTTGCTACATATGTAAAGTATATACACAGCCCTATTTCCAGCAGTGAAATTATACCTATAGGGGGTACAGAATAATTGACTTGTATTAATATTATTTCACAGGATCAAGTGAAGGGTTTTTAACGGATGCTGAATTAATATTTGATGCGAAGAAAGGAGATGGAGATTATCACTCTGAAATGGATGCATATAATTTTGAAAAGTGGTTCAAATTAATTTTGACTAAAATTGAGAGTGGCGCTGTAATCGTAATGGACAATGCGCCATACCACTCAAGAAAATTGGAAAAGCTGCCAACTACAGCCACACGAAAGGCAGATATACAAGAGTGGTTAAAAACAAAAAATATTCCTTTTGAGGAAAAAGACCTTAGGGCAACACTATTACAGAAAGTAAAAGAACAAAAACATTCATATCAAAAGTTTGTTGTGGATGAGATGGCAAGAGAAAAGGGTATTTTAGTGTTGCGCCTCCCACCCTACCACTGCGAGCTCAACCCTATAGAATTAATATGGGCTCAAATGAAAGGGTATGTGGCGCAACAAAATAAAACATTCAAATTAGACGAGATAAAACGCCTACTCCCACAAGCTCTGGCTAATATAACACCAGAACGATGGCAGTCTTGCGTGTCACATACAATTAAAGAAGAAGAAAGGTTTTGTCAACTTGATGGCATTATGAATGATGTGGTGGAAAAATTTATTATTAGTGTCGGTGAAACTTCATCATCTTCATCATCTGATGATAGTGACTAAGTGAGTTGATGAAGATGAGGAAATTTCACCGATGTATTGTGTGTTGTAAGTTATTTTAAATAAATTATTGTTTAAAAAAAAATCTTTTATTTCCCTTAATCTTAAATTGATTTAAATCATCATGTAATCAGTTGTTTGATTCATTTTTTGTTGTCAGTTTAAAATGTGATACCTACGATGTTATCCTACTAATATTATAAATGCGAAAGTTTGTGAGTGTGGATGTATGTATGTATGTATGTATGTTTGTTACTCCTTCACGCAAAAACTACTGAACGGATTTGGATGAAATTTGGAACACAGATAGATTATAACCGGGATTAACATATAGGATACTTTTTAACCCAATAATCCAATACTACGTGGATGAAGTTGCGGGGCACAGCTAGTCACATATAAGTTAATACCTATAATATCTCACTTAGATGCATTTTAAATAAGGTTAGCAAGTTTTGTAAATTATTAATTGGAAATGAAACTAGGACTATTAATTTCAGAACTGAAAATCATTTAACAATGCGAAATAACGTATACATAGTTAAACCTAGGTATAGCCGTTGATAACGTCATGTTGCGAATCATCCATCACCGTGCGGATACTTGTTATTAATAAAACATAATATAAAAAGTACTTTTATTTTGTTTATTGAAGTATTTAGCTAGTATTTTAGATTTATCTACCAAAAGTTATGTTAAAACAATTTCAATGTAATGACTCTAAATAAAAGTTGTTTTGACTTGGAAATAAAATGTTTTGCATCCCTGCTTCTGCGAGCCTCTTATGTCTAATGTTATAATAAATGAAGTATAGGCTTAACTCAAGTTGATAGGAAATGAAACGATGTTATTGGTCGAAACGAGCGGGCCCTTTTTATCGCACAGGCAAGTCGACGGTCACCCTAAAGGTCATAACAAAGCAAAGCAAGAAAAAAAGTTTAAATGTAGAATTACTTATTGTAAGAACCTTGTATTGTGTAGTTACAATTGGAAACCATGACCTCTAGGTCATATAAGAACAATCAAGTTGGCTATTCTATGGTCATAGCTTACCGATTGAGGTATACTTCTTGAATTAAAAAAAATATTACTTTAGTTAAAATTTGTACTTATTTAATTTGAAATTTAAAAAACTTGATCTTGTTTTGATTTCATGTAAAAGTAACTCAGATTTATTGAATGTTGATTTGTTCGTGCCCTTTCTTTCTTGAGTCATATGGTTTAAGCTGCAAGGCTTCTGGAACACGTCCTGTCTGTACGTCATGAATTAATTATTGGTTCGCCTCTAAAGGTCGATTTTACTTGTCAAATAACCCTAATGGTGAACGCACAGAGAGCGACACGTCCATACATTATATTTGACGTACGACGTGTTAGGTAAGCGGAACTCCTTATATGAATCTGATTGATTAACAGAGGTGGCAAAACTGATTATTACATAGAAAAAGTCATGAAGATGAAAATGGTAATCTTTGACCTGTAAAATCGTTTCGGGGGCGCTTTAATTTAAACCGTGTTATCCTACTAATATTATAAAAGCGAGACTTTGTGAGTGTAGATGTATGTTTGTTACTCCTTCACGCAAAAACTACTGAACGGATTTGGATGAAATTTGGACCACAGATAGTTTATAACCTGGATTAACACATAGAATACTTTACCTAAGTCTACGCGTACGAAGTCGCGGGCAGCAACAAGTTACAAATAAGTTGTTTAATTTATACATTAAAAACACAAGTTAATTTACTGACAAATTAATGTCAAATTTTACCAAGTAAAACTAGATGCAACTCGTGTTTATACAATGTGTTACTTTTTTGTGCACGGTGAGGGTTCAAAGATACACCAAACCGTTATTAGTCTGCAGATCTGTAGACGACCTGGAAACCATAAGGAGTACGAAGCAGCAATAAGATATCTGCGTCTTCGGGTAGGTCAGGCCCGGAGTCCCGGGAGAAACTGAAAGTACGCAAACCAGTTCAAGTGCACATGCGGGGGGAGGGGCTGCCCGGGGCGGGGGAGGTCAGCGGGGAGAGGGGCTGTGACCCGGTCGCGCCAGCCTCAGCCCGGACAGACTGTGTTGGGATCCTCGGGTCACACGAAATATGGATAGGGGCGTGGGAGAAAAATGGTCGGCAATGCATTGTTGGAGGAAATTACATTTTGCGTCATCAAAAGGATGACATGTGACCTTTTCTAATGTTACAAACAGATTGCCCAGCCAATTTAACTATTGTCACAGTACAAGTAAGAGGAGGTACTGTCCCGTCAACGAAGGTGTATTTATTAAAAATAAAAGCATTACAGAAGATAGTGCAACGGCAGTCCAATCGAAGTTATTCTATAATTTTGAATGAGGTATCAACAATTTCAATTTCTAAAATACCTGGCAAAATTGTTTTACCTCAACAACGCATCGTTTCATTACTTTAAACATCTTTCTTATCAGAATATTACATACCCGTGCACAAGTTATTATAACATCGTCTTAAATAAGATTATGGATTTAACATTGAAATAAAACTATTTTTACGGATTATATCGCGTTTATTTTTACTTTTTATGTTCCCGACGTTTCGATATAATCCGTAAAAATAGTTTTATTTCAATGTGTAGTATTCGCGTAAATATAAGAAATCATTATGGATTTAAGTTACCTAATAATTTTCATGATTTGTTGCCCTAAGAGTGGTCAGTCGTCGCTCGAGAAGTTTTCCAATGATCATAAATTATGATGTTTAACGGCCGTTACTTGGACCCGTGCAAGTAAGCTGTAAATAACGCCTTAATCTGTACTTTTATATTTGTGATTAGACCGCCCACACACTCCCATCACTGTTCCTTCTATAAGCTAGGTTCGACAATGTTGTCCAACGATGTCGCCGTGGTTTGACCCTCGAGGAATCCCGGGGAAATCTAATCTTTACATGTATAACAACTTATTTAACTATATTCCCATCGCTTTTAGTTCCATCTTTATATCCCTGTCTACCAATGGCTGTATTTCGATCGTTATTGCCATTAACTTTAAGCGGTTAAGTTTGTTTCTGTGTTATAAGTATATACTTAGTCATTTGTGGTCGTCTCTATCTTTAGCCGTTTCCTAATTAAGTACCTATTGTAATTTATTTACAGTTCAGAATTATCTAGCGGCATTTGTAGCAATATAAGAGATCGATTGTCAGACGTTTTAAGGCTTCTGTCTGTGAAGAAGCAATGACACTCGCCTTATAACTAGTAGTTACCAAACACTGTACATGGTGTAAGGGGCATTGTAACGAAAACTGATAACATGGATTAAACTCATGGTTCTGGACCCCCCAGAGCTGGAATTTTTCGTCGATATTTTTATGAATTACGCAACAAAAATTCACAACAATTCTATTGATTTTATCATGAAATCATTCTAAAAATCTATCTAAATTGTATAAATAATTCAATTAAACTATTTTAGACATCAATTGTAATGTAAATAAAAGCTCAATACGCTCGAACGCGCAATTCATGCTATATCCATTTAAAAATACTGAAATATTTTAGAATAACTCGTGAAAATATCGACTCTGAGTGGTTTAGAATCGTGAGTTGAATCCATGGTATCAGTTTTCGTTATGATGCCCCTTGCACCCTATATATAAGATCCCTTTCTTCTATGCTTGTACATTTATAGTACTAACACACCAACTGTATGGTCCCAAACCAAGCAACGCCTGTACTGTGGGTACCGTACAAAGGACTGGGGCGATACCAGTGACAACCAAGCCAGGGCAAATTACGAAAAGGCAAGTGCCAAACTTGCCCAAATGGGAAACGAATCCGCAACCCGGTGCAGTGAGCCGAGCGGCCTTTGCTCCAACCACTACGCCAAACGGTTGTCTACACGAAAAAGGATTAAAATTAATAAAACAACCTAATTGGTTCCTGTTTTTAAGCTAGACGATGTAGTCCAGGGGTATAACACTATGGATCGTTAGACAGATTATTATTAAGGTACGAGATAAAAAAATATTATTTTAAAATATTATGACACCGCTATTTTAAGTGAGGCCAGAGTGAACTCGGTGCCTCGGAATTCCGTTGCAACAAGAAAAGTATATTAAGGAAAACGTAAAACCGGCCGATCCACTTCTCAGTATCGGTGACTCACACAGAAAGTTCCCTTCATTTCGAAACTGTGAGATTCCCCGTGTGGGCTACACATACCTCCTATATTATTTGGAAACACTGTTACTTCTGGGAACCAGTTATTTATGTATTAAAAGATCTTGATTCATCTTTAAATTCTCATAAATTATTATTAACGATTGACGATTATAAAGGTATATATATATACCATATTATGTTTTAATTTCAATGGTAACGTGATATATTTTCCAATAAATCTCAAACTCAGCCTGAGTACTTAGTGTTTAATATTTAAATCAATATAACAATAATGGTATAGGTAATACCTGTCGTCTCTCACTCAAATTCCTCCACAGATCTTCATTCTCTATAGCTGCTAGCTGGCACTCGTTGTCAACAGGATAAAACAAAAATCTATAATAATACTATCGCGAGACGGCCACACCAACTGTATGGTCCCATACTAAGCAACGCTTGTACTATGGGTACCGTACAATGGACCGGAGGCGATTCCAGTGACACCCAGACCAGATAATGATAAATAGGTTCAAAGAACGATATACCTTAAGAAATATAATTACAAATTTAATCAACAGCAGTAATAATAAAGTCGTAACATTAGCTACTAACCATTACGCTCGTAATTCAATCAAGTCTGTCGGTCGTTTCGTGACTCAGACCTTATTAAATTTCGCAGTAAATTTTTCGCTTTTTATCTGTAACTAGCGGCCCGCCCCGGCTTCGCACGGGTACATTGTGGTTTCATTATTCGAGTTTTAGTAAGGATCCCTAATTTTTTTGAAAATATATTATAGCCTATGTCACCCGGGGATAGTGTAGCTTCCCAACAGTGAAAGAAATTTCCAAATCGGTTCAGTAGTTTCGGAGCCTATTCATTACAATCAAACAAACAAAGTTTTCCTCTTTATAATATTAGTATGATTAAATATCATCGAAGCCTTCTCCATTTCCAGTATTGCTAACCAACATGATTGTATTTTGGTTCGATTCCCGCCGGGGCTAATTTCGGAAATGGGCTTTTTGTAATTTGCGTTGGTCTGGGTGGCACTGGGATCGCCCACAGTCCATTGTACGGTACACATAGTGCAAGCGTTGCTTAGTTTGGGACCACAGATATAGATTTACATAGATAACGCAAGTATCACGATTTGTATTGAAACGAAGCGTGCCGATTTTTTTACACCGTGACGTCATTAGTGACGGGAAATCCAAACTGCTTCAAATACACCGATGCCGCCGATGCCCCTCCGCCCGCTACGATTCCCTCGAGTGATTATCACGCTCATACTCATATTTTTATATCTGTAATCGCGAGGACTGTAAGTTATCGGCGACCAACCTCGATGCTTGGTCGGGGTTTTCAGACATGCTAAGTACATGCATTTGCGTTATCTATGTAAATCTATATCTGTGTTTGGGACCATACAGTTGGTGTGTCAGTTTGGCGATATTTTTTTTATTTTATGTACTTATTAGCTTGCTACTTCGTCCGCGTAGTATTTAACGTAACAAAAATTTCGGGATTATCGGGATAAAAAGTATCCTATATGTTAATCCCGGTTATAAACTATCTGTGTTCCAAATTTCATCCAAATCCGTTCAGTAGTTTTTGCGTGAAGGAGTAACAAACATACATACATACATCCACACTCACAAACTTCCACATTTATAATATTAGTAGGATAAAAACGTAGCTTCCTCATTATTGGTAATAAATATAAGGAACCATTTTTTAATCCAATAATAATAATAACCTCATTTGTAGGGTAACCACATAGGTGCATTTTTACGATTTTCATTGTTCGTGCACGAAGTAGGTTATCGTAATGCAAATTCAACAGTTATTTGACTCGATATGTTAATGCCGTGCATTCATACTTATTTAGTTAAATAGGTACGTCATGATATTTTATTTATGACATTTCGATTTTTTTATTCATAAAAATAACGGAAAAGGTGAAGGTAATTGTCGATAAAATTTTAAATTGGTTCATGTTTAAAAAATAAACCTGGCTGCAAAGACTAAAAAAAAATGTGCGGTCGGGGGACTTTAATCAGAAACGAAGTTCTCTGAATGAACTCACTGACGCCATCTAGTTGATTTTTCAAAAGAGCCTTTTTCACAGTAGTTGTTACAAAATTACGTATAACGCTTTTAATGCGTGACGATTTCGGCTATTTAACTCTTACCGCAGGCCGCGAAAAGGATTACGTTTCGAAAAAAAAAACGTTCGAGTTTCAAATTATTAGTAGGATACATTTTACACAGATAATTTATTAGGTCAAAAAACAAATTATCAGTTTTTTTGTTTTAATCTCACACGACATTATTGATACATACAAAGCCTTACAATTTGTATGTACTGAATACGTTATGTAAGTATATAGTCGACACAAATTATTGCTTAAATATTTAGTTTTCAATGCAGGTGGTCCATTGTGTTCGTGGGACTTTTATAACAGAAACATAATATATACTACCTTAGTGTTCTGAAGAAATAAGCGAATCTGATATTTTTGGAGGGGTGTATTGAGGTTATTCTTCATTACTTGTCATACTATCCGCCATGTACGTACTAGGAGCAAGCTCATATGAAAAAGCTCTTATTTTATAAGAATGGCATCTCTAATGACGACGTCTCAAACAGGTAAGGGTGTTACCACGCCAATTGATCGAACGTTGCTCTATGTAGAGACTGTCGATCTACGTCGACTCATCTCAATCTACCATTGATCGATGGATCGATTGGTATGCTAACACCAAAGTCAAATTCAAATCGTTTATTTGGTTTAGGTCTAGGGGGCCACTTATAAATTGTAATTTTACTTATTTTTCTTAAGTTTACAACCGGATCGCAACACGACCTCGACAGAGAAGATCCGGCTAGAAACTCAACAGGTTTGTCTTTTTACATTTTTAACCCCCGACGAAAAAAGGGGTGTTATTTATATAGGTATTTATTTAAATCGCCACTTGCGTACGCTTATAACACTTATAACGTCACGTGAGGCTTGAGTATTCGGAGTATTGAGTTTCTAGTATTCGGCCAGAAGACAAATGTAACTTTTTTATTAGAGGTTTAATAAGATATACTTAGTCTCCACAGCCTATTCAAAACGATTCATTCAGCACTTATTCCAAGAAAAAAACTATCACCACATCGAAGTTATCAAAATACACAAATTCCATTACGGTTATATCAATAAGTCGCCAGACAGCATCCAATCAAAAGTTTTAATGAACCGCGTCCTTATCGGAGGCAACAGATACGGGCTGGTATCGATTCGTCTCCCAATGTAGGTCACAGGCTGCAGGTCAAAGGTCACGGGTAGGTCACCTCGCGCAGCCTCGGCAACGTAAATAGTCTGAAACAGGGTTGGCACGTTACGCAATAGGAACCTTGAAAACGGGACATCCTTGAAAAGTGGAGCTTAGGACGGCGGTTAGCATTATTACGCTGTTCCTATAATTGGATTTATTACCCAAAGTCAAATTCTTTATATTGTTTAGGCCTACGGAGCCACTTACGAATTGTCTTATAAAATTCTACGACCTAATGAGCAGGCATTTCGGGAAAATAAAATAGCTCCAGTGTGATACTTATTCGTTTGATATATCTAAGTAAATACTCGTATGTACTTAGCCGTCCGCGTTGTAGCCACAATCAATGTATGAATTGCGGCTTTGGCGATTACAGTTTCAAATGCACACTGTATTTTAATTTTTTTCGTATCTATCTGTAAATGAAATATATTGCCAAATACTAGCAGTGATAGCCGATTGGTTAAGCACGCGTCTTGCGGGCTACCACGTCTTGGGTTCAAACCCCGGCTCGAACTTCTGGATTTTTCGAAATCTATGTGCGAATCATAATTTCTATATGATTATCACTTGCTTACGGTGAAGGAAAACATCGTGATGAAACCTGCATGTCTTAGAAGATTTAACCAATTTTTGAAAGACATGTGAAATCCGCCAACCCGCACTGGGCCAGCGTGGTGGATTATGGCCTGAATCCCCGTCGTGTTGAGGGGAGGCCCGTGCCCAGGAGTGGGACGACAAAAGGGCTAAAATTATTATTAATTAATTATTAACTATACATTTTTAGTGTTATTGATCTAATAAATAACGAGGCAGAACTAAAATGCCAGCCAATAGAACGAAGGGCGTAAATAATTTATTACATCTCGGTTTTTAACTGTAGGCGTGCGGATGACATTACCGTCTTAATAGGATTTCATGTGCCTATTCTATGATTTCATGTATCTATTTTTCCTATATTGCTGGTGATAAAACTATTTAAATGTTCTATATTGAAAGCGAATCTCAGTTAGTGCCAAAATCCTACTAATATTATAAATGCGAAAGTTTGTGAGCGTGGATGTTTGTTACTCTTGGCAGGCAAAAACTACAGAACGGATTTGGATGAAATTTGTAACATAGATAGTTTATAACCGGGACTAACACATAGGATACTTTTTATCCCGATAATCCCGATTTTTTTGCTAAGTCAAATACAACGCAGACGAATTCGCGGGCATAAACTAGTAATTAATAATTTGCAATGCATCATTCAATAATAGACACAAACGACGGACGGAATGCCAAGCTGTAGCTAATTGATTAGCTGTAGTATATGAATATAGGCTGGCTCGATCAGAGTAGTACCGCCTTTTGTTTCGTAACATGAGTGAGGGAACCGCAAGCCAATCCTCCGACCCTTCCCCTCCTACTGTGCCACCTCCTTTCAGGCCGTCACCATGCGAGCAAAGCCTTTGGTATTACAAGCATCGATAGCTTATCGTTGCTTAACATCACGCGGATCGTACGCTTGTGGACGACTTTTTTATATATAAAAAGTAACCCACTTAACTCCTTCACACATTGAATATACACATTGAAAGAAATATTCGTGTTTTATGCTAAAACATTAGACAGCCCTGCCAGTCTCGACCTAACTGAAGGTGGATGGCAAATCCAGCGTCCTTTGTTCACTCTTCGTCTCGATCGTAAAGTGAGGCGATATAAATACAATGTTGCAGTGAAGGCGCGTACACCAAGTTATTACCGGCCTATGTTTGCAACATTGTTGTTTTCGTTTATTAACTCAACAATAAATATAGTTAGAGCAATAAAAGAGTCAAGGAATATACTTGCACAGTTTTTTTTAAATTTATATCCCCTTCCTGGAAATTGTCTGCCAATTGTGAATACACCCTTATTCACAAATGGCGGACAGTTTCCGATGTCGGAAAGGACAGCTCCCATCATTTATTTTACAACAGAATTAGAAGAATGATGGAAGCTGTTATTTCCGACACGGAAACTTTCTGTCTATTGTGAATATCCCCCAAGGTCGTGCGAGCTACGCCATTGGTATTGCAAGCATCTATAGGCTACGGTAACTGCTTAACATCCAGTGAATCGCGGACGCTTGTTTACAGACGTTAATTTTTTTTTTTAAATGCCATCTCTAAAAATTACGTAAATACTAATAAACCATAATTTTCGTCATACGTTCCTCGCGGTGCACATTTTATATTCACCCTAGTGGAATTTGAATCCATACAAGGCATGCATTACCCGTTCAATTATAAATCACAGGGAAAACCCATACTAAATTACTGCTTACTGTAAAATTTTGCTTATACATGTAGCGGTCACAGAGGCAGATTCGCATAACAAATATTCATATTATTTATTTTTTCCTGATAAATCAGGTATTTTCTGCATCAGATAAAAAACACTGTTAAGTGTATGGCAAGCACAAAATTTCTAGTTTTTAAATGTATCTGAATAACCAACTAAGGACAACAAGATTTTTTTTTGAAAACTTTGTCACAGTGTACGTTACAACGTTACGTAGGTATAACGCTTTTCAGCCGCGTAAAGTAATTTCGATCCAATAATAGATACATCACGAATATACAATCTGAACACTGTCAATTGTAATAATGTTGTGTGTGGAATTTACAGCCTATCAAGGATCAAGTGACATATTTAGCTCAAAGTATTACCTATTCCAAACGGTAATTATGTTTAACGCTGATTAAACTAATCCAGTGCGAGGCTTTACGAACATCCACCTACACGGATTTCAAAGGATATACTTAGTATAACGCTAATCTTTATACCTACCGAAAGCCTTTGATTAACAAACATAAGGAATAAAAGCTTAAATAACGAGACATTCTCATCACGAATTTCTGACATCAAATGTAAATTGGAATAATAATACTTGGTTATATATTTGATCTAAATAATATGCTGGCTGGCAAATACTGACGCAATTTTAAAGATTAAACACGTCGTGGCTCAAGTCTTACAAAATTTTCAATGCCATATATAAAATAAGTTAGTTAAATCCCGTTACAGTGCGATTTCAAAAAATGACTTTATTATAACATACTATAAATGTCAGTTTCGGAGACCACCGTCAATTTTATTCTGATAGATGTCTTACTTTTGGAAACGCAGTGTTAGACAGCTTGCAAAATAAATATATTATTTTAGTCGCGTTCCATTTGAGAGTCTCTATCCTATGACGCTGTCCACTATCTGATCAGAGTTACCGCTGAGAGTGATTGATGTGAAATAAGAACTCATAGAGACGCCTCTTCACCCGACTAAGTCCAAGTTGACTGGAAATTAAGCGATCCTATTGGTCGACGCGGCCCGGCCTGCGTCATAGCATTACGTTAATTAGCATTTCTGGCAACGATGTGCTTTTATATCGCATCATCGCTTAAACTATTATTTCAGCTTTAGACTACAATACTACTCACAATTCTTATAAAAACATACCAATATAATACGTTGTTGCTATCACATCTCTTCTTATGTAACCGGAAAGACCTATAAACTAAAGTGTACATTAAAAAAACTGTCTCACTCTTGCATTAACACAATAAGAAAGAAGGACAGTGATACACTTAGTCGCGACAGGTTTAACAATACAATATACATTCACAAGACACATTCATTCGGTAAAACGAATTTAGTAACATCCGCTTAAGCGAATCACCATCCACCAATAAGGCGAGTTTAGCAGCCAAATACACCAGACACCCCAGCGCATTTTCTAAATAAGTAACCCCGTGCATTCATGCTGGTTATGTGAGCAAGTTATGCGCTTTCTCACGCTCCGCGTTGAATGCACAAAACCAATTTTCCACGATATCAAAAACAGTACAAATTCAATTAGGGAAATGGATTCTGTTTTGCGATACATGGCGTAGAATTTATAGGTGTAATGTTAATATCGGTGGTGAGTTCCAATCACGATATTGAACCCAGGGCCTCCGAGGTGCGCTTCTGTAAACAGTGCATGCATTGCGGACGGACGGAAGGCTGGCCGATTGATGTGTGATTGCATTGTTTCCGGCCCTTTGAATGATTGGATTGCATTGAAATACTGTCACCTTGGAATATTGAACTTAATTTATATGTAATTGTGCTATATTTATGTTTGTTCGTGTCATTACAGGTGTATTGAATTAAAAATGTGTGTAGGACTCCTTAATTGGATCAGCCCATTTTTAAAGTCACCCAAGGTTCTGGGGCTAAGATAGATAAAAACTCTACAAATAACAAACAACAATATAACAAGATACATTATTCTAAAAGAATATAGTGCGGTGTCGTCCTATCTTTGAAAATTGTGAAACTACAAATACATCTAGCTAGCTCAGGATATTGGAAACCATTTCGAGGTACTGAAAACAGTTGCAAAGGAAATCGAAATCTCCAAGAAGACTTCACGTGTCCCCGAACTGGCGTGTACACAAGGAATGATTCTTTCCTTTTATTACATAAACATTTCAAAAGGAAAACGTAATATCCCGTAACATGCGCAACCTTCGATATTTCTGCGAAAACAAGACGTGATGTGAAATGAGATATTTCTTTAGTAATTGAGTTTGGAGAACAAAATTACAACACATTTTTTTACTGTCAGTATTTAGGTGCCTTCTAATTCAACCATCGGACGAAAATAAACTAAACCTTTGGTTTGTACTGACGATGCATATACCTACACTGTTCCCATTCTCTACTGTCAAACGATTGATATAATAACATGTTTTGTGTGAATGTTTCAACCACGCAAACGATTTCAAACATCTTAATAAACGGAATTCCACAAACTACTCTACATAGCACTTAGAAACCCAGCCACATTTAAATATTAAATGGTATTATACATATTTATGCTATTTTAAATCCTTGTTCTCGCTGTATATTTCAACAACTACGAAATATAGAAATCCGCGACCGAGAGACGCAATGACGCCGGACCACAGAGTGAGAAATTTCCGTTCTGTTCAACTGGAAATGCGCAGTTTTACTGCAGCGAGACGTTTATCTTTTAATATTCTGTGGCGGGTGGCGATGGGGGTGGAGGATATATGGATATGGAGGTTGGTCATATTTTTAGACTAGCAATACCCACCGCGTTATAGTTAACAAAAGTGCATGTTAATTACCCAGAATGTACAGAAATGAACAAATCTATGAAGAAAACTCACAGCGTTTATCTTTGAATTAAATAAAATATTTAGCTTTGTTAATAAAAATATAAAACACCCCTTTGTTATTAAAACTTATGTTACAAAACCACTTATAACAGATATCCTTCTTATAGCGTTAGTCAATTCACATGATCCTACGACAACATCAATGCATTATATAATTTTTTTGATTCCTAACATTTCAACACTTCTTTACCCATTCTTCCATAATTTTACCCGTCAACATGCGGCAGTTGATACAATTGCTTGCATACTTGCTTACATACTTGGGATCCTTGTCTGCATAGCGAGCGCAGTCGGCTCGGAATGAGGGCGCCGGATCGATATTCGTAGACGTGCAGACACAACACAACGCCACCCGACATCGAGTCTTATCTATAAATCGCATACTTATAATACAAGTCCTTTTAAAAGTAATTTTATATTAGGGAAAATTGGGTGCCTGCTTCCAACTGAGGACTGGAATTGAGACTTTACACACAGACATCGTTCTTACTTTTCTAAGCCGAGATCTACATTAAGTAAGGCTTAGAGATTGGTGAATTGGAGTCTAGGGGAATAATGACGGACTTGAAGAAATATAGAAATGAGAGCATCGGACTAGCTGATTAGCAAACTACACCTTGGATTCAGTCTTAGGTTGAGGTCCACACCACAGTGCTGAGTTTCGAACCGACCAGACAAGAGCATTGGCACATTGCAAAACGAGCTAGCGTACTATACAGCGACCTAGCATAGGAAATCCAAGCTCTGTAAGCCTCACATTTTCATTAACTTACTTGCATATTCTTGGAAAACCATCATGAAAGACATACTTATCAACTAAATTGAAACTGATGTGGATTGAAATGATCCCAACGGTCCTCCCACTGCAGTCGATTCGAAGCTATTCACAGTTCTAGACGGATAGGAATGTCCTATCGTCGTTTTGGCTGCATCTGTCGCACAAATATCCCAATTCGCAATGTCTTATCTGTGATGAAATTGAATGTTTGTTCAAATGCTCGACATTGGAACAAAATGCTTGTAAAAAACTGGTTGAGTAATCTTCGATTCGCACATTCAAGGATAATTGGTTCCATTATAAAAGTAGATTCCTACAAAACTTTTACCCCTTTATTAATGAAGGTGCTTTAGCTGTTCTACAGTTACACCATGCTTTGTCTCCTTCTTTCAAATGTCAAATCACTGATGACAGAAAAAGATAATTCGGTGTTGTGTAACTATTCGCCCGTTTATTAATAAAGCGGTTAATGTGCGGTATGGCAGACATTAATACGAAAACGAAATTACACTGAATATTCCGCATACATTAATATTGTTTCGTGGCCAAGTTTCCACTAAACTACATTCAAGTGACATCTTTGTACTCATTATTATTTAGCGCGACAATATACCACGTAGCAACAAAAGGCCATTATTGGCGGCCGATCTATTTAACGTGGCGACGACAATGGTGTTTCTGATGGCGAAATTATTGTTGAAAACACCTTTACAAATACGTAATTATTTGTGGAGTGTGAAGGCCCCCAGGATGTTGACCTTTGGAGTCAAGGATGGAGGCGATTGCACGCGCTGCCGTTGTTTACCTGTGATGTGGGTATGTGTTGAATGTAAATTTGCCAAGTCTCATTTTGAATATTCTGTAAAATCACCAGCGATTCCGCTTACTAGCACTTGCTGTGAAATTATAAATAGCGGCGAAAGCATACATTTTAACTACTCCGACTGGCGTCTTCAAATCATCAAAGGGTGTTGCAATACTTTCAATGGTCAAAGGAGAATACGTGACGTCAGTCTTATTCCCACCGATGGAATTCTAACGAGTCACTACTACCAAAGAATCGCTTAATAATGTTTTGTATGATGCAATATTGAAATTATTATGTATTTTATGGTATTTACTTAAACTTTTATTACATGTCTCTCTCTTTATTTATTAGCTACGTATTTAGAAAGATTGACAATAAAATATCTGGTTCATATCGCGCTTGAAATTTTAATGCTACGGTTCCGTTGTAATAATTATTATTACTTCCAGGTTTCTGTTTTGTGTCTTATGATTAATGGTAGAAATGTTTATCAAACCAGGCTGACAAACTTGCATGATAATACAATTTATTGAACCATGCAAATGTGTTGTTTTTGCTCTGGACACTTTTCAGAAATATTTGCTGTTATTAAGTATCTAACTTAAAATGCATACTTTACTGTAAATTAATATTCATTTTTATATTCTGTTGTGCAATATGCATGCCGTTGCATGCAAAATACTTACCGCTTTTTATCGCTTACTTTAATCAAAATAACAATAAAAAAACACTTTAAGAACTTCACAACAGCAGGTTCAAATGCACTTTAAAATTGTGAAATTTTATATTATCATAGATCCGAAACAGATACGACTCAGTTGGTTTCGTGTGTTTATTTTTCGACGAGAATTGTGTCTCTTTCGCTGGAATCCTTTGTTACGAAGGTATAATGCTGACAATTTGAATGAAGACACACACACACAATCATATATTCTCTCTAGTGCAGTGGGTATCTAGATAAATTTACATTCGGATGTGATCTCCTTAGAAGCAAACGGTGAATAGTGTTGTAGCATCGTCTGAATTTCTGCTGTAATTTGCTCTCTAGTGTAACTTTATACATTACTTTTGTTCATCGCCTTGAAGATAATATTGCAAACGGACTGTTTTCTACAACATGCTTGATTCAAGGCAAGTTACAGAACAATGGACAAATAAAAGAGATATAAATATATTTTGGGATAGGTACTTGGCACCAATTATGTGATGTGTTGAGAGTGGACCTATGTATTATACATAGGAAGAAGACAAA
The DNA here is from genome assembly GCA_918843915.1 of Notodonta ziczac. Classification (NCBI taxonomy): domain Eukaryota; kingdom Metazoa; phylum Arthropoda; class Insecta; order Lepidoptera; family Notodontidae; genus Notodonta; species Notodonta ziczac. The sequence continues at coordinate 8,649,069 of OU974043.1, read as the reverse complement.
AGAAACGACGGATGGAGTTTGAGAGATCTCTCTCACACTAATCATCTGATTATGAATGTTATTAGCGAAAGACTGCAGCACAAATTAAGTGGAGGTATAAACCAAAGACTTCAATTAAGAACAAAGGACACCAATAAAATACCGATATTTGGTACGATATTCTATACCGATATACCGATAGCTTCGCACGAAGTAAAGTGGGTTTGAAGATATCTCAAAAGAATTGAATTTCAAGGAATAGTAATTGCTTATAGCAATCGTACCTTGACGGATAAACAGCTGAGAGCGTGGGAGCGAACCGTCATATCTCTTATTAAATTAATAATTAAATTTCTACGCAATAAATCTTTTTGCAGTGGGCGTCAATTTATGGTTACCATAAACAGATGCACAAAGGACATCATCCAGATAAGTCCCATTTAATAACTGCTTGTGGAGGATTTAATACAAATGAGTAATGTTGTTCGCAATTTTTATGAGGTTTTTATAGCCATTATTTCAAAGCGATTTAAGTGTCTTTGACTCATCAATGAACAGTCAATAACACAAGATTTTATCTGGTAATTATTAACCACTTCTTAGGCCGCTGGGTGTATTTAAAACTGTCGACCCACGAAATTTGTATTTATAAATGTTCTGTAGGTATATTAGTGTTTCAAAAACAAAGTTTTTTGGTGTTTCAAAAACAAAGGTTTTTAATGAATATTGAACCTGTATTGGAAGATTTATTCCAGTCTTGAGTATCAAAACAATGTTCAGTTCAGTCCAAAGTCTATTCTTTGACGTATTGGATCCAGTGTCAACTGAGAATGATAAAGGTCATTCTTATGGTTTCGGTATTATAAGACAACAGATTCACAGCGAGCACGCGCTGATAAAATACTAATTTTAAACAGTAGTCACACTAGTTTATACTAGCGTCAGACAACTATACTTGAGATATTGATCAGAGCACAAATATCCATCAATATAATAACTACATGAGCACTTTGACGACCGCTAGGCGTCGGTTCGAGCGTAGGCCGCTCGGCTCACTGCAGGTGGTGGTTCGATTCCCGCTGGGTGTCACTGAGATCGCCCTCAGTCCATTATACGGTACCCATAGTACAAGTTTTGCTTAGTTTACACCATTCAGTTGGTGTGGCAGTGATAAAAAAAAAAAACATTTTATTTTTAAGGTCGTTAACAAGCACATTAAGAACTTAGCTCATGTCCAAAAAATTTAAATATTCATAAGCATTGCTAGATATTGATACGATAAAAGCGTTTGTATTATCGAAAACCTCACATGGAAATACGAATATTTCTCCAAAAACAAAGTGCAACATCATAAAAGCAATTCAGTCCCGCAAAAATATTGAATCGAGTGAAATTTAAATAGTTTCCGATGTTATTCATACAGAATGCACTGGCACATGAAATGGGAATAAAACTATTACACAAACGATCCAACTCGAGCGTACGAACAATGGACGATTGGACTTTATGTGAGAAGTTTTAACTTGTCGCGGCTGCGGAATTTAGATATTTAGACGTCTATGTGGCTGACATTCCCACACTCAGTTCTATACTGAACGCTTCAAATTACAAAGTTTTGAAGTTTCAAAGACACTGAATATTTGTAAGAAATGGTTTGACAAAATTATCACTTGTCTTCACTGGCCAAATTCTTTGCCATACTTTGTCTGCATCCAAGTTTATGACACTAGCATTACGGACACTGGCAGAATTTTGGCAAATAACTACAAACGCCACTAACAAAGAAGAAGAAGAAGATCACTTGTCGAATGACTTGTCTTTTGAAAGACGTCAAGTTCGCCATCCCGCACTTGCACTGAGCGCGATGGTGTTGGTGAGAATCCCCCTCGCGTTGAGAGGGAATGTGTATTTCACCGTACACCTAATATCTTTGCACCAAATTATTATCGGCGAAATGCGGCCGCACTCTGCCGCCTCCTTCGGCGAATAGAGGCGCGATTACCTTAATTACAATCTTGTTCCGTTAGAATAGATTTTAAAATCAATTGCGTTAACCAATTCCGTTTCAGGAAAGCCACAATAAAAACCAACGCCACCAACAATCATAAATATCAATCATAGTGCGGATATAAATGATAGGAGTGGTCGAATGATTTGTTGATTACCATTGATTGATAGCAGTACATATATATAATGCTACGCTCAATCAATGTGGATTTATTGACGGATTTATAAACTCCAGTAAGATACTTATGTTAATTACAATAAATAAAGTGCATTATTATTCTCTTCTTACAGTCACCTGGTAAATGCATACGATAAATCTAAATAAATGCCATTGGCATTACCTTACCTATCATGCAGACTTACCAGATTCCTGGTATAGATATTTAGAGAGAATTATAAAAAGCTTGATGTAACTTCTACCTTTGACAATTCCATTTAACGAGTATTCTTTCTTCAATCTTTTAAGCTAACCTAAATTAATTGAGCTAATTCAAGGGTTTATTTAACGTGTAAAGCTAGAAAGCATAAGGTGTTATATTATAGCATTGCGAGGTCGTCTGCCATCCTTGCAGCTTGCCTTGTACTTTGATTGGCCTCGGTTTTATCAATGCATTTCATTACTATTGTTTCAAATAATTAAAATATTACATGCTTGGAAAGTGTCACAATAGTGGCATTGACTTATTAATCAATTTTTGTGAAACTTTAATCATCCAATCTAAACTTAATAAAGTTATAAAGTGCTTCAATATTTTTTTCATAATTATTTTCACATAACCATAATTTATTAATTTAAATAAAGATATGTGTTTTCATCTGTTATTTTTTGTTAAAATAGAGTCTAAGTGCTATTGAACGCATGATAACTATCTAAATACTTTATTTCTGTGTGCATGTCCGTCCAGCAACATTATCTCGCATAATATCAGCCACAATAACCTTAAACTGTAGAACCGATGGTATGCAGATTACAATCTACACCTTGTAACGAGAGAACAAAGAAATAAAAGCGCTGTTCATCGATACGTTACAACCATTAGCATTGGCATCGCAATATATAAAAACTCGATATATTATGCAAAGGATCCCAATCCAAAACATCCACGGAATATCTTTATGGCTGTTCACTTCCTTCGGAGACTATTCCAACATTTTATGAGAAGTAAACAAAGCAATTCGTACTCGCATAAGTAATATCTGAGGTAATACTTGCTGTCGAATTCGCCTTTCTATTTTACATTATTTTCCTGTTGCCGTGGGAACAGCAAGTTTGCGAGAAGCATCGCTGTCCCCACTTAAGTAAAACGATCGTTGCGACGTGTCTTTCAAAGGGACAAAAGGTTGCCGTAATGGATAGAGGTATGTTGCCTTTTTCTTTGGAGATATTTATACTACGGGTGGATGAGACTTCAAGTTCATAAATCCGAGTGAATGTTGGAAAATTGCCGGAAAACTTATACTTTATTACCAACATAATGGATTCCTTTGTCGTTATTTATCCAGCTGTTGGCATTTGTTACGGCTTGGCGCAGTGGTTCTAGCGTATCGCTCGGCTCACAGAGTGGTTGCGGGTTCGATTCCCATCGGGGTACTTCCATTTCGGAATAATTTGCTCTGGTCTGGGTATCTCTGGGATCGCTCCCAGTCCATATTACGGTACCCATAGTACAAGCGTTGCTTAATTTGGAACTATAGAAGTATTGTGTATAGTGTTCGTCTGGTCATGTTTAGGTATTTATTATAACTAATTTCTAAAACTACTCCTAGTTATGAAACTTACAGTTCACAGTTCGTGATATTCTTGATTTTAGAGGTTTCTAAATTTAGTGTTTCTCGAGTCCTTGGCATTTTCACAAAACAAGACCCGTTCTAATACATCTCACATCTCAGACAAAAGTAACAAGCACTGCAAACTTTCACATTGATCGCTGTATCAGTTTACGTACTTGTCAACACACTTTCGCAATATCTAACGAACCTATGTCAAATCAAACTGGTCCTTAGTTCGTAATAAATTGAGCCCATACTTGTGGCCGCTCTAATAAAAGAATCGAACCCATTGAGGAGCATTGAGCAAGTCGTGGCGCAACTAAGCCGAGCAATACATCAACTAAATATAATCTAACATGTTTAACGCATGATGCATTAGATTGCCAAAGAGTCGTGACACAACAGCATCTGTAAATCTTTGTCGCTGTCATAGAAGCCTTTTGTCCAAAAATGGTTGCAGTAATCAGTAATGATTGTTTAGTTGATGATGTGGGTCTGAATGACAATATGGATATTGTGCTTACACTGCAGTGTGGGATGTTGAAGAAGTACCTACGTACACATTCCAGATTTATATGAGGTATTATTTTAATAATATATAAATATCGCCAGACTGACACACCAACTGTATGGTCCAAACTAAGTACTATATGGGTACCGTACAATGGACTGGGGGTGATCTCAGTGACACCCAGATCAGGGCAAATTATGAAAATACCATTGCCGAAATTTAACCCAGCGGGAATCGAACCCGCAACCACCATGTGCAGTGAACCGAGCGGCGGCGTAAGCTCGAACTACTGCGCCAAGTCGAGCGGTCGACGAACGGTCAAATAATGCACTATACTCTGCATGCACAAGGTCTATGATTATCACATGGTTACGCTGAAGAAAACAGTGTGGGATAAACTGCACGACTTAGAAAATCAAACCAATTTTCGAAAGACCTGTGAAATCCGCCCACCTGCACTGAAATTCTGGATAGATGCAAATAATCTGGATTGATGCTATTTGGTTTAACTTTTCAACCATCACTCACTATAGCATTCGCTATCGTTTTAAGTATGTCTACGTCATTCTTTTCATTTGAAACCTATTTTTGTTAAGACGAACCCAGATGGCATCTTTGAAGATTTTTCATTTAAAAATCTCAGAGTATTCAAATCCTTTTCATGAAATAGTGACAGTGCGGGGGACCATTGAGACGGTACGCGATGCGCCGATAAAATGGCTACGTGATTTCTCCGCACGGGATCCAGCAATCTTCCATCTCTCCCTATTCACCCGGCGCGCCGCGTGCTACCCAGGGCTTGCACTAGACAATAACAGAAACTGCAATAACTATAACCATCGGGCGCTACTCCGATTATGCGCTTTGGTTGGCAGCAGATCTTATGATATAACATCAATTTTGAGGCGTCAATAGCCTAGTGGTTAGAGGGCCCGTCCTCGTAACTGAGAGGTTTCAAGTTCGATCCCCATCCTAGCCATTAAACTATTGACGTGAGCCCACCCCTATCACAAGCGTTATTAAAGCCGGAGGGGCTATAGGGAATACTTGTAATGTGATAAACTCACATTTCTAGTAATCTTTAAAAAAAGTGTCCTAACAATTGATGACTCCCGTGTCCTTGATGTGTTATTTTGGTAAAATTTGATGTTTAGCAACCCTAGTTTAAGCATAGATGCAGTAAGCAAACGTGAGTATCATCCAGTCGGTGTATCCGAGAATTTTACATTCCGACTTAGTATAGAAATCGCATTATTGAAGCACTCCCTCGCGGATGTCAGCGCCATATTGTTTTTTTTTTTTTTTTTTTTTTTTTTTTTTTTTTTTTTTTTTTTATTGACTATATGTTGTTGGCCAGAGTGGCCATAACAACTTCACCCGGACAGAGGGCGAGCGCAAGTGCGCTCCAGCCATAGGGGCAGGGGGGCAGCTAGCTCAAGGGCGTCACTAGGGACACGACCTCGGCTTGGGCCGCTGCCAGGAGAGGTGGCGAGGGTAAATCTACCACCGGATCGGAACGCGACCTCGACTGAGAAGATCCGGCAAGAAACTCAGCGGGCTTGTCGGGTGCCAAGGTGCGTCTAGGTAAGTAGACGCACCTTCTAGCGGAAGCGGGGGTTCGTCGACCTCGCCGGCGAGGTCGGTGTCTGGCGGGGAGTGTGCGTGTGTCGTTCTCCTCGACATCTGAGTCTAGGAGAGCGGTGAGTGGGTCGGGGGGGTCCAGCACCACATGCCGCGGCCTGCGGCGGCATGTATCTGGCTCGTGTGCGGGTGCATAATCGGCGGCGGCGACGATTAAGGGATTGGTGTGTTCAGAAGCCTTCATGAAATAGCGTTCAGACGCTATTTTGAAGTGCTTCTGGATAGAATCGAGGCGTAAGTCAGAATGAAGGTCTACGTTCCGTACGAACCACGGGGCTCCGACGGCTTGGCGAAGAAAACGGGACTGTAAGGCCTGGAGGCGACTAATGTGAGAGTTGGCCGCGTGGGCGAACACAACGCTCGCATAGGACATGATGGGGCGAATGCAAGCTTTGTAAAGTGTCACCTTATTTCTAAGGGACATTTTACTCCGCTTGCATAGGAGATAATGAAGGCGACCGAGCACAAAGGCGGCTCGATTGCGGACGTTTCTAATGTGAGGACCGAAGGTCATGGAGCCATCGAGCGTGACCCCGAGATATTTAACTGACTTGGACCAAGGGATAGGCTGCTTGTACAAAGAGACAGTACCTAAGTTGGAGCGAGTGTGGCGTATGGAGGGGCGTCGAGAGGTGGTCCTGGCAAAAAGCACGGCCATATTGTCCATTTCGAATATAGGTATCGAATAGAGAGAACAGATTCTATATATTTCACATATTCGTTTCGTGTTTTCTACCGGTTTCATTGCTTCAGATTATTTTTGGTCCTTGTTTTCTTACACTATATTGTTCTCCGACATTCTTGTAGAAATAGAGAAAATGTTTTTTTGTTAGAAAAAAATCGCAATCCTTGATTCGTTCAGTTGCATTCTTGTTGCTCTGCATTCGTAATAAAGCGATAGTTGGAAACGTCACTTAAGGTTTTACGTGATGAAATTTTCTCTCCCTGGTAGTGGTGCAGGGAGAACCTTGTTTTTAATTAAAATATGCAGAACCGCCATTTTTTTTGCAATAAACCCCGCAATTTTTAATTTTAAATCGCAACATCGCGAAAATTCACAACCTTCTCAGACAGTAAATATTGTAGAATCCCGCATAAAATTTTATAATTTTATGTAAAACAGTCCGCTAACACCGTGATGGGTAAGTCCCGTGGGAACTATAACAATTTGCTGCCAATCACCTGAGCCCGGCGTCTGCCTACCATGCGCCCGACTCAATAATGCATGAACCCCGTCAGACGTCCGCTGCACGGAACACACTCTCTAATTATGGCAAACAACACAAACGGTTTATTCCCACCTCGGGGCACGGTTATCGAACCCACCACCTAGAAACACTATGCCTACACAAATGTATTATAACAAGGCCATTAGTTGCTATGACGCAAGACCGCGGCGCTAGCGAGCCGGTGACCTCGCGGAATATAATCACCTCCAACCGGTGAGATCGCGCACCACTCGTAAATTCTATTTCCGCGTCATTGACAATGCTTTAATGCTACACAAAGCTTTGCATATAGATTGCAGGAGCTTGCATGAGTCAAATAATGGCGCGCCACGCGGGCTGCCACCCTCTGCAACAGAAGCATCGTTGCAAAGCGCCATCGCGGCGGGGTACCTAACAGAACGGTCTCAAGACGCCCCAACATGTCCTCGTTCTCCACGATAATATACTTTATAGTACGTTATACGTGTTGACCGCACTGAAGATACTTTATACGTGCGTTCCTCGAGCGAACCACCGAACCGCACCGGATTTATTTCAGTGAATATTTCTGAAGGCGAGGACCGTATACTTCTGCGTCTAAATCAGACGATCGCGGTGGCTACGACCGGAGACTATGCGATGAATATTTTCTCAAAGGAAACACTCGGATGAAACGAGCTAGCACTTACATTCTTTCGATTGGTTCCACCGTATTTATACAACGTTATCGTAATGAGTTATAAAAGTTTATTGGTCGCGTCGTAAAAGGAAATCTTCCGTTTCGTCTGCGCAGGAACGATCGTATATGAGGCGATGAGACGACGTTATGTTACGACTAGTGCGAGGTCTTAAGACAAAGCTCAAATATTCTGATGGCTCCAACACGATTTGGGATGTAAGTAGTAGATGGCTAAGAGCGCCATCAGAAATAATGTGAAATAACACACTTGCAATCTAATGTAAGTGCATCAACTGAGAGGAAAACTAATGAAACCCACTGAAAACACCAATAAATGAATATGAAATATTATCGTTCAGACTATTTTAATGAAGGTGAATTACATTTATTATAACCGGAATACTTGCGTTGGCTCATTGATGTAGCGAAAGTGGTATATCCAGTCCGCCGCCTCTAGATTGCAGCTCTACCTACGGTCTAAAAGCTAAGACTTTCACTGACTAATGCAGAAAAAACAAGAGTTCGCAACGTGAAATGGTGTCAACAGTGTTTACGTTTATTATCCGATGTTTTATTTGTCGTTTCCACATGCGATCCTAGGTGTTACGCGTCCGATAGTTACGCGATTACGCTATGTTTATGTGTGAAGAGGTGCACGAACGCAGAGAAAGCCCGGCGACATTGGGCCGGTATCGGCAGAAGTGGGTTGGTGGAGGCAGCGGCCGGCGCGCGCGCAAGTAGGTGAGCGTGTCGAGGTCGTGACGTCAGCCGCTTTCTCTGCGCCCGCGCGTTGTGCAACCGCGCCTGCGCTTCTCCAAGCCGCTGCGATCATGAGTGCACTGTTCGTGTATCCACAAATTACAATGTATGTTACTTGAGGTACTTTTCATAAATTCAAATTCAAATGGTTTATTTTGTTTAGGCCCACGGGGCACAAAATGTCAATTTTTAATAATTTTTTCGTTATTCTAGAATCGGATCGAACCGCGACCTCGACTGGTGGATCCGGCTAGTGACTCAGAGGGCTTGTCTTTTTACATTTTGTTATAGTGCTTTGTTTAATCGCCAGTTGCCTATCTAATTAATAATTAACAAGTAGATAGTAATAATATAAATATAATAGCTCCAGTGTTTTGCCTTATAATATATTTATATTACTGTACTGCATAACAATGTCTCTACATTATTTTGAGATAAAATGTTATGATTACTTTGTGTTTTGTCTAAGTATAATACATCACCCTAGGTTTGCACGGGACGAAACAATAACATATAATAATAATAATACTGTATCTCTTTTTTGTTGTCATATAATAGAGACAAATTCGTAAATCGATATAGGTACTTACATTTATTTATTTTTTCTAACTTTCTTCAAGGTGATCGATGTGTTTTCTCGTAAATACCAACACAAGTACAATCAACAAACTCGACGCTTGATCACCTTAAGGTTGCATTTTCTATGCAGTGACCAGCAGCCGCATGCGCCTAGCATGGTCATAAAAACAATTAACACAAATGACTTCCTAAAAAAAGGGCTTTTGTCTCATCGGACGCTTTTCGTCTCATTGGACGACAACATAATGGGCGAGGCATCTTATGATTACTGGCTGCAAGGGAACAGTGTTAAACATTGATCAAGCGTCAACTTTGTTGATGGTACATTGATAAGAAAATACGGCTCGATTGCGGTGTTAATTGATTTATAAAAGTAACGATAATGCTGCCAGACATGTGAGTAACGTGATATAATATTACACTATAGATATCTGATTATGTTATTATATAGTTTGATATGATATAACTCGTTCGTATTACCTTAGGTAATGTTAGGTATGTGCCAATGAGTACACTTATTTAAAATATTTTCTGATATGCGGTAAATCAACTTCATGTGTTTTATTATGAACTATTTTCGTATTTTCTTCTAGTGAATATTACTGGGTCGCCTTCAGTCCATGGCATTGCCCGCGGTACCCATAATTCAATAGTTGCTTATTTTATTAAGATATTTATTTATTCTTAGTAGCACCATTATATATTTTCAATGACCTACTACTAATCCTAACAGTAGTTAAAAAAAACTTGTGGATATCCTAAAGGGTCCCATATATACGATACGATTCGTCGCTTCTATCGATATTAAGAATATCGTAAGGGTAGATCGATTAAATTTTCTGCTCATACATGAAGCGATTGATCGTTGCGATCATAATGCGCTAGCCAACAGCCTAGCACGTGGCATGTATACGTAGTAAGACTGGGAAAAAATCGCAAAGAGCCATACACTGTCGATTTATCGTTATAATATTTAAGTTTGCATAGGTTTGTTGTGACCTTCGATGTCGTCTTCGATTAGGTAAATTGTTAATTATATTGACACTATCGACCAGTTTGAAACGACGAATTGAAGCGACAGATCGCATTACATATGGGACCTTTAACCGGTCCCATGTTTGTATTACATATATCTAAGTTACAAATAACGTTCATTGCCTGAAGCAGCGGGTGCTGAGCACAACAGCGTGTTTTGCATATTTATACTTTATGTTTAGTCGTAAAATGTTTAAAATAACAAATTTTATTGTGCAGCCCATAAAATGCGAACAAACGCATACATGTTCCTGACTGTAGTCCGATTTACATTATTGACTTTACATAACATGGTTTGTTTTCCAGAGGAATCTGGATAAGGGTAAGTTTAAGGGTTTAAGCCCGTTATTCATTCAGCCTAATCCCCGGTTTCGGTTGGACTGATTAGACATTTTGATAAAGGGTCACAATTGGATAATCTTGCGGTGGTCCCCTTAAAATTATACAAATAGACGATAGAATATAGTATTATTTTAGATAATAAAAAACAAACGAAGTTTTAATTTGGTTTTAGATAGACTTACTCGTATACTTACTAACATTACCTATTGCATGGCGATATTCCTACCGTACATTCATTAAATAAATTATAATTTGCATACCAATAATTTAATCTGATAATTGCATCGCTATGTACACACATAGTGTTGTTCCCACATCAGTAACCGTGTAAACAATTTATTACGGGAACGCTAATCAAAATTCTCAAATGTAAACATTAATTACGAGGATTTGACACAACTTTATATATCTAGCGGCGTACCTTGATTTATATCCAAGATTAATTTATTGCCAATGAATTCAGTTTGTCAAAGCTTAGGTATATCGACAAAAGATAATCTGAGATACCACCCAAGCGCTGCAGAAATACAATACCATAAAAGCACCAAGTTTACGAGGAACAAACAATGCACTGACGCGTCTAATGCGTGCTTACGTCCGTCCGGGCATCCCGGGATGAAATCCCGGCTAATCCCGGGCGTCACTGTGGTTTACGACAACAATCGTCTTAGATACACCAAGGACCTAGATTTACTGTGTGGTGTGTTGTAATCTTAAACAAGGATGAATTGTACCTATTCAAAATTGATAAATACACAGAGCTCTTTCTGAGCAGACTGAATAATTATAATTACGTATAAGCTACCATGGGACAACTATGTCATTAAGACCTCCACAGTTCTTCGATAGTAAAATGTGTGAATGTAACTTAGCGAGCAATACTTTGGGAAAATAGAGAACAAGTTAGTTTCCACTGTCATTTTCTTGTATGAAATATTTTTTTTTTACATTACCGTATGACCGTTTTGGCGTTTGGTCGAACTGCGTATTTATCAAAGGTGATTTAGACCAAGCGCTGAATAGACCAACGTTTACGAAATCCATGGTACAAAGGATGACGATATCCACAATAACTACTGGCATAATACTTAACATGCAAAGCATAACGAAAGTGTTGGCCGCGTTCCTACACAAGAACGAGCACGCATGCCGGCCTACATCGATGAATATGTTTACAATGTCATGAAATGACATGGATATTAAAGAACAATGTACTTTAAAATACAATATAGAACTATGTATAATGAACTCTATAAGAATGTTCTCATGAAACCGCCAAATAGTCAATCGCAACTCAAATATGAGGGTTGTTTAATTTGAGGCGCCATACAAATGTCAGATAACATCTAAATTTTCTAGTCAAAAATCACAAAAAGGGGGGACTTATATATTTAAGTACCGTTTCATTATCCGGCCGAAAAATAGATGAAACAAAAATAACCATTGCCAGAAAAAATACGAAGACGCGACATCAGTGCAACAGTACATTACAGATATAACATACCGTCCCGGTCACCTTCGGACTTGTCCATTGCGACATTGCGCTAACATTCAGCCGTTCAATCTCTGATCAGATCGAGGATAGTAAAAAGCCATGAGAATCGTTCTATACGAATGGTTTGGAAACACAATCGCATTTAGATGAGATCGTTAGTCATGCGCAAGGGCATATTTTGTACAATGGAAGGTTTGAGGGCTTTGTTACCCAAAAGACTTGGGATCCAACTGATGCAACGATCGAACGTTTTCCATGTAAAAAGTCCGGTAAAGCCGCAGAGTTGATGAATCGCTCATCCCAATGTGGCATAATAACAAAGACTACACCATGCCAGGATTCAAAGCCTGGAATTCTTTATATTTCTTAATCTGCACACGTACATGTGTTCGCGTCCATGCTATATATTTTTTATCAAGGAAAGTCTTTTGTCATAGTATTTAGAACTGAAAATATCTGTGCAACATTCATTAATTTTTCATCATCATCTATCGCGAGAAACTCTATCACAGAAATCTGTTCTTCCTTTTCTCTTTCTGGATGAATGTTCTTAAAACGATTTCTCTCCTTGCCCAGAAGTGTGGAGCGCGGGCGGCGGGGCCGGCAGCGTCAGTACACCATGCGGTAGCGGCGGCATGGACTTGAAGCACGAAGTGGCTTACCGCGGCCTGTCCGGCGCCGTGAAGGCCGAGCCCGGCGTCAGCCACAACGGGCACCCGGGTAACGGGCACGTGCGTGTCTGGATGGCGGCTGAGAGCGCGGGGTCTCCGTCGCCCGGTCCGCCGCAGCCGCAGCCAAACGGCTACTCCTCGCCGTTGTCATCGGGCAGCTACGGACCTTATAGTCCTAACGGAAAGATAGGTAAGTGTCCATCAAGTCCCTTTACTTGGCTTTAATTCTAATAAGATGCTTATCCTCCCCTTTTAATATGGTTCTTGCTATCTCCGGAACCAATCCGTCATTCAGCTCTTCGTTTTCCTCTTCTTCCTGACCAGATTCCACCAAATTTTCTGGGTCTGCCGCGATGCTAGTTCCCTTTGTCGGTATCCGGCATGCGGAAGATGTTAATAGCCCAATCCCACGTAAGTTTTGCAACCGAGTGGCCGACGTAAGCAATTTCATCCATATTCTGAAGCCTTTGAAGTGGCATCAAATCTGAACAATCAATGCTTTCGCCAAAGCTCTTTGAGAATGCCAAATGGAAACCATTTCTTAAAGTAGTCAGTGGCTGAATTCAGGAGTCAGCTGATATATCATTTTGTTTATGCAGATGGTAAGCTCGTGTAAGAATGCAGCCTATGAGCTTGGCTCACCTGCATATCCTGACGTAAAGGGTGTATCTGAATTGACGTCATGAGTTTATTATGGAGGGCTCCCAAAGTGGTTACGGATTGATTTTGAATGGGTTTTTTCTTTGTAAGATGAGCATATTTTATCATTTAATAATGATAAAAAGTTTGAGTAATATCGTTAACTTCCATACACGTATCAAGTAGTTTAAAATTGTACCTTATTATGTTTAAAACTCTCGTCAGACGCCTTATCATGTGTTTAATCTTATAAATGTTAATTCCTAATAACTGACGTATACACGTTGATAAAAGAAACTGTGACACCTAAGATGAGACAAACATCTTATTCCGCTGTTTACAACCTTCGCAGTATATAACAATGGCTACGATGCCCATAAAAGCGTCCCCTAACAATGCTACTGCATTTGCTCGTATTTCCCAGCGTAATTATGTAACAGTGGGGTGCCAATGAGGAACCGTGATCTCACATTGTATGGGTGACCCATATAACCGACAAAGAACCACGATATTCCATTTCCCAACAACCTTCAGCAGTCGTTTAATAACAAAGATGTCCAGGGCATTGTGTTTCAGAGACTTTTAACAATACTGAAATGACCTAAGACATCTGGTTTCCTTATTACTGTTAATACATAATACCTAGTACAAACTAAGTCTTTATGATGTATTCACATTAAAATTTTATTCAGTACGAAAGTGCTTAAGCGCCATCTTAGACACACTCAAAAATAATAATCAGGCCGTCGCGTCTATCTATACAGATGACTTTAAAGTATCTGAGAATAATGTTATTAGAATGATATAAGCAGTTTATGTAAAATCTGATTAAAATCCGTCGTGTAGGTATTAAAAGGCAAGACAAAAGCTTTTTAGTGTCCTAAAAATTCACATTTCATATTTATGACTAAACAAAGAACTCCCAAGCTTCCAACCATGCGTTCAAATTCAGTGAAGAACAAAAAGTGATATATATGATGACAAGTTTGGGACCGCCCTTCCAGTGTCTAGGAGATTTAAATGATAATGGCATAGCAATACCTTAAATATACATGCGTTATGAGAACATACCGGCTGATATTTTAATTAATGCATCCAATATGTGTTGTAAAAAAAATATGAAAGAAAGGCACACATAAAAAATATATTATGTTGAAGGTTAAAGGTCGTTTTTAAAGGTATTTTGACCTTTTTGTATCATATCTATATTTAGCTACATTTAAGAATTCACGTTCAATTAAAAACAACTCCTATAAACAGGATCAATTCTCATCATGCTTGTTTGGGAGTAACAAGCTATGAGATCTTATGAAGCGACGTCCAAGTCCATGTATTCGTAGCGCTTTTGGAGGGCTTTCTTTAATTTAGTCTGGAGACATAAATATATGTCATCCAAGACACCTCATGTAGAATAGGTATACGTAAAAACTATTTTTCTGTCGACACCGATATCCAACGGATTTTATGAAACATCCAGTGATGGATGAATGGCCTAGGATCCTGTCTGAGATATATCATTGGTCTACGCAAATACATCGAGAAAGGAAAATTCCATTTGAATAACATTCTGGTCACATACATATTTTTGCGAGTAATAGTACAACCTATTACTCGCAAAAATATTATAAAATACATGGAAATATTAAATACTTACTATTTTTTTTACCAGTTGTCGCAACCCTAATTCGCTATAAGTAAGACCCACTTTTCGTTAGAAACTCTGGCTATAAAGGTAAGTTTTTCGTCGACTTATCGAGAGAACCGCAGAAATTTTTATTTTTTTTATTTTAATAGCATCACACCCTGCAGTAGTATGTTAAAAACAACTAATATCGCGATTACAGG
This sequence comes from Notodonta ziczac, assembly GCA_918843915.1. Lineage (NCBI taxonomy): Eukaryota > Metazoa > Arthropoda > Insecta > Lepidoptera > Notodontidae > Notodonta > Notodonta ziczac. Next base: position 8,633,909 of record OU974043.1, on the reverse strand, counting down.
TTGCCAGTTTCAATATTTACAGTAGCAAGTGCGACCTCTCGCGACCTCAGCGACGCTGACGCTCTGCGACCAAGGACATAAGCATCTGTTTACCGAAGCCATTCGCGGTAACAACACACATCCACAAAATTACAAAGAACTCTCGTCTTTAATATCTATGTGTCTCGCATATAACTATGCTCGACAGATGCGCGTGTATCGCGAAAGCTCAATTTAAAATGGTTGCCACCATTATCAGTAAAGAGGATGGATTTTTTCCGCGTTATACGTTATCGTGTAAAGCGATAATGAGGGCAACGACCCGTCTGTTGCGTGATTTAGATAGCAACATAGCCATATAGATATTTTTGGATTGAGTAAAAGTGTTATATAAATTGCGAGAATATTATGTATATGCGTGGGCGCGTTTGAATAACAAGCGGCATCTAGTGACGATATTAATTGACTTGGTTTTTTTCGGATCTGCACACACCACTGATTTTATAGGTCACTTGGGTATCACTAACTAGGGTATGAAACTAAGGATTATATTTAATTGTATGCGGTATAATTATATTTATTTCTCTAATCTATTTATTGCGGTTACAACAATCAGTGCCGATACATTTTATACTGTAGATAATTTTTGTAACGATCCTGCTATTGACGACCGCTTGGCGCAGTGGTTCGAGCGTAGGCCGCTCGGCTCACTGCACATGGCGGTCGCGGGTTCGATTCCCGCCGGGGCAAATTTCGGAAATGGCCTTTTCGTAATTTACCCAGGTCTGGGTGTCACTGGAGTCGCCCCCAGTCCATTGTACGGTACCCATAGTACAAGCTTTGCTTAGTTTGGGACCGTACAGTTGGTGTATCTGTCTGGCGATATTTATTTATTATTTATTATGCTATTCGTACGATGAGTGAAAAAACCGGAAGCCTATCCTCCCGTCCACTCCCCTTCCCCTTCCTCTATCCCACTCCCTTTCAGGTGGGCAACGTGCGAGCAATGCCTTTGGTATTGCAAGCGTGTATAAGCTATAATTGGAAACTACTGGGGTAATTTCTTAAAAATATATGACAACTATCAACTTTACTACAATTTAATTCTCACAATGACCATTACTTCAACAATTCAACAAATTAACTTTGCCATTAACTATAAGGAAACCTGCCTATCACAACCAATACGTCCGTCGTATCCGAAAGCCAAGCGCAGAGAGACTCGCTGGTTGATTTGCGAGCTGTTTTATATTTTTTCACTGTCGCGGTTGCGTGGGTAGGAGAAATATCCAACACTATGGTAAATGTGTTCCGACTATGTTATACATATTAATAAACAAACAAACTGCGTGTACCTACCTAATAGTAAGAGTTATAAAACAAATGATTCATTTTCACCGAACGATGACCCCATTAGCATACCGCCGACATTTCAAAATAAAACGCGACTGTTATGGGTGTTCGCAAACGTTAACGTCATGTCGGAGATTTTCCATTACCCGTGCAAGTCAAATTAGCCATGAGGTCGGCGGAGTTCGCGTTCCTCCGCTAACAAACCTAGGGTAATACGTTATTTTAACGTCTGACAACGGCAGACGAGGAGTGATGTATGTAACGAGAACTACAGCGAATAGGTACCCAGTTTATTATCACTAGATAATATAAAACAGAGTCGCTTCCCGCTGTCTGTCTGTCCCTATGTATGCGTAGATCTTTAAAACTACGCAACGGATTTTGATGCGGTTTTTTAAATAGATAGAGTGATTCAAGAGGAAGGTTTATATGTATAATACATGCATAATATAGTAGAGAAACACTTTAGTATCAGCATTGCATTAGTGCGAAGCCGGCGCGGTCGCTAGTCGTTTATGTTTTTATTTCTCAGTTGTCGATAATTGGTAGATTTTTTGCTCAGCTTTTGGAAGTATCTACTGACGTCACAACGTAAGCGACTATCAATTTCTAGTATACCTGTAGATTTTAATTGGAATCTGACGTGTCGTTAGTAAAACACAAAGTTTCATTTACTGGTTTTATAATATTTATATTATCAGCACCTTAACCCGTAGGTATCTTACCACTGCTAATAAGTATATAATGTATTACTTACAAATTAAAATTAAATACAATGCAGGCAATCATTACTACCCCATATAAAACAATCTTAGAGGTAAATCTTTATCAATCCCTAATCAACTTGATTCTCCGAAGAATACGGACCAATTTGACCAATTTCGATCCGGCTACCTTAATTTAATTCGCCATTACGATCTACTGCGGCCCGAAAACTCTGATTCACGCGCTTTTTATTAATTCCGATGAGATTAAAACCAAATTCACTTACCGAGAACCAATTAAGAATAAGTTCGACTAACAAAAGCGTTTGTTGTTGTGTGGTTTAAACGTCTAAACTCAGCATTTCTAAGATTTAGCACCCAACAAACCGTTTACCTATTTTATGCCCTGTCTTTGTCTTCACATATTTATTTGGTAAGTGTTTTGATGTATACGCACTACATTATTTTCGTGGTAAGACTGGACTTCACCATGCCACTTTTGTAACATATTATGACAAAATAATACTATTTTAGATGATTAAAACTGCGGCCATATTTAGACATTGAATGAACAAAAAGTCAACGATCCATGAAACGGCCATGATAGGAAATCAACTGCATTAATGCCGATTAATTGGCTAATGACTCATGATAATAATTAGGAAGAAACCAAGGTCTCTTTGAGTACATATGTCAATTCTCGAAAGATTAAGGCGACAAATCAAATAACAAACCCAAGCAATCAATTCACACATAAATTTTAACCGGTGGAAGATCAGTTAAACATGAATTAAACAAAATGTCAGTTAGCGAGATCAGCGATAAACATGTTTAGGTCTTTTTGTGGGGAATGCCTCGCATACTCGCGCCGGCTAAGAGGGAACAAAAAAATAAGTCAGACATATTTCACGGGTCGATCGGGAGTGTGTGGTATTCGAGAACTTCTAATTTGATTTTTAAAACGGTCCCACTCAAATGCTTCTTGCTGCGCGAGAGGATGTAAAGAGATATTAAATTACTCCGATAAAACTGGTTCTTAAAGCTTATTATGAGCAGACTCATTTTGCTTAATCATAACTTTATATTTGGGATGGACGATGAGCTGTTTTATTTTTTAAATTTCCTTTAAAGTACTGTATAATGTACTAGTGACCCGCCCCCGCTTCGCACGGGTATTTTTATCAGTGTTTCTCTACTATATTATGCATTTATTATACATATAAACCTTCCTCTTGAATCTCTCTATCTATTAAAAAAGCATCAAAATCCTTTGCGTCGTTTTAAAGATCAAACATACATGCATAGGGCAGACAGACAGCGGGAAGCGACTTTGTTTTATACTATGTCGTGATAATGAAATAAATGTTATCCGATAGGCCATCAATCAATGATAACTTTCCCGACGGTTTACGCGGTATCGATAGGATATTTCTCTAGTGTTGTTTATAGCGTCTAAACTCATAATTTCTACGATGCACTACCTAACAAACTAACTATTTTACGCCCCGTCCATATCTTAAACTATTTATGTAGGTACTAGCTGTGCCCACCGACGTCGTCCGCGTAGTATTTAACTTGACCAAAATTTCGGGATTACCGGGATAAAAGTATCCTATGTGTTAATCCCGGTTATAAACTATCTGTGTTTCAAATTTCATCCAAATCCGTTCAGTGGTTTTTGCGTGGAAGAGTAACAAACATCCACACTCACAAACTTTCGCATTTTTAATATTAGTAGGATATTCTGTTCACTGAACCAGAGCCTCAAGTAGTCACCCTACTAATATTATAAATGCGAAAGTTTGTGAGTGTGGATGTTTGTTACTCTTTCAGGCAAAAACTACTGACCGGATTTTGCTGAAATGTGGAACACAGATAGTTTATAACCGGTATCAACACATAGGATACTTTTTATCCCGATAATCCCGAAATTTTTGTTCAGTTAAATACTACACGGACGAAGTCGCGGGCACGGCTAGTATATTATAGGTGCGTTTTGAAATTATAATTCGCACATAGATTTAGAAAAACCAAGAGGTTTCATCAATATTTAGTAATATGAAAATTAAGTACTACGTGCGTGACGACAGTCTTCTGATTTCGTTGACGTTTCAGCCTGCGGTTACTAGTCATAAAATATAACGTTTTCTTTTACGACTGGTTTACAGATGGCTGAAACGTGAATGAAATTATAATGCTAGTCCCCCTGGCTGTTTGCTGTATGCAATACCCGCGGGAAGGATGTTCGGTAAACGTTAATCCATAGAAGATTGCATCATGACCATCTTAACGAGGTAGATTTTAATAGAATAGGAAGGCAATAAAACAGGCCGCAGTGCAGGAATTGTGATTTACACCGGCAATTGCCGCACCTATTCTGTGTCACTCAAATGATATTACGTTTTATGTGATGGATATTTTGTGCATTGTTTTATTTCTGTGTTTCACTTTGACTCGAATGGCTCGTAAAAGGCTGATAGAGTATTCTGTGGGGCCGAATAGCCGATTGTTTTTGATGTGGGCGAAATAAAATAAATAATAAATAAATATCGCGAGATGGACACACCAACTGTATGGTCCCAAACTAAGCAGCGCTCGTTCTTTGGGTACCGTACAATACGACTGGGGCGATCCCAGTGACACCCAGACCTGGGCCCTAACCACGTTAGCTACTCAAATCGTAATAGAAAAGCAAACGCACGCGATTACGTTTCAAACGCTTCGCTTTTGAAGTTTTGCTGACTGACTGCTTTTCTATTAAAATTTGAGTAGCTAGCGTGGTTAGGGCCCTGGGCAAATGACGAATAGGCCATTTCCGAAATTTGCTCAGGCGGGAATCGATCTAACTATCGGCTACGACAACTGTTTAAGCTCAAGCGGATCGAACGCTTGTTTGCTAACTTTGTTAACTATAAAAAAACACTTTATACAACTTTTAAGTAAGTGTAGCAACAAATAGCGATTTAGCGAATTTCGTAATATAATAATTTAATAATACTCGTAATTTTTTGTTGTCTTTATTGGTATGGGTCGATTCCCAATCACGGTCATCCTTCATTATTTTATTAATATCCTCATGGATAAAATTACAAATTTAAATACTTTTAAAAAACTTTACTATATTTTAATCAATATTATTTATTGCTCTGGCTACAAAGCTATTAAACCGTATGAATAATTTATGGGAGCTACCTAAGTTTTTATAGTATACCTAGAATTGCTTCAGTTAAACTCAAGATTTATGTTTAATCAAACATTGACTTTTAAATTGCACTACATATTTAAATATGACCTCGTGAAAATCCCAAATGCACTACGTAGAAAATAAGGAAAACAAAGCAATTGTTTTTCCTGAAAATCAACGCACTAATCAATAAGGTTGGAATAATCTATATATATAACTCAAAGGTGACTGACTGACTGACTGACTGACATAGTGATCTATCAACGCACAGCCTAAACCGCTGGACGGATCGGGCTGAAATTTGGCATGCAGGTAGATGTTATGACGTAGGCATCCGCTAAGAAAGGATTTTGATTAATTCTACCCCCAAGGGGATAAAATAGGGGATGAAAGTTTGTATGAAACTTTGCCAATTTTAAACCGATCGGGCTGAGACTTTGCATGCATAAAGCTGCTATGACGTAGACATCCCCTAAGAAAGGATCAAAATTCCACGCGGACGAAGTCGCGGGCTCAGCTAGTATATTATAATTTTATACGTTTTGACCGTATTCGGAATCCAAAATGAATGCTGTATGCCGCAAGCCGAAACGAATGTAGTTAAATTGTCATCAAAATTATTTTCGTTCCCCATGTCAGAAACTGCCACCACCGTAAAATGTTTACAATTTTAATTGTTTCTGTCAAAACAAACTATTATTATCCTCTTCCGAACGATTGCAATATCTATCTAATTTATTTGTATGTATTATATTGACTCTAGAAAATTATTAATTTTAATTCGTCTTCGGTCACGGACTCTTGTTCTGTTTACTTCTGTTATTTCCGCCTCAAGTTATTCAGAAATAACTTTATTCATAACATATAAATAAGTTTTTGTACTTTCGCAGTTCATTTTCCGAGAACCACAGGCCTGTTTCGTGGAGTTTAATGGATACTAGGAAGTCGCGTTATAATGGTTGTATTCAAATATGTTTTTGTTTAGGTTTCTATGTAATTATTGTTTGTTCCAATAGCGTGAGCTTCGAATATCGTATTCTGTTCTAATATCAAATAGCTCTACAATGTCTGTATGTAAAATAAATGTAGGTTAGTACTAACCTGAGTCACAAAAATCTGTAAGTATTATAATTTCTTTTTTTTTAGTTAGGTTTGTATAGATTACCTATGACGTACAAGATATAATGGTATACCTAAATACTAATTTGTGTGGCTAATCTGCGTGCCGCTACGCCATCACGCAATGATTTGACGCAATATTCCGATTCAAGTGCGTCGTGTCATCAAAGCAACGGACGCATTAATTTTTAAACCCATATGGGCAATAAGCAAAGAAAGTGTACACGACGGCGGACTCTTGGCCGGACTGAAGACAATTCTAGCGGCGTCGTGGCAAAAGTTTTTGATACAAAAAAAATATTATATGGTGACGCCGCTAGACTACAGCTCATACACGAGCTGGGTCGACCGGGGAAATAGCACCCTCTCGTAATAGAAGACAAACCCCTCCCCTCCTTCTATCCTTAGGTCTTCTATCTTCAGGTATGATGATAACTGCTTAACATCAGACGGACCGTACGGATGATTACCGAGTTTGTTATATAAAAAACTTTCACCAATTGTTTATCGGGTCGGCCAAGGCCGGCACCCGCTTCTCTGAACCCCAGTGAACTCGCGTGGCCTAACACATTTGTATCAGCCGAATCTAACGCTCGTTAGCGCTGATTACACCCCTATAGCCGCTTGATTGCTGTAATGTTACGAATGCTGGTTGAATTGCGGTTGGAACTGAGCATCGAGTATGGGTAATTAACTGGCAACTAGTAAGAAGTGGTGAACTTACCGCATAATCATTGAATAGGCACAGGTCTCCCCTCCCTACAAGGGGGATTCAGGCCGTAATACACAACGCTGGCCCAGTGCAGGTTGGCGGAAATTGGTTAGATTTTCTAAGACATGCAGGTTACCCACGATGTTTTTCCTTCACCGTAAGCAAGTGATAATCTTATAGAAATTATGATTCGCACATGGATTTCGAAAACCCAGAGGTGCGAGCCAGGGTTTGGACCCAGGACCTGGTGCCCGCAAGACGCGTGCTTAACCAATCGGCTATCACTGTTAAACAGTAGAGTTATTTAGGTGCGTAGATAGGTATCATGACAATATCAAAATAAACGGTGGTAGAGCGAAGTTGTAGCTCGACTACGGTTTGACCGGGGAAGTACCACCCTCTCACAGTGAGCTTTTTGCTGCAAAATAATCTATCAAATTGCCACCGTGACACGATCTACATTAGTTACAATCCTACTGAAATTATAAATGCGAAAGTTTGCGAGTGTGGATGTATGTTTGTTACTCCTTCACGCAAAAACTACTGAACGGATTTGGATGACATTTGGAACACAGATAGTTTATAACCTGGATTAACACATAGAATAGTTTACTTAAGTCTACGCGGACGAAGTCGTGGGCAGCAACTAGTAGTAAAATAATGAATGAAACAGACAATCGGGTGCACACGATATCAAAACTCAGTTCGCCCGCGCCGATATTAAATAGCCTTGCACGTTCAACATTTGTATGCACACGCCACATTGCAGTAGCTACTTTCATTGAAATTCATTGATGCAAGAACTGTGAAGGACAAGCCTCATGTTTATTTTTACCAAGTTGTTTTCGCCAAAGTTGTCGACGATTATAAGTCTTCACAGTAGAGTATCTACCTTCTTTCACGTGGGGAAATCTCAAGAGAGACATCAAGCCCACAGTGACCTCTTTCTCTTCTTGCGGGACTGCCCATGGGAAAGCTTATACATCAAGAACGAGTACCTATACTTAAAAGAATGGTTTTTATCCCACCATTTATTATAATTGATGTGGTATATATATTGCAGAATATGCATACTGTCTCAATTTATTGTTTGTAACTCATTGGTTAATCCTAAAGACTTCCTTGCTGGCTAGCTCACCAAATGTTAGTTATTATTTTAGCTAGGAAAGGGGCTAGGACTTCCTAGCTTGTAACACCATCATGAATCCTTTAGTCTGAATATACTTAACTAGATTTTCTCAAATGTTGGCCGGGTATCGGTAAACTATTAAATTTTGTGTCCCCTTTACTGGATCTCTGTGATGGTCTAATAAATCTCTACTGCATTTATTTCAGCTGTACTTTGATCATAGATCGATCAGTTTGTCTTATTAGGTTACTACATTTTCGCTATGCGCCTGATCGGATAACAATATAATCTTACATCCTATATAAAAAAATCCTTTACTCCTGTGTAACATTTCATGCAGACCCATCGGCTTAGGCTGTGCGATGTCTATCAATCAATTGGTATGTTTGATTAAGTAGATAAAACTTCCGACGTCAGCCGGGAGATGGCGCGTTGTAGCGTGGCGCATGTGGGCGCAGGCGGGAGTGCGAATAATGATGATGATACTACACGGGCAGCAACAAAGGACACCGACAAATTCCATTGTCGGCCGTCGTGCGCTGAATTGATACGCCAACAAATGCACTTAGGGTTGATAATTGCTTAATTTGCGTAGAAAAATAGTAGGACTGTGGACCTTAGGGTGAGGAGCTATTCCAGGATGTCCAAGTATTTTGTCCTTACATACTACTACTACGAGACTAATGCCCGTATTAATAAATCAATCTCGAGTCTGTGAGCGATCTTGAGTACGCTTTTGACATGTCATTTTGTACCAGTATGACTTAAGAATGACATTCCCAAGATCGCTCTCAATATTGAGAAGCAATTTAAAAAAAAACACTTTAAAAAGACAAGTTTTTGCACGTTTTCGGTTATCAACCTTGTGCGCCGGTAATTAAATATCATAAGCATCCGCTGTCAACATCTACTACCAACTAGATGATATCGACATCCGTTGTGCAGTGACATCGATGCCTGGTATCGTTATTGTAAAAACGCCCCTATATAGAACTAGTCCGTGTTGTAATAGAAAGCGCAGGAAGCTCAATTTAAACATATTTTGTTTGCCTAAAAGCGTCATCCTTAACATATATTATAACACGTTGTATAGGTACCTACGGTATCTACACATAGTCGGTTCCTACCGCATATGTAGTTATAAAGAACTATCGCAGCACAATGGAAAATCACTGCATTGTTTATTTACACGCAACGATGCGTGAAATTAGTTCTAGCTTAGTTTACGTTGTATAAAATCAACGGGTGTTCCTACGTAGGGTTTAACATTTTCGATAATGATTTAATTCAAATATTTCATGATATAAATGGAAAACCATAGTACGATTAAAAAGACCCTGACGCCATCTGTGGAATGTGGTCAAAAACAGTATTCCTACCGATTTTCGTACACCTAGGTAAGCTAATGCTAAAGATTATAAATAAAACATTTTTCATTGTTGCTCTAATTCAAATTGCTTTAAGCACGGAAGCATACAAGGAAGTACTTTGTAATGAGCATAAAATGTTTCAAAGCCCCGATTTATTCCAAATCCGAGATACAAAAGAAAGCACTTACTCGTGGTAGCAACCACTCGAGATTACGAGCGTTAACGATTACAATGATTCAGGATTCAACAATGAACAAGTTAGGCTATAAATAAATTAACCTATAGATTAAATAACATCAGACAGACACAACAATCGTGGGTTAATAACATGAAGCATTTTAACCTAAGACTTACAATGCCAAACATATACTTACTCATTATTAATAATAAAATAACAAATTAATTAATATTAGTGATAAATTTTGATACTTAACGTGGTAAGACGCGGTACATATTCGTTAATAATCTGAGTAAATAATATTTCAAATATCGCAATTACACTGAATACATACAAAGGCCAAAACGGGCACTTTCTCGAGATGTTTACAACTATTTGATTTTTGTACGTATAAGCAAAACCCAGAAAAACCACTAAGTATCTGTGTAGCGGTGAGATAATCTCTTCTAAAACGCCTCCAAACGCATGCTATTTTTATAGTGTGCTCTAAGTGATTCCTATCCAGCGCTATGTCGACGAACACCGCGATGCAGCGCCTCCTTTACTTTAATAGTCACGATCGCTACCTGGGGCCTAATGGTGTTAGCTTCAGCGAAATTGCATGTTTTAAGTCTGCTGCACACGTAACGGGACGGGACCGATACGGGGATTAGCGGTTGGATAATCCAATATCGTTTTATAGATTCCTAGAATCGTTTGCTGAAATGGGTGTTTTCGCATTGGCCGGTAACGACGCCGACCCAGTGTCGGTACGATATCGTCGGGTCGGACGGATAATCTCATACATTTTGAACTAAACGCTTGTATAGACTTTAATGCGACGACACTAAGGTCCGAGTTCACCAACATATCAATGCACGTTGGAGCAGTAACAAATCAGGTTGTAGACGTGAAAAATACAATTTGTAACTGCCCCTTAAACAATGTATTTTTTACTTTGCCCAATTGGTCTCTACTGGTACTCTAATGGTCCATTAATCTGTTAATGGATGTGGTCCTAAGTTGGTCATCGATATCGGTCTCGTCCAATATGAAAACGCTGGACAATAAAAGGTGGTCTATATAAAGCACACCTGTTGTAAATCCTTTGGCTGTAAAAATAAAATAATCCTACAACACACGGATCCTGTTTGAATTGGCAGTGACACACACACATTTTGGCAAGGTAAGGCAACGATCCAAAGAATGAACATGTTGCCACGGACTGTATTATATTAAGAGTTTGTTATCTAGCTCAGTAAGTCCTATAGCTACTGGGATCAGACGAAAAGAATAACGTAGACGGAGCACTTGTGAGTGACGCAAGCAAAAGAAATACCAAATAGCATCAAGCTAGGTTCCTTTTTGAATTGGCTCATGATTATATTTTTATTTTTACAACGCAGTACTTAAGACATAAATAAAATAATGAGGTATTTATAATGTGATAAGGCTCTCGATCGCGGTTCGCGACTATCGATCATAAAAATCTTTTTTTAATCTGGATTTTTGCTATTTGTTCTTATTTTTGCTTCACTACGCGCTCCCCTTATTCATTTTATTGGAACGAAGTTCCTTATCGCGCGTTGCGAAAGGGAGCTAGACGGAAAAAATTCAGTGTGTACCGACACATTCTGTGCCACACATTTTGGCGACACTTTTTGCTATAGTTGTAAGCCGTGCGGCGTGCGCGTGTTTCTCTGTCCGGCTCTCTCTCTCTCTGTCAGTCAGTCGGTCGGTCGGTCGGTCGGTCAGTCAGTCGAGTGTATACAGGTTTTTTGTACATAATAAATAATAAAAAAATATAACAATAATGAATCCTGACAGTGTTTCTGCACAAGTTCCGGATATTGCAACTTCGTTCCATCCGGGTGTCCCTTGACACGTCTCAAGTTTTTTAATATCACTTTATATATTATCTTCGTCTGAGGTACTGTATAAGTCATTCCTAAATAGGTCCACTTGAATAGAATTTTAGTATTAGCGTTCAGTTGTATCACTTATTCTGAGTGCATTTTAATCCTTCCTCGTATGCACCTTAGCACGGCCATTAGGGTACCTACGTACTCGGGGCGATCGTGACTGAGTCGCGGTGTTGCGTGCTAAGCGTCTTAACATAGGCACACATTTCTCTTTTTATGTCGTGCTGTGTTAATAGTTTTATTAGGAACTCTATGGTAAATGCAGTGACACCACAGCCACATCCAACGAGAAGCGATATATCATGTTAATTAAGTGAAATATAAGCAACTGGTTATTTAAAACATAATCTTTATACCGAAAAATAGCAGGTACCTATTTTGGTACCTATATAAGATTGTTTCAGTGTGTTGCTGCCTTTCGAGATAACCAAGAATTATGTACAAGATATTTGACACCAACCTATGGATGTAACAAATGATTTTAAGGCGTACGATAGCCTAGTAGTTAGAGGGACCGCCCTCGTAGCCGAGAGGTTCCGTGTTCGATCCCCATCCTGGCCATAGCAGGAGGGGCTAACGGGAATACTACTAATGTGATAAACTCACATTGTTGGAAATAAAACATATTTCTAGTTCCAACATTAATTACTCTAATAAACGTGGTATTTGGACATCACAGACCTAAACGAGGGTCCAATTAGAACCACAGTCAAACACAAAGTAAATGGGTTTATTTTGTTTAGGCCTACGGAGACACTTACAAATTATTTAAAAGAAACGTATATCTACAACTGGGTCGGAACGTGACCTCGACTGAGAAGATCCGGCAAGAAAATCAGCAGGCTTGTCTTTTTGCATTTTGCTATTTTTTATAGCCAGTTGGTTATATAGTTAATACTTACAAAGGGTAGTAGATAATAGATATTAAATATAATACACAAAATAGTTCCATATCGGTGTACCGAGCAACGTCAAACTCAAACTCAAATATTTTTTGTTTCAAATAGGCCAGATTAAGGCTAAAGCGCCCATCTAGCCCGCGAAGTTCAATTTTTTTGTGGTTTTTTAGTAATTTTTCAAAATCTGACCATAATAAAAGGCACATTTTGTAATTCGCGACAAAGACCGTGTGCAGTGCATTTATTAATATATCCAACTTACTCTAAAACATTTCAAAAACGACAGCTATCCAGATAATCTGGCAATTTTTGTTAATTTATCGATTAACTAGTATCATATCCACCGTGATTATATTTAGAGTAAAATAAATGTATTATTAAACGCACTGCATACTGTGTTTGTCGCAAATCACAAAATGTTGTCTTAAATGTTTTCACATTTTGGATAAACTATAAAAATACTCGAAAATTTTGAATTTCGCGGACTAGACAGGCGCCTTCACCTTAACTGGCACTTTTAAAGAGTCGAGAGATAGGTGCATGTTTCAAAACAAAATCCTATGGAGATGAACATGCAAGAAACTCCATGGTTACATTTTTCTTTTCTATTTTTTTAAATTATGTTTGCGTTTACAGTAGGTATAATTAGAGGTGTGAGGACAATGTAGGTTAATGCATAAGGCATCACAAATAATAAAGTAATAGGCCCAGAATATTGCCGTCATTGGTCCTCATCTCTGTACTGCGTCGGCTCCTCGCAGTGGGAACGAACAAGTGAGCTGTGAGGCAGGTCACGGTATGACCCCTCGGAATTGGGACGCGCCGCGCAGCCTCCGCGCCCTACTTTACGCATCCAGGGATGTAACCCGACGCACGTGACCTCTTTGTACCCGCCTGTACCAGTAATCTATAATTAACTGGTTCAAATAGTTGAGATTATAATATATATTAACAGCGCTGATGTTACCTTATTTGAATCGTTCAAAATTGACGCCTAATCTACTTAAGTACATATGTTATTATAATAACAACAATTTCCTTGGATTAAGAAAGCTTATATCATATAAGGTCTTATTTTAATAATGCACGATATTTTACGTGGTGCTTTAGTAAATGCTAAAGATGTACATACCACAAAAAAATTGGTAACGAGCGATTTAGAAAGGTCAGCAGTTGAAAGATCACATTTTTTGTGGTAGATACCTACACCATTTTTCGCTAAGCAAAAAATACTATTTTTTTAATTATACTGATATATATTTAGATATATATTGTAATTATTTGACCGCTACTTTGGCCCTATATTTCGTACAAATTAGGAGTTAATTGAAATAAAACTATTTTTACGGATTATACCGCGTTTATTTACTTTTTATGTAAATTATTTTTTGTATGTTATAACTCTAAATTGAAAATTAAAAAAACCCCCGATGCGACGACCTGTTCATCAAATGTATAATTTACCTAGTTCTTCCAAATAATGATGTTAGCGCGATTTGCGTAGCTCCCGTAGCTCAGTATCCATAGCTCATCTCGCAAATTCATCTGGTACAACTAGTTTCGATGCCAAATTATGAAAGCACCATTAAATCATTTGTTTTGGCTTCCTCATTTATAATCTAAGATGTACAATAATCAACATAAAATCTGTGTAAAAGTATGAGACATTATTTTGTTATGACATTATAATAATTGACATTAGAATAGACAACGAATCTAAATATTGATGTCACGGAGGTTTTATTCCTAGTAAAATATTATCAATTATGATTCAATTTGATGTAATTACTCTGGTTGAGGTAGACGGGAGCAGCCTAGGGGAAGAATTTTCAATAACGCTAAAATTATTTTAAATTAGATTAGTTTTTTTTATATTCTTTGTCAATGGCGGAGCAGCGCCCTCTAGAATTATTATAGCGTAATATTCCATGACCATTAACCTTAGACCTTTTAAAGAGTATCTATGCCATTAACAAAACAAACAAAATTTAACGCATGCGCGTATCCATCATTTGAAACGTGACTTATGGAACGTCTTTAGTTCATACACAAATCTCAATAAAATTTATAAAATATTCATTTTTTTCAGAATCAGGGAAACTTTTCAAATTTATAATATTGTAAAAAGCCAGTTCAGACTATTACGATCATTTAAAAATATAATAAATCTAAATCCAATCATCTCAAATTTCGACTGGATTCGAGCCGAGGGAATTGGTTTTGGCCGTGAATGTGGCTTTTTTAACCTACAAAAGAGCTGATGATCTTCAAACGGCTGAACCGATTTTAATGAAACATAGCTAAGAACACTCTCGATCAGAATACCTATCTAACAAAAGAAACAAAATTGAAATCGGTTCATCAGCTTGGGCGCTACGTTGCCACAGACAGACACACAGATCCACAGATACACAGATGCACAGATACACAGATACACAGATACACATGTTAAACTTATAACACCCCTCGTTTTTCGTCGGGGGTTAAAAAGAACACATAGCTGACGTGAAACACCGGCGCTCCACGAAGTCTGCAATCTGTGAACATGTACAGGACCGCACCCGCCATTATTTGATAAACCACAGATCCTCGCAAAAGAACACCGATTCCGACCAAGAATGATACGTGAGGCCATTGAAATTAAAAAAAACATCCTAATTTCAATAGGGAAGATGGCTGGGTGCTACCACTAACTTGGGATCCAGTAATTAATATAATTGAAGCTAAAACCAAGCGTACCATTGTAAGACCTCGAGACACAGTGAACACTTTCTGCTTGGATCGGACCGCAAACACCAACTAAATTTTGAGGGTACCCAGTTTTTAACTATGACATCAGGACCTCTAACACCTCAGTCCCCCCGTGACCACGGTTGCTGTAAAGAAACGTCGGGAACATAAAAAGTAAATAAACGCGATATAATCCGTAAAAATAGTTTTATTTCAATGTGTAGTATTCGCGTAAATATAAAAAAAAACAATATAGGAGTTAATTTTCCTGTCCGAATCGCGGAAGTCGTTGCCATGACAACCAGCCTGACCCGGTCGTACCCCGGGTTAACATAATATGCGTGGTCGTACTACTTTATCGGTTGATCAGCTACCCATCTTTTATTCTTCAGGGTGGGTATATCCTGTTGACGGAAAGTTTCCAATGTCGGAAAGGCCGGTATCCATCCTTCTTTCACAAATGAATTGGAACAAGGATGGAAGGTTTCGACGAAAATTGCAATTAAACTCGGAATGTAGGTGACCTGCAGAATACGGCGTACTTACTTAAATATTCCGTACTTAATTAATACTCACTGAGAATGTATGCGCTTGCGCAGAATAATAACGCATTTGTGGAATATTTTGTGGTAGGCAAATACCTTTGTGTAAATAAGACAAAAACAATTCTAGCCAATTCTTGTCGCTGTAAAAGTTATGCTGTAGTTAATATAATTATCTTGATACGTACGTAATAAGAATGTATATCAAAGTTGGAATAAATCACTGGTGTCACTGGGATCGCCCCCATTGTACGGTAGCCATACTACAAGCGATGCTTAGTTTGGGACCAAACGGTTGGTGTGTTAGTCTGGTGATATTTTTTTTATCATTCTTGCGTGTATAATACTTCGGTTAATTGAAAACAGATATCGAAAATATCTATTACCGTCTACAAAATCGTTGGTGTACCGTAATGAACTTTTGATTGGTTGAAATAAAACTATTTTTACGGATTACATCGCGTTTATTTACTTTTTATGTTAAAAATAGTTTTATTTCAATGTGTAGTATTCGCGTAAATATAAGAAAACAATATTTTGATTGGTTATTATGAAATAAATAAAACGACTCGCCCGTCCGAATAATAATTGCGCTCAACACTTAAAACACTATTCGATTAAAAGCGCTAATTAAAGAACTATTAAATGAATAGGTGGGTAGTCCAGGTGGTTCTCGCCTGCCATAGGTTGAAATAGTGTCTATTATAGTTTGATAATGGTGGTATTGTAGTAAAACAGTAATGACTTGAAGGGCTTCAGTCGCTCCTCGAATTACTTCCGCGTGTGTGAGGCCATGGTCGTTGTGCGGTAAAGACAAACGAATTAGATGTTATATCAATTTGTGCATTATTTTGGCCCGAAGTCCATTTACGCGGATTGCGGTAGAAGTTAAATAACCGAAATCGTCACGCTCGAAAAGCGTTATACGTAACTTTGTAACGTCCACTGTGAAAAAGTTCCCTCAAAAATCAACTAGTTAGTTAGTGAGCATTGAGATGACTGGATAGAGATAACATAAAATTTTAACAGAGAACTTCATGTCTAACAGGCATCTCCCAACCTTACGGTGACAAGAGATGAAAGGAATTCATAGGAACTCCTTCTGCTAACAAGACATAGTTCGAGATATCCCATCTGAATGGCTTATTGTTTTGACACAGATTGCCAAATTACAGAATTTATAAAAAAAACCCCTTAAGTTCGTACCTATTTACTTCTTTGAAAAAAATACCACTACTTATGCTTAAAACTATTTCGATAGGTATGTCCAAATTATGTTATTTTGAACCATAACGTATTCTTACAAAAATGTTATCGTATCCGCAAAGTAAGGTTAATTACTGTACCTCTAAAGTTATTAATAATATCAATTAACATAACTTAAATGGAAAAGAAAATGTACAAATAAAATTCTTAAAGGTATTATTGTAAAAACTGGACAGTTTCCTTATACTTACGTCAAAGTACCTATGTACTGTGTATGTAAAAATTGAAAGAAAAAACGTTCAAGTGTATAGGTGGCGCGAGTTCGACAATTAACTTACAAAATAAGTAAATGGAGACCGCTGAAGACAAGATAGGTCGCTCTGAGGGCGATTGCGGCACACATGCATAAGGCATGAAGCAGGGATGGCAGTTGCACGCTTTTCATATTCAAAATGTCATGCTGTTTACTATAGCAGTTCAATAATGTCATATCCTATTAAAATTAAAACTTTCACTATCATTATATATATTACTAGCTGAGCCCGCGACTTCGCCCGCGTGGAATTTAACTTAACAATAAAGCCCGGTCCCGCGTTCTGAGCCCGCGCGACAGGACCCATTTAATTAATTTTGTTTTTCTAAAATAAAAGAAGCCTCAGTTACTGTTTATAACATCAGCTATCTAACAGTGAAAGTCCCGTCAAAATCGGTCCTGCCGTTTCTGAGATACTCTTTGATTTCAAGTGTTTTTATTTTTTACGCGGAACCCTAATTCGAAATCGGTCCAGCCGTTTCGGAGATTACCCGGAACAAACACACAGACAGACAGACAGACAGACAAAAAAATTTTTATTCGCGTTTTTGCTATAGGTATCGTATGTACTTTCATATGCATTTAGTGAAAAGGTGTTATTTTGATATTACAAACAGACACTCCAATTTTATTTATTTGTATAGATATTGCAGAAACAGTCGGGACAGCGTACAATGGAGTAACAATGTCAAAAAACTTTTTTCGTCAATTTATGCATCACGCAAAACTATATAAATGGATTTTTATTTGGTTTTGACAGTTTGGAAGCTTGGGTCCAACTTAAAGTCTAAGCCGCATTTAAGATAATACCTAAGACACATCTTGGTATAGCTGTAGTACTAGCCACCCTACACTAAGGAAGTCATCGGAAATGGTCAACTTTTTAAGTCCACTCGGTCAAAGTCGCGGGCAGAAGCTAGTGCCTATACGTATACAAACAGACATGGTTATTAAGGGTATAAACTTATAAGTCAATATATTGGTAATTAACGCAAAATTAGTTAAGTATGTAGATCAGAAAATAAATGGATGTTCGTCAAAGTGCCACAATCTCAAACAAACATTATTTTCCCGCTACTTCTCCCACTATAAGATCACCTGTCTCTATCTTTTATCAAAACATCAAAGCACCGCGTACAAAAAGCATGAGTTTAAAGTACTTACGCACGTAAATAAATAATTACCCAAAACATAAATAAATAAATATCGCCAGACGAACACACCAACTGTATGGTCCCAAACAAAGAATTTGTAATAATTATTACAAATTCTTTGGTCCCAAACTAAGCAACGCTTGTAGTATGGGTACCGTTCAATGGACTGGGGGTGATCCCAATGTCACCCAAACCAGGGCAAATTACGAAAAGGCGATTTCCGGCGATTTCCACCCGATGCAGTGAGCCGAGGGACCTACGCTCGAACCACTGCGCCAAGCGGTCGTATTTACTTTACCTTTTTTATTATCTTCTCTCCGAACTCAATCTGTCAGCCCTGCGCAGCAGTGGGATCACAGCTCATCCGTATTCAAGGGCGCTCGGTCCGCCTGCAGCCGACACCGAGTGGTTGCGATGCACGCTGACGTAATGTCACTACTGAAAATCCGTATCTACCTACTCACTGAAAACTCTCGGCGAGAAGAACAAATCGAAATGTTGTACTCTCTCTTTAAATAGGCAATATAAGTAGATTAAGCGTCGATAGCCCAGTGGTTAGAGGGGCTGTCCTCGTAGCTGAGAGGTTCCGGGTTCGATCCCAATCCTGGCCATTTAACTATTGACGTGAACCCACTCCTAATACAAGAATTAGCTCAGTTGGAGGGGCTAAAGGGAATACTAGTAATGTGATAAACACACATTGCTAGTAATCTTTTAAAAACACCCATAGTCTGCTAAAATATAACACTATCTCTTAGTTTTCCCGTGGGCAGTTAAAAATGCTTGGAAAGTCATTGTAAATTAATTAAAATTTCTATGAATTTGGTGGAATTCATTCACTTGGTGCTATCATTTATAAGCTACAAAAATGTTTTTTTTTTTCATTTTAATTTCCAAAATCACGCGCTTTATGGACACTATAGTAAAGACTACCTATTACAGCAATATAAGTGTCCATTAGGCGGTAGAGTAGCTAATAAAGCGTCATCATGGAGGTCGAACCAATTTAAAGGGCATATTTTAGGACCTTGGCGGCGGTATATAGTAAACTCTCTGCTATAGATCCACTGTAAATATTTCCTAAAATCTCTAGAATCAACAATGATCACGGTGAATTGAAGTTCTAGGGGCTTAGTACAAGTAGTGACTGCATCGAATACCAATGGAATGAGTTTCACTCTTCCTAGGCTCTACGTAACATACCGCCCCCTTTGACCAATACGATCGCTTCATTTCTTCAGCTTCAATCGGGTTAACTCGAGTTGAAAAAAAATGAAACGATCCTATTGGTCTAAGCGAGAGGGCCCGCTTCATAACACAGGGCGCCACTTTTTTACTTTGTACTGCCGATTGGTTAAGCACGCGTCTTGCGGGCACCTGATCCTGGGTTCAAACCCCGGCGCGCACCCCTGGGTTTTACGAAATCTATGTGCGAATCATTATTTATATATGATTATCACTCGCTTACGGTGAAGGAAAACATCGTGAGGAAACCTGCACCTTAGGATATCTAACCAATTTTTGAAAATACATGTGAAATCCGCCAACTCGCACTAGGCCAGCGTGGTGGATGACGGCCTGAATCCACCTCGTAGTGAGGGGAGGCCCGTGCCCAGGAGTGGGACGTCAAAAGGGCTAAATTATTATTATTATGACTTTACTTGTGTTATAGAAATTTTAATTAAATTTATCCAGATAAGGAATCTTCTTAACTTGATGGAGTTGATACGAAAATAACAAAATGTAAAAATCGTCTCCGGTAAAGTGACTTCCGTCTGGTTAGGCGGCCATTATCATATTATTCAGTTTTGACCTTTCCGTCTCGTGAATTAAACACAGTTGGTTTACGTATGTTACATGGTGTGGAGTGAAGACAAATATTTACATACTTACTTGTGTCTTGTGTTCAGATGGATGAGGCCTCTGATTCTGTTCAAGTTTTATGCGGAAGTTTTATTATCGACAATAAATTTATTTGAATCTTATAATTTATGATTTCAAGCGATAGTTCCACAAATAAACAGAGCCAAAAATCAAAAAGCACATGCAAATCACAAATGCAATTTAGCAGACTACCTATTGGCAATTTATGGAATTCTTAAATGTGTTACCTACTTAAAAAGATAATCCATCAGGTTTTTTTTATCGTTACAACGAGAATAACGGAAAATTCATGCCCGTTATGTCATTCGGACCATTAAATTGTCAGATATTTCTAATGAAAATTATTTTTAGATTGTATAAAAATAATGTACGAAAACATTATGGAACGGTCGTTCCATAGGAAAGGAACAAAATAAGTTAATTAGAGAACAGGTTGTTATTTTATAATGGTATTTTGGAACTGATATTTTTAAGCTTCTGGAACTTGATTCAAGTACAAGTAATAAGTGAGGCAAAGTTCTAAATGAAATGCATCTCTCTCAAAAGTTTATTTAATTAGTAAAAGCTTACTACTTTTATTTGTCAAATATCTCTAAGCCATATAAACTAAGGGAGTGACAGCATAGCGCGATTTAAAACGACTTTAACGTCTTCGATGGAACGAGGACAAAAATAATAGATATTTAATCAAGAATACTTTTAACTCACTATTTATTAATTAAGATTAAGAATATCTTTTAAATATAATATACTCAATGTATCTCAAAGTCCTTCAAACTCCATTGTGCAGCTCCACTGAATAGCGTCCCCAAGGCATTGTTTACTTCCATTCTGTGCTGCAGAATCAATTCTAGAACACTATAATCCTTCTCTGGGGCCGTTGAGCTATATGCAGCCACTCTGCGCTTACTCCCGAGAGTGCTGGTAGACTGCATACGACGCGACGTTATTCGGATCAAACAATGGATATGGTTTTATATCCATGAAACATTGGTTATGCAGTGTGTATTTTTAAAGATGGCTATACTTTCAATAGTTTGTTTTTGTTGTGTGTCTAATGACATGACAGTGGTGTTGCCTGTAGGGTTATTACATAAATCTTTAAAACCACATTTTAATCATGCTAATAAAATATTTTTTGTTTCAGGTAAGTTCATTTTTCAGTCTTCAAAGTCGTAAGTATGTAAGTAGAATACTATCATCTACTCAGCATTCAAAATAATAGGTGCTATCAATCGATCGATTCGACGGACTAATAATAGAATGGTTCACTCGCCTAAGCAAACTTTCCCACAATCATCGAATCGATTTCACGCACAACCCTTTTACGGTGCCGTGGAACATCGATATCGATGTTATTAGTGATGAAACTGTTGCTATACTCGGCTAGTCGGCTTTGTCTGGTTCAATTTAAGTATAGAAATACACATTTATTATGGATTAACTGAACAGAAGTTTAATAACAAAAGATAAGTCGATGCGATAACTATGAAATTAGACGAGCCAACTTCGTAAATATTAACGGTTTTCTAACTCAAATCAACTTAATTATTACAAAGTGCATATTCAAAATTCAAATGTAAAAATACAAGCTATATAGTAACGTAATACACAATATTAAAGGTATAATTTTCGTTGCATGATCCTTAAAAAAATATGCACTTTATACCTAATGTCGCGACCACAACGCGCAGTGAAATCGGAATAGAAAGTGTCGCGGTTAGCCGCCGACACCGCCCTCTTATTTAAACTAGACATCTGCAGACTTGACTGTAATTAGGGACTTTCCAATTGCATTTGCAGTATCATTCGTAGCTGGGTAGTTAGCTAATTTTGTTGCAATATCCTTTATAGATAATGACGTTTCACAATACATAGCTGAAGATAAATCTCGAAGTTGGTTTGGTAAAACATCAAATTTGGTATATAGAAATTCCAAAAAAATTCATTGAAAATAAAAATGTACCCTTTCAACAAGTAACGTTTGAGCAGTCGTATACCGATGCTTTTTAAAATATTATACCTTTTCTTCTTATTCTGCATGGATAAATAATTGACTCAGGTGACTAATTCACATTGAAATAATAAGAACTACTTCATTCATTGTCAGTCGGTCGCGCTCCGTCGCGTCGCGCCGCCAGAGGGCGCGGTATTATCGCGACACAATAGTCGCTGCGACGCGCCCTCCATTGTAAACTGACCTTTAACTGCAATTTTAGCTCTTGTCACAATGACACGCTATAGTGTAATTAGTAACACATTGTTTATAAGGTAATCATGTATTATAATAGGTTTGTTGTTAGTTTGTCTTACACATAGACTTGTGTGAGCTTAATAGAATCAGTATCTATTTAGAACGGACACACACTGTATATCACAACATAAAAAGCATTTCTAACTTCTTAATTTATTAATGGTAACCTAAATCTTATTTTTTTACATACATTGAAAATATTATAAAATTATTATTATTGGTATTTATTATAAAATATAAATCATAGAGCCGATCTCTACTGGATGTTCCAAGACTAAGACCTACCTATTTGCAAATAAGATGCGGCAATAGTAGGTTAGATAACTAGTTGTCTACTCGTTTAGTAGTTGACGTAATCGCCAATTTGTCACAGTTATCAAGGCAATTTACTAGCATTCTTCACAGATAAAGTTAGTGATTGAGTTTCTTTTGTTCATGTGACCATCGCTGGTCTCGGAGCTTTCAAGCGCGAGGAGCAGGTGAACTCCTTTAGTCTATCAAAATATAGCACTATCCCCATGGTGGTGGTGGGCCTTCACCGTTTAGCAAGTAGGTATTATAGTTTGCAATACTAAATATGTTTTCCGTTTCCGTAATATATATAAGTAAGTAAGGACACATTTACAAACTTTTAACAGCAGAAATTTCACAAAAACTTATGCAACATTCTCAAAAAATAGAGATAACAATATGAATCGTTGTAAACGAGGAGCTTTTGTGTCTATTAAATCGCTGGTCCTGTAATATTTTACAGGATCATATATTCTATTTATTCGCTTTTCATATGCCAACCAGCAATGATACTTTTCTTGATTGGATTTCAAAAACATGCGCATGCGCAAACTAACGAAAAGTAAAGTATGCTTCTGTGTAAATAGCGTCCATTGCGCGCAACCGACGTGCAATGAGTAATGGCCGGTCTCCGATGAGATCACTTCCAAACAGTGCTAATTCCATGCCAACCCTGAGTCGTTACACTTTGTTGTCGGGAGAGGCCATTTGGTAAATTCGTCTCACTAATGCTTTGTTTCGTAGACTTTGTACCCATATTAATCTTGTCTAGGTGCAATCGCGTGGTTGCTATATTAGTGATTAATTTGTAAGCAATCCAAACCCCATTTAAATAGTGTATCTACATGACAAAAGGCATATTTGATTTTGGAACTTTGCTGATTTTATTAACATCAAAGAAAATACATAAATTAATTTTAAAGAAAAATACAACGCGCCAGTTATCTATCAGTCATGGTGTACCTGTCTAAGGCCAGTATTAATAAATCGATCTTAAGTCTGAGAGCAGCATAGTACGCTTCAGACATTTTGTACTAGTATGACATAAGAATGACATTTCCAAGATTGCCCTCAGACTTGAGATCTAGTATTAATACGGACCATAGACTAGGTACATACTCTGTAATTTTTAAAGTATCTTAAAAACTACAAAAGTTTTTAGTTACAACAACAAAATAGTTCACCAAACCTTACATAACTAAAGTTGTTTGTATATTATTATGCGTAATTTTTATTAGGTATTATAATATAATACCATTTCAAATTAGTTACCTACTGCAAAGTTGATTTCCCTGTTCCTGATACACACATTTTCCCTACACGTATTTTTTCTCACAATAACATATTGCTAGCGCCATCTCATGCAAAACAGCGGAACTTGGTGGTATCACTACGTCATGCCGACATTGACCGCTAGATGGGGGCACTGGTACACGCGGCTCGTGACGCGCGCGGTGAACGAACGTTCTTGACTGCAGCGAGTTCGTTCGTCGCCATGACACAACCAACACAACAACATCGGCGCGGAGCGTGGAATGGACGCGCGAATAGCGTAACAAACAACCTAGCTCTATTTACCTACACGCGATAGATAACATAGGTTACTTCTATTCGATAATAAAATACTGCTAATAAAATACATTAATGTACGTAGATACGTACCTAATATATTTTGTAGTGTCAAGTAATGTAAGTAAATATATTGTCTTATTTAGGTGGGTAATATTAGGCATAGTAGGTACATAGGTTCATTACTTAATTATTGAAATTATTTTACTACATAGTACATACAGGCAGTGCAGGCATAAAATTTTAGTTTAATAGTTAGGCTCAATAAAAATTTACCCCGTTTTACATATTGCCCAAGAGATGGCGACACAATGATGTACCTAACAAGGTACACACAGGTGTGACCTGTTCCACAAACATAATTCTTATTGATTTATTTAATATGAAATAAAAATAAGTTTAAGAAATAGATTCCTTATTTCTGTACAAATAAAAAAATTAATTGTCTATTTGCAATGCCAACCTAACAACTTTTTTACTAAATGCATAATGAGAGTATGTATACCCATACGTTATAGTTTGTGTGCCTTTCTGTCTGTCTGTCTGTATGTTCCGGCTCATCTGCGAAACGGCTGGACCGAGTTAGACTACTATTATTTTATCGAACTAGCACGCGGCAGCTCCTAGTTTGTTATATATATGTATTGCCTTTTAGCAACCGAATAAATACAAAAATAAGGACTTTTGTAAGGGTTGTAGGTAATACCCGACTACAATCTTCAATACAAAGGGGCTCTATCTACTGAACTAGGTGGCCTCCCAGATCTTAATTCTTAAGTAAAACATCTGAAAGTTAGTTTAATAACTAAGTACACGGAATTACCTGAGTAATTATTAAAATTTCCGTTGCAAATGCAAATTAAATTATTATAAGTACTTACAAAGGTATAAAGCTTTTGTTACCTTTCACTGTTTAAAATGTCAAAACAGCAAATTATCACCTTTAGTACCAGTTTCAGGATAATGCGGGGCGACAACGATCGGTTCGTCCGAAACGACATTGAATCGTAAAGATAATAATAAAAACACAAAACGCAAGGCGTGAGTAGGTACTTTGGAATTTTTATGTCTACGTGGTCCAAGTGCCGTAATTTAGGACCTTTTAGGACTGCCTGTAATCCAATGTCGATTCTAAAACATTAGGGTGGTTAGGTCTGCTGTGTTAGGTACGTTATATTATACACCATAAGGTCTTATTTTAATAACTCACGACAATTTTCATGACGCTTTAGTAAAAAAATCAGTGCCGTCTAGGGACGCCCGAAAGAAGCGAAGCTTTGCAGTAGATATTAGATATATTATATTAACGCGTAACGCGTTACGCGTCACGCGTCACGCGTTACGCTTTTCACCGTTTTAGTGCCCGGGTAGCGAGCGCCCGTAAAGAAGCTTCGCTTCAATAAATAAATACTAAAGATGATGTAGTACCAACCAAAAAAAAATGTAATGACATAAAACTTTTCTGTTGGTTGGTACTGCTGGTTGGTAGCGCGTGATTAAAATCAAAGTCTGTTAGACATAAACTTTCCTTTTAATACATACTTCAATACGTACATACCTTATAAGTTATCCGACAAATTTAAATAGTTCTCCTCATATTTAATTTACCAATCAATGTAGATTTGTAACAATTCCCAATAGACGCTTAAGCTCACCTGTCGAATATGAAAATAAAATCTTAGTAACAGTTGTGTCTACTTCGCATCCGGGAAAAAAATGATCGATGGAAATGGTTTTTAGCGGTGAAGCAAACATTTTCTTTGCGGTAGAGTTATTTTAGTAAACAATATTGCAAATACACTAAAGTCTTGATCTACCTTCAGTCTTCTGTGTCTCGAAGGGGTTAGCAGTGATTAGTCATATGTTTACAAACTGTTGGTATCGAAGTATTACAGGTTCCACCTTATGTCATAAGGTATAGGGTGTAATTTTCCGGGCATAATGTTCATACTGCGGAAAATGTGTGTTTAAAATGATTTTATAGATAAACACATTTCAAAGACTGATGATTATAAGTAGATACAGTATATTCAGATTGCGTTCCTTCATTGTCCAGACTACTTTGTCATAATCAATACAGTTTCTTAATTATGTACTTACTTATAAGTATTTTAAAGTTTCACCAGGTGCTTCTAGGTATTACTAATTTAATACATTATGTTACCTATAAAATCTTGTTATTAGAAATTATTAACTGATTAAAAATACTTATATATTGATGTTGGTTGTGTAGGTATTTAATAAGAGAAGGCAGAAGTTATTTGCCTAAATCACTTATTAGCTACCTTCTATTTGGCTAAAATATAATATAAATCAAAACTGATAAACAACAGCAAAACAAGTGTCGAAGTAGTTGATTGTGAAAAAAGTTTTGAAATTAGAATTCTAAATAGGAATTCAAAATAAACGACTACAGACCTGAGATTCTACTCATCGCGCCTAAAATAAAATAAAAGTACCGTATTTGACTATGCGAGTGCTATTTCAAGCGAGCTCATGAGTCAAACTCGCTTTAGACACGCGTATGGCGTAAGAACATTAGCGTACAGAATTAGATCACCGGTTTCGTGGTCATTACACCTCGCTGCCGTTGATTAGCTATGCGAACGAATAATGATCAGTGTGACAATTGATATTGTAATTACCTGCCACATTGACATTGGTCGGTATGTGAATTTTTACTGCGTTTAAATACTGTGTACAATCTTAACAATAACCTATTCATAATGGCAACTGTTAGGGCGCCCGTTCACTTCAGCTGGGTGGGCTGCCTGGGCTAGCTTTTGACCAATGGGAACACTTCATTTTCAAATTTCAAATTCAAATTTTCAAATTTAAATTTAAATTCAAATTTTCATGATCATTATTCGTTCGCAGGGTTTATTTTCTAATCATGACGTGACCTTAGCTATATTTTTTTATTTTATCAGTCTAAGCGAGTATAAGAGATAATGTTAATAATCATCACATTAATAATTTAATAGATACATGTTGCTGTGACACATCACAAAAATAATTCGTACATGGTCAGACTGAACAATTCCCTGTATACCATCAGAAAGGTGATTATTATTATATTGTAAAACACCTCTATAACATTCTAACTACAATACAAAACATAATAAAGTAGAAAATAAAAATCAAGGTTCATTTCCATTTCTTTTTTAATCATTTACTTTTTATGCATTATTAAATACACAGACGGTTAATACATTTCCTTATGTTGATGTAAAAAGAAACAAGGAAATTGAAATAACTTTTTTGCTTCATTACAAATTTATTCGGCCAACCAATAACGAGACGTCAAAAAAGAAGAAAAAATATAGGTATTTAATTTTATGTGGATTTGAACATATCTTGTTTTACATCGCGCCCAAACCATGGGGGATCGGAGCTATAAAAATAATAAATTATGTACCTATATTATTATTTTGCATCTAATTAAAAACATCTAGGAACAACCTATATAGGTCCATATAAGGTAGCCATCTACTTAATTAAAACTGGCTATTGCTTTTTACGAAACCAAAACCGTTGACTATTTGTGTTAATAAATTAAAGGTGTAGTATTCCTCCTTATCCCATCAGCTCATAAATAAATAAATATCGCCAGGCGAACACACCAACTGTATGGTCCTAAACCAAGCAACGCTTATACTACACTGTGTATCGCACAATGGACTGGGGGCGATCCCAGTGATAACCAAACCAAGGCAAATTACGAAAAGGCCTTATCCGAAAGTCAGGTACTCTGATGGGGATGGCAACCGGCCTAAGCCCGAATCGTCAAATATACCTAAGGATGTGGGTAGGTAAGTAGGTACTTAAGGCCGGTATTCATAAATCGATCTCAAATCTGAGAACGATCTTGAGTAGGCTTTTGACATGTCATTTGGACTAGGATGACACAAGAATGACAATTCCAAGAACAGTCTCACACTTGAGATTGATTTATTAATAGTCTTATAATTATTTGAGCACGTTTCCTTGTATTTATAATTGTGTTATATGACAAGTAAACTGCACCTCAACCCGCCACACCTTAAGTATCGATTAGGGCGGTCGCCGGCGAACATAAAACACGTTTTTCAATCAATAAATCGTCGCACCCACACCGCAAACACTGAAAATTCCAATCGCAAACGGATAAATCCAATCAAATAAACGTTAAACATTATATCTTATAGGTATAAAATTTAAGGGAATAATTGTGTAGTTCGTAGCCTGTAATATAATAAAAATAATAGTTTATTAAGAACAACAGGCAAGCTTTTTTAAGAGCTGCAGCCAGCATTCATAGTTGTTTTAGAACTGTGCTATAAGTGCTGGTTATTAGTAGGTATTATGTTTATAAGCAACACCACTCTAATGCGACTTTTTTTCGAATTTTAAGCTTGTATTGCTTATAGGTAATGGCTAATCCACGAACTTGAAAATTATAATGATGTAAGTAATACCAAAGAGTGAAAACGAAGGACAAGGCAAAGTATTAATTTTCAAATTTTTAAAATAAGTGGTAAAAGTTCAAAACTACTTGATCAAATTGGATGAAACAATAACGTATGTCTTTCTATTTATTAAAACTCGAGCCGTCGATACCCAATTATTTAAGGAGGCTAGTACCTACTTATAGTTCGGTTCCGCATTATAATTACTGTTTATGTTAACACTCCAAAACGATGCCACTGTATTGTAAAAACAATAAACGCAGACCCGAAACAATGTAAATGCAAATTGCGTGTGAATTTCAAATTTTAGTTACGATTTGTAATTGTCATCGCGGGTTCAATGCACACGTACCTATACCTAAAATAAGTCGTATTAGTCAGTTTTGAGGATAACATTTTGTTTCAAAACGCAAAAAAAGCGTGTACACCCGTCTGACCAGTTGCAAAGGTGGAAGTGCAAATTTATAAATAAAAAAGCGTGTTGGAAATACTAGTTTGTTGTTCGTAAATGTCATGCACGCCACTATGAATAACATCTGTCCGTGATGTTGCCAAGTATATCCGTTTCCTTTAACATGAATTTTCCTACAAAAATAATCATTATCACCTGCCTTCATAGTTAATTCAATAAATTTTTTAAGTAAATGGCAATAATTTTAACAGGCAAAATGGTTCATCAAACCGCTCTATCGAAGACCTACATATGTACTAAAAATAAATTATAATGTGCACCTATGTATGTATAGATTTTGATCTAACCAGTTTTGCTTGAAATAGGTATTTATTTCATAGTGTGGATAAGCCACTAACCATACGAACGAACGATGTCTCAGGAATCTCCCGCTTCGTAACTAAATATTTATTTTTTTATCCACGAACAAGACCGCTATCAATAATGACGATGAGACGAGTTAATTAATCACAGCCATTGTAAAGATTTAATATTTCCAATGGAACGTGACTCAAGTACAAATATAATGTGCAGTACGATGTTAATGGGTGCCATTATGGTCGGCCATTGGTTATTACTTCGACAACTTAATGAACCATACCGTCTGCGAGGCGGGAATACTCACCTTCTGAAAGGGACGCCTCATCTCTTAATATTATCAATTATAATTAACTGTTAATTAGTAATTAAGGTTCCGGGTACATTTTTAATGGGAAGTAAAAGCTTGCTTGGCGCTGAAAATTACTTGTACAATCTAATAATTTTGTTAAGTTATATTAAGCTCTATGGTGTATCAGACAAACTCCTTTTTTGCATAGTTGATTTTGGAACTTTGATACATTTATCGCGATAGTTGTAGTACAATCAACATCAAAAGTAGCTTGATCCTATTTAAAATGGATAAAATAATAACATTGTTAGGTGTCTATCTATTAATACAATGATTA
Organism: Notodonta ziczac; assembly: GCA_918843915.1. NCBI lineage: Eukaryota > Metazoa > Arthropoda > Insecta > Lepidoptera > Notodontidae > Notodonta > Notodonta ziczac. Next base: position 8,603,592 of record OU974043.1, on the reverse strand, counting down.
ATGATGGGACTGAAAATAAATTTACTTCTACTGCTGACTGTTTGTATTCTCTACTGTATTGAAATTTTGTTTTCGACGGAAAAACACCATGAAACATTAATCTAATGACAGCACCTGTGACGTAACAACACGAAACCAGAAGAAACTAAGAACGGCTAATACTGATGTATGTGTGTTACAGTGTTACAGCAACGACAAAAAATTGTGACGTAATGTTTGATTTTATTATGTAATCGTAAACAAATACACAGCTAAGGTACGTATATTCAAGTGCACTGAATCTGGTTGTTACGAGGCCTCAGAGAAATGATCTCATCTCAAGCAACGACCTTATTGTGATTAATGTTGCGTCGTTATTTGTATATAAATTACAAGCGGACGCTATCCGTCGATCTCTAATTGAAGGAATTGTACCAATTTACTGGGGACCGAGCCTTTTGAGCGACCAATGAATTGAGCAATTTGCGATGTTGGAAATTAATTTTATTTAAAAATTATAGGTTGCTATGAAATTCAATTAGTAATTATTTATTTCTACATGTCTTTTGGATCCGATAAAATGTGAAGCTAGATAGAGTTTTAACTCCCGTGTCTGAATGAAGACAAGTCTAATAGTTTTTGACACAATTTATTTCGTAGTTTAGAAAATCCCATAAGTAAGAACTGAAAAAAGTTAAAATTCATGAACCAAATAATGGACCCAATTTGAAATTCTTTTGACTCTCGTTTTGAGAATAGACAAAAGAAAATTTGCTTCGTTTTGACAATGTAAACCATGTGCATTACTTGTCTATAGAATATAATGTTTTGTTTTTTAAGAATTCGTACCTGAAATATTGACTTAGCTAAGAAATGATGACTTGTCTATAGATACGGCGGTCAGTCTAGTTAATATTGCCTGTTGGCCCCGACTTCGCATATCGTACGTGCCAAATCCCAAGTTCGTATGCTTTACATACGGCCGAAGACTCAATAACAGAAGATCTTCGTTAAGTAGCTATTGTATGTAGTTAAGTTACGTACGAAGAGTGAGACAGCAAAAAGCACAACCCTTCCTATTTCCTTCCTGTCCCATTCCCCATTAGGTTAGCGACGTGCGAGAAATGCTTTTTGTATTGCAAGAATCTATGTGCTAACTGCTTAAGGCTAAAGCGCCCATCTAGCCCGCGAAGTTAATTTTTTTTTTTTGTTTTTTTTGTAATTTTTCAAAATCTGTCAATAATAAAAGGCACATTTTGTAATTCGCGACAAAGACCGTGTGCAGTGCATTTATTAATATATCCAACTTACTCTAAAACATTTCAAGAACGACAGCTATCCAGATAATCTGGCAATTTTTGTATATTTAGTGATTTACTAGTATCATATCCACCGTGATAATATTTAGAGTAAAATAAATGTATTCATAAACGCAATGCATACTGTGTTTGTCGCAAATCACAAAATGTTGTCTTAAATGTTTTCAGATTTTGGATAAACTATAAAAATACTCGAAAATTTTGAATTTCGCGGGCTAGACAGGCGCCTTCACCTTACCATCAGGCGGGTCATACGAATGATTTCGGACTTTGTTATATAAAAAAGCTGCTTTTCGAATCAATTAAATCATATTCAAGATTGTCGTCTCTACCCTGCCTTATATCGCGTTTATAATTCGATAAACGCAAAAAGGTTATTATACCTTAAGCATAATAATACACGATTAAATATTTATTAATGTCAAAAGGTTGAATCGTCAGACTGTTTACAAATAGAAAATATATTAATCATTCGTCATAATCATTTAAAAGCAGAAGCACAATGCGCTTACTTTATTAAGGTAGGATAATTATTGATTAAAAAAATAATTAAAAAGAGTACCTATATAGTTGGTTACAAATAGGCTTTGTATTGAACGTGATGGATGTAACGAATGAGGTTGTTTGTGTGGCGCCGATCATTGCCTTTTGCATCAGGAATTTACTCAATTGGTACCTATCTGTGACATTGTTAAATGAAATTATTACTTTTATAGGTGAGAGAATCTATACATAAATATATGAATTTAAAGTATCTGTTTGAAATGTTAATATAGCAGTTTATTTTACTAAATGTATATGAAAGTATATGCCGTAAGTACTGACTTACGGCAAAAAACAATTTTTTAATGTTTGTCTATCTGTCTTTTGTTCCGGCTAATCTCCGTAACGGCTGGACCGATTTTGACGGGACTTTCACTGGCAGATAGTACCTTTATTTTATCGAAGTATCAAGTGGGCGGAGTCGCGTTTGACAGCTAGTAAAATATAAAGGTGGACGACCACTGATCACACCACGTTACGCAAAATATTCAGCTAAGGCATGTTATTTTTATGTATTTTCCATTACGAAATTCGTTAAATTTGTTTCTTCTTTTGAAACAATACGAGCATGGTATCTTTCTACATTTGTTAAGATGTGATTGATCTGATTTAATTAATTATTAACAATTGGTGTCATAATACTTAATTTCGCATTGGTTCATTGTTTAGGTGGCATAATGCATTTGGACGCCAGGCCTTGACACTTCCGCTATTGTCAGCTTTGATCCGCCGGCCATGGACACCAGAATGGCTCGGACAAAAGTCCAACATCGCAGAATTAAAATAATTAGCATAACTTAAGTTTAGCAATCAGTCGATTATAATCGGAAACCTTAAATTAGGAACGACTGTCAAGGTGCCAACTCGCTAAAAAGAATTTGAATAATTTAAATAAAAAATACAATTTCGTTTCGAATCCGAAATAAAATGCGAGGTGCAAAATTAAAATTGACGTAACTTCAGTGTATAATATTTTTGTGCATGTCCTAAATTTGTAATGACTGCTCTAAGATACTAAGGCTCGTGTTAAATATAAATAAATCGATGTCAATTCTGAGACCAAATTTGAGTACACTTTTAGCATGTAATTTTGTACCACAAGACCGCTCTCAGACTTGAGATCGATTTATTAATATGGGCCTAAGAAATAATTAATTATTCGTGCCCATTATTTTATTACACATGAGTGGCGTGGCTAACTCACCCAGGTCGTCACATTGTGTAAGAGTATAATAATAATCCAGCTCTTTTATTTTTAACATTTCAGTCATTATTAACCCAGAACCTAAATTGATGGCCTAAAGTTAGTTCACATCACAAATGGTTTAGGGCCTAAACCATTTGTGATGTGGCGACAACAGTACAAGCAGCGCCGGAAATTTACCTAATATACAATTTTATGCTTATCTGATACCATCTGATGCTCATCCAAACTCCTAAGTATTATTTGGGGCTTAGGAAACAGCCTGTATATTTTTTTGGTTGACGCTATACTTACCTCTTTATTTATGACATTAAAGACTTGAATAAGCAAACCAGCCTTAATTTTGTAAGATAATTTATTAATACCTTATGATTGATATAGAAACACAGCCAACGGACACATTATTAACTTTACACCATGGGTGTATCACCATAGTGGAACTGGTTTGAGAGCCTTGACATTTAGTAATCGTTTCCGATGGCCGTCAGTTGATCCGTTCCTTTTGAAATGGTGTTATTATCCATATATATTTATTACATCAATTTTAATTCCATATATAGGGAAAATATAATTTATTGAAGTTTGCGTATTTTAATTTATTATTATTTATGGGGATATTCATTTGCACATTTGAATTAATTGGGCGTGTAAAAAAAATACACATTTAAACAAAAGAGGTTCCCCCAAAACAATTTAATTTATAAAATCAAAAGGATGTATATTATCTGAGGAATATTTTATCAGCGATGGTGCTTATACATAAAAGAAGTGAAAAGTTAATAATTATATGTATATCCATTATGATGTGGTTTGACTACTGATAAGCAAGAATAATAACTATACTAAACATATACAGACATATAAGCAAAGTTCTTGAGGGTAAATTGGCCGTCCTGGTAACTTCCTTCAATTCGCTATGATTTCATCAATCATATGGATTAATATGGATTGTCAATCCTTTAAAAACCCATCACACAAGCAAATATTCGCGATTATAAGCAAACACGATTCAGACGACGCCGTTATCACGTTTCTTCGGGACATTTTTTTATAAGAAGCGTTTTAGAAAAAATAATCTGATATATAAATAAACGGGTATGTTTAAAGCGGTTCTCAAGGGCGAACCACTCGACAACGCAAACATTTATAAATGGATTGCACAATTTGTTTGTTATCACTACCCTAAGTTGAGAGCTTTTAGAAACGGATTAGGGAGTTCTCATAGCGTACATTTCCCTCCACATTACATACAATTTATAGGGGTAAACACCTCCATTTGTATTTTAAATTAATTTAATCTACTACATAAAGTCGACTAAAAGGTTTCTGAATTGTATAAGAGTTTCAAATTGCGGATGTTAAACTTCCCTAATCTAAGTTATATTATTATGAGCTGTGTCATGTGCTTCACACCAGCTGTTTAACTATGCTAACCCATGTTAAATTTTATTTGAGAAATAATCCTTGCAATGTTTAGATTTATTTTCATTTAAACATAAAAGGTATAAATAAAGGCATATCTTATAATCCGATCCGCAAAAATTCACGTGTCTTATACCTAATTATTAACTGGATCACGTATCTTATAAGTAAATCAATACAGGAAGATGCCAAAGTCCTCTGCATTGGTCTAATACATCAAAACTGAATGATTATTTTATAACAAACTATAAACACAAGAAAATCACACCATAGTTGAGTTCGAACACTATCTCGATGATTCGATACATATCATATTACCATTCATATATCGATACTCGAATGAGAACGGATCGCAATCCTATACCTACGAATTTGTATTCTGTACGCGTCACTCCGAGATCCTAATCGCGGATGTAATGGTGAGGGAAGTGTGTGACCAGATCCTTGTTGGCTTTTCCTGTCGGTCTTATGATGATAGTTGAAAATCTATTGGAATTCCATTATCGAATCATGTTTCACTATTTCAATTGGAAGTATATTTCTGCTCTCAATAGCCATCTATATACATATACATATAAGTAGATAGATCCCTACATACTATACTTTTACCTATTCTTAATTATAGATGCATAAAAAACTTAGGAATACTTTAATATAATATAATAGGTATACCAAAGTATTGATTTTCTTCCGACATTCCGCGTCAAGTTTACATCAATTTATCAAAGTTATTTATTAAGTTAAACGCATAGTCAGGATTATAATTATTTAAGCATATTATTATGCAAATATATCTACCGTGGTTGACCTCAGCCTAATTTCACAACTATTAAGTCTAGATTGCTTGATATGCTAATGCAGCATAATATTATATAGCCTAGTAGGCTATATTAGCCTCTTACATTGTCTTTTCTGGCAGAACGCGAGTTTCATATGCAGAAATGACTAAAGTATTTTTATAAATTGTTTTAATATAGAGATGAGATGATTTTAATAAACAGATTTATACATTAGATTTTGTATTTGTATAAATATCTACAATAATACAAATTTTTAAGGAATTTGTAATAAGGTAAGACGAATCTTTAGCTGTAGTTTTTGAGGCAGCGGAATAAATTTCCTTTTATATAGGTTGCCAACTAAAACCGAAATTATTTTGAGTTATTACTCGCTACAACACTCGTAATCTCACTGACAGGTCTAATTATAAAACTCACTCAATTATAACTACTTATCCACACGTACGTGCAATTGTATAACCCAACAATTAAGTAACAAACAATAGTACCCTAGCCGACGCAGATTGCATCGCGCATGCGCCAGTGAGGAGAAAGCGACCTGCCCGGTCATCAACCCCGGCTAAATTCGGCCAAGGTCTACGTCGAGACAGCGACTATCCCCTGCTCGAGTGTGCATCGGGCCTTACAGACAGCGATGCATAGAGAGAGAGGTATAAGCTCTAGTTGCCGGCCGTTTGAAGCTACAGAAGTTCATTTCACCCCCGAATCACGTCACATATTTTTGTAAAAAATTCAATTTTCAGCGTTCACTTCACTGTTTAAATATTTCCATAAACATTTTACGAGCGTCTTCACCTACCATCTGGCAGATGTTTCGTCTATTTATAAAACGCACTGGTGATCAGGAAACAAAGTTCGAACGTGAACTTTATCGCCACCCGGGGAAAGTTATAAAACGTATTGACGCGAGCGAACGTTTCGAACAGCGATCGACGAACTTGCGTTTAAAATCGGCCAAGGTCCCACCGCGTGCACTGACCTTATACTTTATAACTTGATGGTTACGAAAAAACAGAATCAGATCTTGAGATTACCGAGCCTCGAATACTCGTCGACTCGAACAATACTTTTTTCGGCCGAAGATTTCAGATGGCGTATTGCATTCCTTCGCAGACAATAAAAGGTCCGAACGATGTCAAAAGTAAAACGAGTGGCGTCGGGGAGTCCGTCGAACCGCATCTAAATCCAGCCAAGGCCTCAGTCAGCTGAAGGGCGGCTCGCCCGACCGCCTTTGCTGGTCATTAACACCGACGATAACAAAGGGTTGCTTTAATACCTACGGCGCTGACGCACGTCTAGCTGAGATTGAGTGCGGGCTAAAGGGCATCGTAAAACTGCGAGAGTATGCGATTGAGAAAAAAAAAACTTAAAGAAACCTAAACACAGGTATGCTTGCGTATTTCAGACCGCGACCACCCGAAGAGTTACACGGTTGAGATCAGAAAACAAATTAAAACCAAGCATAATAAATAATCCGGTAAAGCGTAGTGTCCTATGTCACAGAAACAATGATATTTTCGTAATAAAAATATTAGTTCCAGTCTTAACCACTAACTCTACCATGGCTTTTACGCTCTATGGATCGTCTACGTATTTTGTTTATCAAATGTTACCAACGAAGAAACGAACAATTTGCTGTGTAAATATATTTTGTTGACGCCAGCGACTCAAGTATAAACATGGCAGAGCCAATTAATACTTAATATTCCAATGTAGTAGAGCCACTGAAGAGTTAACTTGGTGGCACTGGAAACAGATCACTGGACCCTACTCCCTTGTTAATTCGGTTTTGTTAAATAAAGGAAAGTAAATGTATAGTGCAGGCTCAGTATAATGGGTGTTTGTACACAGAACGGCGTCTAGACTTGGTTTTGCTTCGCTGCTCAAAGATCCGCTCGGCACAACGTTGCGGTAAGACTCCTGCTGTGTTCCCACAGTGGTGGATGTGGTTTGAAAAAAAACATATTTTGTTTAATGAAGCGACCGTGGTATCAGAAAACGAACAAAATTTCGACACAAAATTCATTTCGTCAGTAAACATGATTGTCGAATTGTGGTAATTTTAATATCAACACTGCGGGCTTTCAATGTTGTATTTGTTCATAAAAACTGCAATTATTTTGTATAATTACAATAATATACTTAATTACCTCTACAACTGCAGTCCTCGCATGCGTTTGATACAATTAATGTAACCTTGATGATAACGTTGCAAAATCAACCATGAAACCTGGTTCAATAACAATATTAGTACGTATACACAAACAAATAAGTTATTATTTCAAATGTATAAATATACTATCAGAGCGCAATGACCTCGCGACCTATCGCAATGTTTCCGCGCTGCTGGTGAACCAGTGCCTAATTTTCCTTAAATAATCAGTCGCGGTTCGGTGCAAACATTCTGTATGACCTACATTCTCCCCCAGTACTTAGGGCTTGTTGGGAATCCTGTGCCTGACCTACCGCAAGGACGACGCAGTTGGGGCCGGGCGGCTTCAATTACCAAGGCGCAGCTGTCCCTGTAGTCACCTCTTCCGCACTCGAATGGCGCATCGATTACTTTGACTAATGAATGCACCGCGACGGGTGGTTGGGTATAGTTGAACCTAAGTTACCTTACCTATTACTACGAACAATTTTGAAACTATTGTGGGACTTCGATTTGTTTTGTAATTTAATTTAATTATTATATAATATTTTATTACTGTTTATAACATTATGCGCTATAAGGAATCAACTTAATCTGACACCAGAAAAGTCAAGCGTAGATACTTAGACATTAGTATATTACTTATTAAGTTACATACTACGAACAATTTTGAAACTATTGTGGGACTTCGATTTGTTTTGTAATTTAATTTAATTATTATATAATATTTTATTACTGTTTTATAACATTATGCGCTAAAAGGAATCAGCTTAATCTGAAACCAGAAAAGTCAAGCGTAGATACTTTCACATTTGTATATTACTTATTAAGTTACATACAAATCAATACCAATACCACCCAAGTGAGTAACCCAAATTAAGCATGTACGAAGTACGGCGTAGCTTGCAGTATTGATTAGCCTGAGCCGATGCATCGCCGCATTGTTCGTAGGAAGGATCGATCCCTGCGCGTCCCTGTCTCGCCCTCGCATCTATTTTTACCGCTTCATTGCATACTCCCCTCGCCGCCAGTTTCCTGCCTTTTATTAAACTATATGTATGTTAATTAACAGCGGTCTCACTCGAACCGGCTTGTTTATTTTTCTATTAACAAGTTCCTACGAAACGCTCGCCGTTAAAATTATCGCAATTCCAAATAGGTATGCCCGCGATCCTCTCACTACAGCTGCAACGTACATTTTTAGCTTTTTATTTTTAATTTTGACATTAACTACGTCTCATCTCAGGGATACAATGTAAGATAGGTACATCCTTTTATTTCTCCGACCTTCAACTACATTTAATTAGACGTCCGTGCACGTTGTCAAACCGAACATCACTCCCTCGATGTTTCTTTCTTTTCTAGCACGGGGTTTATGGGTGCATTCGTCTCCTTCTATAGGGGCATCTGGTATACATAAACCTGCGTCTGTTTACGTTTCGTCTACGTGTTGTGTGTGTGTGTGCGTGGCGCAGGGGTGCGAACGTGTGTCGTATTTTGTCTACAGCTGTTGTATTGTGGGTTTGTGGAGCCGAAATCGGCTCCTCGATATGTATGCTTCCTCATGACCCACGCTCCGACTTCGACGCGGCAACGACGCATTACTAGTCCTGGGACTACTTAATATTCCATTCAAAACGCCGACTAAATAAGAAATATACATTCAAATGCCATTCGTTAACGGTTCCATTCGACAGCCTGAATGTTTTTCTTTAGTGTTGTTTTCCTCGCAGGCCTAGAAATTATACCCGAATATTTTTAACGGCATAACGTTTAGCAACGTTCGTCGCCATTGTTTGTGATAGCAAACTCATTAGTATAAGAAAATAATGATGCCATTATTCATGGGCCTTTTGTCACGGTCGGAATAAAAGCGTATACCGGTATGGTGTACGATTCCTTAGTAACCCGTCTTACCTTGCGCTTGCTTCGCACACCACAATAGCCAAACAGCTGGCGAGAGGTCATCGACACCGGCTCTAGTGCAAATTGTATGGTTACACATTGGAAAAGCAAAAAATAACATCCATTTTGCTGCTCGGGTCCGTGTGCGTTCTCAGACGAATTCTCGGAATGTTAGGGTCGGCCAATGGCGCGAATGTTTATTTTCGGATGCAATTATCCGTGGTGTGACACAAGGATAATATTAGGTTACTTCCATACCTGCACGACTTCTAATAATTTTACAACATCACTGCGTCAATCAGAAAACCGCATTGTAAAAAAACCAAAATAAATGACGCAACAGTTCCATCATTCGTGGTATCGAACGAGCAAATAAGGGGCAACACTAGTGGTGACGTCATTGCCCAAAAAACCCGGGGTCGATGCTCGGGTCCCTATACCTGCATTTTTTATTGCATCCCTCGTGACGCTAGCGGAACCGTCCAAAGGGACATAGATTCCTTTCGTTTTTCGACCGTTCGTTCCTAACTCTTCCGCATTTACACGTTTTTGTTGATACCTACCATTTTCCTTTTATTAGGGACTAGCTGTGACCGCGACTTCGTGCGCGTGTAATTTAACTTGACTAAAAAATCGGGATTATTCATCCCCTATTTTATCCCCTTGGGGGTAGAATTAATCAAAATCCTTTCTTAGCGGATTCCTACGTCATAACATCTATCTGCATGCCAAATTTCAGCCCGATCCGTCCAGTGGTTTGGGCTGTGCGTTGATAGATCACTCATGTCCGTCAGGCAGTCAGTCAGTCAGTCACATTTGAGTTATATATATTTACAGTTATAGATACAATTTATCTAACAACGCGGAACAAATGTCAAACTTATAGTTATTATTGAAATTAAATCCAGATTTGAGTCACCAAATTTTATCGAGTTTATTAGCTCAGGCCGGTCTTGTTTTGGTATACATTATTATTTAAATGAACGGAATAAATAAGTAGTGAAGTGAAATACTTGTCCCCAATCATACCATCTGCTTGGATAATAATGTAGCTACTTATTTCCGATTTGTTACTTCAATTTGTGTCCGTATTCCATAGAGCGTAGGTAAGTGAAGATCACTCGATCACTCTGCGTCAATCCTTATTAGTCATGTCCGTGGAAAATTTTGAATGATCGACAAGATGAAATAAAAAATCGCATCTTACTGTATTTTTAGCACTCCACAAATATATTTGCATGAATTCACTGTAACACATGCATGCCAAATAAATGAATTGGTCCAAGAAAACGCAATAAAATTCTCAGTGCCCAAAAATATACCTACATCGTTTGTTTCAGCGAGAGTCGTTATTTTTTTTTATAGATTTCGTCAGGGAAATTTTCTTATTACTTTCGTTTTTTCTTAAAATGTACATGGTTGTTATTGGGATATATATTATCTACTTCCGGTTTTGTTGTGAATGTTATCAGCTGTGTAAGGCCTGTATAAATTAATACTATTCGCCGATCCAGGAATGGTTTCCGTTATTTTATACGATATAATCAAGTATCAAAGTCTATCTCTAATTATTCGCAGGCCTATCCTAAAATCCTATAAAATATAAAGGTAGTAGGTGTGTAAGAATACCCGCCTGTAAACATACCCTTGAAATGCGACAGGAAGGAACCTTGTTCCAAATCTACCGTTCCCCAAGTGGATTGGCACAATCGACTTCCCGTTGCGCAAGCCGCCGGCGCAGGTCGGCGATCCCGCACAATTGGGCCGCTCAAAAATGTGTCAAGTTGAACCCAGGTCGTTAACCCCCCAATGTTTACGTTTACCTCTTTCGCGACCGCATTGCGACGTGACGAAGAATCGCGCCATCGTTTTTTGTTCGGCCGTTTGAAAGGACCACACTCCGTATAATGGTATGCTTTGATCTTTTCATTTCCATTAAATTTTGCGGAAAGCGCAATTTGTCATGCTCCAAGGCAATTATCGTGTGTGTCGCGCCGCAAATGAACTATATTTGGGTTGCATTAAGAAAATCGTCTTTTGCGTAAATACAAAAATCGCAATTACTTTTATGTTTGGTGCCTAAATTGAACTTTGGTGTCGAATGCCCGTCCGTTTATGATTCATGCTCCTGGAATCGGAATATTGACGAGCTATTGCAGTTATGTTAATTACTTACAATTTCAATTATTTGGAATGTTACTATCTACTGACTTTCCTACTTAATGGGTAGGTATTATAAGTATCGCCGATACTTACCCCAACTTAAGTAGAAATAAAAGTGTTTAAGACTTTTTGGCGGGAAGTGGAATAGTGTTGTCGGCAATTTGTTTTAATTTCCAAAAAATATGTTTCTTTGAATTATATTGTGCAATGATAATAAATGTATGTGAGCGTGGGCAATTGCAACAAAGTTGTGAAACATGGATATTTCGGGTTCCCCAAGAAGTCCGGTAATTCAGTAAAGTAACCGCCATTGGCTTTTAGGAAATGCTTGGGGGGAGAAAGTGAAAGAATATTATGCCTAGCCAAGGGCCGTCATGTGTTCGATGCATAAATAGAATTTGAAAATAATCTAGACACGCGGTAGCGTGTCAAACCGAGTTCAAGATAACATATTATAATATTTTTCTCGACACTGGCTTAATGCGAAAAGTGAGCCAATCAATAAAATTAAGTGCTTAGAAACCAACCAATTAAAATTTTGCCGGTGTAATATCACCAAGACATACTAACATACAAAGTATTGAATATCAAAGTCACTCAGAATGTATTTCCACCGTGACTGGCTTATCACTCCTTACAATTTCAAATGTTCTCACTTACTATTCACAAGTCGTTTCCTTCATGTAGAAAAGAAATAATTGTAATGGCGTCTACGCGGTGAATAAATAATTCATAAGGATCTGTTGAAAAATATGTATTATTATGGTGGACCGAAGGTGCATTATAATTGCAGATGGTCGGCATTCAACTCCATGTCTCCCTATTGTGGCTGTAAAAATGAACAAATAAACTTAATATTATGACGAAAGTTGTAACTTCTGTATGTCAGTTCTGTATCAAAATAATCGTATGGGGTAGGTAGATATCAGAAATGATAGACTAGTAATTAATACTAGCACTACAACTTAAGCTTTTCTACATTGAGTACCTACGCTTTTATTACATACTCGTATTTATTTAGTTTTTAGCCAAGATTTTTGCAGACCAAACCCAACCCTTGCATATTGATTTTAGGTTGGTTTCAGCTTGCAGAAGTATGTGTGGCGTCCATTCTGCAAACTACATCCATATATGGGTGTGCACCTGCTATATAAGTATATGGCTTGCTATCCTGAACTTTGGTATTTAACATTAATATGATGCCTGTAAAATATACTTTTAAGCTATGAAAATGACTGACAATTTGCTACTGCTGAGAGATAAATGAAAATTAATTGTTTTGTATTTTCAAACAATTGTTGAGTATTTAATTTAATAATACAATTAGATGGTGCATTTCCATTTATATAATTGGGTATGGCTAAATCTTATTATCAAATTCTCTTAGAACTAAATTGACGATGTCCATTTCTCAGCAAAATATGACTTCCGTCGTATACCTATATAAATCCACTCACATATTCAAAATTACGCCTTTCAAGTTTAACGACGCTTTAAATAACCTTAGACATCAAATCTTGACTTAATGTCTCATAAAACTAAACACTTGAATAAATAAAATGCCGTGTAAGGTCATATCTATCATTAGAATCCTATATTTCATCTTCTTTGAAATAATATTCTTTAGATGCAGCTGACTATAAATCTCTCTCGAGCCTCAAATCATTCAAATAATGTCAACAGCATTACAATTATACATTGTCTAGAGTCTATTATGAAACGCAACGCTGTAGGGTACAATGCGTTCATTGATACAAAGATAGCGCTCGTTGCCAGTGGCAACGAGGCGCCCCATACATTAGGGGATGACGAGAAGGGTCTCGATCACCCACAAAATCCTCTCCGTGGAATTCCCCCGGTGAAGTGTTTTTTTTTCAACAAATGACGGTAACATCCCATACAGATGCGTTTAGATGTAAATTTAAACGTTTGCGTGTGAATTTTTGGACATCCTTAATGACACATCGGAAGATCGTTGTGTAAAGATTTGCTCGAAGCGCTTGAGCTAAATGCGGTAGAGGGCAAAGATAAGGTTCTAGAGAAGTTTGAGCACAAATGTATATTAACGCCCGCTCTGGTCGTTTCCTCAGCAAAAATGTTCAAAAGCTCTCAGTACGATGCAGTCAATTCGTATCCAGGTCATTTAGTCTGAAGTTTCCTTCCCCTAAGGCGCTGTGTCACTCGCATCTTTGAAAGGAACAAAATGAGAAGCCACAGAATCTGAAAAGTTTACATGAAATACGATGCACTTCACAGTTTTAAGATATTAAGCAGCGTATCTCAAAGATATGTAGCGTCGACGTGGGAATGAGAATAGTTTGATGGTCTCAACAAACTTGGAGCATCGCGACTAACTCTGAAGTGAATAATTTAGCCTCGCCGCCGCACCGGAGACACGGAGACTTCAAAAATAATTCTACACCTTTATTATTAACGCTCAATTTCGTGTGGTACGTAAAAAAGAAGACCACGCCCGGCGTCTGCACAAAAAACTAATCTAAAATGCGATGCGGACTCCGTACGAAGAATAACAAAACAACAAAGCTTATGCAACATCCTGCTGTAGGTATATACAAACGCACTAAAGCAAGGGAGGGTTGGATACAAGTTAGGTCTGAGCTCGCATTTTGTCTGCGTGGCCTTGGATTTTTTACTGAATCGGCGAGCCTGGCCTCGAGCTGGCAGGTGATTAGGTTACATAAACTTAGTCCGTCCCCACTTCCTGTTGGCGCGCTTTGCAGTTGTCGAAGGCTTCTAAGAAAAAGCTAAATTCGCAGGCCGCCCATTGTTTTCCTGCTTTACCAGTTCTGCCTGTTGTCGAAACATTTCCCTTTTTATTAATTGAGTTCTTCGGAAGTAAAGTAGTAAATTATGTGTGATAGATATATTCTTAATTCATTTTTTGTCCTGGGTAGTTAAGTATATTAAATCTCTTGAAAGAAAATACGATTCGTTTGGATTCCGACGATTAATTAAAATGTCGTTAAAATATTTGTGGAAACAGTAAAGCGTACTTTAATTACGGAGATTCCATTAAAACTGAGAAACACAAACTAATAGGGGCCCAGCCTTACCACTGGCAGGAATGAAGAACATCAAACTGGTTTGGGCGCACGCGAGCCGGCTCAGCGAAGGGACATGCAATGCAACGAATAAAAAGAACACCTATATGCAGCCCTAGGAAACGACGACCTTGGACACAAGAGGCATGGCACCTGGCGTTTTTATTTGCCCTTCGAATAAATTGCGAACTTATTTTATAACTCACAAAACGAAGCTCCACCTATTTCGTTGTTACGTCGTGATCTAATGGGATGTTTGGAAAGCGAGGCGACAATATTTGTAGGTGCTCGTTAACGATGTTCCAGAGCGGTCGGACGGGTTTCTCGCGGTTGACGCATAGTTGTCGGTAGGTGTCAGCGTCGGCTCGCGGCCGAGCGCTTGCCGATATGTCGGTCGTGGTGTCGGTTGCGTAACCGGTGTCGAGTCGTGAGGAAAGTGAATGCAGCATTTCGAGGTCGCGTAGAAAGTTGCCGCCGCGAGCGCTCTGCCTGTCGCCTCCACGCGACGACATTATACCATCATCGTTCGCATTGGTTCATTCATTCCGGGCTGTCGCCGAATAATAATTCCTCGATCAAGGGATGTTACGCCACCAAAATATAACATCACGCGATCCGATGATGACCGATGACGGTCGCAATCCCAAACACGTTACAAAATATTACAACTAATAAACTCTAAAATAGTCCGAAACTATTAAATTGTTGCATAATAAGATATTCAACCCAGAACCTTTTCCTAGGTATTATTAAATGAATTCCAAGGAGTTTGCACAAAAAGTTACACGTGCCGGCCAGCTCAATCGCTCGGAGCTATTGAAATTTTGGCCATGACCGAGCAGCCCGCTTGCATATAATAGGACATCAATTCAGACCGAATCGCATTGAATTAAAGGGAAGAAAGCTTTTTAGGTCCCATCCGCTTCCATTACATTTATTTTATAAAATGTTATCTACATAATATCGGTTTTTAAGTAACAATATTCGTATGTTAGACCGTGAAGTGGTGGATTAACAGTGGTTCATTATACATTCGATCTCGTTCGTTTTATCGCCGGATTTTAAAGGTATTTTGATGGAGCGATCACGAGCATGTATTCACCTGCAGTTGTAATTTACGAGCAGTTTTGGTAGACGTGTTGTTGCGGCGGCCGCGGCGGCGATTTATCTCAGTCTGTACCTATTTACCTGTCTACATTGTACGGGCTTGGTGGCGCAGACACGCCGCATACTAAGCAGCTCCACAATAACTTACAATAGCTGCTATAAAAAGTGGTCTGTTCCGACGCCTGCACACAGGGACGGCGAGATCGGCGAACTTATGTGCCCAAGATCGTAAAATGTCTTGGACACTTAAATTATGACATGAAAACCGTACTTACACATTCGCTTCCAGTCGTAAATTATTTTATACGGGTTATATCCATTGATTTTTATTTATTTAGTCCCTTAACTTTAAGTTTTTGCCACACTATAACTATTTTTATTGATCGTTGGTGGAAAAGGTCAAAACAGAACTTTTCAAACCGCGCTGCTTACTAAATAACTAAGCTGCACATACAAATGATATGAAACTAGGTAGTACATTTGCGTTGTTTGAAGGGCTAGGTAAGACTAGGGGAGTTTGGTCGCCGAGCAAGAGGTCTGAGGTTCAATTCCTTCCACCATCCATTACATTTGATATAAGCCTACTCCGAGCATAATACTGTATGTTTATTAGCAGAAGTACCTAACTATGAACGGTTGTGTGATATATCACAGTCAACGAGAAACGATTGTAAATTTAATATAATTATTTAACTGAATCAGTAGTTCATGTTAAACGTTTGACCTCTATTTATTTTTTATTTACGGTTCCCGACACAGAACGAACCACAAGTATATAATGGCTGCCCGAATGTCGTATTGCTTCTCGTTGGCTTTTGTATGGCAAATAATAATAAAAAAGAAATTGTTCTGCAACACGGTCGCCATCTTTAATAGTCCGTCTTTACAACACTAGCTCTGCGTCTGCTGCATCCGTGTGTATCGTATGCACATATCAATAGCAATTTGCATATGAAACGAAAGACTTCCAATGTTTTGATTTTCACAGTACCACACAGAAGGCACGCTCCGTGACCCAAGGTCCTGGCTCATTTGCTTTAGACAGACCTTGTCGGGAAAATGCTTTTATTTTTATGATAATTTCCTTTTTACATCTTGAGAGTGAAACGAGAAAGATGCAGTATGGCAAACAAGTCTAAAACTCGAGGCGTAAAATTTTAAACTTGTCTGATAATGAATTGTTCGATTTTTGCCGGGGCAAAAAATCGGAAATGACCTCTTCGACGTTTGCGCTAATCTAGGTGTCACTGGAATCGACACAGATTATTGTTATAAATTACAATTCTTGTAAGTACCCCTAGTGCGAGTTTACTCTTTTGCGAAATGCATAATTTAGTCTGCGTATTTGTAATTTTGTATGGCAAATTTAACATCAACTAAACCGATAGCGGGCGTTATCGATAAATTCACAAACAAATACTGCGTTTATGTACAACTATGTTCATACTTATTGACAACGTACTTGCGTTTCTGCCTATAAATAATATCAACGGTTAGCTTACGGGAACACTCGCACTTTGGAGCAGTGATCCATCCAATAAATTTGTAGTATACCTATCAATTTTATTCTGATGCTGCTTGCGTGGGACGACATCCCAAACCAATTTCAACTCACACATCATTATTCACGGAACACACTAATCCTGTATAACATTACCGTCTGTTACCAATCAAATTGATATTCTGGAGTGTTATGTTCTCAAGTGTTTGGAGATCCAGGAAGGCGTGTTATCTAACGCTCCCATCAAGTGTGCCTCTTATCTCCCCACATGTTTAATCAGGTGCCTACTAGGATGCCGACGCAAACCACATATTTGTCCGACAATATTTCAAGGTCCTCCATATTTGACCATGAAAACACTATACTGTTTCGCGCGTATCGAATTTAAGCCCTAGCGCATAAAAAAACGGTATGAGATAATCGTTAACGGTGTTATTTTTCAGTCAACCTCGTTGGTTGGTTTTTAAACGGGTTATATGACAGGTGGTTTTAGTCCTACGTTGTAAAAGACTTAATGGGGCCACTGGTATTTATATAGTCTTACTAAACGCTACCAGCACATACCTACCATGATCTATACAAATAAATAAAATTGGTGTCTGTTTGTAGTAATATCAAAATATCACCGTTTCACTAAATGCATATGAACGTAAATACGGTACTTATAACAAAAACGCGATATGATTTTTTTTGTCTGTATGTTTGTTCCGGGTAATCTCTGAAACGGTTGGACCGATTTTAACGGGACTATCACTGGCAGATAGCTGATGTTATAAGGAGTAACTTCCGCGTGAAAACACATTAAATCCAAGAGTATCTCCGAAACGGCTGGACTGATTTGACGGGAATAAAACCTAATTAACAACCTCAATTCCACGCGGACGAAGTCGCGGGCACAGCTTGAGTTAAATATGAATTAAAGCGGTTTTTTTAATCTCCAGGAGACAAGGTGCGTCACAAATTAAAAGCCCGATTTTAATCGGCTTAAATCTCGCGATGCATGTCAAGTTGATATGTCAGATTTGCCTCTGGGATTTGTGAAGGCTAAAGTTCTGGTTGGCTGGGAATTCCTTTATCAGGTTACCAAACAAAATATTTTAAGAAGTTGTGAATGATGAATCTTTATGGGGTGAAATATTTTGTTTGATTTGCAACACTGGAGTGATGCGGTTGATAATATAGCAGTTTCTAATTATTCATTCGTTGCAGTAGTAGTTAATTCTTAGATCTATATAGTTAAAGACGATGTTTATAACATAATATGAGGAAAGTTGTTGTTATTTTAGTATCTGTCAGAATGTTACCACATCTTTGTGTACCTTTATGTAGTGATCACACTATTTTGTCTTCTCTTAACTCTATACTTATATATAAACCATAATAAATATAAAACGAAGTCTGTTTTGAGAACTTAGTGTCCGCTACCGGGATTAGAACCATTGACTTTCGAGCACACAAGCGAGAATCATTTCTACTGGGCTACCCTTATAGCATAATAGCCCTGCAAAATATCGTGCACCATTAAAATAAGACCTTATTAAGAGCTGTTTGTTCATGTCTCGACCATATTACCCGACGGTGGGAAGTAATGGTTTTGGAACTTAATGCGAAGATAAGAACCGAACGGTAAGTACCTAAAGAGGTCGGCACCTTTGCCTTTACCTTATGAAAAAAAAACTAAAATCCTTTCCAACAAATGTAGCATTGCGATACTCAGAAATTACTAGGTGACCTCTAGTATATCGAAACCAGTATTTTAACATCATTTACGAACGGAAAACTGCCGCCCCTCCTGCTAAAATGGGTTTTGGAAGTACTAAATTTGATTTTGCGCGTTTATGATCAACTATAAATTAGTGTTTGTTTCGACAAAAATATCTCAAATTTCCTTTCGAAAACTAAGCCAATATTCAATTTTATTGAAGGCTGTAATTCAGAAGTTATACGTAATTGTACATTTTGTTGGCAACAAACTTATTTCGGTGTTATTTTCGTAACAGAAAATCTGTTGATTTATATCCAGTCACGGCTTAGGCGAAAAGAAATGGTTTCCGCTCATACGAAAGGAAAGTCTCGTGTTTATACATTAGGTAAATAGGTATATAAGAGTATAAAATGATCTTAAAACTACCCATCCTTGAATTTCGGAGGTTTGCCAATGACTTACTTAATGAGGAGTAGTTAAATATAATTATTTATTATAATAGGTAATTATAGCAACAATACAATGCTATAAATTAATTAATTAATATTACTAAAAATAGGTAGTTAAAATTAAAGGAACATCCAAAACACTGTGAAAGAGTACGTTAATAAAACATTTTCACGGCGTCATCAATCATCTTTTATCCGAACGATCATTGTTCATTCTGGGGGTTTCAGTGTGCAAGGTAATGAAGACTTTACTCGATATACTTGTATTTATTGGTATTTCAATATCATCGGATATCGTTGTTGAATGTAAAGAAGAAAAGAATCGTGACCAGTCTGGGCGGGACTGCAGTGGGCGTCACTGAGATAAAGGGTGGGTACACTTTTAAATGTTACATGGAAACATTTTTTAACTTAACTGTATTTTCTCATATAACAATTCGGCAAACAACCGTACGACCTGTTTGATGTTAAGTTATAGATTCTTGTAATACCAATGGCATTACCAGTGTCTTTAGCCTAGTGGTTAGATGGGCTGCGTTTAGAATCAAGACTCCTACAGGTGTCGGGTTTGTACCCCATGCTGGTCACTGAACTATTGACGTGAGCCCAGACCAGCCACTCGTTATAGACTTCTCACTAAGAATAACTTGCATTTAAATAATAATAACAAAATAAAAAAAAAGTTCAATGGGTAATTATAATTGGTCCATAATATTTAAGCGCATAATCCTTTGTTAGATAAAGGTGATGAATTAATTATACTTCTCTGAATTCAAAGAGCGGATCAGTCAAAAGCTGAAGAATTCAGGATGATGCTGAGATAGGGAGCACTGTCCTCAGGGCTATTACCTAAATGCGATTGCGTCTGAATCGCTGTGGAATTAGCAATAATTGTTCGAACGGCACAAAAGGAGGCTTCTCAGCCGTGGGTGGACGGCAGATGATGATGACTTGTAATGAGCACGGGCAAATGTTTCCATTAAACTAATGACGCTTTATTAGGTAAGTATAATGTATTTTTTACAAAAGAAATACAATTGCGAACTTTTACAAACTTACTTCTTTGGGTGCTTGCGTACTAACAATGTGTTGAGTACAGAACTAGCGCTAAGCCTCGCAGAATCGTGCTTTGTATAGTCAAGATGTCCTGAGCGCTGTTCTTATGCCTCGCTATTAGAACGGCTGTATACCGTGCACCCAGTGCTCGGTTTACAGCTGTGACTGCCACGCACGGGCTGAGTCCGAGCTAGTCTCGCGAGGCCGCTCCATCCGTCGTAAGGCAGCTGTTAGTCTATGAGTTTTAATGGTGGTAAAGCCAAGGTATAGCTAACTGACTACAGTTCATACACGGGCTGACTCAAGGCAAGTACCACCCTCTCACAGAAGATCGGCGTAAATTAGCGCTTATAGCCGTGTTTCGTAAGATGAGTGAGAGAGCCTTCTTCTTCCTCTATCCCACTCTCCTTTAGGTCAACGTGCTAGCAAGGCCATTGGCATAACCTACGCTGACTTTATTAAATAAAAAAATATGATCGGATCACAAGAGAGGCTATCGATCATGATCATGAGGCGTCACCTGCGTCCACCTCCAGTGAACGTATACCTAACTAGGCATGACCTTCAAACGAGTTATTATTAATAAAATTGAAAAAGCATTGTAGTTCAGTTCCGTTCCAGTGGGGAAGTTAGAACAAAAAGTGTATTATCACGGAGCCGCGATCGCAACCCGCAGCCATTACGTTTCTAACGCCACAAAAACCGAAACTCAGTTCCCATGACTGCAGTAGCTTGATGGATTATTTTAATCACTCGTTTTTTTAATTAGAAAATAATCTATTAGTTCAAACGGTTTCAGCATAGAAGTATACGTGACGAATAATCGGTCATCTTGTAATTATAACAGAAATTATTTTAATAAACTATGGGGCATTTGTATTTATTAAACACGCAAAGCTGATTTTTCTTTATTAGATTTAAAATTTAATAGATTATTATTTAATAACATTTTAGTAGCTACTTAATTAACAATTAAAGATCTGCTGATCGATTACCTAAATCTTTTAAATCTGAGATTTAAAACAGTTTATGGACACTTTTTAGCCGACAAGACATTATCTGAGAGTGATTAGTTAAATAAACTGAGTTCTTATACTTACACAATCATTAAATCGAAATAAGGTAAGTATTTATAAAAATTACAAATAAGTTTGAGTCTAATAAAAAAATACTTAGTATATGTATTGTATAATGAACAAATTGCTTTGTATAATGTAAGTTGGATAAATTTACAAGGTTACGTAATGAAATAAGGAATTTGTAATTGAAATTCACCATCTTAATTAACGCAAACCATTCCTGGTGTTATTGCTCTTTGATTTCGTGATTCGTTCTCCAACAAAATTATTTTACCTTTTGTATTAATTATTTCCGGATCACCTCTTTCAATTACATCGTAACTACCTGTTTAACTTTATGCCTGGCTTCACTAGTTTTAAATAAGCTCTATTACTTATGTGAATGAAGTAGAGTTTTATTGCCAATCACGTGGAATTTATATTAAACTTAAACAAATGTTTATATCCATTTAAGGGTAGTTTATAAGAACATAAAAGCCATACAAATAATGTTTGTTTTGTCTAAGCAATGCAGCAACGCAGAGATAATGAAATCCTAGCGCTAATATTATCAACATATAGATAAACATTAATTTGATGTAATACATTCGGAACAAGTCTTGCCACTCGTAAATGTGAGTAAACAACATTCCATGCAGTATTTTGCCGTCGCCTCAGTTGTTGGCATTTGATTAAAATTTTATCCGTCCGTGTTCTTCGAGCGTTTGATGACGCAATCCTACGTGAGACGAAATTTGACAACATCGCGACCGCGGCGGCGGCAGAATTATTTCTTAACAACATGTTATAAGGTACAATTTTATGTTAATCAGATCTCCTTTAAACAATACACAGTCCATACAGTCCAGGATCAAAGGAGCCATTCTAAGAAAATGTAATTCTTTAAAATCACAATTCCTCAATTTTGAGGAATTGTGATTTTAAAGAACAGAGACAAGATTACATTTGTAATGTGCAAGTTTTTTAGCAATATGGTACCAACCTACTTATTGCGAATCACGATTTCAGACACGGTGCAAGCCTTCCCGGCACCGGTGGCCTTGATCGAGCGAGACCTTGAGATCTCAGGCTCACATCGAGACGGCAACAACGTGCGCAGGGGCACAGTACACCGCCGCGTTCACTAAACTTTAGCGATTACGTCACCTCGTATTTTGGTGTGTTTAGATGAATAGCGTCCGAGCAAAGTTCTACGATCGAGATTGCATACAAAGTTATTTTTATTACGCCACTTGCATTGTCTTTTGCGACTATGACGTCACGACCAAATCTCAAGGTGTTACCGCGATGCGACATGGCCATTGCTGTGATATGTGAGATCATTGCACCACCATGATAAAATTTATTAGTCATTACTCAAGCATCACGCGTATTTAAAGTTCTCACCCACTCGTTTCGTTTCTGTTGGTGAAAAACAAACAGTGCGATCTCGCACCTTGACAAAAATGTGTTCAACTCACTCACACACAAGTACTGTGACTTATGTGTGAGGATGATGATGATTACGTTTAATAATCGAAAACCCACGCCGCATCTTGAAGCATCAGCTTTTTATCGCGCTATAACGACAGCCTATCTTTTTATTTGATAGAACGATAATCAAATTTGAGTCATCGTTTGTGTTCGAACACCGAATAGTCTGCCTTGAATTGGCACTATTTTGAGCTGGATCCAAAGAAACGAGAGCCTGAAAAAGAATTTCATATATTAAGCTGTACATTATTGAAGATCGGTGCGTTAACGATGCCTCCCGTAAGCATCAATGCGCATTGTATTGTAAGATTTATCGAATCGAAAATATTCGATAGGAGCTTCGAACATAATAGCCTGGTTTGGCCGTTCGATTTATACATCGCTGAACATAATATCCTTGGCATTATATTTTTCCTGAAACCTGTCAATACCAGGGGGGAAATAGGAAAAAAATCGGTGGAAATCTCCAGAATATTTTGTCCGAAAACGAATTCTGAAACTATTTATATCTACGGGTTTACCTTATGGCAAAAATATATCGATGCGAATAAAGTGAACGATGATGACATACGATGTTTATAGGCAGCGTCTATGTCAGATACCTATCTATCTACATTATTATTTATGTGCGGTTATCACTTTATTTGTGCTCCGCCAATGTCACCGAGTTGCCGAAGGGGCAACGGACGCGGTATCTGAACACACACACACACACACACACATCGCTCACAAATGTCATATTCACAACACATACATCACTAAATGTGTTTTCTATCTGCCTACATAGCTGCAAAATGGATTATGTATTCGATAAAAAAACGGGTATTATAAATTCATTGCCCTTGCTTGATATCTCCCAATCACATCTGAGCATTGTCGAAAATTGTATCGCGTCGGATAAACATTGCAATGTAGATTTGTGTGGAGTTCGAAACACCTACTTGCTAGAGACGCCGACGAGCGTGTCAAATGAGGAAGCCCACACCGTGATTGGTAATTAACTGGAGTCGTGTATTTTTTGCACAAGTCTGGTCGCGATGCGACTTATGAATACAATGCTTTTATATCCAGCACATAAGCGCAGTGGTAGCGGCATTTGTTCACACCTATACAACCACAATACCAGAACATGGATTGGATTAATTAAAGATTTTGTTATGTCCAATTACATCAAATCAAACACTGCAACAAAACAAAAATAAATCGAATGTCCATGGTTAATATTCATATTTTTTTATTATTTCAAAGTTAACATTTGTTTTCTTGTGATCAGAATTGGTCACTTACTTATTTGCCATTATTATGAAATACAAATAAATAAGTATATGTCAGATACAAACCCAACATGATTGAATTGATGACTTATTGATGATTGATGCTTAAGTTATGCAATAAAATCAGAGATACCATTAATTTTATACTAAGAGGAATTGAGGATATATTGTTTACAATAGCTTACTAATCAAATCGGTATGTCTACAACGCAATTACATTTAGTCATCGCTAAGATTGAATCCTGATTTTAATTGCACTGTAGAAAATGCATCAGTTCGATTTTGGCCAGTCGCTATGACACTCATATTAATATGTGAAGAAAAACTTCCAACGGCTTAATACGAAAATTGCGCGAACGGGGGAGTATGATATTTGGCCTGCTGATAATTTATATGGAGAAGGAGTGCAGAATGGTAATATTTTTATATTATAATACTTAGAAATACATTAATATCAATAAATAAAACATTACACACACACTACCATAAATTGACACACACACTTTTGTAACCTCCACACCGACTGACTGTCTGACTGACAAACAATTTTAACAAATTATGGTCGAATTTGGACTTCTGGGGTCCTCTAGTACTAAGTAAAAACGGCTTGTAATAAATATTTCGTCATAAGGCTGTCTAAGTCACGCTTGTCCATTTCCACTGATCCCATGGAGCCACGTGCCGCAGTCGACCGAAACGCGGGGCTCCAAAACAAAATCCAAACAGCACCTCAATTTTTGTACAACATTTGGAGCAGTAAGATTATAATCATATCTATCCATAATAATAATCTCTAAGCTAGGGCTGGTTCGATCGGGGTAGTACAACTCTCTCACAGAAGATCTGCGTAAAATAGTTATTATAGCTGCGTTTCGTACAAAGAGTGAGAGGGCCGGAAGGTCTCCCTCTGACGTACTACCCTCAGTACGGCAACGTGCATTTTTAGTATTGTAAGGGTGTATAGGCTACCTTCAATGCTTATCCTACTAATATTATAAATGCGAAAGTTTGTGAGTGTGGATGTATGTTTGTTACTCTTTCACGCAAAAACGACTGAACAGATATGGATGAAATTTGGAACACAGATAGTTTATAACCGGGATTAACACATAGGATACTTTTTATCCCGATAATACCGACATTTTTGTTAAGTTTAATACTACGCGGATGAAGTCGGTGGGCACAGCTAGTATTATATGAAAAAAACATAGACCGAGTCATACAAAAACCAAAAAGACTGCAAGTCTTTAATAAATATAAGCATGGTTGAATCATATTTTTGGTTAAAATATTTTGCACGAAGTTGGAATACTGCTTCTTTACTGTAGTGTTTTAGTGAGAGTTGAGTACGTGCAGTTTGGATTGCTGGGCGTTTGCGCAACACCACTCCGAGGCGATTTTTTATTTTATTTCAAAGCAACTTTATGACCGTTAGGTAAACTTCTTATTATGTAACTTATAACAAATATTTCTCTAGGAGATATAGAAATCTTTAAAGAATTATTTAAATTAGAAATAGCATTTATATTGACATCTATTTGTAGATGTTGCAGAAGTATTGCCTTTGTTTGCCATATCAAACGATCGTTTTTGTGAAATAAAGTGAAGAAACATCGAAAATTTAAATCAAAATGAAAACATCACAGGGAGATAATATCAAGGACAGTCTGATAAAAATCTTCTGGAACTTTCTGCATAATGTATGACGTATTTTTAACGTCGTGCGTGACTCAGGATGACAATGATGGATATGATGCTAATGAGCGCCGACTTGTAAGACCTCCGCGATTTCAGCAAAGTCCTCAATAATGTGTTTATTTATAACAGAAATTGCTTCCTAATTCTGTGTTTCAATGCCATTTCCTGTTTTCCTGATTTGACTAATGAAACGTATAAACAGTGTTGCTCTTGAATCGACAGTGTTAACGACTATTTTAAACATAGTTGGTCTTCGGCTTTGATTCTTGGCTGTTAAGTTTTGAATACAGGATCGCTTTTTGTGTATGAAGTACACAAATAATAGGTGTTCAGAATAGAACCGCTTTAGAGACTTTGTAAGGCAGCGAAGCGGATTTGGAGCAGTGCTTGATTAACGAGCGGTGCTTTGTTTTCCTTCTTTTATTCAGAAATATTTTTTGCAACGGCCTATCCATCTTAATTTAGTCACACATAGGCCGGCTAGTCAGCGTGCCCCACAAAAGCGAATCATTAGACTCTTTATATCATCACTCCACAAAGATGGCTGAACAGTTATGATTCAACAAAAGCTGTACGGTATCAAACATTAGCCTTCTCAATTACCGCTTCTGAGATGAACCTTCAAATTACTATTTCGTAACACGAAACTACGCAACGAATTGTGAGTGGTTACTCGATTTTCGTGCCCCCGTTATTTCATAGATATTTACCGTTACATTGATGCCTTGTGAAACTTGGCCAGTTTTGTACATTTATGTTCCAATTTTACTCCAATACAAGTATTTCGTTATGTACATACACTAAGTATCTCAGTTGTCCCGTCCCGAGTGTAACTTAACAAAAATTTGGGGATTATTCATCCCCTATTTTATCCCCTTGGGGGAAGAATTAATCAAAATCCTTTCTTAGCGGATGCCAACGTCATAACATCTACCTGCATGCCAAATTTCAGCCCGATCCGTCCAGTGGTTTGGGCTGTGCGTTGATAGATCACAATGTCAGTCAGTCAGTCAGTCACCTTTGAGTTATAAATATGTAGATTTATACGCAGTTACCGTAGCCTGTAGATACTTATAAATATAAATACCAAAGGCGTTGCTCACACATTACCGACCTGAAATGGAGTGGATCAGAGGGTGAGGAAGGGAGGGGGGTTATGCTTCCGGCTCTCTCACTCACCGTACGAATCGCAGCTATAATAGCTACCTTAAGCTGATCTTTTGTGAAGATTATATGCGCTATTCAAAGCTATTTAGTAGTATATTAAACTAGCTGTGCCCACGACATCGTCCGCGTAGTATTTAACATAGCAAAAATTTCGGGATTATCGGGATGAAAAGTATCCTATGTGTTAATCCCGGTTATAAACAATCTGTGTTCCAAATTTCATCCAAATCCGTTCAGTAGTTTTTGCCTGAAAGAGTACCAAACATCCACACTCACAAACTTTCGCATTTATAATATTAGTTGGATTTAAACCTTTTCAAAATCAAGTCATGCGATCTCGCGCATAGTTTTCAAATACGTGTTCTAGTTTTATCACTGCTTCAGTCATAAAACTGTTATTGAGTTTATTATCACGTCACCTTTCAACCCGGGATTGTCTCGTGAACGGCTTTATCCGTTATTATGAAATTCATTGTAAAGTCCTCTCTGTAATATATTTATACCCACCATTACTTACTTATTTAGTGTCGTCCTATTTTGTTTCGAAAATATAGTTACCCCCAAATTTATAACAAACTAATCAGTTTGCAATTGCTTTACAAAGGATATTTCGGAATTTAAAATCTATTATAAGTTTCTTTAAATTTAGGAGGGGGGGTCTTGTTTATGCTGCTGTATTCTTGAAATGACATTCGTTTTATTCTTTTGTTACCTTCTATTCTTTTAAGTTTCTTATACTTATCTTTCAGTTTTCTAAATATCTACTTAAGTATCTTATTATATTTCAACAACCGGACACTAAGTACCCAGTTCTTATATATTATTATCATTCTTAGCCGTCGTGATTCCCTGTTAATTGCCATATTATCCCTGGGTCCAGTTAGACTTGTTCAATAATACCATTCAGAATAGAAACGTGTGTTTTGTGCTCATTCCGTGCAATTTATTTGTTACTAGCTGAGCCCGCGACTTCGTCCGCGTGGAATTTAACTTAACAAAAAAGCCCGCTCCCGCGTTTTGAGCACGCGCGACAGGACCCATTTTTTAACTTTTGGATTTCTAAAATAAAAGTAGCCCAAGTTACTCCTTATAACAAGAGCTATCGACCAGTGAAAGTCCCGTAAAAATCGGTTCAGCCGTTTCGGAGATTACCCGGAACAAACACACAGACAGACAGACAAAAAAAAATTAAATCGCGTTTTTGTTATAGGTGTCGTATGTACTTTCATATGCATTTAGTGAAAAGGTGTTATTTTGATATTACAAACAGACACTCCAATTTTATTTATTTGTAGTATAGATGTATAGATTGACTACTATTTGCACCCTGTTATTTTCTCATGGACGTAAAGATTATAATTTTAATATACGAGTGTGCCTAGATGTCGTAGACTACATAATATTATGCTATGCTATGTAGATTTCTTTAGCGAGCTCGAAGGATCTCATATCTTCGCCTGTCTCATACTTAGCTAAACATGTGTTTGGCGAAGCCATGAGACCCAACTCACTGCAACTGATACACAATTACTTTCAGTATATATAAGCCTCTTATCCCGCCTTATACAGGTTTATTTCCTTCTACTAGCTTTTTCAAAATCCATATTTCCACACCGTACACCTCAAACCTCGTACTACTACAACGTCTTCTATCAATCACGAATATTATTTCGAGCAAATATAAACGAAGCTTAACTCAAACTGACACATAACACTTTGTAAAATAAAATCAAAAGTAACCTTTGCAGTTAGATAGCAAGTGGAAAACTCTTAAGATAGAGCAAGTCGGCCACCCCTGACTGGCCGTTAATCATTTGCTTTCTTAACTACCTAACCTACGGATGTCAATCACACCGACGTGTAATAAATATTGTTTAATTTATGCACATCTAATTATATTCCGATGACTTATTTATAAATGCAACGCGATAGCTGCAAATGGGGAGGTGGGGTTATAAATCTAGCTCTAAGAAATCTATCAGTCAATAGTCTTTAATTTAATATACATTATTGACATGCAATAGAGCAGTGATAACCGATTGGTTAAGCACGCGGCTTGCGGGCATCAGGTCCTGGTTTCAAACCCCGGCTAACACCTCTGGGATTTTTGAAATCTATGTGCGAATCACAATTTCTATATGATTATCACTTGCTTAAGGTGAAGGATGACTTCGTGAGGAAACCTGCATAACTAAGAAAATCTAAAATCAATTTTCGAAAGACATGTGAAATCTGGCCAGGATGGTGGATTACGGCCTGAGTTTCTCTCATAGTGAGGGGAAGCGCGTGCTCAGTAGTAGAACGTCAAAAAGGCAAAATTAAAATAATTATAACATGCAAATGATGCAATCTAAGATAGATGCTGTAATAACTACAAATGACACCACAAAAATAATGTCTTGCAAATACGGTATTTCTACATTTTGAAACACCCCTACCTATGAGCTAGGCTGCAAATGTCAGCGCCGGTAAAACGGTCCCTGTGTGATCTAACTGAAACTATTTATAAATTCCATCCAGGTGCCGCGGTGAGGCAGGTGTCGCATTGTCCGCTGCATTGTATCAACTTTGCATAAAAACAGAGTTTCGCCTTCTACAACTAGACACTAAGTACATTTATCGCTGTTTACGAGACACTCGGACGATTGTTCGCGACAACTTTACTCACATATTCACGCGTTATATGACCAACTTTATACTGTACGAACATGACCAACTGCTTGATTGCCGATAATTTAGCGTATAAATAAAAATAATGGAAACTTAACGCCAGTGTCGACTTAAAAAGCTGAAAAATGAACGTTTGTCCGTCTCTAAATCATTGGACATTTGCATGCAGATACAGTATAGTAATACGTTAACGATTTTGTCATAACACACGCTCAAGGTTGGCTCCGACCGTTTTTAGACACGGCGGCGACCGACGGTTAGTCAAACAACGATCGAACGGTACTTCGCTTCCTCCATCATCGCCTACACATGATAGCAACCTTCGCGCTAATTGTTGCCTCTCATTGTCAGATAATCTTTTGATGCTCAGTCTTTATTGTTCCACGGTTGAATCATTGTAATTATTTTAGGGGGAATTCGACTTTATGTCTTGAGGAAATGCGCGTACAATTAACGTGGTACACATTTGGAATACCGCTACGCGCCGCCCAATGATTACGTCGAAAAAACCCTAATAGTACATAATTTGATCTGCGGCTAGATATTCATTGTATGCCGTTTTTTGCAGCTCGCAAATTTCGGTCTGTCGTATCTAACGCCGAATCTGCGGGCTCGCCAAAAAACGGCATTAAGAATCTAAATCGAATCACGTAGAGCTGATTGGTTTTCATGATAAGCAACATTTTTGTGTCCATTACTTCACTTATGCATATTGTGAATTTTATTTTCCGTATTCTGACAATAGCGTCTGCAGAGCTGCAGACATTTACATCTTCCTGGTTATTTTTTGTAAGCAAATTAGAATCTTGTAGACAATTGAAATTATCTAATATTGTGAAACATATTCTGTGCTATTTACGGAATTACAGAACACTTATGAAAGGATAACCTAAATGCTGCTGTAACATATTTTTCTGCCGTCTCCTCCTTATACGCTATGCAATTTGCATATGAACTGGAAGCGTAACTATGTAATACTATCGCTGAACACACAGGCGACTGCAAATATGAATAACGATCAGCACAAACGTACAAACAGGCATGTTTATCAGATGCCGGCGATGTGGCCGAGATAGCGGTGTAAGTGGACCAAGGGTAGTGGACTCAGATAACGCAAGGTTGTCGCGGCGTGCGCTCGAAGAGATGCCAACTACCTGTTACATTACTATATTTCCCGTAAAGTAACATGGTTTAACGAACTTTCCTAAATTACACTACACTAACACTACTATTGGTAAAACAATAAAATAGGTATAGGTTACCACTGGCAGTATTACTAGTAACGAATGGTTTCAGCTACCCGCCTGAAAAGTTATTCATTTGTAGCCTATTGTATATTCGTTCCTGGGTAAAGGCGAAATGAAAAAAAAAACCTACCTTATTGTTGACTCTATCTAAAGTTACATTGTTTCGTCACTCCACGTGGTTAATACGAAATTCAAATGCCGTGAATGATACCTCTCATTAGACCTCTGACCTCATAATAGCTATCTACTGAATTATACATACGACACTATAGACGTATTTATTTAAAAACATGATTTACGGCATCTGTTTAAATTTAATTTAATATACGAACTTAAACATACAGTATAAAAATAACACAAAAACCTTTTATATACTCGTATTTGACGCTGATATAAACAAAACTTGTTCATAATTAACTTCAATAATTAATAGGTTAATTATTGAAGTTAATTATGAACTTAAGCAGTGAAGAGTTATTGAAAAGTTTCATATAATATTTATTTATGAACGATAAAATTTCTGCCTGAAATGACCCAACTTAACTTTAGCTTACTTTAAGTTTACTTGGAACAATTAATTGTCAGATTTCCTTGTCCTATACCTACATGGCGAGTTAATTCTCCTGTAGGTAGGGTTACTGAAAACCATTATTTTTCATATCGGTTTTAAAGAATCACATGAACGCTCTCATAACTGTCTAAACAGGAAGGCCGTGTTGATAATAAAATGCATTTGGTTTTTTATAAAACAGAGGTCACCGCTGATAAGAATTATCACGACCTTAATGTGGACGCGGAAGAAATCGTTTCAGTGAAACACTGCCGAATTACGTAGGCTTTGTCACTGGGTAGTTCAGGAATGTCAGCGGACATACGTACTTTAAGCGGTTAATAATATTTGGGTAAACACGATGACGGCTAACTCCAAGGTTGACCTCGTAGATAAGACGCGATAATTTTGGTCTTGCGTGTGCATTAAAGGATATTTTTAAGACGACGACCGCCAGACAGGGCGACTTTTAACATTTTGTGATATTATTCAGTACCTAACGACTTGGAAGCGATAGACACGCGTGAATAATTGGTATTTTGTAATGAGCAATGCCGGCCTTGGATGGGATTCTGTAAATATGAGCCGAGGCCAATGCAGCACCAGAAATAGCGGCGAGCCGAGATGGAGTGCGCTTGATAGAATAATGTGTCCTCGACAGCCTTGCCCCCGTTGCGTGGCCCAGTTACCGGCCTAAGCAGGATGCGCTTTTTAAACACTTGATGTGATTGAAATGCATTCAGATGGCTTTTTTATTATACTCCAGAAAAATCTGCAAATGTTGACGTTCCTGAAAATCGTTATAACCCCGAATTGTGTGTACTTTTTCAGGATTGAAACGCTTATAGACAATGTGTTGTTTACTTAAAATACCCGATCACCGGACTAACCGCAATAAATAATGTACAGATTCACCCACTTCAAATTACGTAAACAAACTGCAAACATCGTCAACCCAGGAAGCATCGGCTACTGCGAAACTATGATGCTATGATTCATATTATAAATTAAGTCAATAAATCATGTCGTAATGACTTTAAGCGAGTCGAAGAGTCCAGGCGGTAACTTCAGACGCCCCGTGTTCGTTATCAGTAGCTGGACAGTGGAAATGGTGACGCAGTTGCATGAGAGCACGGCGCATGCGCGACACTTCTGACTCAGAGCGCATGCGAGCAACCACGGGTCAAGGCTGCGCAAGCGACGCCCCGGCGATTCTGGCCCGGTTTCACGTGAAGTTCAATATCTCTACCTAATTACGTATATTTATTTTTTTCAAACGGAAATATTCTATATTATAACATTTCAAACTTCA
Organism: Notodonta ziczac; assembly: GCA_918843915.1. Classification (NCBI taxonomy): domain Eukaryota; kingdom Metazoa; phylum Arthropoda; class Insecta; order Lepidoptera; family Notodontidae; genus Notodonta; species Notodonta ziczac. Next base: position 8,570,755 of record OU974043.1, on the reverse strand, counting down.
CCTACTGTCGTTTTGAATACCATAGAGAGTGGTAGAGTCTACCGCGGCTCTATCTGGAATCGGAACATAAATCAAAAATCTTATCAGATTCTTATACAGCCACAGGTCGATGTGAGATTTCATTAACTAATTTAATAACTAGGACCAATTACTTAAGGCTAAAGCGCCCGTCTAGCCCGCGAAGTTCAATTTTTTTGAGGTTTTTTAGATATTTTTCAAAATCTGACAATAATAAAAGGCACATTTTGTAATTCGCGACAAAGACCGTGTGCAGTGCATTTATTAATATATCCAACTTACTCTAAAACATTTCAAGAACGACAGCTATCCAGATAATCTGGCAATTTTTGTATATTTAGTGATTAACTAGTATCATATCCACCGTGATAATATTTAGAGTAAAATAAATGTATAAATAAACGCACTGCATACTGTTTGTCGCAAATCACAAAATGTTGTATTAATGTTTTCAGATTTTGGATAAACTATAAAAATACTCGAACATTTGAATTGCGCGGGCTAGACAGGCGCCTTCACCTTAAGGTTTAACTTCAGAAAATGATACCACCTCTTATGACCTTATTGTAAATTTAGGAGAACGTAGTTCACAACGATAGTCCCGTTCCCTTTTAACTATGTAAGTAGATACCTACGAGATGTTTAAAGCTAGCAGTGTCAACGGCAGCAATTTATGTACTCCCCTGACCCAATTCTAACCCCTTTGGCTCCCAGGTGCCGCTTTAACTAAGCAATTTATACCGATAATATTTAATATCCCGATGGCCTATTTCAATACAAAATAGTTCACCATTTAGGTTGTCCAAGATATGCTAACGTGGGTTTTAAATCACACAAAATAAGTGTAGCTGAAAATCGTTGCAGTAAGACTGTTCGTCTAATCTTTTAATCTTTTAGGCCCGTAATAAATTGATCTCAAATCTGAGAGCGATCTTGGAAATGTCATTCTTATGTCATACCAGTACAATATGACATATCAATAGCGTAGTTCAGACCGCTCCCAAATTTGAGATCGATTTATTAATACGGACTTCAGTAAATTTAGGAATCCTGAAAAATTAATCTCAATTTTCATTTCTCAAATACTTGGCAGCCGTTCATCATAACTATTGTCTACCATTATTTTTGTTGATTGCAGCAAATTTTATATAGTTCATTGGTGCATTGCCAACCTGTGATCTTACCTATAGAACGTGGTTTAAAATAGCCAGCGATGGAATGCATTGCAACGTTACGTAACGTCTCGAGTTCTCGACTATCGGCAAACACTCGGTTATCATTTGTTCAAGGCCACATCCGCTCCACAGGACAGCGGAGTTGTTAATGACATGTTCATGAGTGCATGTCGTCATCGGAACCTACCTACCGTGTGCACGCCGCAGATAAAGTTTAATGTTGACTTTGATGTGTTAGAAGTTAAACCGCCTCGTAAAATTACTCATAATTTGGACTTAAGTGAATTTGAAATGGGAATAGGTATTGTCTGTCTTGAAGATACGATTCTGGAGAGAACCAATATTGATCCCAAGATTATTAAAAAGAAGTGTCATGACGTAGATAGAAGTAAAGCTGAGACCAGGTATAAAATCGTACTGCGTATGAAATCAAAAGGTGGTACCTATACCGCTGAAAGATAGACGACATCATTATTTCAACAATGTTCAAAATCAAAGCTTTTTTCAAACACAACTTATATGAAAGCGATATCTTATTCACTGAAAATAAATGTTGTTTGTTGCTACTGAACAAGTGATTTATATATTTACTCGCATGCAAAAATCCACCGGTATCCCTAATAAGCATATTTATGTTGGGAGTGATTTATTGTACTTATGTTCCGTTCCGCCCACGATTCGTTAACCCATACGTCATTTGGGAAGATCCAAAAACGAGGTTTTAATGATACTTTTTGCTGTGCACTGTTATTAGATGCTAGAGACAATGGAACAAGCGTGACTCCTGTTATAAAATTTATGATACATGCCGTACTAACAAGGATAGAGTTGTTATACAACAATGGGATAAGAGAGCATCTAAAACGTTACTTTGGGGTTAGAAAATGATTTTCTTTATGTATTTCACAAAGTCGGCAGACGAGCGTATGACTTGTACCGTATGCTATGGATGCTTGGACGGATTGCTTGCACGTTTCCGATCTGAAGAGAAGTAGGATAGAGACAGAGGAAGAGAGACAGGGTGGTTGAGCTTCTCGCTCTCTCACACATCGGACGAAACGCAGCTATGATTGCAATGTCGAAATTAAATATTATTTGCTTATTAAGACAACTTTGGCAGTAAAAATCTTCACGTATCAGAATGAATCAGTAGATTTCGGTGATTTGCACAAACCCATAATTATTATGACTGCTTTTTTATGAATGAACGTTCATAAGGTTCAAAGTACGATTTTTAATAAAGATTAAAATAAAATATATATTATGCACCTATATAAATGTTGGCTTCATCAAACTCACAGGCAAGTAAGAAAAGGCGTTTCCTGTATTACCAATGCATTAAAACCCAGGTGCATTTAAACTGCCAGGTATAACGACCCACGCTGCATTGCTAGAGTTAGTATTAAACCGCACCAACTAATTATTTTGCGAGTCGCTAGACGTGCGGAAGAGGGACGGAAGACATTAGACGAAGGACGAGACAAGGATGAGAAGAGTATTATGACCGGTAATTAAGGCGAAAGAGGTGGCCGTTCAAATGTCAGACTTAAAGGTTCAAGGCACAGTGCGTTTTTGCCAAGTTCCTGAGAATACATAGCGTGTAGCGCAACGAACAATTGTGGAAGTACAATTTTATAAACCCGCACCGAATGTAATTTCAGTTAGAAATTTATAAATTATTATAGAAAATCCTTTCGCAGAACCTATAAGTACCCAATATTATATAATTACACAGTACATGAGAGAATAATACGTTTGTACTGAAAAGACGACGACATTGTCTGAAAGCCGAGGCAAGATCCTTCGATGATTTGCTTAAGTTTGCGCGTAACTTTCTCGGAGTACCCACCCTTATGCAATTGCGATAAGGTTAAATTGCTAAAGCAATACATGACCAATCGCACATCTCAATTGGAAAAAAGCCGCTGCGAACTAGACAGCCCCAGAATTGTGAGAAATCAAGTTAATAAATATTTCAAAATAATATCGCCAGTCTGACACACCAACTGTATGGTTTCAAACTAAGCAACGCCTGCTTGTACTATGGGTACCAGTATGGGAAAAACCATTTCTGAAATGAAGGGAATCAAACCCGCAACCACCTGTTGCAGAAACACTTAATAAACTCATTTTATTTACCTGCCTATGTCAAGTACCGTCTACAAGAGCAAAATACATCGTGATGTTTTATTTTATTGGATATACCCACCGGCTTGTATTCCGCTCTCTGGGTATCGAACCCTTATATGTACAGGCGAAGGCAAAAACTCGCCACATGTGTGGTGGACGTGATCTGTGTACTACACGTAACATGAGAAACACATTGTTTCTTGTGCCATGATAATCTGTAATTAATTATTGATACATTGATAAATGCGTCAGCTGTTAACATAAATAATGGCTTTAAAAGAAATAACCTTAGAAAAAGCTGTAAGAATATCGTCTCTATTTTTTGTTGCGGTGTGTGAAAAGGTTAAATTATTAATTATTATAATAATAGGTTACTTATGTCCTATTAAAAACAATTTGTAATAGGTAAGTTTATGTAATATTCTACATTATTTTTATATTACCTACTAGCTGAGCCCGCGACTTCGCCCGCGTGGAATTTAACTTAACAATAAAGCCCGGTCCCGCGTTCTGAGCCCGCGCGACAGGACCCATTTTTTTGATTTTGTTTTTGTTTTAATAAAAGTAGCTTCAGTTACTGCTTATAACATCAGCTATCTAACAGTGAAAGTCCCGTCAAAATCGGTCCACCCGTTTCGGAGATACTCTTTGATTTCAAGTGTTTTTATTTTTTGACGCGGAACCCTAATTGTTTTTCTAAAATTAAAGTAGCCTAAGTTACCCGCTATAAGATCAGCTATCTGCCAGTGAAAGTCCCGTCGAAATCGGTCCAGCCGTTTCGGAGATTACCCGGAACAAACACACAGACAGACAGACAGACAGACAGACAGACAGACAGACAGACAGACAATTTTTTTTTAATTCGCGTTTTTGCTATAGGTATCGTATGTACTTTCATATGCATTTAGTGAAAAGGTGTTATTTTGATATTACAAACAGACACTCCAATTTTATTTATTTGTATAGACTAGCAATGTGAGTTTATCACATTACTACTAGTAGTAGCTACTAGTATTACCGTTAGCACCTCCAACTAAGCTAATTCTTGTGCTAGGAGTGGACTCACGTCAATAGTTTAATGGCCAGGTTGGGCATCGAGCCCGGATCTTCTTTGCCACAAAGACAGCCCCTCTAACCACTAGGCTACTGATAGATACTAATAAGTAGATAGGTACTTATGAAACTTAAAAATACTTTCACCCTTTAATAACTTGCTATTGTAGGTAACTTCTAAAGTATTAAGTAAGTAAGGAATGGATTGGACGTTTGGTAGCAAAAATAATTTTATCGCGATTTATTGTAAAGTGAACGAAGCTTCACGCAGAATTATGTACTGTAGTTGATTAAAGGGCAGCACCTTAGCCCTGACTGCTCTCGGTCGACTGCTGTAGCCGGTCGTGTTCAATTAATAAAAGTCAAAAGGTTTCGCGACGGAGCCTTGTTTACACTCACCCGTAATTACAAGACTCATATTATTGAGCGCAACCAATAAATCGCGGTTCGACGACATCTACAATCTCTGTATAAATAAATTAATCTCCGGATTAAAAAAAAAAACAGATGTGGTGGTTATTTTTACAAAGCGTATAGTTGTAGGCCCGTATTAATAAATCAATCTCAAGTCTGAAAGCAGTCTTGAGCACGCATTTTACACGTAATTTAGTACTGGAATTTCATAAGAATGACATTTCATAGATCGCTCTCATGTTTGAGATCGATTTATTAATAGTATTCCTACCGCTTCTGTTTCACCTCGTATATTGCAAATGTACTCACATTCTCAATGCACTAGGTCACCAAATGGTCATCACAGTAGTAAAAAAAATACTTCACGGAGTTCAAGATGGTGTCTGCGTTGTAGAGCTATCTCTGTTTTTGTAATCTGAAGAGTTTGAGTAGCAAATAATATACATTTGATAGCAAAAAAAAACGCATTCGCCATGCCTGACATACCTCTATGTAGCGTAGCCTTCGAAGAATTCTACATAAGTGTACAAAACGCACCTAGGCAGGTCTCATGAAATGCGGCAGTAAAGTTCACGTGTTATTGCTCTACCAATACGAGCGCAACGCGAAGTTTAAACAAGTGCACTTATTGCCGTCGCCTTTGCGACCGTTCCACTTTTATTCCTAGCGAACAATAGGCCTGCCGGTAGTACAGCCGGTTCGTAGCCACCGATCATTGGTGCAAGTAACGACGCTATAAATACACCGGGACATGCCCGTGACCCGAACAGAGTATGAATTGTACAGAACCACTACGTTTAAATGAACGTAATTCTTATATGCGTTTTATAGGACGTTGCATGTTTCATAAAAACCAATATTCAGGGTATAGAGTATGCTGTTGATCCAACGTATAAATTAATTATTATTACCAGGCTCACATCAACTGTATGTAACTAAGTAAAGCTTATGCTAGGGATACCTTACAATGAGCTGGGGGCGATCCCAGTGACACTCCGACCAAGGCGAGGTTCCAAAATGCCATTTCCGTAATTTTTCCCCAGCGGTAATCAAACACTAGATGTTATGGGTACCTATGCTAGAAGCACTAGGCCAAGCGGTCGTCAAATATGTTTCACATCACTCCTATTTTAAGCATTGGTTGTTGTAAAACTAAGCTTTGCTGGTTCAAATATAAATATTTTGGACTTCGACATACACCAAACTAGAAAGTTAGTACCTAACGATTTACATTGTAATTACGAAGCATTTTTTCAGTGGTTGGATGATGTTAATGGTATCAATTTTGGTATAAGAGTGTGGACATTTTAAACACCATTGCGCGTGTCGAAACCAAAACCTTTTAATCCAAAATGTTTATTTGGAATCCTTTTATTATTAAAAAATATCCGTCCCAAAGAATACTTGAACAGGCGTGAAAAACCCAAACTGGTTCTGTTAATCTGCTCATATTATTCAAACCTCGGTAGTATTTCGGTCGATAGTCGCCGAGTATCAATTTCATACGAATGGAGATTTCTGCAAATATCTAAAGCCATGACTAGACAAGGCCTTGGCGATGTTCCAGTGCAAGTGGGGCAACCGTTCGTAGGTGGCTATCCGCGGACCGCTTGTTGGCTAACGCCTTAATATATTATATGGCATTCTAGACAGTGCCTATTGTAAATTGCTCGCAGAGTTATTTCAACGGGTGAATGAAATGTTTGATGTTGTTCCTTGAAAACAAATAAATACTCGCAAAAAAGTTGTGAAGTACTTAGATCAAAAACAAATGGTATCAAGTTTGTACGTCATGATGGGTATGAGAACTGCATTATTATACACTCCTGTCATGCTATCATAAGAAGGGGCGAGCTTATTTTCATTACCTATTTGCCACTGACCGAGGGATCACACATATTATGAACTCAAGACACGGCTGTACCGAAAGGGAATTGGGTAGGAGGCTGACCCCCTAGACCTGAACTGGCCCTTTTCCTATACTTTACCTGGATACCCATACCTCATGAGTAAGCAGACCGCGATTATAGCCGTCTTAGCCATCATACTAATTAATGATACACAAGTTAGGTACCTGCGTTATCTAATTTATGTTATCTTATTATCCACCCATCTCAAAAGAAACCTTAATTAAATTTGCTCAGCTAAAAATAAAACTACTAGATATGCATAATGATAATTTAATAACTTAGTTAAAGGCAAATGCAGACCTTCAATCCACCTTCCATGTTATTGCTTATTGGTGCTTATTGGCCATGACCGTGACTCGCAATTAGATATAATTACCTTCAATTTGTGCTGCTACCAATGTTATTCGCGGTGGTCTGCGCTGATGTCTAACTATGCCCCGCAATTATTCTGCCTTTGCAAATTAAACCTCGTTAGATTACGGAAGTTTATTCGCTGGGATTATTTATCCACATTTTCTAATAATAGAATGACGTTATCGGTGTTACGTACAAAAATATGCGAGCCTTGATGAACTGAAGTTTAACAGTTGCGTGACATCTGCCGGGATCTATATGCGAAGTATGATCTCAAGTAATTATAACGTGCGGGCGTTCAAATTATCGCACATGTCATTTTTTATGTAGAGCCGAGCTATTATTTTTTCTAATTACAAAGTTGGCAAGGAAGTTGGAGACGACGCACAGGCTGTCAATCCGTTCCTATTATATCTCGCAAGTTCGTGCTTTTTGGCAAAATAAACTTCGCCTATGCGGAGTCAACGTTTCCCCTGACAGTCGACACGGCTCGTGTCATCGAAATAAATAGGTGGTCTTTGCTATGTTGTAAAAATACAGAAAATCTATTGCGGCCTTATTGTTCCGCTGTGATCGTGAGAAATTGCTCCACACGCTTATCTCGATGTTAAGATAATTAAATTCACTCATGTAGATAGCGTTGTTCTATTTTGAATGTTCTTTGAAATTTATTTGTGGGGTTACAAGCTTTTCCTGCAAATGGTGAGTCTCCATGGAAACACAGTCCAATATTCGTTAGCGTTGTGTCATCGCACCTAGTGCTACCGGCGAGGACAATGCATTACGCAACGAGTGTGCACTTGCTTCGGCAGTCGACTCACGCGCACCGAGCAACGGTCGCCGCCGCGCCAATGCATCGTAGTTTCTGTGACCCAATTGCAGTTTGATTCCAGTGAATTCTATTGCACTTTATTTCGTTTATCTATTACTGGAAGAATTATTTTCTCCCAAGGAACAATAATGTTGCAAAATCTCGAGGAACGCGTGGATCTCGGATCGAAATTATCATACAAATTTCTATAGGTACCCTATATTGCTTAGGAGTTGAATGTTCCGAAATCCTTCCCTAGTGAATGCCTCCGGTATAAAAGGAACAACTGTCCAAATTTTATGTTTCTAACCACAGCAATTAAGGCTGGATTTTGATAGGCCAGTCAGTTAGTAAGTTACTCCTTTTACTGGTAATTCGATGTTTTCCTTGCAGATAGTGTTAGAGGAGCTGAAATGCAACAAATATGTTCCCCGGTTCTTAAGTATATTGCGCGAACAAACTCCGCTGAGCAGTTCTTATATTAAGTCATGAGAAATTACTTTATCTAATTCCAACAAATTGTTGCTATTCCATGTTATGGTCATTCGAAGTCGATTTACACAATTAAGTCGATGGTTGAATATAAAATCAATTTGAATTTTCGATAATATCGTTATATTTTCTGACAAGCCCTGGAACTGTTTGCGAACGGCAATAAATAGCTCATACAAACACCCAAAACAAACATCGATATTTCTTCACATCAAGTTGATTTCTTCTGAACAAAAAATAACATTCCAATGGAGACTCGTAAATAAGGTCGTAAAGCACTGCCGGACCCAATTATTACATTTGGGTGACTTTAATCATGATTAATATCCACGTAGATACACTGCGGTGGAAAAACAAGGTATTACACGAAAACCCAAATAAGATTCATTTTTCTTGCAAATATATGTGTTGTTTTGTAATTTATGCAAAAATTTATATTCAGTTGAGATGGAAAAGCCTCGTAATCAGAAACTGCAGTTAGCTATCAGTGTCTCGGCACCACTTTAGTGGTAATTGGCACTAAGCACGCTTCAATACCTCATGGTTCAGGTTCCCAAGGAATACAATGCGTCGCGGGCCGGCAGGCCTCCATCCAACTCGCAATCATATCACTGCTCGGACTCAATAGTTGCATCACGTAAATGATAGTATGAAACTTAACCTCTAGAATGACTTATCAGGAATCCTTTCACGCTGAACATAATACCTATTGCGCAACAATTTAAGGTTGTACTTCGAATGCCTAGCACGCTCTAAGCTCATTCGAATGCGAACACATGAAAGGCGTAATGCGAAAATGCATTCAAGCGAAAGTGAGGCCAAAGCTTTCTGCTCACAGTCCAAGTTCAATTAACTCAATTTGGCATTGTCTAGGTTGCATTATGTAAGTGTTCGTGTGACTGCGAGGAACGGTAACATGGTTCCTTAGCAGGTCACATTGGTGCGAATGACATCAGTCGCTGTCAAGCGCATAGGAGTCAACGAACAGGATTTAGCATTGCGTATGCAATAGACGCGTCGTAGCCTTGACTTCCTCCAGTAGCTGGAATGGCTCACGGCCAGAACCATTCACTGACCCACTACGCGTCTTCGGAAACTCCAGCATTGTTTTATCTTATAATGGGCCATAAACATTGTTTTCTACGAAGGCTTCGCATTAAGATCGACGGCAACGGCGCCCGTATGTATTATTCCGCCCACATTGCGTGTACAGCCGCAGGGTATAGAGGAGTGAGATGTCTAGGCGCGGTTGTCGCCTCGGCCGGGCCGGCCCGCGCCAGCAGCGCCTCGCGAGCGGGGACCGGTGCGAGACGTGGGCAGTTGAGGATATGCAGCCGGCGTGTTAACCCTGCTATTATCTTTTAATACCATCGACTTCATTATTCGTTACATTTTTTGCGGCCGCCGCGCGGCGCGGCCGGCTTCGCGAGTCGCCGACACGGGTTTGATAACCCGGAGACCTTGGTCTTAATTGCGCTTGCTCGGACCATTCCGCCTCGTCCAGTCCACTTTTTTATGCGCCTGCACATCGCTAGTAAAAACACGACAACGACGCCTACCCAGCCGGCTCGAAATGGTGCAACAGCTTGAGGTAAATTCAAACTGGTCCGCGACTCCTCGAACTCGTTGGTTTACTTCAAGTGCGCTCTACCGAGAAAGCCATACTTAGACGTTCTGAATCCTTTGCAGATCTTACTCGATAAATCACCTTTCTTGTTATTATGATCACAAAATGGCATAAGTTTGTAGTAGACATCAACACGACCGTACGATTTATATCCTGAAAAAATAACTGCTCTTGAAATATAAAATAAGTACTAAGAAAAATATGTGTACCTGTACCTACTTAACTAATTTTTATTTTTCTTGTTTCAGGTAAGAACATACTGAAAATGTGCATAACTTCGTGAAGCTATTACAAAGGTAGTGTACCTATTCTTAGATTACCATTTTAAAAGTTTCCTGTGGGCAAACATTTTAAAATGTGTTTTGATGTTTTTCATCTTTCTCCCGAAAGCCACAACAAAGGATCGGATGGCTTACAGCCAACATTCGGCTATATTAATCATTCCTCGGTACGTAAAAACCGCCATTTATAAATCCGTGCATACCCAACTAATGATAGCCCAACATAAAAGAGAATAAAAGTGTTATTTATTTCGTTTAGTACAATTTAAATCTTGAATGGGGTGAACATTTATAAAAATATATAAGCCATTAGCGATCAATTTATAAGATAACTATACAAGCTTATTGATAATATTTAAAAACAAAAATTACAAAAGGTGTCCGCATTCAACAAAATGAACTCAAAACATGAAAAACAGCGAGTGACGTCAGTGACAAGTAGTTATCTATTGTATAATGTAACCTTGACTGGCACGGAGACTGTAGATCGATCAATTTCATCTCTAATTTACATTTAATGGAAACCTTTGGAGCAAAAAATTTGCAATAGTCGAGTTGGTACGTACCGGGCGGAATATAGAGACAAGGTTGTGACGAATCATGCTCGAAATACCATTTAGACCATGCAATATTTTTCAAACATTTAAATCAAAATGCGAATCGATTAAACTTCTTGGTTTCTTTAACTACGTTCACAAAAAAGTTGCCCCAAAACAAAAAATGAAAATTAAGACGATCACAAATAAAAGGCACCAGCTTAATTTATCGCGGTACATATTCCAGCTCATTATCTTAAATCTACATTGAATCGGTAGGTAACAGCGAGAACGAGCCGCCTGAGATGGCCAAGTTTAAACAATGGAACATGATTAATCTGATATATCCGGGAAAATATAACCGAGCTGAATCAGGCACTGATTTTTAAAAGTGGTCAAGATTCTGTGAATAATGGGGGGTGGGGGGAATTGGGGCAATCCGGCGAACAAACAGGGGGAGGCAGCATAGAACCAATCGAGCGTTTTTTATTGCACGCACGAATGGACAGCCTCACGACTCCATTGTGCCGACACTTTGCACGGTACTGTCGTTAAAGAAAGTTCTTAGCATAGGATTATTATTGGCTCTTGAAATATTTTACCTCTAGCTTATGCTGGATCAAACATGTTGTTGTTTCTATTTTATTTTGGCATAAAATTGAGACAACAATATGTTTTGCCCAGTGCAAACGTAGGGTTACATTAACAGAAAGGTTATCAATTTAGTATCTTTATTGCCTATAAGTTTTCTTATATACCTAAGTCTTGTTCTTCTAGTTTCAAAAGTCCCTTTCAGCAGCTTTCAGTCTGTCCCGATCTACCTGATTGGCAATATATATTTTAGACGAAGCCACTGCTGTCAGACCAAATATTTTTTAATTAATTGTAATAGACATTCTGTATTGATGGGACCACCAGTAGCATAAGGGTTAACTTAATATTTTGTCTAATGTAAATGTAAAATTTTCAGGTAGGTAGTAGTCTAAACTTACATTAAAACTTTGTTGTGGAAATTATTAGTTTAAATAGCTCTACTCGAGTGTACCCGCGAACTAACTGATGAAATAGGTACCAAATCGGATGACCAAAAAGTCGCTTGTCATTTAGCAATCGACTGTAAATGTTATAAAATAAAATACAAATATAAAATACTACCTATGTACATACATAATGCTATTTTGGTAATAAATATCTTTCATTACCTAGTCCTTTAGCAATTGATAGTAAGGTAAAAATTTTTGCTGTGCTTCACAGCTTCACTGTTGAGTCTAAAAAGACTTTAGGGTTGCTTGAAAGAAGTGGTCTGTAAATTCGAGTCTTCAGCAATCTGGACGACAATAAAACCCATAAATTACATCACGTAGAGTCACGGTAGAGTCACAACTTTCATTCATACTCGTAACTGTACCAGACACTTTTGATTTATTGTTTCTAATGAGTAAAATAAACTTCATTCGATTTGCTTGTATCAATAATATAGTTACTTAGCACATTATTAATGATCACTCACATTCAACATGATAACCACGGGATCTTCGATTGCCTGGTTTTAATAGAAAAATGTTTAAGAAAAATATTGAGGAGGCAAGTATCAACTTAAAAAAATACATCGGTAACAAATGATCGTCATGACGTAATGTGCGCTAGAGTAATGTATTAATCATTTTCAAGATAAACATAGATTTAACATGCGCAGATAAATAGGTTTTTTTAATTGCATGACGGATACGTTGGGCAGTCGGTACGGCGATGACAGGGTATTCCAAAACACAAGCGGGTCAACGCACCGCGCTGACACGTGATGCTGTGACGCGAATGTTCGCCGCAATCATGGCATCGCACTCGTCATTCCTAAATACCTAATCTTATCGCAAAACTGCCGAAACGCCGGCTCGCGCGCGATACATCGCTGCGCGGACCAAAACATGCCGCGATGCTTACAACCGCGCAACGCACTGTAAAATAAACACTCAAATATCATCGGCCATGTTATTATGGAGATAAATGTTCGCCACACCTCATAAATTGGTGCCGAAGAGTAAGATAACCTGAATGCTGCAATTTAGGTCGCGGTACTATTTTTTCGATTTTGGAGGACATCGGCTGGCGATCCGTGTCAATGTGTCATGTTACCTGACAAAACCAGCTATCTAGGTTGTGTTTATCAATCTTTTAAGGGCGTCTGCTGGAATATAGGTCTAGGTTGGTGAGCGGTTATTGATACGGGAGGTGGGTCGATGTTTTGCGATCAATTGATTGATTAGATTTTCGCACTATTTAGCACCTGACAAGTTGCGATTAGGACTCCACAGTATATTACCGACAGGGCCTATTACACTGTGCGTGAAGTTGCCACATCAAATACCTACCTAGTTTTTAAGCTTTACGCATACTTAGACATTTATAGAGATACCAAGGTAGTGTGACCAGTGCCTTTCTCTAACTTACTTGGCCGAGCTACACGTATGTTTATACAAGTAAAACTAAAGTAGAATCATGTTTTTTTTTAAGTACTTGGTGCCCAAATAAATATGCCTAGGTAGTAGTTTACTACAAATATAATACCAAGTCAGCACTTACTTAACTTACTCGATAAGCATGGAGGCAGATAGGCAGATAAGTAGGTTCTTATACTAATTTGTAGTAAGTAAACAAACAGGAAATCGGAAAAGTTGTCTTATTAGATAACTCGCAAAATAACTTTCTCAAGTTCAAAAGTTGCGTAACAAACAGCGAAGTTGTTGTGATAGAGCGAGTCTTCATAAATTGAGGGTGTTTTATCGGCGCGCTACATTATGTCGCCGGTGGCTCCACTTTCTGTGCCACGACTGCGCGCGGTGGGCCGGCGGGGGCGCGGCGGGGCGCGCGGGGCGCCGCCGTGACGTCACACTCGACCGTGGCAGTGAGTAGTGAGAGCGGCCGCGTCGTTCGTTCGCTCGCTCTACGTACTCCGTTGACGACGGTCGCGCGCGCGCAACGTGTTTGTCTCTGCTCCAGCGACGCGTTAACCCCGTCTCCTCTTCACCGGACGAACTCGTGGGACTCGCGTGCTCTCCTCACCTGTTGCACGGATTGTGTTGTTTTGTGTGACTAGAAAAAGTTGTCGCCGCCGCTCCGACACTTCGATCCCATTGGATTGCACGATCGAGACGGTGGTCGATTCGTTTCGGTTTGAACGGTGCGTACACAGTGTGCATGTCCGTAGAGTCGCGTTTAGATAGTTTTGTGCTAGGAAAAAGTGAAGTGAAAGCCTATTTCGGAGGATGTCCCTCGGTCGTGGATGCCCGAGCGTGTGACGCGCTCGCAGACATGAGCATGAGACGCCGCTGGTATAACAACGGAGGATTCCAGTCACTGCGAATGCTCGAAGAGAGCTCCTCAGAAGTGACATCGTCTTCGCCTCTGGGACTGCCGCCGGCAATGGTTATGTCGCCGGAATCTCTGGCTTCGCCGGAATATGGCGGGCTGGAGTTGTGGGGCTACGATGACGGAATCACGTATAGCACAGCGCAGTCGCTTCTGGGCTCGTGCAGTATGGAACAGCAGCAGCAGCCGCCGCAGCAGCCTCAGGCAACACAGCCATTGCCACCAATGCCTTTGCCCATGCCCCCAACAACACCGAAGTCAGAAAACGAGTCTATGTCGTCAGGTTAGTAATAAAAAAGTTGATTCGAATAATTGGATGTTGATCTTGAATTTAAAGTGTTCCTTCGATTTTTGAAATGCATTAAAGATTTGCGTATTTTGGCGGCAAGCGTGCGCTCGGCCAGCGAGCGAGCCGGCGCGGCTGTCATCGACCTTTGCCCCGGATACCTTGACCGGGCGGTTCGAGCCGATGTCTCCTTGCCCTTACAACATTCACAATCGTTTTGTTTACACTACATTCGGATCGATTGCTTTGAGATTATTACGGACTTAACGATTTCTTATAGATAAGTAGGTTAGAACAATGACCTTACATAATAAATCGATCTTTTGGTAGGTTCGTTTGTAGGTAAGTAGGTCTAGGTTACTCTTGAACTAAATTAAGATATCGGAGTAGGTACCTACTACTTTCCTAACTACCTACCTTTCACAGAAAAAGTATGTAAACCTAAAAATAACATTTGATAAAATTGATTGCGTTTTTTATACACCATAATAAAAGTTACTTACCTACCCCATTCAGACGTGAGACTGACTAATATAGGAATGATAGATGTGGGCGAGACGGCTAAAAATAAACGCGCTCCTTATGTTGGTACCTACTTACCTACCTACCACCGGTAAATGCACACAAATTGAACTTGGAATCAAGATTTGTAGCAGACATTTAGGGCGCGTACCACGTTAGCTTCTTGAAACGCAATAGAAAAGTAAACGCGAAAACGCGAGCGTTTGCTTTTTACAAGACAGTCTGCAAGTACAGCACTAATTACCTAGGTACCTAGATAACTTATAATAATCTTAATCATTTATTTGGCAATAAAAATAATCTAAGTAACTATCCCACATTGACCCGGTCGCAAGAAAATTACCTAGATTTATGTAATGTTATGTAATGCCACTTGCCAGCCAATAACTTATTTGTTATAGGTAGGTAAATAGATCCTACCTACTCTGCATCCATTCACAAGTTGAACATAAAAATAGAAGGCCCTTAATCATAACCAACATGAAGACTATAACGTTATTTTAAGACACTAACATCAAGCTTAGACTCCGGTCAAAGGGCCTAGGCTTAAGTCAAAATAGGTAGGAACATTGGTACCTTCCTACTAGGCATGGAAATGATTGCTACTTTCAAATCATTTTCATTCCGTGAAATTATATATTTTCTTTCACTGTTATTTCACATGTGATTTTTAACAGTGAATGATTTTAAACATAGTGAATTTTCACGTAATCCCATAGGTCGATAATTTATCATAACCGTGGTAGCACCAAAAGATAAGCAATTTAATTGCAATGATTTTAACAGTTGCTACTTATGTCGGTAGCAGGTGCTACTTATGAAAACCTATATAATATGATTTTTCACGCGCTACCTACTTGCCTACCTATTTAATTTGAAATACCTACGAGTAGATCCTTGTCGCTTAGACATTATTTTCTAAACAATCGTTTTAAAAAGGTACCTATGTATTGCATTTGTTTGTTGAGCGTCCATCGCCTAGTGTATTAGGTAGGACCATCTAGGCATGAGTAATGCTTATCGAGGTGTATGTGTAATAGTCTCAAGGTTACCGCGGAAAATTTACTATTAGATAGGTACCTAGATTGTAGACAGTTGTACCTAACTGCTTACACATTTATAAGAAATTTTATTCGTGAAAACATTTCTGTGAGTTTTAATGCCTATCAGTTTGACCGTCATCAGGCAACTAATAAGTAGCCAGGTAACTTTATGCCTGATAGCATTACGTAATTTAGTGTAGGTTAGGTAAGTATTTGCGAGATCCTCTACCTAATACATTGACTTCGCTACTAACTTATAGGGAGTGGGTCCCACCTACTAAGTGACTCCTTAGGTAGATAATTTGTTAGGTCGCGTGATTTATTTACCATTGCATCTGTCGGCATGATGACATTTCCTGGGATGCATATACATACATAGATGACTAATAGAATACCTAATAAGGTAGCTTTATTTTTCACTGCCATGCCATAGGAAAAACACAATATCTTAGGATACGTACGTACTTAGCTTAACGCCAGAACAGCACAATACTTAATCTATCATCAATCGTCGAGGGAGGCCGATGAAGGCGCGATGGGGATGTAGAGGGCCGCACCCTCTCAACCACAATAAGCGAGCTATTTTCGTAATATACATAAGGCAACTCTTACAAAAATACTAATGGAAGTCTAAACAATTTGTCCGTATACAAAGACTAAGCAAACTGATTTATATTCAACATGTGCAGCCACTAAAATAGCAACGCGATTGACTTCTTGATTTTATGGACTAAACAAATGACCAAAAACACGAGCTATCTGCTTATCTCGTACTTATGTCGCCGGGTCCGGACGTTTTAGGATGCTTAACCATATTACTGACATTAAAAAAATATAGAAGTAGGTAGGTATAACTAAATAAAACTAAAATTGAAGAATTGAATTGAATACCGTTGACGTTGTTATTGAATGTGATTTGTTGGATTATTTTCTTTCAATGCCGTACCACAGCTACTAACCATAAAGTAAGCAAATAAACAATAAATATTTTGAAATCATTTAGTTTACCATTATCTCTACCATGAAATTTACGTATGATAGTGACTCGATAGTCAGTAGCTTCTACGGTCCGCGCGCAGAAAGTTGGCCGGCCTGAAGTTAGTTTTAACCGCGTCGCAATAGATGTTTCATATGAAAAACAATTACTGCGACGCCATTTGAACTAACTTTAGAGCGGTCAACTTGTAGCGCGCAGTGCAATGTGCCATACGAATATTTTACGTAGACGCTGGTGACTAACGAGCGCAAAACTCACGGTTAAGCGACAGGTATAGGTACCTAATACAGTACCTAAGTTAAATAATAAATAATTTAAGATGACTGGACGCAGTGGATACCCGAACGGCTCAGTTGAGCCGCTCCGCCGCGCCGGTCCGACCGGTTTCACACCACTTCTGATGGTAAATCGCATCGCCTGACAAGACACGTATACGCATGATATACATTAGCTGTATGAGAATGTGTTACAAAAATAAAGATGTAGCATCTTTATTTTTGTAATCACTTATATTCTCAGCTCTACTTGCTTTGTTTTAAAAATGTTTTAATCAAAAACTGTTCTTTCGTGTACATTACCTACCCATAACTGGTTTTTACTTAGTTCAAGAAAGAAAAACACTTGCGATAGCTGAAAATCGTCACCCCTTCAAGATTTCCACTTTCTTCGACGCGCAGCCATGCGGTAAAAACAAGTTTCACGTACACGTCTTCATAATTGCTGATGTTTCATAATTAAGCATTCAGAATCAGCTCTCTAGAAAATTATGTAGGTAGACAACGATCAATTCTTCGCCTTCGAATACGCAATGTCAGTAGCTTTTGGGACCTCCAATTATTTAAGTAAGTAGGTAAGTACCTGAGGATGGGTACAAATGTAATTGAAAATGACGTAACAATAAACAAAAACTCATAACCGAATATCTAAGTAAAGGCTTCGCGGTAGTTAAGCATTGGAAATGAGTGCGTAGCTATTTTGAGCGTGCCAGGGTCTTCCGAGTTTGGCAGTGATCGCTCAATGTTGTTCCTAGATCTCGTTTATTTGTTCTACTCAGTGTTAATTGGCATACCCACATTGATGTCATATTTTTCATTGTAAAAATGAGTTTAGACTTTTAGTACTTTGTCGCTTACGCTTTTTCACTAACTCTTCATCGTTAGAAATTAGTTTCGTAGTTTGTCCCTTACCTAAGCTATTTCGCTCACTCGGTATTTAATCCAAAGAATTCGATCAATTGATTATTCATAGATTATACATATTTGAATATTATATGCAGATCTAGTTAAATTTATCGCCCAGTAGTGTAATCTTCGAAGTCCAAATGTTACCAAAAAGTCTTTATTTTATCTTAAGTTTCATAAATCACGCAATGTTAATACTTGCTCCTGTACACAGACGTAGTATTTATAAGTCTGTTCTCCTGTATTCCTTTACACTTTAGAGATTTTATTACACTGACGCGCGACGATTTCTTTAATTTTACGCCATCAAAAGAACGTAGTTGGGTTGTGAAATTATAATAAATAATAATACTATCTGATTATATTAGGTACATACAATACTTTAATTTACTTCTGGTGACTTCTTTATTAAAACGAATTGATACATTAAACGTTCCTAAGCCCGCATGTAACAGTTATCTGTGGCGGTTAATACCATGCGCCACTAGCCCTGGCTCCGGAGGTGGATTATTGACGCATTTGGTACAAATGACGCGTGATGCGGGCATTTTTATTGAGATGATGCTGTTTTACATCTTTCCTACTTTTATTTTTATTTACTAGGTAAGGTACAGTGTTCATTACATTTGTAAGGTATCTTCTAACATAATAACCTAAGTTTTCATGTTTTTTTAATATAAAACAAAGTCGGCAAAACTAGCGTACAACCCGCCTGATGTTAAGGAGTTACCATAGCCTTTAGATGCTTGCATTGCCAATGGCATTTCTCGCAAGCGCAGGTGCACAGAGAGCGACCTGATAAGGTATTGATTTAATAAAATACAATTTCTGAGCTACCTAACCATTCTCTAAGGGAAATGCCTATGTAGGTTATATTTTTTTTAAGAATAATTCAAATAGGTAGGTAGGTAATAAGTACTTAAATAATTTTAGCTGAAAACTAGCTCTAACAAGGTAACTAATCCATCAAAATTGTTTGCGATAAACCTTAAATGTTACTTATTTTTTTTGTATAGGTAGGTACTAGGTAATATTATAATAGGTACCTACTTATTACTTATCGGGTCAATGCCAGGCGTCGAGCAAGAATTAACTTTATTTTGTATGAAATCTGAATCGGTAGGTTGGTAAATTTATTTAACCAAAATATCCTACGTATATAAAATTATATGATGTTATAGGTATAACTAAAAAGTAGTGTAATATATTTACACGTTTATAGGCCACGATTGAATGAATTATGAATACCTACGTACCTATTAGGTAGGTACCTAACATCCATCACAAAACCGTTCTGATGACGCGCCGGATCTTAATCCCGAAAATCACAATTTTCTAACTGAATAGGCAGGTAGGTACTTACTTTTTCAGTTAGAAAATTGGGACTTTCGGTTAGTTCGGTACCTAAGTACCTACCTATTTGGAACCTAGCCGAAAATCTCAGTTTTCTAACTGATTATAGGCATTTAAAGCTATAAGGTAGGTAGTAGGTACCTACCTATGCGTCAGTGAAAAGACTTCGCGCGAGATCAACTTTTTTACAAAAAGCCCATTAGATTTCAATTGAACAAAATCTTAGCTAAGTAATATTCACGGGTCACGCCCACACTAATTGCCCACTTACTGCCAAATTGGATTATATTGTTACGCGAAAAGCTTTTCAAAACATTCAAAGTGAAATACCACCTACCTAAGAACCGAAGTAATAAACGACAGCAATTTGTTTTAACTTTCATAGATTTAAAAGTAAATACCTAGGTAGGTAGGTAGGTAGGTAGGGGTGTGATGTGATCAATGCCATAAGATTGACATAGTTAGGTAAGAAGTAGAAAACCTGAAGTAACTTCAAATTACTTACCCATAAAGTTGAAGGCTTATAAAAGTCACCAAACTGACATAAAAGTCTAGAAACTGACACAAAATGTATGTAGGCTAATAGGTGACGGTTATCAGCTTGAACCGACAGTAGTTACGACACATAGGTAGGTGAGGTGACTACTACTTACTATTCGCGAATTACGCCAAGGTACAGCACTGAACCCGCGGGCCTCGCCTGAGGTGAATGTATCGGCGCGTCCGCGTGGGGGCGCCAAGGTCACAGCCGTTTTTTGACACATCGCATAGGTATAAATAGTCGAGAAGCCAGCCATAGTGTATACACCACTAATTATTTCATGCCAGTAAATAGGCAGGTACCGGCCGGTCGACTTGGCCGGAAATGGTTTGTTTCTCAATTTGAATAACCGTTTCGTTTATCGCGGCGAAAGGGTTACGGACCTCGCCGTGACCTTGCCGATTTGAAAGCTGGCTGTATCGAAAAAAAACTGGATCAAAACACTACAAAGATTTTTGGCTTGATTACATCTCAGTTACCATAGCTTTTATTATTTTTAATTCGATCTCGCATATCAAATGATCACTCACACATCGTGTATTACAATGGTTTCTATGACAATCGAATGTAATTTAGAACGTGACACCGAAATCCGATTTATAATTATTATCGTCTTGTTTGAATGTGAGCAAACGTATTTTATTTATGTACGAAACGCGATACCCTCTCTGCGGTTGTGTTATGCTTGATTGATGATTCCTTAATCAAACGGGTCGCTGACCTCTTTCAATAGCAAAGTGATAGCTTATGACTTCATCTGTTTTAAATAAAATATGTTATATAACACCTAGTTAATAGCAACCAACGTTCACGCAAAATAGTTTTATTTCCATTCATTTAATAGGTGTTTGAAATTTGCATATAAATCTGATAAACTCGGTTGCGAATAAGAATGCATGAGCCCTCTGTAATGTTAGAATAATATAAGTCTGTATTAACAAGCTTGCAGCTGCTTCTAACACTCGCGAGGGTCAGCTTTTTTCATCAATAATAGCTTTTTTGGCAACCCTTTGACTGTATAATCTAATGGCCTGTCTGTCTGACCCCCTATTTTCTAAGCACGCGGCTTTAAATAAGAGTCGTGACTATTTTATTGTTAGCAACCCCTCGAATTTAAGAGTTGGTTTAATATAATTATGTTACATGGCTCTATCGATTGTTGAATTTATTGAAAATCCCACACGAGTGTCACAGTCAATATTAATTTTATGAATTGTGTAAATCTTACGCCGAAGTTCATTGACATGGGCGCTCGTGCTTAAAAAATGGACAGACGCGCGTCACTTGTGACTTTTCCACGATAATTTGATAGTATAATGTGTAAGGGGTCCGTACCAAGCCAATGTATAATGTGGACGCTAAATCGTTTAATACATTTATTTTTTAGGATCCCGTAGTCACACTAGTCACACTAACTCTTATTCGTCTGCCGGTCCGGTCGTCTGTCCATCCGGTCTACATGTCACAGGTTTTTATTCTTAAGCTATTCCGAGTACATGGCTGGATTTTTTCATATTTATAGAAACTCGTTACTGCTCCAACGATACTTATGTATTTACTCAAATCATGAGGATCTTTCTTCTGAGAATCGTTTAGTAGATCTCGCTCTTTATCCTAAAGCAATATGCAGAAAATATCTGGTATATGTAGTACATAGTTACTTTGAAAATTATGACGACAAATGATTAGTTTACGAGCTATAGCCGGCCAAGTGAAATCAAATTGAACACCCGTCGTTTCTGAACAAACACAAACAGTTAAAATTGTAATTCAACCGCAAATACGTCTTCATTTCTTGTATTTCACCATTTCAGTTCTAATTGCGATGAGGTTTCGTTATTTAAATGGCTACGGAACATTGTGCGTAACCCGACCCGCACTTAGCAGTTTTACTATGCTGTTTCGACCGCGACTTATCGGGCGGGATTACCGAACGTACTGATGTCATAGGTTGATAAGCAAACCATAATTACGTAACTAGTAATGAACTATTTCTATAGAAAGTTACTGAGTACACATTTCATTTAGTTACGTGATTTTTGTACGAACAGCGCAATAAACAAGTTTCAATTATTTAAAATAAGTAATTTTCAATAATCAACCTAAACCTATTATTAATAAGTTTTATTTATATTTTAAGACAATATGGTTGGATTAGTTGGTGCAATATAGCAAATAAGCCTTCTTGAAAAGTGAAATAGTAGGCTAGCTAGAAAGAGAAATATGTTTTTCTTGTGACGAGGCGGTGAGCCTAGGAAGAGGCATAGCGGCGGATGTGCGGTCGAGCGCTCGCCTCGCTCGGCTGCGCACGCGCAGCCATCGCGTTGCTTGTTACTTCTATTATCTCTACTCGATGCGTTTGCTCTACATATAACCATCTTGAATATTGTCTGGATATCTGGACAAACCCTTTCTTCGCCGAAACAAATTCGTTTGTTTTGAAGTAGGCAGATACGTCATTCTAATAAGTATTCCGGCTAGGAACCTATAAGCTATTACGTTTCCGGTGTTGAGGTTGTGTTAATTACATTACATGTTTTACTCACGAAACGTTTTTTTCACCGAATCGACATGCCTATCGATATCTCTACTAATCGATTAACTTAAAACAAAGTCACCATTGTTTAATAACTAAACTGATTATAGATCCCGGATCTCACGAGTATCGATCTTAATCGAGTATTTATAACGGCATTGTGCAAAAATATTGACAGGTAGGTATTACGTTTTAATGAACTATGGTGCTAATTCTGTTTGTATACAAATTAAAAGTACTGAACTATTTGCAATGCCATCGTCCTACCAAAAGTCGTATCGTAACTCCACATGAGCAAAATATACATATTATTAGTTAAGTTACGTCTATTTGTAATTTATAGACAACATAATTAGCACGATTGTGTGTATACATTGTTACAGACGATATTGTTTTTCCAACTGCAGTTACAATGTATTTCTTAAGCCATTATTGGGGCACGCCACGCTCTCCCAATAATATTACTTCTGTAAGCCACGATCAACAATGGTTTCTAATAATAACGTCGCCGTGGTTTGAGCCTTGACGAGTCCCGAAAAAATGCTAAATTGTCTTGGACTCCACACGAATTTAATCGAATGAAAGAATAGGAGGAGTTGGGAGAAAATCATCCACTTCCCTCCGTTGCAAAGCGGGGGATAAATAAATATCCATTGTCGATCAGAGGTGGTCGCCAGGTCGGTGAGTATTATTATAATCAATCCATACTTGTACATGTATTCTTGCCCCTCCAGTACACGTTTAACCAGGGGTCAAATACTAGTTTTGACGGTTGACGAGAACATTTTTACATTCACCATTTATTTCCATACAGTTATTATAAGGCGTGTTAGATTAGATCCCCAAGTTTTACACAAAACCTTGTTAAACAACTCGATTTATTAGGTACTTATATCTCGGTTATAACTAAAATGATTTCCAACGTCGATAGCGCGAATATATCGGTCTTGTTTTTGTAATAGCTAATCATAAAAAGCTGGAATAAAATGTTCTTTAACGCACAGTCATCGTTCAGTAAAATGGCTGCCTTTGTGGCTACTTAGTTACTTGCGTTATTAGGTATCGTACATTTTTTACCCACAAAATCGGCACATACATTTTAGATTTAGTGCTGCAGCTTGACTGTCAATAGTTTCAATGGTTAAAGCGTGATGATATGTCTCACATGTTTTAAATCTAATCGTAGGTTATATAACAGTGGAAACTCCGTGCAAATCGGTTCAGCTGTTTTCCCGTGATGCTCGCACAACAGACAAACATACGAAAATTCCAAAAACACTGGCTATGGACTCTGTGACATTTTTATTAAATGTACAGTCAGGTAGGTAGTATAGCCCATCATCATACTAATGTTATAAATAGGAAAACTTTGTTTGTTTGATTGTAATGAATAGGCTCAAAAACGACTGGACCGTTTTTAAAAACTCTTTCACCATTTGAAAGCTACATTATCCACGAGTAACATAGGCTAAATTTTATTTTGGAAAAAAATAGCGTTCCGTAAAAGATATGGGTTTTTCGGACACAAGGTGTAAAAAATCAACCAGAAAAGTTACTTATTTTGCGTACGCTGCCTAAACTATAAAAGATAGAACCATAAAATGGCCTAAATAATTGTAGATCTTATAAATATCTACAAAAACTCCGCGACACACTATACCTATCTATGTCGAGTGAGGCACAACAACCATTTTATATTTAAAAATCTTGAATTTTTTTTGGACGACATTTAAACGCATTTATTTTACTCATACAATTAAATTCCATGTGGACGAAGTCGCGGGCACAGCTAGTACTTTATAATAACGTTTCCTACGTTATTTGGCTTCACGTTATGTACTTTATATTTTTAAATAAAAATATAGTACCTATAGAGGATACTTTATTTCTGATCTTGTGCGCGTGAAATGAAATGAAATGGTCCTGTTGTGAAAGATATGTTACTTCCGAACATTGATAGCGAAGCTCAGTTCAGTTACAGTTTAGTAGTGTAGATAAATAAATTAAATTGGTACCTCCCGAAGTGGAGGTTTGAGTCATTGTGATTGCATCTTTGTTTTGTGCACAAAACAATTTGCGCGCTTCTTTGATTTCAAGGCGATGTTTTTGTGTAGTCTAACGCGATAGAATTGTCAATAATAAACAAGGACGCACTAAGCGCCTTAAGAATAAATGTAAAATCACAGGACACAGGAGTGGATGTTGTATCCGCCCCCGCAAAATCTCGGCTGCCATCCAGGTCTACCCACGGGCCACAACAGGCATATAACAGCAAGACATGGACATGGTCTCTTGCATCAGTAACAAGACATGCATTCGGTACAACGAGCAACAAAAACGTGTCATCTTTTTTTAAATAATAAAATAGGTAACATGATAATTTTAAATTAATTTAATATATTTAATTCAAAATAGTGTTACGTCAACTTTACGTGCGAGGGCGACGGCCTGCTATGATGACGAATGAACTTTGTTCTCACAGTTAAAGTTTGGTAATTGTTTCATATACACGTAACTAATGTCTATTAAAAGTGGCAACCTGTTTGTTGCTAGTGCGTTGACATGCGAGACATAAGGCAACACGGAAATAACTGATTTATTTAAAATAATGTAGCGAGTAGGAGGTAAAATAAATTAATTTTGTTACTAAATATCTTAAGAAAATAGGTATTACTTCATTTTAGTATTATTGTTAACCTCGTGGCCTGTGTTACATTATCCTTATAAAACGAGTTTTGTCGTTGAAGCAGGCTGAATTATTGATCAAATAATCGCTCATGCAAGCGATTCTTATTGTACAGCATTAATCATATTGTGCTTAACAAAGTTTAAAGATATCTGCATGATTACTTTAGATACAACAAAAAAACCTATAAGAAATGTTAAACGAATCGTGGCCGTTAGGAACATAATTAATTATGTGCAATAATCTGTTTCGTATCGTTTTAATTAATTGATATCTGTCGTTACGACTCGTATCGGAACTTCAACTGTTCAACTGTTCAACATCCTCATAATCTGCGCACGCGCACGTCCACAAATCACAATCCATAAACAGAAACATGTAAGGGAATTATTTTGACTGTAATTAATAATGAATTTCGCTCGCTACCACAAATCTTTCGTATCTCTCTAATTGGGGGTCTGTTCACTTAACGGTCAAAAATGTTCAACATTTTAGAGAAAAGGGATTGATATTATACCAATACGGACCTACCGACTTACTTACTTGCATTAAAGTACCAATTACCTATTATTAAATGTTAACTAAAACATGGTTGGTAAGGTTTTGCAGTGCCGTTGTGAGTAAAGCTTAAGTTATTGTAATTTTATCACGCACTTCGACTATGCCGGATAGAAAACAAAAATGGCTGCTATTCTTGGGGGACTGAGTTTACAACCCTCATGAAGAAAAAAAATGATAAAAATGAGTATACTATATACGTACCTACCTCTTTAAAGTTTGTACACTCGATTACCGCCGCAATGGTGGTGGACGCAGTTATGAATTTATGATCGTTAACATCGGTTAATACCTATCGCTTGGTTGTGATAAATTCTGTTCGCTTGGCCTTGGACGCCGTGCATCGCGTTGCATTGTGCGTTGGCATTCACCTTATCGTGTGTTGAACTGTTCTGTATCAAGCCGACCAGACGTGAGCCTATACTCCGAACAACTGGAGATACCACCGATTTAATTTTAAAACGACTTCAGTGCACCAACCGTACGTTACATTTCAATTCGGGCGAATAATACCTATTCGTTGGCCACACATTCCTTGTTGCACTCACACATTCGCGAGCTTGTATTGATATATGAGGCAGTTACTAGTCAAGGTCGATAATGTCATTGTACGAGCGAACTCGACGCAAATTCACGCACACATACACATTAATTATCATACATGTGTGCGGTCTATGTAGTTGAGTATTGAGTTAATCTTATCATTTAGGTCACCTTACTTTGAAGATAGTCGTTACACTATGCAGCGGTGATGCAGTCGGCTCTATGTACTTACCTACCTACATAAATTGGCCTGGTTATTTATTTTTTATTTACCTCAAGCTTTTTGAACATAAATCTATTAGAAGCTCGCAATGAAACAGGTTCTTAGAACAACATGGTGCGCATTGTCTTCGCCAATAAGAATCCGTCTAGTGTTATTCAATTTACGAGTCGTGTGTGTGTACATTGCTCACGGTCGCGTAACATACATAGCTACCTAGGTACATTATATAGGTATAGGTATATACCTTCAGAGCTAGCTCGCGATGTGGTCGAGATTGTACTGTTTTTTTCAGGCTATTAATACGATACTTACTTGCGACTTTTTTGACAATGACAACCGACAACAGAAAAGAAACAAACTCAGTTGAACAATTTCATCAAAGGAATTAAGGTGAAGGCGCCTGTCTAGCCCGCGAAATTCAAAATTTTCGAGTAATTTTATAGTTTATCCAAAATGTGAAAACATTTAAGACAACATTTTGTGATTTGCGACAAACACAGTATGCAGTGCGTTTATTAATACATTTATTTTACTCTAAATATTATCACGGTGGATATGATACTAGTCAATCAGTAAATATACAAAAAATGCCAGATTATCTGAATAGCTGTCGTTCTTGAAATGTTTTAGAGTAAGTTGGATATATTAATAAATGCACTGCACACGGTCTTTGTCGCGAATTACAAAATGTGCCTTTTATTATTGTCAGATTTTGAAAAAAATCTAAAAAACCTCAAAAAATTTGAACTTCGCGGTCTAGATGGGCGCTTTAGTCTTAAGTAGTAAAATTTTGTCCACAAATCACAGAACACAAGGTCTTAGTTCTACGTAATGAATACCTACAAAAGCGCCATCAATGACACCACACGTCATCAATGACGAAACTGTTCTTCCGAACCAAAAATATGCATATCGTCATGATTCCGATTCTAAGTTTTCCATTCCCTACCTAATGTTCAGCAGGCTTAAAATAGTACAACAGTAATTCAAACGCGAATACATCAATGACTGGGCCGCATCGCATCGCTACCAACACCACACCGTGCAGCCGATTGACGCAAGCAGCGTCAGTTGTTTACAGTACAAGCGCCTCAGGTTATTTACATCGGGGTCACAGACACGCCGAAGGAGACTGAGGTTCAATCGATATAATTATCTAACTTGCAGCTAGCTCTACCTGCGGCTGCGACTCGAGCGGCCGGTCGCCGTGCGCCGTTCGCGTAATGCGGCAATGACCTCCTTTGACATTACTAGGTCGTTTATGCAACAAATTGCCAACCGTCGCTGACGGCCTAATTGGGTGAGTCCAGCACGGACGTAGAATGTAGAGATGGTTGAGTAAGGCCATCTTGGTATTGCAACTCGAAAATTGAACGATCCTCGGTTTGATTGCTCAAGTGCTTTCGTGCTTGCGTTCATTGTGTGGCGAATAGCGTTATCGTGTCCCGAAATATCGCGCTTATCTCGCCACAGGTGCGTGTTTGATAGTAGTCGTCAATCAGCGTCACACTTCCCGGGGTCAACGCCCCCCACTCCACGTGGTTCGTTATGCAACAGCCGTGTCCTCACAAAGTCAGCGAGTTCATAGGCCCTGCTATTAGGTCATATGAAGTGTATACGTAGTGAAGACTTGCAAATGTCTGTAGGTTAGGGTAGATTGTTATTCGCAGTGAAAGTGAATGAACGTGAGTGTGGTCGTGAGAGTATATTACCGCCACGTCTAAGTACTAAAAGATTTTATCAATAATGTCTGTCTCTAGCCTGTCGGCTATGAAGCACTTGCATGGCAATAATAATGCCTTCAGATATTGATCTCCAACTAACCGCCCGCTGCTCTGTTGCATTTGTCCATCGGCAATCCGTCATTCTATTATCTGACTACTTGTTGCATTGATTAGATTGTTTTATATGGCTCTGTCAACGTGTCAACAGCAAACAAGGCCCATTGTCTGAGTAATATGTAGTTGTCTATAGACGAATAAATTGCTCTAACGATACAATATGTCAGAGGGAACATAACTACAGTTTAAATCGGTAACATATCCTGTATTCCAACTCTGGAGGGCCTTCAATTTAGTAGTTAGGTCTGATCTTCAACGACCAGATATATGTAGATTGAAGCACAAATGGAGCAGAAATGTTGAATGCTACATTACTAAAGTGTATTTTAAAACTGAGGCATTGAGATGGATGGTCTGCAACGCATCTATTTATATCTGGTCCAGCCATAAGCAGCTTTGAGTGTGGAACCGGTCCGCCCGGCTCAGAGGAATGCTCTTGCTCTCGCTAACTACCTGGCTATCACTACACAGAGCGATTGCAAATGCGCTAACAATGTATTTTGTTTCAGTAGCAGCAGTAATAAAACTTCTCAATATGGAATTTCAATTGGTGTTCTGGGCTCGTTAACTAACCAGCTGCATTGTGGCGTCCAATAAGATTAATAAATACCGAGTGATAAGTTTTCTTTAAGGTTGAACGTGAATATAAAAGCGTTTCAATATAAACGATCATACGTTATGTTTATTCAATGGAAACATTTGAAATCTTATCAGCTTGAGCTGTTTGAGATATACAGATATTATAATTGGACGCGTACTTATGCTTCAGGTATTGCTATATGATGTTCATGCGAATGTCGTCGACCTTCCTACCTGGCTGTCTGCCGAATTTTAACAATGCCGCCTAGACAAGTGCTATTTTAGTGTGGCGGATGATGAATTCCTTTCGGCTCGCGAGCTGGATGTAATAAATAAAACTATGTCCTCGGCAATTCTTTGTGCGTGCTAACGTTGAACAACGATTTCCGTGTTTCCCACACCGATTGAGAAGTGGAGGTGCGCGCATTCTGTCAATACTAATAGGATCGTTATATGAATGCATATGTTATATATAGTTTGAATTCTAACAATGAGATACAATAATTCTTATTTAATGTTAATGGTTACTAAATTGAATTGTGCAAAATAAAGGAGTTGAATGGCAACGCAAGAATTTGGTGAAGATTCAATAGAATTAGTAGAGTAACTAAATCTAAAGTGTTACTTAGAATTGAATTAGGTCACTTGAAACATTTTCTGTAAATAAAATTGAATTCCAAGAACGTGAGCTAGTTGCAAAAGGAGCCAACCAACACTTTTGGAACCTAAACAAATGCCGCACCGTCACAGTTTACGGAACAATACGGCTTTAATATGAACGTAAATGAGTATCCTATAAGAGAGGTGATTAGCCAGCGTTCAGTTAAAGTTCTTGCTCTGAACGGCAACGGCGTTGAATGGCTGAAAGGGGCGAGAGACGCGGGTCGGGGAAGTTTCGTATCTACCACGCTTCGTCATTGCAGGTCCATCCATCATGCTGACAGCACCGATTATTATTTCCCCGCTACCAACGGGTACTTACACGTGTATGCCTTTCACAAAAAATCGTGTGAGGCTAGGTTATAGGGGTTTTGTTAAGCCCGTGGATAATTTATTTCAAAATTTCCTAGGTAGATTCATTTTATCCACATAGAAATATTTAGTAACCTGCGTATTTCTATTTACGCCGAATCATCGTCTTTACTCTATCGCGTCGTTTCACTTAAGTTAAAAGAAACCTGGGAAGTTTGCCGTCAAAAAGTTACATTACAAAGTCCAGTGATGAGTAATGGAATTTATGTGTTCTGGCTTCCAGTAGCAAGCCGCAGACTATTGAGTAATGACTCCGGCGCGGAGGGCGGCCGACCTTCCGCCGAGCGTGGGCCGAGCCCATGACACAGTTCGCAAGAGCGAGATGTGCCACCACAAACAATTATTTCTGTCACATCACTTTTACACCCGAATACCGTTTCGCATTGTTGCGAATATCCTTTCATCGTAAGTTTCGTAAATCGCGCTTTCTGTCCCGAATTACAGTCACTTAAATCTGCTCGGAGTTGAAACGCACTAAGCGTTCCATTTTGCCGACTACAGTTATTTATGTATTCAGAAATTTTGCTGTGCCGTTTTGCAAGAATGTAATTTTAAATGGCCGCACTTAGCGTTCTAAATTGTCGATGTATTAATGTACCATACAGTTTTGCTACAAGTATTACTTGGTCGTTTTTTTCCGTAGCTGCCTCGGATGTCATATTGAAGTTTTTGCTCGTTACCGAGATCTGGTCACGCGACGATGAGGCCCTGCTGGTGTGACCACTACAATAACTTGTTCGAATATTAATATAGATTTGTGTTGTATTATTCTCTTTTCAATACTTGTGTTAATAGAAATTGTAGATAACCCAAGAACGATATACTCAGTAAGATTTTATTTTTAACTGTCTAAATGGAAGAGCCATAATGGAACTTTTTTTTTCTTTGTTACTGAATGTACAGATTTCAATTCTTTGTGGATTTATTTTTTTTGCAATTGGTAGAAACAATTTTATGATGACAGCTCATGTTTATTACACTATTATCATTGCAACTTCTGAACTGGTTTTTAAAATCATCATAGTTAGGTAATTAGGAAAGAACCACGTAATGTCAGACTAACAACATCTAGAGTTAAAATGTAGTTGAACATTTAAATGCGGGTGATCAAATCACTGCGACCGGTTGGTGTCAAATGTGTTGAAAACAAAGGCGTTCTTTGTCGGCCGATAAGCATTTCGTCGCCGGCTTATCTACACTGATACACGGTCGCCGACCTCGAAAATACCCGGACGAGTATTCTTTAAATGAAGATAGATGTACATGAGTGTGTGAAGGTGTAGTGATAGCCGATTGGTTAAGCACGCGTCTTGCGGGCACCAGGTCCTGGGGTCAAACCCCGGTTCGCGCCTCTGGATGTTTAGTAATCTATGTGGGAATCATAAAATCTAGTCTTAGAAAATTTAACCAATTTTCGTAAGTAGAAAATAAATCTCCCCAACCCGCAAAGGCCTGCGTGGTGGACTACGGCCTGAATCCCCCTCTTAGTGAGGAGTGGCCCGCCCAGGAGTGGGACGTCAAAAGTGCTAAATTAGGCATAATTATAAGGTACTCGTACATATTCTTTTGTAGTGTGTTTTTCCTGAGCAGTTTCTCAAAAACATGGAACCCGTTTCGTCACTCCGGATAACGTTATCCAAAATAAATAGCAGTGAATTAAAAGACTCGCACGTTCATACCGATGCGATGGTTACTTAATTGTGACAAACATTTTGTTATTTCAGCCTCGATATTTCTCGATGAGCGAGGAACTCGACCTACTTCGAGATTCCTCGTTTTATTTTCCTCGTTTGTGTTAGTAATTTACGCAGAAATCGAGTGTTAATGACCCACATCGAGAATTGTTATTAGTAACTTGACATAACATTAGTTTAATGACACATGCCAATAGAAGATTTTCATCAGGCTACATACTTATTCTCATACTGTGTGATTTTTTCACATATAAGCTATCATTAATTTATTTTTAAGCGAATTAAGAGTAAAGGGTCATTGGCCTAATTTGTTGACCCAGTATTGTTTAATTAGCCCTTAAGTACTTATACACATGACCACAAAGTCACTGATAATTTTTAACGTCACACAAATTAATTATACCTTGGCCTGCTTTCCTGTATCAAATAAGGTTATATTTAGTATGTAACCATTATTTGTTATGTGTGTAAGCCACGTGGCAATGTTATTGTAATATATATAGTAACTTTTTCAGCCATTTCTTTCAGTCCTATGAATGGGTTCAAGTAAATAGAGCATGCTATTGACTAACTTATACCAGATGGTTGACAATCTCGGACGGTGGTGTCAACGGCTGCGCGCATTGTGACCACGAGGTCATGTTCTGCGCTTGCGCAGGGCAAGGGCATCAATACCGGCCACGGTCCGTTGCCCGTTGGCCCTAATGCGTCAACACGGCACTTATCATAGTTTACTACAGACAGACAGACCGACAGACGAGTCGCCCTATTTTTTGTATATTTCCCAATAGAAGCTCAGCCAGTTAGACATTATTCTTCGTGGAGTTGAGCCTTAATTACTTTCGTGGGTAAAATATTTAGGATTTTATTTCGTGGGATTTTATTTGCTATTGTTCTAAAGTTTGACTCGAAACACTCAAAACGAACGTGCATTAGGTGTTTAGATTTGGACCTATCGTGAGATATCCGATAGCCTCCTTCAATCATGTTTAATAAAATACATATAATAATATATCGTTTTAATGTACTTAACATACAGTCATCCACATTTATTATATAGATAAAATAACCTTATGGCTCTCCAACCCTTACTACTTTTTTATCTCAATATCTATTCTTGTCCCGGTGCCTGATGGAAGCCGAAGGTTTTAAAAGTCGAAACATGCGGCATTTATTCTAATTATATCTCCCTCCCTTTTCTATTTACCCATTCCCATGTTTACTCGAAAAGGCGCGCCGGAGCGTGGGTGCACGCTCAACTAATTTGGGGAGCAGACAGAGACAAAAAACATAGTTTTATCTACTAAGCACTCTATGGGGAAGGGAGATAGCCCGACGCAAACTAACGCACTGTCAATAAACGGAACAATATACTGGGGAGTCGTGGTATCTATTACGTACACCTCGTACAGTCCGTGATATCTGATCACCACTTTCTAATTTCCGATGACGAAAACCTGAGAAACTCTTAGCGCTATGTTAAAAGAATTCCGTTTGGCATGCAGGACTCGTAATGGCTAACGAAATGGTCGTGGTAGGCACACATAATGGCAGAAAAACACTCGCGAGCGTATTTAGCGGAGCCGAAATAGCAATTTGCGTCTTTGATTTCACAACCAAGGTTGACTAGAAAGAAACTGCCCGAATGATAATAAGGAAGTGTCTACAGCTGTTGTAAACGTATTCTTTACCAGTCGTGACATAGTAATCGTTGCATGGCGGAACAGGCAGATGTCGTAAAAACAGACAGTAGGAATTTTAGAGCATACCGTTCATCTCCGGATGCTGTGCTCTGCGCGGTCCGGACGAATGCTCCGACGGATGTAAACACTTCCACGTGCGTCCGCCCAGCGCGTCCGCCCTCCTCGCTGAAGATCACTCCCTACACCAGCCGGTCGTTTCCTGATTCCCCTTCAAATATAGCTCGGTACGTCATCGGAGTAACAATACAATCATTCAGTATGCGCATTTACAACGAAATTCTGAAGGATTTTCTTTAAATAACATTTGAGAATGATTGATTTATTTTCGTGAGGTAGGGATACGAGTAATGCATCTATCTCCCCGCTTTATCAACCAAGTTTCCCTAGCGTGTGGTGTGTCGTGAAAATGGCCATTTTCACCGCGTTGCGATTTCTATTTCAATCCGATTTTCCCGGCGCGCGGAGAAACCGATCGCTCTAGTTGCGCCGGCGTCGGCCCACATCTCTTGCTAGAAAGTATCGTAGAAAGTAACATCGCGAGGCTGTCTCCGCGCAGTCGATGCATTGATCACGTGTACAACACCACTTTTTTTGCTTCGGTTTTTCTGTCGTCCACGCTTATATCAGATCGACGCGTGCCAGCCAGCCAAGATTTATCGGCATGCACCTCAATTCTTATGGGATATAAAACGAATGTGCAATGCGAAATCATCCACTATGTAACTCGCCCAAATCCAAGCACGAGTCTCGAAACGCATTTGATGAATTCCAAATAGGCCCTAAATGTGATGTCACAACATAGAGCAACTTACTTTCGCCGCACCCGAATTTCAATTACGTGTGCCATGTAGGCTTGTGCAATACCAACATTTGGGCAGCTTTCACCAGTCGCATACGCGGCCCGCCTGCGAAATGATTGCGTTAAGTTTTCTGAGGTCAGTGAAAGTTTGCGTACCTATTGTTTAATCAATGCTTGTCGTCTCTCATTATGTTTATTCTTTGGTGAATTGTTTTCTTTTGCCCAAGATAAAACTATTCAACAACTTACCTCGAAATCTTTGAGGATGGTTATAACCACGAGTTGTCTGTTCCTTTCCAAAGCCGCATGCACATTAAGTATTTTATAAGAAATTGTTTTGAAAAAAAAAATGAAGTGGCGTGAGAGGAAAAACGAGTTATTATTAGTTGAAGAGAATCGCGAGCTTGCTTCGAGCTCTGATGCTATCATAAATAATGTGGCTGCGCGGCGAGCGTGGCGGGGAGCGGGGCGGAGGGGGGGGGACACAAGAGTCAAGGCCGCACGCTGCCCCCGGTCGACGCTCGCACTCACCCACTTGTCGCTCTTGAGCAGCGTCTCGCTCGCGCGCCCGATCGAACCCGAGCGACGCCGAAGCGGCACGAACTAGACCTTCCAATGCGCGAGCGCAACACACTGAACAGCTGAGACGTAATAACATAACACACTGACTCGGTCATCCGTGCATTCAACTTTTGATTAGCTTTCTTTTTCACGGACAGTGATTTGATAGTGTTACTAATTATATTAGTTCTCCGTCTACTAGATCATAACGACTATTACATAATGTCGCTGCACGAAAATATGTCATTGTCTCCATTGCAGCAGGAAGACTGTACATTTGCAACTTCTAAACCTGTTTTCGCTGTCGCGAGTTTAACACTTTCTCTTAAATCTCAATCAATGTTACGTCGACTTACAAAATGTTATTTAATTCGTGTAATCTAATGTAATGCGGTCGTCAATTCTTAATCAGAAACACTCCTACCTGTGAAACAGTGCCAAGACCTTGTGCAACTTTGCCCAAAGGTCATTCGGTCAAATTATTTTGAGTTCTAACGCGATGAAAATAACAATCTAGTAATCCTTAATTAGCGCTGACGTGTAATGAGTAATAACATACCTACACATATATTTGGTAACTACACTACACCTAATGCAAAATATAATCGAATCGACATCTTGGAAATATAAGGGTGTCAGTACACACATCGATTGACCGTGTCGCTTCGATCGAACATTGATCTATGGTAGTATGAGATGAGTCGATATCAATCGATAGTTCTTTAATAGAATGCCTACTTACAAATCGTTTGATCGATATACTCTGGTGTGGTAACATCTTAATTGATTAGTCTCGAGTTAGGATATGCATGAGGACTGTAAGTTCTTATGAGAAATAAATTTATTTAAACCGAAACCGATGTGCGCCTGCGCAGGTCAGTGCAATGTGAAGG
Source organism: Notodonta ziczac (assembly GCA_918843915.1). Lineage (NCBI taxonomy): Eukaryota > Metazoa > Arthropoda > Insecta > Lepidoptera > Notodontidae > Notodonta > Notodonta ziczac. The sequence continues at coordinate 8,535,017 of OU974043.1, read as the reverse complement.
TGCTCGTGTCTTTCTCAACAGTAGTTGATCTTCATTGGGATGTAAATAGTCCCGCGATAAAGCGACGCACTTGACCTCTTTATTGGGGCCTTATTATCGGGTGAGTTACTGTGCTCGCCTTGCACGATAGTTACCTACTAAATTGTATACTAATCAAATAAAAAAGTAATAGAAAATTTCCTATCGCCGATATTAACATCTAGCGATCAGCTCGCGTTTGCAAGTAAGCGATAAGCGATTGTTCTACAAATGGGTGTTTAATAAAAAATAACAAGGTTTCAAAAAAATACCAGGTTATCTTGTTTTGTGGTTTCAGTTAAATTGTTCAATTGGTAAAAAAGTTGATTATAGTTAACGATTAAGATCGGAACGGAACCTTCGATTTTCGCACTTTCGCAGCGGAGGCTGTATATCGGAGAGGTATGGCGGCCGCGCGTTGGCTAAGAACACAGGGAACTAGTTTTTTGGCAGCCGCTATTTCGGCTGGTTGCGTAACTCAGGTACGGCTCGCTACGTCGGCCACCGACCCGCGTGGCCGACGCTTAATGGACACAATAAAAACGTAAATAAAATTAATGAGTAGAGAAAGAGGCTTAAATGGACCCTACACCAGCCCGGTTTATACGTTCCAACCCCGAATTCCACGGGCTTAATCATTCTCGTTGTTCATCCGCCCGGATCAAATATTGTGTACTCATCTAATTCATAAGGCTTATTAGCATGCATTCGTTTGATAATGGTTTTTCCACAAACTAAACTCCCTTATGGTAATAATATTGCGTAATATAGGATGCAATTATGGTTAGGAAAATGTCTTGAATGCCACGTAAGCTTTAAACAGAAAGGAGGAAAATTAACGAGTATTGGCCAAATGATACAGGCCAAGGCGAACTCAAAAATATTAAACCAAGTATAAAACATGAGGCAACAGTAATTTTATTATGCGGCCTGCATATTTATTACAATCAACAGACGAAAGCTAAGTGGACAAAGGCGAGGAGACGTTATTAATAATACCCTCGTTACTTTTTATGGAGTTCCGAGTCGATGATTGACAATTGCCGATTACATTTCCATCGCGCATCGCACACCCCACTCCCGCATTGCTTCGAATACCAAAACCCTACTCGGCGTCATTAGTATGCGGACGTCGCTCTAGCCACCTTTGTTTGGGCAGGAAATGTCCACGCTACTGCCGAAAATTACTTGCGAGTATTTCGTTACGAAAACATCTCTTCGACGAAGGAGATATTCCTTACCCGAATGAAAAAACGAAAAATAAAACGAACTCGACTCGACAAATGGTTCATGAAATGTATGCAAATTTTATTGCGTCCGATTTTAGATGTTCTCAGCGCTCGGCGCCGCACGGCCACCGGACACGAATCTCTTTTACGCATTTGAAATTAACAACGCAATCTTATACTGTGAATCATATTGTTGTAGGTCGCGAGGAGCTGTCGCCGGCGTCCAGTATAAATGGCTGCAGTACAGATGGAGACGCGAGGCGGCAGAAGAAGGGCCCTGCGCCTCGCCAGCAAGAAGAGCTATGTCTCGTCTGCGGCGACCGAGCCTCCGGGTATCACTACAATGCGCTAACGTGTGAAGGATGTAAAGGTAAGATTTCCTACAAAGTATTCTTATATTGTCGTTTCACCCTGTATATTCTGGAATTAACATAATATGCAGAAGTCTCAGAGGCGGGACCCATATCCCATAAATAACCTAATGAGGCGTCAGAACGAACAAAACAAAACCAAATGTCTAAACCTACTGCAAGTTCGAATTGAATGCGATGCGTCGAATTATTACTTCCTTTATTAAGTTACATTATTCACGATCTACTCATGTTTATGCTATAATTCAGTCATTAGTGGATTAAGGCGACATGTGTTAGTAACCTAGATATTTTATACACGGCCCTTGCGGGTCGCCCACAAACGTGCCAATTCTGCTTTAAATTGGCGCATTGTGCCGAGTCTGTTATGAGCGGCGCGTGCATCTAACCGGCGGTTAGTCCAGACGGGACGTCACAATAGCTGTCTGTTGGACGTCTACTGCTTGATTCACCGACGCCTATCGGTCATCTCGGCCAACCTTCGTCGTCGACCTGAGAATAAACTTGCCTGTTTAATTCTGACCACTGAATAAGAGTAGAGTTGAGCGAAGCCGTAATCTACGTATAAACCTAACATATAATAGGCACGTCGCCGTCGCCCGCTGTACCAATTCGTTCAATTCAAGTCATTTACACGTTATCATCTATCTTGTTTGTTTTGTAATAAAAATCGGCATTCATCCATCGTTGCTGTCAATGACCCACGTCTTTCAGGCGACCTTTGCGTTCATTACTATATTATCTTATCGTTGAAAACTTGTTTCGCGAACGCTGTATTATCGTCACTCGTTATCCCAGGTATCTCGCTGACAATTTTCTTCGGTTCCGTCTGTATTCCATAGAAATTAACTTAGAAATTAACCATTCCAGGTTTCTTCAGGCGGAGCGTGACCAAAAATGCCGTGTACATTTGCAAATTCGGACACGCGTGCGAAATGGATATGTACATGAGGAGAAAATGCCAAGAGTGTCGGTTAAAGAAGTGCCTCGCGGTGGGCATGAGGCCCGAGTGCGTGGTTCCTGAAAACCAGTGTCTACAGAAACGGAAAGAGAAAAAGGCACAAAGGGAAAAAGACAAGTTACCCGTCAGTACGACGACAGTGGACGACCACATGCCGTCCATAATGCAATGTGATCCCCCGCCCCCGGAGGCGGCGAGAATTGTAAGTTCTTTATGAGTACATCTTGCTTCTCATGTTTCAAATGCGCCTGCGTCTGCTACACACACAAAATCATCGCCGTTAGCGAGACAGACGATCTCCCTGTCTCGATCCGGCTTCTCGTATCATTATCTGTCATGCATGCATGCATAATTTTGGAGTTCATTTATTCAAAGGGAACAAACATTTCGTTTGAACTTGAGATGTTCTGAACATTTTTTGTTTGAACAAAGTTATACGTTTCGCAATCATAATCTGTTCTTAGAATTCAGTGATTAATACAGTAACATTGAGGGTCAAATTAAAATATTCACTTAGATATTCATTCGGACACACTAGCGACACTCACACCACACGGTCATTTAGCTGCACCCATGATCGTAATACACAAAATATTTGAAGCAAGATAATAACCTATCTGTTTCCCACGTGAAGCTGGAATGTTTGCAGCACGAGGTGGTGCCGCGATTCCTCAATGAGAAGCTCATGGAACAGAACCGATTGAAGAACGTGCCTCCCCTCACAGCCAACATGAAGAGCCTCATCGCGAGACTCGTGTGGTACCAGGAGGGGTACGAACAGCCCTCGGAGGAGGACCTCAAGAGGGTTACGCAGGTAATTGTTGCAACCGCATATTTCCTTGCAGTGAATTCCCTCCCAGATAGGCTTTTTATAAAAAAATAGGATTCTCGATTTTTAGCGCTGATAGCCAGGTTCAATTGAACATAATCACAGAATACATACGAAAATATATTTCTCATGAAGACAATTAAAATGCGACTCTTGCCACGACGCAATAAAGTGCAATTCAGTTCGCATAGTGCTGCGTTCCTAATATTATATTTACCCACATAAGACTCTTTCTGCCCACGTAACTCTTTTCTGACGCGCATTGAGTGGATCCACCGAGGCGAAGCCGTCGATGCATTTATAACTTACCTCGAGTTTAAAAAGCGCCTGGCCTTATATGAAGCAGAATAGGCTCTACAAACAGACAGACAGACTCTATTTAGATAGGTAAACTAGGCTCAACAACGAAATGATATTAATTATTTCCAGACATGGCAGTCGGACGAGGATGAGGAAGAAACTGACCTACCGTTCCGCCAGATCACCGAGATGACGATCCTCACAGTACAGCTGATTGTGGAATTCGCCAAGGGCCTCCCCGGCTTCGCCAAAATCTCGCAGTCCGATCAAATCACGTTATTAAAGGTACTTATAAGATTCTTTTTATAATAATACACATTTGCCACAGTTTAGCTCATCATTTTCAATGAAACCTATATACCTCGGCCAACGTGAATATGTGGATCAATAAAAACTTAGTTGTTTTAACACTTAGCGTTCATTTATTTTAAATTTACATTAATGTTTCTGAAACAGAATGAACCACGAATTTATAAAATGGCCACCCCAATGCTGGCGAGCCTGGCAGAGACTGAATTGAACTCGAAAATTATTATAATTTCGTATCGTGTCTCGTTGGCCGTGGTATATTTGATTATATAGACCTAAGGAGTTTTGGTTGCTCGACGCCAGCAGTACTTATTCCAGATTTACAAAGCAACTTATAATAATTTGCAGTCATAGTTATTGTGAGGAATCGCTGTAACTATTTGTTTGTTTAAGTACCTCAACCGACATAATTCTGTACGGCTTCGCAAATATTTATACATACTCAGGTGTTACCCATGGTTAGAGAATGAAACAAATTAAAATACATGGAACAGTTTGTCTCATCACGTGACCGTGCTACAAAAACCCTTCATTTTAATGTAACAAAGTCAAGTGCAACTGCTTAACTCAAAAGATGTTAAGCAGTTACCGCAGCCTATAGATGCTTGCAATACCAATGGCATTGCTCGCACTTTGCTGACCTGACGGGGAGTTGAATAGTGGGTTGGACTACCGGCTCTCTGACTCTTCGTACGAAAAGCAACTATAATAGCTACTTAACGCTGATCTTCTGTGAGAGGGTAGTACTTACTACCCCGCTCGAGCCAGCCCGTATTTGAGCTGTAGCCAGTAAGACAGTTGGCTCTAAGGCCGGTAGTAAAAAAAGAATGTCAAGTCTGAATCTTGGAAATGTCATCTTTTGGTCATCCTAGCTAGTGCAAAATGATTAAATGGCATGTCAAAAACTTACTCAAGATCGATCGCCCCCACACTTGAGATCTAAATATATATAACTCAAAGGTGACTGACTGACTGACTGACATAGTGATCAATCAACGCACAGCCCAAACCACTGGGCGGATCGGGCTGAAATTTCGCATGCAGGTAGATGTTATGACGTAGGCATCCGCTAGGAATGGATTTTGATCAATTCTACCCCCAAGGGGATAAAATAGGGGATGAATAATCCCGAAATCTTTGTTAAGTTAAATTACACGCGGACGATATATAAGACTTACGCGATGGTTCCAGGCTTGCTCAAGTGAAGTGATGATGCTCCGGGTGTCGCGGCGGTATGACGCGGCGACCGACAGCGTGCTGTTCGCGAACAACCAGGCGTACACTCGCGACAACTACCGCAAGGCCGGCATGGCGTACGTCATCGAGGACCTGCTACACTTCTGCCGGTGCATGTACTTCATGATGATGGACAACGTGCACTACGCGCTGCTCACCGCTGTCGTCATATTCTCAGGTAACGCGGCTATTTCCTAGTTTTATAAGTATTCATAGTGGGTACTCTTCAAACACGTCTGACTAACGTGGCTTTCCAGTCATGGAGTTACGGTGATTCTGTTACAAGATTTTTTTTTTTTAGATTTCTAGCAATGTGTGTTTATTTTATTACATTACTAGTATTCCCTTTAGCCCCTCCAACTAAGCTAATGCTTGTGTTAGGAGTAGGCTCACGTCAATAGTTTAATGGCCAGGATGGGGATCGAACTCGGAACCTCTCAGCTACGAGGACGGGCTATCTAACCACCAGGCTATTGAAGAAAGAAGTAGGATTTTAATTTGTTAAAGTGTACAATAAAAATTATACATTCCTCCGCTACTCTTGATACGATAATTTCGGAGGCGACTTGATTACAACATAACCTAATGTTATCAAATGTTTCATTACAGATCGGCCGGGCCTTGAACAGCCGCTCAGGGTCGAGGAGATCCAGAAGTACTACCTGAACACGCTCAGGATGTACATCATAAACCAGCACAGCGGGTCGCCGCGCGCGTCCATCATCTTCGGCAAGATCCTCAGCATACTCACGGAGCTGCGCACGCTCGGCATGCAGAACTCCAACATGTGCATCTCGCTGAAGCTCAAGAACAGGAAGCTGCCGCCGTTCCTTGAGGAGATCTGGGACGTGGCGGACGTGGCGACGACGCAGGTGGCCACCGCGGCGGGCGAGGCCGTGCTCTAGCGGGCGCGCGCCGCCCCGCCCCCGCCGCCCCGGGCCCCGCCCCCGCCGCCCCGTGCCGCGCCCCCGCCGCCCCGGGCCCCGCCCCCGCCCCCGCCGCCCGCCCTCTGACCCGCCGCGAGCGGCGCGCCCCAGGAGAGAACGCTCATAGACTGGCTAGTTTTAGTGAAGTGGTCGGACACTGGCGCCCGCTCGGTGGCCGACGCCGCAGACGCGCGAGAGATTAGTGAATATATGTGTTGTTGAACGTTCGGAGTATATATTAGTGTTGACGGTGCGGGGCCGCGGCCGCCGCCGGTCAGCGTCGACCGGCGCCCGCCGCCGCTCCGCCTTTATTCGTTTACGACTGGATACCGAGTTGGTCACTCGGATACGACCGTATCGTAAGACTTCGTTCTATAAGTACACCTCCTAAATTACGCATACGTACGAGAGTTATTAGAGACAAAGTAATATATGAAAGATGTTTCTATTGGATGAAAAGTTGATGTTTATTTACCAAAATTAACGATATGTTGATTAACATTTTGACTATAATATATTGTGATGAGCCGCGCGCGGCCGCGCGGTGTGCCGGTGGCCCGCGCGGTGTGACGGCGATGTTTGTTTATATTTATAGTTTATGTGAGACGTGTTCTCGTGTCCTGTCAATTTTAGTTCAGATTCATGTAGCGTCGTCCTGTGCCCGCGTCCCTCGAGTTAAACGAGTAATTATAATTTATTGCTGTGATTACATTTATACATGTTGAATTATCTACCGTAGTCCTGATATACTTAAGTGTCTTATTACAATGTGGACGTAACGAACGTCGTGGGTAGCTTTCACTGATGCAAATGCAATCCTCTGTTTTAGTAGGTGTGTTTATAATTTATAATGGACACTAGCAAGGGCGTCGCCAGCCTAAGAAGGGCTAAGGAAGGGGTAGCCATGATAACATAGAATGTGAATTGTAATTATAAATAATATTTTTTTAAAGATGACAAGTTAACTAAAAAAAAAAAAAATCTTTACCAAAACAATATTATCGGGTTTCTTGTGTATTTCTCGCCTAAAGTATTGTTAAAATCTGTGTTTTCGAGTATTTGGGGCCAGCTGCCTCCCCTCCCTGCCCCCTTTGGCGATGCCCACGGGCACTAGAACTGCAATAATGACTAAAACAATGTAAGTATAGCGAAATATATCATATACGCCATACCTCCTCGCTAGCCTACCATCAAAACATTGTAACGCTTCAATAAGTCAGTCAGTAAATTAATTCATGTGAGTGCAATTTAATGATAATTGAATGAACATAACAATAATTAGAAATAGAGTAATTGTGTCACTATACTTAGGTAAAGGAGACAGGTTTGGTTTAATCCCAGTTATTTTCCGGTCTACACATGGCGTTGCGTGCATGTTTCAAGGCAGCTAATATAGATATGAAATTAGAAATGTAGCGCCTAAAACCCACTACGTTTATCTTTATAAGTATTTATTTTTATTATTTAGATGCAACATTCCTTTAATCCTATTGTAAAAAGTACAAAACGGCAGCTGATTTACCTCTACGGCTTCAATTTAAAACGAAATAGTGTCTATTTGGCCGAGCTTACTCGAAGGGAACAATGTTAGAGTATCGTGTAAAGTGTAAAAATGGTAGACGCAGCACGGACGCAACGCGATTGACCAACCCAACCCAAATCTGTCTCCTCGTCTCGCGTGTTACAGTAAAAGCAACCTAATAGCAATATAAACACGTTAAAACTACATTATTATCCCTTCACGCTGGTAACCGTGCTGTCCGGGAGATGTTATTTAATCACGTACGAAATGCCTTATTTCGCGTTACCTGTCTCGTGTACCTACATTGTTGAGTGGAAAATCATAGTATAATAGAACATAACATTAATCGATCTCAATTACTTACCGGTAAGCGTTGTTGAAAATACGTTAAGCGTGTTTCTGTTCTGGGCGGCCATTGTTCAGTGGCTCATTTCTACATTGCGGCATTACTTTGGCCAGTTCCCGTCTCGAACGCCAAGATCGCGTCGAATCATCTCGATCGTCACATGTCGCTGACATTTCATCGTTCGTACATTATATTCGATAAATTAATAATGTAAGTGTCTGTCTGATGCGTGTTGAATGTGTCTTTACATGCCATTAAGTGTTGTATGATACATATGTTTGGAGTTTTGGAAATGCATTTCTTAATATACGTATAAAAACGGCGTAGACGATCGGGCTTGCACCGCGGACCGATGCGCTAGTCTCCTTTCAACCATCATTTCGATCGACATCATATATTTTATTATAGCATAGGCGTTACTAAAATAGAAAACGAAGCACAAACGTCACTGGAGTGTCTTAGATATCTCTGCTATAAAATAGGTGCGTATTGATAAAAAAAACACACTGCCATTATAAACGTATATTTTCTACATGTGCGATTGTATGCGGGTTTTTGTATTGGTTGATCGATGTTGTCGAGGACCGTAGCCATCATTGGTCGCTACGATTCGTTGCCTTATACCCGAGATGTGTTATACGCACAGCACGCAAAACACGGCGATGCCGCATCTCAAGTACGTGACAAAAAAACTGCCATTCGATAAGTAATTGTTATGACATCATTCGACGCGTAGACCATCAAATTAGCTTCGTAGTTTCGGCTTCTGTCGGTGCACAGCCGGTCGTGTTTGATACATATTATTCAATTCGAAAAATTGTAATTAAGTATGTAATAATCTCACACGAGAAAGTAATAATATAATTTGTGTCTTAGCTGATAAAGGAACATAAGTAAGATCATAAGTTTATATCGCTTGTTGGGATGACATGACGTTGTGAATGATGCGTACAGGACACTCGAGCGTAGGCTGGGATGAGGACTGGTTCGACGCTCGGCGAGACGGCTCAGGCAGAACGGCACAGAGGTTCAGCTGTTGCGACCTGTGGGTTTAGTATAAGTTTTGAACGTATTCAAATATCGATTAAGCGATCGAATGTTTCCAAACCACACCACTAAAGCCGTACGCTCTTACAAGAGGCGCTCTGTGATTTGGAAGGAATCGATCACTCGACTCGATTCTCGGTAGTTGATGCTGTCAAAACTTGTACTAATCCCCTGTTGCCCTTCGATGCCTTTTAATCTTTATTTTAGTTGACATGTTCGGAAGTACTGAGTACGGTAGTGACCAAACGTGGCACGTCCAGTCTATTCAATAAAACAAGGTGGACTTAAGAAAGTCTGTGTCCATTAAAATTTGTACATAGGTACCTTTAGATTCTATTGTCATATGTTTGACATATGTACGTTTAATTTTATTCATCTAAGAAAGTACAGATGGCTGTTGTTATTTTTATATTATTTGGGTAGAAGTATATTTTTTGTAAATGACCTCTGTATTTATCTTTTGTAAGCTTTGTAAGCCATAGGGACTTAGATTAGTGTACGAGCTACGAACATTGTGATTGCTAATTTCTTTAAATTTGTATTTACTGATATATTATGTTCTGCGTAGGTATATATTCTTCGTTTCGACAAAAATATTTCACGATAATTTTGTTACTTCAGAGTGCAATATGTACAAAATATTTACATATTAATATAAATGTACAGTAATTTTTTTTAGTTTTAATGTCAACGCAATATCTTTCGCTATTCATTCGTTGAATGTACACTAGAAGGCATAATAAATGATATCACAAGTGCGCGCACGACCCTGCATTCGCGCGCATACTCTCACTATTGAGTTTTTCTAATACTTAAGTGATTAATTTTATAATAGACAGACTAGGTGATCTTTGTATTTAAATTTGCTAATTTTTTGTAGCAGATTAGATTTGTTTACATTGATAAGATGAATAATGTACATTTTGAATTGAGTTTAAAGTGATTTAATTGTTATTTAGTAACTTTCTTATTAAGTGTAACTGGCAGCGTCGTGGACCGGCTTGGAGTCCACTGGTACCAGTGCGAAGTGTGCAATGCCGATTAGATAATAGGGCGAGGCGGCTTGTGTCCTGCGGTACCTTGCGCACGAGGGGCCTTCCAAATCACCCCAGGTGTAGTTGTCACGCATCTTGTACAACTCGAGATGTTCATTACTTCTGTAATGTTCTGTTCTGTTATGTTTGCCTCACGGCCTTACACTGCCGAGGAAATCCGCCTCTAGTACGTACTATTGTTTATTTCCAAACTTTCGAATTATTTACGAGCAGCGCCCCTAGCGGAAAATCGAGGCGTTACTGGTAAATTCAATAAAAGATTCGAATAATGGTTTTCGTAAGTTGTTGCGTAGATTTGGAGGGTCGACATTTTGTCTGAGCCGCGTGCGCAGGTACCGCGACACGCCGTGCGATCGCAGCGCCGCCACGCCACGGTGGATCACTAAGGCAAGTCCCTCGCGATTGCCGCGTCGATCGTTGGAAAGGCTGATAAACACGCCACAAGGCCCCATTCCGTGTTCATCGAAACACAATAATTTTGTATAATAATTATTTCTTAAATCTATTTAGTCCGCAGTAACTATTTTATTTTCCTCCTAATACTTTGCCTTAGTAAATCCTGTTTATAACATGATTTAACATGAGTGGTGAAGCGAGTTAGATATAGGTAAGAGACATGACGACATGTTAAAATTTTAGAGAGACAACTTTTATAAAAGATAACTACAAAAACAAACCAAGAAAGGGTGTGTACAAAATGAGGAAATTTGTATGAAACATTGTTAAATGCGAATAAACTTACACCTCGAGATAAAATTATAAAAAATAATACATATTGCCTTTTATTTTCCTACAACCTTAGCACCTTAAGTATATTTCGCGCTATTTGAATAGCAGAATTGGGGCCCAGGTGTAGGTGTAACCCGTCAGCATACTACCTGGAAAACGTCAGGGGAGAACAAACTCAAAGAAACAATAAGACATGCCTAGACGCGCCATCTATCGGAATGCGCGTGTACCAACAAGTCAAAGCCATTTCCTAAGTTTATCATATCATAATAGTCGCATGGAAGATGGTGACTGGAATTATTATCTACGCCAAACTAATACTATACACCTACCTATAATGTGTAAAACCAACAACCATTTAAAATACCTTCTCATCAAAATATCTAACGATTGATAACAGGTTTATAAACTAGGTACCTACCTAGTAAAACTAGATTTATGCATTGACACTTTATGATATAATATTATCTATATTACCTATGAGGATCAATCTCAGAGTCGCCAAAGTCTAAGTCCGCACTGCGAATAAAAGCTACGCAATTTTTATTCTCACGGTTAACCTAGTACCTATATTCCGTGTGGCATTTTACCTGAGAGCGTTTTCACATTATCCGATCCGATATCGGCCGGACAATATGAAAGACAGGTACATACTTCATACAATTTACTTACCCCGATATCGGATCGGCGTCCGACACCGATATCGGATCGGATAATGTGAAAACGCTCTAACACGCACTGAGAATAAAATTCCTAGCGATATTTGTCAGTTCTTAAATTACAATTTTCGGTCGAGACGCATGACTAAAATGGAGAACAGAACTAAAACCTTGATTTGAAACTGCTGGCAGAGCCAAGCTGTAGCCTCTTGATTACCTAGAATATAGCTCATATAATATGGCCTAGCTACCCCCCGGTTTTAATTAACGGTAATTTTTTTTTTCTTCTGTGTGGGGGTGGTACTACCCCAAGAACCACCCCCTCACAGAAGAAAAAAAAAATTAGCCCTTTTGACGTCCCACTCCTGGGCACGGGCCTCCGCTCAACATGAGGGGGATTCAGGCCATAATCCACCACGCTGGCCCAGTGCGGGTTGGCGGATTTCACATGTCTTTCGAAAATTGGTTAGATCTTCTAAGACATGCAGGTCTCCTCACAATGTTTTCGTTTACCGTAAGCAAGTGATAATCATTATATAAATTAATTCGCACATAGATTTCGAAAAATCCAGAGGTGCGAGCGGGGGTTTGAACCCAAGACCTGGTGTCCGCAAGACGCGTGCTTTAACCAATCGGCTATCACTGCTGTATCCTCACAGAAGATCGGCGTAAAATAGTTCTCATAGCTGGGTTACTTACGATGAGTGAGAGAGCCGGAAGACCAACCCCCCTCCCTTCCACTTCCTCAATCCCCCTTCAAGTCAGCAACGTGCTAGCAATTTATTTCGTATTGTAAGCCGCACCACCGCATCTGCTACCCTTAAGTTGCAGATGTTCCGGGCAACTGTTACCATTTAACTTTAGGCGGACCGTCACCCAGTGTGCCCACCTAAGTACTATAAATTAGTTACTTTAGTATACTAGCTACTAAGTCAGATAAAATGTAAGTAGAAATTAAGATAAATACTTAGTGTAAAATCTTCAGACGGAAGACGGAGGTCATTGATTAGATAATTTTTATAATTTTTTCTTGTATTAGAATAGTCGTAAAACAACAATTTTAAAGCTTTTGACCCCACTGACGGGATCTGCTCGCGAGTGAATCGGTCGAGTACAAAAATCTTACAACCGTCAGGTAACAAGACCATGTTACAGTTATGTTCACATACCAAAAACGGTATTCAGTGATAAACACACAAACGTTTTGCTTATAAGTTATTTATTAGGTACTTATATTTGATAAACGAGTTTTAGTATGTTGTCATTACTTTAACGTGTGTAGGGAGTTTTTAATAATGCCGTGACGTGACACGAATTTGGCGGTATATTCCTGGGTATCAGCATCTCCAAAAACGCTACAAATTAAATTCATGTAGCACTAAGATTGCGCAAAATTTGCCACATTGCGTTTTATTAGGGTAGATGGCATACGACCACAGCTATTTTGCTTGTTTTGTACAATTTCAGATGAGAATATTTTCTTGTTTCATACTTTATAGAGTGTGATTTCTATAAGTCGTCAGGTTTTATTTAAGAACTCATTTTTTACTCTATAAATTGCAAACCACATAATCATTAAGATTTCTCTATACCAAATTTCCGCAACTTCCGTCGAAAACTAGAAGTTAATAAGCACTGTGACAGACTAGGACGGACTGGATAATCTTATAAGGATCCCTAGTAGGGGCTACGGAACCTTACTACAGAAGAAAAGTAGGTACCTACTTACATGCCGACTTGACACGGCATTCGCGTGAGTCTGTGTGCAGCATAACACATACTGGTTTTGAACTTTCCTGTTTTGAAAGACCTGTTGTTTGCGCATATACTAACGTGGATAAAATATAAATTGATAATAGCATGCGAAACATCTTAGCGGGCGCATGTGTTATTAAATTGATTAAAAACATACAATATGCATTTTAAAACATTGTTTTTACTTTGTGGTGTACAGTTAATCCAATATTCATGTAAGTACAGACTTCATTCCGTAAGATTTTATTTTTAATCAGTAGGTATTTTGGTTTTGAAGATTTTCTTTCCGTATAATGTTTGGTGCGTAATAAAAGGCGCGACCGCAACGAATGCAATTATTTTCATTAGATATTAACATCTTAATGATCACAATTTTTTTGGAGATGTTCACAGAGCTCTGATTTAGATGCCTCAGATTTTTAGGGTTCCGTAGTCCCTACGAGGAACCCTTATAAGATCCTTAAGATCCAGTCCGTCCGTCTGTCCCAGTCTGACACAATACCATAACTTTTACAGTTTTAGTCAGAAGTTAACGAAATTTGGTACCGATAAGTATACTATAAGAATCTTACTTTCAAAAATATAAAATGTTACAAAATTACTGTTTTTGAGGTACCTCCCCGAACATGGAAAGAGGGGATTTTTTATGAATACTTAATCTATGTTTGATGCCGCCAATAGACGTGACGCCCTTAGTGGCTGCTTATAGTTTCATAACGGCGTTATCGCTGGCACGGCCCCTTTGCAGGTGGAGAACAAAGCAGCCCTCATTTCCGAAACGATTACACGTATCTGGAGGCAACAGAGAGCTTCTATAAAGTACACACAGTTCCGAGGACATGGATTGATGCCAAGAAAATATGCGCCAACGAGGGTGCCATGCTGTTTTTCTCAGAAAATCAGAAAGAAACAGATGCAATGCAGATATTGAATGCCACTACTCCTTTCAATTCAATATATGTTGGCATTTCTGACATACTTTCCGAAGGAGTGTATGAAACTATTGATGGTAATATTTGATTTTTTTGTCATATATATGTGTAGGTAGGTACTATAGGTATTTCAAGTCAATCTTATGAACTTTACACAATGTGTTTAGCTGTTGCCCGTGGCCCCGCCGGCGTGGGACGTCAAATAATATATTAAAGTGGCGTAAGTTACTTCTTAAAATATCAGCTATCTGCCAGGGAAAGTCCCGTGAAAAACGGTCCACCAGTTTGGAAGGGTAGCCGGTTCAAACAGACATAAAAAAATAAAATAGTTTTTTTGTTATAAGTACCGTACCTGTGTAGACATACACTTCAAATTTAATTATTTGAATAGATTCTGTAATTATTTCATGGGCTTGTGCTTCTTGGAGGTAGTGATCTCCTTGGATTGAGGAGCCCCTACCTTCCCATCCTTCCATTCTGGAAGGGCTACCAATTAGAAGGAGGAATGTGCAGCTGAGTTATTAAAATTAATGCTGTGGTAATTTTCAGGTCGAACCATAAATGATGTTTACCAGAAATGGAATAAGTGGGAGCCCAATAATTACGATGACAAAGAAGACTGTGTGGAGATGGTACGAGAAGGTTACTTGAACGATATCCCGTGCAATTGGATCAAACAATTTATATGCAAGAAAACGCTGGTGTCTCTCCAGTGGAATAAACACTGTAAAACGCCATTTTTAGGTGAATATTTTTTACACTAACAGGACTAAGGCCCAAGTTTACCAACACATTAACGGACCGTTAGGGCAGTAATCGATTGCTTGACATGCTGGTAACAATCTTTAACCTTCGTCTTCGTCTAACGTTTGATCAATCGCCCTATAACGGCCCGATATCGTTATAGAACAATATAAGAACGCCCAATCTAAGAGCAAAACCACAAATAGATACGACAGATATAATTCGTCAGCCCATCCGAGTCAGTTAACATGCACAACATTGAATAATGCGAAAATCTATCGAGTCTCTACCTAGCCATAAGTAGTTACAGTTCGATTATCTACCGTGATATATTTAGAAAATAGTGTTCTGGTTGTTTTTAATGGTGTGTGTCGTTTGTGGCATCGTAGCGCCCAAGCGGATAAACCGATTTAAATTTTGTTTCAGAGTTGAGTGTGTCATGAAAATCGGTTCAGCCGTTAGTAAATTAACAGCTATTTTGTAGTTTTTTAAATATTTATCTTTTTCCAGACTATGAGTACAATGAAAATCTTGGGAAATGTTATAAATTTCTGACTACTCCACTTAACTGGACGGATGCGCACGCGCTGTGCGTCAGGGAACAGTCATATTTGGGCGTGATCAACAGCCAACCAGAAGCCGATTACTTTTTCAAACTGACTGAACGAAAACATGAAAACAAGAAAGGGAACTATGTGAGGGGAACCGTATTTTTGGGATTTCATAATCAATTCGGTGACGGCTGGACCACAGTCAAAGGTGAGATCAGAGAGAAAGTAATTTGATTAGGCCACCATCACTTCCCCCTCATAAAACTGTCCTTAGAGATTAACTAGCTCACTCGTCGCGAAAACTAAACAGTTTATGCAGGTACATAATTAACATTGTGTACATAATAATATACAGGTTGAAACAGAAAGGGTATCCTTTTTTTCAAAACTTAACTTTGTAATTCTAAAGCTTTGGAGGAAAGTTGAAAAACAAAAGGTGTTATAGGAATACAGCTGTCAAAACCTTTAGTAGTTCAACTGTCACACAAAGCCGATAGTTTTAGATTTACAAAGTAAAGTTACAATAAAATTGTATAACCTTTTTGTTTTTGTACTTACTACTATCCTTCTTATTGTTTTCTTAGAAGATTACTAGCAATTTGAATTTATCATTGTGGCTATTGACGCTTATGGGCAGGATGGCAACATTTTTAGATGCGTCGAACTAAGTGGTATTTAGTGTAAACAGGATTGGCTTCATTTTACCTACCAGATTCGTGGCGATACCCGAATCGCGGCCAGAAGGCGGACATTTAAAAATCTTTTATTGGCCATGAAGATATCTTGCGTAGGAAACTGAAACATAGGAACTCGTGTAATACCTATATTTTTAATAAGTACTAGCATGAATAAGTACACGCCCGGCGTCGCACGGGTATTTAACAAAAAAAACCAAATCTAAGGTAAGGCTACTAATTTATTTTTGAAAATATAATATAGCCTATGTGACCCGGGATACTGTAGCTTCCCGACAGTGAAATAATTTGTAAAAATGCTTTATTAGTTTCGGAACCTATTCAATGCAAGCAAACGAACAATCAAATCTTTCCTCTTTAGAATATTATTATAGACTAGCTGAGCCCGCGACTTGGTCCGCGTGGAATTCAACTTAACAAAAAAGCCCGCTCCCGCGTTCTGAGTCCGCGCGACGGGACCCATTTTTAAAAAAAAATTGTTTTTCTAAAATAAAAGTAGCCTAAGTTACTGCTTATAACATCAGCTATCTACCAGTAAAGTTCCGTCAAAATCGGTCCAGCCGTTTCGGAGATTACCCGGAACAAACACATAGACAGACAGACAGGCAGATAAAAAATATTAAATCGCGTTTTTGCTATAAGTGCCGTTTTTCGGGTCTTTATAATAAATAGACGGACTGTATCTTCATAGGGTGGTTTAATTAGCAAATTACAATATTAATATGCGTGATCGCGGTGTGAGTCGTACGTGCTGATGTTGGCTATGTACTTTGATATGCACTTAGTGAAAAGGTGTTATTTTGATATTACAAACAGACACTCCAATTTTATTTATTTGTACAGATAACAAAGTCAGCAAACAAGCGTACAACACGCCTGATGTTAATCATTTTACACCGATCCTCTGTGACAGGGTGGTACTGCTAGCCTGTGAATTGGTTACAGCTTGTTACCACCACCGTTAACAGTGCCGATAATTTCGAATGCTGCTTAACGGGATTGCAGGTACGCCTATCAAGGACGCTGGCTACAGCTCCTGGGCCCCGCAGCAACCGGACGGCGGCGATCGCGCCAAGTGTGGCTCTATGTTCTACAGCGGACTCCTCAACGACATCGCGTGCGACAAGGAGAGTTTCTTCATTTGTGAACACGATATTGCCAACTGACATAGCTAAATGTTAGGTTAGGTTACATGTGCCCTTAATGTAACTTTTTTATTAATTTTGGTTAGTGGTTTTCATTACTTAGTGACTCTATTCGGCCTTGTTTTAGCAAATGCAGTACACGCAAAACGAACTTTTTTTTTATAAATCAACTTTTTTATCACTGTTACATAGATAATTTCACGAATTATTGTTTAGTTCAGTTTTAAAGCCGATTTTTCTGATGTATTTAATTAGTATGTTGAATGTTGAACTTGTACAGAACCGTAGTACTCGTGTTACGCTGCATTTGTAACTAGGAAATACTTACTTATGTTTGGTGGATTAAGAATAAAACAACATGGTGCCTACGTATTGTGCGAGTACATACCTAATCTTTTACAAATGTTACTTTAGTAAATTATACTGATTATATGAATTTCAGAACTGTAGATTGTAATTTCACTACAGATTGTAATTTAAATATTGTACTACTACAACTTTAACTGCTGTTTGTAATTTAATCGGGTGAATAGAATAGAATAGAATCATTTATTTGTGTGAATATTGTACAAAGTTGTTTTGTGAATTATATATTACGATCATAATATTCTGCCGTTTCCGGCGTACAAATATGGTTATTAAAATTATGGGTGTATTATTACATAAAAAATAAGTTATTTATCATTAGAATTACAATTACAAATAATCTAAATAAATTGAACAATATATTATTATGGTCAACGAGATTAATTATATAAGTAAAAATTCCGTTATGACAAGGAGATAAATTATGGGCTTATTCCCAAAGTACTCCACAAAAAGTTCCCAAACTACTCCATGAGAAAAAATATATTTTTAATATATTTTAAATTAAGTTTCATTCTACTCCATGATGATATTAAAATATTCCCAAAGTACTCCACCCAATTTTAATCAAATAGCAAATTTAAATAAGTACAAGGGTTTATACTACATTTTACTATAAAAGGATAGCTGACGTACAGTCAGGCTCAAAAGCATTACAAATATATTTTTAAAATATTTAGAATATTGTTAATAAAATACTAATGTAATTCAACAATCAACAATTAAAAATATTCTAAAATCGACTGACAACATTAAATAGGCTCTGGATTCAGAAATCTGAAAAATATCAAAAACAAATGGTATCTGGCAATTAAGTCTAACATAAAATATAAAAGAATCTAACAATAGTCATTTTAAAATTAACTTAACATGATAAAAAATACTTATAAATCTAAAAGTCACAGTCATTTTTAAAGTTATTAAATTAAGTTACAAAATAAGGTAAATTTGTGGTATATTATAAAAAATATGGAATCAGACTTAAAACTATTTGAGACGTAATGTCTCAAATAAATTGGAATAAAATTTTAATTAAATATAGATTAACTCAAATTTTAAATAATTTGGTAATTTGTAATAATGCTTGTAGCAATGTTATTTTTTCTAATTTTAACTGTTTTACAATTAAAGACAGATTCAGGTCCCTGTTTATGGATTGTCTACTTCTATTTATTTTGGGACTGCAACGATAACGGTCGAAATATACAGCTTGTTCTTTAATTGTTTCTATGAACTTAAGCAACCGTGGTTTTTTAGTAATAATATTATTTAATCTTTTGTGCCACGATTCCACCAAGTTTGTGGTTCTATGACGTTGTCCTTCACAATTCCATAGATCGACACTGTCCTAAGATTCATATATAAACTACTGTATTCTCAACTAATCACTCTTACGTGGTGTTTATAAAACAATACATATTATATTAAATTAATAATAGTACTCACTTTTTCCGGTCAAAAAATGAAATTCTGGGTTCCCGGCACTTGGTCCAGCATCGCCAATATCATCAGCATGTTATCTCATGTTATCTTTTTGTAGTTGCAACTGATCACTTAACTTTGATAATTAAAATATAACTACAACAACTTTAACTAAAATCATTGACTGCTTTCATTACTAATCCCGCCGCCACTGACCAATTAACCTTGATGACGTATATTCTCTATTACACTAATTGCAAAAAGAGCATGCGACTTGCACTTAAATATAGATAAACACACTAATCCGCACCCTTAACCGGTTTAAGTATCAATAACGTCGCCGCCACTATCGCACTGTCTCGCTCACACACAACCTGTTTATCACCAGGGGGATGAACAATTATTATATTATAATTATTAAAAAAAACTTTAAAACAGAACGTTCAATATTTTTTGTGACTGATTGTACTGAAACATTTTATAGGTACGTATTTAGATAGAGCAGTTTAAGAATTGATAATGAATAAATCAATGGAGTACTTTGGGAACAATTCCGGATACCTATGGAGCAGAATGGGAATAAAATAATAAGTATTTTTAAATAATCATATTTCCGTGGAGTAACTTGGGAATGAATGTATGAAATTCTTATCTTTTTAGAACAAAAGAATGGAGTACTTTGGGAATAACCCAAATTATGATACCTAATAGGCAATAATGTCAAATATTAAGGTATCAGTCATAAAATCTTTAATCGTGTAACATTTGTTTAGGAGAATATTAAATAATTTACATTTAAAAGTTCTGACACCATAATGGTATCGTTGTATTTTGTTTAACTTCTTTTCGCCAGGGCCCCAACCCTCGTGTGCCTTCCTCGGCCGAATGGAGACCGACAGGGGGCCGCTGGTCTCTCAACTCTGGCTTGCCTTAGGAGGCTATCCAGAGCGGCGTTAAAGCTTCCACTCCAAAAGTGGATGGAATTGTGAAAGAGCATAACACCACGAGTAACATAGAAAGCGCAGTATACCTCTCTTAACCTCTGAGCCACCCACACCCGTGTTGCCCCTAGCTGTCTTACGATGATAGTTTTAGGGACCCATCTAGTGAGCAGCAAGACACCTTCTGCCGAAGATAGTTGGATACTGATTATGGCAATTGTCCAGATTCCTTTGCACTAGTCCAATCCCCAGAGTATCTAAACTCCATCAATAGACCCTTTTTATCTTCGTATTCGCAATTAGTTCCTGCATCAGTTTGGCTCAAGTCGCTGTGTGTCTCATCACTTGCAGCGGTTGAACTCATTAGGTTATAGAGAATGTCAACAGGTTGACAAACATAAGAAATAATATCAAATACAAGAAAAGCTGCAAAGGCCCACTCGGTGTTCATCGAAGCAATAACTTTGCGAGTATAATGATTAATCAACGATCAAATCTTCAAACGGACATATTCGAGGTCATTGATGAAGTGATTTTTTTCCTTTATTTTGTTAGAACACGTAGTGGTACAAACCAGTATTTTTTAGATTTTGGCCACACTGTCGTGATTCGGTCGCGGGCAATCCCGAGCGGTATAATATTCAAGCTCGTACATGTTACGTTAAGTTCATAGACCGAAACGGTATTATAAGAAAAAAAGCTACAACCTACTTTAGATCTCACAACCGCAAAGCAAAATTCGAGTTGTGGACCTCATGAAAATGGCCAGTACAAGTTGTTGCAGCCAAAACTTACCATAATAATGCCACGACACGAATTGCGCTATACCTATTGCGAACTAGAGAAGCCAGGTTCCCAGCCCCCCTAGCCAAGTGGCTTCGTCTACTAGCGTTTCTACAAAACGCTACGCTTAAATGTATGGAAATGACATTACAAGACGATAAATAGATCACGTGACTTATGTCATTTCCATACATGAAGCGTAGCGATTTGTAGAAACGCTAGTAGACGAAGTCACTTGGCTAGGGGGGCAGATATCCCTAAAGACCAAGAAAAACTTACACGTAAGTATGATTTTTCACCGTAATGAACAGAATTGGTGATCGTGATGAATCGACTAATTACGTTTTCGATCAAATTAACGCTCGAACGATAGTACGGTTAAGTAGGAGTTCGATCTAAAAAATCTTCGATGAAACGTCCTCGTAAATGCATACTCAATTTTAACTCCGAATCTAATCAATCTGTTGAGCGAAAGAAAAACATTATAAAGAAGTAAGAACGAAAATAAAATGAGACGGCATTCGCGTGAGTTTGAGGGTGACATACAATTTCCAGTTTTGTATTTACCTGGATAATTACTTGGGTATAATAAATATGTACATTGCAATCGTCTGAGTTTATAATAATTTTAGTATTCAGTATTGCATGCGAAACACCGTCTCGGGCGCATGTGTAATTGAATTGTTTATTTACATACAAAATGTATTCTAAAATATGGTCTTTGTTTTCTGTTGGACAGTTATTAATCCTATATTCATGTGAGTATAAACTTGCACCTGGTTATACTGCATCTAGTGAATTCACTAGATGAACAGCGAACAATGAAATTTCATTGTTCGCTGTTCATCTAGTTCAGTCTAGAAATACTCTTGAACTGTGATTTTGATGGGCTTGTGCTGAGATTTTGAGACCAGCTGCTTACATTACTTATTACTTTATTCAACTTGTTGATTCGGCCGGTCGACACGACGTTCAACTTGTGTATTAGGCGTCAATATTCCTCCTCACAGCGCCAATACTACTGCACAGCGATAATTTATTGAATTCACACATCTAAATATATATAACTCAAAGGTGACTGACTGACTGACTGACATAGTGATCTATCAACGCATAGCCCAAACCACTGGACGGATCGGGCTGAAATTTGGCATGCAGGTAGATGTTATGACTTAGGCATCGGCTATGAAAGGATTTTGATTAATTCTACCCCCAAGGGGATAAAATAGGGGATGAATAATCCCGAAAATTTTGGTAAGTTAAATTACACGCGGACCAAGTCGCGGGCACAGCTAGTTGAATATAAAATTGCATAGTAGCCACTTTTAATCAATTATTACCGACATACTGGAGAAGATGTAGATATAAAAATACACGATTTAAAAGCCATGGATTGAAGCCAACAATGTTTTCGAAGCAATACTTATAAATCGGCATTTCTGACATAGTACCGAATGAGTGTTTGAACTGCTGATGGTAAGTAAGTAAATATTCAAGATTGTTTTTGTTTATTATGTATGCACTGGCTTATCACCCGCTTGAAAACGATAAATGACAGTGCTCAACGGAGGCCACGCCAACGATAACCTCGGCCTCGGTCACCGGCGATAGACTCGTCATTGTGCCGCTAAAAACCTCAGACTAATCACTTTAGCATGGATTTGTCTTTCATCCTCTGCTAAATAACTAGCCGTGGTTTCTGTATGGCGCCTAACTAAGGGCTCTGTCACACTGACTATACTCGTAGTAGGTAGGTATATGGCAAGACATTGGTGTTTGGCTAAAGATTGCTAAGAGCATGGATTTCTATAGTTAACAATGAATGACGCGTGTATTTTATGCATGTTTAAAATTATTTTGAAAATGATTTCACTATTTGTTGACTATTTTATGTAATTAACCAATCAAAAATATTTATTGGATATAGTTTTGCAGAATGAAATCAACCCTCATGCACTGCTGTAGACCGAAACCAATCATTTGTTAGTGGCTACAGGTAATGCCAACAGCCCTTATGAATTCATATTAATTACATATTTTATACATTGCCAACTGCCAATAACAGGTTTCTTCCACATAGTTTTTATACTTACTAAACTACTACTACTAGCCAGCTGTCTACTGCTCATATAGAAGCTGTCTTGTCAGGGGTAGTACACCCTCTCACAGAAGATCGGCATAAAGCAGCTATTATAGCTGCGTTTCGTACGATAAGTGAGAGAGTCAGAGGCCCAACCCCTCCTCCCTTCCCCTTGCTCTGTCTGACCCCCCTTTAGATCGGCAACGCAAGCAACTATACTACGGTAGCTGCTTAATACCCGGCGAATAAATATGTGCTTTTAAAATGCCTCATTCTGTACTTATGTACTTTAGGCTAAAGCGCCCATCTAGCCCGCGAAGTTCAAATTTTTTGAGGTTTTTTAGAATTGTTTCAAAATCTGACAATAATAAAAGGCACATTTTGTAATTCGCGACAAAGACCGTGTGCGGTGCATTTATTAATACAACTTACTCTAAAACATTTTAAGAACGACAGCTATCCAGATAATCTGGCAATTTTTGTATATTTAGTGATTAACTAGTATCATATCCACCATAATAATATTTAGAGTAAAATAAATGTATTAATAAACGCACTGCATACTGCGTTTGTCGCAAATCACAAAATGTTGTCTAAAATGTTTCCAGATTCTGGATAAACTATAAAAATACTCGAAAATCTTGAATTTCGCGGGCTAGACAGGCGCCTTCACCTTAACAAATTAGACGTACTTACCTATACGTAGAATACCTATAGAGAATGATGTGCTTCTAGAATGTCAGAGTCATTTTTATGTACGCACGTTAAGTCCATAATATGTACTTACTAACTTATGGCAGTATAAAGTATATTAAGAGACATAAGTAAGTCTGACATAGGTACTACAGAGTGACGGGTGTGTGTAAAAAAATGTTAAATCGTTCATTTAGTTATAAAATGTGTTCAAAGATATTGTTCTTGTTTTGTGTTCTACAGATAATTAAATATTCATGTAAGTGCTCTAAAATTTAAGACGTTTTCGTTCGGTATTATTACAAAAAGTTGAACATGTGCTGAACGCGTGCCTTATCATAAGTATTTTTTCTTATTTGACAGTACACGCGTTCATGACGTGTTTAACTTTTATTGTTAGTAGTACCTAGGTACTTACACAAAACTTTGAGAACTTAATTGCTTAGTTGATCTTTGACTAATTAATTGAAAACATTCGTACTTACCTACAGCAGGTAAGAAGGTAAGAGCAGGTAAGAACCTCAATAATAAGTAAACTTATCTTTAATTTTTAGCAAGTAAAATGGATGGATTTAGCATTGTGTTCAGAGGTTGCCTTTAACCAATGGATTACCCTCGTGCTATTGACTGTTTTTATTCCGATTTTAATAAATATTCCTTAAAGCCTTCATAACTCATTATGAAGCAGAATAGGACTAACGGATAGTACTTACTATATAGCATTCTGTCTATAATTGAAAATCAAATCGTTTATTTTGGGAATATCTACTAACAAATTGACATTTTTATATATTTTGTCAAGTTTACAACCGGAGTGGAACGCGACCTCGACAGAAGATCCTGCAAGTAACTCAGCGGGCTTGTCTTTTTACATTTCTTATTATATTTTTAATCGCCAGTTGTACACGCTGTTAAACCTTGTTAGACAAAGGTACCTCAGCCCTTATGTTCCATCCTTAGCAGAAGTCTCCTCTTGGAATGAAGAGAACGCGTATCGTTCACGTTTCACCAACGATATTGCTAAAGATAGACGATAACGCTTACCTTCTTATCCTTTTTGCAGATGGACAACCAGAACAACATTTTTTTCGTTACGATTACACGTATTTGGCGGCTTCTGAGGGATTCTATAAAATATACACGATGCCCACGTCATGGCTTGAAGCCAAGAGAATATGCGCCAGGGAGGGCGCTTTTCTATTTTTCCCAGATACTAAGAATGAAACGGATGCTGTTTTAGCATATTTGAAGGAATCAAATAATTTACGATCAATACACGTTGGTTTGTCAGATTTGTTGGCTGAAGGAGTATTTGAAACTGTTGACGGTAATTTAATCTCGGCTAAGTCATATCCGTGTTAGCGCGGATTCAGTTCTATTGCTCAGTTAAAATTTCACCATAGTACTGCATCCGCGCTACAACAAATGCGAGTTTGTTTGAGCACGACTAAATGACTGAATTTTGTAACCTAATACAAATATCCTCGTTAATTTGTGTTGAAAACATTATTTGGACATAGATTTGCAAAAAGGAAACAACCGATACATATGGCTGCAGACCAAAACCAACCCCAGTACAAGTGTAAGAGGTCCGTTCCACATTGCAAAAGTATATGTGGGTTGGTTGCATTATGCAAATCTATGTCCATTTTTTCTCGGGTTCCGAAGTCAAATTGAGGAACCATTATTAGGGGAAATATGGCCAATATATCCCTATTACATTGGGAGCAAAATACCATCGGATATACTAGCGATATGTCCGTAAACTGCAACCCACCTCAGCCCGACTACCCCTTTGGGAAATATAGTCGTGATGGAGTATCTAGTAGTATATCTTTATTTTACTAACATTTCAGGTAAGGGGTTATTTGAATTACCCCACAAGTGGCTGCCGGGGGAGCCCAACAACCGAGGGGATGGAGAAGATGAAGACTGTGTGGAAATGAATGTCGATGGTCGAATTAACGACCTCAGCTGCACCAGAGAATCAAGATCTTTTATATGCAAGCGGGCGCTAGCTACGCTTCAATGGAATCGGCCATGCAATATGGCGTTCATGGGTGCGAATTTACATAAATTTCTTATATTCAGAATATATTTTTATACAGGGTGAATAGAAACATACGCCGGCATTTAAAAGTTTTCAGTTCAGTATTTCATCAAAATAGCCTCACCCTCGCGTTTCGAATCGCACTGTTTATTTATTCACACGGTTAACCTGACACCGATAATTTTCAAACATTTTATTGTATCCGGGTTCCGAATACGGCCATCGCATCAAAAACTTGATAGCAAAATCAGTTTTCATCGGCTTTATGACCGCAAAGGATTTTTAAATTAACCCTGCATGTATAAAAGCATTATTTTGTGTTGTGGGTAAGTTGAACAAACATTATCTTTAGCATTATCATTTTTACAGACTATCGCTACAATGCAACTCTGGGGAGATGTTACAAGTTCCACAGGACTCCAGTTAACTGGCAGGAAGCGCATGCGGTGTGCGCTGGGGAACAGTCGTATTTAGCTGTGATCAACAGCCTACAAGAAGCCGATTACCTGGTCCAGCTGACGGAGTATGAACACAGGAACAAGACTGGAGACTACGTGAGAGGCACCGTGTTTTTGGGATTTCATAACAAATTCGGCGATGGCTGGACAACTGTCAAGGGTGAATTTTTGGTTTTATTCCTACGATTATAAGAGGGAGACTTTGGTGATATTAGGAATTAATTCACCCGACTACTGCGAAGCCAAAAGGACGGGTAGCGCCTAAACTACTCATCTGATTTTGACGAATGAGGATCTATCGATTCGTTAGATATTTATGGTCTGGGTGACAAAGGTTTTATACGAACGAAGTCAATGTGACGGATGTTAAATCCAAATAACATTTTTTTGCTGTTGTATCGAGTAGAGAAAATTCTGAATTCATAAATATTAATATACTACAATATAAATATTAGATACCTATTTCTACGACTGAAAAAAAATACTATATTAGGTATATTTCAGTGTTGATAAATAGGTACTATTAGCGCTATCTATCGGCATAACATGTAATAAACATAAGATATTTTTTGCGCGGATTTTTCCATTACAGTTTTAAACGTTTTTACTTGATGATTATCAATTGAATAATTAAGTTATTTTAATTTATTGTTCCATAAGATTTAGAAAGTAATATAATTTGCCAATCAACGTCAACATTTAACATCGACTTTTTTTGAAGATTTGTAATGTAATATTAATAATTTGAATTCCATTAATTTGACGACTTATAAATCTTGCAGTTACAAGTTTAGAGGACAGTGGCTACGAGTGTTGGGCCCCGGGACAGCCGGACGGCGGCGATCGCGACAAGTGTGGCTCTATGTTCTACAACGGGCTCCTGAACGACATCGCGTGCGACAAGAGGAGCTTCTTCATTTGCGAACACAGAATCGTCACACCAATAAGTACTACAGCGAGTGCGCTAGATGATGATATTTTGTATTGAGTTAAGTCTGGTGACATTTAGTCTTAATCAATTCAGTTTATGATTGTCGCTAACAATTATATTGCATATCATATTCGTTCTCTATTAGGATTTAGGATCTACAAGTATATTTTCATCCTGTACAGGCTCGTACAAAAAAAGAGCTTTTGTCTCATCAGACGCTTTTCGTCTCATTGGACAACATCATAATGGGCGAGGCATCCTATGATTACTGACTGCAAGGGAAAAGTGTTAAAAATTGATCAAGCGTCAACTTTGTTGATTGTATGTTTCTCTTTACGATTATCGACGAAAAGAAGAGCTCATCGCCATTTTGAAACTTTTGTGTATAGCACAGTCGTAAATTGGTATTGTTTAACATATCTCACTTTAATGAGGATCGCCCAACATTTTATATTGTTTTTTAAAATAAAGAGCTTGAAAAAACTGCGTTTTATTTTCTATTCTCTGTAAATTCACTACACTAATAACTGTACATTAGGTATGTTGTGGGCTCGTTATCCTTTGCGCATGATTTTGTCCTTTTTGTACCTACAACTTCCGGTATAAAACAGATGCTCCAAGATCTGAGCACCGCAAACCTTGACGGTGGACTGATGCATCGGAAGAAGACCAAGGTTTGGGCATAACAGCACTACGTAATATCGAGGTAGACGGGCAAAACGTAGACTGTGACGATAAGTAAACATACAACGTCAAGATCAACGGCGTATCGACAACGCTTGGACAAAGACCAGGTCTATGATAACGCTAATAAAGTTCGACCTTCCAATGTGTCTTAAGCGCAAAGTCATTGACATACGTGTTCTGCCTGTCCTAACCTCTCAAACGTAGTATCTGGCCGTGGGTCAGAAGTCCAGACTAAAGTCTTATCAAAGGGCAATGGAATGTACCTAGTATTCTGCGATCTAGGTTATCAGACCAAATACTTGACCTAATTCTCAGTTTCGGCCGAAACCGAAACTGAAACTTATTGAAACTTGTAAAAAACAAATTGTATACCGAAATCTACTAAACTTTTAAAACATATAACAAATATAATTTCAAATCAAATAATGTGTGGCACACAGTTAAATCATAAAGGTTTGTTAGTTTGTGTGGTTAAAATATGGTTACGTACAAAGCATAATTGTCACGAATAAACAAAATAAATTACTTATTACCTACTTACCAAATTATTAATATGCAAAAATAACTATACATTAAAAAAAACAAACCCACTATATGACGACGCTTTGATCAAAATAGGACTTACTTACGTTAAACTTAATGATAATAAGGTATTAAATATTAAACTTTACTTACAAAAAATGACCTCTAGTCATTTTTGTATCAGGGATTTTTTAGGTTTTTAGTTTCTGTTTTATTTCTGTATTTTATACTTTATAGTTATATTTGCGGTTGATTTTTGAATCTCAGTATTAAGATCGACCTCACGCCAACGATCTAGCCACGTTTTCAGCTTAAACAAATTCGGGACTCCAATACAAACTGTTTTCCCGTATTTCACACACTTGGGGGTGAAATTTTATGTTTTTTTTTTTTTTTTTGTAATGAGTAACCTAGATACTAATTTTCATGTCTCTAAGTTGATATTTTTTACCCACACAAACTTTCATACCCCCTATTTTATACACTTAGGGTGGAATTTTCAAAATTTCATGACTCTAACACCAGCAGTTTGGGCCGTGCGTTGTGTCCTTTGTTTTGATAAGTAAATATGCAAAAAGTATCAAAATATGCGACATAAATGGTCGTATCTTTTGATTGCGTTGTCTTAGAAGCCTATTCTTTTACACCTACAAGGGACCATAGCATTTGATATTAATTTCAGCATGATATCTTTATCCGTTTCCGAGAAAAAGGGACACACAGACATACAGACAGACGGACAACATAGTCATCCTATAAGGGTTCCGTTTTTTCCTTTTAAGGTCCGGAACCCTAAAAACTAAATTAAAATCGGTCTATCCGCTTGAACAATGGGATGCAACAGACATACACACAAATATACATATTAAACTCATAATACCCCTCGTTTTCCGTCGGGGGTTAAAACACAAACACAACACAATGACACCAAATTCACCCGAACGATGGGCGATAATACACGAACACTAAGTTTCGGTGCGGCCGAAAGGTTCGGCCGATTTTTGCCCGAACCCGAAACTGTTGCCGAAACTAGAATTTTTGGCAAAAACAAGCTAACTCCGAAACCGAACCTTCGGCCGGTCTCTTATTATTATGTACGTAAATGAGTTTGCAAACTAGTTCTTTATATGCATGCAACAGGTCGTCGCGTGCACACGTGTTATTGATCAATTGTTTACTTACAATGTTTTTATTTTGTGTTGGACTGCTATTAATCCAAAATTCCTGTAAGTACTGACATACTTCTCTGTGACGTAAATTTAATTAAGTACATATATAGGAAGCCCTTAATTAAGATTTGATAGCTTTGTTTTTCTTTTGTACGTATTTGTAGAGTAAAACAAAACGTTCCTAAGTTTTTGTAAAATATTGCCATTACTCTAAGCGGAAATTTAAATAAATTTAATTTTATTAGTGTGTATTCACACGATGCCGCCGACACCGTTCTGTCAAATATTATGGACTGATAATACCCGTATTTGATATCTGGATTCAGTTATGAATTACCGCTATCTATAAGTATAACCTACATAAACTAAGTTCTTATAACCGCGTAGCATTATTCTATTTGCAGATGGCCAACGAAGCCAACATCACTTCCGAAATGATTACACGTATCTGGAGGCAACAGAGAGTTTCTATAAAATACACACGGTGCAAAGGACATGGTTTGAGGCCAAGAAGATATGTGCCAACGAGGGGGCCCGGCTGTTTTTCTCTGAAGATGAGAATGAAACAGATGCTCTGCTAACATATTTGAATGCAACTCATCCTTTCTTTTCAATACACGTCGGCATTAGTGACTTAGTGGCCGAAGGAGTGTTTGAAACTATTGACGGTACATTTTTAACTTATTGTGTCTTGCGCTGCCGCGCGCGACACAAGTCTCAGTTTTCCTTTGATGGCAATTTCAGGTCGATCAATAAATGATGTTTACTACAAGTGGCGTCCGATGGAGCCCAACAATGCCGCAGACGCTGAAGACTGTGTAGAGCTGATAAGGGATGGTTCCATGAACGATATACCCTGCATACATTCAAGACCTTTTATATGCAGGAAGACGCTCGTGTCACTTCAGTGGAATCAGGCGTGCAACATGCCGTTTTTAGGTGTGTATTACGGACTTACCTAATTTTAAGATTATTTTGACGACCGCTTGGCGCAGAGGTTCGAGCGTAGGCCGCTCGGCTCACTGCACGTGGTGGTTGCGGGTTAGATTCCCGCTGGGATAATTTCGGAAATGGCCTTTTCTTAATTTTCCCTGGTCTGGGGGTCACTGGGATCGCCCCTAGTCCATTGTACGGTACCCATAGTACAAGGGTCGCTTAGTTTGGGACCATACAGTTGGTGTGTTCATCTGGCGATGTTTATAATTATTATTATTATTTTGTAAAATGGCAATGTCTACAATCACGACGTATTATCAGTAGCTACATAATAGGTATTGTTTTGCTGTATTCAGCGGGAGCACAGATAATAACGACGCGGCGCGGAGACCCACATTCGCTGATAAGCACTGGCTTGGGTATTTACCCATGTTAACGTAAACAGGAAAACAGTAACTAAGTAATTAAATAAAACTTAATCGTGTTCCACTCTAAGATTTCTCTGCTGGCGCTTGAGATGCACGTTACCAATAATTCATTGGTGTTAGTGCAAATTCAAGTTATTAGGGGAGGTAAGTAGGTACCTAAGAAGGAGTCCTAACGTAGTATAAAAATAGTGGCACCACATAAAATTAAATCTCAAAATCAGTCCACAATTTACGGAGAAATCGGTGAACATACACAAAAGTAAGCATACAGACCAACATAGAACCACCTCCTTTTTTGATGTCGAAGTCTTTTTCAAGTCAATAAGGCCCGTATTCATGAACCGATCTCAAGTCTGAAAGCGATCTTGTAAATGTACAAGATCGCTTTCAGACTTGAGATCGATGATCGATCGAATGACATTTCATTCTTATGTCATTCTAGTACAAAATGACACGTACTCAAGACCGCTCTAAGACTTAAGATTTATTTATTAACTAGCTGTGCCCGCGACTTCGGCCGCGTGTAATTTAACTTAACAAAAATTTCGGGATTATTCATCCCCTTTTTTATCCCCTTGGGGGTAGAATTAATGAAAATCCTTTCTTAGCGGATGCCTACGCCATAACATCTACCTGCATGCTAAATTTCAGCCCGATCCGTCCAGTAGTTTGGGCTGTGCGTTGATAGATCACTATGTCAGTCAGTCAGTCAGTCAGTCACCTTTGAGTCATATATATTTAGATGCGGGCCTTAAATATGTACTTAGTTTTTGTATAGTGTTTTTGTTTTTTTTTTCAGATTACGGTTATAATGAAAAGTTGGGAAGGTGTTACAAATTCCACACGAATCCGGTCAACTGGACGGATGCGCATGCGCTGTGCGCCACGGAACTTTCATACTTAGCCGTGATTAACAGCCAACAAGAAGCGGATTACCTGGTGGGGCTGACGAACCTAAAACACAGGAATAAGACTGGCGACTACGTGAGAGGCACCGTATTTTTGGGATTTCATAACCAACTCGACGAGGGTTGGACCACAGTTAAAGGTGAATTATAATAGATTATTCTGCACTAGAGTCTAGATCACATATATAGATTTACATAGATAACGCAACGATTTGTATTGAAACCAAGCGTGCCAAATTTTTTACACCTACTGTGACGTCACAGATGGCGGGAAATCGAAACCGATTTAATGACAGCGATGCTCCTCCGCCCGCTACGATTCTCTCGAGCAATTATCTCGCTCATACTCATATTTTTATATCTGTAGTCGCGAGGACTGTAAGTTATCGTCGACCAACCTTGACGCTTGATCGGGGTTTTCGGACACGCGAAGTACATTCATTTGCGTTATCTATGTAAATCTATATCTGTGGTCTAGATACAAAACCATAGCACTGAGGGGTTAGCCCACCCTCCTCAAAGCTAAAGCGTAGGAAATTATAATGTGACACTTATTCCCTCAGCGTCGAGATGTTTGCTACGAAATCATAAATCCACTATCTTTACACTATTATCTACAGTATTACAACTACATATTAACTAACTTAGAGTAAAATGTAAATAAATAATAATAAAATGATACCTATGTATACAAAAGTGCTTCCACATCGTTGTCGATGTCAAAAGTGCCCAGGAGGCTGGCTCCATTTCTTCCAACGAGGCTAATTCTTTGCGCGAAAAACAGGCCGCCCGTCGGTCACGTGAACAGACGCGCTGCTATCTCCTTGTAGAGGAGATGCGCGTTAGGGCTCCATGAGCCTAAAGTTTCGACCCCAAAAGGCTCAAACATTATCTTTACACTACATTAGGACTATTTCTTAGGTTGGTAGGTAGCTGCCCCAGCTTACTTGAATTGGCATATGGAAATAAATTACAATGCCCCTAGTTATATCTAGCTTTTTAGCGCACCCAGGATTTTAGACGAAAGTTTTGTTATTTTTATTTTAATAATGATAATACCTACTATAATGGGAATTACAGGAACAAGTGTGGAAGACAGTGGCTACGAGTGTTGGGCCCCGGGACAGCCGGACGGCGGCGATCGCGACAAGTGCGGCTCTATGTTCTACAACGGGCTCCTGAACGACATCGCGTGCGACAAGAAGAGCTTCTTCATTTGCGAACACGAAATCGCCTCTCTGGCCACCTCGCTAGATGATAGATTCGCCAATGTTTCTGTAGCGTAGTGTCATATATAAACCTATCATGATAAACTAGTGAAAGAACATTTCACAGGGAGCGTGTGAAAAATCATATTATACTTGCTACCGACATAGGCAGAAACTGTTAAAAATCATTCCAATTAAATAGCATAAAAAATTATTTAACGTAGCAATCATTGCCATGCCTAATATACACATAATAATATCCACATATATATTCTAGATGTGCCCCGCGACTCCGTCCGCGTGGAATGTGGACTACCCTTAACATTTAAGGGTATGAAAAATAGATAGTAGCCGATTCTCAGACCTACCCGATATGCACACAATATTTCATGAAAATCGGTCGAGCTGTTTCGGAGGAGTATGGTAACTAACATTGTGACATGAGAATATTATATATAGGATAATATTACCCCTTACATAACATTTCGGTGTGCATGTGTTTGTAATTGTTCTCCTCCTGAACGGCTTCACCGTTTTTGATGTTTTTTTACTTATGGGTTCATCTGGATGGTTATAGTTATACCCGGTAGATAGCGCTGTTGTCGACATCCAGACAATACATTAGTGAAGCTGCGGACAAGCGCTACTTTCATTTTCTTCTTAATAACATTAGTTTACTCGATAAAGAAGAATATCAAACCTGTAGAATCTGAAACAGACAACACCAGCTATATGGTCCCAAAATAAGCAACGCTTATACTATGGGTACTGTTCAATGGACTGGGGGCGATATCAGTGACACCGTAATTTGTCTATGCCATCAAAAACATTTAAATGAGAATGTGAGCCTAGTACGCGCGAACCACCGGTCTGAGAGGTCATCAACCTGTTTAGTTTTCCGTTTTCTCTTAAAGTGAAGGCGCCTGTCTAGCACGCGAAATTCAAAATTTTCGAGTATGTATATAGTTTATCCAAAATCTGAAAACATTTAAGACAACATTTTGTGATTTGCGGCAAACACAGTATACAGTGCGTTTATTAATACATTTATTTTACTCTAAATATTATCACGGTGGATATGATACTAGTAAATCACTAAATATACAAAAATTGCCAGATTATCTGGATAGCTGTAGTTCTTGAAATGTTTTAGAGTAAGTTGGATATATTAATAAATGCACTGCACAGGTCTTTGTCGCGAATTACAAAATGTGCCTTTTATTATAGTCAGATTTTGAAAAATTTCTAAAATAACACAAAAAATTTGAACTTCGCGGGCTACATGGGCGCTTTAGCCTTAAGGAGACCATTGTTATTGGTCGGGAATGGTGCGAGCAGTAGGACTAAGCGTAGGCGTTCCGGAAATTTGCCCTATACAGGTTGATTCAGAAAGGATATACCTTTTTTCAAATATAACTTTGTAATTCTAAAACTATTAGCTTTGGAGGAAACTTGAAAGAAGGGTGTTACAGGGATAGAGCTATTGACAGATTTCATAAGTCTACAAAACCTTTAGTACTTCAACTGTCCCACAAAGCCGATAGTTTTAGATTTACAAAGTAAAGTTGAAAAATAATCTAAATATATATAACTCAAAGGTGACTGACTGACTGACTGATATAGTAATATATCAACGCACAGCCCAAACCACTGGACGGATCGGGCTGAAATTTGGCATCCGCTAAGAAAGGATTTTGATTAATTCTACACCCAAGGGGATAAAATAGGTGATGAAAGTTTTTATGAAACTTTGTCAATTTTAAACCGATCGGGCTGAGATTTTGCATGCATAAAGCTACTATGACGTAGACATCACCTAAGAAAGGATCAAAATTTCACGCGGACGAAGTCGCGGGCTCAGCTAGTAGTATATATATCCTTTCTGTTTCACCTAGTAATGTTAGTGGATAATAGTCAATGGGTGTTTAGGCCGTCCTTTTATCCTTCAAATTTCTGTATCCACCAGATATTTTTCCAGATTAATTCTAATGGTGATTTATTTTGTCGGCAAGTTACCATATCGAAAGATATAAACAAAACAGACACATCAGAGTTAATAGGTATATTATTTGCTTGAGCTTACTTTAACAGTCTTCTAAAATAATACAACCTGAACAAAAGATAACATTAAGCCCTAACCCTTACTATAAAAATATTTATTATTCAGCACTTTTGTCGTCCCACTCCTGAGCACGGGCCTCCCCTCACTACGAGGGGGATTCATGCCGTAATCCAACACGCTGTTCCAGTGCGGGTTGGCGGATGTCACATGTCTTTCGCAAAATTGGTTATATAGTCTAAGACATGCAGGTATCCTCACGATGTTTTCCTTCACCGTAAGAAAGCGATAATCATATAGAAATTATGATTTGCACATAGATTTCGAAAACCCAGGGTTCGAACCCAGCACCTGGTGCCCGCAAGACGCGTGCTTAACCAAACGACTATCACTGCTAAATCAACTTTATCACTCTTACTATAAACATCCATTTTATTTACACAATTTGACACCACTACCAATTTGTTTATTGATTAAAATATTTGATATTATACAAAGGTATTACTGATTTAGTATTGGTAAAAATATACTTTTATCTTTTCTATTCTCGTTTACCCATCTTTGAACACAGCTTTACCAACGAGAGGCAAATACCGGACAGCAGGTCCGCCGTAGGAGAGCAGTTCCCTCGCCGGCTCGAAGTAAGACACTATCCAGTACAAGAGCACCAAATAGAAGAGCATGGATACCAGTCGATCCAGGAGGTAGAGACTGTAACAGAATTAGAATTGGTATCATACTGAAGAAATGGAATCGTAAAGTGTGGCGCATGTTACAAAATGTTTGAAAAATATTTTGCTGGCTTTAATAAAACAAGTCTGTAAAGAATACTAATTTGACGACCGCTTGACGCAGTGGTTCAAGCGTAGGCCGCTCGGCACCGTGCACATGGTGGTTGCGGGTTCGATTCCCGCTAGGGTAAATTTCGGAAATGGCCTTTTCGTAATTTTTCCTGGTCTGGGTGTCACTGGGATCGCCCCCAGTCCAAGCGTACCCATAGTACAAGGGTCGCTTAGTTTGGGACCATACAATTGGTGTGTCAGTCTGGCGATATTCATTTTTATTTATTTACTAGCTGTGCCCGCCGACTTCGTCCGCGTAGTATTTAACGTAACAAAAATTTCGGGATTATCGGGATAAAAAGTATCCTATATGTTAATCCCGGTTATAAACTATCTGTGTTCCAAATTTCATCCAAATCCGTTCAGTAGTTTTTGCGTGAAGGAGTAACAAACATACATACATACATACATACATACATCCACACTCACAAACTTTCACATTTATAATATTAGTAGGATTTACTAGCTACTACTACTTCGTCCGCGTACTAATTAACGTAACAAAAATTTCGGGATTATCGGGATAAAAAGTATCCTATATGTTAATCCCGGTTATAAGCTATCTGTGTTCCAAATTTCATGCAAATCCGTTCAGTAGTTTTTGCGTGAAGGAGTAACAAACATACATACATCCACACTCACAAACTTTCACATTTATAATAGGTATTAGTAGGACGCCCTCCGACCAGGTGGGATGACGATCTGCGAAAGACTGCAGGCAGATGCTGGATGCGGCAAGCTGAAGACAGGGCGCTATGGCGCTCATTAGAGGAGGCCTATGTCCAGCAGTGGACAAGCATAGGCTGATGATGATTAGTAGGAAGTATGATTTAATGGTACGGCCCTCCTGATGTTAAGCAGTAATCGTTGCCTATAGATGCTTGCAATACCAAAGATATTGATCGCACGTTGCCGGCTTCAAGGGAAGAGGGATAGAGGCAGTGAAAGGTTGGTCTTCCGGCTCTCTCACTCATTGTAAAACGCACCTATAATAGCCACTTTACGCCGATCTACTGTGAGAGTGTGGTACTACGCCGTTTCTTCCAGACCGTATATGAGACTAGCTGAGCCCGCGACTTCGTCCGCGTGGAATTTAACAAAACATAAAAGCCCGCTCCCGCGTTCTGAGCCCGCGCGACAGGACCCATTTTTTAAATTTTGATTTTCTACAATAAAAGTAGCCGAATTTACTGCTTATATCATCAGCTATCTACCAGTGAAAGTCCCGTCAAAATCGGTCCAGCCGTTTCGGAGATACTCTTTGATTTTATGTGTTTTTATTTTTTTACGCGGAACCCTAATTGTTTTTCTAAAATTAAAGTAGCCTAAGTTACTCCTTATAACATCAGCTATCTGCCAGTGAAAGTCCTGTCAAAATCGGTCCAGCCGTTTCGGAGATTACCCGGAACAAACACACAGACAGACAGACAGACAAAACATTTTTAAATCGCGTTTTTGTTATAGGTTTCGTATGACCTTCATATGCATTTAGTGAAAAGGTGTTATTTTGATTACAAACAGACACTCCAATTTTATTTATTTGTATAGATGTAGCAATTGGTGACAATTTGGCTCTTCCAGTTTTTTTTTTTTAAAGATGACTAGTAATGTGTGTTTATCACATTACTAGTATTCCCTTTAGCCCCTCCAACTAAGCTAATGCTTGTGTTAGATGTGGGCTCACGTTAATAGTTTAATGGCCAGGATGGTGATCGAACCCGGAACCTCTCAGCTACGAGGACGGTCCCTCTAACCACCAGGCTATTGACGCCTATGAGTGTAGAAAGAAGATGTTTTACTTACATCTGGTTCTGAAGCCTTGCTTTCGGCAAATTTTCCAGCTTCTCTTTTAAGCAGTACAATTTGCCGCCGATCATGCAGCTTTCGATGTAGGGTTCGTCCTCTATGATGGTCAGATCCATAGGGAAGAGCTCGTGGTCCACCGGGTTCAGCATCCCGGCCAGAGACTTGAAGTTGCCGGTGTCGAACCACCACTCCCGCGTCGTGAAATACTGCAGAACCTCCAAGCCTACCGATATTCTATTTTGGATGCGTACCATGCTGTAGAAAGAAACCAAATAGTGTACAAATGACATCTTTCACGCTAGGCCTATTAGAGGGAGGGAGAAATCCGAGTGGAAATCAACTACATCCTTTTAAGATTGTGGTAGTTCCACGCTCTATGGTACTTGATGTGTACTCACGCACTCCGCTGCACTCATGGAACGACTTATACTTAGATCGGTGCTGTGATTGAATACGAATATTTTTTTAATCTATTGGGATTGGCCAGCAATCTGTTCCCCAGGTCTGATAATTTCATGCATTTTCATTCTATCGAAGAAACATTTATCATCGTGCCAAAAATGGCGACGTGTTAGTTATGTGGAGCTGCTCACTAATTGTTTGTGTTTTTTTGTTAACTACGTTTAATGCCATCGCGGCTAGGCGACTACCAAAACTGCCGAAAGTAAACGAAAGCCAATCAATGGATTGGTTTTTGTTTAATAGCGGGTAATGACCCGCTATTTGATTAGCGGACTCGAGATCCTAGAAGGTTACCGGTATTTACAAGAACTATTTAACGTCCTAACATAATTCGTATGAGACGAGGTTAGTAGAAGTTTTGACAGCATCAACAACCAATCGAGTCTTTCTATACATTGCACAACAGCGCCCCTTGCGGAAACGCGCAGCTTTACTGCTAATTGTTTGGAGCACAGATATGGTCGCCGCTAACTTACAGTCTACGCGACTACAGATATAAAAAATATGAGTATGAGCGAGATAATCACTCGAGAGAATCGTAGTGGACG
Organism: Notodonta ziczac; assembly: GCA_918843915.1. Classification (NCBI taxonomy): domain Eukaryota; kingdom Metazoa; phylum Arthropoda; class Insecta; order Lepidoptera; family Notodontidae; genus Notodonta; species Notodonta ziczac. The sequence goes on along the minus strand of OU974043.1, from coordinate 8,496,359 downwards.
GAGGGGCATAGGCGGCATCCGTGTATTTGAATCGGTTTGGATATCCCGTCACTAATGACGTCACAGTAGGTGTTAAAGAAACACTTGGTTTCAATACAAATCGTGATACTTGCGTTATATATGTAAATCTATATCTGTGGTTTGGAGACACTCGTACACTCACTTCAAACTCATACCCTGGTACCCGGATTTATCAAAAGTATACGGATAGGTACTTACAATCGCCTCTGCCTGAACAAAAATAGGAGAAAATCGATGAAGTAAGCTGGTATGATGTGATAGAAGAACACACACAGATCGTGCGTGAACTTGTTGTGTCTGATGTTGCCGTCAGGGTACCACAGCGGGCCCTCGAAGGGGAACTTCCTCACTGTCGCCTTCCCGATGTCCAAGACTTGCTTCCACGTGGTGTTTCTATCATCTCCAGTTGTTATGTTGTAGACTGGTATCTCTGGCGGTCTAAAATGAGTTCGGTGTTGAAGCTAGTACTAAGTAATTAGTGGTCTCAAAGTGAATCCATTATTTTCTGGGTAGGTAGGTGGTAAGGTGTTATTAGGCATAAACTCAAACCGTTTGATTTGTTTAAAAATCTGTGGAGGCCGTGTCCAGCCTTTTAAAATAGTCAAGTAATCAAAAAGGTACATCCCTCTAAAAACAAAGCATAGTTCAAATTCTTGGATACCTTTCAGTTTCCTTCCCGGTTCTGTAAGCGATGACTATGATGCTGTTGATGGCGATATCGACGGGTATCACCTCGGCGTGATAGTGCCCGTAGCAGTGCATGGACCTGATCACACCCTTGCCGGCTCCCACCATCAGGCCGATAGGCCCGTTCAAATTGTCCACCCAGCCGGGCATAGGCTCCTTAAAAGACGGAGTCACTGGAATTGATTGAAATAAAAGTGAATATAGAAAGCCGTGATAACCGACTGACGGCCTTCTGGGCTTTTCAAAATCTAGGTGCGAATCATCATTTCAATATGATTACTTGATTACGGTGAAGGAAAACATCGTGAGGAAACCTGCATGGCTAAAGTACAACAAATTTTCGAAAGTTGTGTGAAATCTACCATACCGCGCTCGGGCAGCGTGGTGAATTATCGTCTGAATCCCCCATACATTGTGAGGAGGCTCCTACCCACAAGTGGAACACAAAGAGGCCTTATAATAATAATTATTATTTTACTTAATATAAATAAGGGTCAAATGGTAGACAGTCTAGTATGTACCCACTGAAAAAGAAAAGAGCTGACCTATACTCGGCCGAACCACCACAGCCGGCAGTTGAGGGTAGCTCTCTCTGACCAGAGCTTCCGCCAGCCTCTTGGAGTACGTGTAAGAGTTGGGATGCTTCTGCAGTATGGTCGGTGCCAATAGATTGAGCTGATGATCTGAAAGCCAGCCGGCGGCTCGGAGCACCTCGTGAGGATCCGTTGGGGGGTCCAATACCTGAAAGGATCATAATAGGCAAGATAATGATAAGCAACTACATCCTTCCAAAATGATAGATAAGTTGATGGAATGCTCGCTTTAAAACGTTTAAACTAAGAGATAGGTAACGCAGCCTCCTGGGTACTCTTAAGTTCCTATTCATACACACGTGGTGTATATGTCGCCGCCAAATAGCTTAATTCGCCGTTCAATTAACAGCCTAGGCGCTTAACTAAACGGCGCCGTTCAACTAACGGCCTGAATGATATTCAGCCGTATCGTCTATTACAACATTTAATAAACTGGCTGGCTAATGCTTAGGAAACTGGTTGACATTTAAGTACTACAAAACTTTTTCAAAATACTACCCAAGCAGAACGACCTGGATGGGTTTAGGTTAGGGTTATGTTTTTTATGACCCCACAGCAACCCCACCCGGCAAATAGATTCGGTGGATCTAAAAAAAATCGTAAAAAACCTAAGTACCTAATAAAATTATTCCATCAAAGTTGTTTTTTTCCTACGCCATATTGACCAAAGAGAATATAGAATATAGAGATATTGACAGTTTGGTGAGTTTCGGCGCTAGGTGGCAGAAAGTAGAACTAAATTGAAATGAACAGGCTAGGCAGTTAATTAAACGGCTAGGCAAGTAGTTAAACGCCATCGATCCAAGTCATTTGCCTAGCTGTTTGATTAAATGGCTGAATATCATTCAGGCCACTAGTTGAACGGCGCCGTTTAGTTAAGTGCCTAGGCTGTTAATTGAACGGCGAATTAAGCTATTTGGCGGCGACATATACGTGCGTCGAAGATCGCCTAATCATGATGAACCCGCCATAAAAAAACATCTGATGGTATTGGTATAGCTATTTGGTAGCGAGTGATTTAATCAAAGGTCAGCTGTTAAAAAGAAACCCGTCAGATTAGTTTTTTTTGTGAGGTCATTCACTGAGGTGCCATGCAAAATATCGTGCATTATTAAAATAAGATCCCATTTATAAGAATGTTCTTTACCTTCTCTGCTAACCTTTCGTAGTCAGGATAGCAGAAAGCAGTAGACAGATGTATGTAGGCGACGAGGTTTTTAATTTTTTTGGACATGTCTATTACACGCATAGTTCCTTTGGTGTTCATCTCGAGACCTTCCTTCAAAGGCGCTTCTAGCCTCAAGGTGGCCGCAAAATGGAATATCACGGATACCTTAAACATATAAAAAAAAACACATCCAACTTAGTAAGTACTAACAAACAATTCACGTAATATCTAAATGTCGCCAAAAACAAGCGATCCGTTCGACAATCTGTATCGTCTTTTCCTCTTAAAACACCTTTCAGGAGATTGCTTAAAAAGGTCCTCTGGTATTAGTTTACTGTTTACTGGACAAAACACCACACACAACATGTTGCTCCATTTTCATTGACGTAGAAAAGGGCCAGCAATATGTTTTATGTGAATATCCATTCGTCCATTGCAAATAAGCGGTAACTTCAACCTGTAGCCCTACCATACATTTAAAACTAAATTCGCTATAGTTCGCTAGTCACTAGCGTGTACGTAAAATATTTGTACCACTGATTATTAGTTCTAATACAATTTTAATGATTTTTAATTAGACGCTAACGACTGGCGAGCGTAAAACACGCGTACAACTCATATTAGTGCTACTTATAGTCATTCACCTTCTCTGATACATAAGAAGCATTTAGTTAGATTCAATGAACAGAAATTTAATTCGAAACATAAAGATTAACTCCATGAAACCGCACAAAGCGTTTTCAAAATACATTTTAAGTTTATTGATCGTAAACACGGTCGTTTATGACGCTTGTTCAATATCAAAGGCATTATAGTTCGTGCGAATAAGATGCGTGCTGTAACTGAGAGTCTTATGACACTAGCATATGGGTTATTTTGCAATAATTAGGCGTCTTTGAAGAAATAACCTAATGTTCAACCTGCCGTTCGGCCATACAAACGTGTTGTAAACATAACCCTGGGTTATTGTGCTCGCGAAACTGGGGTGCTACTCTTGAAAACGATAATCGATATATCGTGACATTTGTCGTGTCGAATCCTACTCTAAGTTACATCGTTTTTAATGTCGTATCGATGACGGAACGAACGATTCATAATCCGATATATCGAGCTAAACCCTACTCTTAGGTTTAAATGTCAGACACGAATATTCGAATTTGACAACGACCAACACGTAATTTTTGCGATAATCTCAACGACACCTCTTAGGACGTCGTCGGCATTATCGTTTGGTTAATTTCATAGCAGTTCGGTGTAAAATGACATTTAAATTCGTGATATATAAATAATAAATGAATAAAACATGATGTTGCATGATGAGATGTTTGAAATATTATATTTATGTTTTTATCAGTGTAGCCATGAGCTCCTCTGCTGACTTCTGTATAAGTTTTTGATTACAATGTCATGATTTTTCCTGTCCTTGGAAGCCATCAGGAAAGAAAATATTGCCCATAGAAGGAGGAGGCAGCAAATGCGGGAACATTTAAATAATATTTAACCACTCCTGATGATGAATTTGCAAGAAACGATAAAATAAAAATAAAAGCAAGTTTTGTTTATGATTTATGACCACAGATTAACTCAATACGCTTGTGACCATACATAGAAAAGTCTATAGATAAGACAATGGATAAAGTGAAACGGCGCTATACAAAAAACAGCGAACGTGAAAGAGCTAGCGAGTCTTATGAATACATATTTGTTTCTTTATCTATTTTTGTGTCTCTGCCCCACAGATAAAACAAATGAGGCCATAGAGAATATTCAGGTTTTCAACAAACTTTGCAATCATTATTCGTATCATTCACTCCGAACATAGTCTATGGATACGATACACGACAAGGAATTCGAACATTTGTTAGAGTAGGGTAAGGTCGATATATTCGAAGTAATGTCGTATCGTTTCGAATGTATCGTTGTCGATTTGCAGAGTAGCAGCCCTGAGGTGGCCCGGTAATCAGGGTTGTCAATACAAAACACACCAAATGCATGGTCCCAAACTAAGCAATGCCTACTATGGGTACCGTACAATGGAGTGGGGGAGATCCCAGTGTCACCCAGGCCAGGGCAAATTACGAAATAGCTATTTCCGAACTTCCCCCGACAGGAATCGAACTCGCAACTACAAGGATCAGTGAGCAAAGCCTTGCCGTCGCCCGAACCGCCGTACCAAGCCATCATTATTTTGATGAAATTGGTGCAGGAAAGTCCCCGGGATTCATTCAAGGTCAAATCTCGGCATCTTTGTTGAATACCTCTACCGATCCTGGCTTATAGAAGAGACAGTGAAAAAGTGAGATTTAAATTTAATTATCAATCGAAGCGATGATAGAGTCTGTTACCTGATTGACAAGACTACAAATACTTCCTTACTGTAAAGAAATAAATAGGTAGTAGTAGGATTGTAAGAATGGAGCTAAATCATATGCGTAGACACGACTAACTATAATAAAATATTTATCGTACACAGCCCTAGATTAGAAATACAATTGGGCTATGCTAAATTGTGTAACTCCCAAAAATTGCTTAGAGTTACTGACAACCCTAATCGCAGTAGGCGTTAGTAGATGCACTTTCCATTGCAGAGAGCAGACCGCTTTCACGTGTACATCTGATCTAAGACTGGTCTTCGTCCAATGAGGAATGTAAACATGGCATATCGACCTAGTACTAAGCCTGCAATAACCGACTATTTATCCAGGCGACATGCATTTTGCGAACCAGTTAAAGATATTTTATTTATACAGGCTGAATTTTTCAAGTTGGCGTGATGATTTATTTCGGTTTACCTTGCATTACTTCTTATAATATATTTTATAGGTATTTAATTGTTCAAAACAATTAAAGATGTTTTTATTGATGTTTAGATTTAAAAAAAGAAATACTGTAATTATAGGTGATGTCAAATCGGTTTCGAGACTCCCTTGAGCATTCCACTATTCCCTATAGTTTGGATTCGGTTATCCACACCCACTTGAAAACTTTACCCTGCAATCACTGTACTAGTTTATATTGAAATGTGACACCAATTACTTTTTCAAGGCTAGGGCTAGACATTACCTCGTCATACAATTCCTCTAGTTGACTTTTCTCGATGCCCAAATTATCGTAGAGAATATCACCGGTCACGGGTATCAGTTTCTTCATGACATGCGGTTTTTCTTCCCTTATTCTTTGAAATAACTGAAAATTCAACAACTCACAATTAACCATGTACTGGTAAGTAATTATACATACTATTTAACGATACTAATCTTAACTCAGTAATAATAATTTACTTATAGATAATTATCACAGTATCACTCTTCTCCAAACAACCCAGCACGCCAATAATATCACCTTCCGTTCTTCAACAATCACATCATAATTGAGGAATAATGTATCACAAAGATGGCATTGAAAAGACACCCGATTTTTGTCAAAAGACTGCTTATCGTACCTATCAATTAACTCACCGGAAGTTTCCACATATCATCGAGCCGAGACTCCGGGGACTTGCCTCGCTTCGATCTGACCAATGCGTACACGCAGCCGAGGTCCGGCACGCTGTACAGCAGCTTCTCAATGAGGACCTTCCCCATGAGGCCCAGGGCCCCGGTCACGAGGACTTTCCGCCCCTTGTACCATTCGTTCACGTCGGATGTTGCCATGTTTGGCGATTAGGCTGAAAATTTAATAAATTTTCTTTGTAAAATGACTGCTGTATTATCTAGCAGAGTGACTAAAAGCATACGGAGTGTTTTAAAAGTTCAAAATATAAATACAAGTGCATAAGGTAGCTGATAAGTAGATCCACGACTATCGTATTTTCTGAGTAACGAGTGTTTGAATATTTGCCTCAACTTTCTTGTTGCAGCCTGAAAACAAATTTCCGGCCTAAAACACCGTTTAAACTGCATTCGGGAGTAGCACTTTCAACCTGAGGGCAATGCAGAACATCAAATAACAGGGCACAACTCGGGAACCGAACCAAGGATTTGTTGTCTGCAAGCCGCTCACAATTCGTACAGAGCAGACACTCATTAAGAACGTATTTTTTACAAGGTGAGTAAAAAGCTACGAAGATAAAAATGGTCGAAGTCCACGCTGGTTAGTAAAAAGTTGAGAGCACAAAAATTATTAAATTTAAAAACCGAATGTAACAATTTTTTTACAAAGTTGATAATTAATACAAGTAAATTATACTCAAGTAGGTGCCTACTATATTATTAAAGCAAACAGGTTGATTTTACGTTTGGGATTTTTTAGTTGCAACGTTGAAACTTAACTAATTACCTATATCCTATTCGTGTAACCATTGACGGTCAAATGGCGTCATTTGATTAGTAATAGCGGACACAGTTCTTTGTACACACAGGAATATGGAAAATATTGTTACCATATAAATTATGAACGCCTAAGCAACTATATCACGACATTCGACGACCGCTTGGCGCAGTGGTTCGAGAGCTCGGCTCACTGCACATGGTGGTTGCGGCTGCGGGTTCAATTCCCGCCGGGGCAAATTTCGGTAATGGCCTTTTCGTAATTTGCCCTAGTCTGGGTGTCACTGGGATCGCCCCCAGTCCATTGTACGGTACCCATAGTATAAGCATTGCTTAGTTTGTTTGCATGAAAGGGTCGAGCCCACTTCGCAGTAGGTACAACCAAGTGGACGGTCACCGCTGCGGTTAAAGCAGCAGAGACCAATCACAATCTATGGTTAATTGCGTTTAGGGCCGTTAGTAGGTAGTATAATTTAAAATTTGTCTAGATACCCGCAAGTTTCTTGTATCTCATTTTTTATTGTGAACAAATAGAGACAACTATATAAATCCGTGTAATTGTTTCATCAATGCAAAGGAGATTGCTATTCTCAATTTTTTACTCTCTACACATAGATTTCCACTGCAAACTATATAAAACTATACTAGTCTCAAAAACTTTATCGTAAAGGCAGAAAATCTTTCAGAACGCCAGAACCTTTGATATGATTTTATTATGATAAAATCTAAAAAAAAACAAAAAAATTTAATCTTCATTACCACAATAAGGTTGGCTTTATTTAGGTTTGTGGTGATTGCGTCACGTCATTTCACGTCCGCGGTCAGCAGAATTACCCTCACATATATATACGTTATTACTAATGAAAACCATTGCGACAGCGGTGAGGCCTACCGGGCAATCTTGTTGTGTAACACTCGAAGTTACGCCTACAAGTTAAATTTAAGCTGGTTCTGCAATATTATTACATGGTAGAGTTGTTATTTTTATACAGAATTGCATACCAAATTCGCCTTGTAGAGCCTCGCTACAATCCGTGTCAATAAATATTATTTAACAACTACTTAAATACAAACTTTGTAGATTTATGAATCGGTTAAATTAAATTGTAGAGACACAACTTAGTGCTAACGCGGTACCGTAACTCTCATAGTATTTTTGTCATTCAATAAATCAGTCATGTAAGCGGGACACATTAATGCTACGTAAAAAGATTGAGGTCCTATTATTTACGATAGTCAGCTTGGAATAAACGCTAAAACCTATAGCTTACCACCAATGGATAGCTTACCAACTCCCGAAAACATGATCTAAATACCATATTTATAAAAAAACTTTTAACCACTCAACACACGGCTCTAGTGAATTGATTTCGAAAACATTTACATAATTACACGGCAACCTACAAATTACGCAATGAATGGTAAAAAATAAATAATTGTTTGATCATCTCGCGACTTACGTCCCCTTACTTTCTGGCATCAGTTGCGCAACCACTTGTGGCATTTCGTAGGACGCTATTATATGCTTCAACTGAGCGTGTGAATTATTAGTTCGAGCAGTCTGCTAATTAGTTAATGAGAGTAGGCACCTTTTGAAAGACCTCCTGCCTTGAGAAACTGCTCTATCTATGTGCGTTCGTTCTTGAAAAATTCGCGTCGCTTCAGTTACACAACAGTGACGGTGGGTTTTAATTTCGTGGGTTATTGGTCTGAACTCCGAATTACCATAGGTAGGTCTTCTAACTATGGCGCTTGCTAGGAAGCCCCGTAAATTTTTTCATTGTAAATAATTTATTAGTTCCTTGGGCTGAAATGGGTGTTGGATAGTAGTTAAGTACATAATCGGCGGTATCAATTCATGGTCAATTCTATGCTGGAAACCGAAATGTTAATAAAAGGCGAAACTTTAAAACCATTTATTAATTAATAGCGAAACGATCGCTTCACATTGGCCGTGGTATAGAAATAAACATTACAAAGAAACGTTTTTATCGACTGTTTTATTGAACTGTCTGAATTAAAATACCTAGTCATTCGTGAAGATGCGTGACTGTTAATAATTAAATTATTAACACTGTGAGCTTGAACATAACTATCAAAGTTTATGACTATTTACAATGAAAGTGTGGGCACAGTGTGTATGGCAACATAATGGATATAATGGCCGTATTAATTTTATGTGCAAGATCAAATTTAATTTAATTTAATTTGAACACTTCTTCACGCCTGTGCTTTCCGAAAGGGTAGATAGAGGAGCACTGGTTGTGAATCCACATTGTATCGATGCTGTTAGGTATTTATGTTGAAATAGAAATCCTACTGGATAACTTTTATAATACAGGTTCACTTGTAATGCGAAGGATTCGCGAAAATTATTCGCTTTCGAAATTTGTAATTCCTCCATATTTGTATTGTTTTTATAAAGACCTTACAAAAAGCTCGTCAGTTATTGAAAAAACTAACATGTTAATTTAGGTAGTTTTTATTCATTAAGAACTTATTGATGCCATTATAATGAAGCGGTATTAGTTATAATTTAAAGTTATGAATATAAATACATTTAAAGCTCTTTTGGTGATAAATTGGAACACAAAACTTGAAAATATCTGGGTTTTTTTTAAATTTTATAACAAAGTGGTCGAGTTTATCACTGAATTCGTTTTATGTGCAAATAAAAAGTCCCGCTTTATGTACCGTTCACATAAAAGCTTCTGACTTAATTGGTTTGCGACGGCAAACACGTTATTGTTATATGCTTTCATAAATGAGACCTCGTAGGATTTACACTTTGTAACATCCAAATATAACAAGTAAAAATAACAGGTATTCGTATCTACCCACAAAATAAAGCCTCTTCATATCTATGATTTCAAAATTACCTGATTGAAACAATTGTAAACACTAGTACCTAAATAAACTGTAAGCACTAAAACACAATTGCACTAGTAAATGATACTAAAGATATTTACGTAAGTAAATACATGGAAAAGTGAAAATTTCGCGTAACACCGGTTTAGTGTGAGATCGAGCGTTACAAGACGCGGTCTTGCGTGCGCGAGCGCATGCTAACTGGAGTTGTATAATCTTGCCCGCGGCCGTGGTGCACTGCTAAGGAAGGGGGTTTGTTACATCGATAGACAGACACTGTTAAATATTTGTCATACACCATTTGAGCTTGTGTTGCATACATCTGAGGCCTTAACCCACAGATATAGATTTACATAGATAACGCAAGTATCACGATTTGTATTGCAACCAAGCGTGCCGAATTTTTAACACCTACTGTGACATCATTAGTGACGGGAAATCCAAACTGATTCAAAGACACCGATGCCGCCGATGGCCGTCCGCCCGCTACGATTCTCTCGAGTGATCATCTCGCTCATACTCATATATTTTATATCTGTAGTCGCGCGGACTGTAAGTTAGTGGGGACCAACCTTGACGCTTGGTCGGAGTTTCGTACACGCAAAGTAAATGCATTTGCGTTATCTATGTAAATCTATATCCTTTTACTATCCTATACCTTTTTGTCTTAATCTTGAGGATCCATATTGTCGTGTCAGGTATAAGTCTAGATCGGAACTTATCGGCGCTTATAGCGGCGTTCGGATAGATATTTTGAGACGCCAATAGCCTATTACCGGCGCCAGTGAGTAGCTAAAAGAGCTGGTACGTCTGTGCCTGCTGAAGTCTTTCCACGAATACCTATGCACTTAAGACAGTTGCCTATTTTAAATAAAGTAGACCACGTTCTCGATGCCGTTCATAAATATCTATCGATATGGAAATATAAGTCTGGTACAACATTATCTCTACTGACAAGAAACTAGTTTGTAGTTTAGTTTCTCTTTCACAATGTTATGAACTAAGGTATGCTCCCATAGTTTGTTTACTAACATCCGGTACAGGTATCAATTGTTTAGTGGGTATAATATAAGGTCTTGGAAGCTTACAGACAACACGATTTATTTGATCTGGGATCAGATCTAATTGGTGATTTTTAAAAAGTCGTATCTATGAATCGATTATTACGAAAGTCGATTAATAAGAATTGTCCAATGATGAAGTAAATAAGGTTTGATTTTACTTTGGCGAAGTGGCCACCGCGTACCTATTAAACGTGGCAGTCGTAAAGAGCCTTTTAGTTACATAGAAGTACTGCATATCCATCAGTGATTGGATCTAGTGATTACTTTAGTAATCTAGTTACTTTATATCATACTTATATACCTTTAGTTATTATTTATTCCTTCCATGATTTTTTTCCGGTTTTGATCAAAAAGGTGGTAATAAGAGAGTGTGACGTCTTTATATTTCTAATATCAACTTGTACCTTATGTCAACTGATAATAAGGACATACATAGATTGTAAAAGTTCATATAATAACTTATACACAATATTTCGATAACTTCCATCTAGCTAATTTCACTGGTATTGATGTATCTACTTCAGTTAGAGAATAAGAATACAAACTATCCACAAATAATACTAATGCAACATAATTCCAATAGATGGCGCTAAATACAGACCATTGAATAGCGGGTACAGTCTTACGCTATTTACTTTTAATACTTACATTGTTAACATAATAATGTCATTTAAAACTTTTAAACTTTTAGTGATCTTTAAAACGAATACTAGGTAGATATACCTGTAAAGAGTATAATAAACTGATTAATTAATGCAACTATTGGGTACCTATACCTAACTAAATATGGTATCCACCTACATAACAGAATTTTAATGACAGGCCGTTCGCAACGTTCTTCAATATACGTGCGCGCTTTATATGTATAACTGTGTCACACATATGAATTTATAAAAAAAATAATTGGTTAAATAATAATAGGTACGTCATATTTCAACAGTGATTTTGGAAATATTTTATTACTTATTTGAGTTTTAACAGTGACTTTTAAAATTCGTTCGCAAGAGAAAGTTGCCCGCCCACGATGCGCGTACGCAAGGCCCCTTCATATACAGCTAATGGAATAATCTCATAGTATTCTGCGACGTTACTCAACATCGTGCACTTCAAATGTAATAGCCTAACCTACCTCCTAAATTAATTTACTCCACACATTTACATGTGCGTGTGAATTGACAACAATAAGTGCTTCAAATGTGTCATAAGGAAACTGCTAAGGACCGTAGATAAATATAGGATATGTGAAGTGACAGATAATTCATCGTTGATGTACTTATTGAAGTGATATCGGACACGTGGTCAACAACTCATTTTGTAATCGTATAAGACTTTGCAATTACAGGCACTGGTGAAACGTGCACCACAGATTATAATCATGAGTCTTATCGAGGATCTGACAGCGGGCGGATCGACGACCAGCTGATCACAGCAAATAGTCATGTGTACAGTATCGGTAAGTCGGTCGTGCTCACCGTTCCTTACCATATGACATATCATCTGGTTAGACCCGGCCTTGTTACACGATACCGAAATCCGATCTACCGGAACCCGATATCGATATATCACACGGCAAAATTACATGTTTGAGCCAAGCAATTCCATAATTCAGTTCGCCGCGAGATCCTCACAGTTCCACACGCCCGGAGTTAATTAAACGTGCGAATTCATTATCGCCATGCGGCGTAAAGACCCACCACCGACGCAGAGTCCCAGCAGAGGGAAAACTTTGATTTCAACTAGGACGATGCAGCAGCAGCAACGGAAAATGCAGGGCTCGAGAAGTATGCTACCAAGAAGCTACTCTTCGCCCGCATCCCAAAACGATCCAGACTGTTCGTCTCCACAAACTCCCCAGCGAACGTACGTGATTCGAAGCTTTTCTTCGCCAGAGCAAAAACAGTTGGACCTCAGAAGGAATTCTGATTCGTTCTATAGACCTAAAACGCACGGGTCTAGAACAGAGTTGGATTCAGATCTTGAAAATTTCGAACAATTCGAAGAATGTTTTATAGATATCGACGCTGATCAAGACGATGAGATGCTACCTCAGTACGGAGGCAGTCTGGATAGAGACGAACCTAAAAAAGTGGTGACTGCGATGCTGCCCGGTAGTGGAATTCAGAGAGTGTCTATTAGACCGATTTCTTCGGCTGCCGCGCACAGTCTACACGGAACGCGAGAAGCAATGAATAAACCGCAAAAAGGCGAGCTTAAAGGTAACTTGATTTCTTTTAATCGTACTCTAATTACTCTCAGCATTGCATCTGTTCTTATGAAAGCATATTTTTGCCCTTTTACTAAGTATTGCTTGATCTATGAATAAGACGAGGATTGGCAATATTGTAATACATTTCTATTTAAACCAATTATAATTTGAACATTAAATTCAATATCCCATTCACGATCTAATCCTTCGGCGACAATTACAAAGCTCGGCACACAATTTTCAAACCACCTTGGTTGCGGACCAAGGCTACTGATTGTGTAACTTGTTTACCGGACTATGTAAATGGAGAGATTAGAATTAAGAACTCGTAAGTCGAGCATGTTAGTAACGCGTCGGTTAAAACAACATTGACTGTGTGCGCTGGGCTTGTTTATTTTAATAACGAAATCTGCTTAAGGTAATATGATTTTAGATTGATACGAGGGATGCCTTTTAAGTTTTGTCGTTTGAAGAAAAAAACACAACTAGAACCTTATAGTACTTTTTATTGTTTTTCAAAGTATTCACCACGTAGCTTAATACACTTTTCCATTCGCTCAAACCAGTTATTATAACATTTATTCCACTCTAAAGTGGGGGTGTTCAAAATGGCTGACTTGAAAGCGTCGACTGCTTCTTCACTGGACTGGAACCTTTGACCACGAAGACTTTTCTTAATTTTAGGAAATGTAAAAAAATCGTTAGGGCTTAGGTCAGGACTGTATGGAGGATGGTCAAGAATTTCTACTTTTTCCTGCTTCAAATACTCAATCGTTTGACGAGCGCTGTGTGAACTTGCATTGTCGTAGTGCAGGATGATGCGTCGCTTTGAGTTAGATTTTCGAAGTTCGGCGATGACTTGTGGTAAACAAACTGTGGTATACCACTCTGCGTTAACCGTTCTACGATCATCAAGTGCAATAGTCGCAACATGGCCGGTTTTTCTAACGAACGTGGCCACCATCTTCTTTGAAGTGCTTCGAGAACGAACAACTTTAGTCGGCTTTGGCTCGTCTTGAAAGACCCAGATTGTAGATTGTTGTTTGGAATCAGGATCGTAGGCATAGATCCAAGATTCGTCACCACTGATGATGTCGTAGACGTGATTTGACTCTCCTCGGTTGAACCTTTGCAGAGTTTTCTTACACCATCTGACGCGGGCCGCCTTGTGATCGTCGGAAAGCAGATGCGGTATCCAACGGCAAACTAGCTTTCTTACACCAAGCGCTTCATGCAAGATCTTCTGAATGGTTGTCCCTGAGATGCCTAATAGAGCCTCTATCTCTCGATACGTCACATGACGATCTTCGAGAATTAGTTGTCTCACTCCAATGATGTTATCTTCAGTGAATGCAGATTTTGGGCGACCTTCGCGAGATTTGTCACTAACACTAGTATGTCCACGCTGGAATTCTAAAGACCAGCGTTCGACAGTCCGCAGACATGGGGCTTCATCCCTGAACACAGATATTAGCTCTTCAAAACACTGAAGCCGTGTCAGGCCTCTTCTAAAGTTGTAGAAAATTATTGCACGAACATTTTCCTTAGAAAGATTCATTTTCGTACGTAACCTGACAGATTCTAATCGACGCTGTGACTAAACAATAACATTAATCCTAATACATTCAACTGTTTTGAGATTCGAAATTTAAACACATTCGAATATAGAACAGTTCCAAATTCAAAATTGCCGGGAATTATGGAAACGACAGAACTTAAAAGGCATGCCTCGTATATTGCTACTTAATTTTGTTTATGTTTGTTAATTTTATTACCATCGTGGGTAACGCTATTGATATATTGTTTATTAAGGAATCTTAAAAAGGTCCTTAGGACGTGTTCAAAAGCAAGCAATATAAAAATAATGTTTTGTTCTTACCTGCATGAATGTTCGTATGTTCATTTGTCTGTTGGATTTTCTTGAATGTATACGATAACAGTGTTCTAAGGCGGCTATCTAATGTTAATTGTAAATACAAGATTTGATTTTATTGTTTTATGCACATCCTCAGGGCGAAGCTGCCTCAACTTCAGACCACTGGTGGTGAAGATGCCAGCTCGTCATATGCCGTCTTCTAATCCAGACCCTTCATTGCTTGGTATTGAGGAGTTGCAGGCGTCGCCACAGCTAGAAATGGAATCAGCAGAACTGGATCGAGAGCTAGATAATGCTGAACAGCTCTTGGACAAGGGAGTCGCTATGGCTACTGAAGAAAGTGATGCTGACACGGTGAGTTTAAATATTAAGATAATACCTAGTAGTAGAAGTGATTGACTTAGGCGTTACTTTGTGGAAATACGAGTACATTCTGAAATTATTTGGGTGAAAGACCCTCAGCGTGTCAACCTCCAAAATTATAAACCAAGTACTTTAAGAGGCCAACAAGACCGAACTCCGTTAGTTAAGAGTGCCATGAGTGTCAGGGAACAATAATAATATGCAATTTTACGAACAAAGCGTACTAAAAGGGTGACGTAACTTACAAAAGAGAAAAAATACTAACACCCATAACAAAAAGCTTTTTGTTTGGCAATTTTCCCGCATAGTAAAGGAATAATAATACAGTGAAATGAACCTATTACAGTGTTATTACGAAAAAGTTAAACACGTGATGAACGCGTGTCATGTGCAGTTTCCCTTGTAAAATTTGACAAGACAATCCAACACATGTTAAACTATTTTGTAAGAGTACCGATAAACTTTACCTTTTTTAGTCAAGAAATCTGATTAGTTGCTAATTAAGTCTAAAACAATAAATTAGGTAGGTAAGTATTACTAATAAGTTCTTGAACGTAAAGTAAAAACAGCTTATCTCAATATTTTGTAATATTAAACGCTATCCATCATAGGTGTCTATTTAACCTGCGACCTCTTGACCCTCTTAGTTCAGAGTTGCATGGTGATTAACCGTTACTAATTTTGACTTATTCGTTATGACACGGTGTAACTTGAACCTTCAGAAAATACTTGTTCTCTCTACCTATGAAATATAAGCAACTGGCAAAAAAAAATTAAAAAAAGACAACAGTTTCTTGCCGGATCTTCTCAGTCGAGGTCGCTTTCCGATCCGGTTGTAGACTTAAAGAAGAAATGTCAAAATGTTTTGTAAAATGTCATTGTATGCACTATACTCATGCAAATTGTCAAATATTAATTCTGACTTTTAAAACATCATATACAACAGTCTATGTTAAAAACACTTTGTAGCAAGAACTAAACCGTAAAATAATAATCTATATTTTTATAGTGCTGAGGGTTTTTTGTTGGGTAGCAAAGTAGCGATTGCCAGATTTATGACGATTCCACGAATAACTGCTCATTGTGACTTTGGCACGCTTGCGTGTTGAATTTTGTTATTCAGGCTTTTGGAAATTCTGGGTAACATAATTTTATTTTGATATGAATACTTGCCCGGTTTATTCGGGATTGGATAACATTTTCTTGGTAATGAAAATAAAGGAAAATATGATTCCGCACAATATAGGGCAATAGCCCTATTTATATTTTATCGTTTTTTTTAACCTACTGATTACGGTATGGTTGAACTGGGGATGTGTGAGTGTGGCCCAACCGAACTTGTGTATTGATATACCCATTGGTAGGGGACCCTAGAGATCGGGTCTAGCGATCGTGAGTCAAATCATGCAGTCTGGAAGCATCCTTCGCCTCGCCCAGTCTTTTAATAAATTAATACTCATAGGTTATACTAGCAGTTAAATTACGATTTTCACAACAGCGTAAGCTATCTCTTTGTTCTGTGGCTACAGGCAATAGCTTATAAAGCTCTTCCGCCCACGTTCTTAAAAATAGATTATTGTATCTGGCATTTTTAATGCTAATAATAAATAAAAGCGATCTCTGGTAAAATCGCGTTCCATATTAACTCGTAAACAGTGGGTATTTCAGTGGCCGGCGCCGCCGGCGCTGCCGCCGAGACCTGTGTTTATTAGGCCGTGCTCCGAAAAACTGGAACTTCTGCAGTTACACCGTAGTGTAACGTAAAAACACTTTTTTTTATGTGTCCGCAAAAACATAGTACCACGGACCAACTAACGTTTGGACTCTGCACAAAGTTTCCGCAACACCCTCTAAGTACTTATATGATTTACGTATTAAAGATTATTTGTAAAGCGAAATAGCCACCCAGATTTTTAAACAAATTTAATGATGCATTTGATATTGCCTGGTAGCTGTATTCCTTTTTAGTCTGAAAATTTTAATAAAAGCTATCATATCGACTGTAGCAATAGATTTCGTGATTTTTTTGTGCCTTTTCTGTAGAACTTTATACTATCAGAGTTCACATTATCAAAACTCAACTTGTAGAGCGTTGGAGATAGTTTTTGAAATAGTTTATGATTCTTACAATATTTGGATAGGTACAAATAAAATTATTTGCCACCTCGTAATCTTAATTATTGTTTTGCCGTGGGATAAAGGTACATGAACACAAATGAAGATTAAGTACATTACTTTAAACACATGTGAAATCCGCAAATTAACCTAATAGAAATGTTACCAAACGGTGTAAATGTGTTACTTATTCAAAATAACCGTTAAAAGTGCCGCCCCGTGGCCCATTTAACATCCGAATCTTCCCAGTGGAGATTGCAACACTGCTCGCTAATTCAGTTAAAACTTGTTTCCGTTGCGATTCAAATTTCGACCTTAATGCGACACACTTTAATGTTTTTTTTTACTTCCGTCTCTCTAACTGTAGTAAGGTTTTTGGTGTTGTGGTAGGTATAACTTGCTTGTTTTTGAGGAAAATTGCCAGGTTACTATATCTGCCCGTAAACTCTGTATCGTGTCAGCTACGTTATAAGGACCTTCTGTGCAACATTTTATGCTTCTAAACCCACTGGGTTATATAGGCTGTGCGTTGTCTTGTCTCTCAGTCAGGCGTAGAGTTCAATTATGTAGAAGATGGCGAAGTGTTTCTTAATCATTTGAGTGAGAAAATATTGCAACCCAGTCGATAGGGCACAGTTTGGTAGAAAAAACCCTGATTTCTATTTGAGACGTTTGTAATTACAAAGTCATTGTCAGTCGCATGAAAATTACTTAAGGAATAAGTCAACTATTTGAGAATCATGATGGTTACGGTTTAATCAATGCATTGTCCTGTTATACATAATTGACATTATTCAATGCAAGTGTTGCAGGAAATTAGTTTTATTTTCCTTTATACAGACTAGAAGTATTGCACTAACTTTAGCAGCGGGCAGTTCATCGTCCACGCTGACCGCTCGCGCGCGGCGCATCTCGTTTACGAGCGTTTATTTACTACGCCGCGGCGACCGACACGACACGCGCACGCTTTGATATCGAACCCCGAGTGTACGATAACATTGCACGATCATATAAACTGTTTATTTTCCACAACAAACAGCGAGAATCGTCGCGCTTTTGAGCGAATTATTCTGTGTAAGTGTTACTATGTGCAAGTGAGGGGGGTGCAAATGGCGTGACGGTGTCGAGTGCCGTTCCCGTGGTAGCAGAACATAAACATCGCGTGATCAATAGCAGTAGCGGCGTCGCCGGCGGTGGTGGTGCCGCTCGCAGTCGCCGGTGATCTGAGCGGAGCGCCGCGCGCGGCAGCACCAGGGAGCGATCGCCTTGACCTTGCGGCGCGGGAGGCAGGGCGCGCGATGACGCCACCGCGGCCGGCACGCGGCTCGGCTTTCGGGTGCGATCCTTCGCGGACGGCATCCGCGTAATCGGCGGTCACCGCGAATCTGAAGTTCGTCGAAAATTCCGGGGCGGGTGGGCGGCACCGCGACGCCGGGGACTCTCGCGGCGCACTCATTCCGCGAGCCGGCGCCGACGCCGACGCGCTTCGAACGATCGACCGACCGAGCCGACTCCCGCCGACCGAGTAGACCGCGACATGCGCGCTCACCGACATGGGTAATGTGCAGTGCTGCGCCAGCGGACGCTTCGCGGACGGAAAGCCGCCTAAGAAGCCGAAGAACAAGAAGAAATTGAAGGGACTGAAAGGAATTAGTAAAAAGAGTAACGGTGTGGGTGGTAGTAAGGGCAACGGGGGAGTGCAGAGAGTGGTGACGATGGCGGAGGACGGGTCCGAGAAGGTGGCGCCGGCCGAGGGGCTGGTGCAGGCTGCGCCTCCGGCCGAGGACGTCCCCGACGGGGTACAGGGCCCCGGGGCCTCTCCACGGCGAGAGGAGAATGCGACGCAGCAGAGCAACACGAGCGGCTCGGAGACGGACAGCCCTCGCACGGAGAGCGTGGCAGCGGCGAGGGAACGCTTCTTTGGCCAGGTAACTGAAATACCTACCTACTTGCCGCAGTAGGTGCCCCAGGAATATTCCAAGCTCCGCGCGGCGTGACGGACTAATCCCTTTATCGGTGGCGGAACGAATCTGCTCGACTCGGAGGTCGGTCTGTTTCACATCAACTAAAGTTGTATTCATGATAACCGAGCGATATCTGTTTACGTGCATTATCTTAAGAGTACTATCGGCTGGCGTCAATAAAACAGATGTTAGTTTTTATCTGGAGTCGGTAAATTTTAATAGCTCGCGGTTAGAAGTCAGCTTATAACCATTACTATTAGTTTTTTATTGATTGAATTACTCGATGATACTTGGAATTTTAAAATAAACTCAATTTCAATGGCGTAGGTAAGTCGTGTCTGATGTCGTCATCCGAAATATTTGAATTGTAAACCAAACCTCGTTTGTGTTACTTAAATGCAAAGAAGTAAACGTTTCGATTCGACAATTTGTGCAACCATGATGCATAACGCCTGCACGATTATTAAACAGCTGCAAGCTACAATGTTACTATCGGAAATCAAATTAAAAACTTTGTTACAACCAGAGTAGTTATAACATAACATATTAAAATGCGAGATTATTATTAAAGTAAAATTAGTATCATATGAAAAACTATAATATTATTTTACTTTCACACTTATTCTTATCTTACAATAAACCAGCGAAATTTAACACGTACTTAAATTATCCACCAGTTACTAGTAGGTGCCTAAGCATTTTCTGAAACGTATAAAACGATAGAAAATTCTGTACTACGAGTATTCATTCTACACTAACTTTGATGGTGATTTTTAAGCCTTTACTAATACAAAAAAATAAGGAAGCTATTATTTGCGTAAATTTACGTTATGTCATGGTTCATGAGGAGATTATGACTTTTTTATGTGGATAATTGGTACTCATTAGTCGGTCATTGGTATATTCAATATAAATCTAAAAACTTTTTTTTTTTTTTATAATGTGGCTATGGCTTTTTACTCACAATAATTGGACGTAGTTTTGCGAAATGGAACCAATCCACACTCTGAAACACTAAAACAAGGGTTGGTTTTGGTCTGCAACAGTGCATGTGGGTTGATACTATTTTGCAAAACGATATCCAACTGTACTTGAAAATATTTTGATCACTTCGAAGCAACGAAGGATATTGTGGAATATGTACAAACACGATATCAAATCTATTAAAATTGTGTAAAGTCCAACAGTATTTTGCATGGTCGTTGTTGGGTCTTGAGTTGTCTTGATACCAACAGTGGACATTATCTTCAACTCAATGCTTTATCCACATCATACTTTGCTTCATCTCTATAAAATCTTGTACAATATTCTATTTCGCCTTTTGACAGCCATTTCATTTTACGTCCTTTTGCTCATTACGAGTCATGTGTACCAAAAGGTTACCGGACAGGTTCCGAGATGATCTAACATGCATAGATTAACGCCAAGGACTCTATTATCACGCCACAAACATTGGAGATAAACAACAAGTTTTGTAGCAATATGAATTGCGATTTTAATGACTGACATTTGGACGCCCGTTAATCAATATGATGCATGAAACGGCTCATGAAACTTCCAAGAATGACTTTTGATATAATTTATGTGTTGTAAATACATTTTAAACGAGAGATATTTCGAATTTCGCCGGACTAGAACGCTAGTTTTCATAGTAATTATCTTTTTACGTAATCACTCTAATAATAATTAGAATCTAATAAATTAATGGAGTTAAAAGTAAACATTAACCTGACTCAGACATCTTATTTAATTAAAAAAGTAATCAGATCTGCTCACTATCTACTCCACCTGCGTCATATGTTTGACTCGAATCATCATCCCACGGATTTTTCCTCACACCCACGCCTTTTCTCGTAGAAAATTAAAATTACTACCTACCTAACCGTCGTCAACGGACAGTAGCAATTTTAAATAAAGATCGATTCGCCGAATATTCGTGTTAAAACTTCAGATCCAAATACGAAACTTACTCACACATGTCATTGACTCAACGGGGAAAGTGACCGAATGATTCTGAATCTACTCCCGACGCGTTTTGGAGTGAGTCCAGGCGATTTCCCGAAATAACTTCGGGTGTTCCGAGATTGCAAAATTTCATTGGTGGTTGCAATCGCTGGTTCCGCTTACGATACACGCCTTTGTGTGAGTTCGTCCCAGTTACGAGTGGCACCGTATAAAACGGTTTCTCAATCACAGAAAACAATTGGGAATGGAGTGAAGTAATGGGCAAGGAGAGCGTTTCTAATCTTGCCTTTTGTCACTCACCAATGGAATCATAGTTTACTAGCGATATTTTTGTGTTTTTTGTGCCTACACTTTATTTAATTAGTTTTTACTTTACATTTACGATTACCATTTACAGTTGCGTTATTTATTTATTCAATTATGACGTAAGTAAACATAATATTTTATATTGATACTAGCTGTGCCCGCGACTTAGTCCGCGTGTAATTTAACTTAACAAAAATTTCGGGATTATTCGTCCCCTATTTTATATCCTTGGGGGTAGAATTAATCAAAATCCTTTCTTAGCGGCCTACGTCATAATATCTATCTGCATGCCAAATTTCAGCCCGATCCGTCCAGTGGTTTGGACTGTGCGTTGATAGATCACTATGTCAGTCCCCTACTACCTTTGAGTTAATATATAGATTATAGTTACCTCCTGAAATCATCGAATATTAGTGGAGCATCTTCTTAATATAGTGATGTACTTACCTGTTAGTTTGGTATATGGATATCGATATTCGAAACCCTAGTAAAAAACATAAATTATAATGTTCTACCTAATTATTAAAATATATTCTTTCTCTGCAATACTGTGAACAATATAAGCATTGCATAGTCTAAAATAGTTGGTGTGTGTTTTCTATAAATGAAGAGCGTAGCATTCCATCACGGGTGACCTGTCGTTAAACGTTTACTTTATAGGCTACGTAGGTGACATAAATTGTCTGTCAGCCAGACGGCATCGATTTTCCGATTAAGTTTAGACGAATAAATTTATCGACCACTCTTGTATTTACAGTCCGGACTCACGCGTTATTAACAATAAAATAAAAGGATGGTCTATGGTCGTGAGCCGACACAAAACGCTCTTCGCGATACTCGAGGGTATTTGCATTATCATTTAGCATAATAGAAGCCAACCTTCAGCTTATCGCTCAAGGTTGGCTTGGGTTAGACTTGGGTTAGACTACTTACTACACTTTTACTTCGCTTTAATTGATGATATGCAATCTGAAGAGGCTGATTTCCGTAAAACGTTTGGGCAACAAAGGTTCGATAGAAGTATACATCCTTAGTTCAGCCACCTTATACCAGAGTTGCAAAAAATCAGGAAAATTGAAATAAAAAATGATTTTTTTGTTTTATTCATTTTAATCAATGATTTGATGATTAATTCATGATTTTTTTCATATGCTTTTACTATGATTTATTCATGTTTAAAACACTGATTTAAATCGTTTTTTTTCGATTTTTATTAGCGGACATTGCGTGGATCGGAACGCATTCTACACAGATCGCGTCTTTGACATTGACACTTGACATTTCGATTGTGTGTTTCTTTCCTTCAGAACTTGTGATTGTACACAAAGTGTCAAAAACCTTTAAATTTAAAAGTGATTTTGTTATTTTTCTAAGCTATACAGCTTTATTTATTTTATAGACCTGTATTCTTTATTTCCTTATATCAACATGCATGACCTCTGCACCTTCTACCAAGAAAGAATACAATATTTGGAAGCACTACATTGAAGTTCCGAATGTGAGGCTGCTAAAATCTAGTAGAGTTAAATCCTTAATCCTTAATAATATTATAAATGCGAAAGTAACTCTGTCTGTCTGTCTGTCGCTCTTCCACGCTAAAACTACTGAACTGATTTAAATGAAATTTGATTAGCACAGATAGACTAGAGCCAGAGAAAGAACATAGGCTACTTTCTAATGCGAAAAGGGTTCTAAGGGGTTGAAAGGGGGGGATGAAAAGTTGTGTGGAAGTATCGTCATTTTTAGCGCTAGAAGCTTGAAACTTATTTTTTAGGCTGTTGATTGATGGCCATAAATAAATATGACATTTAAAGTTGAGGGTAAAAGTTTTACCCTCAAGGGTTTAAAATAACAATAGTGTTTAGGGGATGAAAGTCTGCATTAAATATAGCTCTCACAAACCTACCTACTTAAACACTGCAAATAGCTCATTAAAGTATTTATATGTATGTGTCTTATTTGTGAAATAATTAAAACTGCTACCATAGTGTTTTTGACTTTTCCACGCGGATGAAGTGGCGGGCACAGCTAGTGCAAAATATGTAACAAGGAGGTCATAGAGCTAGTGGTAAGAATGAACACACATTATGCAAATTGCAAAAGTATTGAAAATAATATGATACGGCCACCACAATAACAGACAACTCAGGTGATTAAATAAGTGTGTTATATAAGAGCCTGTTTTAAAATCGTCCCAACTTTTATCCACAAAATATAGCGTCATGACAGTTTTTCCTTAGAACATCATGTCAATATGCTATATTTATTTGGTTGATAAGTGTTATCTGATGATTCTGATGCAGGCCCTTGATAATATAAAATATTTTAAATAATAAAACGTTTATTTTCTACATGTACTAATAAAACAGCGTCATGTACATGACGCTGTTTTATTTGACTATCAAGTACTGATTAAATCATGTTTAAAACGTTGTTTAAAACATTGATTTAAATCAGGAGGAAAAAATCAATGATTTTTTCCCAAAATGATTAAAACATGTTTTAAACAAGGTGATTAAAATCAAATGATTTTTTTGTAACAACCCTGCCTTATACAAGATAACTTTCGACCGGGATAAGAATCTTGACACTGTATAGGAACGCTTGTAGATATTTTATCGATAGAAATCCTCCTAATCATTTCTTCCCCATCACTAGCTTGGTTATGACCTATTATAAATAGACATATAAGGTCTACTACTACAATTTGTTTAAACGCGCTTTTAGTATATCTTACTAAAGGAGTATAGAAAATTATGTTCGACGATTCAGTTAAATAATGGAATCGAGTTGTCTCAGAAATGGACCGTAAATCAATTGAAAATATCGCGATATTTGAGTTAAATGATTCGCACAGGCTGCAACTAACTCAATACACAAATGGTTCAACTTGAGAACGCTTTTATTTATAGGTTTTTGAGTAAGTTATAGCTGCACGAAAACAGACTTGAGGCTTTATAAGCATATTAAATAGTTCGTTAAAACTAGGTTATTGTTTCGCCGCCGGCCTAGATAAGGTTGGAAATAGTTTTCTCGAACAAATAAAAATTGAAGCGAGTCGAAAGGTGAACTGATTGATTTGTATCGACCTATGTTATCGCTTAACAAAGCCAGTCGACTAGCTAGTGCCGACAGATTTGGTCTTACAATCGACATTCAAATCTGAATAGACCAGGGATTCCCAACGGGGACGATACTGTTCCCCGTAGGCGCTAAAGCTTTAGAAAGTGGTCGGCTTTGGACGGAAGAACCCTTACATGGCAATTGCGGTCCCTTAATATAGTTAGTAGTTATGTAATTATATATTTTTAATGTTACTAGCGGTCCCTGCAGACGTTGTCCTGCCTTACCTAAAACCCGATTGCAGTGTCACCTACTTGGTCCAACCATCTACAACACTCAAACACATACAAAAAATCATGAAAATCAGTCCAGCCGTTTAGGAGTTCTGTGACCAACACATCCATAGATCCCCACTTGCGGACGGTAATTAGATGCATCTTACTATAAACATATAATATACTACAAACATTCCACAATACGAATTTGACGACCGCTTGGCGCAGTGGTTCGAGCGTAGGCCGCTCGGCACACTGCACATGGTGGTAGCGGGTTCGATTCCCGCCGGGACAAATTTCGGAAATGGCCTTTTCGTAATTTACCCAGGTCTGGGTGTCACTGGGATCGCCCTCAATCCATTGTACGGAACCCATAGTACACGTGTTGCTTAGTTTGGAACCATACACTTGGAGTGTCAGTCTGGCAATATTTATTTATTATTAAAATAAGACCTTTACTAAGAAACTATATTTGTTATACAAAATACTTTATTATACATGACCTACGCTTTTATCTAAAACCACAAATTGCTACCAACAAAAGAATGGTGCTTGCAAGACACATAAAATTTTAATAGCACAGTATTCGAATTAAACAGAAAAACAATGTTTTTTCAGAGTTGAGAGCTTGCCAGGTTTTACCGAGACTAGGATCTTATATTTTATTATTATTTTTATTTGTTATTATTAGATTAATTATTTTTTACGTTTACGCGAACAGAACATTTCACTTAGTGTTGAAAAGTGTCTGAAATGTCGGAAAAATAAACTTAAAGGTAGACATAGTACATTTCTACCGTCCGATTGCTCCTTCTGGCAGTTACTTGCGTAACATATTGCCAAATTTGAGTCATATTACGTGAATTAGCGCAACTTTTTATAGGCCATTCTGGGTCATATTTCTCTATTACTTATTTAGAGTTATAATACAAAAAAATATATTTGCATTTTCACAATTTCTAGGGGCATAAATTCGTTCGTGTGTTTGCGTATAGCTCAAAATTGAGTTTACTTACTTAACGGCTTTTCAGTAATTACACTCACACATTAAGTTTAGTAATAAAACATATTGATACATTCTCAAGTATTTTTTTTTTTTAAAGATTACTTGCAATTTGGGTTTTTCACATTACTAGGATTCCCTTTAGCCCCTCCAACTAAACTAATGCTTGTGCTAGGAGTGGGCTCGTCAATAGTTTAATGGCCAGGATGGGGATCAAACCCGGACCCTCTCAGCTACGAGGACGGCCCCTCTAACCACTATTATTATAGGCTTTAGGCTATTGACGCTTCGATTGATATATTCATTTTAAAAAGTAGTTGGATACATAAGAATGTAGAGCTACATTCTTATGTATTCAACTACTTTTTAATATAACACGATCGGCAAACACGCGTACGACTCCCTGATGTTAAGCAGTTACGGTAGCCTTTCATGCTCGCAAAAAAAATCGCATAGCTCGCACGTTGCCGCCCTTAAAGGAAGTGGGATCTCTATCCCACTCTCTCTGGAGGCGAATAAGGGGGTTGGGCTTGCGGCTATCTCACTTATTGTGCGAAACACAGCTATAATTGCTACTTTAAGCCGATTTTCTGTGAGAGGGTGGTACTACCCCGTTCGAGCCAGCATAGCTCTACCACTCTACAATACATACTCTACTTACTCCACATACTCTACATACTCTACATACTCTACTTACTCTACATACTCTACATACTCCACATACTCCACATACTCCACATACTCTACATACTCTACATACTCTACATACTCTACATACTCTACATACTCTACATACTCTACATACTCTACATACTCTACATACTCTACATACTCTACATACTCTACATACTCTACTTACTCTACATACTCTACATACTCTACATACTCTACATACTCTACATACTCTACATACTCTACATACTCTACCTACTATATACCTACAAATAAAATGACTGGAATACTTTAATATTTTACCAAACATTCCATAATAGTTAAATAATGCTTGTTCTGAAACGGCGATAACAGCAGTTTTATCTAGACTTTCACTTAAATTGTTAATTTCACCGATTTTGGATAAGCGGTATCTGAACGATAAAAATGTGTCACGGTTAATTTGTGTAACTAATTACGTGGTTTAAGCACCTAGTTCTCACATTTTTGTCACTTAACTGGAAAAATGTTTAAGGATGAAATCCAGTAATCCGGAATCAATACCATTAAAGTTCATGAGTATTTAATTTTGAAGTATTTTAGTGCCTGGATAATAATTGTGTTTTTAATACTAAGTACTTACTTTTATCTGCTGACTGTATGTCTTAAAAGTTTAGAAAAGTTTAGTTTAAAGATTTAGGTGTTAATATTAATAAACTAGCTGTGCCCACCGACTTCGTCCGCGTAATGTTTAACTTAGCAAAAATTTCGGGATTATCGGTATAATTATATCCTATGTGTTAATCCCGGTTATAAACTATCTGTGTTTCAAATTTCATCCAAATCCGTTCAGTAAGTTTTTGCGTGAAAGAGTAACATACATACGTCCACACTCACAAACTTTCGCATTTATAATATTAGTAGGATAAAGACTAAAACATGTTTTGGAGTTACGTGAAAAGATTTAGTGATATTATACAACACGGCTTCAGTACTTTTTTATACCTACCTCTTTTTACACCGAGGCAGTACCACTCTCTCACAGAAGATCAGCGTAAAGTACCTATTATAGCTGCATTTCGTACTGTGAGTGAAAACCCGAAGACAAACCTCCCTTCCACTGTCACTGTCCCACTCCCATTCAAGTCGTCCATGTGCGAGCAATGCCTTTTGTATTGCAAGCATCTATAAACTACGGTAACGGCTTCACCTGCTTAGCAATTAAAAAATAAAAGATTATTAAACTTTCGTTATTGTAAAAAAAAACATGAATTTGTCCGTTCCTTAATTAAGCGGCTGACCCGGTAAGAACCATTAAACAACACTCCGTAAATGGGATAAAACAAGTAGTACCATCTAAGTATTCACATCTACATAACATTGTCATGATGTAGGTACATGTCTGGATGGATGGATAAGTACCTAAAAGTCAAATTCAAACTCTGATGTAGGTACAATAAAGAGTTATTATATTCTATTCTATTCTACCAGGTTACCAGTATTCATAAAATGAGACAACCGGTAATTTCTAATTTTAAATAATTTTCTGAGTTGTTTTTTTTTTCTCCAAATAGATTCACTGGCCAGTCAGCCACGCGGTAATCTTTTAATCTGTGCTTGAATTGAACTACATAAAAATAATTACTAAAATCCAGATTACTAAAATTCTTGATTTTTTATCAACAATTTTATTGCGACGACATAAGTGCCTCTACAGATTAAATTAAAAAACAGCTTCCTGCTTTCGAAATATGTTTTCCATTAACGATATCTATTAGACATACGGATCTGGTAAAATCTTCGCTATCAAAGATCCGCTTATCTTCGCAGTAGTCGGGCCCGGCGGGTCAATGGCGCGTGACGTCACTGCTTGACAAATAAATCTTGTATTAATACGTGATCCACCAATGAGACTGGCATGCAGCTAGGTGACCGCACCCATGCCATGAACTCATGAATAGGTTGCGTTAAAAAACTTGAGATTTTTGAACCATTATATATATTATATATATAGGTATTACCAGATAATTATGGTGATTTGGTTGCTATACAAACTAACTTGACATAAATAAATATCATGCTGTCCCTTTTCCTAAACATAATTCGTGAGCAAGACAGAAATATTTTTAGATATGACATATTTATAGTTGTGATTTGATGAGATCAGAGTTGGTATTAATTAGACCCGAAATTTAAGGGTCATGGACTATGTTTAATGTAAGATAACGGAGAAGAATAAAAATACTGTGCACTTACTTACATACTGAGATAGATCAGAACGCTTCGCTAAAATGTTTTGGTTAGGTAAGTATGATTCATAGATTATTTTGTTGAGAATGATAGAGCGAGTACTGATGCGTTCATTTTACGAAACGTATAAATAGAAGTCGTTTACTTCTGAGGAATAATAATACACCTGCGGTCTGGCATGAAAGGCTACCAAAATAAACTGAAGTTACGCACTTTTTATAATTAAATCCTTCTTTCCTACTTCTCTTCAGGCCCGCAAGGTACGAGCAATGCCTTTGGTATTACAAGCATCTATAGGGTACGGTAACTGCTTAATATCATGGTTAATATCGTACGCTTGTTAACTAACTTCATTATTTTAAAAATAAAAATAGGAATGTGGTTTCTTTAATTACTATATAGCGTGATTTCGAAATTTGCTGGCAATATTTAATTTAAACTATGATTACCTACAGAAATATATGATTCATAAACAAGAAATGTTAAAGAACATTAATTGGTAAATCAAGTTTTTATCTAATGAAAACAATACACAGTCGATGTAAAAAAAGTGATATTTTATTGTTTATTTTTATATTTTTTCATAATTCCGATTCGACGATTAAGATTTCCTTATATAATCTGAATCATATGTAGAGTCGGAGTTTAACATATTGCCAACGATTTCGAAGTTAACCTGTTCATTATTGATTATCATTAAATTATTTATTAACTAACCATGATCACCATAAAGTCAGGGATTAAATATAAACCGGTTATAATAAAATAACATATCGAAATACGTATATAATATATTATGTTTTAGGTTAAGCACAGATTAAACCGATAAGTAGCGGTTTTTGTTAGCGCTACATTTAATGTTACTGTTTCTGTTCTTAATCCTAATGTGTGACGTCAACCTAGCTAGACCTAGTTAGAGTACTAGTTGCTATTGTTTTCAGATTTTTATATATTATAAAGTCGTCAAATACAACCAGGAATTATATGAACCTAGCCTAGGCTCATAACAGAGAGTAGAGATGGTGTTAACTAAAATTGCTGAGGTGGATATTAAGATAATTGCTTTGGTGTGATGATACCTTCCATGCTAAGTAAATGAATAGTATTTAACGACAATGTTGTTGAGAGGAAAGTGAGTGGACCAATCCCCGCAAGCAGCGCCCGCGCACGAGCATGACTTGAAAAGCGGCATCACTCTCCTCAACCATAATAGAGGGAAGAGGGTGATACGGATTGGCTCGCCTGGAATAGTACCACCCTCTCACATAAGATCAGCGTAAAGTACCTATTATAGGTGCGTTTCGTACAATAATTGATAGAGCCGGAAGCCCAAACCCTATTCTGTCCCACTCCCCTTCAAGTCGGCAAAGTGCGAGCATTGCCATTGGAATTGCAAGCTTCTCTAGGCTACGGTATCACATCAGGCGAGTCACTCGCTTGTTAGCCGACTTTGTATTATATTGTCTGTCATATCAAGCATTTTTCCTAATAGATTGTCAAGTGTTTTCAGTGAATTGTCGGCGGTTAGCCCGTTCAGGCTCAAGTCTGCCGCTATAACGTACATCTATATATATAAAAACGAATCTCTATTTCCTAGGTCATTGCATCACGCGTTAAGGGATGGAACGGTTTCGCTAATTTTTTTTTTGTTGTGTTTATTATTATTGTAAGGAGAAGGTTCTTATGAAAGAGAAAATTAAGAAAGTTGAGCGGAACAATGTAAATACAAAATTCAAAGTTAAGACAGGACAACGTCAGTCGGGTCAGCTAGTCTACAAGTACTAATAATAATTATCGTCACGTCCGTCCCCGCGCCTGTCACCGCATGTATTTAACGCCTATTAATGCACATTAACTATGTGCTAGCGCTTCTTATGTTATGGTTGGGTACTACAGCACTAATGACGACACTGCCTGAGATCATCCTTCAATGTTATATAGTTTACTAGCTGAGCCCGCGACTTCGCCCGCGTGGAATTTAACTTAACAATAAAGCCTGGTCCCGCCTCCTGAGCCCGCGCGTCAGGACACATTTTTTAAATTTTGTTTTTCTAAAATAAAAGTGGCCTCAGTTACTGCTTATAACATCAGCTAACTAACAGTGAAAGTCCCGTCAAAATCGGTCCAGCCGTTTCGGAGATTACCCGGAACAAACACACAGACAGACAGACAGACAGACAAAAAATTTTTAATTCGCGTTTTTGCTATAGGTATCGTATGTACTTTCATATGCATTTAGTGAAAAGGTGTTATTTTGATATTACAAACAGACACTCCAATTTTATTTATTTGTATGTAGTATGTATAGATATACGTACGGACAGCGGATAAAGTATAAAATTGATAGATTTTTCCACCGCATAGTGTATAAAAAGGTAGTAATACTTTGTATATTTATGTTACAATTTTTTTTCTCAAAAATTAGTTTTATGTTGCAGTATTGTTTATTAATGAGCAATATTTTACAATTGTGTTCGGAATAACAATAATCAGAATGATTAATAAATATAACAACAAAAATGTGATTAAATTATAGGTAGGTATTTGTTTAGTATTATTGTTACTATTATTAAATGTGTTAATATATTACAAATAACATAACAGTTAAACGTGGTATTTCGACTTTACTCAGAAAATAAGTTGCGAGCGATTATAAAAAGCAAAATAAATGCAACAAATAATAAAAATTTACGTCAACACTAACATGTTTTGCGGCTAGCCATACATTCAAGAGGATTTAATTATTATGTCGTGTGTCGCGTTTGCTTCAAACTGGTTTGGTGATATATGCCACTCAGTTTCTTTGAAATACACTGTTAAAAGCAACGAGGAATGCGCATATTTAAAAATAATAATAATATACTTCTTCATTTCTCTAACGTCGTCTAATGCTCTAGTAGTGCACCACCCTTTCACAAGTCAAGTAGATATTATTATTATAGCTGTGTTTAAGTGAGACAGTTGGAAGTAAACCAAATTTATAGGCAAAACAGTTTCGGCTTCTTCGTGTGAAAAACTTCTTAGACGGCGATATAAAGTGAGTCATGAAATTAAGTGATACTATAATTGAACATAGTTTTGCAAAAACGACCCAACCCATACATCCGTGTGCATACCAAAAGCAACCCCAGTACAAGTGTAAGTAGGTCGAATCCACATTGCAAAATTATATGTGGCTTGGTTCTATTCTCAAAATGCTACTGTCGCAAATTGAAACCAATCACAACAGCAGAGTGTTATCAACACTGAAATAGTAAATGAATGGATTAATTTAAGACACGCGATACTTTTATAGCCGGGGGATCACCAGTGACGTAGCCACTATGATAGGTTGGCCGCACACTTAGAGCTGGTAACGCAATGAGAATTTGTAATTATGGTTGCTAGAACTGTAAAGAGAAGAAATACCTACCTAGTTGCTTGTACCTACCTACAAAGTTTGAGATTTTTCGTGAAATTTTGGCAAAAATTTGAGTTGCCGATCCCGAAAATATTTTAACAAAGTACTTACTGTATCAATTCCATACTTCAAATATAATTTAATGTTTATCAGTTACTGATTTTCTTTCTAATTAATAAAGAACCACAACAAATGATGTTTGTTATTCCTCAGAACAGTACCTATAGTACCTTTTAGTACTTTTTTATTAAACGTTTTGTAATTACAAAAAAATAGTAAAGGAATACAAACTATAATACTAAGGAACTACAAAAAAGATTATATTTTTTTCTCAGCGTGATGGCATCCTGTCTCTTCTAATCACGCCAATAAATTGATATCATTCCTGGTTTTCCGTTATCCTTTAACACGCTCTAATAGTGTGTATTGCCTCATACTCGCGGATAGACGTGATGAGGCGCAAGTGTAAGCGTATGCTGACACGCAAGCGACGCAGCACAGCATAGTGTAGAATTTGTAGGGCCACCATTTTGACGGAGCCATAGTTCACGAGCTGCAACGCAAATGCTAATGTAACTTAATTGGACTTTCCGACTAGATAAATGTGTCACTTGTAATTGAAACATGTCTCCACGTGCACGCGTCACGCAGAGTCAGTGCCGGTGGAGCAGGGTGGCAGATGCAGCTCTGAGCTGTCCTGCGTTACAAAATCTGTTCTGCCCTGCGCTGCGTGAACTGCGTTGTCTGCGTGTCAGTACACGCTGCACCTAATTGTCGCGTTACGTAATTGTGAATATTTTACCAGCGGCAGTGGCGGTAGCCGCGGCGCGGCGGCGCGGCGGCGGCCCCTAGGGGCAATGTGACACATTGTTAATATCGCCATCACGCGCTCGTAAATCACAAGTATGTGAACATAAATTGTTTACTGATTTTTCGGGCGTGTTTTAGATTGCTATG
The DNA here is from genome assembly GCA_918843915.1 of Notodonta ziczac. Taxonomy (NCBI): domain Eukaryota; kingdom Metazoa; phylum Arthropoda; class Insecta; order Lepidoptera; family Notodontidae; genus Notodonta; species Notodonta ziczac. Next base: position 8,463,296 of record OU974043.1, on the reverse strand, counting down.
CAAAAATCAACTAGTCACCTTAAAACAATTAACGTTCACTATGAACATATTTTTATTAATTATCAATAGCGTAGTGGTTAGACGAGCCGCCTTCGTAGGCTTAAGGTTCGGGTTCGAGTCCTATCTAGAATGGGTCCATATTGGCTCACCTAAAGTTCTTTACCCGAAATTGTTCTTCCTAACTATTTGTAACCCGAATGATCATTCTTCCTAAAAATTTTCATCCTAAAGTTTTCATTCATACTATTTGTAGTGCTACCGGCGATGCTCATAACACTGATGTTTCCGAAAATTGTAATTAATAACATCATTAATGTAAATATATTTAAACTCCTACTGTTTTTTATCATAACGCTTTTATCCCTAAACATACTCAACATAATATTTTCACTCATACTCAGAAAGAAACATTTACCAAGTGTAATAAAAAATATATGTGGGTAGTAGATGATATTTATAGTTTTAATGATTATTATTGTAACTAAACCCATAACTAAAGGACCAATTCGGTTCTGATTGATTCGGTGGTGATTATTTAAAAGCTATAGCCGCTAATATTAAACTTATTTAATTGAAATGTATATATGAAAACATGTATTGTACCATGGTACTATTATTCTTATATGTTTTACCTACATGTTATGTGAAAACAAAGTTACGCAAAATTAATGTATATAATATTGATTATTATGAATAAAAAGAAATCTAAACAAAAAAGATATGACTTTGAATAAAAGTATAATCGATGTTTATTGCTACTGACATTATGAAGTTGAATGCTTCGGAATTGTGACTGTTAGGATGAAAAATGTTAGGAAGAACATTTTCGGATTTCCAATTATCGGAGCTGAAATTTTAGGTGAACTTTGGCGCACCCACCTAGAATATTATCTTGAGCCCGCTACCAGCACAGCCATGAAGTTTAGTTGACGAGGACTAATTGCAAGTAAAGTTACAAAACACATGAAAATATGAGCAAATTTATAATTCAATAAATGAGGTGCCTTTCAGTCTATAACAACATATAAAACATAATGTTTTTGTAGTCTACATAGAGTGACTAAGCAACTTGGCAGCAAAAGCAATAATAGTTCCTGTGGTTAAATTTTATAAAAGTAACTAGCTGAGCCCGCGACTTCGCCCGCGTGGAATTTAACTTAACAATAAAGCCCGGTCCCGCGTTCTGAGCCCGCGCCACAGGACCCATTTTTTTAATTTTGTTTTTCTAAAGTAAAAGTTGCCTCAGTTACTGCTTATAACATCAGCTATCTAACAGTGAAAGTCCCGTCAAAATCGGTCCAGCCGTTTCGGAGATACTCTTTGATTTCAAGTGTTTTTATTTTTTTACGCGGAACCCTAATTGTTTTTCTAAAATTAAAGTAGCCTAAGTTACCCGCTATAAGATCAGCTATCTGCCAGTGAAAGTCCCGTCGAAATCGGTCCAGCCGTTTCGGAGATTACCCGGAACAAACACACAGACAGACAGACAGACAGACAGACAGACAGACAAACATTTTTTAATTCGCGTTTTTGCTATAGGTATCGTATGTACTTTCATATGCATTTTGTGAAAAGGTGTTATTTTGATATTACAAACAGACACTCCAATATTATTTATTTGTATAGATTTTATTACATTTTTATTTTATTTTTATAATAATTTTCTATTTCATCCATGTAATTTGGTTGCACCTCAGTACACTTCTGCTTACACTTTGAGAAATAGAGTCGTGATGGAGTATTTTAATTTTAACCCAAGGGACAAGGTGACACATTGTTGGTGCATGACGTCAGCGATCCGTAAATCACGATATGCCAACATACCGTGCTCTGTACGTGATGTGAGGATTTGTTCTCTTTCAACTTTTGGCTTTTAGTACACGTTAACCCAGAATTGTTTGACTTAAAACATTGATTTAAGTAAATCACGCCATTTAAGGCTATATAAATAAATCTATCTCCAGACTGAGAGCGATCGTGGAAATATCGTCCTTATGTCATACGAGTACCAGTGCAAAATGAACATTTAAAAATGACAAGTCAAAAGCGGACTCAAGATCACTCTCAGACTTGAGATCGATTTATAAATACGAACCATAGTCACCTACTTTTATCGGTTATAAGTACATTATGTTGATCTAGTTTTTTTTTCACTATCAAAATATTTTCAGAATCACAATTGTCTCTTACGAACGACATTTTCAAACTGGCGTGCTGTTATTCCGACAAATGATACTGAAATAGAACTAGTGTGCCATATTTCAGAACGCATGCACCAACCTGAAATGCTCGTTGAGCTATTCATACGTTATTTCAAACAGTAGACCTATATTTTCGCGATCTGCAGCATTTTTGCAGCTCTACATTAGGTTGATACGTTTGTGTCTACGTTAAATACGCCAGTGTCTCTACGTAAAATATTTCTAAAGCAAATTGTTAGTTTCTCGGGCGCCGTGCTCGGTAGAGTTTTACCGTGCAAATATTCATCTTCTATAGTACGAGTATATATAAAAATTAATCTCTATTTCCTTGGTCATCGCATCACGCGTGAACGGATGGAACGATTTCGTTCATTCTTTTTTTGTTGTATTTATTATAGTCAGGAGACGGTTGTTACGAAGAAGAAAAATATAAAAAGTGGAGCGGAACAATTCGAATTCAATATTCAAAGTTAAGACAGGACAACGTCTGTCAGGTCAGCTAGTAATTCATAAATATTGTCGACTAGCGACGGTAAAGCTCTTGGTAGTAAAACTTCAATGTATCAATGTAGGTAGTCAGTGAACTATTTAATGTTCAAAAAAATATCAAAAAGTTGTCCGACACCATAGACAGTCCTCGATGAGTAGCCCAACATATCGCTTTCTGTTGTTCCAATTCTAATCGACGCTAAATGATGACGATTGCTACGGATATAGAACTAGTTTTTCATACTACATATTACCATACATGAGTCATAGACTGTACATAGACGGATCAAATAGTTGGAGATAATGAAGAGGTACCGCCCACGATGTTGATCTAAATAGATTCGGCTTATGAAAAAATAAAACGAATAAGCCCTTCATACTACTGTAGGATGGACAGCATTTAAATCACTTTTTTTATGTATCAAATTACTTAATCCTCTCCTCTAGCTAAACTAATGCATGTTTTTGTTTTTTTTATAAAAAGATTACTGGCGATGTATGTTTATCACATTACTGGTATTCAAGTTAGCCCCTCAAGTTAAGCTAATGTTTACGTTAGGAGTGGGCTAACGTCAATTAATGGCCAGGATAGGGATCGAACCCGGAACCTCTCAGCTACGAGGGCGGCCCCTCTAACTACTAGGCTATTGACGCCTTAGGAGAGGAGTCAAGTGAATAATAGTAAAGAATACAGAATTAAACATTGTATCGTACATAATAAACTGAGTGACAGTCAATTAACATGCTGACCTTCGACCGGTACGCCGGTGGTCCCAACCAGTGTAGGGTTGATAAAAATGCACGGTTAAAGTAATCTTTTACTTTTCAAACGTTATTTAAACACTTACAAGTTTTTGTATCTAAATACATATGTCGCAGCCAACTAGCTTAATTCGCCGTTCAATTAACAGCCTAGGCACTTTACTAAACAGCGCCGTTCAACTAGTGGCCTGAATGATATTCAGCCATTTGATCAAACAGCTAGGCAAATGACTTGGATCGATGACGTTTAATTACTTGCCTAGCCGTTTAATTACTTGCCTAGCCTGTTCATTTTAATTTAGTTCTACTGTCTGTCTCCTAGCGCCGAAACCGTTCTAAGCTTCTTGGCCGAAACCGTTCTAAGCTTCTTGGCCGAAACTAACCAAACTGTCAATATCTCTATTATATTATCTTTGGTCAATATGGCGTCGGCAAAAAACAACTTTGATGGAATATTTTATTAGGTACTTACTTAGGTATTTTACGAAATTGTTTAGATCCACCGAATCTACTTGCCGGGTGGGATTTCTGTGGGTTCATAAAAAAATAACCCTAACCTAAACCCATCCGGGTCGCTCTGCTTGGGTAGTATTTTGAAAAAGTTTTGTAGTACTTAAATGTCAACCAGTTGCCTAAGCATTAGCCAGCCAGTTTATTAAATGTTGTAACAAACGATACGGCTGAATATCAGTTAGGCCGCTAGTTGAACGCGCTGTTTAGTAAAGTGCCTAGGCTGTTAATTGAACGGCGAATTAAGCTAGTTGGCTGCGACATATATAGCTCAAAGGACTGACTGATTGACATAGTGATCTATCAACGCACAGCCCAAACCACTGGACGGATCGGGCTGAAATTTGGCATGCAGGTAGATGTTATGACGTAGGCATCCGCTAAGAAAGGATTTTGGTTAATTCTACCCCCAAGGGGATAAAATAGGGGATGAATAATCCCGAAATTTTTGTTAAGTTAAATTACACGCGGACGAAGTCGCGGGCACAGCTAATATAAATTGGTATGTATTTCCAAATATCTTCAATTCCGTCCCGAAAATATGTACTTTAGTTATTATAAATTTTAAGTGTGAATACGCCTTGGTTCGCCATCCTTGTTTCGGTCAGATTAATAGGGTTGCCAACACATAACAATGAGCCGAGGTCATTCGTTCATTGATGATGGCGCTTAATCGGCGGCGTCAATCTTATTTAAAGATCTGAATGAGCTGACACCCTGGCCAGCGGTTATTCTTGATTGTGACAGTTTTGTTTACTAACAAGGTTAATTAGTGGCACCTATTTATAATTTTGTAACGACAAAAGTAGTCCGTGAGTCATAGACATGGTGGTTAAAAAAAGAGGTTTGTTTTCTGGGTCTGAGCTTAAGACCTCAATTTTTTTTAGTCTTTTTTTGTATAAGTACTTATTACAAACTAAATAAGTATCGACTACAAGTTAATATTGTTATTTTTACCAATTTATTATTTCTGTTTTAGTTATTTTACTTATCATCATTATTTTGATTCGTTTCGGTGGTAACCCTAAATATTTACCTATTATCACACCTACAACACAGTGTCATTGCTACGTCCGCTATACAGAGTGTATTAAAAGTCCGAAATAATAATGTATATACTTACCTACATAATAGGGCAGCTGATATGTTGCGAATCCAATAGTCTAGAAAACTACTACTTTGAGTAGCAGCCATCAACATTCAAATATTACACTATATAAAAAATTCATATTCTTTGGTCATCCATAACCCCAAATATTATTCGGACTTCTGAGACAACCTGTAAACCACAGTGTAAACATGTAATCATTATCATGAAAATTGCTGAATCGTATTAGTTATTTACTCAGTTCACACCACAGTTACGGGGTACTTACAATTTGAAGTTACATCCGGACGTCTAGACAACTCATTTAGAAATGTTTAAAGGACATAGGAAGCTGTACAGACGCTGCACAGCCAGATTGGCGAATTAGAAGAATGAGAGTTTAGCCCCCGTATTCCCAATTGACGGAGAGTTTGTCGGAAACGACAGGATAGAAGCAGTCGTTTCGGAAACTCGCCATCGGAAACTTTCCGGTAGATCCTAGATCTACAAGTTATCGTTGCAACAGAATTAACTTTACTAATGTGCTCGGACCCTTGTCTTGTACGCCGCACTCAACGACAAAAGTTTCCGATACTATCGACAAATCACAATCCATAATTATGTTTTATTTCCTTTATCAAAGCGATAGACCAATCACAATGGCGTTGCCTCTGCTCCCGCCCCGCAACATTTTTGGAATTATTTTTAGTCCAAAGTCTGCAAGTTGGTCCAAAAGGCCTGTTATCATGTATCTCCTCCAATTGAGTCGTTGTTGTACGAATTAATAGCATAAATGGCAATTCAGTATAACGCCCACATTACATTACATTTCGCCAAAGGTATCTCAGTAATTTGAGTTATATTTACTACGTGAAACCGCTACTTTTTTTCAATAATTCATAGTAACAATGACTGATACGTCTAACACATATAATCTGTACCTATGTCTTGACAATTTCTAGGGACATTGTTTCGTTTTTTCTTTAACTCAGCTCAAAATTGGGCTTACTCACTTAACGGCTTTTTAGTGATCTGACAGCTAATTTAACTAGTCTGTTAATTCAAAGATTCAACGATTCAATACACAAATTCAGTGGCAAGTAGCCGGTGTCATGTTTCCTTTTATTCAATTTCCCCGAGCTCCCGTGGCTGACGTGTCCGGTTCTCGCGGCGTGGGCATTAGCCGACTTATGAATTGCTTCGGTCAGGCACGTGCTGACCTGATTGCCTCGATTGAACATTTTTGAGGCTAAATATAAGGAGGAAGGAGCCCGGTATATCCGATGAGAATCATACAATTCAAATTTCCCCTGCGGTAGGTAAAAGGGTTTAGTTGGGTGATATAAGTATTATGCTATGTACTTGCCCTTTATCGCAGAATAACATTTTTTTGCATTTAAGGCTAAAGCTAAAGCGCCCATCTAGCCCGCGAAGTTCAAATTATTTGAGGTTTTGTAGAAATTTTTCAAAATCTGACAACAATAAAAGGCACATTTTATGATTCGCGACAAAGACCGTGTGCAGTGCATTTATTAATATATCCAACTTACTCTAAAACATTTCAAGAACTACAGCTATCCAGATAATCTGGCAATTTTTGTATATTTAGTGATTTACTAGTATCATATCCACCGTGATAATATTTAGAGTAAAATAAATGTATTAATAAACGCACTGCATACTGTGTTCGTCGCAAATCACAAAATGTTGTCTTAAATGTTTTCAGATTTTGGATAAACTATAAAAATACTCGAATATTTTGAATTTCGCGGGCTAGACAGGCGCCTTCACCTTAAAATACTGGATTTCAGAGTCATGACGGCTGTGTCATCACACGCGGGTTACACGCATACAGTGAGAACAAGATAATAATAATAATATTTATTTATTTTCCAATAATAAGCTGTCTGTAAAGGTTGCAGCCAGCACTCAAAATAGTGTTCAAACTGTACTATGAGTGCCGAGCACAGACTGTACAGAGTATGATACATGGAGTATGCAATGTTTTTCTCAACGTATCGGTTTTTAGTTCAACCAGGCTAAAGTTTTTGGTGCCAAATTGATATCAATGGTTGTGGTGGATTACTTGCATAATAATAACCAGAAATAACTGTGTGTAACATTGATATTTGGTTACCTATACTGTAAATATGGTGCGCTCTGCTTTATTTTATTTTTTTTCGTTATAGGCAAGTATTTGACCACATATTGATGTTTCTATGTACTGTTGCTGTCCTTTGCAACAGTACATAGAAACATCATAGGGTGTACGCTATATTACATTTCCATGGCATCCTAGTTCCATAGTCTAGACTCTAGATGTGTTCACATTTTGTTTGTCATTTTTTTTTTTTTTTTTGTAGCCTATTTTATGTCCCACTGCTGGGCAAAGGCCTCCCCTTTTTTACGCCACAGGTCCCTATCTTCGGCTTGTTGTGGCCACGATTTACCCGCAAAGGTGTTCAAATCGTCGCACCATCTTCGCCTTGGTCTGCCGCGACGTCGGTGACCATCTTTGGGCGTCCAGGTATTAATACGGTTTGCCCACCTTTGCGGATCCATGCGTGCCACGTGGCCAGCCCAGTCCCACTTCAGCTTTGCTGTTTTCTCGCCCACGTCAGCGATCCGAGTGATGGAGCGCAGGGTAGTGTTTCTGACGCGGTCCGTCCTTTTAACATGTAGTATGCTGCGCTCCATTGCTCTTTGGCAAACCTTGAGTTTGGATTTCTGTAGCTCAGTGAGTGACCAGGTTTGAGCACCGTAGGTTAAGACAGGCAAGATACACATGTCGACGAGTCTACGTTTAAGACATACAGGTAGGTGACCCTTCATCATATCACCCATGGCCCAGAAGCTCTTCCAGGCGTTATCGATCCGTCTTGCGACTTCCTTGTCTTGCCGGTTTTTGAACGAGACTATCTGGCCCAAGTACGTATACTCGTCGACATATTGTATGATCTGCCCGTCCACTATGACCCTACGTTTCGTGCTATTGGTCATGAGCTGTGTTTTGGACCTGTTCATAGATAATCCAACTTCAAGGCTTACCGTGCTCAGTTCTTGGAGCATCTGTTGAAGTTCTGAAGCTGTGGACGAGAAAAGCACTATATCGTCCGCAAAGCGAAGATTGGTCAATCTTAAACCATCAATATTAATTCCCAATTGTTTGTCATAATATTATTATTATTTTAGTGTCGCGCCGTAACGCCGTGTCGTTGCCACGGACAATATGCACGAAACCCACGTGTTGCTCTATGTTATTTGTAAGGCGTTCTGAAACATTTCACGTGATAATAGAAATTGGAGTCACTAATTACGCATTTCAGCTAATAGCCTGGGGTTTAGATGTATTCTGCTTACAATTTTGGTAAGTCTAAGAAAATTATTAATCGGCAGGTAATGATACGCTAATCATCATAATGTTTCGGCTTAACCGTCTGCTTTGGACTTGACCTACCGTAGTTTGGAGAACTATAATAGTATATCGATATTCAGTCACACACATCAAAAAGGATGAAGTACCCACTTACTTAACTATTACTTTATTGTTATTCTAAGCCAGTCATACGAGTTGCGATCATACGATACAATAGAATTTAATCGTCAAGTAGGTACATAACAAAAGGATTAGCGTCAACATTCCTTGACATATCATTGTGTAGCAAACCGACATAAAACTCTACATTTAATTATCCACTACACGACATAATTCCAACAAAGTAAATGAACAAGGATTTTATGTGATTGTGAGTTTAGAGCCAATAAATAAGCAACAATGTTCCCGGGAACGGACTGTAGAGAACAAAGCTCGCTTTGTGCGCAGGCGCCGCGATGTCGGACGACCTAGACCCGTATGGAACTGGATATATCGGAACAGATAGCGACCATAAAATAACTATTGTAACTAACTCGAGCTGAAGTAGGCATGAATTCGCAAACAGTCGCAATTTGGGTAAGTCCATAATATTCAGTAATACTTATTTGGAAAATGTAGAGACATGATTCGATTGTCTACTTAAAGATTCATTCAACCGATATTACCGCGGTAACTCGGCCGCGTATAAGGAGAAAGGTCATGTTTTACGGAGAACGAAAAGGTCACTTTTACGTGAAGGGGTAGTAACCCGAATCCATGCTTCATGTGGGGGATATACTGAGGTTTTCATTATTTGACCTGTTACAAATAGAAGACACGTGATGACATTGTTTTACCGGAATATAATAATACTAGTACCTACACACTAGACCAGTGATAGCCGATTGGTTAAGCACGCGTCTTGCCGGCACAAGGTCCTGGGTTCAAACCCTGGCTCGCACATTTGAGTATGTTGAAATCTATGTGCGAATCATAATTTCTATATGATTAAGTATCACTCGCTTACGGTGAAGGAAAATATCGTGAGGAAACCTGCATGTCTTAGAAAATCTAACCATTTTTCGAAAGACATATGAAATCCGACAACCCGCGCTAGGCCAGCGTGGTGGATTACTGCCTGAATCCCGCTCGTAGTGAGGGGAGGCCTGTGCCCAAGCGTGAGACGTCAAAAGGGCTAAATTATCACTATATAGTATAAAACAAAGTCGCTTCCCGCTGCTGTCCCTATGTATGCTTAGATATTTAAAACTACGCAACGGATTTTGAAGCGTTTTTTTATAAGGTAGAGTGAATTCAAGAGAAAGGTTTATATGTATAATACATGCATAATATATTAGAGATTAGAGAAACACTGATAATTTTAGAGCCGTGCGAAGCCGAGGCGGGTCGCTAGTCCTACTAATATTATAAATGTGAAAGTTTGTGAGTGTGGATGTATGTATGTATGTATGTATGTATGTTTGTTACTCCTTCACGCTAAAACTACTGAACGCATTTCGATGAAATTTGGAACACAGATAGTTTATAACCGGGATTAACATATAGGATACTTTTTATCCCGATAATCCCGATTTTTTTTAAGTTAAATACTACGCGGACGAAGTCCGTGGGCACAGCTAGTATATTATATAGTACACACTGGCATTCACGGACAAATTCACGCTCATTTACATAAGTACATAGTTTTACCCGTGACATACCTACACATACAAAACTAACACACATAGGTACCTATATTCCTGCGGTTGTAGAGCCAAACTGTAGCCAATTTGCAGCTTATATACGGATTGGCTGGTCTGGGGTAATATCACCCTCACTCAGAAGATGGGTGTAATGTAGCTATCACTTATAGCCGAGTTTCATACGATCAATGAGACAGTCCCAATCTCCCGGATTCCTCTCCTCTGTCCCATTCCCCTAAGGTGAAGGCGCCTGTCTAGCCCGCGAAATTCAAAATTTTCGAGTACTTTTATAGTTTATCCAAAATCTGAAAACATTTAAGACAACATTTTGTGTTTTGCGACAAACACAGGATGCAGTGCGTTAATGTATTAACATTTATTTTACTCTAAATATTATCACGGTGCATATGGTACTAGTTAATCACTAAATATACAAAAATTGCCAGATTATCTGGATAGCTGTCGTTCTTGAAATGTTTTAGAGTAAGTTGGATATATTAATAAATGCACTACACACGGTCTTTGTCGCGAATTACAAAATGTCCCTTTTATTATAGTCAGATTTTGAAATATTTCTAAAAAAACTCAAAAAATTTGAACCTCGCGGGCTAGGTTAGGTTAGCGCGCTTAGGGCGCTTTAGCCTTAAGTCGAAAACGTGCGAGCAATGCGTTTGGTATTGCAAGCATCCATAGGCTACTTTACTTAAGGAGGGTAGTATGTGTGTGTGCCGACGTTAATGAATAAAAAAAGTACATATGATTACTTCAATGCTTTGTTGATAACCTATTGAAACTGCATTACCAAGAAACCGCGATGGAGCAAACCTCTCGTAATTCTCATAAATTATGATGGAAGTAATCAAGTAAAGCAATTAGGTATTAAATCCTTCAAACATCACGCGACTCGCGCTGTTACTAACTGTACAAACAGTCGTCTAACCTCAAACTTGACTAACGCCATGACTCATAGGGACAGCGATACCGCGATATCGTTCAAGATTTACACACTTCCGTCGGTTTCAGGCTACAGGCACGTATGATAGAAAAGTGGACATGTTGAGTAGGTACATTTCGATGTAATTCGATGGTACTATGACTCAATTACTTTGAACGAAACATAATCGTCATAAACAGGTAAAAAGATCCTACTAAAGTAAACAAGTTGGTCTTTCCATCTTGGGTCATCGTATGAAGCACGTAGGCGTTTCTTGTAGATGTATCATAATGTCATCTATCAATACATATAAGGTCATATTTTAATAATGCACGATATTTCGAATATCGTCGTAGTAAATGGTAAATGTGATGTACCTAACGCAACTCACCAGTTTTGACTAATATTCAAAGGCCTGTGTTACTAAGAAAATACTAAGTATAGGTAGTTACGGATAGCCAATCATCACTAGTAATCTACGTATTAGGAAAGTGGGCATTTTGGGAAAATATATTGTCTATTTTGAGAAAATGAAGTGAACATTTTGGGACCGTAGACACTTTGGGGATGTAGTAATTTCGGGAAAGTGGCCGTTTTGGATAAGTGGCCATTTTTGGAAAGTAATAATTTATGTAAAGTGGCCATTTTTAAACTAAACACTGAAAACGAATAAATGTCGTTTAGTGGGGGACTTAGAGATAGTCTATGTCTAGCAGAAGACATCAGCAGGGCCTGCGGGTATATTCACAACAGGACAGTTATGCAAAATGGAACCAAACCACACACACTTCTGCAAACTGAAACCAACCTAGACACACTACAACAAGGGTTGGTTTTGGTCTGCAGCAATGCATGAAGGTTGATACCATTCTGCAAAACAATATCCAACAGTTCCTACTCAGTCAATAATGACACGATTTGAAAAGTTGTCTCAACAGTCCCGAGTAGGGACAATATAACCAAGTTGACATACCAAATTGAGCCATAATTTCATAATCATACGCTGTCGATACCCGGAATCAAATAGATTTGATAGATACAAATGTCTCTTTTCCCACGACAATGGGTGCCAATTTAAAAGCGGGGCGTGTATTCTAGAAATAGACCCGTTTATGGTCCAGATATGTACCATGAACGAACGCGAATATAATGAAACAATTACAGGAAGACGGGATAGGCCAATGGGGATGGACCATTGACCGCCAGGAGCGCATAACTTCGTTAAGGCAATATGTATGTCTGACATCTTTTCAATTTTGCGGGCGCACCTCTCTATACAAACAATTTTGGTATTGGACTGTATAAGTGTGATGAATCTTTGCGCTCTTCTCAAATTAAATTAATTCTCAAAGGTTTGAGCCAAGGCTGGCTCAAACGGGGTAGTAAGTACCTCTTACGAAAGATTGGTATTAAGTCTAAAGCGCCCCATCTAGCCCATCTAGCCCGCGAAGTTCAAATTTTTTGAGGTTTTTTAGAAATAATTCAAAATCTGACAATAATAAAAGGCACATTTTGTAATTCGCGACAAAGACCGTGTGCAGTGCATTTATTAATATATCCAACTTACTCTAAAACATTTCAAGAACGACAGCTATCCAGATAATCTGGCAATTTTTGTATATTTAGTGATTAACTAGTATCATATCAACCGTGATAATATTTAGTAGAGTAAAATAAATGTATTAATAAACGCACTGCATACTGTGTTTGTCGCAAATCACAAAATGTTGTCTTAAATGTTTTCAGATTTTGGATGAACTATAAAAATACTCGAAAATTTTAAATTTCGCGGGCTAGACAGGCGCCTTCACCTTACGCAGCTACTATAGCTGCCTTTCGTGCAGTGAGAGAGAGAGCTGGAAGCCTAACCGCCCTTTCCCATGCACCGTCTCTCCTATTGGTGTTGTTGCAGTATTGCAAGCATCTTTGGGCTACGGTAAATACTTAACAAAGAAAGGGTCGTGCGTTTGTTTGTTTAAAAAAACCATCTACAGGTTGAAACAGAAAGGGTATACTTTTTTTCAAAACTTAACTTTGTAATTCTAAAGCTTATCAGCTTTGGAGGAAACTTGAAAAACAAAAGGTGTTATAGGAATACAGCTGTTGACAGATTTCTAGTACTTCAACTGTTCCACAAAGCCAATAGTTTTAGATTTACAAAATAAAGTTGCAAAACAAATAGTATACCCTTTTTGTTTCACCTAGTATACATTTCTATGAGGTAACACAGATTAAAAATAGCCACCACCACATTCTTGATCGTCTGCGTAGCAAACGATTGACTGTCTTCCGTGACATTATTTTTGTCCCATTCATTAAACAGTTGAGATACATTGAATGTGACCATTTAATAGAAAGAGTACAATGACACATGTATTTTAATCGCAATTACATAACACCATTGCGTTTATGAATGAGCTCGGACCCGATGTTGGTATCACACTCGTGCGTAGTGAAAACGAACTAATGAAATCATCGGTCGCAACCGATGAATCATGCCGAGCTACCTCAAAGGAATCCAGTAATTATGTTGTATATTGTGAACGAGATTATAAAGTCTGAATTTTGAATACTAACACGATGATGTCATCTTATTACATTAAAGACAAAATGATATTTATAAACATAGATATCGGAGGAATTTTATCTAGTTTTTAATTGGGCATCTGTAAGTATGAAAAGTTGGTATAATAATGAAAAAATGAAACTGAAGAAATATTTATTTATCTCTAAGTCTTCATGTTTGCAGGTTAGTTCGTTTACAAGATGTCCGTAGACTTGAGAAACAGAAAAAATAATTATGTAAGGGTGCTTGACTTGTGACCCTTAAACTAGGTATTGCCTATAATATATTCGTATTTGAAACTAATCAGCAGGTACATACATTCTTAACATTTTTGAAGAGTTACAATAGGCTTATAAGATTGCCAAGTTTGGTATGATATATTTACTAGACTACACCTACCTAAACCCATTACTTGTTAAAAAATCAGACAAGTGCGTGTCGCGCTACGCACTATGAGCTCTACAATAAAACTGTGACATACGGACAGATGGACGTGGCGAAACCTTAAGGGTGCCTTAGTATACTACGGAATCCAACATACACTTACGGAACCTTAAATTATAATTTTTGGCACAAATGAACACAACGACTTCAGCTTACTTATTGTTTATTTTTCATATTTGCGTACGTTTGTCCTTAATATGGTATAAAACTTATTGATATAGGTATACGTGGTAACATATCAGCCGTTTTACTTATTAAAGAATATCTATTTATGGCCTTTTCAACAACAATGTAACCATGATTTACATAACATAATCTAACTATCAACTGATTTTATTTTACAGTCGATAGTAAGGTAGACACCTCCGCCCACAGCCGACCACTTATTCTATCCGTTCCTAGAAATAACAGTGATCGTTGAAGTTATCTGTAGGAAAACCAATTATTTTACCGCGAAATATGTGTGGTATGATATTATTATCTATACATGGAAAAGTTAACTAACATACCATTTTTATTCGTTATCACCATGCAGTTTCTTTATCGTAACGTTACAAAATACGGGGTTAAAATCACGTTAAGATAGGATTACGTAACGATTTCATGATAAAATCAATTTTAAAATGCTGCAAAGTTTTAGCATAATTCATGAAAATATTCGATGGAAAATACCAACTCTGGGGGTCCAGCATCATAGTTGAAGCCATAGTATCAGTTTTCGTCACGATGCTCCTTACACCCTGTATAATTATTTACCTGAATTGTGTATCCTGTATAACTCAAGATTTCTTCAAGTTAAAACAATGATTAATTTACCATATGAATAATATAAACACAGCTAATTGGTATCTTTGGTTTGTTAAAATAAACTTTATTCAGTTGTGAGTTGGGCAGATTTTTATAAACATCGCAGTTCATGACCGACGCACTGCTGCGAAAAAAAGCAAATTCGCAGGTTTTTTGCCAGAGATATTACAACTTTATTTATACACTACATAGGCACATTTTACCTGCATATTGTTTAATGATAACACGCGTTTTACTTTCATTCATAATTCTTTAAGTTTCGATAAGAAAGGAAACAGGAAAAGAAGCGCTTACTTTAACGAAGTTAGGTACGTAATCCTGTGTTATAGATAAATCGATTATGCGCAGATAAAGCGTTCAATGCAGTCGATAACAATATAATAATAACATTTAAGATACAACTTCGTGATAATTCACGGTCAAAAATCAAAGGTCGTTATACGGAAACATGAAACAAAATAAACGAATTAGGTAACTTCATGCTTTAATAAATCTGCGAATATTTTTTTATTCATACAACTCATTGTAATAATTCAGCCTCAGACATTTACATAAATGCCATAAATGGATTAATACATAATTATTACAAATGGTTATTTTTTCTGTTGGTTGGTAGAGTGATTTCAAAGGTGGGAAGTTTTTAGAAAGAAACTCCACAGATAAGGTAGCCTTAGGAAATGCTAAAGATGTACCTAGATACATACAACTCATTGTAATAATTGAGCCTCAGTCATTTACATAAATGCCATAAAAGGATTGAAATGAATGAAAAATATGGTGCATCATCAAAATATAACCTTATATTACAAAATGCCTTAAAAACTCTATAGAATATTTTCCTAAATTCGTTTGCTATTTGTGTAGGGTAACCATGAATGTGCGTCCACATTCAAGGTTACCCTACAAAAATAGCATAGATACTTACAGTAGGTAGTCACTATACAGTAGTAGATAAGGCATAATAAAACCATAATATTGTAATTTGTCCGAGCGTGCCAACGTGGGACGGCAGTAAACTTAAACAAATAACTTTATGTCGACTCTATTGGGACGTCCTGTCCGGCGATACCGATACCTCCCACGTAAGTTGTTGTAAGCCACAAAAATGCCGTTTAGCGTTTTTACTGAAAACTATCCTAATTTGCATTGTTTAATACATTCAAAGTGAAAAAATAATGAAAACACGAATTTTTCATGGTTTTTCCAGACGTATTTTGTTGTAACTTTTGAACGAGAACGGGCTAAAACGTTGTATATACCTTTGCAATGGTATACGCGGGGTGCGAGAGAGCGGGAACCGCGCGCTCGCGTGTTGTATTGGTCACATAAAACAGACTACGCTGGACTTTCAACCGACCTGAAATGTTGTATAGATTACATACAACAGTATACGTCGTTTGAGCGTTCTTGAAAAATGTTGTATGTGATACATGTACCATTTTACGTTTACATTTAAATAAAAATATTGTTGTATGTAATAAATACTACATTTTACTTCGGGAGTTGTTATTCAAAAGTTTGTTGTATGATGACATACTATATTTTACGTTGCTTTTAATTTTTTTTTACTTCAATTCAATGTTGTATGTCGTAAGTAATTTCTAAAATTGGGTCTTAAAATGCTTTGCTTAATGTATGATATTTTAAATAAAAAAAATAAAACCGACATAAAATAACTTGGGTGCACTAAAAAGCTAGAAATAACCAGGGACTTTGTAATTTATTTCATTTAGAGTGATGCCACTATCTTTACACAACGTTAATACTACTTCTTACCTACTACCCCTACTTACTTGAATTGTCACCGACCGAATTTAGATTATGGTCTGATAATTGTGCCGGTCAGAACCGCAATCGCATTGTGTTTGCGTTTATGTGTATAGTGCTAATAAACTTAATACACATAACTATACATAACATAATATAACTATAAAACATACCTTTATCGAAAAAGGTCATACACAAGCAGAGGATGACAGCTTTCACGCTTTCATAGAACGTTCATCTAAAAATAAACTTATTAAACACCTTTGGAATGGTTTAGCTTGGTTAGATGAGCTAAACAGGATGGAGTACCATATTATAATGTCATAGATATTAACCATAGTGATTTTTATAACTAGAAATAACTTTGAACGGGCGTAATTGGGCGTAATCTTCTACTCGAGAGAGTATAAGCACCGAGTTCCTTATACCGCGAGAGCGCTCTAAAATCGGTAGATTATTTAGTCCAATATATGTCGTTAACGAAGATCTTCTGACCGAATGGCAATCCAGATGGGTTACAACAAGGGCCGCCACCTCCACCAATTTTATCTATGCGTTCGTAAAAGTCTGGAGAGAGCGTAGTTGGAGGTGGACCACTGTGTGGCTCAATTTCTGACTGGACATGGCAACTTTAGGAGCAAATTATTCTACTACAAATTGGTTCCTTCTCCTTTCTGTCAATGTTCGACGCAGCAAAACAATCATGCACAATCTGCACATCACATGCTGTGGGAGTGCAGTCTCTGGCAGAATGAACGGACTACTATGCTAAATAGCCTACAAGTGACATCTGGAGCAGTTTATTACACAGACCTTGTGGAAACCAGGGACAATTTCCGTGCATTCAAGCGCTCTTGCCATACCTATTATTGGAATCAAGTATAATCAGCTCACGAGTTTAGGTCCAATTAATCATGTTACGATCCGTGGTGCCTTACAACTGGTCTTCAATCAGCTTTAACAGACTTGTATATATGGCAATCTGCCTATATAACACACACACTTCTGCAAACTGAAACCAACCTAGACACACTACAACAAGGGTTGGTTTTGGTCTGCAGCAATGCATGAAGGTTGATACCATTCTGCAAAACAATATCCAACAGTTCCTACTCAGTCAATAATGACACGATTTGAAAAGTTGTCTCAACAGTCCCGAGTAGGGACAATATAACCAAGTTGACATACCAAATTGAGCCATAATTTCATAATCATACGCTGTCGATACCCGGAATCAAATAGATTTGATAGATACAAATGTCTCTTTTCCCACGACAATGGGTGCCAATTTAAAAGCGGGGCGTGTATTCTAGAAATAGACCCGTTTATGGTCCAGATATGTACCATGAACGAACGCGAATATAATGAAACAATTACAGGAAGACGGGATAGGCCAATGGGGATGGACCATTGACCGCCAGGAGCGCATAACTTCGTTAAGGCAATATGTATGTCTGACATCTTTTCAATTTTGCGGGCGCACCTCTCTATACAAACAATTTTGGTATTGGACTGTATAAGTGTGATGAATCTTTGCGCTCTTCTCAAATTAAATTAATTCTCAAAGGTTTGAGCCAAGGCTGGCTCAAACGGGGTAGTAAGTACCTCTTACGAAAGATTGGTATTAAGTCTAAAGCGCCCCATCTAGCCCATCTAGCCCGCGAAGTTCAAATTTTTTGAGGTTTTTTAGAAATAATTCAAAATCTGACAATAATAAAAGGCACATTTTGTAATTCGCGACAAAGACCGTGTGCAGTGCATTTATTAATATATCCAACTTACTCTAAAACATTTCAAGAACGACAGCTATCCAGATAATCTGGCAATTTTTGTATATTTAGTGATTAACTAGTATCATATCAACCGTGATAATATTTAGTAGAGTAAAATAAATGTATTAATAAACGCACTGCATACTGTGTTTGTCGCAAATCACAAAATGTTGTCTTAAATGTTTTCAGATTTTGGATGAACTATAAAAATACTCGAAAATTTTAAATTTCGCGGGCTAGACAGGCGCCTTCACCTTACGCAGCTACTATAGCTGCCTTTCGTGCAGTGAGAGAGAGAGCTGGAAGCCTAACCGCCCTTTCCCATGCACCGTCTCTCCTATTGGTGTTGTTGCAGTATTGCAAGCATCTTTGGGCTACGGTAAATACTTAACAAAGAAAGGGTCGTGCGTTTGTTTGTTTAAAAAAACCATCTACAGGTTGAAACAGAAAGGGTATACTTTTTTTCAAAACTTAACTTTGTAATTCTAAAGCTTATCAGCTTTGGAGGAAACTTGAAAAACAAAAGGTGTTATAGGAATACAGCTGTTGACAGATTTCTAGTACTTCAACTGTTCCACAAAGCCAATAGTTTTAGATTTACAAAATAAAGTTGCAAAACAAATAGTATACCCTTTTTGTTTCACCTAGTATACATTTCTATGAGGTAACACAGATTAAAAATAGCCACCACCACATTCTTGATCGTCTGCGTAGCAAACGATTGACTGTCTTCCGTGACATTATTTTTGTCCCATTCATTAAACAGTTGAGATACATTGAATGTGACCATTTAATAGAAAGAGTACAATGACACATGTATTTTAATCGCAATTACATAACACCATTGCGTTTATGAATGAGCTCGGACCCGATGTTGGTATCACACTCGTGCGTAGTGAAAACGAACTAATGAAATCATCGGTCGCAACCGATGAATCATGCCGAGCTACCTCAAAGGAATCCAGTAATTATGTTGTATATTGTGAACGAGATTATAAAGTCTGAATTTTGAATACTAACACGATGATGTCATCTTATTACATTAAAGACAAAATGATATTTATAAACATAGATATCGGAGGAATTTTATCTAGTTTTTAATTGGGCATCTGTAAGTATGAAAAGTTGGTATAATAATGAAAAAATGAAACTGAAGAAATATTTATTTATCTCTAAGTCTTCATGTTTGCAGGTTAGTTCGTTTACAAGATGTCCGTAGACTTGAGAAACAGAAAAAATAATTATGTAAGGGTGCTTGACTTGTGACCCTTAAACTAGGTATTGCCTATAATATATTCGTATTTGAAACTAATCAGCAGGTACATACATTCTTAACATTTTTGAAGAGTTACAATAGGCTTATAAGATTGCCAAGTTTGGTATGATATATTTACTAGACTACACCTACCTAAACCCATTACTTGTTAAAAAATCAGACAAGTGCGTGTCGCGCTACGCACTATGAGCTCTACAATAAAACTGTGACATACGGACAGATGGACGTGGCGAAACCTTAAGGGTGCCTTAGTATACTACGGAATCCAACATACACTTACGGAACCTTAAATTATAATTTTTGGCACAAATGAACACAACGACTTCAGCTTACTTATTGTTTATTTTTCATATTTGCGTACGTTTGTCCTTAATATGGTATAAAACTTATTGATATAGGTATACGTGGTAACATA
The DNA here is from genome assembly GCA_918843915.1 of Notodonta ziczac. Lineage (NCBI taxonomy): Eukaryota > Metazoa > Arthropoda > Insecta > Lepidoptera > Notodontidae > Notodonta > Notodonta ziczac. The sequence goes on along the minus strand of OU974043.1, from coordinate 8,443,208 downwards.
TCAGCCGTTTTACTTATTAAAGAATATCTATTTATGGCCTTTTCAACAACAATGTAACCATGATTTACATAACATAATCTAACTATCAACTGATTTTATTTTACAGTCGATAGTAAGGTAGACACCTCCGCCCACAGCCGACCACTTATTCTATCCGTTCCTAGAAATAACAGTGATCGTTGAAGTTATCTGTAGGAAAACCAATTATTTTACCGCGAAATATGTGTGGTATGATATTATTATCTATACATGGAAAAGTTAACTAACATACCATTTTTATTCGTTATCACCATGCAGTTTCTTTATCGTAACGTTACAAAATACGGGGTTAAAATCACGTTAAGATAGGATTACGTAACGATTTCATGATAAAATCAATTTTAAAATGCTGCAAAGTTTTAGCATAATTCATGAAAATATTCGATGGAAAATACCAACTCTGGGGGTCCAGCATCATAGTTGAAGCCATAGTATCAGTTTTCGTCACGATGCTCCTTACACCCTGTATAATTATTTACCTGAATTGTGTATCCTGTATAACTCAAGATTTCTTCAAGTTAAAACAATGATTAATTTACCATATGAATAATATAAACACAGCTAATTGGTATCTTTGGTTTGTTAAAATAAACTTTATTCAGTTGTGAGTTGGGCAGATTTTTATAAACATCGCAGTTCATGACCGACGCACTGCTGCGAAAAAAAGCAAATTCGCAGGTTTTTTGCCAGAGATATTACAACTTTATTTATACACTACATAGGCACATTTTACCTGCATATTGTTTAATGATAACACGCGTTTTACTTTCATTCATAATTCTTTAAGTTTCGATAAGAAAGGAAACAGGAAAAGAAGCGCTTACTTTAACGAAGTTAGGTACGTAATCCTGTGTTATAGATAAATCGATTATGCGCAGATAAAGCGTTCAATGCAGTCGATAACAATATAATAATAACATTTAAGATACAACTTCGTGATAATTCACGGTCAAAAATCAAAGGTCGTTATACGGAAACATGAAACAAAATAAACGAATTAGGTAACTTCATGCTTTAATAAATCTGCGAATATTTTTTTATTCATACAACTCATTGTAATAATTCAGCCTCAGACATTTACATAAATGCCATAAATGGATTAATACATAATTATTACAAATGGTTATTTTTTCTGTTGGTTGGTAGAGTGATTTCAAAGGTGGGAAGTTTTTAGAAAGAAACTCCACAGATAAGGTAGCCTTAGGAAATGCTAAAGATGTACCTAGATACATACAACTCATTGTAATAATTGAGCCTCAGTCATTTACATAAATGCCATAAAAGGATTGAAATGAATGAAAAATATGGTGCATCATCAAAATATAACCTTATATTACAAAATGCCTTAAAAACTCTATAGAATATTTTCCTAAATTCGTTTGCTATTTGTGTAGGGTAACCATGAATGTGCGTCCACATTCAAGGTTACCCTACAAAAATAGCATAGATACTTACAGTAGGTAGTCACTATACAGTAGTAGATAAGGCATAATAAAACCATAATATTGTAATTTGTCCGAGCGTGCCAACGTGGGACGGCAGTAAACTTAAACAAATAACTTTATGTCGACTCTATTGGGACGTCCTGTCCGGCGATACGGCCGACGGGTTTATTTGCACGACCCTTGTTGTTTCAAATTGTATAGTTAGGTACACTATTGTTACATTTAACTACTAAAAACTGTCCCGTATCATCCTTTTCTATCATAGGCACATTAAAACTATGACAAGGCCGGTATTTAATATACTATAAAATAAGTTTTTTTATTATTATTTCCTATTATTACAAGCACAGGGTCACAAAACTACAGCTCAGGACATAGTCCAACACTCTGACCTTAAAATAAATAACAATTTGTGAACTCAATTGGAAAACAGCTACAATTTAGGCTCAACTCGAACGCCTACAAATGTTCAAAGGACGAATAATGAGGTGGACAGATTTGGCTACGCCTACTTGCGGTCGCTTCTGCGATGACTACATTTTGTGTCAATATTTCTTAAAGGTTTAAAGATTGCTGCAGTTTGCTGTGAACAACTGAAGATAAATACCTAACTATATACCTACTAGGTGTAACAGAAAGGGTCCTACTATTTTTTGCAACTTTCTTTGCCAACCTAAAACTATCGGCTTCGTGGGACAGTTGAAGTACTAAAGTTTTTGTAGACTTATGAAATCTGGCAACAGCCGTATCCCTATAATACCTTTTGTTTTTCAAGTTTCCTCCAAAGCTGATGTTTTTAAAGTTAAGTTTTGAAAAAAAGTATAAGTAAGTACCTACCCTTTATGTTTCAACCTGTATACAGGTTTAGTTGAAATTCGACGTATCTCTTGCAGAGTGTGTAGAGGATCTAAAATGCAACAAATAGACCCCTCTGTTATTCCGCGGAATTTTGACGATTTCGTGAAATTTCCATAATTGTGATTTTTCTATAAACACCCGAATAATTAAAATTAATGTCTTATTACAATAGAATGACATTTAAGAACTTATGGTGAGACTAATACGTAGCTATTCATTGAATAACTATAGTTTAAGGTCGTACAAGATCGTATCATATAGAACGCGCACGCACACAATATCTGCATGTAATTATTTACAGATAAACCGCGCAGTTTACTATTCAAACCATCATATTCAATCAATGGTCCCCAAACACAGGTGTACCGTGTAACCGGCGGCGTTGTTTGGATCATGTCCTTCTATATTTACTAATAAAGCTAGCCTAGAGTATTGTGTAAGTCGTATTATGATTTTGTCGGCCTTTCGTAGTATAAAAATATTATGACAACCGCTCGTTGAAGTAGGACTGGGATCTGTGAAACCGATGAAGACACGTGTAACTGTACAACTCTACAATTTTAAGTCTCTCTCTCTACATTTCTTTTTTATTATTGCGGAACATTATTTGAAATTCTAGCTTCGGCCTTTGCTGATTTTCTATTATCTTTATTTATCTACTTCGTTTCTACTAGTGTTAGTCACTGAACTCCTCCCAAAACACCAATTTTGATGATTTTTTGTGTATGTTTTAGTGGATCCCTGGATGGATTCACAATTTTTGAAGAATTTAGATTCAAAATTGGACCCTGCTGGTGGCGTTGCAGTCAGGTTCTAGGTAGGGCAGTCAGAAATTGTCTGCCAAGACCCAAAGAATTTGATATTACAAATTCTTTGGCCAAGACCACTAGTAGCTGATAAATATTTTTGGAGGAAAGTGGATTTTCTGCCAACTCCTCCTATTTTTCCTTTCGATGAAATTCGTGCGGATTCCAAGAGTATTTAACTTTCCCCAGGACTCGTCGAGGGTCATAACTTGGCGTCATCATTGGACACCACTGTCGATCCTGGCTTACAATAGTAGATACCTAACAGTGGTGGGAGTGTGTGACGGGACTACTAAGTCCAATAAAAAAAAATCTTAAGTACGGGACTCAATTTCTAAATCTTATTTTGTGTAAGAGCAAAGAAATATGTAATTATACAATATATATAAAACACAAAACATGGCCTGAACTGAGGAGAGATAGCCATTTACTTACGCCGATCGTGCGTTAAATCAGATTTAGCCAGTGCGAGCGAATTATAAAGATTGGTGCAACTAAAACGATCGCACACAGTTTGGCTAATTCATAAAAATTACATAATACTAACAAAGTACTAGCGTCTGATGACGACACACCGCCTTGGGGAGAATTCGCGCGGTTTGATCATTAGATGTTTCCTCAGCCTCGATCCGGTTCCGTTCGACATCCGTGTGAACGCATTCACCTGGCCTGGCGGACTTTGGCTCGTGGGGATTTCTTAATTATCACCACGCACGTTGTTGTTTTACTCTGTAGCTCTACCATGGGTTACGAGAGTCGCTTGTGTACAGTGTAAATATTTGTATGGCATCATGGACCAACAAACCACTGGACACCGCAATACAAATAACTCGCATCAAATTAATGCCCAAAATAGTTGCAGGGAGGCAACGCCATTGTGATTATTCAATCGTAAATCGTATTAAAAGATTAGGAAAGTTTGTTTCGGAAATGATTCCCCTAACATATTCCGTGTAATTAGAAAAACTCAGACGCATGTTAAACTTTTTTGTTAAGGTGAAGGCGCCTGTCTAGCCCGCGAAATTCAAAATTTTCGAGTATTTTTATAGTTTATCCAAAATAGCTGTCGTCCTTGAAATGTTTTAGAGTAAGTTGGATATATTAATAAATGCACTGCACACGGTCTTTGTCCCGAATTATAAAATGTGCCTTTTATTATTGTCAGATTATGAAAAATTTCTTAAAAACCTAAAAAAAATTAAACTCGCGGGCTAGATGGGCGCTTTAGCCTTAATGACACCGCTAGTAACTGAACAGTTGTTTGTTTGTTTGTTGTTGTTTAACTCCTCGAATGGCCAATAGGGGCGCAGTACAATTTACCAAACGAATTGTACGTAGTAGGTATAGTGAGCGTAAACCTCAAATTAGAGCTACTGATGCATACCTATGTATACACATATTATGTGCATCAGTTTTAGGAGTCTTAATTTTTTTATTAGTTTATACTTCAGAGATATTACCACCCAAATATTGGTATCTTAGTGAAGATAATCAAACGATTTAAATGTAGGTTGCATGTTCTTGTATAGACATGGAAATGAAACATCATACAAGAATCAAAAGACCTGGATAATCAAATTGCAAACTGTCGTCAAACATCACTGTGTTACGTGCTAATTTAAATCAAGGTTGATAAATAGGTACACTTTAGACAAATAAGTTAGTACTAGGCACTCGACAAATAGCGTCAGCATCTGATGTTTTTGCAGCAAAAGCTGAATCGTGCAGTAACTCTACACTTTGTACCTACACCTGCGAAGATGTCGACGTGGGGGCGAAGTATTGTTTTCAATATTAATGCTTCGTTCATCTTTAATGCCTTTAGATACACCTACTCTAGATTACTACAAACATACAATCAATTAAATGAATAGAATGAGGTCGCATTTGAGTTGGCTGCGTTTTGGAACGAAACATTCAATTGTGTATGCTCTCGGATTTAATGTCTCAATTATTGCAGCGTCATTATTATTGACAACTAAAATGGCAATTATAACCATTTAACACATGAGATTTTGATAGCAATTCACTTGCAATCGCTCTTTTAGATAAGAAATAGCTTGCGGGCGAAGAATTAATAAGTTAAAAAACACAGTAGCATTTATGTCTAAGACCCGTATTAGATAATAAATCAATCTCAAGTCTAAGAGCGATCTTGAAATGTCATTCTCATGTCATATTATTACAAAGTGACATGTCAAAATTGTACTTAAGACCGGTCTCAAACTTGAGATCGATCGATTTATTAATACGGGCTAATGAGCCCAACATTCGAAGATCGATACTTTTAAATGACCTGTCATCTGTCACATGTTCACCTCGTTCTAAAATGTCAATAGCTGAGTGAAAGTTATGACATTTTCAGTAGAGCAGTTCGCCACATATCCGTTTATTTATTAGCATTAACCTATTCAATCTTCATTGATTATGAGTACCGGGTACCTAAGTATTTCACAGTAGGTTATTAAATAGGTACTTTTGAATTTTAAATGAGCACCAACTGCGAGCTGACATACCTACTCAATATAGGTACTTCACTTTTTATCATTCAAATGTTATCTCATAGGTATAAGCTAATTCTGGCGTCATTATGAGTACCCAAATTATAATATTTTACTTCCATTTTCATTGGATTGAATTTCTAAATATTTCCAAACGAGCCTATAAATATTTGGTATGCTAAAACAAACACTATCCTTATCACTATCCACTGTTTTGTAAGAGAGGGCCGAGTAAGCATTTCCCGTCGGTCACCATACACTATCAGAGTGTTGACAATATAAGCACGCGCTTTCAGAGATAAAGCTCGGACTGACACCAGAGACCGGGGTCGATTTAAAATCACGTGTCTACTGTGAGCAGCGTACTTACAAACTGACACGTGAGCGTGTTGGACTTTAAGTCGCTCAGCTCACCTTAGCTCGCATCTGTATGTATGATAGCGGTGACAGGCATGACACAAAACTAAGCATTTTCACTATCAAAATATTAAGAAAATAATAAAAAACAACATATAAATAAATAAATATCGCCAGACTGACACACCAACTGTATGGTCCCAAACTAAGCAACGCTGGTACTATGGGTTCCGTACAATGGACTGGGGGCGATCCCAGTGACACCCAGACCTGGGCAAATTACGAAAATGCCATTTCCGAAATTTGCCCCGGCGGGAATCGATCCTGCAACCACCATGTGCAGTGAGCCGAGCGGCCTACGCTCGAACCACTGCGCCAAGCAATCGTCAAATATATGTTCTATTTCTACTCGTGGTTCGACTTGTAGCTTATCTGGTAGGACGTAAATTGAATCGTACTAAGAAACTATTTCGTTCATGTCAAGGTGAGCTCAGTCTGTACTGGTCATATAGATGGACGTAAAAAGATGAATATCCATCACTAGGGTCCAGGTACGTCCTACTAACATTATAAATGCGAAAGTTTGTGAGTGTGGATGTGTGTTTGTTACTCTTTCACGCAAAAACTACTGAACGGATTCGGATGAAATTTGGAAAACAGATAGTTTATATCCTCGATTAACACATAGAATACTTTACTTAAGTCTACGCGAACGAAGTCGCGGGAAAAAACTATAGCTAATAAATCAGAGCCGCCCGCTTTAAAATATTTATTGCTCACTTTAAGCGACTCAGGCCAAGCAAATTTAAAATGCGGACGCTCCTGTATACACAGCTTAATGCATTCACGTTGCCAACACGAATGGTCCCTAATACATTGCACAGCCGGCGACTCGCCACTAATGACAGGGCGAAAATTAGGCAGCTTTCTGGACTTTTTTTTTAATACAAGCAATATATTGCCTAAAACCATAGGTTTTTGGCATCAAGAACATTTACATTAACTACAAAACAATACAAATTGGTTTGTAGAGAAGATAATGCTATTTTGAGATGATTTCTTATCTGAAATTTAAATTGGTTTCTAATGTGTGATTTCATCGCATCTTGGTTTCTGAACTTTCTGAGTAAGTAAGTAGGTACCTAGTCTATCTCTATAATAATCTAACTTCATACAATAAAGTTACACCTTCAGCTACTAGGACTATAAAATATTAGCAGCCTCCGTATCTCCTGGATCTTGTTGCACTCAATTATTTGAATAGTCTGTTTACGATGCCTCGACGCCACTGATGTCATCTGACGCGATTATTAGTTTACCTCAAGATGATAATTCTCCATCGTTTCCCACGTTACTAGCTTTTATCCTCACTACAGTATCTTGTTTCAATTATGTCAGCGTGAATTTATTGCCTACATTTTTGCGTGAGATTGTGTGTCGCTCAGAGTACGCAGTTCTTGGAATTGTCATATTAATTTACATAAAACAATAGAACCTTGTATCTAATAGCGGGCGCTTATTTAATTATGTAGCTGTAACATTCAAAATGGTTTTTTTTTAATTTTATGGACTTAACATGCACATCTTTAAAGTTCAAGCTATGATTGTTTATGTTTAAAGATCTAAGTGTTTTTCAAAGCTTATTAACAGTATTGTCTCTTAGTGGCCTGAAGGCGTTTACCACTAAGCCTATTAAAGTAATCATAATATAACACACAATTAAAATGCCTTAAGTAGTATCTAGTTTTCGTTATTCCGGCGCGCGCGCACTGTCTCCTAGCACTAGCATCCCATCAGCAACGTGACTCCGAATGTAAACAACGTAGTCAGCCGAACGGAATCGCACGTGTACTATAGTTGTACATAATAATCATAGCGTTTTTTGTATATACAACAAATCTTTTCTTGTTTTCTCTACCGACCGCTCATACTCAAGTCTCTACCAGAAGACATGGAACAATGAAATTGGGGCATTATCGTGCATGAAAAATATTTCAGGAATATTACTTCCTTTTTATAAGAATGTCTATTTTTAAGTTAGGACTCATTTCTTGTATTATTTACTTACATTACGATACAGAGTCAAGTGTAGGAAACGTTTGACATTAATTACTTATGTAAAGTTATCATAAAAGCGATTGGTTCATTCATAGCACGCGATCAAAGTATCTACCTAAATATCTTGCGATACTTAATGAGTAGGTACTAACGCATTAAGTATCACACTTGGTGAAATACTTACATATTATTTTAGTGTGCTATGATTCTGCAACCAGTTGTATGTTTGCGTATTGTTAAATTGCTGATGTTGCTACAAAATCTTTAAGGTGCCTATCGTATCTTATGGGTCAATTGATGGAATTGCCAATATCAGTTGCAGGCTTACCGATATTTATTAATACAGCTGCCCTTTTCAAGCTAGTCAATGAACTATGTATAGGCACTTTTGATTTGTATTCTGATTATGATGCACAATTCGATAGGTGTCAAAAAGCATTCATAAAGGGTAATAGATATCGTGTCGCCGGTGCATTGAACTCGGAGGCGTACCTGTCTTGACTAACGTATATAAACTGAACACATGCGTGATTATAATCTAAACAAATTTGGAAGTAGATAATGAATCAAAAGCAACATTCGTCTCAGCAGTTCCGAGGTAGAGTTCATCGTTCGGAATCATAAACACGAGGATATATATGTTTTTATTTATTATATCCTGCCTTATATGTATGAACTAAGAATGTATTACTTAAAATGTTCAATTTATTATTACATAGGTACGAAGTTCGTGCGTCAATTTATTTTATATATTGAAGACAGCCGTGGACTCAAAAGATTCAGCACTTTGACTTGCGGCAAGATTTTCTCAAACACGTTTCATGTCATGTACTAGAATCCGTTGCATAACACATAGGTACAAAGATGCAAAACGGCAAAAATAAGTCGGTCGTGTAATGATTCGCGCTGATTTGGATGAAATACATTGTGAGGATCGTCTTGTCACCTGGCGACATAGTCGAGCGCGTCGTTAGTTGCTGCACAGCTACGCGAATGTGTTGTGTCAGTTTCTACGTTGTTTGGGATATTTTATTTATAAATGACGCGTTAGTGTCGTGTACCATGAAGTTTAAGAAGACGGTGACATGTTGCATGAGAGGAAACTCGTTTTGGATCAAATATAGCACGAAAGTATTGCCACAGGTATTCAACCGTTTGTTCACAGTATTCATATTAGGTATAGTACACCCGTTACAAAAAGATTGTGATCGTTTGTCTTACTAGGTAAACATACATACTCATTCAGTTATCCAATCATTATGAAGTATTAAACTATTGTATGTATGTCATACTTGTACCTTCATTTCGGAATTTCTGTAATATAACAATTCGATATGACTTATCTGAAATAGAATCTTTATCACCGTCGCAATATTTTGTAGTGATTGTTTATAATTTTAACATACATTTCCGAATTTTGTATGACAATACGAACAGATGTGCAACGTCCGTGTAAGAGAAACATCAGCTAATTACACAAAATCGTGTCTATTTAAAGTACGATTTGCGTCATTCATTGTTATCGATATTATGAATGGACCGACCGACCGAGTGTTCAAGCGAAACGATAAAACGTTCTTATCGCCGAATATCTATGTATGTACTAAAAATTCAAATAGTACAGGTTAGACCACTCGTACTTCGAGCTAACAAAAACTTCGTACGACTATGTGTAGTTATATCATACTAGCATTTACCCACGGGCACTCCCGCGTGTATTTTAAAGTATAATTAAATTGTGACTGATTAGGTAAGTATGCTCTCAAGAATTGACCACTCGAAGCTACAGGATCTTCGACCTTAAATATTCCGCACGCATGACTAACCTTCCGACTGCCTATACCTATGCCTTTCACATCACAGTACCGTCCGAACGGGTTTCTCCAAAATGCACTTGAGCTATAAAGCCTTGATTAGTCACATAGGGCTTGTCTTCATATGCCCTAGGAGATGTGGCAATAGGGCAAGCCGCTAACCATTTGACGTCATTTAAGCCCTCAAACTCATTTGCGTCATAGATTTAGCTGCCGCCCAATCTGACATCATTTTAAGCGCTAAGGTTATATTAATGTGTAGAAAGTTTTAATGATGCTTCCAAAACACAATGTGACAGAATATTTTTGATATTCTGAAAGCTGCTAAACCGAAATTATGTGTGGATTCAGGTACTTAAAAGCACTAATTTGCCTTTTTAACGTGAAGTTTCTTAGCTATGTAGACTGGACCATTTTGTATCGCACATTTTAAACAAAGGGTCATCAAATTGACTAACGAAATCTTGGTAATGAATTTGTTGTACAGAACAGCAATAATTCAGCGTGTCCTAAAAAAAGTAACATGATTATAACTGCAAAATTAATCTAAATGTATCATGTCCCCTTGCGCGGACGGCGCCAGACGAGAGACGTCGGGTGGTGTCTCGACGGCGCCCCTAATGTGTCACGGCTTTCTATTTCCAACAGGCGCCAATGAGTACCACCTATGATGTCCATGTCCACCTCACTCCTGCCGCAGTCAGTCTTATTTCCCTAAACAAGTCAGTCATTGCCTTTATCATGAATTGTGAAATTCAAGGAACGTATACGATATTTTCAAAGAATGATACATATGCGGTAAAGTTGTATCGGCCCTTTGTTCCGCTCTCCGTTATCAATTATGACTCTATTAGTACGTTCTACAAAACTCACCTATTTCGGTATCTATAACCGGAAGCAATTTCAGCGTGTTATTTTGTACGACAGCTAAGTACATAACAAATTCATGTAGGTATTTATTTAATTTAGGATAAAGATACAATTTTTGTGGTTAAAATTAATTAAGTTTAAGAAATAATTCGAGTAGTTATAGTTATTCAAAACCGGCATTCTCTTTGAATTTTCAACCAAATGTTAGACCTAAAACCTTTACCCTTCCACCACTCTCACAGAACTCTAGCTTGATAGAGCTGGAACAACAAAGATTCACACGCGTAATTACCTAAGTAAATATGTAATACCATCAAATTCAAAATTCTTAAGCTCTGCAGATTTCGTGACGAAAGACACATTAATTACCAATATGATTTTCGTACGCTGACTATGTATCATAAAATGAATTTATGTTTATATAAATAAATATTATTATACATGCAGCTCTACTGCGGGCTCTACATCTAAAACCACTAATACTTCTATAGTGGTAGGTATATTACCATACGTTCGTTATAATCTGTAAGTAACGTGTGCCTTACACATATGCCCTATACACATAAACTGGCGTATAGTTATGTAATGTTTGTATGTGTGCAACGTGTACTGCTATCACTTTCAGTGCTTTAACCCAGTGTAAAGGTGCGAGCGGGACAGTCCTATCCGCGGGGGGAGCACCTACGTCTGAATTGATAAAAGCAACTGTTGAACGCGACGAAAATTCAGTTTGAAAAGAAACAGCGCGCGGCGTCGTGTTGCACGCCATTCGTAAATACCCGCGGCGAGGTTAAGATGTGACGGCGATATTGTATGAGTGCTTCCAATCATATTTTGATGTTACTTTATACTGTGTACGATACAATTTGAAACGCGTAGCGAGCCGAGAGACAGAGCGTCGCGCCGACCACGGTGACGTGGACGCGTCGCGGCCAAGGATTAAAAGTTTATTGCGACGAAAATCAACTCGAACGTCTCGAACAAAAACTTTCGTAGCGATCTCGATGCGTACGGTAGAATTGTAATCGTAAAGTGTTACTATCAATTCACTCTCACTGTGGGGAACGTGATCGTAGAAAATTCTAGAAAACGCAAGGAAATAACATACGTCTATTTCACGTATCACTCGTTCTGGCTTGTGTTTGCTCGTACTGGGTTAAGTGATCTTTACCGAATTATGGTTGTGACGAAAGTCGATAACATGGCCTCATACTCGACGTATACGGGAAAACCGAAAATATTCTTCCCAAAGAAGGTAAGACAATACAAAACACTAATGACACTATGCAAATAAAATACCTACGACTCGACAACTGATAACAAAAAATAAATATTCAATGAAAACAAACGCTTCATTGACTTGTAAAGTTACTAACATGAAATGATTAACAATTAACATAATCCTTTCAATGAAATAAATAAAGGCATTCAAGGAAAGTTTCTATGGCACAACTACCATGAAGTTGTTAGATAAATTATATTATGTACCTACGTAACCAAACAAGTTGATTATATAAAATAATTACCAGAAAACATGTTATACAGAATAACATGTGGTTTAAAATAACAAGTTACTCTAGAAATAAATATTGAACTGTTACATGAACCTGATTATGTACACACGCACAAGGAAAATAACATTCAAGAAATTGTTTACAGCATTGACTCTGCTAACTTTAATGAGCACAGTAATGTGGAAATATATAATAGTAATAAAACCATTAATTATATTAATTTAACCAAAAATAATGGGTTAACTAATACAAAAACTATTATTGTATCCCATTGTTAATAAATAAAAATAAATAAGAGAAAATAAAATAACATAATTTGAATGAAACCCTGCGATTCGTAAATTTGATCGTCAATCAAAATGATGATAAGTTTTTAAAAGCTCTAGAAAAATATCAGTGTTAATGAACTTTGTAATCACCTTGGGAATACAAAGATATTGACTGTCTGCACAGGTCTGTTCTTTATCATCATGTGAATGATAATGTTTCACGTAACCTATGATTCAGTTTCTTGCAAAGTGTAAGCCGTCCCACTTCGACGACCTACTTCGGAAATATTCACATTCTAGCCTTGACGGGATTCTCAGAAACGGCTGCAGGCCATTGTTGGTTTAGTTGATAGTTTAGCAGAAGCACCACTACTCATCGCTCGAACTTGAACACTTGCTAATTTACCAAAATTAGACTCCCAACAAAAAATATTCAAGTATGTTAATACCTTTTTTATGTTTCCTGCTTAATTACACCCTCTCAATTTTCCCTGCGGTCTTGTTAACACAGCATCCGTGTTCGCACGACATACTGGTTACTACACAAGGTCCCCTGTGCAATATCTGTGACCTACAAATGCACCGGCTCGACAGATTGGACTCAAAGTCGACGCTCTTAAAAGCGAAATTCTTCCACCGCGCATGCAGGTCAGAGGGTAAAACCGTTCCCACATCTGGACAAACTCTTGGAACAAATGAATGTAAGCCTTGTGTTGTAATGACAAGAAATTAAATCGTTGTAAACGTGGTTGCCTTTGATATGGCCGCGCTCTCTGATAAGAGCCAACTGAGCGCTCACGTCGGAACTCTGTATTGCTTTATGGTTGCACATTAAAACTGCAGTCTCGCCGAGTATGGCACAAATTATAATTGATTACCTTTTATATAGGTCATGGCTCTCATTGCTAACTGGAGATAGGAATCAAAGGACATCAACAAGCATGATATGAATGTTACCCATCCACATGATGTGGTCTTAATATGTGACCATGAAAAACCTTTATAGCTGTCATAAATAAAAGCTGTCATGTGGATCCACCGAAGACAATTAACTCCTAAACAGTAAGATGAGATGAGTTTAATTGCATCTATTATTAAAAAATAACCTTCATTTTTATGGCCACAGAAACAATTTCAATAAATGACAGTCGAATTTGGTCAAGATTGATCGTTTCCTAAAATGATCTGGGTCTCCAAAAAAAAGATTGACTAAATTCGTAACTAGACGGTAAAGGTAGGTATAATTTATTTCAAAGGATCTTATGAATTTGTAGAAAACAAATAAGAACTTTCGCAAAGAATCGATGACAACTCATCAGCAAGTTTGCTTTGACTCATCGTGCAACAAAAATGGCCGTGTTTCACACGAATAACCTTTTTATTTCACCATCACCGGGTGCATCACTCAATAAACTAACCCGACGCATTCCCGACCTACCATCATGGGCGTGGACACAATGAAGGGAATGCTGTCCGGGACTTGTAAAGACAGGAATGTGGTCAGGAACGTACCGTCGTCTTCCTGCCGTTACCTCATTAAAGTTTTCCTTTTATTGTAAATTGCAAAATGAATGATAACAATAACGCGTCTTCCGGATAAATGTTTCCTATTCACATTGATCTATCATTGGTGTTGTGTGTGGGCAGGATAATCGTTTTACAAACGATAATAATACAGATTGTCCGTCTATGTCTATTTACAACTAGCAATGTCTTAGTTATTTCCTGCACAAGAAATTTAATCAGTGTCATTTCAGTGCGTATAACCTTTTTTCCGGCAGCCGACGGTTTCTGCCTTTGTATGATCATAAAATGCATCGATACTTTGTATTGTCAGCGTAGGAATACCGAGGAAGAACGATTTCGATTTGATCAAAACTGATTGCATTCATCAAGTGAACTTTCCTCGGAGGAAGCGACAGTGGGCGCCAAAAATAGCATTTCCGCCGAACGCCGACCGCTCTAAGTAGGAAGCCGACTAACACTCGGCGGTCCACTTTTCCGGCCGCCTACAGCTGTCTCGATGCTTATTGAGTTTACAACGCACTTATGAGCTGCACCGTGCCTACGCATTGTCTCTTAAGCTGAATTAAATTGCTCATACTTTGAAATCATTGCGATTAAGGGATCCATTGAGACACTAAACCCGAGCTTGATGACCGGCCTTATTATCTAATTTAACGTTTTTTTTTAATAAATAACATATATCGCCATACTGTCACACCAACTGTACGGTCCAAAGGAAGCAACACTTGTACTTTGGGTACCGTACAATGGACTGGGGGCGATCCCAGTAACACCCAGACCTGGGCAAATCATGAGAAGGTAATTTCCGAAATTGGCCTGACGGGAATCGAACCCGCAACCAACATGTGCAGTTAGCCGATCGGCCTACACCCGAACCACTGCGCCAAGCGGTCGATTTTCAAGATTCATTAATGCCTTAATTTTCCCGATACGTCGTAGAATGCCAAAGTTTTAACCATTAAGTATTGTATCCTATATTAGCTATTTAACATTACCTATACATGCGATAAAACTGGTTCCCAAAATATTCGGCGCCTTTAACAACCTAAAATGGATTTTAGCACGTGTTGTGGCATCCAAAGCGTTACTATAATGTTCCTAAGAGTACATACGTAGGTAGAATGCTTATCGCACGATTTAATCGCAAACTGCATACATTTACGTCGGCACAAGATATGTATAAACCCAAATATGGCACTCGACGATGCCAATGCATAATTTTCCTTAAAACTTATGTGTTCTTATTTTTGCCTGCTTTGTTTGGTTGGTGCATATTTTGTGTATATAAGTAAATAATAAATGTTATTGTATACGACATCTTAGGAAGCAGTGAATAATTCCTAGTAGGTAATATTATTAGGTAAGTAGATGTAACCACCACACCTGATCTTAGAAGATTACGAGGCTTTAAAATCCAAATAGATTAATTAACTTATTATATTTTATACGACTACTCATGTCGTGGTGTTACGGGAATATACTTAGAACATATAAGTAATCAAAATAAAAATACTTGCAACATTTTACCTAATAAACACAAACTGAGAAGCAAATACCTAATAATGTATAAGTAACTATTTATATTGTACATAATTATTATAGATAGTGGGTTACAGTTTTTGTGAAAGATAAAACCGGTGTGTGCGGGCTGTTTGCCTGTAAATTGGTGCAAATGCGTTTAATCAACGGCAAAGGTGACACTAACAATTAGTGCGAGTTATTAGCTGACAAAAAAAAACAACTTAGATAAGTTTTACAATAAACAATATAATCGTGCGATCCTACTTATAATTTGTAGTCTTAAATCTATTATTTTGAGTCTATAATACTTAGCTTGGTTGGCTCTAACTTAGTTTTCTTTAGTGTTGCAACATTATATTGTACTTCTAACATTGCTATGTCGTCAATTTTTGTGCCAATTTTTATCTTCTTAACAATTGAAAGTAGGTACTCTTGTTTTTGAACATCCTCAACAAAAGGTTATTGACTTTGTTGATTGATGTCTATCGTGCCTCGTCTTACAAGATTGCCAGTTCCTCAACGAAAAAGTCCGCAAAAATTTGGCTCAAATTCTTATCACAATATTTTTTGGGTTAGCACTTATTTGTCGGACCTTTATAACCTTTTACTTATGTAGTATCGTATATCGATAATATACCTGATACCTATATCAATGGACTACTCACACTTATAACGGTATTTCGTGCATATGAGTGCATTACGGTTACGTATGACACTTTGACTACATAAACATCGGTAGGTAAACGAACTATGACTCACTGATTCAGAATCATTGGATGAGTCACTTACAACAGATGAGTTAATCCACTTATCCCTGATCTCTATCAGTAACAGATCCATTACATAACAGAATTAACTATTATTAAGCTGGCAAATTCACATCATATTTCACTTTCAACCAGAACAATGAGGTCTGCAACTATTTGGGTGTAGGAGTAGTATTGTATTCTCTTTAGAGTGTTCCAAATACGGAACAATAGAAGTTAGAGATGAAGCGTTGCTTAGGCATCTTATCGATAGGAAGCTTGTCTCCAAATTGAATAAGTAGGTACTATGTTATCTCTATGTTATTATCAAACTCGTTTTTCAGAAGTGTTTTCTGACATAAATCAAATTTAAAAAAGTTTTATTGTAGGTACACCACCATTTAGCCATGTTTTCAATAACAGGAGCAGAATAACAGGAGTTTTTACATGAAATTTATATTTCCAGGTACGTTCCGAGGAGTCCCTTCTTGCACCGGGAAAGCCAACAAAAACTGCACGATGGGTATGTTTTGGCATTGCATATTATGGTGGTGGGAACTATTGAATAGGTATTTTTTTAATAAAACTTATGGGTAAGGACCCTTACTAGTATAGTATCTTGTGTGTCCTAATCGCAGAATCTGGCACCCCTCACTAGACACGCTAATAAACAGTAATTTTACTACAGCTAGGTACCTACTTCTTGTTCAGCATGTAATTTTACTACAACTAGGTACTTCTTGTTCAGCATGTTTTGGCATTGTTCGATCTGACTGCATACAGAACAATTATATTATACGCCCGCATCATTGCTAAGCCTTATCGCATGCTAATTTGGCTTTTAAGGCTAAAGCGCCCATCTAGCCCGCGAAGTTCAAATTTCTTGAGGTTTTTAAGATTTTTTTCAAAATCTAACAATAATAAAAGGCACATTTTGTAATTCGCGACAAAGACCGAGTGCAGTGCATTTATTAATAGATCCAACTTACTCTAAAACATTTCAAGAACGACAGCTATCCAGATAATCTGGCAATTTTTGTATATTTAGTGATTAACTAGTATCATATCCACCGTGATAATATTTAGCGTAAAATAAATGTATTAATAAACGCACTGCATACTGTGTTTGTCGCAAATCACAAAATGTTGTATTAAATGTTTTCAGATTTTGAATAAACTATAAAAATAAACCTCGTAATTTTGAATTTCGCGGGCTAGACAGGCGCCTTCACCATTGTGTCGGACCAAATTTATTCTTATGGCGACGCCTAAGCACAAAAAACAGATTAAGGTAAGCCTAAAAGTGGGCAACCTTGAATAGTACAGGAGGTTAATCCTATACCACATAGGTATAAATGGATGATTTAGTATGATCGTTAGAACAACGGCTCGCGTCCTCTGCAAGTCTCTTTAAACTAATACAACTAAACAAGTTTTTGTTTGGCTGACTAACGTGCGCGAGGCATGCCGTACCATCAGTCCGCTGTGTATTGTTCTCTGCGTCACTGAACAAACACATGTAGTGTGGCCGCGACCACAAAAGAACGTGTATTTTGCACATAACCTACATGGATATATCCAGAAATTTTCGCTCATACCGCGGCAATTCATTACTTATTTATCTCTCTCATTGTTGGTCAGGAGGTATTTACTTTGAATAAGTTTATTTAAGCCTATGGTAAATTTTTTAAGGGGTCCTATCTACCACACGAATTCATCAACCTCAGATTGACCATTGATCTTTAAACGCTGATCTATGTAGAAACTGATGATCGACGACGACTCGTCTCATTCTTCTATCGATCGATGGATCGATCTACGGTCGATGATTTCATGTAGTAACACCCTATATAAATGTATTTTTACTTTCCCAAATAAATAATGTTTTATCTAGTTGCAAAAATCCTTTAAATGTATTCATTTGATTCAAAAATACTTTTAGCTTTGTTAAAGGACAATTGCGTTAAAATGTATATCTGTCCAATCTTGGTCAAAGACCTCCAAAAAGGAAACCAACAAAGAATCCCGCATCACATAACTCAAACACAGTTACGCTTCCATAAATACGTTCATTTGTCTGGTGCGAACAAAATCTGCAGTCGGAAACAAGTTTGTTACATTAAGATTAGAATAAAGCAATTTAGGTGAACAAGCGGAAGACAAAAGCCTCTTAAGCCTACGGACAATTACACACGCGATATGATTAACATCCGTTTGCTAAGAACGATGCTTCGCTTCCTTACGCTAATCATTATACTTATCTAGGTTTAGACAAACATTATACAGTCGTACGTAGCCTTAGTTACGAAACTTGTCAACAGTCGCCATGTGGGAATGTTCATATACAAGGTGAAACATAAAGGGTATACAATTTTTTTTGGAACTTAACTTTGTAAATCTTAAACTATCAGCTTTGGAGGAAACTTGAAATACAAAAGGTGTTACAGGGATACAGCTGTTGACAGATTTCCAAGTCTACAAAACCTTTAGCACTTCAGTCTTCAACTCTCCCGATAGTTTTAGATTTACAAAGTTAAGTTGCAAAAAAATTTGTATACCCTTTATGTTTCACCTAGTATTTTTACGGAACTAAGTTCCGAATTAATAACTTGATCTCAAGTCTGAGAGCGGTCTTGAGTAAGCTTTTGACGTATCATTTTGTACTGGTATGACATAAGAATGACATTTCCAAGATCGCTCTCAGACTTGAGATCGACTTATTAATAATACAGGCCTGACTTTTGATTGAATGCTTTCCGACGCAATCGAGACCATAGATAAAGTGTGAAGATACTTGCGCATGTTGCTTATTAAGGTGAAGGCACCTGTCTAGCCCGCGAAATTCTAAATTTTGGAGTATTTTTATAGTTTATCCAAGATCTGAAAACATGTCTTAAACAGAATTTTGTGATTTGCGACAACAACAGTATGCAGTGCGTTTATTAATACATATATTATCACGGTGACTATGATACTAGTTAATCACTAAATATACAAAAATTGCCAGATTATCTGGATAGCTGTCGTTCTTGAAATGTTTAAGAGTAAGTTGGATATATTAATAAATGCACTGCACACCGTCTTTGTCGCGAATTACAAAACGTGCCTTTTATTATTGTCAGACTGAAAAAATTCTAAAAAACCGCAAAAAACTTGAATTTCGCGGGCTAGATGGGCGCTTTAGCCTTAAAATGATACTTTTAACTGTCAAGTCTTATAGAGACTATAATGTCGTTTAATTAAATACGCATGTAACACATGAAACGTTGAATGAAAAATTGGTAATTATTACTTTGGATATTTTGGTAGTCTTCTAACCGGGAAACCATTGACCTACTTAATTTAAAAAAAGCAATCTGTTAGCTGTTCACTGGACCTGGGCCATAACCACGCTAGCTACTCAAATCGTAATAGAAAAGCAAACGCTCGCAATTACGTTTCAAACGGTCCGCTTTTGACGTTTTGCTGACACGAGCTTCACGATTTCTACTGACATTTATATGGTAACGTGTCAGCAAAACGTCAAAAGCGGCGCGTTTGAAATGTAATCGCGAACGTTTGCTTTTCTATTACGATTTGAGTAGCTAGCGTGGTTAGGGCCCTGGACAGAATTTTAGCACGAAGATAACTAATGATGACCAATGGTTTTCCGATGGACGAAATGCATTAAATAAGCAGACTTGGGGTAGATAAAAAATAGTGATCAGTGCGGTGATGCCAATGAGCATTATTATCAATGATTACATGACTGACTTCATCTAAAGTTTTTTTGTGAAATACTTATTCGAAATATTTATCCATTATCATCATCGACCAACCAAACTACATATGAGTCACGTACGCTTTAAATGCAGATAGGTATTTTATCACCAAAGGAATGTACTACACAATCGCTGGAATGCTAAATTACGTAGGTACATAAACAAACATACAATTCCGGGTAACTATTGCCGCTATGATAAGTTATCGCGACAAACTAAGTGCATTACTTAATTACATCAAATATATGATAAAATATATATGATAAATAGTGTAAATAACCCACCTATAAAATGTTTCAAAATCGGATGTAACAAAAGATAGAAATTGATGGATCTAACTGTGTGCATCCGATTTTAATTTCGATCGCAAAAAGCTTTCGAACCGTGCTAATATTCGTGAAAGTCCCACAAAGGCGAACAGGATGTTGTGTCTGAGTCATGGCTGGTTGTAATCGGCGCACGCGCAGGTAACATCTACTGTACTTATGCTCTGTAATAGCACAGTGTGTATGCTGTGTGATAACGGCCACGTGAACGTTCGATGAGTCAGCAAATGAGCGCGAGCTTCATTATGTTAATCGGTTAATTAATGCGGAAGAAATATATACAAATACTTACAAGTCCCGACATGTTCAATGCCGAAATTTTGACCAAAATTTGGGAGTGCTGCATCTACACTGATTACACTTTCTTCATATTTATAATATACTGTAGCAGCTTTAATAAATGGGAATATAAATAGGCGTTTTACTGAAGGTTAAGGTCCAAAGCGAATTGAACCCAAAATTTATAACCAATAACGACATCAATAATATTACCGAACATTGTTTACATATCGTATTGAATGAATGAAGTAGCCAGTTAAAATACAACAATGAGAAATTCGTCATAATCTTATTTATAAGAAATCGTAACACTTGTTATCAATTCGGTGACACAATCTTTCACGTTACACAAGCCAAGTTTTCATAGGTACCTAAACTCACGACCGCTGAACTGAATTCATTTATGAATGAAACTAGTCACCGTCTTTAGTCATGTATCTTTGAAACAGTTACGTTATACGCAGAACTGCACAATACTTGATATGACTCAATGCAAGCGATCGACGCGTAGGCGTTCATCTTCTTGTATTTATTATTGTTACTTTAATATTCATTAATCTTCACTTTAAATTGAGTCAACTGTTGACTTGGACAAAATGTATCCTAATTAGGTATCTACATAACAGGTTCAGAATCAGTTCAAAATCAAATGGTAAAGTAAATCGAATATCGAATTATGTAATGTGTTGTATTTTAATTACCTACGCAATTTTATTATTCAACAAAAATGACACTAAAACAAAATAAAATGATTTCCTGACAGACTTGGCAGGCAAGCAAAATCGGTCAAATGGTTGGTAGCTACTCAACTTTCATACTGCTATTTTACTGCAAGACAGTCGACGCACTAAAGATACTTTTTTAGTACGGCCGGCTCGCTGTGGTGAAATTATATCGATCTACATTTAGCATGTGTAGCGAAACTGCACTTTTTATGGATACTTGCGGCCATTTGCGAGGAAACCATAAATTGTACTAATTGTAACCTAGAAATAACGTAGAAAAAAAGGTGTTATAAATGAAATATTCAAGTCAATATTAACGATATACGCGATATTCAAGGCGCAACTTGATAACGCCTGTGAAGATGAATAAGGCACGGTTACTCATGAATTCAGTAAACATTTAATTTGCCACAGTGGCTTGGAAGTTGAACGAATCCAATACATTCGTTATAGGTACCTACGTTCAGTCGCGACGATTTGCTCGGCTTATGATTCATGCCCGATGTTTACTGCTTTCGAGAAATTATTGACGGAATGGTAAATACTTTTACACAATAGCTTTTTGTGTGATGATCCTTTCAAAAAAGATTTGGGTTGAATTTTGAAAGAAGATACAGACAAAACACATCATTTAGTAAAGGAACATTCAAAGGAATTTTAAATCCTTACAATTTTATGCTTTGTTTTTCAAGCTTATCTTGTTGCTACCATAATAGGTAGGTATTTATAACTCTACAAAAAGGGTTGGTGAAGACTGGGAAATAAAGAGTTAACAATTCATGAGTAAATTGTTGACAATTTATTGACTGAAATTATCGACTAATGATTTCTATTTAACTCCATTTAAGGTTATGGCGAGTTCCATTAATGGAATCATTTACATGGATAGTGCTATAATAAATTACTGTCTGTCATCATCAAAACGACGAAATCGGCATTTGAAAGGAAATCAGATATATTATACGTTTTAATTATCTGTGCCGATGATTCGCTGTGCGAGTATCTCGCTGACATTGAAAGGTTGTTGACTTGTTACGACGACAGAAGTAGCTGGGTCTCCCTTCCCTTGCCGAGCTTTTTTATAACGTAGGTAATCTATTATACATAAGTTTTACTGAATGGTTTTGGCAACGTCTTACTACAGAATCGTGTCAAATTATATTATAGCATCCAGCTTTCTTAAAATTTAATCAATTTAATTATTTAAATAATTAATCTGACACTTGAGTGTTCAACCCCCTAAACATGTTCTTTATGCTGATCAACTTTTTAACTGTATATTGTAGGTATACCTATTTATAAATGAAAACAATACTTATTAATCAAACTCGCATCATGTAGGTACATATCAATAATGTATCTGATCGGCTATGATGAGAGTAATAGGTAAGTAAATAATGGCCAATCATACCCTTAATTACAAATCCGAAAATGGTTTTATCCGATAGGGAGGACACTGATAAGGTTTAAATTTGCCATCGATGTCGCCCATGAGGCGGATGCTAAGGTCCGTGGGTGGAACCCCTCTGCCCCTCGCCGCGTTCCACTCGCCATTCTAATTATCCCATTGTGGTTGGACCCGCGAGTTTTAAGTTTGCGGCCGGCCGGCCGGCAGTCACGCTGTAGCCGTCGCCACAGCGACACGTATCGTCGGCGTAGCTCCCACACATAACACGCGATTGTGATGACGATAAGTGATCGACAGTGTTCTGCGTTGATAACAACTAACTTTATCTCGCTTCGGTAATTCCAATATGTGAATCAAACCGTTAGATAGACGATTCAGTCAAATGAATTTAAGTGTTAGTCGTTGGCGCTGTACAAGGTAAAGCCATTATGATCTACTCGCATACTGTTGAAACTGGGACCATTGTACGGCTATCAGCGGATATTACAAATCCATGTCCAAACTAGGTAGGTATATATTTTCTGGCTTGTGTTTTACAAATTATAATATTTAGACAGTAGCTTGTGTTTTGCGCTAGATGAGAATTGCACATAAATATCCTCTAATTAAGGCAATACATTTAAATATTGATTGGTTGTTAATGTAAACATCTGTCTTAGATCAGTGAAATAAAAAAAAATTACCTGTCGAGTTCATGATTTCCATAGCCCGACTAACTGGTATTCTCGTAGAGATAAGTTAAATTGACTGCATGGCTTTTCCATAACGTGCAAAATTATGTACTAAATTAATTTACCGAGTGGTTAAGTTTGAGTACCAAACTGTCGGCAAATTCATTTTGCTAAATCCCTAATACCAAGCCCTTTTCAATTCATCAAATAGATTGATCTGCCTAGTTAGTGCATTTATGAAAATTATGTCTACTTAATTTTGTAAGTACTTTAACCAGAACGATAGGCTTTTTTAACTTGTAAGTGACTGTAATTTCTTATACTTACCTACTGACAAAAGAATTCCTTGTTGTATTTATAGTAGAAGCTAATACAATTTATAGACTTATAAAGTTGGAAAATCCAGTGTCTGTGCCTAATCAAGAGATTATATCTGTTAATCCATCTTTAATTAAGAAGACCTCGTGCATGTTGAATACTCAGAAGCTATTACTTCTGTAATAAAGTTCTTCCCATAGTGGTACTCACACGTAAAATGATTGTGCATGCTAAACTGACCTTCGGTAATAACGCCCCTTGGACGGCATGCAGCGGTCACTGCAGTGTGCTGCATCTGGCATTAGCCAGAACATTAAGGTGCATTATAAATGTCCGGTTAGCCGATCAAGGGAAACTCGCGTCAAACCTTAAGCCATAAGACGCACTTTGGAACCGCCCATAGTTGCTAGAAAATAAAATCAATTTCAAAATGCAGAATAGTTAGCCGTGAAAGCCGTTCTCAGAAGTGAACACTGTTCGTTGACGTGATCAGAATGGGCATTGCGGTATTATTTTCCTGTTCATTTATTTCGATTTATGTAGTGTATCTATTGACTTATGTTTGCATGACAACTGCACTGAGCTTTGTTTATCTATATGATGATAGAGCCGGCACAACTGGCGTAAGGTGATAATCATATTTTATTTTAGGCAGTTTGAAGTAGTGTGTTTTGTTATCGCACAAGTTTCCAACCGAATTAGAGATTTATGAATCAGTACCTGACGCCGTGGTTGTAGGCTATTTAATTCAATTTTACAAAATTAGATTTAGCAGTCAATGGAAAGGCGGTGAAAAAATTGTAAGTACGTAAGTAAATAAGAAACTTTTACATAAATTAAAATAGGTAGAAGAAGTAAAGTAGGTAGAACTAGTACAGCCTATTCGTATAAAAAATACTAAATTGTTTTGATATAAGTAATATCAGAGATGGTTTGTAGAGGTAATATTAAAATGCTGCAATCCACGCGCTCTCTAGCGCATAAATAATGCCTTACACATATAACCTATCGCCTCTACCTCCATTTCACAAGATGCTTAACGTTTTCTTGTCCTTCCTTCGCCGTTCTTTGCAATATCCAAGCTTTTAGACAAGAAGAAGAAATTGTGTTGGAAAATCGTGCTTTGCTGTTGAAATTATTCCTTCAGTTTAATTATTATCCCATTCCTTTTCGATATAGTATACACATAACCTACTGTATACATACTCGTACAGAGGCTTATAGGTCAGTAACATATGTGCAACTTTTTACGTTAGCGAAACGCATATTATTTTAATAATTCACGGTTTTCTGTGTGGCGCCTGAATAAATGCTAAATATGATATACCTATTACAAAATGAATAATTTATTTATTTCATACAGCTGATCTCTGTATACGTATAGTAACCAACAGTCATACATCATCAATAGCAATTAAAATTTTCTAGATCTCGACAAGATGTACTACCGGATACAACTATAGTTACTAGCTACTAGCCATCCAGATGATGATATAAGTCCAAAAACCCATCAAAAGCTGTTTAGAAGCAGAAGAATTACGAACACACATACACACACTGGAATTTGATAAAAAGATACTTACTGCATAAATAATTACTTCGCATGAACGCTAAATATCTACTTAACTAATTGGTTAGGATAAAAAATAATTCCTAGTCCTAGTTTTTTGTGGCCACTTTACTGTCTTAACGTTTTAATGTTAAATATACATTTAAAACCGTAGTAAGGATACATTCAAGTCTAGTCCCCGATTAGATGTGTAAAACGGTTTAGATAATCTCGGGATATCAGAATAGTACGATCTTTGCACTAAGTCGGTCGGGTGCTTTCAATAATCAACCACTGGTACAAGTATTTCTTAATATAAAGACAGGAGATATTTTGTAGTGGGACAAGTAATGTAAGCCAAGTTACTTTTCTTTAAATACCTACCGAATTCACTCAAGGTTTGCTTGTATTTCTAGAACTTTATATTTTCACTAGCTGTGCCCCCCGACTTCGTCCGCGTAGTATTTAACGTAACAAAAATTTCGGGATTATCGGGATAAAAAGTATCCTATATGTTAATCCCGGTTATAAACTATCTGTGTTCCAAATTTCATCCAAATCCGTTCAGTAGTTTTTGCCTGAAGGAGTAACAAACATACATACATACATATATCCACACTCACAAACTTTCACATTTATAATATTAGTAGGATGTGTAAAACAAACAGTTAAAGTAAGGTAGTAATTCTGAGGAAACTTTCATATCGGAAAGAACCTATGAAATTTTCTCAAAACTTATGAATAACGCCAACCCGCACTCGGACAGCATGGTGGAGTTACAAACCCTCGTATTGGGAGGAGACACATACTCAGCAAATTAGTGTATTTAATAAGAATTAAGTAATTGATATAAAAACATACCTGAATATATATGTCGCCGCCAAATAGCTTTATTCGCCGTTCAATTAACAGCCTAGGCACTTAACTAAACGGCGCCGTTCAACTAACGGCCTAAATGATATTCAGCCGTATCGTCTATTATAACATTTAATAAACTGGCTGGCTAATGCTTAGGCAACTGGTTGACATTTAAGTACTACAAAACTTTTTCAAAATACTACCCAAGCAGAACGACCTGGATGGGTTTAGGTTAGGGTTATTTTTTTTATGACCCCACAGAAACCCCACCCGGCAAATAGATTCGGTGGATCTTTAAAAAAATCGTAAAAAACCTAAGTACCTAATAAAATTATTCCATCAAAGTTGTTTTTTTCCGACGCCATATTGACCAAAGAGAATATAGAATATAGAGATATTGACAGTTTGGTGAGTTTCGGCGCTAGGTGGCAGAAAGTTGAACTAATTTGAAATGAACAGGCTAGGCAAGTAGTTAAACGTCATCGATCCAAGTCATTTGCCTAGCTGTTTGATCAAATTGCTGAATATCATTCTGGCCACTAGTTGAACGGCGCCGTTTAGTTAAGTGCCTAGGCTGTTAATTGAACGGCGAATTAAGCTATTTGGCGGCGACATATACATCATAAGCTCTAAATTTCTTTAATTAACTTTGATTGACTTATAATGAATTATATGGCAGTAGTGTAATACTAGGTTAGCTACATAGTTTTAATAATGGCTTGTGGCTCACCCGGATCTGTACTCCTCACAAACCTAATTTTTATCCAGTCGCTATAAGTGAAGACTTGTAATTAGCTTTCCTATCGCTAAGTTATTTTTATTTATATTTAGTTTACTTAGCTGTAAGTCTTCCATGTACCAAATTAAATAAATAAATAAATAATAATTTTAATTAGTTATTGTAATATTATTATGCTACTTTCCTCCTATTTATTGCTATAAATAAATATGTACCTATCTACTAGCTATCTACTATTTAAAGTAATAATAATTATACAAATAATTGTGCGAATTAGCAATAAGTATTTTAAGGAAAATAATTATCCCTATTGCTACTTTTGGATAAATGTAAATTAAGCTAAGTATGTCCGTAGATATTTCATTTTAAAATTGCCAAATATATGTGTTGTACCTATTTAGTAAAGGGTATTTTTTGTATAGTCATGCCTCTAGAACAAAACCCAAGAGAACCCAATCTACGGCATGATATTTCTACCATAAGTCAGAAGAAACTAAGTAGGTACATCGATAATTAGTAGATCTTCTCAGACGAGGTCGCGTTCCTATCCGGTTTTACGTAAAAATAGAACTTTTAAGTGATTCTGTAGGCCTAAAAAAATATTTGATTTTCACATCGAAATAATTGCAAAAAGTTCAATAAAATGTTTGTACTGAATTTCTGTTTTGTAATTGGTACGATTTATATATAGGATAAAGATACCTTAGTAGCTACACTAGTAACTAGGTCATCGACATACCCTTTTACTAAACTTTTGCAACGAATTAGCTAATTACATATTAGCAAACAAAGATAACCAATTGATAAAAAGGACTCAAGTCAAAACTAAAACAATGAATTAAGTAAATATTATGCACTTAGTTAAAACTATAACTAACTAAAAATGTGTATACAAACTCTGCATAAGCGAATACTTAGTAGGTACCTATTTACCAAATCGCCATCGTTATCAACGCGGTTTAAAACTTCTTATCTACGGTTTGTGATGGTTTAATATCAAAGTGTTGTTCTGTGACGCAATGCTCCCCTTGAAATCTGATCTAATTGAGTGAAAGACACATTATGTTACTGTTATGATGAATCTCTGGAACTGTGACGACATTTCAGTGAATTGATGATGACAATGAGTCACTCGCAAACCCTGATTGACCTGTTATGTATGTGGTCGGAATAGCTATTTTTTTGCATCGGTATTACTCATCGCAGGTTTATCAATAAAAATACGTTACCCATATGACATTTCGCGACACTTAAGTTTATTAGGTAAGTTAAGTACTTATCTTGGCAGTTTGATGAAATTTTTGGCCATCAAATCTGACTTACTAAAATGCTCGGTACTACAACCTAATATGTATCAAAAAGAATTTTATACAAATATTCAAATTAGGAAGAGACAAAACTCTAGTTTGTAAAATTAGGAATTTTATTACGCATATCATAAATAACAAGTGGTTGTGAGGCGTTTTGATGACGCCCCGCCGCCGCCGGCCGGCGTGGCCATGACATCAGCAACAGCCGCGTCAGCGCACGTCATCCGACGCGAATCTCAAAACTGTTTCTCGACATAATAGGTTAATCATCACGATGTCACGCGGCCAATCAGCACGCGTTATCAGTATTTAAATCTCATATTTGTGCGAATAATAAATTACAGCATCCATCATAAATAGTTGATGACGCTATAATTCTAGCGATTCGAATGTTACGCAATCAAATACCTGTATCAATCATCTAGAAACTACCATAATTTGACAAGTGGCTTGTATGCATAATCTCTATTATTATTATTGAGAGAGCCAACACCAAATATGAATAATTTAACTACATACTGAGAGTGCTCACGATGATTTGAATGTTTTCTTCAGATAATATATTTCGATTGATCTGTCCGTTATTGAGCATTCTTGATCAAAATGTCTATTGTTGAACACGTCTATTGACTGACACATTTTGACATCGTTGACATAACCAAACAATCTACGGCGCGGATGTATCGTAGGCGGGCCCATCAATATGCGTCGGGCAAGTCTTTGCGTTCGACAATCAGACGCGTGACCAGAGTATCTGATTAATAGCGCTGCCCTGTTACCGGACTATCCATGACTCATGCATTGATATTACATTACACCGTCAATGGGTCCTTTGACCTCATTCAACGAGTTCAATGAGTGCAGCCGACAGTCCTTGCGCTGAATTCACTATAGTTACAGTATTCCAAGAACAACAATGGAGTTGGCCTATGAAGATAATAAAACAATCTGGCCCGCAATCTGTAATGATTACATAGCCTTTTATTAACAGCTAGATTAGTCAAATGATGCCAAGGGGCCTCCTCTATAATAGACGTTAAATTGACTCATTGTAAATTCAAATGATTAAGATTGATTTATGTTGTTGCAGATACCAGAGTTCTCGCTCGATGGGAGCAATACTATAAAACACAACGGCAGCACCAAGGACCTGGCCTCCGTCATGGAGAACCTTAAGAAGGGTAGTCTGGTGTCACGCCAGAACCAATCGCTCAACACGCAAGTCACCAGTTCATCAACACAACAGGTAAAAACTTATCCCAATCTTCTTCACTATGGTTTCTTGTCCATTAGGACCTTTGGAGGTATTTTAGCAATCTCATTTTCGTTCTGAAAACTTTCTTCAAATCAAATCAAACAAATCTTTAACCTCAGCGTTAATAGCGACGGTCCACTTGGCCTTGTTATAAAGGGGCCCACCCGCGTTGACCAATAGGATCGCTTCATTTCCTGTCAACTTGAGCTGAGCCGAGTTAAGCTGAGAAAATGAAGCGATCCTATTGGTAGAAGCAGGCGAGCCCATTTCATAGCACAGCCAATTAGATGGTCACCCTCACGGCTATATTACAGTAATTACTCAATGCTCCAAAATCATACAAAGAACGTAAACAAACAATAATGTAACGATGGACAACAATAAAAATACAATGTTTCAAATTGTTAGACATAAACACGAACACTTATTGTTCTATTCATTCAAGATTATGAATTTTGCATTGCGGTTGCAATTGTCTTCTGTACCACAGTATAGATTAGATACAGATGATAACGTGACCCTATAACATTTACTTGCGTTGCGGTGAAGTTATCAGTAGAGGTCTGTGTCAAGAAGGCATACTTATGAGAAATTTTGATTTTATACTTACACGACCTCAAAGTTGCATATTAATTTACCAAATGAGATAAACGCGCGACGCTATATTTTTAAAGTGGGAACGTAAAACGCTGTATAATTTAATAACATTATTAAAAGTCTTTCACGATTATGTGAATTGGATTTTCCTTGCTCATCGACTCTTTGTAACTGACCGTTGAAGCAATGAGGTTTTAAGTTATAATATTTTCTCTGGCCGTATTTGCTCAGGCTGTAAATAAATAAATATTTATTTTCAAACCTACAATTTTAAAATCAAAGTTGGAATATAACAGTTAAACCAAATAATTAACAATATGCTATAATAGCTCATATAGTAAGTACTAGCCTCTTACAGAAAGTTGGCATAAAGTTGCTATTTTTAGCTGCTTTTCGTACAATGAGTGAAAAACCAGAGGAAGTCCGGTACGGTGACAGCTTAATATCAGGCGGGTCGTACGATTGTTTGCTGAATTAGTTGTATAAATAAAATAAGAAATCAATGTTGAAATTCTAAATTCAATTTAATAATATCAGCATGGTCTACCTATCCTGGATTAATAGGACTCTTTTATATTCCATTTTAGTTTTGAACTTAACACGGAATTATGATTTAGGAGAAATTTGCGTTTAAATATAGACACCGGGTTATTTTAGTTTCGGCCTCGGTTCGTAAAATGGTGTGTGGTGTGTTTATTTTGAATCCGCACCGTACGAGTTACGGGAAAAACGAAATGAAAATAAATGCGCTTTAGCGACGCTCGCGAAATGGGTCGTTGCCATTGTCCGTACAACACAAATGGCTACGAGGACGCCGGAATGCATAATTATTTAGAAGCTGTCCGAAATTAGTACGTCTTTGTCTTGGAATTAGCACATATAATCCAAACGACTTCTTGCATCTTAAATTTGAATGTGTTGCAAACTATTTTACCCAAAACAATCTTGTGCAAGTACCAAGTGCAAACGAACCTATAAACGGGTTCGAAAAACGGCATGGTCTTTTAATTAGGGTTATTAAGATTTCGAGCTGCATGTGAATACATAATCTATTTCATCAGCACACACACATATATCAGTAAAAAAAACAAACATGAAAGTCGTATCTGATCGGATGTCAGTACATACACCGACATGGTCGTCTGCAACTGGCATTTAGCCAAGAACATGGCTATTGGCGACATGTTGTAACGTAGGACGGTGGACTACTTTTCACTATTCGCCCTAAGGGCCTCAGTGATTAAATTTAAATTAATCTAAGTATGTTATGTGTATATTATGTGAACCTACATTAATCCCAATGACGAAGAAGTTTGTTGGGTACCTACCGACATTTTTAAGATGCTAAATTTTCAAATGAAAAGATATACATAATTGTTATAACACTATTAAATGTACAGAAGAGGTCTCCCACGCAAAGAGACACTTATTAACAGGCATACAACTGATGCCATGAAATGATGCCATACAACTACCCAATACCCGCGAGGTTCAAGGCCATCATTTGTTGCATCCCGCCCGCCCACACTCGCTGAATCATTTTTTCGTTTCTCAATCACGGCGGCCAATGCCAAAATATGGTATTATTATACGCTGCCTTTATTATTCGCAGAAGCCGTGGGGCCAGCGGCCAGAGACATTGTAAAGCCAAATTTGACTCATTCTATACATCTCTCAAAACAACAAAAGGAGTTAGATTAGGCTATTCTAAATATTCCTTCAAATCTTAACAGGCATAGATTGAATTTAATGATTAGGTAGGTACCTTTAAAAAATATTAGATCATTAAATAGCAACGACCCAATTTTTTACAATACACTTTCACTTTTCTTTACTAAAACATTTCGCCTGTCAATAAACGACGGATTTTTCGTACTTGTTCTAATATTAAAATGCCTTGTTATTTCTGTCTTTCTATTTTGTATAGCCCTGGCTTTATTTACTTCGCCCGTGTAGGTGCGCCAAGACGCGTGACGCCCAAACCAACAAACTTCACTAGCATTGGCACTGAACTCCTCTGCAGTCCTAGTCTAGATAACGATTCCGAACGAATAATACATGAAAGTTTTCGGCTGGTATATTTCCGTTTAAAAATTGCAAACATAAAGTGTACTTAAGGATCTAGTATTTTACTACTATTACTGTGTTTTTGTCAATAAGTAGGAAGATAAGGTTAATATACTTATTTACGTAGATCTTAAGTTACGTCATTGTGCCTGTCAACGAAATACCAATTATCATGATATTATTTTTGCTTCAGATGGTTTCCAGTACAACTTCGAGCAGTGCAACATCGAGTCAGAGATTACAAAGCTCATCACAGAGGCTCCAACACATGGCGACTTCTGAGATGAAAGCCAGTTCCATGAAATCGGACCTTACAGAGCTAAAAAGCTCTATCTCTGAGATGAAGAACCTTAGCAGCACAGCAGCAAAAAATTTTGGCCAACGGTTAGTCACATTTGAAGCGTTCAAATATTATTATTTTTACATTGTTTCTTACATAAGAAAACACAAAATGTGCCAATGTTTATTTCATGTTCGGTCAATAGGCGTTAACACGGGCGGTTCTTGAGAACATTAGAGATGCTTTTGCCATTACCCACGGACCTGTATGAGCGAGCTCACCTGAGCGACCTTGGCTCTCGGCCAATTCCCACCCGCTGTTTCTCTACACTGTGTTTGCAGTACCACGCCGACAAACAATAGCAACGCTACAGTTTCCGCGCAACCCTTTTCGTGCAAAATTAGAGTCATTTATAATTAAAAAATAGCCCGACTAGGCGACTGAGTGCTCGGTAATTTACTGTCAATTATTTTGTAATTACAGATTAAGAAGTTCAATGGAAAACATAGTAGATCAGGATGATATGAGCGACCGGCATTTGCCTGATATACGTGATCTCAGTGAAATGAGTGACATGGGCGATATGAGTGATATGGGCGAGTTGTCCGGGGAGGGCCCTCTTGTGACTTTTCCGGAATCTGACACGCCCCCTCCTGTCAGCGAGAAACCATCACTTCTATCTGGAAACAACGCCGTCGTCGGCTCTAATGCGGCCAACGAGTTAAAGTACAGTGCAGCGCGAATGACTTCGGCAAGCTCGACGCGCGTTGTCGCAGACGGATATAGTGCATCGAGGTCGGCATCCAACAGTGCAAGAATGCGACGGCTGCAGCATGGCGACCTACAATACGCAGAACGCAGCGCCGCCCACGCATCACATCGGCTTCTACAGGCGGAAGGCCTTACTGCAGAGCAAAATGCAGCATGCCTCCAAGTAAGTAAACTAGTATTATTACATTACTTATATTTACGGTTATCACGTATTATGGCTGTTGATATAACTAATATTTATTCCAAATTCAATTATAACAAAGGTTATAGAATTATTAGAATAAAATACCGCAAAGCAAAATACCACATTTGTCCGTGTGGCGCTATCGTCTGTGGAGCCAAAAAGGCGCGCCGAAGGACGCGACCTCGCGTGAATGCGACCGATCAATATTATATAGTAGAGTGCCGGTTCTACCACGACGGGGCGCGCAGTACACTCGGATTTCTTGCTACGATAACATCCAAGATGTGAAATGTTATTTAAAACACGCGATAGTTTTATCGCAAAATAAGCACAATATTATGGCCGCTCGTATTATTGCATGGACCGGCAGGATGCTGAGACGTGGAGGTTCGCCTGGGGCGGTGAGCTCATTTATCTGAAGGCGCTTATCGCCCAAGTAACTGAACCACGCTCCTCTCAGTCAGTGCCTGACCGTCGTGCGCGCGAGCACACGCGGAAGTCAATTATTGCGCGTGCGCGCTCGAGTACTCGAATAGTCCGTTTTAAATATAGAAACAGAATGTCTGCGGGAGGGGGGTCGGCCCCGTGGCCGGTACGTCGCGGCGTCCTGTCACGCTTCCATCCTCAGCCACAGAATCCTTCGGTGAGAGTACATTTCCTCAGAAATGTTCCCAAACGGCCTTCAAAACACGTGACGTCTATACACAAACTTTAAAATTATCGTAGAAAGCCCACGAGTTTCGCGCTATTGGCCTATATCCAATAGGAACGATCAGGACGTACAATCCGAGCCGTGACGTAGGACTGTTGTCCAATATAAAAGTAGTTCGTATTCCGGGACATTCGTGTCGCGATTTTATTCAAAAGAACAGCTATGTCTTCGAAACGACGTTCAAGACCTAAATTGCGTATCGTTATTGGTGTAACTATCAAATATTTGTTTTGTGAATCACCTTGTCATACGTAACATGTTATATTCGTTAAAAATGAGTGTACTGTGTGATAACAATGATTACTTTAAAATATGCTTGAAAACCTAGGCAGCCATCACGACACATCAACCAAACAAGTGAAAATTAGTGCTAATTTTGAATATTAACGTCAGTAATGTGATTTTTAGGAGCAGCGTTCGCTTAAAGCGGGAGAAGTGACAGCGCAGGAAGCAAACAACATGTCAGCCACCAGTTCCAGACTGCAAACGGAAGCATTCAGTGCTGAGAAAATGGCAATGGCTTCAGCACAAGCTCGTCAAACGGTCACCTCGAGTGGAATGTTCAGCCATAAGGAGCATTCTAGTGTTGCCCATTCTAACATGACGATCTCTAGCAAAAACCTATCCACCAAATCTACTCTTCTTTCTTCTCAGGTATGTGTAAAGTTTTCTTAATTAAAAAATCTTGAGTAAGTTATTAGATAGGTACTCTTAATTTTGTATGTACATTCGTTTTGAAAAACACAATCCATATAGCTGAGCAAAATAACAATGGGAGCAAAATAACAAGTTATTGGTAATTGGCATTGACAAATTTTAAAAGCGCGCTATTTTTGTTTCAGATGAGTCAATTACTAAATGGGACTGTAAAGCCCGGTGATGAAGATCTTTCAAATTTATCTTTTGAAGATTTAGAAAATCTCAACGCCAACTCAAATCAAAAAGATGTAGAAACTGCAATTCAAAAGTATTCATCAAGAATGAACGCATTCATCACTGCAATAAAAAATAATCAAATAGACGTGAAACATGCATCAGCACAGTTCAACAAATTGAATGAAATGTTGCGAAGAGCATGGGCTGTACCAACGTATGGACATGAACTTGGTTATTCTTTATGCAATGCGCTAAGAGAGTCTGGGGGACTGGACATCCTTATGGCAAACTGTCTGGAATCTAGTATCCCTGAACTACAATTTTCTTCAGCTAAACTTCTTGAGCAATGCCTTACAACTGAAAACAGAGCGCATGTGGTTGAAAATGGTTTAGAAAAAGTAGTAAATGTCGCGTGTGCTTGTACAAAACATGCAAATTCCGTAGACCACTCAAGAATAGGGACAGGAATTTTGGAACACCTATTCAAACATAGCGAAAGCACGTGTGGTGATGTCATTAAATTGGGAGGTTTGGACGCGGTTTTGTTTGAATGTAGGAAAAATGATGTGGAAACATTGAGGCACTGTGCAACAGCTCTCGCTAATTTGTCACTGTACGGTGGCGCTGAAAATCAAGAAGCAATGATCAAGAGAAAAGTTCCGATGTGGCTATTTCCATTGGCATTCCACAATGACGACAACATCAAATACTATGCCTGCCTAGCTATTGCAGTTTTAGTTGCAAATAAAGAAATAGAAGCAGCGGTGCTCAAGTCCGGAACGCTAGATCTTGTAGAACCATTTGTAACTTCGCATAACCCATCTGAATTTGCTAAATCAAATCTCGCTCACGCTCATGGGCAAAGCAAAAACTGGTTAAAAAGGCTTGTTCCAGTACTAAGCTCCAAAAGAGAAGAAGCTAGGAATTTAGCAGCTTTCCATTTCTGCATGGAAGCCGGAATAAAAAAGCAACAAGGGAACACAGAAATATTTAGGGAAATAGGGGCAATAGAATCTTTGAAAAAAGTGGCTAGCTGTCCAAATGCAGTAGCCTCCAAGTATGCTGCACAAGCCTTGCGGCTCATTGGCGAGGAAGTGCCCCACAAACTATCTCAGCAAGTTCCACTTTGGTCCATAGAGGATGTTCGAGAATGGGTGAAGCAAATAGGTTTTACTGAATACGCGACTAACTTTTTCGAAAGTAGAGTCGACGGAGATTTATTATTACAAATATCAGAAGAAAACCTGAAAGAAGATATTGGTCTGCAAAATGGAATCAAACGAAAGAGGTATGGTAAAATGGTGTTTTTTTTATAAGAAGTATTTTAACCGTGCTATCAACATATAACTGATCTAAAATGAATGATATTTTTTTACAGATTCACCAGAGAACTACAACAACTGAAGAAAATGGCAGATTACACTTCACGTGATACGAGCAGCCTAAACGATTTCCTTCAAGGCATAGGACCAGAATATACCATTTATACATATTCAATGCTAAATGCTGGCGTCGACAAAGAATCTTTTCGTGGACTTAGTGACGAACAACTAGAGAATGAATGTCGCATTGTCAATAGTATACATAGGTTACGGATTCTAAATGCTATTAGAGGTGAGAACGGCTAATTTTCATAAATTAAGCAGCTGCATTTTATAGTTATAATTTAAATAACGTGGTATTTGTGTAGTTCATTGGATATCTATATATGTTTAATATTTTACTTTTTCACTATCTAACGTTGCAAATGGAAGTACTGAAAGGTACCTATTTATTTTTATATAACTTTATATATTCAAATTTAGTTTATATTATACTTGAGACAATCGTATAGAAGTGACAGTTAGTTATTTATTTTTTAACAAATTAAATTGCAACGTTATTCCTTCACTATTTTATAAGTACTTACTCATACAATCAAATGTTTTTGCAGCTTACGAAAATAGTCTACCGAGCAAAAGTGACGAAAATATGGAGAAGAATCTGGATGTTTTCGTCAGCTACAGACGATCAAATGGTTCTCAACTCGCTAGTTTACTGAAAGTCCACCTTCAGCTGAGAGGATTTACTGTGTTTATCGA
The DNA here is from genome assembly GCA_918843915.1 of Notodonta ziczac. Lineage (NCBI taxonomy): Eukaryota > Metazoa > Arthropoda > Insecta > Lepidoptera > Notodontidae > Notodonta > Notodonta ziczac. The sequence goes on along the minus strand of OU974043.1, from coordinate 8,406,116 downwards.
CGTTGAACGATTGGAGGCTGGGAAATTTGACAACAATCTGCTACAGAGCATACGGCAGGCGAAACACTTTTTACTTGTTCTTACGCCAAATGCACTTGATAGATGCAAAAAAGATACTGAAAGAAAAGACTGGGTTCACCGAGTAAGTAATTACGATCCATTTATTGGTTTAGTAGACCTACGTGCCTATCCAATCCAAATCTAATTAAGTACAAATAATACATATTACAACAATAATACATTTTGTGAAATAAAAGCTTGTTCCAATCCTAATTTGGAAACAAAAGCAAATTTTCAGAACTTATTTTTTTATAGTTATGTGAATATTCTGATGACTTTACAAAACCGAATTTATTAATTGAATTACAGGAGATAGTGGCAGCATTGCAATCACAGTGCAATATTGTACCAATTATCGACAACTTCGAATGGCCTAAGGCTGAAGAATTGCCTGAGGACATGCGAGCGGTATGCCACTTTAATGGCGTGAGGTGGATACACGACTATCAAGATGCATGCGTTGATAAACTTGAAAGGTAATTATTTTATTGGACTAAGGGTCTGTGCCACCACGTTTTTTTAAACGCGCCACCGACGCGCGTTTTTAGCGATACAGACGCGATACGTACGCGAGTCAGACGCAGCCTGTAGACCTTTGTATAATAAAAGCACGCTGTCGACGCACGTTTTTTAAAACGTGCACAGGCCCTAAATCATTAAAACGACATGAATTGATGAAGACCAAAATGTATTCGCTCGCATTGACCGAGAGTGCACTCGGTATTTATAACATCGGGACCAAAGTACCATCAGCTAAATGTCAGGTCACTGTAATGCACCTCTACACCCACCCCATCAAGCAATACAGGCATGCTAGTGAATATGATACAAAATTGAATACTAATTAGGTACCTTATAATTTTCAGTTTCCTTCGAGGCAAATCAAATCTCGCTAATCGTCTCGATGGGCCACTACGAGGCCGGGCCGACGCGCAGACACCGGGGACTGCAACGATCGGGCGAGGACCACCGAACTATCAACGCATGGCCTCCTGCGAAAGCCGGGGAAGTGATAAAGCAGATTGACTAGAGCCGCCCATACACACGCTGCCGCCTGTTAGGTAATCATCGTGACCCAGACCATCCTACATTTTACAAACAGTTTTACTTGCATCTAAACATCGTGTTAGCAATAAGAACTAATTCATTACTTCGTCTATTATTAATAAGAAATATGTTTGTTGCAGACCACGAAGAAACCGCCAATCCTCATTGGAAAAAGCTTTCCCAACCTCCTCACAAAGCTGCGAACAATTATCCACTAGCTGTAACACTTCCAAGAACACATCTCCCGATAAATCACTGTATAGTTTACACGAAAGGCTATCCGAAAGTAGTGATAACTTAGACTCTAACGAAGTAGAGAAAACCTCACGTAGGTGCCGTAGCTGCGAAGGCATATTAGAAGCCGAGGAACAAACGCACACGCAACTATCCTTGCCCGCGCCTTTAAATGCTGCCACACAAACTAAGAGAAAGAGGAACTTCATGGACAGATGCGTGAACAAAGTGAGACTGTGCTGATGATTGGTGCAAGGCGTAATGTCGGATGGGAACGCGAGACGTGCTGCAGAGTGTGTATGAACAGTCACGACGACTGTATTATTGGACTCCAATTGCATATTTATGTGCATCTTATTCTAAAGTACAAACATGTGCACAATGTGTATATATTTTGTGTATGGCTATAATTTAAAGTTGTTAATGTGTCCGAGCGCATTAATATTGGTAATCTTATAAGATTGTAATCTCATGGTGTGCTTGTGAAATATTATTTTGCTGCTGTATGCGAGAAGTGATTGCTACCCTGCCGTGTTTGAAGAGCATCGCACGAGGTGGCGACGTCAGTTGATAGAACAGTTAGCTAAAGCCATCATAGTATGGCAAACTGCTTAATATTTCTTTTGACTTCGGCAATATTTTATTATCTCTCTATCTCTTCACTCTCTATAGATTTTACAATGAATTTATGGATGTACCTATATTATTATTATTTTTTGTTTTTAAACTAGTATCTTGCCAATGAAGTATTTGTAAAAAGCAAAAGCATACGAAATTATAATTCGCATTTTGTGATAGTTTAGATCTTCTGTATTGTATAAAATATTTAAATAAACAAATTTTCTCGAAAATATCGAAATGTTGCTAGTACCTACCTACCTAATTTATTTCTTCATTCAAACTTGTTTTTCAAGGTGAGTAATAATGTATTATTTGAAACATGTACAAAATTTTACCATAGGTGTAGATTTTATTATAGTCATTCATTTTATGAGTTAACCATAATATATGTAAATCAATGTACTCTGACAAAACCTATAATTATTTATGTACTAGCCTAGCTCTAACCACGAAATAAATGGTATTATTAAAAATTAAACTGTGCCTGTTTTATTTTCAGCCTATTGATCCACAATTATTTATATAGGCACCGACATAAGTACCTAATAAATAAGAAATAGGCCTGTACCTATACTCTTCATAATATAAACATATAATATACGCATTAACATTACTTTGACTTAACTAAATATAGTTAGTTCAAAATTCACACATCCTAGTAAACACGCAAGAACTGCTCCAACTTTTGATGAAATTTGGCCCACGCTTTGTTTATAACTCAGGAGCCAAGTCTGTTAACCATTCTAATAATGCTCAACTTGCACTCAACTTGCAATACGTATGATTATTCCTACCAATAGGTACTTATTAATTAAATAAATAACATTAAATCATTACTTTACTTCAGGCATCTATTTTATTTATACACCACAATCCTTATATATATTATAATAATAAAAAATAATAAATAATTTTAGCCCTTTTGACGTCCCACTCCTGGGCACGGGCTTCCCCTCAACACGAGGGGGATTCAGGCCATAATCCACCACGCTGGCCCAGTGCGGGTTGGCGGATTTCACATGTCTTTCGAAAATTGCTTAAATCTTCTAAGACATGCAGGTTTCATCACGATGTTTTTCCTTCACCGTAAGCAAGTGATATTCATATAGAAATCATGATTCACACATAGATTTCGAAAAATCCAGATGTTCGAGCCGGGGTTTGAACCCGAGACCTGGTAGCCCGCAAGACGCGTGCTTAACCAATCATACCAATACATACAAACATACTGTTATTTAAATACATACACAATACAGAATAAAATGATAAAAAATGGTAACCTTAGATTCTAAGGATAGGTGTAACTTATGTTAAAAATACACTTTAGAAAACCTGATGTGCTCTGATAGCAATAAGTAATGCCTACCTTATAATGTGCTCATGCAACCATGCCAAAAGACACAATAAATCTGTTATGTGCCAACAAAACCTTATAAGTGCTTTAAAAACCTACATTTTTTGGGGTTTTTCAATTTGGGTAATAATTTTCATATTGAAATAATCAGAGCTACTACATATTTGATGGTACTTGTGTAGTACTAAGTCACTATGCAAGTACCATCAAATATAATAATCTTAAATAGCACTACTTATATTAAAACAAATATAGTACATATCATACTATAATAATATTATAAAGAGGAAAACTTTGTTTGTTTGATTGTAATGAATAGGCTCCGAAACTACTGAACCGATTTGAAAAATTCTTTAACTGTTGGGAAGCTACACTATCCCCGGGTGACATAGGATATAATATATTTTCAAAAATATTAGGGATCCTTACTAAAACTCGAATAATGTAACCACAATGTACCCGTGCGAAGCCGGGGCGGGCCCTTGTGTATTATAAACATGGAGTTACAAGTTGGGTAGATACATATAAAAACATCTCTTAAAGAAGTTTTTACTTAAAATACTTAAATATAATATACTTAAGTAATCATGTTTCTTTAACTAATATTGAAAATGAACACTCATCACATCCTATAACAATGCCAGAGACAACTGATTCACCGATATTCAACACATAAGTCCCACCACACCGACACGGATATGTGAAAACACTTTCACATGAGTCAAACTCCATTTCAGATTTAGGAATAGTGGCGTACAACAAGCAATCGCTATGCTCATAGCAGCCAAGCATTGCATCGTATTGTTTTCGACTTTCCACATCCCTTAACACTGACCATGCTTTCTGTACGAGAATGAAAGCTTGTTCATTCGGTTTGCCCTCAATTTTATCTGGATGCGAAGTCAGTGCAAGTTTTTGGTAGCATTTCTTAAGCTCTTCAATTGTAGCAGTTCTATCGCACTGGAGAACTTTGTAATAATCAACAAAAAGCTCCTTTTCGTCCATGGCGTTTATTTAGGTTGTAAGTAGGTACATTTAAATGAAACTGTTACCTGTTAGATAATAGGTAGTTATAGCATCTGGATATAATCCTGTAATTCTATTTGCAGCTCATAGTGGTTATATAATCTTTCTTTGCATTTATTTGGAGATTCTTAATAAGTTTTCCTTCCTTTAACTTCAAAAACTTTGCACAAAAAATAAACTACACAGACTAAACAATTTTTGTAGACAGCGGAAATTATAGAATAGGTCCACAGCTGTGAAAGCAAGGTGACATGAACGCATAACAAACTTTAAATATAATTTCTTTAACACTGGCTTAATAGGATAAGCGAACCCAACGGAAAAAAAAATACAAGTAAACACATAACATAACCTACAAATTAAAACTTTCATTTTAATCCACCAGTTTAATTTATTACCGGTTAACTACATAAGTAGACACCTTCATTGTGTAAATAGTTATAATAAGAAGCCCTTATTTAAGTACTTTAGAGAAAATAAGATTATTAAACCATACACAATGCCAACTTGGAATCAAATCCAGTCTCAACTTCGTAATCCAAATAATCCAGTTGTATTCTTTGATATAACTGTGGGGACAACAGTAAGTCTAGTTTAAGTGCCTAAATAACGCACTTATATACTTATACTTTGGTGTTTTCGATTAGGTAGGTATATAAATATATATGCTGCCTGCTTCTTCACAGGAAATAGGGCGAATGATATTTGAACTATTCGCCGACGTTGTACCAAAGACGAGTGAAAACTTCAGGGAATTTTGCACCGGCGAATATAGGAGAGATGGTGTACCCCTTGGATACAAAGGTGCAACCTTCCACAGGGTAATAAAAGACTTCATGATCCAAGGCGGCGACTTCGTTAATGTAAGTGCTCCCGTTAGGTACCTATTGTTTGGAGTCTGCACGCCGAGCAGTCCCATGAGGCAATGGATTTCTCTCGCTCCCGACAATGTTATGCCTATGTGGTCTGCTGTCAAACTAAGTACCTGGGACCCTTCTCAGTCAATGGCTTTTTAATGCCTGTAAGCTAAGCTCTTAACTCCCTTTAACTTTCTTTCAGGGTGATGGCACTGGTGTGATGAGTATTTATGGTGGCAGCACATTTGCAGACGAAAATTTTGCACTCAAACATGATTCACCAGGTCTGCTGTCTATGGCAAACAGTGGCAAGGACACAAATGGTTGCCAATTCTTTATTACATGTGCAAAGTGCAACTTCTTAGATAATAAGCATGTAGTGTTTGGTAGAGTTATTGACGGACTACTAGTTATGAGGAAAATAGAAAATGTGCCTACTGGACCTAACAACAAACCGAAAATACCTGTCACTATAGCGCAGTGTGGTCAAATGTAAATAAAATTATTTTATACATGTCTCACATTTATATTTTTTCCTAACAAAGTTCGAAGCATTGCTTCATGACCATAACACATAGTAATATTAATTTATAGTTCACAGGTAACTCACATAAATAAGCATACATGCGTATGTTATCACAATAAATAAATTTCAGATTAAACTAAATAAATAACTAATTAATGTCAACTTTTCAAGGCATTGTTGAGAAGCAGATTTCTCGGTTGCATAGTGGCTGGGCCGTAACGACTGCCAACTTCTTTTATGAATGCTCCTTCCATCTGGCGTGCCACTTGGTCAAAGAATAAATTTGATAAATGTGAATGGAAAGCTGAACGGAATTCAAAGGTGATTTGGAAATCTATTACACAAGATTGCTGTTCCCTTTTGAGTCCAGGGCTGAATCTCCATAGTGTCAACATATGGTGGAATAATTTACCATCCATGCATTCAGCTCTAACTAAATGAGGTTTCATCAGCGTTACATAGGATGTGTAGCTTTCATTAATTGGTGGGAATCCAATGATCAAATCCGCTTTCAGATTAGTGGGAGTTTTTTGTAATACTATGGATTTCTTACACCAAGGTAGAAATTTGTAATAATTATCAACATCTGACACAACTTCAAACATTTGTTCCATTGAAAACCTGAAAAAAGGGAAATTTACATTACAATATTTACAACAGTAGGTATTCATTTCATTTATACATTTGAACTCAATTACAAGAAGCATGCAAATGACTGCGTCATCACCAATATCATTTCAGCCAAAATATGTCCACCTCTGGACAAGGCCTCCCCAAGGTTATCCACAATGAATGTGCCTATCCAGTGGTTTCCAGCGACCTACACCAGGTGTGTAAATATGGATACTATTATTCAATTATTCATTCATTCATTTGGGAGCAGTGATAGCCAATTGGTTAAGCATTCATCTTGCTGGCACAAACCCCTGGGTTTTTCGAAATCTATGTGCCAATCATAATCATCACTTCCTTATAGTGGAGGAAAACATCATGAGGAAACCTGCATGCTTTAGGAAAAATAACCAATTTTGGAAAGACAAAGTGAAATCCACCTTCCTGCTCTGAGCCAGTGTGGTGGATTATGGCCCTAGTCCCCCTCATATTAAGACGGGCTTGTGCACAGGAGAGGGAACTTAAATATATGGACTATTTTTATATTGCTTTTGCTTAGTAACTACCGAGCAGACCACTTACCCAACCAGTTGTCTTCCGCAATACTCCCTCGTTCTGCTTTGTTTTGGGAAGCTCAAAAAAGTTCGTGTTTGCTGATTAACGCCATGACAATGACAGCGACCGTCGTTATTATGTCTATTTACGTAATGACCCTGAAAACTACAGGAAGCAATATTATCTGGATCAAGGTTTATGACTTATGAGTAATAAATACTTTAATCAAATAGGAAATGTTGACCATCGATCATGATAAAAACACGTATAGGTCTACGACAGAACCAGAATCTCAATACCAGAAATATTTACCTGTTAAATATACGGTTCGAGAAGAGGATCCTGGGAGCGATACAAGTTTTCGACAAAACCATTTTGAACTACTTAGCGTGACTGAAGGTTTCGGTGTGGAAATAATATAACCGCGTATCATTTTCACAGTTCCATTTTTGGTTTCTGTTTTATAAATTTTATCAATCAAACGCGCTGGTGCAATATTGCCAATCTTGCGAATGTCAAAGACAAGACAATAGGTAACGCGAATATTGCGATGCGATTTTTTCCCAGCCTCACTTTGCCCATTTAGCCAGTGTCAAACAATTTATATTGGTTTTATGATTTACATGCTTTATTTTACGCATCAAGCGCTCGCTCTTGTATAGCCTTTATATACCAAGAGCCAGCGATAGCCAGACATTCCATATTTTATAAAGGCTGTCAATTTCTCAGTGCATGTCCCCAACACAACTAAGAACGATCATCGAGTATGGAGTTTGGATTGTGGTTACTTGGGCAGTTAACAGGTAGTAAAGGTGTATAAAATAGTACCTCAAATTCGTTATAGTATAAAGCTTAATTTTTATATATTTCCTTCGGAATAACATTAGAAATCACGCCATCCATTGCCGGACACTTGGTGCGGTTTCAACCCCCTGCCAGACACCCCTAAACTTTAATAATTTATGAGTGTACTTTCGTCATAGTATAAAAGCTGGGTTTTACATATGTTACTTGGGAACCCATAAAAAAATATTACTTCAACAGCCGGACAGTTTTAATGGCTTTTACATCTTGCCAGACACATTTAAAGTCTGTAGGTGCGATCGCGAGGTGACAACTGTTCAAGCGGATGTGAGTAAGATAGGGCGTTTTGTCTATGCCATCTATTACTGCGTATTAGGCATGGAAATGATTACTACTTTCAATTCATATTAATTACGTGAAATTATATTTTTCTTTCACTGTTATTTCACCAGTGATTTTTCATAGTCAATGATTTTATCCAGAGTGAATTTTCACTATGAGACGTAATCCTAAGAAGTCACTGGTGGATGATTTATCATAAATCCGCCACAGTACCGAATGCTTTGCGATTTCATTGCAATGATTGCAATGGTTTTTAACTGTTTCTACCTATGTCAGTAGCAGGTGCTACTTATGAAAACCTATATCATATGATTTTTCACATGCGACCTGTGAAATGTTCCATCACTACTGCGTATCATCTGACGGTATTATATGACGCTCATCCTGTGCAACAAGGTCACAATTGCATTTTTTTGCAATTTTAAGGTAATGGTAAGGTATGGTAAGGTAAGGTAAAGGTAATAAAAAGGTCTGTGTAATAAACTGCTCCAGATGTCACTTGCAGGCCGTCTGTCTGTTTATCAAGACCCTTTTTCTCGGAAACGGATAAAGTTATCAAGTAAAAATTAATATCAATTATCAAATGCTATGATCCCTTGGAGATTGAAATAAAACTATTTTTCGGATTTTATCGCGTTTATTTAATTTATGTTCCCGACGTTTCGGCTGCTTTACAGCAGCCATGGTCACGGGGGGACTGAGGTGTTAGACGTCCTGATGTCATAGTTAGTAACTGGGTACCCTCATATTAAGTTGTTGTTTGCGGTCCGATCCACGCAGAAAGTGCTCACAGTGTCTCGAGGTCTTGCAATGGTACACTTGGTTTTGGATTTAATTATATTAATTACTGGATCCCAAGTTGGTGGTAGCACCCAGCCATCTTCCCTATTGAAATTAGGATGTTTTTTAATTTCAATGGCCTCACGTATCATCCTTGGTCGGAATCGGTGTTCTTTTGCGAGGATCTGTGGTTTATCAAATCTGATATAATGGCGGGTATATGTTCTTTTACGCGGGTTTTTACTGATCTTTTAGTTTGCCCTATGTAGGAGAGCCCACATTCACAGTCGAGTTTGTATACCCCTGCATCTTGTAGAGGAATGTGACACTTGACAGGTGGTAAGAACTGACTAATCTTCTTTGGTGGCTTGAAATAAGTTTTGATTGAAGCACGTTTCAAGATGTAGCCAATCTTGTCTGTGACACCTCTTATATATGGTAGTACAGCAGGTAGACGCTCGACTGTGGCTGGTTTCACTCGGTCACTGTGATGGAGGCGCGGGATCCGAAGCTTGTTGTCATGCAATACTTGCTTGACGTGACGGATCTCGGCAGCCAGGTGTTGATCATCACAGATCCCTTGTGCTCTCTGAAACAAAGATTTACCCACGGTAGCTAACTGTGTTGGATGGTGGTGAGATTCACCGTTTAAGTACCTATCAGTATGGGTCTTTTTCCTATACACGGTGTGGCCTAAGGTGTTATCAGGATTACGGATTACTAAAACATCTAAGAATGCTAGAGTGTTGTTGGCTTACAGCTTAGGTGGTTTATACCTGATACCTTCGTGCGCAAAACCACCTAAGCTGTATGGGTTACCTAAAATACACAAGCCCGAGGCCCCGCTGCGTCCCATTGTTAGCCAGATTGATACACCAACATACAGTCTGGCCCAGCACGTAGCGAAGGTGCTCTCACTACTAAGAGGACACACAAGAGCACATACAAAGGATTCATACCATTTTGTCAGTGAGATTAAACATCTACATCTTGCTGACAATGAAACTATGGTCAGTTTTGATGTTCAGTCTTTGTTTACCTGTCTACCTGTAGCAGACTGCATCACTATAGTATCAAAGAAGCTAGCAGAGAACAACATGCCAGAGGAATATGCTGAACTCTTAAGACATTGCCTCACATCCGGGTATCTGTTGTGGAATGAACAGTTCTACAAGCAAGTAGATGGTGTAGCGATGGGCTCCCCTATTTCTCCTGTTGTCGCCGATATATTCATGGAAGACTTCGAGGAGACAGCCCTTCGCACTTCACCTGTGACCCCAAGATTCTACAAGCGGTACGTAGACGACACTTTCACAATATTACCATCTGACAAAATAACAGCATTTCTTGACCATCTTAACTCCATACACTCTAAAATCAAATTTACAATGGAGTTAGAGGCCAACAACACTCTAGCATTCTTAGATGTTTTAGTAATCCGTAATCCTGATAACACCTTAGGCCACACCGTGTATAGGAAAAAGACCCATACTGATAGGTACTTAAACGGTGAATCTCACCACCATCCAACACAGTTAGCTACCGTGGGTAAATCTTTGTTTCAGAGAGCACAAGGGATCTGTGATGATCAACACCTGGCTGCCGAGATCCGTCACGTCAAGCAAGTATTGCATGACAACAAGCTTCGGATCCCGCGCCTCCATCACAGTGACCGAGTGAAACCAGCCACAGTCGAGCGTCTACCTGCTGTACTACCATATATAAGAGGTGTCACAGACAAGATTGGCTACATCTTGAAACGTGCTTCAATCAAAACTTATTTCAAGCCACCAAAGAAGATTAGTCAGTTCTTACCACCTGTCAAGTGTCACATTCCTCTACAAGATGCAGGGGTATACAAACTCGACTGTGAATGTGGGCTCTCCTACATAGGGCAAACTAAAAGATCAGTAAAAACCCGCGTAAAAGAACATATACCCGCCATTATATCAGATTTGATAAACCACAGATCCTCGCAAAAGAACACCGATTCCGACCAAGGATGATACGTGAGGCCATTGAAATTAAAAAACATCCTAATTTCAATAGGGAAGATGGCTGGGTGCTACCACCAACTTGGGATCCAGTAATTAATATAATTAAATCCAAAACCAAGTGTACCATTGCAAGACCTCGAGACACTGTGAGCACTTTCTGCGTGGATCGGACCGCAAACAACAACTTAATATGAGGGTACCCAGTTACTAACTATGACATCAGGACGTCTAACACCTCAGTCCCCCCGTGACCATGGCTGCTGTAAAGCAGCCGAAACGTCGGGAACATAAATTAAATAAACGCGATAAAATCCGAAAAATAGTTTTATTTCAATGTGTAGTATTCGCGTAAATATAAGAAAACAATATGTGATCCCTTGGAGATGTAAAAAAATAGGCTTCTATTAAACGCAATCAAAAGATACGGCCATTTATGTCAGATATTATGGTGATATTTTGCAAATTGACTTATCAGTAAGTAAGATAGGGAGTTTAGTGTATCGAAATTGTTCAAGAAACCCAATGAAAAATAGTTTTATTGCGTTCATACTTGGATGATTAAATAACTATTTAAATGTGTCTGGCAAGATGTTAAAACCATTAAAACTGTCCGGCTGTTGAAGTAATATTTTTTTATGGGTTCCCAAGTAACATATGTAAAACCCAGCTTTTATACTATGACGAAAGTATACTCATAAATTATTAAAGTTTAGGGGTGTCTGGCAGGGGGTTGAAACCGCACTAAGTGTCCGGCAATGGATGGCGTGATTTCTAATGTTATTCCGAAGGAAATTTATAAAAATTAAGCTTTATACTATAACGAATTTGAGGTACTATTTTATACACCTTTACTACCTGTTAACTGCCCAAGTAATCACAATCCAAACTCCATACTCGATGATCGTTCTTAGCTGTGTTCGGGAAATGCACGGAGAAATTGACAACCTTTATAAAATATGGAATGTCTGGCTATCGCTGGCTCTTGCTCTATTAACTTGTCTAGTTCTAATCGAAATATAATTATTCTTAATCTGCGAGGCCTAATAATATCATAAAAACTTCCGGGTGTACATTTTATTTTACAGTGTCTAAAAAGTGCCTATGCACGTTTTTTAAACGCGCCGTCGACGCACCTTTGTAGCGACACAGCGCGACACACACACCAGTCAGACGCAGCCTGTAGACCTTAGAACATAAAGACCTTTGCACACCTGTTCACTTTTTTTAAACGCGCCGTTGACGCGCGTTTGTAGCGATACAGATGCGATGCTAACGCGCGTGTGTATCGATACAAACGCCAACAAAATGCTCTGTAGGATAAAAGCGCACCGTTGACGCGGGTTTCGAAAACGCGCGTCGAGACGGCGCGTTTAAAAACGTGGTGTGCTTAGGCCCTAATGTATGAGGTTTCTGCGTGGACTTTTTCTTCAAAAGTGTGGACTGCGAATGGACACCAAGGGACAAAGAGTACTTATATATTTTATTAAGATTTTTATATTAACGGCCGCTTTACATTGGGTCAAGCCCAATATGATTGTGCCAATGTCGAGTAACAAATAGCAATAACAAACAAAAATGTGACCGTCCATTTTGGAAAACCAAAATGGAGTCCAAAGAGTACTTAACCAAGGATGTTTTTAACTGTGGGACTTATATTTTATCTGTCATAAAAAATGCAAGTGCATTTTTATTAAATCTTGACACTGGCAGAATTGTCCAAAAGGACAAGCCATTTCAAAAGACATGTAGTTACTCTATGGTCTAACGCATAATTGACAAGTATTGTGATATTGTAAATGTCAATTGTCAATGTCAGTCAACCAACGTGCGCGCATGCACGTGTATTATAACGCTGGTAGTGTGCTTCGAACTCAGATTTTGGGATTATTTCAGATGATTTACTGAATGAAACACAAAATTATATTTATTTCCTTACACTAATTCAAAATGGGTCGTAAAGCTAAGTTTGATGAAACTAAAAAGGTGAAAAAGGGACCCGGTAGGAAGGCACGCAAGCAACCTGATCCTGTCTTCAAAAAGGAGCTCCGTGAGTAAATTACCATTTACCAAAGGCTGCAAACATTATGTGCTTTACCTACCCATTCTCTCGATATAGTATTGTTGGTTTTGTGAAGAAAACTAAGACTCCAAAAACTATAAGTGTATTGTACAATAAGATGCTGTAGAAACGTGTAGTTTAACCCTAAAATATTAAGGAGTACCTATATTTTTCGTTTGGACTAACAAAACTCATTGCTAAGTTTCTATTTACTAAAGTCACTGGAATTTGCTGACTTATATACTGACATGGTTAGTTTCTTTTGTTGGGTTCTATAGTTATAATGTTTACATTGTAAGATTTTAATCGCCTTTTTGAGGTCTATTGTAAATGATGTTTCTTTATTGATGTGTATGTTAAACCACTGTTCGGTGAAGTGGGACGGATTGTTTGAGGTGTTGTGTACAAGGAAGTTATATGTATCATTAATTAATCAAATTAGTATGGATTTTGTAGTTCGTAGGTATAGGCTCTTATAATATTCACTGACTTAGCAACTAGTATAGCATTTATTGACATTAACCATTTGTATGCCGGAAGTCGGATTCACAGGAGACTATTGATTTTATGTTGTGTTGGTGTGGCATACCAGTAGTTAAAAGTGTAATTTAATTCTAGTTGAAGATGAAAATGAACAAAAAAAGCTGACACACAGACAAAAACAGAGGGCGGCTAAAAGAGCAAAGAAAAAGTTGGAATTAGTTGAGAAGAGGAAAGCTTTGAAGCAGGCCAAGAAAAATGTGGTCAAACAAACTGAAGTCGAAGTCAATGATGAAGCTGACAGCTCTGACGAAGAAGTGGCACCAGGTGATTATAGCTGTATTTGTAACTGATACTCTTAAGCATCATACTAATTGGCGTAGCTCATAAATTTGTAAGAAGTTTGTACAAACATAATTTGTATGAGTCATCATCATCTGCCTTAGCTTTTCCCATTATCTGGTGTGGGTGCAGGATGTCTTTTTCTTCAACTCATTGTGCTTTCCTGTCATACTGACATCCACTGCAACCTTGTTCATATTACTATTAACAAACTAAATTACATATTTGTACGAGCGATGCAAGCAAATTAGGATAATGCTGTTATTAATAAAGAATTGCTCTGTGAGCAATCTTAAGTATGCTTTTGATATGTAATTTTATAAGTTCACCCACAGACTTATGATAGATTTTTAATAGAGCAAGCCTTTGATGTAGAAATATCTACAATATTAAAGTATCTATAACAAAAAAAAACCTCAAAATGTCGATAGAATTTCACTGCTATTAGATTCACCAAAGGTACATCCTAAATACCTATATAATATAGCTTAGTTTAAGAAATCCAATCTAGAAACATTTCATAACTAACAATATCATTGCATTGTTAAGGTTTCACTGATGACAACAAAGAATGGCTGAAGCCTAAACAGAAAGGTAAAAATAAGGGAAAAAGCAATGTCTCTGATGATGAGAGTGATGATGACGATGGGTCAGAGGTAGAACAGAATTCGGATGATGTAGATGAAGGCGATGAGAAGGAAAAGAAAAGTGGCAGTGAGAAATATAAGGTAATTTTTTTTGAGTTGAATATCTTTAACATTGTTTAAATTTCAGTGAAAACATAATTGCTAATTATAATTATCTTTTATCTTGTGGAAAGAAAGCTACATAAAAAAAACTGAACTATGTCATTACATGATATGTTAGTTGATTTGTTTTTGATAACCTATTGAAAAGAGTAGGATGTTTTAAATATAATTCATTAATTTTCCAGGTTGGAACACTAGATGATTTATTTAAAGACTCTGATAATGAAAATGAGAATGGCGATGCATCATCAGAAGATGAAGAAGCAGGTAGTGGTGGTAAAGTAGGTTATGATTCTGACTCCAGTGATGACGGAAAGGATAGTGATGATGATGACGAAGATGACGATGATGACATGCTACCCATAGAGAAAGCCAATATTAAACTAAAGAAAAAGAAAAAAGCTGACCAAAAACTTGCTGACGAAGAAATGCAATTAAATATCGCAAAACAAGATGTGTTTGCCTTTCCCTCTGAAGAGGAACTCTACAACCCAACGAGCCTCCAAGATGTACATCAAAGAATCAAAGATGTTGTTACTGTGTTGGGTGATTTCGGCCGCCTTAAAGAGGACGGTAGATCGCGCTGTGAGTACACAGACCTACTGCTTAAAGATCTCTGCACATATTACAGTTACAACGAATTTCTTATGGAAGTACTCCTGCAGATATTTCCTGTACAAGAGTTAGTAGAGTTTCTGGAGGCCAGTGAAACTGCTCGACCTGTTACTATAAGGACAAATAGCCTTAAAACTAGAAGGCGTGAATTAGCACAAGCTCTCATCAACAGAGGTGTTAATTTGGATCCTGTTGGAAAATGGAGCAAAGTTGGTCTGGTCGTATACAGCTCCACTGTACCTATTGGCGCCACGCCTGAGTATTTGGCGGGTCATTATATCCTGCAAGGTGCATCTAGCTTCTTACCGGTGATGGCTTTGGCGCCGCAAGAAAATGAGAGGATATTGGATATGTGCGCTGCGCCCGGCGGCAAGGCATCGCATACTGCGGCTATCATGAAAAATACTGGTACCCTGTTCGCTAACGATGCTAACAAAGAGAGAACTAAGGCCATTGTTGGTAATTTCCATAGATTAGGGGTGGTGAATGCTGTTGTTTGTAACCACGATGGCCGAGAGTTCCCTGATGTGATGAAAGGTTTCGACAGAGTATTGTTAGATGCTCCCTGTACTGGTACAGGGGTAATTGCCAAGGATCCCAGTGTGAAGACAACTAAGGACCAAAAAGACATTCAAAGATGCTTTAATCTGCAGAGGCAACTTCTTCTAGCGGCTATTGACTGTTGCAGTGCAAAATCGAGCACAGGAGGTTACATTGTGTACTCCACATGCTCAATCCTACCAGAAGAGAATGAATGGGTAGTGAATTATGCACTAAAACGTAGGAATGTGAAATTAGTGCCAACAGGTCTTGACTTTGGCACCGAAGGATTTGTTAAATATAGGCACCACAGATTTCACCCCTCTCTGAAGTTGACAAAAAGATTTTATCCTCACACACACAATATGGATGGTTTCTTTGTGGCCAAACTTAAGAAATTCTCCAATGTCATTGTAAGTTCCTATCATATTTTATTTAGAAAACTAATTGTATACCTATATGAGAACCTTAGTTAGTAATTATAATGCATGCTCTTTTTAGCCTGAGCCTTTCAAAGATGAGGATGATGAAGAGGGTGAACCTACACAGACAGAAAAACAAAATGGTGATGTCAAATCAGGCGATGAAGAAAGTGACATTAAAACAAAGAAGGGTTCCCCAGTCAAGCGGTCTGCCCAAGAAGATGGTACAGAACCACAGAAAAAGAAAAATAAACAAAATGTCCAACCAAGGTAATTTATAAGAATAGAAAAGATAGAGTAGCAATAGCTAATACCTGTTTTACACTTCTTGATAGCTCATAATTTTGTTTATCTTTTTTCAGCCCAACAAGTATAAAAGTTGCGACAACGAATACTCAAAGCCCCAATAAAAATACATCTCAAAAGAAAAAGAAACAAAAAAATAAGAAAAATAAAGCCCTCAACACAAATGATAGTGTTCAGAGCAGTAGTGATAAGTCTGAGAATACCAATGTTGGACAAAAACAAGGAGGCAAAAAAAATAAAAACAAAAATAAAGGCAATGTTAGTACAGTTAATGCGGCACAGAAACAAAACAATAATGTAAAATCAATCCAGGAAAAAGTAAAGACTGATACAAAGCCCAATATTCAAACGCCATCCAATCAGAGTCCAAATAAAAAGAAGAAAAATAAAAATAAGAATAAGCAACCAACTACACAAAATCAGAAGATAAATACTAATGAAAATAAAATTACAGAGAAAGTTGAAGTAGCAGCTTCCAAAAAGTTAAAAAACAAATTCAACAAACAGAAGAAACAAATTGGTCAACTAAATGCAAATAAAGGGAAAAAACAGATGGGCAAAGGTCAAGTAGCAGGTAAAAAATTTAAGAATTGATTGTTGTAATGCCTGTTGTGTATGGTAAGCAATTATTGTTATTTTTGTAAGTAATAATAAAATATTATATCATTCAAGGAAGAGTTTTGTTTGCATAAATATAAATCATTACCCCCCTAGCTTCTATTCATGTATATTGCGGACTGGCGGGTGAATAGTTTTATTTTTTTAAATATTAATTATTTGAAAATAAGTTACAATAAAATATCCATACAAATAAATAAATCTGAAGAGTACGTTTGTAATGTCAAAATAACTGATTTTGACTAAATGCAAGTATATGCTCAACTTATAAACAGAAAAGCAATTTTTAATTATTTTGTCTATCTGGGTTTTGAATAATTTCCGAAACGGCTGGACTGATTTTGACGGGACTTTCACTGGCAGATAGCTGATGTTATATGTTACTTCGGCTACTGAGTACTTTTATCGAAGTACCACGTGGGCGGAGCCGTGGTCTATAGCTAATTTACTATGAAGTATGGTATTAGAAAATATAAGAAAAATCATAAATTGTAGGTATATAAAATAGGGTACATTAAAACTATACGACTTCTTCGTTTGTACTCGTTTCAAATTCGAGACTGAGATCTTCGTAAAGGAACTCTATAGATGCTTCACCTTTCAAAGATCGGTCCGGTGTTTTTGCTGTTCCCCCTTGGTTCTTACGTTGAAGACGTTCTCTAATTATTTCATTTTCCTTTTCGCGCAACACATTTCGTGCACTAATATTTTGTCTATATTTCTCTAAACTACTAGCAAGGTATGCAATTGGATCTTTAGGCTGATGTAGTACTACATCAGCTATACATTTTGTCAGAGCTGCACCCAATGTCTGTTTTAAATATAAGCTCTCAGGCATTACCATAGGTTCATCTGGGCATACTTTATAGTCTGGGGGGTTCCTGATTTTTATAAGATTACCTATGTTATCGCGTTCATATTCGTCATCGGAGTCTTCGCTGCGGTATATACGCCGGCCATAATCATTAATGTAATATCTGCCTAAAGAGTCATAATAATATGAAACTCCCTCCCTTTCTTCTCGAACTTTGAGTAGAACCCCGTGTACGTTAAGCACGTATTCACTAGCTTTTTCAGCGGCTTTATAAACACGCTGTCTAGTTTTATCTAGGAAATATCGGCCACATTCGTCAAAGAAATACACGTGTTTATCATCATCTTGTAATGAGACAAGTTCGTTATTTTCGTTCAGTTGATACAATGTACTGTCTTTGTCTTTTGTATAAATTTTTCTTCCATATTTATCAACAGTAAATTGCCCTATATCGTCGGTGAATACTTCGTTTAAATCCGCAGCACTCAGGATCGATATGATTGATTCCCGTTCATGTTCGTGGCCTATGGAATTGTTCCATAGTTTAATGAGTCGATCCACAAGTCGACATCGTTCGTTATGAGGTAAATGGTGATTAAAAATGTGCACTTGGTCTTCATACCAGCAATCTGTGTGTACGTACATGCCACTCATGGCTCTGAGACGGTTTAAAGAAAGTTTTATATTTTCAAGAGACTGTAGCCTTTCCTCTAAGTAAACACTTTTATGTTGTAATGCCATTAGTGCGGAGGATTCTTGGTCGTTCAACCGGCTTATGCGTTCTTCTAGGATCTTGATTTTCTCGACTATTTTGGCAATTTCTAATTCGTTCACGCGACTCACACGAATCAAAGAGCTCAACATTTGACCCTTGCTGTGGATATCTTTAGCTAGTTTTTGAGCTTCTGGATCAGGGTCATCGGCCACTTCGTCGATGATTTCTTTTAAGGTTTTCGTCAGGTCACTCGCATGCAAAGGAATTGGTAGGTTGAGTACCTTGCAAAACTGTACTGCTAGGTGGTCATTGAGTTTATCTAACCAGTTCATGAGTTCTTCTATTTCATCATTCACTTTATTGAAAAAATCTGTTTGATCCGCCTGGGATCGTAAATGTTGTTGTTTCTCTAGTAAAGCGCTGTTTACAATTTGTTGCATGTCCTTTATTATTTCTAAATTGGCTTTCATCAAAGAATTTTCTTCGTCAGTCATTGAAGATTCAAAATTGTCAATATACTTCCGAAAGTACTTGTATGTATTATATGTACATTCGATCGTGTACTCGATGGCTCTGTAGATCGTGTCCCGCGGCATGTCCCTCATTTTCTTTTGGAAATTTTCAATTTCTTTTACAGCTTGCAGCCATTCAATATGGAACGTGTTGACGATTTCTGCCATAAGCTTCGGACTCGAATTCTCTAACAGAGCCGTTCGTATATCCGTCAGCGCTTTAAATATTGACTCTCCATAATCCTTTTGAGTGAACAGTATCACCGGACTCTCAAACGATCGTTCTATTTCTTTGGCTATCGTAAATAAGAATATTGCGGCTTCGTGTTTGTTCATTGTATACGATTAATAAACAAATTATAAAATATTACTCTATAAAACGCATAACATACAGTGCGTTGAAAAACAATCCCAAATAATACCTTGAGGCAGAGGTATAATATAATAGGTATAAATAATACTACCTTCCTAAAAATAACATAACCATGCTACATGACAAAATCACAGATGACACAGGGTTGACGGAACTTCGAACAGGAACGTAGGATTCGAAGTTCGAAGAAGTCTTAACTGTTATTGAATCTTTTTAGTGAGTGTACCTAATAAAACCCCTTTTTGTAATACCTACCTAACCTACATACAATACTATAAATTACTCAACCAGGGGCACATACTGATTTGTTAAATTTCATATACAAACTATTGCAACATCATTCAAGGCAAAATATGGCCGTAAACCACCCTGCCAATACGGCGTATCCTGGCTGAAAAACTTCAGAGGCCGGTTCGATCGGAGTAGGTACCTACTTACTTACTAGATCCCTATTTCGGGCAGCCCTCTAAACAATAGCTACTCATGGTTTCATCTAAGCAAAATATAAATCGTATAACAACGCAATCGTAAACGCTCTAGTAGGTATGTACTATGGCATAGTGGAAAACAGTTTTCCCACGGGCGGTCGGAGGGATGCCAATGCTCGGTGCGAGCTTCGAGGATAAATCAAAGGGGCTGTGAGCTTTCCCGGGGCGGCGACCGTTGCTACGGCGGCGTAGCTCGCTCCTTAATGAAAAGCACGGCTCGCGCAGCCCCCCGCCCCGCCGCCGGAGGCTGCCGCCAGTAGCCCGCGGACCGCGCTCTCGTCGCCACACGTGCGACACACGCTCCCATATATCTTCAACCACATCAATCTATCGCTGTACACATACATAAGTACGAATATATAATTGTTAAGTGACCGTTTTATATCATATCATCAATTTAAGTGCTCGTTCCATACACGAAACTTTGAAAAAATTAAAACCAGTTGACCGGAAGCCGAGAGGACGCGGGTAGGGCGGGACGCGGCTTTGTTCGGCGTACTCTGCCCGCCCGCGGAGGCTGTAGCGCGCAGCATCCGCCCGCCCTCGCCATGTTACTATCTCTACCTACATTTGCTGCGGTTGCAACCGAAATACAATTGAATTCACCATTGTACTTATAAACCGAGCAGCGGAAACCTCGATTAACAATTTGCTTTTATTAGATAATGCGGTTTGTTCGTACGAAAGTAATAAATAGTCTCATATGAAATAATACTTTTGGGAGCTTAATTTGATCAATTTTAGTAAGTTTTGTTGTTATTTATTAGATTGGTGATAATAAGCATGAATGTCAGCAGGTATTCGCAGCACTTAACTGTGCAAACAGTTTAAAGTGACTGGTCTAACCAGCGTGTGCGACTAATTGCATACTTATCTAATATCTACTGATTATAAATGTAAATTACCTACACGTTTAGGTTTATGAATAGGTTTACAGTGCTGTTTAAACATTTGTTTTATAGGTAGGTAGACCGTATCTGTTAGTTCATAACGAAACGGGAACGATTCGAAAGCGCTTTATTAAGATCGAAGAACGTGTGTTTTAAAACATCTATGTGTTTTTTATTCAATTGAATTATGTACTTAGAACTAAATTTTAGTTCACAGTCAAGGAATGGTTTGGACTCGTGATTAAAAGGGATGAGGAGCATGTGACTAAAAGAGTGATAAATATGAATGTGGATGGATACAGTGCGAGAGGAAGGCCCAAGAAAAGATGATTGGATTGTCTCAAGAGTGATATAAACGAGGTCGGAGTGGATGGGAGTATGACAGGAAAGCGCGATGAATGGAAGGAAAAGACATACTGCGCCGACCCTTTAATGGAAAAAGGTAAGCAGATGATGATGAGTCAGTTTTAAAGTACTCTAAACGGGAACGCAAACCTAGATACCTACGCTTCGGTGTGATGGGTAACTTCCTTCACTGTTACCTGTGAAGTAGTTAAACTAATGAAATTAACCATAACGTAAGTCGTTTGTTCATTACCGCGTGCGTTTGTTATCAATAGGTAAGTAGTTGTGCGTACATAACATCTAGATAATTACTAATGTACTTAATTAATGTACCTAAATATCGCCTATTTAGGTAGTTTCTCTGCTAAAGTTCAGGATTATTGGCCACTCAGTACATACAACTTTCACCCTGGTTTGTTAATGGTACTGCTCATAAATTTATATAATATTATAACTTATAGATACTTATAGGTAGGTACTTACTAAATTATATAGCTTTTAGATGATCTCTAGATTTCTTTGTATCAAGCAGCTGGCTAGTTACATAAATTATTTCGAGACTGATTTTCGTAGATACCGATTTATAGTATAAACATAACTGGAAAGCTACAGTAATCTAATGTCAGGAATCGAACTCCTCAGAATTGATATTGTAACTTAGAAACCTCCCTTTCAGGAATAGTATTGGCTAAGGTAGGGCAACCTGAGACCATTCTTCCCTTTTCACTCGCATTATACTTACTGTGAACTAATCAGTATATCTTCAAGTCAACATTGAAACCCTTCTCAATTTTCACCGCGAAACAATGCAGCTCGCGTATCACTTTCGCGGCGCACGCGTATCCCAAAGAGCACTTTGCAATCCCAAGTAGGTAAATGTTTATCGGCGACATAGGTATTCCGTCCGAATTTGTATTCGTGGTGACTTCTGAGATGCGGGCTCAATTGAAATGCATTTGTAAGTAATCTCTTTGTATTCGATACGACAGGTTTTGTTACGCTTCCAATGGCGCTTTGGCGCTTTTGCAATAATTTTGATGGTTATTAGATGTTATATATTTTTTTTTTAGTTTCGCAGGATGTGACACACTCTTTATGAACATGCGCGGGTGCGCGGTTCTAAATTAAACTTCCCGGAATACAGCTGTGAAAATCTTAGTGAATCATGTAACTACTATGTATTCATGAAATGTCTCAGTAATATACCTAACTTTTACAACTGAAAATACAGCATCAGACACTGTCATAAATGCGTACTTGATTGAATAATTTTTATTCAACTTTTGCTGTTTTTATAAAATCTTCGTTTACCTACTTATTTATAACTAAGTCGGCAAACAAGCAAACGATCCGGATGATGTTAAGCTGTTACCGTAGCAATTTCTTTTGGTATTGCCAGCATCTATAGGCCACGGTAACTCGGCTCTCACATTCATGGTGCAAAACGCAGCTATAATAGTTACATTACATCGGATCTTCTGTGAGAGAGTGATTCTATCCCGGTCGAGGCAGCCCATATATATAGCCAGCCATATATTTATAGTCAATTGGCTAGGTACCAGTCAACTTGGCTCTACAAACCGGCGAATATCAAATTATCGATGAGCCTTGTTTACGATCATAATGTCTGTCTAACTTTTATAAGAATCCTTTGCCTAAAATATGTAATAAGCACGGTTAGCGGGGAGGAATGTCGGCTACGCGCGGGATCCACCGGGCATTTCCTGTTTTCCGAACAAACCGCGTTGTTTCGCTGATGTCTCTCGCGAATTCTTTTGTACAACATCTGCCGCGCATAGTTAGCGTAGAGATTTGAATATGAGACACAATCTATTTTGAAAATACTTACAATGTTTTTGTATTGGAAACTTTTGCGTCTAGAATTTTTTGCTTTACTTTATTCTTTGTGAAATCCGGAATGGAATATTGGGCACGTAGATTTTAGTATTTTCTTTAACATCCCTTGCCATTTATAATGAATGTCGACAGTAGAATATAATAGAATAATTCTTTATTGTACCTACACCTCAGTCCGAATTTGAGTTGGTACAGTTTCTGAAATTAAAATCCAGGACAGACGTTCATTCATTTGAAATTAATACAATAGCTATTTTTGGATCTTCGTAGAACCTTGCTACGAGTATCGTAGCTCGTAGGGGCCGCTACGACAAGGTCAAACTGAAGGCGCGTATTATTATAGGCTTGATTCAGACCTTATTACAACCTTTTGTCGGATCAAAGCGCTTTGTGAGAAAGTGGGTTACTTTTAATACCGTTTCTAGGGCAGTCTAATGTTTTGGTTCCTTTAGGTGCTATCGTTTTATTTTGTTAAATCTTGTATTTTAATTTCTATATTCTCTTATGCTTTGACGACCGCTTGGCGCAGTGGTTCGAGTATGCCGCTCAGTTCACTGCACATGGTGGTTGCGGGTTCTATTACCGCCGGGGCCAATTTCGGAAATGGCCTTTTCGTAATTTGCCTAGGTCTGGGTGTAACTGAGATCGCCCTCAGCCCATTGTACGGCACCCATAGTACAAGCGTTTCGTAGTTTGGGACCATACAGTTGGTGTGTCAGTCTGGCGATATTATTATGCTTTTTGACCACTTTAATATTTTCCTATGAATCGTTTTCACTCTATAATTAGCTACCTTTAAATAGTACATTGATTATTATACAAACAAATCGTCATAAAAGGACCACACAGCCGCCCTGAAGACTTCTCAGTTCTTCTAAATATTTACTTTCAAAGCATTTGATGTTATGCCTGCGGTTTCTGCTGGCGAACCGTTTCTGATTGAAAAGTAGTTTGTTTGTAGCATTTTCAGCTTTATACCTTCGTAGTAGAGTCGGAAAAGAGTGAAGCATAATGTTTTTCTTGGGTTTTGAACGAGACTATTAAAGCTAAACTATTTGGGTAGTTGTTGGAAGCAACACCGTGCGCGAATCACAAATCCCTTCCTATTGAGCATCTAGATGAAATCACAAATCCCTTCCTATAGAAGCCAAGAAAAATATGTATCTAGTACAAAATGTGAAACACGAAAGTGTAACGTAACGCGTACGTAATATGAAACTACGACAAAATACTCTGAGATATATAGGTACGTATCTAACGAAGTTACGTTACGTGTGACCTTATTATTATTACTAGTTTGATATCTGTGATAGGGCCTAAATCTAAAATCTAACCTGATATATGGACTATCATTACCTATATCTAGTTTAGATATTAAATTGATCTTTCATTCAGTACATGATATTCCTGGCGAATATTATTAAGGAATAATACCTATTACAAGTATCTACACAGACATATTATCTCTCCCTATTATACAATCTGCAAAAGTAATTGTCTTAAAAGTTAATTTACCTACATCAAGCGCACAACACCGAATCAAAATTCGCATCTTAACTTTACAGGTTAAAGGAAAATCAATCGTAATGTATTGCTATAGGTATTGTTTTCCTGTGAATATAATGTCGTTGCGCCCGGGGGAGTGAAGAGGAATCAAAGGGTACCCCTCAAGTAACCCTTTAGTTACTCTGATAGCCACTTCCCGCGGCACTTTGCGCGGGGAGTTTATACAAATTACTGTGAAGTACTTCCTGTTAGTATGTATCAGTGTCATACAGGTAAGTCAACAGTCCGAAATAATAATTCAGGTGCATATACGGTAGCCGATATGTAAAAGTCTGTGAAGACAGACTATAGGTAGGTAAGTTACTATGATATTTTTCGAGTTAAAATCGTGTGAATATTGGTCTTTACTTCTAATGTCAGTCAAACACCCAACCAAGTATTAATTCGGAATTTTGACATATCCTGTACATTTGAAGTTCTAATTCCAACCTGGTTGAGTTATCAATTCAACGGTAGGCGGTAACTGAATGAAGAAAAAGCTTAGTCTCATTGAAAGTCAAGGCTAATGCATGACTAACTAATAATAACACTCTCCAACTGGTCCGAAGAGGTACAGAGTCATACATAGAAATAAGATGTTACTGTGTTTTCCAAAGCATGAACTCTTTATATCGTGTAATAATCAACTGGATCTATTTTTACTAATGTGCTGTCGCGTTCAATTTACTATGACGCTGATTTCATCTTCCTATATTCCTATAGGGAAAGCACCGATGGAGACAGGCTAAACATAGCCGCTTTGTTGGTGGAGATAATAAGACTTAGGTACCTATATACCGTCAGTAGGTTCAGCACACAAAGCGTAAAAAGTCTAACCGACTTTAAAATGGGACAATTATCTCTAGCCAGTCGCTAACGTCTGTACGTACAATTAACTTAGATATTTTGTATGGTATAACTATGTATGTCATTTTAGGGATATACTGACAAAATATCGCGCATTATTAAAATAAGACATTATATCCTTACCAACTTACATCATTTATATTATCATAATTTCAAGTGTTCAACACTTTAAATAAGGTAGGCTATACAATTTTGACGAGACAGGGTAAATTAAATTATTCCCCCGCATTAATTAGCGTGATGCGCTGTCACATTCCCTTGTCATTGCTCCCCGGTCTACCCTCATGTCGGTTATGACATCGTGCGCGGAAGTGTCTCAATTTTTCGTTATCTATTCTAACGAGCCCCATGCCACCTCGCCACCTTTTTATGACAACGACGCGTTTTAACGACGGGGTATTTGGTTACTAATCAGTTTTGTTTACATTGTTTTAGTTGCTTCCCTCGTTCGATGGCAGTTTTGTTTGTTTAGTGTTCGTTAATTGTTTTCTGTTACATCGAGTCGGTTTGTTTTCAAGTATGTAGAGTCTGCCCGCTGAACGATTCTGTCCGGTAAGATTGTTAAAGCCACTTACGGCGAACAACGTAGAGTCGAGACGAAAAAATAATCAAACAATACTCTATCATGCGCGTGACTCAAATTTAAGAACAGCTTAATTTTAACGCGCCATACTAAACTACAGATATACGTCTCTCCGCTACATTTGAGTCGACAGCGCTTGTAAGAGCTATTGATATCCTTCCCATTTGATCGTTTGTAAACTTACAATCTTTTTTCAGATTACTTATATGTTTTTTTTTTAAATACTACATTGTAAAGACTTGCCATTGAAGTAGCGTTACATCATTCGATGTTATCATATTAGGTATACGTCGGTCGTGCAAGCAAACCAATTTCCATCCAATCTAATCATCCTAGATACAAATGGATAAACAACAGGGTACAATGCATGAACGTCAAATACCGATGAGTTGCACAAATAAATTGCTATGTTACCGAGGCGGGCGGATCTAGTCGCGTAGGAGAGTCTGCCCCTGCGCACTGATTTGAGGCCATCACAAATTGTTCTCTTCCTCGCACCGTTGTCATCCAACAACTGTTCTTATTCCCATGGAAATAAGTCATCGTTTCAGGTGGCATGCGACCTCCGGAATGGGAGTAGTTGCAGGTATCAGGACGACGAATTGCAGCGTCGTTTGTAGGACATGAAGGTTTAATGGATAAATTATAAGCGAGTAGCCGTGCCCCCCGACTTCGTCCGCGTAGTATTTAACGTAACAAAAATTTCAGGATTATCGGGATAAAAGTATCCTATATGTTAATCCCGGTTATAAACTATCTGTGTTCCAAATTTCATCCAAATCCGTTCAGTAGTTTTTGCGTGAAGGAGTAACAAACATACACCCACACTCACAAACTTTCACATTTATAATATTAGTAGGATATGTTAAATGGGTTCAAAGGAAAATGTATTGAGTTTCCGAGTGATTTGCGATGAGTAATCCTTGTCCGTTCAATGTAAGAGATATGTCTAGATTCCTATTCTTCTTCTGAAGTACTCAGTTGACTACAACTTAAATACGGGCTGGCTCCACAGAGGTAGTACCACGCTCTCACAAAATATCCGCGTAAAGAAGCTATTAAAACTGTCCGAGCCGGATGCTCAACGACCTCCCTTCCCATCTCTCAATTCCACTCCTTTTCAGGACGGCAATGTGTGAGCAATATGTCTTCAGTATTGCAAGCATCTATAGGCTACAGAAACTGCTTAACATCTGGTGAGTCGTACGCTTTCTTGACGACTTTGTTATACAAAAAAAAACAAAAATCTGCCCAGGAACCCGGTCCTAGCAGCATCATTCAGTTAATTTGAAGGTGCTATACGAGTACTAACGTGATAAGTAAACCACTATTTCTAGCAATCTTCATTAAAATAAATTCTGTCAGAAAGAAGTTAACTACTCATATAAGAAATACCCAAAAATATTCGTTTTCACCTGTCTAAAGAGGGTATTATGTTCTGATTTCTCAATTAGATAATGTTGTGTATAAAGTTCTCAGTATTATTGCAGTTGATGTTATCGAGGTTACCGGTTCATCGTCCTGATGACATTTGAGGCGATACATTTTATTAATTCGACGGACCTTGGTACAGTAACACAGTCTGGTAGCAAGCTCATCGCACTGTTAAAGCTTGACATTTAAAGCGCGGTATTAATTAAAACTTTATCGATTTATATGTTCACTAGCTGTGCCCACCGACTTCGTCCGCGTAGTATTTAACTTAACAAAAATTTCGGGATTATCGGGATAAAAAGTATCCTATGTGTTAATCCCGGTTATAAACTATCTGTGTTCCAAATTTCATCCAAATCCGTTCAGTAGTTTTTGCCTGGAAGAGTAACAAACATCCACACTCACAAACGATCGCATTTATATTAGTAGGATTCGTTTTGGCACTTGAAAATTTAGATTTCTAGAATTTGTATTTGTAATTCGTTAATAATTTTCACCGCAGCGTTTTATTAATATAACAAAGTCTGCAAACAAGCATAGGGCACCCCCGATGTTAAGCAGTTACTGTAGCGTATAGAGTCTTCCAATACCAAATGTATTGCCAGCACGGTGCCGAATTGAAGGGAACTAGGAGAACGGGAGGCGAAGGAAGGTATTGGGCTTCTGGCTTCTCGCTAATAGTACCAAATGCAGCTATAAATAGCAACTTTACATCGATCTTCTGTGAGCGAGCTCTATCTATTATTTGGGCAACTACGTGTTTTAATTTCAAGTTACAAGTCCTCATATTAAAGTCATGAGTGAGTGCGCACCCCCAGTCCGTGGGAGGGTGCTGCCCTCATTTGCAGCCACTCGGAACCACTCCACACTAGCTCCTCACTGCTCCACACACTCTCTGCCCACTCGCCGTTATCTCGACTGCGAGTCTAAGCCAGTTTTTACAAAGTTTTAATGGTGTCGCTAGAATTGTGCCTATTATAGGCCAACAATCTATTTTTATCAGCGTGCTGTTTGTAGTAGTAATTTGAATTGATGATAATACAATAAGATACTGAAAGACAGTGTTCTATAGAACTCTAATATTGATTTTTCTTATTCCAAGCGGTTGGGCTAGGTAGGTACCTGCCATTGACTGATAGATTCATTTTAATAACAGACTGCAAGAATTGAATTATAAGGTTTCTTCGTCATTTATTTGTCTTCATTCGTCACTAAATGAACCACGACTGTATAATACTTCATGCAAATGCACAAAACGCACCCAGTCACTTATTACACAATTTCATAAATTGAAACAGGTTTTATAGAACAAACAAGTTTAACTAGGTTACGGTTGGTTTCATATCAATTTGATAAGCCCGAACAGAACAATGAGGGAAATTGTAGCGCTTCAGAGAAAATTCACTCCGTCTGGAAACTTTATAACATCTAGAACTGGTAGAGGCGTAGAGCACAGTACTTGCGATTGTACGTGCTCGGTGTACCTACCTCTCCGTGTAATAGTTTGTAGGTAAAGGGTTAAGGATATGGGGCCTTATTACTGAATTTATTTGTGTTAGGAAAATCTTGTGTAATCAAATTCCTATAAGAATAGACGATTAACTTAGTGGTCATTCGCACGATGAAGACGACCAAAGCTATTGCTCGCGAGCTACCAACTTGAGGGGAATTGGAACAGAGAGAGGGGAAGAACTGCAATAAAAATAATAATGTCAATTTTGCAAAAAAACTAAACTGTTTCCAAAGTCTTGATACTGAAGTTTATTATATATAGTTATCTTTATTAACCTTTCAGTTTCGCGTTTAAACAATCGACCACTTTTCTCTATTCTCACATGTGAAGCGAAAGTCTAGATTTCTCCTCAGTCGGACTCTTGGTTCCGTGGACTAACAATTGCGCAATCTGATGGCGATAACACTGCAACTGCCACGAAGCTATGTGCTCTAGATGCGCTCTACATGCAATTTAAACGCGCTCTACGCGCATACTTGGGACACAAGTATCAAGCTAGAGAAATAACATTTTTTTCATTGAATTTGCCTTAGGTGAGGTACGTAATTTATACTTTTGTACCTACAGTAGAGCATAATTTGTATTTTCCATCTTTCAAGAAAATACATGAAGATGAACAAATTAAGTTGATCGAAACATTTGTAATCAGTACCTAATCTCTATTAGTGTACATGCAAATAGTTAACATCGTTTTAATTTGATTGGATCTTAATAAACTGGGTTTTGACTAAATTGACTGGTTCTTTAAAATGTATTCATTAAAAACTCTACTTTCCTCGATACCTATCTTATATAATGTATTAATTTACATAAACTGCACTTTTATCAACTGCTATTAATTTATTAATTGGCACAGCATATTTATATATGTAATTATTTCATTTCACAATAAAATTTGTCTGCATTAGATAGTCATGCCAATATAGTGCTACCAGGGTTGTATAACTATCAGTAAGTGTCCATTATCAAGTAACAATCAAATATTAAGTACATACCTATAATCTTTTAAAACATTACATCTATTTTTGTTGCAGCGATATGGTATATGAGCGTATAAAAATATCAGCCAAAGATATCAACCGTGAGTTCTTGTGACCCTTCCGTGACGTCGGGTGTCTGTAAAAATAATAATAGGGAATGGGGACTAGGGTGCAGGACATTGGCCTTCCGTGCTCATACGTTTACTATCTCTACAAAACTTCACAGTTGTACACCCAAATATACACTCTTTTTGTATGGTAATATGAAGTGTATTCGCTCGTAACTGTAAATGTTGTTCAACATAAACCGTAGTTACATTGATAACTCAAGTTTCATGTCTCGAATATCAAAGTAATTAAAATGTTATCGACATAAGAACAGCCATTCGAACTGAACGTAATTTTTCATGTAGATAGCAAAAGCACTTTCTTGCCCGATTTAACACAATCTCGGTATTTTCCGGTCAACGGTCCGAGTGGAACGAGCGCCGACAAAGTGCAATATTAAACAACAGTTTAATCGCTTGCAGGTCCTGTTCGGAGCTGATCCCGACTGTCTACCAGTATCGGAAAAGTTCAAGTACCATCCTACCCTCAAGCGGTGCTCTGTTAGTGACCTTGTGAATTCCGCCGGATTTCGTATTTCGCGTTTCGCGGTCCCGAACTTTAGTGAGTCGATCCTCCGGTTGTCCGGGGGTGTTATAGGTCGTCACAATAGCCAAAGTGTCTCCCATAAAGTTGTCGGCCATGGACAGTAATTCGGTGTCACCGATGCCGGAGTTGGCGCCTATAGCGGAGTTCGATAAGTCGCCGCCCTCGCCGCCCAACGAAGAGGTCCCCATGGACGACCTGCCGCCGCCCCCCGCCACCATATCGCAAGCTGAAGGGAAGAAGATTAAAGTGTGAGTATTGTATTATATTATTTATTTATTATTATTGTATTATATATTAGACTAATTGACCCGGCAAACATTTTTATGCCATATAAATTATGCATGTATTATACATACTAGCTGAGCCCGCGACTTCGTCCGCGTGGAATTTAACTTAACCGCTCCCGCTCCCGCGTTCTTTTTTCTAAAATAAAAGTAGCCTAAGTTACTGCTTATAACATCAGCTATCTGCCAGTGAAAGTCCCGTCAAAATCGATCCAGCCGTTTCGGAGATTAGCCGCAATAAACATACAGACAGACAGACAAAAAAAAATTAATCGCGTTATGCTATATGATATGTATGTCATAGGCAATACTTAATAAGCAACTTTTAATGGTATCAAGACCCTTTTAAGGGCATTCAAGTCAGCTTCCAAGACTAACCTAATTTGTCGACACAAAACTACTCATGCCCGTAGGAAGTTCATATTATCCTACTAATATTATAAATGTGAAAGTTTGTGAGTGTGGATGTATGTATGTATGTTTGTTACTCCTTCACGCAAAAACTACTGAACGGATTTGGATGAAATTTGGAACACAGATAGTTTATAACCGGGATTAACATATAGGATACTTTTTATCTCGATAATCCCGAAATTTTTGTTACGTTAAATACTACGCGGACGAAGTCGGGGGGCACAGCTAGTGTTATTAATAAATTCTCCACAGCGTGACGGCGGTTTGTATCACAGACAGTCAAGTTCCGCTCTCCTAATCCTAATTACGTATGTATGACTACTATTGTACTAGTCTTTCAATGGGCTTAATCACTTAAACAGGCCTGTCTGGGTAAGATATTAAAAATTAACAAAAGCGTAAACTAACTACATAATTACCTATAGTCTGGTAGAATCTTTGACCAGTTATAAAGGTAATTAAAAAGTAGTTAATAGAGCCTACACACTCATATAGCTATATAAGTGCGTAGGTATATGTATGTTCCCACCTATGCCTTTATTATGATAGGTAATTGTTTAGGTAATATGAAATAATTTACTTCATTCCGATATCGGAATTTATTTTTCGGTTTTTTTTTACTAGCATATGTGTCACACACCTGAGCAAAGGCCTCTTCCTGAATGCTCCACAAAATACGGTTTTGTCCTGTTTCGGCCCACCTATCTCCCTCAAATGTGACCAAAGCGTCCCGCCATCTTTTCCTGGGTCTACCCTGGCTGCGGCTGCCGCCTTCTGGTATCCAATTTGCGATAGCATTTGCCCACCTTTGCGGGACCATACGTGCCACGTGAGTAGCCCACTCCCACTTCAGCTTTGTAGTCTTCGCCCCCACGTCAGTGATGCAAGTAATGGAGTATTTGTTACGGCGATTAATGGAGCGCAGGGTGGTATTCTGGATGCGATCTCTCCGTTGCTCGTTCAGTAAAAATACTAAAACATTAATTCCAATGAACCTACTCGGGAAACTGATATAGTACCTATATAAATAATTCAGAATCCAATAAAGGGCCGGTATCGGCTTCCGAGAGGGTACGATCTTTGATACCTTGAGCCCGAATGGGTGTGTAATAAGAGGAATCCTTCTACTTGGAGCTTTTATTTGTACAATATTCTTGTATTAGTAATTCATTACTCTAGGACGAAAGGTTTTCTACCTATCTGGGTTATTTATTAGTTACTTACGTAATTAGATTAGTGTTTTAATTATTAGTTTTTCGTCTTGTATTATAGTGTCATCTGCACTTTGATAACCTAAAGTGATCGGTCATACAATATAGTTTCGGTACGAATGGTGAGCTGCAGCGAAGATAGTTTCTCTTGAACGAACTAGATGGCGCTAGTGATCCATGCAACGGTAGATCATGATCAATACTAGTAAAATAAAATAAATGAACTGTAAAACTTTATTGTTAATTAAACACGTTGGACCTAATTGGTATTACATTTAGAAAAAAAAAATATGAATGAGATAATGTTGACTATTATTTCGTCCTTCTCTAACTGGTTAATGAATAGTTGTGCTCTCTGTCTCACACGAAATACTGGTTACGCCGAAGTAGGGCGCTAGTCGCGTCCGGATTGAGTCGAGATCTCAGAGAGTGGCGACACGGACCTCGCGGGAAACATGTCCACATGACAGATTGCCGCCAAAAGATAGTTTTTTAAATTTTCGAACTTTTTTCGACCGATTGTGTTTTGTGTTGTGTTTTTTTTTAATTTTTGTTTAGCTCATCGAGCTAGTGTTATTTTTATCGATTTTGTGTTTTATCTTTGGAAGAAATGGCGCGCGGAAAGAGCCAAACGTATGTATTTATTTTTTTAATTACTAAATATTTTTAACCTGAGTAATAATAAGTTTTTAATTACCTCTATTTTTAACCTAGATTTTAATATTATTTTTACATACTTAGGCAGTCATTTCTTAATTTCCAGTTTTTAAATGTCTGCTAAAATACTAAGTACCTTACTTATGACAGGTTGCACATAAGTAGAAACTTTATTATCGGTAATACAGAGGTACAAAATATAAAAGTATAAGACGGTATTATATTACCTACTTATATGGCAAGTTCCAAGAACTCAATCCTTCACTTATCTACTCAAATTTCTTCCTGCTACATTACAAGTAAATGTATCTTTAAACACGATGAAATATATTCTACGGTAGGTACATAACAAAACTTATCTAAAATTCTGTAGTTCTAAGATAATAATTGTCAGTCTTTAGGTTAGTAGTAGTTAGTACGTTTGATTACTGAACAAAGGTCTTCTTATAAGACATAAAAAATAAGGAGTTCTCCATGTCTCTTCCATAGGTCCACCACTCTGCCTATGGCAATTTCCGGATAGTTTATTCCTACTAAGGTACCTATCTAGCTCATCCTTATTACCCCCCAAAACATTGAGATCAGCTTAATTTTGACGCGTTATACAAAAAAATACAGATCATGACGTCCTTGGAAGTTTTGTAGGTGTCAAACATTTGAGTACCTAGTATATATTCCTCATACTACTATTATTATCAATGTGAAAGTTTTTACGTTTGGATGTTTGTTACTCAATCACGCAAAAACGGCTGAACGGATTTAGATGAATAGTTTACACTTTACTTAAGTTCACGCGGATGAAGTCGCGCGGAGACGCAAGAAATATAATATGATACCGTCGCAGAATATAATTTACACAAATAAGTATTCAACTACTTGACATCATTTATTAATAACGAATTCTTTACATTTTATTGAGTGAAAGCTCGTTTCGAATATATCTTCGCGGTATGACAGGATAATTGGTAGGGTGGCCATCATGTGTGTGAGACCGGTAATAATACGGGAAGCTCACAATTATGCCACTTTATTTACCTACTTGTGCCGTCCGAAGTCCGAATTAAACTATTGTTAATGTGTCCAAGAATTCTTCTGAATTTAAGATATTGGTCGTCATTATTAATTTGCTATCTTCGTCCGCGTAGACATACCTAAATGTGGTAATCTGGATTATAAACTGTCCGTGTGCCTAATTGCATCAAAATCCGTTTTGCCGTTTTTTCGTGATTCGGTAACAAACATCCTTATATATACAATATTATATTTATAATACTGGTTGGATTATTTTATGGTGGGTCAAATGAAATAAGTACTTATGTTTGTTAGAATGACTAGCTAGCTAGCTATTCAAAGATATACACATAAATATGCAATGCCTTCAATCTAAGCAATGAAATGCTTTACTACATTTCAGTCAATTATACGAAATAGTTTTACTGATAACCGTAATGACTATTATGCGCTAATTGTTTTTTAATTATTTATTTCGTAGGTCACTATTACTAGCTACTAACTACCGAGAAATTAAGTAACTCGTAAACGCATAACATTACTTCACTCCTTTGTATTATGAACCCACATAACCACAGTCTAAATATTCAACTTTGAATTAAGTATGAGGTTTCACAGTGTCACATTGCCACGCCACATTAGTTCCATTTGTCGTCACGGATACGGGTACATTCGGCCTCCAAGTGTTATCTTATTAAATCCAATAATTCGCCGAGTGGGTCGCACAGGGAGCTCCGTCGCGTCGGCCAGGAAATGGAATGAAATTGATGCTGTTTATGGTACGGACCGACACGCCATCCGTTGGAGAATAGTATAACCGTCACGTTGCAACAAGTTTGGTACTTGACGACCGCTTAGCGAAGTGGTTTGAGCGGAAAGGCGTTAGGAGAAAATTCAGAAATGGTATTTTCGTCCCCCAATCTGGGTGTCACTGGGATCGCCCCCAGTTTATTGTACGCTATTCATAGTGCAATGTGTTGGCTAGTTTGGGACCATTCAGTTGGTGTATTAGTATGGATATGTCGCCGCCAAATAGCTTAATTCGCCGTTCAATTAACAGCCTAGGCACTTAACTAAACGGCGCCGTTCAACTAGTGGCCTGAATGATATTCAGCCATTTGATCAAACAGCTAGGCAAATGACTTGGATCGATGACGTTTAACTACTTGCCTAGCCGTTTAATTACCTGCCTCGCCTGTTCATTTCAATTTAGTCCTACTTTCTGCCACCTAGCGCCGAAACTCACCAAACTGTCAATATCTCTATATTCTATATTCTCTTTGGTCAATATGGCGTCGGACAAAAAGAACTTTGATGGAATAATTTTATTAGGTACTTAGGTTTTTTATGATTTTTTTTAGATCCACCGAATCTATTTGCCGGGTGGGGTTTCTGTGGGGTCATAAAAAAATAACCCTAACCTAAACCCATCCAGGTCGTTCTACTTGGGTAGTATTTTGAAAAAGTTTTGTAGTACTTAAATGTCAACCAGTTGCCTAAGCATTAGCCAGCCAGTTTATTAAATGTTGTAATAGACGATACGGCTGAATATCATTCAGGCCGTTAGTTGAACGGCGCTGTTTAGTTAAGTGCCTAGGCTGTTAATTGAACGGCGAATTAAGCTATTTGGCGGCGACAGATATACAATTTTTAAGCAATCTATACTATGGGAAATCCTTATCATCGGCAAATTGTGAGTACAATGCACTGCACCATTGCTGACCCCTCCAGTTAGGCATCCATTTCCTATTTTACTGAATATATAATTCCAGTTAAATAGTCTATTGATTAAATACATAGTCCCATCTAAGGGGTTTAAAAGTATCAGTTGTAATTTAATGTAGTTATGTTATGTGAGATGTCTTTGTTAATACATATATATATATATTTTGTCCTACTTGAAAAAAATCGCTCAAAATGCCCACGTCCTTGGACACGAGCACAATGTAATTATGACGTGTGTACACACAATGACATTAATGTAAATGTCCTCGCGCTTGTGAAAATATTTGGTCACATTATCTGCAATTCGACGCGGTAAATTAGCGCGATTTTCCGCATCTGCTTGTCTTTACAACTAAAATGCTTTTTATCTTTTAGAAATGTCATAATGATACTTAAGATATAAGTTCAATAAAACTAGTACATATTTTTTTAACAATTACTTATTAAATTTATCGAATTGTCAATTGAATAATTACTTAAAAATCCATAAAGCATTATCCTACTATCCTACTAATATTATAAATGCGAAAGTTTGTGAGTGTGGATGTATGTTTGTTACCCTTTCACGCAAAAACTACCGAACGGATTTGGATGGAATTTGGAACACAGATAGTTTATAACCGGGATTAAACCATAGGATACTTTTTATTACGATAATCTAGAAATTTTTGTTAAGTTAAATACTACGCGGACGAAGTCGGTGGGCACAGCTAGTTTTTATATAAAAATGTCGGCAAAATCATACTACCCGCCTAGATACTTGCCATACCAATGACTTTGCTCGCACGTCGCGTCGCCGACCTGAAGGGGAATGCGAATCGGGATAGAGAGAGGGGGAAGGGGTTGGACTTCCGGGTCTCTTACTCGTCGTACGAAACGAAGCTCTGTCGTGTCTTCCCTATTATTACACAAGTAGAACAATAACAAAATACTTATGTAACTACATAGGTACTTATGTTTATAACAGTTTCGAACAAGTCTAAGACTAAACTATACTATCCCTTTTTTGTTATAATATACTCTGTAGTTGATATCATACCTACGGCTTCACATCAAAATTACATGCTGTGTTTACCTGTAATTAGTTGTGCATTAGACATCCTACTAATATTATAAATGTGAAAGTTTGTGAGTGTGGATGTATGTATGTACGTATGTTTGTTACTCCTTCACGCAAAAACTACTGAACGGATTTGGATGAAATTTGGAACACAGATAGTTTATAACCAGGATTAACATATAGGATACTTTTTATCCCGATAATCCCGAAATTTTTGTTACGTTAAATACTACGCGGACGAAGTCGGGGGGCACAGCTAGTAAGACAAATAACTGTAGCAATAATACCTGTTAGATTGTAACAACTATTGGTGAACCTAATAAAATAAAATAAAAAATCCCCATAGTGAATTGACGACCGCTTGGCGCAGTGGTTCGAGCGTAGGCCGCTGCACATGGTACAACCACCGGGTTCGATTCCCGCCGGGGCAAATTTCGGAAATGGCCTTTTCGTAATTTGCTCTTGTCTGGGTGTCACTGGGATCACTCCCGATCCATTTACGGTACCCACAGTACAAGCGTTGCTTAGTTTGGGACCATACAGTTGGTGTGTCAGTCTGGCGATATTTATTTATTTATTATTTATTGGTGAAATGTTCGTGTAAAGCACCTCTGTTTACCCCGTCTAGAAACACAGGCGTGATGATATCTCCAAGTTGCTATGTAGTGTAATGACCAGATCCCACCCGACAACACATTTGTTCTAATTTATTGCGGAAGCCGCGCATAGTCTTAGGAGAGACGTGATTCTATCTCACTATCTCATGAACGGTTATGATTTATTCAACTCCCACGCGAGCAGTTAGATGGTATTTGGGCCCATTACGACGGATATCCTTTTAGCACTGTTGTTGAAGGATAAAAAGTTTAGATACTTACTAGTCCATTTGTGAAGTTGTCTGATGTTATTTTTATGATTATCGATTCTGTTCAGTTACTTCCAATAGGGACCAAAACTAATTTTGGTTTCGTCTACAATTTTGAGTAAGTAGATAAGTACTTAGGGGATACCTACGTGCTCATTTTGTAGAGTAGATAGGAATTTTGGTACTTGTATATCTACAATATTTGGATTGAAAAAATTAATGAAAGACGCCGAAAGAGGTCTAGCTTTTAGGTACTTGTAAAAGTTGTATATTTAATATTTTTTTCTTTCTCATTGTTATTATTTGAGACTTGAGTTACATGTTTTCAGTGGCATTGTTATTATTGATTTTATCGTAATTTTATTTATAAAATAGCACAGTGTTCATTTTATATATTATACGGCATTCATAGAGTTGTTTATGGAAGGATGTTTTTGAATTGTCTATTTATACGTAACCGCTGATTCTAATCAAGTGAATAACATTTATTCATTACTATTATTACATTCAAGAGCATATAACATTCATGACTTCATAATTAATCATCTAACTATAAACTTAATAGGTACAAGGTACAAGCATCTAATAATAGTCTACCTGAGAAACCGATCTAATCGACTAAAAATCTCTAAATCAACAATTATTCAATGTCAGAAAATTTTAAT
Source organism: Notodonta ziczac (assembly GCA_918843915.1). NCBI lineage: Eukaryota > Metazoa > Arthropoda > Insecta > Lepidoptera > Notodontidae > Notodonta > Notodonta ziczac. The sequence continues at coordinate 8,367,708 of OU974043.1, read as the reverse complement.
TCTTTTTGGAAGGTAACCCTAAAATGTTTAGCGTGCAAACGAAATAGTATCAGCATTTAATTGCCTAATTGATTGACCGCGTGTTAGCACAGTCTTGTGTCCTGAATAATTTCAGTTAAGCATCAATGGTATCTAATCTTTTATCTTAGGAATTCTAGATTTGTTATTGATCCTTAAAACTATGTAGCTAAGGTATCAACAATCCCGAAGGGACACGCGCCTAACGCGTCCTGTGTAGATGGTCATTATGACGTATATTTGTCACGTTTTCAATGATGTCAATGGGGAACGGTAATGACGGGAGTATGCCACGTGACATGAACAGCGGGACGGTTATACCCCTACCTGCAGGTGACGGGTTATCGCCATTGATAACATCGGATACACATCATTATTTATGGTTTTTTAAAAAGGTTTTCATGTTTGCCTGTAAAACAATCATGCTCCCCCATTTGTTGGTGTAACTTAATGATAGAAAAATATACTATAAGTAGTAGTAGGTAAGTATAAAGCTTTATGATGCTTAGGTAACAGTCCTAAATGGTGTGGCTATCGGCTATATGCATGTACTCTGCGAACTAATATACTTACTTAACGTGTGTTTTATTTTTAAGTACTTATATATTATACGGTTTATTTCAAAAGTCTGAAATACTACTTTGGGAATTTTATATGATGTAAAAATTTGTACATACATTTTCGTTTTTTGTCGCCAATAAAAATAAGTATATCAAAGGTATGGTATATTGGTGGCTGCTCGTAAATTCAGTGTACAGTATACCTAAACAGTTCATCCAATGGATGTATTCTTAGGCCGCAACCCGAAAGTAGTGACAAATATTCATAGGTGCGTAACTCAGAAATTATGTATAGTCTGATAAATAATGATACTTAATTATGATCATTATGATGATGATAATTATGTATTGTCTGTTCACTAGGCATCAACATAACGTACTAACCTGAATGATTAATTCGGTCTTTTGAAACACCCTGTATTGTTTAATACTTGCAGATCAGGTTTTACGTAAATTTCGCATAATTTGTTATTATTTAATAGGCGATTAACTGCCAAACGTTCTTTGATTGCATACTTTCACTGCACGTCTGCTTTCAACTTTCCAAAGCATAAGCACATTACATAAAAATATAAACTTCGGAAACGATATTTTTGCATTTTTAAATACATAAACCTAGAATTTATAATTTAGACCAGAAAGAAAGGAGGCCTTTGGCCAGGATTGGGCACTCTATGGGCTTATTTTACGGCATAAATGTTGTTTTGTTTTTTTACCTACTTTCTTTTTTGTCTTTATTGTGGAAATCTGTGGGTAGTTCAGTATAGATAAACGTGGCTTACAAGAAGATTAAGTCTTCTTAAGATTAAGTTTTGACGGCTCTAAACATCGATAGAGTGATCGTATCGTACAGTATATTTCAGAGCCGCTGCTGTGAAAGCCTCTAGCGGAAACGTGAAGCTTTACCGGTGAATGTATGGAATCATTTTGATCACACGATCAGTATTTAGACCTGGCAAAACATGAACTAAGTCAACTAACCCCCCAGGTAGGTACTGTATAATATTTCAAACGACAGCAATATTAAGTTACTGAAATATTCATAAATGAAAAGCTTTGCTTTAGCTTTGAATTTAGTTCAAGTCTGAAGCGTTACATAAAGGTATTTTCTATTCCAAAATCCTTACGGCGATACCAAAAACACACGAAAACATTTAGAATCTCATAAAATTAAAAGCAGAACCCCGAAGGAGGTGGATAAGCTGCTCCTGAAGGCTTGAAATTACGTTGTCATAAACGTACCGCAAGTACTCGTAACAGGCGTAGTAACTGGGACAGTTTTCCGGTCGTCACTGTCAGTTACAGCTCCCGGAGTCCCGGAGTCTGGCCGACTCCTGTTTCCTCTGCCTTCGGGAGGATACGCCGCCGGCGGGAAATGAGAATTGGAATGAATGTATTTTATTTAGATGCCAGGGTAAACCGAAAATTCATTATCCTACTAATATTATAAATGCGAAAGTTTGTGAGTGTGGATGTATTTTTGTTACTCTTTCACGAAAAACTACTGAACGGATTTGGATGAAATTTGGGACATAGATAGTTTATAACCGAGATTAACACATAGGATACTTTTTATACCGATAATCCCGAAAATGTGTTAAGTCAAATATTATGCGGAGGAAGTCGCGGGCACAGGCTAGTATAAAATATATGTTTGGGTTTTAATATATTTTGTTTCTTCTTCATTATATATTTTTTTTCTTTTCTATATATTTAGACCTGCGATCAGCCGCCTAGACTATAATCAGGTGTGTTGCAAGAGGTTGGAGTTTGGAGAGGTAGAGCCACTGCTCCATCTCCCCTTAGTAAGGCAGCACATCTGCTCTCTTGAGTCTTCTAATAGGGTTTGGCTGCAAGAGCATATTGGATAATAGGTTTGGGTGAGTTGTCAAGCGGTCCTTGTAGTTGGCCGAGTATCGTTTTGCTTCGTCCACAATGGTTGGGATTTCCAGGTACTCGTGGATTTCTGAGTTGAGCGCATACCAGGGTGCCGAGAAGAGTACCATTAGAATATTGTTTTGGGCTCTCTGCAGGCACATAATTTTGGATTTGTTGGCTGACGACCACAATTGGATTCCATATGTCCAAATCGGTTTTATTATATATAAAATGAATGTATTTTATAAGTAATTTTAACGGATATGTTTCAAGTAAAAACGTTCGTGAAAGAAAAAATATATAATGAGTATCAGATCTTCATAATTGATTAAATAAATGATTGTAACTATTGAGTTACAACTATTTCTTTAAGCAAAAAAAGTATCATAGTTCTTAAAAAAATACATTTTAAAATGGATGAAGAATATCTCGTAAAATCTACCTTTCTCAGTAACAACTCCCGCCGCCATTGTCGTCGCGAGACATTTGAATATGAAATATCGCAATATCCAGGGATGCGGCGTTTTATCCGCACTCGAGACAGACTTTCCAACGACCGCCTTAATTGCATGACTACAATACTATAAAAGCTGAACAAAAGGATTCGTAGGAGAGGAGTTGCGGGATTTATCTCTGGGAAACGGGAGATTTATTTTGTGAAGCTTTTAAGAGTTTGAACGAAGTCTGTAGTGTCGCTGATAATACCTTGGTATACCCAGCTACCTCATCTTAGTTTTATCAGAAGCTACCATTCTCTACCAAAAAAATATACACTGAAAAACAAAATAACTAGTTCTGGGTCAAAGAATAAGTATATTATTATTAAAGTGCAGGATATTTTTTATCTTTAACCGAAGATTAGAAGTTGCGGGCAGATCTAATAGCGATGTGGTTATCTCAAATTATATTAAAGTTTTCTACTGCAAATGTTTAATTTCAAAATATAATCTTCATTATTGGGCTCAATGTATTAATTTTGTTTCTATTTGAAAGTCGAACAGACCAGTTTTCATACCACAAGCTAGTATTTTTATTTTTTATTAAATCAAATACCCTGTTTAAACGTGGTTCAAACCGACAATAGTTTCTTTCATCCACTTACGCGTATTAAGACAGTCATCTGTCATAGCACCGGACCTTGGATCAACCTATTGTTTCCTGTGAAATCGGGGACACCCACTCGACATGATTACGATTACACAGGATGGATTGATATAAGTATAGTTTGTCCAGAGACTCCAGCACGAAAAATAAAGCATGTACATGTGCTCACATGTTATTTCTTCATTAATAGAGCTTCTGCGAGGCACACTGTTCATATCCTCGAATCGTTAGGAGGGATTCTAAGATTTAAAAGGTACGATATGAAATTGTTTATGCGTTGCGCGATTTTGTGCGGGATTCTTTGGTTACACGCTAGCTAGTTACAATGTGTCTGCTTATATAAAAATTGCTGTATTTTTGTGTAAAAAATAATTGGTTACTGAGAAAAATTATGTTAGAGCAATAGCAAATCGTCACAATGTCATAAGTGAATGACAGTTTGCCTACGTAATTCTTCACTTATACCTAATTTATATTTAAAATAACAATTCAATCTCAAAACAAAATCGCAAACATGAAACGTTCCTTAATTGAAAACTTTCATCAAGCCACTTCTCTATCTTTCAGCGTGATATGATTGTTAACTTAATTGGAAAAGTGAACTAAGAGACGTTACGAGTCACGCCACGTGACCACGTGACTCTTGAGTGTTGACGGTTGATCAGACAATAAGTTTTATGTTACATGTTGGAGAAACGTTGTGGATAGTAATATCTACCAACATTATGTATGGGCATTAGGTACAAACTGTAGTGTGTGAATATTATTATTAACAATACAAAGAACAAACTCACTTTTTTAGATTTTATCTGTACCCGACTATATGTCTATGTGTTACCACAGATTCAATATGAATATATATTTGCCTTCTAAAAGATAATTAAATGAATAGCTACTCTTGCTACGACGCAATAAAGTGCAAGTCAATTCGCACAGCGCTGTGTGCTGTATTTGTAGCTTCATCTAAAGCCCGATCAACACTTCAATAAGTACAGTAGCGAGTTAAAAAAATCTGTCAGTTAAGTAATAAGTAGTAAGTTGTAAGTAGATTCCAAACGTAGGCGAGTGAGTAGTCTATAAGTTGCCGTTCCGAGAAGAAGACTAGTCGCGTCGGTTGTTTTATTCTTCAAAACAGTGTCTGGACTGTACTAAACTCGTCAGATTACATCAGATAGATTGTGATGAAATTTAGTTTGATTATATCTCACCTATGGAATATATCCTTGATGGAATTTAGCTTAATTATATCTTACCTATATCCTGGATTGAATAAATTTCAATATACTTTTAATTCCATCGGTATAATACAATCCACTATACCTGAAGTTCTAATCATCATCAGGAAATCCTCACATAAACACAGTCCGTACGTGTTCGTGTTACCACCACATTGCACTTATTGCACTGTCCCCGCGACCATTGTTCAGTAATTGGTGGCGTGCGGGGTTATTAGTGAAATACCTACTCAATTTAAACTGTCTCGTCTGGCTGTCTCTATGAGGTCTACCATAGACTGATATGATAAGGTACTTTTTATATATTCTATAACTTAATTTATTACTTAGGTATATATCCTCTTATTTTAGGTATAATTAAGTACACATTTGTCGGTGAAAAAACCGTAAAAATGTATTAAAATTCTTTTGATTTCTTATTAGACACTTAGGTATTTAGTTAACAGTACTCGGAAGTTTTTCTAGTTATCCTGAAGGATTCTCACTTTTTTATGACAGCTCAAAATTATCAGTGTGAACCAGTGGTCAGAAGATGTGCAGACGCCGGCAATTGTTGGCAGTTTTGCTTCATGGATTCTCCATAGACTGTTAAATGATATGGTGGCGAGTGAGGCATAAGACTTGATCTAATATTTGGAAAATTGATCTCGTGTCACATCTGCAGACTTATCGCACTGTCTGTTTCTTCTTATTGGCGGTGTGAATGACCTCCACGTACGGGGAGTTTATGCATTATGTAATGCACTCATGTCTCACACAGATAGACGTCGTCTAGTTTACTCAAAGTATAAGGTTTTGTTTTGTTTTGTTGGCATAGTTTATAAGATGCAATTCTGGAGACGAAGTATGTAATAATCTTCCCATTTTGTGTAATAGGTATTATGACATGCCTAAGGCCCGTATTACTAAATCGATCTCAAGTCTAAGACTGCTCTTGAGTACGCTTTTGGCATGTATTTTGTACTTTTCCAAGATCACTCTCAGATTTGAGATCGATTTATTAATATGGGCTAGGCCCATACTAATAAATGTTATAAAATGTATGTAAACACGTACTAACATAAATATGCCTGTTTCGTATAATCGCCTTAATTAAAGAGAGACAGACTAATTTTACAATTTTAAATGGCCCATTTTGTTGTATATTTTATTATATTATATATAATTTTGTGCAGGTAAGTATATCAAATTAAAGCTGACATTCCAGCTATATAATTTATTTACTCACCATAAAATCTGTTGCTTCATATCGTGTCATAGACAATTTTCTATTTGTAATATCAAAGTAGACAAGTCATAAAACACTTTCATTGTCACCTTTCTCCTCAGTAGGCACAGGTGCCGGTTGTTATTTAGCGGTTAATGTCACTTTTACAACAACCAATTTAATTTATGGTAGCCTTGTTAGTAGGTAGGTACGCGCTGCGGTTACTTTCCCGTTCCATCCTTTAAGTAAGTATAATGTCTCTTTCAGACTATGTTCCTTTCCGAGTCACACACAGTCAAGTCAAGTCATTACTTATACTTAAGCCATTTCTTTATAAATAATTAGTTAATTCATAACGACAGTTTTGTTTTTTTTATAAATACATCGATTTCTATATAAAATTAATGGAACTGTAAATTTTAATACTTATTTTATTACTGAAGTCACTATTGTTATTATACAAAGAGTAGAGACTTTACTTTAAAAAAGATTACTTACTAGCAATGTGTGTTTATCACATTACTAGTATTCCCTTTAGCCCCTAGATTGTGCTAGGAGTGGGCTCACGTCAATAGTTTAATGGCCAGGATGGGGGTCGAACCCGGAACCTCTCAGCCACGAGGACGGCCCCTCTAACCACTAGGCCATTGACGCTTAAACTACTAAAAATATTATTTTTACTTAAGATCAAATAAAAGTCGTTACGGGGACTTGAGTAGGTACTTTGTTTTCTTATAGAGTATGGTCAAGAAATCAGACAAGTAAAAAACTTACACAGTATATGCCCATTTCTTCGCAGCTTTATTGAACACATTTCAAGCGATGCTGTGTAAAACGGGGAGTCATGTTATTCCTTGTCTATAGCAGGCTTTCGCTTTACATCGGGTAATCTGAAAAAAATGTTAAATCCGGTAGTGACTAACCAAATTAGTTTATGAATTTGTTGGCAAACTGATGATTAAAATAGAGTTAGCTAATATTCCACAGCCTACATAGATTTCTTTCTCTTTTCCCTTTTCCCGTCGGTTAATGACTCTATCATTAAGACTGTACTATTTACGTACGTATACTACCATACGTATTTTAATGGTTTTATTTTTTTGAGAGAATTGGCAGAGTAGAGATGGTGTAGTAGGTACCAATATTTGGCTACGTGAACTGAGAATATCCTATGGTCATTGCCACCATGCTATTAATGTTGTTTTTCCGATATTTTGACCATTAAGATAGTACCTCTAATGATTTAATTCCGTATATGTATCGCTTACGCGTTATCTACTAACAATATTTGTCATGTTTGTTTATGATAGGCGTTAGAGCTACTTGATGTGCTGACCTCGTTCAAGTCATTAGATAATTCATTTACCTATACTTCTATTATGACGCTGTCTATCGTTTATGATCTATCATAAACGATTAATCTTTTTAGTATGGATGATTTCAGGAGCGGCAAATTTGGGACTGAAGGTTATCCAATATTATCTAATTAGTACATAAAATATGATATTTACTAAATAGCTAAGTGAATCTCACCCACGAAGGTCTTTGTTATGCAATAATGTAGAGAGTTAAATGTAGGTATACAATTATGTAAAAATATGAAGTAAATGGACTGGCTCCTCATAAAAGCCCAGTCGTTATTCAAACGCCCGCTGAAGCGGAACGATTGCCGAATTGCGGGCACTGTTGTGACAGCTCTTGCTGTTACTACAACAAAATTTATTTCGCCCAGTTGGCACACAACGCTTTTTAACCAGAATTTCTAAACATGATAAGCGTGATGAGCTTAGAGGGTGTCGATGTCATTCGCGTCTGGAGGGTTCCCGGTATAGCTGATAGTCAATTGGATGTGCGAGAGTCCGTCCCGTCGGTAATTTGCATAAATTGATTGCACGCCACGGCTGGCGCGGGCACGGGCCGCGAGGTGCGCGGGCGCTGATCGTCGCGCCCGACGCACCCGCAGTCGCGCGCCCAACCGACCGACTGATACACGTTCACCGTAATGCTTAATTACATCCTCGCCTGTCGTAATTGCCCGGCCGTTTAACACTTTTTACGGCCAATTGCGAATTTTCTAAATCGAGCGTCGGACAGTGTCGGCTCGGTCGCGGTGCGTCACGGCGGCGTACCGATTGATGGCATCGCTCGCCACCGACGGCGTCCTGTGCGGTTGTCCTGTGAATAACCGTTGTTATAGTGATATCGCCTTCGGTACCGTGTAATAAGCGTCAATTTCCCCTGGTCAAACATCGTCACCATGCGGCAGAGGTACCAACTGAAGCAGAGACCGTATGTACCTATAGCTTTATATTAAAGAAAAGCTCGATACGCATGGCCTAGTGACCAATGCAACGTGACTAAACTTGTTGTTATTTGTGGCACCCGGTACGTGCACCGATGGTAAATTCTATTGAATACAATAGGAAGAAAGTACATAACACACAAGTAGTTATAAACAATCGAATTCCTTTCTCGCTCGGTGTAGAGTTTGATAACTTTTATGATCAGATGCAGAGGAGGTATATGGAATTTAATTTTGCTATCAAGATAGTCAAGATCAATTTATTATTCAATACTGTAAATTGACGACAACGAAAGAGAACCTTGGTATCACCAGCCCTATACGAAAATAGATAAATATTCAGTTAATTTTGTAGGTACTCCGTTGTTTTCAGTCAAACAACCAGCCGAGTACACAGTTTGCTGAATGTTTTGTAATATGAAACATTGTTTGACGGAAAACTTGGTCAGCTCTGCAAACACTAATTGTCTTGTTTCAAAGCAATAGTGCCTCGTACGGTGCATTTGAACTATGTACATGTGTATAACTATTTTCTTCTACTAACTATTAACTGCTCTAGTTTCATTGTGTTTCTATAATATTGAACACTACTTCCAGTTTGTTCTACCGGCTCTGACTTGATAATATATCATGATATGATATGGCATAAATAGTTTCAGCTTACAAAGGAGCCTATCTTCTTGTATTATCTATTAGGATGAGTCTAGCTCTACCACAGATATAGAGCTCTACCTTAAGCTGTATGAGTGCATTGCGACTTGCGTTTACATCAAATATAGTATGACAAATTGTACAGCGCCCTCTCTGGCCATAAGGAAACATTATAAAAGTCTTATACTGGGCAAGGAAAAGACGATGAATGACAATGAAAACCTTATGGTAGAGGGTTCTTTTTTAATATCCAGATATGAGCTATCAAACCTTACATTATTATGGCGTTCTTATTTTATAACAATACTAATATTATGATGTTTTATTTTCAGGTAAGTCATCCTTGAACCGACGTGTGATTGAGTAAGATTGATGCTTCACCTGCCATTGAGAGTTTGGTTTTATAGGGTTCACATTTGACGAACACGATGGGTAGGACATAAGGTTTATTATACTAAAATGTTAATGCAATCGCACATAACATAAGGCACATAACATTCGCAATTTATAGTGGAGATATAATCAGCATAAATATTCAGTCCCAGATTAAACAGTATTTCATTATCCTCATCTGCCGTACTTTTTCCATTATCTGGGGTAGGCACAGTAAGTCTCTTTCTTTCACTCATCGCGTTTTCCCGTCATACCCACATCCACTGCAACCTCGTTCATATCACTCTTACTACAATCCATCCATCCTTTTTTGGGCCTCCCTCTCGCACTGTATCCATACACATTTATATTCAAAACCCTTTTAGTCACATGCTTCTCATCTCTCCCATCACGTGCCCAAACCATTCCAACCTCCTACTTTTTACTTTCTCAGTAAGTAAATTTACAAGATTTATATTTACAAGACTACAAATAAAGTATAGTACACAAAATGTATTAGCAAATAATGCTATAAAAATGACATCGACCCCAATTCATAAAGATATAGTTTTGACGTCTATTATTTGGTATTTGGCGGTACCTATAGGGAACAAGGAAATACTTATATTTCTCGTGAATTATTGCGTATAACGACTACTCTGGGTACCTAGCCTAATTAGGATAAGCCTAGGATTCTAATTTATTATTATTATTTTAGCCCTTTTTTGACGTCCCACTCCTGGGCACGGGCCTCCCCTCAACACGACGGGGATTCAGGCCATAATCCACCACGCTGGCCCAGTGCGGGTTGGCGGATTTCACATGTCTTTCGAAAATTGGTTAAATCTTCTAAGACATGCAGGTTTCCTCACGATGTTGCTTACGGTGGAGGAAAACATCGTGAGGAGGATTCTAATACAAAGTTTTAAAGGGTGGTATTTATTTTCAGCATCGCTTGTGTCTATTGCTGACTGTACATGTTCAGCTCGTAAATAGGTATGAAAATAGTTTGATATTCACGCAAAGTGACCTTAATTGTTATGTGAGCGTGACGTTATAACATCGAGTTAATAAAATTGACACGGTCGAAGAGAACAACAAAACATTTCATGCAAAAACAGATACACACACTCATGTCTGTAGGGGAGAATTAATAGTTTATATAGGTATTTAGTTTCCTCAAAATAAGAGACAAGTTCCAATTCCAATACATGTTGTTAAAGGTCACCTCAATTATTTTACCGTACGTGACCCTCGTTCCAAACCTGATTTATTTTCTTTTTTTTTAATTTTTCCATGATCTAGACACCATCTTATCTGATTGATAAAACATAACTGAAACCGAATTCTTCACTCTTGTATTTAGTAGTTTGCTTCAATCGAGGAATGTACTGGTCGAATAGAAAAAGCCCCTTTGATGGATTCATTAAAAATGAACAAACCGTATTTAACAGAGAAAGGACAAAACGGAACTCATTTACAAGTTGAGGGGTTTGCCCATTATCTCTCGCAGGATTGGGTGAGGCACTAATGAGGTAATCGGAGCTCTCTCGCCGTGTGCCAAATCCTTGGTATAGCACGGCCACAGATCAATAAGTCGTAGACGCCATATAAGCGAACACTCTTGCTCGTCTAACATGTAATTGCCACTGCATATGTATGACCGCACCTGACATTTTGATTGGTCGATTCGCGGCTCAATCTTGAACTCACCAATCAACTTCCCTGTCTTCCTAGATACTTACTCTGGCAATTTTTGCATTTGAATTCTCATACAATATTGGAAGTAAGCGGTGTCTTATCGGTCTGTATACGGTCTGTGACCACGGCAGACAAGAAGCGATCCAAAACTGAATAGATTATTTTATTACATTTCCTTTTTAACGTCCCACTTCATTTATTTTGAATGAACATTCCTGTATGTGTCAGACTCAAAATCAACCACGAACTTATAAAATGGCCGCCTGCATGTCGGCGAGCCCAGCGATGGCTAACTAGAACTCGCGATTGTTAACATTTCGTATCTCTTCTCATTGGCCGTGGTGACGTTAAATTTTAATAAGAGTATACATTATTTCGCCGTCATGAAAATCGCTACACTACTTCAACATAAACAACATAAAATTTATGTTTTCAACTTATATGTTGACACGATGTTGTAGGTGTCAGAAGGTAACGCTGATACTTTGTGACGCTTTATGCTTGAACTTCAAGCCTTGAAGCGCTGAAGATGGCATTTTTCTACAGACTTATATACAATAGATGTCTCAGAGGTCCGATGAGTAGAAATCCACAAATTTATAACTTTAGTCTTTCTACCGACAGGTTATCTACTAGGTTTAATTAAAGAGTTTTTTAGTTTTAACTTACGACTGACAAGTGATATTGTGACCACAATTTTTATGTCTGGTATCATAAAGAACGGATTAGGAAGTAGCTGTGTATATGTAGTTTCCTTTTTATTATTATCGTTTAACTATTGTTGTAGTCAATTTCGAACGAAAATTTAATTTCATAATGATAATAACTATTTCGTATAACACGCACGCAACATCGGTAATAGTTACTTGTGAAATATTTGATCGTCGTTATCTACGGAAAACAACAGTATGACGTCATGATTCAATTACGCGAATTGTGAATTAGTTTTTTGTTAAAAGGGCGAATGTTGTGTAACGTTCGTTATGGTGGCAACGTGATTGGTACAGGGAAGCGTGGGTCTGTGCTGGCCCAGCGCGCCGGCCGGTTGCCGCAAGAATGCGGAATCAAGTAGAAGGCTCGTTGTTAAGCCCTGTTTCTGCATAACTGAATATTAGGCGTTATTTTAATTGATATTTAAATTATTCTTAATAAACTTGTTGCGACATTGTATTCTATGGTATTGAATATTACTAATTCCAGTATATTTATTTATTTAGTCAGCTTATATAAAGGAACTCTTCAAGGAATTATCTAAGAACGTGTTTATATAAGCATCCCCGTTTGCTTAGAGGGGAGCTCGTGGCGTCTAATAATTATTAGTATTATTTTATTTTGTTCAAAATATTAGACGGGTCATTTTAAAATAAATTGTTTATTTGACACACTTGCCTTTTCCACAACCATTTCATTTCAACGTTACACACGTACGTAATTATTGTAGCGATATGATCAGCAATCACCAGCCTTCCAAAATTTATAACGTACCTGCAACTATGTAAGGACTTGTACTTATATGTATTTAAAAGCATTTCCCAATATCCTAGGGGAGTTCCGGCAACATAATGTATGCTTCGGTCGAAACAGAGCAGGCTTTCTATTAAAACTTTGTATCACTTTTCTGTATACAATGTGGCTGATAGTAACAGGTGTTCTGACATTGTTTCACAGGCATTCTAACAATACGGTTGCACGTACGTACGCAATTAACTCCACCAACAGGTTTCGTATTCAATCTCTGACATATGAAATCGAGCGTGAAAGCCGGCGTATATTTCGGCAAGCCTAAGGAATTATAAGCTTCTTGCCACACATTGGTCTAAATGTTTCAATTGATTGAAATAGGCTACAGTAATCAGAACATTTTATGATGCTTGATTGTTATAAGGCCAATCTAAAAGTCTGGTATTTTGAATGACAACAGTGGTAGTTTATACCAAAAGTATGTGTTTCTCGTTCTTATTCCTTATTTAGATCCAAATACTAGGTATGATACGTACGATAAGTAGCTCCACTATTCACATGATAGATACTTCTTTGTAAAATAGTGACATTAATATTTATCCCAGATAATTAATAATATTTCCGTCTTTTTGTATTGACTAAATTTACTTAAAGCACAGTTCCGCTTTCTCCTCATTTCTTAAGGAATGTCTACAAATGTGTTTCCTAGACAATGCCAGACACTATTAGAGTTGATGACTGTACAATTTACACGTTTAGCGGTGGAGGCGCAAGAACAATGTTTTCGGAAGCAGGTATGGTCGCAATTTCATTATATCGTGAGTGATAAACACGACTCTCTTGTCTCGGTATTTTTCGGGCTGATTCTGTGAGCACAGGTGTTTGTGGTAGAGTTATTCAATAGCCTTGCACAATGACTTTTGCAGTTTTTGCTGTGTCTTGTCATTCTTTGCATTAATTTTCTGTGTCTGTCACAATCACAGCGATTTGCTTAGATACCTATCGGTCTCATAGTGTGAAGACAGGGGACTCAGGGGACTCAGGGGACTCTTAACAGTAATTCGCATGGTTAACCCGATATTGATAATTAATTATTTATATACATTTTATCGTATTCGGGTGCTAAATATGACAATTATTTGTTAAAAATGTTAGAAAAACGGTGGCGTCTTTATAGTGTGAATGTCAGTTAAGATATTCGTAATAAAGGTACTTATCTGTACTTTGAATAGCTACTATCTACAATCTCTATTCAATTTACTCTACATACGAAACACGCGCCGCTGATTTCTATACAACCTTGCCGCATTCTAGGAATAGTTTTTTTATGAAACAAGATAGTTATTACAATCAGATAGTATCTAAATATTGCGTGTTATATTCGCTAATCCGACTGAGAATGCAACTTGAGTGGTTAATAAACAACCGGCTGGCATTCAAGGTGGGCTGGTGGAGGCAGGAAGAATGCAGACACTGAATTATTGTTAGGTACCTATATCGCCTTGTAAGCATCGTATGCTGTTTGATTTATTGACGTATGTGTGAAATTGATGGTGATTGGAAATAGTTTATATACCTACTTACTGCTACTGCTTAAGAATCATTATCCCAAGGCGTCAATAGTCTAGTGTTCAAAAGATACTCCTTAACTTATTTGGACTGGACGAAACATTCACACATGTTTATTGTCAACTGTTATTGTAACAGCCCATAATAGGTACAACACCATAAATCGGTATAACAATAAATTATAACAGAAATAAACTGAATGACTTAATTTTAATTCTCATTGTAATAGCAATGTAATACGAATAATCTTTATGCATTTGTTATTAATAAGGAAGTAACTAGGATATTATTGGTATATAGGTACATTACAGTTTTCGACAAAGATCTATTAATTATAAAGACGCAGTAATCATGACACATGTATGTATAGGTACAGTTAGAATACATAATCATTGATTGTCATGCATTAAACACACCATCTCCTTAGACAATGTACCAGCAGCTACTCATATGGTAGAACCTTTATTGTTTCCTCATGATGCAATCCAAGGCACTGGTAAGCTCGGTACCTCTGGCGTACGCGTTGGCTAATCCTGGACAGACGTAAAGGTCAGAAGGTGTGCACAGTCGTGTCGGATGATTTGCTGCCCAGCGTGTTGCGCAAGATTCGATTTGAAGGCAGTTAACACAACGAATACGAAGTTTTGTCTGCTCTAGAGCAGGTACGGATGGTGAGAGCCAGTCGTAGGCCGTATGTTTCTCATGGGCCACACCAATTCGGAAAATCGAATCAGTATAGATCGATAAAAAATATAGAAGAGTATCTTATGTTGTTATAATGTTTTATCTATAATTAAATACACGTCTTTTCATAACGGTCCCCAGTTGTCACTGCCAGCGCACCGCCGTCCTTTCAAATTCAAAACAATAATGTTTATTTTAAATTTATTATTTTCTCGTCGGCCAGGAACGCCTATCGCCAGTGGCCAGTGCGCCGACATGGACCTTACAGTACTGACTGAATTCGGTATTAACTTTGCTTACCGCTACGTATAGTGATGTCCAAAGTCAATTTCATCGGACGATAACTGTACACAGTGTTTCGAGCGTGCCCAATCTGAGCATATCTAATGTAATAGCTGTATCGGACGAGGGCTCGAGGATAGTGGTGCGCACGTAGCTACCGACAAAGGGCTCCCTTGCACAATTACCCTTACAACACTACGAATAGACGCAATATAGAGAAAACTGTGTCGTTTATAATTATTCAAATATTAGTATTTTGACGACCGCTTGGTGCAGTGGTTCGAGCGTAGGCCTCTCGGCTCACCGCACATGGTGGATGCGGGTTCGATTCCCGCCGGGTCAAATTTCGGAAATGGCCTTGTCATAATTTGCCCAGGTCTGGGTATCTCTGGGATCGCCCCCAGTCCAATGTACGGTATCAATTGTGCAAGCGTTGCTTAGTTTGGGACCATACAGTTGGTGTGTCGCCGATTGAATACAGCTTATATGCGGGTTGGCTCGATCAGGGCAGCGACGTAAAGTAACTAATATATAGCTGTGTTTCATACGATGAATGAGAGAGCCGGAAGCCCTACCCTCCCCTTTCCCCCTCTCCCTTCCCCCCCTCTATCCCACTTCCCTTTAGGTCCCTACATGCGAGCAATGCCTTGGGTATTGCAAGCATCTATCAGATAATTTTACCGCTTAACATATATCAGGCAGGGCGTGTGTGAGGACATTGTTCTATAAAAAAATCATCTTTGGGATGGTTCAGCTAAGTATCAGGTGAAGGCTCTGGACTCAATAGATAAGCGGGGTAGAAGGCTCATTGGCAGCGAATCCCTAGTGCAGGCTAAGTTGCAGAGCCTGGAACACCGACGCAGGGTTGCCAGCCTATCAGTTTTCTACAGAATACATTTCGGGGAGTGTGCGATGGAATTACACGAGTTCATTCCCCCATCTCCATTCTACCATCGGACGACAAGACGCACGGATACAATGCATCCATACACCGTGGACATTCCTTCAGTTCGTACCAAGCGTTTCGCTTCCACTTTTACTGTGCGAACTGCCAAGGAATGGAACACCTTGCCGGCGTCTTTGTTCCCGGTTGACTACAACCTGGATGTTTTCAAGTCGAGAGTGAACAGGTACCTTCTAGGCAAGTATGCACCACCGTAGACCACATCGTCACTTACCATCAGGTGAGATTGTGGTCAAATACTTGCCTAAATCGAAATAAATAAATAAAAAAAACTGTTACGTTCATACTAAAATTACTATCTAACATAGGATTCTCATATTTTGTACCTGGTATCACAGCGCAAATTACAGCGCTCATGTCACTATAGTTCGAGTATATTAAGGTCTCTCCTAGCCAACACTGTCAGGTTCCCAGAACTTTGATGCCATCGTGTAGCTACCTAATTATTGATGCTAGACAGAATTTTTATTACAAAATTCATACTGAAAGCGGATACTAAGGGGATACTCGGAATCCGATATAGCACGTACGAAGGTGCGCAAATTGACTCGCAAGAGACGGACCCAGCTCTCCGCAAACTCAATTATGATTGACCCGTGATCCCGGGAGGGCGAGGCCGAACATGTCCTATATCCACATAGATGTATATTCAACGAGGCAAACTACTTACATGTTTTTGCAATAAAGACGTGCAGATAAATAGAGAAAAACGTTCCTTACAATATGGGGGAAACATAAAAGATCCTTTCAGTACTAAAGAATCCATTTACATCTGAACTAGGATGCTCTACGGCGGCGGTGGCCTACTTTCTTAGTAAAACTCTGGGGCAGGATGTTGAATAGTGGTTTGCCAAAGGGAAAGCAGCTCGTGGCTTTGTTAGCGGGAAACTAAAAAGTGTAAATTAAATTTCTCCCGGGCACCGAAGGCCGGGGGAGCTTATCTAAATTGCATGACATCAGGTTTTCATGAATAATAGCGCACAGGACGGGGAAATATCAGGAATTCAACGTACAATTTTCATGTTTTATAATGGAGATACACGCACACTTTAGCGGTTATTCACACGGTTATCTTGGCACTGTTCATTTCTATTACATTATTACTGTACTGTACCCCAGATGTCAAATACGGCCATAATATATCACAAATTTATAGACAGAATGGTATCGGCTTCTTCGTGTGAATGGCCACTTATAATGTACTAGCTGTGCCCGCGACCTCGTCCGCGTGTAATTTAACTTTACAAAAATTTCGGGATTATTCATCCCCTATTTTATCCCCTTGGGGGTAGAATTAATCAAAATCCTTTCTTAGCGGATGCCTAGGTCAATCATCTGCATGCCAAATTTCAGCCCGATCCGTCCAGTGGTTTGGGCTGTGCGTTGATAGATCACTATGTCAGTCAGTCAGTCAGTCAGTTACCTTTGAGTTATGTATATTTAGATGGTCATACGTGCATAACATTTGAATTTAACACCAAAGAATCACCAGCCAATAGCTTGTGTCCAGGAAAATCGCCTTGTACCGACAATATTAATTTTCTTCAGGACATATAACATAGTTTATTGACACCGTGGTTTATTCACCCAGACTCCAGACTATTCAGCTGGCCTTGCTTTTGTTGACAATAATAAAACACACACACGCCCGAACAAAAACCTACATTCAACATCTTTCACTCCCACATTGTGTTCTGACATTGTCGCTATTTCGGCTACCTTTACTTTTAAAACTTTCCCTTTCAAACTAACAATTTATAGAGCCTGTATCTTTGCAAACAGTTACGCCAGACTATTGCAATTGTTACCTTCAGAGTATTTTGCCTTCTCATCACGGACAATGCAGACTTATAGACTGAATTTAAGCGTGTCTCATTGAAGCGTTGCTTTTTTAATGAGCATGTCAACTAGCGGACGGAGAGATGACGGGCAGATTTCCCTTGCTGTAATTACAGGCTTCATTTTTATAGGATCGTTAAAACTTGAATATATTTTTATTATTTATCTTCAAGCCGACAAAGAGAAACTATCTTCTATCTAGGTCCATGGAGCTTGAGTTTATGTAAACAAAATATTGTAAAGTATATTTCTATATATCGGCTCAGTGGATACTCGTATGTAGGTAAGAATTACACCCACATTTCGCCAGATGGACGATATATTGGTATCCGTGCAACAGAGGGCAAAATGAAAACCATTTTATTTTATAGTACCTTGTAAAATATTATTTGGGTTCCCGAAATTGAACTGTAGCATTGGGTCCTGAGGTAACTTTGTCTTACAATCAACCCTGGTGGAGACTCCGCTCCTAACACCTTAAGCTGAGCCAAACGCCTTTGCGTAGCATAAATATCACTGTAATTTATTTCTTAGTATATTTACGACTGTTTTCTTTTCTGCCGAATAAATGTTTTGCATTTCAACATTTAGAACTTGAAAGTTATCAGCAGATTCGTTAGCAATAGTGAAATCTGGTGAAGCCTTTAAGGATGGATCAGGTCGATGTACGTTTCACTTTCATAACCCACAGAGCATTGCCATGGAGACGCGCACGACCACTACCTCCCGTAATTGCGTAAATGCTATGGAGCATTTCCAGTTTCACTTTCCAAGAAATACGCTGTGTCATGTATGATTTGTGCTCAAGGCGCTCGAGTATTCTAAGAGTACATATTATGATCTATCATTTTTTTTATGAAAATAAAGTGTTATCTGTGCAAACTTGCAAAAATAACGTGACTAACGCCGTAAATATGTATCTACGTTCTAGTTTGGTATCCCGGGATATTCATAGTCTACCCGAACCTATAAGCACAATGTAGCGGACGCGTGAAGTGTCATTTATAATATCTATTAAGTATAATGTTAAATAGAAGAATCATACTGTGTAAATTATAATATATATGAAGTAAGTATAATGTTACACAAAATAATAATACTTTTGACGTCACACCACTGGGCACCGGCCTATTTTCAATACAAGGGGGATTCAGGACATATTTCACCACGCTGATGTACAAGAATAAAAATCGATAAATTAGTAGCCAGGTACATTATTTCACAACTAAAGGCACTATCATAAAACCACGAACTTAATGAAACTTAACTTGTGGTTTCTACAACGTTGAATAGCCTGTTTTAATATTAGAGAGGTCACTAATTCCATGCCACCAATAAATACAATTTTATGACATGATTATTATATTAATTATTATTATGTAACAAAATTCACAGTAGGTACGAAATGTAAATAATAAAATTGGTTAATGTGAAATTATGTAAACAAAACTTCCGTACACTTATCTCGGTTTCGATAATTAGTTTTTGGATTCGGAGGAAGTAACTGCAATTTGAGTTTAATTAAAATTGCAAATTAACTTTCGTGGTAATTTGTGATACTGAGACGGATGAATGATAATTGAGTACCTGGTTACTCATGATACCAACAAGTGATTTACCTTGATAGGATTTTTGGAATTGAAATCAGACGGCAGCTACTCCGTGAAAACTTGATAATTAGCGAAATAGGACTGTAGGAAACCGACGGTCCTATTTTGAAAACTAAAAACAAATCTATAGGACAACTTTTTAATATGACCTTCGATGTGGTAGTTTCAAAACTCACTCATTTGAATTAAAAAAAAACGTGTTCTTTATTTAAAAATTAACTTCGGTAGGTTATCTTCTTACGTTATAGTTAATTAGTTACGTATTTAATAGAAAGCTTGAGCACTTGTCGATGTCGTTTGAGGTCGTTTAATTAGCCTACACAGCTTTGCAAGTTGACAAACAATACCATTCTCTTGTGCCCCCACCCACATTTAATTTTACGTTTCGCAAGATGGGCTACTGTCACGAATGGGTGATGTATGTGCTTGCGCATCGATAAGCGTGTTTACGGGTACGTGGGCAGATGACATCTTATCGACACTACATCTGGGCTAACAATGCCAGTTTTGTCAACCTCAGTAGTTTCTGGGAAGGAATTACCTATCTGTTGCAACGATTCATTCATAAATGTAGCAAGATTTGAACATTTATACTAAAAAGACATTTCAAACAAAATTTAAAAATTCTAACTTATTTATTGTTGTCTATTTATCTTTTAAATTAGGAATTGTCTCCTCATTAAAACACCAAATTGTTATGCAATTGCATATCTATAAATTAATAAAAACTTCATGCAGTAAGTGATTCATGCATAAATTATCATAGGGACCTATCTCAAGTCAAAACTCAATATACTTTTTTAACTTATTAAAACTATATTAAAATTAATTATTGACCCACATAGCCTCTACCTTCCACACCTTAAGTTTTCCATATTGCCAGACCGTATTGTTATCTCACACAAGGTCGACATTATCAGTGTCAAACTACATTTATCATCTCCGCATACATCTCTGCGGCCTTGCCTTATCTCTACCGTGGAATATTCGGCTGTTTACGCTACGGGTGTGGGTATTTTGATGGATTACGCGGCCTACGCAGACATTGTTATCAGACACTCGTGATTTTGTAGTAACAGTGAAGATAAGTTACCATCTCTATTAAACAAGTGAATACAGATTTTAATACATTTTCAGCAATGTTCAAAAAATAATATGTTTTCTAACAGACTGTTATCCTTATTTACGTAACATAACTGAACACATTTGGAATTTTATACAAAACCTGAAAACCAGAAACAATATATTTTTGTTACAGTAATTTTACAGTCTGCTCATTTTTCATTTTATATGGTAAAATTGACTAGCAGGAACTCCTGTTGAACGGTATTCAAAACTTTCAAGTCTTCATGCTATGGAGGTATATGTCGACTAAGAATTATATTATGGTTAACGTACGAGGAATCTCGCACTTTACATACCTAAAGCAGATAATTTGTTCCAAAAAAAAACTTGTTAGATTTTATCATCAGAATAAACTACCTACATTATCTTAACTTAATGTATCTGATCTTTGCCGAGAGTATTTTCAACAGTTTTTTAACACACATACTACTTACTTATCTCTGATAAATAGTTTTATCATGCACTATCTTGTGTCACGGCGAAAGACATTCAAACAAAACGTGTTAACAAGTTAAAAGCTGCCCTCATTTCATGTGCTTGATCAAATACAAATTAGCCTCTGTAACGGAACCCACTTTGGATCGAATGCAATTTGTTTTGTTCTCGTACATAGATAAGGTAGTTTAATTAACAATCAGAGATGGGTTAACTTATCACAATGGTGCTAATTTTGTTGGTGCACAAACTATCTTAAAAGTTTCCTTGACTCTGAAAAACTGAACTGACACATAATATTGAAGTAGATACATACATAGTTACGTACCTGAATACCATATTTCCTACAAATGTTACAAAAGTTTTACAAACTATGTTGACACAGACATATGCAATTTAATTGTTATCAATTTATCTTCATTATGTTTAACTGAAGTAACGGAGCCCTATTGCAACAGATTTGGTCCTATCCATGGCCAGTCATTGGCACTTTCAAAGTAGTGCAACATTTATATTCAATATAGTTGTAAACATCTTCTGTCGTCATGTAGGTTACACTAACTGGCATATTCCCTTATGTGTCGCGTACAAAGGCGAATGAGTGAAAGAATCCAATACCACAGCGTATCTACCACTCTGTCGGGTGCGTTCCGAATACAAAGCAGACGCCCCATTGCATACGAGGAATACACAAAATAGTGTATCTTACTACTCAAAAGTAATAAAATATTGTAGGTTAGTACCTATATAAGCAATGTGCCATGTTCTAACTGTAAGTTCATTTATTTATTTATCATTTCAGAAAATGATGTCCAATTAGTCTAATACGTGGATAACATTAATGAAACAATAGATAATTTTGGACGTGAACTTAAAAAAATGCTTTCAGGCTTCTGGTGATCTGTACCTAGTTCTATAATTGTAAGAAACGGTTCGAACGATAATTATTTGCATCTTTGTAGCAAATTCATCAAGTTTCGTCAAAAATTGTAGAAGTTATGGCGTTGAGACTGACTGAGATGGACGGACGGACTGGATGATCTTATAAGAGGTCCTTGTAGGAACCCTAATTGTAGAGTAGGAAATAAGAACATGTATCTTAATTCAAGTAGTTTGCTTCTTAATAGGCACCTATATAAGTACTGCATTTAGCTTACTGGATTAAAAATGCTTAAAAAGGCATAAAATTCAGAAATGAGGTGAGAACGCCCAATAAAAATGATTAATTAGCTATTTTTCAGCACAATATTTTGCTAAAAAATATTAAGCAAAGTGAATTCAAACTCCTTTTATCTTTGCAAGTACCAACACGGGACAAGCATTTGCTTAGTTTGAGATTCACAGTAAAAAACGAACTACTGTATTTTAGTTACTTACTTGCAATTTAATACAAGCGATATCTCTTGTATTAAATTTCGTTCGTGTAACGTGTAACTACTGTTTAATAATAAATTATTCTTCTTCTCATTCTTAGCGTCTTAAATTTTATGAGGTGGATATTTGAAGTGATGATAACATTCCAATTAAATCTTGTTAACTTGCGCAATGAATTCGTATTACGTTTCGGTATTTTAATTATCCCGGGGACTCAACGACATCTGTACAAAAACAAATAGCTTTGATATAAATTATTTGCGGTCGTCAGAAGTCATTTTTATAATAATACCTAAATAGCTAAGTCCCATTTAAGTTTTATATTGACATATGTTTAGTAAATATCCAAGCATAATAAGAACTAACTTCAACAATTATAATAATATATATCACGATACTAGAAATGTTTTTATAAAAGTACAGAGTCCATTTCTCGTATGAATGATTATAACACTGTTCTCTTCAAGTGGAACGTGGCTTTATACTTTATCTGAAAGTTGAAAGCTGAAAGTTGGGTAATAAATCTCTGCCATTATTCCGTCAATCGGCCGGGCTTTTATGACCACCGAACTTTTCACACAAAAGTGTATTCCTGGGAGATGGAAGGAGATGGGAGGTTATTTGTACGGAGTAAAAGTTATGAACACATCATAATCACCACTAATGTGCAAGCGCAGGCTGTGAGAAACAGATGGTAATGTATGGGAAAGTAGGTATCATTTCCTAGTATCTACACTACTCGTTAACGTATATGAACACGTAATTGTATCTTTTTCTGAATTAAAAATATAGGTAAATTACTCGGAGTCAAGAATAGAAATCTCTGTTAATTATAATACTGTACTTCAACCATTACCTAAAACTAGGCATTTATATTGTAATTTCTTTCGGGTATATTATATCGGGCATACTCGTATACAAACAAATGCAGTCTCTGATAAAATTTGCTATTCAATTTATCGTATAAAGGTTATGTATACACCTACTCAAAAGCAACAAAAGCACGGTGCCTTCCGCTTTTTATAATCTAGAACACCTCTATCTATACCATTGTATATGTGTACCTATCTATAATGCTACATGCAAATTAAATACTACACGTGTCGCGTTTCAGTTCAACTCTTTGATCCGCGGACGTGTCCCTGAATAGCTAATCAGGCTCGGCTGGCTTCGCACGGCGCTCGCGCCGTGCGAAGCCGCTTCTGTACTGCTTAATCAAGAGCTTTCAATTAATTAGTGAGAGATTTCAGTTTCCTTCGACATTCATGTAGACTCTACATTATAGAGTTTCATATAATAGTATAATAGAATAGTATTTAATTCCAATAAAAATATGGTCATGTTGTTACATGAAATTTATCGCGAGAGTAAGAGGTCGACGCACTAATTGAGAAAGATTTTTCGTCATAAGATCAAGCAATCGTCAGTCTCCTCGTATTCTTCCAGCCGTGTGTGGACAAAAGCCATGTTTAATGCCAGGTATAACTGGATCGTTTAACGACGCAGTTAGATGCCCTCTTCAAGTTGTTTATCATACATTCACAGTGTTGAGACGCTAATAAAACAAATCGTAAACATTGCTCCAGATTTGCGTGCAGGCAAATGAAAAGCCACGGCTTTTATTATTTCCTTATTACACGGAAATAATGGCTATTATACAACTGGTTATATTGGTGTTTCTTTTGATTATTTACAGGGTGATTCATTTTGTTCCTAAATTTTGTTTACTTTCTGGAACTCGAAAAGAAAACTTTGTATTGTTAGTAGGGGGTTTACAGGGTTCCGTAGTTCCTTCGAGGACCTCCTATTGTGTTTACTATGAAACTGGAACTAAAATAAAATAAAACAGCCCACAACATCGGAAACACAAATTTTTATCAATATACTGTAAAATCCTAATTGAAGCTGGCAAATCGGAGGATATCTTCTCAAATAAATTGTCCCTTATTCCCACGCACTTACTCCAAAACAAGTTATTACGACCCACCTGTGAACCCAAGCGTTCAAAACCGCCACCTGACTCTGTGCCGGCGCTCAACCAAACACGTTCCATCGGCAGATTGACCACAAAACCGATAGCGAAATAACCAGCCAAGCCTCTTGTACCGTTACCGTACGGTCAGTGGGCCACTTTTTACCATGTATTAGGCGCATCGCTAAACTGTCCATCATACTTCGAGTTACCGAGTTATTGTGAGTTCATGTTATGTAGGGCAGCGGAACGTGTTTGGTGGTGTTTGGGCTGTTATCGTCCGCACCTATCTAGGTATAAATTAAGCAAGGATTGTGGTAAAAGAATACAGAATAAGTTTACCTGGTTTTTAAGTGTATTACAATAACCATAATAATAATATCGCCGGACGAACACACCAACTGTATGGTCCTAAACTAAGCATCGCTTGTACTTTGGGTACCGTACAATGGACTGGGGGTGATCCCAGTGACACCCAGACCAAATTACGAAAATATCATTTCCAAAATGTACCCTGATGAGAATCAAACCCGGTATAGTGAGCCTATGCTCAAACCACTGCGCCAAGCGGTCGCTATTAAAAAACACATCATGTGTTAACTACCTACTACCTTTTATGGAATGAAATCGGCAAACGGCTGTACGAGAAGCCAGAAGCTTAGGGGGTTGGTCTTCCGGCTCTCTCACTCATCGTACGAATCACAGCTGTCATATCTATCTTATGCCGATCTTCTGTGAGAGGGTGGGATTACTCTCGTCGAGCCAGCTCGTATATGAGTTGTAGTAAATTGACAACTTGGGTGGAACACCGTAGACCTAACTCTACCTAGTAGTAGCAAAGCACACAGATTCCTTATCTAAATATATATAACTCAAAGGTGACTGACTGACTGGCTGACTGACTGACATAGTGATCTATCAACGCACAGCCCAAACCACTGGACGGATCGGGCTGAAATTTGGCATGCAGGTAGATGTTATGACGTAGGCATCCGCTAAGAAAGGATTTTGATTAATTCTACCCCCAAGGGGATAAAATAGGGGATGAATAATCCCGAACTAAGTTAAATTACACGCGGACGAAGTTGCGGGCACAGCTAGTATTACAATATTTTGATTGATACCCTTATTTCCATTTCATTAGATAAGATTAGCAAAACATTTATTTATCTTAAGATGCTTTATGTACTTATAACAAACATTACTTGCCAACATTTAAGATAAATAGAGAAATCAATCTTAAATCATGAATACATTTATTGTTCAATGTCTAGATGCTCACCTTGACCTTAGGCTGTAAGATAATGCACATAGAGATTATCTTCCCACGCCTATCATAGAATGCTGCTTGTATTCGTTGCAACATTTGCAATACCAATGTTTGCAATTCATTGCCGTATTGTTGAATTAAAGATCCATTGATTTAAACGGATCAGACGTTGCCTTTTCTTCTTTTAAAAAGGCATTGGAAAAATATAAATAAAATATTATAGTGAAGACAGACATCTCCTCAATATGATATCTCTGCAATAGGTAACCGCTTTATACCTTAATCTATACGATAAATAATAGAAATAAGCGGCGGCAGTCGGAGTACAATATTTTAAAGACGCATTGCCCCAAAGCCTTTATTAGGGAGTTGTGGACACTTAACTTAGGACCTTGCCTCACAGTACATAAGTGTTAATTGTAAAGTTAAACATTTATCTACACTGCTTTGCAATAATATAAGGTTACTAGCTGAGCCCGCGACTTCGTCCGCGTGGAATTTTGATCCTTTCTTAGGGGATGTCTACGTCATAGTAGCTTTATGCATACAAAGTCTTAGCCCGATCGGTTTAAAAAGTTTCATACAAACTTTCATCCCCTATTTTATCCCCTTGGGGGTAGAATTAATGAAAATCCTTTTTAGCGGATGCCTACATCATAACATCTACCTACATGCCAAATTTCAGCCCGATCCGTCCAGTGGTTTGGGCTGTGCGTTGATAGATCACTATGTCAGTCAGTCAGTCAGTCAGTCAGTCAGTCAGTCACATTTGAGTTATATATATTTAGATTATAACGCCATAACGCATAAAAAGTAGTAACGCACACGCAAGGTCACACAGCGCACTGGCTATATGCAATTTCAATGTCATTTTGAGAGCTTTGAACATTGTCTAATGTGTTACATGATAATGTTAGAACATGTCTGCCTCAAGTAGAACAACATAGACACTCACCTATTTATCTCAAAATATGTCACATTTTACCCATAACATAGCCTGAAAGGCCTTCTTTTCTTATTCAGACAATCAACCGAAATTTAGTGGCCGATCAATTTAAACATGGTGACCTTTGTCGGTGTTTACCACTCGACTACATAAATAGGTCTGACTTCTATTCATCCATCGAGTCCTTATCTTCCGCGAATCCTTGCACCTATCACCATAATTGTTTACTTCCACCTTTCATCATACAATCCTTTCAATAAGTGAATGAGTAACTTTTCTCTGAACGCCGATACGACTATAATCTGATACCTATAGGAAATCAGAGATTGTAGTCTAGATTAAAAAGGTTGTTTGCATATAAAGACACCCATTCCCTCCGAGCCTGCCCGCGATGACGCACGAGCTTATCATCCGACCGACTGTGAAGAGGTACGTACATCTGAGGTTTAGATTCAAATGCTTTGAATACGAATCCCAGGGACGTATTTGACGGTTTATCTTGGGAGTCGAGCCCGCATACTGATTGCCGCAATCAGAAACCGTTTTCAGTTTACTGAGGAAAGCGAATCAGGTGTTTTTTATGTCAAGATTTACTAACGCAGTTTATTTAAGCATTATAATTATAATGATTTATCTAGTACATACGTGATATTTACCACCAGAAAGACTTTTTCACATGGAATAACTACTAACCTAATACTTATTTATAATTTTAAAGTGATACTCTAACTTTTAATTTCATTCTTAGTTTACTAAATCCGTTTCCGAAATATAAGTACTAGATTGAAGAGTACTGTAAGTAAGTAGGGACTTATCAGTTGTATCATCGATCAATATTTTGATAAGAATATTGATCAGCACCTACTATAGAACGAGATGTGAAACCGTTTTTGTAGTATTATAATTTTAATCAATCGATGATTTCGAGGACTAGCAAGAAGATGCGTTCATATTGATTTTTAATCATTAAGTACATGCAACGTGCAACAAACCGAGCATGAGATATCGATATATCGATTTTAACCCCTATTATGAGTATCGTTCTCAATGTAACGCCGAGCTAGCCCGCACAGCACGCAATTAATATTGTTTATCGACTCATAACGGCTCCTCTGTTCGATAGGAACACTCCCCGCCATCAGTTACGACATAACTGTACGCAATAAGATTCGATTTTGTAATTAGCTGAATTGTAATTAGGTATGCATCTTGCTATGGCGCAATGTGAGCGTGCAAACTGAGTGGGTGGTTGACAGATGTTAAAGATGATACATTTGTTCAACATTATGGCGTTAATTTTAAGACTCAAGATGCAAAATTATGCGTAATTTCCTGAATATAAGCGTAACATTCGAAATGATAGCTATTAGAAAATATAGTCGATGCATCTTAGG
This sequence comes from Notodonta ziczac, assembly GCA_918843915.1. Classification (NCBI taxonomy): domain Eukaryota; kingdom Metazoa; phylum Arthropoda; class Insecta; order Lepidoptera; family Notodontidae; genus Notodonta; species Notodonta ziczac. The sequence continues at coordinate 8,339,755 of OU974043.1, read as the reverse complement.
TGGGAAGTGGGTCGCTTGCATTAGCATTCGGACAAATGGTTGTAGACATGCTATGTGCGCGTGCGCCGCCGCGCCGCGGGCGGGAGTGTCTGATGGTGTGGTTATGCGTGTCTGGTTCCAATAACCTGGTTCATTACATGCATGTGTTATCCATGGAAAGTTCAATTGCATAGCAACTTCTCTGTGCATCTATATAATTTTAAAACGGGTAAATTGTATCCCAAATTCAAAGGAACTCTTTTGTAAATTGACGACCGCACAGTGTTTTAAGAAGACCATTTTTCGGACATCGCGTTTTTATTGCAAAAGCTGATAGATATAATCATTTAAATGCTATGAGTCGAATACCCATTTGTCTAGCATGTCTAGTTTCTGAGATATAAATTTTAAAAAATCGTCAAATTTTCATCCGGATTTTTAGAAAAAAAATTATATCTCTTAAGCAAGGCAAGATACGTAATTATGATGTTCGGTGCATTGATGGTGTATGTTATGCTTCACCTTTTAAAGCAAAAACGAATCCCGTAGCTTTCATAGATTCCGATATATACGCGTTTTTTGGTTTTAAGATTTTCTTATTTTTCTCGAGTATTCCGCCATATTGGGAAAAGTTATTTATACTAAAATTATCCTCTTTACTTCCCCAACACACCACATAAATTTCACATCCCAACTCCATGGAATCTAGAAGTTATTCCAAATTAACTATTTTTGCTAGGGTTGTCACATTATTCATCGAAATTTTATCGACTCTATTTTTATTTAACATTCATTATTACAACATAATTAAACTTATACTACTAGTGATACTTATGTATTTTTTAGGTTCCGTAGTCACAATGACAGACCAACATACCAAAACATTTACCCTTTTATTCGCAGTCCACCGCTGAAAAGGCCTCTAAAAATATAGTTATATGTACCCTTCATACTGAAGTACTTACATTTGCGTGTTTGTAGAAACTATGAAACAAATGACAAACTAAGGGCGACTACAAGTTTGAAATTACTAATATAATACAATTAATATATAATGATACAAAATGATAAAAAAGTTGGAGCATAGGGTTCCGTAGACTACAGAATTTTCAGTTTAATATTGTAGACTGGGTCACCCTCTTAATGTCGCTTTTAACTCATGCCTAGCGCGGGCGCTGCATGCGGGGATTGGTCCACTCACTTTCCTCTTAACAGCATTGTTGTTATACTCTATTCATGTATATAACATAGAAGGTATTACAACAAAGCACATTATTTATTACTATGCACTATTGGTTATAGACATTAGTGGGAGTTTTAGCCAGTAAAAACTGTTACCGCCTTCACCGCGTGGAGGTACTCCCAGCTTATGTTATTTCTATTGTCATGTATGAAGTGCTATGAACATACATAGATAACACTCATACAATTGTTAACTTTGCCCTTAAATTTATATCGCTAAGTATAACTTTTGCATTTCCGTTTATATAAGTACTAGCGACCCGCCCCGGCTTCGCACGGGTGCATGAACCCTCTAAAATTATGAGTGTTTCTCTACTGTATTATGCATATATTATACATATAAACCTTCCTCTTGAATCACTCTATTTATTAAAAAAACCGCATCGAAATCTGTTGCGTAGTTTTAAATATCTAAGCATACATAGGGAAAGACAGACATAGGGAAGCGACTTTGTTTTAAACTATGTATTGATGGGTAAGCTGGTCTCTTAGATACCTCAGACATAAGATAATCCAATCCACTGGTTGTATATATCAACAAAAATGCTATTAAGTATATTTTTTGCCAAAGAAAGATTCGATCAGGATATAAATTATTATCTTTGAGCGTGACAACCCTAACGACAAAAAATCGGGATAAAACTTAAAAAAATTGCGGTTTCTAGATTCCATGGAATTGGGGTGTGAAATTTATGTGGTGCATTGGCAAAGTAAAGAGGATAATTTTAGTATAAATAACTTTTCCCAATACGGCGGAATACTCGATAAAAATAAGAAAATTTAAAAACCAAATAACGCCTATATATCGGAATCTAACAAAGCTACGAGATTCGTTTATGCTTTAAAAGGTGCAGCATAACATACACCATCAATGCACCGAACATCATAATTGCGTATCTTGCCTTGTTTAAGAGATATAATTTTTTTTATAACAATCCGGATGAAAATTTGACGATTTTCAAAAATTTATATCTCAGAAACTAGACATGCTAGACAAATGGGTATTCGACTCATAGCATTTAAATGATTATATCTATCAGCTTTTGCAATAAAAACGCGATGTCCGAAAAATGGTCTTCTTAAAACACTGTGGACCGCTTGGCGCAGTGGTTTGAGCGTAGGCCGCTCGGCTCTCTGCATATGGTGGTTGCGGGTTCGATTCCCACCAGGGCAAATTTCGGAAATGGCCTTTTCGTAATTTTCCCTGGTCTCGGTGTCACTGGAATCGCCCCCAGTCCATTGTACAGTGCCCATAGTACAAGCGTTGCTTAGTTTGGGACCGTACAGTTGGTGCGTCAGTCTGGCGATATTCATTTATTATTTATTATGAAATACTTAAGTACTTCTCGAATAGGTTATCCACATCTCAATTCCTTTAAACAATTTAGTTGTGTTGATAAAAATATGTGTAAACGGTCCACCAAAATACAGTTAAGAAGTTTTAAACACGTCGACTTTCAAGAATGCTACCTATTACACAGGTACTTACTGTAATCGTAACAGAGAGAAAGATCGGTTACCATGCAATCGGTACAAATTGCAGAGACCAGTGCATTGCCGTATTTCGTAATAATAATTGTAGAGTAGTATTTCTAGACCACTTCCTCATTATGTAGAGTGAACGCATTTGCCGCGTTTGTTCCGTAGCGGCACACAAAAACGCCCTCTGGTGGAATGTAAACACTTGTTATCAAGATACGCGCAACTGAGTGATTTTTTTAAATTTGCTCACTATTAACCAACTTGCTACCAACTACTACCAACTTCTTCAATTGAGATGACAGAAAAATAAATTGAGTAAGTACTATCATCGATACAAATACGCTCCTATTTTTGTCCCAAATTCTATTCGTCGATCAGACGTTAATTTACTAAATTCTTTAATCTGTTTGCGAGCATCGATGACATTAATTTGCATGTAATTTCTAGAGAAGCGGGATGAAACAAGAATTATAGAAAAGCAATTTGTACCTAGTACCCGCCTAGCTATAGATCTTGAATGTTACCCCCTTTATCGCATTTATGACATACCCAACTCACTGTCAAGCTTCCACCGAGTAATATCATCATTTTTTATGTGAATGAACATTCCCTTTTTGTATCGAATACCTGTCACTACAAACTGTTGACTCCTTGTCCCCCAGTAGCTTCAGGCAAATGATTTAGAAATTCTCCAAAGAGTATTATTTTTAACTCAGACTAAGTTCAATATACAGTAAGGAGCTAAATTAATTTAGTTCTTTAAAATAATTGAGTTACTGAAACTGTGCACTAAGATTAAAACGGTCGGTGATATGATATATAAGAAATACAAATTAGACGTAAGTAATTATTCATAAGTGCCGAATAAGTAGGTACTCGAAGTATGCTAAAATTTGAGAACTTAATTCTGACGCGGTGTACAAAAACATACACATAACAAAATGATCTCAAACAACTGAAGGTAGCGAATAGCAGAGTCACAGGTGCTTGAAGTTCACAACACTTTCTTCTCAGCGGTGGAAAGCTAGGTGTAAGCCGACGACTATTCTTTGCGTGCCTTCGTTTCCCGTGCAAGCTTTCTTATGACAGCTACGGGGAGACATTTTATTCTGCATTCCTATCTTATGGTTGCAGTTATATTGCAAAAGTATACTCACCCTGTATGTGTAGTGTAGATTGACAAGTAAATTTTGTGACTATATCTCCTAAAATGTAAACGTGTGTCTACATTAATACTTGTAATAATACGATAATTGTATCACAATTAAATAAACAAAATTCCAATAACCGCTTCTCCAAATAATATTAACTGGGACGCTTTTAGTTAGATAACATATTCGTTTATTTGTTTATGTTTGACGCAAGAAATGAGTTAGGTAGCTTTGGCCAAACATAGAAAGATCTGTCGTTAAAATGATGAACTAAAGACCCGTAGCTAAACTAAATGTTAGGAATGTTACCACAAGTTACGTGTGACCTAGAATTAAACAAAATGTACCGATGCCGTGCACTGTGTGAGATTTTTGAGAGAAGATTCAAGTGGGGTATCCATATAAAGGCTTAATAAACTCGTCCTATTTGATTTGGTATCTTCATTAATTGTATTCGTTTCCTACCTACTACTATTAATTCAATTCCTACCTACTTTTATCATAAAGTAGATCATTGACCAGTCACCACTGTTTGCATGGCCGACAAATTTAGTCCACAACTTGCTAAACAGATGAAAGTATTTGCTCAACGTATCTGCGTTTGTGAGGCAGACACTGTTTGAATCATTTTGAAAGGCGACCGTCTGTATTCTGCTGTACATTAATTTCGTTAGTTTTTTTTACCTTGTTCTTGTCGATGTAATCTCATTACGTAAGTTGTGAAGATTTTTGGCTATTGATAACTCTGTCTATTGATTTCCGATTTCCATTAAGAAAGCGCGGTTACCGTTACTTTAGTCTCTCTAGTAGGTACTTACGATAACCTGAGTATACATTTGGGTGATTTATGTTTAAGTAATGACTTACGTAGGTACAATTAATGGTGATAGAAGAATGTATTTCGTGGAAGAGATAGGTATTATATACATACTTACGTACCAATAATACGATTATTTTAAGGTTTGCGTACCTAGTGATTTTGCTGTGGAGTTATTAATCAAGTTTATCTAGCTGCCAGCCTGCTGGGCATGGAATATTTAGAGATGAAGCAATAGTAGAGTGCTGTAAAATCTCAAACCATGTGTGTAATTTTAATTTTATTTTTTGTTATTAATGGATCGTACTATTTCCGCGAGTGAAGCATTTTATATATAGTGCTGCCTTATTCGCTTCGTTCGATACAGATTTGATTGAGCAAACGTGCGAACAGAAGTACCTTCTACAAACACTTTAGTAGAGTTCAAATAGTCATGCATCTGCGCAGAGGTAAAGGACTTTGCTCAGCTAGCGAATTAATTACGGGATAAGAGCTCTCGAGTGTAGGGCGAAGTTCCCAGAACATTCCGAGTGAATGTGGTTAATTTAACGGTGCTACTTAACTGTTACGCAATCTTTGTTAGGGATCAGGATTATGAGTACAAAGTTGTGAAATGCCCTGCGTGCACAAAGGAGTCAGGAGTTTTTGTGAAGTACTTTGGTTCATTTGTGATAACAATCTTAACCAGTTATGTTAAGAGCGATCGCGTCGGAACTCCTCGGGTCCATGTAGGCCAGGAGTACCACGGGCGGCGGGGTCGATGACCGACCCTCTCCCTATTCGCTATTGGTGTAGACCCTGCTCTTCAACATTTCTCTACTTGGGTGTACTTACCGCTTACTGTACGTCCGCTCAAGATCGACAGATCAAATAACAAGTTATACCGCAAGGTATTTTTAAAATTAGAAATCTTTAATGACTATACAGCTATCTGATTCGGCGTCTATATAATGGTTTAATTGTTGTATTAATGTGTGAACCTTGCATGAATAGTCGGAGAAAGTATGGCTTTTACACACTCGAGTATCCATAACTCTGACAATATTCGACTCGTACCTTACGAATTCTAAGGTTTTATAACATTTTGATCCGAAAGACGTTTTCCGACCGGTTTTCATTTCCGAAATATTTTATTACCTCCTTTTTAACATCCGACGAAAAAAGAGGTGTGTTATAAATTTCAAATGTGTATATGTGGGTCTGTCTGTGGCATCGTAGCGCAGAAACTGATGAACCGACTTCGAAGTTTTTTTGTTTGAAAGGTATTCTGATCGAGATTGTTCTCAGCCCTGTTTCATGAAAATCGGTTCTGCCATTTGAAAATTATCAGCTCTTTTGTTGTTTAAAAAGGCGCCGCAAAGAAAGGTTTATTACATTTTCAATTTAGAGTTATTTAATTATTTATCGCTCGATTTTGCCAACTAATTACAACGGTATTATTGAAAAATTGCACGGTTGTGAGGAGCTCGTAATGGGCGGATGGTTGTGCCGAAGTTATAACTTGCTCGGTCACAGATCGTGATCGAGGTTAATCGAGTTATCTCGAAAGAGAGCCGGCACGGGTCCCGCCGACGACGTGACTAAATGATTGGTCATTTCCTCTTTAATTACTTTTATTGGTTGGAATTTTATGATCTCGTCCAGATACCGGTTTATTTCGTTATCACCATCACCAATACCAGGTAGCAAAAGGCGCGCAGCGGCAGATGCACGCGACTCTACTCATTGAAGTTACAGTTTATTCGTTTTCTTATACCGTGTAGAGCAGACGGGACCTATGTCGCTGAGGTCCGAACAAGTCTATAATAAACTAGTAATTTTGTAATTAAGTACTTGCTTATAATGTCAGGGTATCTTGTTCAAGGACATAGAAGGTTATAAGGACACGTTATATCGGTCGCGTCCTATAATGGTTCGATGCTCGAAGCCTTTATACTTGGCATACGCAGGTGATTCCTTTGACCGTAAGTTTATTGTTCCTATGCAGATATTGCATAATTTCTAACAAGGTAACTGATGGTGGCTAAACCTATCTAGCGACGTCTTATTTTAACAATAATACCTACCTAATTGTAAATGAATGGGAGAACTCACAACGGTTCAAGCTGCAACTTTGCATGACTAACGGCTGTTTTTAAACTTTCGCGAGTATAGATAACCCATGACGAGAGTGATCGACGTGGTAAGTATTGGGAAATTGACCCATTGAATTGGGCATCCGGTTCTATCACTCCTCGGACGAAACTCAGCTATGAGAGATACTTTACGACGATCTTCTGTGAGATTGTGGTACTATCCTGGTTGAGCCATCCCGTATGTGAGATGTAGTCAAACGGCTATAGATTGACTCTACTATAACTTATTTTATATAGGTAACTATAATTAACAAGTGGCAATTAACAGTAATGCAGCTAATGGGCTGTGGACGTGTATATAGATATACCTAATCGCGCACGTAGGCTGGCAACCACCTTTATTTTAGCGTACCTATAAGATATTTTTAAATCATCCGCGGTATCTCTTATTTGGTTCATAATTACTACACTGTATTCGGTAACTACACTTATTATGAATAATAAAAAATAAATAAATATCGCCAGACTGACACACCAACGGTATGTTCCCAAACTAAGCAACGCTTGTACTATGGGTACCGTACAATGGACTGGGGGCGATCCCAGTGAAACCCAGACCAGGGAAAATTACGAAAAGGCCATTTTCGAAATTTGCCCCGGCGGGAATCGAACCCGCAACCATGTGCAGTGAGCCGAGTGGCTTACGCTCGAACCACTCGTCCAGTCGTCAAAACATGTAGGTTTGCAAAATAATTATTTTAATTAGGTTACAATAATTATGGGTTCAATAGTCATCTAAAGTTACCTATTCACGCAAAGGTTGTCGTTTGGAGACAAAATTGCATAACTGTTGCCTTTATAAAACGTGTCTATTTTAAATGCATCTGTTTCGGGAGAAAGCTTGTGTTTATTGCCAAGCACACGTTATGCGGTCGTTTATATTTACGCAGGAATATGTATGACTTTACTAAGAATTCAAGTCTCTTAACAGAATTAGAGAGTTACCTAAGTCCAAGAAGCGATAAGTGCCTACTTATAGCAACGAAAAGTGTTTCTTTTGAAATCGCGAACAAAATTCAAACCTGGTAATAACATTAGTAACTGAGGTACTTTAATTAATGTGTGGTATTACACATATCGTCCGTAATCCTGCTTAATTATCAAGGACACATAAGATCGAGTTCGTTGACCGCTCTCTTTTCCTGCATTCATACATACCCACCCAAACTATCAACCTACCCTAATCTAAATATATTTAACTCAAAGGTGACTGACTGACGTAGTGATCTATCAACGCACAGCCCAAACCACTGGACGGATCGGGCTGAAATTTGGCATGCAGGTAGATGTTATGACGTTGGCATCCGCTAAGAAAGGATTTTGATTAATTCTACCCCCAAGGGGATAAAATAGGGGATGAAAGTTTGTATGAAACTTTGTCAATTAATTCCACGCGGACGAAGTCGCGGGCACAGCTAGTTATATTATATTTTTCTAGATTATTATGAAATCAATTTATTTACGGTAGGTATCTATTACACACATTTCTGTTATGTTGGTGCGTACCTACCTATTGTATTCCTAGATATTATGTGGCCGTTATTGAACATAGGTTAATAGAATATTCGGCAGATTGCCAACGCCGTCTAACAAAGCCTCAAGGAATTGTAAAGGATTGACCACATTGAGGCCCACTTGCTCTAAGTGCCAGCGTACATACCTAATTCTCTGACGCTAGTTTTCAGGCTTGCGCGACCATCTGTCTGATTACTCAAGTAGATACTTTAAGGGAGACCGTCAACTTGGTTGTACTATGAACCAATAGGATCGCTTTCTTTTTCTGTCAACTTGAGCCAAGGCAGTGTGAAGCTGAGTACTAAGTATATAACGAAGCGGGCGGGCCGCTTCATAGCACAGCCAGTGGACGTTCACCCTAAAGGTATTGATGTGCCTATAGGTACAAGAAGCTAGGTCAGATGCTTTGTGCGCATTCAATGCCACTTTCTCTTGGCGCAAGTACCTGCCTACCACTGACACACATAATTATTGTTAACGTACTTTGAAGGTACTGACTTACTTCTGCATGGTAAATAGGTAGCTATTGTGACCTGAAGACTTCTGTTATAGTCACTGCAACATGATTCAGGCATGTATCTAAAGAAAACGGTTGCAGCGGCACTAAGAACAAAGGGTACCTTTATGTCAGGGGTTCTTTAACTTTTCTGGATCTCTAATTTACAAGAATAAAATAATTCAAATTCCCTTCTTCCTAAATATTTATAATAGTTGAACCAAATATTGAAATATTGTTGCATATTATCTATACTAAGGCCTGTATTAATAAATCGATCTGGTCTGATCGATCAAGTCTAATAGCGATCTTGGAAATGTAATTCCAGTACAAAATGACACGTCAAACTCGTACTCAAGATCGCTCTTATTAATATGGGCCTTAGGTCTGCAACCGCCCCTGTGGAAAGCTTTATCGTCCGATGGGGCGCTGGCTCCGAAGGCATCTGCTCAAAGCCTCTATCTACTTAATCTACTATTTTTATAACGAAACATATCTACAGGGTGTTTAAAAAGTCCGAAATAATACTTGCAGATTTTAAGGAGTTTTGGGCATAAAATAAAATAACCCGACCCCCTGTCTACTCCTCCTTCTCTCCCACTCCCCTTTAAGTCAGCAATGTGCGAGCAATGCCTTTGGTATTGCAAGCATTTAAGCTATGTTAACACTTAACTTCAGGCAAGTCGAACGCTTGCCCGCTGAGTTTCTTGCCGGATCTTCTCGGTCGAGGTCGCGTTCCGATCCGGTTGTAGATATAAGAAACAAAATATAAAATTGACAATTTGTAAGTGCCCACGAGGTCCTAAACAAAATAAACGATTTGAATTTGAAATTGTTTGCCCACTTTGTTCTATAGTTTCTCGTTACATAGGGACGGTAAGTGACATACATAAAGTACCTAAAAGAGGCAGCGAAGGGTTGAGTTGTATTTTTAAACTTCGTTAACCCCCATCTGCCCCTTTATTTATGTTCTGACCTTTCGTAATTGTACACAAACACAAGTTTTATTTTAAGCAAGAATTAAACCCAGTTCACGGACGGTAAGCTCACGTTTCTACTGACGGATTACACGGTCGTTCGTTCAGATGATACATGCATCAGATAGCGATTAGATAGGTGCGACCTTAGTATCCTTTCGTTTAATGAAATATTCTGAAAATATGAAGGCTATTTTGAAATAATGTTGTGGCTACTTTAAAAACAGCCAGTGGGCTTGTTGAGATACAGCTCTAAAATGAATAAAATATTATGAACTGTCCAGTTAGACTCTTAGTAATTACCAAGTAGCGATGACGCCTTATAATCAACATTTTAGGTAGATAGGTACTTAAGTATGATAAACTAAAACAAAAGAATTTAAATCTCCGATGACTGCAATGCGTTGTATCTACCTATTGTTAACATTTTAGATAAGACACCTGACACTGACTCATCAGCTAATAAAACTCTTTCGTAACGGCGGCTTCATAAATTATAACCCCTTCAGGTTTTATCACACAAGGATTGAAAAGGGGACTTAAGTAGATAGAATGTAGGAATGGTCTGTGAGCCGGTGTTGCATGACGGACCCTCGCATCCGGTGACGCGACGCGCCAATGATCGCACGCCATCCGACACCCCTGGTGCCTGTGTGGTCTCGGCAGGAACACACTATAAACATGGTATATCGCATCTGCTATACTCTCAATAGAGCTGCGGTTTCATGTTCAGTAATGCTTTAGACGTTTACCCATTGAAACGGCTTTCAACATCTTTGAAAACGAGGGAAATACATGCTCTTGGAGATGCACTATGCTTTTATTTGTTTTGTTTCTAAGTTAGGAATAGGTACTGAGTATATTTAGTGGGATACACATACATAGTTATGATACTGGAAGCGAGCGCGTTGGTCCGGGAGGTCCAGACTCAAAGAGTCGTAGGTATACCCGCAAAAAATCTACGGTGTACCATCCTGCGCCTTAGGATGCACCGCGACTAACCTAACCAAACCTTACCTTAACCCAATCAGGATTCTAGTCTCACAACATTCCTTGATTGTTCCAGCCAACGCAGCCGGTCGTACGAGTCCGATGACCAAGAGAGAGGGGCGTGCGAGTGGTGCGAGTATGCGCTGGTCATCACTCTCGCCACGATCCTGCTCATCGGGGTCTCGGCGCTGACCATCTTCTGGTTGATGTACTACCGCGAGGGGTACGCCTGGACTGACGACACGCCTGAGAAGCAGTTCAACCTGCATCCCACGCTCATGGTGGCAGGGTTCATTACGTTTAGCGGCTTCTGTGAGTATGCAGTCATTTATGTCTCATCTCGTCTGAGTTCTTGCATACAGGGGCGAAGGATTATAGTGAGATCAGATGTTTAATAGATTTATAATATTTAGGTATTCATATTTATTTGTTTTACCACATTGTAAATGGTTTAATATTTACGGAAGTTGTCGTAGAGGTGAAAATGATTGCAAATATGAAAGTACCTACTACTTGTCCTAAATAGGTGCAGTCTTTAATTTAAAGTATCTAATAACCAAAAAGAGCTCGCTACGGATTGGCACCCATTTTGGGAATTTATTAAGTTTGTTTCCTACGAAACAATCTCCAGAATTTTACTGATATTATAATGATTGCTTGTAGATTTAAATTCCGGTTGAGTGTGATCCACTTGATGTGGCCAGCCATTAGCAGCCAGCTTTCTGGCAATCTACCTATGTTTTTACTACCCTTAATAATCCATTATGTCTACGTTCCAGCCGTGCTGCTGTACCGCATCTGCCGCTGCTTCCGCCGCATCTACGTGAAGCTGCTGCACGCCATCTTCCACGCGCTCGCGTTCCCCTGCATCGTGATCGGCTTCCTGGCCGTGCTGGACTACCACAACAAGAAGGGCATCACCAACTTCTACTCGCTCCACAGCTGGATCGGATTCGTCGCCATGGGACTGTTTGGATTACAGGTATGTGCATCTATGGATTGTTCTAATAAATGGATATCAAGTCTATCCGAGTCAAGAGCGATCTCGAGTAGGTAGTCTTTTTAACCCCCGACAAAAAAAGAGGGTTTAGCATGTGTATCTGTGTGTCGAGAGTGTTCTTAGCTATGTTTCTTGAAAATGGGTTCAGCCGTTTGAAAATTGTCATCTCTTGTTAGTCTTAAAACTCCTCGCATCGGGGGTTTCTTTAATTTTCAATTTTAGTTATGACGTGTTATTTCGTACTGGAATGACGTTTAAATTAATTTCCAAGATTGTTTTCGGACTTGAGATCGATTCATTGATTCAGCGTTGCGTAAGAAAGCTTTTTCAACCCACATCAAAGTAAAATGGTCATAATAGAAATAGGATCAGTCTAATTGGTCTAATGATAAAATGACTAACTTAATACCTACCTACTCTTCTCTCCAGTACGCAGTCGGTTTCTTCAGCTTCCTCCTGTTGTTGATCTGCAACAAAGGCACCGCCGGTTTCCGTGCTTCCCTGGTGCCAGTCCACGCGGCTTTCGGCATCCTCACCTTCGTGCTCGGAGTAACTGCCTGCCTCACCGGACTCACTGAGAAGGCTCTCTTCGGCCTCACGTACGTTGAACTTTATATACACTGTGTTAGCATGTTTCGTTTTTGTTTTATTCACTTGTGTCTGTGTGATGGTTGGAGAAATATTTTTTGTGGAAAATCGAAACGATCTTTAAGTTAAAATTACTGTTCCTCGAACCCGCGATAGTTATTAAAAACCAGGCAATGATAACTTTACTGTGTTCAGTTAAAGTTGTAATGAATTTATAAGCTGATGAAAGAACTGCTGAAGCATAATTAAATATTTTCAAACCCCTCAGTCAGCCCGTAAATAATGGATATTACGTCTAATAAGCACAATTATAAGGGCACGATATCGATTCCACTTAAAAGTTACCTACAATCGGTTTGTCCAACCATCGACACGTGTGTGTCACATCACTAGCATGCTCCGTTCCTCACTAGTTTGCGTGTTTGTCAGTGGCTTGAATGTGTCGTATCCACAGACCGGAGAGGTACAGCGCGATGGTGGACGAAGGCATCATCATCAACGCGATCGGAGTCGCCATGATCGCGATATTGGCGGTACTCATGTACATCCTGTCGAGGGACAAGTTCCGCGCGCCGGAGTCGCGCGAGCAACATATAAGGGCATCAGTCGATCTTTAGATTTAGTATTTATATCACTTTTATATGTCAGAGGCGCCGATCATTGAGTGTGATACGAGCTGGATTATAGCGACATCTTGTGGAATATTGCGGAACTATTTTTTTAGCTAGATAAGATTTTTATATACTTATAAAAAGTGTTGAACAAATAGCACCATCAGACCATTATAATTGATCAAATAAACTGATGTACCTACACAGGACACAGAATAATCTGACTATTTATTATGTCAATGAATTAGCAGCTTGCATTTTTATAGTTCTCTATAAACATGTGAACAAGTGCAATAGGGTCCAAAATCAAATAATTTTGATAGGGAAATATTCGCCTGATCAGCCACTGGTACCTAATAGTATTACCTACACATTATTTACTTATGTAAGTACATATCCAAGATCTATTTGTACAACAAATTACAGAAATGAGGCTTTACTTTTATCAGCTTTGATCTGCATCAGATCAAAATATAAATAACATAGGCTAGGAGATCATTAGCGTAGGATTTATTTTAAGAAAAGATAGCTCTTAAGTTACACTGTATTTTTGTTGCATTAAATTAAATATAAGTTTGATAATCGACTTTTTATTACGTGCTTATATTACATGAAGGTGTATCGATTCCCGCTTTGTGTTCGCTTGCATGTTTTCTTTTTGTGCACTGTACCTACTTTCATCATTATGCACATAATTATTATTATAATGCCTAACTTATAACCAAATAACAAATATTAATTATGTAAATTATTATTTTATTATGATGTTAACAGCAGATTTATCACGAAATTATACCACACTTGCATGGTGTTATTATACCTGCCTATTTATTGATGTGAAACATCTATTGGTGCACTTTACTGGCAATAAAATCGACCAGTATGCCGTGACGGTAAGTGGCATGACGCTCTCTCGTGCCGTCATGATGCCTCCTCTACGCTACCGCACTCGACTCCATTGAGTGCATGCGGGCGTCTCGTGATGGCCAACTTTTTTATGATGTGTTATCTTGATTGCATTTACATCCATCCATTTATCGGATGACGTCCACTACTGGACATGGGCCTCCCCCAATTTATAATGTAATTTTTTTATAAATTTAAAATATACCTACTTACCTACATCTGCTGTGGATAATTCTAGTATACCTTTTTAGGCACTGCTTTATTTAGATTTGTATATATTGAAGATAGCCCTAGAAAAATTATATTTATGTTAGTATTCTTTACAATCTTCAATAAAAGTTAACATCAAGTCCTTAACTGACTAGGTGAACAAGTAAACTAGATAATGAGGATTCAAAATTAGTAGTTAAGTACTGGGGCACGCAATTTGTAAACTCCAAGTCTAATATTTCCTTTGCGAATTCGAAAACTAAATATCTATGAAACTGCATGCTCTATGAGTAAGAAGCTCTACCTACACTGAAAAAAAAGAACCCATTGATCCCTTCTGTTATTTTTTACTAAAAGTTTTGTACTTAATTACAGGAAATAATTTAAACATCCCTAAGAGGCATTACAAAAATTTTAGTAAAAATACAAAAGAAAATATTTTCAATCTCTAGTGTATCTTATGTAGAGTTGCCCAACACTAGTTTCCTCTGTATCATATTTTAAAACTAACCCTGGGGGCATGTGGTGCAGGCCGGAGGATTACCAGGCGCTGTCCAACGAGGGCATAGTGATCAACGCCATCGGCATGGCAGTGGTGGCGGTGGCCATCGTGGTGCTGTACACCGTGCGCGGGACCGGCGGCTACCGCTTCCGCAAGGTGTCCGCCCAGCACCCCAGCTAAGCAGCCAGAAGAAACATCCGCCGCAGTAGCAATAATTTTAAGTTTGGTGACAAATTCTTTGTAGGAACGGATTGGCGAGGGTAAGGTTGCGAGATTTCAGATAAACTGTGGGCTGGTTGTGTAGAGAATGCTTCGCGGTATACCGTGATCCGTGATATGCTTATGAATGTCAGTATTAGGCCCGTATTAATACATTGATCTCAAATCTAAGACCGATCTTGGAAATGTCATTCTTATGTCATAACAGTACAAAATATTCTGTCAAAAGCTGTCGGACTTGAGATAAGACTTATTAATACGGACCCTATTGTGGTGAGCCGATAATTGTATCCAAGTCTAACATAATGATAATAAAGTAGAAAAAAGACATACACCACCGGTCGAATTGAGAAACTTGTTCTTTAAATTAATAACAAATGAAAAGCGGCCAAACCTGCTCAATGAATTGTTCAGGCTTGTTCTAATATGATGGTAAGGGATCACACATAATATCATATCGCAGTTAAAAAAAAAAAGTCAGGAAAGTTTGTTTATATACAGTCAAGGTATGTACGAAAGCCAGAGTAGAAGGCATTAATATTCATTACACTCGTCAATCTTTCGCGAATATTTCCAGTGACTTTGACAATGATTCGACACGGCTTTGCTACGTTACGCTTGGACCGTGAGATGAATACGTAATGTGAAAAGGCAGAATCACGCCTGTAACCAGCAAGATAACCATAATTATTGCAAAAAGAAGATTATAGGATACCGGAAATTATCTCAAAGGAAAAATGATTTATTACCAGGTACGAATTAATTTGATTGAGAAATTTGTCACCAAACAATTTTCTACAATTTTTAACAGTTTTGTAAATTCGTTTTTATGCTCTAATGCCGAGAACACCATGACTATGGATTAAGAGTATATTGTAAGCATAAAATCGAATAAAAAATAATTCTTCCAGTTTCATGTAGATAATATGAGTGCGCAATAAAAGACAAATATCTACCTGCTGGTAGCCCCAAAGTTGCTCCATTTAATTAAGTTATAAGAAATTTATAATCAAATGAATTCGATAAATAAATATAATTATATCATTTAGCTCAATTTGTTAACTATAGGTTATACAAATTCTATTGTTGTCAATACAATTCTTGGGGTTGTGCGTTATCTGCATTTTGGAAATTTTTAGATAACTAAATTATTGTGAGTTGATTCCGTCTTTGTCAAAATTGATTCGACTGATGTTGGAAATTAGTTTGTTCAATTGCGTTGCTAAAACGAACGTCGTTGAAGTACCTAGCTATTATACTTCGTTCACGAAGTAAATCTAATTAATCAATGAAGTGGAGATGAAAGTAGAGGATATAGAAAAATGATCGTCATATACAGGACGATAAAGAATGTATCTGAAGATGAAACATTCATTTCCATTTCAAACTCTTTACTTGCTGTTCTGTGGTAAAATATTTATCTATTAGCGCATACTAAAGTTAAACGGATTGCTAACGTAAATCAGAACCAGATATACTTCTATTTATAAAATAATCAAAGGAAAATATTTGAGGCCATATGCATCGGATACTGTTACTGTATCAAACTAACCTATGTAAGGTTGATTAGGTAAGATATAAGTAACTTGTATATAAATTTTAATCTAATTTAATGTAATGTGCGAGTGTTCGATAGTTGTAGTATGTGATGGATTAGTAGCGGAAATATTACCGTTTAAATATTTATAATTGTCAGTGGAACACACCTGTGTATATCAAATAGTGAAACAGATACATACCTAGCTATTAATCGATTGGTAATCATATGACATCTAAAGATTTTATTTCAATTCATCCAATTTAAAAAAAAAAACTAAAATAAATTTGTGTATTCACTTGATTCGGCTTGATTATCTGTTGCCCGATAGGTAATCACAGTACAATATAGTAGAGCAGATTCACTTTCTAATGAAAGAATACAGTCTAAATAATTAAAAACATAAAACGAAGGGATATTTAGACGCAAACGCAGTTTACATTTTCATATTAATGATAATTAAGTTATTGTATAAGACAAGTGTTCATCCATGTTGCCAAATTTGATGTAAACTTTACACATTTAGTACATTGTAAAGTCAAGTGGTCATATGTTTGTTAATCAATATTACTGCGTATTGCATACATACATACATACTAGCAGCGCGTTTATCTGTAATTGTAGGATAATGCTCAACGTTTTTGATTTTATACCAGCAGCGATACCAACGCGGTGTTTTACTACATATTAGAATAGGTAAGTACCTTCAAATTAAGTCGATTGTTGTCTCACAACCGTTTGTCGGTGGTGCCTACGTCAGTGCGCATCCAAGCGACAACAGTCGTCTGAGTTGAAAACGCCCTAAACTACGATAAAGTATCATATAAGAACCCATTATTAATCGCATTCCATGTAAGCATTCGATGTATTTTAAACGTAATTTGATGGAAATATACACTGTACTAAGACTGCATTCATAAATAGATCCTTTTGTATTCCATTACAGGATTTTCTATCATTTTTGCAAAGTGTATTTTACAACATAATGATAATATTCTAGTTTTTGTGGATCCCTTTCAAATGCTGGGGCCAAGATTTTATAATATTTCCCATTTGTACAGTCACGACAGATTTTGTTACAGTATAATTAATTATTCTTAGTTATTAGTGACTAAAGTTATATTATGTACCGGGCGAGACGTGTGAAATCCGACGTTTCCAATTCGTTATAGCACCAAGAGATTGAAATATGGTACCTGCTTATTAATGTAATTATATAATTAAGCATAGTTACTGTAACGATGAATTGTTTCCGTTGAGTCGAACATACCTACGATGCGATTGGTAACATAAGTTTTCATGATTCTAATAATTATAAATTATTTCTATGATTGAAATATAATTTCGCATACCAGTTGTGTTGATTGCAGTTAGTTATATTGGTTGAAATATGAATTCTATCACTGTTTTACATTTTGAAATATTTATACGGCATTCATAAGGTACATTAAATACTTGTAATAACTACAATGGTTTTCATTTATTCCCTCATGGTAGCTATCCTTTCATGAACCTTACTTAATAGCGGGTTTGAACAAAATATATAAAAACTTAATACTGAATGGACACAAGAAATATGTATAGACTTTTTTATTAATGTATATTCGACAACCTTCATTCTAAACATTATAAAGAGCATTCAATAAGAATAAATACTAGATAATATTGCGCAAAGAAGCTAAGTTCATGACTATAACATCGAATTGTTGACATTTGTAGCATTTTTTATACAATACTCAAATATAAAGCTAAACATACACTTAATGAATGTCCCGCACACTAATGTGTAGTGGTATCTTCGACCCGTATTAATAAATCTATATCAATTCTGAGAGCGATCTTGAATACACGTTTGACATGTAACTTTGTAGTGGAATGACATAAGAATGACATTTCCAAGACCGATCTCAGATTTGAGATCGATTTATTAATACAAGCCTTAGAGAGAGATTATTAAATAAGTGTGTAGACCATTTATACTAAAGCGTAATTAGAGAGCAACACACAACCGTACAAATAACTTTAAAAGTTATGTTAAACTTTACATACGCGGAACGCGAAGAATAATAAACAATCTATCAACTTTGGCTGCAATTTTGAGCACCTTCAACGGAAACCACAAAGACATGAACACGAATACCAATTTTATCAGTTACAATTAGAAACTCGATATAGGCCAACATCATAGATATCTAGATCTTAAATAATTAACATTTAAATAGACATAGCTCGATTTTAGTTCCAAAATTGTTTTTTGAATAACAATCTATTGACCATAGAGTATGTATAAAGTGATGTACTTATTAGTGTTTGATCATGCATTATTCTAATGTTGCATCCAGACGCTAGACCCGCACAGCTCAGGAGATATTGGGACGACAATCACTAACAATAGCGAATAGGCTACTCACACGTTAGCCAACCTGTCTGACTAAAGGCAACGATAGATGTCGCCACTATATTCAAGTCCAGATGAACTGGGGCCCAACTGTGTTGCACGCTCGCATCTCGAACTTCACCCGCAATACGTCAGATTTGACACTTCTCCTATAGAATAACTGTAAAAACTGACGTAATCAGAGACGCGATACGACAAATTTGACGTATAGCTGTCCGCATTTTAGAGTTGGCTCAGCATATAGATGCTACATACGGATTTCTTCAATATTATAATGGTTTTTCTTCTACAGACACCCTGAAATATTGGTCGCTTATAAAATACAGCAACGTGAGAATAAACTACAAGCAATCACGAATAACCTTCTTAAAAATACAAATAACAGATGGAAGTAATCTTTAGTGGACTGTTTCGTGTAAGATAAAATACCGTCCTTTATAACTCTATTACATTAAACTAAAATAGGCATTTATTTATTTTCATTCGAAAAATATTATTTAGGTCAAATAATATTAAATCCCGAAAGATTTCTACCATCTGTTGTCACTATGTATATTGTAGATAGAATTTACTACATATCAATTTAATGTTTACAATTTTTTATTCTTAAATATGGTAGTACGTTTTTGTTAATTTATTCACTCTAAAATATATTTCACCGACGTCCTACGATTGCAGTAAATTTTACTCTGAGATTTAGGTATATTATAATTAACAATGATTGTTGACTAGCAAAAATATTACTCTGATTTATAAGTACGTGGTTATATTATAATAGTTTCAATAGTTAAATCATAGCGAATAAATTAGGCCTGATTTACACCGAAATATTGTGAGAAAATTAATAAACTGATTTAAGTAAATAAATACAGGTAAGAAGATAGGTAAGTATAACTTTCAGCAACTAAAATTAATATGTGAAGAATTAGTAGATTGGACATTATTTAAAGCGTTTCAATTGACACACCGAACATGAGGGTACTAGATAAAAACCGAAATATATCTTTGGCTACCCAATATCATAGATATTAATCGTCATAAATTAAGATGCTGCTATGCTTGTAACGAATAAAATAACAAGCATATCTTTTTTTACTTTGAAACACAACCCGTGCTTTCAAATCTTCCTTTTGTATTATTATTTCACAGGTGAAAAAAACCATAAGAACTACCAGTAACAAGACACCAAAAAGTAGTGACGCGTTTTATTCCCATCTCGCTCACTGACTTAGTGCGTGAGTGTGATGAAAACAAACTGCGCTGTCATCTTAAACATCACACCTACATCGAAGCAGCACCAAAGAATAAAATAAATTCTTAAAACTAGGAACATTAATAATAACACATAGTAAGTATACTTCAAATGCATTGTAAATACTGTGCCGACATATTATGGAATCAATTACAAAGTACATTAAGCATAAATTTGTTAAATACTTAATAATAAAAATCGAATACCTATTTATTTTAAGACCTATTAAATTAAAATAATAATGACTAAACGGTGGTAATGTTTATAATAATTAGCCCGAGTGTCCAACGATTGGGCACGCCCACCCCTTATTGCAAGAGGGAAATTAGGCCTTAAATGAATGTTCTGTAG
The DNA here is from genome assembly GCA_918843915.1 of Notodonta ziczac. Classification (NCBI taxonomy): domain Eukaryota; kingdom Metazoa; phylum Arthropoda; class Insecta; order Lepidoptera; family Notodontidae; genus Notodonta; species Notodonta ziczac. The sequence continues at coordinate 8,319,397 of OU974043.1, read as the reverse complement.
ATACAAATCATTTTGTGGGTGTCATGCAAACTAAATGCTACGAATAGTGCACTTAAAAGTAAGTAATGCAAGAAATAATTAACATTTATCACATGCCATTTAAATCGAATTCTAAGTTCATTAAGAACATATTTACGTATATCCTGAGATCATTAATGACAAGAAAGATTCATTCTACCACACTTGTAGTACAAAAGATAACAGCTGCCTCTGCCTGAGCTATATTGACCGAATTGTCATAACAGTTATGTCTAGATAAGGTAAATTATTCAAAAGTATTTCAAGGTACCGACACTATCGGTTTCTATACACGGTGAAACAGAAAGGGTATGCACAACTTAACTTTGTGATTATCTTTGGGGGAAAGCCGGTTTTGGCTTTAAAAGAAACTAAAGGTGTTATAGACTTATGAAATATTTGAATAGCAATATCCCTACTATATCATTTGTTCTTGAACTTTCCCCCAAAATTATTGTAGTTTTAGAATTGCAAAGTTAAGATTCGAAATGAAATCGGATACCCTTTCTATATAAAAGGAAATACATGTTGCTATCCCATATGTGTGTGGGTATTTATAATGTAGCAATTTGTAAAATGTGACTTTGCCTTTTGTACTACATAATAGTCATAATTAAGACTAATTTTAATAAGTTCACTAGAGTGATTCACGGGAACGATACCAAGACGATTACTCTTTCGCATAACCACAACGCGAGGCAACTCGTTAGGTCCTAACACAGCCAATCTGTTGGTTACCAAACCGACCATTATCATGTTTGAACACACTTCTTATACCCAAGGTTTATAATTGATGTTTTCTTTAAAAAAGAGGTTGCCAGTCTTCAAATAATAATAGTTTTAGTTTCATATCCACTGAGTAATCTAAACTGACTTTTACAAATATGACAAAATCAATCAGGTTTTCATTCAGAAAACTACTAATAACAGTTTTGAACACGCAACTTAGTTTATAAGAACTTTTCATGTAAACTATTGTTCTGGAAAAAAAAATTATTATTATTAAATAGATAAATTGGTGGCACCTTAGATGGATTGAAAACCTGACAACCCCACAATTTAGGCCCATGGTACATAAGGCAACGCAAATATCCGAGACTAATTTTGTACACTCACGCCGCATGAAACTTAATCGCGCACGCATCTTTCTTCTTTCTTTTTAAATACGGCCCACCCAGTTCAATACGTATTTCGATAGTGTCAAGTAACAAATACATTCAATAACAATACAAAACACGCATACGACGCCACTGAAATCTCGTCACTCGCGTTACATGTCATATTCCTATCAGAACGTTTCATTTAGCTAGATATTAATTATTCAACATAATGGCGGTGATGCGTGCCATTTCCTTATTTTAACATTCCTTGTTTACTTATATATTTTTTTATTAATAAAGATGAGTTCGTCACATTACTAGTATTCCCGTTAGCTCCTCCAGCTAAGCTAATGCTTGTGTTAGGAGTGGGCTCACGTCAATAGTTTAATGGCCATGATGGGGATCGAACCCGGATCAGAACGTTCCTGAGCGTTCCTCCCCTGAGAGGTTCCTCTCGTAGCTAAGAGTAACCTCTCAGCTACGAGAGCGGCCCCTCTAACCACTAGGCCATTGAGGCCACACATTGATATCTGATCATTTACTCCTCAGATCGATTTATATCTATTGGATGTTTGTGCTAAACAATAAAGTGTACAGTGCTCGTACTAGAAATGTGATGCGATAGACTCGCAAATAGACTCGAGTTTCTGAGTACCGAATACTCGCGCGGCCTCGTGCACAAGGGGCCTTAAGGAGTCTGCACATCGAAGTGGATCAGCCATTATGAAAGAAAATGTTTCAAAATGAAACCCGGCGGCCGTTGGCTTCGGAGTTTCGACACCACAGATATAGATTTACATAGATAACGCAAATACATGTGCTTCGCGTGTACGAAACCCCGACCAAGCGTCGAGGTTGGTCGCCGTTAAATTGCAGTCCACGCGACTACAGATATAAAAAATATGAGTATGAGCGAGATAATCACTCTAGAGAATCGTAGCAGACGGAGGGGCATCGGCGGTATAGCTGTCTTTGAAGCGGTTTGGATTTCTCGTCACTAATGACGTCACAGTAGGTGTTAAAAATCGGCACGCTTGGTTTCAATACAAATCGTGATACTTGCGTTATCTATGTAAATCTATATCTGTGGTCGACACCCTTAGTGGCGATAATTAAAGATGGCGACCTTATGGTTTGAAGTAGTGCGGGAACTCGTTGGAGATGGCTCTGACCAGCGCCTGGTCGTGCTGGCTGGCGGCGCCCTCCTCGCAGAAGAGCCGCGCGAAGCAGCGCAGCAGCTCGTCGCGCCGGTGCGCGTGCGAGCCGTACTCCGCGTTGCGGATGATGCCTTGCAGCATCTTCAGGTACTGCAGCCGCCGCTGTGGACAGACATTATGCATTATCTATACTAATAAATCAAGTCGTAATGTCAAAATAACATATTTTTACTTAATACAGATGAAAGTATATACGGTACTCATAACAAAAACATTTTACTTAATTCATATAAAAGTGTATACCTACGGTATAACAAAAAGGAAAACATTGTTTATTTTTTTCGCCTCTCTGATTGTTTCGGCTAATCCCCGAAATGGCTGGACCGATTTTGACTGATGGGAATTTCACCGGCATATAGCTGATGTTATAAGGAGTAACTTAGCCTACTTATATTTAATCTAAATACTCGATACACCCGTCATATTAATTTTGTTCGTATAAAATGTAGTCTACTAGCGACCCGCCACGGCTTCGCCCGGGTGCGAGAAACCTCTAAAATTATCAGTGTTTCGCCGCTATATTGTGTTTCTCCATATACATGTATTATACATATAAATCTTCATCTTGAATCATCAATCTATCTATAAAAAACCGCATCAAAATCCGTTGCGTAATTTTAAAGATCTAAGCATACATAGGGACAGACAGCGGTACGCGATTTTGTTTTATACTATGTAGTGATTGTCAGCTGGACCATAATAAAGATTCGATTGACACTAATCGGAATGTAAAAATCGAATGAGTAGTTTGGGCGCTACGGTGGAATACAAAAATGATACATGCATACACACATAGATTGCTAAAAACATAACCCTTCCTTATAGCTTTACCGTAGTCAGGTAAAAAAGATACCTTTCGCTGATATCATTTGGACATCGTTTTGCAGAACAGAATCAACCCACATGCATTTCTGCAGACCAAAACTAACCTTGTGTTAGTGGTTCTAGGTTGGTTTTAGTTTGCAGAAGTGTGTGGGTTGGTTCCATTTAATAGTTCTACGCTCTCCGTTTTAGTTATTCCTTTCGTCTGGGACAAAATTAATAAGTGTCTTACTGAGTCTCCGGGTGACAAATCGGCGAGTTGCCTCACGATAATATCGATGGCGACTTTGACGTCGTTCGTGTAGAACTGTTCCGCGGTCTTCTTGCGACTGAACAGATCGATGGCCAGCTTCAGGACGGAGTGCGCGGGCGCAGGCTCGTGGTCGAATATGTGAACCGGGTCCTCTGCAACACGCATCACACGAATCAATTTGTCATTTTTTTAACAGGCAAGTACCAATCATGGTTTTCTTGATGTTTACGATATGAAATAAATACCTATTTGATATTGAAGAAGGCATATTTTAATGAAGCTAGATTTTAGAAGAATAAAAGTAAAGATAAGCATGATATTTGCGCTCTCGATGGAGTAAGACACCAAAGAAAGAGAGCCTAAAGTGGCACTTCGACTACAGTGACTCACTTGTGTAAGGTAATCTTTTTTTCATATATGTGTGTAAATTCAAACTATTCATCTATTTATCGTCTTTAATATACGTCTACTCGTCTTCCATGCTCGCTTACGACTCCCGTTCATCTCTATCCCCCTCATACTTTATCCGTCACTCACTCTTACATCTTGACAGTCACTTGACGTCATCTCTCTTACGTCCCTCTCTGTACCTCTCACTCCTACATTTATGTTTTAAGATCTCCGATAAATTTAATAACCTTTAGGATCTTACCCTCACGGTTCAAAAGCAAGAGTACTTTTTCACAAAACGTTTTCGCTAAGTCCTGTGTCTCCAACGCGTCGAGCAGAAGATTCTCGTAGGGGTTTTCGAATTGCAAGTTGTATGCGAGGAGAAGGGTCAGGAACAGATCCGGTATTTGTTCATCGACGTCCGTCTCGGGCGGGTTCTCGATCAGTTCTAAGAGGAACTGCGCGAATTCCACCCCAAGTTGTTCTGGAAATAAAGTGTATGTAACAATATAGCTTTATTCTTATTACATAGGGTATAACCTTAAATTTAAAAACCTCCGCGTCGCGGCGACGGAAACATAGCTAAGAACACTCTCGATCAGAATACCTTTCAAACGAAAAATAACAAAATTAAAATTGGTTCATCCGCTTGGGCGCTATGATGCCACAGACAGACACACAAATACACATGTTAAACTTATGACACCCCTCTTTTTTCTCGACGTGAGTTAATGGTACATTGTTACACGAGTGGTGAAAGTGACTTATTTCGTTCCGAGACGGGGTTTGGCTAATAGGTCGAGGGACAAAATAAGTCTTTCACCCGAGGTAAACACTGTGCTTTTCATTACGAATACAAGGAAAGTAAAAATAAAAACAGGAATTGGCTAAAGAAATAATACAAGGAAGTATGAACAATACTCTACAACTCGAAAAAAAAAGATCGGACTGCCGCCTATTTTGTTTTATTTTCGTTGGCCCGCCAACTTGATTATTTAGCCATTATTTTTCAATTTCATCTTTAAATAATTTGCCCAAATCTATGTTATTTTAAAGAAATTGTTGAAACTAAATTATAATTAAGTCATTTAAAAATATATATTCTTTAATTAATACTTAATGTTATTTCAATTTTACATCGTGCTGTAATTGAGTGACTGTAGAAAAAGTTTGAACATGGTTTCATAGAAATGTGAAAATGGAACAAGTTTTTTTTTTATAATTTGACAGCTGTCAGTTGAACGCGAAACTCCCGGGCCTGAAAAGTATTACTTTCAACCCGCTTCTCAGGCAACTTCAGACCTACTTTCAGAGTATGAGTAATGAAAAAATAATTGTTATTCTACCACATAAAAAGTACCCAGGTAATTGGATACTTTACTCATGTAAAGCTTCCTGATTGGTCAGTGCGATATCTGTGCGTTAGGTATTTATTGCATTTGTATTTATCCCGTCCCGCCTTGTTCCGCCCAAGCGTACTGAACCTACAAATACCACATCGACAAATCAGGACACGGCCTTATATGTATTCTCGGTCCTACAGATTCAAAGGCTCATTAATAAGTAGCGGTCTTACCCTATTGAGATCATAAAATCATACCAAAATGTGTAACCGGCAGCTTATCGCCCATAGAGAGCACCATAGACAGCAACAGAGCGGAGTGAGAGAGACGGCTGACCGCGCGAGGGTTATCGCGCATGTCCCGCGCGATCTCAGCGGGCAATGCAGACAGAGCTAGGGTTGCCAACGCAGTGCGTTCCAGGCCGCACATTACACCAAACGCCTATAAATTTTTAAAATAATTGTTACATAATAAATTGATCTTGTGTTTCGCAGAAAGATGCGGTCCCATTCCCATTAGGTTATAAATTGATCTGAGTACCAACTACTTTCATTTGTCACCGCAGCTGTGTGTGCCTGCGAAACACCTATCATGGACGAATAACAATTGTTAAACTATGTACCTAATCTTTACTAGGTGAAACAAAAAGGGTATACTATTTTTTTTTGCAACTTGACTTTGTATATCTAAATCTATCGTCTTTGTGGGACAGTTGAAGTACTAAAGGGTTTGTAGACTTGTGAAACCTGTTAACAGCTGTATTCCTATAACACCTTTTGTTTTTCAAAGCTCCAGCCTCCGAAGCTCAGTTTTTCAAAGCCTCCAAAACGGATAGTTTTAAACTTACAAAGTTTTGAAAAAAAAAAGGATAGACTTTCTGTTTCAACCTGTATACATGGTAGGTATGTAATTATGGTTCGGAATAATTCTCCTACTAAACTGTTTAACCGATTTCGATGTTATTTTTTTGTACTTATGGGGTCATCTGGATTGTTCTTAGCTATAGTCGAGCCGGGTAAGTGGCGCTGTTGTCGAAATCCAAAAAATTAAATCTACGCTAGCCAAACTGCGAGCAAAACATAGTAAGTTTCTAAATTTGAAATATAGTCGTAAAGGATGGGCTTCACAAATCGCACTAATGACAAATGATCTTCAAAGGACGTACCTGCAATAGTAATTGACGTAAAGGCCACCGCGTCTCCATCTGATAGTACTGGACTAGGGTTGTTACATACGCGTACTTATGACTGCTCAGTACATGTTGAGAGATGTTGACGTCAGCGTTTGACTGCAATGAAAAAGTGAATATATATTATACTTTAAAAAAATATAGATTACGATCAAGTATTCCTGAATGAGGTGAATGGAGGATCCACTAACTAAACACCCATTTCATACAATATCTAGAACTTCTAGACTGTGAGCAACAATTAAGATTTTTTTGCGTATTAAATGTCCCACTGCTCTGGGCTGGCCTTTCCCGTCTACACAAATCGCTATCCCGGGATGGCTGTGGCCACAAAGTTGATAAAATCGGCGCATCATCTTCGCTTTGGCCACGACGTCAGTGACTGCATCTACTGAGAATATCTCAACTAAAACATCCCTTCCCCTTTCTGAGAATACACACCAAATATATGGCCCCAAACTAAACAACGCTTGTACTATGGGTACCATACAATGGACTCTAGGCGATCACAGTGCCATCCAGACCTAGACAAATTACGAAAAGGCCATTTCCGAAATTTGCCCCGAGGGGAATCGAACCCGGTCACCCCAGTCACCCGGTACGGTGAGCCTAACGGCCTACGCTCAAACCACTGCGCCAAGTGGTCGTCAAATCAAATCAATCCAAATCGTTCATTTTATTTGGGCCTACGGGGAACTTACAAATTGTCATTTTAACTTTTTTTTTTCTTATATCTGCAACCGGATCGGAACGCGGCCTCGACTGAGAAGATCCGGCAAGAAACTCAGCGGGCTTGTCTTTTTACATTGTGCTTTTTTTTTACTATAGCCAGTTACTTAAATAATCAATAATTCCAAAGTACATACCAGTATAAATATAATAGCTCCAGCGTGTTAATTACCACATGCTTACCATAACAGAGATCAACTCGAGCAGCTGCGTCTGTATGTCGTGCGCGTCGTCGTGCAGCGCCCAGCCCCTCTGCTGGGCGTCGTTAGCGGCTTTAGACAGCGCATTCAGCGCTGTCATTATACGCAGTGCGTCCGGCGCCGCGTCTATCGCGTTCTTAGGACACGTGATGTTGCTGTTAGCTTCACGGAGTAGCGCGTCGATGATCGACCTGGCGGCCCCGCCGGGAAGGAACTCCTGAGTAATATTTTATTAAATGATGAAGGGAAAAGGCGTCTTGTGGTGATTATTATCATTGAAAAACTGTCACTGCAATAAACTGCAAGCAATTTTATGATTTATTATTAGGGTTATAAAATACAAATTCGCTTGATTAGTCATAATCTGGATTTCCATAACATATTGACCATAGTATGCATGAACTCTAATTTTGCAGTGTATTCACATTGCATATTAAAAAGGTTGTAAGTTCACATTTAAATTATTGACATTATTATCAATGAGTTAATAATAGGCTCCTGATAACCCAATGCAAAGAACAAGAATTCCTCTATCCTATAATAGGAACTTACCCTTGTTTAGTAAACAATGTAGGTATTAACATTGTATGAAGTTTATTATATTAGATCATACCTATTAGTGAATGTCTCAAATCGATTTATTCAGTTTATATTCTCATAATGTATTAATTAATTATTTATAAAATTATAATTGTGATTTAAAAGTGACCTTAAGCCCAAATTTGAGGACCAGAAAGTATACTTTTCATCACCCCTTATTTTCCAAAACGATTTTCTATTAACTTAGGTAGTAATGTCAAAATCATACCCTCAGAGAAATTAGCACAGTTTCTACAGCAACTTTAGACATATCATGGCTGAGCTGGGTCTCTTTCCTGACGGCCTGCACTATTTCATAGATGGCATTGGGCTTGATGCTCTCGCTGCTGTCCTGGCTGTCATCCTGGTTGTCAGTATCAGATGACAACTGCTTGACTGTAGTTTTGCTGATATTTGACAGTTTTTTATCCTTATTATCTAGTGAAATTAATACATACATGAGTCTTTAGTAAATTAACTTAAATCTTTTATAATATAATACTAGCAGCGTGGAAGGTAAAAGTGGAGGCCTTTACCCAGGAGTGGGACAGTATAGCAGTCTAATAAAAAATACTAGAATCAATAAAAAAAACTGGAATATTTAGATCAGTGATAGGTAGCTAGCCAAATTCACCAATACTATCACCAGATTATGCAATGCTTGTACAATGGATACTATAAATGGACGGGGGGTGATATCAATAACACCCAGACCAGAGCAAAACACCCTATTAACTTCATAATTACCATAATCTAACAAATATCTACCTTTAGCCACATCATTAATAGATTTAGTGGGTGACTGCGAGGACTCCCTTTCCTCAGATATATGCTGCTGTGATATCACAGGTCGCAAATCAAAGCATGGGGACACTCCATTCGGTGGGGTGTTATCATCCAGCCGTGGCGGGGGTTTCGGAGCAGGTGCCTTCTTTGCATGAGGTTTTACAGTCGCCTGGAGCTGCCTCTTCTTCTCATTCAACTTAGCTAATAACTCTTGCTTCTGAGACATTGCATTATTTTCACTCACACTCTTGATACAATCACACAGAAATGCGAAATAAAACTCCGGCTCCACCTATGAAAAACATGGCAGTTATAAGACAATTTAATAAATAATAAATTATTAATTCCTTAACTAGATTATCATTGGCTAGCAAGCTTTTATAGTGGGCTTGGTTTGCAAAATCCACCAATAAATGGTCATTAAAAATTACCCTAACCTACGTTGTTTTAACCTGGTAAGATTTCTAGGTGGATATCAGCGGACGATTAGACACTTCTTATTTGAAAAACAGCTATGACCATCAATTACAAGTATTCTGCTAAATGATGATGAATTAACCCTTACCTTGACTGCGGCGACGTAATTCGAGGGTACGAACCCGACTTGACCTTTCCTATTAACGACATGCCACCAATTTCGTTGTTTCGCATTACTCTGTTGTAGGAAGAAAAACTCGCCCTCAGTAAAACTCAATGTTTTCGCTAGTGTCGCCTCAAAATCATACAGGGCTTTGAGCATTTCATGGTCATCTATAAACAATTCTTTGATTATTTACATTCCCAAAAAAATAAACTAGTAATAAATAAAATTATATTTACTCACCAAGTGTGTTCTGCCCGTCGCCCATGGTTGAAAATTAATTACTCAATACATTGACTCCAGACAAAGATCACTAAATTCCGTTTATTTAAAATTCGTGGGCTAAAATATGCAATAACACAACAAATTATTATAATAAATCAATCACAATATATTTTGTTACTGAGACTCTCGCCGTCAGGCAACGGTCAAATATGACAGAGGCTGCCTCTGTCAGGCACGCAATGACAGCAAGTTGACAAGACAGACTATTAAATCTGACATGGGGATTTTCTTCTTCTTTCTTTAAAAATCATTATACCTCTATGCTTAGCATCTATGTTAAAAATATGGCTCACCCAAGTTAATAGGTATTTCACCAGTGTCAAGTAACAAATAGCAATAAAAAATACAATTAATAACAATGCAATAAAAAGTCAGGATTGTAAAATGTACTTATAGGTGCTTTTTATTATGTAAGTTAATTGTATTTTCATTATAATAACGTTGGCAGGTGTTAGCAAGCAATTGCTAGGTATAGCACATCAAGCTACGTGGGTGGTTAAATACCAGATCCATGCAATTAGCTTAAGTCGCCTATAAAGGACCTCATATGAGATAATGTAAGATATAACACGTGTAGGTACCTAATTTGCATCCCTCAACATAAAGGTTATCGGTGCAAGAAAAGTCCCTTCGTTATCTGCCTATATGAGACAAATATAATTATAGGTGAAAAGTTCAATAAGTGTAAACAAATGATCTGCTAGGTTCTTCCCTCTTTCTTATACAAAGATCGGTAAAGTACCTCATTTTCCTCAAGTCTTCGTATAAATAGGCCGAGCGATAATTCAATTTGTCAGTTCATAATAAGCCATCAACGTAACTTGCAAGATGTTGAAGCTGATATTAATATTAGCAAGTCTGTCTGTGCTGTTCATCTCTGAGACAACATGTCAGCGTGGGCACATCATCTACCCGACGTACCGGCCTCCTCCTTCGAGCAGACAAGTCATCATCCGCACTGCCCGCGAAGCTGATGAGCCACAATGGTTATTTGAAGGTGATGATGTACTTCGAGCTCCCGCTACCGGGGACCACCCTTTTCTTCCCTCCTATATCGATGACGTAAAGTTGGATCCCAACCGAAGATATGCTCGCAGCTTAAGTACTCCAAGGGCATCTAGAGGAGAAGGTACGCGCCAGTCGTCTAGCCGGGACACGGGGCCAACTCATCCTGGATACAATCGGCGTAACGCAAGAGATATCAGGCTTCCATCTCTACCTGGCTCGTTTGGTACGGACCGTTCACTTCCCTATCCGCCTCCGTGGAATCCAACCCTTGACCGCAAACGTATTCCTATTTATGTGAGAGATCGACGTGACATAAGCCAAGAAGAATTAGCCAGTCAAGAACAGCTTGAGCAATTACCTAGTATGGAACAACTCCGCACTAAGAGAAGCGTCGAGACACTGGCGAGCCAGGAGCATCTTGGGGAATTAACCAGCCAAGAACAACTGCGCACTAAGAGAAGCGTCGAGAGACTGGCGAGCCAGGAGCACCTTAGAGAATTGGCAAGTCAGGAACAAGTGCGCACTAAGAGAAGCGTCGAGACACTGGCGAGCCAGGAGCAACTTGGAGAATTTGCCAGTCAGGATCAACTTCGTCCGCGTGGACTTTCATATTTATTCACCTTTTAAACCTTCTCTGGACTTCCACAAATAATTCAAGACCAAAATTAGCCAAATCTGTCCAGCCTTTCTCGAGTTTTAGCGAGACTAACGAACAGCAATTCATTTATACACACGCCCTAACCATTTTAAATTTGTCAAGGCTAATGGCGGGAAATTTGGGATGTGCCTACGAGGATAAGAAATAAAAAGTTTGGTTGGAAGGTACTTACTTGCTTAGTGCGATTTAATACACGTACTTTACAAAACACTTCATTTCAATCACTTCATAAACAGTTATAATTTAAATCCTAGATAAAGATACATACAATAAGTAGTAACTTACACTATTACCTTCGCGGTTCACAATTCAAAGTCGAAAGCCAAAACGAGAATGCGCCTCGACTGCCGCTGAGGTTTTGCTTAAGGCTAAAGCGCCCAACTAGCCCGCGAAATTCATTTTTTTTGAGGTTTTTTAGATGTTTTTCAAAATCTGACAATAATAAAAGGCACATTTTGTATTTCGCGACAAAGACCGTGTGCAGTGCATTTATTAATATATCCAACTTACTCTAAAACATTCCAAGAATGACAGCTATCCAGATAATCTGGCAATTTTTGTATATTTAGTGATTAACTAGTATTATATCCACCGTGATAATATTTAGAGTAAAATAAATGTATTAATAAACGCACTGCATACTATGTTTGTCGCAAATCACAAAATGTTGTTTTAAATGTTCTCAGATTTTGGATAAACTATAAAAATTCTCGAAAATTTTGAATTTCGCGGGCTAGGCAGGCGCCTTCACCTTAACTCCCTATCCCCACTAATAAAACATCTTGCGATGGTGGGGGTTGTTTGTGATTGGTTGAGCAAATCCACGCAGCACGACAGCGAGCGGTAGTACCAGAGTCACTATTTGTAACAATTCAAAATAATACTTCACGATTTAACAGAATGATCGAAACTTATACAGTAGGATGACAACAATAGATAGTGATAGACGAGGTTCAAACCCATGCTTGTACTTTTGGATTTTACGAAATTTATGTGTGTTATTATTATGTGCTTAGGTACGGTGAACGAAAACAACGTGAGGACACCTGCAAGTTTCAGAAAATCTAACCGATTTCGAAAGACAAGTGAAATCCATTAACTCACACTGGGACCGCGTGATAGGTATATGACGTATAGGTATATAATAATGGATATATATTCAACTAAAGATACTACTTACCTACCACCAGGTAGTATCTTTGGTAGGATATTATCCATTGTTTTATAGGCATAATTATTTAAATAACGATCAAAGAAGGTAGGTAGGTAGGACTAACTGAGTTTTAGGTAAACTACCTTCTTCTTGTTAACATAATATATCAAATATAATATACGTGTAGGTACCTATTTATTATTTTAATGAATATAGGTGATGTAATGTCCTTAATGCTATTTCATACTGTTGCGGTTTTTACGAGATCGGTCATTTTCCACGGAGGATATCGAGTTGAGATCTTGGTCGGCGTCTCCTTGAATAATTCATGAGGGTTAAACGGTCGAACCCTCTCCAGAGAGACAATACAAACTACCAAGATATTGTTGATACCTAATAACGCATTTGAAAAACTAGTTAGGTAGGTAATACGTTCCGTTGAGAAAAGCACCGTAAAATACTGATTACCAACGAATAGGTAAGTACTTTTATAAAACCATGTTAAAAAAAATTATGTCCTTAGAGTTTTAATTAAAAAACTTAAAATTATAATAAAATATGTGATGATTTTAAATATGATTATTTAAAATGGAAATTAACTTACAATATAAGTAAGTTGTTTAAAATTGTCTACCATTTTCGATAGATACCTAAAGCCTTTGCAGTCTACAAATGTGTACAGCAATCTATTAAGTCCTAGATGGCAAGTAACTCTAGCGATTAAAACCTTCTCGGAGCAATATCCAGACCTATAAAGAACATTATCGATTATTAGAACAATCTGCCGCAATAAGGTAAGGAATTTTGTGTAAAAATCTCTGTATATATGTCGCAGCCAACTAGCTTAATTCGCCATTCAATTAACAGCCTAGCCACTTTACTAAACAGCGCCGTTCAACTAGTGGCCAGGGCCTGAATGTTATTCAGCCATTTGATCAAACAGCTAGGCAAATTACTTGGATCGATGACGTTTACTTACTTGCCTAGCCTGTTCATTTCAATTTAGTTCCACTTTCTGCCACCTACCGCCGACACTCACCAAACTGTCAATATGGCGTCGGCAAAAAACAACTTTTCATTACTCATACTCTGAAAGTAGGTCTGAAGTTGCCTGAGAAGCGGGTTGAAAGTAATACTTTTCAGGCCCGGGAGATTCGCTTTCAACTGACAGCTGTCAAGTTATAAAAAAAAACTAGTTCCATTTTCACATTTCTATGGAACCATGTTCAAACTTTTTCTACAGTCACTCAATTACAGCACGATGTAAAATTGAAATAAACTAAAGTTAAGTATTAATTCAAGAATATATATTTTTTAAATGACTTAATTATAATTTGGTTTCAACAATTTCTTTAAAATAACATAGATTTGGGCAAAATATTTAAAGATGAAAATGAAAAATAATGGCTAAATAATGAAGTTGGCCGGCCAACGAAAAAAAAAACAAAATAGGCGGCAATCCGATTTTTTTTTTTCGAGTTGTAGAGTATTGTTTATACTTCCTTGTATTATTTCTTTAGCCAATTCCTGTTTTTATTTTTATTTTCCTTGTATTCGTAATGAAAAGCACAGTGTTTACCTCGGGTGAAAGATTTATTTTGTCCCTCGAACTATTAGCGCCCTCGCTACGCTCGGGCGCCAAACCCCGTCTCGGTACAAAATAAGTAACTTTCACCACTCATGTAACAATGTACTATTGATGGAATCATTTTATTAGGTATTTTACGAAATTGTTTAGATCCACCCAACCTACTTGCCGGGTGGGATTTCTGTGGGGTCATAAAAAATAACCCTAACCTAAACCCATCCGGGTCGCTCTGCTTGGGTAGTATTTTGGAAAAAAAATTGTAGTAATTAAATGTCAACCAATTTCCTAAACATTAGCCAGCCAGTTTATTAAATGTTGTAACAGACGACACGGCTGAATATCATTCAAGCCGCTAGTTGAACGGCACTGTTTAGTAAAGTGCCTAGGCTGTTAATAGAACGGCGAATTAAGCTAGTTGGCTGCGACATATATCTACACTTTGATTTGTGGGTGCCTACCTAGAGTGTGCCTCTGCCTAGAGGTGCCTGCCTACCTACACACCAAGAGGCGTATAATGAAAACGTTCCCTAACTTTTGCTTTTGAATAATTGAGACTACAACGTGACAAAATTCCGTCAGTATCCTGATTTACATTTTGTGCATGTATACATTATTCTAACGGCATTATTATTCATATTTTCTTCTCTGTAATTATAACATCATTGTGTGTTTGAATACGGGTTGGTTGGAGAATTTTATGATGTAAAAGTAACTTCCGGAAGTAGTGGCTGTGCCGCAAATGGAGGTCGGTGCTAAAGGGGGGAATTTTCCGCGTAGTTAGTGGTTTTCGCTACGACAAAATACTTAGCTTCAGAATTTGTAGCCCGCTGCTCTGGCAATTTCAAGCTTTGCATTTACTTAGGTAAACAAAATTGCTTCGCTGTTCGATATGATGCAATAGGATAGATGAATAGATGCTATTTAACATGTACTCAATGAGAATTGACTGGCAATTGAGAAATCGTGATTAGTCAATTTAATTTATTAATTTTATAATTTAAAAAAAAACCTGTAGGTATCTGATCGAGACCCTTAATCTAAATTGTTTTTATACTTAGGTCTTAGAGTACTTAACAAATATAAAATAACCGGAGTTATTACCGAGTACCTACAGACCATGAATGAATTTTCCGACCGCAAGTGGCAATGTAATTAAAACTTAAGCAATTATCATTGTGTCATGGGGCATTTACTTCAACTCATTAGTTTAATTTACCAGTAACCTGTTTTACGCTTTACTATAAAAGGCTTATAGTATTTTTTCAGCAGACTGTTTTCTCATGATCCCTTTAAAACCATTATACCTGAGTACTTGCGTACTGGCGAATTCTTTTAACACTGGTTTATTTTCTCTCTATTCTTGGACAACACAAAATAGAGTCACAACACAAATCGGTGTAAATGTTCTGTCAGGGCAAACGAGGCTCAGTGATTTATAACTCAATTTATATAGATATATGGTTCGAAATAAGATCTTGCTCGGTCAACGGCCTATTGTTAATTGTAAGACTT
The DNA here is from genome assembly GCA_918843915.1 of Notodonta ziczac. Lineage (NCBI taxonomy): Eukaryota > Metazoa > Arthropoda > Insecta > Lepidoptera > Notodontidae > Notodonta > Notodonta ziczac. The sequence goes on along the minus strand of OU974043.1, from coordinate 8,303,987 downwards.
CAAAGCTGAATTACACAAAAAACTCAAATAGGACCATCAATGGGGGTCGAAACAATACCCAAGGAGCAGCCCGGACAGTTTAACGATAGAATTTAACATAATGTCTTCTTTAAATAAAATATTAACATAACGTTCTTAGCGCTGCGCTTTATATCGCCGTGGAAAATATAATTAAAATTGTACTTTTATGCTTATTTCTTTAGAGAAATACATTCTATTACCGCCTGTTCGTTCCTTTATTTAAACCACGTAGATAGTTCCCTTTAATTATTTAAAAACTTAAACCGACCAAGAACTTGTCGAGCCGTAGTTTATCGAAGTTTCCATTGTCACCGAATAGATTATCCAAAATAAAATGCAATATTGTTTATCAAGCGCAATGCATTAAAAAAACCATTTGGGAATATTACTTACTAGCTGTGTCCCCCGACTTCGTCCGCGTAGTATTTAACGTAACAAAAATTTCGGGATTATCGGGATAAAAAGTATCCTATATGTTAATCCCGGTTATAAACTATCTGTGTTCCAAATTTCATCCAAATCCGTTCAGTAGTTTTTGCGTGAAGGAGTAACAAACATACATACATACATCCACACTCACAAACTTTCACATTTATAATATTAGTAGGATAGTAAATATTACCTGTTGCCCGCGGGCCCGCCCACGAGGTGGTTTCATAAACTACAAGCCAGAGTACATTATAACATCAGCTATCTGTATACGTGAAAGTCCCGTATGCTGTATATACCTACCTACTTAGTAGTTACATAATAATTATGCATTTACTAAAAAGCTTTTATTTCGATGTTACAAACAGACACTTCCATTTGATTTATTTGTATATTATGTATTCATACAATGGTAAAAGAAAACATCACGAAAAACCCTGCATGTATTAGAAAATCTAAAGGGTTAGGGAACCCGGACTAGGCCAGCGTGGTGGATTATGGCCTGAATTTTTAGATCTCCGTATTAAGTAGACCCTTTGAGATTTGACGATATCATATTGATGCGGCAATTGTTAAAAAAACCTGTCGGAAGGCAATGTCCCGCCGCGCCGCAGCAGAGCACTAATTTAATATTGCATCGAAACCCGACACCTGCATGTATCGACACGCTTGCAGAATATTTATTAAAGTGTATACACCTCAATACAGTCAAGAATCTAGCGCAAGTGCATGAGAAGAATCTGCGATTTGAGGACGTAAGGGTGGAATGGAACAGTTCACTAAGATTAAGTACCAATCTGATGATGGCAGAGATGATGTGCATTGCTGCATGAAGAGAACCAGATCCTCTGTCAGGATATTGGTTTGAAATTAAAACCTAAATAAAACCACAAGGAATACTGGTGAAACCTTCTGTAGTATATTTTAATATATGCTTCCCTTCTATACATACGAGTATAACTTCCATTTTGTAGCGGGTGATATTCCACTTTTGGTACTGAGCGAAATTTTTAAGGTCTTTTAGAAGATATTGGCGTGTAGATTTTTTTAATTTACCCACCACGTGCCTATATACATATTATGTAGAGTATGGTATGTGTAATATAAAATAAATTAATATTGAACGAGATTACTTATCCGATTTTCCAGTACTTAGGTACTGATGTTTTAAAAATAAGATTTTTTTATGCATTAGAACGTCTAGTCACATAAAAAAGTTTGTTATCGAGTCTACATTTTATTTTTCTCCTTTGAAAATTTTATTTCATTGCAAAGTATTCTATTAGTTCACCTGTCGCAGACAATTTTGCCATTCAAATTGAAAACGAATTATTTTATGTAAATAATGTAATATCATTTTATATCATTTTACCAGCCCCAGGGGACATAGGGTGAGTTGACAATGACAATGACATTACCTAATCCCACTCTTTCAAAATTTTTATCTCCTCCACATTATAATTCGCCTATATAATTTCAATTCGAACATTGACATACGAGTCTTCAGTCTTTCAGCTTACTAACGGGATGTTTCCGAAAGATGGGTAAACGATATGACGGCTTTAAATCAATGAGGGTGTCGCGGGAACGAAGAAAGTGAAATTTTATTTACGGTCCTTCTGACCGCGTAAGGACCTAAACGGGGCAATGTACCTATATTGTTTGTATAGACAGCTCTTAAAATACCTACCACACGTAAGGGTGTATCATCATCAGAGAGAGACGTATACCTACTATATATGACACGATACTCTAGTGTACTTGGTTCTTCTGGTATCAACAGGTGATTGGTAGCTAGATATTTTCGTTTCAAAGCATTAGCATTCAGCATGTATTCCAAAAAAATCTAGGAATATGTTTAAGGACTAGCATTCCTAAGGTACCTACTGTTGTGTATACCTACTCATTTGTGAGACAAAGTGATGATTCACTTTCTTAAATCATAAATAAAAATATAATTTTGCCCACATTGTCAAAGTGAAAATATACTTAATCCAGTGACTCTATGTCTAACAAGACGTGGTTCTTGAATTTTCTAGCGTTTCGAGTCACTGCGAGCTCAGTGGATATATTAACGAAATAATTCAGGCTTGTCGCAGCCAACAACCCTAAAACGCTTTGTCCACAACAATATAGGTGCTTGTATTTTTCTTCTAGTAGAATATAGGTCAGAAAAATAGTGTATAAACCACCCGACACATAGTGAACAAAAGTTTGAAAATTGTAGAGTGTTCTTGTGAAAACCAGTAGTTACGTTCGTATAAAATATGCGATGACGTAAATTAGTTACGTCATATAAAATATGAAGTAATTATTTTACGTCATACATTATTACGTCACTTACGGATTTTGTAATCCGTGATTCGATTCACTGCTCTACATGGTAAAGCAGTTGTATTCAAATTCAAATTCAAATCGTTTATTTTGTTTAGGTCTACGGGGGCACTTACAAATTGACAATTTTACATTTTTTTTCTTATATCTACAACCGGATCGGAACGCGACCTCGACTGAGAAGATCCGGCAAGAAACTCAGCGGGCTTGTCTTTTTACATGTCATTTTTTTTTAATCGCCAGTTGCTTATATTCATAATAACAAAGGGTAGTAGATATTAACATAAATATTATAATAGCTCCAGTGTGTTGCCTTTTGATGTTACCAAGAATTACACAAATAATTCGGACTAGTAGGGCAATACACGCTACGCTTTGATATTATTATTGACTGTCGAGATTGAGCTGCTTAGTCCCAAGCTGATTTATCATCCAAATAATCCGAGATTTTGTAATAACTCTTTGCACTGAGTTTAGTTTTAATTAGCGTTTTAAACTTATTGATAGGTAAATCTCGGATTTCATTGGGAAGCTTATTGTAAAAACGTATACATTGTCCCATAAAAGAAGGACTTATTCTGTGGAGACGAGTTACATGTACGGATAGCTTGTGCTTATTCCTTGTATTAATAGAATGAGCGTCGCTCCTTTTCTCAAAATTATTAGCATTTTTTTTAACGTACATGAGACTTTCATAGGTAAATTGTGACATGTACATTATCTCAATTAAGTTAAATTATTCAATAATTTAAAGGGTTGCAATACTCATTTGGCCATCACTGATAAAGATACTTACAGTTACAGTACATAAATATAGTAAATGTACACCTAAAATAGCCTGGCTACCTGCTTATAAAAATGCTTAAAAGTAAAACAAAAAGTAAGTAGGAAGTCACATGATTAATGTTACCTAGACACAATATGATCTTTTATACTTTATTTTGAAGTCGAAACTATATTATTGACACCTATAAAAGTAATACCTAAGTATTGCGTAGGTACCTAAAACACAAAATAAGTTTGCGTCTAATAAACTGCAGCTTAAACTCGCACTCCGCCGCTGGTCTACATCTACGAGGACTGCAGCCTCACTCACTTACCTAGTTACATACAACTGTTGAATTTATTTCAGGAACTACTTTTATCAATCTAACACTACCTCTTTTAGCAAGAGTAGGTTCTAGTATTAGTATTTATTACACGGAACGATCGTTTTCAAACATTTATCATGAAATGCTAAGTACTGGTGATGATCGCGGGAAACCCCTAGATGCGAGCAGCAGGACAAACATATTGTGGAAAACAATAGGGGAGACCAATGTCCAGGATTGGACGTCTTTTAGCTGTAATTATGTTGAAGATTCTAATACCTAATACTAATACGCATAAGCCCCCTTAAGAATAAATGCCTATATTTTTATAATTACAGTAAGTTTTATACTTGTACTTCTCTACTGCTATACGTGAAAACCTTTGATTGGCTTTTTGTTACTAGATTTAATGCTTAATAATTAGTATGTAGTTGTTGGTTTACCATAAGTTAAATAAATAATATAAAGATAACTAACAATATACCTTTATGACATTACTAGTATTCCCGTTAGCCCCTTCAACTAAGCTAATGCTTGTGTTGGGAGTTGGTTCCAGTCGATAGTTCCAGGATAGGGATCGAACCCGGAACCTCTCAGTTACGAGGCCGACTCCTCTAACCTCTAGGCTATTGAGGCTTTGTGAATATGAGATGAAGCTTTTGAAATATTCAGAATTATTATTTTCTTTTACGACATCGCGTCGCGTGGAATTTGTTTTATAATCCCCACGCCCCCAACCGCACTCCTTTTCCGAGCCTAACAAAACACTGTTTTATGCAGAAGGGGCATTTTCGTTACACTGGATTTAATTACCTGCCTACACCACAATGCTTTGAAGGTAACCATTTCCAGCTACCTGGACGGCTTTAAAAGAGAAGGCGAATGCGCTATATCCTTTCTGATTACGACAAAAGGAGTATAGTTCGAAGAAAACATTTAATAATTTAAAGAAGAAGCCAAGAATAAATCTCGCTGACGAAAGAACAACCACAATTAGTATTGCCGTGTGAAAGAAAGGCGATTCCAGTTACAATTTGCCATTTTCGATGTGAATCCGGAAGTACTCGGTGCAGTCCTCAAATACTAATAAAAATACCTAAAAACATAATTGAGCCCTTTTGACGTCCCACTCTTGGGCACAGGTCTCCACTCACTCCATGTCTTTCGAAAATTGTTTTAATTTTCTAAGACATGCAGCTTTCCTCGCGATGTTTTTATTCACTGCAAGCGAGTGATAATCATATTTTAATTATGATTCGCACATATATTTCGAAAAATCCTGAGGCGCGAGCCGGGGTTTGAACCCAGGACCTGGTGCCCGCAAGACGCGTGCTTAACCATTCGGCTATCACTCGTTTTGCCTCAAATATTATTGCGTTTAATTCCTCGGTTTCCCTGCAGCAAGTGCCTACAACCAATTTGCACCGGAGTCGGCGAGTGTGGGGGCAGTGAATTTAACTTTAATAAGTTCGCATTGCGCATCCGTGCATTGGCTGGCGCATGTTATCGGTATTACATATTTATACACTGATACATATCGGGCATTGAAGGGGCCACCTGAACCCGCTTGTAAAAGGTAATAGGATCGGATAAGATAACCATTGTACAGATGCAGACACTGGATTGTTACTATCAACGGAACGACCCGTGTTCACGTTTATATGAGACCCTTACTTCAAGATAGATACGCCTTTATAGTCTCTATAAAAATGTGGTTCAGTTTGATCTGGTTACTCCTGATTCGAAACTTATGAGACTGCGTCGAATTTCAATTGTGAAACTGAAACTGTCTATTTTTTTAGGTATGAAACAATTTTCCTGCAAATTATAAGACCGTGCTTCGTTTATAAGTGCACGCGACGCGCAACCAGTTATGTAAACTGCAAACCTTTGTGTTTCCAAGCCTCGTTTGCATTTACGTCGGTTTAAAATTAATTGAGGTATACAAGCTTCTTGCGACGGATTGTTCTTTATTCATTCTATGACGTCTCATGCCATTTCCTATTTTTTCTCGGGTCATATTAATACGCATGAGAAGCTCATCTGTCTGTTAGACACATTATATAATTAAAACCTATTTAGGTATATACCGTGTGCTGTGCTAATTGGGTAAGTAGATATTGTCAACGTTACTCCTGTAAGCCAAGATCAACAATAGAAGACACTGAAGTTTAACCGTCTATATAGGTAACCTACCTGCTTATTATAACGTTAAATATTGCAATCAATATTTTAATCTTGGAATCTTTATTAGATTGACTTGCTGTCTTGTTATTTTTTTACTTTACTTATTAACTAAAAAAGTAGTATGTATTCTACTTTACCACATTATGTTGGGTAATTTGCATTTTCATGAAATTTTTCTCTATTAACAGCACGAAACCTGAACTTTTTCAATTTCTCATATCAGATTTCGCTGTCAAGGCTTACCCTGAAGTTTCAGTCACAGGAGACGCAATGAAACTCGTATTTCAAAGCGTCAAGATGGATGCCGCGAGAGGCAACTAAACGAGCATATCTTGTGAACTAGGTAATAGTTAAAATGCCTACTTTAGATGGATAAAATTACTATGTGAAAATACTCTATGTAAAATGACTTCGGCGGTAGATGTTCAGTCGCTTACAGTAAATATAGTTTTACCTAATTTCCATGCTTGGAACGTGATGGAAATATCACAGTCAATCAGCGGAGGTATTCACAAGTGGCGGAAAATTTCCGATGTCGGAAATGAAAGCTTACATCCTTCTTATACAAATGATATAGAAGATGGATGAAAGCTGTTGTTTTTGACACGGAAACCTTCCGACCACAGATATAGATTTACATAGATAAAGCAGGTATCACGATTTATATTGAAACAAAGCGTGCCAAATTTGAACACCTACTATGACGTCACAGATGGCGGGAAATCCAAACCGATTCAAAGACACCGATGCCGCGCACTACGATTCTCTCGAGTGATTATCTCGCTCATACTCATATTTTTGTATCTGTATGTTATCGGCGACCAACCTTGACGCTTGGTCGGGGTTTTCGGACACGCGAAGTACATACATTTGCGTTATCTATGTAAATCTATATTTGTGCTTCCGACGAAACACGGTACACGAAACACTTGCGAACACCTGCCAGATATGTAGGTACAGATCTAAATAAAAAAGAAGATTTTTGTAGCAGAAAATTTAATGTAGGTACCTACGCAGGTATGGTTTTTAATCAGTTTTTGTTTTGTAGGTATAATATGGTATACTTTATATGAAAATGTATCATTCGGACAATGCGATGGCAAACCTATGTGATACGTGCCTTAACTACGCTTAAATAAAGCGTAGGTGCCATGTAGGTAGGTAGGTAAGTAAATAGATTCTTCAGAGAATTTAAAATTCAGGAAATGAATTACAATTTAGTGCAGAAATAACAAATAAGTATTAAATTTAAACATTATAATACTTCAAAAGACATCCTTTTCTAATTCATGTAATAGGTTCCTGTTTCGTAGAATTGTCCATCCCAACCATTTCAATGATAGGTGAGTACAGTAATATCTTAGCTAATAATATTTTATTAGTTGCCAATCAGGCCCCGATACTGGCTGATTGTGTGGCAAAGTTGGGCAAGTTGGGCCAAGTTTCAGGCACGTCCCGGCGCGGACGTGACACCTGACAACTTCGCTCTTGTAGGTGGGTACACACGCGACCCTCGCAAGTAATTGCTGTTGCGTATTTACTATAATTATTTTCTTTAATGAGTACGTAGGTACTACATGTATCTACGGCGGCAGAGGGATTACAACGCGCATTGTATCATATAATAGGTAAAAATCCTACTTAATATCCTACTAATATTATAAATGTGAAAGTTTGTGAGTGTGGATGTATGTATGTATGTTTGTTACTCCTTCACGCAAAACTACTGAACGGACTTGGATGAAATTTGGAACACAGATAGTTTATAACCCGGATTAACATATAGGATACTTTTTATCCCGATAAGCCCGAATTTATTGTTACGTTAAACGCGGACGAAGTCGGTGGGCACAGCTAGTAAATAATATAAATAACACCTAGTAACACCTAGAATAAATAATATACCTATATTTTTAATTAAGATTACCTATATTACGAAAAAAGCTACCACTAAATACATCTGATTTTACGCGACGATGTGTAAATAGGTACCTATGTACTTGGTTTAGTAGGTAGTTGGTCATAATAGTTAATATTATTTAAGAGTTTTAATTTTTTCTACCAACGAATTATGCAGAAAAATGAATCAGGTTTCTCCTCCAAAATCTCTGTAATTTATGGCCGTCTCACACCAAGTGCAGTTTTAAATATAAAACATTTTTATAAAGAAAGCGGAAGTACATTTGAGATGGCTATGGAACTTTTTCAGGCGCACTTGGCTCAGTGCCGAAACAAAAATGAAATATGAAGTTGCTTTGTTGTAGACAAAGCGGTTTGGGTTTTGCTCGTTTGACTATATTATAAACTCTAACCCTATTATTAATAAACATGGTATTGCGGGTAAATAGTTACACATCGAATTATCTCGTTCTGCCATCAGTAATTTGATATACGAAAGAAGAAGACAAAGCATGGTTTAACTATTCAACCGCTACTTAAATCACGTTAATTAATAAGTGAAATAACTCTAGAACGTCTTTCACAATGATGTGAACATTGCAATAAACACACTGCCTTCTTACTTACTTCACTCTAATTCTTATGATAGAATAGTAACTTTTTATATTTATCTTTACCTACTAATTTTATCCAAAAATTTATGTAAGTAGTTACATTATTGATACCATAGTACTATGTATTATACCAACATACGATGAAGACCTAGATATTTGATATTAACATAATCTTATGTGCTTATATCTGTATTCTAGAGTCTCTTTAGTTATTCATGTAGTGCGATAATGAAATTTCCATTTTATTCATAGTGTCGCTCCGTATATGCTTAGTAAATATTACATATATACAAATCTAGTTTACACATCAGTATATAGCACAGAATATAGCTTTAGGTAAGTATAGAGGAGAAAATATCAAAAGTAAGATGTACGGATACGTATCTCTCTACCTTTCTCCGAGGCAATGGTGTCACAGGTCAAATCATCATAAAGGAAGTGGACACACATTTCACGGGAAGACAAAACGTAAGTATACCTATGTATGTTCCTTTTCTTACTCTAACATTCACAAGCATGTTTAAATTGAAGTCCAGACATACCCCTTGATCTTAAATTTTACATCATCCTTTTAAAAATTGTTTGTTAGACGATTATTTTCGGCCATTTATCTTAGAAAAATCCTTTGTAATATTCTACAACATTAATGGCTGCTTTCGTCTTTAGTAGATGATTTAATTTTTTCATCAGACGAAGTAAATGTTGACACCTGTCAACATTGCCAGAAATCTCACTGTGCCCGTGACTGAAACTTTATTTGTTCTATTTATGCAAGAATTTTAGAGTTTCAAGTAGCCAGAAATCTCACTGTTCCCGTGACTGAAACTTTATTTGTTCTATTTATGCAAGAATTTTAGAGTTTCTAGTAGTAGTAGTAGAATTTAAAGTTTCAGTCACGGGAACAGTGAGATTTCTGGCTTTCATAATACTTTGTCTAATTAAAAATACTTTAATTAGGTGCTCATGTGCAAACGAATGTTGCCATTGGAAATTATTTACACTTAATTAACCTTTACGTTGACATTTGCATGTTCATAACTTTTCGTCAGTAACTACATTCATTAAAGTAGCATGTTAATTAAATACAACGCTTAAATGCGCAAGTCAGCACTCAGAAGGATTGAAGTTACGTCAGTACTTCAACAAAGTTCAAATTAGGTAACAGGTACCTGCCTGCTAAATCTGCTTGCTATTTTGATAATTACTCACTACATTTTTATTAAAGGTGTCTCATATAGTTGTGCTAAATTAATCTTTATAAATGTGTAAGGTCCGTATAATCCTACTAATATTATAAATGTGAAAGTTTGTGAGTGTGGATGTATGTATGTATGTATGTATGTTTGTTACTCCTTCACGCAAAAAACTACGGAACGGATTTGGATGAAATTTGGAACACAGTGTATAACCGGGATTAACATATAGGATACTTTTTATTCCGATAGTCCCGAAATTTTTGTTACGTTAAATACTACGCGGACGAAGTCGGGGGGCACAGCTAGTTAAATATATCTCCAATCTGAGATCGGTCCTAAGTTCGCTTTTGACATGTCTTTTTGTACTGGAATGACATAAGAATGACATTTTCAAGATCGGTCTCAAACTTGAGATCGATTTATTAATACGGGCCTAAGTGAAATTTAATATCTTTATTTATTACTAGCTGTGCCCACGGACTTCGTCCGCGTAGTATTTAACTTAAAAAAAATCGGGATTATCGGGATAAAAAGTATCCTATATGTTAATCCCGGTTATAAACTATCTGTGTTCCAAATTTCATCCAAATCCGTTCAGTAGTTTTTGCGTGAAGGAGTAACAAACATACATACATACATACATACATCTACACTCACAAACTTTCACATTTATAATATTAGTAGGATTTCTAAACATGTTGGAGGCACTGGTGTGACACCAGCAGACTTGGGGCGCAGTAGGCACTGGTCCCCAAGTTTGCTAATTAAAAACCAATTGAAAACCATTTGTAATTATTATTGTCTTCAAGGATTCTTCCTCGTATATAGTGTGACGGTTTTAACTTGGTTTTTACGAAGTTTTTTAAAATATATTACTTGAAATGTGAGTTTATCACATTACTAGTATTCCCTTTAGCACCTCCAGCTAAGCTAATGCTTGTGTTAGGATTGGGCTCACGTCAATAGTTTAATGGCCAGGATGGGGATCGAACCCGGAACCTCTCAGCTACGAAGTCGGCCCCTCTCACCACTAGGCTATTGACGCCTATAAAATAAATTAATATTATTAATGCGCAATGGTTTTCGCTTGGTTCTAATTTAGTAGACTTGGCTGGCGTACCTACTACTATTAACAAAACATACCTACCCACCTGGTATTACGTTTTCTTATTATGTTAGCACATATTTGCATACGTATATCATAGAACTTGGTGATCTTCTTTAAATTTTCAATTCCAACAATTGACGTCTTGGGTCTCCGGGGGTCGTGCGCGAAGTCTGAGTTGTTGATGGGTTGGCGCCGGCCCCGTCCGGCGGTGAAGACCCGCGGGTCCCCCGCGACGCTATTTTCATAATAAAACCATTTCACTAAATGGACCGCCACCCAATACCGTCGTTCGCTGTCCCGTTGCCCCGCTGCCAATTTGTTTTTACATTCTTTTCTCTCATTCTTAGCGTGGATCTCATTGATTTCGGATTTTCGATTTATATGAAAAGCAAGTCACGAATTGATTACACGTCATGGTGGAGTTTGATTTAAATTGGTGTATCTTTTTCACCAATGTATGAAAATAATATAACGTTTTGTTTTTTTATGGATCGAAGCAAAAGTACACACTGCGGCGAAATGAATGAATGAAGGTACCTAGGTAAGTATAGGACTATACAGTGTTGATATACTGGTATAGATTTTGTTGGAATACAAACTTGAATTTCCGTCCTTGTCATAATCGTCGTAATGCATTGCCAATTACATTGAGCCAGGTGGCAATGTTGTTAGTTTTATCAAATATTGTTTTGTCGCTATTTAAAGCCAACAAAAAAATCTTACACTAGTTACCACGTTTACATAATGATGAACGTATAAAATCTTATAACAACCCCAAATATCTTGAAACAAATTCAAAAATCCCGATCTTTGCTTCAAGTTTCAGACATATCGACTTAAAAGTAGACACGGGATATCCTTGCGGCGGCAAAGTTACCTGTCAAAAGGAGGATAAAAGAGTCTTCGAGTATCGAGGTCGCCGCTGGAGCGCACTCGAGTTTCGATCAAGATCGCTGCCGCTCCGCACAAAGAGCTGTTTGTTTAAGCTATGAGAGGAAATTCCATGATACTGTTATTTGAATTTCGTTATTGCGTTGCAGACTACAAAATAGGTTATTCAATGCAATACATTTTAGTGGTGTTGTCCAGTTATCTATGCGTTTTCATTGTATCTTGCAGGTACCTTATGAATAACATTTTTTCCGTGAAACACATACCTATCTAAGCAATAATTCTTACGTAATTACCTAATTTTGATGAGAATTTTAAATGTATATTCATAAATGTTTTTCCTACTGAAAGACAATTATGTCTTTCAGTAGGCCAATTAGGCCAGAGTGCGAGTTACCAGTCCTAACCACAACCCTATTCATTTAATGGACAAACCTACCAGGGACATAGGTATGTATAGGATATGACAAAGCGGTGAAACGGTCTGCCAATACAAACCGTTCAACCATTAAACGCTGGCCGTCGGAAACTGTAGGTATTTGTACAGTGCGTAGTTCTCGTATCGCTGTCCACACAAAACCGCAGCGAATTTTACGAGCTAGTGATGTGTGGGTCCAGATTTATTAATATCCGGTCACATTAATGGTGCTCCCTTATTTATCCGGTGACCAATGACGAACCTATTTATTACATCTATGACAATTTTCTCAATTCTGTTAACTCATGTGATTAAAATAATCACGAAATATTGTTTGTACCTATGTGGGAACAAGATCAATTTAAAACGTCAAATTATAATAACTAGTATTCCAGTTGTAATGGTCGAAATTCGACCATAATTCATTTAAATTTTTAACGTCATTAAGGTTTTATTGTCAAAGACTATTTGATACGGGCACGCCAAGAACTTTATAGTTCTAAGCTTCTTGGGGCACGCAGAATAAACTATGGAAGTCCCGCCCTCCATAATGTATTTCTAAGTCTTATAATATAAAAATATTAGCATTCTGCACTACTCTATATATACTAATAAGTGTGCCAAATTTCATACTCCTCCGGCCGCGCAATTTTCGTATTAAGCGTTTGAAAGTTTTTCCCTCACGTATTAATATTCAATACAAGGTGAAACATAAAGGGTATACTTTTTTTCAAAACTTAACTTTGTAATTCTAAAACTATCAGCTTTAGAGTAAACTTGAAAAACAAAAGGTGTTATAGGAATACAGCTGGTGACCGATTTCACAACTCTACAAAACCTTTGGTACTTCAACTATCCCACAAAGCCGATAGTTTGACATTTACAAAGTTAAGTTGCAAAAAAATTGTATACCCTTTTTGTTTCACAGTATATTAAATACCTTTAGTTTTACGGACACAAAAAGTTTTTATTCCGGATTCCAATCCCGCAACAACAGGCACTATCTCTCTGCCACGAGCCACATTCAGCGACAGATTGTCATTTTAAGTGCGGATCTGCAGTATGAATAATTCACGGGCGCGCGACGGGCGTCATTTGGCCATTCAAATAAAATAGGTACAATATCTAAAAACATCACCTATGATGTGTACAGATTGGTGATTTGTGTAAGTATAGTAAAGATTTAACACATTTTTTTTTATTAATGTAAGGCAACTAAGCATTTATGAATAGTCAAAATCTACCACCGGTTCGGAATGCTGCTTCCACTGAGAAGATCCGGCAAGAAAATCAATGTATACTCTTTTCAATTAATTAAAGATGGTGTACATTCTCAGGAACAGCATAAAAAATATGAGCAGGAAATACTACTTTGTTGTAGCAAATAATAAATGATTAGATTAGCCGCACGTACCTACTCATATTTAAAGTTACATAGATACTCGAACGTTGTGTAACTCAAGATTCAAATAAGTATATGATTAAAAATATTTCTGTTACAGGATGTAATTTTAGGCACAATTTACTAATCGCAATGAATTCTCTAACATATCTACTAGTTTGCTACCACCATGAAAATTCATCGCTTATAATAGTAGAATGTAATTTTTATTCTAATATACCTATCTAGCTAATGACCCTGATTGTGTTAGTAAACAAATTAAGATTACCATTCTTCGGACAATATAATTATAGCACCATTAAGAAGATGAAGGTGAATGGCTTTACGGAAGAAACATAAGCAGAGATCACCTTAGAATTTGTTCAGGCATCGACCGTTATTTACATTGTTTTTGTTGTTTATTATCCAGTAAATAAAGTGGTTCCAAACTTTTATTTACGATTTAAATATTTTAGAATCATTACCCATCTAATGGGGTTTATTTTCAAATGGAAACAATCTACACTTACCTACCATAGGTTCTTAACATGACGTTCTCCCACATTATTATATAGATATAATGTACCTAAGTTTTCTAAGACACACGTAATTTTATACTGATTTCGAAGAATGTACTCGATGCTCATAATTTATTTGCAAACTTGATCGATATTTGAAGCTCAACCAACAAAGGGTTTCAGACGTAGCCACTGGTAATGATAAATAATGTAACGTTGAGAACTGGTACGTCTCGGCCGTTTCAAGGACTTGATCGAAATAGAACGATCGATTGGAAACTATGTATTGGATTCACAGAACTTATGCATCCGTGATGAGGACGTGTAATTAACAACTAACTACAGCACAAACCAATCAATGTAGGTGCTGCTTTACAAAATACTCACAAATTATATTCAAAAGCCGTGAATAATCTATATTTACTTATATAGACTACGGCAAACGAGTAGTTATACGAAAATGAAAATACCATTTTATTTACTAAGTTCTTTTTTCTAACCGTTTTCCTTCATTTATTTTTAATTAACAGAATGAACCACTAATTTTTAAAATGGCCACCCTAATGTTGACGAGGATAACCGGCTTAAACTCGAACAGTTTCATATCGCTTCTCTTTAGCTATGGTATAAAATAGTTACCGGTGGCTATAAAAATAAGTATGTAATTCCAACTAAAACATTCTTAGCTCTATATTTCCAGCGCCCAATTTAACCTTTAATTGAACAGTAATAAACTAAAACGTTAATATAATACGTATAAATGCCGCAACCATAATTAAATTTATTATTAGTTAGCGCAAACGTTAGCTTACACGCGACAGTAAGCACTTAAGTGAAAGGCATTTATTTAGTTAAGTTAATGTGAAATTTCTATTCACAAGAAACGAACGTCGTGGGCGACGTTATATTACGTTTTCACTATTTAAATGTTATCTTCAAAGTAAGGACCAATTAGTAATGTCTCAGGGCCTGTGCACACCACGTTTTTTTAAACGCGCCGCCGTCGCGTCGTCGCGCGTTTTAGAAACCTGCGTCGACGGCGCGCTTTTATCCTACAAAGGTCTACAGGCTGCGTATGAATCGCGTGCGTATCTCGTCTTTATCGCTACAAACGCGCGTCGACGGCGAGTTTAAAAAACGTGGTATGTATGCACAGGCCCGTAATCAATTTTTGTTCCTAGCTTGAGCCATATGAAGAGGGTGTGACGCCCAATAGAAGCGGAACAGAATGTCAGATATTATTTTCTAGGTATATGAAGGTATCTAACGTCATATACTGTACGGCACATTAAGATTACTGAATCATGAATTATCAACTTCATCCAACCATCCTCACAATACCGGTACCAATAGAAATTCTATCAAATCTCTTCCACTCATTACATATAAGTATTTGATGTTTCTACTAGGTATAAAACCGGGTCCATGAATGCCTCCTACCCTACCTTACCCTTGCGTTAAGGTACCTTTAGAATATGATAAATCCAGAGTCTAACTCATTTAGTGCACTAAATTTATCTTAACTTCAATGCTCGTAAGTAATTATCCAAACACAGTAAGCATTTCGGCAAAACCTTTAGATTTGACATTTCATCGCCTACATGCTACGAAATATCAAGATCTAATTGAAAATACATGTATTAAGTACTATTTACTCGTTAAAAGGTCACCTATTAAGTCAACAGAGACTGCCGACGTAAATCTTTTAGCTCCAACTAAAAGTCTATTACATTCAGAAGCATGAATTTGTTAACTTCATTAAACATAACGTATTTCTTAGTTACTGTAACTACGATTATTTAATAAGCATAAAAGTAGTATAAGGTGCAGTATAAGGTATGCTATATACTGACCTAGAAAGTCATATACGAACCAAATACCCTTTTCCTCAAGTAACCGGTCCCCGGTCTATTACTTAAGCACTAACCTAACTTACCCGACGTATAGAGATTCCAAAAGCAAAACGTCAAAAACACAAAAGCTGGCTCAACTATAGCATAGCAATCAATATTTCGTAGTAAATATGAAAAAAAAAATCAGTGCCGTCTAGGGACGCCCGAAAGAAGCGAAGCTTTGCAGTAGATATTAGATATATTATAAGTGGCGTGCATAGGGTTTTGAAACAGGGTAGGCAAAGTGTAACATAAAAATAACGCGTTACGCGTTACGCGTCACGCGTTACGCGTTTCGCTTTTCACCGTTTTAGTGCCCGGGCAGCGAGCGCCCCGAACGTCCGTAAAGAAGCTTCGCTTCAATAACTATGGTAGAGTAATTATAGTCAGTTGATTACAGGCTGGGGTAGTACCTACCCTCTCACAAAAGATAGGCGTAAAGTTGATATTATAGCTGCGTTTCGTACGATGAGTGAGAGAGCCAGAAGCCCAAACCCTTCCCCTCCCTCAGTCTCATTCCCCTCAAGTCGGCAACGTGGGAGCAATAATATGCCTTTGATATCGCAAGCATCTATAGGCTATACGCATCTATAGGCTATACGCATCTATAGGCTATGCGCATCAATAGGCAATGCGCATCTATAGGCTATACGCATCTATTATATAGGCTAACTGCTTAACATTCGGCGGGTCATAAGCTTGTTTGCTGACTTTGTGATACAGGGTAGGGGGAAGCATCGTAACGAAAACTGATACCATGGACTCAAGTCATGATTCTGAACCCCACAGTTAGAATTTTCCGTCGAAGTATTCAGGAATTATGCAACAAAATTCAACATTTTTAAATTGATTTTAGCATGAAATGCGTGCTCGAGCGTACTGAGTCTTAATTTACATTGCAATGTATGCCTAAAAGAGTAATTATTGATACGTAAAATCACTTGAGATAGATTACATGCTATGATTACTGCTAAAGCAAACTTAAAAATGCAAAAAAAATGAGCATAATTAAAGAAAATTTCAAATCGAGAATCATGCGTTGAATCCATGGCATTAGTTTTCGTTACCGTGCCCTTTACACCCTGTATAAAAAACATAAATTAATTGCGTGTCCCCCAGTAGTTCGTGGAATGTTATGGTGACCTTGGCGGTCCGCCTGCTGGGTATTGGCATACGTCACGTTATCTCCATAGCCGAGCTTTCATAGCTGCTGAGTTATGGGAGGCTAACGCGAGATGACGCTGTGGCACGCACCTCCCTCGCCTCGCCAAACAACTATTTTAAGCGACGCTAATGTAGACACACTGTAAGCTTTTAATCGGGACTTTTTTTGGATAAGACTCATTTCAGTAGTCATAAATATATTTATTTTCCAATCCATAAGTTCTTATCCGTACACTTAACCATTTAAAAGTGCAAATGCTGGTCTGCAACAGGCATCATGCTAATTTTATTGATACAATATCAATGTAATATAGTATGTTTGGTGTTTGATTCCATTTGTCAGAAGAATTGATGGTTATCCTATAAATAAGTTTCTCAATACCATAGACTTAATTTTTTCATATTTCCGTCAAACAACTTTCGGCTGTAATATTTTGCGTTCATGAAAACCTATTAACTTTGACAAATTACGTACGTAACTAAACTTAGTTATAATTCACGCAAATCAGTTTCTGAAAAACTAAAAGGTACAAATAATATTAAGGTTGAAAGATTTAAAGGTAAAAGATTTCATCCGAAAATAAAGTTTTAATTAAAATTTCTGAACTGCGTTTGATCTTCGGTACGTAAAACAATTTGAAGTCGATTGGAGTATCGTTACTCATTATAATTCATAATTTACTTTCGTTGTTCCTTTCCTTGCCAAGCGTGCCTGCCTGTGTTCTAAAAAGGTAATTTTTTTGATAGAATATTAAATTATTATAATACAATCAATATATGGTTTGACTTCATGGACGAGCCTCTTTTGAAGACTCATTTCCAATTAACTCGCTAACCTTATAAAATGATTTACTTTGATGTTTAAATAATACCTATGTGTAAGTCGAGTTAACGCGAGTAAACACGAGGGAAGAACTCTATATGTAGGCCGCTGATCATGCTATGGACATAAATATTGATAATTGAAAATAATTTATGAGAATCAAGGGTGCCGAATTTGTAGAATATCAGATTAAATTGCAACATGTAACAGGCGCCCATAAAATAAAACAACACCAAAGTAACGTATTATTGGAAAATAATATCGAAAACGAGCGATAACACGGTCCAATTGAGTGTGAAACGTAATCCGAAACTCCGCACTTTAGCGGACTGGAAAGCTCTCAGAGGCCCACGCGTTGTTTATCTTACAAAAAGCCGGGGAATGTAAACATTACCTGGTTATTATCCGACTAACCACTGTACATACGGACGGTTCGTCAGGCAAGCTCGGACGCTCGTACAGGCAAGGTAAAATATGCACGTAGCATAATGAAGATGGATCGCAGTGTAAATGAAACGCGCGTTTGATTGAGAGCATAGGTTTGTCTCTAAGGATGTTTGGAAAGTTTCTAAGTGATGAGACTAATCTTTTATTTCCCTTACGAAATGTCTTATATAGAAAGCTGCCATAGTTATTGTTTGGAAATAGCTTCATTATTTTAACAAAGGGCTAAATAAATTATAAGATATTCAAATTATTTTATTGTATTAGTGCAGAATATTATTTCTCCGACTTCGCTCTAAATAAGACTGTGTTAAATATACATAACTAGCTGTGCCCCGCGACTCCGTCCGCGTGGAAAGCGCTTTTCTGTTGAATTTTTTCCTGAATTTTCTTTGCTATAAACCTCACGGAGCCCGAGACCTTTCCAACGAATGCAAAACCGTGGAAATCGGTTCGTGCGTTCTGGAGTTATAGCGTCAGGAAGGAAAACCCGACTTATTTTTATATAGTAGAGATAATATATTCATATTCTACTTCAGTGTAATCAACTAACTTGATCAGTATTTACTCAAATTAATATAAATGTAGTAAAGTTGTGGGAACTTTATGTCTGTGTGTCTCAGAGGGCGACACCGGATCCCGGCCTCCCTAAAGTTTTCATTATAAACACATTAATGTCAACACACCGATGAAACAACGCCGCTAACTATCTGTAAGCAATTTTCTCAATTTCATAAACTTTTACCAATTTTGTTAATATTCCTCCATGTTAATGTGAAATTGTTGCGAACTTTCTAAATGATTTTTAAATTGTAATTTAATCGGTTATACTTTCACAAGAAACGGCAAAGTTACGGCTACGTCTACAAAGAATGACTCTTAATTTTACCAACACTAGAGTTTGAATTTGACTCAAGCAAAGCTCGTACGCTCATTCATACATATCCCGAGCATTCAGTTTGGCGTTTCACCAATTAGATATACGGAGCGGGACAAAGTATTTGAATCATGCGGCTGCTCAGTATAATATGTGGACGCTGTCATTAATCAAATTACTGCTATCTACTAATTAGTACATAATATATCCCGGGGTACTATGTAAACCAGGCCATAAAACTAGTTATATTATTGCCTAGCTAAGAGCGCAGATATAACAAAAACACTTTACTGTAAAACATTTTCTTTTACAACTTTAAAAGTATTAGTAACCCTGTAAAGTGTAGTACAATTAATGCTGAATTTAAAAAAATATCGTGTTTACAATGGATTTGTCGTTTGAGCCGATTCAGGAATGACATATTTTTGGATTTTCCCGTAGGTACCTATTGTCATGTTTAAAATTAAGTGGTGTTATATTTTATTAATCATTTTTCTATCAACGTGTTTGAGATCATATGACGTATTTAAAAAAAATGTGGAGAATATCTAGCCTAAGTGAAATATTTACCTACCCTAAAAGGGAACCCAATAGCTCGATTCTATGTAGGTTACCTTTCATAGTGAGTTTGTTTCAACGCAGCGCTGTTTACTTAACAAACCGAATCTGAATTCATGAATATGAACAACTCGCCCGCTGCTTTGCTTCTATGGAAAATGTACGTGCAGATGATAATATTCCGCCAAGAGTACGGAGAAAAATAATGATTTTTAAATTCTCATAACATAGTCAATAGCTTTCGCAATGCTATTCATAATTTTGAAATTTGAATATCTCTACGCGGATTGTATCCACAAACAATTCATATATACTACGTTTGATCTTCTACATTTCGTTACAATATCTCATAAAGATAACTACAATCTAGATAGTTGTATGACAAAACTGCAGAACGATCCCGTCTGACTACAGATGGTCCTATTATGGTAATTCCGTCTGAAACGTCGAGATAAGTGAAGGTTACATGTAAATTATACAGAAACCGCCGCCGAATAACTATTGCATATCGAGGGGGTATGGCGTCGTGTAAAACACGTCTGAGAATCACATTCGGGGGAACTCATTGACGCCATATTTCATGAGGAGGGTGCTCGCGGCGCGAGACCGGCATCGCAATTGGATTTGAACGGGTCTGTGACACCGGCGAGGTTGCTTAGCTCTCTTATGCAACTGGGCATTGCATTGGATCTTTAAACATGTATGTAATTCGAAGCGTAAATAGCCTAGTGGTTAGAGGGGCCGCTCTCATAGCTCATAGGGTCCAGGTTCAATCCCCATCCCGGCCATTGACGTGAGCCCACTCCTAACTCAAGCATTAGCTCAGCTGGAGGGGCTTTAACGGGTAATAGGAAATCTTTATTAAAAAAAATGAGAAAATATAATCTTTAGTTTATCTCTCTCACTTATTGCTATACCATCAGTAGTATCACAAGTATCTGAATCAATCGTGATACAAATTAAGAACGTAATACCTAACCCAGTTTTCTATATTCGCATAAGTAAGTTGGCGCCCATTTAAAAGTACTTCAACTGTGTTTAATATCGGATAGTACAAAGGGCCAAATTGCGGCAAACAACCCCGCCGGCAACACCGGCAACACCGGCGGTGAGGTGAAGCTGGCAACACCAAGCTTACTCCTCGTACGGCGTGTTTATTCTGCCGCGTATATCGACCGGCGGGCGGACCCGCGGGCGCGCGCCGCCAGCTCAGTCGCCACCGGCCCGCGGTCCACGCCACTCGTCTCCCACCACCCGGTGACAGCCGCCAACAACTGTGTTACTAACACCAATAAACTGTCACAACTGATACCAATACTTGACCACCTAACCGCGTTACGTGCGCGCCAGTGAGGACGAAACAAATTGTTGTGTCATGTGAGTGTGCTTTCGCTCCCCGATCTTCAGGCGGCTGTCTAAACGGTAAGACATTACTTTTATTTGAATAATGATAGCCAACTTTTGTGGAAGGTCAGCCCGACATCGTATTTGTGTGGCGTGCGGGGGACGTGTGTATAGTAAACATATTACGTTCAGATCCATTGATAAGAGGTTACTATAAACATAAAAATGTGTTCACGTTTCACGATTATGTTTCACAGATGGTGCTTGAGTTGATATCTTAAGTAGATTAGGTAATTAAAATGAGATTTGTGAGCTCGCAACGGTATTTTATTTCCTCCTAACCTTGCTCCGGTACAATGACCGTCTACGAGGGTGCTGGGTCTACGGCGTAGCGGCGTAGCACCGCGTAGCAATTAGTGTCATATTATTTTATGGCCTTATTTATGGCAGCGGGAGATGGGGCGGTGTTAAATCAATTTTAAAACCGTTGTTTACGTTGCGTTGTGGTGGTTAGTTAGAGCATTGTTACATCGACTGTTTACTACTATTTTATAGGTTCCACTCGGTAGTATACACCTGCTAGTTATAATATAAAATAATTATATAACTTCTTCCTACCCATGTGCAGTTTCTATGTGTATATTAGGTATTTAAAGTAGGATAACACATTTATTTGAATTAAATGTTATAAGATAATATTCTCGTCTTTTTAAATTAATTTCTCAGAATGAGCAGTAAGAATCGTTCACAGAATAAATGAAACGATCTTAATTCTTTAGATTGCATTCACAGAGAGGTACTCTTGCGTCACTGCTCCAAAATGAAAGAGGATTGAAGTGCACACCGAGCTGCTTCACTTCACGATTTCTCTTTAACATACTTACCTATTAAATTTCGTTGGCTTGTACCAAACGTCTTTGAATCCGACCTTTAACTCAAATGGTCCCTATCTTCATCTAAAGATCATTATGGAATCTCATAGCTATGGTTGACTTGTATGAAAAAAAACTTCTTAACATGTTCTTAGTTCTACAAGACCAGTGGTACAAATTTTGAAGGCTACAAATTACGACTATTTATGTTCTCTCTTTTATCTTGATTGACGAACCTGAAAAAGTTGGTTTTACATTTAGTTTAGTTAAGTTTAGTTTGTTAACCGACAGAATTTGTATTAGTTTTTTTTACTAGTGAGTTCTGGCCGGGTAATTTTATGGATACTAGGATAATATTGATTAAATCAATAGTAGAGTTCAATTTCAGAAACTATTTTCAATTAATCGAATGCAAACACGAGACATTGCGGTCTAGAAGTTGAATGCTCGCATCGCCTTATATTTATTCATTTTATTGTCTAGAGAAATTGCTTGCGCTCAAATGTCTGATCGTATTGCGCATGCAATCTCCACATTACAGGGCACCGCTCAAAGCTATTCCTTCTAAAGCAATATGAACTCTATATACTTTTATTGCTAAGTTTGGATTAACGTCGCGCTTCAGTTTAATGTTAACAGGCGCCTAAGTAAATTCTGAAGATACCACAAAAAAGTGATGGTATAAATATTTTGCATTGGTTGGCACGGCTGTTAGGTATCAAACGATTCAATCAAACGTGAGCTATTAGGAAAGCATCCAGCATATTACATGTTTTGGGTGTGTGCATCATCTTTAGAATTGGGTAGGTTAAAAATATCGTGCGCTATTGAAATTAGACCTTATATATATTGTAGCTCGTAAACAATGGACTGGGATCAGATATCACCGGCGACTTCAGTAACAAGCAACTGTTGATTCCGATAATTACAAAGCCTTTTGTCGGAAGTCCAGCCAATTTGATTAACTGGATGTTGCCAAGTGTGATGCGAAAAAAATACCAATTACCACTACTAACTAGTAGTGAAAGTAACTGGAATATTATTATATTATTGTCTCTTTTGCCTGACTTCAGCAAGGAAGGGTCGCATCTTTTACATGGTTTTGGTAAATCGATGTATTCCTTGCAGGCTGTGATAGTGAAGCTAAGTACTGTTTGTACCAAATATTGTCACATGCGACTTCGCTCTACAACTTAGACCTTTTATCTATAACACCTCTCTGCTCTACAAATACCTCTAAATAGAAAATTAAAAAAAGCCCCTGATGTGACGTCTTTTTAAACCACAAAAGAGCTGATAATTTTCAAACGGCTGAACCGATTTTCATTAAACATAGTTAAGAACAATCTCGATCCGAATACCTTTCTAAGAAAAAACAATATTAAATATAGTTCTTCCGCTTGGGCGCTACGATACCACAGACCGACACACAGATACACATGTTGAACTTATAACACACCTCTTTTTTCGTCGGGGGTTAAAAAGAGCCTACAATGTACGTTTTATTGTCGTTATGTTACTCGTCCGGTTTGTTTTATGCCATAATAGGTATAAAACAAGTATGGCCTTTTCGTAATGCGTTTCGTTTCACACGATATGGTTCATAATAACATAGTTATTATTTATTATTGTTAACTAATAGATTTCCGTATTGTAACACTTATTCAATCAGTAAGGTAACACCGTATTGAGTGCTAGAGTTTCTAGCATAAAATTTATATTTACATAATACGCAAGTTCATAAAGGTATCTACAGTGGGCGGTCTTATCGATGAAACCAAATTCTAAGGCAATTATAATTTCTCAGAACCAAATAGGATTAATAATACTCTGGATCGCAAAACGTGCCTGTTCATTTTGTTGAATTTGGAGTTGTTTAATTCCAAACAATAAAATTCATCGGAATATTATAAAATGAATTTCAGATGAAAGACATGACCTACCTTTATATAATTGTACCCGGGCAGGCCATGGAAAGAAAACAGATTTGCAATGATATTTTAAAGTAAGTCTATGTGTTCATTATTTTGGTTTCTATAAGCTCTATTCAATTATGATTTTACATGCGAAATATTTGCACAAATTGTGCTTATCTCTACCGCTGGGAAATTTGATGTACCAGTTAGTACTAGCAAACAAAATGTTGTGTCCCAAAAAGTTGATGGATTTAGCCGGCGAATAGAAACAATGAGTGCATTTTTATTTTATTTTAATAATATTACTAGCAATAATAATGATAATGGGAAAAGGTAAGGCAGATGATGATGAATATTACTAGCAAATTGACTCTATCACATTACTTGTATTCCCGTAAGCCCAATCAGTTAAGCTAAAGCTTGTGAGCGGAGTGGATTTACGTCAATAGTTCAATGGCCTGGATGGGGATCGAACCCGGAACCTCTCAGTGGCCCCTAACCACTTGGCTATTGCCGCTTTCAAAACATCTTCCGATAGTGCAATATTTTAAGATTTATTCTGCACCAATGCCTAACAAGGAAGAAAAAATGTGGTGGCTCGTTTATTCACTACTAGTTTCTGCCCGCGACTTTGTCCGCTTAGGCAAGTAAAAGGTGTTAATCCAGGTTATAAACTATCTGTGTTTCAAATTTCATCCAAATCCGTTCAGTAGTTTTTCGCGAAAGAGTATCAAACATACATCCACACTCACAAACTTTCGCATTTATAATATTAGTAGGAAGTAGGATAGTTGTAGGTGAGACGGTGATAAATTTGCCGAATGCAGCGATGCCGGCCTTAAGTGCGGGTAAATGCATTAATCATGCGAGCGAGGTCGCGTTTCAACCCTCTATTTAATTAAAACCTAACGGGCCGGCTATGTACATTGTAGAGTTTTTAGTTGCTATACTATTGAATGCTGCATTGTAGTAAAAAACACATGTATACTAGGTGAAACAGAAAGGGTATGCTATTGTTTTAGCAACTTAACTTTGTAAATCTAAAACTATCGGCATTGTGGGACAGTTGAAGTACTAAAGGTTTAGTAGAATTGTGAAATCTGTGAACAGCTGTATTCCTATAACACCTTTTGTTTTCCAAGTTTCCTCCAAAGCTGATAGTTTTAGAAGTACAATGATAAGTTTTGAAAAAAAAGTATATATACCCTTCTGTTTCAACCTGTATAGTGGTACTGATAATTTTAGTATTTTATGGTATGTAGGTACAATACCGCCTGGCGCAGTGGTTCGAGCGTAGGCCGGCTTACTGCTCATGGTGGTTGCGGGTTCGAATCCCGCTGGGGCAAATTTCGGAAATGGCCTTTTCGTAATTTTCCCTGGTCTAGGTATTACTGGAATCGCCCCCTGTCCATTATACGGTACCCATAGTACAAGAGTTGCTTAGTTTGGTACCATACAGTAAGTGTGTCAGTCTGACGATATTTATTTATTTAATTTAGTCATAAGTCATTATTTTATGGGGCAATTATGCTTTTGTAAATATTTATGTAATGCCTCCTATTCATAAATTAGCTGCAATAACAATACATTTAGTAAACAATATTAAAAGAGATACTGGGAATTACAAAACATATAAGTCATCGTTGTTTTTTCCTCAGTGTACTTTAATCTATAACACCTTCTCCTGTGTTTCATTAGATTAGCTTATTCCGCTGCGTTCAAACATTTCAACATAATTATTCAATATTTAATAAGGCCGGGTCCATTAGGACCCGTATTTCCTACGGGTGGTCCTTTGTGAATGTTCAATTGTTTCGGTCCGAACCGGTAGGCACCGAGTCCGATATTCGCATGTATTTTTAATTCGACCTTTAATTTTAGCCGGCGATAATAAATTTTAAAATCATACCCTTATGGGGTGCTACTCTTAGCAACGATATATCATGACATTCGTATTGTACTACTCTAAATTCCATATTTTTCCGTCGTATATCGCCTGAAATAACGATAATTTTGTATTGTTCTTTCAAGTATCGACGGCAAAAGATGATGGAATTTAGAGTAGAATTTGACGATACGAATGTCACGATATATCGATTATCCTTGCTAAGAGTAGCACCCCAAGTTACGGTTTAACAATACTTTTATACAAGGTTAAAGAGAGAAGTTTACTAAATGTAAAAAGTACATAACTTAGCGCAAGAAATTGAAAATCGTTTATTTGAAATTCAAAATAACCTAACTCACGAATGCTAAAGTAATTTCAAGCAATTTGAAATATAAATAAAAATGCGAACTTTCACATAAACAGGTCCTATTACTTCTTTTATCAAAGGTCCTATCTTAGAAATCTGAATAAGTAATATTGGTTCGTGGTACAGCTTTATCGATAGTCACTCAAGGTAGCATGGGTACCTACTCGAATCGTTTCCTTGCTATCACAGCGGTTTGTGCCTATTCCATGCATTGGCTGATTGAAACTGAATTTTAGAGAAAATCCCATTTTATTTTCAATCACTGGGCCTGATGCTGACACACGCTGCAGTCTAGCCAGACAGCGCCGAATCACGTCCTCTGCGAATGTTTCATACGTCACCTAAATAAATTATGTGAGCTTAAATACCTTTTGTTTGAATACATTTTGAATAATGGAGGCATTATGCTGGTGTAAACTAAAGTGTGAGACTATGAGGCGAAAGCCTGCGATGTACCTATATTTTTTGTTTTACTAACCCAAATATCATGGTCTCTCATAACAACTCAAGTAAGTAGATAGGTACCTACTTATGTCGTTTGGGATTGTTTTTTATGATACCCGACAAAACGTAGCTAGCCAAAAATACATATAATTTCCTTACTAAAATGACCACGGATCCCTTCATTGTGCATGGCCCGACATGCACTTGGCCAGTTTTTTTATTATCACCAGACTAGAACACCAACTGTTTAGTACCAATTAAGCAACTTTTGTACTGGGTACCGTAATAGATCATACTACCTAGTACCGTACAATGGACGAGGGGTGATACCAGTGAATCCTAGACCTAGTTACAAAACGGACATATCCTAAATAAAAAAAAATCATACATCAAATTTTACATGAATAAATGTGTTTGATAAATTATTTTGATAAAATAAAAAAACTGTTCCAACATTCATAGTTCAAATAAAATAATCTCTGGATCCACTAAGGATCAAGTTTCCAAAGAGAATGTGTTATCTCTCAGTGATTGTGACTAATGCCTTTTGAATCGTCGCTCCGTGGGATCCCCAACTTTATGATCTTCATCCCAAACTTTGCGATGCGAAGCGAAAACTGCAATTTTTCAACTGTAAAGTTTTTTATGATAAATTGTCGAACTAAAAAAGTCACAGGGCTTCAGAATGTTTGAGTTTGCACCAATGATGGAACCGAATCGGATAAAATATTTCGTCTCGTGAATACTTAGCAATACTTTGGTTGAAGTGCCTACTTCTTTATTAAGTGAAAAGGGAAAGGCGGATTTGTGTTCTTTTCACTTCATTGAAATTCACTTGTTCCGAGTTGAGCGTGGGGAAGCACTTGAGGGTTCAAAAAGGTTTTATTATTCTATTACTTATAGACTGTGCTGTTCGCAAGACGTGTTCATATTTATCATCAGAATTTACCAAAATATGGTTGGTAGGTATCCAATAATTTAAAACTTTGGTGTTTATATTATTATTATATTTTTAATATAACAAAGCGTACAACCCACCTGGGCCCTAACCACGCTAGCTACTCAAATCGTAATAGAAAAGCAAACGCTCGCGATTACGTTTCAAACGCTCCGCTTTTGACGTTTTGCTGACATCATACCATATCAATGTCAGTCTCATGTCAGTAGAAATCGTGAAGCTCGTGTCAGCAAAACGTCAAAAGCGGAGCGTTTGAAACGTAATCGCGAGAGTCTGCTTTTCTATTACGATTTGAGTAGCTAGCGTGGTTAGGGCCCTGATGTTATGTTCTAAAAATATAACCCTTCCTTTTTCCTTTGCCGTAGTTGGGTAAAAACCCAGCCGTAGCAACAACCTATTTCGATCCAAGGGGTTAGCCTTGAAAATAACACAGCTTCTAAAAGCTTTATTACAAAATAAATGACTAGGCACACAGCTAAGTACCATTGAACACACATTTTGTCTAAGTAGCCCTGATATATTAGATCCTACAGTAAAAGCAGTCCGCTTTTACGGAGCAGGCAAAGGTACATTACATTCAAACAAAACACAAAATTCAATTTGTCCAATTTCCCTGAGTCTAAGCATAAAAACATCCCCTGGGCGTTAAAATTCCGCCTCTGAAATCCATATAACAAATTGCGCGATGGAAAAACATTTCTTTCTTGGAAGTACAAAGAGAAAGCCGATTATCTGCCTGTATGTCCTATACTCTCTGCCGATGCCATCGAAAACCACTTTCATAAATATTTACGTTAAATAAGAACATAAATTATTATAAAGAAAACCCCATTATGTACAAACATAATGTGTAACGGGTACTTACTCTATTGCAAGAATTTCGTTCATAAAATGTGTTATATTCTACTTAGATAAGTCGTTGCTATAATCTACGCCGAAAAAAATATATTCATTTGAATCATAACAAGCTCGCAGTAAGTAAAACGGATGAAAATAATTGGGCTAAAATTTCTCAATTAAGGTTTTGTTGCTAACCTGAAGTTTGGCCAGGTAACGTAATATTTTTTAATTCCCTTCAGTTTATTGGACAGAATAAACTCAAGGTTCGGAGATGGCGTAATTTTTAAAAAATATTTTTTATTGGAGCTCCTCGTTTTTATACTTTTTCAGCTAAATTATTCATAATGTTTGTTTTAATGAAGGAAAATACGATGGCTCAGATCAGCCAAAATAATTTCTGAAGTAACTTTAATAATTCACCGAACGCCTTGGGATGAAAAATGTATTATTGTTGGGTATTCCTAAAACTGTGAGTACCTTACTTTATTTTCCGTAAATCACAGTATCTTAGTCATTAACTCCATTATGAAAGTAATACTTCAAGCTCTTGGCAAGTAAATATTACTTAGACGACTATAATAATACTTGTAACTCGTTGCTTCATAAATAACATTATTTTGAAGGCTTTTCATGGCTTTACTGAAGCTATAATTACCTCTTTATTTTACACTAGCTGTGCCCCCCGACTTCGTCCGCGTAGTATTTAACGTAACAAAAATTTCGGGATTATCGGGATAAAAAGTATCCTATATGTTAACCCCGGTTATAAACTATCTGTGTTCCAAATTTCATCCAAATCCGTTCAGTATTTTTTGCGTGAAGGAGTAACAAACATACACACATACACACATCCACACTCACAAACTTTCACATTTATAATATTAGTAGGATTATATTATATCATATTATATTATATAAGTAGGACTATACCACGGCCAACGAGAAGCGAAACGAATGGTAATCAAGTTCAAGTTTAAGTTTGGGTTGTAATTACGGCTCTCTACTTTACGTCGATCTTCTGTGAGAGGGTGTGTACTACCCGGGTCGAGCCAGCCAGTGTATTAGCTACAATAGTCAGGGTTGCAACTTGTCTCTGCCACCTATTTCCCGAGGCAGATACACATAAACCAATTGGCTATTCAGACCCATATAAATACGGAAATAAAGCATTTTCAAAATGTAAACGCCCATTAGTGTGTAATATATTCGATGCGGCTATACGTACGTTTGATTTATTCATTTTCATATTTTCCGGCGGTATCGACGCGGCGAGGCGGCGGTGCGCCTTGAACTAAATTTCGTAGAAGCTCCGGTATATAGCTTCCGTACTTGATGATAATGGCTCGAGCCCCCACCATCTCGCGGCGCTACCCACATAACCAATCTAATCGACGTGTTAAAGCATCGACTGAACTGGCGCGAGCGAGCGAGCGGTTATTAGATGAAGTCGGTTGAAAATGATCCAACTGTTTGAACTAGCGCGTAGTACGTAGTATTTATTATACAACGGCTAGATGCGAGCGAATCGTCTGCTTGCTTGCGCCAGTTCTTCCAATTCTTAAGATAAAGGCTTCTTCGTAGTAGTCTCTGTTCGTGCATTTGTTTGTATTAAAGTTTACGAGGAAACCCTCCACTGATATCTCTCTCTGATTTTCTATAACCTATGTATTAGGTAAAAATAGGTAAGTATAAAATACCACTTTCCCTAAATCTTCACATTCTCAAAATACATAGTCACTTTTTTTAAATAAACTACGAATCATATATACCTATATTGACTTTCTTCAATAGGTAACTTCTTGTAGGTACATCTAGATATATGTATTCCTGTATTGACATTTCTCCTCCTCCATTCCGATAGATAGACCCATCCGGAACATTCACAAGTGTGCTCGAAATGCTTAACTATTTCCTTCGACACGTAAAAAGGCAGACAGGCTATTTACTGTACAAAAGTGTTCTCAATAGATACAAGATGTGCCGACCTTTGGGCCTGACTCATTCAGACACCGCCGTGGCCTTTCTCGACAATGGCGGATCTCGGCGACACGACGAAAGTTGCTTGTTAAACCATCACAATGGTTAACTATATACCTTCGTGATATCGTACGCGAGCGACTTCACGTTCATGTCGAGAATGCGAAATATCAGAAGCTGACGTTCCATTGTCTGAACTTGTGATTTTGATGGTAAAGCCGAGATAAAATAGACATGAAGGAGTCGTTGAGATAGGCAGGCAGGTACTTCGACAATTTCAGATAATAATGCTTTATGAAATTATGAATTCTAAGTTCTTTTGTGTGTAATACCTACCTAATTGGGTAACATAAAAATTCCACATTTATCCATCAAGTATTCAAATTTAAAAAAAAAAATTGGACCCTATTTTCTCATCGTAATTTATTCCATTTTCTATTAAGTAATTTAAATTTGTAATGAAAGCTCGACATAATTATAAGTCTAAACTTTAACCCTGAAACTATTGCGACTACTTGTAATATTATAATTCAAGAAATGTAGATTAACTTCTCAAAGCGTCGTTGCTATAAATTGTATTTTTTCCATTTAAATGGCGGGGCCACAGTACTGCATGTCACGGAATAATGCAGGCCCGTAGTGCCAAGTTAAATGAAACGGTGACTAAAATTCCTCGTGGACAATGAAATAACTCGACGCGAGGTCGAAATGGCGGGCTTTTATTAACTCACTGTTAACAAGTGGTGGATACCATTTATCACCAAAGAGAGCCAAGTATCTATCAGCTATTTACTGCCGTAATCGGTGGTATACTACGGTTTACTGTTTACAGATGAGTTTAAAACACGCTTTTCTTACGTTTCCTTATAGTTAGTGATTTACAGCCGGATTTTAAAACAATTCAACGGTGGTAGAGGCGAGCTCTAGGCAATTGACTACAGGCTATATGGCTCGAGCGGGATAATTATTATAGCTGACTTTCGTTCGATGAGTGAGGGAGCCGGATGACCAGCTCCCCCCCCCCCCCCTCCACAACAACTGTTTTGTAAATGTGTGTGTGTGTGAGTCCGAACCAATTTTCTCAATATCCCTGTAATTTGTCGTGCGTCATAGCATGAAATCCGAAAGCTGTGAATTTAATTTTCCATATAAAACGCGGGAGTCCTGTAAAATTTCAGTGTGGGTGGGTTGCTTTATGCTCTACTCAAAAAACGTGTTTTATGATTGGTCGTAAAAGGGAACGGGCCTCCGCGAGTCATTCCGTTCTTTAATTAGGGTAACATTCTCGTTTTTCAGGGAACATGTAGTCTGTTACGCGTATGATCCATTAGCTTGGGGTGGCATTCATGTTAGGCAGAAACTAACATGTAATCGCGGCGGTACCCTCGTTACCGACGTTGTATGCTAATTCCATGCAACATACATACGTGTGTAACACGGTACCTAACTAATTATGTATGATTTCAGTATCAGGTGCGTTTTAGAATATAGAGCCAAATATTCTGCCATAACATATCTAATATCGGTACATTGGACAGGATCGAACGAGGATAAAGTCCTACCTTAGTTATTAAGTAATACTTATTAAGTAAATGTTGTAATTAATAATATTTTTAGATAAGACGTTGCTTCCAAATGTGTATTACCGCCAGACGCCTGAAATTTTATAGTCAAGTCCGCTGAAAATAATCTCCCCCTGATATATTTCCTTTCAAATTATCAAGACAATCAACTTTTTATTGCCCAATATTCTTGCTTTAATAAAAGTGAGGAAAACAATTAGAATACTGTATTTTTGGCTAGCGAACTCTACTGTTTTACGGCAAAGCAAGGAATGGAGTTAGTACCTACATAAAAATGTCTGTTGTGACTGCAATATTGCGCGATTTCTTTTCATTTTTGTAGCACTTCTTATTTTATGCTAATTAAAGTGAATTAATGGAGAACAGAAAAAAATACCATTTGATATGATCAACACATTCGAATGTTACTTCAGCAATCGAAAGTCATTACGCGAACATAAGTATTGCTTTATGTTTACGGCGTAAAATGATTACCATAATATTCTTGCAAATCAAGCATTTCCAATCCAACTACCGCATACCTATATTTAGTATGCATTTAAATTTAGCCGAGTAACCTGATATCCGCTGCCGGAGGTCGGCCTTGACGTGAAATAGCAGTGCAATGGCACGATTGGCAGCTCATATGTTATTAAATTCAACCCGGCGCATGCCTTGATCTGACCTTTGACATACTGCAGCCATTTAAAGGTCTCTAGGAAATCTAAAAATGAACTCGCGATGTAAAAATAAGGGAGAATTAAATTGAGTTAAGGTCACCGTCCATTGGCTGTGCTATAGAAGGAGCCTACCCGCTTCTACCAATAGGATTGCTTCATTTCCTCACCTTCGCTCGGCTTAGCTTGAGTGAAACGAAGCGATGCTATTGGTGAAATCGGGTGGGCCCACTTCATAGCACCAGGCAAGTGGACGGCCTCTCTTAGGTGCATATTCCATATACATAGACGTATAGTCCCAAACTAAGCACAACGCTTGTCAAAAGTTGTACGGTATGGGTACCGTACAATGGAGTGGGGGTGATCCCAGTGACACCCAGACCAGGACCAATTACGAAAAGGCCATAACCGAAATTGGCCCTGGCGGGAATGGAACCCGCAACCACCATGTGTAGTGAGCCGAGCAGCCTACGCTCGAACCACTGCGCCAAGCGGTCGTCTAATCCTACTAATATTATAAATGAGAAAGTTTGTGAGTGTGGATGTATGTTTGTTACTCTTTCACGCAAAAACTATTGAACGGATTTGGATGAAATTTGGAACACAAATAGTTTATAACCTGGAATAACACATAGAATACTTTACTTAAGTCTACGCGGACGAAGTCGCGGGCAGAAACTAGTATGCCATAAAAGAAGAATAAAATGAACTTACATATAAGTCTTCATTCCCAAAAATGAGAAACAAACAAATGAATTCAATTAAAGAACAGCTATGATTGTTTTTTATTTTTTAATTAAAGTATTTGTATATCCAATGCAGGTCTATCTATACCTGTATAAGTACACGTGCTGCATTAAATCATAAGTTATAAATACTTACGTACGGTAAGAGCGCCTTGACCTAGCCTTCACCGCCCCCGGTGCACCACGCGCTACTACAACGGTAGTGCATCAGGGATGCCACTTCAGGGACAAGTCAAAGTAAAGCGTCAATAGCCTAGTGGTTAGAGGGGGCATCCTCGTAACTGAGAGGTTCCGGGTTCGATTCCCATCCTGGCCATTAAACTATTGACGTGAGCCCACTCCTAGCACAAACATTAGCTTAGTTGGAGGCGCTAAAGGGAATACTAGTAATGTGATAAATGAGTATAGAGCATTTACTGTATGCGGGCCAACATATCTGTGAGGTTTTAGGGCTGTTTTTTAATCTCTGTGTAAGGCATTGCTACTTACCAGATGAACTCACCCGTACTCTGGTTGTTCCTATCACCAAAAACAAAACTGGAGATATCTCGAGCATGGCCAATTACAGACCAATTTCTTTGGCCACGATAGTGGCCAAGGTACTTGAACGAGTCATCCATTCCCATCTAGACTCATTAGGAACCGATGATGGGCAGTTTGGTTTCCGGTCAAAAGTATCCACTGATATGGCAGTTTTTTCTCTTAAGCAGGTTGTTAGTTACTACAAAGAACGTCAAACCACTGTGTACGCCTGTTTTTTAGATCTTAGTCGTGCCTTTGACACTCTCAATCACGACTTATTGTGGAAAAAGCTGTATAACACGAGCGCCCCGACTGAGGTTGTTGATCTTCTTGCGTATTGGTATCGCAGGCAGACCAACAGCGTCAGATGGGGCTCCGAGTTATCAGATAGTTACCATCTTTCTTGCGGCGTTAGACAAGGCGGGCTCACCTCTCCTGATCTGTTTAACACATATGTGAATGATTTAATCGTGGAGCTGAGTGGCACCCCGGTAGGGCTCTTGTTGGATGGCAGATATGTCAACAACTTGAGCTACGCCGATGATATGGTGCTTCTCAGCCCCTCGATCAAAGGCCTGAGAAAACTCATTACCATCTGCGAAAGATATGCCAGAGATCACAATCTGATCTACAACTCAAAGAAGACAGAAATGGTGATTTTCAGAGCGGGCAAGGGGCCCCAGAATGTACCCGAAGTTCGCCTGAACGGGGAACTTGTTAAAATAACGGAAAACTTCAAGTATCTTGGCCACATTGTAACTTCTGACCTTAAGGATGACGCCGACGTGGAACGCCAGCGTAGAGCTCTTAGTGTGGTGGGCAACATGGTAGCTAGAAAGTTCTACAGGTCATCGCGAGACGTAAAGACTACACTTTTTAAATCGTTCTGCCAGGCATTTTATACATGTCAACTCTGGACAAACTATACAAGAAGATCGCACGATGGTATACGAGTGACTTACAATAACGTCTTTAGGCACATGATGGGGCTGAAGCGCTACTGTAGTGCTTCCGATATGTATACAGAGGCCCGTGTTGACTCGTTTAATGCTATCCAACGAAAGCGGATTGCCTCTTTTATGTCCAGGGTTGACTCGTGCAAAAACACGATCATTAAGAGTTTGGCTGACAGACTGTTGCGAACTGCAATGTACAGACGATGGGTGGAAATTGCCGCCTAAATAATGACTCCTATATCCTAGTACCTTGTAGATCTGACGCTACAAGTTTATTCTTTATTTTATTTTTATTTTATTTTTTATTATTTATTTTTTACATTTTTCTTAGCTTTTAAAATATGCTTGTAAAACTATGGATCTTTGTGTCTGCAATAAAGCAATATTATTATTATTATTATTATTATTATTATGTGAGTGTGTTTTTTTTTTCTCAGCGTATGCTGGTAGTTTCATGACATTTACGGGCGAGAGCCAAGTAAATGCCATAGAGATAATGTTCAAAGGTCAGTCAGTCCCGTCATCGTTTTCCTCTATTTGTAGGAACTTCCTAACAATTCGGCAGGTATTAAGTATAGCGGCTTTCTGAAGTTGTATGTAGGTACTGGGTTTCAGATGTAAGAGTTTTAGGCTATGGTGAAGGTGCTTTGGAATAATACCGGTGGTTGACAAAACTATTGGTACAATATAAACTTTATCCTGCTTCCAGATTCTGATGACTTCATCCTTTAGATCTGTGTATTTGTGTACTTTTTCAGCTATTGTTTTCTGCAGATTGTGGGTGTTGGGGACAGCGATATCAATAAGGTAAGTGGTTTTATTTATTTTATCTTGTAGAGTTATGTCGGGGCGGTTATAGTGGATAGTCCTGTCAGTTAGTATTGCGCGATCATAGTACATCTTGTGTGTAGTGTTTTCTAAGATAGGATTAGGGGTATACTTGTAATATGGTGTGTATGTGTCCGGTATGAGTTTATGCTTGAGTGCTAGTTTTTGATGTATGATGTTGGCTATTTGGTTGTGTCTATGTGTATAGTCTGTTTGTGCAAGATTAGGGCAAGCTCCAGTGATGTGCTAGATATTTTCAGGGTGGCTGTGACATTTTCGACATCTATCATCTGTAAGCGAAGGATCTTTGATTATGTATTTTCTGTAATTTCTAGTGTTAATGATTTGGTCCTGAATTGCTATCATAAAGCCCTCAGTCTCTGGAAACAGGGATCCTAGTGTTAACCATTTGTTAGATGCTATAGGGTCTATATGTGATTGCTCTAGATCATGAGGGTGCCGGCCATGTATAACTTTCTTCTTCCACTGTTCTTTCCTTGCTTTTTCTGATTCATTCTCTATGTTGAATTCAGTTAGATCGGTTAGGTTCAGCGGGGTAAAATTTAGGTCGTTATAAACTATTGCTTTGTGAATGTGACTATTATTAGCTTTTTCAAGGAAAAATTTCTTAAGGTTAGCGATTTGCTTCATCCAAAGTACAGTTATATTGATGAGACCTCTTCCTCCCTCTTGCCTTTTGAGTGTCATTCTTTCTATTGCAGATTTGGGGTGTAGACAATTGTGCTTGGTAAGGATGGTTCTTGTATTTATCTCTATATGGTTGATGTCTGTTTTGGTCCACTTTATGATACCGAACGAGTAAGTTAGGATGGGTATGGCATAGGTGTTAATTGCTTTTATCAAACTTTTACCAGCTAATTGGCTTTTACATATTGAATTGACTCTACGTTTGTATTCTTGTTTTAGTGATTGTTTTATTTTCATATGATCTAATCCTCTTGATTGATAATATCCGAGATATTTGTACAAGTCATTTGGTTCCATAGCAGATATTATCTGTTCATCACCTAATACGTAATCGCCGGGTCGGATTTTGCCCTTCACGACGTGAATAGTTTTACATTTGTCTAAACCAAATTGCATGTTAATATCTTTACTAAATTCTGTTGTGGTGTCTATAAGTATTTTCATTTCTTTTTCTGTTTTTGCGTAAAGTTTTATGTCATCCATATATATTAAATGTGATATACATGTTTCTGTACTTTCGTGTTTGAGGCGATATCCGACCGTGCGCTCACGCAGAAGGTGAGATATTGGGTTGAGGGCGAGGCAAAACCACAGGGGACTCAAAGAATCACCCTGGTATATACCTTTACGTATTTTTATTTCTCTCGTCACTATTGTGTTAAGATGCAATTTAGTTTTCCAAAGACGCATAGTATTTTTAAGAAAATCAATTAAAAGAGGGTTAATTTTATATATCTGGAGAACACGTAATAGCCACGAATGTGGAATGCTATCAAATGCTTTTTTGTAGCCTATGTAGGTGCAGTGTAGGTTTCTTTTATTTGTAGTTGCATGTCTGTGAATTAGGGAATCAATAATGAGTTGCTCCTTGCATCCCATGTGGCCTCGCCTACAACCCTTTTGTTCCTCTGCGAGAATATTGTTCTGTTCTATGTGATAGGTAATTTTTTGTGCTATTGTAGATGTAAGTATTTTGTATATAGTGGGTAAGCAGGTTATTGGCCTATATTTAGATGGTTCAGCTGCGTATTTACCTTTCGGTAGCATATATGTTATACCTTGAGCAATGAACTGTGGTGTGCTTTGTTGCCCGCGTATGATATGTGTTAAGTTCTTTGCTATTATCTTATGGAGAGTGCAGAAATTTTTGTACCAGAAGTTATGAATTTTATCTATTCCCGGGGATTTCCAATTGTGAAGTCGTGCTGTAACATTTGCTATATCTATTTCAGTTATATCTTCAAACGGCATTTCATCTATAGTTGCAAATCTATTTACTTCCTGAGCTAACCATGGTGCATTCTCGTTATGTTGTATTTCAGTCTCCCAAATATCGGTCCAGTACTTCTCTAATTCGTTAATCTCTGGTATCTCAGTATCATTAGGCGTGGGTTGTGGGTTATCCTTGTCGGTATTTAGCTTTCTGTAGAATAATTTTTCGTTAGTATTGAACAGTTTGTTATCATCTTTACGTTGAAGGGCCTTTTTATATCTAGCTAATCTGTGTGCTTTCAATGCCAACTTTTGTTTTAATGTGTCCAGAAATTCTTCAGGTTTTCTGTTATCGTTTTCATGACTGCTATGTACTTTTGTATTTCTAAATATTACGTTGACTCTATCTACTACTTTTTTTGATCTATTGTTGTTAATATACTGTGTTAATTTTCCTATATCTGATCGTAATTGAACAACATCTTTTTCTAGTCTAATTTGCCAAGCTGGTTTTCTTTCATTATTGTGATGTGATTGAGTATGTTGTTCGATTTTATAACCAAGTTCACGTGATATAATTAAAGCACTACAATATATTAGAGTGTGTATGTCAGTTAGCTGTGAATCTTCGGAGAAAAACTGGTTGAGTATGCTATTGTTGAATAGTTGAGTTAATTGAGTAAGATGTGTACTGTATTTTAGTTTTGGAAGTCTAGGTCTAACTGTGGGATCGATACCCGCGTATTCAATTAATGCTGTCTGTAAGTTTTGCTGTAATTTCTGTGCTATAGTATCTGATAAGGGAATCGGTTGCAAGGTTTCGATTTCATTCTCCATTAACAAAATTGTTGTTTCCGTTTGGGTAGACGCATGCGAGTTTAATGTAAGTTGTGTATTATGTGTTGTCTGTAAGTGTGTATAAGTAAAAACCTCTGGCTGGGTGGTAAGAGAGGGTGTGATAGAAATAGTATGTGATTCTGGTTGTTGTGGCAACTCTGTGGTCCTAGAGTTTGTTGTTTCGTTAGGTGAAGCTGGTAAGTGTGAAGAGAGATCTGTCTGTTCTAATTCTATCCTAACTTCTTCTTTTACCTGTGTGAGCATTTCATCAGAAATCATGTTATTACGTAAAATGGCTCGCCTTTGATCGGAAACCCTTTGTTCTGAAACATTACTTTCGGGATACTGTTGCATAAAATGCTCATGTAACACCTTCCTGTATAAAGTCATGTCTGTTTCTAATTTTGTAACGCGATAGTAGGTACGCATGATGAATAAGTTTACATCATTAGTCCATCTCATGCGTACGCGTGGTTTACCAGCCTTAGTGGACGCAGGTAAAAAGGGGTTTACCCCCTGCGCAACATCTAAGGTAGGTGTAGGTAGTTCGGTGGAATTCTCTGAAGGTATTGGTGATGGAATATATGATATAGTTGATGGGCTAAAGGGTTCATCTAATGAAGTGCATGGTGATATACTAATATTGTCCGTCTGTCTGTTTTTTGTCTGATTGGCTGTGGCATTTTCGGGTGACCCGGAGGGAGCCCGCCTATTCAACTCCTCTCCGCTGACGGTTCGTATGCTGCCGCACCCAGCGTCAGCTCCAAGTGCGCCCCGGCGATCGCCCCCGGGCAGCGGCCCTAAACGTTTACTCTTAGATCTGGTCTCCATATTGAATGGGTTGCCAGAGCCATGTTAGCCGTGCCAGTAAATTCATATCACGTGTCCGCCCCCCACGTGAATCAGGTGTTCGATTCGGACGTATGGCTGGACTTTGGGGGGCTTATTATTATTATTATTATTATTATTATTATTATTATTATTATTATTATAAACACACATTGCTAGTAATCTTTTTTTTTAATAAACATAAATAAAAAAGTACAAGACCGTAAAATCAACGTTTGCATTCCGTTTTTATTGTATCTGAACATTTTCTACGATTTCAGGTGTTGTCTCAATTTTGCGGTGTCAGAACTATAAGGACGAAATGTTTTTAAAAATACTTTTAGCAACAGAGTAAGTAATAAAGTACTTTTCTTAAGTCGATATGTAGCTATTCGTAAACCTTCGTCACTAACAATACGATAGACCATTACTCGAATATGAATATTCATAAGGCGTAATTCCGTTTTCACCAAAACACTAGACGCATCTTTTATGAATAGCCCATAAGAAAAGAAAAATGTCACCTAAATGGGTTTCAGACGTAATTAAAATATAAATCACTAAATCCGAAATACCTTAGAACGTTGTATCGAGAAGACAAATAAAAATAAAATTTATGTACACGCTCTGAATCTAAATGAAAGTCGTAACTCTTGCTAAGGTACCTGACGTCTAAATTACACTTTCAATCTACATATTTAATAAAATGTTTGTGTTTTTCGTCTGGCTACTGAAAACTGAAACTTTCCAGGTGACTAATGGACATCCCACTAAATTTATCAAAGTTAAAGAGATGATTTTCAAAACAGCTTTCAACTGATAATATTGTATTTCCAATAAGTTTGTGAGAAGTTTTTGGTTAGTTTACGTTATTAGTAGATTATTTTGAAAATCCATACATTTTGAAATGACTACTTATGAATTATGCGTATTATAAATTATATTAATTAGGAATAAGAAAACAGGAAGGATTAGGAATAGCAGTTATCGCCGATTGGTTAAGCACGCGTCGTGCACCAGATCCTGGATTCAAACCCCGGGCCGCACCTCTGGGTTTCTTCGAAATCTATAAGCGAATCATAATTTCTTTATTATCACTTGCTTATGGCGAAGGAAAACATCGTGAGGAAACCTCGCGTGTCTTAGAAAATCTAATCAATTTTCGAACAGCTGCCAACGCGAACTTGGCCAGCGTGGTGTATTACGGCCTGAATCCCCCTCGTAGTGAGGGGAGTGCCAACGAGTGGGACGTCAAAAGGGCTAAATTACGTAGGAATAAGAAAAAGCATCACACATCACACTAATTCTAGTATATTTTCATCGCGTTCCTATAAAACCATCTAAGTCGGTACCTCAAACAGTCGTTTAAAATGTATTATCACCCAATGACGCAAGCTCTGTTCCTCAGTCGATAACGTGATTAATTTATAAGTCACGTAAAGTTCACTGCTTACGTACGTGGCCATCGCCTACATGGGGATATGAAAAATTACTGTTTACACCGCCCAGCTACAGAAACTATGTGTGGAGGGGTGATTACAGGGCTGAAAAATAGCCGGTGAGTTAAGTGTTGTTATCCAAAATGCTGCGGATACGCTATACCGACCACCGACTATGGAAAATAGACTGATTTAGATTGTCAACAGACAAATACAACCTTATTCGACAACCGCTCGGCACAGTGGTTCGAGCGTAGGCCGCACGGCTCATTGCATATGGTGGTTGCGGGTTGAATTCCCGCCGGCGCAAATTTCTGAAATGGCCTTTTCATAATTTGCCCCGGTCTGGGTGTCACTGGAATCGCCCCCAGTCCATTGTACGGTAACCATAGTACAAGCGTTGCTTAGTTTGGGACCATAAAGTAAGTGTTGTCTGACGATATTTTATTTATTACTAGCTGACCCGGCAAACTTTGTTTCGCCATTGAGGCTATGTGCTGATTTAAAAAATGATTAATTCAATATTTATTTTAAAATACAAATATACATATTATTTCTTGGCCATGTATTGAAATAAAACTATTATACATATTTTATCGCGTTTATTTCCTTTTTTATTTTCCCGAAGTTTTGGTTGCATAACAGCAGCCATGGTCACGGGGGGACTGAGGTGTTAGACTTCCTGATGTCAAAGTTATTAACCCCAGTTAATAACCCCTAATATTTAGTTGTTGTTTGCGGTCCTATCCACGCAGAAATTGCTCACAGTGTCTGACAACTCATTGCTTGATATGATGTATCTCGTTAGCCAGGTGTTGCTCATCTCACATCCCTTGTGCTCTCTGAAACAAAGATTTACCCACGGTAGCTAACTTTATTGGATGGTGGTGAGATTTACCGTTTAAGTACCTATCGGTATGTGTCTTTTCCTATACACGGTGTGGCCCAAGTTGTTATAAGTTTTTCGGATTTCTAAAACATCTAAGAATGATAGAGTGTTGTTTGCCTCTAACTCCATTGTAAATTTTATTTTAGATTGTATCGAGTTATGATGGTATATAAATACTCTTATTTTGTCTGATGGTAATATTGTGAAGGTATCGTCTACGTACCGCTTGTAGAATCTTGCGGTCACATGTGAAGTGCGAAGGGCTGTCTCCTCAAAGTCTTCCATGAATATATCGGCGACAACGGAAGAAACAGGGGAGCCCATCGCTACACCATCTACTTGCTTGTAGAACTGTTCATTCCACAACAGATACCCGGTTGTGAGGCTATGTCTTAAGAGTTCTCCTCTAGCTTCTTTGATACTATTGTGATGCAGTCTGCTACAGGTAGACAGGTAAACAAAGACTGAACATCAAAACTGACCAAATTTTATTGATAGCAAGATGTAGATGTTTAATCTCACTGACAAAATGGTATGAATCCTTTGTATGTGCTCTCGTGTGTCCTCTTAGTAGTGAGAGCACCTTCGCTATGTGCTGGGCCAGACTGTATGGGACGCAGCGGGTCCTCGGGCTTGTGTATTTTAGGTAGCAAAATCTTTGCCATGTATTTTGGTGCTTCGTTTGCACTCTTTATTGAAGCACCTCGTGATAGACGACATTTTTCGTTTTATTATCAGGCGCAAGAACAAATAACGCTGATGGTATTCCGACCCGTGAACATGCCACAATCAGTACTTGATAAATTTCTTCTTGTGCTTCGAAAATTATCTAGTTCTTGATCTTTGAGGTTTGCTCGACGATTGAGCCGTTTCACGGGCTGCCTCTCTTTGCTCTTGTGATTGAGAAGCATGAATTCGAACCCTATTACCGCGGCGCTCTTCACGTCCAATTTCTTGTTCTTCTTCAGTTCTTTCATTCGCAATGTTTCGAATCCTAGTTGCATTACGGCTTTGTCGCGAAAGATCAGATTGTCTTGGACGCGGCATCGTATTGCTACTGATAATATCCGCACAATAAGTTAATAGAAATTCGAAACTGACAGATCAACTGTCAACTTCAAAGTTTCAAATTATCAAATATTCAACCATATTTAACTATAGACGACATCTTAGCAGTCACTTCTCTTTTTTGATACCATTTTTAAATAATAAACGGCTAGCCTAAGACAGCTAGACTTATTTTTGATTCATAATTTTTTTTGCTGTCATTGGCGTTTATTAATATCACGTTTTCACGTTTTATGTCAAGTTCCACTGGAACGGTATAAAAAGTCCTATAACCTATAACCTTCTCCTGGTTCTAAGCTACCTCCCCACCAATTTTCAGCCAAATCCGTTCAGCCGTTCTCGAGTTATAAATAGTGTAACTAACACGACTTTCTTTTATATATATAGATAAAGATAATTGGTGCCAGTACGTTTGAAATTCAATGTTATCACATACATTGTTTGTTATTTCTTACTAAAAAAAAAACTGGAAATTATAATTCCATCTGTATTGCAGGGTACTAAGGTTGAATTTTGTATAGAGTGCGGCCGTATTGACCGCAACATAGGTGAAAACGTGTAAAATGTAGTTGTTTTGCCGTGACGACATCGTAAAACGCCGCAATGTACGGCGAGCCGTTACAACTAGAGTTGCCAACCGTTTCATGTGGAACAGGGTTAATAAAAAACGGAATTCAATCCAAAAATCTAGTCTCTGTAGAACTAATAAAACTAGTAAACCAAACAGTGTAATTTCAGTCAATAACTAGAAAGAAGTTTTTCTTTCTTTGTTTAATGAAAACAAACTAGGTACTTTGGATCAAGTACACAAATACTTGAATAAGCACAAAACTTTTATAGTAGACTAGCTGTGCCCGCGACTTTGTCCGCGTGGAATTTAATTGACAAAGTTTCATACATACTTTTATCCCCTATTTTATCCCCTTGGGGGTAGAATTAATCAAAATCCTTTCTTAGCGGATGCCTACGTCATAACATCTACCTGCATGCCAAATTTCAGCCCGATCCGTCCAGTGGTTTGGGCTGTGCGTTGATAGATCACTATGTCAGTCAGTCAGTCAGTCAGTCACCTTTGAGTTATATATATTTAGATATACCAAGTAGTAACATGTTATAGTCAGGACTTTTAACTACTGATTGGAGGGAATGGAAATTTAGTAAATTTACATCCTGACAAAAGCGGTCTACCTGGCAACACTATTTACCCTGGTCCTATGAATTCGGGAGCAGCAGTGATTTCCTCACCACCTCCCTCCATTCTTTAACTCGTCCGCCTACTATACTGTTTCATGCCAATTTACGGATAACATGGACCTTATGTTTATTTAAAACTTTGTTGTTTCAGGTGTGGGAGGAGTTTTAAAGGTCATGTAGAATGGTATGTAAGAACATCGTATCTTAGAATTCTCTATTTTTGAATGTTCTCAATCGTTTTACTCACAAAACAATTGAAAATTTCAGCCACGGATCACAGATATAGATTTACATTGATAACGCAAGTACCACGATTTGTATTGAAACCAAGCGTGCGAAATTTTAAACACCTACTGTGACGTCATTAGTGACGGGAAATCCAAACCGCTTCAAAGACACTGATGCCGCCGATGCCCCTCCGCCCACTACGATTCCCTCGAGTGATTATCACGCTCATACTCATATTTTTATATCTGTAGTCGCGAGGACTGTAAGTTATCGGCGAGCAACCTCGACCCTTGGTCGGGGTTTTCGGACACGCTAAGTACATACATTTGCGTTATCTATGTAAATCTATATGTGTGCCTCGGATACTATTACCGTCGCTGTGCCTCACAATATTTATGTATTCCTCAAAATAATTCAAAATGTCACAAGATA
The DNA here is from genome assembly GCA_918843915.1 of Notodonta ziczac. Taxonomy (NCBI): domain Eukaryota; kingdom Metazoa; phylum Arthropoda; class Insecta; order Lepidoptera; family Notodontidae; genus Notodonta; species Notodonta ziczac. The sequence continues at coordinate 8,259,410 of OU974043.1, read as the reverse complement.
TATTAAAAGTAAACGGAATTATCGTAACCGCGTTGTACAAACTCATCATCCTTGTCCTGAGGCATCGATACTTTGTTACAGATTGTATTAAATCGATTTACGATGAGAAAATGAAACACAGCCTTCGGGCTGTTTGCGGGGTAAGCTAATACTGGAGATATGGCCGAGGGTTGAGGGGGAGAGGTTGTCGGGTGTGTGTTGTTTATTATGGGAGCCGCATGGAGTCGCGCGCGCAGATGAGTCACTTACCGCTCTCGAAGCACCGCCACGAGGCGACCTACAGGAGCTGCTCGCAGTCCCTGCCGCTCGACATTCTGTAAGTATTAACTCATATTTATAGGCGTAACACTAATACGTGGATTTTTTTCTTCCAACTCCTCCTATTATATCTTTCGATTAAATTCGTGCGGGTTCTAAGACAATTTAACTTTTCCCCGGGACTTGTCGAAGATCAAACCTCGATGTCATTATTGGTCACCATTGTCGAAACTGGTTTACAGGAGTTTCAGTGGTGGTAATGTATGGTGGTACCAGGCGTAACACTAATTCGCCGACGTTCCTATTTTAAATGATTCACACATCTTTTTAGAAGACGTGCAGACTATGTATCTCACGACTTACAAGATTATTACCTCCCTTTTGCAAGATTTGCGATTAAGTAATATTTAATACGTGCTGTAGTAATATTTAATATTACCTGTATTATACTAGGTATTATATTATTTATTATACTCAAGTACATCATCTAGAATTTTATTAAAACCACACACGCACACACATGTCCACACTTAGATTTTAGGACGCATAGCAAAGATTTCAGACCGATACATATATATAGTGTTTATTAAATAAACCGTCGGTCTAAATAGTTGGTTGATGAATTGTGGTATATATGCTAATTTCTATTATTTAAAGAACATTGGACGGCGTGAATGTTGTCTGAAATCAGACAATAACGAGCTGACAATTAATTAGTTCAAACTTCCAAAGGCTTTAATAAAATAAATGTTATCACGAAAACAGCGTCATTCAAATCGTTTTGCCATTGCTTTTCCACCTAATTATTTTTATAATAGGCAGGTTACTTACTTACAATACAATTGACTAATAGATATAGGTACAATGTGTAGTTATTTCGAGACGGGATCGCTAACCTGCAAAAGGTCTAACTGAAATATGTTATATTTAATGAGATTTAGGGATTAGACTTGATGATCCTGGAGAGGTTATGAACCTCACATTAAATTTATAAATTAGTGGGTATCATTTTAAACTATCTCACTTCACATGAAAAGAAAAACACTAAGGAGGTAGGTTAAGTAGGTAATTTCATGAAAAAAAAATCAAAGAAAAAAGATCGTGGTGATTTATTTTCTACATACGAGTAACTACTAGTGTGTCTTCCCATATGACTCGAACCGCGAATAAAAAGCTCGAGAAACGTGGTGTATTCGCGAATAAAACACTGGTAAGCACGTACTTCAACTTCTAAAGAACTGATACATAAACGCGGTTGACAATATATTTTTCGAATTACATTTTAAATTCAATTCCATACAACATAGAATAGGTAGTATGAAAATAATCGTTCATTGCCCTGTAATCAGCTCTAGCACACACACCTGCTAAGAATCTCGGCCCGATTCGTGATATGAACACAGTTTCCCTTTTAATGTAGAAAGTCGCAGGACCAATAAAGCGTGTCCACAATCTCGAGAACGAGCGCTTAGTGTTGTTATATGAAGCCTGACGGTGCGATAATAATACGAACGTCCTACCTACCTACAACGTACCTGATAATTTTACCAGAACCATTGTAGGTAACTATTATGTGTCCACTTCTAGAAAGACATAATATTATCTTATGTACTGACTAGCTGTTGCCCGCGGATCTACCCGCGCGGTAGGTACCTACTTCGATAAAATTAAAATTTGCCTAACCCGCTCTTATAACACCGCCTGCCTGCCAGTGAAGTTCCGTCATAATCGGTCCAGTCGTTTCGGAGATTAGCTGGAACAAACAGACCGATATAAATTTTTAAAAATGTTTCTTTGTGTTGTGACGTAAATAATTTCTTATGCTTTGACTAAAAAACTATTATATTGATATTACAAACAGTCACTTTAATTTTATTTATTTCTTTATATTTTCATACTTTGCCGTCGACGGTTTATTTATCTGCCGGACACCGACGAACCACCGGAGCTTATTTATTATACACACATCATAATGATACTCTATGAACACTATCGCCCTCGTATAGTTACACCATGCTTTGCCTTCTTCTTTCGAAAGTCAAATTACTAATAACAGTAAGCAATAATTCGGTGTGTAACTATTCGCCCGCTATACCCTATACCACGTTTACTAATAAGGGGGATAGACCGTATCCGTAGAGTTACTCTACATATTGTGTTGCTCAGATGGTTGCCGCGCTCGTCATTCCGGCCGGCTGAGGGCGAGCTGGCGGACTGCGTCCTGGTGGTGGGCGTGTCGCGGCCTAAGCTCGCCGCGGCCCTGCTCTCCGTCACGCTGCTGTCGCTCTTCCTCACATTCCACGTGCTCTATGACAGCGCGCTCTACAGCATACAGGTAGATACTTACTTAAGGTGAAGGCGCCTGTCTAGCCCGCGAAATTCAAAATTTTCGAGTATTTTTATAGTTTATCCAAAATCAGAAAACATTTAAGACAACATTTTGTGATTTGCGACAAACACAGTATGCAGTGCGTTTATTAATACATTTATTTCACTCTAAATATTATCACGGTGGATATGATACTAGTTAATCACTAAATATACAAAAATAGCTGTCGTTCTTGAAATGTTTTAGAGTAAGTTGGATATATTAATAAATGCACTGCACACGGTCTTTGTCGCGAATTACAAAATGTGCCTTTTATTATTGTCAGATTTTGAAAAGTTTCTAAAAAACCTCAAAAAATTTGAACTTCGCGGGCTAGATGGGCGCTTTAGCCTTAATTAATTTATTTACTAATTAATTTAGTTAACAAATTTTCTATCTGATGATATAAAATAACTTCACTTGTAGAGCCCTACTAAAACGTATGTAGTAGGCCTTACCCACATTTTCTTATTACGTGACCACAACTTTATAGAACTACAAATTTTCCGCTATACCCATATATCTGTGTGTACTCTTATATATAGCATGATCAAAGAAACCCAATAAAGTACCTACATACATGCATAATAAGGTTCGGTTTTGACCCGCTCTATATTATTTAGACCGCCAGCAGGCTGGCTGCCTTCATTCTCGATCGGTCATCCACACATATTCAGTTCCCAGACGGGTATACCGAGTCGACGCCCTTTATGTTTGATCGTTTTGTACTCAATCAAGAACTCTACATTTCGTACACAATTAGTGTAGGGTCGCAGTATTTTTCCTGTTGTGATTTCCCATAGGGCGCGAATTGAAACGGTGACGTCATGCGTCATGGGGATCGGGAAATATGGCTGGGTCTTTTTCGAAACAAGATCGCGTGTGTGATTGGCCTTCGATGTAACTTGTTGACCACGGACAACCACCCTTTAAAACCATACTAGGTATAACTAGCAGCAAATTCATTTTTTTTAAAAAGGTTCGGGGCACGAACGGCGACGACGCCATTGTGATTGGTCGATCATAAATATTATACACCATATTAAGTGTATGTGTTTCGGAATATTTTGCCCTAGAGTGCATTCTCCAAGGAGTGATTGGTCCGTGTTGTTCACGTACCAAGTCCACGGCCTACTGTAGACAAGATTATGGTAGAACTAATTTGTTTTCGGTATTACACGAATATAAAGCTGAAAGATAATAATATGGAATAGAATAACTATGGTCTCTAAACAATAAAACAATAGGTATAGTAAGCCCTTAAATGTCCCGGCTCGCAAACCTTCAATGCGAGGGGGACTCAAAAAAGTGGTTTAAAATTAAATTAAAAATTTAAATCTGTTACATACTTAAGAATTTATGCAGTCAATAATAACCTGAACCATATTTCCGCTCTGCTCTGAATCATAAACATATACTGAACCAATATTGAAAGCACTGAACAAATAACAAGGTATCGCACACGCTTACACGCCACGCTCGACACCTAGAATTTGTGCTGTGGGTTGATTTAATACGTCTACGTAGGTACGTTACCGCTAACACGTAATACCAGGCAATCAGCTAAAGTAGGCGCACGCTATTATCGTTTCATAATACTAAGTTACTAAATAGGTTAACAACTAGTGAGCAATGGGATTTAATAAATGAATAAATAATAAATCTCGCCAGACGAACACACCAACTGGATGGTCCCAATGGACTGGGGGTGATCCCAGTGACACCCAGACCTAGGCAACTTATGAAAAAGCCATTACCGAAATTTGCCCCGGCGTGAATCGAACCCGCAACCACCATGTGCAGTGAGTCGAGCGGCCTACGCTTGAACCACTGCGCTAAGCGCTCGTCGTAATAGTTTTGTATTTCATTTTCTTGGATCCTACACATCTCGTCCGATGCAAATATGTTGACAGACGCATCTTATTTGATGACACTTTACTGTGAAACTTCTATGCGGAAGCTCGGGGTGCTCTCCGCGCGGCCACTCTATCCGTGCTAAGCGTCAGTAGCGATACACGACATATATAGGTATATAGGTATACAGAGTGGCTATCAGAACGCGCGCCGCAGCTGTTTTTAAAACTTAATTCCTACGCTTTATACTATAAAGCTTCGCTTCTTTCGGGCGTCCCTAGACGACACTGTTGTTTATGTAGTTTAATCGCTGGTAGAGCTGGTAGACTACAGCTCATACACTGGCTAGAATGGGGTAATATCACTCTCTCACAGGAGATCGTCGTTAAGTAGTCATCACAGTTACGTTTCGTACGATGAGTGAGCTCCCCCCTCTGTCAGCCTCCCCTGGCGTCCCTGGACGACACTGTTGTTTATGTAGTTTAATCGCTGGTAGAGCTGTAGACTACAGCTCATACACGGGCTGGCTAGAATGGGGTAATGCCACTCTCTCACAGGAGATCGTCGTTAAGTAGTCATCACAGTTACGTTTCGTACGATGAGTGAGTTCCCCTCTCTGTCAGCCTCCCCTGGCGTCCCTAGACGACACTGTTGTTTATGTAGTTTAATCGCTGGTAGAGCTGTATACTACAGCTCATACACGTGCTGGCTAGAATGGGGTAATACCACTCTCTCACAGGAGATCGTCGTTAAGTAGTCATCACAGTTACGTTTCGTACGATGAGTGAGCTCCCCTCTCTGTCCCCCTCCCCTTCAGGTCCACAACATGCGAGCGATACCTTGGGTATTGCAAGCATCTTCAGAATTGATTCTACAGAATTTCTTTGATTGTGTAACATTCCCGCAAGAGTACTTTAGCTTGTCTTCTTCCGTCAATAATGATAGGGGTGTCGGAACCCTTTAAGTGGCGCGCTACAGGCCCTGGGTTCCGGCGCGGTGCGGCCTGCGTGCCTCGGCAAGGCGTGTCCGCCAAGCCCAGGAACGCAGTGCCTATCGCGAACCGCGTAATCGTAATTAATGTTCTGAGCCGTTCTCCGCGGATAACGACGGTGCCGCGCCGCCCTTTTTTTATGACACCCTTGTTTTACAAAGTTACGCGAATTTTACGACGCTAACAATGTAATGTAATGGCTTTGTATAGTACCTTCAAAGACAACGACGTTTAGATATGGCAGTTACACTGCGAAAAAATATTACGACAAATAATTTTGTAGTCCCTAGTACCTACTTAACCTTTTTATTATTTTTCATTACTCATACTCAGAAAGTAGCTCTGAAGTTGCCTGAGGAGCGGGTTGAAAGTAATACTTTTCCGCCCTAGGGAGAATCGCTTTCAACTGACAGGTGTCAAATTATTAAAAAAAAACTAGTTCCATATTTACATTTCTATGGAACCATGTTCCAACTTTTTCTACAGTCACTCATTTACAGAGTGATGTTAAATTGAAATAACATTAAGTTAAGTATTAATTAAAGAATATATATTTATAAATGACTAAATTATAATTTAGTTGTCACATTTTTTAAAAAATAACAGAATTATATATTCAATTAATTGTTCGTGCTAATTTTAGCATAACAACCGATTAACGCTAATGCTAATCATATCGTCTTTGCCTTTTGTGATTTCATAATGGTGAGGAGGTACAAATACCTAACTACCTATCCATATGAATGCCACTGGGATAATTAGTTTCAACGAAATTGAGAACTTGCCAAAATCATTACTTACATGCCTCTGTTAGGATTTCCTTTGGAGAGGATTTTTATAGCTATAAGTTTATTGGATTCCTCGTAAAATATTGTTTTACTACAGCGCGATGGAAAGGAATTGCGCACCGCATCAATAACGATTTAGACTGTACTGAGTATACAAAACTGGATTTATTCAAGACAGAAACATGAGCCTTTGTTTACATAGCGATTATTCACACGAAACAAAGCACGAAGCCAACACCGTTCACTCTAATTCGACTGATAATAGATGGCCGTATTAGACATATAGATACAGCAAAATGTATACAAATTATCAGTACCGCGTTAACGGTGTGAAGGACCGCATAATGTATATTAATAGTTTTCACAAATATGAGTTGCAAAAACAAGAATCTGTGAAATAACACCTATGTAGAGAAAGGTAGAGTCACTTGTATGTATTTGTTAGGCGGCTAGCATGGCGTCGGCGGCGAGCGAGGGTCGTAAGATCCTGCAAAGTCAGGAGAGCAACACGCGGACTATCAACCATCCCATGGCGTTGCGGAAGCGGATGCGACCACCTCGACAACCGAGACCTGCGCGCAGACTCCCACAGGTACTTATCCCAATTCTCCTGAGTACAGCTTGGCTTGTTAACGGAAACAATAGAGTACGTTGTTGTGAATACATACATACTATGTCTGATTAACAAACTCTATGGCAGTGGATGCCTTGATTAAAGTCTCGCTATAGAGTTTGTAGACTTATGAAATCTGTCAACAGCTGTATCCCTATAACACCTTTTCTTTTCAAGTTTCCTCCAAAGCTGATAGTTTTAGAATTACAAAGTCAAGTTTTTGTTAGAGTGAACATTTTGTGTGGATATCGAAATATACCGGACCATTTTGATTTACCTAAAAATATCCAGTGTTGGTAAATATTGGATGTTTTGAGTCTTTTTGTCATATGTCTAAAAGCTGCTTTTGTTCATAGGCATTAATTATCGGCGTAAGAAAGTGCGGAACCCGCGCTCTACTTGAGATGTTGTACCTCCACCCGATGGTGCAGAAAGCGTCAGGAGAGGTCCACTTCTTCGACCGAGACGAGAACTATGCACTTGGGCTGGAATGGTACAGAAGTAAAATGCCCCTGTCCTTTAAAGGGCAGATTACTATTGAGAAGAGCCCTAGTTACTTTGTAACACCAGAGGTAAGGATTTTACCTATCCATTTATAATTATTTTACCTTAACCTTTAAAATTAATTGTTGGTTCGGTCTCATTGACGAATGATTACGCACACTTCTTTCATATACCAATATTTTTAAACTGGCTGTTCAACACTAAGCTCTCGGTAACTGATGGGTGCTGTATATTATCAACATCATGAAGTCACATCTAATATTTCTACAATCTATTTTCTATATATAATAAAATCGGCATTATTGTTATAACATACATATATTATTATTATATTACTTATATATTCTTTGAGAGGATGGAACCACCCTAAAGTATATATTAGTTACTTCATTATTTTATCTCCCAAAAGGTGCCAGAACGTGTCCGAGCAATGAACTCGTCAGTCCGCCTGCTGCTGATAGTCCGGGAGCCGGTGACGCGCGCCATCTCCGACTACACGCAGCTGCGCAGCCGCGCAACGCCGTCGGCGCCTGCGCACCCACAGCTGCCAGGGCACCCCGTGCCCGACGCCGCGAAGCCCTTCGAACATCTCGCTTTATCACCTGATGGATCTATTAATATCGCGTATAGGTAAGTAAATAATGCTCAGTCCAGCAACGGCATTCTTTTGAGTCTTTTCTCATGTCCACCGCCAAATTAAGCGTACTTTTATTCCATCCACCCATTAATCGGAAACCTCCACTTCTAACGTAGGCTTCCTATTCTTTGCCAGTCTTTGATTGTTTACTTTCCCTGCAGGCCAATAGCCATATCTCTGTACCATGCGTATCTGCATCGATGGCTGGAGGTGTTCCCGCGGGAGCAGATCCTGGTGGTGAATGGGGATCTTCTCATAGAAGATCCTGTGCCGCAACTGCGGCGTATCGAGAAGTTCCTTGGACTTGAACATAAAATTGGTAAGTTTTATGATCAATTTTTATTTTAGTGTACTTTACTTACATTCCAGTTAGGTATGTAAACCTATTACAGTCAGCAAAAAACTAAGTTACAAACCAGAGTAGTATAAAAAGTACGTCTAAGGATATTTTTTTAAGTGATGAGATTCCTAATTTCAAACTTCCCTGGTGCTAACATATCGTTATTCATATCGGGGAATTTGTTACCTAACAAACAAAAATATAACAATAAATGTCATAAAACTATCGCTTCTAAATTCCTAAATCTTCCTAACAGGAAGAAAGAATTTCTACTTCAACGAAACGAAAGGTTTCTACTGCCTCCGTAACGACACTACAGACAAGTGTCTGCGCGAAACCAAGGGTCGGAAGCATCCTCGCGTCGACCCCGCCGTGGTCACCAAGCTCAGGAAGTTCTTCATACAACACAATCAGAGGTTTTACGACCTCATTGGCGAAGACCTCGGATGGCCGGAGGATTAGAGGAACTAAGATTTCCCCGATAGGATAGTCCGTCGATTTTGATGGCACCAAATTGTTGTGATCAACATATCAAATACATATCTTAATACATATCACTAGTGACTAAAGTTTTTTAAAGTCGTTTATGTATACATTTAGCGTAAGGTAGATTAAGCAACCCGAAAATATATTTTATTTATACCTAGCAATATTTTATTCTTGAGTAGTATTTAAAGTAAAAGTAGAATATTGTATTGTTTTCTGCCTCGTTTTAATGGTCGTCCACAAAGTTTTTCTAAGCCCAAAATAGAAATTTGGCTTGTTAAAAGACAGGTAACAACGTGCAAATAATAACAATGACCTGTTACATTTTCGGTTGATTGCAATACCAAAATAATTTTATTAACAGAAAATAAATTATTCACAGTACTGATTTGTTAGACCAACCCACTGAAACTCTGAGCAATATATTTTTATATATAATTAAGTATTGTATGAATTATACAGCGTTTATTATACATAATGTGAATTTTTAAATGTTTGTGATAATTTCGTTTGTTAGTATTAATGAATTTTATGTAGTCGTAACTGATCAAATAATGTAAGTAAACAGTTACGTTCAAAATGAATGAATGTTGTACATTTTCGCTACTACCTTAGGTGTCGTATTTTATCGTGCGTTGTCCTGTGTTTCCTTTATTAGTGAATGTGGTTACCGTATCTTAGATAATTACTTAAACTTTATCGGTGAAATTAAATCCATTTGGAATTAAATTAAATCGTAGCTGAAATATTGGATTGTCTGTGTACTGACAAATTGAAATGATCAGAAGAAATCAAAATTATTGTGTGTGAGTCAAAGCTTATTCTCGTAGTACCCACTTCGACGTGTGTTGATTTACGCAATAGTATAGATGAAACACGCAAGCTCTTAGTATATTTAACTTATCGGAGGGATATAAATTCGACGCGGGTTTTACAAGTATTCTATTTAAGTGTAACGTCCAAGACTGAGAGTTAGTTGAATAAGTCTAAATAACACCTATTTAGTATAAAATGTCCATAGGTAATGCGCGAAACGGAGCCCTGAACACAGCTTTTTGAAGCTTTAAGTATCTGTACCTAAGATGTGAAACAGTGAGAGGTGTATCTCAATATATGGGCTGCGGAATAATGTCACCGCATCCTCGTGGTCCACCAACTAGCGGAGCGATGGAACACCGTCAGGTTTTTAGTGTGTAGGAGTCGCACATACATATGCAGGGTTTAATAAGATTCCAAACGTGTTCTTGAGTGGAGACCTCGACTCGGCAAGCGTAGTGTAGGACGCCCTCCGACCAGGTGGGATGACGATCTGCGAAAGACTGCAGGCAGATGCTGGATGCGGCAAGCTGAAGACAGGGCGCTATGGCGCTCATTAGAGGAGGCCTATGTCCAGCAGTGGACAAGCATAGGCTGATGATGATGATGAATAAAAGTCCAAAATAATAATTCAGTTGCTCAGTGAAGACAGACCATAAAATTATCTTACTTTCTGAGTTGCAGGCACAAATTTAGATTTAACGCAAGTATCACGATTTGTATTGAAACCAAGCGTGCCGAATTTTTAACACCTACTGTGACGTCATTAGTGACGGGAAATCCAAACCGATACAAAGAAACCGATGCCGCCGATACCCGCCGCCCGCTACGATTCTCTCGAGTGATTATCTCGCTCATATTCATATTTTTCATAACTGTAGTCGCGCGGACTGTAAGTTAGCGGCGACCAACCTTGACGCTTGGTCGGGGTTTCATACACACGAAGTACATGCATTTGCGTTATCTATGTAAATCTATATCTGTGGTTGCAGGCATATTCACAATGATTATATCATGTGAATGACCCCTTTCGGGTTGCGGCTTTTAAACACATCCAATTGCTTAGAAAACGGTGTAAACTGCATCTACGAGTAACCGCCATCAATATTCAAGTAAAAAGTCATAAAAATTGCATAGTAGGTATATTAGATATTACGGCATTTTAATTTTAATTTTCGGAAAAATTAATTGATTATGATTGTTCGAATTTTATAAAAAATACGGAAAGAAACGTTACACTATTTTCAATAAAAATTCATCGCATCGTATCACTGTATTTCTAATAGTCAGCAGTATTGTCATAAAACCCTTATATTAGTATTATTTACGAGTAGATAATACATAAACATTTACTCTAGAACAGACAGTGCGTCACACATTTCAGTGTTTCACATTTTTGGTTAAGTACTCACTACTTAGATACCTACTTTTAGCAAGGACAAACTTACCGTCGGCAAAGTTAAGTAAGACAGAACGCGAATTCGGTGTAGGGTGAAAATATTTTAAGTAGAATATTCGCTTCTAAAATCCAAATTTCAGAATCAACGAATATTTATATGTTTTTAGTGCCCCTAAACTTGTAGGCACACTCACGCGAAGTATTTTGTAAAATATTTCTGTGATTTTTTATAGACTATAGTGTAATAAAAAATAAATATTTACCAAAGGAAGCCCTTGCGGCATTTTTGAACGCAGTTTTTTGGAATGTTTCGGATCGGAGTAACATATTCAGAAATCTTGATGATAATTCAACTCCTTGTCCCCGCTCATATTATATTCCCCTTAAGGTGAAGGCGCCTAGCCAGCAAAATTCAAAATTTTCGAGTATTTTTATAGTTTATCCAAAATCTGAAAACATTTAAGACCACATTTTGTGATTTGCGACAAACACAGTAAGCAGTGCGTTTATTAATACATTTATTTTACTCTAAATATTATCACGGTGGATATGATACTAGTAAATCACTAAATATACAAAAAATGCCAGATTATCTGGATAGCCGTCGTTCGTGAAATGTTTTAGAGTAAGTTGGATATATTAATAAATGCACTGCACACGGTCTTTGTCGCGAATTACAAAATGTGCCTTTTATTATTGTCAGATTTTTAAAAATTTCTAAACACCTCAAAATATTTGAACTTCGCGGGCTAGATCGGCGCTTTAGCCTTAACCGATAATCATAAGATGTCAATCACATACATTCAAAGCCCCCCCCCCCTCCTCGCGCCAGAAGGGCGACCGTCCAATTGGCTGTGAAGCGGGCCCGCTTGCTTCGACCATTAGGATCGCTTTATTTCCTTAGCTTCACTCAGCTTAGCTCAAGTTGACAGTAATGAAGTTATCCTATTAGTCAAAGCGGCTAGTCCCGCTTCATAGCTCAGACAAGTGAAAGATCACCCTTAAACTGACGCAATACTGAAGTAACTTAATTCCAGTATTTTACAAACTAGGAAACAGTTCTCCCGGAAATCAGTGAGCGCTTTATACGACGGATCCAAAGAAATTTTGAGCAAGTACCTGAGTGAGAATCATTTTACAATAATATTTCAATAACTATATATGTGCAATAGGAAACAATTCCATAAAACTGTGTTAAAAATAAGAATATCAAACATATCAAATACTTATAATAAATAACATTATTTTCAATATAAATTAAGATCTTTATTAAGTTAACTTCTAATGATTAAGAATCTCGATTGTTTGTTTAGGTAATCCATTAGTTGATAGATAACTTTAATCACTGTTAAATGTTGTGCACGTTCATTAAATGTAGCTAAAAGTTTAATTAGGGAAATATTTTTTATAGTTATTAATGATTGTTTAGAAACAGATCTCTATCGTCTTATTTATTAAAAATTACATGTTTGTTAACTATTTGAACTTATATTATTATATATATATTACTATTATTTGTATTAACGCTAACCTACTCATTATTTCCGCAAATTATCATCTTACTTAAAGTAACTTCGTTTCTTAGATTATTTTAACAGTTTTAAAAGTATTATCTAAATCTTAAATGTTACCTTATCACCTTGTAAATATTTTCTTAAACTTCTTTCTGTAAGTTACATCGTACCTACATCTTCAATAAATAAAATACGAGGCAAGTATTAATTTATTTTATGTACCTACTCCCGGCCGACCTTTCCATTCCCCGTGTACTTACTTTAGAGTTCTTCCTTCAATATTATCCGTCTGTAGATCATAAAAGGAAAACAAATACGATATAGTTCGTTCTCAACAGTTTAATGAAATAGGAATCTTTTAATATTTTCTCTAACCACAAACTAGAAGAAAAATGAATTGATTTTCTTAAAGGAAGTACGACATACAACCCGGAAAATATCATATTATAGATTACTTATTTAGAAGTCTGTGTAATATATTAGGTTTTAGTGTCTGCATCTAGAGGCTATTATAACTGCTTAACATGAACCGGATCGTACGGCTGTTTACCAACATTTTAATATAAAAAAATATTGTTTTAAAAGACTACAAGAAGAAGAGAGAAAAAGCCTCTTCCCTCATTTATGTTAATCTCCCTAAAGTTAAAGTTTGTAAAGTTCCAAAATAAAGGTAAAGAGTGTTAAGGCTTGTCTACATAATAATGTTGTTTCAATAGCACCGTCGTGTCTTACCGCTGACACGTGTCAAGACCGCTTGTGTAGACGGGTCATCATGATATGCGATCTCAACGGCCAGTGGCGTCCACAATGCTAGAGATGAATCACGATACGATACGAGGATCCTATGCCCCGATTATAATTATTAATTTTTATTAATTTATTTATTAGTACGGTCTAATTACACAATTACACTAATAATACAATACAAAGCAACAACAATTAAATATAAACAAATCAGCAATATAAAACGTTCAGGCATCTATCTCGCAGAACTTCAAGCATACCAACATAATCTTCACCCATCCGCAAACAAATCTAAACTTGCGTCTGAATCCAGGAGGTCGTTAAGCGCAGTGAGGGTGCATTATATTTATGTTAATATAATGAAGGCTTCTCAAAATGAAAGGCTTCACAAGCGGAGCCGTGGATGGAGCTAGTTTCAAAAATCCCCTAACAAAGTTGGGTACAGTGAAAGTTTGACAAATCGTCCGCTTTAAGTTACCCAGGCCGGGTTCGGGTTCCATACATGGATTTGCTAATGTCAATTCCGAACTTCGTAATCTGTACGCACAAGTTTTTAGGGTTGCCCCAAGGGTGACAGGCTTCACAACCAATATCTACATATCTTTGCTGGATATCTGTGTGATAGGTAACTTTTTTGTTGGCAGACTTGAACTACATATTAAACTTTAGTACTACTCTACTAAATTTAAAACCGGGAGTACTATACTACTTTCGAGCACGTTTCCTACGAAGGATTATTAGGCTGAAAGATCAACCCTCGATCGTTCATTAAACAATAACAGGGCCTATAGTATAGTGTCCTTAATAGAAATGCTATATTCCTAATGGTAATATACATAGGAAGAGGTGAACATTCTAGTCAAGAATTCTAAGTTCGCATAGGTATCTAATGTAAGTTTTCCTCTAACAAAACACATAAATCCTTCTTGACCCGAAAATTGCTAGTCTGCCTCCGCCAGCATCGATCACCCCACGCCGATAATCTCAAGGTCCTTCCAAACTGAATTGCAATGTTCTTTTATTATATGAAAGTACTAGCGACATAAAGTGAGTTTTATCTGAAGTTGTGATTGTTATGTTCTACCGAATATATTTTAAACTTTGGGTTTATGTTTTCTGACTCCATAGTGATTTCGTGATGTGTAGGTAGTATTTAAATTAAGTATATACTTATATGTACCTACCACGTATTGGACTATCTGATTAACTGATACAAATGATCACCTGTTTTATATACTTTTCAAATCGGCAAGCACACGACCTGCTGTTATCGTAGCCTATAAATGCTTGCAATATCAAAGACTTGCTCTCACATTTCCGACCTGAAGGAAGAGTGGGACAGACAGACGGGAGGGGCAGTAAAGAAGGGTTGGACATCTGGCTCTCTCACTTATTGTACGAAATGCAGCTACAATAGCTTCTTTACTACTCCCCCGTACTGCCCCGCTCGAGCCATACATAAGCTGTAATCAATTGGCAAGAGCTTGGCCGACCTCCGAACTAATGTAACGAAAAAAACTGTTAGGTATTTCGTTGACACGAACACACATAGGCACCTACCTGACTGTTTACTTTAAAATTTTGTATGTAGGTAGCTATGGCATATGACAAAGACAGGTAATAACAGGTCATTGTACGAATTTCTTCGTGATCAGCGACCGTGCCATAGTTAAAATGTATCCCGTCTACCGTCATCTGCCTACCCCCGATTAATGTGATATTTTGTGCTGTCGTCCTTTTCCCCCCTTCGTGACACTGTACTGCCCGACTTTCGTGTGGCATAGACGTTCTCGCGCGTGCCCCTGTGCCTTAAATTCCTAATCGGGTGAAGTCTACCTAATCTTCTGTGTATTTGTGTTGTGTGAACTCTTTGTGTGAACCCATTGGGAGCGCACCAGTGTTGTGCCTGTTCTGAATAACCTGAGGATCCAGCCATACCGCCCGAGGAATGCACCCGCCTCCATCGTGCCGGTAATGTACACGATTGACATTGACCTGACCCTTACAGTTCTGCTTCCCCATTTATATTTCCCTTATTTGATTTAGCCCAGCATAGCCGTACCTACCTAATCAGGACCCACAACATTTTCATATTCAGAGTCCTGTCTCATTGCTCACACATTATAATTAAGTTTATAGGTGGTTATAGAGGCGGCCCAGTGGCGACGTGACCGGAATTGCAGAGCCACCGCCATGCGCCACGTCTCAGTCCTTTGTGGCGGAAACACAAACTTGGAATACATTGTCTCATTAGGACCGGCCCGGGTAATGAATAGTGTAGGCGGGCGTGAGATGTGCGATGTCGGCTATTGACTTAATACTATGATTGTTTTAATACGAGTACTAAACATACTTGTAAACTAGAAGCAACACTTAGATAAAATAGTTTATGTTATAAAATTAAGTTGTTTATGACGGTCCGCCTTCATTTATTTTTAATTAACATTACTTTCCGACTAAGAATGAACCACCAATTTATTATAATGTTGGTGAGCCCGGCAGTGACCGCCTTGAACTACATAACTTTATAGATACTGCTGCATTGCAATTGTTGAAGCCCAAAATGTGCACACACAGTTTGTTGAACTCCCAGTCACTCTCAAAATTGGTACGCTAGCTTCAAAATTAAGTACTAATTGTTTAGTTAACGAGTGAATAATGCATACTTTATCAATAAGCTCGATCGGTACTTAGGCGCTGGGCAAAAAGGCAGGCGACAGTTTAATTAGCGGGACGGGACCAACCCCTGCGCACCGCGCCTCAACCAATGTGTGCTTCCATGAATAATACTATCCCAGGACATTCTATATTTTAACATCCATCCATATAACGACCGCTTGGCGCAGTGGTTTGAGCATAGATCGCTCGGCTCACTGCACGAGAAGTTTCCGGTTCGATTCCCGTTGAGACAAATTTCTAAAATGGTATTTTCATTATTTCCAGTGGTCTGGGTGTCACTGGGATCGCCCCCAGTCCATTGTACGGTACCCATAGTACAAGCGTTGCTTAGTATGAGACCATACAGTTGGTGTGTTAGTCTAGTGATTTTTATAATTTATATTCACATTCATTAAATAACATAACGAGTATATATTATTTAAATTAAAACATTATTACGGTCATATACCGCCGTAAAATAAAGATATAACTGCACATAATTACTGGTAAAGGAAGAGCAAAATCGTGGAGATAATTTTTGTCCAAATCTAAAACTCTCTACGTATAACGAGTTAACATGCGGGCCCTACTCGCCTCGTGTTTGCTCAAGCGATATCGATAATTGCGCACATAAAAAACCAAGCAAGCTGCTTACGGGTTCAAACAACGGCACCCACCACTACACTACTTACATACTATGAACATGTTCGGGGCCATGTTGATTTAGTTCCGCATCCATTTAATTGGATTAAAACCTATTTGGACAAAATTTGTTAAAATAAATTACAATTCGCGCCAATATTTAATCCTTCGTTATTTAAATAAATCGTTCATATTGTAAGGTTCACTAAAACCGAAGGACTATAAACTCCTGGTATAAATAAAAGGAAGAGCAGTCTTTATTAACGAAATTAAGTTCCGAGACGCTTTGTAACTAGAAGCGACTTTTGTAGGGCTTGAACAAAGGCATAATTGAATTCGGTATTGGCATTTGACGCTTTCAACTTTGTTCTATCGATAGGAGGGGTGAGCTGGGCGAAATGAATGGCCGCCCACATGCTACGGCGTAGGCCGCCTACGCGCTACGAGCCGCCTACGGATCCGGCGCTACGATTACTGGGTTGCGTGGGCGCTAGGGTTGCTACTTTGTCATGAAAATCGCAGCAACCATCTTTGACGCATCACGCAAATAACATTTTATAGTACCAATATTTTTATGTCATCTACTACGTTCAAACATATAGGTCGGTATGCGTTTAATCTGCAGTTTTGAGGCGCAAAATAAGAATTACATACATGTTAAGGCTAAAGCGCCCATCTAGCCGGCGAAGTTCAAATTTTTTGAGGTTTTTTAGAAATTTTTCAAAATATGACAAAAATAAAAGGCACATTTTGTAATTCGCGACAAAGACCGTGTGCAGTGCATTTATTAATATATCCAACTTTCTTTAAAACATTTCAAGAACGACAGCTATCCAGATAATCTGGCAATTTTTTATATTTAGTGATTAACTAGTATCATATCATCCGTGATAATATTTAGAGTAAAATAAATGTATTAATAAACGCACTGCATACTGTGTTTGTCGCAAATCATAAAATGTTGTCTTATATGTTTTCAGATTTTGGATAAACTATAAAAATACTCGAAAATTTTGAATTTCGCGGTCTAGACAGGCGCCTTCACCTTAAGGTATAAAAAAAAATTACATGAAAATGAATACGCACATGCGCGCAAAGGTTACATTAATATTTACTTCGTCAGTACCAGCCATTTCCAATGAAACAAATTATGGCATAGGTACTTGCTATATTTTTATAACACGAGCAGAAGCGTTCCCACGCCCGCGTACGTGACTCGTTTGATATTTCGATAGCACTTATGAACCGTACAAAGAACACTTTATTCAGAAGTCCGGCCGAATTAGTGGCTGATATGTATCTTTGGTCTTTTGTTGAGCAAAAGATTGACGCAAAAGATTTTTACGATTGGTTTTAGAAATAAGTAAGATAAGTAGTTGTAATATCACTGTATAAAAGTATTAAATAAGTGCAGAGATGACTGCTCGTAGATCGTAAGGCGAAAGCGCGATTAAGTGACCCTTGCGATAAAGAAGTCTAAAGAAGTCTAGGAAAAGACTGTAAGTAACCTGAAAAAAGGCGACATTGTTTAGTTCACTCAAAATTAATTCAGTCCAAGTGTTAAACAATGTTAATCAATTACATAATTTCATGCCATCCCTAACTTGTTGTATCACGAAAACAGAGACATAATTTCTCAGGCATATTTTTTTGCTAAATAAGTTACAACAACGCTTTCATAAAGTACTCTCATTAAATTAATTTAATATCTAATTCCGCAACCTATCAGAAGACCGAGCTGAAACTATTATCGGCGCTGTGTGTTGTCCGAGGGAGGAAGTCGCCAGCACAAGGGAGGGTTATCATCAATCTTGTCAGATTCACACCTACCGCGTGCGGGTACCTCGCGACCCCTGGCAGCGGGATTATCGCGAGGACGTGGGACCTTTTAAGACAAATATACTTAGATGAGTCACCCGATAATAAGTTGGATCTGCATTTTTTAAGATAACTAGCAATATTTGGGACTGTTATTTTTTTTGCTCTGCGTTCCAATAATCATCATCGATCTACCAGCTCATACGGTTTTTAAGAGGAAAATCTTAAGAAGTGGATACTTAACTAAATCGTGCAAGACTTTACCGTGTGAATGAGTTCTAATTCTAAGTAATCCCAAGTGCGATCTGCAATTTTGAGACCTCGGAGTCGAGTTGGTTGTGCATGAGAATAATATGCTATATCATAGTATACAAAGAAATTGCTATTACAATTTGTTTGGCTATATAATACCGTCAATGTTAACATAAATATTTTGCCAACGACCTCTTTGTAGGTTGGAACATCAGAGATAGATTTTGAGAACCAAAATCGCATTTACATCAGAACGAAAATTGGCAATTGATTTTAACCAAACTATGGTGCAAAGTACGGAATATAGGTGAGGTAGGTATATGGCCATGTGTCTTATGACCAACATAATAGAACTGTGAATTCATGCAATGTTAGGTCGCATCAATCTCGTTAGATTTACAGCCTGAACCCGTCGGGCCATCTTGTGATCTCGACTGTGGGATTATTGCAGGATTTCCCTACCTCACCTGCCATACTTGGCATATAGCTAGTTTCACATTTACGCATTTAGTTATTTGTACGTACTTATATATTAATGTGTACTATTGTATAACATCTCAGAAGATTAACTCGAACGCATTTATCTGCATCACGTAACAATAACTTTAATAATTTGTTACTAACATTATGGACAACCGTCTGAAATAAAATTATTATTATTATTATATCATTTAGTCATTTTATATTTTTAATCTAAATAAAATATATATTAACTAAATAAATTTAAAAATATAAAAAATTGTTCCCCACCGGCATCGGGAACAGGGGCCTAGTTATCGGCGGTCAAGGCTCCAGGGAGAGGAACTTCCTCACTATCCTAGCCGTCTCCAGGAGTACTGCCTTCTGGATCTGACCCTTGATCCAGCTACCTAACGAGCTCATAATTATTATAACCTCTGTAATACAATCAAACGCAATGCAAATTTATAAACAATGGCGGGAATCCGACGGCCATTTTATACGTGTCATGTTAATATGTAATATGAGATGACGAACCATGAGCAAAATGTGGGTATACTTCAGCATGTTGCATATACAAGACCAACATGTATAATAGGCATAGAGGAGGCAATAACCTATTATGTGCCCTGCCCACATGGAGACCACTTCTATGTATAAATATGATTCTTAATTCTTCTTAGTCCCGACAGTCTAGTCGATGAGACGCTTGACATACAATTAAGCTCTAAATCCATCGCTGCTTTTCTTTCGGAACAATATAGGTCCCTTTATAAACGAAGTAAATGCTGACAAAAAATATATTCTGTTTGTATGTAGAGGACACATAAGGGTGGCCCACACATTTTTCTCCGCCGGCTCGGTCAGCTGACTAATGACCGGTTGCGTTCATTACCACCCGCCGGTGCGGAACGGGCCCGCCCCATGCCCCATCAGATACACGGTTTATGTGTGCGAGCACCAGACCACTAATCCTGATGATACCTTCCCGAATGTAGGGATACTCGCTGTGCCCGCGACTTCGTCCGCGTGTAATTTAACTTAACTAAAATTTCGGGATTATTCATCCCCTATTTTATCCGCTTGGGGGTAGAATTAATCAAAATCCTTTCTTAGCCTCCTTTTCTCCGTCATAACATCTACCTGCATGCCAAATTTCAGCCCGATCCGTCCAGTGGTTTGGGCTGTGCGTTAATAGATCACTATGTCAGTCAGTCACCTCTGAGTTATATATATTTAGATTTTGAATATACGTGTCTCTGGCAGCTTTCATAGATAAGTACCTATTAAAATCGTGAGGATCGTAATGTGTGAAGGTCACTGGAGAAGGTGGAAGCCTATGTCTAACTGGAGGTCGTCCGGCTCATGGGTGGAGAAGTACCTACTAAAGTGTAGGAACCTATACTTAAAATAAACTACTAAACATTAAAATAAATACTATAAAAAAACTTGGTTATCAGATTGATTTATTAATCTGAATCCGATACTGATACGATATAAACAAAAACAAGAAATTTAACAATAATAACATTATTCGAATAATTATTGGTCAAACAAAACTACCATTTGCACAAGGGGTTAGAATCCATTCATAAGACATCAATAGCCGCGCGATATGCAGTCAAAACTGACCGAACCCCGCGCACCCTTCTTGCCATTCAATAGGTGATCGTAGTCCTACTAATATTATAAATGTGAAAGTTTGTGAGTGTGGATGTATGTATGTATGTATGTTTGTTACTCCTTCACGCAAAAACCACTGAACGGATTTGGATGAAATTTGGAACACAGATAGTTTATAACGGGGATTAACATATAGGATACTTTTTATCCCGATAATCCCGAAATTTTTGTTACGTTAAATACTACGCGGACGAAGTCGGGGGGCACAGCTAGTAGTCCATATATTTGTCATAGAGTTTGTGTCCACAAATGTATGCATCTTTATGAAATCAAATAACCGTAAATAACTTTTTAATACCATAATAAAAAGAAAAACAAATTGCACGGGTGGAACGTGGTAGGCAACTTCTACGGAATCTGCCCTTAAAATTTGTCAGGTAAATAATTTTAATAATAATTGTTTATTTATCACCACAGACTGATACAAAATTACAACAATTGGCTTAAATTAGTGTACACAGCAAATGCGTATACTGACTGTGGGTCACTGGTGCCTGATGCAGGTACAAAGAATCTATAGTACAGGTCACCAGGTCCCCACAACCTATTGCTCAATACAAGTTTGGTTACATACAACATTAAAAGTATCTTACTGAAACTATGAACATACAAGTACAAAGGGACCAATTACTAACTCTACAAATTATAAAAAGGATTAGGTGAGTAAAGAGGAGAATTTGTAGGAAAATTTGATAGGCAGTGGTGATTAGTAGAATATCCAAGGAAGTTATTTGCGTAAGTGTGGGATGAGAATTGCGGGTGAAATGTGTATTGTGTAACGTGATTGAAAAAGCAGTTAATTACTTAAGGATATTTAAAAGATCTTCAGTTCCAGTGTAAAACTGCTCGAGTAGCCATTTATGTAGGATTTTAAGATTAAATAAAAAATTGGGTGTATGTTACATATTTCATCCATGGTAAAACCGGTTTTCGATATATTACCATAAAATAATAACTGGATACTTGTTTTAGTACTAACATTATCATTTTGTTGAGAACCAAAAACAACAGCCTTTAAAGAAAACAGTATTTGCGATTCAAAACATTGGAAAACAAATGAACGATATTTGTCAGAACAAAGTTACGGCTAAAGTATCTCTGGCTTGATTTTTCAGTCAAGTTACTTCGCCACGTACGATCAACTTGATTACAGTAAATAAATCATGAAATAAATCACAATAAAGGAAGCAATAAGAAGATCCGCCTGCTATTACCATCCTACTAATATTATAAATCTGAAAGTTTATGAGTGTGGATGTATGTATGTATGTTTGTTACTACTTCACGCAAAAACTACTGAATGGATTTGGATGAAATTTGGAACACAGATAGTTTATAACCGGGATTAACATATAGGATACTTTTTATCCCGATAATCCCGAAATTTTTGTTACGTTCAATAGTACGCGGACGAAGTCGGGGGGCACAGCTAGTTTATTAATATTCTTACATCAGTGATTACTTGTATGTCTATTAATATAATAGTTATACCTAGTACTTTAATAAGTATTCACCTCGGTCATACCCATCATAAAAATAATATTTAACCTCATGCACTGCGGTTATATTTATATTCTCAACCAAAACCAAACAACCATTTCTGGAACTAATTATGAAGAAATACTAGAAGGTAAGAGAAGAACCTTACTCACAGAGCCTACATAATACCTCGCATTACAAAATTACAAAGGCTATTTGCCAGGAAAATAGCTCATTTTTTCAGTACACTTCTATTATTAGTTAATTTGTAAAAGAGATGCGTCTATATTTTCTTCAAGATGTAACAAAGTTATTGTTATATTACCTCTACAACCCTCGGGAAGTAATATTTCATTCGCGTCGTCGTAAAAATACAAAGTTATCAAAGTTCCTTTATGAATATTAACGGCACTTGCTTAAAACATAAATATGCATTTAAAAAGTAAATTGGGCACTTTAATGAGCTTTGTGTTGTCTTATTTCGTGCAATATCGTTACTTTTTATGCCCTTGGGTTTATATGTAATGTCTTGTGAAACCTACTACACTGTTCTTAAAAGACATATTCACTAAATACATTGAAACTATGGAACCTAAAGGGTTCCCGTCCACTTCAGCTGGCCCAGCCAGCCCGCTCTGTTCAAGTGGACGGAGCACCCTTATACTTTATCTAGTACAGTCAAAATTAAAAGTTATAAAAACTTTGATGTTGACTGTACTTTATACAAAATGGGTCAACCAGTACTTCTCTTAAATTAAAATGTTAAATAAAGTTTTACATTCATTATTGGACTCAATAGATTCCAAACATTAATCACAGTTACATAATATCGGCATATGTCAGTGCACAATGTACATAGAGCTTTATGTCAGTAAATAGAGAGTTTAATCTCGTCTGAGCTGAAACAAAGCTACGGGGCTCCGGGGGCTCGTATGACATAATGTGACGAATAGGCTCCAACGGATCCCCTTAATTCCCCTCCCAGCAGGATGCGCCGCTACTCCGGCTCCAACTAATTATGCTCTATGGCGTGTTATGACGTTGCTTATTACCGGCTATGCCATTTGAAACCTTGATTACCATACTCTAGTTATCAAGTTTTCAAATTAATTAACAAGGGAAAGAAATCCTTTCAGAATGTACCAATTTTTACCCAAACAATGATTTTGAATAGAAACGACGTCATTCATCATTTATTTACATAATAATGTTTCCCAATTTGAAAATAGTCCCTTAGTCTAGATTGGGCCTAGTTTTCTTATATATTATTTTATTGATTATTCATAATATTACCTATCATCCTCACTCCTACGAACTGGTTTGATTTAAATAAGTTAGGATCTACATAGATTTTACAGACTAAAACAAATTTAATTAAAATTTTCACTTTTTTTTTATTTTTCTTATAAAGTCGTAACACAAAGCCTGCGACTCTGCTTAGGCTGAAACTTCTATCGACGGGGGAATGCCCGAATTGATGCTCGTTCTACTTTACAACTGAATTCATCATTTGTACCAGCTACTTCTTAAACGGCTACAATTTCCTTAAATTCAGCAAAGGAGACCTATTTGAATATATTATCCTTACTTTTTATTTATAGAATATCGACGGCGATGTTATTACGGTCCTTTGTACAATGCATAAGATACAAAAGGAAATAATAATACAAGATCTTCTTTATAGTTTATTTTTGAAATTGACAGAGAAATTGTTTCCGTTTATGGGCATAATACGAGTATACAATGTAAGTACCTTCTGTGTGTACTAAAATAACTGTCATTTAATTTCATCTGAAATTAATAAATACAAATCAGGATCCCCGTACAATCTTTCAGACCCATCCATTACACCCGGATTGAACTTTTAAAAATCACTTATTATTCCTTGCTTACATAAAAAAATCAAATGTGCAAATTTCGTGTTCCTATCTTCAGTGGTTTCAGCTCTGGGTCGAACGCTCTAAGTCAGTCAGACAATCATGATTTCCCGCTTCAAATATTAGTCTCGAAATTGTTGATGATAGAATAACTATATATTTTAAATACTGATATCGACATCGTGGCCCATTCAAGCTAAACCAAATCGTACCGAACTTTGCCATGCTCATTAAATGCACGAAGTGAAACCTCAAAATTAACTTTATTAATTAAAGCGAATATGATAATATTTCATGCTAATAATGCAAGTTGGTACTAGGTACCTCTTCATTAAGTTCGCGCTGCTCTGGAAACCCGCCAGAAATGAAGGTGGGAATTATATCTCGAGAAATGAACATTACATTAATTGCAGCGGATAATTGTTTGGCACTTTACAGCGCTTCTCTCTTGCTGAATGTATTCACTTTGTTTCCGCGTCCGAACATAACATTTATAATTACAAGTATTACCTACTAAGATATCAACTGTAATACAGAAACAAACAAAATATGACAACAAATGATATTGATTCCTAGTCCCTATCCCGTTCGGTATTCTTTTACTAAACGTTTAGTAAATGTGTACAGCAAATGATGTATGAATACGAGGCATTACATAAATCTTTGCAGCTTTGTAGGTAATAAAAAAACATTTAATAAAAATGCTAGAAAATAATACTTAATGGAAACTATAAAAATAATTGGTATCTGTTTTTTTTCTCAGTGAACTACGGACTATTTTAAATAATAAACCCTACGTTCTTTTAATTAGGGTCCACTACATTGATCGGTCTTCAAGTGCGACCCCGCTATTCGTTAAGTTGTCCACTTATCCCGCACAATGGAACGCGTCCTCGCCGTTACTCCGTATCATTGTAGTTCGATCGCGCCAAACGGCCGAGTAATTAATGGACCAATTGATTGCACTAATAGAAACCTGCCGTTAGATTAATGTGACGACGATGATTTTTCTTTAGGTGTGAGCTACCTTATATCTGCCTACTATATGTATATATTGTGGTTGCTAGGATCTCGGTTTTGGTATTTTTAACCTCTGCCCACCCTTGTTCGAAATATAGGCTGTACACCATCACGCAGTAGGTATACACCTATGATAAACCCATGTTGCAAACCGTTGCCCAAATATGGAATCAACTTGAAAGAAATTTAAAAATTATTAAGACCAAAACATAGTCAATTAGAAGTCAGTGACTTAATCGGTTACGTATGCTCATTTACACGATATGTGGTTCGTATAACGTAACGCAGAACAAGAGAAGGCTAGCAATTCATGTTTAGTTTCACAACGAATACGTCTCAAATACTGAGAATGGAAATGAAAATGAAAAAAATAAAACGTGAATAAATAAATAATGAAAACTGCTGACAAGACTAATAAAATGATGAAGAGCATTTGAAATACTCCATTTAAATGTAAATTCCAGAAGACATCCTACTAATATTATAAATGTGAAAGTTTGTGAGTGTGGATGTATGTTTGTTACTCTTTCACGCAAAAACTACTGAACGGATTTAAATGAAACTTGGAGCACAGTTAGTTTATAACCTGAATTAACACATAGAATACTTTCCTTAAGGTTACGCGGACGAAGTCGCGAGCAGAAACTAGTTTTACTATATTACTTACATTTCAATACATATTACAGAGATAGTTAGATTATGTAGGGACAGTGTTCATTCCAAAAATGATAGAGCGTAAACGCCCGGCGCAGATTAGACCCAATATACCCACATGCAAAATTGAGTTAACAGTTGAGCCTTGGCCAAGAGAGCTACTCGTAAATTGAGCAACGACTGTAAGTCATTACTATGGATATTTAGTTACAGATAACTATGCCAGGGTCCGTAGTTAGTCAGATTAAATTAAATTAAAACGTCAGAAAAAAGTATTTAATTTAAATTTTGGTTAATTTCTAAAATGTTGTCTGCCATTGAAGCTGCTTCCAACAGCGCCAAATATGCCTCAGCATTGGCAACGCCACTGACGTCTGGAAATGATAAATGTTGCGGCTTTGCAATAATTTTTTCATTACTCATACTCTGAAAGTAGGTCTGAAGTTGCCTGAGAAGCGGGTTGAAAGTAATACTTTTCAGGCCCGGGAGTTTCGCTTTCAACTGACAGCTGTCAAATTATTAAAAAAAACTAGTTCCATTTTCACATTTCTATGGAACCATGTTCAAACTTTTTCTACAGTCACTCAATTACAGCACGATGTAAAATTTAAATAACATAAAGTTAAGTATTAATTTAAGAATATATTTTTTTAAATGACTTAATTATAATTGAGATTCAACAATTTCTTTAAAATAACATAGATTTGGGCAAAATATTTAAAGATGAAAATGAAAAATAATGGCTAAATAATGAAGTTGGCCGGCCAACGAAAAAAAAACAAAATAGGCGGCAATCCGATTTTTTTTTTCTCGAGTTGTAGAGTATTGTTTATACTTCCTTGTGTTATTTCTTTAGCCAATTCATGTTTTTATTTTTATTTTCCTTGTATTCGTAATGAAAAGCACAGTGTTTACCTCGGTGAAAGACTTATTTTGTCCCTCGAACTATTAGCGCCCTCGCTACGCTCGGGCGCCAAACCCCGTCTCGGGACAAAATAAGTCACTTTCACCACTCATGTAACAATGTACTATAATTACCTATATTATTATACAACCTGCCTGATGACATTGTTTGCACGTTACTGACCTGGGCCCTTACCACGCTAGCTACTCAAATCGTAATAGAAAAGCAAAAGCTAGCGATTGCGTTTCAAACGCTCCGCTTTTGACGTTTTGCTGACACGAGCTTCACGATTTCTACTGACATTGATATGGTATGGTGTCAGCAAAACGTCAAAAGTGGAGCGTTTGAAACGTAATCGCGAGCGTTTGCTTTTCTATTACAATTTTAGTAGCTAGCATGGTTGAGCCAGCCCATAGATATAAATTTACATAGATAACGCAAATGTATGTACTTAGCGTGCCCGAAAACCCCGACCAAGCGTCGAGGTTGGTCGCCGATAACTTACAGTCCTCGCGACTACAGATATAAAAATATGAGTATGCGCGTGATAATCACTCGAGGGAATCGTAGCGGGCGGAGGGGCATCGGCGGCATCGGTGTCTTTGAAGCGGTTTGGGCTTTCCCGTCACTAATGACGTCACAGTAGGTGTTAAAAATTCGGGACGCTTGGTTTCAATACAAATCGTGATACTTGCGTTATCTATGTAAATCTAGATCTGTGTAACTGACATAAATTTCAGGTTAGAAAACTCCTTTATCTTAACGTACGCTAAGGAAAGTTTATTTGGCGCCAACAACATCACCCTTTTAGCCGGCTAGTTTGATGAACGACGTAATATTGCGTTGGTGCTTTAAAATTTCACCTTCCATCGCGTGGGCGTATCAAATCTCGCGGCAGACGCCTACGCGGCGGGTAATGACGGGCTGATACTGCTTTGTCATCGGAATTACTCTATCCGGGTAACAAAGTAGGGGTGCGCAGGTATTAAATTACTCTGTGTGATCCGTCACCTGTCAGCCTCGCAGTGCCGACATCAAGTTGCCTCAAAATTGAACTATTACATAGTAGGTATTATAGTACTCGCTGTAGGCTTTATAGCTACCGTCCTTGAGTGGAGTTGTGTAAGTGGAGTAATTCAACATCTTCATACTTGTTCTTCATGTTATCTAACACGGAAGGATGATTTAGGAAACTTTGCTGATTCAATTTCGAACTCCAACAAGAACCATCTATGAATTTACGGATGGATTTGTGATACTATAGTGGCAGGGTGTTCATTAAAAATATTAATTATGCTTTTTTGATAGGAGGCACACCACGCACTCCCATCACTGTTACTCTTGAAAACCAAGATCGACCATGATGTCTTTGCCAACGGTGACGCCGTGGTTTTTCTCTGGGGAAAAGCTAAATTTATTTATCACTACATACTACATGTACATAGTATAAAACAAAGTCGCTTCCCGCTGTGTGTATGTCCCTATGTATGCTTAGATCTATAAAACTACGCAACGGATTTTGATGCGGTTTTTTTTAATAGGTACAGTGATTCAAGAGGAAGGTTTATATGTATAATACGTGCATATCAATATAGTAGAGAAATACTGATAATTTTAGAGCCGTGCGAAGCCGGGCGGGTCGCTAGTGCTAAATAAATAAACTAGCGACCCGCCCCGGCTTCGCACGGATGCAATAAATTATCAGTGTTTCTCTACTATAGTATGCATGTATTATACATTTAAACATTCCTTTGAATCGCTCTATGTATTAAAAAACCGCATCAAAATCCGTTGCGTAGTTTTAAAGATCTAAGCATACATAGGAACATACAGACAGCGGGACGCGACTTTGTTTTATACTATGTAATGATACTCATTTTAACATTTAACCTGAAACAAATCTAGATGAAGAGAGAAGAGAAGGAAGGGAAAGAAGGGGAAGAGAAGGGGAGGTCTTTCGGCTCTCTCACTAATCGTACGAAACACAGCTGTAATAGCTACTACCTATATACCGATCTTCCGTGAGAGTCACTTAGCTACAGTTTGACTCTACCACTATCAAATGAATAGTGTATATCGTACGGCGCCGGAAGGCCATATTGGCGACTGTATACGAAACTTGAAACGGGTTAAATACACGCCTCGTAAACGAGTAGCGGGTAATTATAGCACTAAATACTAACGCGGGTTTGATTTATCATCGTTCTTTGAATCCGGCTCCGCCGCGCACTGAATGAGAAATGTGTGTTCCGCGGCAAGGGGCTGTTTTATTCCTATACATAAATGCAAGCTGTAATTTATTACGGCACAATTGATTCTATTTGTGTTGGCCGTGATTTAATTATGGTCTTTATTGCGTTGGAATTGTATCGTTTTTTAAGTAGCCCATTTAATCGGAAATCTTATAATTAAATAACCATTTAATTTTGTCCGTTTCTAGTTTTATTGTGTCAAAGCATTAGCGACCAATATTCAAGATTTTTTTGTAAAAATATTATGTAGTAGGTACTTAAAGAATATAATTCTTTAAAAAAATTACAATACATTTCTTATGGCAATATGAACATTTTTGGCCGATACTCATCCAAATCAAGAAATAATTATGTAGGACTGTTAAAACATCAATCCTATTGCTGTGTTTAAACTAAATAGTATCTTATTTCAACAATTTCATCAACAAACTTTCATGGTCGTTACCATAAAAAGGTGTGTATATTACGAGCGGCTCCCACTTTCCTTATGTGCCTCTATGCCATGGTCTGTTTTTTCACCCAAAATGGTTTTTGTCCGTGGGCTTAATATATTTTCACGTAATTTCCACGACATCGCAGATGTGACTCCCTCGTCCTTGTTTAGATTTCTTAACGCGCGAGAGTTTTATTACGAACATACAGTATTCCGACAGTCGTCTCCATAACAAATTGTAGTTTTCTATCATAATATATTACTGTTTGAAATATTCTCTGAGGTTAACCTGAACAGACGTCGGTGTTCGTAAGATAAAATGTCACAAGTGTTCTATGTCACGTTCGAGTACAAGACGTGGGTGTAGGCGGCATCGTTTCTCATTCATACTTGTTGGAAAAAAATGTTTTCTGAAAATGTTACATAATCCGCCTAAGTAAGATAATTTGAGAATTAAAATTAGATTATCTAATACTTACCTTTTAAAATATAGGGACTTTATAGAGTGGCGTTTGGCATTTATTCACACGAAGAAGCGAACACCGTTTTATCTATAAATTTATGACAGATAATAGGCGTATTTGATACTGTAAAATATGTATATAAATTGTGAGTGCCGACTGAACCGCGTGAATGGCCGCTTAGGTATGCACACCTGAGTTCCACTTTTTGGATTAATTACCATATACAATGATGTACCTAAATCTAATCTATATGTAAAATTCTCGTGTTACAGTGTTTGTAACCAAACTCCTCTGAAACGGCTTGACCGATTTTTATGTTATTTTGTATATATTCGATAGGTATGAGAATACGTCGTAAAGTATATTTCATACCTAGAAATAATTTATATGACAGAACAACGTTTGCATGGCCAGCTCGTATTTGAAAAAAAAATAAGACAAAAAGTCTGTTATATTAAGCTATAAAACTTTCATCGGTTCCGTCAACACGCGACAGAGGGCATGTATTTCGAGGCATTAAGTACTAGTTTATTAGCATGTTCGACACTGAGCTTAGCGTGTCCCGGTCGCATGGGCCCCGGCCTTGGACCCACCGAGGGTTGGAGCCTTGAAACTGTCATAATCCAAAGCGACCCGTTTTTATTACCACCGTAATATACCTGTGCCGCTTTATTAATTAACTCCGTGCATCTATTTGGTTTAATTAGGGGGTATAAACGGCCAAGGTCGCGATGGCGGGGATATCCCGGGGAGGGTATTCGAATATTTAAATAATTTATTTATGGTATTGTGGTACCAACCGTCCTGTTTAGCATAAACGGTTCTGTTTTATATCGGCTTTGATTGGGGTTGGTAGACAGATAGAGCGACGAAGGTATGTGCACGTAGCAGATCTATACACTTGCTTGCCGGATTCCTTAAATAAAATAAAACTTTTTGACTTACTCAGTGCTATTATAAGCATATTATAAGCTCACTTAATGCTATTATAAGCTTACTCAATGCTATTATGCTGACGAAAAATATAACGATTCAGAAACCATGAATTTGATAGTCACAATTGTCACAAATCTAAGCAGTTTAAAAAAACTACGACTTACTGACTCGCTACTATTGAGTTCCGTGAGAAACGACGAGTGGATCAACTTTGCTTAAACTTGGCCGGCTAAACATCATGATCTTGTGAACCCATAATTGTCGTGGGAATCTTCAATCTAATTTGGAACTGTGCGCTAGTATCCTTAAATCAGATTTTCTACATCATTCTTCAGGTTTTTAGAATGAGATCTACCATAAGACAAATATGAGCTCATCATTTCTTTTTGAATATCTATAAACAATACGAACCAGACGGATTCCTTAGTGTGACTACGGAACCCTAGAAACAGTTTTTCTTTCGGGAAAAAGCGGAAGGAATTCGTCGGAGTGCTACTTTCTATACGCTTTAAATTTTTATTTAGTTTATCTTTTTGACTTTCTATTTCCGGTTGAAGCGAATAGTAAATGGACTTGTTACTTAAATATTTTTTTCATTCGGTTTTACATTAAACATTTTCCAGACTTCCGTTTATTTTCAGGCCATATAGCGAAGTGCGAGCCGTACCTAATAATAGTTAATTGACACCTTCACAATCTGTATAGATAACCGAAACACATGGGCAGGTAGAGACAGTAGGCAAAGTCATAAGTTCGCACCTTTTGATGGTTAATTAATCCCATATATCTTCTCAAGACTTTTGCATCAGAAGCGGATATTTTCGAGTCATATTTTTGACAACCGCTTGGCGCAATTTTTGAGTATAGGCCGCTTAGCTCACTGCACATGGTGGTTGCGGGTTCGATTCCCGCCGGGGCAATTTTCGGAAATGGCCTTTTCGTAATTTTTCTTGGTCTGAGTGTCACTGGGATCGCCCCCGATCCATTGTACGGTACCAAAAGTACAAGCGTTGCTTAGTTTGGGACCGTACAGTTCTGCCGCACAATTCATAAACGCAGTAATCTTACATGTTCTTTACTGCGTTTATAAATTGCGCGGCAGAGTTGGTGTGTCAGTGTGGCGATATTATTATATTTTGGTCTAAGTCCCAGTCTTCGCCAGCTGGCGGACGTCCGAGGCACGCGCCGGCCGGGCCCGCCAGAGAGCACTAGAGTGTAACGGCTGAACTTGTGCTTAACTGTGACGTCGAGTGGCCGCCGCCGGTGCCGCGTCTTGCGCCAATGGTGCTTCAGATTTGGCCTCTGTACGTATTAAGATAATGGATGTTGCCTCTCAGGAGTCGTGAACTGTTTTGGGAAACGTATCATTGCTTGTTTCTGTAACTTTTATAAAGAATACAGAAAAATATAGGCATATTGATTTATCAATAGGTGGGTACCTGTAATGGACTTATGAAGCAAAATAAACCTTCGTAAAATTATAGATCTAGTTACATATTTATTATCAATTAACTACTTAATAAATAAATAATGTATACAATTATTTATTTATTAACCTTCTTAGAAAACATTTCTTCGAAAGTATCCATAAATTAAATAAATATTTAGGTAGATAAGTAAATATAATATTTATATTAGAATACCTTACTAATGATATTTTCTTAGATTAGTAGACATAAGCTACTACATAATTCATGTACTTATACAGACATAGTCCACAGTGACCTTAGCTATATTAAATCAAACTATTCCAAAGGCCATGAACGTTTCGAAATATTATTTTCATGGAATTTCAATAATTTAGGTACAATGACGCAATACGCGCCTACGCAATTTGTGGCCGACAAAATAAGATATTATGACCACACAGTCAAATCGTGACTCATAAACACGTTCTGTGTTTCTTTTGTTAACAAAACAACAACAAATTGAAGATTATCACTAAAATGTTCTTAGTTACATTTTAGAGAGCATAATCTAATCCATAATTAAGTTATTAATATCTGGGGGATTCCAAGCGTATCCGTTTAATCTAATATTCGCGCGAGACCTGGCATCCTACACACAGAGCGTAGATACGAGACATTTAAATTAAATAAGTAGATACTTATGTAATTAGTAAATTACCGTCGCTTGTTTAATTACACCCAGAGTTTAGCATCTGTTCGTGTTTCATACAATAATCTGTGAGATGTTAAGTACTTGCTTCAGATAATAGCTTACAGAACTTAAGTAGAGTATAATTTTGTTTAAAATCAATTTGTAAATTTAGTTTTGAGTTGTATTTCCGTGTGGTTGGTATCCTCCTAAAATATTGAATTGCTATGAGAATTGCTTCGATTTTCTAAAACATTCAGGTTTCCTCACGATTTTCCTTCACCGTGAAGGAATCATAATTTTTACAATGTTTTATTCGCTGATAATATATTTTGTTATACTAGTAGGTAACGGAAATAATAATTTGGCTCTTCAAGAAATAACCACTCAAGTTACTTATATATTTTTAATAAGAGTAATCCCATCGACCTCCGGTCTTAAATAAAAATCCTGAAAGCACCTAATTCTATTACGTAAAACAGTCATAAATAAGATCTTAACTTCCCTGAGGTGAACAAGGAAAATATATTTTTAGCTTTCAATGTTTGAAATCTTTTATTAAAAGCAAGTAAATAAGTAATCTGTAATAAATAATGTAAAGACGTAAACGTAAATCCAAGAAAAAGAATTGCATACTTTATGAAAAATATAAGGTACATACAAGACAAGCAATAATAGAAAAATAACATGCGGTCCTAACTGAGAACTTTTTCATTTTTTGAAGTCTGTTAAAAATATAAGTGAAGAGTGTTAACTGTTATCTGAATAGAAGCAACTCTATCCATTCAAAACTAATTACTAAACAAGCTACTACTTCCTACTACGACTTTAGTTACCTACTACAAAACGTTACTAATAACGTTATTAACATTGTTGAGCTATTGCCTAGAAGACAACAAGCATCGCAATACGTCCCCCACAAATTAGAAAAGAGAAAACAATTATTTGCTCCTGATAAAACGTTAGTAAATAGTTTGTGTCGGCAATTCCCGCAGATACGTTCGTAACGAGTCCGCGGCGACCGGCGGCAAACCCCTGATTAACCCTGCCCACCCACCATCTTTGTCGATATTGCGCCCTAATTGTCACTGCTCTACTACAGCAAATGTATGGACAAGTCAGCGTACAGATGGGAGGGATATAGGTTTGATTCCATCGTAAACATAGATACAAAAATATATTGACAGCGGTGTTGCCGTACAAGCATAGACAATTCGAGTTGACAAGGTAAATTGAGTTTATTTGACTAGCTCAGCGTAAGCATTACTCTCAGAACTGACTCCAATTGATTGGTGTCAGACAGAGTTAGTTGCGGTGGTTTTGGCGGATTTAGAGGTTTAACATCCGTCAAAGTTGTTTAAAAGTTTGCTATGCTTTTCTTTCATTCTGAATCTTATTGGTTTGCTCTGTGTGTGTTTCCGGGTTTAGAAACGAGACATCTCTATGTCATCCTTATTTTAAGATCGACGATATTATCTGACTGTTACTAAATGTAACAAATATATAAATATCAAGGAACTTAGGTAGAGACATCTAACACACCTACCACCATCTGACGTTATGATCGAACGAGCTACTTTGGTAAGTAGCTCAGTGAAGGCAAAGGATTACAGGAGCGGAGAATGTTCCAAAAACGAAATACCCGCGACAGAAGTAGCAGGTGAAAACGATTAAATAGGTCGGTCGTAATAAAAAAGCACGCCATTTACACAAAGGAATTTAAACTATTTTTAATGGTCTATAGAAGCTCATAAAATATAACGTAGATAGGCAAAAGATTTTATTACATAAACACAGGCTCATTATTATATTACCAGCGAATTGTACTTTTGTAAAATCTTTTAAAATAATGATGAGTATTTCGTCGATCAGAAGAATCCAATGTTATTTCACATTATCAAGATGGGTTATTATCAAGATTCCTATGAGGTTTTAGCGACAGACAGGGTCAGTCCTCTCCCATCAATGCGTTATCCCAGCTAAGAGGCCAACATTTAATACTAGCTGGCGGGTATTTCTGTGTATTTACAGATACATACATATCATAGAACATAAAAAATAAATACAACGAAGTAACTACCATCTAGAAACGACACTACAGCTTCTATAACTACCTACAGAAGAATTTACAAATGTTCCAAGTTATATTAATTTTACTAATGAATAGTCTAAGTATTATAAGTAGGTTAATTTGACAACTCTATTTGCTGTTCCAAACGATTGCGTTGCGGGGTATAGCGGCAGGTATGGGGAAAATACATCTTTACGGCAGCAAATTTTATAAGAAAATTATATGGAGTCACTTGACAAGGTTTTCGTTATTTTAATGGTGGTAGCGCCAGTTTTAAATGACGATGATGATAGTTACCTTACGTTTAGGAAAAAAAGATTGCATTTAGTATAATAAATTCTGGATAAAGTAGATCCATTTTCACACCGTTTGAAACAAATCTTATAGGTATTGTATACTTTTGGGTTATACCTATTATAAAAATGCTAAGTTGGTATTATGCCACGTAGGATAATTTAGTAATAATTACCAATAAGTAAAAATAGGCATTTTTAAGACACCTGAAAATAATACGTGGAACAAGAATATAGCTACTTAAATCGTCGGTTGTGGACCAGCAAAGCACCAATGTAAAACAAGCAATGCTAGAAGCAATGTACCTCAAATTTTCAATGATATGGCTACATTGATAGTTTCAGCTGGAACAGAATCGATAAAACAATTGAGTACTGCCATTACTGAAACTTTAACAATTGCTTCAGTATAGCAGGTGTAATTTGAGCGAACTGCTTTTAAAAATGTTAAAACTGAACACGTATGTAGCATAGCCTGTGATTTCGAATAAATGTTTTGATATTATGAGACCCAACAGAAAATGGTCTGTCTGTCCTTCGTTCGGGCTAATGTCAGGACAATTAAATCTACCTACACGTATTATAAAAGTTATATTGAGCCGTAAAGAGTTGACAATAGGTTTAATTCCGTTAACATTAAGAAATCTGAAGGTCCTAATAGTTTTTTTTTTTTAATTATATATAAGAGGTAAAATGGTTTGTTTGTAAGTAGCTTTACTTATGCCTACTTAAAAAAACACACTTATTTTGTAGACTTAACCGCTCTGGGATTTGCCGTAATGCGTCGCTCAATTCGTCAAGCATCGCGGTCACATACCTTATCGCGGTGTCAAATGACATGACTCATAAAAGATCCTGTCATTCAAATTCCATGCCCCTATCGTTTTGAAGCGAAGCTTCTTTACGGACGTTCGGGGCGCTCGCTACCCGGGCACTAAAACGGTGAAAAGCATTAATATAATATATCTAATATCTACTGCAAAGCTTCGCTTCTTTCGGGCGTCCCTAGACGGCACTGATTTTTCTGATTACTCTTTTAGTTTCTTGAACAATGGGGATGGAACTACTGATCTCATTATGAAAACGATCACACTGCTAGAATGCTACACAATCCGCGGGGTTTCGCTAGTAGGGATTCCTGTAATCATATATTTTTTAAACGCTCATAAATTATTTCCTTTAATTAAAACGTTCAATATACTAAATATGATAAGTACTAGGAACTACAAAAGTACTTAATTTGCTGTCGATTTTTTTTCTGAGTGTACTCATGCGTAGTCAGGCGTCTGAAGTAGTTAAAATAAATAAAGTAATCAGCACAGTGGTTGTATCGAAATAGCCGCCGCCCGGGCGGGCGAGCGGGCCAGGGACCCTGACTCAACCACGCTCCTGGGACGGGCGCGTGTCTGCGAAAATTGCTAACTATTATATAAAATTACGCCAAATACGTTTGTCCATTACATCTGGCGAAACTACGTGCTGTTTTATTAGTTTGGAGTCTGTTATTTTCGTGTGTGATAAAATGTTAACGAGTTTGTGTCTCGTTCCGCTAAACTCTCAACTATATGTGTATTTTTATTAATTTACTTATAATCCTTTGTTCCAATTGAAATGCTTTTTCGAAAAACAAAACAATAGCGGGCTGGGCGAAATAATTTTAGCAAACAGCCCTTAGGTGTGTGCCAACATAATCGACACCTAAATACATAATTACATAGTATAAAACAAAGTCGCTTCCCGCTGCCTGTATGTCCCTATGTATGCTTAGATCTTTAAAACTACGCAACGAATTTTGATGCGGTTTTTTTTAATTCATAGAGTGATTCAAGAGAAAGGTTTATATGTATAATACATGCATAATATAGTAGAGAAACACTGATCATTTATAGCATCCGTGCGAAGCCGGGGCGGGTCGCTAGTTTATAAATAATATTTTAATGTCTTTGTCGACACTATTGTCTACATAACTATAAAAGTTGTAAATCATCATATAAATACCCTAAAATAACTTTGCTTTCAACATTTAAATACACCGTTTTGTTGCGGAGTATAAAAACTCTATTTTTGTGCCAATTTGCAGCCTTCTAGCCCTAATAGTCTCTGAATAAAATGACAGTGACATCAGACAGACGGCCAGGCGGACATGGTGAAACTATAAGGGTTCGTAGTTTGACTACGGTACCCTAAAAAGGATCATAGACCTAACTTTTCTTCTACAGGTACTTACAGAAAAACAATTTAGCCTCGCACATAGCATCTTAAATGTTATTTGCTCTATAATTAAATTCCTTCCGTCTTGTGTAAAGCGGGTTAATTAACTTTAACAGTTCATCTCAGCGTGAACGGAATCGAGCGCCAGTCGGTACTCAGCGAAACCTGGAACTACCGCTCAGTGGACGGCCGTTTCTATTGCAGAAGTAGCGGTGCATGTCCGAACAAATAAGGTCATAAACAAGAAGAACGGGCGCTGTGGAGAGGGAAGGAGGCATCCATCACGGCTGCACAGACGCGCGCTGGTAATTGATAACCACCTGTCTCCCAGCACTGGCGCTGCCAGTGGAACTGCACTCTATAAACTTCAAGTGCTGAGAGTAACTTTAACGATTTAAATTTTATATCAAGGATACTAGTGTTTCTCTGTTATTAATTATCGGCTGAGTACTAAGACGCTTATGACATATTTAACGACTGTTGCATGATCGCATGCACAATAGAAAATCAATTTCTCAATCATCATCTATCTATCTATATATATATAAAAATGAATCTCTATTTCCTTGGTCATCGCATCACGCGTGAACGGATGGAACGATTTCGCTAATTCCTTTTTTGTTGTGTTTATTATAGTTAGAAGGTTCTTGGTTCTTATGAAATAAACAATTAAGAAAGTTGAGCGGAACAACTCGAATTCAATATTCAAAGTTAAGTCAGGACAACGTCTGTCAGGTCAACTAGTTTTACAATAGATATCCGCAAGGAAACGTAGTAAATCAATTATACCACAGCCAACGAGATGCGATACGAAACGGTAATAAAATAATGTTCGTGTTCAAGTCGGTCATGGGTCTGAATAGGAATAGTGCGCACATAGAGACCTCATAATGTAAAACGAATGGTTCTTCTGAAGCTACATTGACAGATTTAACGTAGATAGAGGGTGCGAAGAATTCAAATCTACGCCGACTCAATACAAACATAGCTGCAGGCAGAAGTACAATATCCTCGAGTCCCGGCAATCCTAACTTGAATATTTCACCGCGGAGCAAGCCGTGACGTCACCCGAGCACTGGCTAAAGTGCATTTATGGTGATGTGACGTAACTTCCTGATCCCGGAGACGCCTCGATTATAACAAACTACTTCGTGAGCGTTTGATCGCTCTTATTGGATCTTTAATAGTATAAATTGCTGCCGGATTATTAATCTATAACTATATTGTTTCGTGAAGCAAAACCTTTCAACTGCTTCATACGAAAATTGCGCGGACGGAGGAGCATGAAATGTGGCACAATTATAAATCAAAATAGAGAAATACTGCAGAAAGCTAATTCAAAAAATGCATAAAAAGTACATTAAATCAATAAATAAAACATTACACTACCATGCGTTTGACACACACATCTTTATATATATATATTATATATATATTAATGGCCTCTTACAATTGGGTCAAGCCCAATATGATTCTGCCAATGTCGAGTAATGAATAGCAATAACAAACACAATCAAATACGAAGATGTGACTGTCCATTTTGGAAAACTAAAATGGAGCTATCCCACACATATCTGTAACTTCCACTTGGTTACTGACTGTCTGACTGACAAACGATGACAGACGGGACTTCCATAGTGCATTCTGCGTGCCAGTACCAAATAGCCTTTGACAATATAACCCTAATAACATTTAAAATTTAAATGAATTAGGGTCGAATTTCGACTATTATAACGGGAATTCTAGTATCATATGATTTCGTTTGATAGTTTTACAAATAACTACTTAACTCAACTTTGTATGAACCAACGAAGAGGCGTCCAGGCCATGCCTTCAACAAAGTCGAAGGCTTAATAATTAAAGGCTTCCGGTATACTCCAGCTTTAGGAAACAGTTTTAAAAACATACCGGGTTTCATGAATGCGTCCAATACAGCGTGAACTTTACAAGCCGTTGGCACAGCCCGCGATGGAAGCGAACGCTAGGGACCATGTCAAATGGTCTTATATATTGAGGTTACATGCATTGCATAGTTGTCCAAATTCAGGCTAATAGAGCGTTAACTTTGTCGCACATCAAGTGGTCCGCTCTTAATTCTGTATAACTTTTTCACCCGGTTCCGCCTGAATTAAATATTAAGTATTTTGTGGTTACTTCATCTGCCGTAGCCGGCGTAATGATAACCAGTGCCTAGGTAGATTAATAAATCGTAATAAATATATTATCCTAATAGAGTCTAGAATGATCTTCGAAACGTCATTCTTATATCATTTCAGTACAAATGGTTTTCCGAAAATATTTATTGACGATTCCAATTACTTAATACTAAATTGAAGATTTCGTCACGTCTTTCGTAATTATTCGTAATCAATTAGTAGTTACGAGCAAACGGCGAGAGCCGAGAGGCTGCTCGCTGACACGGCGAAACTTCCTAGCCCCGTCTCCCTTCAATTGATTACCGACCTCCTACTAATTCTACTTATAAGTAAGTACCTATGACTTTTTTATATTCAACCGGTGTAGGTACAACTACCTGTGTAAGTTAATGTTTTGTGTTATATATTTTAACGACGATACCATATTGTATTGTTTTTAGAAATCATGGGTTCGATAGCTTTGAATTAAAACTATAGTATTTTCTCGCGTGTAGAAGTGAAAACTATCCCATAAAAGACTTATAACGCTAACATTATCCAATGTAATAAAAGGTCCGAAATATCATACAAATAACCTTATATGTGTTTTGTTCGAGGAACATCTCTACTTTGTCTCTATAATACGGCAACGCATACCGTTTGTTTCAAATTCACCCTACGCAAATGGCGTCTCTTGAAAGTGCCGGAGAAAATTAGGGAAGATTAAATACTTGCCTCGAATTATGAGCCGTGAATACGCCATAATGTAGGTATAAAACACTGACGAAACATTCACACCTTTTATTTGCATCTCTATTTTTGACACTCAAAAAATAGAGACAACAACAAAAATAATAAACGCACAGATGTTAGGTTATTTGGTTAAGTAATTGTGTGATCAAGAAAATAAACTATTATATATATGTAAAAATGTTCCTATACCTATACCTATATCAGATAACCTATATTTTTATAGGTTATCTGTTCGCTCGCATCTGAACGTAAAACTTTAGTTGTTTCCATTTCTCTGGGCATCTATTTGTGCTTCAGCTCGGTGCAGTGCATTGAGACGTTGTTTACTTTTATTCTTCTTTCCAAGAAAACTCAAACAGTATTGATACCTATACTTATCAATGCTCTTTCCTTTGTTCAACATAACATTCAGTTGAATACATAAACATGCATTATAGCATAGAAACCTTGATCATAGGTATTTATTCTTAAGATGTTACGGCATTCCTGAAAGCAGGTACTTTTTGGTCTTGTGGATGCGGGGAAATAAACTACGAATTGTGGATCACCTGCCCCATCACTACGTCAGGTTAGCGAGGTATATGTACTCGTATATGTCGCAGCCAACTAGCTTAATTCGCCGTTCAATTAACAGCCTAGGCACTTTAGTACACAGCGCCGTTCAACTAGTGGCCTGAATGATATTCAGCCATTTGATCAAACAGCTAGGCAAATGACTTAGATCGATGACGTTTAATTACTTGCCTACCCGTTTAATTACTTGCCTAGCCTGTTTATTTCAATTTAGATCCACTTTCTGCCACCTAGCGCCGAAACTCACCAAACTGTCAATCAGGGGTCGGCCAAAAACAACTTTGATGTAATAATTTTATTAGGTACTAAGGTATTTTACGAAATTGTTTAGATCCACCGAATCTACTTGCCGGGTGGGATTTCTGTGGGGTCATAAAAAAATATCCTTAACCTAAACCCATCCGGGTCGCTCTGCTTGGGTAGTATTTTGAAAAAGTTTTGTAGTACTTAAATGTCAACCAGACGATACGGCTGAATATCATTTAAGCCGCTAGTTGAACGGCGCTGTTTAGTAAAGTGCCTAGGCTGTTAATTGAACGGCGAATTAAGCTAGTTGGCTGCGACATATATATAATAT
This sequence comes from Notodonta ziczac, assembly GCA_918843915.1. Classification (NCBI taxonomy): domain Eukaryota; kingdom Metazoa; phylum Arthropoda; class Insecta; order Lepidoptera; family Notodontidae; genus Notodonta; species Notodonta ziczac. The sequence continues at coordinate 8,217,857 of OU974043.1, read as the reverse complement.
GTATGTACCTATTCGAGACTGTTCACACCAAAGGAATATCAGCACTAAGCCATGGAAAAGCACTCACCAAACGCCTAACCCCGACCTGTATAACGTATGTAAAACGGCGTAAACACTTTAAGGTTCCGTTTAGAATAAATCAAAATAACCATCCTAGTCTACGTCTTTTTTCTTAAGGCTAAAGCCCCATCTAACCCGCGAAGTTAATTTTTTTTGTTTTTTTAGATTTTTTTCAAAATCCGACAGTAATAAAAAGGCCCATTTTGTAATTCGCGACAAAGACCGTGTGCAGTGCATTTATTAATATATCCAACTTACTCTAAAACATTTCAAGAACGACAGCTATCCAGATAATCTGATAATATTTAGAGTAAAATAAATATATTAATAAACGCACTGCATACTGTGTTTGTTGCAAATCACAAAATGTTGTCTTAAATGTTTTCAGATTTTGGATAAACTATAAAAATACTCGAAAATTTTGAATTTCGCGGGCTAGATGGGCGCCATCACGTTAAAGCCTGAGCGGCACCATTGAATGTAATTTGTTCCAGTTTGAATGATTTAAAATTCATTTACAGCTTACAGTTCAGAGAAATATATTTTCATTATTTTGTTCAAATAGAAATTCTCGTTCAAATGAAATAGTACGAAAGGAAATAGTCTGCGGAAATTCAGATCGAACGAAGGTTCGCATTTGCCGGCACTAGAGCGACTTCTGAGTTTTACCATCAACTGTTTTTATTATTATTACATACTGTTATACGTTGCTTGCATGGTGATATTCGTATTACTTATTTAATTCCAATTATAAATTGATACAAAGAAAATTCAATTGGAAACAGGTATGTCTGTTAGAAAATAATAACCAAACTTACCTATTTATAAAAGGATTATTCAAGTTTAATATTTTTTACAATACACTTTTGGGTTTTCGTTATACCTACCTACGCTAAGTTGTACTATATAATACGAAAATCTAGTATATGTAAGTACCTACTTTATTTATACTTACAATGTAATGTAGAACCAACTATTATTGAGTGGTGCATGTAATTATAGCGAATATTCGTGGCGCAAATCCAAACAAATCCCTCGTGTTGCGGACTACATTCATATCTGAATTCTGACATTTTATCTGTATGCACTGTAACAAAAAATATATGTTGGAGTTTTCAAATTTATAGCCCTGATAATAAAACAGGAATGTGGAAATACCTACCTAGATTATATACTAGTCGGTGTGGGAGGTACTAGGACATCATAGGCCATAAGAGTTTTAACATTTTATCAAACTTAATTTCTGGTATTACTAATACAGATTATATAATAGCTAATATACCTACTAAAATAAACTATGTCCCAAAGACAGTACGAAAAGTTTCACGATTTACCGCCCGCAGTAAACTGGGACGAAAATCTTCAATCTACCTAATTTTCTTCACCGCTTTCGCGAAATGAAATTTGCATAGCTGTGAAGTTGAAACATAACATTTGATGTGAACATAACGATACGGTTTACGGCTCGCGAATATGGAACGAGTAGGAACAAAGTAACCGAACATACAACTTTACTTTTAATGATTATTAAACATTATTTACTTAGCGCGTATTCATAATGGTTATTGTTTCATTCGGTAGACACTTCTTGTTATATGTGAGACCATTACTATTCACTTTCGCGCCCTTTTTGACGTAGAGCCAGTGGCGGATTTACCAGCAGGCTGAGTAGGCTGGAGCCTACGGCGGCAGATTTTTGGGGCGGCAAATTTGGGGACCAAATTTATTTTTGCTACCTCATAGAAATCAAAAAGATTTCTGCGTGATGGTTTTCTGATGTTTAACAGATAGAACTCTCCAACAAATTTTGCCGATGACTTCCCCTCTCACTTGTCATTGTACATTCGGTGTAGCAAACTTTGAGTAGCTCAAAAATAAACCTAAAAAATATTTTACCTGCAATTTCAACGAAATTATTGGATTGTAAAAATAATCTAGGACATGACAATTGTAGAAGCAAGGGCGGCAAAAACTTTACAGCCTATACCTTGGGAATTTGTAAATCCGCCGCTGCGTAGAACTCATTCTAAACACCAAATAGGCTACTTACAAATTAGCACGCTACGCCTTCACACCTACGGTTTTGACCTCCGGCCCTGACTTATTTTAGAGAGAAGTGGAAAAGTGTCATTTTTGTTTCAATTTGCAAAACTTGTTTCTTTGAATTATGACGTGTAATGTTAATGGAATATTAACCATTAAGTATAAGTTCACAAATGTGAGTGGTTGTGTAGGGGGAACAAACGTAGTAAATCACTTTTTTTCGGGTACCCCAAAAAGTCTGGTATATACTTAACTTCTAAAAGAAAAGTATCCGCCATATTACTCATAGAATTTGAGGAAGTATTTAGGCCGAGTCTTATTGAGCTGTATAAAACTCGAAAATATTATATTTCTTGACACTGGCTAAATTCGAAAAGCGATGCCAAAACAAACAAAAAAGTGTCCCCTCCAATGCTTTGATTATTTCCTGCCAATATGAAATTACACAGTGAAGCTATTTCTATCAATTATTCATAACCTCTTTAGGTATCTAGGGGTGTGATGAAAGTAGGGTGGTCAATTGAATGGTGGTAGCCGAAGTTTGTCGTGGCCGGCTCGGCGTCTCGTCTCGCCGAGCGCGTCTCCCGCTCGTTAGCGTTTTAAGCCTAAACTACTAATTGAATACGATTCATTACGAGAGACGTGCCGAAAGTTAGTTGTTATCATTAGTTATATTGGAAGCCAGAAAGTGTGAAACTTTATATTCATGGCGGTAGGTGACGGATGTAATCAATATGCTTGCTGCCGAAGATGAAGCTTGCGGATGGTAGAAACAAATTAACGTTGAATTATCGAACCGTCCACAAATGTCTCTACATATATGCTCTATAAATATACTCTACAAAAATTTCATAAATATTTTAAAACAAATTTTACATCATTACCTACACTAGAAATTATCTGAGAAAGTTGAAGCTCTATCAGTTGTTTATACTTCTCTACGTGCGTTCAATATACCTAATATATATATATACTCGCAACTCCGAGCACCACCATTGTATGTGGACCTCAGTAGTAGTTTTTGCCTAGTGTTGTGCTCACCATGTTGGACTTTAGTCCACGCTAGAATGGACGTAAGAATACAAGCCATCGCATAATTTTAAAACTGTTTCCTAAAACTAGTACGTGTCTTGGAGGCTTCAATTATTTACTATCGCTAGATCAAGATTCTGGTTCTGCGTGCCTCTTAAAATCTATTGATTTCAAACTTGAGCAACTGAATAAATTGTCCGTAGATTTGACAGAGTCGGTTAAAAATTTATATTATTATCCTACTAATATTATAAATGCGAAAGTTTGTGAGTGTGGATGTATGTATGTATGTATGTATGTATGTATGTTTGTTACTCCTTCACGCAAAAACTACTGAACGGATTTGGATGAAATTTGGAACACAGATAGTTTATAACCTGGATTAACATATAGGATACTTTTTATCCCGATAGTATGTTCCCGTGGGACAATTATCGATAATACTGCACGGATTTGGATGAAATTTGGAAACCAGATAGTTCAAAACCTGTATTAAAACATGGGATACTTTTTATCCCGAATACTTTATAACCCGATAGTATGTTCCCGTGGGACAATTATCGATAATACTGAACGGATTTGGATGAAATTTGGAACACAGATAGTTCAAAACCTGTATTAAAACATGGGATACTTTTTATCCCGAATACTTTATAACCCGATAGTATGTTCCCGTGGGACAATTATCGATCCTACTGAACGGATTTGGATGAAATTTGGAACACAGATAGTTCAAAACCTGTATTAAAACATGGGATACTTTTTATCCCGATAGTATGTTCCCGTGGGACAATTATCGATAATACTGAACGGATTTGGATGAAATTTGGAACACAGATAGTTCAAAACCTGTATTAAAACATGGGATACTTTTTATCCCGAATACTTTATAACCCGATAGTATGTTCCCGTGGGACAATTATCGATCCTACTGAACGGATTTGGATGAAATTTGGAACACAGATAGTTCAAAACCTGTATTAAAACATGGGATACTTTTTATCCCGATAGTATGTTCCCGTGGGACAATTATCGATAATACTGAACGGATTTGGATGAAATTTGGAACACAGATAGTTCAAAACCTGTATTAAAACATGGGATACTTTTTATCCCGAATACTTTATAACCCGATAGTATGTTCCCGTGGGACAATTATCGATCCTACTGAACGGATTTGGATGAAATTTGGAACACAGATAGTTCAAAACCTGTATTAAAACATGGGATACTTTTTATCCCGATAGTATGTTCCCGTGGGACAATTATCGATAATACTGAACGGATTTGGATGAAATTTGGAAACCAGATAGTTCAAAACCTGTATTAAAACATGGGCTACTTTTTATCCCGATAGTATGTTCCCGTGGGACAATTATCGATAATACTGAACGGATTTAGATGAAATTTGGAAACCAGATAGTTCAAACCTGTATTAAAACATGGGATACTTTTTATCCGGAATACTTTTTATCCCGATAGTATGTTCCCGTGGGACAATTATCGATCCTACTGAACGGATTTGGATGAAATTTGGAACTCAGATAGTTCAAAACCTGGATTAAAACATGGGATACTTTTTATCCCGATAGTATGTTCCCGTGGGACAATTATCGATAATACTGAACGGATTTGGATGAAATTTGGAAACCAGATAGTTCAAAACCTGTATTAAAACATGGGATACTTTTTATCCCGAATACTTTATAACCCGATAGTATGTTCCCGTGGGACAATTATCGATCCTACTGAACGGATTTGGATGAAATTTGGAACACAGATAGTTCAAAACCTGTATTAAAACATGGGATACTTTTTATCCCGATAGTATGTTCCCGTGGGACAATTATCGATAATACTGAACGGATTTGGATGAAATTTGGAACACAGATAGTTCAAAACCTGTATTAAAACATGGGATACTTTTTATCCCGAATACTTTATAACCCGATAGTATGTTCCCGTGGGACAATTATCGATCCTACTGAACGGATTTGGATGAAATTTGGAACACAGATAGTTCAAAACCTGTATTAAAACATGGGATACATTTATCCCGATAGTATGTTCCCGTGGGACAATTATCGATAATACTGAACGGATTTGGATGAAATTTGGAACTTAGATAGTTCAAAACCTGGATTAAAACATGGGATACTTTTTATCCCGATAGTATGTTCCCGTGGGACAATTATCGATCCTACTGAACGGATTTGGATGAAATTTGGAACACAGATAGTTCAAAACCTGGATTAAAACATGGGTTACTTTTTATCCCGATAGTATGTTCCCGTGGGACAATTATCGATCCTACTAAACGGATTTGGATGAAATTTGGAACTCAGATAGTTCAAAACCTGGATTAAAACATGGGATACTTTTTATCCCGATAATATGTTCCCGTGGGACAATTATCGATCCTACTGAACGGATTTGGATGAAATTTGGAACACAGATAGTTCAAAACCTGTATTAAAACATGGGATACTTTTTATCCCGAATACTTTATAACCCGATAGTATGTTCCCGTGGGACAATTATCGATCCTACTGAACGGATTTGGATGAAATTTGGAACACAGATAGTTCAAAACCTGTATTAAAACATGGGATACTTTTTATCCCGATAGTATGTTCCCGTGGGACAATTATCGATAATACTGAACGGATTTGGATGAAATTTGGAACACAGATTGTTCAAAACCTGTATTAAAACATGGGATACTTTTTATCCCGAATACTTTATAACCCGATAGTATGTTCCCGTGGGACAATTATCGATCCTACTGAACGGATTTGGATGAAATTTGGAACACAGATAGTTCAAAACCTGTATTAAAACATGGGATACTTTTTATCCCGATAGTATGTTCCCGTGGGACAATTATCGATAATACTGAACGGATTTGGATGAAATTTGGAACACAGATAGTTCAAAACCTGTATTAAAACATGGGATACTTTTTATCCCGAATACTTTATAACCCGATAGTATGTTCCCGTGGGACAATTATCGATCCTACTGAACGGATTTGGATGAAATTTGGAACACAGATAGTTCAAAACCTGTATTAAAACATGGGATACATTTATCCCGATAGTATGTTCCCGTGGGACAATTATCGATAATACTGAACGGATTTGGATGAAATTTGGAACTTAGATAGTTCAAAACCTGGATTAAAACATGGGATACTTTTTATCCCGATAGTATGTTCCCGTGGGACAATTATCGATCCTACTGAACGGATTTGGATGAAATTTGGAACACAGATAGTTCAAAAGCTGGATTAAAACATGGGTTACTTTTTATCCCGATAGTATGTTCCCGTGGGACAATTATCGATCCTACTAAACGGATTTGGATGAAATTTGGAACTCAGATAGTTCAAAACCTGGATTAAAACATGGGATACTTTTTATCCCGATAATATGTTCCCGTGGGACAATTATCGATCCTACTGAACGGATTTGGATGAAATTTGGAACACAGATAGTTCAAAACCTGGATTAAAACATGGGATACTTTTTATCCCGATAGTATGTTCCCGTGGGACAATTATCGATCCTACTGAACGAATTTGGATGAAATTTGGAACTCAGATAGTTCAAACCTGGATTAAAACATGGGATACTTTTTATCCCGATAATATGTTCCCGTGGGACAATTATCGATCCTACTGAACGGATTTGGATGAAATTTGGAAACCAGATAGTTCAAAACCTGTATTAAAACATGGGATACTTTTTATCCCGAATACTTTTTATCCCGTATGCTCCGTGGGACAATTATCGATCCTGCTGAACGGATTTGGATGAAATTTGGAACACAGATAATTCTTAACCTATAGAATACTTTTCATCCCGATAGTATGTTCCCGTGGGGCAATTATCGAAAACCACGAGGGCGATGCTGTGAGATTTTCGTGTTTTTTCATGTGCAAGCCATTATCGCCAAAATAGTGAACCTCAAATACAATAAAAATTGATAATTTATTTCGAACTAACTGGTGGCCGAGTCTTATTACCTACTACCACTTACTATTAGGATGTACATTTAGTAGTAACAAATTAATCCTTAAATCAAAATAAATACTTTTATCACTTCTGGTATTTAAAGTACTGGCCGGACCGATTTTGACGGGACTTTCACTGGCAGCTAGCTTATGTTATAAGAAGTGACGTGAGCTACTTTTATTAAAAAAATACTTTCCGTAAACTCTGCGAACTAGACAAATATTTTTTGTTAAATATTTTTTTTGTTAAGTTAAATTCAACGCGGACGAAGTCGCGGGCACAGCTAGTGTTTAATATTTCAAGAATAATAACTAAGTAAGTAAGTACCTACATACTTTTACAAAATATCAAGATTGTTTTGTTATCTTGAAAATAACCCTAATGCGTTCTGGAAATCCTACTTCCTACTAATATTATAAATGTGAAAGTTTGTGAGTGTGGTGTATGTATGTATGTTTGTTACTCCTTCACGCAAAAACTACTGAACGGATTTGGATGAAATTTGGAACACAGATAGTTTATAACCGGGATTAACATATAGGATACTTTTTATCCCGATAATCCCGAATATTTTGTTACGTTAAATACTACGCAGACGAAGTCAGGGGGCACAGCTAGTAAAATATAAACGGTGAAATTATTATTTCTGTCTGTCGTGGCTTTGAAATAAACGGCAAAATAAGTTTGTACACCGCACACCGCACGCGACGGTTGAGGCACATAGTGAATCGATCAGAATATACCTAACGAAAAATGTGGAATTTTCCACAGCTGACGATCGGCCGGGCTACACGATATAGGTTTAAAATTTAAGCAATTTTTTGCATGAAACTGAACGGCTAGACACATTTCGACTGACGGCATTGTATTTTGCAGCGGTCGCCCCCACAGCCCACCACCCTGCGGCAAAGAGAACGCTGGTTTTATTCTCTGATTGGCGTATGTCGAATTTTTATTGCGAACTAGATATTAAACATGCCGCCTGAATTATAAATTGGGTACACTCAAAGAATTTGTAATATTATTATTACAAATTCTTTGGGTAGACTTGAGCTATACAAATAAATAAAATTGGAGTGTCTGTTTGTAATATCAAAATAACATCTTTTCACTTAATGCATATGAAAGTACATACGACACCTATAGCAAAAACGCGATTAAAAAAATGTTTGTCTGTCTGTCTGTATGTTTGTTCCGGCTAATCTCCGAAACGGCTGGGCCGCTTTTGACGGGACTTTCACTGGCAGATAGCTGATGTTATAAGGAGTAACTTAGGCTATTTTAATTTTAGAAAAACAATTAGCGTTCCGCGTAAAAAAATTAAAACACATGACATCAAAGAGTATCTCCGTAACGGCTGGATCGACTTTGACGGGACTTTCGATGACAAATAGCTGATATTATAAGCAGTAACTTAGGCTACTTTTATTTTAGAAAAACAATAACGCGGGAGCGGGAGCGGTTAAGTTAAATTCCACGCGGACGAAGTCGCGGGCTCAGCTAGTTAGAAATAACAATTGTATTGAATACATGTGGTACCTACTTGACTTTCATATATGTTTTCAAGTATCCGAGTTCACAAAGAGTCAATGCTTTGTTATATCAGCTATAGATTTGTGGGTTTTATAGTGTGTCTGTCTGTAGTACCAATTGGAACGAACCACTCGGAGCTGAGCCCACTCAACATTGTGTTTCCCGCAGGTTATTTCAAATAATGTTCGACATTTGAACATTTGGAAATGGATGAAGTTTTAAATTTGCTTACCTAGAGTTATTTAAACATACTAGCTGAACCCGCGACTTCGTCCGCGTGGAATTTAACGTAACAAAAAAGCCCGCTCCCGCTTTCTAATCCCGCGCGACAGGACCCAATTTTTTAAATTTTGTTTTTCTAAATTAAAGTAGCCTAAGTTACTCCTTAAAACTTACTCCTTAAAACATCAGCTATCTGCCAGTGAAAGTCCCGTAAAAATCGGTCCAGCCGTTTCGGAGATTACCCGGAACAAACACACAGACAGACAGACAGACAAAAAAATTTTAAATCGCATTTTTGTTATAGGTAGCGTATGTACTTTCATATGCATTTAGTGAAAAGGCGTTATTTTGATATTACAAACAGACACTCCAATTTTATTTATTTGGTATTATGTGTACCTTAAGGCTCCTTCGTAGGTAACTACAGTGCTCAATTTATTATTATATTTCCATTCATATGATTATCTCCTTCCGAACTGTGTCTATACTATTAATTGCTACTTAAATATTATCTAGTTTTTGATAACCCTATAAAAAATTACATAAGTATCAACCTCTAGAACAGCTCCGTGAGACTTGAATATTTGAGTACCGTTTCCGTATTTTCGTAGATCTTGGTTAGATTAGATATTTATTACTACGATCTACATTTCTTTATTACAGCTCCGCCCAGACTTTCAAAATAGTAAGAACATAACTTTTAAATAAGGGTGTAAAATCTCTATCTACATTTAGGTACACAATGAAATAGCCATAAATAGCTGAACTTATAATCAAACCCGTAACTTGTATAACTGGATCTATAAAACGTTCCCACTACGTTCCTGATTCGTAGACCACTGGCGCCCCCCTGCGAGCTAGCCGAGCGGCACGCGGCGTCGCCGGTTCATGCAATTTAACTTTTTACTGAACGCGGACGGCTACAACTTCTCCTTTGCCTCCGCTGATTCGATTAAATGTGGAAATCATTGTAGTTCCTTGTTGTTAGTACCTGTAGAATACGAATGCACTGATAGCTGGAGATAATATCACCTACTTACTTAGTTAGGAACCTAACTTATTATCGTCTATCACCAATTAGAGTGACTTTCAACTTTTAAAAATTATGTTAAAAAAAATAGTTTGACAAATCTATACAAATAAATAAAATTGGAGTGTCTGTTTATAATATCAAAATAACACCTTTCCACTAAATGCATATGAAAGTACATACGACACCTATAGCCAAAACGTGATTTAAAATTTTTTGTCTGTCTGTCTGTAAGTCTGTGTGTTTGTTCCGGGTAATCTCCGAAACGGCTGGACCGATTTTGACGGGACTTTCACTGGCAGATAGCTGATGTTTTAAGTAGTAACTTAGGCTACTTTAATTTTAGAAAAACAATTAGGGTTCCGCGTAAAAAAATAAAAACACATAAAATCAAAGAGTATCTCCGAAACGGCTGGACCGATTTTGACGGGACTTTCACTGGTAGATAGCTGATGTTATAAGCAGTAACTTAGACTACTTTTATTTTAGAAAAACATAATGAAAAAGTGGTCTTGCCGCGCGGGCTTAGAACGCGGTAGCGGACGTTTTTTTTTAAGTTCAGCTAGTCATTTCTAAATTACCTATAAGGTTGGACTTGAAAATACCTAATTAGCTTTTCGTATTGTAAGTATCGTTCTTAACTCTAAAACATACTTAATTGTAATGTGTGCTACGAAAAGGAAAAGTATGTATAATAATAATAATAATTTTAGCCCTTTTGACGTCCCACTCCTGGGCACGGGCCTCCCCTCAACACGAGGGGGATTCAGGCCATAATCCACCACGCTGGCCCAGTGCGGGCTGGCGGATTTCACATGTCTTTCTAAAATTGGTTACATCTTCTAAGACATGCAGGTTTCATCACGATGTTTTCCTTCGCCGTATAAGCAAGTGATGTGAGAGTGTGAGCCATGTTGCGACTATTGCACTTGATGATCGTAGAACGGTTAACGCAGAGTGGTATACCACAGTTTGTTTACCACAAGTCATCGCCGAACTTCGAAAATCTAACTCAAAGCGACGCATCATCCTGCACCACGACAATGCAAGTTCACACAGCGCTCGTCAAACGATTGAGTATTTGAAGCAGGAAAAAGTAGAAATTCTTGACCATCCTCCATACAGTCCTGACCTAAGCCCTAACGATTTTTTTACATTTCCTAAAATTAAGAAAAGTCTTCGTGGTCAAAGGTTCCAGTCCAGTGAAGAAGCAGTCGACGCTTTCAAGTCAGCCATTTTGAACACCCCCACTTTAGAGTGGAATAAATGTTATAATAACTGGTTTGAGCGAATGGAAAAGTGTATTAAGCTACGTGGTGAATACTTTGAAAAACAATAAAAAGTACTATAAGGTTCTAGTTGTGTTTTTTTCTTCAAACGACAAAACTTAAAAGGCATCCCTCGTAATCATATAGAAATTATGATTCGCACATAGATTTAGAAAATCCAGAGGTGCGAGCCGGGGTTTGAGCCCGAGACCTGGTAGCCCGCAAGACGCGTGCTTAACCAATCGGCTATGACTGCTACGTTGTATAATGGTTTCCAATTAATTAAAATCACGTGTTTATCTGTGAAGACTGTAACGAACCGGAAGCACCCTTCCTGGTTAAACAATGAAATGAATCCGCGGTTTATTTTCACGAACTTTGTAGACAATGTTCAGTTTTCCTTGTAGGTTTTTCTAAGAAATTTACATACAAATCGAAACAAACCCATAAACGGAACGTTCTGGATATTTATTAAGGTAAATATACTATCAAACAGTAGTATGAGGGGGGTGGTGATAGATAGAAGATAGAAGGGAAATTATTACTAAAGTACCCAAGGAAATAAATGAATAAATTAGTCTCCAGAGAAAAAGGCTCCACCTTCAGCATATGAAAGCACTGATGGTTTAAACGAAAGAAGTCGTAGAGGAGCCAAATTTTTTCTCGAAACTATTATTCAGACTAAGTTCAGACATTACATATTACTGCCATTTTGACGTACCTACTTTTTTTTTCTTAGCCCCTAGTGAGTATTGGTGCATACCTATCCTACACTATACATTAAACTATACATACATTTGTGCAGCTCACATTAGTACCAACCTACACGTAACTAGTGCAGCAGACATACGGATTGCCGGCAAATAGCTGCTGTCTGCAACAGGTCAACCGCAAAGGTCACTCATGCCAACACTTCGTTGCTCCCGCTCAATACTGAATATTCAAGGGATCTCTATAATCCAGGCTTTATGGTGACACTGATAGTCACCCACCCACTCGATAGAGGTTAAGGCTAAAGCGCCCATCTAGCCCGCGAAGTTCAAATTTTTTGAGGTTTTTTAGACATTTTCAAAATATGACAATAATTAAAGGCACATTTTGTAATTCGCGACAAAGACCGTGTGCAGTGCATTTATTAATATATCCAACCTACTCTAAAACATTTCAAGAACGATAGCTATCCAGATAATCTGGCAATTTTTGTATATTTTGTGATTAACTAGTATCATATCCACCGTGATAATATTCAGAGTAAAACAAATCCTACTAATATTATATTTGTGAGTGTGGATGTATGTATGTATGTATGTATGTTTGTTACTCCTTCACGCAAAAACTACTGAACGGATTTGGATGAAATTTGGAACACAGATAGTTTATAACCGGGATTAACATATAGGATACTTTTTAACCCGATAATCCCGAAATTTTTGTTCCGTTAAATACTACGCGGACTAAGTCGGCGGGCACAGCTAGTGTATTAATAAACGCACTGCACACTGTGTTTGTCGCAAATCACAAAATGTTGTTTTTCATTACTCATACTCTGAAAGTAGGTCTGAAGTTGCCTGAGAAGCGGGTTGAAAGTAATACTTTTCAGGCCCGGGAGTTTCGCTTTCAACTGACAGCTGTCAAATTATAGAAAAAAAAACTAGTTCCATTTTCACATTTCTATGGAACCATGTTCAAACTTTTTCTACAGTCACTCAATTACAGCACGATGTAAAATTGAAATAACATAAAGTTAAGTATTAATTCAAGAATATATATTTTTAAATGACTTAATTATAATTTAGTTTCAACAATTTCTTTAAAATAACATAGATTTGGGCAAAATATTTAAAGATGAAAACGAAAAATAATGGCTAAATAATGAAGTTGGCCGGCCAACGAAAAAAAAAAACAAAATAGGCGGCAAGCCGATTTTTTTTTTCGAGTTGTAGAGTATTGTTTATACTTCCTTGTATTATTTCTTTAGCCAATTCCTGTTTTTATTTTTATTTTCCTTGTATTCGTAATGAAAAGCACACTGTTTACCTCGGGTGAAAGACTTATTTTGTCCCTCGAACTATTAGCGCCCTCGCTACGCTCGGGCGCCAAACCCCGTCTCGGGACAAAATAAGTAACTTTCGCCACTCATGTAACAATGTACTATTAAATGTTTTCAGATTTTGGATAAACTATAAATATACTCGATTTTTTTTAATTTCGCGGGCTAGACAGGCGCCTTCACCTTAAGGATTCCTACTTTTCCTTGTGTTTACTCTGAGTATTTCTATTTCCAAGGCTTTTTTAGGCCCGTATCAATAAATCAATCTCAAGTCTGAAAGCGATCTTTCAAATGTCATTCTTATGTCATACCAATACAAAATAACATGTCAAAAGCGTACTAAAGATCACACTCGGACTTGAGATTGATTTATTACTTAATACGGGTCATAGATATAGGTACCGAATCCTACTATCCTACTTAATATTATAAACGTGAAAGTTTGTGAGTGTGGATGTATGTATGTATGTTTGTTACTCCTTCACGCAAAAACTACGGAACGGATTTGGATGAAATTTGGAACGCAGATAGTTTATAACCGGGATTAACATATAGGATACTTTTTATATGCCGATAATCCCGAAATTTTTGTTACGTTAAATACTACGCGGACGAAGTCGGGGGGCACAGCTAGTAAGTAATAAAACTTTGTAGGTTCCTGTAAGGCATCTTTGGAGTAAATGATTTAAGGAGAACGTTGCATGTAGTATCAGAGCCAGTATTCGATCTATATCACTCATATGTACAATTTAAAAAACAAATTAAAACAAAGGAGCATTGAAATAAAATCCCCACCATGCACGGCATACGGTTATCTCGGGAACATAAAATGCGATACGCATCAACAGTGCGCATTGCCTCATCAGTAGGCGAGCCACACGTCCGCAATTTCTCGGATTTGTCCTAGATTGAAAAGCTAGGGAAGTTGGAACGTGTGCCTGTCATATCACGGATTAATCAAACTGCAAGTTTATTACGTAAACAAACCATAAAAACTGTATGAAACCTTCACAAATTCCTACTAACAAGGCGAAGAAAAAAAAGTTATTTGACGGTAATTTTAGATATTAGTTAAAAATAGGTTTACCGGTTCGTAGTCCTTAGTTCAAAATCAAACATGGCTAGCCTACACATATATCATGTTAACGAATATTTACTTGTTCATATTTCCGCGACAGGTGAATTCGCGTTGTGACTCCAATTTTATTATCCCCTCCATAAATATACGCGCACAGACACGCATACAATACCTATATATAACGTCAGATATTCACAAAAGTCCAAATTGTATCTTATTTCAGTGCCCATGGGAAATAGATACATCAATTATACGAAGGGTTTCGGAACGAACTGATTGCATTGAAATAAAACTATTTTATCGCGTTTATTAACTTTATCCGTAAAATAGTTTTATTTCAATGTGTAGTATTCGCGTAAATATAAGAAAACACTATGTGAACTGATTGCAAATAAATATAATTTTAATCAGTGTTAGCTAAGCTACTACCTATAAAAATTCACTTGCCCTAGTGATGGTACCAGATATCAACTTAATTCCAATGTAGGTATGTTGAATGGAACACAAATAAATTGTAATAATAAGAGAATCCTACTAATAATAGACTTGACAGACATTTAAAATTATAATTATAATAAAATACAAGTGTCGTGATATACGCGCATCAGCTCAAAGCTGCTAGTGTATCAATAAATAAATAAATAAATAATATTATAAATTTGAAAGTTTGTGAGTGTGGATGTATGTATGTATGTATGTTTGTTACTCCTTCACGCAAAAACTACGAAACGGATTTGGATGAAAATTGCAACACAGATAGTTTATAACCGGGATTAACATATAGGATACTTTTTATCCCGATAGTCCCGAAATTTTTGTTACGTTAAATACTACGCGGACGAAGTCGGGGGGCACAGCTAGTAATTTATTTAATGACATCACTATTATGCGTATTTTACGGTCACAATGAACATTTAACCTACACGTATTAACGTTTTTGCTTCTATTTTTAGCAGAATAAGAAAGAGATAATCTTTGATCAGTGTAGAGAGAAACTCTTTGGTCAGTTTAAACGAGAGATTACAATCAGTCTATCTCCGATTATCAGAGGAGTCGTGAGCATCAAAGCATGTGTTTGGGATCCGTGCCGATCGCGGGCGCGAGCGTGCTCCGCTAATTTGGGATTCATCCCTCGCCCACCGCCGCTCGGAAGCTCTCCTGAATATTTGCAATTAGATTACCTACACTCACTGTGCACGGAGGGATTTAAATTATCAAACGTATAGAGGGTGCATTACTACACTTCCGACGGGCATAGGAATGCATAAATAATAATTAAGTAGGTATGTCTATGGGTAAACTTTAAAGGCTTACCGAATTTCTATGTACAACTCAGTATTTAATTACCGGAGATCTGTCTAAACTGTTAGTATGTGTATAATACCTACTACCTAAGTGTTTCCGTCACTAGAAATCCTTTCATGGCACCTATCGAGAGCTCAAGAGTTTGATGCTACACATAACCCGAAATTTAAGTTACCGTTATGATTTTCCTTAAAGAAGAAAATATCAATCATTTTTTCTCTTGTACCTAGAAAACAGTGCACGTGCTTTGTAGGATTCCTTATCACAATACCCGAATTATTTAGATACTTACTGCTAGAAATTTTATACTAGGTGAGTACCTAAGTAATGTCAGTTGTATTTCCTTTTAATGGATAATTCTGATTATTCTTTATTTTGAAACAAAAAGGAAATCCCCCTGAAAATAACAGGAAGCCTTATCTATATATTCGTTACGGTGAATATTTCATAGAGTTAACTCGATGAAACGAGCAGATAGCGGCAGCCCGCGGCGGGCGCGTACGCGTCGGCTGCGTACTATGCAAATACGCGTACGCGGCGTATCGCCTACGATCGCACTTACGCCAAATACTGACGCCGCGTATTGCTACCTAAACGATGCGGTTATCATATCAGAACGTAAAATCGCTTTCTGTTGTTTACACTTTAGGGTTCATTCGCACGGGGTCGACCAGTCCGATAAATTACGGCTTATAGTGCACGTCAAATTTGAATCACCTTTCTTATGTCAAGAAATAAAATCTTTATTTTACGTCTTTGAGTTATTTGTCAAATGGTGGCTGGTAAAGTCGGTAATTTTCACCTAGGTGCAGCTTAAAATCCGTAAGTCCTTGAGATTTAGTTCTAAGTCCAATCATATTTTTGTATCCAATATACCCATTTTATCAGACATTTCAACCAAAGCGCCCACTTAATGCTACCCTTTATAAGTAAATATTTAAAATAATAAGGATTTTAAAAAGTTTACAATACTGTTTCAAAGATCAAAATAAAACTTTGACCTCTTTTCTCAAAACACAAAGAAATTGGGCCATCCTTGTCACTTTCATGCACCTGTCTGATTAGTATTGTATCAAAGAGAATACAATACTACGTAAGAAGAGACGGGACTCCATAGATTAAAATAAACCCTGCTTTTAAAATGGGGCCACCATTTATGGCCAATCTAACAACGAAACTGACAACTATAATACAGTGTACCAACATAAAGAATGAAATAGGGATGTACGGTGAAAATTATCGATATCGATGGATTACCTAAATAGCCTAGATATACCTTTTTTGGTCTTGTGTTAAATAAAAAAGCCATTGATAAAACAAATCATTTATTTTAAAATATGTGAAATATTAAACCTTGAATACATATTTTTTCCAAAACTGGGTACTTAAGTATATTAACAATATTTAAAAATTACAATATTTGACATAAATAGATACATTTGTTGCAAATGCGCGGTCCACTTGTATGAACTTCTATTGTATCTTCTATTGGAGTAAGCTCACTCTCATTGTAAACAGTAGCAGTTGATGAAGTTGACGGAACTTCTATAAAGAAAGAGTAAATCATTTGAAATTAGGAAATACATTATTATTTAACTTAAGGATTTGCTCCTTAGGTAAATAAAGGCATAATTGTAAAGAATATAAATTAATGGTCGATGAACTTTATCGACCTTTATTTGGTGTCCGCTGTTCTTTAAAGAGGTAGAAAGGAAATTCAATTAATTTGTCATCTGATATTGGCTCAGTAGTCAGTTGTAAGGACGGGGCGACGGCTATCTTTAAATTTGAGTAATTTTTATGTTTTTTTTTTTTTAAATGGTTGCCAAAAACTAATTTCAAATTATTCAGTTTTGCGATGGGCATGTTTACTAAGTCCTCATTTCCATCTTGACCCATATCTTAAAACGAAAAATAAGAATATCGAATGTCGATAATTTTTTTCACCACACTATTTTTCAGAACAATTTTATTTTATTCTTGAAATTATGAATAACCTGCCTTTTTAATCCCAAAATCAAACATAGGCCTGGTAAATTAGTTAATATTCTACTCACCGATCACCATCCAGGGGATATCTCGCCATAAATAAACTTTTTATACCGGCTTTTCTTTCTGATATTTTTCCACATAAATCACACTTTCTATATTTCATTGGTAGGTACTTAGTAAAGTTATAAATTATAAAGTTTCTGAACTTAATTTGCATAAAACTATAACATAAAAACAGCCCAATAACACTTATTTTCACAGTAATCACCGAACCAAAATTGAAAACAAACAGTTGTTGACGAGATGAGTGATCAGTTGTGACAGATGGCCACTGACGTTTTAGTTCTGACGTTCACCATTAAAGTTCTACCCCATTTCATAGATCGATTTTTTCTTCTGAAGTTGCGACAGCCTGTATTGTATTCTCTTTGATCACTTCCTAAAGGGTTTCCTCTTCTTCAAGTCACTCTAGTATTATACAAAATAGAACATTATATAAAATAAACAGTACACTTTATGCAATTTCACGTCACCATAAACCTAATTTTAACAGTGGCGAGGTCACGTTCGCCCTTTGCAGGCCGAATAAACATCACCCACTTATTTTTAACCCTGTTTTTATATAACCCATGAAGAGCGACAACACGCAACACCGTGCATTAATCGGATGAATTGTTGACCCGTTTTGATTAAAAGATAGAGCAGGAATGGCTTCTGTAGGTGGAAGTACTCTTCAAACAAGAAAGACCAAACTTTGATGACACTTTACCTGTAAGTACAGTCAACATTATAAGTAGAGACGGTCAAACGGTGGCAGAGCCAGGCTGTAGCCAACCAGCTCATATCAAACAAACAAACAGGAAGGGTATACAATTTTTTCGCAACTTTACTTTGTAAATCTAAAACTATCCGCTTTGTGGGACAGTGAAGTACTGAATGTTTTGTACACTTACGAAATCTGTCAACGGCTGTATCCCTGTAACATCTTTGTTTTTCAAGTTTCCTCCAAACCTGATAGTTTTAGAATTACAAAGTTCAGTTTTGAAAAAAGTATTCCCTTTCTGTTTCATGGCCTGTATATGGCCTGGCTCTACCCGGGGTAGTACCGAAGAACACACACAGAATAATCTCCCACAAGATCAAAAGTAAGTAGTTCGTAAAGTTGATATTATAGCTGCGTTTCGTACGATGAGTGAGAGAGCCAGAAGACCACCCTGCCTCTCTTTCCCTCCCTCTGTCCTATTCCTATTCAGGTCGGCATCGTGTGAACAATGCCTTTGGTATTGCAAACATCATCATGTTATTTATACAAGTGCCTACTTAAATGTGTAAAAACCACGCGAAACGTTGAATGATTGATAGATTAAAACATACATACTTATCTAAATATATATAACTAGCTGTGCCCGCGACTTCGTCCGCGTGTAATTTAACTTAACAAAAATTTCGGGATTATTTATCTCCTATTTTATCCCCTTTGAGTTATATATATTTAGACAAAGGTGACTGACTGACTGACATAGTGATCTATCAACGCACAGCCCAAACCACTGGACGGATCGGGCTGAAATTTGGCATGCAGGTAGATGTTATGACGTAGGCATCCGCTAAGAAAGAATTTTGATTAACTCTACCCCCAAGGGGATAAAATAGGGGATGAATAATCCCGAAATTTTTGTTAAGTTAAATTACACGCGGACGAAGTCGCGGGCACAGCTAGTTATCTACTATATCTACAATTTCGTGAGTGTTGTATCTATCCATGATGCTATTATTTTGACTCTAAAATAAAGAACTTATTGATACCTCCTATAGCAGGTGTAACCGATACATCATAGACTTTAGTAGCTTACTGCCTAGGTTTACATTGCGTTATCTTCTAGTACAAGTATCTACCAATCTCTGCGATAGTAATGTTTACCTAGAATCAACTCTTTAGATAACTCTACATTCATTCCGCGAACCTGCGGAACAAACCTCCGTCACTAAAATCCTATACGATGAATAACAGACGCGGAAGATTCACAAAATATAACCATATTTTCGCGTATAAATGGAGACCGTGCTTAACCGCATCGAATGATCAAATCGCAACGCAATGCCTCCGGCGCGCGCTCGCAGACAAAAATGCCAACAGAAAGAAAATATCTACACACAATAATTCAGAATACTATATTGTATATGTTTTGAGATCGCTTATCCCATAAACAGACCGTGAACGACTCGTGCAACTTGAGCTGATATTTCCATCGCGAACAATATCAAATGTATCTTTAGGGAAGCACTCTAAAATTGCCTTGTTTGCATATGCCATATCGTGAGATGCGTGGCTGAACCTAGTTATCCGATTACACGAAAAGCGGAGTAATGATTTCTAACGGGATATTTCTTAAGTCTAAAGCTTTATGATATCCCAGATAGTAATATTATTTGTACTTTCCAAATTTCATTAAAAAAATTTCAGACGATTTTGCGTGTTCCTCAGTCTGACTCGCCTACAAATCCACACCTTTATACCTACATTTATAGAAGTTGTTTCAAATGTCCGAAATAATAATGTAGGTAAGTATATATATGTCGCCGCCAAATAGCTTAATTCGCCGTTCAATTAACAGCCTAGGCACTTAACTAAACAGCGCCGTTCAACTAACGGCCTGAATGATATTCAGCCGTATCGTCTATTACAACATTTAATAAACTGGCTGGCTAATGCTTAGGCAACTGGTTGACATTTAAGTACTACCAAACTTTTTCAAAATACTACCCCAGCAGAACGACCTGGATGGGTTTAGGTTAGGGTTATTTTTTTTATGGACCACTGAAACCCCAACCGGCAAACAGATTCGGTGGATCTAAAAAAAATCGTAAAAAACCTAAGTACCTAATAAAATTATTCCATCAAAGTTGTTTTTTTCCGACGCCATATTGACCAAAGAGAATATAGAATATAGAGATATTGACAGTTTGGTGAGTTTCGGCGCTAGGTGGCAGAAAGTAGGACTAAATTGAAATGCACAGGCTAGGCAGGTAATTAAACGGCTAGGCAAGTAGTTAAACGTCATCGATCCAAGTCATTTGCCTAGCTGTTTGATGAAATGGCTGAATATCATTCAGGCCGTTAGTTGAACGGCGCCGTTTAGTTAAGTGCCTAGGCTGTTAATTGAACGGCGAATTAAGCTATTGGGCGGCGACATATATATACTTATACGGTAGGTATATCATATTTTGTTAGTTACCTACGGACCTTTGAATATTTCTCATAACTTATACAACGTTCGTGTTTCGGCCTCAGAACACATCAAATGTTCTAGAAAACAGTGTAAACTGCATTTACGAATACAAGAAAAAGTTTGTACAATATTGCATAGTAGGTAAGTACTTGAATCATGTTTAATCTAATTGTAATGGCGGATTTATTTTTAATTTTCTTGAATTTTCATCTATTTTTTCGAAGACTTAGTTCTATGCCCAATATTCATCCAAAGCCCCAATTATTAATATTATTTAGTAAGGAAACTACCTACCTACCTATTAATAGGGTACTTTAATTAGCTTAGTTTAAATGTAATAAGAGAAAGTTATAAATTGTCTCATCGTATTATCCATCGATATAGCTCCTCAGCTGTGAGAATGAGTAATCTAGCCGCCTCAATGACACATAGGTCCAGAGTACTGTCGAGTTAATTAAAGGAAGTTCTTTCGAGAGCCGCCACCGTTCATATAATGACGTGTTTACTCCGCGCCTTGCTCGCATGACTATGGAAATTACGTGTGGCACGCAACCCCGAACACTTTTCATAACCCTCTCGGTAAAAGCGAGGAAAATGTAGTGCGAGATGGGTTAAATAACGTGAGCTCGATAAGAATCTTTGTTATAATGTGCTGTTGTTTTTTTTGTTAGAGAATTATGTTGCAATGAAAAACTAAAGATTACGTCATAGGTCTCTACACTCTCTACTGTCGATCTAGTTAGTTTCTACCGACGCGTAATGAAATGAAATGAAATTTCACGCTCGTAAAGTACGCGGTGACCTCTTACCCTAAGGAAAAACAAAACTTTATTCACATTGGGGTACTTTTTTTTAATACGCAAGAATATCCAACGCCTTGCCGCATGAAAAAGCAAATGCAGGCAGGTTTTATTTGCCAGACATAAGTCGCCAATCTTTATTTATACTTAACTAGCTGTGCCCACGTCCTTTTAAACCTTCTCTGGACTTCCACAAATAATTCAAGACCATAATTAGCCAAATCGGTCCAGCCGTTCTCGAGTTTTAGCGAGACTAACGAACAGCAATTCATCTATATATAACTCAAAGGTGACTGACTGACTGACTGACTGACATAGTGATCTATCAACGCATAGCCCAAACCACTGGACGGATCGGGCTGAAATTTGGCATGCAGGTAAATGTTATGACGTAGGCATCCGCTAAGAAAGGATTTTGATTAATTCTATCCCCAAGGGGATAAAATAGGGGATGAATAATCCCGAAATTTTTGTAAGTTAAATTAAACGCTGACAAAGTCGCGGGCACAGCTAGTTTATATATATATATATAGATAACGTATTGAACAGAGTACATTTTTCGTTAAACGTTTTTTATGGGCCAGTCAGAATATATTACATTAGGAGTGAAACTGAAATTTACGAAAATTCATCCAAAAAACGATATAGGATATGATCGAATAGACCTTCTCGTAATATAAAGTCGGTTATCGACTTGGTAATATATTATAGATATTTTTTCTCTTTTACAGGTTCATTCGCGTAAGTTTATTGGCATATATGTGGTACGTGTATGTATAGAGGTATATAGCCACGTGTGAAAGATACTAAATCACTGCCTATATATATACAGGTTCTCTTTTATGGCCGGATTTTCCTGTACGAGATACGAATGCGCTAGGAAATCGTGCAGCAGCCTTTAAAAGTCTCCGTACAAAGCTTTAAGTGCCGAGTCTGGATTATACCGGTTGCACACGTAGAGATAACATACTCTTTGGTTTACACCAAAAACCTAATTTGGGAATATCTAAATTAACTTAGCCATAAGCGGGTTGTGCCTTTATCTTATGTATAGTCTTAATATAAAGCTCATAATAGCATGTTTTTTTTATTTAGTGTTAATGAAATCGCTTTGTAAGCAATCAAGTTTCGACTAACTACGTACAATGGCGTTCATAAGTCCAATAGCAAGCTCAATCAATACTGTGCCGTAAGATCAAAGCAATACGATCTTTAGTGTGCTACCTGTACTGTGTACTGTTCAATCATAGGTAGGTTAATATAGGTAATATACTAATATTATGATGAAAATCTTTAGAAAGACAAAGCTGATCCGGGAAGATTACAAAGGTTTATGGAGGAAACAGTATTTCAATTTGTCGTTTAAATAAAATAAAAATAGAGAGTAAAAATACACCGTTATAAATATAAATACAAACCCGTTTAAATCTCTTACATAAATGTGGTAATCCATTACGCGACGAACACTGATTGTATGCAGTAGAGTTAATTAACTGAGTGAGCAAATATTCGAATCCGCCGGACGCGAGCCGCCCGCCCAGCCGATATCATTGTATTATTGATTATTACTATAATAATAAATTTTCCTACATACTTTCAATTTATAAACTTTGTTTAATAGACTCGAAAACCTAGATGTCAATAATAAAGTATGCTAGAAATTCACAGAAACCCGAAAAGATTACGTTATAGGTAATTAATATATTTTTTATCAGGTTTACCTATGTAAGTTAAGGAGTGGGTAATTTTCGAATGTCATGTGTAATCCGCCAACCTGTACCGGGCCAGCGAGGTGGACTATGTCATAAAGCCCCCTCATACTGAGGCTGACGTTAAAAAGGCTAAATTTTATATATTTTTATTTTAGTAGTCAAATGATTAAAGCTTTACAAATTCCTACAAATCAAACCTACGCTCTATCAAGATAATTATATCTATTAGTATAATCTATCTTGTACCATTTATAATAATCTATTTAGGTATCTAATTTAGCTTCAGTAATCAGTGTGCACATTCACAACGTTGAGGATGCCAACGGCGTTAATTTTTAGTAGGCAACGCCACTTCATTAACAATGCAAAAAAATTAAACAAACTCTTGCCACTCCGTCCGAACTTACCTACTAAACCCTTCCTTTCGTTATTGGAAGTTTGATTAAGTTTTGTAGGCAAGTAAGTAGGTACCTATGGACCAAGTTCACCATGCTGCGTACAACACTACTTCACAGATAAATATAATTACTTACCTGATTAATAATTACCTACAGCACGGGCATATTACTTATTAATTCTATGGTCGCTACAAAAATGTCGTATAATTACGTAGTATTTATAAGTCTGTGCGTATAATAATAATGTATATTTTATGAATATATATTGCTGTTACTATTTTATATTAGACTGTTCGCAAAAACGGAAGACGTTTCAAGATTTTTTTTCCTCCCTTTTGCATCAATATGTTTTATCGATTTTTTTCTTTGACTCTGATTTTCCTGCGAACTGTACGGCCAAATTTAAAAATAATAATGATAAATATAGCCAACACACCAACTGTGGGTGATCCCAGTGAAAAGCGAAATGAGGTTAATAGAAAAAAGTTAATAGTAGGTATACAGACACTTAAGTTATTTTAATATGTGTTAAGTATATTCAAGGAAGTTTTAAGTAGGTAGATAGGTAGGTACTATATTTTTTTAATTCTACCTGACAGTAGTTTGTTTGCCTATTATTTTAACCTAACATTGACTGGCCACTTTTTATATAAAAAACTAGCTGAGCCCGCGACTTCGTCCGCGTGGAATTTAACTTAACAAAAAGCCCGCTCCCGCGTTCTGAGCCCGAGTGACAGGACGCTTTTTTGTTTTTGTGAAATAAAAGTTACTCCTTATAACATCAGCTATCTGCCAGTGAAAGTTCCGTCAAAATCGGTTCAGCCGTTTCGGAGATTACCCGGAACAAACATACAGACAGACAGACATACAAAAAAAAAATTAATCGCGTTTTTGCTATAGGTTTCGTATGTACTTTCATATGCATTTAGTAAAAAGGTGTTATTTTGATATTACAAACAGACACTCCAATTTTATTTATTTGTATAGATATGTGAAGCCCAAAATAAAAATCCTTTTATTCTTTAATTATTAAATGGCATCACACATTTTTTGAGATGTTGCAGCCATATACCTTAACTGAAAACAATAATTTACCTCTTTTGTCACTTCGTGCACATAGCAAACCGAATTTAGCTCTACTAAAGAGGGATAACAAATAACAAATAGGGATATCTACGTAAGTAAGTACTTAATATATAATACGAGTACCTACCTAACGAAACGAAATACTGTTATCTATCGCAACTAGACCGCGCCGCGAACCAACAGATCTCGAGAGACTGAGGTCTACATTCCATCACATTTTATAAACGAAATGTTTTGTTGCTCAACATTAACGTTTATAGGATGTATAAACAGAAACAACCCGAATCGGGGAGGTGGGACTAATTCAAGCCGTTTCGCGCCACCATGATAAAACGATGCCATTATCAACTTAAAAGGGTTGTGAACGAGGCGTTGCTGCCTCGTTAAGGAACAATTTCATATTCATTGTGCAATTAAATGTTATAAGTAGTACAGTTTGAATAACTACGAATTCACTTACACCCCACCAACCGACGATGCACGACGTAATACCCTGGGTGACATCTACTGCCCTATTAATAAACCGATCTCAACTCTGAGCGGTCTTGACATGTCATTTTGTAAGTACTGGAAATAATTACATTTCCCAGATCGCTCTGACTTGAGATTCATATAGATGAATAATAGTATTACGGGCCTTAATTACATAATAATAGTAATTTACTGACTTAGCGCAAAGCTTTGGCCATTTGACTCTACTCATCGAATATGAGTAGAGTCTGGAGTAGAGCTGGCTCGATGAAGGTAGAGTACCACACCCGTCACAAGAGATTGGCGTAGAGTAGCTATTATAGCAGCGTTTGTTACGATGCGATATGGGGCCTCCCTTCCTCTCTCCACTCCTCTATCCACTCCGCTTCAGATGGTAACCCCTCACAGAAGATTGGCGTAGAGTAGCTATTATAGCAGCGTTTGTTACGATGCGATATGGGGCCTCCCTTCCTCTATCCACTCCTCTATCCACTCCCCTTCAGATGGTAACCCCTCACAGAAGATTGGCGTAGAGTAGCTATTATAGCAGCGTTTGTTACGATGCGATATGGGGCCTCCCTTCCTCTCTCCACTCCTCTATCCACTCCCCTTCAGATGGTAACCCCTCACAGAAGATTGGCGTAGAGTAGCTATTATAGCAGCGTTTGTTACGATGCGATATGGGGCCTCCCTTCCTCTATCCACTCCTCTATCCACTCCCCTTCAGATGGTAACCCCTCACAGAAGATTGGCGTAGAGTAGCTATTATAGCAGCGTTTGTTACGATGCGATATGGGGCCTCCCTTCCTCTCTCCACTCCTCTATCCACGCCCCTTCAGATGGTAACCCCTCACAGAAGATTGGCGTAGAGTAGCTATTATAGCAGCGTTTGTTACGATGCGATATGGGGCCTCCCTTCCTCTCTCCACTCCTCTATCCACTCCCCTTCAGATGGTAACCCCTCACAGAAGATTGGCGTAGAGTAGCTATTATAGCTGCGTTTGTTACGATGCGATATGGGGCCTCCCTTCCTCTCTCCACTCCTCTATCCACTCCCCTTCAGATGGTAACCCCTCACAGAAGATTGGCGTAGAGTAGCTATTATAGCAGCGTTTGTTACGATGCGATATGGGGCCTCCCTTCCTCTCTCCACTCCTCTATCCACTCCTCTATCCACTCCCCTTCAGATGGTAACCCCTCACAGAAGATTGGCGTAGAGTAGCTATTATAGCTGCGTTTGTGCTCTCCACTCCTCTTCAGGTCGGCAACGTGACTTATGTATCCAGTCACACGCTTGTTTGCTGACTTCGAGTCATAAAAATAATTATAACCACTAATAAACTAAAAAGTATTTCGCAAAACAACTCATCAAGTCCAATATTACCCCTATTAAAACTTATTACGCTGCTATCAGAAAAAAAAACACGTTTAAATAGAACCGTATTTTATTAATTAAGGTATAACAAGGTAATGTAATCATTAGAAAGGCGGCGTCTGTGTCTATTACCGTAATTAATTCTTTCAAGTAGCCTAAACATTAGCGAAACCACTGAATAATTAATTTACCGGCGCCGGGACAGGCGACAGGTTTTTGTAAAAGCAACTTGAGAAACGAGTAGCTCTCCTATTTCTTAATGGAACTGCAATTGAAGCGAGGGTCTTCGATGTCGAACGCACTGGCAATGGTCGTGAACAACTCGCGAACGAAATAAAAATATCGTAAACAAGATTTTTCTGTTACTGACCGACTACTTTTATTTTTTTGAAATACCACGCAGAAGGGGCTGCGGGCAACAGCTATCTAGTAAATATATCTATACAATAAATAAAATTGCAGTGTCTGTTTGTACTATAATAACCTTTTCGTAATTTTCCTTGGCCTGGACGTCACTAAGATCGATCCCAGTTACTTAGTTTGGGATCATACAGCTGTGGTGTGTTAATCGTGCAATATTTCTTTAGTTTCCAAACAGCCCGGCTTTCAGATTACCGCTGATATGTATAACTATTAAAACGCGTCACCGGAAAGCATAGCGTGGGTGGACAAGGTGGACCTACGACCTGGTGAAGGTCGCTGGAATCCGCTGGATGCGGGTAGCGCAGGACCGGTCCTTGTGGCGAACCTTGGGGGAGGCCTAATTTCAGCAATACCCGTCTTCCGGCTGAGATGATGATGAAAAAATGTCTGCCATTTACATTCAGAAATCCATGAGAACTATAGAATATATATTCCATTATAGAAAGAAAGAAATAAACATTTATTCGATTCGCATCGCGGGTCAGCACGAACTGTGCCGAAAGATAATTTGCTCAGCATGTGCTGGAGAAGAACGAGACTCCCCCAGCGCTGATTTTCATCCAAACCCTCTTCAGTAGGTCATACGTGGCACAGACTACCTAGTAGAAAATATGTAATATGATTAATAAAATGAGATGGTAAAATACATACGTACAATAGGCATGACCCATTATAATACATCAACTTATGAAATTGCATTTCCGGACACTGGATGGATTGACAGCAAGCTCTTTAACAACTAAGCACGCGGCATACACCCCTTAAACTCTATACAAACATAAGTAAGTACCTACACGATGGATTTGTTCAATTTTCCATTAAATTAGGTGCTTAAATAAACACCCACATCCGCTTCAGTTGACCTTTGTCTCTCCATGCGCCCAATGGGCCGAGATAACAGGCTCCATTGTACGCCAAGCAGTAACTGGGACTATAAAACAATTTATGATTATACAATGTGTCCGGTTTCCGTCTGTACACACTTTAATATCCCCTATGCTAGGGTGGGGCTAGCTGCCCCCTCGCTTCAACCAATAGAATTGCTTAATTTCATAGTTATCATTGGTATAATGCGATCCAAATAAGAATAGGAATGTCAATAACCTCTATCTGTCAAATGTCATTTGAGAACTATGGTTTGCAAAAAAAAATTGCATATCAATAATAATAGTCTTACATCAAATTAAAATAAAAATGTTAAATTAGTAGTAAATTGTCTTAATATAATATTTAATTATTAAAGTCATAATTCGTTTTTTAAAACCATTCGAAGACTATGATAATTTTAGTTTTATTATAAATACAGGTAACAGAATGCCCCTTTTTATTCTAAATATCAGTTGGCGTAATACATTTTAAAAATCTACAATAATTCATATTTAATTTTATAGCGGAAAGCAGCAGTGATGATTTTTCACTCAACCTTTGCAAATAAATTTTATTTTAAAAATATCTTGTTTTGCTCACCCTACCTAACTAGTTAGAATTGACAGCTATGATGTCACAATATGTCGCTCAGTCGATCCTATTCTCGTTTGAATCGCATTATACCAACAGTATCAGCAGTCCCTGATAACTCGCGGTAGCTCGCGGGCCGGGTCAGATAGCGCACGGACAGGGATAAAAAATAAAAAAACAGTATCAGCATCCTTAGGTAAATAAGTAGGTACTTTATCCACAGAGAATTACTCCCTATTCTGAAGTATGCCAGCCTCTCATCTCTTGCTATCTGTTTATTGCTTTGAGTAGGTATTTTCAGCGATGGCGTGTTAACGGCCAGCTTCACTATCCTGGCTGAGTGTGTCGGCTATTAAGTCCAACAGGGCTTCAGCTTTTCGAACTAAGTGCGGCAGTACATAAGTGCACCGTTTCTTTGTTCCTGCCGAGATTACGGTACACCTCTAATGGGGCATCAGACTGAGATAGACGAAATTCTTTTAGTGCTTCCACATTATTATTTGGCGTTAGGTAATCTGTGGTCTAATGTAAGTAAAAAACGTAAAAATCAATAGTCTATTATAATGTGAAATAATAGACTGACACACCAATTGTATGGTCCCAAACTAAGCAACGCTTGTACTATGGGTACCGTACAATGGACTGGGGGCGATCCCAGTAACACCCAGACCTGGTCAAATTACGAAAAGGCCATTTCTGAAATTTGCCCCGGCGGGAATCGAACCCGCAATCACCATGTGCAGTTAGCTGAGCGGCCTACGCTCGAACCACTGCGCCAAGCGATTGTCTTATAAGTAAGTGATGCCCGGTTTATACGAGGACAGTACGCGAGCATATTATTGAAATATAATGCCCACCTGGTTAACAGTACGCGAGTAAACAAGCAGGTACTTACTTAGCACTGCAGCTGCCCTATTACACCTATTTAGGTAATTAGGTACCTAGTAACCACATAGATAATTAGTATTTTTAAATCTGTGCGAGTAACTACCTGTAATCTTTCACGACGAAAATTACGCTAAGTAATTTGTTTTATTTAAATGGCGTCACACAATATGTAAGTATTTTGCCAGTTTCAAGTTTTGTAAGTATAAAGACGTACGGCGTACGCAGTACCATGAGTTGTGCTGTAATCATTGGTCTGTGGTAATCATGGAACCACTAACTTATTTATAACTCTGTGCTTGGAACTAACTACTACGTTACGTCACCGTTACGTACTGTTATAAAGGAAGGTTACGTTAGTATTTAAATAATTCCATGATAATAGGCAAGAACAAAACGCACCGCACCGGAACCCGAACTGTCAAATTATTTGGCAGCTATGAAGTTCTGCCAACCAAAATGTATCTAAATAAATCAGTGTTACCAACTTTATAATGCGATAACTTCTTGATTCACTCGCAGTTTTCTTTTCACAACAAACAAGTTTATCATTCTTTTGGGTTCGCATGTGAAGTGTAAAACTATTTGTAATAATTTGACCAAAAATGGTACGTCGACAACGCGAACAGAGTACAACAGAAGATGAAATTGTCATTGGTAAGTAACTACAAAAAACGCGATCGAACATTATATTTTGCAAACAATCCTTACTCTCTCCCGTAGATTCTTATTATATAAACGTTGTATTACAGACGCCCCACCGCCAAAAAAACATAAAAGGCACAAGCATAAAAAGCACAAGAAAAGGAAAATAGAAAATGAGTATGATAGTGACTCGTCAATCGACGTATCGTACGAGGACGTGTTGGACAAGCCATGTAAAATGAAAATAAAAGGAGGTAGGGACGTGCCCGGCACTTCCGCCGCCGATCTGTTGAAAGCCCAGGCGTTGAAGTCATCCTCGGAATCCCGAAGGTCAATACCAGGGTCGTCGTCAAGCACTCCACCAAAAGCCACATTACCTAAGAAAAAGAAAAAAGGCAGGGAAAGTGGTACATCAAGTGAAGAAGAGCGGTGGCTAGATGCCATCAAGTCTGGTAAACTGGAAGAGGTATTTGAATGATTGAGCTTTAGTATTGTTGCTATTACATTAATTTACTAATCAACAGCCACTATCATCACAGGGGCACAATTTAGATCAATAATGAAAAACTTTAAACATGTATTTTTGCCAATAATATTTATTTTGAAAACATTAGTTGAAACTAACAGTGAAATTATTATGAAACATACTTATTTTTATTGGGCTGCAGTAACCTACATTTGTGTTGATATGACTTGATCATTACTCATGAACACACTAACTTTATATTTACAGGTTGATGAAGAATTAAAAAAAATTAAACCAAAAGATCCTAAAATGATGACCGCAAGACAGAGAGCTATGTATGAAAGAGGGACGGATAAGGAAACCAGCCCCGGCGGTGAGGTTCTACTTGCCCTCCCCTCAGGATACAAAGAAAAGGTTATGACAGAAGAAGCAATACAGAAAGCAGCCCTGAAGTCACAGAAACGAAAACAAATGGCAGATGAAAAGCGTGAGAAAGATAAAAAGAAAACAATGGACAGGCTTCTAAAGAAACAGGAATCGAAGAATTTAAAAAATAGTCAAAAAGGCAAGCCTGTCAAGAAGGTGGAACCAATGATAGTGTACAAAAATAGTCATGATGAAATATCATTATCATTACCAATTGGTATACCTTTCCCGTTAGAAAAGAAATCTCCAGTATTACCTCCTATACCTGTCCGGTGTGGCATGGAGGGGTGCCAGAATATCAAAAAGTATAACTGCTCTAAAACTGGGATACCTTTATGCAGTCTTGAATGTTATAAAAGAAATGTAATATATATTCAATAAATAGTTATTCCTTAACATTTATTATTTTATTCAGCCAGCAGCCACTTCGTGGAAATAAATATGTAATTTTAGAATC
Organism: Notodonta ziczac; assembly: GCA_918843915.1. Taxonomy (NCBI): domain Eukaryota; kingdom Metazoa; phylum Arthropoda; class Insecta; order Lepidoptera; family Notodontidae; genus Notodonta; species Notodonta ziczac. The sequence goes on along the minus strand of OU974043.1, from coordinate 8,186,396 downwards.
ATTTATTAGAAATTATCTATACAAATAAATAAAATTGGAGTGTCTGTTTGTAATATCAAAATAACACCTTTTCACTAAATGCATATGAAAGTACATACGATACCTATAGCAAAAACGCGAATTAAAATGTTTTTGTCTGTCTGTCTGTCTGTCTGTGTGTTTGTTCCGGGTAATCTCCGAAACGGCTGGACCGATTTCGACGGGACTTTCACTGGCAGATAGCTGATCTTATAGCGGGTAACTTAGGCTACTTTGATTTTAGAAAAACAATTAGGGTTCCGCGTAAAAAAATAAAAACACTTGAAATCAAAGAGTATCTCCGAAACGGATGGACCGATTTTGACAGGACTTTCACTGTTAGATAGCTGATGTTATAAGCAGTAACTGAGGCTACTTTTATTTTAGAAAAACAAAATTAAAAAAATGGGTCCTGTCGCGCGGGCTCAGAACGCGGGACCGGGCTTTAAATTCCACGCGGGCGAAGTCGCGGGCTCAGCTAGTTAGAAATAAAAGTCTTGATGACAGCTAAACAGTGAGCATATTATATTTTGTAAGGATGTAAGAAATTATAATCAGTATTTAACATTATACAATAGCTTTGATGCTTTGATAATAAATCATCTTGGGTGTACAAAGAAGGAATTCGCATAAACTTCAATTTAAACAATTTTATTACGACTTATAAAATGTAAACACTATAATTATTAGCCTCTTGTGTACCTGTGTATATTGAATGTGCTTTTTACTAATTTTCTATAGGAAACGAAAGTATCATAATTATCTTGCAATCATTTAAATTTGTGTATACAAAAGTGTTTAATGTCTTCTCATCTACATCTAACTACAAAGTTTGTGATTATAGTCTTTATTTTAAAGTCCCTTAAAGTGTATATTATTATGGAACGAAATAAATATCAATCAGACTAGACTACCCTCAATAATCTGACTCAAACCTTAATACTTACTATTCCAATAACTTTCCATTACATAAGAATAAAAGTACAATTGTCACACTAATTTACACAAAATGGCATATCATTCCGACAATAGACATAACTGACTTTGTTAGGACAGTATTCTAAAGTCTATACATTATAATAATAATATAATTTGCCTATATTTGCTCATAAATAAAGTATTTATGCCTAACTTCATATTTAAGAAATACTTTAATCACATGAAAGTGCTGCAGTAATGTAATCAGGGGTCTGAATTAGATGGTGTGAGTTTGGTACTTTCAACGATTTCATAGAGCAAAATAATAATAATAACATGGATCCCTCATACTCAAGGATTTTGGTTTATTATTTCAAACATATTTAAGTCTTATAGTATAAAAAAAATATTTTTATATAAAACCTGAAGTAAAATGTTAACTTGTATTTATCAATATAAATCTAAAAACATCAACATCCTAATTCCTACTAATATTATAAATGTGAAAGTTTGTGAGTGTGGATGGTTGTATGTATGTTTGTTACTCCTTCACGCAAAAACTACTGAACGGATTTGGATGAAATTTGGAACACAGATAGTTTATAACCGGGATTAACATATAGGATACTTTTTATCCCGATAATCCCTAAATTTTTGTTACGTTAAATACTACGCGGACGAAGTCCGTGGGCACAGCTAGTAAATAAATAAAATAGATATTGGTAATCAATAAGGGTCCCAGGATTGATTTTTGAGAAAATCCCAAGAATGTCCATGTGAATATGAAAATTTTGTCGTTAACACAACAATAACACCACCCAATACCAACCCCTCTTAAATAACGTTTACCTGAAATATCTCTTACTATTTATTTATTTTCACTAAATCAAATACACCACAATGATGATAATGACCAAATGATTTTATACAATGTGTCAGGAACCATACTCTAATACTAAGACAACATTGATTTGGCAAACCACTTGAGCTGTGTTGTGTGATCCATATTTAAGCATAACATTTGTATGATAGATGTACTACAAGGCTTGTACACATTGTTTCACATAGAATCTCAAGGTGATTACACACTAAAGCTGCCACCCTCATTTTCAAACCTGCTACATCTTTGATGTGTAGACACCCTTTGATATTACTATATTCTTACAAAATTTACTCTTGTATTAACATATGCACCACTTAAAATGTACACATCAAATCACCTCACAAAGCCTAACCTTGAGCTAAGGCATGCTAGATCTATAAACATATTTTGATGCACATCATGCTACATCATGTTTAAATACATCAAAATACTACATATTAGATTTATCAATTCGAAAATGATTTGTATACTAGACACCAACCACAGTTTAGCTTCACTGATATACTTTTTAAAACTACAGTTTTCGATTGGATTGTGAATTTTAGATATGTTAATGTAACTATTATCAATATTTTTCTTGCAATATCATGACTTAATATTTACTAATACACAGATATGTAGACACATAGTAATAGCAGAAAATTGTCCATAGTGTTCACCTGACTTTTATCATAAATGCCTCATGCCATAACCATTCCTTCACTTATCCAAGAGAGCCAAGAAGAGCGGTCCACAGATACAAGACAGCTCAGTAATGTCTACAGACCAAAGCAGGGCAGCCAACAAAATGGCAAAAAGTAGCCAGCTTGGTATCAGACATTCGTCCGTTTCGAGCTCCGAAGGCGCGCCAAGCCCGACTGTAACCGCTAAGATTGATTATTCTGTTTATTTGATCTGAGTCGAGCCAGACCTGATCGCTCCTCCTCCTCGTCACTCGTGCAAGACAATCCACCGACAGCTCCACGAGATGACGTGGCCTGTATCAAGTCTTGGTCTGGACCATTTCTGCTCTCGTATAGCAAAATTCCCAGAGTCTCTTCATATATTCTTGCCTCAGGAAATTCCACTTTAGTATGCTTCTTATCAGTAGCATACACAATTGATGTGCAGCAGACTTCAGCACATTTCTTTCCGTGACCAAAGAATGACCAGCAACATATCTCATTAGAGCCAATCACATCCTTTATAAACAGTACACGTCCACTGAAGCGTAGAGAAAGCTTGTCAAACAATTCAATGTTTTTTAATAGGTTGTCATCTGAAGTGCTTGTATATGAATACTTATTATTATGTCTGTTTATCAGTAGCTTCACTACTGGCTGTAAATAAATTATTTGAATTGTTAAAAATTTATTTCCCAAACTACAGGTAATGCGGTGATAGGCAATTAGTTAAGAATGCGACTTAAAGGCACAATGGGTTTTTCGAAATTTATGTAAGACACACAATTTTAATACAATACATACTTGCCTATGGTGAAGAAAAATATTTGTGAAGGAACCTGCATGTTGAGACACATGTGATGTGATGTCTCCCAACCCACAATGGGTCAATGTTATGCATTATGGTCTGAATCCCCCTCTCATTAAGGGAAGGTCAGAGCCCAGGAGTGGGACATTAAATGAAAAATAAGACTATATAGGTAGGAAGAATGTAAAAAAAATACAGTTATTTACAATTATTTTTTTATACAAACCTTAGAGGTTGACATAATGAGTAGTTGTTCTTCCTTATGTGAAGTTATCAATGGCACTCTGCAAATTGGTTCAGCATCTCTTTCTTTTTTAGCTAATGCCTGCTGACAAGACTCCGTGAGCTCCTCAATCAGAAAATATTTAGCTTCAGCCAGGAGCTCCATTATTTCCCGGTAGCTATCCGGCAGAGCCACCGTGCCATCGCGGAGGTAGTTCAATATTGTGCCAAAGTGTTTTCCACAACGATCTATCAGAATCCATCCTAAAAAAATATACATCGTGTATGAAGAAAGATAAACGAATACCTTTGACTAAATTAAAGTCCAAAACTTATTTCGTCTGAATTAAGTGTACCTTCCGAATCAGTGAGAACTTCCATCCTACCGCTGAACATCGTCCTCAACATGTTATCACTCTTAGTAAGTGTTCCAATAGTTGTGTAAAACAGTGTGCCGCCCACGTTTAACTTCACATATTGCGACGGACTGCCCTTTATCAATGTTTTGTGATCGCCCGACATTTTATCAACCAAAATTATTCACAGACGCAGGAACAAGATACGATGCATGTAAAAGTGACACTTGAGTATACATAAACTATGGAAAACTGATCGAAACGCAAACTATCATGACCTACAATAGCATTTTCACAAATTCTACTACATGGCTTTATCAATCAAACAAACTATTAAACTCTAAACACGCCTGCCCCCCTATTCGCTAACTTGATGATCACCAGTGACTAACTGGCTTCAGTTGTACACTGAACTTTGATGCAGGGTCCTCAATCTTAGAACAAAATTAAGGGAATGTAAGGGAAGTCATGCTACTAAATTACGATGCACACAGCATTCTTTTCAGCAAAAGGATAGTTGGTGCTTTTTAATTTATTTGGATTATTTAAAAAAAACTTAAAATACAGATGGCACTTTTATAAGTTTTGCAAATTATTTACTCATCGATTCACAAGATGTCGCTCCACGCAAACTAATACCTATGCAAGAACTTCAGTGCTTTTCTAAGCTTCTTGGTCCAATGGCACAGTTGAAAATACTATCTACTAAAATAGTATATTTTTAAAGTATTTAAATAATCTTTAAAAATATTCCCCGCTTTCTGGCGCTGTAAACAAATGACATGAAAACGTTTAGAGTATAATATGTTTAATACCTAATATGGTAAGTAAGTGCTTCATACTTTAGTATGTTTTTTTTGTGTTATTCCATTGTTTTGTGTCACTATGCAATATACTTATAGATTTCTTTTCATATTTTATTTATAATTTAATTAATAAAAGCTGTTATTATATTAGTATGGTCTATGGATGTAAAAAATTTAATACGAATTTGGTATTTCGTTTTATTGTAAATTGGCAACATTAAAAACATTTTAAAAGAAAAAACGCCAAACAGCTCAAAATCAAAATGGTGGTCGTGTAATATTTTTGAAACGGTAATTTTAATTGTTTTTTAATTGAACTCTTAACTTTGTTTCTTTGGATTTTACGATCAACCTACGTTGTTGCACTGTGAATTACTGTTGAGTTGAGCCTGTGCGTATCTAGTTTATACAAGGTAAGTCTGTGCTGTGTTCCCCCGGTGGTTTGTTTGATATTTTTCAAATACCTATCTACCTAGTTACCAAGAGGAGTCCTCGTAATTGGTCCCTGTGTTATTCTTCGCATCGGCATCGGTATCGAAAATGTGTTCAGGGTCAGTGTGTAGCCTTGTGTGGGCGCTATGACTTAGGTTAGGTTAGAACAGTGACCAAAACGGAAATGTTTTTTTTCCAAAATTCGTCTAAGTCCTGGCACCATAGCCCCCCTAACTGGGAACTAACATAACCTAATGACACATTCGGATTCTGGCGCTTCACCGGCCGCTGCCGCGGCGCGCTCGCTTCGCTCGCTCGGCTCCCGCATTTTGGTCACTGTTCTAACCTAACCTAACCTAAACCTAAGTCATTAATTACTTACGTAATTTATGTAGCCAGTGGTGCCCATAATCTAAGCTCAAGTTGTAAAATTGCCCAAGGAATATCAACTACTAATAATAATATCAACTTTTTATTAATTTTAGGGACAGAAAAAGTTCTTCATTCTTTTCCATATCCAGAGAAAGATAGCGAACGGTTCCACAAAGTGGGTTTTTCAAATTGGTGGTGCCATTGTGGGGCTGAAAAATGAATTGATATATAAGTATCGCTGTGTTTGTCGTCGACGACACTTTGAAGATCTCTGTCGCTATAAGAAGATAAGCGATTCCGACATTATATATGCCAGGTTTGTATTAATATTATTAAGTACATAATATTTTATTTATCTCAAGTTTTATAAAAAATATTGCATCTAGCCATGTCTGTCAATTATTTAGTATTTACAAGTTATTTATACTATGCATTTTTAAAAAACTGAATCCTTGTCCTGAATCTTTTTCGCATAAAACAGCATCCTGTAACCAGTAGTAGGAAATTTAAAATGTCTATCAAATAAAATCCAAATCATATTAGATTTAGTGTTTCAATAATGTTCCCATTGCATTTCAGATCCATTGTCGCTGAAATATATCAAGCAGAGAGAACTATGGCAACAAATTAAAACTAAAATTGCTCTTACAAAACCATCAACATCAGCAGGTAACTATTTATCTATTTTACACATTTGTTTGATACACAACCGAAGTTGCAGGCAGCAGCAGTGTAAGAAATAAGGTGAGTTGAAAGTTGTTTTTTTAAAAAACTGGACATGTGTACATCTGGCCATGCACATTGAAGGCTTCCGAACCCATTTCAATAGCCAATATGTATCGTATCTATAACCAAAGTAGTGAAATACACGAAACAATATTTGCGGGATAGAAAAACGGTCTTGACAGACAGACAGGCGGCTGACGGACAACAAAGTGATCCTATAAGGGTTCAATTTTTACCTTTAGAGGTACGGAACCCTAACACAAAATGTAATTTAACCTGTATTATTATATTTTCAGATCCAGTGCTCGAGGCTGTGATACCAGAATCAGACACTAACTACCAACCTAGGTCAGTCGTCAAGCCCGTCAATCTCTACAAAAGATGTTCAACGAAATCAAAGTAAGTTTCTTTGCAACAAACAATGTCCACGTAGTAGTAAATTATAAAAACGTAATTAGGAATTGAGCTAGCAATTACTTCATAATATTTATATTGGTGGCACGTGGCTATGGTTACCTACTATTAGGGTTGCAGTATTACAGCTGTGATTTTAAAATAAATTTATTTATATGCATGGATCATTTATGTGGTCTGAATTAAACATAAAATAATTACTATTACTATAATATTATCAACACATTAATACAATAATACATATGCATATAGATTTCGACGACCGCTTGGCGCAGTGGTTTGAGCGTAGGCCGCTCGGCTCACTGCACCAGGTGGTAGCGAGTTCGATTCCCGCCAGGGCAAATTTCAGAAATAGCCTTTTCGTAATTTGCCCAGGTCTGGGTGTCACTGGGATCGCCCCCAGTCCATTGTATGGTACCCATAGCACAAGGCTTAGTTCGGGACCATACAGTTGGTGTGTCAGTCTGGCGATATTTATTATTATATATTTTATATAAAATATAAAATAATTTCCTTAGCTATGAAATGCATCTGTTGATTTTGAAAACAAAAACCAATATGGTGTATTATTGTACCATCCGATAATGTTGCTAATAAAGTTCGGTCGTCTTGCATTGACCGCGCATGGCCACCGGGTCCCGAGTAGACCGCGCGCCCGTAACCGTCCTGTCGACAACGAGTAGACGCCGAACGACAAGGCGGAGCTGGTTGGGTGCCGGGTGGCTCTAATAAGTTATGACGTTTTGGGAAGTAATGAAATACCGCAAACTAAAGAACTTTTAATATAATTATGATACATATTTTGATAAAAAACCGTGCAAACTATACCGTTCTTATTTCTTGTAAGATTATCTTTTCGCGGTTAGACCATAATCAAAGACAATTTGAACAATTGATAACGTAAAGGTTTAATTTAAATAAATGTATGAATATACAGCTGTATTAACAAAAAAAAATACTTTCTTTAGTTTCTCGTATTTCATTACTTCACAGAACTTGATCCTAATCGGATGGTGCAATAGTACAGAATGTTGTTTCTTTTTCTTAATCAACGGGTTCAATTCCTGGCTAGATAAATTGTTTTTCAAAAATCAAATGATGCTGTTTTAGTTTAATCAAAATGGGTCTAGAGGTTCGTTTAAGCATTTTTCGATATCCTACTAATATTATAAATGTGAAAGTTTGTGAGTGTGGATGTATGTATGTATGTTTGTTACTCCTTCACGCAAAAACTACTGAACGGATTTGGATGAAATTTGGAACACAGATAGTTTATAACCGGGATTAACATATAGAATACTTTTTATCCCGATAATCCCGAAATTTTTGTTACGTTAAATACTACGCGGACGAAGTCCGTGGGCATAGCTAGTTCTCTATAGTTTCTTATCAAGGCACCCACGCACACTTGAAAAATTCACCTGTAGATAGGAAATTTTACTATCAGCGTACTTTAATTTCAATTAGTTTTAAATATTTTTTATAACCCACTAAATTCTAGAAAATAAACATTATATGCTTTTAATAACTGACCAAAATGGTCTCCGCAATTTATGAATCAAGATTACCGTTTCTAAAAATAAAACTGTCGTGTTTATTTTCAGGAAAAGCAGTTCTTCTAGCAGAATGCCAGGAGACCACTGATTTATTCCTATTCCTAGACAACATATTTGATTAGTTGAATGGGAGCTTCATGAAATCGCCAAGAGCCAAGCCGCCAGTCGATGCCGTAACAACAAATTCAAGCCACCATAAAATATGGATGGAAGGAAGAAAAATATTTTGATCAATGAAATTTATTACGATGCTGGAAAAGTCGAGCCTGTTCCTACAGTGAATAACTGGCTGTGGACACTGGAAGCTATAAAAGTTTTATTGAAGAAACTAAGCGTTGATTTTGTGGTGAACCTCAGATGGATGAATCAAGACCCTAGAAAACTTCTTGGGAGAAATTAGGAGTCATGGGTGCCGTAACAATAATCCAACATGCGAACAATTCGAATCGGCTTTTACAACATTATTAATTAACAATGTAACAAGTATACACAGTCGTGGTAAAAATTGCGAGGATGATTTATGTGATGCATTACACACCCTCCTCATTGGAGACCAGCCAGACCAGACCAGCTCAGTAGAATTCGATTTTGAAAGCATTCTTAACACAGAGTTTACTTCTATTGAGGAGAAAGAAAAAGACCCCCGCATTATAGCACCACTACAGTATGTGAGCGGGTATTTCTTAAAAAATACTAAAACACGAATATTTAAAAACTGTTCGGAATGTAAAAAAGATTTCATGAGTGATGATCAGTTAGAATATATAAGGTACAGGGAATATGCCGGAAGACGGTGGCTTTGTTCTCCTAGTCATGGATTAATACAATTAATTTCTAATATTCAAGATGTAATCAATATAATTTTGAAACAACATTTGGAAAGAAAATGCTTGAAAGACATAATTAATACAGCTTTAATAGTATTATTAGATTTTGACTTCATAACATGCAACATGCCCAAACAAAAATTGATAAATTACTTGATGAATGTCTGTGGTAGGTTTATGGTATTTAATTATTGTAAGAAATTAAATAAAATTATGTATGGGAAAAACAAATAAATTATTATGAAGACGTTTATCAAGTTAAAGCTAAGAAACTTCTAGCCAAATGTTGTAAACGAAAAAAAATATGTTAAATTTTACTAATAAAAACCAAATGTACCAGAGAATTCGTTGTTATTGAATTAATTGTTAGTTTTAGGTACTTTAATAACTTGCTGTTTTTCAAATAATGAATTACTTTCAATGTTTGTTTATCATAAGGATAACTTTCAAATGCATTGTAAATGTATCCAAAAGCAAACTGATAAAATCTACTTTCAGTGTTGTTTTTTGAGGTTGGTAAATTTGTTGTTGTGGTTTTTAAAGTAAACTCTCAAATCTAGTATTTTATGTTAGATATTTTGTTTATTTTACGCTAGAATTTTGTTATCTTTTTTACTTAATTTCTTATTTTCTATAATGTACATTTTCGTTTATATTGTTAAACTTAATCTAAAATCTGTGTATTGTTCTAATTTTGCTAATTGTTATAAGGGCTTTCCGAAGTAAGGTATTTTTTAATTTTTGATTTACTTATGATTGAGAATTATTTCCATGTACGTTACGCTAGGCATTATAAATGCATACAAGAAGTATGCTGATCTGAAATCTACTGTCAGTACTTTGTAGCTAGCTTGTTGTTTTTTAAGGTACCTACTTTTGTTCATCTACTACTACTACAGTTTTTGTTTATCTAATATCATTGTATGTTCATGTTATATTTCCTGTTTTTATAAATATTTTATCAAATACCATTTAATGATGGATATTTATTATAAACTATGTGCTATATAATTTAATAGCATTGTGTTTATTTTATATTTTTAATGCACGTAGAAATTTAAAGTAGTAGATATATAAAGGCATTCCTTGGTATTGATTTTTGTGTAAATCTGAAAGGCGTGTGTTTATCTATAGTTTTAAGTTTATATAATAATAGGCTATTAATTTAACTATTACGTTGTAAAGTAAGCAATTACCTACTGTAGGCATCATACAACAATTTATGTTTTTAAGTAAACTCGTCCATTATGTTAGCTATTTTGTTTATTTTTCGCTAGAATTTAGTTTTCTTTTATACTTAAGTTGTTATTTTGTATAATGTATGCTGATAAAATCTACTTTCAGTAGTTTGTAGCTTGCTGGTTGTTGTTTTTTTTAAGTTACCTACTTTTGTTTATCTACTATCATTGTATGTCCATTTTATGTTTCCTATTTTATTAAAAATAAATATGTGTTTCTAATAATGTAGCATTTTATTTTCAATAGATAATATATTTAATAGCACCTATACAGGTTACTAGGTACCTATAGCCACATTCCTGATTTAGTTCCTAACTTAAAATCCAGAGGCGCTAGTTATGCATTCCCTATATACCTATAAGATTGGTCTCTATTTCTAGTATATACAAGGTACTCTGTGCTTTGATGACAACTGAGAATGCTACAACTTTGGTATTCAGTATCACATTGAGTGGATATGAAGTTACGGTGACTAACGGGCGGAGAGCGGTGCTCTTCGATACAACACTCGACGCCTCTAATTCTTATCGACTATTATACGACTAAATTGAACAACGCCTTTTGAACGTGTGAAGTACTACATTTTAGATAACATTTCATCATAAGCGGTTTATGTACACATGACATGTAAAGATGGCGGGAAATCAATGTTGTGCTGATCTTATATTAATTGTTTGGTGCGTAATTAATTTAATTACTGCGTTTAATTGTGTTTTGTAAGCCATAAGTTTGTTAAAATAAATCCTTTAAGGTAAGTTAACGATTAAGTTATGGTTTATAATGTGAAAATTGTTAATTGAATCAAAGTTTTTTTAACTTCAATATTACCTAATGATATCACTATAAGATCAAAGTAACTGAAGGTAAATTCAAGTATTTAATATATTGTATTAATGTAGAATTTCTACTTTTAAGATGCCTGCATGCAGAAGAGTTTCCGTAAGCCAAATGGAACTGCTGGTGGAGTTTGCGGAGTCTCATCGCGATATATCATTGGGTCACTTTACGGGAAGTCCACAGGCTGTTAGTCACCCGAGAAGCGTGTGACTCCGTAGCAATTCTGCTAAACCTGTGGCATAAGGAACCACTACTTTAGACCACGTAAGTTTACTAGTTAATAAATTAACTCAAGAAATGAACCATCTGCTTAAAATAGTTATTTTACCTACAATCTAAAACAAAATCACTCAGTCATCATTAGTATACTCAGCGAGTGATTAATCTTAGTTGAAAAGTAAATTCGCACATTAGGTAAATCTTAAAATTCCTAGAGTGCTTGTTTTTTTAAATCAATTAAAATAATAATAGGCTTCAACATCAAACCAATTTAAATATGTAAATTTCAGTTTATGGAGATGAGAGGGTGCGGTGCTGGGCCAACGTCATTTAGATACTTACGGCACTGCTGAAGAGCAAAATGCAGCTGCATAAGGAACTGCGATGGAGCTTATGAGGACACTGGAGAAGATGTACATAATTATGTACATAATAATACTTCTAGTAGCATTCAAGTTTAAGCTTTATATGTATTTTAAAGTATTATTGTCTTCTTAATATGAAACATGTAATTTGTGTTCTTAGGTATGTAATAAATGTTAAAACACTAACAAAAATATCAGTATTACTAAGCCCGATGATTATGGAATGCATTATATAATTATAAATGATTATCTCGAAACATTCCATAATTTTTGGTCTGTTATATCCCTACAGTTATCTGGATTTTCGATGATTCTTGCCACCACACTCTGTAGACTTAGTTCTGACAACATCACTCTGAGGCTCTGCATGGGAACATTCAGTGAATTGGCAATGTTTTGTAAAACAACACATGCATTCACCACATTGACTGCTGTAATTGGGTTATAGTGTAGTTATACCATGTTGCACTGCCAACATGTTATCAGTACTCCAATACACCGTTCAACAGTATTTCTGTCTGTGCAGTGATCTTCTGGTGAACCCGGAGCTGCACCTAAGTTAGATGTCATCATCCAAGGGGTGCTGTGTATATTCAGAATCACCTAAAAATAATAATAATTTTCATATTTGTTTCAATTATTTATTGATTGAAGACTCGAAATATCTATTAACACATTTACATTCATTGAGCTCTTCATTTTCAATAACCAGCCAAAATAATATTTCTCATCATATAGCCAACAGTGTTCTTCATTTCTTTCAAGTCTTTCTAAAATACACTTTATGGGGTATTGACTCCACATAGGTATGAATCATGTACAGCACCACAAATCTGAAACAAGAAATTAATTTACCTTTTAAACATATTATGTAGATGAATATATAATTATTATGAATGTAGAATTATTTTAGTAGGTATTGTTATTACTTACTATTAAAACATATTTTAAAGATAGGCAATTTTTTCAATTAAAATATGCCTCCTCATGATCATGGTCGGATTAAGGCCACATATGAACCATCAAAAACTGAGTTCTTCTAATGCCTGTTGAAATCCAGCTTTAGGTATTCAAACAATTATATTTGCAATAAACCCTCTTGTGCAACTGTAGTAGATTACTAGCGTCGTGCAGGCGGCGTCTCTCAATACGTACTTAAAAATTCTTGTTTTCGCTTTTCTTTAGCAAATCCCAACAAAATAAGACGTGCCATAATATTTCTCTACGCACACGAATCACAAACAAACAACAAAAGTTTCAACTTTCACTTGCTTTACTAATTACCGGCTTCGGTGATCATCACTTTTACTTGAAAAACACTACCCTTGAGCAGTGTCTTTCACGAATATTTTTAAATTTAAAATGCTTATCAGTTTGATGTCCACTAAGCTTACAGAATACCAATCATACAAATATCGATACGAAAACATCTGTTAAAAAGTGTTACGGTGACTATCAGCAATACTCGGTGCTCATGACGTCATCTTAGTTAGTCACTGGTCATAGGGAATACGAAACTAGCTGTTTGACAGTTATTCGTTGAACACTTTGCCAAGTGATCATCACTATGAGCTGTCAACAGAGTTAGCGAATAGGCCTGCAGGTAATGCTCTAAGGAAAAAATTCCACCGTATAGAATCTGTGCAATCTGTGGTGCAAGATATGAACGTGACGTTTTCACCCCCTTTTCTTGTTTCCTTCACCCCCGCTTTCGCCTTTGACCGGTTGACGGCCATTTTTTTTTCCCTCCGTCGACAAAAACAAATGTAGGCGCAGGCACTTAAAAGTTTTGATGAGACTATTTAGCAAAGATAATGCTATTTAGAAGTGTTTCCGTCGGCCCGGCCGTCGCGTCGATTAATTTCCGCTACTTTACATCACAAATACAGTGTCCTCAGCATTTTTATAAAATGTTCCGCAAGTGTTGTGTGCCCAAGTGCAACAGTTTACGACAGCACGTTAAATTTCATCAGTTTCCTTCTAAAGAGGAAAATAAGAGACTGTGGATCAAGTGTATTAATTGTGAGAGCATTATGCACAGTTAACAAATTATATATTTGTCATAAACATTTTGAACAAAGGTTTGTCAATTCGGCGACAAATCGTCTGAAAAGTGGCGCTTATCCCAAGCTTATTCACCGCCTTGGAGATTTCTTCAGGAATCCCGACAAGCGTCTGTTTAAAACAGGTAAACTACTGAAAAATATTGAATTAATAAAAATTATAATTTTAAAAAAATACTGAAAAAATACTCTAGTCCTTCCTGCCATTTAGAAAAATACAGTGGCACATTTTTATTTATTTTTTCAGATATTGGAATTACTACAAGCGTTGATCATAGTTACTCAAAGAAGCGCCACATTGATCATTCATATTCACTTCCTATTAAGCAAAGACCTACAGAAGTCTTTGGTAAGTATCATCCTGCCCATACTAACTTATACAATGTTTTTTATTACACCTTTATTTTGAATACAATACAGTACACAAATATATTATGTACTCCTCCTTCTTTCTCCTGCCCCATTCTCAGTTCATGTGGGGTTGGGCCTCCTCATACATCAGTGCTAGGATGATCAATCTTAGGTTGTTGTTGATGCAATGTTTAGGGCTTTCATGTCTTTTTTGACATTGGTCCACCATGTAGCGACTGACATACAAATTCTGTACTATAGTATAGTAAAGCTAGTACTTTGTTAAACTTTTTACTAGGTGCTTACAGTCCAATAAAATTGTTTTATTATACTGCCCAGTGCCCTATACTATTGATCTGTAGAACATCAACTCCAATGGTTAATTACATGTATTTAATGGTATTTTTTTAGATACTTGTGTTCAACCATCTACTTCGAGCCATCAAAGTGATGCTGTTTGCATGTCTCTGCAACCTTCGTCCATGCAAATGCCATCAGGTCATTATAACTTTTATTTAAAAAAAAATATAATCTAATATTTAATTAAAGGTAAATAAACATAGTAGTAATATATAAACATTTATTTTTCAGATATTGACATGGTGCCAGCAACAATCCAGACAGTCACCACAGACATTATTCAGACTGTCACCGTAGACAGTATTCAGACTGTCACCACAGACAGTATTCAGCCTAATGTAAGAGTTATCGAAGTTATTGTAAGCTACACTTCCGCATGGGCTATATTTTGTAATTTTTTTGTAAATTGTTTATATTAATATTGTACATAAGTAGTATATAATAATTTGAAGCAGTGATAGCCGATTGGTTATGCACGCGTCTTGCGGGCTACCAGGTCTCGGGTTCAAACCCCGGCTCAAACCTCTGGATTTTTCGAAATCTATGTGTGTATCATAATTTCTATATGATTATCACTTGCTTACGGTGAAGGAAAACATCGTGAGGAAACCTGCATGTCTTAGAAAATTTAACCAATTTTCGAAAGACATGTGAAATCCGCCAAACCGCACTGGACCAGCATGGTGGATTATGGCCCGAATCCTCCGCGTGTTGAGGGGAGGCCCGTGCCCAAGAGTGGGACGTCAAAAGGGCTAAAATTATTTTATTATTAGTATAGAATTGTATTACGTAGTACATAATATGCAAAAATAGTAACTAACTCAGTCACGACAAGCTGATTAGAATAATTAAGTAAATTATTCCTATACCTACATTTCCCAAACCATCACCTACTCATCATACATACCATTACTCACATGCTTTACCATACCTCACACATCTCCCACAACCATAAACCATACCATACCATATCATACCATATAAAGTATTCATTTTAGGGTTTACGTTTAAAATTAATTTTATTATGTTCTATAAAAAAATAATGTTTGTATTTTAATTCACTATAGGTATCTATATAACTACTTACAAATTATCATTTGTAATTTATCGATTTGGGATAACGTATTTGTAATTGGAAATTCTTTTGTAACCTAACTTCCGCGAGACATGTTCTTTACCTAATGTGGATGCCAGAAATTACTTTGTGTAATCGTTTATATTTTTATTATTTAAGTTCATAAGAACTCTGTAATGAACTCTATAAGCGATTTTATTTACTCGAAAATATATTTTAATTTATATTGTATGTCATTGTTTTATTTAACCTAAACATAAATCTCAGAATTAAAATATATAGAATATATATATATAGGCTGTGCAGTCGTATACCGGATTTACGTCCATGAATACCGGTGCCTCACTCGCATTTCAAAAATAAAAAAAAGAAACGTCATGTTCAATTCTTGCATACGGTTTAACTCCAATGTTCCCGAGATGGCGGTCTGAACTTGTTCTCTTATTGGTCTGTGACTCTAAACTCTACCTGCAGGCCTATTCGCTAACTCTGTTGACAGCTCATAGTGATGATCACTTGGCAAAGTGTTCAACGAATAACTGTCAAACAGCTAGTTTCGTATTCCCTATGACCAGTGACTAACTAAGATGACGTCATGAGCACCGAGTATTGCTGATAGTCACCGTAACACTTTTTGACAGATGTTTTCGTATCGATATTTGTATGATTGGTATTCTGTAAGCTTAGTGGACATCAAACTGATAAGCATTTCAAATTTCAAAATATTCGTGAAAGACACTGCTCAAGGGTAGTGTTTTTCAAGTAAAAGTGATGATCACCGAAGCCGGTAACTAGTAAAGCAAGTGAAAGTTGAAACTTTTGTTGTTTGTTTGTGATTCGTGTGCGTAGAGAAATATTATGGCACGTCTTATTTTGTTGGGATTTGCTAAAGAAAAGCGAAAACAAGGATTTTTAAGTACTTATTGAGAGACGCCGCCTGCACGACGCTAGTAATCTACTACAGTTGCCCAAGAGGGTTTATTGCAAAAGCAAATATAATTGTTTGAATACCTAAAGATTCAACAGGCATTAGAAGAACTCAGTTTTTGATGGTTCATATGTGGCCTTAATCCGACCATGATCATGAGGAGGCATATTTTAATTGAAAAAATTGCCAATCTTTAAATATTTTAATAGTAAGTAATAACAATACCTACTAAAATAATAAGTACATCTACATAATATGTTTAAAAGGTAAATAAATTTCTTGTTTCAGATTTGTGGTGCTGTACATGATTCATACCTATGTGGAGTCAATACCCCATAAAGTGTATTTTAGAAAGAGTTGAAAGAAATGAAGAACACTGTTGGCTATATGATGAGAAATATTATTTTGGCTGGTTATTGATAATGAAGAGCTCAATGAATGTAAATGTGTTAATAGATATTTCGAGTCTTCAATCAATAAATAATTGAAACAAATATGAAAATTATTATTATTTTAGGTGATTCTGAATATACATAGCACCCCTTGGATGATGACATCTAACTTAGGTGCAGCTCCGGGTTCACCAGAAGATCACTGCACAGACAGAAATACTGTTGAACGGTGTATTGGAGTACTGATAACATGTTGGCAGTGCTTGTTAACACAATGACATGGTACAACTATACTATAACCCAATTACAGCAGTCAATGTGGTGAATGCATGTGTTGTTTTACAAAACATTGCCAATTCACTGAATGTTCCAATGCAGAGCCTCAGAGTGATGTTGTCAGAACTAAGTCTACAGAGTGTGGTGGCAAGAATCATCGAAAATCCAGATAACTGTAGGGATATAACAGACCAAAAATTATGGAATGTTTCGAGATAATCATTTATAATTATATAATGCATTCCATAATCATCGGGCTTAGTAAAACTGATATTTTTGTTATTGTTTTAACATTTATTACATACCTAAGAACACAAATTACATGTTTAATATTAAGAAGACAATAATACTTTAAAATACATATAAAGCTTTAACTTGAATGCTACTAGAAGTGTTATTATGTACATAACTATGTACATCTTCTCCAGTGTCCTTCATAAGCTCCATCACAGTTCCTTATGCAGCTGCATGTTGCTCTTCCGCAGCAATGTGCCGTAAGTATCTCAATGACGTTGGCCCAGCAACGCACCCTCTCATCTCCATGAACTGAAATTTACATATTTAAATTGGTTTGATGTTGAAGCCTATTATTATTTTAATTGATTTAAAAAAAACAAGCACTCTAGGAATTTTAAGATTTACCTAATGTGCGAATTTACTTTTCAACTAAGATTAATCACTCGCTGAGTAGGTATACTAATGATGACTGAGTGTTTTTTCAGATTGTAGGTAAAATAACTATTTTAACCAGATGGTACATTTCTTGAGTTAATTTATTAACTAGTAAACTTACGTTGTCTTATGTAGTGGTTCCTTATGCCACAGGTTTAGCAGAATTGCTACGGAGTCACATGCTTCTTGGGTGACTAACAGCCTGTGGACTTCCCGTAAAGTGACCCAATGATATATCGCGATGAGACTCCGCAAACTCCACCAGCAGTTCCATTTGGCTTATGGAAACTCTTCTGCATGCAGGCATCTTAAAAGTAGAAATTCTACATTAATATAATATACTAGCGGCCCGCCCCGGCTTCGCACGGGTACATTGCGGTTACATTATTCGAGTTTTAGTAAGGATCCCTAATTTTTTGAAAATATATTATAGCCTATGTCACCCGGGGATAGTGTAGCATCTCAACAGTGAAAGAATTTTTCAAATCGGTTCAGTAGTTTCGGAGCCTATTCATTACAATCAAACAAACAAAGTTTTCCTCTTTATAATATTAGTATGATTAAATACTTGAATTTACCTTCAGTTACTTTGATCATATAGTGATTTCATTAGGTAATATTAAAGTTAAAAAAACTTTGATTCATATAACAATTTTCACATTATAAACCATAACTTAATCGTTAACTTACCTTTAAGGATTTATTTTAACAAACTTATGGCTTACAAAACACAATAAAACTCAGTAATTAAATTAATTACGCACCAAACAATTAATTTGATTTCCAGCCATCTTTACATGTCATGTGTACATAAACCGCTTATGATGAAATGTTATCTAAAATGTAGTACTTCACACGTTCAAAAGGCGTTGTTCAATTTAGTCGTATAATAGTCGATAAGAAATAGAGGCGTCGAGTGTTGTATCGAAGAGCACCGCTCTCCGCCCGTTAGTCACCGTAACTTCATATCCACTCAATGTGATACAGAATACCAAAGTTGTACCATTCTCAGTTGTCATCAAAGTTCAGTGTACAACTGAAGCCAGTTAGTCACTGGTGATCATCAAGTTAGCGAATAGGGGGGCTGAACCACGATAAAATGCCAAAATTCAGTATTGACAATAAAAAAAAACCGTCCCATCCAAAGAGCATGTCCCATTCATAGATATAGAAAGAAGCAAGAAGATTATATTATTAATTATTATTATTATTTACAAGAACAGCTACATTTAGAATTTGCTATGTTAAATAAAAACAGTTATATTATTTTTAATTTTTAAGTTTGCAACAATATCGCATTGGGTCTAGCCTGTAAAGATGTTTGTATGTATTGAGAAAATAAATACATTATTTTAGTTTCCCTTAGGAAATCCAACCAAATCATAATTCTATCTCTCTCACTCTGCAGCGTAACAGCGATACGCCAAAAACGTGAATGTTGAAAGAGAAATGTTCCATTTATCAGTAGCTTCAACGGAAGCCAGTTCCGCCAAGCTAATCTATGTTGGTAGTTGTTCATGTACCCATGGTAGTATCCAAGAACTTTATACATAACACTGGATGTTTTAGCACGAACAATGTTTTGAAGCCAAGAAATTTGACCTTGAATGACGTCACATATGTTTGTTGAGTGTTGTATCAGTGTTGCTAGATTATTAAAATAACAGCTACCGACAATCAGGAAAGTGAACGGTTGATCTATTTTTTTTTTCTATATAAAAATAAATACTGAAGTCAAAAGAGGATTCTCAAATTGACGCATATGTAATATGTAAATAAAATCCATAAAAAAACAGACACGAAAACCATGGACTTGCGAAATCTTGGCTCATCACACGTTAGTTTGGGTATTTTATTGTGTTTATCATGGCAATTTCAGATGAAGTGTGAGAGGGTCAGAACATATGTATGTATGAAAAAAACCTGTCTTCACTCCGTAGTTCTACGTGCAATCTCCAGTGGTATTCTAAGCTTCTTGGTAGTATCAAAGTAATGGTTCAAATTGAAACTCAACTAATAATTTATTTATTGCAAAGAAGAAAGAACTCACAAATATATACACTATGTGTAAAATAGCTTAGGTCTATTAATATAAAATTTCACAACAAAATAAACTGGGGAACTCAAGTTGAAACAAATAAATTTAATGTATAATTGCATCGTGAGTAGCCACTTTGTTCTCTTATTGGTCTGTGGCCACTTTAAACTCTTTGCTAGGTTGCCATAACTAACAAGGAAAGATGGGAAAAATGTTTTGATTTGAAGCTTAGTTTAAGGGTAATTACATATTTCTTCACTTCATCAAAGTATGGTTTATTTATGAAATTAATACGGTACATGAGGTTCATGCGATTACTGCAGAGAGAGGTGTACGTATAGAACTTACCAGTAATTTATTCTAAAGCATAAATATTTTACAGTAATGTAAATATTTTTTTATTTATACAATCATAACATAAACATAATGGACTATAGTTATTTCAAAGACCCTAAATTTCCGTTATCGCATAAAAAAAATGCACTCTGATATGCTCCACTTGAAGTAAATAATACGTTATAATTAATACAATCTGTTTCTATCTCTTCTGATATGGTACCTACAATATCAAGAACTACAGGTTACTATTTAGTATCTCATTATTGATTCCTAGTTAGAACGTCAAAAATTTCTTGCATCGTCTACCGTTTCTGGAAGTTTGGCATTTAATGTTTCGGGTAAAATAAATGATACTACTCCACCCAATAAACTAATGATAGCCAAAATTGCACCGGGGTAGAAGGCACCAAAGCGTCGACCCTTAAACAAAATACAAACTTGAAATATAGACTGGATAGTTAAAAGTAATTATCTATTTGATTTGTTACGGTTGCCTTTAAAACTGTAACCACAAAAGTGATAACCTAAGTAGGTTATCTTATCACTATAACTGTAAGAAGCTTGCTATAAAATTATAGCAAGCTTCTTACAGTTACATAATTATCATAATTAATTCAAATTGTATGGTGTATGGAGCTGATTAGGATGTTCTTTATCGTGATTGACTTAGTTGATGTGATGGCCACCAATAATAAAAACCTTTTAGCTCAAAGAATATGAATGTCACTTACCATGAATAAAATATAAGGAGCAAGTGCAGAAGCTGCTCCAGATATTACATTACCAAAAGACATTCCTGACTGTCGTAGACAAGTGGGGTAGAGTTCCATGTTCAATAAATTAATTAAATAATATGAAATAGTTATTGAAAATCTGTTAGCTACCACTAAGATGGTACTTATCAATCCACTGTGTATTCCTGTAGAGGTATCTGGAACCGAGTACGTGCGTATATAAATCGCACGAATAAATACATGCACAAGGTTTAGATTTATCTATACAAATAAATAAAATTGGAGTGTCTGTTTGTAATATCAAAATAACACCTTTTCACTAAATGCATATAAAAGTATATACGACACCTATAGCAAAAACGCGATTTAAAAATGTTTTATCTGTCTGTCTGTCTGTATGTTTATTCCGCGTAATCTCCGAAACGGCTGGACCGATTTTGACAGGACTTTCACTGGCAGATAGCTGATGTTATAAGGCGTAACTTAGGCTACTTTAATTTTAGAAAAAAAAATAGGGTTCCGCGTAAATAAATAAAAACACATTAAATCAAAGAGTATCTCCGAAACGGCTGGACCGATTTTGACGGGACTTTCACTGGTAGATAGCTGATGTTATAAGCAGTAACTTAAGCTACTTTTATTATAGAAAAAACTCGGGTGTTGGCTTTTTTGTTAAGTTAAATTCCACGCGGACGAAGTCGCGGGCTCAGCTAGTATATAAAATCTTTTTTGAGGTACATACAGAATATGTAATTTGTAATTATTTAGTAAAATTTGTAAGTAGTGCAGTCCTAACATACGTAACTATGTTAATTTCTTAGTTACATAACTTGAAATACTTCTCACTATTGTGCTATGTCCTTATAATATAAAGTACTATCATGATAGATTTGCTGTTAGGGTGAGCTACATGCTAGGTCATCATAACAGTTAAGGATAGACGTTTTGTAAGTAAATAAGAATTAGGGTACTTACAAGTAGCACGAAAACTGTGAATAATCCAAATAAAAGCTGTTAAGGCACTTGAAGTAACACCTGTGTAGCGTCGTCCGATATGGTCTGCCAGCCATGCTGCTACAATGAATCCCGGTATTTCGGCTAAAGATTGCAATGTAAATTCTAAAAACGGATTCCCATCCGATTTTTCTCCAGAACTCATTAATATGGCAGTATAATTTACAGAAACCGCACTCCTGAGTAATAAACAATCATAATAAATTAATATTTTATCTTTTGCTAATGCGAGTCATATACGTAAAGTGAAGGTAGTGAGATAGTTATTTACCACAACAATAACTGTAATAAAGTACGGATTGTCAGCTTTATTCCGGAAAAAAGTGCAAGTGGTCCTAACATCTCAATTTTATTTGATACTGTATGTGGTGCAGATACAATTTCTTTTTCAGTATCTGGATTTAATTTCGTTTTATTCCATTTAGATATAATTTTCAATTCTTGGATGCACGATTTGGTTTTTTTATTCACCCAGAGCCATTGCGGGGATTCAAGAATTTTCCTGAAAATGATTTACATACGTTATATAATAAACGCAATGTTCTAATATCATTAGATAGATATTATAATAAATATGTTATCTTAAACTTACCAAGACATCAATAAGAATGGCAATTGAGTTGCAGTTGTAACAATCAGAAAAGCCTTCCAGTTTTTCAGCCACCAATACATCAATGGCATTAGGATCATACCAAAGCTTGTAGATAACAAGTGCAATTTAGCGACAGTTGATCTCCGTGTATGCGAAGATATCTCTAATGATATAACAGTAGTACTTTGCACAGCAGACCAAGATGGAAAAGATGCGAATATACAACCAAGCGTAAATAGAAAATAAGATGAAGAAGCAAATACGGATAAAAATCGACCAACCACAAGTAACGCTAAAGATATAATATATGTAGGTTTGCGTCCATATCTGTAATTAGAAAATAACTTAAATTATTCAATATAGCCAACCAATAGCCCACTATTGGTTCAATTTATAATTATCACGCAGTCTCCAAGTCACTATCTATAAATCCTACATACAGGTATGAATGGTCGCTCGGCTAGGTCTAGGTAAGCAGATACATTATAATGAAATTTACATGGATCTATATAACATAAGGCACCTAGATTTAATACATACACGTCACTGAACCATCCAAAAAAAATTGATCCCATTGCTTCTCCAATTTTGCTATAAGCAAACACATTTGCTACATTTAGTTCTTTATCGCATACCCAATTATTGTCAGATGATATTGTTGTTTCATACCAAGTTGTATCGTAAGCATATTCATTGCACTCTGAAATAAAAAGAATAAGATTGTTGTCTTTCGCACATATTTCATAATTTTCAAAAATCTTAAATCCTTACTCGTAGTATCATTGTTGTAACCAGGGGCTGTATATATCAAACATTCACTGAACTTAATTTTGTCTCCACTATTTTCTGTCCTAAATAAAATAGAAAATTATTTAATTAATTTCTTCAGAAGTTAAAGAAAATACCTAAATTAAATACAAAAACTGCTTACGTTGGAATGTGTTTTATCTTCCATAAATATTCGCTTATATTTTCAGGTTTATCTGGTAGTCTACATGTGTGTGGTATAACGGTAAGTGCTAATATTATGTTATTATATGCCATTACCCAAAAAACTCCAAGCACAACAATATACAATATATTGAACCATTTTTGAAACTTTCCAGTATGGCTTATTTCTATGAGAGCTCGCTCATATGGAGATTCCATACTATTATAATTTTATTTGCACAAAGTCACTGTTATAACAGAGCTCCTATAATGTAGACTGTGAAGCATGTTATCAATGTGACACTACTGGCTTATTTTCTCAAATAAGAACCCTTTATCGCTAATGTTATAAAAAGTTATACGTCATGTACTAACTAACTATATGTATAGTTATGTAACGTCGGATTGTTGGTAAGTACGTAATTATTTAATCGTGTATCCACTTCACGTGTGTAAATGTCGTAGGTAAATATTAGGAAACATAATACACACATAATACACTAATATTGTAAAGAGAAAAGATTTGTATTTTTGTTTGTTTGTACCAGGAAAATTCAAAAACGACTAACCCGATTTGAAATATTATTTCACCATTAGAATGCTACATTATCTCTAAGCAACATAGTCTATGTTTATTACTCGAAAAAATAGGGATCCCTACTAAAACTACAATAATGTGTAATAAAATTGCCATAAAATGTATTTCATTACATGCGTTACGGAAACTATTGATTATAGAACAAAAATTATGTTCTACAATATTAAAGAACATACCAATATCTACAAAAAACTTCGCGATACCACACCAACGATTATAGATACGTTACTATAACTACTTTTTTACATTTTAAAAGTTGATTGTAATACCAACCAAAATCAAACCATGCTATTCCTTCGTATTAATCATTATACAAATAAATCATTTCATACTCGATACTATTATCATACCTGTAGATTACTTTTTGAATTATTTGAATCGGATATTCCAATCAAAAGATATTACGCATTTAAATCAAAAATTCAATCGAAACAAATAATACTAGAAAAATAAACGCCGCTGTGCCGTGCATGGGCACCGAATTACGGGTTAAGTTAGGCAGTTATTTTCAGAACTACTTAGAAATTTACTCTGAATATCCACCCGTGCAAAGCCGAGACGGGCCGCTATAGTAGATAATTTAATACGTTTTAACAAATTTTATGTATTTTTGACCATAAAATGTTATACTTGGGTACGCAAAAGGCTGTTTCAAAGTAGGCTATGAAAGTCTACCTTAACTTTATGGCAATAACATACTTGAGCCAAGCTTGCAAATCAAACGACGAAATCTTTCATTTATGAGTAAAATAAAGTATTTCAGAAAAATAAATGTATATAAGTATTGTCGCGGCTATTTAGGATGTTAACTACTGTTTTCAAGGATTTTGAAACCTACTGGACAGCTCCATCTCGGACTCGGTAATCGCCGGTTGGTCACTAATACACCATACATCGTTTTTCAATCTTAAGGTGAAGGCGCCTGTGTAGCCCGCGAAATTCAAAATTTTCGAGTATTTTTTAGTTTATCCAAAATCTGAAAACATTTAAGACAACATTTTGTGATTTGCGACAAACACAGTATGCAGTGCGTTTATTAATACATTTATTTTACTCTAAATATTATCACGGTGGATATGATACTAGTTAATCACTAAATATACAAAAATTGCCAGATTATCTGGATAGCTGTCTTTCTTGAAATATTTTAGAGTAAGTTGGATATATTAATAAATGCACTGCACACGGTCTTTGTCGCGAATTACAAAATGTGTCTTTTATTATTGTCAGTTTTGAAAAATTTCTAAAAAACCTCAAAAAATTTGAACTTCGCGGTCTATATGGGCGCTTTAGCCTTAAGGCTTACCCATCTATACATCTATATATATATATATAAAATTGGACGTAGGAACGAAGGAGTAACTTAGGCTACCTTATTATAGAATAAATAATTATATCGCAAATGCTGCCTGTCACGCGGACCAAACCAACATCGACTCGAAATTTTTGCTAAGTTAAATTTTACGCGGACAAAGTCGCGGGCACAGCTAGTATAGTGTCGTTCTAAGAAATGAGAATACCACACTAAGGCCCGTATTAATAAATATATCTCAAGTCTGAGAGGAGAGAGATCTTGGAAATGACATTGTTATATCATTACCATACAAAATGACTCATTAAAAGCATACTCAAGACCGCTCTCTAACTAGGTATCGATTTATTAATATAAGTTAGATTGTGACTCTACTTAAGTTTGTATAGACTTTTCAGAATAAAATTACTTTTCAGTTTTTATTAGGGTTCCGTGTTATAGTAATAAACTGCTTGTTTTCTGTCTTTATACTGTTTATTGAGCTTAATTTATGGGTAAAATTATTTTAACATATGGCAACTGTGCCCTCGGCAGGCGGGCGGTTGACTGAACCAGGGTCCTCAATCTTAGAACAAAATTAAGGGAATGTAAGGGAAGTCATGCTACTAAATTACGATGCACACAGCATTCTTTTCAGCAAAAGGATAGTTGGTGCTTTTTAATTTATTAGGATTATTTTTAAAAAACTTAAAATACAGATGGCACTTTTATAAGTTTTGCAAATTATTTACTCATCGATTCACAGGATGTCGCTCCACGCAAAGTAATACCTATGCAAGAACTTCAGTGCTTTTCTAAGCTTCTTGGTCCTATGGCACAGTTGAAAATACTATCTACTAAAATAGTATATTTTTAAGGTATTTAAATAATCTTTAAAAACATTCCCCGCTTTCTGGCGCTGTAAACAAATGACATGAAAACGTTTAGAGAATAATATGTTTAATACCTAATATGGTAAGTAAGTGCCTCATACTTCAGTATGTTTTTTTTTGTGTTATTCCAATGTTTTGTGTCAATATTCAATATACTTATAGATTTCTTTTCTTATTTTATTTATAATTTAATTAATAAAAGCTGTTATTATATTAGTATGGTCTATGGATGTAGAAATTTTAATACGAATTTGGTATTTAGTTTTATTGTAAATTGGCAACATTAAAACATTTTAAAAGAAAAAACGCCAAACAGCTCAAAATCAAAATGGTGGTCGTGTAATATTTTTGAAACGGTAATTTTAATTGTTTTTCAACTCTTAACTTTGTTTCTTTGTATTTTACGATCAACCTACGTTGTTGCACTGTGAATTACTGTTGAGTTGAGCCTGTGCGTATCTAGTTTATACAAGGTAAGTCTGTGCTGTGTTCCTCCGGTGGTTTGTTTGATATTTTTCAAATACCTATCTACCTAGTTACCAAGAGGAGTCCTCGTAATTGGTCCCTGTGTTATTCTTCGCATCGGCATCGGTATCGAAAATAGGTTCAGGGTCAGTGTGTAGCCTTGTGTGGGCGCTATTACTTAGGTTAGGTTAGAACAGCGACCAAAACGAAAATATTTTTTTTCCAAAATTCGTCTAAGTCCTGGCACCATAGCCCCCCTAACTGGGAACTAACATAACCTAATGACACATTCGGATTCTGGCGCTTCACCGGCCGCTGCCGCGGCGCGCTCGCTTAGCTCGCTGGGCTCCCGCGTTTTGGTCACTGTTCTAACCTAACCTAACCAAAACCTAAGTCATAGCGCCCCTAAGGCTACACTCCATTAATTACTTACGTAATTTATGTAGCCAGTGGTGCCCATAATCTAAGCTCAAGTTGTAAAATTGCCCAAGGAATATCTACTACTAATAATAATATCAACTTTTTATTAATTTTAGGGACAGAAAAAGTTCTTCATTCTTTTCCATATCCAGAGAAACATAGCGAACGTTTCAACAAAGTGGGTTTTTCAAATTGGTGGTGCCATTGTGGGGCTGAAAAATGAATTGATATATAAGTATCGCTGTGTTTGTCGTCAACAACACTTTGAAGATCTCTGTCGCTATAAGAAGATAAGCGATTCCGACATTATATATGCCAGGTTTGTATTAATATTATTAAGTACATAATATTTTATTTATCTCAAGTTTTATAAAAAATATTGCATCTAGCCATGTCCGTCAATTATTTAGTATTTACAAGTTATTTATACTATGCATTTTTTAAAAACTGAATCCTGAATCCTTGTCCTGAATCTTTTTCGCATAAAACAGAATCCTGTAACCAGTAGTAGGAAATTTAAAATGTCTATCAAATAAAATCCAAATCATATTAGATTTAGTGTTTCAATAATGTTCCCATTGCATTTCAGATCCATTGTCGCTGAAATATATCAAGCAGAGAGAACTGTGGCAACAAATTAAAACTAAAATTGCTCTTACAAAACCATCAACATCAGCAGGTAACTATTTATCTTTTTTACACATTTGTTTGATACACAACCGAAGTTGCAGGCAGCAGCAGTATAAGAAATAAGGTGCGTTGAAAGTTGTTTTTTAAAAAAACTGGACATGTGTACATCTGGCCATGCACATTGAAGGCTTCCGAACCCATTTCAATAGCCAATATGTATCGTATCTATAACCAAAGCAGTGAAATACACGAAACAATATTTGTGGGATAGAAAAACGGTCTTGACAGACAGACAGGCGGCCAACGGACAACAAAGTGATCCTATAAGGGTTCAATTTTTACCTTTAGAGGTACGGAACCCTAACACAAAATGTCATTTAACCTGTATTATTATATTTTCAGATCCAGTGCTCGAGGCTGTGATACCAGAATCAGACACTAACTACCAACCTAGGTCAGTTGTCAAGCCCGTCAATCTCTACAAAAGATGTTCAACGAAATCAAAGTAAGTTTCTTTGCAACAAACAATGTCCACGTAGTAGTAAATTATAAAAACGTAATTAGGAATTTATTTATATGCATGGATCATTTATGTGGTCTGAATTAAACATAAAATGATTACTATTACTATAATATTATCAACACATTAATACAATAATACATATGCATATAGATTTCGACGACCGCTTGGCGCAGTGGTTTGAGCGTAGGCCGCTCGGCTCACTGCACCAGGTGGTAGCGAGTTCGATTCCCGCCAGGGCAAATTTCAGAAATAGCCTTTTCGTAATTTGCCCAGGTCTGGGTGTCACTGGGATCGCCCCCAGTCCATTGTATGGTACCCATAGTACAAGGCTTAGTTTGGGACCATACAGTTGGTGTGTCAGTCTGGCGATATTTATTATTATATATTTTATATAAAATAATTTCCTTAGCTATGAAATGCACCTGTTGATTTTGAAAACATTAACTTCAGTCCACCCTATATTGCCTTGATAGATAACTTGGAATTATTTGTATGGGCCTGGGGATTTCAACTGTATCGAAATATCGCTCCAACGAAACCTTGAACGGTTTGAAACTTTTCCAATTCAGTACTTGGCCTGTTCCCGAGAAACAGATACTAGGATAAGCGAATATACCAAGTTTTGTTCTATGTCAAAGTTGTAAGTAAACAGCGCACCAAAGATAAGATTTAAATACCCTTTAAACAAGGTAGTTACTTATATGTTGTACTTATGTTCGTCTGCAATAACCGATACATGTAAGTATAATTAATTTTAAAAAATACCCCGTCTAGATACACTATTTTATTATGTATAACTCTAAATTGAAAATTTAAAAACCCCCGATCCCACGACCTTTTCATCAAATGTCAATAATCAACAGAAAATCTGTGTAAAAGTATGACACATTATTTTGTTATGACATTATAATAATTGACATTAGAATAGACAACAAATCTATTGATGCCACGGAGGTTTAATTCCTAATAAAATATTATCAATTATGATTCAATTTCATGTAATATCTCTTGTTGAGGTGGACGGGAGCAGCCCAGGGGAAGAATTTTCAATAACGCTAAAATTATTTTAAATTAGATTTGTTTTTTTATATTTTTTCTCAATAGCGGAGCAGCGCCCTCTAGAATGAATTTAGCGTAATATTCCATGACCATTAACAAAACAAACAAAATTTAACGCATGCGCGTATCCATTATTTGACACGTGACTTATGGAACGTCTTTAGTTCATACACAAATCTCATATAAAAATTGATAAAATATTCATTTTTTCCAGAATCAGGGAAACTTTTCATATTTATAATATTGTAAAAAGCCAGTTCAGACTATTACGATCATTTAAAAATATAATAAATCTAAATCCAATAATCTCAAATTTTGATTGGATTCGAGCCGAGGAAGTTGGTTTTGGGCCGTGAATGTGGCTTTTTAACCTACAAAAGAGCTGATGATCTTCAAACGGCTGAACCGATTTTCATGAAACATAGCTAAGAACACTCTCGATCAGAATACCTATCTAACAAAAGAAACACAATTGAAATCGGTTCATCAGCTTGGGCGCTACGTTGCCACAGACAGACACACAGATACACAGATACACAGACACACAGACACACAGATACACATGTTAAACTTATAACACCCCTCTTTTTTCGTCGGGGGTTAAAAACCAATATGGTGTATTATTGTACCATCCGATAATGTTGCTAATAAAGTTCGCTCGTCTTGCATTGACCGCGCATTGCCATCGGGTCCCGAGTAGACCGCGCGCCCGTAACCCTCCTGTCGACAACGAGTAGACGCCGAACGACAAGGCGGAGCTGGTTGGGTGCCGGGTGGCTCTAATAAGTCATGACGTTTTGGGAAGTAATTAAATACCGCAAACTAAAGAACTTTTAATATAATTATGATACATATTTTGATAAAAAACCGTGCAATTTATACCGTTCTTATTTCTTGTAAGATTATCTTTTCGCGGTTAGACCATAATCAAAGACAATTTGAACAATTTATAACGTAAAGGTTTAATTTAAATAAATGTATGAAAATACAGCTGTATTAACAAAAAAAAAAACTTTCTTTAGTTTCTCGTATTTCATTACTTCACAGAACTTGATCCTAATCGGATGGTGCAATAGTACAGAATGTTGTTTCTTTTTCTTAATCAACGGGTTCAATTCCTGGCTAGATAAATGGTTTTTCAAAAATCAAATGATGCTGTTTTAGTTTAATCAAAATGGGTCTAGAGGTTCGTTTAAGCATTTTTCGATATTCTCTATAGTTTCTTATCAAGCCACCCACGCACACTTGAAAAATTCACCTGTAGATAGGAAATTTTACTATCAGCGTACTTTAATTTCAATTAGTATTTTTTTTTTTTTATAACCCACTAAATTCTAGAAAATAAACATATGCTTTTATTTACTGACCAAAATGGTTATTTTTGCATCTCCGCAATTTATGAATCAAGATTACCGTTTCTAAAAATAAAACTGTCGTGTTTATTTTCAGGAAAAGCAGTTCTTCTAGCAGAATGCCAGGAGACCACTGATTTATTCCTATTCCTAGACCACATATTTGATTAGTTGAATGGGAGCTTCATGAAATTGCCAAGAGCCAAGCCGCCAGTCGATTCCGTAACAACAAATTCAAGCCACCATAAAATATGGATGGAAGGAAGAAAAATATTTTGATCAATGAAATTTATTACGATGCTGGAAAAGTCGAGCCTGTTCCTACAGTGAATAACTGGCTGTGGACACTGGAAGCTGTAAAAGTTTTATTGAAGAAACTAAGCGTTGATTTTGTGGTGAACCTCAGATGGATGCCGCATATGAATCAAGACCCTAGAAAACTTCTTGGGAGAAATTAGGAGTCATGGGTGCCGTAACAATAATCTAACATGCGAACAATTCGAGTCGGCTTTTACAACATTATTAATTAACAATGTAACAAGTATACACAGTCGTTGTAAAAATTGCGAGGATGATTTATGTGATGCATTACACACCCTCCTCAGTGGAGACCCTCCTCAGCCAGACCAGACCAGCTCAGTAGAATTCGATTTTGAAAGCATTCTTAACACAGTTTACTTCTATTGAGGAGAAAGAAAAAGACCCCCGCATTATAATATAATAATGTCTTCAGGATGTTGTTGCGATTGCCGCGGTTTTGCAGTGCGTCTGCGATGTTTGCCGAAGCGCGTACGGATGATTTTTACGAAATAAGACGCAAGCGGGTGGGGTCGATGTTAAGTAGAGTACGCGGCAGCAGCAACAGCATTCTGGGTATAGTCTCTGGTAAATACCAATGTCCTATGCACTCGCTCTGGGTAAGCATCGTCGTTGGGACGGTAAAATAATGTGTGAACTGTGTAAATAATGTGTGATCTAAGTACTAACATAGTTTGTAAGCCCCCACAATTACTAACAATAATGGATTATGTTATCTGAAATAAATAAATTAAATTAAATTATAGCACCACTACAGTATGTGAGCGGGTATTTCTTAAAAAAAGACTAAAACACGAATATTTTAAAACTGTTCGGAATGTAAAAAAGATTTCATGAGTGATGATCAGTTAGAATATATAAGGTACAGGGAATATGCCGGAAGACGGTGGCTTTGTTCTCCTAGTCATGGATTAATACAATTAATTTATAATATTCAAGATGTAATCAATATAATTTTGAAACAACATTTGGAAAGAAAATGCTTGAAAGACATAATTAATACAGCTTTAATAGTATTATTAGATTTTGACTTCATAAAATGCAACATGCCCAAACAAAAATTGATAAATTACTTGATGAATGTCTGTGGTTGGTTTATGGTATTTAATTATTGTAAAAAATTAAATAAAATTATGTATGGGAAAAAACAAATAAATGATTATGAAGACGTTTATCAAGTTAAAGCTAAGAAACTTCTAGCCAAATGTTGTAAACGAAAAAAAATATGTTTAATTTTACTAATAAAAACCAAATGTACCAGAGAATTCGTTGTTATTGAATTAATTGTTAGTTTTAGGTACTTTAATAACTTGCTGTTTTTCAAATAATGAATTACTTTTTATGTTTGTTTATCATAAGGATAACTTTCAAATGAATTGTAAATGTATCCAAAAGCAAACTGATAAAATCTACTTTCAGTGTTGTTTTTTGAGGTTGGTAAATTTGTTGTTGTGGTTTTTAAAGTAAACTCTCAAATCTAGTATTTTATGTTAGATATTTTGTTTATTTTACGCTAGAATTTTGTTATCTTTTATACTTAATTTCTTATTTTCTATAATGTACATTTTCGTTTATATTGTTAAACTTAATCTAAAATCTGTGTATTGTTCTAATTTTGCTAATTGTTATAAGGGCTTTCCGAAGTGTGGTATTTTTTAATTTTTGATTTACTTATGATTGAGAATTATTTCCATGTACGTTACGCTAGGCATTATAAATGCTTACAAGAAGTATGCTGATCTGAAAGCTTCTTTCAGTACTTTGTAGCTAGCTTGTTGTTTTTTAAGGTACCTACTTTTGTTCATCTACTACTACTACAGTTTTTGTTTATCTAATATCATTGTATGATCATGTTATATTTCCTGTTTTTATAAATATTTTATCAAATACCATTTAATGATGGATATTTATTATAAACTATGTGCTATATAATTTAATAGCATTGTGTTTATTTTCTATTTTTATTGCACGTAGAAAGTTAAAGTAGTAGATATATAAAGGCATTCCTTGGTATTGATTATTGTGTAAATCTGAAAGGCGTGTGTTTATCTATAGTTTTAAGTTTATTTAATAATAGGCTATTAATTTAACTATTACGTTGTAAAGTAAGCAATTACCTACTGTAGGCATCATACAACAATTTATGTTTTTAAGTAAACTCGTCCATTATGTTAGCTATTTTGTTTATTCTTCGCTAGAATTTAGTTTTCTTTTATACTTAATTTGTTATTTTGTATAATGTATGCTGATAAAATCTACTTTCAGTAGTTTGTAGCTAGCTGGTTGTTGTTTTTTTAAGTTACCTACTTTTGTTTATCTACAGTTTATTTTGTTTATCTACTATCATTGTATGTCCATTTTATGTTTATTAAAAATAAATATGTGTTTCTAATAATGTAGCATTTTATTTTCAATAGATAAAATATTTAATAGCACGTATATAGGTTACTAGGTACCTATAGCCACATTCCTGATTTAGTTCCTAACTTAAAATCCAGAGGCGCTAGTTATGCATTCCCTTATATACCTATAACATTGGTCTCTAGTACTCTGTGGACTGAACGAACTGACTGACTTGGGTTAGCTTGCCGCCTGCGCGATTATTCGGTTCTTTTCGCGCCTCTGTTTTTTCTCTTTGCCTCAGTTATTTATTTTATGTAATAATATTTCATGTGTTTAACATTCCACTATGGGTGCGTATTTATCTGAACCAGTAACTGAAAAAGTGTCCAGCGATGAAGCCAATGATACACTTGAATGCGGTGCAAGCTCCATGCAGGGATGGCGTGTCAATCAAGAGGTATCTGGAAATCGTTTCATTCATTATTCCATACTTCTCTTTAGTTTTAAGCCACTTACAGCTGGTTAATATGGATGTCTAGCTCGTTTCTGTGTTATTTGATCAACGTGATTTTCAGTCAAGTTAAATATGTATTGGTTATCATTGCATTTACAATAGCTTATTATCGTACCTACATAGTATGCATAAAATCTGTATACCACACATGAATTCTCGTCTACATGAGCTGTTCTTTTCATTGTTTAGATTCAAGTTTAGCTATTAATTGCATTACAATGGTAAAAAGTACTCTGGTTTGTTGATATAGAAACAGCTTGTATAAACTTGAATATGTTGTCAGTAAGCGTCAGGTCGTCAAATTCTAGCGCGATAATTATGAAAATTGTTGTATTTCTAGGATGCACACAACACAATTCTTGATTTTGATGTGAAGACATCATTGTTTGCTGTGTATGACGGGCATGGAGGTGCAGAAGTAGCCACATATTGTTCACAAAACTTGCCAAACTACATTAAAAACACAGAAGCATATAAAAATGGGGAGCTTACAAAAGCACTGGAGGATGCCTTCCTAGGATTTGATGCAACTATTGCAACCAAAGAGGTTATGGACTTACTCAAGGAACTAGCTGGTGAGTGTTTTCAAGAATTTTATAGTTTTAACAAGCTTACACAACAAAACAATGTAGCTTACATTACACCTATGGCAACAATAACAAAATAAACTGGTATTCATAGTAATTAATGTGTTCATCTGAATAGGCAATGTTTTTATTTATTACTAGCGGAGCCTGCCACATTGTCTGCGAGGAATTTAATTTAACAACAAAAGCCCGCTCCCGCGTTCTGGGCCCGGGCGACGACACATTTTTTTTTTGTTTTTCTACAATAAAACTTGCCTCAGTTACTGCTTATAACATCAGCTATCTACCAGTGAAAGTCCCGTCAAAATCGGTCCAGCCGTTTCGGAGATATTCTGTGATATGATGTGTTTTTTTTACGCAGAACCCTAATTGTTTTTCGAAAATTAAAGTAGCCTAAGTTACTCCTTATAACATCAGCTATCTGCCAGCGAAAGTCCCATCAAATCGGTCCAGGCGTTTCAGAGATTACCGGAAACAAACATACAGATTTTTTTTTATCGCGTTTTTGCTATATGTGTCGTATGTACTTTCATATGCATTTAGTTAAAAGGTGTTATTTAGATATTACAAAAAGACACTGCAATTTTATTTATCTATATAGATAATCATAGTCTGTGGTATTGAATTGTTTTCTCAATTTTTTACTTGGATTCTGTTTTCAAAATATAGGGATAGGGACTTGAGCCCTAGGAGGTTAAACAGAACAAATATAACTCCATTTTGGTTAATTTGGTGCCTGTTTTATATTAAATGATGTCTTATGTGGTGTATGTGTACCATATTATTAGATGTCGCTTAGTACTTACTTAATCATTACATAGTATAAAACAAAGTCGCTTCCCGCCGTCTGTATGTCCCTATGTATGCTTAGATCTTTAAAACCACGCAACGAACTTTGATGCAGTTTTTTTAATACATATAGTGATTCAAGAGGAAGGTTTATATGTATAATACATGCATAACATAGTAGAGAAACACTGATAATTTATTGCATCCATGCGAAGCCGGGGCGGGTCACTTGTAATATATAAAATGGAAATCATTAATGCATGATGCTTGGCAATGTGCAACAATGAATGTTCATTGTTGGACACTTCCAAGGAATACCTTCCCCATTTTTAGGACATAAAAACTCTTTACTATTACAGAAAACTGATAAGCACTAGTTGTATTACAGAAATGGGGCCTGTTACAAGTTACACTAAACAGGAGCTCTTTAATTAAAACAGTGTGTCAAAGGCCAAATGTTTGTTTAAAATGTTACTGAATGCGCCACCACTACATTAACAACTTCATGAAATTCATTTGATTCACATGTCTCTTTTGCATTTTACAACTATGATATAATTTACACAGACTTATCAAATATAAACCTCTAATAAATAAATAAATATTGCCTGGATGTCTAATCAATAAATAGAAATAAACACATCTACTCACTCCCAACCAAAGCAACACTATTTCCTCAGTTTAGTTTAGTAAATCATACAATAATTTGAAGAAAGCCTGAGTATGGACAATATGGTAAGTTTGAATAAGATTGCTGACTGTAGGATTTATTAGACTGTATTTGTACTATGGGTACCCGCCCTACAATGGACTGGGGGTGATCCCAGTGAAACCCAGTCTAGGATAAAATGCATATAGACTAGTTTTTAAATTCGGCTTAATGAGAATCACACCCACTATCCCACATAGTGAGCTAGTACACTATGGTTCAAGTGATCATCAAAATAATGTTGTATTGGATGTTGTCCCTTTGGATTATGTTCCAAGTCTTACCAGTCCCTGTGTAATCACTGTCATTATGTTTTTTAGGTGAGATAAACCCACCAGGTCCCAGTGACAATGAGGAAGAATCTGAAGACGAGAATGTGAGTAATCTGTATCAGGAAGCAAGGCTCCCATTACAGGTGATTTTGAGTTTTATAAATATGAAAAATGTTTTTTTTATTTTATTCTCCTATTGCACACATACAGTAGTCAAAGTATACCTACTTAAAATTCTGAGATGAGATCAAAATAGTACATTTCAGATAGAGAATATGGAAATATTACAATAAATGAATTCACTTAGTTACATTGTAGCAAAGATAAATAAAATTTCTAAAGCTGTGGATTAGGACTAATCTTCTATCCTTTCCTTGGTGAATATTAAATAGTTAACAATGTTATTGTGTAGGTCAAAGATTTTTCGTCTTCACGCGTCATCATTCTAGATTTTTAGACTGTTTACACATGTTACTGTTCATCCAACTTCAGTTTGCCAGTGCGCAGATAGCAGGATTAGATGTAATTTAGTTTTATTTTGTTCATTCCTAAGGAGGTACTGGCAAAGTACGAGAACAAACTGAGCAATTTACACCGGTCCCGGCTCGGCGACACCGCCACCCCGCTGTCGCCGTGTCTCCGCGCCAAGAAGAACACTGACGAAGCAGGCGGCTCAGGTATCTTTCCATTTATTTATTTATATAAAAGCTTAACAGGGACCCTTAATGGGGACCCTAACCACAAACGCCTTGAAACTAGCATTGTGACTAGAGACCAACAGATGAACTCTCAATGAGACATTGCGCATATTAGCATTACATGCAGATGTATGTAAATAAATATAATTTATTAATTGAAAAGAGTAACCATTGAGTTTCTTGCGGGATCTTCTCAGTGCAAGCAGCATTCCGAACGGGTGGTAGATTCTGACTATTAATAAATTATTTGTTGGCTTACATGAATATAAACAATTTTAAGTTGAGTTTGAAATAAAAACGTCTCTCGCTTTGTGGCTACAAGATGCAAACTCGACTTATTTGTGTGCCCTCGAGAGGCCGCGCCTTTGTAGTTGTTTGGAAGTAAGCCAGGCCCCAGGTCTCATCCATGTCAATATTTTTTTTAAGCGCGCTCATTATTTTTGTATCAGGTGCAGGTCCTGCTGGGGCCTCCAGTTCCAGCTCGGGATTGTTGTTTGCGGCCGGCTCGAGCTCGGAGCAGCCCGGCGCCGAGAGCGGCGAGGCTTCGTCCAGCAAGAACGGAGTGACTTCCAAAGAGGGCGAAGGCGAGGGCGACGGCAAAACTGCGGACGAGGACACTGGAGGTGTCTCCTCCACGAATAATGAAGAAGATAAGGATGTGAATGGCGAAGTAAGCTGTCTATCCATTTGATAATAATTGTTAGGCTGTGCGAAATATACTTTTGACAGTAAGTAAATTGTGGCACAGTGGTCCAAAGGTGTTGTAATAAAGATTTAAAACAGTTAAGAAACTACAGAGTGTCGCCGAGGCTACATATAATTTCCTTATTGAAATGGCTACGGAATCCTTCACTGTGCATGGCCTGGCATGCACTTGGCCAATATATTAATGAATTAACGGTACCAATACCGAGGACATTCCAATATTATTATTGTTTTATCTTTGTCAGGTATCTACCAGTGAGCCCAAAGAGAAAGCACAAGAATCCGTCGCCATGGACGTAGACAAGGCCATTTCCCAGGCGCCAGACAGCTCGGAAGACAACTGTCTACAGCCAGAACAGAGTGAAGCAGTCAAGAGTTCAGTGGCCACTGATAACGGTACCACCCCTGAAATCTGCAACGGAGAGGTCACAGACTCTAAGCAAGTTGATGGTGAAGAGAGTAATATAACCTCGTCTAATGGATCTGCTACACCAGTCAAATCTGGAAAAGCTAAAGGTATTTTTATATTCATATGCATTGTTTATTTACCAATGTTAAATTATGTCCACTTGAATATTATTGCGCTTATTTCTAATGACGCCGATAGCGACCTAGCTGTGCTGTGCCCTCCCAGCTAACAGCGCTTTACAATCAGAGTTGCAGAAAAACCGGATAATTGAATTAATATGTTTTTTTTTGTTTAATTCGTTTTCATCAATGTTTTATGTTTAATTCATGTTTATTTCCACATGCTTTTATTATGTTTTATTCATGTTTAAAACACTGATTTAAACGATTTTACCGAATTTCATTGGCTGACATTGCGTGGATCGGAACACTCTACACAGATCGCGTCTTTGACATTGACACTCGACATCTCGACTGTGTATCCTTCCTTCAGAACTTGTTGTTATACACAAAGTGTCAAAACCTTTAATTTTTAGGGTTCCGTACCTCAAAAGGAAAATAAACGGAATCCTTATAGAGTCTTTGTTGTTAAACATTGATTTAAAACAGGAGGAAAAATCTTTTTTTTTTTCCCGAAATGATTAAAACAAGGTTTAAACAAGGTGTTTCAAACATAATGTTTTTTTGTAACAACCATGTTTACAATGCATCTCACTAATAGACAAGACATCAACAGTGTCAAGTTCGGACAACAAACCGCGGGAGCGGCCTAAGGAAGCCAAGATGAGGCGGGCAGCCGCCGCCGTGTACGAGTCGCTGCTGCGGCAGGCGGCCGCCGAGGACGACGACGAGAGCGACTCCAACGACGAGACCTTCGAGGGCGGGGAGGTTAACTCCTCCGACGAAGAAAACGTCAACGGCGTCGAGGAGTCCTCCAATGACGGTGAGCATAAAAAAATAGCTTTTAAAATAAGTAAAAATTGTTAGACTTGTTAGTCTGACCACCAACTGGGGTCTAAGTCTGATAATTTTGAACCAATTGAAAGCCATTGGTAATTAATATGATCTTCAGGAGTTCGTCATCGATAATCATTAATTTCTAGGAGGTATAACTCGGGCCAGAGGACTGCTAACAGATGGCCGACATGAACCATTAAATTAAATCTTTGGTGGTATAAATATCGTGAACGAGTTTATAGGCAATTAATTATAAATTTATGGTATTAATATCGTAATAGTCGTCATAATGACACCAATCTACACATCGCAACGCATTGATATAACGTGGAAGTTGCATGAATGATCACGAGATTTATGAGTTGACTTACCGAACGCACTGGCGCGCTTATAAATCGCGATGTTGCTGTTCCAAATCGTCCCTTAGCTTACAACACCGTTCAAGTCGTAAATCTGCGGTTTTCACATTTAAATGCCCTTAGATGGAACTGCTCATCGCGCGTCTAACCATTGGTCACATGATATAGATTTCAGCCAATCAGAAGCCGTAATTCGAAAGGAAAGGCAGCGCGCTAGTCGTTCGGCCGCTTTCTCGTCTCCTTTAAATATTCAACTTGGTAAAAATGACTTATTCGGTGTTATTAGCTAAGGGAGGAAATGCAAAGTAACTCTTTATTACAGGTGATGGCGAGGAGGAAGAGGATGAGGAAGAAGAGGCCGAGTCCAGTGACGAAGAGGGGGACGAGGACGTCATAATGTCAGAGGAGCCAGGCAATGACAGCGGCTGCACTGCTGTTGTGGCGCTGCTCAGAGGCAAGTATTATAAATACACATTAAAATAATTTGTATTGAATAAATAAATAAATAATTTAGTCCTTTTGACGTCCCACTCCTGGGCACCGGCCTCCCCTCACTACGAGGGTGATTCAGGCCGTTATACACCACGCTGGCCCAGTGCAGGTTGGTGGATTTCACATGTCAGTTTCGAAAACTGAATAGATTTCCTAAGACATGCAGGTTTCCTCACGATGTTTTCCTGCACCATAAGCAAGTGATAATCACATAGAAATTATGATTCGCACATAGATTTCGAAAAACCCAGAGGTGCGAGCAAGGGTTTGAACCCAGGATCTGGTGCCCGCAAAACGTGTGCTTAACCAATCGGCCATCACTGCTGTTTTAACATATTTATTTTTCCAGATAATGAACTGTATGTGGCTAACGCTGGGGATTCTCGCTGCATCATCTGCAGAGAGGGAAAAGCGATCGACATGTCGATAGATCACAAACCGGAGGACGCTCCCGAACTCGAACGAATCACCAAAGCCGGCGGCAAAGTCTCGAACGACGGCCGCATCAACGGCGGGCTAAACCTCTCGCGCGCCATCGGCGACCACTCATACAAGCAAAACAAAGAGTTGGGCGACAAGGAGCAGATGATCACGGCATTTCCGGACGTAAAAACGTTAACTATTGATCCCGAGAAAGACCAATTTATGGTGCTGGCGTGCGACGGCATTTGGAATTTCATGTCTAGTCAAGATGTCTGTGACTTCATCGCGCCGAAGTTGACTGAAGGTCGGGAGAGGCTTTCGCAGGTGTGCGAAGAGGTAAGTTTATTTTTTTTAATATGATATGTTTTATGTTAAGATTTGTTTATTTATTAACTAGCTGTGCCCGCGACTTCGTCCGCGTGAACTTTCATATTTATTCACCTTTTATACCTTCTCTGGACTTCCACAAATAATTCAAGACCAAAATTAGCCAAATCGGTCCAGCCGTTCTCGAGTTTTAACGAGACTAACGAACCGCAATTCATTTTTATATATTATATAGATAATGAGTTCTAATTTGGTTAAAATTATGTTACCTTATAGATGTTCGATCACTGCTTGGCCCCGAGCACAATGGGTGATGGCACCGGCTGCGATAATATGACCGCTATCATTGTGCGGTTTAAGAATGGCGTCATTAGCGAGGTGGGGCAGCACACGACCAACCCGGAGGGCGGCAAGAAACGCGCCGCTGAAGAGGACAGCCCTGAGGAACAACAAGACTCGAAGAGGCAAAAGGTTGACGATCCCCTTTCGAGTTCAGTAGTGACTTCAAGTGTCTAAACCTTTCATATAGACAAAAGTGTTCAAGCCACACATAGTATTGTGAAATGTATGGTGGAGACTTTGTAATTTAGATTATAAAAAAATAGGCAGGATAACACCACAAGGCTTGATAGATGGTCTGCATCCAGACTCCGAAATAGCAGTTTGAAAGCAATTATGTTAACCATGGTTTGTATGCTTTCAAATTCGGTGTTACAGTCAGGATATTGACTTGTCTCAGCCCTAAGGGTTTCATTAGACGTACTACTTATTAATCGGGAATGATATATCGTTTCTATTAGGTTTTGAAATAGCAAATATGCTACACAAATCTCCCTCTTGTGTACACTGACGGCGTGAGATTCTGAAATTTTCATTCACCAATTATTTTAGGGATAGTATGTTGATAATAACTCGATTACTAGATAATGTGGACATGCAGATACTATAGATTAATTATGTATGCACTAGCTCGTGATTCTAGTAATATCTAGTTCCATATATACTCGTCGATAGTCGACGGTTCATCTCATTTAAACAGATTCATAGCAGCTTCTTACTATAATAATTATGCATCTGATTACTATGCACTTCAAAATAAATTCAGGGATTTGCATACAAAAAATTGGTCATACTGCCTTTTATGTAGCCATAGTTTAGTCAGCATAACATTCGAAGAGGGAGAGATCTAAATGATAAATTCCAGAACTGATTTCTTGATGATAGTGACTAGTATGTAAGCTGTAAGTGTAAGTTACAGAATCGATGTTACGATCTAGTTATTTTGAATCCCACTTTAATATTACAGAGTAAAGGTTATTCATATTATTTGTTTGCTATTAGTGGCATAATGTCCGTTTAAACTTGACTATCGGTAATATTATCTGAATGTGCTTAAATGATTGATACCTAAGATGTTGTGGGTGGATAGTTAAGATGCTTGCAATATAAATCGACTTACATGTTGAAATAGCACTGATCATCTTAAATGTGGTATTGGTATTCACTCTTTATGTTTATTCTATTATTTAGGACGACAAGCACTTTAATACTTATCATGACGTGATTAAAATCGAACTTGTAATTGTGTCTCATTATGAAAAAAAACGAATGAAACTTTATAAGCTTCATATGAATCGTTTCTATTTGCAACTAAACAACGTTATTTGGACATATTCGGTGTTTGGTACAATAAATTATTGTCATTGGCATGTTCCTAAATAAAATTAAATGTTATAATATTTGGAATCAAGGGAAGGTATAGTATATTTCAATTATTTATCTGTGTTACTCTGTAGTAGTAATAAGTAGTTATATTTTTGTAATCACAGGTATTGTAAAAATAAACTTAAATAAATCATACTAAATTTTGTAGGTAATTAGGTGGCATAATATTCTAAATTGCGATATACAATACATTCTATAGGCCAATTTAATTTGATTATCTCAGAAATTGAATAACCCCGTAACATTAATAATTGACAATTTGAATATACATTATTGCAACTATGTTTATTTCATGTGTGTTTCAGTGAAAATTACATTTTTACAGACTGACTCATAGTTTTAATTCCACAACGTTCGTATAGTTTCAAGAAATATTTTACCGAGAATGAGACGATACATTTACTGTCTTCATTACATCTCGGCAGCATGGAACTAAACTCGTCACACTATCTGAGTTGTGTCAAATATTCAATAGTTTCCACCTGTGTTGCTTCTAAAATCTGCAAGGCGTCATATTCACTGTCCAGCTGCTCCAAGATCATCGTTTTGTCGTTTATTTCTGCCTATAAAGTAATTTAAGATTATATCACTTACGTCAAGGATTATAAAAAAAGGTTGACCGGAGCGAAGCGTCTAATTTTGTAACAATATAAGTTCAACTTAATTTGCTTCTGTTAACGACTGTAATAATAATTGGTATCTTTGAAATACATTTGCACGTTGGACACATAATGTTTATTGTTCGATGTTCGTACATAAGTGACATGACATTAGTAAAAGTATTATCTATAAAAAGAGTCTGGTGTATGCAGCCAGTACAATAAGCCCTGTTGCATACAACCTCTTCTTAACATGCACTATCCTTTTAAACGAGTTGTAAACCAGCTCTAGCATGCAACTCATTTAGCCTTGGCTTGTGTAGAGGTTTTGTGAGGAAGTCCGCTACCTGCTCTCTGGATGCTATCTTGTCAACAATGACGTCGCCCCTTAAAACGCATTCT
Source organism: Notodonta ziczac (assembly GCA_918843915.1). NCBI lineage: Eukaryota > Metazoa > Arthropoda > Insecta > Lepidoptera > Notodontidae > Notodonta > Notodonta ziczac. Next base: position 8,143,114 of record OU974043.1, on the reverse strand, counting down.
CTTATGAAAAAGTATCGGACATGAATGTGTTTTGTCCTCTGATGGGACTCGTAAGGAGGATCATGCGCCAACTTAATTGCTGATTCATTATCAATTAAAAGCTGAGGCCGTATTCCATTGTCTTTAGTAATGAAGCTGATTATTCTTTCAATCCATATCAATTCTCTGGCAGCTTCACTACATGCAATTATTTCTGCTTCTGTTGACGAAATAGCAACTGTTGGTTGTCGTTTGCTTTGCCAAGCTATGGCACCCTGTGAATAAAGGCAAATCATGCCACTTGTAGATCGCCCGCTGGAAAAATCACCTCCATGGTCAGCGTCACTGTAGCATATTATACCCTTTTGCGCTGTGGAAGATCGGTATTCAATACCAACATTTAGGGTACCTTTCAGATATCGCAGCAATCGTTTTACTTTCATTATATCTTCTGGACTTGGATCATCTAGTTTTCGTGACACAACACCTACGGTGAATGCAATGTCAGGTCTTGTGCCCACCATTAAATATGAAAGTGCCCCAACTGCCTGACGATAGGGAAAATCTTTATCGTTTTCTTTAGTGCTTGATACTGCATCTTTTACTATGGGAGTCACGGCTGCCTTGCAGTCTTGCATGCCAAATCGTTCTAGCAAACGCTTTGTATATGCTTTTTGGTGTAATTTTATTGAACCATCTTCCTTTCGTTCCATTTCCAATCCTAGAAAGTATGATCCAGTTTTTGACGTTATCTTAAAACGCTCTCTCATTTCATTTAAAAACTTTTCAGTTTCTTGTGGGCTCGACGAGGCTATTAGGCCGTCGTCTACATATAAGACCAGTATTAGCTTGCATTCCTTATCTTTGTCTCTCAAGAATAAGCATGGGTCACTGGTACTTTGTGTAAAACCAATTCGAAGAATATACTCAGTAATGCACTGATTCCAGCAGCGGGGTGCTTGTTTTAAGCCATACAGACTTTTCTTCAGTTTGCAGACTTTTCCATCATTATTTGAGTACCCTTGTGGTGGCTTCATATAAATTTCTTCATTTAAAGTACCATATAAAAATGCTGTTGAAACATCAAATTGAGAAAGAGATAAGTTCTCCTTGGCTGCAACGCTCAAAACAGATCTTATTGTGCTTGCCTTGGCTACAGGACTGTATGTCTCAAAATAATCAATGCCCTGTTTTTGAGAATAGCCTTTTACTACCAGTCTGGCTTTGTATTTTTCTATAGACCCATCAGCATTTGTCTTTATTTTGAATATCCACTTGCATGGAATGGCTTTTCTCCCTTTAGGTAGTTTTACCATTTCCCACGTCTCATTTTCTTTTAAAGAGTTCACCTCTTGGTCCATAGCCTCACGCCATTTATCGGAATTCAATGATGTCGTTGCTTCCTCAAACGTTTTTGGATCTGAAAGAGACTCGTCGTGATTTGATATGACGTTGCATATGTAATCCTTATTTCGAGTTGGGGCTTTAAGGTTACTACGATTTCTGAGCGTCATCCTGCCCTCTGCCTCTACCTCGGCCGCAGGCATCGCATCAGTCGCTGCATCTTCATACTCCCCATTGGAATCTACAGGCTCATCGTCTAGCTCTGTTTGTTCAATGTCGATTGGATTTACATTATCAAGCTCATGAGCGTCAGTATCCTCATTAACTTCAGCTTCAATGGGTTGATTTATGTCAATATCGTCATGCCTTACATCTTCCGGTCTTACAAAAACATCACTTAGTCTTTTGCCTGACTCTATGTCATTGTTTTGACTGGGAAGAAACATCTCGCCTTCTCTCCAATTGCAAATTGGCAATCCAAAACCTGATTGACGGTTTTCCGTATACTTTTTATTAATACCACCGTTTATATTGATACCATCGTCATCTTTGGGCTTTCCACTATGAGCATTATCCAATAGGGGAATTTCATTAAAAATGACGTCTCTCGAACGTATCAGCTTACAGTTTTCGTCATTCCATATACGATAGCCATCATCAGAGTCATAGCCGATTAATATGCCTTTTTGCGCTTTCTTATCCATTTTCTTTCGCTTTTGTTTAGGAATATGCGGATAACATTCTGTTCCAATAATTCTAAAGTGGCTAATTCTCGGTCTGTTATTGTGCCATAATTCATAAGGTGATTTATTATCTATAGAACTAGGCGCAGTCCTGTTAAGAATATAAACTGCCGTTTGTATCATTTCTGCCCATAAAGCTACGGGTATATTTCCGTGAGCATACATAAGGCTACGTGCCATTTCTACTACCGTCCTATTTTCTCTTTCTGTAGGATTCTGCTGCGGTGTATAGGGCATCGTCAGTCTTTGCTTTATACCTTCTTTGCTTAGAATAGCATGCACTTTGCTGTTGTCGAACTCTCCACCGTTATCACTTAGCAATACTTTCACAGTTATACCAGCTGCTTTCGCTTCCGATATCATTACTGACAACTTAGCATGTACTTCAGCTTTCTCTCGCAAGAAGTAAACAAATCTGTACCGGGTATAATCATCTTTGAACAGTAAAAAGTAGCGAAATTTCGAAATTGAATATGGAAAAGGTCCACAAACATCAGCGTACACCAACTCTCCTGGACGCGTTGCTTTCTCTCTGGTTCCAAACTTCAGTCTATGAGATTTACCATATATGCAACCTTGACAGAGTTCTTTGGTAACTTGTGCTTTGATGTTGAACTCTTTTTCTATTAATTTTTTCACGTAAGTTTTATTCTGATGTCCGAATCTTTCATGGTAAAGTTGTAACATATTAGATTCAGTTGACAACAGATTTACTACAGTCGGTTTTAGACATCTCATTCGCAACTTGAACAGTCCTCCATGTTTTTCCCTTGTACCAATAAGTTTAGATTGTCCATTTATCTTCATTGTGCATTGTAGTGGTGTTGACTCAAACTGACTTTTGTCGGATAGATCATGAGTAGCTAGAACTGAGAATAAGTTTCTGCTAATACTAGGGACGTACCATACATTCTTTAGCAAAATAGACTCCAATCTACCGTTGACATCTGCTTCAGCAATAATATCTCCAATGCCAATAGCATCTATAGATTGCCCATTTGCACCAGTGACTGTGTGTTGAGTCTTGAAATAAGTGAAGGTTTGGAAGAAATCTCCTCTATTGGTCACATGACTGGTAGCCCCATTATCAACGAACCAATTAGTTGTGTCCTTGGTTTCGTTGAAAGCGAAAACCATTTGGGTTGTCATGGCAGTCAAGTTCATGTTGACACTGATTGGGTCCTTAGGTGGTCTCCCATCCTTTATCCACTTTTTGCAATTTCTAACTCTATGGCCTGTTTCCTTGCAGTAATTGCATTTGAACTCTCTCTTAGTTTTCTTATTCTTACTATCCACTGTCTTCGCATACAATGTTTCTACGTTTTCTTGTTCATCTATTTTATTTTTCTTCAAAACTCGTTCATGAGCGCATAGCTGACTTGTCAGATTTTCTATGGTTCCATCTTGTGTTGACATTAGCAGCCAACTAGACTTGAATCCCATATATTCTGGTGGAAGTGTGTCTAGAATCTTACATATCAACAGAATATCCGGTAGCTTCGCTTCGAATTCCATAGCTATGTTTAGCTCGCTCCAAAGATTCTTTAGGACAGAAATATGAGTGACTATGCCATGTTCATTTTCTTTCTTATAGCTAAAGAATTTTAGGCACAGGTCGTATGTTTTGGCTACACATACACCTCCGTACAGCCTCTCTAGCTCTTCGAACATTTCTTTAGCGTTAGTGAATCGTAGAACTTTTTGTAGCGCTTCATCCGACATGTTTGTCGTAAAGAGCAATTGTATGGCACTATCTAAGTTGTTATAATCTTTTAGTTCTGCTTCATGCTTGATTTTAGTCTCGGAGTCATCCGTTGCTTTTATCAATGGTTTGCGTATCTTACCATATAGCAGGTCTATAGCACCTGGCATGGCTTTTAACACAATCATGGCTTTGAACCTCCATTGTTTATAGTTATTGTCGTCTAATTTGCCTATTTGTACCTTGCTTGCATCAACAATGGTCTTGTCCATTGTGACCTTCAACTGTTTTTTTCCAAATCTTGACAAATTTGCATAAAAATAACTTTAACGGAGAAAGATTCTTTAACGTGCCTCAATTTTAACACCTCTTCTACAACATTCTATTTCATATATCGCTCTGCTACCACTTTGAAATACATTTGCACGTTGGACACATAATGTTTAATGTTCGATGTTCGTACATAAGTGACATGACATTAGTAAAAGTATTATCTATAAAAAGAGTCTGGTGTATGCAGCCAGTACAATAAGCCCTGTTGCATACAACCTCTTCTTAACAGGTATTAGCCAAATACATAGATTCACTCAAAGCGCCGCGAAGAGAGGCAAGGGTCGGTCTTCACCACCACTCCGTCCGTCCGCGCGGACCCTTATCTACACAATTCCACATTGACTCACGCGTTTTATTTAAATGTTGAGTACGATTGGTACAGGCCGTTAATTTTTACGAATTGCACCCCTCGTTACCTACTTATAAGTGTAGCTTAGTGGGTTGCTTGCTGGAGCTTACTAACTCTATGCTAAGTTGCAGACTTACTTGAAGTTTAGCCTGTTCTGACTCTCGTTCCTTAGCTATTGATTTGAGGATATTCATTGAACCAATGGCAGCCATTTTCTTTTTTTCTACATTATCTCCTAAATCTTTTAACACTTCTAGTAATGTGTTGATGATTTTCCCGAAATCTTGAACTTCTGGAAGTAAATAAATAAAGGTAGATGAAATGACTATTAAGCAAATGTATTTATAATGTGTACGCGAAATTAAGGCGCACGGCATACGCCTGTTTGCTACTTCTAATTTGAAGTATAAAAAAATATTTTTGTTAATATGTAAGTTATGGACTAACTCGTCTCGTAATCTTTACAGGTATCCTTTAGATCTTCAGTTTCTTTCATAACTGCAGTTTCTAGTACTCTTATTTTATTAATATCGTCATAATATAAATGAACTTTTTGTAATTCGTCCGCCATTGTTTAAATTTATAAATAGGTAGGAAGGTACAAGAGGGTAAATTATTATTATTTAGTAGGTAAATAAGTAGGTACTCCCTTCGTTTTGCAAAGTGTTCAATGCACAGAGTTATAATTATATTTAAGCTCAAAAGACATTCCAAGGATCATAATATATTATTATTATATAGGTTTGTTGTGTATTGAGTTCAATTCGTTACTTAGCAACAAGATGTTTATGTCGCGGTCAGATTGCATAATTCGCCTTTTTATTTACCGCCTGGGCACTTAACAGAACTGTCAGCGGCATTTTGTAAAACTGCATGCAGCTGGTTGAAGTTCATACAAACTTTCAAATATATCGAACTAGAAGGTCAAATACGAAAAGTTTTCAACAAAAGGGCGGCTGACATTAATCCAGAGGTTTCTGTTCTTTATAAGTACCTACATTTTCATTATGGATAGGTTAAAAGGTTAGAATAGGTCTTATTGGGAAGGAATTAAGTACGTAAAATATTTAAGGCTTTTCTCTTCGGCATAGCCGTGTATTTTTGCTTGCTTAGAACAATGCTCTGACTGATTGCGGATTCGATTACCGTCAAGGCCAAAGCTATATTTTTAACAACACATTTTACATAATACATATTTCAAGAGTATCAGTAAAATATTTTGTAGAAAATTTTCATCCAGTACAAACTATACGGTCTGCATGTTGTGCTGACACTGGCTATATGAGGATCGAGCCATCACGAAAAAAACCTAAGCTAACAGTCACTGTCAATGTCACTGACGGCTGTATGTGACATCTGTAGGTGGCACCACTGAATTCTGTACGAATTTGAACCTTATGTGATGGAAATTAGAAACTATCACTGTGTCAAGCACTCAAGCAGCCAACATAATTAGTGTATTGGTTGGGCAAAGATTGTTTGTTTATTGCTCCTCATTGTTTCATTATTTCATCGATAATTTATTTATAGCGTCCATGGTGCGTTGGTGCGTTGAATATGGAAGGACTGACACAAAATGAGAAGATTATTTGGTCTTGCTGGGAAGCAAAATCTCCCAGAGATGTGGTTCGAGAAGCCGCTGCTAAAGGAACCCATATAAATCTGGCTATCACATATCTTGTTCAGAAAAATGGATGGAATGAATCAACCGCTAGAGAATGGTTCCTGGCTGAGGTAATTGACCTTTAGTATAAATAACATTAGTTTTGTTTGAAGTTTCACTGTAGTTTGCACCTTTAAATTGAATTAGAATAGCTACCAACAGCAACTCCATTGTTTTGTATTATTATTTGCAGTGTTATTATTACCTAATGCCATTTCTAGGTCAGAGCCTGGACAGTTCAACTATTGTTGCGGAAACAGATATTCAAAGTTCTGCATATATTAAACAAAGTCAAATTGAACCCTGAAGAGCAATTAATGACTCTGGCAAAGACTTCTACAGAGATTGAGTACCGAGACTTCATAGTTCAACATTTAGAGAAGATGTCAAAAGACATGGCCAGTGAAAACCATGAAAAATGGCTGAGCTTCAAAAGGCACTGGCATCTGTTATGTTACCTTGAAAAATCCTTTGAATGCACTTTCAAACAGTGTAAAGTTTTTGGTAGCCCTAAAGATAGGATATTTGTGAATGAGAGTGAGATTAAAGCTCTCACCATTGAAAAGATAGAGTCTTACCCAGAGCAATGGAAAAGTAAAATTGCTACTGCCTTGTTTTTTAATTCTTTTGGTAAGTATAAAGTTAAAGCCCAATTTATTAAGAATATTACCTTTATAATTTGTTACTTGTTTTATAATGAAATAGGTAAAATAAAGAGTAGGTATATATATGCCAAACATTTTAATTATAACTGAAGCGTCAATAGCCTAGTGGTTAGAGGGGCCATCCTTGTAGCTAAAAGGTTCCGGGTCTGATCCCCATCCTGGTCATTAAATTATTGACGTGAGCCCACTCCTAGCACAAGCATTAGCTTAGTTGGAGGGGCTAAAGGGAATACTAGTAATGTGATAAACACACATTGCTATTAATCTATTTTTTTTAAAAAACAACATATCCTTTATACCTACATCTGGATATACTCTGATAAGTGAGCTTTGTATGCCTCTATAAAATAAAAGTTAGGGGGGGGGGGGTCTTCAGGATTGACAAAGTATTTGATGCTGGAAACAACACCTTCCATCCTTTTACTTTTACAAAGGAATCAGTAAAATGATGAAAGTTGTTGTTATAATAAGACTTCATTAAAACTATAACAGAAGATGCTGCCGAGGCATTAGGTAGATGTATCTACAGTACGAAACAAACATAATTAATTTATTTAAATTTATTACTCGTGATAACACTATTTGAGGGCAGCAAATATTTTATCATATAACATTGTTATAATGGAAGAAGACAATTTGAGAGAAGATAAATAATAATAATAATAAGATAAATCTATGTGCCAGGTTTTCAACATATACCTTGGTGTTGATAATTGCACTAAATAAATAAGGGGGGAGAAGGGATAAGGGATCCACTATAATGTTCCATCACACAAGTTCTCCTAGTGATCCTACCAACCGCTTTTACCTTCCAGAATTTTCCCTACTGGATTTCTCCTCGCCTATCGAAATGTGGAATTTCTTGTTGGAAAACAATAAGGCCATGATTCTTATTCGTTGGGTCAACGTGCAGACTTCCGAAGTGGTACGCGATATGAACGCACGCTACAACTTCTTTAACAACGCGGGTTTTGTTAAAAAAATTCTCAATGTTGACACTACAGGGTTCGGCCCTCATGTTCTGGACAACTTAGACGAAATATTTCGTAAATGGCCCATAACGAGTGAAATGATTGAAAACGCTGCAAAAAGTGATTGCTTTGCCTACACCAAGATGTGTATATATGATACGTTGTGCTCATACGGTATAGTTAATGACGATGAGCGTAATAACTTGAGCGAAATAATATCAAGATTAGCGCGAACTCAAAATTTGAAACTAATCGATGATATTTTTACGGAATCTTGTTCTACTATAACTAAAGAACAATTTTATGTGCAGCTAGCGAAATACTGCGTCAAAAACAAACTCTACAAAATGTTAACCATGTGTGTTGAAGGAAACATTTTAGATACTGATTTATCTGAGGTGGAAAAAGAGGCTAAAGACTGTATAGAACTTTGGCTGCTGTTTAAAAGCATTGAGCAAACATCGGATAGGCAGAGTCACGTGCTTCCGGTTTATAAAACATGTGTACAGATAGCTAACGAAAATATTGATGATTACATTTCGTCAAATCCTCATTTAGTTCTCGGAATGATATTGCTCGAAGATGCCAAAAAATTGTTCGACATTTTTTCCAAAGATGAATTCTTACAATTCAAAGACTTTAAATTGCCAAATAAAAAATATAAGGACAAACTTCCCCATCTCTTCTCTGTGTACAAGAAATATATTGATGGGAATCAAACTCATGAATGTAAAGACGTAAACGTTTACCAGCTTTTGTCTGGGTATCGCGGATTGGACGTGTCGAAGATATTTGAATTTCAATTGGTGAATCAGAATACGAATAATCTGTTGACCGACAAGCCCGACAGACGTAGTTTGGGTAGTTTATTGTCGAACGACGTGGATGTTAAAGCTTCTAGCATCAAAACTTTGTCACAGCGCGCTATGGAAATGCCCGATTTTGCTGACGAGAAGCTTATGAAGAGATACGGATATGTCGCTAAACTCAATCATGTTTATTATTTGAAACAGTACCGGCCCTGCAATGCAAGTCAGGCGTTCGTGGCTCAGCAGTATCAGACTTATAATCGCCTGCAAGACAAAAGCATTAAAAGCGCATGCTGCGAAGCACATGCTTTAGCTTTGCAGAACTGGTCGGACGACGCTATGATCGCTTGCGCTGTGTCTTTCATAGCGATGATTGGATGCAATTCTACCAGATGCAGAGTTCACATATCGGCTGCTAAAATGATTAAAGATCATTTGGTTAAACACAAAGAGGTATCTGAGGACAAAGCTCACAAGATAGTCGGTGAATACATGTCGAAATTGATACAAAGTAATGATGAATCGGCGAGAGAAATGCTGCAGTATTTAGAGGAGATAACATTGAGTAAATTAGCTGAAAAACAGCACTTGGACGGTAGGGTCGACATGCCGACGGTGCTTTATGAATCTCAAACGATGGTGAAGTTCGCTATGTTACACAATTTGCCATTCCCGGAACTGCAATTAAAAGAGTTTGTCCGCACAAATTCGTGGTTCAATTTTCTTCTGTTCGGGGACGTCTTTCGATATCCACTGAGTCAAATGCTGCAGCTATCGCACGAGTTTGAGAAGCGATCTTACGCCGAACATTTGAAGCATATCATGTTGCACAGGAGTTCAGACGACGGGTCTGAAAAGGAATTGAAATTAAATTCCAGCAATGGACAAAGAAGACTCTCCAGATTGAGTTCAGTTGAAGTTGTAAGTTTAAGTTTCAATATTTTGAAATAATTGCAACTTTTTGCCGTTTTCTTTGTTAACGTCTTGTTTCGCCGACAGAGTCCGACACATTGCGGTGGCTTTGAGTTTCCCTCGAGTGCGTACACTGGCCGGGAGTTGTGGGAAGTGGCCGCAGCGTGTCACGGGCCGGAGGACCCGCCGGCCGCGCTGCTGAAGGCTGCGGACACCTGCCGCGAACCCCTGCTGGTCCTCATCGCTAGTTGCTACGAGGTATGGACGAAACTCTGGCACTTGAGGTATCTAGTATATCATTGTTTGCACTTGAAACATTAATATAAAAAGTAAAAACATATTGTTGTCTCAATATGTCATATATCAACAGATTTATTAAGGACGCTAGCGTATGTCCTAATCTTATATATAAAATTCTCGTGTCACAATGTAAGTTATCATACTTCTCCGAAATGGCTCGACCGATTTTCATGAAATTGTGTGTGCATATCGGCAAAGTCTGGGAATCGGTCAACATCTATTTTACTTTATTTTTTATATGCCATAACAACGTTTGCCTGGACATTTACTTAGTCATATATAAAAAAATATTATATTCGTATTACGTCCGAAAAAAACAAAAATAAATGATTAAATCAACAATGTACTGTATTGATGTCATTACTATATTTCTTTCGCCGGCTTCATTCAATAGTTCTACGCGCTCTGTCTAAGTTCTTTTCGTCTGAGGAAGATGCTAAAGTTTTATAGAGTTATTCCATAACCTAGTTTTAGGTAGAGTTGATTGGGACTAATATCTTTAGCAAAAAATGTTTTCGTAATCGTAAAATTGTTTTGTCGTTGTAGCCGAACGCAGTAGACGTTCTGTGGGTTCAGTGGGTGTTGTCATCGCTGGGTGGGCCCGCTCGCTCCCAGGGCGCGCTGCAGGCGGCCATGCTGCAGCAGCACGTGCCCTTCGAACAGTTCCAACGAGTTGCGGAGCTGTGTCTGATCGAAGGCTATGCTACCACCCTGCACGAGGCCATGCTTATATTCATGCCGGTATGTGGTACGACCGCTTGGCGCAGTGGTTCGAGCGTAGGCCGCTCGGGTCACTGTACATGGTGGTTGCGGGTTCGATTCTCGCCGGGGCAAATTTCGGAAATGGCCTTTTCGTAATTTGCCCAGGTCTGGGTGTCACTGTGATCGCCACCAGTCCATTGTACGGTACTCATAGTACAAGCGTTGCTTAGTTTGGAACCTTACTGTTGGTGTGTCAGTCTGGCGATATTTATACTTAAGTACATTTTGGTTTACGGTTTTATCTTATCCTGATTTACTTGTCCTTATAAGAATTAACTTTACTAGGTGAAACAGAAAGAGTATACAATTTTTTTTGCAACTTTACTTTGTATATCTAGAACTATCGGCTTTGTGGGACAGTTGAAGTACTAAAGGTTTTGTAGATATGTGAAATCTGTCAACAGCTGTATTCCTATAACACCTTTTGTTTTTCAAGTTTCCACCAAATCTGATAGTTTTAGACAAAGGTAAGTTTTGAAAAAAAAAGTATACCCTTTCTGTTACAACCTGTATATTCAACTACCTTCAGCTTTTTTTTGTCTGTTTCAAAGGAAAGTCCCCTAACGCTGCTGACGTCATTCCTCCACCGTTGCATTCGGCAACATAACTTTGACAACGAGTCCACGAAGTTGTTGACCAGCTTCCTGCAGCATTGCCAACGTAAATACAGCATGAGCGGCAGCAGGCTGCCGTGGCAGCTGTCCCGGGAGACCTTGCAAAGAGTGGCGGTGTCGCTGCTCAAGATAGCGCTCAGTCATAACTTTGAAAGTGCGTTCCATCAAAGAGAATTCCTGAGGTGTTTGGCCGGTGTCCAATTTGAGAAAGGATTTTTAGGTAAGGCTGCTTATTCATGTAACTTTAGTATAAAAAAGTAACACATAATTGGGCTTAGTTTTGCAAAATGGAACCAACCAACACAAACGTCTGCAAATAAAACCAACCTAGAACTACTAAGACAAGGTTGGTTTTGGTCTACAGCAGTGCATTTGGGTTGCACTGCTGTAGTCCTGCTACTGCCTGTACTGCTACGTCCAATTAAGTGTCAACAATCTAAATATATATAACTCAAAGGTGACTGGCTGACATAGTGATCTATCAACGCACAGCCCAAACCACTGGACGGATCGGGCTGAAATTTGGCATGCAGGTAGATGTTATGACGTAGGCATCCGCTAAGAAAGGATTTTGATTAATTCTACCCCTAAGGGGATAAAATAGGGGACGAATAATCCCGAAATTTTTGTTAAGTTAAATTACACGCGGACGAAGTCGCGGGTACAGCTAGTCATACCAATATTATAAAGAGGAAAACTTTGTTTGTTTGATTGTGATGAATAGGCTCCGAAACTACTGAACCGATTTGAAAAATTATTTCACTGTTGGGAAGCTACACTATCCCCGGGTGACATGGGCTATAATATATTTCCAAAAAAATTTGGGATCCTTACTAAAACTCGAATAATGTAACCGCAATGTACCCGTGCGAAGCCGGGGCGGGCCGCTAGTTATGAATAAAAAAGAAAATGATAAAGGTGAATGGTCTGGTTATTTCCAGTGCCGTCGCCAAGTTTCACAACTCTATACGAAATACTTAAAATATCCATGGAGACATCTCTCGCGGTTAATATATCAAAATTGCTGAAGGAAGATTCCGAGCAGTACATCTTGGAATGTGTTGATGCGTACATTGCAAGTCGTAACTACGATGTGGCGTTAAAAATCGCGAAGCTCGCTGGAGTGCCTGTGAACGGCATTTTGATCGCCGAGTGGACGAACAAATATAACAATCTTCTTATGAAAAACGACACTCTGGACGACAAAGACATGACGCTGTTTATAGCGAATTGTAGCGAAGCTTTTAAAAAGGCATCCGTTTGTTTCAAAGAGGCTACAGAGTTCCTAATGTCATATGCAAGCAACATCACAGATGATGCCCAGAAGTTTTATTCCTATAGAATAATTATGAGTTGGTTCGAAGAACATTTAGAGTACGGAAAGAGAAGGGAGGATATCGAACACCTAATGTGGGATGCTTACTTTAAAAATGACTCACAGAGCGGCATATTTCTGAACAGTTACCAGAGTACTTTGCACTTCATTGTCAGCGGGCAGAAAGACGTGACAATCTCGAGGAAGATCGGCCAAGTGAACGCAGAAAAGCCGTTCTCTATGACCCTCGATGAGATTGAGATAGAGTCTGATGTGAGCAACATTGAAAACGTGGTGTTACTGGAAGAGCCCGACGCCATAGACCATTGGCGGCAAGTTATGAGCCAACTCCTGGAGTTGAAACTGATTGTGGACGCATTCCGTCTATCGGCACTGTTCAAGATTCCTCCAGAATACAGATGCAGGCCGCCGGCGTGTCCTGTCCAAATTTTCAGGACATGTTTGAAGCTAGCAGAAGGAACTTCTTCTCCGTATGAGTTGCCTCAAGAGTTGAGGCTTGTTATTTCCTCGCCTATGTTGCAGAATAAGCTATCATGTAAGCCTCATGCTGTAGATTGTTATATATTGCCTTGACCCCTGAATTCGTTTTTTTTAAGATTACTAGCAATGTTTGTTTCTCAAATTACTAGTATTCCCTTTAGCCCCTCCTAATGCGAATGCTTGTGCTGGTTTTTGAGTGGGCTCACGTCAATAGTTTCATGGCCAGGATGGGGATCAAACCCGGAGCCTATCAGCTACGAGAACGGCTCCTCTATCTACTAGGTTATTTGGCGCTTTTACCAATTAATCATTTACCATATTAAGTTATCTTCCTTCTCAATCCTGATTGCATGCAAGCAATTGATTGCTGACTTTGGCAGCAAAAATGGATAGAACTAAATACTGTTTAGGGTTGGTTATGATCACATATATAGATTTACATAGATAACGCAAATGAATGTACTTAGCGTACTTGCGTTATCTATGTCTATCTATATCTGTGGTTATGATCAAGGTTTATGTTTGCGTAAAGTTTCAGGCATATCTGATGCCAGTTTTGAAGAGCTAGTGGTGATTCAGGAGAAGCAGGAGAATGTTCCGGAGAGTGGTCATTTGGCGGCGCGCGAGGAAGCTGATAGGCTCTCTGCACTCGACGCTTTAGCCGTCCGCAGTGGGCTCACGCTCGCCAAACAGGTAAATTTTCGAAACACTAAAGTTTAGTACTTTCATTCAATAATTTAATTAGTTTTTCTTACCAGTTTTTTGGTTGGAATTGCATAATTAAAAGAATACTTCCGTCATTAAATTAATTAATTTTGTCAGGTCGCTAGTTATTTCCGCATAGCACTCCAAATAGGCTGGGACTACACGTCAGTGCTCAAGTACCAGAATCGCGCTTTGGACTTTATAAATCTGGTGAGCGGCCGGGCGAGGATGTCGCTCGCAAGCCTCGTCTTCAAAACGTTTAACATACCATCTAAACAGGTAAGCCTACAAACTGCTTTATGATGTTAATGGTAATAGCGAGGGTAGTTAACAGTTGCACACCTCACTAAACTAGCTTTCTAATTTGAATACCTAAATATGAGTGAGATTTGATTACTATTTACTTATTTAATGACAATGGCCTGCTCACATTATGTTACTGTTCCTGTTAATGTACACCATCTTTTATTCATTGAAAAGAGTAACCATTGAGTTTCTTGCCGGATATTCTCAGTGGAAGCAGCATTCGGAACCGGTGGTAGATCCTGACTATTCATAAATGCCTTGTTGACTTACATGAATAAAATAATTTTGAGTGAGTGTTTTGATTTTTGTTTGTATTGTTACAGGTGGCAGAATACATCTGCCGAGAAATGGTAGCAGCCATAATATCTCCCCACTTAGTGAAGACGTCCACGTTCCGTCAAAAAGAACACTTCCAGTACACTCTATGGGGATACACCCTCAATTCTGACATCGAAATGTTCCTAAACATGAGACCTGACGCCTGCAGCCTTATCGGCAGGCTCATTCTAGATCACCTGATGGCTTTCCAAAAGATATACAAAGCTACGTCCGTGTCTAAACTGCCAGAGAATTCTCTCGACGACAGCTGTCTCGATGTTGAGACTTTGATTGATGAAGAGTATCAGAACGTGGATGGTGACGAAGCGGAGTCGATACTGACCGAGGAGGGGACCCTGATGTCTGCGGACACCGAGTCCGTGTATTCCATGTCTACTGTGTATACAGCCAGCAACAAGATGTCGCGCGACTCCAGGAGGAATTTGTTCGATGTGATCAATAAGAACAATGTCCATATTCGGTACGAAATCAAGTCGAACATTAGAAAGATTACGAAAGGTGCAAAGCTGTCCACAAAACAGGTAAGGGGTATTTTAATCTTCTATGCTCAGTTTAATATTCGAAACGGGATTCGGTTATGGAGACACTGAATGGTTTGAAAATGGAACAAATGACTGTGTGACTGACTGTAAATATGCAATAATTAGAGATCGTAACATCGTTTATAGAGTTGCCGCCAGCCAATTGGGCCGAGGGGGAGATGATAGATGGGAGACTTTTAGTTGTAGGAATAATAAATGCTATTTCTATGTACTACAAGAAAAAAATATGTTGAATAAAATTTCTCGGATTTTTTATTAATTTCCGGAGTACTTATTACTTAATATTTTTTTGGATTTAGTTTCTAGGGTGGTGAAGTACGGGGGGGGGGGGAGTAGGAGGCTAGCAGCTGCCCTCAAAGTCAAAGCGTTTATTTTGTTTAGGCCTACGGCGGCACTTACAAGTTGTCATTTTTACATTTTGTAATTAATAATTACAAGTGTAGTGGATATTAATGTAAATATAATAACGCCAGAGAGTTGCCTTTAAGTAGAAGTATCCTTCGCGACGCGCTTGCTTTACATATTGGACAAGGTCGGTTCTATGAGTGTGTATGGATGCAGGTGAACCATAGATATAGATTTACATAGATAACGCAAGTATCACGATTTGTATTGAAACCAAGCGTGCCGAATTTTTAACATCTACTGTGACGTCACAGCCGACATTTGGAAACCCAAACAGATTCAAATACACCGATGCCGATACCCCTCCGCCCGCTACGATTCTCTCAAATGATTATCTAGCTCATACTCATATTTTTTATATCTGTGGTCCCGCTCGCTTACAAGTTAGCGGCGACCAACCTTGACGCTTGGTCGGGGTTCGGACATGCATTTGCGTTATCTATGTAAATCTATATCTGTGTATGCAGGTGAACATAATATCGATCGAGCTGCTGGTGGTGTCGCACGAGTGGTTCTCGTGCGCGTGCGACACGGAGGGCGTGGCGACGGCGCTGCGCTCGGCGCAGGCGCTGGCGGCGCGGCTGCTGGCGGCGCGCTCCTGGCGGCTCATGGCGCGCCTGCTCACCGGCCTCGCGCGCTACACCGAGTGCGCGTACATACTGCAGGTCACTGCCCCTATATTACCACCAACCCCGGATATAATCACCCCTACACTCACACCACACACACACTTCTAATTATAGATAACTAGTTGCTGCCCGCGACTTCGTCCGCGTAGACTTAAGGAAAGTATTATCCCATCAAAATCAAAACATGTAAAAACACCAAGTCTCGCAACTCTGTTCTTCTACCGTAAAAAGTTGTGAGATCTATGTAATACCAAGTCAGTTACTATATTAAGTCCCCAATAAAGGGACCTTCTGTCTTAAGTTATTTTAAGTAGGTAATTAGCTTACCTAACAACATCTTATAGTGACAATATCAATATAAAAAATATTTTATGTTTTAAATTAAATAGATTGGCTTGGCCATCGCATGAAAACACAATGTATTTAGTTTAATTTAATAGTGCGATTGCCAAGTCAATATATTTAATTTAAAAGCTAATTACCTACTTAAAATAACTTAAGACAGAAGGTCCCTTTATTGGGGACTTCATGTAACTGACTTGGTATTACATAGATCTCACAACTTTTTACGGTAGAAGAACAGAGTTGCGAGACTTGGTTTTTTTACAAGTTTTGTTTTTGATGGGATCTCATTTCTTTTTGTAGATATTGTTCTTTCTTTCATATAAATGTCGGGCAATTTAGTCTACTTAATACTTTATTGAGGGATTTTAGTACAATTCATATCATAAGTAAGACATGTCCCATTCTTGCTTTTTCATTCCGTTGACCATTTTACAAGTTACTTTTCAACATAATTATATCTAGGTACCTATTATTGCATTCCATTATTATAATATAGATACATAAAATGTACAGGTACACCGATACAATAACTGCATATGTAAATTTGTTATCCTATATATTTATATAGGATTACAAAGTTATTTATGCAGTTGGTGTAACTAGAAAACTGGACCGAAATTATAAAATATTTTAGTTTTCCCTTGATTTATACACTAAACACTAACTGTATTCTAAATTTGAAGCTTCTATGTCTGCTAGAAGTGCCTTAGAGTTTTGATGATCGGTCAGTCAGTCAGTCAGTGAGTGACAAAATTAAGAATTTTGACTAGTTATAATTCTTAAACTACTGGTTCAATTTGAATGAAATTTGAAATATACCGTGTTTATACAATGCCTCCTTGGTTACTGAAAATTCAGGGTTCTAGTTTTTTCCACAACGAAGTTATAGGGGGTCGAAAATGGCCCGAGGTGCTTCGAGAAAAGATGGTACGGCCGTGCCGCGCTCGACGTGCCTTGCTCGACTTGGGGGGGCACTGCCGTGCCCCCAGATATGTGTTAATCCGGGTTATAAACTATCTGTGTTCCAAATTTCATCCATATCCGTTTAGTAGATTTTGCGTGAAAGAGTAACAAACATACATCCACACTCACATACTTTCGCATTTATAATATTAGTAGGATATATGTTAGGGAAGAGCCTAGCACTTTAAAAACAGGCTGTCCGAATTTGGGTGCCAGTGGAAAACTGTAATTAGATAAGGAAGTGAAAATAAACTATTCTTATTATTATTAAATATAAATTAATAAAAAATAATCGTATTTAAACACTTTGGGAACGTACCCATACTATGTGACCCGTTCAGGAGGAGAGAAGTCTTCAAAATACCACGCTTGGTGACAGCCCCCCCTGTCACTTTTTAGGCTTAGGCTTTTGTCACGTAGTCAATGTCCTCCAGGGAAATCTCGCGCTTTGACGATGTATATTCGAACATGGCGCGCAGCGTTTGCAAAAAAATATTGAAAGACGTATTCATAAATAAATTACTACGTGGAAACTACAGGGGGAGGGGGGGTCTTGGCATATACTGGGTGGTCACCAAGGGGGGAGGGGGGTTCAAATTGATATTACTTCCAAAAACTTCCAAATGCCTACTGAACTGCACTATATTTAACATCCTTTTACGTTATCTTTTTAACCCAAATGACGTCATGATCGTTGTTTTTCTAGGCTTTACGGGATAACCATCAATTCGAGTTCCTCCTCGGACAATTCGACTACATGCTCGGCCAGCAAACGGATAAGATCGCAGAGTTCAAGCAGGGCTTGCTGGACTTCTTGAAGACGCATTGTCCGGGAGACACCGACACCTATATCATGGTCGCCCTGCATTTTAATATGTACGCGGAGGCAGCCAACGTGAAGAAGAAGCAGGCGTTGAACTTGATTGAGGATTTGGAGAAAATAGCGTTGGATTCTGCAAAGGTATTTCAGGATCAATCAGACACCCTTTTTATTATGACGCAACACAAAAAGGGGTGTTTTTTAAAAATAAAATATTACTACTATTCCCGTTAGCCCCTCCAGCTAAGCTGATGATTGTGTTAGGAGTGGGCTCACGTCAATAGTTTAACGGTCAGGATGGGGATCGAATTCGGAACCCCTCAGCTACGAGGGCGACCCCTCTAAGCACTAGGCTATTGACGCTTTAATTGTTATACATTATGTGACTTTATTTGTGGCACTGTAGGTCCTCAACGAGTGGATAAATTCCAATGCGGTTTATGTTATTGATGACTATTATCGTCGACATGATTTAGGTATGTATGATGCAAAAGCAGGAATAAAGTTTTATTTTTATTAAATTTTAACACACTTGCACTATTTTCTTCACGTTTTAGTCCTTCGGATGACCGGTTAAGCTGTTGTTCCAGGCTGTAACAGTCATTACGCCATGTCGGAGGCCATGGGGCGGCCTGAAATCACCTACACTAGGGGTGCTACTCTTAGCAACGATAATCGATATCTCGTGACATTCCAACTGTCGAATCCTACTCTAATTTCCATCTCTTTTTCTGTCGTATATCGTTTGAATGACCGATAATTTTGTATCGTTCGTTCAGTAATCGAACGAACGATACCTTCGCCCCTAGGGTAACAATGTACTATTATTACAGGCAACATCAAAAAGGCCGTTCCAACCGCCGGCGTGGCTTCAGATCCACGACAACGTGCCGACGCGGTCGTTGCTGGAGACCGCCCTGAACCACTGCACGGACGCGGCCGAGCTGTTCCTGCAGGGCGGCTGCACCGGCTTCGCGGGGGAGATGGCGGCGCTCGCGCAGCAGGTCGCCTTGCAAATGTCTCTGCTGAACGCGTCGCCAACTAGACTCATACTGAACAGAACCACCGAACAGATGTACAAGCTAGTCAGTGAATATTTGAGGTGAGAGATTATACTAAAATAAAAATAGTACATTGTTACCCTAGGGGTGAAGGTAACTTATTTAACCCGGAGACGGGGTTCGGCGCCCGAGGGTAGCGAGGGTGCCAATAGTTCGAGGGACAAAATAAGTCTTTCACCCGAGGTAATCAGTGTGCTTTTCATTACGAATACAAGGAAAGTAAAAATAAAAACAGGAATTAGCTGAAGAAATACTACAAGGAAGTATGAACAATATAACTACATCTCGAAAAAACAAATGAAGATCGGATTGCCGCCATTTTTTTTTTCGTTGGCCGGCTAACTTCATTATTTAGCCATTATTTTTCATTTTCATCTTTAAATATTTTGCCCAAATAAATGTTATTTTAAAGAAATTGTTGAAACTAAATTGTAATTAAGTCATTTATAAATATATATTCTTTAATTAATACTTAACTTTATGTTATTTCAATTTAACATCGCGCTGTAATTGAGTGACTAAAGAAAAAAGTTGGAACATGGTTCCATAGAAATGTGAAAATGGAACTAGTTTTTTTAAATAATGTGACAGCTGTCGGTTCAAAGCGATTCTCCCTAGGGTGGAAAAGTATTAATTTCAACCGGCTCCTCAGGCATCTTCAGACTTACTTTGCGAGTATGAGTAATGAAATAGTACATTGTTACACAAGGGGTGAATGTAACTTATTTTGACCCGAGACGTGGTTTGGCGCCTGTGCGTAGCGAGGGCGCCGATAGATCGAGGGACAAAATAAGTCATTCACTCGAGGTAAACACTGTGCTTTTTATTACGAATACAAGTAAAGCAAAAATAAAAACAGGAATTAGCAAGAAATAATACAAGGAAGTATGAACAATACTCTACAACTCGAAAAAAAAAGATCGGATTGCTGCTATTTTGTTTTTTTTCGTTGGCAGTACAAATTCGTTATTTAGCCATTATTTTTCATTTTCATCTTTAAATATTTTGCCCAAAGCTATGTTATTTTAAATAAATTGTTGAAACTAAATTATAATTAAGTCATTTATAAATACTCTTTATTCTTATAATTATTCTTTAATTATTTATTATTATAATTATTATTTAATTAATACTTAACTTTATGTTATTTCAATTTAACATCGCGCTCTGTAATTGAGTGACTGTAGAAAAAAGTTGGAACATGGTTCCATAGAAATGTGAAAATGGAACTAGTTTTTTTTTTTAATAATTTGACAGCTGTCAGTTGAAAGCGATTCTCCCATGGGCGGAAAAGTATTACTTTCAACCCGCTCCTCAGGCAACTTCAGACCTACTTTCCGAGTATGAGTAATGAAAAATTAGTTTCAAGCTTCTAACTCTAAAAATGACGATACTTCCATCCAACTTTTCACCCCCCCCTTTCAACCCCTTAAAACCCATAAAAAAGTAGCGCATGTCCTTTCTCAGGCTCAAGACTATCTGTGTACCTAATTTAATTTAAATCGGTTTAGTAGTTTTGGCGTGAAAGAGCGATAGACAGACAGAGTTACTTTTGCATTTATAATATTGATTATGGTGCGGGCAGCTTCATGGAGGGTCTGGTGCTGCTGGCGGGGCGCGGCGGCGAGGCGTGGCGCGAGCTGGCGTACCGGCGCGCGCTGCTGCACGACCAGCCCTACCTGCGCGACTGCGCCGCGCTGCGCCCCGACGTCGCGCGACATCTGCTCGACAGGTGACACTCCACACTCCCGCCCACATTACACCTACACTTTGTTCCTCCAACGGAAAAAGGTCAATGACACTTAACGCCCGTATTCACAATGTTCCTCCAACAGCCGGAAAAAGGTCAATGACTTTTTTTTAATTTCAATCCCAAAATTGTTTTTATTCATGTAAGCCAACAAAGCATTTATGAATAGTCAGAATCTACCACCGGTTCGGAATGCTGCTTCCACTGAGAAGATCCGGCATGAAACTCAATGGTTACTCTTTTCAATGAACAAAAGATGGTGTACATTCTCAGAAACAGAAAAATAAAAACACATGAAATCAAAGAGTATCTCCGAAACGGCTGGACCGAGTTTGACGGAACTTTCACTGGTAGATCGCTGATCGTGTAAGCAGTAACTTGGACTACTTCTATTTTAAAACAACAAAATTTAAAAAAATGGGTCCTGCCGCGCGGGCTCAGAACGCGGGAGCGGGTGTTTTTGTTAAGTTAAATTCAACGCGGACGAAGTCGCGGGCACAGCTAGTAATTAATAAAACAGGTGGATGAAGATAATTGCTTTGGTGTGATGACTCTAAGGCATTCACAAAAAAATATAATACAGAATAAATAATTTTCAGGTATAAAACGGAGAGGAACAAGACAGCCGTATCACAGACGGCCATGACTGAGCTTCAAAATTTGTGCAGATGATATTTGAAGCGATAATCCGAGAAAGATCTCATTAACTATTATGTTTATTCAAAGATGCAATTTAACGTAAGAATATACGGTATAATGCAACCAGTTAAAATACCAAATCATGTTAATAACATAGACTGTAATGCTAGAAAATAAATGGTATGTTAAGGTAAGATATTTTGTCTATGGCAATTATTCAGTACGTTTTAAATGTTGTTAAGTATCAGTTGAGTTTATTCCCAAAAAAATGTGTTTAAAGATTACTGTGATATTTCCGTCACTCGACTGATTTGTATATTTTAGGTGTATTTTTGTAATCTGATTAAAATATTTTATTCATTTATAATATTGTAAAGCAGATGTTATCTTAGATCTTACTAAATAAATATATCGTTATAAATATTATTTCCGTTATTCTTTGGAGCGCTAGTGAGAGCAACTATTTTGTAATAAAACTATTTCGCGTACTTAAAATATATTTTATTTATAAATTAACACAAAACCCAACACAAGATATTGGCTACCCTATTACGTAAAGTGAGAGATTACAAAGCCCTAATTTAGGGTACAAATAAAAAGAACCTCAGTCCTTCTAATACTTGAACGTGCGCAGTACAGTACCAGCATTCGCGTAAATTATAAAATACTAGCTGTGCCCACGGACTTCGTCCGCGTAGTATTTAACGTAACAAAAATTTCGGGATTATCGGGATAAAAAGTATCATATATGTTAATCCCGGTTATAAACTATCTGTGTTCCAAATTTCATTCAAATCCGTTCAGTAGTTTTTCCGTGAAGGAGTAACTCACAAACTTTCACATTTATAATATTAGTAGGATGGGAAATCATAATGGTACTGAACGCGTCACAAAGCAACATTATATACAAAAATATACTGGAGTCATTATAAACTTTAAATCTAATAACATTTCACATTAGTATTCTGTCAGCAACTTCATAGTATTATTATAAAGCCTATCAATCAATCCAAAATATTATCTAATTACCAGGCAAATGGTAAACAATCAAATTGTCAAACGCAATTCTTTATCGTACGACACAGGGGGTAATGGACTGAGGACTACAGTATACAAATTGGAATGTCAATAATTGGAACTAAGTAAATGCTTTATTTATTATAAAAAAATATCATCTAGCAAGGGTCGTCAAAGTATATTTTTATCAAGTCACTATAATTTTGTTCCCGAAGTTGTTGTAAGTATTTACTTAGTTATTAGATTAAAACAGTAGATTTTTTTCTAAAAGTGGATAAAATGTAGGTCCCTACGTCGATTTAATTATTTCGAGGTTTTTATAGGTTACTTACTTATTCTATGGCTTAGAGGAATTTTTATAAACTTCAACATGTCAAAATATGCCGATAAAATAATTGGAATATTATTCACATACACAGGCTTATCGTAATAATGTCAAATGTATTATAGCATGATACAATCTTATTAAGAGAAAATACCGGAAATAATTTTTAAAACATGGCCAGAACGCACACTAACTGTATGGTCCGACACAACGCTTTTACTTGGTACCTTAGTACCGTGCAATGGGCTGGGTGCGATCCCAGTCCAACCCTGGCCAGGTTAGATTACGAAAACATATTTTCCGATATTTAGCCTGACGGGAATCCAACCACCCACTATTAGGTTCAGTGAACAGAGCGGCCCACGTAAAGCGGCCAAATTGGTAAATATATTTTAATTTTAAGTAAATACGTAGAAGTTTATAAAAATCAATCTTTCAACCAGAGGGACGCGGGGTCAGTGACCGAGTTATGTTTATCTACATAACACCTAGTACTTTCCAACATCCCTCATTCAATACTTTACACACAATACTTATTAGGTGTCACTGCTTTAGCAATTAGCCATAAACGAACGTGAAAGAATATGCTGGAAAATATAAGTACTATAAACGTTCAGAACCTTTAAGTTTTTCTAGAGATTCTGTAGGTATATATTGTGAATTAGGTGTCAATCTACCAAGACATGACTTATCCTGTAAGTAATTGTTCCTACTAGTTAACGTAACTACATTTACAACATAATTGACACCGGTAACGTGAGCTCCTCAACTAGTGATGTGCCGTTCCTGGTAACATCGCGAAATTAGAGTATCTGACTATGATGGGCACGGTAACATTTCAAATAGTTTCCCAAATTCCCTGGACCGGCACGTCCCTATAGTCTACTGTCTAGTTACTGTACTTAGCGGTAGCTTTGCAAGACCGTATTATTATTTTCTAAAGAAACACGCTGATAACTGTATTGGTTCCAGTAAAAATTCCAGGGTACTCATTGAGAGATTAGCCCTAAAATAATTGGTTAAAATGAATGGCATAGGCAGACGACGAAATTACGTTACATTGATTTCGAAAACAACCGCTTTAGACAGAGTTAAATTATGGATGAGAAGGGTCTCTACCTACTTTAATCTTTATTACAAGCATTACTAGACTCACAACATACTCAATTCACATGGTCTATTAAATTTACCGATAGTTTTTCATTCCTATACATTATTTTAATCGACTCGTAGAAATTGTCTGTGTGCCCCAGGTCTGAAAATATTAATTTTAGATGATTGGTTAAACCCAAAAATCTAACCACATAAGTAAGTAAGTGAAATCATGGTTTTAGAATAATCCACACTTACTGAACTATACGCCGAAGAACAGCCGTAGAATATCTCAAACCTTAAAATTGTCTAAATTAATGAATTTCTTATTCTTTCATTTCTTCGTTTGAGCGAAGCCTACCTAATTATGCGCGTGCGCATTACAAGCAAATAGGTTGGAAATGAATAATTTCACATTGATATGTTACACGGGGAGGACAATTTACATATACATATAGGGGCTCCAACATACGCCTATTTGAAATAATTATCGTACAACAAAGACATGTTTAAAAAACTTAGACTAAAGCACTTACATTAATTATTTACAGTAAACCACCATTAGGTACATTATTATGTCCATGCATCCGCATACATTATGTCTTAATTATATTTTCATACTTAGATCATCACAGTCTTCTCACATAATCTTAAACTAATCTACTACGTTGATTTGACACTGTTTTTGTTAATTTGCTATTCAACATCAATTACTTATAGGTACTTAACTCATTCTGCGCAGGTAGGTGATCATAATTTACGCTATATACAAAAGATCCGTTTATCCAGTCAAAGATCCATCATCATCATTATTATAACATGTAGCCCGCTATTAGCATAGGAACAATCAAATAAAATCACACTGTCATGACGTAGCTCGGATAAATTATGAAAACTAATATTTATTTGGAATCCTTGCATACCTAACAAAATTGAAAAATGTTTATGATGATTTTTTGAAAATGAAAGTTATGGTGTCCATTCGGTTGTTGTCGTAAATAAAAACTAAACTTAATTTGACTAAACTAAAAGCATGGGCTGCAATGTTCAGTTTGTGCAGTACCTACTAGAATCAGCACACTTTTACTGTCTTGTGTTTTATTACGAAAATGGAAGATGAAGTGTCGTACGTAACCATCATGATTGATTATTACAACATTTTTTTTCTATATTTTTTTCCCGATTTAATATTCAGCTGGTCCCCTAGCGTATTATTATTCCAATACAGACTTATTAGCCGCCGACATGACTTAAATTTTACTAAGGTGCAATCTGATTATAATTTAAATAAGATTTCGACATTACCTAAGACTTTTCATTAGAAGTTTAAACATTTCTAAAGACATTGTTAATCGCACGTGGCTGATGTTTTGTTTTTCTATATCCATGGAAAGTTACGGCTTTCAACCGACGTCCTCGCTGCTGTGTGCTCAATTACTTATATGAGATTGCAATACTTTATAACATTATTAATGAGTCTACTTGATTTCGTTTGCCTTATGAATGAGGATTAAAAACGAACATTCAATTCGTAAACACGTCCTAGTAAGTATTTGAAAACCATAAATGCTTTTCTTCCGTTCATAGTTTTCCGAAATATATTATTCACTTACATCACAGATATCATCTGTAGCTTTCAACTTTGTAGTAAAATATACATTTGAATATCTGGTAACTTTTGTGGCAAGTATTCAGCATGTACAACCAAAGTTATATATTTATAAATTGACACAAATTATATGCGCTGATTATAATTATTTTTTATATGCGCTGATCAGCCTTCGTTTAGCAATGGAGGCTAAACATTTCAACTCATCAGATGTTGCATAACTCGACTGGGTGACATTATCTGCACTTCACTACAGCCAGTATCACTACAAAAATGAATTATCGCGACACCACATCCACACCCTTGCACGTGGCGCCGCCCTGGGGCCCAAGTCCGCTAAACGCTCGAATCTCGCTCGACTTGCAAGCCGTCAAAACTGACAGTTTTTTCTATAGGAGACGTGTCAAAAGTTACGTATAGCGTACGTAAATAGTCAGTTTTGAAAGTTATTACGAGTCGAGCGAGATACGAGCGGTAAACGGAGTTGGGCCCCTGGTAGCAAGTCGGTGTGGAGTCTAGCCGCCCTGGTGGCAAGTCGGTGTGGAGTCTAGCCGCCCTGGTGGCAAGTCGGTGTGTTGTCTAGCCGCTGACAAGTCTGTTGTCTAGCCGCAGACAAGTCGGTGTGGATTCTAACCGCCCTGGTGGCAAGTCGGTGCATTGTCTAGCCGCTGACAAGTCGGTGTTGAGTCTAACCGCCCTGGTGGCAAGTCATTGTGGAGTCTAGCCGCCCTGGTGGCAAGTCGGTTTGGAGTCTAACCACCCTGGTGGCAAGTCGGTGTGTTGTCTAGCCGCTGACAAGTCGGTGTGGAGTCTAACCGCCCTGGTGGCAAGCCGGTGTGTTGTCTAGCCACTGAGAAGTCGGTGTGGATTCTAACCGCCCTGGTGGCAAGTCGGTGTGTTGTCTAGCCACTGACAAGTCGGTGTGGATTCTAACCGCCCTGGTGGCAAGTCGGTGTGTTGTCTAGCCACTGACAAGTCGGTGTGGATTCTAACCGCCCTGGTGGCAAGTCGGTGTGTTGTCTAGCCACTGACAAGTCGGTGTGGAGTCTAACCGCCCTGGTGGCAAGTCGGCGTGGTGTCTAGACGGTGTGCGTGAGCCGGTACCGGTGTCGCTCCTGCAGCACGGTGTTGATGGTGCGGTGCACGTTCTCGGGCAGGTGGTCCAGCAGCATGCGCGGCATCACCTGCAGCTCCATGAAGTCCTCCGGGCACGCCCACCGCATCTCGTACGTGGGCTCTTGGGTGCGGACTTTCCTGGAATTGGAGAATGATTGTATTTTTTTTATTTTTTGGGTACAAGTATTATCAGGTAAGAGGGAAGGGGCAACTGCCCTAGCAGGTGTGGAGAAGCACTCTTTTTTCACACATTTATTTATCACAAGGATTCTTGTAATTGTATTTAATAATGGACTATTTTTCTTTCATGCTTAGGTAGAAATTTTAATCAATTTACTAGATATGGCTGTATAAAGGTGCTTCGTAATTATAACCCTAAATTGGAAGTTAGTTATTCTTATTATTTAAATATTTACCTTTCCTCATCGCCATCATTGCTGATGGTCAGACATAAGTAAAAAATAAAATGCATCAATTAAACCCGTGTCGGTGTAACATGCTTCAACTAGGTACATAAGGAAACTATCGTGAAATTGGTACTTAAGTATATTAAATCAATACATAGTATAAAACAGAGTCGCTTCCCGCTGTCTGTATGTCCCTATGTATGCTTAGATCTTTAAAACTACGCAACGGATTTTGATGTGTTTTTTTAATAGATAGAGTGATTCAAGAGGAAGGTTTTTATGTATAATACTTGCATAATATAATAGAGAAACACTCATAAAAAATACCCGTGCGAAGCCGGGGCGGGTCGCTTGTTAATAATAAAATTGGTGTCAATTAGACACAAAAAATCTTTAAGATGCTTAACGTAAAATTAATATTACCTGTGTATTACTTAAGCTTTCTAGGTAGGTTGTACTTATTACGTGATTACATCCGCCAATCCGGTACTTACTTTTCAATGCCCATGCGTTTGCGCCGAGCTATGTGCAAGATTCGTCCGGGAGTAAAGAGTCGCGCAGATGAGAAGCGCCTTGCGAATACGTCCCGCGACACTAGCGCCGCCTCCTGGAATTAATTCAATTACTTCCATGACACACTAGTTGTCATAATATCAGGCGGACATCGAGTAGGTTCATTAAATCTTATTAAATTTAACTAGATAAGTGGGTAATTTTATTATCTACCTCTTCTAGCATCCTACTAATACGAGTATTATAAATGCGAAAGTTTGTGAGTGTGGATGTTTGTTACTCTTTCAGGCAAAAAATACTGAACGGATTTGGATGAAATTTGGAACACAGATAGTTTATAACCGGGATTAACATATAGGATTCTCTTTGTCCCGATAATTCAGAAATTTTTGTTAAGTTAAATAACGTGGACGAAGTCGCGGGCACAGCTAGTTTTTTTATATAACTATCAATCTAACTAAGGTGAATCAGGTGAATTCGTTTCAGGCGATATAATTTGGTATAAGCAAATAGGTGCCAGTTTTTGAAATTACGCTTAGATTGTTTTTAAATAACAGGTAAGTATAAGTATGTTAGCTTTTTTACTATTTACATAATTATATAATTATTTAATTTTATTACAATATTCTAATTTTAATGTAGTATTTTATTAGATAGGTACATTAGAATATAAATTCTATATTAATATCTTAAACTAGATTCAAAGCCAGCAAATAATACCGCTACCGTAAAAATAAATAAACGCTCACAACATGAAATTAACATAATTAATTAAATATGAGGATGATAATGGGGACCTAAGTGTAGATATTAATGTTATTTTTATGTTTTTAAACAAGTCCTACGGGAAAGGTTTCGGAATGGACCCATAAACGTAACTTTGTGTAGAACGATATTAGTATGAAGTAAGTAATTAGAACTATTTTATGTTTTGCAGTATATTTCTAAATACATTTTATATAAAACTTTCTTTTATCTTTCGTAGTATGTATAAGGTTTTAGTATCAAGAAATCAATGTTCCCACGTCTCTATGAAATTCTTGTTTTAGTAACCGATAAAAACTATCCCTGGCTGTTTAAAAATACTGTCCACCGTTAAGTAAATAATACAGCAACACAACATATTTAAACTAATAATATATTATAAATAAAAATATTAGCTGAAAGTAGTTTTAGTTTTGTTTGTTTATTTAAATACAGATATTTAGCAAACGAAGAGAAGACGAGTACAGAGGGTGCCACCACTGGTTACACACGGCTTTAGATTCCATTCGGTTGCTACAAAATCATTCTAAAATAGTGCAAAATTATCTTGCATCAACAAAAAAAGCATACTGTGTATCTTCAGGTAAATCAAGCATTAAAAAAACTGGGAACATGATTCCATAAAAAAACGAACTTCAAACAAAAAAATAGATATCGCCCAAGCAATACTACATCACTATTTCCACACGACATTGACGCTAATTTTGTTGTCTACAAACGCGGACTAAAAAAGGATGGTACCTAACCTACGTTCAGGGCCCTTATTACGTTAGCTACTTAAAACGCAGTAGAAAAGCAACCGCTCACGTTAGAGCGTTCAAACGCGAATTAGCGTTTTAAAAAAATTAGCGTTTTAAAATAAAATAATGTGACGTGATAAAAATAAAATCAAAGCGTTGATGAAACTCCAAGCTGGGTGGCAAGCGGCACACGCCACGCTAGTAACAGATGTGTGAACTGACAGCACTCACGGTGGACACGCCCTGCACGAGCAGCGCGTCCGCGGAGTCGTCCGAGTGCGCCGCCTCCAGCTCCTCGGGCCGCCGCCACGTGGACTCCAGGTCGCGCACCGGCACCCCGAACAGAGCATACCCAAACCCGTTCAGCATTATTCGGTACTGGAACACAATTTTTTGTCGCTTTGTATAGTCTTATAAGATATAGGTGACCCGAACCAGGTAGAGAACAGAGAATGAAGAAGAAAAGAAGTTTGGAAGGAAAGGGCGGTCACCGTTTAGCGTTTCTTTGTGTGTATAAGCCTTTTGCGTTTACAATTAATCGTCGGCTCTTTTAAAGACGTTTTTTCACGTTTCACAAACGGTAATACATACCTTCGAACTTCTTTGGACAAATCCATTTTTAGATTTCTGGAGGTAGAGATTCGTGTTGGAGTGCCAATTCTCCTGTCACAAACTAGATTATTTCGCTTAGTGCTGTCAAACTATGTTTCTGTTCAGAAATGACTAAAGATTTATAATAACTAAGTATATTTTAGTAAGGTACTTCGACACGGTACCAGAATTTAAAGACCTTTACAACTTTCCTTCATTCAATTATTAACTCTATCCGCTCGAAAGATAGAGTTAATAATTGAGTGATCTATAATCGTATCCTTTACCTTGGGCAGTTTAGTGGCGTGTATAGTCTGTATGATCTTGGTCCTAAGGTTCTCTATGCTGTGCACGCTCAGCCGCATCACCAGGTCGTCGCCCACGCCCACCGTCATCACGAATGACTCCGTGAACCGCGCCGCCTCTCGGCTTATTAGACCAGCTGGAAATACATCCACCAGTGACTTGTTAATAAATTGTTCTACAACTGGCATAGAATTCATATAAACCTTATTGTATTGTGTTGGCATCCCTTTCATTACCTATATACGAGCAAGACAGCAATAGTTTTAAGTGTGTCTTTTTTAAAGTCATAATTTATAGCTCACGAAATTCAGGACATTTAGCTCCTTTCCTAGGATTCTGAATGGCAGCTTCCTTACGTAAATGATTAAGAACGCTCATTACGATAATCTAAACTTCTCTGAATTCGAAGCCCTTATTGAAACCTGTATTCATGAGGTATAAAAGCTTTTAATACTTAGTAATAACTAACAGCTCAATAAAAACTTTGTCTACCCGAGCCAAAGTTTTGCATCTTGCGAAATATGTGCCTAGCTAATATGGCTATTCTATTCATGTTATGACGCCTCAGCATTAACCTTAATACCGCCGACGCCGGCGTCCATAAATTATAACTAGGCAGGGAAAATTAAAGGACACCTTCGTAAATGCAAATACCCTAAACTGGCTGACCCACAGAATCCCTTTTGAAATAACAGCTTATGAGCTTACCGCCCTTGTAACAAACTTGATAAAAAATAAAAAAGATTCAAGGAAAATTATCACAGCAAAAAGGTAGAACATTTTTTGTTGTTGTAGATAATTTGGTTCATACCTACGCTTTAGCCTTAAGTAAAATTACTTGTATAAGTAATTTTACTTAAGGCTAAAGCGCCCATCTAGCCCGCGAAGTTCAAATTTTTTGAGGTTTTTTAGAATTTTTTTAAAATCTGACAATAATAAAACGCACATTTTGTAATTCGCGTCAAAGACCGTGTGCAGAGCATTTATTAATATATCCAACTTACACTAAAACATTTCAAGAACGACAGCTATCCAGATAATTTCAATCCAGGTAATCCATAATAAAAAAAAAAAAAAAAAATAAAAAAAAAAAATTAACTAGTCCACCCTGATAATATTTAGAGTAAAATAAATGTATTAATAAACGCACTGCATACTGTGTTTGTCGCAAATCACAAAAGGTTGTCTTAAATGTTTTCAGGTTTTGGATAAACTATAAACTTATTTGAAAATTTTGAATTTTGCGGGCTAGACAGGCGCTTTCACCTTAACACTAAATTATGGAGATGGGCATTTGCGAAATGTGGAACAATAATTATTATTTTAAAATACTTCAGTAATGAAACTCATCATGATTATGTCAGTAGCATGAATATCGTAGTTACCTGGTGTAGAGAACGCGAATACTTTGAGATGTGGATACCTCGGTCTTAACTTTAAAGCTACTAATACCGCCACTCCAGCGCCGAGACTGTGACCTGGAAGAGCAAAATTATCAATCTGAATCTCTATTAAAAAATAAATATAAGAAAGGTGATCAGGGAAAAGAGTTATTTAACGAGAACAAAAACCACCTCATTACCAATTTTTCGCCATATTTCACAACTATTGTAATGTTTTTTTTGAACATAGGCCCACACCGCACTCCCGCGGCACCACTGTTACCATTACCACTAATGTAAGCCAAGGTTGACAGTGGTGTTTCCATAGAAGGCTCTCCTTGAGTCCCTGGTAAAAGCTACATAATTACGGCGCCTACGTATAAAGCGACATGTCTTAATGTTTTAATGTAGGGGCCGTCGATAAGGTGTATCTTTTTGAAGTTACCAGTGAGTATGAGGTCATAGTGCGGGTACTGCTGGAAAGTGCGGTCGAGGACCGGCAGCAGCCGCCGCAGCATCTTGGCGGCACCCATCGACATGCCCTTGTGCGCCGCCGTGTCTTCCGGGAGACCTGCGCGACACACTCCGCAGTTTGACATTCGCCCATGGATTTCCATATACGTAAATGGATCTCGCACTATATTTTTTATTTCGTTTATCTGATATTGTACTTTATTGAACGACGTTAAAGTCTATTACATTTTAATACTACTGTACGCAGAAAAATCGAGCTGTGTAAGGGCCTCCAGATAGGACTGAGTACTCTCGTAGAAAGGGATACCGCCCCACTAGGAGCATCACACTCGGCTCGGTTTTTGTGCAGCAATGATCCCTCCAGTTTAGTATGAGACTGACCTAATACAGAATGTAATTAAATTCATGTTTAATGAAGAACGAATGGTCGATGAGGCGAAAAGGCTATTGAATGCGACCATGCACCAGATTACGCAGCGCGGGTAGGCCCTTACAAGGTGGGTCGAAAACCTAGGAAAGATCGCGGGAAAGCGCTGGATGCGAGCAGCACAAGACCGGTCGCTGTGGAATACTTTGGGGAAGGTCTATGTCCAATGGACATCTTTCAGCTGCAATGATAATGGTGGAGGAACTTACCGTCAGCCTCGAACCTCTCGGAGCCAGCGGTGAAGTCGGTGAAGATGTCTCTGAGCGAGATGGAGCCGCGCACCGCCACCACTATGCTCTCGCGTTCGTGGTCCGCTATCACGCAAAACGGCAACTGGACAAGGACGTTTAATTTATCAATTACTCGGCTCGTATCTACGGTTTATTCCACTTAAGAAGTCCCGTAGGAAATACAGAATTAAATTGTATATACAGTGTAAATTTATAATGCCGACACACAGCTACATGCTGTATAATATACAGGGCTTCGTATATAGGTATTTGTAATAGACTAACGGCAAATTTCTTAATGAACAACTAAAGTATAAGCTAAAGCTGAAAACAGCTAAAAATGTGAAGAAGAGAATCTAAATTTAACCGTTACTATTGCTTTATGACGTTGCTTTGGCTTGGACTTTGCAGTGAAGAAAGGTTCCGTTAAGGATTTTATTTCCAACTCTATAACTACTCATTTGAAAACACTGAATTATATTTAAACTGTAAGTTACATGACTTTAATATGGTTCAATATTAATTGACAACCAAGTCGTTAAACCCCAGAAGTGCGCGTTGAGCAACATGACTGCGGTTTCTCTCATCGCAGGCCTTACGAATTTAAGCCGCGTCAACAATAATATAAAACTTGAATAAAACACTTGATTAACTAATAATGGATCTCATCACTTAGGTATCTAGGACAAGAAAGGTTAAGGTGTTTTCAAATTATATTATTTAAGGCCCTAGGGTACTGAGGCCACCGAACTCGTGGGCTCGTTTATCATTGTTACGTTTCCATTTAAGATTCGTTAATGAGAGCTGCAAGAAAACATTTTTGTAGGAAAGTACCTAATGAAACAGTCGTGAATTAACTGTCGGTAAGTAATAAAAAAATATTTCGGTATGATCAGGGTACTTAGTTACTGCCTCGACACTATTAAGATTATTTTTGCATGGCAATAATTTGCTCTAGAGCTAGGCTGGCCCCACTTTTAAATGAGTACTGTCAAACGAAAAGAGACCTTGTTGTACCTACCTCAAAAACCCTGTTGTTGAAAGAAGCGAAGATGATGTCGTCAGCAGCAAGTTTCGACATGTACTTGACTCCGGCGAAGTTGCACATGCAGCAGTTGTCGTCCGTGACTATGGAGTTCTTTGGCCTGTTGAACAGTTGGAATTATCCGTAGAAACAATACCGCATAGGTGGACTCCCTTAGTTATCTAGAGGTACAGTCATCATCAAAAGTAGTTTGGTATGTTAAATGTCTAAAATAATAACGTTATTAAACACGTCATAATATGTATAATGACATCAGAAGTCTCTAAAAGTACGAGATATCTATACAAAATCATGCGAGAGATTGTAAAACATTAGAGAGTTACTGCTTTACTTTCTGGTATCATATCGTCATGACGTGTTTCAATGCGACTCTTCTTGAACTTTCAGATAGTGAGCTATTTTCTATGTGACAGTTCACATAAAAAATACAATGGGATAGGTAGAGATAGTTATGTAGGTACTTACTTACCTTATTAATTCAGAGGTAAAAGTTTTAACCGAAGATGTAACAAGGACGAAATTAGGAGTTAGAAATAATTACTGTTAAAATGTAAGTAAATAGGCAAGTTTGACTTAAATTAAACGATTCGTAGCCATTAATAAAGATGATTGATGGTCTGCAGGCAAGTTGACGTAAATGAACGTTCATAAATGCTGATGGAAAGACGTAGAGTAATGAGTAGACCGTTATTATAATCAATATTGTTATAATGGTGCAATATATATAAGTGTTTGAGGGTTTGGTCCTTGAATAGCCGTGTAGAAATAGAAAGCAAACCTTTAAAAACCCTACTTTTAAAGCCTATCTATATTTAAATTCGATTCAGGGTGATGGGTAGGTAAGTTCTGTAAGCATAAAGAATGCTACCTCAGATCAGATCATCTAAACAAATAGCATTATCTATCTTACATTTGCTTTGCATACAGTCCGCATTTGATCAAGCAAGACAAAGATGATATTATTGTATTAGCTTTTGTAACGATTCTACATAATATTTAAAGATAATGACGGAAGTGCTACAAAGAGCTATATAGGTATATAAATAGTATCTATCTTCCTTATTGCCTCACGAGCAATACATGTTTATATATACATTTGAAGTGATTATCAATTATTATCATTACTAACCAACATTGCGGAATACCACCATCATTCTGAGACCACATTTAGGTCCATCGATGGTTGAACCAACAAAGGCCAGCGGCAATGTGTGGACATTGCTTATATTGGCTGGTCCAGTACCCTGACACTAAAACTTACCCATCTTTTCCAAATAAAGAACACTAGTTCCAATATTGGCCGTCAGACCAGCACGGTGAAAGTTAGTTGGACCAACATGTGGTCGCCGCAAGATGGAACTTACCGACAACAGCAACAGGTCAAGTGTGTGGCCAGCTTGCAGAATCCCGTGAAGCAATGCCTGTACAGCACATACGGCCAGCCGTACGAAGCTATCGACAACCTCAGGTAATGCAACGCATCTTCCAAGTTCATCCACGGCGGGGTTTCGGAGAATATCTTGTTGACATCAGTCGTGTATATAGGTTCCTCGTCATTTAGCATTTGGATCCGCCTCATTTCTCTGGTCTCTCTCTTCTGACGGACTCTGAGGAGCACACAACCTGCGACTACGTCTGAAGGCACGAGGTCTGTCGATCTGAATAACGCGCTGAGCAGAGCTACAGAAGGAAGATTAAATGAGCCTAGTTAATTACAGTCAACACAATAAATGGACGAATGTCATAATGAAAATAATTCATACTTGATTCATTCGACGAACGCTTGGCGCAGTGGTTCGAGCGTAGGCCGCTTGGCTAACGCGAACCGTAACACATGGTGGTTACGGGTTCGATTCCCGCTGGGGTAAATTTCGGAAATGGCCTTTTTGTAATTTGCCCTGGTCTGGGTGTCACTGGGATCGCCCCCAGTCCATTGTAAGGTACTCATAGTACAAGCGTTGCTTAGTTTGGGACCATGCAGTTGGTGTGTCAGTCTGGCGATATTATTTATAGTAATATAAATATAAAGGATTTATTCCCTAAAATTCTAACTGATATTTATTTCATAAGTACCTAACTCACAGCCAAATGTAACAAAGATTGTGTTTTCTATCTAATTACGAACATAACTCTAAATTGAAAATTTAAAAACCCCCGATGCGACGATCTTTTCATCAAATGTATACAATTATCAACAGAAAATCTGTGTAAAAGTATGAGACATTATTTTGTTATGACATTATAATAATTGACATTAGAATAGACAACGAATGTAAATATTGATGCCACGGAGGTTTAATTCCTAGTATAAAATATTATCAATTATGATTTAATTTTATGTATAACTCTGGTTGAGGTGGACGGGAGCAGCCCAGCGGAAGAATTTTCAATAACGCTAATATTATATTAAATTAGATTTGTTTTTTTATATTTTTTCTCAATGGCGGAGCAGCGCCCTCTAGAATTATAATAACGTAATATTCCATGACCATTAACAAAACAAACAAAATTTAACGCATGCGCGTATCCATCATTTGACACGTGACTTATGGAACGTCTTTAGTTCATACAAAAATCTCATATAAAAATTGATAAAATATTCATTTTTTCCAGAATCAGGGAAACTATTCATATTTATAATATTGTAAAAAGCCAATTCAGACTATTACGATCATTTAAAAATATAATGAATCTAAATCCAATAATCTCAAATTTCGATTGGATTCGAGCCGTGGAAGTTGGTTTTGGCCGTGAATGTGGCTTTTTAATCTACAAAAGAGCTGATGATCTTCAAACGGCTGAACCGATTTTCATAAAACATAGCTAAGAACACTCTCGATCAGAATACCTTTCTAACAAAAGAAACAAAATTGAAATCGGTTCATTAGCTTGGGCGCTACGTTGCCACAGACAGACACACAGATACACAGATACACAGATACACAGATACACAGATACACAGATACACAGACACACAGATACACAGATACACATGTTAAACTTATAACACCCCTCGTTTTTCGTCGGGGGTTAAAAAGCAGTTACTCGAAGAGGCAAAATTGCCTATAATGAGGCAGGCCGTCACAATATTCGCAATCAGAGCGGAACCGTTCGCATAAGGGCGTAGAAAAGGTCTCACTTACTTTCATAATGTTAAACAATTGTTCCGTTAGCATAAAGTGGAGTATAATCGTGGTAATTTTGTGAACAAAAGACAAATTCCTTATAATGTAGTGGAAATTCTAACGTTATTACGAAAATGGTTTAATTATTTGGTTTAAAATACGACAAAGTATACCAGCGGATTTCACATAAATATAAGTAGGTATAGTTAGGTTAATTGACGTTAAGACGTTGACCCATCATGTCTGTAAATCCGGCTCTTAGGTAACTAATGAAAAAATTGCACTGTCTCAATTACGTTGCAGCAAAAAATAAGGACAACAGCTGTTTATGTATGGGCGCTTCGTCAGTGCAAGCCAAGGGTTATGAAAACTGACCTGCTACTTGTTGAAAGGCTTCTTTCCCGTGTTCATCCCTCTTGAGCCAGCAGAACGCCCATCTGAACCGCCTGGACCATAGCCCCGTGACCTTCCTGTGGTGGCGCACCTGGTTCGGCGTGTCCTGCATGTCCCCATAGTTCACTGACCCCAGTGGGTCGAACACCATGAACAGACCGAACACTGTGAGGCCCAGTTGCACCCAATTGAATAGGACTATACCTGTGCAGACGAATAGGAATGTTTAACAACACGAGGCAGACGTAAACATGATCAATTTGCGTTGTATTAATTATTATAAAATAATTGACGTAAATGTCCTCTCGGTGCGGTCGGCGGTGCCTATTGCTTCACTTGGTTTGTTCTGTATCAAATTATGTATAAAATCTTCATTCTTGATAATAGTATATAACATAACATAGGTAGATACCATTGTCATCCCACGCATTCTTTGCCACAGAACAAACTGCCAAAACCGCACGATAAATCAAAATAACATATTTTTTTGAACGGTCAGAAGCCGCAGGGACATCAATACTACCTAAGATATAATACTTTACCCAGAATTCACAAAGGCGAGAAATATAAATCTCTGGAAATTAATTGTTATTTGACGTTTCCAGGATTTCGTAAACATTTTTCCGCGGAGAGAAGTCAAAGGCAGTTCTTCTAAATGTATATTTTTCCGAGTGAAATATGGAATCTCGGACTGTTGAAGTTTTATTTTTAGTGCTTCTACTGACGTAAATAAATTGTGCAAATTCTGGTTGGTACGTGAACTAAACTAAATTGACAATAGCAAGACAGGAACTAGTTATGTGGTGGTCCGAGCGTAAGCCGCACGCGGCCCACAGCACCGAGTGGTTGCGGGTTCTATTCCCGCCTGCTTAAAGTTCATAAATGGCGTGATCGTTATTTGCCCTGGTCTAGGTGTCCAAGACAATTGGGATCAATAACTCACTTTGTATAACTATACTGGAAAATTTGTCGTTGACGGAGCACTGTATGACTTCGCAGAACATCCACATGGTGCCCATCACATTCAGGGCCGTCTCCGGGAACACCAGCAGGACTCTGAAATACAACGTGATGTAAAGACACCATGTTTGTGTGCGGCGACGAAAAGAGAAAAGACGTATGTTTTCTCTTGGGATAAGTTAATTATAATATATATCAAATTATATTAATTATTAATAGGTTGGTATTACTCTTCTTGACCAGTGCTTATAGTTACAACAAATAAATGTTTTACCATTTAATTAGACATAAATTAGTGGGTAGTAATTTTGGATTTCGTTTTAAATATTTTAAATATCTTATGTCCAATGCCGTAAGCAGGTATTTCGCAATAGTACATTGTATTTGCATATTTAAATGAGTCAGAACATAAATACCTACGTAAGCAAATCGTAGGTCAATGCTGACGTGCAATTGCAAATAATAATTGATTTGAATAAGCATTGTCATTGGGGTCACCACAGAGCAAACAATTACAAAGCTAGAGAAAATTTTACCTGTAAAACAAAAATCACCCTAAACTACATCACACCTACTTTGCAGCTGGAAACCATTAAAATATTATCAGAATGAAAGAAAGAACGGAGTATTAAGGATTTAAGTAAGTTTTCTGAATATTTCATGTCAATAAATCGAAGTACAGATTTAACACGGATAGCATTCGATACTAATTTATGCTAATTGATACAAATTATTCCAAAGTTGTTTATTACAATAACATAATCTACTCTATTTGTGGATTCCAAAACAATAACTGTGCGTCAGCGCATACGACGTGGTAGAGGCATGACGATGAAGTACGTATCTAAGTGTTTAGTTGTTGATTCATGAAGTGACCTATAGGATTCAAATTCAAGCGAGCTCAACTTATTCAATTTGATTGACACATAGGTATCTCATGGGCAGAGAAAATTAAAAATGAAATCAACAATAAAACTTTCCGTGATTCCCGGGTGGCATTTACTTCTTTTACTCCGATGAGTGCTAAGAATGATTTACTATTATTCTTAGTGTGTGATGAAGTCTGCTCTCAGGTGCGTGGGGCTCAGATATCGTGACTAAATTATTACCGGCCGACATTAGAAACTTTTTACCACTCAAACCTCCTTTACCTCCCAGGTCTGTTATATGGAGAAAGTGAATTAACCTGTCGACTGGTTTCAGGTTATAGAATATACTTAATTGAATTATGATTGTCTAAAAAATCCAAATTTGTTTTGTACCTACGTTAACATTTGTTTTCTTCGTTTTTAAAAAATTGTTTCTGCGTGGCATCGCTCGCGTGATTACAAGAAATTATAGTTCTCATGGTCACAATAAAAAGGAGAGAGTACCGATGCCGTTCTTAAGATAGTTATTGTGAAACCCACAGATATAGATTTAAGATAACGTAAGTATCACGATTTGTATTGAAACCAAGCGTGCCGAATTTTTAAAACTTACTGTGACATCATTAGTGACGGGAAATCCAAACCGATTCAAACACACGGATTCCGCCGATGCCCCTCCGCCCGCTATGATTCTTTCGAGTGATTACCTCGCTCATACCCATATTTTTTATATCTGTAGTCGCGCAGACTGTAAGTTAGCGGCGACCAACCTTGACGCTTGGTCGGGGTTTCCTACACGCGAAGTACATGCATTTGCGTTATCTATGTAAATCTATATCTGTGGTGAGACCCATACATTAATATAGACAGATGTAAAGAAACATAATTTATTTACTTTAGTACAAGTAGAGGTGAGACCATCTTTCTGGCGTCGGTGTCTGTGATGGTTCCTTTCGCGGACTGCTGCGCCAGGGCCGCCAGGAGCAGCATGAGCGCCGCCTGCAGGGCCAGCGTGCCGCACAGGTAGAGCCGCACGAACGAGCCGCCCTGCCAGCCCTCGGACTGGCACTGCCATGTCACCGGGTAGAGAACCTCCACCACTAGCGCTATTAGTACCAACCTGGGGAAATAAGTGTTGAATTGTTGAACGTTTACTTCCTCAAAGTGAAAGGTAGTGAGAGGTAGAGTAGGTGAGTTAGCTTTAGGTATGTTTTATATTATAAACTAGCTGTGCCCACGGACTTGGTCCGCGTAGTATTTAACGTAACAAAAATTTCGGGATTATCGGGATAAAAAGTATCCTATATGTTAATCCCGGCTATAAACTATCTGTGTTCCAAATTTCATCCAAATCCGTTCAGTAGTTTTTGCGTGAAGGAGTAACAAACATACATACATACATACATCCACACTCACAAACTTTCACATTTATAATATTAGTAGGATATCGTGTGTTACTATCCTAGCTGCCATCGTAACAATCCAGGTCATCGGTAGGGAAATGGGTAAGTAGGTAGTCTCAATTAATCAGCGCCAGACTTAAGATGTAACTGTCTCATACGAAAAAAATGATTCCTCTATTTCGTAGACACTCAATTAATCATACACCTATTCGCAATAAGCTGCAACTATTTCGGATTAAGTATACCTACTATATGTCACTAACGGTATTACTGAAAAAAAAAACTCGCTTGTGTGATGCCATTTCAAATCTTACAATTATTCGTAACACACTACGAATGCAAGTCAGTTATAATATATGTACCTACTATTGTTAGGTAATCTGCATAGTGCCTAAATATCAATTACTAGACTACTAGGTATATTAAAGTTCGTGAACTGTCGCAACTGCTTATATAATTTTTAAATTATTTAATACATAAAATAAAGTAAGTATATTAAATAAAAAATTGGATACATGACTACGGGCCGCCGAGAATTCACACGCGTTCGACATTCAGTAATTGAGAGAGTTAAAACGAGATTCGCAAGCAACAGCAATCAGTGCGATGGATGAGGCGACAATTTAAAATCCATTATGGGACAATCAGCTCAGAGATTTGAAGGTCGAAAAGAAACTGGGCCCACGCAGGCCGAGTTAAGTGTTAACACAAGTGGACTGCGGGACAGAAAGTCCGCTATATACTTACCAACAACCCAGGGAAAGCCTAAGCTCATTCATATTAATGTGGACCTCAACAAGTACATATTCCCGAGTGCATAGGCAAGTGCGAATTAGGTATTTTGTTAACACGGTTTGGGTTTTTTATTATTGTTCCTTTAAGAGGTAAAATTCATAAATCAAAGTTTCTTAATGTATGTGTACGAAGATTTCTGAACTTACATGTTTAATAATCATGCTATCATAAAGTAAATTTATTTGTACACCAATTATTTCTGCAGCTTTCGTTATTAGTTTAGAATCGGCGTACCGCGAATGAAAGCAATAAATTATCCACCTACTTTGTATTGAGTTTTGTTTTGTTTTGTGATGTTAGAAACTGTGGGCGGAGTCGGCAGTAGTCGCTCGCTTAGTCGGGGCTAGGGCCATTGTCTCTGCATAAGCTCGGGGAGTGTTTTGTTCTCGCATTTCCTTTAGCGGCACTTCTTTGTTTCCCTTTGTACACTTCACAGTAAATCTTCTCGGAAACGGAAAAGTTTTGTAATACTTTTTCGTGTTATTTTTCCATTACGTGTTCTGGGTAGCGCTTTTTGTGAAAGAAAATCAAACCTGATCCATTCCCGGAATCTGGTGTTTTCGCAAATAAATTAAGGAATGAAATAGAAATTATTTATTTAATAGAAAAATATTTTAATCAAGCTTCCAAGTTAATGGACGTGCCCAACGAAGGAATGCATTTTATCGGTGGCTTATTCACCTGTCCATTAACAACTAATTGGTTGGTGAAAGTGAACCACTGATGTAACGTAG
The DNA here is from genome assembly GCA_918843915.1 of Notodonta ziczac. Taxonomy (NCBI): domain Eukaryota; kingdom Metazoa; phylum Arthropoda; class Insecta; order Lepidoptera; family Notodontidae; genus Notodonta; species Notodonta ziczac. The sequence goes on along the minus strand of OU974043.1, from coordinate 8,101,330 downwards.
CGTCGTCTGAGAATCGAGATCATCCACACGTCTCGGCCACCGGAAACAAAATAGGGGGGACACGCCCATCTGTGGCCACATAGTTCAGTTTTATTCATATTTGCAAGGCTGAAAACTCACAGATACGAACCATAGAGAAAGAAAAAAGACACTTTGGTTCTAGATTGAGTCGCTGTTAACATTTTGACAGCTGCGGAAACCTTTGCATTGCAAAGACCGTATTGTATTGAATACATAAAATGAATACCGTACCATACCGTACCATTGCACCATAATAATTAATTTAAAAACCGACACGATGAGCAAGAAAAACAACATTTCTTGCCTAGCGTAAGCACTTATCGGTTATTAGTTTTTGATTATAATATTTAGATGTTAGGTAGTTATGTAATCAAAATTAGTTATAGTGGGTGTGATAAATTATTTGCATAATAATAACCAGAGTGCGGCGTAACTAACGCTGACAATATTTGATTTTGTGTTTGCTTTTTTGTTGTTTTTTTATTTATATCATATTTTTGCTGTTTTGCTTCACCATATAATTTGAACCTATTTGTATTTTTTGCTTAGTGTCCATTGTAGACACGTTTTTGTCTGTGTCTAGATTGACTTTTAATGACTGGTAAGTACTTCCTACTTAGGTAGGCACTAAGTCTCAATCTTAAGTGCAATATATGCTGATACATGTAATGAACACAAATGTCGTTTATGATTGCACTTAAAGCCAACAAAGATGTCAGCGAGCGTGAGTAAAATTTATTATAATCCATTTTTTTTTAATCCGGATTTCTCCGCGCGGTTTATCCCCGTCCAAACTTAGTAAGTTTATTAACACAATGTATTTTTGAATGATATCTAAGAACATACCATACAAAGCGAAAGAGTAGTTCGAAGATACTGGGGATCACGAGATCGTCAGATGCTGCCAGCCATTTTCGCCCCAGCAGCCGGAGCGCTGGCATCCTGGAACAACAACATAACCTAATTTAAAAACCAAACGAATACTTGAAAGTGTCAAAGATAGATGAACTGGGTGTGTTATAAGAAGTGGACTTTGCTAGACCAATCTGAGTACGGTCGAAACTGAATCAATTCCGTTTAGAACTGTCACTGTAATAGAGTTCGTTATTCAGGAAACATGTAAGAGAAATTCGACCTTATGCTATCAGAATTGCTACGCAAATTTAGCCTTATTCCATTATTACAATGTGTTGACTCTACCTACGTATTTTTTGATAACAGTCTCTCCTGATTCTACTTTAGCACAAAATGGCCGTCCCGCTGAAGTCTCAGCAAAATATTAATGTCGCCAAGGCCGTTAGCTCAGCAATATTAACCTGCTATCTGTCGTAAAAGCCATTTGTGGCCGACATAAATGCTTGTTATGGCTGGCGCGAACGTAGGTACCTACCCAACGTATTCTTGTTTCTTCACAGCTACCTAAGTAACCTTAATTCTTTAATACACACTCAAGAATTTACCTAGATGGTCATATTTGTCTAGACCTATGGTTTAATAAGAACTTAAAAGTAATGAGATGGGAACAAATTGGGATGATTGACTAAACCTATCACGGAGTAGGTATTCCAAATATTTCCGGAACCTAACGGCACATCACTAAATAGGTACCTACAATATTGGACCCATAAAACTACAAATTAAGTAATAGGTATTCACTCCAATCAATCCACTATACATTCTATGTGGATACTGTAGATACCTAAGTATTTGAGTGTTGATACTAGGTAGGAAAGAAATGTCCACTGACAGATATGATTCATTGTAGATCGGTGGTCGGTTACTAACACAAAACAATAGGAATGTTCTGTGGTAACTGATAATAGTCATCATTAGTAGGTTCCTATTATAGTCAGCAGTATGTAAGAAAAAGGAATCGTGAATGGATCTTCCCCTATCAACATTATGGTCAAAATTCCATATTTACAGTTAGAATCTATTACAAGGAGATACACAATGAGTTAGTTAAGATTAATAATTTAAACCAAGTCGGCGTGTGAACATCTCAATTGATGACGCCAAGACACCATGTTTCATGTTACATACTTAATTAGTAGGGAAGGTAGGTTGGTACTCCTAAATTATTAAGCCGTGGCGTGACCTTTATACCTAATTACTTCAGACTACTGAACTGAATGAATGAATGAATGAATGAATGTAGATATTACGTAAGTATTTGTCACTTTTTGTTCAAAGCTGTGATTATGAGCATATTGATACAATAATGTTACACATATAGGTTTTAACTGTTTATTTTATACAGTTCTAGTTTCGGCCCGCGACTTCGTCTGCGTAGACTTAAGTAAAGTATTCTATGTGTTAATCCAGGTTATAAACTATACTCCATTTATTATAACATTAGACATAAGAGGCTCGCAGAAGCAGGGATGCAAAACATTTTATTTCCAAGTCAAAACAACTTTTATTTAGAGTTACTACATTAAAATTGTTTGAACATTACTTTTGATAGGAAAACAGTAACAAGTAACAATTAAATCACGAAAATTCGACAACAATAACAAACAAGGTATTCACAGGAACTTAGAGTGCAGGCGAATGACTCAATGACAAACACTGACAGCACATTATTTACGTCAATTTCATAGATAACATAGTCCGACAAAATTAGAAATACCCTGCTGTCATAACCTCTGAAAGGATTAGGTAACATTTTAGATTTGGTAGGATTATAGTGAAACGAAAAACGTTCCCGGTATGTTCACCCATGCTTCTTTTAGGTTTTTAGCATCGACACTAATTTTAAATTGTAATGAAATAATAATTATTTAAATGAAAGTCAATATATTTAATAAGATAAATAATTAATATTATTACAGTTAAGTGTGACAAGCTGGTATATAAATAGATTATAATAAATTCGACGTCAATCGTAACTGCAACTCGTTAATTGTACTTTTATTACAAAGTGGACACTAAAACTAACCTTTTTTAACTTCTGTCTAATGCTATAACAAATGGAGTATATCTGTGTTTAAAATTGCATCCGAATCCGTTCAGTAGTTATTGCGTGAAAGAGTAATAAACATACATCCACACTCAAAAACTTTCGCATTTATAATATTAGTAGGATAATATAATGTATAATATTTTAGGATTATTTCGCGAATATAAAAATACTAGGTTAATTATGTTAGTCGCGTGAATTTAGAAGTAACACTCTAAAATATCCTGTTCCTGGCGGTGACATGACATCGTTTGATCGCAAATCAATAAATAATCATTTTAATAACACATTAACAAATATGTAACTCTACTTATAAAATTAATGACTCATTTAATTGATCCGCGCATCGACATTGATTAACAGTAAAGTACCTAGTAACATTAAAATAGCAAAATAAAATAACGCTAACGAATTCAAAAGACGAATTAATTAAAAATTCAAAAGATATCGCTTCTAAGAATATACCTGCCTACCTACCTACTATTTATCTCGGCATTTAATGGTCAATCATTAAAAAAAGCAGTTACTATACTTACCTTAAATCTGTACAAATAAATATTGCAGTGCCTGTTTGTAAATATCAAAATAACCCGTTTTCATTAAATGCATAATATGAAAGTACATAAGGTACTTATAACAAAAACGCGATTTTTTATTTTTTTTGTGTGTCTGGCTGTCTGTCTGTCTGTCTGTGTGTTTGTTCCGGGTAATCTCCGGAACGGCTGAACCGATTTTGACGGGATTTTGACTGGCAGATAGCTGACGGAGTAACTTAGGACACATTATTTTAGAAAAACAAAAAAGCTAGACCTCAAATGCTGCCTGTCGCGCGGGCCAAAACGCGCGAGCGGGCTTTTGCGATAGTAGGTACTTATATAAAATACGAAACATCGACTCAAAAATGTTAAATTAAATTTTTGTTAAGTTAAATTCCACGCGGACGAAGTCGCGGGCACAGCTAGTTTATAATAAAATTTAATCCCTTTAGGTACAATGAAAAGCATTATTCAAAGCAAAACTAATTTAATATTGCGTCTGTAAATCGTTTCAAATTGTCAATTTCGGTACCTACTTTTGAGCAATCATTAATGGTCCGTTCAAATAATATTGAAGTCAGTAATTTCCTTGATAACTGTGCTTAATCCGTATTTACTAATGTCTTCTTCTGAGGCTAAAATGAGAACATTAGCTATGATTTGAGTCCGCTTATATCTCGCATTGCAACGACTAGAATTCGTATTCGCCGTACTCCCGTTCCCGGGCACTGAACCCCGACCGTATATTTCGGGAACCGCGCGCCGCACTTTTGACTTGTTTACCCGAATTGCCTGTTAACGGGTCCGGGTTAGTGGGTTAAGTTATTTTTATGCAATTAAACATTTGCAGTAACCAGATGATATTGTTTTAGAGTATAATCTGTTACAATGTCCTTTAGAAGAAATCGACTCTTACGATTGTGTGTCATAAAAACATAGCATGTGTTGTATCAAACAACTTTGAACTCAATGTTTTTTTATCGGTTGTAGGGAAGTTTCCGTTGATTATAATCTGCTTGGTATTTTTTTAACCGAATAGGTATAAGTAAGTATTCTAGGTTGGTATCTATAATATGTTTCTACGTATATTTAGTACCTAATATGAATTATACTGAGGTAGAATTACATTTTCCTTTATATTACTATAACCAAGTGAAGGTAACATTAATGCATATCACAATAACAGCAAAATAAATCTACTTCGTTTTATTTAACTATGTACCCACTTAGGTACCTATTGTCATCGTTACAACTGATGTTAGTTAGGCTATAGGTATATTTTATAATTCTATAGCGAAAACCTTTTCGGAATTTCCTTTTAGATTCTATGCTCTATCCTCCCATCTTAAATTTGGCGTTAATTTTCATTTAAACGTTTTGTAGTTTTGTTTTGATTAATCATAATTACTATGTTTATATTATTAAGCTCAATTTGATAGTATCGTATGCATACCGGATAGGTATCTACTGACGGTTCCAAATAAATTTTGCGCATTAAGCACGTAATTATATTCAGACAAATGAATTTATTTACGATTTATAGTTGGAATTTTCCGTGAATTATATATTATATATTTTCAATGGATGTTGCTCAAATTGTTGAGCATTTTTAAATTGATTTTACCATGAAATCATTGTATAATCGATCTATATTTTATTTTACATAAATAAATATATAAATAATATTTCAGACTTAACTGCAATGTGAATTAAAACTCGATACGCTTGAGCGCGCATATCACGCTAAAATCAATTTAAAATGTAGATTCTTTTTACATAAATCATGAAAATATCGACGGAAAATTCCTAATCTAGGGGGACCAGAATCATGAGTTGAATCCATGGTAACATTTTCGTTATGATGCCCCTTACATCCTTTAAACATACGGTACCTATTTATAAATAAAAAATATTTTAAATGTTGGTCTATCTGTTTTTTGGTCACGCTAATCTCCAATACGGCTGGACCGTTTTGGACTGGACTTCCGCTAACAGGTAGCTGATACAACTCATGCTACTTTTCATTTATCGAAGTACCACACGCGCGGATTGGTGGGCTCCAGCTAGTTTAGAAATAAAACGTAATTTCCGTGACGCAAATAGATAATCATGACCGCAGATTTTTTTGCTATTTGTTATTACCAAAGTTACAGCTTGTTGCCAAAACATATTATTGTTTTTTCGGGTTCATATTACGATATTAGTTTTTGCTACAAGCGAACTAACGTCGTCATTAGATAATTTTGTACAAATTCTTCGGATATTAATATTATTGAATTGCAAACTACATAATTATCTTGTTTTTTATTACTAATTCGCTGTCTTCAATATGGTCTCATTTTGTTTTACGGTCTATTAATGCCATAATGTCAATAATAAATTTTAGTCAATACAGCAGATAAGGAAAGTTTGTAATAGGTGAGATTTGCATGAATGAGGTGCTAGTGTATTAGCCACGTACAAGTTATTGTATTTGCACGACTTCACGTCGTCGACGGCCAATTCCTTCATTGCAAGTAACATCCAATTTTTTTTTTAAAGGTAACAACCTTATTCGACCCGCTTGATGTTATTAAGTAGTTACCGCTAAAGATGCTCGTAATAACAAAGGCGTAAAAATAAAAAAACGTTATATAAAAACAATCTGTATTTCCTTGGTCATCGCATCACGCGCGAACTGATGGAACTATTTCGCTAATTCTTTTTTTGTTGTATTTATGATTGCCAGTAGAAGGCTCTTATAATAGAAAATATTAAGAAAGTTGAGCGGAACAATTCTAATTCACTATCTAAATATATATAACTCAAAGGTGACTGACTGACTGACTGACTGACATAGTGATCTATCAACGCACAGCCCAAACCACTGGACGGATCGGGCTGAAATTTGGCATGCAGGTAGATGTTATGACGTAGGCATCCGCTAAGAAAGGATTTTGATTTATTCTACCCCCAAGGGCATAAAATAGGGGATGAAAGTTTGTATGAAACTCTGTCAATTTTAAACTGATCGTACTGAGACTTTGCATGCATAAAGCTACTATGACGTAGACACAGAGAAGTGTTAACTAAATGGTCTAAGCGTAGACATCCCCTAAGAAAAGATCAAAATTCCACGCGGACGAAGTCGCGGGCTCAGCTAGTCCTACTAATATTATAAATGTGAAAGTGTGTGAGTGTGGATGTATGTATGTATGTATATTTGTTACTCCTTCACGCAAAAACTACTGAACGGATTTGGATGAAATTTGGAACACAGATAGTTTATAACCGGGATTAACATATAGGATACTTTTTATCCCGATAATCCCGAAATTTTTGTTACGTTAAATACTACGCGGACGAAGTCCGTGGGCACAGCTAGTTGGAAGATAAGACAGGACAACGTCTGTCGGGTCAGCTAGTATTGGTTATATAGCTCGTTCGTTGCCGGCCTGAAGGCGACAGGGGGAGCGAAAGAGGAGGATAGGTTTGGTTTCTGACTCTCTCACTCATAGTACGAAACGCAGCTATAGTAGCTTCATTACGTTGTTTTGTGAGGGGGTGGTGCTACACCAGCCCGTAGCCATATGAGCTGTACTCAACTGGCTACAGCTTGGCTATAGAACCGTAAAGTAAAGGAACGTTTCAATTGGTTTATTTTGTTCATAATTTTAGCTGATCCTAGCTTTTGATTGTAATTATAGATACATGCATTATCTTAAGCATTGACTAAGGCGTGATGCAGAATATCGTGCATTATTAAAATAAGACCTGGTATTATTATCAGCTTTAATAATGTTCCATATTGAAATAAAACTATTTTACGGATTATATATATGTGGGCTCTCCTACATAGGGCAAACTAAAAGATCAGTAAAAACCCGCGTAAAAGAACACATAGCTGACGTGAAACACCGGCGCTCCACGAAGTCTGCAATCTGTGAACATGTACAGGACCGCACCCGCCATTATATCAGATTTGATAAACCACAGATCCTCGCAAAAGAACACCGATTCCGACCAAGGATGATACGAGAGGCCATTGAAATTAAAAAAACATCCTATTTTCAATAGGGAAGATGGCTGGGTGCTACCACCAACTTAGGATCCAGTAATTAATAAAATTAAATCCAAAACCAAGCGTACCATTGCAAGACCTCGAGACAAAGTGAGCACTTTCTGCGTGGATCGGACCGCAAACAACAACTAAATTTGAGGGTACCCAGTTTTTAACTATGACATCACGTCTAACACCTCAGTCCCCCCGTGTCCACGGTTGCTGTAAAGCAACCGAAACGTCGGGAACATAAAAAGTAAATAAACGCGATATAATCCGTAAATTAGTTTTATTTCAATGTGTAGTATTCGCGTAAATATAAGAAAACAATAAATGTGCAATATTGCATACTGGAGGTAAACTGAGCGACAAATGAGAGATGGGAAAACCACAGCTGCAATAATTGCAATAACAATCATTATAATTATTATTTTTATTGCTGACATTAATTTGTGAGTATTATATTATTCATACTGCAATCCAATAATACGTAAGATTACTATGAACAGTCATTTACGAAGTACAAGATTAGTTTTAATAAATTATAGTTAATAACATCGATATTAGTTTCTGTTATCTTGAGCATATACCGCTTGCAATACTTACCCACTACTCATAATATTTTATGGGCAATTCGTATTGGTAATCCTTGCCCTATCTCGTGGGCCAGTACATGTTATATTAAACGATATAGGCAGTTATTAGCAGAGGGTTATTGGGAAATGGTCCGGACAATTGGAGCCGGCTAAAGGTGCCATTGTTGCAGTATTACAACAATCTATATTAAGCGCACAAGTTTATTGGAGGGCTTGTGGAACATAATTTAGCGCTACCCTTATCTACAAGTGTCGTCGTTCTGGTTCTAATTGCTTTTGCAGATACAAACCTAGTGCTCTATGGACGGCGGCGAAAACACAGTATACTAGGTAAAGTCTTACTACGAGTCTTATACGAGAATCAAAATATTCTATGTAGTTACACCACTATTTGTAGTTACAGCACTACCTATAAAAATCTACAACAGTAAAAAAAAAAAAAACTTGAACCTCTCTAGATAAGATTTTTATGCTATGATGAGGTAGCATAATATATTATTATTACGCTATTATGAGCAATACTAAATAAATAATAATCTAAATAGGTTATTGTAAAATATAAGGCTTTCCGCATATTAATTATCATAATGAATACCTACTCACAAAACATGATTCATACGCCAAAGTACACAGTCATATATATAAGCTTACTTATATGTATAATACGAGTTTCAAGTTTATGTACTGCTTACCTTATCAAACTTTTTACGATATATTTCACCATAAAAGCAGTGACGTGTTCTCATTACTTCGTTCCACATTTTAATGCTCATATCTGTCTTAATAACTCGAGCGAAAGCGTATATAAGGTTCGTAAATATTTTTTATGTTAAAAATAATTTAAGCGTAACCGTGTTCATGTTACTGCGTGGAGGTTACTATAATGTGTATATGTCGCAGCCAACTAGCTTAATTCGCCGTTCAATTAACAGCCTAGGCACTTTACTAAACAGCGCCGTTCAACTAACGGCCTAAATGATATTCAGCCGTATCGTCTGTTACAACATTTAATAAGCTGGCTGGCTAATGCTTAGGCAACTGGTTGACATTTAAGTACTACAAAACTTTTTCAAAATAATACCCAAGCAGAACGACCTGGATGGGTTTAGGTTAGGGTTATTTTTTATGACCCCACAGAAACCCCACCCGGCAAGTAGATTCGGTGGATGTATAAAATTTCGTAAAATACCTGAGTACCTAATATTTTTTTTCCATCAAAGTTGTTATTTTCCGACGCCATATTGACCAAAGAGAATATAGAATATAGAGACATTGACAGTTTTGGTGAGTTTCGGCGCTAGGTGGCAGAAAGAAGAACTAAATTGAAATGAACAGGCTAGGCAGGTAATTAAACGGCTAGGCAAGTAGTTAAGCGTCATCGATCCAAGTCATTTGCCTAGCTGTTTGATCAAATGGCTGAATATCATTCAGGCCACTAGTTGAACGGCGCTGTTTAGTAAAGTGCCTAGGCTGTTAATTGAACGGCGAATTAAGCTAGTTGGCTGCGACATATACGTTCCATCGGCTCTCTAACAGATCATTCTTGGATCAATTGACGTTGAGTCGTTAGTGCCTACCCACGTAATCATAGTGTTGATGTCATGGTCATTTATAAATAGAAGTTTAGCATTTTTTGATAAATCATAGATCATTTTACGACCGCTTGGCGCAGTGGTTCGAGCGTAGGCCGCTCGGCTCACTAACCGGGTGGATTTCGGAAATGGCCTTTTCGTAATTTGCCCTAGTCTGGGTGTCACTGGGATCGCCCCCAGTCCATTGTACGGTACCCATAGTACAAGTGTGTCTCAAGTCTGAGGGGGATCTTGGAAATGTAATTTTTATATCATACCAGTACAAAATGACCTGGGCCCAAAAGGCTAAGCAAAAGCAAAAGCTAGCGATTGCGTTTCAAACGCTCAGCTTTTGACGTTTTGCTGACACGAGCTTCACGATTTCTACTGACATTGATATGGTATGGTGTCAGCAAAACGTCAAAAGCGGAGCGTTTGTAAAGTAATCGCGAACGTTTGCTTTTCCATTACGATTTGAGTAGCTAGCGTGGTTAGGGCCCTGGCAAAAGGTTACTCAAGGCCGCTCTCGGACTTGAGATCGATCTATTAATACGGCCCTAAGACACACAAGTCCGATATTTGAGCTTCCGTTAGTTAGGTAATCTTATAATTACTATAAACCTCACTAAGAAAATTGCACTACCGTTAACCACAAAAAGGAATATGCATCATTATTTACTTCTGGGTAATTATGTATTGTTTGTATACAAAAAAAACTTAAAAAAATATTTCGATAAGTCCAGTAGTATTCGAGATAAAGGATGTAACTTTAAGATACTTCAACGCTAGGTGTGTGACGTCATAAGTCTAGATTAGGCGATGTCAGCAGCGCGCACTCGTAAATTCCGCACTTCAATCGCATTTTGGGGTTGACCCGAAATACATTTATGCAATTGGGTCAAAAACCGGACTATATTACCGAGCCACGTACTTGCAGGTACACTCACATACAAAGCTTTAGAGTAGTAGAACCCGTTGAAGTCGCCACGCCTCGTATATTCGAGGCCTAGTGGTCATTGGCAGTCTTGTAAACCATTAAGCAAGTGGCTAGACCGGTTGTCCAGATACGCTATGACGTCAAACTGCCCACAGCTGGCTAAATGCGAAACAGAGGACGCTAACATTTTATGGACTTATTAGCTACCGAACCGACATCAGAACAAGATTATGTCTAATTAGGAATGTCTCACCGACGCAATGTCGGTGTTTTTTGTACAATATGCGTCAGTTACGTGCGTAATTAACGTATGGTTAATGTTTCGTGGGATTCAATTGCCTACTGCCGCCTACGTGATAAGAGTATAATTGTAATACATTAAGAACAACCTGAAATTAACTTAGGTAACACGAGGATAGTATGCAAGTATAGCTTTCTACAAGGTGAAACATAAAGGGTATACTTTTTTTTTCAAAACTTAACTTTGTAATTCTAAAACTATCAGCTTTGGAGGAAATTTGAAAAACAAAAGGTGTTATAGGAATACAGCTGTTGACAGATTTCACAAGTCTACAAAACCTTTAGTACTTCAACTGTCCCACAAAGCCGATAGTTTTAGATTTACAAAGATAAGTTGCAAAAAAATTAGTATACCCTTTTGTTTCACCTAGTATAAGTGAACGGAATTTCAGAATCAAGGGGGACGTTTTCACTATTGTCGGAAGTTTTTCGATATCGGAAACGAAACTTTCCATCCTTCTTTTAAAAATGAATTAGAAGAACGATGGAAGCTGTCGTTTCCGCCACGGAAACTCCCGTAGATTGTGAATCAGAATCAGATCAGAAGTTCCAAAGATAACCTCCTACAAACATGCTTCCAAACAAACAACTTTACCTCTTTATAATATTAAATTACCTATTTATAAGCTGAAACCTGAAACTATTTGAAGGTGTTATCCCGATATACGTCGACCGCTTGGCGCAGTGGTTCGAGCGTAGGCCGCTCGGCTCACTGCACATGGTGGTTGCGGGTTCGAATCACGTCGCGCCGGGGGTCGTAAAAGGTATTTTCGTAATTTTCCCAGGTCTGGGTGTCACTGGGATCGCCCCCAGTCCATTGTACGGTACCCATAGTACAAGCGTTGCTTAGTTTGGGACCATACAGTTGATGTGTCAGTGTGGCCATATTTATATTTAAACAACTATACCTCCTTATAATATTATATGTAGTATGTAAAAGCTGAAACGTGAAACTATTTGAAGATGTGATCTAAATATATATAACTCAAAGGTGACTGACTGACTGACTGACTGACATAGTGATCTATCAACGCACAGCCCAAACCACTAGACGGATCGGGCTGAAATTTGGCTTGCAGGTAGATGTTATGACGTAAGCATCCGCTAAGGAAGGATTTTGATTAATTCTACCCCCAAGGGGATAAAATAGGGGATGAAAGTTTTTATGAAACTTTGTCAATTAAATTCCACGCGGACGAAGTCGCAGGCACAGCTAGTTCTGATATAAAATAGATTTATGACTTTTGAATAAAGATAATTACCTACTATCAGCAATCAGTAAATAAAAATCTTTGGTTATTAGTTATAGTATTTTTAGGGTTACCTAAGCAATGCCTCTGTAAGCTAGGGTATTATTTTTCTTTTTATCAAATATTCATTACCTAGGTACATATATAGAACATGATGCAAAATTCCCATCATTCTGCGGTTTAGGTGTGAAGGTGACACGATTCACATTCGACCATCACATAAAGGTTTTTCCAATTTTCGTAGACGCGGATGTTTTTTCATTCATTGCGACGATGTTTCCAATTACTGTTGAGTATGAGCCTTATTAGCATCTCGATCGAGATAAGTAGGTTAGATCAAAAATATAGAATTATTCATAGTTATTTGTAGCTGTCTTGAATATTCTATTTTAATGGCTTGATGTGTTTTATGATCAGAGGGCTGTGATTTAAAGGTTTTGTACGAACTACGAACAGCGCTAGTTTTCTGAACCAATGTTACGGTACAATACCCCGGGCGTAACTTTTAATCGTGCTTTTTCTCGGTTCGTCGCGTGCTGAAACATCTTCTTCCGGAAGATTTTAGCCAGTATTTTTCTTCATGCCTATAGATGGTTTATTTAAGGCTAAAGCGCCCATCTAGCCTACGAAGTTCAAATTTTTTGAGGTTTTTTAGAAATTTTTCAAAATCTGACAATAAAAAGGCACATTTTGTAATTCGCGGCAAAGACCGTGTGCAGTGCATTTATTGAAATATCCAACTGCATACTGTGTTTGACGCAAATCACAAAATGTTGTCTTCTATGTTTTCAGATTTTGGATAAACTATAAATAACTCGAAAATTTTGAATTTCGCGGGCTCGACAGGCGCCTTCACCTTAAGTAATAATTATGTAAAAATTTAATACAGAAAAATTACAAATTTATGTTGCCATAGTCGATTTATAATACGTTTAATTACAGTAAGTAAGCGCTCAAGCATAGGCTCCAGCTCGGAATGCTGCTTCCTACGAAAAGACCATGCAAGATGCTTGATACAACTCTATTCAAATCAGAAAAGCCACTCACACAAATATCATAATATACCTAATATTATGTGGAGTATAAATTGAAGATATTATTATGAAGCTTCGTCACTTGCCTATATAAAATAAATATATAATAACTAAGTAATTTACGTTCAATAGTTCAATAGCAGTTGCAAATAGTTAAAGTACCTAACTATTAAAAGGTAATTGAGTAAATAAATTCAACGGGGCACTAATAACGCGAAGCTGGGGCGAGCTGTATACCTAACTGAAGGTTAAACGAATCATGTGCGGCCATTAAATACGTGTCTTGCTGCATTAATTAGGGTTTCCACTTCATATTACCATGTTTTAGCGGATAGATTTATGCTAAATAATACAAAATTGTTCTTTGGGATTTTTTAACAATATGACTAAGAAAAAAATCTACCTAATAATTAGGTCCTATACAGTCAAACAATGTGCAGTGCTTAGGCGTGTTTCTAACACCTCTAGGGTAGTTAATTTCAAAAGCCTATTTCTCACTTTCTTTTTGAAGTTTATATACGGGAGTTTAGGGCGCTCGCTGCGTGGCCACTCTATCCGTGCTAAGCGTCAGTAGCGTTACACGATATATACAGGTATACAGAATGGCAGCTGCGGCGCCCTGCTCTTTATACTATAAAGGTTTGCTTCTTTCGGGCGTCTCTAGACGGTATTGTTTTATGTCGGGGTCGGCTTCTAGTCCTACTTGATTTGGTTGAGTACCGATATCACGGAGATACTTATTGGCGATATTTATTAATTAATAAATGATTATCCCGAATTTAAACATGAAAACAAGTTGATTATCTGAAAACCCTGGGCCCGCTACATTATGCGCGTGTTTAGGTATGATCCGAGATCCAAATCGGTGTCACGTACGTGCTTACGACTTGTTTGATAGCGTGCTACGTCACGTGTTGGGTTTTCTGTTATTTTTAGCTACAGGGGCTCATTTTTCCCTTTTGAGTTATTTTTTGGTTAGGTAGGTACATGAATAGACGGTCAACCTGATGGTAAGTGGTAACCGTCACCCAGGACATGCTGCAACTTAAGGGGAGTAGATGCATTGCCAGCCTTTTGGGAGCCTGTAGACTTGCCTTTTGAAGACTCTGCATATTGTGGCTGGATCCTCCCACATATTTGGACCTCTCTAGTGCCTTTCGATAAACATTGGGACCCAAACTTTTTTGTGTGACGTTAAATTATGACAAACATTTACTTTTAAAAATGTGTTCCTACGCGTGGGTAAATTTTAGTTAGGCACTTACAGCTAGGTACCTACAGCTACAAAATGAAAAAAAAATTTGTTAACCAAATAGCGTCCGGTTAAAAAACATTGTTATTTAAATTATATGATGTTATATACAAATTGCGTTACGAAACACTCATTAAACAACAATAATTTTTTTCCTCCCCAAAGCCGTGAGAACTGAGAATAACTCAACTCAAATTAATGATGATAATGATTTATCTACACGTAGATATAATTTATTTAGAACATTAAACGTATACATATATTCACGTTGTAATCTGAATAAACCAAACTTAAAACGGCTGTTCTATTTAATTGGCATTCTAAATTTACTTATCTAATAGGTACTTATGTCTAACGTGGCGACCCTAGCGCCAGTTAACCGATTAACTTGAACCGATTAACTAACTAAATAACTTTATTGCACAGTTTACCGTGGACATAAAATCTTAGTAGGTACTTACCTACCTATTCTGGGTACGTACATGATTTTCAAATTGGCGAGAAAAAATAATTTTAAATAAGTGTCAAGTTTTCGATCAAATTTAATAACTTTTAATTCTGCACTCAATACTCATCCAAGCCCCAAAGATTATTCCGGAGAGTTGAAATATTAGGACATACTTAGTATCAAATAATTAATATTTTTTTTAATTACTGACTGACTGATCAAGATTATTTACTGGCTCAAAAATAGTGATGCAAGCGTCCAAGTAGACAAACTTTGCCTACATAAAGAAAAACTCGCCAACAAGCGTAGTTCCCGAGGTGGGTAATGTGTGTGTGCGCCGGCACAAGAGGCCGCTCTTATCGTTTAAATTAAATCAAGCAGACCTGTCTGCCCCGTGTGTACAGAGGGGCACCTAAACACACAACACTGTAGGCAGCAGAACGCTGTCGCAGAGGAAAACAAGACCGCACGCCTCCGCATAATTGAATTAGCTCCCTTGTTCACCAAACTCATTTAGCTCAGTTAAATGTGTGCAGTACACGGCGATATAAATGGCACAATGTGGAGATATTGTTTAGGCCGCTGTGTTTAGTGTTACTTGCCACATAAATAAATAATCCTCGTCGGAGACTAACACACCATGATATAGCTTTTCCCTGGGACTCTTCGAGAATCAAACCTTGGCGCCATCATCGGACACCGTTGTCGATCCTAGCTTAAAAGAAAAAAATAAGATAAAACATAAGATATAAATAAGATTAACACACGATCTTGTCCGAAACGCTTGTATAAACTATGGTTACTTACCGTACAATACAATGAACTAGGGGCGGTCTCAGTTTACCCCAAACCGGGACAAATTACGGAAGTAATTATCCCGGTCATCAAGTAACTCTAGGTTTTTACATATAATAATTTTAGGAATTAGGATTACATGAAATATTTTGGACTAAACTTACTGATATTTATTTTGATAACTTTCTACTCAACACGTTACAGCAGTTTGACTTACCTATCTGGCTAGAGTCCGTGTGTATTATAAGCAAGGAATAAGTTAACATATTATACGTATCTATCTAATAAAGAAACAGTAAAACTAAATGTAATTCAGGTAAAGAAAACGCATGAGGATTATAACGATTACATCAACACTATAGAAAGGAAATACTAAACGTATAAAATGAAGACGCTAGACTGTCTCGCAGTCACGATGTGCCCTATTTATAGGCGGGTATTGTACAAGCGGCGGTTTCACTGTCACACCAGAGACGCTTACTAAAACGATTTACCGAAGAGCAGAATAAATTGTTTTACGAGGCACCGGATGGAGCTCTCTGCACGCTAATAAAGTTTGGCTTTCAGGCTTTTCGCTGAATCCGGGAGGGCGGAAAATACGCTATGCCAAGATCCACGCATATAATGGCTAAATAACCGAATAGCGGTTTTTCTTCGCGGAAAAGCTCTCAACAATACGGCCGCAAATGGCCGTGAGTATTTTTTAGGATTAAGTAATCTTGGGGCGGCTTATGGACCGCCTACTGTGTGTGTCGTGAGTGCGATTCCCGGTCATGCATTATTTGAAAAAAAAAAAAGGAATTATAAGCGCGATACGACATGTGTCTGTAACGAAACACTTTTTTTTGTCATGCTTTTGTTTTCGTATTATTGTTCAATGTATGAGCTGTTGAGAAACTCATCTACTTTCTATCTTTTGTAAGTAATTACTTACGATGATTACTGTGGTCGGCCGACGTTACATTTTTAGATTACTATTCTCCTTTTACTACCGCAAATTGCGCGAGATGTGGGTAGTATCTTAAGAAATCAGTGTTCTTCACTATAAAATATGTTTTATGAACATAAGATGCTTCCGATTCTGTCGGTACACAACTAAAGTTAGCCAAACTTACTGTATTGTCCGCCTTCTCGTGTTAGTAACCTATCAGCTAGACCAGTGGTTCCCAAAGTTATTTTTTATACTGCCCACTTTGAGAATATAGTACATTGTTACACGAGTGGTGAAAGTGCCCTTTTTTTTTTTCGTGGGAAAACCCTTTATGGGTCCCCTTCCGCCTCGGGGGAGGCGGGAGGGGTATGTGGGAGTCCGGCAGTCGGCCGTATACCCACTAAAAACACACGGTGTACCACCCTCCGCCATGCAGAGGGGCGCCCCGGGACCATGGGAAATGCTCCGAGACGCCCCGGCGGACGGCCCGGCAGTAGCATGCCGGGCCACAGGCGCTAAAAGGGGGACGACCTGGTACCACCCCAGTCATCCCCCAGACGGCCGAAATCGTGCAATAGGTAGTGGGTCCCCCGACCCACCACCTGATTTCGGTCAAGTCTTTCACCCTGTGTGAGGTAAACACTGTGCTTTTCATTACGAATACAAGGGAAGTAAAAATAAAAACAGGTATTGGCTAAAGAAATAATACAAGGAAGTATGAACAATACTCTACAACTCGAAAAAAAGAAGATCGGATTGCCGCCTATTTTGTTTTTTTTCGTTGGCCGGCCAACTTCATTATTTAGCCATTATTTTTCATTTTCATCTTTAAATATTTTGCCCAAATCTATGTTATTTTAAAGAAATTGTTGAAACTAAATTATAATTAAGTCATTTAAAAATATATATTCTTTAATTAATACTTAACTCTATATTATTTCAATTTTACATCGTGCTGTTGAGTGACTGTAGAAAAAGTTTGAACATGGTTCCATAGAAATGTGAAAATGGAACTAGTATTTTTTTTATAATTTGACAGCTGTCAGTTGAAAGCGATTCTCCCGGGCCGGAAAAGTATTACTTTCAACCCGCTCCTCAGGCAACTTCAGACCAACTTTCACAGTATGAGTAATGAAAAAATATTTTTTAGCGCCCCCATTTTTTCACCTACCCAAAAACCACTATAACGTCAAATTAATTAATTGATTATTGTGAGCTACACAACGCCCCCATTTTTTTCTGGGTCTCTACCGCCCGCCTTAAGACCTGCAGCGCCCACAAGGGGGCGTTATTGCCCACTTTGGGAAGGATGAGATAGACAGACATACATATACTTATAGATATGTCAAATTTGGTATAGTCGTGAATGGACGCCCATAAAATTTGCACGATTTTTATTAGTTAATAAGTATTATAAGCTTGTCTTCTTATCCCTTAAAATCATTGCGTTCTACTCTCACGTCGGCTATTTCCGTGCCAATAAATAAACCAAACCGGTACGCATCTCGGCCGGATATCTAAGCTCAGAGGTGCAACATCCCAATTGACGTCACAGCGGGTCAATGACCGAGTTTGCTTCAATTTACTATACTTTCTGAGGTTCAGCCAAGTCTTATACAGTCGTTTAGAAGTTATCGTTAACTGAACTGGAAGGCTGCTATCATAAATTGTAAGGCAACGCTTCATGCCTTTGTTTTGAATTCGCTTGAATAAATACTGTATGAGAGAAGTATATAGGTGTATATTGTTATTAGATTTTGTTTCGAAAGCTGTTTATTGGATAGTGTGTCCTCAGAGGCCACCGATGAAAGTCTGCATTACAAAACCAATCCATCAAAGATTGTTTTCTTCTTCAACATACATTTATTATAGAATGTTTGAATTCAAATTCAAAGCGTTTATTTTGTTTTGGCCTACGGGGGCACAAAAATTGGTAAGTTTACATTTTTCTTATGTGTACAACCGGATCGGAACGCGATCTCGACTGAGAAGATCTGGCAAGAAACTCAGCGGGCTTGTCTTTTTAAATTTTGTTACATTTATTTTATCAAGAATTAATCAAGGTTTGTGTCGTTTCTAGGCCCTCTACTGTAAGCCGCTCATTATATCTATCTATGTACTTATTTAATGTTTTTATTATGTGGATGCTAGCGACTGATGACTATCGACTCTAAGCGAAGGAGGTAGATCTACAGGTAGAGTTACACAGTACACTCGCACATTTAACGCAGTTATAAGTGTTTACAACACGACGGCTCGGTCGTGGAATTTATTTCCCAATTCGAGCCTTGTGCCATCGGCCGTGGGGAAACCTGAGTGACCGCTCAGTGGCCACACTTGTTGATTTGCCACTAGCTGAGATTTCATAGAAATAGAACCGGTATTTGAAAGAGATATTTGCCGGTTAACTTTTATAAATAAATACACTAGCTTTGCCTGCGGCTTCGCTTGCATAGATTTTTTTCTGGATGCTGATAACAGCGCCACCTACCGGATCTAATTATAGTTAAGAACCGTCTAGGAGACTTTATAAGAACAAAAATATGACATCGAAACCGGTCCAGCAGTTTAGGAGGAGACAAATTACGAACACACGCACCCTGAAAAATAATACCTGAAGAAGTTAATTTGCTTAGGTCATAAGAATAATAATTAATTATAAACAATTTGAGAGATACAATTTCTTAAAGTTAGAGACTACTCAGTTAGGTCCTGTTCAAAACTGACTGCCTAACATTAAACTATTCTCGAAACTCCCCTGGTGATCTAAAATAATGGTTTGGATGTAGACTTAATCATTATCTACGATGAAACTCATCATTGGAGCCGACTTATTAACTCCAGGAGTTTGATCTTCAAAGACTTAGTCGAAAGTCCCTTAGGGAATCCTTAGGGTAAAGAAAATAGGAAATCGGCTGATGGCAGTCGTGACCGTTATCCGGTTTAGCCTTACATAAAGAGGTTATATATGTATTGTATGAAGTGAGTAAGTTTGTACTTATTGTATGTAAATGCCTTTGAGAATTGGCCTTTGTTTCAAACTCTAAAATAAACGGCAATATAATCACAATTTTTAAAAAATGTGTAAGATTGATAACAAGTAATTTATAGTTAACAAAGAACACGCTAATTTGAATGAACATTTTAAATTATCAACACAGAAAAAAAATACAACAACTAATTTTCTTTTTTGGTTCCTATTAATTTGTGTTTTTACTAAACGTTTTGTAAGTTCAGCATATAATATGTATGTACTTAATGCATTGTATTCATAAATAATATGCCGTAATTTCGAAACGCTTTGTATGAAATATTCAAATGGATTCTTACTTCAAAACCATTTTTTGCCGTTTTATTGCTCAGCGTGGAGCGCCACTTACCTAGGCAAGTAGGTACCTAGGTGTTATTCTCCTTGACTCGAAGCAATAACAATATGATTTAGTCTAAGTATAGGCTTATGACATGAATAATACAATGTTGTGCCGACAATAAGTTTCAAAGCAATATAGGTATCTACGACCTAGTCCCATCGGCGCTGGGCCCACGTCACTGTATGTGAAATATTAATTAATAATGTGAAAGCACCTATCGGCGGAGCGAACACGATACAATTAATTGGATTAAACACACAAGCACCCAGTTACTCAAATTAATTGACCCCACAATACCTTCAATTTGATGAAATATGATAAAGCGTGGAAACCGTTGTGGGTTGATGCCTGCGATACTATCTACGTACTTAGCAAATTTAATTGACCGCCGTTACAAGTCTTTGTAAGCTTGTAGATAGGTACTTACTGTCTTGATCTTAGATTTTTTTTTTCTAAAGGTAATCGTCATTTACCTAGTTTACACTTTTTTATACAAGGATTTCGAATGTATTAAAGGTACACAAAAGTGAGTTTGGGTGCATAGGAATAGGCAAATAAAACCCTACGATTGCGCGCGTAGCAATAACTTAGGCAAACACTCGCGTAATAACTTGTAAAAAAAACATAGGTATATTACCTACCTAGGTACTTACCTGTATATTATAATTATTTATTAGTATTCTCTGACGCACAGAAGTAATTCTACGTTACTATAAAGATTTTCGCGATCCATAAAATAATATTATGGTGTTTTTTTATAATAAATTGGTCATCCATTACTCACGACTTGTTATGAATATCGTAAGATTGTTGATATTGTAGTGATGGAGGAGGCATGTTGTTTATTATGGAATTTTAAGGGGAAAAATCTCTATACCTCTTCATACTTACCTACTATCCACATAATAAATTCTGGTATCCCGTTTTACTAGAATATACCTATGTCATATGCGCAAAGGTTTGTGTTTTAAAGGTTATTTATTTACATGATTACCTGAAATCACACCTGAAAATCTCTTATATGTTATACCACAGTTCTAATGTAAGTAGACTATTCCTTCGAAAACTTAAATTAGGTACCCATTATATGCGCGGCGCCGCCTGCCTGCGCCACCCAAATTGAATTACCCTGCATAATATAACGCCAAATGCCAAAGGTCGAAGGAACGCAAGCAAAAAGTGTTTGTGAAATTACTTACACTTTCCCCCACACGGTGGTTGAAGGTTGAATATGTTGTATACACGAAGGTCAAAGGAAAGATAAGGTTCACCCAAGGTCATGTAGGTGGAAGTAAGTATATGTATATTACCAAAAAAATCCAAACAATGTTTGAGTTTGGAGCGAATTCTTGAGCTCTTATACAAACTTACTCATCTTCACCAAAGGTATTTCCTAGCTGTTACCTAAGGACTTGTTTCAAATGGATAAATTTGTGAGATGCCGTTACCTACTTTACAAAATTGCGTCAATAAATGTAAGTATATAATTATAATTAATACCTAAAAGAAGGTGCACATTCTATTAGCCAAAGATACTATCGGAGGTAATTTAGAAGATAGTTCTCAATCGATCCCGTTTCAGAGGATTATTATATTATTAGGAGTAGCAAGCAGTCCTACTCGTATACATTTTTTGATTACTCAGCAAAGTTGCAAGTGGTTTAAATGGCAACATTAGGAATTAAAGAAGTTATTTCCAATTAGCAAAAGCCGTGCGGGCGTCGGTAGGTCCGTTTAATATTTGAAGAGCGCCGGCTCGCTACATTACACCCTCGAAATGGGAGCACTCTGAATGGCGGGAGCTTTCCACATTTTCGGCGCTGTTAGGGCTGTTTCATGCGGCTCGGCGAGCCACCGCGACCTTTCGCGGCATAAACAACCCGCTCCTCGGTCAGAGCCTGTTTTTACTTTCATCACTTTATATTGCAACGTCGTTGACGTAACGTTGTGTAATAATGGTTGTTTTTATTAGTTTCATGAGAGGAGGGGGTTAGGACGAATTAAGTGTCTGTTCAGTCCTGCGGGATATTATGTGCCATTGACTTTTATTAACGGTTTTATTTGTTATTTGAGTTTATGTGTGGTAATAAGATTAGGTACTGTAATATAAAAAAATCTATAAAATAAAACCGTGACTTGGGATGAGTAGGTAGGGTAAGCAGGGGGAATACCGCTCATCGGGTAATGGCGCGCACCTCTATAAGTCTATGAAAATGGTGCGTAACAACATGCCACCATACGTAAAACGGGGGAGGGGAAGGGCATCTAACACGTAGCGATGCGCAGGGGCGGTCAGCTCCTGACAAAAGACGGTGAAGTGCGTTTGTTTGTATGTGGCTGCGCTGAACTAATTTTCGTCACGATGTTTTTTTCGGTAAGTTCAGAATTTTGATATTTATTAAATTGTTAATATAGCTTTCCTGGGTACTTAATCATTCTATTTTATGATTAACTATTATATTTTCAACAATTGCATTTCAATGTTTGTTTAATTTAAAGTTAAATTCAAAACGACCGTTTGGGGTTATCGCGCTCACATGAGCGCCAGCTATTACCCTTTAGTGACTTATTTTTTATTCTTATAGACATGGCCAGAAATAGCCAAAGAACAATTGCCAAAGCTGCTTGGAAGGAAGAAGACCTTAAATCCGCTAAAACTGCGATACCGATAAAGTAAAAGAAAAAAATCAAAATACGAAAAAATCTTACAAGAAAAAATCTTAAAACATCCCAAAAAAGTTCTTCAGAGAGTGAAGTTGAAGAACAAGAAAACATTTGTGACGATGACAGTGACGACGAAATGAATGTAGGCGATAAAAGTTATAACAAATGCATTAGTTGTAAGGATTTTAAAAAATGTGGGCTGTGGTCTCATGCTATGTTCTGGATGGGATTCGGCAGAAGGATACATCTGTGATTTATGTACTTAACGATACAATTTTATCATTTATGTTTCTCTGTTTGTCTCTGTTTACCTTTAAAAAGTTTGTCGGTACACACTGCTGTATTTGTTTATTGTATAAGGCTGATCTCAGGTACAAATCCAAATATTTGGTGTCATTTTATGATTATAGACTTTACTTTAATTGTATCCTTTGATTCCATGCTTATTTGATAATGATAAAGGATCTTACTTGTTATATTACAAAGAAACAGGTTTGGGCATCACTACCCCTTCGCCTGAGCGGCATTACCCAATGACAGGGGTAATGACGCTCAAACCTGTTTTTTTTTTAAATGTTTACTACTGCTAATAATTCTAAGATAAATACGATTCCTATTAAAAAGTTGATTATTTAACAGTTAAAGTTTAAGTTAATGTTTTAAATTTCAAAAGAAAACAAATAATTTAAAAAATATAGTGTGTTTTCCTTAAGTGAACGCCATTCCCCCTGCTTACCCTACCTATAAAATATCGTCTTAGATAAAATGTCACAAAATATAATTACATAATTTGCGCGTACCCAATTATCGGGGTTTCATAAGTACATATTAAGGTACAAAACTACTTGTTAAAATGGTTAAATGTCAATAAATAATATTTGAATTGGCAAATAATAAAAAATAAACACCCATTCATTAATGAATCGTTTTGGCAAGTATATGCGACTTTTTGGCCGTTATAGCATACCTGAATTGTAAAAAAAACATTTATACAGTGACCTCTAATAAAGGTACCTCCGAATAATGTTTGTTTGAAAGTTTTATACTCTACTAGCGGCCCGCCCCGGCTACGCACGGGTATATTGCGGTTACATTATTCGAGTTTTAGTAAGGATCCCTAATTTTTTTTAAATATATTATAGCCTATGTCACCCGTGGATAGTGTAGCTTCCCAACAGTGAAAGAATTTTTCAAATCGGTTCAGTAGTTTCTGAGCCTATTCATTACAATCAAGCAAACAAAGTTTTCCTCTTTATAATATTAGTATGAAAACATATCTCGTGGTCGGTATGTCTGTCTCTTTGCCACTATCATCGTCTATTCTCGGTTCTCACGTAAACGTTTGCCGGTAAATTGCAGCGACACATCCCAATTTGCTCGCAATAAGGCGGTGTTCGCTGGCAACATGGCATCTGCTGCAACTCTCCGGGTGCTCGTCTCACTCGCGAGACAAACTAGTCACTAGCCACGCTCCCTTCACGATAAAAACGATATTCCAGTCATTTTGCTTTCAATTTCGCGTGATAGAAAAGTGGAGTAGTACATGTAAGAGGATTCTAGAGGATTTGTGCCGTCCGCTGTAAGGAACCCGATACAAAGGGAGAGGCATTTACAATGTTTTTTTGGTATAAAATTAAGGTGATAAGATTTGTATGTCATTGCTATGGGGGGAACTCAAAGACGACGATTTATATGAATGCTAATCATAAAAATCTAGTAAATATAATTAAGTAAATAAATAAATGTTTTCAATTCAATTCAATCAGACAGTTGCAATAATATCTAAGGTGTTATACCTAATAGGTTCGATGCACTTGATTTGAAATATGATAGATAAGTTACCTACATTGATAAATGACAATGTGAAGAGCTCATAGATACGAAATCACTGACAGGGCCCATTGAAGTTTAATATAGTTTGCTGTAAAGCAGTTGACGCTCAAGAAACATTATCAGGAGAAACTGAAATGATAATAGTTTCAGTAGTACAAGGCGTTGACGACTTAGATATGCTGACAATGGAACAATTCTACTCTGTCAATGTTTGATTGCAGAATTTGAATGGGCCCCTTGAAACATAGACTATCAATTTCGCTCGCATAGCATTAGATAGTCATTTGATTTTTTAACGTATAAATAATATAGCTCTAAATTGAAAATTTAAAAACCCCCGATGCGAGTCGTCGCATCAAATGTATACTTTACCTAGTTCTTCCAAATAATTAGGTTAGCGAGATTTGCGTAGCTCCCGTAGCTCAGTAATCATAGCTCATGTCGCAAATTCATCTGGTACAACTCGTTTCGATGCCAGATTATGAAAGCGCCATTTACATCATTCGTTTTGGCTTCCTCATTTATACTCTAAGATGCAATTCCATTCGATTCCAATGCAATATACAATCAGCAGACAATCTATGTAAAAGTATGAGACATTATGACATTATAATCATTGACATTAGAATAGACAACGAATCTAAATATTGATACCACGGAGTTTTAATTCCTAGTAAAAGATTATCAATTATGATTCAATTTGATGTAATAACTCTGGTTGAGGTGGACGGGAGCAGCCCAGGGGAAGAATTTTCAATAACGCTAAAATTATTTTAAATTAGTTTTGTTTTTCTGTATTTTTTCTCAATGACGGAGCAGCGCCCTCTAGAATTATTAATGCGTAATATTCCATGACCATTAACAAAACGAAAATTTAATAAAATTAAAAATATAATAAAGCGAAATCGTTTCAGCCGTTCTCAAGTGATGCAAAGATAATTATTCCAATGAGCCCAAATTTCGAACGGATTCGAGCCGTGGAAGTTGGTTTTGGCCGTGAATGTGGCTTTTTTAACCTACAAAAGAGCTGCTGATCTTCAAACCGCTGAACCGATTTTCATGAAACATAGCTAAGAACACTCTCGATCAGAATACCTATCTAACAAAAGAAACAAAATTAAAATCGGTTCATCAGCTTGGGCGCTACGTTACCACAGGCAGACACACAGATACACAGATACACATGTTAAACTTACACCACTCTTTTTTCGTCGGGGGTTAAAAAAGATAAGAACATTGCTGTCCGTAATTATGGTTAAGTGTTTCAAAAGTTCCGCATCCACCAACATAAAATAAGGTATTTTAATTTATGATATTGATATAGGTACTCAGTAAAATGGATATTGCGTAGGTGATACTGATACGGATATAGGTATATTTTAAAAACTTCTATAAACCACACTTTACGTTGCTGTTCTATAAATATAAAAACCGGTTTTAGTTTATCGTCGTCTTATTGGTATTTACATGTCCTGCCCTACTAGTCTGAATCACTTTATTTAATTCATGGTTATCTCGAAAGCCAACACTAGAGCTACCTTATTTAACAATGTACGTGCTTCTTGTACCTATTAAAAATAAGCATCTGGCGATTTAAAATAAAAATAAAATACAAGCCAGCTGAGTTTCTTTCGGGATTTTCTCAGTGGAGGTTGCAAGGTCGCATGCGGTTGTAAACATAAGTAATACAATTTGTAAGTGCCCCCGTAGACCTAAATAAAATAAACGATTTGACTTTGACGTTCACATTGTACCTACCTACCTACTACCTAGGCACCTACCTAGGCAGGTAGGTTCTCTACTATCTGCCTCAAAAGAGTGCTTGAGTATTTTGGACATATTGCCAGGAAAAACGGAGATAACCTTGAAAAGCTGATGGTAACAAGCAAGGTGGAAGGAAAGAGATCTCGGGGTCGCTGCCCGATGCGTTGGTCCGACCAGATTCACACCACATTCGACACCTCCGTCTACGATAGGTCGCCGTCGACAGGAACAAATGGCGAGCCATCAAAAAAAAAGGTAGTGGGAGGCGGTCACGATCCTCAGACTTGAGGAAAACGACGCCAGGAGGAGGTGGAGGTATGTACCTACCTAGAATTTTTAACACTTAATTAAAAACTGCAAAACCAAAGGTCGTACAATCAATTAAAATACTCGGAGAGTTGAAAGCTAGTCGACCGGCTGTAATGGGATAATTTTAAATCAATGACGCCGCAAATGCTGGCTGGCTAATGAAAAATCAATGTGCCGCCTCACAGTGGGACTGCACGATATAAGTTCAATGTTTTAATGTCGTTTAATTTAAAATTTAAATATTTTAATACAAAGCATTTTGTTCTGGAAATTGTGTTACGTAAATATAGAAGATTTGACTACCTACCTTTGACTTTCTAAATAAGGCAATTTGCCGGTCATTGACACGATGAAGCCGTTATTTATCGTCTTTTTATACACTTCTGACGGATCGTACCTATTGACATTTTGACATGACACACTCTTATACGGTCAAGTGTATTAAAATGATCGGTGGCGGGAACCGTTTACGTGTTTTTTTGGTATTGGTAAGGATACGACTTTGTTCTCGACAAAGAGTAAAATAAGTGAATGTCATTCAAGTCTTTGAGTGGCTAGGTAGGTATAATTATAGGTATTAAATAAACAAATGAACAATCCTACTAAGTACCTACTACCTACCTGTCAATTAATATATAAATTGGTTTAAGGTATATAGGTATTCTATTAATGATATACTAGGTGATTCAACAAGGGTATACTATTTTTTTTGCAACTTAACTTTGTAAATCTCAAACTATCGGCTTTGTGGGACAGTTGAAGTACTAAAGGTTTTGTAGACTTGTGAAATCGGTCAACAGCTGTATTCCTATAACACCTTTTGTTTTTCAAGTTCCCTCCAAAGCTGATGGTTTTAATATTACAAAGTTAAGTTTTGAAAAAAAAAGTATACCCATTATGTGTCACCTTGTATATTGATAAATGCGGGATAACTAAGAAATAAAATCTGGCCAAGTGAGTGTCGTGCCAGGCACTCACAAGGGTTCCGTAGCCATTTCAATCACGAAATTACATTTTTGCTTAACTAGTGTTGTCGATTATTATAAAAATGTAAGAAGTGTCGGAATTAATTACGTATATTTTGATTAAATCTTTAAGAGTTAAAATCTAGCAAACGTAATTTCTGGTAATTAAATGTTGTATGAAAACACCATTACATGTGAAAATACCTTTTTAAACATACACCACATGGGGTAACTAAAAAAAATCCCTCTTTCCATGTTTGGAGAGGTACCTCAAAAAAGGAATTATGTTACATTTTATATTTTTTATTATTATCTATTCTTAAGATGATGGTGCCTGTCTAGCCCGCGAAATTCAAAATTTTCGAGTATTTTTATATGTAGTTTATCCAAAATCTGAAAACATTTAAGACAACATTTTGTGATTTGCAGCAAACACAGTATGCAGTGCGTTTATTAATACATTTATTTTACTCTAAATATTATCACGGTGGATATGATACTAGTAAATCACTAAATATACAAAAATTGCCAATCTTTCTGGTTATCTGTCGTTCTTGAAATGTTCTAGAGTAAGTTGGATATATTAATAAATGCACTGCACACGGTCTTTGTCGCCAATCACAAAATAGTTGTCTTAAATGTTTCAGATTTTGGATAAACTATGAAAATACTCGAAAATTTTGAATTTCGCGGGCTAGATGGGCGCTTTAGCCTTAAGGTATACGTGTACCAAATTTCGTCAACTTCCGAAATAAACTGTGAAATTATGGTACCTACTGTGACAGGCTGGGACAGGCGGACGAACGGACTGGATGATGTTTCTTATAAAGCCTCCTCGTAGTGACTACGGAACCCTAAAAAGGTGACGACATATCTTGTAGATACTTGTACTTTGTAGCGCTGTATAATTAAATTGGAGCGAGGCTTTTTAATATCAAGGTCACATTTCCATAAGAGTTTATCTACCTTAAAATTCAATAGGTACCTTCCCGCCTGATTTGTAATTATCTCACTTATAACTAGTGTGCTTACATAATATTACCTATGTTAAGTGTCTTTTACAATTCCTACTGTTGGACTTTGGTCACCTTCATTACAAGTAATTAATTGTCGCAACGCAATTGACAACCGGTTGGCAATCACCGCGGTTAGTACGGTCGAATCCTGTGACGAATACATATAACCAACTAGCTGTGCCCGCGACTTCGTCCGCGTGGAATAGTGTCTTTAGGTAGCATTTTCAATTATTTAGGCTAATTATTTTACAAATATGACACATACAAATAAGATAATTTCTTTATTGGGCTATTTGCAGTGTTTCACTGCAAAGAGCTATATTTCCATTTATAAACTTCATCCCCTATTGCCTATTGTTATTTTACAACCTTGAGTGCAAAACTTTTACAAACTTTGAATGTCATATTGATTTATATCGAATTAACGGCCTAAAAATAAGTTTCAAGCTTCTAGCTCTACAAAATACGATACTTCCATACAACTTTTCATCCTCCCTTACAAACCCTTACAACCCTTTTTTCGCATTAAAAAGTATGCCTACCTATGTCTTTTCTCAGGCTCTAGACTATCCGTATACCAAATTTCATTTAAATCGGTTCAGTAGTTATGGTGTGAAAGCGCGACAGACAGACAGAGTTACTTTCGCATTTATAATATTAGTAGATACAAACCAAATATTAAATACCAAGCATAATATTATTAAAAAATCAGCCATTTTTGGTTTTTATTTGTCTTCCGCTCCGCAACGAAGAGAAGTGGACAATTTCTTGCAACTTCTCCTAAGACTAGAAATTCATGAGGGTTCCATCCAAGACCTTTTCCCGGGACTCATCTTGGCGTCTTCGTTCGACAGCACTGTCGATAGGGTGCTACTCTTCGCAACGATAAATCGATATATCCTGACATTCGTACTGTCTCAAGAACTATGCAAGATATTTACAAAACTTTTTCTAGAACACTGGTACTCGTAAATTGCAGTTTAATCTGTTTTAAACAACATGACGCCACATTACATTAGATGATAAATTTGGTAAAATGCAACTTACTGAAACAAGAGATTTGAGAGATTTGATTACTATTTACTAATTTAGTGACAATGGTGTTGCCTGCTAATATTCTGTTGCTGTGAAAAGAGTAGGTACGCATTGATTTTCATGCCGGATCTTCTCAGTGGAAGCAGCGTTCCGAACCGGTGGTAGATTATGACTATTCATCAATGCTTTGTTGGCTTACATGAATAAAAACAATTTTGAATTTGAGTTTGAGTTCAAGTGAAAAGAGATCCATTCCAACAGGCTCACTGTAATTATGTAAACTATTTCCCAAGTCGTTTCCTCCCACGTGAATACTGTACATACCTATCTAAATAGAGGGAGGGACCTCTTGTAATGCGTATTGATTCTGTGTTGTGTAGTGCTTAGGTAAATAACATGTTATAACTATTTACCGTACTGTTTAGTTTTGACGCAGTGTGAATATCAATCAGAGCGAAAAGGGGAAGAACTGACACTGCTTAAGTTTTCACTTAAGTTCGAACACTTTAAATATTCCCGTAAAAGGTGCCTACAGGTTTGCCAATTTCCATTTGTTACATTCACTGATTAGTTTTAGATCTAAATCGCAAGTATCAATGGAGCGTCCTGCTTACCACGGGTGGTAGACCTTGTCGCCGTGTTTATATGCTTGAGTGTGAAATATTAGGAAACGATGGAAACTAAATAAAAAACATTATATCTTCACTAGAGGAAATACAAACCTATATGTATCGTATAACCACGGTATGAGTATCAATTTGCTAGAGTAAGCCTTATCACCTGTATATTCCCAAGAAATAAAAATGTCGGAAACCCTAGCTAAGGCGGCGGCGTGACGCATGCTATATCCTAGTTACCAAGGACCTTTACCCATATACAGTGTATTGTATGTATAGCTGTACGAAGCTTAGTATTTGGACGCACCGTTACTCGTGGTTACAAGATCGATATGTAAGTTCTTAGTTAAAACTACTACCGGTTTCAATGAAAATGAGTTTCTTAAAACATTGCCTTATTTGGTATGTTGAAAGTATATCGCTACTGTCGCTAGGAGTGTTACCGATGGGATTATCCGAAAAAAACCGCAGATTTAGGGATTGCATTTTCTAACATACTTTCTCAGTGCTCATCTGCATTTTCTACTGTGCAAAGCTTCATGCTTCTAGACCCGCTGGTTTAGAATTTGCGTTGTCTGTTATTATATTACAGTAAGTACCACCTCAGTAGATTACACAAAGTTCTAAAATAAACAGCAAGCGATCTATCAAATGACAAAGTATCGTATGACCAATCTTCGGGGACCAATCGTCTGGTGGAGCGACTCCCACACTCCCGCGACTCACGATATTTCCCCTCATAAATTGGATTCTAGCGATCATATCGATATTACACCCGTCACGCGGGTAAAGCGATAACACCTAATCAATTGAATCTGTTGTGTGACTAATATAAATTTTATCGATGAATTCGATATAAACATTAGTGAAACTAGGGAGTGAATATTTTAAAAATATTGTTTTGGTTTTGAATGTTAACGCAGTTAAAGCTACTTATATAAGGTTTTTTATTGAAATAATTTAATCAATATTCAATAGATCTTAAAATATTAAGCTGAATGCTTGAAAAATATTAAGTGCACTTGGGAAGTAAGTACGCAATCTAAATATTTCTAAAATCTTTCAGTGGAACCCAGTATTAAATTGAGTTCGTTGAAGTGATTGTGACAATAATGTTAACATCAACATGGAAAGGCCAAAACTGATAAACTTTTACTGACTCAGACTATTCAATATTATCTTAATACGCTACGCACAGCACTTAAATTTAAAATCTGACAAATCGAACTTCCCGAATCTATAACACATTATTATTGATTTACGACTGCTACATTTATATATCTGTTTTACAACCGGGAGAGTATATAAACAGAAGCGAGGATTGCAATCGCAAATTAAGGTAGGTACATAGAGTTATGTAGGTATCCCGATTCCGGAATGGTATTGAAGCAGGAAGATAGATTGTTTTCCAAACGCTAAGACAAATGGAGTAGATACTCAGCACATGAGTACGCTTGATTACATTCACGGAATATTTAAAAATAATGTGATATGTAAACGTACATTTGTAAAGCAGTCAGAAAACGAAGTTTATTAATTAATTTGTTTATCAATAATGAGTTTAAATAATATGATTGAGTTGATCATTAAATTAAACTCGCAATGGAAAGCGTCTATTGTTCTTAGGGCATTAGGTGGATGTAAGAGATATGATTGCATCATATCATACTAATATTATAAAGAGGAAAACTTTGTTTGTTTGATTGTAATGAATAGGCTCCGAAACTACTGAACCGATTTGAAAAATTCTTTCACTGTTGGGAAGCTACACTATCCCCGGGTGACATAGGCTATAATATATTTTCAAAAAAATTTGGGATCCTTACTAAAACTCGAATAATGTAACCGCAATGTACCCGTGCGAAGCCGGGGCGGGCCGCTAGTGGCATATATATGTGGGTAGCTTTTCGCGATAGCGATAGTGTAATTTAGTCACAAGAT
This sequence comes from Notodonta ziczac, assembly GCA_918843915.1. Taxonomy (NCBI): domain Eukaryota; kingdom Metazoa; phylum Arthropoda; class Insecta; order Lepidoptera; family Notodontidae; genus Notodonta; species Notodonta ziczac. Next base: position 8,069,143 of record OU974043.1, on the reverse strand, counting down.
TTGATGCAATACAATTTAAGTTTCAGGACCGTTCCTCACTTAGAGACAGCCGGATATAGTTGTAGACTTCCGTAATATACCTATAACAGCCATAATTGAATGCCTGTTACCATTTGGACTCATCCAGAACTATTTGAAGAGCGATTAGCTCTGAAACGCCTCCCCCATAACGAGCGGCAGTATTGTCTTGGTTTATGACCGAGAGGGTTTTACAATCATCCGGTGTTTATCAGCCACTGTGTGTGTTTGGTTGGAGACGGTATTCGTGACCAGGATCACTACCTTCCTAGTACGTACTGAAAACTCATGATAATCAGGCTTCACAATACTGCAGTCACTCCTGCTATTTTTGACGATTTTTAAGAATTTTTATAATGTTACATTGTTTGACTATATAATTAGGTATATTATTATTTAAGTACTTACGTCTCTGTTTGAATTATATTTTTGTATTCATAAAAAATACACGGATCATCATTGTTTTAATCTTTAATATAGGTAGGTATGTAGTATGTTCTTACTTTATTGCGTTATTGTTTTGCTAAATCAATAGGTCACCAGAGGTTAACAGAACTCGTTTAAAAATCTGCAAAAAGGAATATTTAATAACAGTGTGTTGTCTTTGATCCCGTATACATAGTATAAAAACAATGTTTTAGTTTCTTATGTTGCAATTTGCCAAGGCTCTAATTTTTATTCACTCTATAGGTTAACCTCCATGATTACCGAAACGGTAGCGTTGTTGTCGGACGATAACTATCAATGGATATATCAGACAAATGTGCCTTGACTGATAAGAATTTGTGTAATATGATAATGTACCTGACAATGCATCGGCTGCTCCATTTAATGGCAATTTAATCATCTCTCTAGAACTCTCGATGCTACATTGATAAGATAGTAGCGTCCGTTGTCATTTTACTTATTCGAGTTTTGCAAATAAACAATCACATATTATGAGGGAGCACGGTCGCATGGAATAATCAGATTTGCTAGCATTGTATAGCAATAATACATGTCCAATCCGGTGTTCAGACCTTGAACTGGATATAAAAGCATAATGTGGTTTGGAGCAGTATTGTATATTGTAATAGTAACAATAAAAGGGAAACAAAAACCGAGTGAAACAGAATTGGACCTCAGATAATCTGAGGTCCAATTCTGTTTTAACCACAGATATAGATTTACATAGATAACGCAAGTATCACGATTTGTATTGAAACCAAGCGTGCCAAATTTTTAACACCTACTGTGACGTCACAGATGGCGGGAAATCCAAACCGATTCAAAGACACCGATGCCGCCGATGCCCCTCCGCCCGCTACGATTCTCTCGAGTGATTATCTCGCTCATACTCATATTTTTATATCTGTAGTCGCGAGGACTGTAAGTTATCGGCGACCAACCTTGACGCTTGGTTTTCGGACACGCTAACTAAATACATTTGCGTTATCTATGTAAATCTATATCTGTGGTTTTAACCGCGCTCGCATCTCGCTCGACTTTTCTTCTTATTTCTGACCGTCCACTTTCGAAAACCAAAATGGAGCCGCGCTCGACTTGCACTGGACTCGCAACTTGCAATACGTCAGTTTTGACCGTTTTTCGTAGTCCACTAACCCGTCGCCCACCCGTGCCCACCGATTTCTAGTAAACATCGGTTAATGAGTGTTTAGTGGTAGTGGACTATGGAAAATAAATAACCGTGCTCTTCCTCGCTCGTATTATATTTCTTTATATGAATTGAGCATGCGAGAAAAAGGTTTTATACTGCAAAATTTGGGCAACGTCTCGGAAAATATTCGTATAATGTTATACGAAATATAGAATTAACTATAAGGAAAATGTAACAAAAACCTGTTTTGATACTAATTATTAAGAACTTGTTACTAAAATTAATCTGGGAAATCCGAGATTAGTATGTACTATTCAGCGGTACGTCGTTCATAATATTATCTCGAACAAGGCAACCTTCTTATGTTTATTATAAGATCACGTTTATGTTCATGTTTTGAACCCCCGAAAAAAAACGAGGGGTGTTATAAGTTTAACATGTGTATTTGTGTATATGTGTGTCTGTCTGTGGCATCGTAGCGTCCAAGCGGATGAACCGATTTCAATTTGGTTGTTTTTGTTAGATAGGTATTCTGATTGAGAGTGTCCTTAGCTATGTTTCATGAAAATCGGTTTAGCCGTTTGAAATTATCAGCTTTTTTGTAGTTTAAAAAGTCGCCGCATCGGGGGTTTTCTCAATTTTCAATTTTAGTTATTTTTACAGTAATTTAGCGCAACTAATACTGTCACTACTGTACTGTACTCGCAACGCAAGCCTATAAAACACACGCCTAAATTATGTGCACGGTCCCAAATCTGATGGAAAACCGCAAACTCATTGTGAGTTCATATCTCTTCCATAAAATCGCGCTACAAACATCCGGTAGGATTTCCCTATTTAAAACAATGTGCGGTGCTCTCCAGTCTAATAACTAAGTAGCCATCATATATCACGGCGGTATGATTGATAATCGTCATGTAGATGTCGGCCTGATATCACATAATGATGGTAGTGGTCGCGCGTGCGCTGTGTGTGCTCATTACACGAGTATTGATGCGCCCGCGCGGAACGTGAGTACGCAACGCTCGTTCATTTCATATGTACCTGTTTGTCTATTACTTGTTTGTTGGAGACATTTTAATGAGGAGTGTGTTAAGTGTTACGAAAAATGTACAAATCTTGGCACAAATCTTGGCCAAACATTGTAGTATTTCGAACATTTTTAATTGCCATTTAACCATTTATTAATGTTCCGATAGCACTCTTTTGATTGGCCATCTCGCCTCTTCCAAACTTTATTTCCACCATTCTAAAGTATTTCGCAACCTTATTAAAGTGACTAAGGAACGCCGCAAATCTTGAATAAACCCTGCTCAAAGGAATTGTAAGCAGTGAAACGCAAAACGAACTGATCGTCGACTGCGAATCTGAGTAAAAATCCAATATCCTACGACTTTCAATGTCTGCTAGACCTAAATATTACGAGACAATAAAACGTATTTCAATCCTTGGCTATATAATGTCGTAATTTGTCTGCGAGCCTAATTAATGTAGGGAGGTATCTAATTGTGATGAATAATTAAACATCATACGTCGATATTAGTGTGTTGTTTGTAAGAAAGCTTAATGCGTCTTGGAAACATTGATAATATTGAGAGTTTGGCATATAACCCAGTAAACACGAGTGAGATAAGTGTATCAATTTATATAGCTGTTGCCGGGGCCGGCGTGGCACTCTGATTAAAATTAGCTTAAATTACTATTTATTATAAAAAAAAATATATATATATAATTTTTTAATTTTACTCTTTATAACATCAACTATCGGTCAGAGAAAGTCCCATCAAAATCGGTCCAGCTGTTTCGGAGATTAGTCGGAATAGACAGACAGAAAGACAAAAAAAAAAAAATTATTTTTTTCGTAAGATCCGTATATCGTATGCTTTCTTATGCATTTATTAAAAAGCCAAATTTTGATATTACAGAATTTTATTTGTTTGTATTGATAAATGAGAAGGTCATATGGTTACAATTCTAATGCTGGTAATCTTAATTAACAAAAATAGCTAATACAGTAGCCGACACAGGCGGCTAAGTGTGTTTTTTGCTATCGGTAATACGATCTAGTAAATACGTAATGGCTATCGTTGTGGCAAACATGAAAGGAACTAAAAATAAACGGGGATAATGGGCGCCAGAGGGACTTAAAAATAGATGCAGTGATCGGTCCGTTTTATCTTCAGCGCTTTTTGTCCTTATCAGGAGTTTTTCCCAAGGAATGTAGTCGGATAAGTATCCGAAATGTTCTATGATGTTAGGTAGATATTTGATGACAATTCATCTCGAATACACCATAAACTACCAATCAAATTCTTGCTGGCCGACAGATTCAAATTCAAATTCAAATCGTTTATTTTGTTTAGGCCACTTACAAATTGTCAATTTTACATATTTTTTTTCTTATATCTACAACCGGATCGGAACGCGGCCTCGACTGAGAAGATCCGGCAAGAAACTCAGCGGGCTTGTCTTTTTACATTTGTCAATTATTTTTTTATCGCCAGTTGCTTATAATTAATAATTCCAAAGGGTAGTAGATATTAATATAAATATAATAGCTCCAGTGTGTTGCCTTTTGATTCAGATTAAAATAACTCACAGCATGATAACTAACATCCACGAATACTATTAATTCATCTGTAAATCAAGATCTGTGTAACAAAAAGACCAAGGTTGAAAATAAATACCAAAATTTTTCAGCAATCACTTTTTAGGATGCATGCATAAATAAATTTACCTATGTTGAAATTCATTGCTGGCACAATTCCAGCTTTGGATAGTGTAAGTGTCAATCGACAGTCGAATCTTGCAACTCAGCAATAAAATGAACAAAGGTTTTATGTCTTTCCATTTTCACTTCACCATATCAGTCTAAAAACCTTCGTATTTTAGTCATTCTTCGGTCTTCTACCGAAACCTAAAGATTAAGTGGGTTTTTAGGTAGTCAACCGAATAAATTGACGTCTCACAAAAGGGGGTGAAGAAATAAATTGCCTTTAATGTAATTTTAGAGCGTCCCGCGGCTCAAGAACATTTGACTTCGTCTTGTTACAGTCAATAAAATGTTGAAAGATAATGGACTTGCCCGAAGTTGCTGCTTCCACGAAGCTTTTATTTGTACAGTATGCCAATAAAGTTCAATAAAGGTGGAAAGGTAATGTCAGTACTTTCTTGTATACTGTAGATCCCTTTGTTAAGCTTTGACAAGTTTAGAGATGTATCCGTCGTTGTTTGTAAATTAAAGTTCGCAGGGCAAAAGCGAAAAGTTGGCATCTGTCGTAAACTATTCGATCACTGATAAATAATTAGTTGAATTTTATTTATGTTTAGTTGACTATCTGAATAATTGAGATGTGATGGAATGAGGAAATTGTATGCATAAGCCAACCAATTACTCGGTGGCAAAGCTCTGAGCGACATTCTGTTGCTTTTATCCTTCACATTTCGTACAAATGGTTTCAATCTGTATCACAATTTACAATATCAAGACCCAGTTTTGTCGCTCGCCCGTGCCCATGAGACTTGGAAGCAACTTATCAAGTGCACAAATTCATCTTGTCCTGCCCAAGCGCTTTCAATGTCACTAACTTTCGTAAAGTACCTCGAAACACGCATTTTTACATAAAATAACTTTATTACTTCAAACACGAGCATTATCTTGTTTTATGAAAACTTTTTACATTATCAGCAGCAAACATTTTATGCCAAAGTTGTTCGTTTTATAAGGAAATTAAATATTTAACGATGTAGGTGGAAAGGCGTTCATTATTCTACCTTTTTATCCCAGCACGTTCTGGTAATAAATCTGCCGTCCGCAAATTAGAATGTTCCAACCTTAGCCCCAGCGTTATTGTAACGTTACTTCTGTTGGAATAATTGTTATCTACACTTTTTCACAATTACTTATTCACGTCAGCGTTTATTGCTCAAAAGTAGAGTAAAGATTTTTTACATCACCTGAGAATTTGTTTTATTTATTTATTTTATTTGGCTCTTCAACAATGAGTACACTATAACGATTACTATAGATCACTCCAGACTTAAGTTTAAGTGCCTCATTACTTAAAGAAGAGCACTACATGCACTAAATTGTACGCATAAACATCTAAGGGAACAAAGAGAGAAAAAAATAAAATAAAAAATAGAATTACAACGAAAAATTGCAATTTAGAATTATACACATTAAGTTAAATAGGATATACAGTGACAGTAACAGTTTAACGACAAATATTTTACGAAATGCACCTAAAGATTCTCTTCATGATTTGTTGTGTTAAAACATTTATTTCTTGCTAATATGATGGCTAGGTCCACTTTATTGGAATTGGCTAGGAATTACCAATAACAGGGAAGCGTGGAGACTTGTGGCGGAGACCTTTGTCCAAAACACTACAAGATTTGCTTTGGCGATCAGAGTATTGTCTTTATCCCGCGTCAGACTTGTTGTCGGTCAAACTATTGACGTAATTTACTGTACTTTTGTTCATTAATCTTATTAATAAACGTGGAATAACGGTTGCACAGTAACACCATGCTTTGTCTTCTTCTTTCGAATGTCACATTAATGATACAAGAAAGAGATCATTCGGTGTATCACCATTCCCGCGCTTTACCAGATTTATTAAAATAAGGGGTATAAGTCTATACCTAAATTACGTGAAGTTGTGTTATTACAAATAATAACTTACTTTAAGAATAATAATGTTTTCTTACTAACTTCTAAGTAAGTTTTATGTCTCCTATTCTTTGTTTGTGTTTAACTGATCACGCCGCTGTATAAAACTCCTATTAAATGCATTATTTGTCCCATATCAGCATAGTTTTGTCCAAAACTAAAATACGTAAATCAATTAAATGATTAACTGTCAAAAATAGATCTACACTCAGTAAGGCAAGTATAAAGTATACCTAGTGCAAAAGTAAAGGGTCTGTAACAGACTGAACTAGCTTATAAATATGTAAAACATGCTAACGACCACGACGTGTCTCAAAGTAAGAGCAATTTATAGCACCGTTCTTCTCGTTCTAAAATAGGAAAGTACAGAAACTGTTTCGTGACCAAGATAGATAAATTTGAGCACGTTAACGAGGCGAATGGCTAAACATGGATCTTTCACTTGACAATTGTTATTATTTAAAGCTACTTGTCGAAATTTGGTATGTGAGAATGTGAAGGACGGACCAATAGGAAATTTTGATAACATTGCCGATAAGATATCAGTAATATTGTTTTCTTATATTTACGCGAATACTACACATTGAAATCAAACTATTTTTCGGATTTTATCGCGTTTATTAAACGAAACGTCGGGAACATAAATATAAATTTAATAAACGCGATAAAATCCGAAAAATAGTTTGATTTCAATATAAGTAGTAGTTAATGAATACAGATGAACAGTTTAAGGCACTTTCTGTGTGGGTTATGGAGATAATAATGAACGCTATTGTATCACTAATAGGTGAGGCAGGTGTTTAGTTCCAAATTAAGGTGAAATCATAAGCGTCAGTTCAAAACCTTGAGGTGTAATTAGTTATCTGTGTGGATCCAATAGCTAGTAGAAATATCAAAATTGAATATTTGTAAATTTGATTGTTTTTATTTGGTAATTGCGAAAGATAGTATCAGAGCATGAGGCCATTACCTTTCAGCAATCCTCATAAATCTATGAAAAAAATTAGCGGCAAAACAGAAATAAAAGATATAGGCCTCAGACATAGCTAATACCTAATCCTTTCGGGGAATCTCATCAAAGAGATACGGATGAATAGCATTTGATTGGGAGTGTAATATCGGGTTATGAATAGAATCAGCCCATGGAGTCGCCGCCAATTTCATCAATTTCGGGACTTCGTTTAGGTAAAGGAATCATATAAATAAACTCGGATTCTTCTCAGATTACATGTGTTACTTGGTAGGTACCTACACAATTTGGAGCAAAATCACCAAGCTGATTGGAATCAGAATTTTAACCATCCTAGCCATCATTAAGTATTGCTGTAGTAGGTACCTTCTGTGATGATCTCAGTGTAAATTCAACAATACCTAGGTGACAATGGTGCTAGTCCTCACTCCTGCGTCAATCGCGGTTTGTAAATAGGTAGGTACCCACCTAAGTACATTTATGAATCGGAAACCTGTTTGCAAGTAGGTAGTCCTAGTGCATCTTATGGAGGTAGAAGTCTACCAGATTATATTAGTTACAGGCATTCATCATACTAATATTATAAAGAGGAAAACTTTGTTTGTTTGATTGTAATGAATAGGCTCCGAAACTACTGAACCGATTTGAAAAATTCTTTCACTGTTGGGAAGGTACACTATCCCCGGGTGACATAGGCTATAATATATTTTAAAAAAAATTAGGTATCCTTACTAAAACTCGAATAATGTAACCACAATGTACCCGTGCGAAGCCGGGGCGGGCCGCTAGTGTTCAATAAAGTAATATTTCTATTGCAAATTATTTTAATTCACTGGTTTTTAAAATATTTATCTATGTAGGTAATTATATGTACTAAAAAAAATGAAAGAAAAATCCGAATTTGGTAAATTGCATCAATGCAGATAATAATTTAAAGTAGGTAGGTACTCACTTTTAATATAATAATGCGTTCATACACGATCAAGCAGAAGTGAAACGGCTCGAGTCAGACGCGGGTCCAGCGGGCACTTGGCACTCAATCAACGATCTCCTCTGGACCATCGACACTCATAACTCATGTACATAGTACACACTGTGACAGACGCTTCATTTAATCATCTAATAACGACCGCAGGACAATTACACTGTATTCACAATTCACAACAACTCCTTTCACTGCAAACATTGAAATAACATCAGTTTTAACCTAGGATTTATTATTGTCTGAATTCATTGCGGCCGGTTGTCTAGATTTATAAGCGGCGTTAATGTCATCATTAAAACGGCGGCGTTATTAATGAGTGTCAATTTGGTGATTTTCATTGAAGTTTTTATGTATTTCTGTCAGATTTGTTTGTGTAGCGGGCGTTCGCGAAGCGGCAGGTGACGAGGCGAGCGAGCTGTGCGGCTGCTCTGAGGAGTTACCGGCCGCGACTACCGCCGTGGCACCGCTGCCACCGGGCGCCCGTCGCCGAGCCCAGCCGAGTGTGGTCCACGCGCCAAATCGCAACGTCGCACTCGCTCGCGCCTATCTTTCCCCGCCGCGATAGAGCAAGATATCACCAATGATGAAGAGTTTCAAGAGAGACCTAGTCAACTGCCATCGCATCTAGATCGCACGCTTTCTGTCCTGACGTAGACGATACAAAGTACAGTTGATACAAGCGGCTATCGAATATGATAAGTTGTTTTGACCTATACTTCATTTATTATAACATTAGACATAAGAGGCTCGCAGAAGCAGGGATGCAAAACATTTTATTTCCAAGTCAAAACAACTTTTATTTAGAGTCATTACATTGAAATTGTTTTAACATAACTTTTGGTAGATAAATCTAAAATACTAGCTAAATACTTCAATAAACAAAATAAAAGTACTTTTTATATTATGTTTTATTAATAACAAGTATCCGCACGGTGATGGATGATTCGCAACATGACGTTATCAACGGCTATACCTAGGTTTAACTATGTATACGTTATTTCGCATTGTTAAATGATTTTCAGTTCTGAAATTAATAGTCCTAGTTTCATTTCCAATTAATAATTTACAAAACTTGCTAACCTTATTTAAAATGCATCTAAGTGAGATATTATAGGTATTAACTTATATGTGACTAGCTGTGCCCCGCAACTTCATCCACGTAGTATTGGATTATTGGGTTAAAAAGTATCCTATATGTTAATCCCGGTTATAATCTATCTGTGTTCCAAATTTCATCCAAATCCGTTCAGTAGTTTTTGCGTGAAGGAGTAACAAACATACATACATACATACATACATCCACACTCACAAACTTTCGCATTTATAATATTAGTAGGATAACATCGTAGGTATCACATTTTAAACTGACAACAAAAAATGAATCAAACAACTGATTACATGATGATTTAAATCAATTTAAGATTAAGGGAAATAAAAGATTTTTTTTTAAACAATAATTTATTTAAAATAACTTACAACACACAATACATCGGTGAAATTTCCTCATCTTCATCAACTCACTTAGTCACTATCATCAGATGATGAAGATGATGAAGTTTCACCGACACTAATAATAAATTTTTCCACCACATCATCCATAATGCCATCAAGTTGACAAAACCTTTCTTCTTCTTTAATTGTATGTGACACGCAAGACTGCCATCGTTCTGGTGTTATATTAGCCAGAGCTTGTGGGAGTAGGCGTTTTATCTCGTCTAATTTGAATGTTTTATTTTGTTGCGCCACATACCCTTTCATTTGAGCCCATATTAATTCTATAGGGTTGAGCTCGCAGTGGTAGGGTGGGAGGCGCAACACTAAAATACCCTTTTCTCTTGCCATCTCATCCACAACAAACTTTTGATATGAATGTTTTTGTTCTTTTACTTTCTGTAATAGTGTTGCCCTAAGGTCTTTTTCCTCAAAAGGAATATTTTTTGTTTTTAACCACTCTTGTATATCTGCCTTTCGTGTGGCTGTAGTTGGCAGCTTTTCCAATTTTCTTGAGTGGTATGGCGCATTGTCCATTACGATTACAGCGCCACTCTCAATTTTAGTCAAAATTAATTTGAACCACTTTTCAAAATTATATGCATCCATTTCAGAGTGATAATCTCCATCTCCTTTCTTCGCATCAAATATTAATTCAGCATCCGTTAAAAACCCTTCACTTGATCCTGTGAAATAATATTAATACAAGTCAATTATTCTGTACCCCCTATAGGTATAATTTCACTGCTGGAAATAGGGCTGTGTATATACTTTACATATGTAGCAACAACACTTATGTTAAAACTTTAATAGTTGGCTTTGCATGTGTTAATTTGTAATAAAATATTGTTTACTTTACAATGCAATTGGGTGGTCACTTGTTGTCGGTGAGGATAGTCAACTTAATATATTAAAAGCAAATGCAAGTTAATCAAGTGCATACCAATATGGCCAATGATAAGCCGTCTTCCTTTTCCCGTTGGGTTCTTTAAACCAGTAGATAGGCCTTCCCTATGCGCATGTTTTGTGGACTTAATAGTGGTGTCTTGCCATATTAAGCTTTTTGTGTGACCTGTGTGTATGATAAAAGGGTATTAATTTAAAAACAATATTCACACAAAAAATTTATGAAATGATGTTGTACTTTTCTCTTATTTTATTTAACTGTATTTATAATATCATAATAAACAGTTATAACTTAATGACCCATCAAGCAAAAAAAAGATAAGTCTTATCTATTGTTATTGAATTTAGGAGGTTAAACACTGCTTGGTCCGTAACAAACTGTTAAGAAATATTAGTAGCACTGTACCTTCATTTAGCCAAGTCTCATCTAAATAATATATTTTTCTTCCTTCATTCCTTAGCATTTTTATTTCTTTGAGATATTTCAGTCTCCATAAGATGATCTCCTGCTTGTCGATGAGTGCACTTTTTCTGCTCCTTTTAATATAAGTGAACTTTAATTTTTCTTTCATTATTTTATATAGACTGCTTCTCTTAAAATCTGGCAGAGACTCGTCACTGTTTACTGCTTCCAGTATCTTATCTAAGGTGGGCAACTCATTATTGAAGAAGAAGGAATGAATTTTTCTGCGTACTCCACTTAAAGTTATGTCATCATAATCATGTTGCCTTTGCTTCGGCTGGCGAGGAGGGGGGGATTGCAGGCGACCTTTTGTGTTGTACTCTTTGAGCAAATTGTACACAGTAGCCCGAGATACGCCTATAAATAATAAAAAATATGTTTCATCATAATGCATGTTACTTTCAAATATTTTTATACAAAGAAATAATTTTATAAATATTCTTACCGGCAACTTCTGCAGTTTTCTTTATCATCTCAGTCTTATAACGAGGAGAACCTTCAGGCCAGGACTCATTAACTTGCTTGAAAATATTTATTACAGTTTGCTTTTCTACAGCACGCAGTGGAGTTTGCTTCATTCTCTTTTTCTTGGGAGACATTATTATGTCCTCGGGGTCAACTTTGGGGGTGCGTTTCTGACGCCGTTGGCTTTGGTCAGCAGACTCAGAACTTACATGTTGTAAGCCACTCGGGCCCGGACCGGGATCACCCATAGCTCGACAAAACGTAACGTTTTGTACAAACGAGTCAATAACAACAGTAATAACGATAACAAAACAATAACAAAGGAAAACAGTAACAAGTAACAATTAAATCACGAAAATTCGACAACAATAACAAACAAGGTATTCACAGGAACTTAAGAGTGCAGGCGAATGACTCAATGACAAACACTGACAGCACATTATTTACGTCAATCTCATAGATAACATAGTCCGACAAAATTAAAAATACCCTGCTGTCATAACCTCTGAAGGGATTACGTAATATTTTAGATTTGGTAGGATTATAATGAAGCGAAAAACGTTCCCGGTATGTTCAACCCTGCTTCTTTTAGGTTTTTAGCATCGACACTAATTTTAAATTGTAATGAAATAATCATTATTTAAATATAAGGCAATATATTTAATAAGATAAATAATTAATATTATTACAGTTAGGTGTGACAAGCTGGTATATAAATAGATTATATTAAATACGACGTCAATCGTAACTGTAACTCGTTAATTGTACTTTTATTACAAAGTGGACACTAAAAATAACCTTTTTTAACTTCTGTCTAATGCTATAACAAATGGAGTATAGCACAGGTGGCATCGATTTATATTAACGGTAATCATTACAGATAAGTATATGTTTTATTGCCTATTTCATTTATGTTTGATGCACCTAATTAAAATATAACCCAATATAGTTCATTCACCGTTAAGAAGAATAAAACAAGAACTTCCACATTAATCCAAATTAACAAGCTTCAGTTGTTTGTGACGACCATCGCTACGCAATTTTTTTGCCAAGTAGTCAGTTACTATATTCTGGGAATTTTGTTTTCAATGACATCTCTAGGAATTATGCAGAGATTAACTTAATAACAGGGGCTGTTATAGAACACCCTTGTAAAGAAAACTACCTTTTGTATAGGCGCAAGGTTTTCTACGACGTAAAGTGTGTTCGAGTTACCATCGTAGTGGATATTTTGACGAAAACCTTTCATCTTGTAATTTGTAAAGTAAACGAACAACCACCTAAAAGATTTTCAATTACAATTCCAAATACTCACTCGAGTAGACTAAATATTTAGGTAAGTACTGTTTTCAGGTCATCGGGTACCTACCAGACTTTATAGCGAAACTTAAAATATATAAATCCCGTGTAATTCAACAAAAGTGTACCTACATTTGACGACCGCTTGGCGCAGTGGTTCGAGCGTAGGCCGCTCGGCTCACTGCACATGGTGGTTGCGGGTTCGATTCCCGCCGGGGCAAATTTCGAAAATGGCCTTTCCGTAATTTTCCCAAGTCTGGGTGTCGCTGGGATCGTCCCCAGTCCATTGTACGGTACCCATAGTACAAGCGTTGCTTGGTGTAGGACCATACAGTTGGTGTTCTGTCTGGCGATATTATTATTATTTATTATCCTAAGTATCTAGATGGAACATGAAGGTCCCACTTTTCATCAGAATATTTCAAAGAATCAATAATACCAGCGTACTTTTACCTGATACTTAGGTAAAATAATAAGAATTTATTGCATGTGCCCGATATCATATAACGAGAGAGCAGCCGTCTCCGAGAAATTTATAGCTTCGCGAAATCGAAAGAGTGATATTCTATTTCTACCCCACTTAGGTATATTTCGTAAAACGACATAAGGTTATATCGGTGGTAGCCAATAAAGCAGGCACAGTACAAGCAAATACTATACTATAGAGGTAAGTATATAGAAAGTCGTCGTAGGTATTAGGTGATAGGTACCTAATACAATCCGACAATATAGATTAAAAAAACAGTTGGAAGGTAAACAAAATATTACCTATTAGACATTTTAGGATGTATTGTAAGACAGAGGCCACATGGATAATTATTATACGTTAGGTATATGCATACATTAATTTTAAATAAATGCATACTACATCTGTTATAATATCGATCAAACTAACAAACAAAAACTTATACAAAAACGACTCAAATAAATGCCCGATTTTTTTTGTAGCAAGTAATAAGGTATGTGGAATCATATTTAAATAACTAATTACTTATTATAGTTAAAACAAAACCTAGTGGCAGACATTACTAGCGATTTGTCACATAGATTGGTTTAAGCACTGAACCACAGATTTAGATTTACATAGATAACGCAAGTATCACGATTTATATTGAAACCAAGCGTGCCGAATTTTTAACACCTACTGTCACGTCATTAGCGACGGGAAATCCAAACCGATTCAAATACACGGATGCCGCTGATGCCCCTCGGCCCGCTACGATTCTGTCGAGTGATTATCTCGCTCATACTCATATTTTTTATATCTGTAGTCGCGCAGACTGTAAATTAGCGGCGACAAACCTTGACGCTTGGTCGGGGTTTCGTACACGCGAAGTACATGCATTTGAGTTATCTATGTAAATCTATATCTGTGCACTGGACCATAATTGACTGGACATAATAACCTAGAGTCATTTGCCAGGCGAGCGGATGAGAGCGACGGACTTGTTATCTAGCTATTAAGGTACCCACTGATCGTTTTTCCAGTTTAGTAAACAGGCAACGATTTTAACAAACCCGCAAAAGCAATAATGCATGACATAGGAGTTTATAAAGCTAAAACATTCAAACAGAAAGTTTAGGCTCACGGTGGCATTTACAAATTGGCAATCCTTAAGGATCGAAGAGACTTGTTCACTGTTCAGCAGTGGGACGACACAAGTTAATAAAAATAAATACTTTGTTTCACTAAGGCGGTCCTTAAATCGGCCTAGCTGTATTATAACTGAGGTTTTTGTGAGGATTGTTTCACACAGTTTCTATGTAGATAGTCCTTTGGTGAGCAGAGTAGCCGTATACCACGAATAAAGTGTTCAGCTTACGGTTTGGTCTAATGATTTTCGATGTTTTTCTCTAACTACCATTTTAAGCAGTCACTAGGGACTTCGGTAGCTGTACAGTCAACAACTGTGACCTTTTCGGCACCAGCACTCGTTCTATTAATAGCAAATCACCAAGTCATAATTTGGCACCGGTTTTTAACATTGGGGTTCAACGATTGGTAAGTAAATGGAAAATTTTGCTACAACCTAACAAAAACATAAACAGCTTGTTTTATCTTTAGACAAGTCGCCGATTGTATAACCACAAATTGGCTATTTATTTGAGTTTATAAGTAAAATATGAACAATCTTAAAATAGGGGTTAAGTTCACGAGACTAAATAATGGTAATATGAGGGGATACGGCGACTTAGGTTTTCTGAAACATAACGCACCAGCATATGCACAATTATTTCCAATAGTTTCAACAGCGGCTTCTCATTTGGGGTCCGACGATAATGAATTGTCATAGTCATACCATAGGTTGATGCGAGATTAATTTCGTTGAGGCAAATGAGGAAAGTCATATTATTAAATGCCACTCGTATACGATCTGCCGTTCCTACGTGAGTTTGACTAGTGATCGTAAAACTCATGGCAGAGCTGCCAGTCTTCGTTTGTTTTACGCATAGGTACCTGAAGCGAAGTTTCTATTCGGATGTTCGGGGCGCTCGCCACGCGGCCACTCTATCCGTGCTAAGCGTCAGACGTCAGTAGCGTTACACGATATATCGATATACACAGTGGCAGCTGCGGCACCCTACGCTTTATACAAGACACGCACACGTAGACATATTATCAATATCATCAATAATTTTGTATCGCGTGAATATACTGTCACTGCGATTATGAACTCAATCGATTTCAGAACATTCACTTCTCGTGGGCGTGGGTAACAACACCTGATACTTTTAATTTATTTTCTACCGAGTATTTCCATTATAAGTACTTAAGTAGATGGAAATATTGAGGCAAATTTTGTCTGGGAATTAATTTTCAATTAATCAATGAAAATATTTGTTACTGCATGAAGAAACTATTATTTTAAATCTATCAGTATAAATAATATTTAAGCGTCTGTTTAAAATGTCAAAATATCAGCTGTATACTAAATTCATATGAAAGTATATACCCACAGAGTAATTATAACAAAATAACTTTTAAGTAGATTTTTTGTCTGTTTGTTCCGGCTAATCATCGAAACGGCTCGACTGATTTTGACGGGACTTTTCCTGGCAAAAAGCTGATGTTATGAGGAATAACTTGACCACTTTTATATTATCGAAGTATCACGCGGGCGGAGACATTGTCAACATCAAGTTCAGGAATAAAGGATAAAATAAACATACCTAGTTAGTTTTATTTTATTGATAGTTAGTTCCACATCTTTTATGGACGTCATGTTATTCTTACGTAAATGATATTAGCGTATAAAAAGATATATAAACCTAGAATCGTTTTTTAGTTATAATTACTTACCTTTATTTTATTATTATGAGCTTACAGCAATTTGTAGTAAGTATATTATTATGTAAGTGTACAGTGTACGTCAGTTGAAAGATTGCACATTGAAGTGGTCAGATATCACATTTCAAATATTTTATTTCGAATTGCCTAATCAATTTTATGCAATCGTGTTGAATTGATTTTTCGCACCTACTGCAAAACTTCATTCAATGTGAGTCATACAAAATCCAACGAGAGAACATAAATGTGTTCTAAATTCTTTGACGTTTACAATAATCAAAATAAATAACATAAGTTTACGTAGTAGGTAATTAATTACAATCTTTTTATGACGTAGGTTAGCTACCCAAAACAATTTTATTATTATTACTAGCGACCCGCCCCGGCTTCGTACGGGTGCAATAAATTATCAGTGTTTCTCTACTATATTATGTATGTATTATACATGTAAACCTTCCTCTTGAATCATTATATCTATTAAATAAAACCACATCAAAATCCGTTGCATAGTTTTAAAGATCTAAGCATACATAGGGACATACAGACAGCGGGAAGTGACTTTGTTTTATACTGTGCTGTGTAGTGATTCGAACCAATTGTTTGTGCTTATCGATATCACGAGTGATATGAAGTAACATTAGTCTCATTATGGGTCATTTTTGTCCAGAACCACTGTTTGGACAAAAATGTTACCAATACCGACAACATACCTGCCTAGTGATTTGCATACGCATCGATATTAGATCTCGCCACCTTTACCCTCACTACGACAGAGATGAGGCAAAATTTATGCTTATACAACACCTTTGCCGTCAGCACTTTGCCAAAAGCGGGAGAAGATATTTACGAGAAATAGATACGATATGTATGATTTATGTATTATGAGTACAGACAGTGGCGGATTAACAAATTTCCAAGGTATAGGCTGAACAGTTTTTGCCACCATTGCCTCTACAATTATTTTTACAATCCAAAAATTTCGTTGAAATTGCACGTAAAATACAAGTGAGAGGGGAAAGTCATCAGCAAAATTTGTTGCCGAGTTATATCTGTAAAACAAAAGAGAACCGTCATGCAGAAATCATTTTGATTTCTATGAGGTACCAAAAAAATATCCCCAAATTTGCCGCCCCAAAGATCTGCCGCTCTAGGCTTTCAGCCTACTTTCTGGCTTTCAGCAGCCTGCTGGTAAATCCGCCACTGAGTACAGAGCCGGGCTGTCGCCAAATTACTACAGCTTATATACCAGCCCCCCTAGCCAAGTGGCTTCGTCTACAAGCGTGTCTACAAAACGCTACGCTACAATGTATGGAAATGACATTACAAGTCGATAAGTAGATCACGTGACTTATGTCATTTCCATACATGAAGCGTAGCGATTTGTAGAAACGAAAGTAGACGAAGACACTTGGCTAGAGGGGCAGGGTGGCTCAATCAGGGAGGTAGCTACTCTTACAGAGTATCGGTTTGGCGGAAAAGGGAAGATCTTCCAGCCAGGCGAGTGTTATGCCTGGCGGGGCGGCCGCTATGCCCCGCTGGTTATTCTCGGGGTCGTGTATATATAGTCACGATGCTTGCGATTCTTAATATCGTGATTCAGTTTTTCTATGAAAAATCAGTACATTGTATTGAGGCGCTGCATTTAGCGCCATCTGTCCGTTTCTGTCGGCGACGTGAATGTGAGGTCGCCACATCAGCATAAAGTAGTTAGTAGTTAGTGTAGGATGTTTTTGTAAATCAAAAACATGTTCTTAACATTGTAATTAGGTAAACATATTATAAGAAAAATCTTTGTAACTACATACTTTATTATGAACGTGTAATTCCCTTATTATTAATAAACATTATTATTATTATTATGATTTTTAAGATTTCTCTATCACTTTCCTTGTTTAAGGAAAGGTAAATCCAAAGGCACGGGCCGGAGCCAAGTGACTAAGGAAGCTAATGATCATGTTCTGATATTTAGGACATGGACAGAAATTGTCGAACTAGTCTGCAGGTGTTGAGGATGACTGCTTTTTGTAACAGTATGTATGTGGATGGATGCATGTTGACAGTGCTGAGGCTTGTGTGTAGTGTGTGTGGTAGTATTATTAAAGTAGTGCGTTTCTTACGATGAGTGGGAGTCCCAATAGCCCAACCCCCCTCCACTCCTCTCCCCTCTCTCTTTCCCACTACCCTTCAGGGCCCTAACCACGCTAGCTACTCAAATCGTAATAGAAAAGCAAACGCTCGCGATTACGACGTTTTCCTGACACGAGCTTCACGATTTCTACTGACTTTGATATGGTATGGTGTCAGCAAAACGTCAAAAGCGGAGCGTTTGAAACGTAATCGCAAGCGTTTGCTTTTCTATTACGATTTGAGTAGCTAGCGTGGTTAAAGCCCAGGTGTGCGCAATGTCTTTGATATTGCAAGTACATAATATCTAACTTTTAACATCAGCATGTCGTACTCGTACCCTTGTTCATCGACTGGCTATAAATCTACCACCTGTCCTTTGACTAAAAAATGTTAGAATATTCCTAATCAGGTTGAAATTATGTTTCTCACGAGGGAAGCGGAAGTAATGCTAATGGACTTCCTCACACAGTTACCTCGAAACTTCCATCTTCATAATAAAATTAATAAAATATGAAGGTTTTTGTGTCCTCCAAATTAGTGACCGTTTTATTACGTTTAAAATGCATTGAAGTCTGGTTAATAGACTACACAATCGTGATTTTTCGATACAAATCTAAATATATATAACTCAAAGGTGATTGACTGACTGACTGACTGACATAGTGATCTATCAACCCACAGCCCAAACCACTGGACGGATCGGGCTGAGACTTTGCATGCATAAAGCTACTATGACGTAGACATCCCCTAAGAAAGGATCAAAATTCCACGGGGACGAAGTCGCGGGCTCAGCTAGTAGGTACATATAAAGGTTGGCATTTTTTTTTCCTTAAATAACTTCTTATGTCACATTCAACATGTAACTTAAGACAAAAATCGTTGCGTACCAGTGGTTCTTTCTTGTAAACCGCAATGTCGAAGAATAACGGGTATCAATACCCGAACGCGTTAATTAAACTCTATTTCGAAATACTTCCTTAAGAGTCTGCTGCCATATTCTTGTCGGTGGAGCTATGAAAGTTACGAATATACTTAGGTCGGGGCTGCATCAGTATGGCGACTGCGATGCGATGGAGATTTCTAAACAATTTTTCGCTTATGTGATGCGCAGATCGCCGCACTAATATTTATAGGGATTTGATCGCTGTCGTGTCGCAATCGCTTTACCAGTGCGACCCGCCTTAATCATACTTATTAGCATAAATCCTTGAGTTGTAAGATCGTATTACTTAGGCTGTACCTCAGCATTTTTTGGCACCCAGAATTCATCATAATTTTTATTATTTTATGAATTTGCCCTGCGCGACCAAGGTAAATAACCCTTACAACTACAAGCTTAGATTCTGAACATATATGTGTCTACAGCTATACAGGCATACACTTCGTTGTTAAGTGTATGCACTTTCGAATTTCGTGACGTCAGCATCGCCAAGTGACGCACGACCCAAACGAGTTACCAGGATCGGACGTAAACAAAACCTGTTGCCAGCATCCAGCATCCAATCCCTCGGAGGCTGATAACGGAAAGTTTCAAACGTTTGAGTCATCCTTTAAATCGATATGAATACGGTCGAGTATGCCTAGAGCTAATGTAGCTATAACTTGTAGAGGTGTGTGGCCTTTTTTACGAGAATAATCTTGGAAGCTTGTTTTCCTCAATTAACTATAACTTGGCTGCAAATATTTTAAATATTTTGCAGGACCATAGACAACTTCAAACTCTTGAATTATGATTTGATATATTATCGCTATCCATTGCAACTTTTTTCATAACCAATCCAATGCTGATAACCTGCCTCAGGTTAAGTAAAATTATAATATATAACAAACTTTTATAGTATAAAAAGTAAAATAACATAAAAAAGGGAAATAGTATATTTAGGCAAATTGAGAAATGAAATCAAAGTTATCGACTATTGAGATAGGTAACTACACATTGTTACCTGAATTAGAAAATATTAATATAGCCAGACTGACACACCAACTGTATGGTCCCAAACTAAGCAACGCTTGTACTATGGGTATCGTACAATGGACTGGGGGCGATCCCAGTGACACCCAGACCAGGGCAAATTACAAAAAGGCCATTTTCAAAATTTACCCCAGCGGGAATCGAACTGACAACCACCATGTGCAGTGAGCCGAGCGGCCTACGCTCGAACCACTGCGAGCGCTTGTCCAAATACAGTTAAATGTAGGACTCATTTAACTGTATTTCGACGAGCGCGTACGTATACCCTGCGTACATCACAATTCGCTGTTTCTTCCCGACGACGCGACGCTCGTCCAATCATTTCGTGACTATTCTGATTGTCCTTGATTATACCTTCCATTGTGTGTCATTTGCTCGTAATGGAGTAATCGCTCCCGTCGTCCGACATCACCGGTCTCCGCGTAGTTTCAAGCTCAAATAAAGATCCTACTTACGACCTTTGGTAAGGCAAATATATCGGTTTCTCCTACGGTAGGTAATGTACAAGTGCTTACGTAAACATTGTCGACTGTGAAATAATATGATTGGAGGTTCATACTTCATACACAAAGCGATTTTGAAATCGTTACCTTTAACTATGGTTTAGCATGCATGATTCAGATTTATAAATAAATCCTTATCAAATAATCAATTGATTATTTATTTTTTATACATACAAAACTGAAAATCTGTGGTAATTTACACGGTTAACCCGACCTTAGTTATCGATAGTTATACAGGTAAGTATCAATCACCTCTTTGATGTATAATATCCCTCATTGCACCCCGCCATATCACTCCAGTCTAACCTACACGCCTTTCAGATCACTGCTCGTTTTGAGGGATTTCGTAAATGTCGAGGTTAAGGCCGTCGCGATATGGGTCCGATATCGCTGCACTATTGACCTACGTCAAGTGGTCTAAAAGGGAGCCGATAACTCACGAGGTTACGTCCGGATCCTGGTCCGTATCTAATTTGTGCTCACCATTTTTCACATTTCACTAGGTATTGCAGCCAGATCAATGATATCACTTATATATCGATATATTCTTATATCGATACCATGCGTCTATACCATGATTTGCTCAATGTTGGTCATCATGTTGTTAACTTTTTATCAAATGTAGGAGGAGTAGTTTATTTTATTTTTAATATTTCCAGTCGGATTATGTTATACAGATGGTTGCCCATTTTTTATGACTCTACCTTCTACCTTCCTTCATGAGGAATTAGGTATTTAGCATGACTGTGCATTGAGGGGCGATACGAAGGTAATCTTAACTTGCATGCATGCATGCATAACAAATTTAATAGTTTTAATTACTACTACTAGTTCTATGATAATAAATAATAACCGTTACATATAAAAAGCACATTCGGAAGACTGCCAAAATAAATATTCAAGATGAGTTGTTTACTACGTCCGGCTTATTGTACCTAAACAATAATGTTTAATATAGGTAGTGATTCATCATCGAACGTTTTCGTGGAAATATCTATACGCACTAATTTATGTAAAGTTAATTGGTAACTAATTATAATATATTTCAATGTTATTTTATATTATAAAATAATAACAGATTTTTATACGGATTCATTTTTATTCCTCACTAGTTTTTGCGCGAAGATTTTATTTTCAGTGTCGACATCAGCGCCCCAAACCGGGTCAAACTATAGCCAAGAAGCATCTAGGTAACACCATATGTACACAAAACATTAAAATCGGTCCAGCCGTTTAGGACGAGAACAATTACAAACTCACGCAAACCAGGGTTTTATGTAAGTATTTTAAAGATTTACAGAAAATAATCATTTTTTACGGTTAATGTAATTTTTATGACCCGGACCTATTATACATAATATATACGTCCGCACGCACATGTATCATTTTATTTGCGGTCAACCTTATGAAACTGAAAAGTGCAAGCAATGATAGACCGTAAGATAGTAAACATATTTAGTCCGCGACTGTTCACACGTAGATACACCAGAATGATATATACCTATGAAGATGAGGTGTTTGAAGAGCGAATAACGGTGTACCTAACTGTGTTTATAGCTGTCTTATTGCTTTTCAATAATAGTAAACACATGCGAACATAATTTCTACAAATGGGCATCATGCCAAAACTATGTCCCTCTACTACCGATCGCCAATTTAATATGAATGTGTTTGTTTCAAGGTGCCTTCACGGATAAAATACCCTTTGATCGTTTCCGGTGTTTTCAAATTCGAAAGCTCTATGAAACTTATTTTAAAGTTTAAACTAAAACATAACTATTCTACTTCGTTCATATCCCTACATATTATATAAGTAGGCACTATGCGTAATACCTTCTTAAACAGTTTTACGTGTTTTTATGTTTTTTTTTGTTTAAGTTGAATCCCTTTTTTGCACTATTCTCAGATGATAAAGATCATTTTGGGACTAGGCACGTAATACATCGGTAAGTTATAAAATATTTCCTTGTGCTTTTGTTAATTTAGAATATTAATACTAGTTTTTGCTCTCAATAAATAGGTAAGAATCTGTACCTATACCTATATTGGTAAAACATTTGTTTACCGATGTGAATGCGGATAAATGATAGAACTCTAGCACTTATTAATAGACAGCATTTATTGTTGCAATGCGATATTTTGCGAAGTATTTTATCTAACTACTATAAAAAATCTTATTGAATAATTTATAAAAAGTATTCTTGTCAGCGTATACTTAAATCATGGATGATATACGTTGGCAACCCCACCTACATTCAATAAAAAAATTGTAGGTTTACTTATAAGAATACTCTTACAAATAAACAACACAGTGGTTTGTATAAGACACATCTACGTAGACAATATACTCACTTGGGTGATGCGTCAGTGCAGCCTTACATAAGCACGTGTGCCCGTTTTTTTACAGCCGCATGAGCACGCTCACCTTCTCATAAACCAGATTTCGACATTTTAGCACTTATTTTCATTGCGACACAGCACAGGGGAAAACACCTACACCGGCCAAATTCCGCAGAGTTAACACACGCTTGACCGCTTTCACTCGTTCGTGCGAACAGCCGTATGCCACTTTAAAACACTACACTGCTATTTAGGTCGAACTACAGAGCACCGGGAGGGATTCCTTTGTTGGAGGATGACGGGAGAAGGTAGACTTGCGCAGGCGCAGGTAACCACGGAGTCGTCGTCCGGTATGAAGGCAGCGCGGACCAGGTGACGCGTGGCGGTGCTGGGCCGAGACTAACAGGCGGAGTGCGGTTGCCGCAAAGCCCGCCAAGCGCCGTAGAGGTGGCAGAGCCAGCCACCAATAAAAACAGCCAAACAGACTGGCGCGATGGCGTCCTAGAAATGGACGGCGGCGGCCGCGATCGTCTGCATAACTAACTTTCGCTGTCGGAAGTTTCATTTTCAGTACCTAGCTACCTGTGAGATTTTATCGTATGAATTTTCACTTGATTGGATTTTGGATGTATTATTGGAAATATTTTTTTTTTAATAAAATTACCCAAGTTCTTAAAGTGTACTGAATAAGCAGGTATACTTATACCTAGACTAGTTCTTGCATGCGACTTAGCCCGCGTGGGTCTCGGGATTGAATTTACAAAAAACTTATAATCCCAAATATTAACTTATATTCCCAATTTTAAGCCCTTAGGTGTGGAATTTTCCAAAATCCTTTCTTAGTCGATGCCTGTGCGTTAGTATATCAGTGCCTCGTTAATATACCAGTCAGTTTCTCGTTTGGTACAGATGAGACACGAGTGTATCTTCACCTCAATCCGACTGTGCCACATGTTCATTCAACCATAGTCTGTTCCGCGTCTTTATCACGCTTGTTTATGTACCGACCTAGTCGTATAAGGTGATAGGTTATATTATTAAGTCTGTCCTAATGGCAGAAAAATTATCTGCCATTGCATTTAAAATCTGTTTGCAGCACAATTTGCGGTCAAGGTAAATTCTCACAAAACCTGTTTCAAGGAAAAAGTAAGACGCGTAGGTACTTGATCTATCGTAATTAAAAAGTCCCGATTATCTTTAATTTTTTAAACCTCGTGGTCCTCAGCTAAAAATAGAACGTGAGGTACATAGTAGGTAAAATAATAATAATAATTATTATTTTTATTACATAGCAGGTAATCTGTTATAATTATTTAAAGTAAATGAATTCCCGCTATGTTAGATAAAACTTTGAAGTTATACCAATGTCCTAAGCTTTCCCAAGTAAATCGATCAGATCCACACCGCACCATATAGCTTCCCATAAATCTAGATGAGATGGATAACAGGCTGGAAAGATAGGGCGGGGATTGAAGGGTTGCGTGTGGTTGCGTAACATTTGGGCCATGGCCGCACGCTGGTTTTATCGTAGGCTTCGCTGTACGTGAAGCGAGCGGTCTCGTTCACCTCCGCCCAGACAATAATCCATATAAATAGCATTATTTTTGCATTATACCAGTGACACAACGAACATGGGTACTGTAAAATATTCAACCTTCAACCCACGTATTGATTAAGTCTATTAATCAATTTACAATCAATTTCTGAAATGGGTAAGTGGATACTTTGGTCCTAATAAATTAGTTACTAAGTTCGCATTTTTATATTTTGAAGACAAGAATTACATTTAAAATAATAACATTTCGAATACCCGTCGAATTCGCAGAGATTTGTAAGTAAGAAAATGTTTATGTCATCTCATAGTTAGACACTTATAAAAGTTTATAGTATTTTTTTATTAACGCCTCATTATATTTTATTCCGTTTTATTGGTTTATTTAATTCTACACGACATCTATTATCAAAGATATGTTCAGCATGTGATCAGAATACCTATCTAACCAAAAAAAAGCAGTCCCTGGCTTAGTGGCTCGAGCGTAGGTCGCTCGACTCACTGCACATGGTTGTTGCGGGTTCGATACCCGCTGCGGTAAATTTCGGAAATTGACTTTTCGTCATTTGCCCCGGTCTGGGTGTCACTGGGATCGCCCCCGGTCCATTGTACGGTACCCAAAGTACAAGTGTTGCTTAGTTTAGGACCATACAGTTGGTGTGTTCGTCTGGCGATATTTATTTATTTATACGAGTATTTAGAGTCGTAGAGTCCGGTTTTAGGCCCAGGACGCGATCCAACGTTTGTAAATAATTTCAACCGCAGAATGTCATACGCACAGTGACAAAGGTCGTTGCGCGAATGTTAACACATTGTGGCTTTATCGAGATTAAATATCTGCGGTTTTCTATGGATTTTCCTATGAACAATCAACCATGCAAATGTCACACGCGTACCTGCAATATTATTATCTAACAAATGCAAATTATCTGACTGTTTGTTTGTATTTTTAATACCCAATTTATCAAGCCGTTATGGCGAATATTAATGCCTATACATATACTAAGAAAAAAAAAACACAACCTATCTCTTGTAGTTCATAGTAGGTATTATTTTGTTTAGTTAATACAACAAAGATTTATGTAATCCCTCCTATTCATACATTTATTTGTTCTAATTACAAAACATTTAGTACGTAATTTCAAAAAGAATGCTAGGGACTACAAAAATCATTAATAACATTAATTATTACATTAATGATGTACCAAATTGCACTACTATGTAACTTGCAAAACGAAGCGCGACGAACTAATGAAGCTTTATTATAAAGAAAATCACCATAAAGCTTTAGCGGATTGCGGTTAACGAAACCTGTTTACGACCTTTTTTATGTAATAAATAAGCTTATACGATTGACGTCATGGGGATTTCCGAATGGACCCCTCATTTCCGAGAATGATTGCTATGGAGGAGCATAAATACTGACAAGTGGAATAAGATTATAAGATACATAAATTAGACTTTTGAGAATGTAAATTCAGCAGCCATCGCGAAGGAAGAAGTCAGTTGAGAAATAAGTCAATATTAATATAATTAGTTTGTGGAATACTTTGATCACTCATTATTATTTATGATAAGTGTTAAATACCCTCAAAATGAAGTGTTCTTTGCTCTGAGAGAAAAAATTAAATTATCGAAGAACTTTATTAAATTATGGGTTGTCAATGATGCCACTTATGTTTTTTGCTAAGTTACAACTAAGTAATTAAAATCGACACGCCTAAAAATAAGCTATCTTGTTCATATACTGTATCCATGAGAAAGACGGCAATACATTTCACAGTTTCTGTACTTACCAACATAATTAGTAAAACTAAACTAAACCTCCCTAACTTCCATTACCTATCGCTCGCGATCATTTTCCCAATGAGGTTTCTTCCTACGGAAATAAAGCCGCCAACTCTTCCCGAACTCGCTCGCAAGCAATTTCGGCTACCTATAAACATTTTATTAGTTCGGTAACGGCTCCGGTCTGATCACTGGGTGGCACTAGACGAAGGCCACGGCAAAGGGCAAGTGGAATCACAATAAAACGTAACAAGCACGCGACGCCGGCCTTGCCCCTTCTAACGACCAAGTTAAACGGTGCACGAGGATTGCACGGCAGACCCGTGTAATGAGCTGAGATTATGGGACATGACCAGTTCACTTGCAAATGCGATGAGGGGAATAGGCGGGGTGGTATAGCTCCATCATATACGATTTAATACAAAAAAATAAGACATTCAATACCTCACTTTTCCTATTTTATTCCAATTTCGAGCGCGAATCTGAAAGATGCAAATTAGTACTTAACTTTGTATACTTTATATTCTGGTTTTCAGCGATACGGAGAATTGAATCTGTTGAAAACGATATTGTAGAGTTGAATAATGATGATGATAAGGATGAAACATGTTGAAGATAATTATTTAGTTCCTATTCAGTATAGTATCGGATACAAAGCTATTAATTTTTCAGCCCCTTTCAGGACTTGGTTTCAATACCGTCTAAAGGTGTCGCGGGAATAGTGCTGGGTCCTGATTAGGTAGGCACGGCTATGCTGGGCTAAATCCAATAAGGAAAATATAAGGGGGGAGGCAGAACTGTCAGGGACAGTTCAATGTCACGCGTGTACATTACCGGCACGATGGAGGCGGGCGCATTCCTCGGGCGGTATGGCTGGATCCTCAGGTTCTTAAGCACAGGCACAACACTGGTTCGCTCCCAATGGGGTTTAGAGTTGACACAACACAAATATACAGCAGATTAGGTAGATTTCACCCGATTAGAAATTTTAGGCACAGGAGCAGGAGGCGCGACGAGGTCTATGCCACACGGAAATCGGTCAGTACAGTGTCACGAAGGGGGGAAAGTGACGACTGCACAAAATATCACATTCATCGGGGCTAGGCAGATGACGGTAGATGGACACATTTTAACTAGCTACCTACAGACAAAATTCTAAAGTAAACATAAGGCTTAGGTTCCACAGAAATCAAATATAACAATACAATGATAACACTTGTTTTATTTATGTTACATTACATTCAATTTCAAAATTGTATCTATTTATAGGAACCATAATGTTCTATTCGCATTGAACAACATTCGAACGAATAGAACAATATGTTACTGAAGTGCAAACGTTACAATATAAACGTCTTTTATGTACAAGTTATGGACAACCGTCGTTTGCAATATTGTAATTAATATCTAGACAATTTGTTCGCTTACTTAAAAATAAAGTCATGTTGATTAAATATAAGGTCTACTCGTTTGTCTATACACAATTAATCTCGTAGGATATCTAGACATTATTTACAAGAAGGAATGATTAATATATTTCATACGTATTTAACTAGTTCATGTTCACATCAGGACATACATGTGCCTCAGTTGGGCTAGCCATTAAATACCAATTAAGTAGTAGATATCACAAAAAAACATAGAAAATAATACAAAATTATGTAAACTTATTAATAGGATAATAAGACATAGGTATCTTATAATGACTTACTCATAATCAGAATACATAAATATTCTTGCATTGACAATGACGGAAACAATCTTAATTATACTACAAGAATACAAATTAATTAATTATTTTTAAAATTTGTATGTGATATATAAATTACTCAGTCACACGTTGATATATCAGCTATCAGATTTACTTCATTAGCGTACTTAATTAAATATCTATTCTACACATTAAAGCTTCTTTGATTTATAAACTTAATAAAATATTAAGTAGGAATGTACATAATAATAGATTATGTAATCTAAATATAGGTACTTGAGAGCGTCAATTCTTCTTTCTTTATATAATTCTAAGAATCTGTTCCAAATACAGGCACTCTTCTGACCAAAATATAATAGGCATTACCTCTTCGAAAGGAAAAATATGCAATATTTCAGTAGTAAGATTTTTTTCAAAATAAACAGCATTGTTTTATTATCTTTTACAAAACATAACTGAGAACTATTTACATTCATAAGAAGTCTATAATCGTTAGCTTTATGACAACAAATATCATAAACTAAAGAAGTAATAATGAGACGAAATAAGCTAGCTTGATGGCCTCCATTTTGGTTTTCCAAAATGGCCGGTCACATTTTTGTATTTTATTGTGTTTGTTATTGCTATTCATTACTCGACATTGGCAGAATCATATTGGGCTTGACCCAATTGTAAGAGGATGGCCTCTTACATTAATGGAAATATATATATAGAAATATTTATATAAAAATAAAAAAAGCTAGCTTGATGGCACCATCATCCATTACAGTAACTACGAACACAAAGACTTGGGTGCTCAATCATTAGACAACATAATTATATAAATAGCTTTAATAAAGATATTGGTCTCCAAAATTTGTATAATCGAGAAATTTAAATAGGTTAGTATAGTTTTTTTTTTCATTTCTCGACTATACACCTTTTAGAGTTACCGTCTACTATAATCAATAATAGGCAGCAGTTATATGTAGAGTACTTTACGTATTATAGAGACGACCGTTTCTATAGCTTTGACTTCGAATTAAATCTGCCTAGGGCCATCTGGATCTATTAGATATTCTTTGGTGACCGACGCAGTTAGTTTAATCATTTGAATGGTATGCTTTAATTGACGTCAAAAGACTAGCTAAAAAACCGTCGATGTGTGATTAAATCGGTTGTATCGATAATATTGATCATCTCTTTTGGTATGAAGTAATACTCATGCCTATTGTATACCTAAAAGGTGAGGTCTGTACAGTCAATTAAACTAATTTAGCTTAAAAACTGCAACAAAAACTGTTTTGTATTAATAAGTCATTTTAGAAACTGTACGTTTTGAAATCTGGGGATCATTAATTATGTGCATGTATTTTCTACGTTATTATATTTTTATATACTTCATTATATTATAATCATTTACTTAGATAAGCGAACATAGTTGGTGTATAAGAGCGAGCGACATTTTATAAACCACGGTGCTGTATTGGAAGAGTAAAATAAACTCAGTTAGATGTCTGAATGCAGACTTTAGAACATAGAGAGTTACGATGGTGAGAGATAAGCTGCAGTTAATTACCTACAGCTCGACCAGTGGGTACCATCTTCTCACAGAATATCGGTAGCTATAATAGATGCGTTTCGTACGGTGACCAACCCTTTCTCCTCCCACCGTCACACTTCCCCTCAGGTCGGCACCATGCGAGCAATTCCTCTGCTGTTGCAAGTAAGTATCTAGTACGGTAACAGCTTAGCATCGGACGGGTTGTATGCTTTGTCAACTCTGTTATAATATACATGTGACTGACTATAAAATGTCTCACCTGTATATATTTTTCTAGACAGATTTAATATAAAAAACAGGTTATATAATAGTCATTACTTTTTTTCCCCACCTATTAAATAAGACCTTGCATATCATCTTGTGACGTGGCCTTAGCGGCCTGCCAATTACTTTGAGCAGCATTAGAAAATGTATCCATTTTAAACGAACCATTAGCAAATATTCCATAGTTCATTACTGCGCATACTTAGAGAAGGCGATGTAGAGTCTATATAAAAGGCTCAGAATAAAGTGGTAGAGCAAACGTTGTTGCTTTTTAAGCTCCTCTATGAGACCCTACAAGGAATACGTTGAATTACCAGTGCCCCTACATAAATAAATTTGGATACGATCCTGTACTTGAAAACACTCCCATATTATTATATATCACTGGATATTTACCATGTACCTAAGTCATTTTTAAACCGATTTCCAAAAAGAAGGCGGTTCTATGTACGTCTGTAGGTATGTTCACCGATTATTTCATAATTCTCTTATATAAAAAACTATTACTTCTTTCCACGATATTTACGATATAAGATATTTTTATATAAATAACCGTCATTTGAGACATACATTAGAACCGACTCTATGTAAGCTAGCTTGAATAAGATACCAAGGTGGTTTGGTATAACTAGGCCCCACTAAATAGTTATAATTACAAACATTTAACTTTGTGTACCAAGAGCTGTCGGTCTAATAACAAAATATGTACCTAGGTAGCTAGTCTTTAGAAGTCAACCTTACATTAACACGTAGTGACACTTGAATATAACTGCTGTGAAATTACATTTACAAATATTTAGGTTTAGGAGGGCTTCAGCTTCTAGTAGCAATTATTTAAATAACAAAGTACATCATCAAATGACTAATGACAGCAAATTTTGATAAAATAATAAGTTACCAATAACAATAAGAAGGCACTATTGAGATTATTTACATAGAATCTCGAGACTTCATTTCCCAGAAAAGGCGATATTATAACTTCAAAACCGTCGACACAAAATGGCGTTACTTAATACAAATTAGGTAGGTACCGTGTTCGCAAACAGGGGCAATTAAAATGAGATATGATACCTTCCATCCATCGGGTAGTGTTGGTCCGCTCAGTGGTAGTGGGAGAGCTTGCCGGGCCTCCTGGGCGGCGCGCTCTCATACTCGTAGTAGTTGGACTGGGGGCGCGCGCCCGCGCCCGCGCCGCCCTCCCTACAGGAGCGCTGCGAGTGGAAGCCACCCGCCCCTGCCCGACGACTGCCGTGTTCAAAACATTCATTAACCCACTTGGAATTTGAACGATATCCGTGATTTATAACTTAAGGCTAAAGCGCCCATCTAGCCCGCGAAGTTCAAATTTTTGAGGTTTTTTTGAAATTTTTCAAAATCTGACAATAATAAAAGGCACATTTTGTAATTCGCGACAAAGACCGTGTGCAGTGCATTTATTAATATATCCAACTTACTCTGAAACATTTCAAGAATGACAACTATCCAGATAATCTGGCATTTTTTGTATATTTAGTGATTAACTAGTATCATATCCACCGTGATAATATATGTAGAGTAAAATAAATGTATTAATAAACGCACTGCATACTGTGTTTGTCGCAAATCACAAAATGTTGTCTTAAATGTTTTCAGATTTTGAATAGACTATAAAAATACTCGAAAATTTTGAATTTCGCGTGCTAGACAGGCGCCTTCACCATAATGGGGGTGGAAATATAATAACAATTTTTGTTAGAAACTGGTTGCTGAAAGTGTTTGTGACAATTAGATTTTTTTATAATTTTGGATGTTTTATATTATTTTGCTATTACTACGTAACTATTTAAGTAGAATACGTACTTAATACTGATTGCATATATAAAAAAAACAAAGACAGTGAATATTGGGCGGTCTAATCAGAAGCTGCGATCTCAACTAAATAACCTTTGCAAGGAACATATTCTTAGTGTGAGTTAAATGTAGCAGGTACCTACTATTCCTTAATCATATGTTCTATAGCCTTTTTTTATTAGTGGACTCTTTCCATTGAGATGGTTAACCAGTCAAGCAGTAGGTATATTTTTTGATGACGATATTGAGCGAAATAATTATTTTTTTTTTTTTTAGCCCTTTTGACGTCCCACTCCTGGGCACGGGCCTCCCCTCAACACGAGGGGGATTCAGGCCATAATCCACCACGCTGGCCCAGTGCGGGTTGGCAGATTTCACATGTCTTTCGAAAATTGATTAAATTTTCTAAGACATGCAGGTTTCCTCACGATGTTTTCCTTCACCGAAAGCAAGTGATAATCATATAAAAAATAACATTCGCACATAGATTTCGAAAAATCCAGAGGTTCGAGCCGGGGTTTGAACCTGAGACCTGGTAGCCCGCAAGACGCGTGCTTAACCAATCGGCTATCA
Organism: Notodonta ziczac; assembly: GCA_918843915.1. Taxonomy (NCBI): domain Eukaryota; kingdom Metazoa; phylum Arthropoda; class Insecta; order Lepidoptera; family Notodontidae; genus Notodonta; species Notodonta ziczac. The sequence goes on along the minus strand of OU974043.1, from coordinate 8,036,782 downwards.
CTGCTATATATATAGCAGTGATTATTTTGTTATTTTGAAATAATTATGAACACCAACTCAATTTTCAAACCACAGTGCAAAGCAACCATTCAGTAAGTTTTTTCATTTGTGTGTGTATGTGTTTTTTTGTATCCTCCTTATATTTTGCTTGCATGAATAAAAGTCATAATTAGAATGTTCGAGAACATTAAATAAAATAATTCAATAAACATGTGGCATATTTTTTTACACATATCGTCAAATCTTTTGTAAATTAGTATAATATTTTTACTTAAATCGTGCTAATGATGTTTGCGAATATTTAAAAGGTGTTCTGAAAATAATCAAATGTCAGTTATTGGTCAATGTAATTGCGAGATTCTTTATAGAAATAAAATTTTACTTACTTATTATATAATTAATTATCAAGAGAAAATTATGCGGCTCATAGGTAGTTCATAGGTATTTATTTGGCAAATGGGACCTACTAACATTTAAGTCATTTTTTAAACCCAATCGTAACTAAATAAATATCGACAGACAGGAGTTTTTGTTTTTTATCTTGATTCTAACAAAGAAGCAATTCGAGTTCTCACTTATAGCAAATCATAGCCGTGTGCACAAAAGCCACAGATCATTACTCTCACAGCTACACAGTTATTTCAATCGTGCGATCTCGGACGAGCTACCAACGTACAGAGTTTTTTGTTACCTAGCCTGGGGTATTTACCGCAGTTTTATACGTCAAAGCACTTGTCTTAATTTAGGTACGAAATTATATATGAAAACGAACAAAGATACTTTACATTGCTTCTAATAGGTGTGTAGCAAAAAGTCGAAGCTATTCTTGGTATGTTGAGATGAACTCAAACTCAAAATTGTTTTTATTCACGTAAGCCAACAAAGGATTTATGAATAGTCAGAATCTACCACCGGTTCGGAATACTGCTTCCACTGAGAAGATCCGGCAAGAAACTCAATGGTTAATCCTTTCAATGTCAATATTCAATTGATTGCACCAATATCATAAGTACTATCTAAGTACATACTATTATTATTACAACAAATTTTTTGTTAGCCGTGCTGAAGTGTAATTTAAACTACTTTGAATACTTATGCACACAAAATCTATTGCTACGCTACGTAAAATTCTTCAGGTACTAATTCCGAGGACGACACCCCGAAATCAGAGAGGTTCTTAGTCTGATGCCCATCATTAAAGAGAGATACTACGAGTATATAGCGGTTGTATAGTTACACCGTGCTTTGTCTTCTTCTATCGAACGTTAAATTACTGAAGACAGAAAGAGATAATTCGGAGTTTAACTACTCTCCCGCCAAGTATACCACGTTTATTAATAAGGGGGTAAATGTGGAAGCTAAACTTAGTTGCATAGGGGCTAAGGAAGCTAGGAGTGATTTGACGGATATTGCTAGTAAAGTAATCTTTTAATTTTTTTTTCTTTTATTTGTGAATATCAATTGAGTATCATTTTGTATTGAATTTGAGCAAAATCGAGTGATATAAATACGGGTAATACACTCTAGCCAATAATTAGCCGTACAAAGCACATGCATCTTACCGACGCCGATGAAGATCCGCGGGGGAACAGGAAAACAACGCTTGTTAACTCTTCAATTATTTATTAACACGTCATATCAAATCTTATTAACTTACTTCAACTAATTGTCAATTTGTACCTCGCATAGTATACTTAATTACTTGACAGTGTATTGCATTGCATTGTTAGTTTGTCGCTAATTTAGAGGCACTATTCCATTAACAGTTCTAAGAATTGATGACACAGTAAAAACTATTTACAAACAAAATATATTTTTTCTTTGAAATTAGTAGCAGGACTATACAATTCAGAAGTGGCGTGAGCATGACGTTCTTGGCTCGTACATCAATACCAGGGTCCTAATTACGTTAGCTACCTAAAACTTAATAGAAAAGAAATCCCTCGAGTTCGACGTTTGAAAGCTAATTTGCTTTCAAACGCGAGCATTCAAACGCGAATTAAGCTTTTCTATTACGTTTTAAGTAGCTAACGTAATAAGGACCCAGACCATAGCATTATTGTCATTACGCTCGAATGCCTCAAAAATGCTGACGAATGTTCATTTTGTGATGTGAACTTGCTCGACGCGGCTTCCGAGTTGTGTGGAACTTTTCCTTTTTAAAAGTTTTTTTATTATATTTCCGAAATGCTATATCCGGCTCGATATGATCAGTTCTATGGGGGTAGGTTATAAGGGCAGATATTCACCTCTCCTCCTCGGCCTTCGCGCGCTGCGCGTGCACCTGCCGCCGCATCTGTCCTATCTGTACTTCGCTCAACTTCTCCCGCCGCGCGCTGATACAAGACATATTAATATAGTTTAACTAGTTTCTGCCCGCGACTTCGTCCGCATAGACTAAAGTAAAGTATTCTATGTGTTAATCCAGGTTATAAACTATCTGTGTTCCAAATTTCTTCCAAATCCGTTCAGTAGTTTTTGCGTGAAAGAGTAACAAACACATCCACACTCACAAACTTTCGCATTTATAATATTAGTAGGAAGTAGGATACGTCACATCTAAGATAAACGTCATTGTATGGTACATTGACACGACCGCTTGGCGCAGTGGTTCGAGCGTAGGCCTCTCAGCCTTTCGGAAATGGCCTTTTCGTAATTTGCCCTGGTCTGGGTATCACTGGGATCGCCCCCAGTCCCATTTTACGGTACCCATAGTACAAGCATTGATTAGTTTGGGACCATACAGTTGGTGTTTCAGTCTGGCGATATTTATTTATTTATTGTAAATTGACTCAACTTACTCTAAATTTTGTTGTATCTCCTCGTAGTTGACGTAATGCCCGGTCGGGCCCCATGCGCTATCCATTGCCTGTTGAAGAGCCATTGGTGAATTACAGTGGATTGTTTTTCTCCTTTCGTTAATATCTGAGCTGTTGGAAGGACTGGGGAGGACAATCCATATTCTCGGCATCATTATTCCACAGGAGTTTTCTACTTTAAAAAAAAACTCTTGACTTGTGTATGAAATTTTACACCGGAATTCCTTATACAGAGGGTGAATTTTTCAAGTGGGCATAGATGACCAAATCCGAACGTTTGAGGAATACTTAATGGAGTCTCGGGCCCGATTTTGGTGAAAACTAAAACTGCATCATTGTATTTTTTGTAAATCGAAATCTCTATAGTTGACACGAAATGGAAAGTAATTTTGAAAGATACACATGTTAAACTTATACCACCCTTATTTTCGTCGGGGGTTAAAAAGTACTCGTATCTTTAATTGAATAAATTGATTTATTTCATAAATGAATGAATAATAACGTATCGTGCGGACCTGGTGCTGCGCGGAGGCGGGCGGCGCGCGGTAGGGCGGCGCGGGCGCGGGGGCGGGCGCGGCGGCGGGGGCGGGCGCGGGGGCGGGCGGGTCGCGCGCGCGCCGCTCGGAGCGCGTGAGCCGCTCGGCCCGCGCCGGCGCCGCGCGCGCGCCCTCCGATCTGACGGACACATACGCTGGTAAACGTCTAGCGCACGGACAAAACATACACTTATATAGCCAGTTATATATATATACACACAGCAGTATAGTTATATAATAAGCATTATAAAGGTTTAAACATAAAGGGTATACTTTTTTTCAAATCTTAACTTTGTAACTATCAGCTTAGGAGCAAACTTCATAAACAAAAGGTGTTACAGGGATATAGCTGTTGACAGATTTCATAAGTTTACAAAACCTTTAGTACTTTAAATGTCCCACAAAGCCGGTAGTTTTAAATTTACAAAGTTAAGTTGCCAAAAAAATAGTATACCCTTTTTGTTTCACCTAGTATAAATAATTAATTAATAAATATCGGCAGGCTGACACGCCAACTGTATGGTCCCAAACGAAACGAAGCTTGTAACTACTATGGGTACAGTCCAATGGACTGAGGGCGATCCCAGTGAACCGGGCAAATTACGAAAAGGCCATTTCCGAAATTTACCCCAGCGGGAATCGAACCCGCAACCACCATGTGCAGTGAGCCGAACGGCCTACGCTCGAAGCACTGCGCCAAGAAGCTGGAAAATTAAGCTATAAACGCGTAGCCCAGTATAGTATCATTCCCGATCTGTCCATAAAAGCATGAAAGTTTCAAAAAGAAAAATGCATTATTTGCGAAAAATATTACTATACAAGGCCTTGCATGATCTCGATAAGCTATAATCGAGTTGATAGTATGATCACAAACAAAGGTCGCATGAGGAAGCTTATAGATACTACGGGTAGCCCAAAATGGGGATAGTATAACGATAAATAATTGATGATGGCCATGATAAGATTGCTAACCCATTATGCGATAAACAATCCTATGATAACCAAAACCAAATGCTATCGATTAATCACGGTCAAATTATAAAACAAATTCAAGCTTTAAAAATTACAAATGTCTAATAATATTTACCTGTGCTGCGTCTGTGCGTTAGCCTCCTCTGTTGGGTCGTTCTCGTCTATCCTGTTGTGTCGTTCCAGCGCGTCCCGGGATAGGGACTTCTCTGAAGCTCTTCCCGGCTGCGTCCGCCCGTACACTTCCGCCTCTGTTTTTTTGTTTGGTTTTCCTATCCTGTGACAAAAAATTCTGTCCTGTTACAATAATTTGCCCTTTTAATGCCTCAATATTTGGCACGGAGCGGGAATTTGTGCGGATTTACCGATTCATGTCTTTCAAGAACTAGGGAGTTGATAGCATAGAATAGCGGTCGAGTTGTCAGAACTTCCTATACATTGCACAGCAGCGCCGTACAATGTTTGGAGACTTTCGATCACTCAATCGGTATTTTTATACGGTCAAAACTTACGAGTTTTTTTTGTACGCCAACCCCCTCTTTAGGTTATCTCGAACAATCGCGATGCATGCTAGTGTGAACCAGTGGCGCCCTCTTATGACGTACGATGGTACACGGTTGGTTTTTAATGGATATCCGTCTCTGCCGGGACTCCCACGTAAGTTCCCGCCCCTGACGCGGAAGGGACCACCCATAAGAGGTTTTAAGATATAAAAGTTTCTCTCAGACATGCAAATTTTGTGCCTTCACCAATTATCAAATGTGAAAATGAGATTTTGGTGGCATGCGCACAGGAGATAGAGAAACAGAACTATAAGCCAGCAAGATAATTACCTAAACATGGTCGATAAAGATTTCAGTAATGATGGTTTCTTGTGTGACAGTGAGGACTGCTGTGGTGAACCCCTCACTATTTCGGGACCATTGTTATCGTCTGTTAGCCAATGTTTTAACGCTGCAAAGAAAAACAAATATAGGTATATAGGTAAGGTGTAATTTCAATATGTTGAAAATTTTGGGAAATTCATCGCGGAGTACTTGTGTAGTCAACTTACGTGGGTGCGCTCGCGCGTATATGGGCTCGTTCCGAGGATTCCTTAGGTTTTCTTGTATCGCTGTTTGTAGCGATTCCAAACTTGATGACTTCCGCATGCCTAATGCTGGTCCAACTTGCATCGCTGCAAAAATATCACTAACTTTAGCTTCATAATGTATCATAATGACTCATAATAAGTTGGAGACATCAAATTTTGAGTTACCAAATGGGATATGACTATGAGGGAATGAACGTTATTGAATGTTCAGGCGAGTGAACAGCAAAGTTTTCAGGGATTTTTTATTAAATGCACGAGTTAGACTCTTCAGCGTACTCATTAACAAGGATTTAAGAAACTTAAGGGACTTAAGGAAATTAATTGCCCTGGGAAGAATTTGGTTTGTCCAGGTTAAATTCTTTAAAGTTTCCAAACTAAAAATAGTTTAGTAACAAGTTCTACCCAAAGATAATATAACCATCTCCATTCTACCATCGGAAGACAAGACGCACGGTTACAATGCATCCATACACCGTGGACATTCCTTGGGTTCGTACCAAGCGTTTCGCTTCTACTTTTACTGTGCGAACTGCCAAGGAATGGAACACCTTGCCGGTGCGGGCGTCTTTGTTGTTTTCAAGTCGAGAGTGCACAGGTACCTTCTAGGCAAGTATGCACCACCGTAGACCACATCATCAGGTGAGATTGTGGTCAAATACTTGCCTAAAAAAAAAACCGCTACGTGTTCTATCATCTCGATGGTTACAGCTACATGAGCCGCCAGTGACTACTGACCGTTAACAGCTTTGATCTCCTTGATCTTCTTGTAGGTGCCGGTCTGCTTGGCGTCGAGCGCGGCGTGGCGCTTCTCGGACATGGAGCGGCGGCCCACGGCGTCGCGGCTGAACCCCGCGTCCCCGCCGCCGCCGCCGCCCCCGCCCCCGCTCTCGCTGCCGCTCTCGCAGCCGCCGCCGCTGCCGCTGCCCCTACCATAGCACCCGCTTTATTTTCTCGATCTCGTATCGTCGTATCGTCTCGAACGAAAATTTCACAAGAGCGTGAAAAAGCTTTCAGCTATCTAAATCTAAGTTTTAGTGCAAGAATGGATAGAATGGATATTCATTACAAATGTTTAATCAGTAAATTGACACCCATATGAAATTTGAAAGGTTTTTCCCTTTGCTTCAAAACTACCGTTTTTTAAGATACCAGATTGAGAAAGTAATTAAAGCAGATATTCACATTTGATCGATCCGACTGCAGAGAGGCGTGAGTCAAAGATAAGTGCAAGGCCGGATTAACTATGTCGGGGCAGACCTATGGGCAGCTACGTACATTGTCGAATAAATGGATAATCCGACTCTGGAGATATACCCGAAACTAGTTAGGACTACACTGAAAGATAATTATGTTCTATTTTCTGGATTCAAAAGGATACGCTATCAATATCATCTCTCACATTTTGCTGCGCCGATTCCATAGATTATAATATGTATTATACTACACACAAATAATAAAGTATGGCTTCGGATAACTTACCTCGTCGTCGCATAGTCTTCCTCAATGATAACGTTATGGTGAGCAGGCGGCGACCGTGACATATGGACATGTCCCAGATTCTGCCTGTAGTGGTGTCCGTTAGAGACCGGCGCGTCGATCTGCGTCGCCATATAATAACTCTCGTTCCGCAAGCCGGTCAGTCTGTCTATCACAGGGTTCCAGCCATCCAAACGGCTCCATTCAAAGCTGTCTCTTTTCGTATCGCGGGGAACAGTATCCTTGTCCCTTTCTAGATACCCTTTGCTGTCGTCCGACTGGTTCGACACCCAACTATTGTTGTTGTTTATGGTGACTATTGAGGCGTGTTTTTTACTATTTCTTCCGTCGTGGCTGTCTATGCCGTCGGTATGGTTCTCGTATTTCTGGTTATCTGTCGGTTTGTTCTCCTTGTCGCTGTTCGAGGTGTATATCACAGTGTTGAAGTGCGAGTTCTCGTTAGAGTTGGTGGTGTCGTTGCCGTTGGGTGGGGTGTCGTCCTTCCACCTCGCCAGGCTGTCCATACTGTCTGTAGAGCGAAATTTGAAGGTCAGAAAGCTTGAAATAATTTCAGATGACTTTTTATCAACTTTGATTTTTTTCTGGCCAAATGGGATGTCTTCTTTAAATACGAGAGTGTAGCAAATTAAATCTTAAGTATAATGAATTATGACACACTAGCACACCCGCGTGGTACTTCGATCAAATAAAAGTAGCCTATGTTACTCTTTATAACATCAGCTACCAGCCAGTGACAGTACTCTAAAAATTGATCCAGTCGGCAGAGATACATTTTTACAATCTAGTAAGCAGACTCCCACGTGCAATAAATAAAGTCCTATAATTTTAGCATTATGCACAGAGACTTCAATTTTATTGATTTGCATAGATAGAAAACGAGTCATAATTAGCCAATCAAAATGGAGCCCTATGTCAAGAAGAATAAAGTGCGTCGGTGCTGACCAGTCCGGCGCGCGATGGTGAGCGAGATGCTGCCGTGCACGTGCGGGCGCGAGTGCAGCAGCGCGCGGCGCAGCGTGTCCATGGCCTGCGCGTTGCTCTGCCCCATCAGCGACACGCCGTTCACCATCAGCAGCTGGTCGTTGGTGTGCAGCCTGGGGACCAATTGGAAATTCAAAATGAAAAAATATTTATTTATCTCTAAGTCTATATGTTTGCAGGTTAGTTCGTTTACAAGATGTCCGTAGACTTGAGAAACAGTAAAATAAATCCCATCAAAACCAAAACTTGAAAAAAACCAAGTCTCGCAACTCTGTTCTTCTACCGTAAAAAGTTGTGAGATCTATGTAATACCAAGTCAGTTACTATATTAAGTCCCCAATTAAGGGACCTTCTGTCTTAAGTTATTTTAAGTGTTTAATTAGCTTGCCTAACAACATCTAATAGTGACAATATCAATATTAAAAATATTTTATGTTTTAAATTAAATAGATTGACTTGGCCATCGCATGAAAATACAATGTATTTACTTTAGTTTAATAGTGCAACATGGCGCTCGAAAGTGGGGATCATAACGAAGGGTTAACTAATTGTTTTCGTGGGCCCCAACGCTACTGACTAGTTTAGCATAAAACGAGCTAATAGCGGAAGTCGGAGACACGAATTCTTCACAACGCTATTGTACACTCCAAAAATACCTATCCTATCCCATGAAGAAAGTGTAAGATCGGGATGAGTGGAGCAAGTTGAGGCAGGCCTATGTCCAGCAGTGGACAACGACAAGTTGAAGTATAAATAGTAAATACCTATCCAGCGTTAATGGTGGCCATGTAGATGTAAAGTGAGCGATTGTTATTGGCTGTTTACAAAGATGTGGAAACTTTCCCGATGCTCCTGTGATATTCAATAGAAGAAATGTAATCCAAGGAATGGAATTGTTTCCGGTTGACCATAACCTGGATGTTTTCCAGTCGAGAGTGAACAGGTACCTTCTAGGCAAGTATGCACCACCGTAGAGGTAAACCACATCGTCACTTACCATCAGGTGAGATTGTGGTCAAATACATGCCTATAATGCAATAAAAAAAAGTAAGTGAGTTGATGGGGTACCTGCCGTCCCGGGAGGCGGCGCCGCCGTGCAGCACGGACTTGATGAAGATGCCGAGGTCTTGCGGCGGCGCGGCCAGCGTCACCTTGCCCTTGACGCTGATGCCGAGCCCCGCCTTCTCGCTGTCGTGCACCGGCACGTCCAGCCGCAGCACCAGCCGCCGCGCCGACAACTACCAAAAATTGTTACATTGTTACACGAGTGGTGAAAGTAACTCTCGAACTATTAGCGCCCTCGCTACGCTCGGGTGCCAAACTCCGTCTCGGGACTAAATAAGTCTTTCACCCGAGGTAAACACTGTGCTTTTCATTACGAATACAAGGAAAGTAATAATAAAAACAGGAATTGGCTAAAGAAATAATACAAGGAAGTATGAACAATACTCTACAACTCGAAAAAAAAATATAGATCGGATTGCCGCCTATTTTGTTTTTTTTTCGTTGGCGGGCCAACTTCATTATTTAGCCATTATTTTTAATTTTCATCTTTAAATATTTTGCCCAAATCTATGTTATTTTAAAGAAATTGTTGAAACTAAATAATAATTAAGTCATTGAAAAATATATACTCTTTAATTAATTAATACTTCACTTTGTTATTTCAATTTTACATCGTGTTGTAATTGAGTGAATGTAGAAAAAGTTTGAACATGGTTCCATAGAAATGTGAAAATGGAACTAGTTTTTTTTTTGATAATTTGACAGCTGTCAGTTAAAGCGATTCGCCCGGGCCGGAAAAGTATTACTTTCAACCCGCTCCTCAGGCAACTTCACACCTACTTTCCTATAGCGGGATATGAGACCATTTGTTTTTTATTGTTATTAAATGTGTTTGTTATTGCTGTAAGCCATATTTTTAAAGAAAGTATAGATTGAAGGACAAGTGATATTAATGAATGGACTCGTGTATATCAAGAGTACTTAAGAAACCTGGCTGAGTGTTAAATTATAAGAGCGATGAACGCCGAGGACTAATTAGGATTACGCTTCGGAAATAACGTAGCTCGTAGAATAATACTTACAGAATTATTAGATGTATTTAACAAATCTTGCAGCGCGCTATCACTCTCCTTCAACAGGTCTTCTTTGGAGGAACTCTTCGGGATCCTGCCCCTCATGGAGCTGTTCGCACTGTTCTGGTTCAGCGCGTTCACTATGCTGGACACTCGCCCGTTCTCTTGTTTATTGTCCACTGTGTTAGTCGTGCTGTTTGTTGAACCTATCGCTTTTTCTACGTACTTTGTTGGACTGTGTTGGGGCTCTACCCTCTGAAAATGTGTGATAAATAATAAGTTATCCCTTTTGACGTCCCACTCCTGGGCACGGGCCTCCCCTCAACACGAGGGGGATTCAGACCATAATCCACCACGCTGGCCCAGTGCGGGTTGGCGGATTTCACATGTCTTTCGAAAATTGGTTAGATCTTCTAAGACATGCAGGTTTCCTCAAGATGTTTTCCTTCACCGTAAGCAAGTGATAATCATATAGAAATTATGATTCGTACATAGATTACGAAAAATCCAGTGGTGCGAGTCGGGGTTTGAACCCAAGAACTGGTGCCCGCAAGACGCAGCTATCACTGCTTGATATGCTTGAAAATGTGTAATAAGTCTTTATATTTTATAAATAGTGTCGTGTCGTGTCGTGTCGTGTCGTGTCGTGTCGTGTCGTGTCGTGTCGTGTCGTGTCGTATCGTATCGTATCGTATCGTATCGTATCGTATCGTATCGTATCGTAAAATGGTAGTGGTTATACCTGCGTCCTATGTGGCTGCGGCCTCTCGACGAGTATGTCGACGGTGGAGTCGGGGGGCGTGTTCCGCAGCAGCGCCACCACCTGCTGCTGCGAGCGGCCGGCCACGGGCACGCCGTTCACGGCCAGCAGCCGGTCGCCCGCGCGCAGCCGCCCGTCCGCCACCGCCGCGCCCTGCCGAGCCGCACACACTCCACGGTTAGAACAGTTCTATATGTATACTATGGCCTTGTTGGCTGCAGTTACGCACCCTGCAGGTGGTCTAGGTATGGATTATTTTTTGTAACCACTTTCTTTAGATAGGGGATTTACATAAAGGTTGTGCTTTATAACTATCCGGCGCTCCGAGAACAACTCAAGTAAGTTGATAGGTTCTTACTTCTGTCTATTTATGTGGTTTGGGTTTGTTAGCCAAAAAACATATTTTCCTTATTGAAATGGCTACGGAACCTTTCATTGAGCATGGCCCGACACGCACTTTTTTTAATCTTCTTTTTTGTTTTTATATTGGACTACTTAGCTGTATTGTCCGAGGCTCCGCCCGCGTGGAACTTCGATAATCTAATAGCCTAAGTTACTCCTAATTACAACAGCTGTCTACTAGCGGAAGCCCTATCAAAATCGATTCTGCCGTTCCGAGATTAGCCGGAGCAGATCAGCCAGACAGAAACCAAATTGAGGCAGGCTCAAAAGACTCAAAACACCAAAAAATAAATAGGAGGTGGGTTAGATACCTTTGGTAATATATTCTTGATGTAAATGGGGCAGTGTCCGCCGGTGGGGTTGTCGCGGGTGGTGATGGTGAAGCCGAGCCCCTTCTCGCCCTTGACCAGCGCCACGTGCACGGCGCGCGCCCCCGCCCCCGCCCCCGCGCCCGACCCCGCCCCCGCGCCGCCCCCGCCCACCGCCACCTCCGCGCCGGAGATCGCGCGCTCGCTGCTGCCCACTGGGAGTCGTTTTTTTACATTTTAATGTCACATATGCGGTTTGATTGTAGCCATAGGTTCATGAATGAAGCCTCACATATATGGGCCTATGCACACCACGTTTTTTAAACGCGCCGTCGACGCGCGTTTGTAACGATACAGACGCGATGCTAACGCGCGTGTGTATCGCTACAAACGACAACAAACTGCTCTGTAGGGAAAAAACGTGGTGTGCATAGGCCCTAATATAACCAATGGCCGTTGAGTCAAAAAACTAGTCATAGTTGCCGCGTGAAGAACCGAGTCGTCGGGCCGTTATTAGTTGTTATTAGTTCGTCGGGCTCGTACTTATGAAGCTTATAGTGTGTCATAATTAAAGCATTTGTAATTTACAAATTCTTTGGTCATACTGATAAGGAGTCGATTCCTTACCGTATAACTATAATAAAAATGTAGTTGGGTGTAGTTTTTCAAGTTAAACACTGTTTCTGTATCGGTATGGTACCTGAAAAGTGTTAGGCGTATTTTGTTCCTACTGACATTGATTGCCCGATTACTCAGTTAATAATGCGAGTACTATAAGTAGTTAAGCTTACCCTCAGGTAAGAGATCAAGTGGACGTTCTTGTACAGGATGCGCGCTCGCGACGTTGTTCACTCCGGTCACCCAACGAAGCATGTCTTCTACCCTGCCAACACAAGATATTACAAATAAAATATTAACACCAAAGTGGTTTATATAATTATATCTACCTGATTAATGATGTACCTAAGTTAACTCCTACTAGTAATTAATAATAATATCGCCAGACGAACACACCAACTATATGGTCCCAAACTAAGCATCGCTTGTACTATGGGTACCGACTGGGGGTTATCCCAGTGACACCTAACCTGGATGTTTTCAAGTCGAGAGTGAACAAGTACCTTCTAGGCAAGTATGCACCACCGTAGACCACATCGTCACCTACCATCAGGTGAGATTGTGGTCAAATACTTGCCTATAACGAAAAAAAACCCCTAACCAGGGCAAATTACGAAAAGGCAATTTCCAAAATTTACCCCGACGGGAATCGAACCCGCAACGACCCGGTGCAGTAAGCCGAGCGGCCTAATCTCGAACCACTGCGCAAAGCGGTCGTCCAAATTGATCCTACTAATATTATAAATGTGAAAGTTTGTGAGTGTGGATGTATGTATGTATGTTTGTTACTCCTTCACGCAAAAACTACTGTACGGATTTGGATGAAATTTGGAACATAGATAGTTTATAACCCGGATTAACATATAGGATACTTTTTATCCCGATAATCCCGAAATTTTTGTTAAGTTAAATACTACGCGGACGAAGTCCGTGGGCACAGCTAGTATGACTATAATGCTATCTTTATTTACCTGTGATTTTGATCGTCGTTAACAGGCGTATCTTGACCCAAGGGCTCTCTCCTAGCGTCTCTGGGGAGACTTTTGCTGCCGTAACTCTGAACACGATCCGCTGCGTCTAGCCATACACCGCTCCTGAAATAAATATTATTTATTTATACCAAAGAATTTATAGTCAACCAAAAGACAAGGCTCTCAAAGAAGCTTTAGTTTAGGGTAATGCCTGCCAGTATATTACTTCTCTAAAATAAGAAGAGATTGATGTTGACATGGAGATAAGGCCTATTACTACAGGAATACAAATAGAAGACTATAGGTACATATTAATTATTTACTGACTCATGAATGATGTCAAAGACCGACGAAGGCAAAAGAAAAAATACTTGTTAATGTATGACAGAAATGCGATTAAATTACATATTACGCCGACCTTAGATAATTGGAAAAATAAGGCACATGATGATAACAAATGGTTATAGCTGGGACCTAAGGCTCTGGGACGAATGTAATAACTCAACCGGAAAACGCAAAAGAGATGGAAATCATGACATTATTTAAGACAGAATGTGATATGACAACATAAAGAACTGACCCTGGTCCAGAGAACTGCATGGAGAGTCGATTGGAGTGCCTCTGGAAGTGCTGGCCGGGGTGGCGGGCGGCGGGCTCCGGCCGCCCGTCCTGCGCGCGCGCGCCCTCCTCCCGGCACACCACCGCCGCCGACCAGCGCTTGCTCTGCTCCGACACCTGGGGACCACGGCCCAAGTATTTCTAATGCCTCCTTCACTCATTTAGGGAACTTATCCATCATCCGTGACCCATTTTTTGCAATTTTTTAGACCCCTCCTCCCCTTTTTCCAATTTATAACCCCCCTCCACCCCTTGGTGACCAGTTGACCACACGTAATATATGCCAAGCCGCGAGATTTTCCTAGAAGATATTGACTACCTACGTGACATTAACCTAAGTCCCTCCCCCGCTCTTGTGACCAAGCGTGGTATTTTGAAGACCTCCCTCCCCTCATGAATGCGTGACCCGTTGTATGGGTATGTTCCCTTAGTACCATGGTAGGTACGCAAACTGCATTGTCAGTAGGTATGGTAAGTATGGCAGGCAAGTAGTAACGAAATATTTACGGCACTGAACGCATAATCCATCACATCACAAATGCGGCTCTCCTAATGTTAATAAGGTGCAGTGCCGGTTTTACCTATGGTGCAGGGTTCGTGCACACAAGCGCAGAGTCTCAGAGGGCGCCGAGCGCCAGAGGCAAAGTGCCTGTATCCCCCGCGACACTCTCACAGTGGTACCGCAAGCGAAGTAAACGGGCTATTGTTTCCCAACATCATTTATAATTGCACTATGTGCACCCAAATTATCCGCTCACTGAGGAAAATATAACTAAGTATTCCACTTTGATCGCGAGCCTCCTAGAAGGCGCCAGGGCATTGATTGCACTCGGGTGCTACAAAGGCTACAGCCAGTGCTAGTAAGGTGGATATTATTTGTTAAAATGTTAGTAGGTACTGTAGTTACCTGTCTCTGCGGCGGCAGCGTGTCCTGGTGCAGCGTGGGCTCGCTGCCGCGGCGCACCTGCAGCCCGCTGGCGCCGTCCTCCAGGTCCGCCGCGCCCACCTCCACGCACGAGTCCGTGTCGGGCACGCGCATACTGCCGCCGAGGCCGCCGCCACCCTGCAAGTTACGCGACAATGACTTAAGTAACTAGGTAGATATATTGATCTTTATGACAGTTACCTCATGTATGACGACCGCTTGGCGCAGTGGTTCGAGCGTAGGCTGCTCGGCTCACTGCCACCTCACTGGTGGTTGCGGGTTCGATTCCCGCCGTGGCAAATTTCGGAAATGGCATTTCGTGTTTTTGCTCTGGTCGGGGTGTCACTGGAATCGCCCCCAGACCATTGTACGGTCCCCATAGTACAAGCGTTGCTTAGTTAGGGACCATACAGTTGGTGTGTTCGTCTGGCGATATTATTTATTTATTTATAATCATCGATAACTTGAGCGAGATCCGCGAAGAAGAAATTTGTACGCGCTCGTCTCAAGTTATCGCGATTGGACACGCGCTATAATTTTCGCGCTTGAACAGCGCGTCACAACGTGCGTAACACACATCGTAGTAGTACTACATACCTACCTATGTAGTGCGTCACTATACGCGTGAGAAAGTCGCAAAGATCTCGTCATAAAAGTAGTTATATCTACGATCTAATCGACCGAACGTGCTGCCCGAGACAACCCCTTTATCGGACGGCGCCGGACTCAAATCTGTTCCGTATCGTTCGTTGCAGCCCGAGGCTCCTGAACCAGGTACCGAAGCATCAATAAACTACAGCTATTAATTAACAAACAACTCATGGCCGTTAGTTACTTATCGTTAACTATAATATAGGTAGGTACCTACTTATAATTATTATCTTCAAGGATTACGACTAATAACTTACTAGCATTCTACGAGAGCATTACTCCGTGACCGCTATTGAAAAACAGTTCAGATGATCTTGATGCATCAAGCGAACTAGGTTACCCTAGGTTTACGCGAACCTGCCTACTTACCTGCTCTTTTTTTTGCATTGATAATAATGTTGTTGGCCAGAATGGCCATAACTTCACCCGGACAGAGGGCGAACGCAAGTGCGCTCCAGCCAGAGGGGCAGGAGGGCAGCTAGCTCAAGGGCGCCACAAGGGGCACGACCTCGGCTTGGGCCGCTGCCGAGAGAGGTCTCGAGGGTAAAACTACCACCGGATCGGAACGCGTAGGTAAGTACCTGCTCACTAACGAATGCATAGATATAGGTTATAAGTAGGTAGGTAGTATAATATTTTTTAAAGAAACCTCGATATTTATTGTTGTTAACAAGCTTATAGCTGTATAATATAGTTGACTGCTTGCTCCGTAATCCTGTTAGCCTAGTTTTAGCTTGTTATCTACAGTACGTGTCAACTATCACAGTATCTAGTGGTAAGTAGGTATTTCGATCGCAATACACGCCATATGTTCAATACCGGTGATTTTGTTCTTACTTTTTTTTGATACCTATCACTTTATATGATGTTATACCTACAGACACACAATTATTTTATGTACATTGAGTAGTTAAGAAATAATATCGTATAGTTATCAAAGTTGAGACTGTAAATGTGTAACTAATATAACTCACCACATCTAAGTCCTGTGCACAAAAACATTGAGAAAAACACAAGCCCATATTGATATTACAATCTAACGATAAACCAAGATTCTTCCTCGTGAACGACATGTCATGAAATGATTTAATTTGCACAAATCATAAAATGAAAACAAGTACAGACAAGATTTTTGTACAAATTGCAGATCCCGCCAATTTATTTTTATTAACTTTTTTTTCTAACGCATTATGCTATTGCACTATGCATATGCAAAGGGTATAAAATTCATTTAGCCAGTACCTAAAGAGTTTGTTTTTTACTGAATAATATAAATGCATGTTATTATTTTTTCAGAGTGATGTTATGTCAACATGATACCGTGTTACTGATCTAAAGAGGTCCATGGAGCGTGGGAGTGAGGGATTAATTCTATTGTTTTAAATGAAGTCTCTATAATTATAATTGAGCGTCGTAGGTATAATACTTACCTAATATTTCAGATGTAAAGGAGCTGTCTCGAATACTAATTAACTACCAACCCATGTTTCTCAAAACATCGTCTGTCGTCTCACTCGACAAAATATAAGTTTTTTTATAAATAGATATGTACCTACCTATCTCCGATCAATACGTCTTTTGGATTATCGATGTAGGTACCTACCCACTTAATATTTGAATAGCACACGGCTGAGCGCTAGGCCAAGTTCTAAAAAGCTTACTCGAAACATATCAGGGGAGGCTGTGCCCGCCGAGGAGCCACTAGCGCCGTCAGCCTGCGCGGCGCGCGGCTGCGGCGCCTGGCTTGTGCACTCCGCCGTCAGGGTCTCGCGGTCGTCGGCCACGTCGCACACGCGGTCATCTGGGTCCAGGATGCCACCAGAGCTGGCCCGGAGCGCCCGGACCCCCACCCATGTCTCTGGACCCTGAAATAAGAAGAAATACATTTTAAGATAATGCGTTATATTAATATATAAATTGGGTTATCAGGATCCGATACTGATCTCATAAAACATAAAAATTGGTACATAATCCAGATTGTTGTCATTGTATTTGTAGTCTACTACATAAATTGAAAACAACAATTTAAGATTTTTTATGAAATAAAACATAATAGGTGGCTTTTTATACTACAATATCATGAAAAACATATTGTACCGTTAAAATAAGGAACTTCTGAAACTGCTGTTAAAATGTGTGTGGTCAATTAAATGTATAGGGTAATCTATGAGGTATAAAAAAATTAGGTGATTAGTAGCTAAAGGCTTCATGGTTTTCAATAAATAATATAAGTATTTTTATTCATTAGTAATAAATGTACGTATAATTACATAGTCTTGGTGTGAAAAAATTTAACTGCTGCATTCAGGTTTAAGTGATTTTAAATGTTAAGTATACGACGTAACGGCCTCCAAGGAGCAGCGAAAATCAAGTGAAATAACTGTAACAATGTGATAAAGCGTTCGCATTGTGTTGGTTTCGCGAATTTATATGTTTTTCTCAAATAAGAATAAACAGAAACGCGAAACGTTCCCACGGAGTGCTCCATTCAACCCCCGCGGGCCGGGCGTGCAGTGTTGCTTGAATGTTTTGTCTGAATGGTTGGTAGCCTTTGTGCCGCTGTCAACGAGATCTTGGCTGAATGATGTCACAAACGTTATTATGTGCGAACATTCATCGTCCCCCGCAAACTCATTCGTATAGGCTTTTGAAATTAAGCGGTTGTAGATTGACATGATTGCTATCTGAATTATCTTTGGGTAAGTAGGTAGGTATACCGGAGTATTGTGATGGGAGAGCATAGTGGACTGCTATTCGTATTCATACTCCATACTCCAAACAGTCAAAGCAAAAAAGGTCTCAAACAAAAATAGAACCAATAGGAGCAATAAACGAACCTATCCTTTTAGAATTGAATCAAATCGTTTATGTAATGCTCTGACATCTGAAAATTTATTCGTAATTCATACCCAGGTCACAGATTTCCGTTCCGGTTGCTTCGTGGCGGACTGTCGCGCCAACTTCTTTTTCCTCGGCGGAGGCACTGGCTCGACTGTCTCCGTATCCATCACGCATTGCCATTCGACGCCGCGCACTCACTATTTCACCATATTGACAACACTATCACATCGTTTTACACCAATTTCAATCATCGAAACCGTAAAACGAACGCACCTTGATACTGCACGAAATTTGTCAGGAATTGATTAATTTCATAATAGTTAAATTGTTTAGAAAACAACTGGATTGTGCAAGCAGTAAATGCTATTTGCTGGTGGAGGCATTAGGGCAGGTTACTAGCGCGAGTGAAGCCTTGACCTTCGCGCATCGCTGACCAAACACAGTCTGGCACACGTACCTTGCACCAGATGCTACGCCCCATAACAGCCGAATGATTCATTGTGCCTTTAGAGCTGCAGTCTATCTGGGACATAACGCCTACTCTTGGTGCAAATTTTTTGAGAATATTCTGTTGCATCGCTGCTTTCGCTTACTGGGGCACGACATGTTTGAAGAAAGTGCAGGTTGTATATTATGTCGCATAACAATTACACCGGATTGTAAGAATTTCTCTAATTTATAAAATTAAGTGGAATATTAGCAAAGAAAGCAGGAAAGCTTTTACTTTTACTTTGGTCTCTCGAATTTTGGTTTAACTCAATTCTTGAGTAGGTTAGTAACACCCACCTAACCAAAACAGTTACGGAGTGAGTTGTAATCATGTAACCCGTTGTAGGATTGTTTGTGAGCAACGGTCTCAGTTCCTCGAATGTCCAACAGCAACCGGCGCCCGCGCACGCGATCGTCTTGCTTTCTGGGAAGACTCACTCGTTCCTTAAAGAAAAACGATATTTGTCGACAACCCGCGCCTTAATTGCATGGCGACACGCATGCTTTCATACATCACGGAAGTAGGAACATGCTCTATATAAAACAAAAAGTATGTCGTATAATATCGTATCTGCCCATTCCGAGTAAATTCTTTAATAAGGCTTTGACGTCTTCCAATGACTATTCATGAAGTATTATATAAGTTGACCGATTCGTCGATGCCCTAAGTCGACGTAAGCCAACGGAAATGCAGTCCTTTATGGTCCGAAACGCGTGTCCCGAATGTGAAACGGTCCATAGTGCGTCAATACGGGTTTATTTGGTATAACAATTAAATGAAAAACACAATATAATGTGTTCATTGAAGAAGGCCAGTTAACATTAATTGTAGCGAGGAATTTCAGCTCGTTTTATTCCACTTCGGATCCACCGTTTCCGTATCGAGAACATGTTCAGTCAGTTACACTTTAATCTTAAATTCAAGTAATTATTTTGTCCATTAGACACTTCGGTAGCCGGTTTATTACTTCGATGATTAGGTACCTCAAAGATAATTCAAACGGTCAGTATCGTTAGTTCACTACCGAAATTAACAGTAAGAACCTGCCCCTAATACATTTTAATGCTTCATTCTATAATATTTTTTGTAATGAACAATCAATCCTCTCAGTACAGTCAATGGTACCTATTCATCTTTGTCATAAGCTATTTATTCGCGTGAAGACTTGGTTATCTAGGCGTGTATTGTGGCAAACGTACCTCAAGGATACTCGCGAAATTGTTATGCAAATACAGTATTGCATCCATACACGTATTTACTTTACTGCAATGTTTCTAACTAAGTCAAACACTTTTGTAACATTCTGTTTCGACACCGCAACATTGCCACCTATTGATCATATTTGGCATTACAAAATAAAATCTGTAACTGAAAACTAAAAATAGTAACAAACGTCTACTGTTAACGGCACTCGATCTTTTTCTTACCACCCCGTTACCAGTAAAGAAAAACTTGATTCAATTTAAAATATAAATATTATAAATATTAGCAGTGATAGCCGATTGGTTAAGCACGCGTCTTGCGGGCTACCAGGTCTCGGGTTCAAACCCCGGCTCGGACCTCTGGATTTTTCGAAATCTATGTGCGAATCATAATTTCTATATGATTATCACTTGCTTACGGTGAAGGAAAACATCGTGATGAAACCTGCATGTCTTAGAAGATATAACTAATTTTCGAAAGACATGTGAAATCCGCCAACCCGCACTGGGCCAGCGTGGTGGATTATGGCCTGAATCCCCCTCGTGTTGAGGGGAGGCCCGTGCCCAGGAGTGGGACGTCAAAAGGGCTAAAATTATAATTATTATTATACAATTTAAAATTAACAAAAAGCGAGTGATCTCATTTCCCACACAATCCAGCGGTTTTTTCCAAATATTTGGCACAAATTTTCGCGGTTACGCAACAACAGATTTAAAACGAAATTCGACACACTTATGATGAAACATGTACACGCACACATCAGGTCTTTTATCACAAAATATTTTCTTTATCGGAGTTTTCTGTAAAGCGCGTCGGAGCAACGCACGCGCGGCGCTGTGGCTTAAGTGCTACTGAATGTAGTATCTACTGAAGCCGCAGGAGCCGGTGCGATTAGAAAGATCTTCAACCATGACCGCTAATAAAACGATGTAAACAATTACTTTACCAAACGTCATTCCAATATTTTTCAAGGTTTCGTTTCAACAAATGCTACAATAACATTCGATTACTTAAGACATAAAGTATTTTTTTAAATAATCTCCCTAGCGAATGCTACATACTGAGGCGTAATTAATTTTTTAATGAAATTTTATTCCGATAACATGGAATCATAACACAATAATTCACGTGTATTAACTTTATTAAACATTGCAGTTTTATCTAAAAACAAAAGCCCAACAAAAAAAAATCACAACGCAACTCTCAATAGAAGTTGAACAAACCTAAATTGAAGTAAGTAAGGACAAATTCATTAAGGTTAGATAATAATAATTAACAAATTTCCAACTTATGCGATGAATTACGATGCAACTTTGCTTGAAGACGAATCGTTGAAAAAATACATCTGTGAATTTCGGTTAACCTACTTAGGACCTGTAGGCTACATGCAAAAGTTGACAGACAGTGTACGACTCAGCAGTTACCGTGGCGTATAGTCGCTTGCAATAAATAAAACAAAGGCATTGCGCGCACTTTGACGACCGCTTGGCGCAGTGGTTCGAGCGTAGGCCGCGCGGCCGCTCGGCTCACTGCACATGGTGGTGGTTGCGGGTTCGATTCCCGCCGGGGCAAATTTCAGAAAAGGCCTTTTCGTAATTTGTCCAGGTCTGGTACTCATAGTACAAGCTTTGCTTAGTTTGGGACCGTACAGTTGGTGTGTCTGTATGGCGATATTTATTTATTTTTATTTGTCGACCTTAAGGGGCGTGTGACAGGTGGAGGGGATCGGGGAGTACGCTATACTTATTAGCTACTTCACGACGATCTAATGTGAGATGTTGCAACTAGTCTGGTCGAGCCATTCCATCTATGAGCTATAGTCAATTAGCTGCTTGCTGCTTCTTAGGATAAATGAATGAACGAACAGTAACGGTACCATCAAATCGACCCACAAACCGTCAAGGCCTGAAATTACGAGTGGTGATGACCACATGACGCCCACATACACTAGAATATAGTGAATAACTATAGTACGTATTGGGTCAGTTACAATACAATATACCTAATGCAATGACGTTCGGAAAACCATTTGGGTTCGGTTCTTATAGGTAAGGGAGAGTGGGTAACGGTGAATCAAGGGGCACAGTGAATAAACTGCCATATCTGTCTCTGTTTGCTCTCACAAACATAGAAAATGGACAGGCGCAAGCTATTTACATTGCCCCCGCGCTGAACCAATCTCCGCTGCTCTGCGATAGGTGATGTTCACGTTACCACGATACACACAAAGTGGCTAAGAATGTAGTTTTTTACGATTTTTAAAAGTTGTGTTGCATAGATGTGAGTCTATATTCCGAATATATTAATATTTTACTATCACAATTAGCATTTCTATTGTTAATTTATTCAATCTCTTTCTCGCTAAATATAGGCTCGATTATTTTTGCAATTTTATTGTCATTAACAGCCGATGGGTATCAGTGGTTAATTTGCTTTTGGGTCACGGCGGATAGCAATTCATTGTACTCCACGGAGGCGTACTTGGATTTTTTTAGCATGACAACGTTTCATTTCATCTTGTTCTTTTTTAATGTTCTAAAATGCCACGAATCCGTGAGCGGAGCACCATTCGACTGCTAACCCTCAGGTTATGCAGCGGGCTATAAAAATGAAGGTCAAATCGCATCGATTAATACAGGTTTAACAGATCTGGCTGGGATAGGTATATAATTCAGTTTTGAAGTGGTACATATTTGTTGGGTAGGTTAGGTACTTAAAAATAAGGTTCTAGATTTATTTATGTTAATTTGTATGTCAAATTTTGTTATCTTTGTTAAAATAATAATTTAATAAAATTCTGTATTTCAAAATCCTCAGAAATCCACTGTGCACCCACGGATTCACTGTAAACCTTGTGCTTAATGTAACCCAGACACGGGGTAAACTGGATCATTTCCCATTCTTTAAAAATCAAGCTTTCAACCCGAATCTATTAAAGTCAGGGTCTTAAATATGATGTCACATAAGTATAGATTATTTGAAAAACAAGAGACTAGCGTCATTTAGAAAAGAAATTGGTAATGTTTTCACGCTAGGCAGTCCTCTATAAAACTAAGTTGCCATATCTATGACTTCAAAATAACATTACTTAAAATTTCCTCAAAGTAAGTTACTTAGGTACATTGAAGACAAATTAAGCAATGTTATGTAGGTAAGTAGGTACCTACTCCAATTTCGTAGATATAATCTCTAGTCTATGGCTTACTTACAACCTTCTATTCAAATAAAATTCAAACATTTCGTATTTGCTATCTGCACCTACCTACTTACAGGTTAGCTAATGTACGTAATATGCGATTCAAATAAGAATAGGAATGTCAATAACCTATATCTGACAAATGTCACTTGAAAAGTATGGTTTGCAAAAAATAATAATTGAAAGAAAAGAAAGAAAGAAGAAAGAAAAAACTTTATTGTGGCTTACAGGATAAAAAGATAACAAAAAAAAGTAAATGAAAAAAAGTTAAAAATTCTGCTCGCCACAAACGGACCCAATTCAGCATGTGCTGGTTGACAAGAACCAGCGCTGGTCTTCCATTGGGCCCGTTAGCGAATTCACGGGCGCAAACCACAAAAATAAAATAAAGATAAAATAAATAAACAGCTAAATTAAGACTAAAGGGCTATACATAAACTTCTTGCATAAAACTATAAACTCTATGGTGCGACAAGACAGATCTAACTAACCTCAAAGAGCATACAATATTACCTCGTGAACGCAAAACTAACCTACAAAATAATGTGAATTAAAAATAAAATAAAAATAGTGTAAGTAGAACATAAAATTATTGTTAAAAACAGTGAAACATAAAAGCACCTCGTCAAGAACAACTACAACATTACAATTCTAACCTAGGGTAACATTTTTCTTGCTGACGTGGCAAACCTGATATTGGCAAAATCTCAGATAACAAAAACAAGGGCAAAATATACGAACACTAAAAGAACGAAAAGCATACAAACATAGTAGAAATCGGACAACACAGAGTACAACAATGCCTGTCTAAACGTATAGTAAATAAAAACTTGGTAAGTACACTACATATAGATAAATTAAGCATATATAAGTATATTTCTTATGATAGTTTATAATGTTTATAATAGTGGTAATATGCATAAATAGAAATATACATGTATGCTAATAAATAAGTTCAACAAAATAATTTATATCGCACTGGTGTCATTTGTTAAAACTTCCTGCGACTTCTGATGAGACAGAATAAAAGATTTTAATTTGCACCTAAACCCATGTATATTTTGCAGATTCCTTATTGGCGGCGGGATGTTGTTCCAACACTTGGACGCAGCGTAGCGGAAACTACCCCTAAAAGCAGCAGAATGATGCCTTTGTATGGAGAGTTGCAGCGAGCACTGGCGAGACCCATGGGACCGAAGACTAGTGACCCAAGACAATTTGTCATATAGGTAACCAGGTGCTTTATTCTTGAGGACTCCAAAAACTAGACATGCCAGATGTAGTTTGCGGCGATGTCTCATTTTTATGATGGAGTACTTGTTTAAGTATGGGGTCACATGGGCCCTGTAAGGAATATCGAAACAAAAACGAGCACAGGCATTATGTACTCGCTGAATAAGTCTTTGTGTCCTAGCTAGTAGACGCGGACCATATACTGTGCTCATATAGTTCATTTTTGACAAAATTAGTGACTCCACCAGCTGTATACGTAAACTTTCTTTAAGATAAGGCCTCATTTTATATAATATTTTTAACCTATAAAAGCAATTTCCAACGAAGTTTGCAATATGACTCTCGAAACGTAAGTGGCTGTCCATGTGCAGACCTAAGTTTCGAGATTCATAAACTTGCTCAATAGGCTTACCCATAAGTGTGACACTTAGCGATGGCCTTAAACCTTCAAGCTGCTGCCTACTACCGAATACCATATATTTTGTTTTGCTTGGGTTGAGCAATAGGCAATTGTTTGCTGACCACTTAGCAATACTTGACAGGTCCTCATTTAACCTAGCAATTGCACTATCAATTTCTGAAGGTTTGCATGATAAATACAACTGAGTATCGTCTGCATAAATGTGGAACTTGCAGTGCTTTATGTGCACACTTATGTCAGCTGTATACAGAATAAATAGAATTGGCCCTAGGATAGAACCCTGGGGTACCCCTCTATCCACTGCCACTATATCCGATGTTAAGGAGGAGCCATTGTTACGGTCTAGCCTTACGTACTGATGGCGATTACTTAGATAGCTGTTAAACCATTCTAAAGCCTTAGAGTCAAAGCCATAGTAACTCAATTTAGACAGCAAAAGATTTATATTTATTGAGTCAAATGCCCGTGAAAAATCTAATAACACCAGTAGTGTACACATACCCCTATCTTGGGAGCAGAGTATATTATCAGTGACATCAAGTAATGCAGTTACTGTACTGTGTCCTTTTCTGAAACCAGACTGTACTTCGGGTAAAATGTTATTCTTTTCTAAATAATCAGTTAGTTGCATACATATTGCTTTTTCCATTACCTTTGACAAACATGGTAGGATACTAATTGGCCTTAAATCTTTCAAATCTACAGGATTCGGGTGCTTAGGCAGAGGGCGCACAATCGCGAGTTTCCAAATATCCGGAACCTTAGATGTGGCTATAGACAGGTTGATCAGTATATTAATAGTGTGTAGGGTGTGGGGGAATGTCATTAAGAGCATGTCCAGACTCATACAGTCACACCCTACTGCATTAGACTTCAGGTCCTTTATTATTTTAACTATACTGTTTAGACTGACCTCTTCTAAATGGAAGACTGCATCACTAAATCTATGGTATTCAAAGTAAGTCAGTTGAGAAATGCACACGTCAGAGATACCTGGTATATTTAAAAAATGGTTATTAATAACATTCGGATCATTAAAAGATGAGGGCAACTCAGTGTTATTTTTAGGTAATAAGGTATTTTTTAGGTTTTTCCATAACTGTTTAGGATTATTTATGTGTTTATTTATATTATATTTAAAATAGGCGGCTTTTTCGTTAAACAGTGCCTGGTTGACTGTTAATTTTAGGGACTTGTAATAATTTTTTTTAACGTCACATTTATTTTTATGATAATCAGCTAGAGCATCATCGCGTAAACGTATCATAATTGCATATCAATAATAATAGTCTTACATCAAATTAAAATAAAAAGGTTAAATTAGTAGTAACTTGTCTTAGTATAATATTTTAATTATTTAAAGTCATACCTCGTTTTTAAAACCATTCGAAGACGATGATAATTTTAGTTTTAATATAAATACAGGTAACAGAATGCCCCTTTTAAAAAAAATAACAGTTGGCGTAATATATTTTAAAAACCTACAATAATTCAAATTTTATTTTATTATAGCGAAAAGCAGCAGTGATGATTTGTTCACTCAACCTTTGCAAATAAATTTTATTTCAAAAATATATTGTTTTGCTCACCCTACCGAATTCATTAGATTTGACAGCTATGACGTCACAATATGGCGCAAAATCGATCCTATTCTTATTTGAGTCGCATAGTAATACACGCCGCATCATTATGCTATTCAAACGTTTACCCATCAAGCCCATTCATGATTCAATATTTCCTGAATAAGTAATCAGTATTGACGATCGCGTCTGTCGAATTGAAAAGAAAAACATTTCAACATAACTTTATCATCATAAGATTCATAGGTCAAAAGTCGATAAGTATACCATACGACTGCTTGTCAAAAGAATGCAATTTTGGGGTTTTAATATTAAGAGATACCCAGACCCATTATTAATACTTGACATGAAAATATGAAGCTCAACAATTTATATTTTACTTAAATAAGTACAATAAATTAATTAGGTAAACGTCGAGCAATCAATAACCGACCTTGCTGTTCTAATCAGTCACATTCCCGCACATGAACACCTAAGGTTGTAAGTGTCGTTTGATAACAGCTGTGCAACACTCATGACTGAATTAATTCGTTATAAAACAATTATTATGGTAAGTAGGTATTGATAAGTCAAGCTGGCGGCGATATTAGGTGGCGAAAATCCATAAATATTAAATACATAAAAATACTAGGTAAACAGTTATATACTTAAATGGATAAGTACGAATTTGAATATTAATTTAATTAAAATTGTAAATAATTAGTTAGGTTATACTTCTGACTAAGTATTGTTTAACGTTCAAGATAGGTACGCAAGTGCATCCACTGTTGAAATAGTAAAAATAACCATAAGACACAATTGGGGACTATACAGTAGTGTGTTAGTCCGGCGATATTTATTATCTCAGTTACAATCAGACCAGGGAAAATTATATAAAAGGAAAAACTAAATGCCATGCCGGGAAGCAAGAAAACCCCAGCGGTTGTGTTAGCATACAAATTAAATGCAAATACCTCACCGATAGCAGGATTTGAATACCCTATTAAGTAACATTAATTACCCAGTGTGCAAGAACTGAGGGTTCAACGGCCGAGAGCGTTCATATTGGTACCCGCCGCCATTGTAGCGATAGACGAGTTGATTTAATAAAGTACTTTCCAACACTTTCAGATCACAAAGGGGGCTCCGTGAAAGTAATTGGCAACAAAGCACTCATGTCGACGTACGTAACACCTAACGACGTCGTAGGAAGTTATTATGTACCACTGGATGGGCGTTTTCACGTGTAATCAAAGGAAAATAATGCCGTTAGCTAATAATACCTATTTCCGTTGTCGTGGCAATAGACTTTGAATAAGAAGGCAGTAATTCAATTCAATTTGCATTGAGGGTTTTGCCAACGTTAGACTGTTAGACGATACATTCTCAGGGTTATATTATGCAAAGAAGGCTGCGTCTCAATAAACTATGCCACATGACTGAAGAGATCTAATCTAACGATGTGGGATGGTCTTTGGGATCCCATGAGGTGTTTTTTTATTTTTATTTAAGTAAACGTACCCATCCACCGAAGACCTGCACTTGTATTTTTAAACACTTTTTTACCCCTCGTGGCTAACATTACATTTACTCCAATTTACGATGGTCTTTATTTTGTACGGTCAAATTATCAAGACTACATAAATCGGAAAGAACTCATGATTACTTTAATGAGATTATTTTCTTTCTTACATTACATATCCAGTAATTATGCTATTAATTATTATTTGTAATTTTCCATACCAAAACTGTTAAAATGTAGTTACATGGCAAAGTAAATAACCTGCTTATCTACCTCATACCGTAGTTATCTATACAGTGACTAATTGAGCAATTAGCCACACAAAAATAGAACACCAATACCTACCAAACTACCAATGTTTTTTAACATAATACCTATGAAAGTAAATCAAGAGCGTGTTCCTTATTTAATTACTAATGATAATTTAGTATATTTTTATATAGGTAATGAAGATCAAATTCTTAATGATTAATGTGTCATCACGCTGCCTATATCATAGTTACCGTTTTCTTCTTCTTTCAGTTATGAATCAATGTATTAAACTTACTTTATCGGTAATAAGTATTGCTTTGTTTTTACAGGTCTTACCGTTTCGTTGTTCTGAGCCTGTGGCAGTATACTCCTCTGCAGTTTCTGCACAGGGTAGGTCTGCCTCCATCCAAACAGCCGCACCAGTTTATCAGCTACGTCTTCGCACCGAGGTGCGTGCGTGTGTTCCTTCATATTTAAGTACTACTTATGCACTGAACACTATTCAGGGATCTAACATCTTTTTCCTGTTAACTGTAGTTTTGATACGTAAAAACACACACTAGAATACTATTGCATTTGCGAAAAGTATACCGACTGAAATTTCACCGTTCCAAATTTGAGTGATCATATCAAAGTTAAACCCATTTCACTGACAACAACTTGAGACCTTGCAGGCATGCAAAAAAGTAAAAAAATGGCCGAGCGAGGCGAGCGACCGGCGCGGGCGCGACGCTCCGCGGCCTCCGCGTCGTTATCGGCTACCATCGTTATCTGCCTATCGCCGCCCCTCCACGCTGCACCTTCACTGCCTGCCTGCGTCTGTACGAACAGTGTCTGCTGTATCTACGATCAAATTGCAACTTAATCGTCTCTGAGAGTGCGAACTTATCTCTTTTTAGATTCCCGCCGGACGCGGTCAAAAGTGTGAACAACTCGTGCTACCGGAGAGTTGGTTTAAAATATAATTATACTTAACCAAATAGAGTTAACATGACACATTGTGGTCAAATGGACAAGTGGGACAAAGAAAGTTAAAGTAGGTATAATGTTTCATTTGCATTTGGCATGCGAAGACCTACCTCAAAACTTTACATTTACATACTTTACATTTATCTAAATGTTCTTTAGTTTGTGTGAACCAAAAATATATACTAAAATAAATTTAGAAGTAGCCAAGCGAACCAAAATTTAAATCAATGACCATCATTCTTAATCTAATAGGTATCGCGATTTAGAAAAAGGCTACTACTAACTAATTTTATACCATTTCTATCAATTCGCTATGGCTATTCGCGATGTCCAGTGACCGGATATATTGGAAACAATAGTGGTTATGTAGCACCAGTGCAAATGTTTATTACACATCTAGTACAAAATCCGCTAACCACGTGCCTTCATTAAATTGACCTGTTCAATTTATCATTTTGATAATGCTAGTTATATTATCTTTTATTGTAGACCGCACAGAGGTATGTAATATTAATATTATCGGGAAATATACTATGCGGTTCAATTTGGAAAGATAAAAGACATATTACTGTAAAAGCTATACATATAATTGCTCTAGTATCTTAAAATTAGAATCAATAGGCTGGGTCGATACATAAAATATGGAAGTAAAGCCTTCGTATGGACTAAAACAAATGAACAATAGGTTATTTGTGGAACGGCCTTAATCAGCTTAACGCTTTACTATTGATGATTAGGGCAATGAAGCGTAAACGTATATTTTCACGAAACGCAACAAAAACTCTGATTACAGGAGCTCTTGCAACATGCAGAAATAATGGCCACATACTGAACATTAGCGCATAGCTGGCGATACGTTGACTCCACCGCCTGGCATGCCTTTGTCACGCGTTAGAAATTATAGGCATTTAACTATGCAAGTAACGGAAGAACTAAACTTTAGCATTTCAAATATTTGCTTATTGTTTTCCGCAAGTTTGGTACATAAAACTAGTTTATTGCTGGTTTTAAGTGGTGTCACAAACACAAAACAAAAGGCTTCCTATAATCCGAAACGATTGAGAACGATAACTGCCTACCCGCCGTAACATTATTACCCGTGCTAGATCGAATGAAGACGATTCAGCGAACAATTGACGATTACCGACATCCAAGCCTTGCACCATTCAACTAGAAACCCATTGTCATCGCAGCGAGCACCGGTTAACGAAATTACGTGGGATCGTTTGTAACTAGAGGTGCACGTCACTGAGCAGTATAATAAGACGTACAGAGGGCCTGTGCACACCGCGTTTTTAAAACGCGCCGTCGCGTCGACACGCGTTTGCAGCAATACAGACGCGATACGCTCGCGAGTCCGACGAAGCCTGTAGACAATTGCAGGAAAAAAACGCGCTTAAAAAACGTGGTGTGCACAGGCCCTAATGCTTTATTATGGACTACAGACACAGATAAGCGACCAGTAGGTATTACTACTATGGGTTTTATGTTTGCTAGAGTCGCAATCGCGAGGGTCAAGTACAATTTTGTTTGAGTAACGAGCCGTTAAACTACTTCGATAAAATAAAAGTAGCCTAAGTTACTCCTTATAACATCAGCTATCTGCCAGTGAAAATCTTATCAAAATCGATCCAGCCATTTTGGAGATTAGCCAGAACAAACAGACAGACAAAAACAAATTTGGTTTTATTATAAGGCATATGTATAATTCTGTTATTATCAGCTGTTATTTTGGCATTTTGGCATCACACATATACACCTAAATTGTATTTATTTATAGATGTATAAGTAGATTTTAAATTCTTCAGGTGTCAGATAGGATATTCAATTTGCTATACATACAATTTTCGCAGAGGCTAGCGACTATCGAGCGTGAACTTATTGTAGAGCTACTGAATTCATTAATTGCACTAAGACTTCAGTATTAATTAATAGTATTGGACTCGTCTCTCTTAACAAATATGTAGTACAGTTGCAGGTAAAACGTGTTAGAAACAGAGTTGCAGTTGATAAGCGGCGTTACAAAGTGTCGCGAGGTCTCAAAACGCTTTCTACGAGATGTGGGTATCTAGATCGGCGGAGAGGCTATTATACCAGCTCTGTCTACAAACAATGCTATGACACGAAGCCGTGGCAATGATAGTGATTAGTAACACCGAGTACTATCCCGTATTGTATCATTGTATCGCTATGAGAAATTTCCAATACCTTATTTTCCTCCGTCGTTCTACAAACTATTGGCAGAATCGCGCTAAGTGTGTCAAATGATGCCGTTTCTATAATAAAGATCACATTAACGCTGATTCTATAACTCGTTTTGTGCGAACTATGCAAATTACTGGAAGTTAGAAGTGAGGGATTTAATTTTCAAGAAATTATTTGTAATTGCCTCCGGTTCAGAACACTTAGCGTTTACAGTCACGGCTCAACGCTCGTGATATGCTTCGCAGATCCTGAACCGAATGTTATTTTTGAAATGTATGTTCGTGTACGAGCTCCGAACATTATCCATTCATCATTTAAGCAAGTTTTGAGTGCTACGGGTACAAGGGCAACAGTAATTTTGAATGTAATCACGCAACATTCGATACCCTATCTAGATCACGAAAGATGAGTACCTAACACAGTTACGTTTCAGACGGCAGCAACCACAGTGATTCATTATGAAAAGAAAAAGTATCATAAACATCTTTGAACCGATACAAAACCTGATTTATGAACAAAACTACCAACAACATCGATACTCTGAAGACATGCAAAGTCCAAGGATGCCGTGACGTAGGATAATAATGAATACGCCACACTATTGTCTACCAATATTACGGGAACTAGCTGCGCGACTTTTCTGCAAATGCAAAGTAAACTGCAATGTCACAATGTCTTTCAGAATGGGAACGTCGTTGGTCGCACAATCGCTATTATTTAACGCTGTCACTCCGTTACAGATGTTCACGGTTATATCACTTTTACGCAACAAAAATGTCAGTAATCTTAAGTGTACTTTTTTTAATCAGAAAGGGTTTTAATGGCACTTATTAAAATGGATGTAAACAAACTGGAGGCTGCGCGGCGGGCAACTGGCTTGGCTTTCTGCGCGTGCGCCGGTCGCGGCGCCTCCGCCGCGCGGGGAGAGGGCCAGCAGGTCACCGCCCCCCCCCCCTGCCCCTGCGAGGTAGCCAGCCATTGAGTGGTGCTCACGCCGTGTAAACAATCGCCCCACCTGTGCAATTACTAAATGGCACTGGGTCTTCTAAAACCTTAAGAGAAGGTTAGTACCTATATATTCTGTAGTTAAATTATGTATACTACTAAAGCTGTAAACCACGGAAATCAAAACAAATCACTTCTAGATTTTACTGCTTTTTATTCAAATATCAGTAAATCTTTAGGAAGGTAATTACAATTGGCTTCTTCCCGGAAGTCGTAAGTACGTGTTTTTCAGATTGCGTGTCAGGGGATAGTTGTGAGGGTGCGTGGCACTGACGAGGCAGGGGTCAGCGGCGCGGCGAGCGTGGCGGAGCGCGACGAACGCGCACCCATTGGAACGGCAGTGTGGGGTGCCAACCGTCCAAGCACCTCCAGTTTATCGATTCAAGGTCAAGAGAAATGGGTATCTTAGTGGCTTTTTAAGTTAGGTATAAGTAATAATATATGCATTTTAATAGAAGTTTGAGCTATACCTAACGCTAAAAATCATTGATAAGTTGTATGAGTGCTGCATACTCGGCTTCATTGCACATCCCAGACAGGATTGACCGTGTGCATCGGTCCCTAGAGCTTTCTAAGTAATCAAAGTGACACTATCGGGTATATTGAAAATGTTTTATTAAAATGTCTCTTTGGCTAGTTAATAATAATTATGTCTACGAATTTCAGCACCAACATTACCGCCATCTATTCCAGTTATTATAAATCACAATGACAGCTGCCTAGGTGGCTGTGTAAGAGTTCGTGTGAGACATCAAGTCCTCACAGTAAGTGGGGTAAGTAGTAGGTTAACGTTAACAACACCTATAAATTTAGAACGTAATAAGAGTAACATAATTAGATTTTGTTGATATGTTTGAGGTTTTGTGAGAAAGATGAATGATTTATGAAATTTATAAGTATCTATAGTTTGTTAATTTGTGTAATTGGCCTCTGGCCGTTCTATTTTAACTTTAAATAAATAAATAAAATAGGTATGCTTGACACATTGATGTCTGTAATGTTAAGTTTTCTATTGTGTTAAACCGTAAGGTATTCAGTTCCATATTTCAACGATAGATGGCAGTACCCATCACACTGACATAACCGCATGTTTATACCCACGACGTTAGCAATATTTAATTCATAACACAAGGAAGGTAAAATACAATAACATGATAATACGTGGCGACTGCGAGGGGAAATAGCTTTAAACATTATACTGACCACGAGCCCTTATTGTCATAATTACTTTGCCGGCATTATTATTTGTCGTACTCACTTTGCCGAAAGATTTACAGACTAAAGACAATTTCTGTGTACCGGATATGCCGACGAAAAAACAGACAGCCAACATTTTTTCAATCTGATTGATATCTTATTATAACAAGAAATCCATCATCTCTATAGGTACCTAGGTATTTCTCCTGTAAGTACCTAAGTCTGTTCTAAGTTCAAGATTTTAATCAATTGAATAAATCCATTGCCTCTGTTTTGCTACGAAAAGAAAACTAACTTATAGATTATGATAGGATTAAACGAACTTACCTGAAGTGAAGTTCTATCCTTATTATATGAAGTACTTAGTCCGAGATAACTATGTAGTATTCGGCTCTCCACACTCATTCACGCGATTTTTTAGAGAAAATAAAAAGAGTTCCTGGCAACCCTAAACCTATATGTCATTATTTTAG
Organism: Notodonta ziczac; assembly: GCA_918843915.1. Lineage (NCBI taxonomy): Eukaryota > Metazoa > Arthropoda > Insecta > Lepidoptera > Notodontidae > Notodonta > Notodonta ziczac. The sequence goes on along the minus strand of OU974043.1, from coordinate 8,002,990 downwards.
AGCAATATCATTAATAGTATGGGTAAATAAGCCTAAATCAATAACTGGCTTATAGGGGTGGGTGGGATGTTCTTATCTCGGACTAAGTACTTCATATAATAAGGATAGAACTTCACTTCAGGTAAGTTCGTTTAATCCTATCATTATATTCGTACTTAGTCCGAGATAACTATGTAGATGTTCAGAGAAGAACACTAATTAATCATACCAATCAACTTTAATTCGACATAAACTAGCAATTTCACAAAAACAAAAAGTATAGTTCTGTCAATCAACTTTAACAAAACATAAATTACCTCGTTTGTGAACTTAATATTAATATATTAAATAAAAACTAACTATTGTGGTAAAACTATCCTAATAAATCACGGATTAAACATGTACTAGTTGTGACTATTCAAAACTGCCCTGGCAAACAAAACTTGATTAGACTCATTATGTAATGGTCTATTATAGTATTCTGCAAATGTCCTAGATCTAGTAGACCAGCCTATAGCACCCACAACGCTGTCTAACGACAGGCTTCCCCTTGCCGCACATGAGGAAGCAGCATGACGAGTTGAATGTGCATAAAACCTACTAACATCAATGCCACTTTCAGCCATTACTTGTTTAATCCATCTGCTTACTGACTGGCATGTGGCCCTATTGTATGGTCTCTTAAAAGTTATAAACAAAATCCCCCTCGTGTTGAGGGGAGGCCCGTGCCCAGGAGTGGGACGTCAAAAAGGGCTAAAATTATTATTATTTATTTATTATTATTAGTCCGAAGGGCAAGAATTATCTATTCTCATTTGTTTTGTTCTTTCCATATACACCAAAAGCGTTTTAACAGGGCATACCTTAGGATTACTAAAAAATGATAATATTATTGTTGGCTGGGGTCTATTGGGCGCTGGTGTCTTAAGAATATCAGTAAAACCTATTTCAACACCGGATTGTGAAATCTTTATATTACTGATTCTGATTGAGTTTATGGTCTGAACCCTTTGACCAGTAGCTAGCACTAAAAGAATAACTGTATTCTTACACTAACTAACACTAATTGGATACCAATGTTCTATACAAGATAACATTATAGCTGGGTCCCAGACAATACTTTGGTGTCGTTGGACGCAACTTGTAAACTCCTTTAAAACGCTGGTTCGTTTTATTATAGAATACAGGTACAGATGATAGCATCTGTACCTAAATGACTACCGATGATAAGAGAAAGAGCTGAGCGATGGCAATTTAATGTTTGATATGACACACTTTTATGAAAAAATAGAAGTCAAGTAGGTAGGAACAGAATCTTAGGAACAGAAGCACTAAATGTATCAACATTCTCAGTCTTTGTGTACGACCACCACTGGGAAAGGCAACTATTATATTGTTTTATGGTGTTCTGCGACAATGAAGCTAACATAATTTCTATTGCTTTATCAGAAATCATTCTTCGTTTTAGCGCCTCCCGGAAAATACACCCGCCCCCAGGGTAAGTTGTGCCCTCAGTGGATGTGGTTCTCTGTAAAAGGTCAAAAGATCATCTGAGGGTTCAAACAATATGATCTGCGATATTACCATAGACTCAAGTAACGGATACCATGGCTGGGCAGGCCATATTGGAAATACCACAATACCGGTGGCTTTGTCTGTATTAATTTTCTGAAGCACTTTTAGTAATAAGCAGAATGAAGCGAAGGCATAAAAGAAAAACTCAGACCATCTAACTGTAAATGCAACAATATTCCAGGCTTCAGGGTCATTATGCCATGAGACATACTTTGCATTTAAACGTGAAGCAAACAGATCTATATCTGGGATACCTAACACTGACACTATCTTATTAAATGCCCCAGTAGAGAGTTCCCATTCCGTATCTTTGTTTACAACGCGGGATTCATAATCCGCATCCTTATTATCTCTAGATTTTATATAAGAAGCATACACCCATAATCTTCGAGCTTCGCACCACTGCCAGATCAACCTTGCCAAGCTATTCAGCAAGGGATATTGAACTCCCCTCATGCGATTAATATAAGCGATTGCAGTGGTATTGTCAACCCTAAGGAGGACCTCACAGTTTTGTAAGTTCTTTGCCAAACATTTTAATGTAAAGAATGCCGCTAACAACTCTAAATAATTAATATGAAACTCTCTTTCTTCATCTGACCATAAACCCCTAGCTCTTTTACCATCACAATAACCACCCCAACCAGTCCTAGAGGCGTTGGAAAATATTTCCCGTTTAAAATCATATTGTTTTATTCTACAAAAACTGCTAACAATATTTTCTTTCCGCCACATTAATTCTGATTTTACAGTATTATTAATAATTATTTTCATAATTACCTTTCGATAAGTCTAGGGACAAAAATCTCTTTCTAGAATCTTATTGTATACAAAACCATAAGCTATAGCCATACAAACAGATACTAAATTACCAAATAACTTCGCAAATTCTCTTATAGTACAACTATCTTTTCTTAGGAACTGATTTATTAATTCAAGTTACTTCTTTCTTTTCTTAACTGTTGGGCTTATAGTCATAGTTGTGGTGTCAATTGTAAAACCTAAATAGTCCCTTATTCTTGAAGGAACTAGACAACTCTTTCACTGTTGATGATAAAACCTAAACACACAAAAAGGCTTACTACAAGTTCAGTATTCTTAAAACGCTCCTCATAACAGGTTCCCAAACATATAGCATCATCTAAATTAGTACAATACATATTCCCTTATTTCTTAGATATTCTACAACAGGTTTCAATAATTTTGTGAATACAAATGGAGCTGATGCTAATCCAAAAGGTAAGCAGTTAAACTGATAAAAGGACTCATTAAACATAAATCTCAAATACTCCCTATAGTTAACATGAGTAGATACTAAGAAATATTCATTCTTTAAATCTATTGTACACATTATAAGCATTCTTGGAAAGTAATTTACACAAGGTGCGAATATCCTCAAGTTTAAAATGAGGTGATTTAACAAACATATTAAAACATGTAAGATTTAGTATGAACCTGTGGGTACCATCACTCTTTGGCACAGTGAAAATACTAGACAAAAATTGGTCTGGAACTGGATTACATCTTGAAATAGCACCTTATTCTAGAAGTTTTTTTTTTTTTTTTTAATCTCCTTAGAAAGTATCAGTTTCTCACTTTTAGAAAAAATATTATTTCTCAGTGGAGAAAAATTTTGAGATGGTAAAGATATAAAATGAATGCGGTAACCTAATATCCAATCTAGAATTATAGGATCTTGTGTTAATGGCTTCCAATAATTATAGTAAAATTTTAATCTACCTGCAAACTTTACCTCTATGGGTACCTGGCCCGTCCTCGCGTCGCCAACGGCGCCGCCATGGTTGGCCGACGAAACTGCTGCTGAAGACGAGGCTGCCTCAGCGGTGGCCGCACTTGATTGCGCTGCGGGTGATATGCTCCCCGAACTAGGCCTCTCTCACGTTGAGCTTGAACTTGTGGCCGGGGTGGCTGCCAGTTTTTTGCCTTCTTGGGTGCTAATGCTGAGCTAGCTTTCTTCATAATGGAGATGAAATGAAGTCTGTAGACTTAACAGTCTCATCCAACTTGGAATATAACCATTCTGAGCGCTTATTATCCTTAATATTTAAATTTAAGTTCTTGTCTAATAAAGGACTTATAAGATTCTTACCTATAATTATATAGGTGTAATATAAATTGCTCATTAGTTTAATTGACTCACTTAATTTTTTAAATAATCATAATCTTATCAAAATCCTCCTTTGATAGAAAATCAATAGTCTGACAAATATTGCCAATGGCTAATCCCATTTCAGTCTGTCTTTGTTCCATTAAGCTGTCTCTAAGCCTACTTCCATTGTTCATAAGTCCAGCCACTTCCAAGTTTAACTTTGGGGCCAATAAATATAAATAAATATTATCTTTTTCTTCCTTGTACCTTATACCATCATATAAAATCTTTTCAAACGACTTTAATTTATTTTAATGCAAGGATTCACCATAACCCTTATCATTATTTGTTCAGCCCAAGGCTTCCAAATATCCTCTGATAAAGTATTATCCTCCACGGTTCATTTTCATTTACCTCTTCTCCAGTCATTTGTCCCATTTCATGAACTATACCAGTATATTCTTCCGGAATCAAACAAACTTCGGGTTCAATCATTGATTTCGAAGCCGGGAAAAGTCATAATTTACCATTCAAATGTAAAAGAGAAAATACAGTATGACAGTATGATAATAGGCAGGACTGACTTCCTCGCAACATCATCCCACACTTTAAGAGTCACTGAGTACATGTGCCATTAGGGCTTCATATGGTAATAGTTTACACAAGGAAACTCTCTATTGATTCTCTATGTCTATACCTATAAAAAAAAAAGGACTTATAAAATGATTTTCCATGTGGTGGTTATTCGGTAGAAAAACAAGTCGTGACAAGAACCTTGACCGCCATAATGGTTCGTCATTAAACTTATCAGTTAGTGGCTTAACTCTTTCCAACGGAAAGATGCATGATCGTAACACGAAAATGCAGCAGGTAAACATCCAAATGAAACTTTTCAACGAAAAGTTAGGTACGTAAGTATATGATCGCCACGCAATCATCACATTATCGCTGAAAATATATACATTATCCACCCAACGGGGGACGCATAATCGCCACGCGAGAATGCAGTTTAGGTTAGATAACCTTTATAGCTTTTCCAACGGAAAAGCGCCACATTAATGAGAAATGTTACCGATTATTATAGTAAAATGCACACAATCATGTCATGACTTACAGTCAGTCACATTGTTCCACCAACAACTTCTGATATTTTTCCAACCTCCGTCTATAAGTACTTTCTTCTTCTTTACTTTCTTCATTGCTACTTTCCAACTTACGTTTTGGCATAATTACCAAGGAAAAAGCCCAGAAATCCACTTAATTACGCACAATAAAACATAAAAAGAAGTAACGCGTGTAAGCGCGAAAAATCGAATGACATATAGGTTTAGGGTTGCCAGGAACTCTTTTTATTTTCTCTAAAAAATCGCGTGAATGAGTGTGGAGAGCCGAATACTACATAGTTATCTCGGACTAAGTACGAATATAATTATGTAATTAGGTACTCTTCAATCTTCATTGATTAAAGATAGAGGTCAATCAACTATTTTGTCCTATAATTGATTTAAAATAGAAACCTTCTAAACGCCAATGTAGGTATCTACTTACCGTCTGGTCTATCGGGAATCAGTAAGCCCTTGAACGGATTACGCCTGCTCGGTACGAGCGACGTAACTAAAGAATTCTGTAATTTTATCGATTTAGAATTAAACGGCCCCCTATGCTCTAGCTTCTGTAATTAATGTAATGAAGTTTATTGAGATGGAAGACTCAAATACTTCCTATACAAATTGATATGAGTTTTTATTATTCACATTAATAAAAATGAGGTCGATGAAATCCAAATCCTATGTTTTTTTAACATAGTCTGCAAACAAGCCTACGACCCACTGATGTTAAGTAGCAGGTTTCTTTTATTTTATTTTTGAAGCGAAGCTTCTTTACGGACGTTCGGGGCGCTCGCTACCCGGGGACTAAAACGGCGAAAAGCGTAACGCGTAACGCGTGACGCATAACGCGTAACGCGTTAGCGTAACGCATAACGCGTGACGCGTGACGCGTAACGCGTTACGCGTTAATATAATATATCTAATATCTACTGCAAAGCTTCGCTTCTTTCGGGCGTCCCTAGACGGCACTGTTTTTTTATTAATTGATTGTGCACGTATTGTACACAATCTGCCGCGTCTCCTCTAACATAGTCAGAGACCTTGTTACGTTATGTAGCAGTTACCGTAGCCTACAGTTGCTTGCAATATCAAAATTGGCCATTGCCACACGATGCCGACTTGTAGTGGAGTGGGATAGAGGGTGGGGAAGGAAGGAGGTTGGGACGGCCGGCTGTCTCACACATCGTACGAAACGCTACTAGGTAATTTTCGCCGATCTTCTGTGAGAGTGTGGTACTACCCCGGTGGAACCAGCGCGTATACCTATGTATAGTTTTGTTACTTTCTGTGATGACTTAGGAAGGTCAAGTTTAGACAGTATTAAATAAGTTGTGATCGTGTGGTGGAATACAGTATACCCGCGGTAATCCGACAAACGTTTTGCAGGGCAGTGTCGGACTATCGAATTTATCGGATTATAGAGGACCCCCTAAGGACCCCCCTATAGTCCGGATTTTTTTCCAAAGAGTACCTTGCAATCCGACAAATTACAGATCCAATATAAGATACTTCATTATGTACCTATGTCGATTTTTTTGAAACTAAGCAATCAGAATCAAAACTATACCTACGCGTCGAGTACCATAGTGGTGGCGCGTACAAGTTGTCACATGTTCAATCATGCATTACCTAAGTACATTAACGAAGATTGAGAAAAAAATTAAATCTATATACAAATAAAAAAAATGAAGTGTCTGTTTGTAATATCAAAATAACACCTTTTCACTAAATGCTTATGAAAGTACATACCACCTATTGCAAAAACGCGATTTAAAATTTTAAAATTTAATTTTCGAAAACAATTATGTTTCCGCGTAAAAAATTTAAAACACATGAAATCAAAGAGTACCTATCTCCGAAACGGCTGGATCGATTTTGACGGGACTTTCACTGGCTGATAGCTGATGTTATAAGCAGTAACTTAGGATACTTTTATTTTAGAAACACAAAAAAAACAAATGGGTCCTGTCGCGCGGGCTCAGAACGCGGTAGCGGGCGCGGTTAAGTTAAATTCCACGCGGACGAAGTCGCGGGCTCAGCTAGTATTCAATAATAATAGACATGTCGGATTAGCGGGGGTCCACTGTAGTTCCATTAATTTCCAAACACAGCAGCGCCTCTAGCAGTAGCTTTCGGCATCGACATTCGATCACAAGATGGTTAGGTATAGGAATAGGTACGTTCAAAACTCACACTAACCCCTTTAATGACTGGATATGTCCGCCAGATTTCCACGTCCCAATTTCCATGCATTAGAAACTCGGTTTCCCATTAGTTCCACACCGGAACAATGGTGGCATTCAATGAAAACTGTCATAAAGTTCTTCTCCGCGATAGCTCTGTGCTTTGCTTTCTCCATTAACAACATCGATACTTACCTACAATAGGTAGTTGTGTAGGTAATTAAAGTTTTACTGCACACGGAGATCACAATGCACACTGTGGTATTTGACTAAATTTTCGGACATGGTCTTTTTATTGCAGAATTAGATAATATTATAGATTTATAACGTTAGAGTAGAACTCGCGTGTGTCAATTTCTCTTAGTTTCAGAGTTATGAATTTTTAAAAAAGACGCTCTTTTTTTCGGTGAAAATTTATTGGGATGTTATCCGAGCAAGCCGCCGAATCAAGAAATAAATTCTGGAGACTTGATCGAGAGCATGTTTGTCGAAAAAATTATCGCATGACAACTATAATCGATTTGTTTAACAGGGCTCTGGAGTCATCGACCCACTAATTTCAAATATACGGATGCGTAATAGGCAGAAAAAAAAATTACCACTACCACCGCAGGCATTAGCCTTAATAAAACCACTAGATGCCAGCAACATCAACGAAGAACATTTAGAAATGCATACCGATGTCAATATAGAATCAATTACAGATGCTGAAAATCAGGTGCTGGATAAGTGCTTAGGTTTCTCAGTGCTGAATTAATTGAGGAATAGGTAATAAAAGCTTATTTTATTGTACTGCATGTTAATAACTTGTTTAAAATTTTCGATGAAAATCATCCGAACTTTCGCCGAAAATTTTCAAAAAACTTAAGTCACTGTAACTTCTATACCAAGTGAGATTAGCTTTTGGTTTTTTTTATACATATTGCTCATGGCATACATATTCTAGAAGTATCAAAATTATTTGCTATTACAGCTTAGTTTAGGAGTAAAAAAATAAGATTGAAAATGTTAAAATAATTAATTACTCGCATTTCACTGCATATAGAATTACCAAAATTACTTCAAAAAATGGAGATTTAGACATTCTTATATACACTGAAATCAAATCATTAAATAATCATATCATTTGAGAGCAGTAATTTTTTTAAAATTTTCACCGAAAAAAAGAGCGTCTTTTTTAAAAATTCATAACTCTGAAACTAAGTGAAATTGACACACGGGAGTTCTACTCTAACGTTATAAATCTATAATATTATCTAATTCTGCAATAAAAAGACCATGTCCGAAAATTGATTCAAATACCACAGTGTGCAATGCGATAACATCCTACTAGATTTTTCTATTAAGTAGGTTGGTAGTTCTAATGATTGTATAAATTAAGTAAGTACCTACGATACAGAAGGAAACCTTCTCGTAAAGTGTTACTTATTTTAAAGTTGATAAGAGTTGGTAATTACGTACACCAATAACATTTTCCTTGTCTTTTTTAATGTTGAAAAACCCTGTTACCCTGGGTCCCTTCCACCTCGAGGAAGTGTTAGTAGGTATGTGGTAACATCTCCTGCCTGCCGTGTTACATAAGCCCAATATACCTACATAATCCTTGGGATATAGGTACGAACTGGAAGAATCAATTCGAAATAGATTAACAAACTCTTAAGAACTCCAGGTGAACCGATAGTCGATACATTCACGCATATCAATCATCACGCCGGCAAGGTCAACGACCGGCCCGCGACCGCGGAAACTGACCTTCGCGAGGTGTCTGGTGGTCGGGTGGAGTGGGACTCGCTGCCCAAGGTTGAGGAGTCGGGCTGAAGTATTTAGCTGATAGGTATTTCATTGAAAAAAGTGAGGTGAAACCTTTGGTACCGTTTTGAGGTGTCATGTTGTAATTTTTAATGGTAAGGTTGGTTAGGTTATAAATTGCACAGCAAACAGCGAATGGGTGCATAATATGACCAAATAGTTATAGCAAGTGGAAAAATATAGGTACCTACTTTAATTCCTACAGAATAAAAATGAAACAGTGGTTTGACGGTACCTTATCTTATTAATGTATTTCTTCATACCTTTCTACTAAATTTCTCTTAGATTTCCTATGCTGTGGGCTTTCAATAAAGAGAGAGATGTAGTAATAAGTTAGTACCTAAATAAGTAATTACGGTCTCTCAGTAAGACGCTTACAATACCATAAAACAATACACAAAGTATGACGTCATCATTTGGTAGGTAGTTTTGGTGAATATTTTTAATACACGATACCTACTAAACATGTCAAATAATAATTGGTAAGTAGAAGTACATACTTATAAAGATAATAATATCTAATTTCACTTCACTAAAATAAAATGGCTTCCATCGTAGCAGTCGATGATTTTGCTAACAACGGAGTTTGATGGGCCACTTGGTCGGTAGATGAGACTTTGCAAAACAAAAAATATATACCTATTTACTTATAAGTACATAAAATTACGGAAGGAAGTTGTACGGTTGAGTAAACAAAATATTTAATGGTAAATGGCAAGAGGATAGTACTTTTATTTATAGACAGATAATAATATAACCACACCGTTTCAATATTAGTCTCCATGACCATTTTACACATGCAAAATTCCTCCAATGCAGATCTCTGGTTGCATGCCGAGCGGAAGTGGCCGGAGGCGGGTAATGTAATAGGTAGTTCGCATCGTTGGCCCACTGTTACAGTTCCACGTGAATATTTTACGACAGGGTGATCAACAGAGAGTGACCGACCGTGGGAGAAATCGAGAGTGGGATCTAGCGAGAGCTTTACTAATTGAAGTCTATGGCTTAGATCTGTATCTGTAGACGATATTAGGATATGTTTAGGTACTGGTTCTAATCACATAGGTATTTTAAGTCAAGTATCAATCACCATTGCCGTTATTTAAGCAATACAGTTAAAGAAGAAAATAATACGATATATTTATTAAGAATTATTAACTGTCGTTATGATTTAGGTAAGGAAATATGGATAAATTATTTAAGAACATGTTATGATTTGTTTATAGATACGGGTGTTTATCTATTGTGTTGGCACAGCTTGCTGCTGTGGTATCGACAGTTCAGCTATTTAATAGAACCTACCTATCACCTAGTACCACCTATCATAGAATTTATTTTATTTGTAGGTCATACCTATATTATGGTCCTGCCAAATCGTGCGTCTACTACAATTTTGGGAAATATTGAATTTAAATTTTATCGCAGATATTGTGGTGCCCTATAAATATTTGCAGAAATAATGTTTTCAAGATACACGATACCGCAGTTATGTCTGGTTTTATCATTGAACTGGGGCATCTGGCAAATGATAAACCGTTATGGACACCAGAAATTTAATATGAAAACGTAGTTAATAATTTATTATGGAAAATAATCCTATCTTAGTTTTTGTCGGTGACCGGGGTTGTCATAACAATTTAGGGATTTTCTCTAGTTAAGTGCTGTAATTAGGTGGAATCTACATGGATATTGTTTGTATGTGAAAATAAACTATTATTATTATTATTATTTAGCTTATAAACCTGCAATTATTTGTATTCATATTATTTATATAATTAGTTCGTGTAATTATTTGTATTAACTGCCTTTACGAGTACAATTTGTACTTTATTATTTGGGCACACCACAAATAAGTAGGTACGTATTTATTTTATTGGAATTTTTGTTAAATAAATCTTTATCGCATCGGACAAAACTAGGGCGCATTCCGAACGTCAATGATAACATCCAATGTATAGGAAACCTGAGAAATAGGCGTGCAAACTTACAGACATTTGGTTTTATTACCAATTCCACTATCAACGAGAGAGATGATGAAATAAGGAAATAATACACGGGTACTTGCCAGTTTCCTGCCTCCAATTATCGTGGGTATGTGAACATCATAATTCTACTTCCTCGTGTAAAGATGACCTGCCCACGAGTCTAACGTACATTTCCTTGAAGACTAGATCTAAGAATGAACTCAGATCTTCGGTCCGACAATCATAAACATATTATGTTACAGACTTATCTAGAGCTTATCTTAATAGTGGGAAAACAACAAACAATGACACCAGAGATAACGTCTCCTAACCGAGCCCTTAGAAACAAACAGGGCTGCCTCTCCATGGTGTAAGTGTTAATTCATATCATCTGTAGTTACAATGGCAGCAAGACCGATAAAGCGTCATATTAACTCTTGTTAGTGTTGTTTGATTGGAGCCGCAGTTGCAAGCGCATTACCAAATATTATCAGGTAATACAAACATTCAAGTTCAGATTTCAGGGCATGTCTGTGCTCTTCAAGTTAGTATAACATGGCTGTTTTCTTTAATTAATTTTGGTTTATCGTACACTTTCGAAAACTAAAGAAGGTGCTTAAAATAGAATAAAAAAATAGAATAAAAATATACTATCACATCCAAACAGAAGACAGAGGTACATACGCTAGTGCACTCACACTTCGCCGACGGTAGCGAACGACCTAATGTAATGGATAACAATTTGTTAGTTCATCTTAGTTGGTAATGTATATTAGCTTATGACATCCATAACAGAGCAATCTAAATGATGATAACAGGTCACGAAGGCTCCGTCGAGCTGGCGAGCCAGACAATGCGTGGGTCTCCAGGACGAACAATAGCTGCTGGCGTGAATGAGTGCGCGGCGCACTATTTTCGCATTGTTACAGTTGTACCTGCGCCCGCGCCTTTTGTTCCAGGTAGATTGGATAGTTGTGTTAAACAAAGCGTCCAGTCGGCGTATCGAGCTACAGTTAGTACTATGTGGAATTGAGTTTGCTGACGACCACATAGGTATTGACCAATAAAGTTTAGAAACCTCGCCACAGAATGCCTGCCGTGCCAAGGATGCTGGAAGTGTTTATAGCCTGAATCTAAACGAAACCCACTCAAACTAAATCAACGTATGAATCAACGATGATTTCGTCACATAGAAGGAAGGAAATTAACACATTAACTATGCTCTGAGTGAATATTGTAGAGTACATTACAAGTAAAGCAAGTATAGTTAGCACAATGGTGCAAATATGCATGTGTATGATGAAATGTACACGATAATTGGTGAAGTTATGCTGCACAGTTGCCCACGCGCATCATCGGCATGGGAAGGCTTTGCGCGCCCGCCTACACGTGGGTCGTGAACAGTTTCAAACCTTGATTGAGGTTGCTAGGATTGGCGAAAAAAAGCAATTTATTGTTGAAAATAAGTTTTATTAAAAAGGTTAAGTAAATTGGTTATGAATTTATTTCGATAAATATCAGCGTGTCATTGAATATAAAATAAACGAATGCATAATGAATAGTTAAGTAAAATAAGTTATTAAACCAGACAGATCTGGTATAATAATGTTTGCTTGAAACACGAAAAAACTGCATCTATTTACCATTTTAGTTAGATTCTTATAAACATAAATATATAAATAGTATATATATATTAATACTATGTACCTACCTATGTTTTTGCTGCCGAAGACTTAATTAGGTAATACAAAACATTGTGAACGGTGGTTGCGCTCGACCAAATAAGGATTCGAAGTTTGGAAGTTTACGTTTTCAACATGACATTGAAAACTACTCACAATAAAAATATCTACTTACCTTTAAATTTCTTGTTTCTAATGGATAAACATTTTATAGAGGAGTATAAATATAACTAAAATACCACAAGGACCATAAAAAGCTTACAAGCGCACTCAACTCATTGCTGGTAAATATATCCCCGTATCATTCTACAGAGGGGCAGTAGTGCCGGTCTATACACCGTGAAGGATGGCAGGTAACATTCCTGAGCATGGCGGGGGGGAGGGGGGGAGGCGCCCCGTGCACCCTTCCCCTCGTGTAATTACCACGCGGTGGATACAAACAGCCTCTCTAGCCGAAAGACATTCTCCAACTGTCCTTATTTGTAAAGTGTCCATTGATGATAGAAGGAAGAAATGTTCTTAAGAGATTTTTCTTTGTAACTGTGTCAGCCAACTTCTATGTTCAAACAAGTAACTTAGTTAGCGATACGCTGAAGAAAGCAAACTGACAAAGTATTTTTCAAAGTATATTTCAAGTGAGGAAAGAAATCCGAAAGAAGATCATTCAATGGAAACGTACATTACAAAAAAATCATATTATTACTTACGTTTTTTCTTTCACCACAGTTTATATTAAGTCACGTTTTGAATAGTATTAATTTGACTGTGGACGCATTTGCATTGTTTATCGGATAACTGTTTTGGATTCAATCGTGGCCGACAAATCGTGACGCGCCGTGCCGTGGACTCGAGCACTAATGACTAGTAATTTAATCGAATTATCCATCACGATATACTGGCATCCATTCTAATCTCGAGATCAGGTAGCCACAAAAAAAGAAACGGCAAGTTTTTGTCCTTATCGAGATTAAAAATAGGAAAAAATAGGCATGGGATTTATAGTAAAAAGCCCGTTAATGATCAGAAGGGCGTGTTTTGAATGGTTTACTGGTCTACCTGCAAGGAACAGGTAGATAAGTAGTTAAGTACAGTCCGTTTATGGCCTTCGGATCCAATGAAATAAGGATAGTGTATTTCGTAGAGTTCGTTTAATTAAATAATTTTAATTGTTGACGACAGGGACACACAATTTCAAAGATCAAATTAGGAAAATATTATTAGGTGTACTACACCGATTCAAACATTGCAATAAACCACATATTTCCGAGTATACCGCCAAAGGAAATCATAACATAGCTGCGTAACAAATCGGTTTATATTACTGAGAATGTCATAGAGTTTCTACAAGCGAAATTACCCACTGACCTTGTATGCACACACAATAAAATAAGTAAAAAATAGGTACGTCTTAGTGAGCTATTTTTAAGAAACGCGTACCAAACAATGCTGGACTTTGTCCGAAATTCGTTAATTCTATTGCCTATTGTTACAGTATCATACTTCACAGATTAGATCATTTACCCACGCTTGTAATCAGTTACTTAAGAGTGAATATTAGTTTCCGGTATTCTGTCAAAATTAAAAGCCTCTTATGATTTGGTAGGTATACGAGTATCTTTCAAAAAGTTTATGTTGTGTATTGTATGTGTCGCAGCCAAATAGCTTAATTCGCCGTTCAATTAACAGCCTAGGCACTTAACTAAACAGCGCCGTTCAACTAACGGCCTAAATGATATTCAGCCGTATCGTCTGTTACAACATTTAATAAACTGGCTGGCTAATGCTTAGGCAACTGGTTGACACACAGTACTACAAAACCTTTTCAAAATACTACCCAAGGAGAACGACCCAGATGGGTTTAGGTTAGGGTTATTTTTTTTATGACCCCACAGAAATCCCACCCGGCAAGTAGATTCGGTGGATCTAAACAATTTCGTAAAATCTATACAAATAAATAAAATTGGAGTGTCTGTTTGTAATATCAAAATAACACCTTTTCACTAAATGCATATGAAAGTACATACGTTACCTATAGCAAAAACGCGAATAAAAAATTTTTTGTCTGTCTGTCTGTCTGTCTGTCTGTCTGTCTGTCTGTCTGTGTGTTTGTTCCGGGTAATCTCCGAAACGGCTGGACCGATTTCGACGGGACTTTCACTGGCAGATAGCTGATCTTATAGCGGGTAACTTAGGCTACTTTAATTTTAGAAAAACCATTAGGGTTCCGCGTAAAAAAATTTAAACACTTGAAATCAAAGAGTATCTCCGAAACGGCTGGACCGATTTTGACGGGACTTTCACTGTTAGATAGCTGATGTTATAAGCAGTAACTGAGGCTACTTTTATTAAAACCAAAACAAAATTAAAAAAATGGGTCCTGTCGCGCGGGCTCAGAACGCGGGACCGGGCTTTATTGTTAAGTTAAATTCCACGCGGGCGAAGTCGCGGGCTCAGCTAGTACCTAATAAAATTATTCCATCAAAGTTGTTTTTTGCCGACGCCATATTGACCAAAGAGAATATAAAAGAGATATTGATAGTTTGGTGAGTTTCGGCGCTAGGTGGCAGAAAGTAGAACTAAATTTAAATGAACAGGCTAGGCAAGTAATTAAACGTCATCGATCCAAGTCATTTGCCTAGCTGTTTGATCAAATGGCTGAATATCATTCAGGCCGTTAGTTGAACGGCGCTGTTTAGTTAAGTGCCTAGGCTGTTAATTGAACGGCGAATTAAGCTATTTGGCGGCGACACATATGCATTACATTAGCCTTTAATTTACATATAGGTACTTCACCTATTATAATATATTCAGATGAAGAGACTGTTAATACAAATAATTTTAATTTATAGGCACCCATTCGTTTCAAACAATGTGCATCTTCCAGTGCATTTAACTCGCAGAAGGATGTCTCAGGACATATTTGAGGTCAGGAAGGATAATGGTTACTCACAGCCAATTGGAACTCAAAATATGAAAAGACCAGTTTGATAGCATGGTCTGCGTGTAGTTTCTACCTCCAAGAATCTGTTCTTAAGTGATTGAACATTACTGCCGATCTCGCTAGATGCGGGGTGTAGTGCATAATGCAAGCACTTTTGCTTTGCGCAATCTATATTTACACATGTAGGTACTTTAATGTTATGCAATACATCATTGTGTGAGTTGTAGATAAAACTCAAGATAAGAGTTATTAAACTGCAGACCAGAAAAGTATTCTAGGTGCAACTTTTAATCGGAGACACATACCATATTTTTTTAGCTTTGCATGACCTTAGCAAACTTGTGATGGAAGAATATTAGACTACCGCGCTGGAATAAAATTAACTGAAAAATACCCTTCAAAACGCACATTATAACACACATAGAGAGAGATAGTAGCTATCTCTATTAAATGTTAGGAATCATAACAAAAATCTCGTCATCCATACCGCAATGCTTGAAAACGAAAGTTTTCAATCAGTGCGTCCTACCCGTCATGACCTACGGAGCCGAGACGTGGACACTCACGGTAGGGCTGGTCCACCAGTTTAAGGTCGCTCAGCGAGCTATGGAGAGAGCTATGCTCGGAGTTTCTCTGAAGGATAGGATTCGCAATGAATACATCCGACAGAGAACCAAAGTTATCGACATAGCTCAAAGAATTAGCAAGCTGAAGTGGCAGTGGGCTGGCCATATCTCACGAAGAACCGACAACCGCTGGGGTAATCGTGTTCTTGAGTGGAGACCTCGACTCGGCAAGCGTAGTGTAGGACGCCCTCCGACCAGGTGGGATGACGATCTGCGAAAGACTGCAGGCAGATGCTGGATGCGGCAAGCTGAAGACAGGGCGCTATGGCGCTCATTAGAGGAGGCCTATGTCCAGCAGTGGACAAGCATAGGCTGATGATGATGATGATGATGATGATGATAACAAAAACGTCAAGTGTAGCGCTTTGTTATGTGATTTAGCGGATAGTTTAATTCGGGATATGATTACGATAAAACGGAATCCTTCAGACTTCATCCATTAGTGGGTAGAGTAATAAAAAAAATGCTATTTTAACATTGTGTTATCCTTCGTTTGATCCACGTCCCCGGTTCATTTAACATAGATTATGAAAAAGTACATCCTGTAAACATATCAGTGAAGTACCTAGAGGTGGGCACCTCGTCATGAGTGTTCCATGTATTAAATCAAATCAAGTAGCAAGTTACTGCGTCATAGTGAGTCACGCGTGGTGGTCGCAAGTCGCAATCATCCTCGTTTACACTACCGACTTGCCAATTATTCGTATTCCGATGAATGATTGATACAGCTTAAGGAGAACTCGTTGGTTAGCTGACATTTTACTCGTACATGCAATGAGAAGAAAGACATACAGAAGATAATTTAGCGCAGTAATTATAGATACGACTGCTTGATATATTTGAATGTTTTAAAACTGTTCTGTCGGATAAGTTAGTTATACCAGAATAAATATCAAGTCTCAAGTTCTAAGAAAATTAATCTAACTTAAACAAAGATCTATTTTAGATGTGACCGACACCTATGCAATGCAAGCTCGAGTTTCATAGCCTGCGACGACTCGGGGGTAATGCAAAACAGCTATTTGTCGCATAATTGGACATGGGACATGATGCACGTGCGCGTGAGTCAGTGCGCCGCGGCGACTGCGCCCACGCAGCCACGCCGCATTAGATGGACAGATTTGATCATAAACTTTCATCAGTGCGCTGCCAACAAATCATAGCTAAGTTGGAAATTCCAAGGATCACTTACTTAGATTATATATGTACATATTATGTACATGTTATACCGGGTACTCGTAATACCGGCGTATTGAATAGGTATGTTTTATTTTAAAATATAGGTAAGTATATGCATGATTAAAGATAAGTCATTTCCTAATATAGGGCAAATCGATACATCTGAATTATCCTTTCGTTAAAACTCAATTACCGTGCTTGTCTCAGAACATGACTAGTTTGTTTTAATAGGGTAAGTGCGTAGTTAACAACCACTGTGGTTTAATGCGGCATGTCCTATAGGGTTGTGTGTCAACATCAAGTGGAGTCGTAAACGCATCCGCTGTGGCCAGCAACGAGGCCGACCACTCGCCGCTCCATAAACTTCCCAACAGGGAAAACGGACAAGGCTGCTTTTAAACTATGTGCAGTCAGCAAATCAATGTTTACTCTTGTAAGCCAGTGATAACAATGGTATCCAATGATGAAGCCGAGGTTGGACCCTCAACGAGTCCCGGGGAAAAGTTAATAGATTAGTGGAAACGTAGAGGTACTCTTTCTGATATCCACCTTAGAATAATTAGGAGGAACATTGATATTAAACGTTAATCCTGTTGAATTAATGTGGGCAAATCCACTTGTTCATAGGCACTTATAAATAAGTCATTTATTAGTAACAACATTTTGTTCGTCAGTGAATGATTGTCTTTATTTCTGTTCCAAGTTTTGTGTGGTCCGCCCTAGTTACCTAATTACCCGCACACGATAAGATTAAAGTTACTAAAAGAGTGGAATTAACACAACGACCTCCTCCTTTTGTGTTATCGCATTTTCGTACTCATGAAATGTTTTATTCAAATTATGCCTACGACGTGTGTTCCATTTCGAAATCACTTGGTTGATGACATAATCTTTACATTATTGGAATAAAGTTTGATTAATTTGGCTTTTTTAAAGTCTTCACACGGAAATGTGCAAAATGTGTTAACACTTGTTTAGTTTTGTAGATTAAAATGCAACATGTGGAAAGCTTTAAATGTAGTCCAAAATGTAAAAAGTGGTTCTCGGACAAAGACCCCTGCTCAATCCACTTGATGGGAAGCCCAACATATGGCGGTGAGAAACCGCCTTTGTTTTTTTTTCCACGATAGTGGATAGTAGCTACATGATCAAAGTTGATCAAAATTTGTTTAAAATTGCTTCTTTTTTCGTTTATCCGATGTTAGGAAACATGATAATCTACGGAGATTTTATTATGTATTAACTTTTATGACACAATTATAAAACTTGAGTTTATAACAGTTTTTGGAAATCGAACAATAGAAGTCATTGTTATTCCAAACGAAACGATGAGCAAACTGACGACCATACAATAGTACGCAGACGACCACCCGACTTGACGTCGTATTCTAATAACATCAAATCTGTGTGCGAGTGTGGTTTGAAACTATAAAACCTCATGTTCATATGAATAGAAAATAAATTCATCCATACATTAATATAAGGATCATCGTATCTCAAAAGAATGTCATGTCATATATTTCTGAGAACCGGTCGGCGGACGAGATTCGAGCGACCACCATACAACACGGTACAATAGTTTCGACTTTTCTTTCAAGGCGCCCCGTTCGCATACCTGGCAATCGACAACGGTCCCATTGTTTCACCATCGATTCATTTCCAGTTTTGACTGTTTCGAGAAACTGGAAATTTATTGCAGCCCTAAGGAAATAATACGTGACGCGACAATAGTCGTGTAATAATAACATTCCAAGTTTTTGCTGTATGTTTAAGGTGGTAAACGTGCTTAAAAGGTCAACTTATAATCGAGGTTATTGACTTCCACGTGAGTAGTCATAATTAAAAGCATCGAATGTATAGCAATAGACACTTTTAACCAAACGACCAGTGACAGCATTTTGTGGTGATCATCAGAAAATGTAAAACTGAATGCTTGCGAAACTACCGAAAAATTTATCCAAAAGAATGTGTGTTCTGAAGTTCTAAGAATGTGAGTTCATTCATTGCATAAAATCGCCTGCCGAATAAATCGCGGCGTGGGAAGCAGATTATACTAACTAAACCCATAAAAGAAAACGGTATACGTTGTAAGGACATTCGTTTCGGTATTTTCCAATAACACTAGAAACAGGCGCGTGGCTCGGTATCATAATGATATCGTTTCACTAGTGGAGCAGCAAAAGTGTAGTTTGCCGCTAGTTAATTCGACCTTTCGGTTGTGTAACCGGCAACCAATCATGCAGAAATGTAAACGTTTGCCAAAACTAGCCTTCCTTACTCACCTACATACGAACATTTGTATTGATTGACGCAATGAATGTAATTAATTAAGAATGCATTTAGACTTTAATTTACTTGAGGAATCTTTAAGCAGATGCCCAAACCTTTTCTGCGAAGGATCAAATATAATTGCAGGATGAGAAGTATTACATCTACTTACTTACATTGTTATTACATACACATTTGCGAGCATTGATTAATGTTTTCAGTCTTTAAATTGACTTTGATTAAACGACGAACTTAACAAAAAGCGGTCATAATCCCGGACTAAGCAATGTCAGTGGATGTTTTTGTGATGATTCTGAAGTATTTCTCACACGGCATACGTATGTAGCTAACATGCTTGGAGTGTGACGAGGTAGAGACAAGGTCGGCCGCTTCCTACGAGTTAACTTAGAACCGCATGTAGGCTGTGATGCAGGCGTGCAGGTGTCCAATGCAAATGAAAACAAAGAAACAATTGTCTATGGGATGGGATAAGATAATATTTTAGAATGTCTGTCCCCGAGAATAGCATGTATTTCATTGAATATATCGCTAGACAAGTAGTTACAGGCCAGAGGAAAGGAATTAGTTCCAAAGTAAGCAGAATTTTCAAGAGTAGGTACCTAGAGAATGTCGATTTGTTAACCTCTCAGCGTTTTGTTGGTTTTTTCTATGTTATCGAACAAGAGGCAACCGACGCGACGGTAACTTGCAAGTCTCTCTTCCATATTATAGTATAATATCGTACTTGTATAGAATTTAACCGCTTACACTACCAAAATCAATTTGGTGATAGCCTCCGTCCTCTGTTATGTTAGTTTTCATCCATTGTCATTAAATTCTGGCCAAGCATTTCGATTAAATAAAACGTGTTTGCGCAATTTTCATCTCGATCTTCGTATATGTGCACTATTAATATTCATAGACATTGCGATATTATACCTGCCTACCTATCTAAAATCCACAATAGATGAGAGTCTCCCTATAAATAATGTTATTCTTCTCGTGCGTATCTAGTTTCACAAGTATCTGCAGTGAGACACCGCTAATGGCACTCCATACTGAGTTATGGACACTTCGAAAGTAGTTCTTGTCCAGCACCGAACATTCCACTACCGAATGATCATTAGTGCAAAAACAAGAGAGCATTACAACTGAACCTATCTCAACTCGGCCGTTGTTTTCAGCGAATATAGATAACTAGCTGTGCCCCCCGACTTCGTCCGCGTAGTATTTGACGTAACAAAAATTTCGGGATTATCGGAATAAAAAGTATCCTATATGTTAATCCCGGTTATAAACTATCTGTATTCCAAATTTCATCCAAATCCGTTCAGTAGTTTTTGCGTGAAGGAGTAACAAACATACATACATACATACATCCACACTCACAAACTTTCACATTTATAATATTAGTAGGATAGTAATCGTGAAATAGCAGGGACTAAGGTGTTTCGTAGCGAACTGGGCAGGACAAGTACCTATCCTTCGAAATTGTTTGGTAATACTTAATAAGTCGGTCAAAGCGATAATTTCCTTCAATATTCGGCTTGATATCTAAAACTTAATCTGGTTTTTGTAGGTGGGTGGGTATAAGATGTCCGATAGGCAACTCGGAATGTTGCATTGCGCAAAGCTCTAAACACAAAGTTGGCAGGTAGTTCTAACGACCGTTGAGTCCGTTTTGAATGTGTTAAGTCGAAGGTTGCGTGTTCCACTAATTTCTTCAAAACTAATTTCAGAATTATATTATTGACATATGCATATTTGAGTTCTTCTTGCCTATATGTTTATGTATAATACTATTGCCCAATTAGTTGTATTTTTAGATTCCAAATGCCAAACTATAAACTACATATTAATGGATAGAATTAAATAAATGTGGGTAGGTAAATATATTTAAATTTAAAAAAATATGCACCGAAATTCCGTAACGGTCATCAATTACTGTTCCATAACATTTGATGGTATCAATTACGCGTTTACATCACACAAAATGCCTGTATAAGGTAGGTGGGTGACTAACTATGAGTAACCGATACGAGGTAAACAAACTTCAATTGGAGGCATCAAATCATAGAAATCGAGGGTAGACGAATTAGCTACGACTGTGTGTGAACTAACCTGTCCAGTAGCTTTCTTGTAGCGATGCGTCGCCTCCCGTACGAGGTCCCTGACCAGCAGGTCGCCAGCGCCGCACGGCACCAGCACCCGCACCGACCCAAAGCACACCGTCACCTTCATGTCAACACTCTGAATCACCAACACACCGCACTACCCCAGTATCCACTCGCTAGCATATTAATTTGTCGACAAACTAATAGGAGCACTATGTTATCTGATGCACATGGCAAAGGTACTGCCTTGAAGCCGCTGACGGAGCACTCGCGTTACAAAAAGGGCAAAAACACCGGATCGTCCGTGTGTTTTCATAGCGTTGACGAGACCGTATCCTTCGCGTCTCCGGACCGGTCCACGGTTCACTCTACCCGCAGTTAGACTCGCACATGGAACGCACGGCTCACTCTCGACGTCGGACACATTTCGATAAGATTACGCGAAATACGGGCGTAAAGTGCGCGCGCTCTCAACGGCAGCAACGGTCGTGGCAAGGAACATGAATAAGAATTTGAAGTTGTTTGTAGCGGAGGGCGCGCGAGGCGCGGCGGCGGGGAGGTGCGGGACGCGGGACGCGGCGCGACCGGTTCCCGCGGCCAATCGGCGCGGCGCGGCCCGCAGCTGCGCGCCTGGTGGCGGAGCGGCCCGCGCGCCGCGTCATACCTGCCCCGCTCCGGTTTGTGTTCCACTCGCATACCGACTATTACACATTATTTTGAATGAAACTGTCCCTGATTACAGTCTAACTGAGTCATTAAGTTGCAAGAACTCGTGATAAGTCCCAGACTTGTAGCGTTCAGTCAGCATTTCATGAGCGAACAGCTTGTGTTTCGTTACAACTTACTACTGGCAACTCTATGTGTGGGTCGGTATTTGTCGTGAGCACGGGGATAATACTCACACACACATACAATAGGCATAATCACAGTAGGTTTAAATGAAAATTCTATATTGTAGTATTTATAGTTGATGTCATCCTCGCAACATGAGGAACTCAGTTCATTTAATGGGCCATTTGAGTCAGGCGCTGTGTTCCTTTGTCTTGCGAATTCAGTTTGGTTAATATTGCCATGCCAACCGCCACTGCTGTCTTTATTATTATTGTTGCTCATTTTCCAGAATGTATGCTGTATACAAAATACACCATGAAGATATTGATTTATTTCTTACATCTGTTCCTATCATGAAGAGAATCTTTAGGTGCATTTCGTAAAATATTTGTCGTTAAACTGTTACTGTCACTGTATATCCTATATAACTTAATGTGTATAATTCTAAATTGCAATTTTTCGTTGTAATTTTATTTTTTATTTTTATTTTTCTCTCTTTGTTCCCATAGATGTTTATGCGTACAATTTAGTGCATGTAGTGCTCTTCTTTAAGTAATGAGGCACTTAAACTTAAGTCTGGAGTGATCTATTGTAATTGTTATAGTGTACTCATTGTTGAAGAGCCAAATAAAATAAATAAATAAAAGTAAAGACGGTCATTAATATTAGGTTCTGTCTTTAATACATAAAATAAATCATTGATAGCTGCAATAGAATTAGAAGTATGTGTAGAAGGAACCATTTAATTTAGATTATCTATTTTATCACTTTTCAAATTTATTAAAATTAGAATTTAAAATACTCCACTGGTCAATTAAACCCCCATCTCCCCAATTTTTTAAATATTATGAAATGTTTCACTTGGGCCAATCTTTCACAGAATTAATTTCCTAAACTTGTATGTAGGTAAGAGTACGAACCCAACTGATAATTGATAAAAACATTATAGCTATAAAATGGTTGGCTCATTTTTAAATAAAAGCTGTTACATTACAGCCATTTGTGAAGTTATTTTGTTTGTTTAAACAATATAAGAGTTAAGAGGAGGTTAATTAAAATCAAGTGCCTACATAGAGTAGGTAGATAGGTATATTAATGCAAATGATTGTAGACTTTTTTCCTTGAACAAAATAGCAAATGTAACCACACAATAAACATAATTCAGGAAAACGGAACCTTTGAGAAGGACTTGTTAGAAAAAATTAATACCTGCCTACCTATTTATTTTCAATTTTTTATTCTAGTCTTTAATCCTCTAATCTACCACTAGTAACCAGTGGTTCATAAGAACAGGGTACCCTGGATGGTAATGAGCATTTTGTGTTAACCACCACGTGGGATTCGAAGGCGTTTCCGTTGGTAGAAGTAGAAGTGCTCGGTTCAAGGCAAAGGGCATTAGTATGCGGCGCGCACCGCCCGCGGCCGACACTCCGTGCCTACGACCCACGAACCTATGCGACATTATGTCACACGAGAAAAAAAATAAGATGTCTTACGGAGTCTAAACACGGCACATACCTTAACGAAGGTCTATAAGGTCTCATTTAATCATGCACGGTACGATATTGGGTATGACGACTTAGTAAATGCTAAAGAAAGATGATGAACCTGCCACAAAAATAATCTGATCGTATGTCTTGTGATACTATATCCAACTGGTTCGTAGCGCCATGCGAAATATCGTGTATTATTAAAATTAGACCCTATTTATTATGTCAGTAAATAGGTAGGTACATTATCCTGTAAATATTTCTAAATTGAAAATTTAAAAACCCCCGATGCGATGACCTGTTCATCAAATGTATAATTTACCTAGTTCGGTACCTATAAACATTCCACGTAAAACCATTGTTACGAAAAGAAGAAGATACTATCCTACTAATATTATAAATGTGAAAGTTTGTGAGTGTGGATGTATGTATGTATGTATGTTTGTTACTCCTTCACGCAAAAACTACTGAACGGATTTGGATGAAATTTGGAACACAGATATTTTATAACCGGGATTAACATATAGGATACTTTTTATCCCGATAATCCCGAAATTTTTGTTACGTTAAATACTACGCGGACGAAGTCCGTGGGCACAGCTAGTATACTATATGTATCGGAAATTCGAAAGGCTTATCGTATTATGGCTAAGAAAGTGTATCATTCTATTACTATTTATAGGTAATTAGTAGGTAGGGAGTATTTAGTGAGTAAAAATATAAAACAAAATTAAGTCATCCGGTGATGTAAACCACTTTTAATTCGTAATAAGTAATTAATATTGCTTAGGTAATTGAATTTTAAATAAATAAAAATACACAGTACACTCGCTACATAAGGCGCAATCCAATTATCCTACACCAAATTAAACAATGACAATTTGCTATGAGATGATCATATTAATAATTTGCGTTCACATCAATAAGTACGTGAGTACCGTAGCAAAATCTTTTCTACTACATTTTTATTAAATTATAACGAAACTGCCCCATACATTGTAATAAGTAACTAGAATAAAGATTGTTATTCCTCAATGAGTAAGTATATTCAAATTTATATTTTTCATGTCCTTGCCTAGAAAGGTATACCTACTTAACAGATCTACGTATTTTTATATTCGAGGTAAACTAGTAAACTTTCATATAAACAACATAACTTAAACATTTAAGCGTCAAAATAATAATAATACATGTTGATTACAAGCATTGAATATAAAAGTAATTTGGCACTATGCGCACATAATACATCAACAGTAAATAATATTATATTCGAAATACTGAGAATAAAATATAGCAAACAAGAGGATTCTTACAGAAAATAATGATATATCTTCACAGCTTGGTATACTTAGGTATAGGTTTGTTTTTTGTGGAATAGCACTTGACAGGTGATTAACAATATTTACAAAGATTAACAATATCTAGATCTCACTAGAGCGCACTCTTGTGCTCTCTGTAATTATTTACATGCAAGTCGAAAGTGATCTATATAACCATCAAAACGGAATTTTTCAATATATTTACGTAGATAGGTGCATTAGAAAATTATCAGATGTAGTAATCACAGGGAAAACAAATATATTTATGAAAACATTTTGCTATAAATTAAGTAAACATTTTTAATAACAATACAAATCTAAATTAAAAAAGATTAGTCAATATAACTCTTTTATGGCCAGAAAATTCAAATAGAGTGGCTGCTTCTGATTCGATTTAAGTACATACTAAGCCACCTCGATTTGAAATTTAAATTCTGAGGCTACATTTGCCTCTCAAAATAGGTGTTTTTTGCGATTATACTTCACCCTAAAATAATTACAAAAAATTGACACAAACTTATGTTACATGTAAATAATAAAAAAAGGTAATTGATATTTTCTACAGAGAATATTCTACAACAAATATTCGCTAGTGGTGTTTATGTAATGGTTGTACTTTCGAGTCTCACAGCTTTCTTACAACTACATGATATCCGCTCCCTATAATGTACGTAAAGGAAATATAATTGTATAAGTAATTACAATGGCAGCCCTTTCGTCATACGCGATGAAAATTTAGAAAAATAGTACGATGACTAGACGGGGATACAAATAGATATAAATATAAATAGCAAGGCATGTGGAAAAGCTTTGTAAAACCGACATAAGTATTTATAAACTCTGTTCTAAAATGTTAAAATACATGAGGGCACACAAAAATAATAACTATAGAGCACAATCGTTCAGGCTATGGTAACAATGTTTACACTAACGATAGTTTGAAATGCATTATATCATATTTACGTAGTTAATTCACACCACGCCCTTAGTCTCAGAAAATAGAGAGACGAACTGGACCTTACGCCTTACAGTACAGGGGCCAGCCCTTCTGAACACTGACATAACACTTGAGATTGGTCGCTCCTATTCGAATTCCTACACCTTTATCACAAGACAAACCATAAATAATTCTAAGTCAGAGCACCTTATAATTGTAGAGATCATCGCATACTCGAGTAGATGATGCAGCGCGCCATCTCATGGCACATTCAGCTGTACATGAATATCATACATTGTAACATTAATAGGTACATATTGACACAATTTACAAAGTACGAATCATCGAAATACAGGCACGTCAGCGATAACGATACTACAGCAATACTCACCGCGTCTGCGTAAACTAAAAGCGTCCTCGTTCACATTAAACAGAAAACAAAACACGCAACACGTTTTGAGTATTCAATACTTTTCAATTAGAGAGCCAATTTAAACGATTCAATCAATACATTTCCCTTGAACGAATTCATTCGCTAGCTGTCATGATAGTTCCGCAATGAGATTTTTTTTTTATCACAATTGACCGAAAGGCAGATCCGAAGAGAGTACTTATATCCGTCCGCATTCCAAAGTCGGATCACAAAACTGAGAGTTATCACAAGCCACCTCGTAATTTATCACATAGTATCACTAGACATCACTCTCTCCGTCGGTGACGTGCGCGGGCTGGCCGAAGTTCCTCGTGATGGATTCGCTGACGGTGCGGATGTTGGCCAGGTACCGGTGCGCGGGCTCGTCGGAGTCGTAGATGGCGCTGAGCGACTCGAGCGACACGAGCGCCTCGGAGTCGAGCAGGCGCGAGGAGGCGCGCGAGGACACGTCGTCGTCGCGCTCCAGGTAGCACGAGTTGACGTCGCTCAAGGCCGCCTCGGCGTCCGTGAGCCCCGCCTCGTTGAGCATGGACACGTTCTCCAGCGCCGGGTCGTCGGTCGTGTAGCCGGTGCTTTCGGGCCGCCCGCCCTCCCCGTCCCCTTCCCCCTCCGAGCACGATGAGCTCCACTCGGATTGACTCTCCCCGTACATGCCCATTTCTCTGTGATTCGATGTGGTCACCTACGAATAGAAGTTACTAGTGTAATAATAATAATCATAATTCACTTCGCTAGCTCCTGGGAACGACTCTCTCCTCAATGCGAGAGAGAATCGGATTTCACATGTATTTCTAAATCTGGGTTAGATTTTCTAAGACATTTAAGTTTCCTTACGTTTTTTTATTCACCGTTAGCGAGTGATAGTCATATCGAAATTATGATTAGCACACGGATTTTGAAAAAAGACAGATGCGAGCCGGGGTTTGAATACCAAGACTTAGTGCACGCAAGACGCGTTCTTAACCAATCGACTAATGCTGCTGCACGAAAAGTCTTAACTGGAATATTGAGTAGTTCGACATTTGGTTGATAACAAAGGTTCCTACTCACCCTGTTATGCAGTCTCTCCTGAGCCTCTTTCTCCTGCTTCTCTTTGGCGAAAATGGAATCCGGTTTCCGTTCACATGGCGGACTGCAATGATATACACCAGACATAAATATACACAATTTCATATTATGCCGCTTGAAACTGGAAACTGTGTCATTTCTTTCTTGTCCAGAGTCATTCATAAGGAAAATGTAGGACTCTACTAAACACTTAATCGAAGCAACTTACTTGCCAATGGAAATGATGACAATTTTTAAAAATTTAATAATTATATGGCGTATGTCTTATGGTGACTACCAGCGAAATAATTTTCAAAATAGATAAAACAGTACGTTGTATTAGCTAAAGTATGACGTCATAACTTGCTTTTAATATTCAATATAGCTCGCTCTCTGTCGGGCGTTCGATCAGGGGTGTTAAAGTTACCTCGTGTGCCGTTCCCGGGAGTGCGTGGGCGAGGGCAGCTCCACCACCACGTCGGTGGGCAGCACGCCGGGGAACTCGTGGGGCGCGGGGTGCGCGGGGGGCGCGGGGGGCGCGGCGGGCGCGGGGGGGCGCGGGGCTGGCGTCGTGCCGCGCCAGCTGCGTGATGGCGGCCAGCCCCACCGCGTGCAGCGGGCTGCTGTTGTTGTTGCAGTTGCGGACCGGCTCCAGCGACGGGTTCGCGCTTCTGCGATCACAGACACACATCGTGTATCTCAAAAGGGAATATTCATTCCCAAATTCTTACACACAAATTAGCACCTGTCATATATATATGTAAAAATGAATGTTTGTCTGTATGTCCTTTATAGAATCGTAAACTATGCATTTGATCATGTCATGATCTTCAGCAAAGTGTTGTGCATGAGCCCACAAAGGTTTCTGAGTTGGTACGACCAATCTTTTACAGCGTAGCAACGCGCGCAGGGTACAGCTAGTATGAAATAAATAAAACATTGAATGTTGTTTTAAGCTTCTGCGAAATCTTACTTTCTTAAATACGAGATTGATAAAGAAAAGCGACATTATGTTGTATACTGAGACTCATCGATCGATATTTCACTTAATGATGGAGATTAGTGTAACTTTGCTCACTCACCTGAGTTCAAGTTTCAGTTCCTTCCGTTCAGTTTTCGATGGATTACTTTTGATGAGATTCTTATCGTCGAGCAGCCTCTGTATCTCTCTCTCGAAGGGCGGCACGCACGCCACGTCCGCCGGGCTCCGCTTGGTGAACGTTTCGCGAAGGTCGTGGTTCAAATGCTTCAGATTCGTGGGCCTGCTGCCGGAACTCGAAAACGAACTCGTCCTCTGCCCGAGACGATTCGCGACATCCTTCTTATCCGTCTGACAGCATCCGTCCCTCTTCGCCGAAGCTTGAAGCATGCTTATAATACTTCGCTGCAATTTCTCCTCCTCCTTTTTAAAGTCGATACTTCCGTCCAGGAATTTATCTTCCAGGGAGGGCTTCCGCGTCATCTTATGTTTCGAGTAGAGCTCGCTGATGTGGTTCGAAGTCGGCTTCGCAACTCGAACAGGGTAGTCGTAGGCCGTGTTCGGATTGGTACGTTGCGGCCGCGAAGGGAGCCACTGGGACGGTCGAGGGGGAGACGGGGACGCGTCCGTAGTACGCGAATAGCTCTCGTCTGATGAACTGAGGCTCGGGGAGCGGGTCAGGGAACTGAGTTCGTCGGCGGAAGAGTGAACGCGGGGACTCCGGGCTAGGGGTAGACTCTCGCTCGATCGCGGGCGAGGCAGCCTCGTCGGCGGCCGTCGCTTGTGTGCAGCCGGGGGCCGCGGCTCCTGCGGCCGCGGCCAGGGCGGCACCAGGGCGCGCGGCGGCGGCCAGCGCGGGTTGCCCGACAACCCGTGCGGCGGGGGAGGAGGGGGCGTCTCGTCACTGTCCTTATTTCTCCGACCTTTGCTGCCCTTGTTGTTGCCATTACTCTGATGACCGTTAGAAGGTAGAAGCGGTTCGTTCTCCCCGGCGACTGAGGTCTCTCTAACTGGTGCTAATCTAGAAGGCTGGGCGGCCGCTCTCCGAGCTGAATTCTGCAACATTGCGAGCGGCGTAGCGACTCCTCCGTACGCGGTCGCAGGATTCGGCGTGGGCCCGTTGGGCGGGTTCTGAACGTTCCCATTGGCGGATCCTCGATCCGTTAGGAAGTAAGTCGTCATTTCGCCTTTACCCTTCACCTTGACTTTTCCTCTGCACACGAACTGGTACGACATGTCCTTGAGGACCTGGAACACCTCCTCTGTGACTTGCGTGTGGTTCGGTAATCCGGTGGAGTCCATGCGAGAGGCGACATTGACTGTGTTGCCCCAGATATCGTATTGCGGCTTGCGAGCGCCAATGACACCGGCTACTACTGGACCCAGATTTATACCTGGAAAGAAGACAGAGAAACTCTAATTCCTTATATGACAATAACAGCCTAATAACAGTCATTTCATTCTAATGACCGCTCGATTCCTATCGGATTAATTGTATTTTTATAATTTGCTCTAGTCTGGGTGTAACAGAAATCGCTCCCGGTCCATAGTTTTGGGACCGTACAGCTGATGTGTTAGTCTGGCAATATTTATTTAGTGTCAAAGTCGAAGATAATTCCAGTACTTGGTCCTGTATTGCCAGGTTTATGAATAACCAAAGGTAACTTACCAACACGTAACATGAAGTTGTTGTACGAATTGTCGTTGATGTCTTTCAGCTTGTCCCTCATAGCGAACACAAACTCCACGAGCGTGGCCATGTGCTTGCGCGTGCTCGCCTCGTCCGTCATCTTCCTGTCGGGGATCAGCCCGACGGCGGCCATGTACGTGGAGCCGACCGTCTTGATCTTGTCTATTGCACCGAAACGATCTTCGCCGAGAAGCTGGAAGAAACATTGATGGCAACGTTCAAAAAGAAGGAGCTATAGGTAATCAATATGCATATAATAATAATAATAAATAATAATTTTAGCCCTTTTGACGTCCCACTCCTGGGCACGGGCCTCCCCTCAACACGAGGGGGATTCAGGCCATAATCCACCACGCTGGCCCAGTGCTGGTTGGCGGATTTCACATGTCTTTCGAAAATTGGTTAAATCTTCTAAGACATGCAGGTTTCATCACGATGTTTTCCTTCACCGTAAGCAAGTGATAATCATATAGAAATGATGATTCGCACATAGATTTAGAAAATCCAGAGGTTCGAGCCGGGGTTTGAATCCGAGACCTGGTAGCCCGCAAGACGCGTGCTTAACCATTCGGCTATCACTGCTATCCACAACTAATTTGCATATCCACAGGTAATTCTATAGAAAAGCATATTCGCTTGGATCAAAACGTCGTACATTATTTTACAAATAATCTGAGAAAAGATTTATACAGATTTTTTGTTGTCTCTGTTTAAATCAGTGTAAATATTTCGTCAAAGCAAACAAGGGGTCATGTAATCATAGGTATTTGTCAGCCATAATAAATGTGTATGTAATCTTGCTATTTGGGTGGAAGTCCCATTAAAATTGGAATGAGACAAATAAATTTGTGCTCTACCTGAGGTAATTCTGCTCATACGCACACAAGGTTTGTACTGATAGTCCATATGTTTATGGAAATACGACCGTAGGATTAGGAAAGAGCGGTGGTAATCTTGACACTCTGGTAATAAGGGATCGAGGACCAAAATATCCAAAAATGAATAGTATCAAGTCTCACCTCATCAAAATCAGCGATAATCTCGTTGAGCAGCCGCAGACACTCCATCCCCTGGTTGTTGCCGTCCAGCTCCATGTAGAACTCGTGGTAGTTGGTGATGGAGCCGAACACGACGCCCACGCGCTGGTACGACTGGTGGTACAGGTCCTGCCGAGGGCGCTTCTCCGTCAGCCAATGGCAGCGTGCGGGCCGAGCGGTACACTCAGTGGGGGCCAGTGACAACATATAGGGGAAGGGGGGTTTGAAACTGGTACAGCTACAATCGGTACGAAATTTAAACTATGCCCTGTTAGTCGTAGATCCTTACGGACAGTGCGCTAAGTAAAAGTGGCAACGTCAGACGTCATATGCGCCCGCGCAGTTACTTATTAGCTCAAGCTATTTGACGAATACTTTATAGTTACTATTGAATTTTTTTTTTTATAATAATATCGCCAGACTGTCACCAACTGTATGGTCCCAAACTAAGCAACGCTTGTACTATGGGTACCGTACAATGGATTTTAGTTTTTAGTAATACTTTTATGGGATATCAAATATAAACTTTATCAATTGATTAACTTTTAATATCCACTGTATTCAGTAGATTACAGGGGATAAGCTTAGTATAGGCTAATTGTAGAAAAGGATTTGCCACTAGACCCCACAGGGCGACGTGCAACACAGACAAAAGCGTTGTGTAATGAATACCACATGACGATAATAGTTAGTGATATAAAATGGTGTTAATGACGATATATTAATTACAATAATGATAATGATGAGTGCAAGCTGGTGCAAGCCGTTCGCAAAAACCGTGGAGGTTATAATAAAATGCCAAGCTTTTATCTCCGCAGCTTCTATGTTGTTTAAACAATGACATTGGGAGTACGTTACGCGACTATGTTTTTTATTGTCTTGTAATGTATACCTACATTACTGTTGTCAAATGCAACCAAGCTGTAAATAGTTACCATGTTAGTTCTGAACTGATTGTCCAGGAAGTGCGTCGCCACGTGAGCTGGCAGAAGATTGAAGAGAATTCGTCTGTTTGATGCCTAGAACAATAATTACCGCGTGAGTCCGACCGGACTTAAACTAAATTTCACATATATAACAATATTTACAGAAATATTTTCTCATACAGAAGGGAAGGAGAGTTTAGCCAAGTCGTCTACCAACAGGATTACCACCAGTGACTACGTTTAAACGGTTAGTGTATTTTCTTTAACGAACAAAAGCTCGAGCTCGATCACATGGCCACATATTGTAGAACACAAACATACTTTTATTTGTTGATTACACTAGCCATAAGGGTAACCGTCCACTTGGCTGTGATATGTAGCGGGCCCGCTTCGATCAATAGGATCGCTTCATTTCCTCAACTTCACCCGGCACAGCTCTAGTTGACAGGAAATTAAGTGATCCCATTGGTCGAAGCGGGCGGGCCCACTTCATAGCTCAGCTAAGTGGCACGGTGGCAGAAACGACGTAACTTTGTTATTAAATCTGAACCTTAAATCCAAAGTTTACAGTAAAGAATACTATATTCAATGAGAGAAAGCACAGCTCCTCGCGCCTCGACTCTATTAAAAATGTCGTCACGAGCGAGGGATAGCGCGAGTAAGGAGGCGCCGCGCGGCCGCTAGTGTTGTGCCGCTAGTGTTGTACCTGCAGCGCGTCCATGTCCCGCTTCTCGTCGCGCGCCTGCGCCTGCCACAGGAAGTCGAGCCGCGCCGTCCACTCGGTCTGGCGCGCGTGCAGCAGCACGGCCAGCGCCAGCGCCAGCGCCCACGCGCACGCCACGTACGCCGACCCCACCGACCCCGCCCTGCAAAGAACCCACACTTATCAACCCTGACGCAATCCTACTAATCCTACTAATATTATAAATATGAAAGTTTGTGAGTGTGGATGTATGTATGTATGTATGTATGTATGTATGTTTGTTACTCCTTCACGCAAAAACTACTGAACGGATTTGGATGAAATTTGGAACACAGATAGTTTATAACCGGGATTAACATATAGGATACTTTTTATCCCGATAATCCCGAAATTTTTGTTACGTTAAATACTACGCGGACGAAGTCCGTGGGCACAGCTAGTATTATAAATAGGAAAGTTTGTGAGTGTCGTGTTTGTTACTCCTTAACGCAAAAACTACTGAACGGATTTGGGTGAAATTTGGAACACAGATAGTTTATAACCGGGATTAACACATAGGATACTTTTTATCCCAATAATCCCGAAATTTTGTTACGTTAAATACTACGCGGATGAAGTCGGTGGGCACAGCTAGTACTTGATATTTATTAATGTAGCTGTCTTTCTTGATTAAAATAAGAGACAACACCAAGACAAGACTTTTTCACAATTCATTATATTATGAAGATTCACAGGGCTGGTCACAACCGGGCGTGATAATGGCCTGCAGTAATATGGATGAGTTTCTTCCAATATGGTTCCTTATTGCATAAAATATAATATATAGGCATGATATATCAGTCGCGTAGAAAAAAATGTACTCCTTATGCAATGCGTTTTGTCAGTAGTCTGGAAAGACACTTTTTTTAATAACATTAATATGTATACTCACTCAGTCATCATATCATAGCAGTCGAACAGATACTTGTGGTACCCCAATATAATGGCCGTGTACCCGGCTGTCATGACAGACAGGAGTATGCCCTTCACCAGGATTGGCAGCCTCAGGAACACGGCCACCACCAGCATGCTAAGGCAGCAGCCGAGGGTGATGTACAACGGAATGGGGCAGGCGAGGTGGTCGTCGCTGCTCCATAAAGCGCCGCCCATGTCCTCCGTTGCTCGGATGTCTTCGACAGTAGTCGTGTTCGATAGCTTATGACACATGTTGATTTCTTTGCATATTACCTGGAAAAGAAACGAAAAGATCATTAACAAGTACTTAACTAGTTCTACTGACTGCAATATAACTTTGTTCCTAACTTTCATTTTTTTTTGGTCAATATACGTAACCACTAGATCTGTTAGAACGCACGATACGTAACGAGACGTTACGTATCTGGGTGATATGTTTGCACGTTTAGTTATTATGAACAAGGCTTTGTGAAATCAATGATATTCCGGTAACCAACAGATCGCGTATCTTTACGACAATTTTATTGCGAGACTTCTATGTTAGTGTAGACCTCAGTTACTGACGAGGATTTCATACCTACCTAATACTGGGTACCTACTAAGGGAGTACTAAGAAAGAAATCAAGTTAGTTAAGTATAATAATAAAACTCACCACGTTAACCTGCCCAACAGCATATCCCAGAACGATGGTAAACGTTGTTATCGCGTTCCTCAGTCCAAATGGCCTGGACACGTCGCAGGGTATGAGCCGCAGCCGGGCCGCCAGCGTCAGCGCCAGCACCGCGGCGGACCACGCGAACGCCGTCACGAATAATATCAAGAGGATGTAAGTTCGGGGCAGGATAGCCGCTTGCAACGCCCCCGCCGCTACCAGCGCGCACAGGGCGGCGCCCAGCGACCCCGCCCAGCCCCCGTCTGCTGACGCCCGATACTGGAATATGAGTTAAAAACATATTCATAGAATAGCAGGTATCATGTCAAAATGAACATTGATCATGTAATAAGACTATGGGATACCCAGACTCGAAATTACAGTTAATAAAGTAATAAAGTTGAAGAGCCTAGACTGCAAATATATCCTATACCTATCAATCCTTTTAGAGCCTTATGGGCATCTCTTAAATGAGAAGTTATCGTCTTCTCAAAAAGAGGATTTCTGTGGTGACTGCTCTTTTTCTAAAATCGATACTAAATCCCTACGCCAAAGTTTCAACCTGCGGATAGTGACTGAATACGATATGCAAACTGAACTCAGTAGCATAGTATTTATACTATGTCAGTAGCGTACAATAGGAGAAGCTAAAACTAGAGACAGAAACCAGCATAGTGCAAAAATAGAAGGTTGAGGAACTCTACGAGAGAACACAGTATAATAGAGTAAGATAGCAACAGATATAATCATAGTCCTTATGATTGAGAGGTAGGATCTACTTTAAGAAAATAACACAAGGAGCTCTCCACCTTCACCTCCATCCAACAGTTAGGGGCTTTGAATACAATATGACATTACCTGAGCTTCCTTATCAGCATCTTTGAAGCACAGTGTGAGCAGGTGCACGTGCGTGGCCTTCTCCCGGTGCACGGAGCGCGCGTCGATGGCCTGCGCCAGGTACTTGTTCACGCGGTTCGTGGGCTGGTGGTACACAGACGAGTGACGCTTTTTCAGCGGCCGCTTGAACTTCTCCGTCACTTTGTTCTGTCAAAACCAACCAAGAAACCTCAGTACGACCCAGATTTCTCACCGTAGTATCAAGAACTAACCACCGATTGAAGTCAAACATCAATGGACACAAACATAACCTAATGTGGGGCAGTTTTAGGAACATTAATAGGGCGACGTCGAGGTCGGGGTACACGTAAGGTCCATGCCGACTCCATGCCACAACTCGAAACATCGAACTGACCTTAGAATACAAAAGTTCCGGAATCCAAAGCAGCATCGCATTATTAGAATAGTACAGAAATAAAGTATGAACAAAATAAATATACACCTTTAACATCAACAACATTGACGAATGTTTTTTGAATTGAAATACAAGTATTCACTTTGAGACAGATCGGTAGTACTAGTAAGACTTAAAACTAAAATATAGTGTTTGATTATTTCTTGAAAAGTTAAGTAAGTCGGACAGTAGAAAGCGGTGGAAATAATCAAGCACCAAACAATAAAATCGTGTCTAAGAGGCGGGCGGGTGGCGCCATGCAAGTTAGTCCACGGTCGGGGCTCATGCCATGCTGTGCGCGAGGTGGCCGGTCGGTTGGCGAGTGAAACACAGTTCGGTGCAGCCGGCTTTATTCAACAACCATCTATAAAACAATCTCAAGTATAAACACTTTGACAATTCCGAAAGAAGAGACAATCCCAGCAAGATAGTGACAGTGAGTGGTTTTGTGTGCACGCGGCGATATATCGGTCCCTTTTTCGTCTAAGTTTCAGTGGATTGAAACGTTGCGAGTATTCGCGGTAGACGTGAATAGACATTGCTTGTGCTGAATAGCGTACCTAAGAGATAGAGGGAATTCGAATCGTGTCGCCCGGTGAATGGTGGAATACAATAATACACATGAACAACATTTTGTCTGCGCTTACTGTTTCATCGGGTATTTGTTGTGGAACTAATGTCCAAGGGCGGAATATCTGAAAAACAACGAGCAGACGTCTCATGTTAATCGCTGGCGGGTTTCAGTCTTCCACGCACTGTTCAATATGTCGATCAGGACGAGATTATGATACCGAAACAAAAGGTAATGAATTATGCTATACGTAGTGATGAATCATTATTGAGCCTGTGGTTTATAATTTCTGACTAAGGTAACAATGAGTGAAGGCTTGAAGAACCAGCAACTAAATTAATATTTTGGGAGTACTTTAATGAAACAGTTGTGACGGTTTTGTGCGTTTAATTATTCATTTCGATATCAACGTGATTGGGGTCTAAAATTATGCAAGTTCGGATTGTGGTTTAACTATTTATTCGGTGAATGTGGAGTATAACAGTGCCTATAAACTAAATGGTGACGAGCAGGAAATAAAAATCGTATTATAAGTGCGAAGCGTCATCAAACATTCTTAATAATCCTCGCAAAATCGTTTCTGTAGCACTCATGAGAAAGCTTCAGTGCACACTTCCTAATTTTAATTAATATAAATTTAAGGAAAAGCAGCATAGATTTAGTTCGAAACCACCACTCAAAACCAAACTAACTACTAGGAAACCATAAAGCGAGGTTATCATTCGACACACGCGAGACGCGCCGCCCTCGCGGCGACGCGCCTCACTCGTAATACCTCAAGCGTGAGACCGAAGAACCGCGGGAGAAATAGCAATATGGCCTCGCTGTTTGCGCCTAAACTAGACCTACGTCGGGAACCATATTCTAGATCGCCCTACAGTGCAAGCGCGGAATGCGCGCGCGCCGCGCCACGTCGCCAGTCACAACGCCGCGACTCGCGCGCACTCCGCTCTACGTATGCGCACTATAACTCTAAATCTGTGCCAGATTAGTTCAAATTTAGCGTCACTTCACCGCATTCGTTCAACGTTCCGTTCGAGGGCAGCACGGATCAAACAAAAGGTGCGTATGCATATTAACATGTGGTGGGGTCGCGTCGACCGCGTGCGTGCGGAGGGCGTGGTGCTGCATGACCGCGTCGAAGGTGTGGTGGTGCGGGGCGCGGGCGGGGGCGGCGGGGGCGGCGGGGGCGGCGGCTCTCACGTCGTCGGGCCGCAGCGCCGCCAGCCGCAGCGCCTCCGCCGAGCCCGGCTCCGCGTGCAGCGCGCGCCGCAGGTCCTGCACCTGCCACACACACGCCGCCTCAACACTCACTCGCCGCCGCACGCGCACGACCAAAGCTGTAGCTTACTGCTCGCGGGTACAGGTACGCACGTCGACGGACGGAACCACGTTTATCACAAAAAAACACCGGTGGGTAAGTGTCCTGCTACCGTCCGTCCACTTGCATTAGGTACTCAAATGATACTCAAGTATTAGTAATTTAATAACATCAAAATTACATAGTTTCTAGCTACATATCGATCACACATATCACGGTGAATCACGTTGTACACATATAAACTCACATTTATTGAACAAAAATAAAGAAAAATAGTATCAAATCAAAGATAGAACCGAAGAGGACTTACCTTAGGAAGCCGAGAGTAGATCACCGATACGAGAAATTTTATCACTCGAGACAAACATTCTGAAGAGCGAGATAAAAGCCGTGGACATTGAACTCGTATTGGCTAGCCATGTCCGTCGGGTGCAACAACTTTCGTATGAAGTGCAAACGATAAAAAAAGTTTTGCTTTTAAATTCGATCAAATAGAAAAGTAATAAAATCCCCATGATGACTGATAAGCACGAAAACCGTCCGCGCCCTTTAGTGCTTTCCTGTCTCATTGCGTGGCGGTCTACGGGGCACAAACGAATTTCGCAGCGAGTCGTTCAAGGGGGACCGTCGCAAGGAACATAATTGTTTAACGTCGGACTGTTTGCCAAACATATAGTACCTTCCTAGCAGCATTGGCCTTGAGCTCCTGAGGGGAGGCGGCCATGTTGGAAAAGGGTACGTCCACATTGAACTTGATAGAGTGCAGTAGCTGAACCACCACGTTGGAGACGTTTTTGAAGGAAAGCTTTCGACGAGATGCGGACCCTAAGCCCAGGCCCGCTGCTATGCTCATCTGTAAATAACATTTGATGATTTAGTATTAAGGGTCAATTACATAAATTACAAGGATAGACTCATACAATATTAGACTAATGGACGACTTTTATTATTAAATAAGTATAAAATATATATTTTCCATGTACTCTCTCTAATTCCATTAGAGCAATTCCATAACATTTCCTGATTATTTTATTGAATAGTACATTTCAATCACGTAAATGGCAACATTATCCTAGAAATATCCGAGCGATTGTAGCGGTCTTTAGAATATTACTTTTCCTCTTCGCGACGGCGGGATGATGAAGTAGGTCTGCACGGAGTGGTCCCGCAGGTAGGCGTTGCGGCTGGCGCCGTGCCCCGGCTCCACCTCGTACGCCCCTCCGAGGCACTCCAACGTCGCTTGTGTTATGTGCACACGACTGCCAAAGTAATTAAAACAAGTTACCACGTTATTGTATCCTTTGAGCACCCTCAATTAAATATAACGTGTGTAACATTTGAAAATCACAGTGTCCCAAATGGATCACGAATGGATTCTATACTGAAGACACCTGGGCCACATGTTTGGTACTACAATAGCGCGCAATATAATGAAAAGCCATTGTTTTCTGACTATAGTTAGCCAGTTTTGATTATCTACGAACAATAAAGCCGTTGACCCAATTTAAAACAAAACTAATATTTAAGCGGTCCTCTTACTCACAAAATGTCGTCACCAAGGCTTTAACGAACAACCGATTATCAGCACTGAGCTAATATTAAAGATCAATGGTTTTCGGATTAAAAATATATGAAATTTGTTGGACCTGGGGCCCTGAATCAAATAATTTTTAATAATAAGACATTAGAAGTGGCATATCCGCGAGATCTTCGCACTATTTTGTGACGAATTCATCACAATTCATGCGATATGACATTCATTACGATTCCAGACCTTGTACGAGACACATATAGTAAAAATGGTATTTTGAATCATTTTTAATTGCGGATATGGTTCAGAAACTTGCAATTATACAAATAAATTGCTGTCTGCGCAGTGGCGACACTGATTTCATAAAAAAGAATACGCCACTACCACTTCTTATGTCTTATTATGAAAAATTATTTGCCCTTAATATATTGTGTTGTGATATTTGTGCCCAAAATACTTAAATATCAAGGTTCCGTAAAGTGGAATAACTATAATCACCAAAGAAACGCACCGAGAATGTTCACACGCCTGTTACCATCTTTCGCACAATGATTCTGTTCCTTAACTTACCCCGGTTCACCTCCAGCCTCCATATTGTTGGCTAGCGTGACGTCATTGGACCAGACATCATACTGCCACTTGCGCAGGCCCAGCACGCCGCACAGCACGCGCCCCGTGTGGATGCCCACGCGCATGTTCAGCTGCACGTCCGTGGCCTCTACCACCGACCTGACCACGATATAAAGTATTAGTAATACCATAGACGACCGCCTTGGCACATGGTGGTTGCGGGATGGATTCCCGTCGGGGCAAATTTATGAAATGGCCTTTTGTAATTTGCCTTGTTCTGGGTGTCACTGGGATCGCCCCCGGTCCATTGTACGGTACCCATAGTACAAGCGCTGCTTAGTTTGGGACCATACAGTTGGTGTGTCAGTCTGGCGATATTTATTTATTTATTGGTGCTTCAGTTGATATGTCATCGAACCCATGCGGTATCGGTAGATATTCTTATATATACGACAGTAAATGTATTTACAATAGGAACCTTTAGAGTAGCCGCGCTAATTGGATTGCGGAGGGTGGACATTCAGCCTTCACATAAAATTGGAACAAATTATTTTCGTAGTTCCTTGTATTATTTTTTCTAAACGTTTTGTTTTAATTAGAAACCGTTTTCTAAAACATACTTAAAGGGACACTCGGTACACACTACTAAGTACAATAGTACATTGTTACACGAGTGGTGAAAGTGACTTATTTAGTGCCGAGACGGGGTTTGGCGCCCGAGCGTAGCGAGGTGGCTAATAGTTCGAGGGACAAAATAAGTCTTTCACCCGAGGTAAACACTGTGCTTTTCATTACGAATACAAGGAAAGTAAAAAATAAAACAGAAATTGGCTAAATAAATAATACAAGGAAGTATGAACAATACTCTACAACTCGACAAAAAAAAAGATCGGATTGGCGCCTATTTTGTTTTTTTTTCGTTGGCCGGCCAACTTCATTATTTAGCCATTAATTTTCATTTTCATCTTTAAATATTTTGCCCAAATCTATGTTATTTTAAAGAAATTGTTGAAGCTAAATTATAATTAAGTAATTTAAAAATATATTTTCTTTATACAACATAAAGACAATAACATAAAGTTAATAAACGCGATAAAATCCGAAATATAGTTTTATTTTAATATATTCTTTAATTAATACTTAACTTTATGTAATTTCAATTTTACATCGTGCTGTAATTGAGTGACTGTAGAAAAAGTTTGAACATGGTTCCATAGAAATGTGAAAATGGAACTAGTTTTTTTTTTATAATTTGACAGCTGTCAGTTGAAAGCGATTCTCCCGGGCCGGAAAAGTATTACTTTCAACCCGCTCTTCAGGCAATTTCAGACCTACTTTCAGAGTATGAGTAATGAAAAAATCATTTGTTGTCATCTAGTTCTCAAAGGCATAGTCTCCAAAGCTCCAGATTTTCTTTAAATACTGAACCGTATGAAGGCTTTGTAACAAGATAGTATTAATTTCCTGTACGTGGGTGATTAGGCACAAAAATATCATTTTATGTTTGTTTGAAAACGTTCTTATTTTCACGCTAACCTTTTCGCTTCTTATTATTGTAACATGGCAGAAAACGGACGAGCTAGTTGAAACATTAAAAAGAAATATAAATCAAGTGTGTACGGTGGAAATCGCTGCTAGACCAGAATTATTTACTCGAGATATAAATCTCTTTAAAAACACTTCGGTTGTAACTCGTATTTAGAGACGTATGGCAATAAATTTGGCAGCGGAGCCGCTTGCGGTACTCGTACCTTGCCTACTGGTCCAAATAAAAATGTGCAGATGTAAACATCGCCAATGCGTATTCCTGAAATAAGTTTGTTTCAATTTACATTGGAATTTACGTAAACGCTCTCTGATTTCATTTACATACGTTATCCGTTGAACATAGATCCTGTTTAAATTTACCTAATTGATGCTGCGCAATAACTCTTGTGTAGAGTATAAATAACCTGGATAATCAATTGAGTGCTACATATTATTTCATTGTCGACAAAAATGTGTTATACAAGTCTCAAACACTATGTTAATTTATAAAGTGTGCTCTTGCGGTTGTTTTAAATTGACGTACCTAATGTTTATTTAAAACTAATGTTCTACGACTTGACAATAATTCAGTGTGATTATGCGGTTTAACACAGGCATTTGTTCACTTCGCGAAAATTTTAATTTATGTAGTTATAAATCTGAGAGTTGGAGTAGGTAAGAGATTGTCAAATTATATATAAGTAAGGTCTTATTTTCACAATGCACTATATTTTGCATGTCGCCTTAAAACAGATGGTATTTGTACTTTCTATTACAAATAATTTCAAAAATAAATCAATTCATTTACGCGGTTCTTCCTTAGGTATCTATTTACTTATTTTTTGTGAACGATACGGAGGATTTATCTTTACCATTTAGTAAGATGCCATGGAAAATAGCATGCATGCAAGAAGCAATCCATGGAATTAAATCAACGTGAGTGGACTAAAATTTC
Source organism: Notodonta ziczac (assembly GCA_918843915.1). NCBI lineage: Eukaryota > Metazoa > Arthropoda > Insecta > Lepidoptera > Notodontidae > Notodonta > Notodonta ziczac. The sequence goes on along the minus strand of OU974043.1, from coordinate 7,960,686 downwards.
ACAGGTGTAGAAATATAAATATATGTAACTCAAAGGTGACTGACTGACTGACTGACATTGTGATCTATCAACGCACAGCCCAAACCACTGGCGTATCGGGCTGAAACTTGGCATGCAGGTAGATGTTATGACGTAGGCATCCGCTAAGAAAGGATTTTGATTAATTCTACCCCTAAGGGGACAAAATAGGGGATGAATAATCCCGAAATTTTTGTTAAGTTAAATAACATGCGGACGAAGTCGCGGGCACAGCTAGTTATATATAAAAATATAAGTGTTTATAAAAAGCAACGTGGGATAATTGAATGATACTGATAATTTCAAGAAATAACTTAACATAAAATTCGATACCAAGTTTTACCTATTGGTTTCTTGGGGTGAACATTTTAATTTTTTGAAAGTTATTTCATTTTTTCGCATTGAGTTATTTCATTCATAGCACCATAAACAGTTAATGTATATATGGGGGTTCTGACCGTTCGGCGTGTTTCACTTTCACAGCTCACAAAATGTTGGTAATTTTCCCGAATTAATACCAAATGTTTCACGGCGCTGGTAAATTAAACACCGTAAAACAGCCACACCACTTTTCTCAATTCCATTAGAGAAACAGAAAAGGCATTTCGGTTTAATTCGATGCCATGATTTACTCAGCCAGTAAACTTGTTAATTTATGGGTGTTTGTTTTGTACAGATTTAGTTAGAGCAGCACTCAGACATCACGCAAGATGTCGGGAACGTCTCTAGTTAATGAACCTCGGGTAATTATAGCCAGTTTAACGATTTCCTTTGTTGTTTATTGACGCGTGCTGATTTTATTGCGGCCCTTGTACAATAGTCTTATCGGTGACAAACCCACCTCACTTTATGGTTTCGTTTTACGGCCCATATTGTTTTACGTAATGTGCATACGATGCCACGAAGGTCGAGGATAATTTATGCAACGTAAGACATATGCAAACGCCGTTCGGTATTTATATCAAGCGGCAAACGTTTTCGAAGACTAATGCAATCTGCTGGATGCATTAGCAAACGAATAACCTCTATCCAACTATTAACTGATGGTGTGGCCCAAATACCACAGACAAATAGCCTTAGAATAGAAACAATACTAGTTGCTTACACAAGTGCGGGGCTCTGCGATCTAACACCTGCTTGCCATATGTAACGCTTTTGGTACTGCAAGACCCGTGTCGTTATGATGGCAGAACTGTATCTGAAAAATTCAGCCCCATTTGCCCCTACTCCAGAGCATTATCCTTAAGGACTTATTTTGCAATTTATGTAGCTAAGTTAATAAAGCGGCTGTCAGCCTGGCGACAGCAGAGAACTCATATTTTTTCATTAGTTGACGACGGTGCGACCCGACGCCGAATTAAGCCCTAGAGTAACCGGCTCTGAACCCATTTGGTGTTGTACATTATATAGCGTGCTGTATACTGCTACCAGGAAGCGCCATTTGTCCACATCGCAATCCTCTAAATTCGTTCATCAATCACGCAGGATCATGTGTAGTCTTGTCTAAGCCAATGTCACTAGTAATAGTGATCAGCGGTAGCGGTGTTTTTTCGAAGGATCTACCTAGCCAGCATTTTAGTTAGCATTTCCAGTAAAAACATATTTCACATTTATTAAAAGATTATGAACAGAAAACCTATTTGGAAATTTACAAACGCTTCAGAAATATTTAAGACCGGTTTAAAACATATACTGTTTTTTTTTTTGTAAAAGACAACTCAAACTTCACTTGCCTTGAAATAATTACATGTTAGCAGTTAGCAGTGACCAAAGAATTTAGAAATAATTACAAAAGAAAACAAAGCCTGTTAAATTCGTAATTTGAACTTTATCTCATTCGTACCCTTCTTACCGAACCGAGAAATTAATTAGTATTGTTAAATTACAGTTCGGAAGTGGGTCAACAGGCGTGTTATCCGGCGAGACGGGCTGGAGCTCACTGCGCAGCCGGCTGTCGGCAGCAGGAACGACAGCGAGCAGGGGTAACACTAACACAATTATTTCATTCCATTTCAGGAATTCTCTTTACACTGGAAATAGATATTAACTACTACTACTATCACTAATTAACCATAACATAACAATGTTCATTGAAAATATCAACGTCTGCCAAATCCAGTCAGAATTTTACAAGTTTCACAAATAGTTCTCTTCTTCTTCTTTCTTTAAAAATATGGCCCACCGAAGTTAATAGGTTTTTCGCCAGTGTCAAGTAACAAATAGCAATAACAAACACAATTAATAACAATACAATGCAAAAATGTGACCATCCACTTTGGAAAACCAAAATAGAGCCCACAAGTAGTCCTGTAAAACAGCTACTGCATTGCATAATCATTATTTCAATGTGTCGCCCACAGGTGTCAGAATCACCACCAAAACTCTTATTTTAGGCTTGCACAACCTTTTTGTATTTTAGTTCCTTTTTGGACTTACAGCCTAGCAACAATGATATATTATTTAAAACATTTTCTACAGAATTTTTATTTCATCAATAAACCATTGAAGCAGGCTCGGGGACCGAACAAATGATACTTCGAGCCGCATTGACAAGATGGAGGAACATTGTTTTAAGTATGTGAAAAATACAGAGAAATAAATAGGATAAAAGATTGATACTTTGTAACGCCATGTATTTCCAATTAATGTCCCCATATTGAAGGCATTTTGCTTTATTTAACACAAAGCAATTACATACACAGTTATAGTTTATTTGCGGCGAACGCATAACGTGAACTCGCGCTGCTGTTACAAGCCAAATTGAATTATAATCCCAGCCTACTCGGCGTAGGCAGACGAGAAGTTAATCTGAGGACGCTTAACGCAATTATGATATGTTAATTTCCCTTTGTTATTGCTTTCACTCTCCACTAATTGCGTTACGAAATATAGGAACTACTGTTAAGAGATGTAATCTTATAGTCTTGTCCCAGTTCGCTTCATCCCCTTAGGCGGTAATGGGGTGAAACGGGGCACGATATGTCAGTATCAGGGGGAAGTGCAGCACTTGAATACGAATTACTCGGGTCAGCGGTGGGCTGGAAGAATCGCTTGTTACCGCCAGCCCTAGGGGCCACCGGCCAAGCATAGTATGACATAGATTACGGACAGTTTGACGATACATCATAAAACAAATAAGTCGTAAAACTATGGTGTAGAAACAAATATAGTATGAATAGTTCTACGGAATCTTTAGTTAGGCTAGGTAATTTTGTACGTGGATAATTATCGTATTTAACAGAACAGAACGTGGTTTAATATTTTATAATACTACCTACTGCTGCTGAATCAAATGTATTTACTACAAACTTAGTAAAATTATATATAAATATCGCCAGATTACCATACTAAGCAACGCTTGTACTATGAGTATCGTAAAATGGACTGTGGGTGATCCCAGTGACACCCAGACAAGGGCAAACTACGAAAAGGCAATTTCCGAAATTAACCTTGACAGGAATCGAACCCACAACCACTTGGTGCAGTGAATCGAGCGGCCTACGCTCGAAGTACCTACTACCTATGCCAAGCGTTCGTCGAGGTTTGCAGCAAATGTCATCCGCGTTCCGTTCTCATCTCATTTTATATTTATCCTAGAATCAGCAGAAATAGCACCGTCGTGAAAATAACTTTGTTATGAACCTGAATTCACGCCGATACGTAAACATTCAACCGAAAATACTTATAATATTTTCAGCCGTAATTTATAAACGATTATAAACAAAAATGATTTAGAGCGCTGTATTGATAAAATGTATGCGAATATTTGAGCACCTCTAATCAACTCACTAGTTGATATTTTAGACTAAATTTCCGCTATGTAGGCCATTTACGCCCACATTTGGAAAGGTCAAACCGTGCGTAATTGAATTGATAGTAAATTAAATGTCTGTCGGCGCGGACGGGAGCCGGGTGAGGTTGTGATTAAATGGTTGATTAACAAAATAATTTACGTTTCCTCCGCGCATAGCATAACATGAAAGTTTGCAACCTCCTGTAAATAAATGTTGAACAGTTTCAATCGTGGCGTCGTGTGTGGGCTTGTAAGCTCGTATCGACGGGCAATGAACAACCGGACATTGTCGACAATGTGTTTGAGGTGTGTATCTGTTCTATCGGCGGCGGCGGCGGCGGGGCGGGCGGCAGCGGCCCGCAGCTGCAGAGATTGCGATAAAATGCCGCCGTTTGTTTGTTTTCCTTCACATATTGAAGGCCTAGCATCAGCACGCCGCACTTGATGCAACGCCACGTATTTGTAGACCAACGTAAGCGGAACCCTATTTATAGAACATGTTTTGCGAACGCGAATATTGCCGCCAGCGAGTTAATTGACGCCCGCCTGTAAATACAAATGCTCGTTTGTGTGACTGACGGCTATGAATTTGTGTAAAAATTATAAAACGCAGGCAGTGTTTTTTGAGCTAGATTTGAAACAATATTCGCTTATTTATTTTTATTAGATCCACTTCATATATCCTTTTAAACCGACTTCCAAACGGAGGAGGTTCTTTACATTGTAAACTGTAACGCTGAAACCGTGGATAAAGTTAAACTTACTACTTTTTGCAGATCGCAAGCGTATTTTACTCAACACCCTTCGTTCAGGACATATAACTAACTAGATTAATACCGTAGTCGAGAAACAAACAACAATAGGAAGATGTAAAGGCAGCCATTATAATAATGTCGTCGGAATAAAATCTGGGTCAAGACCAGCGACGTGTACCATATATCACCGATAGAACACGCTAGAAATAGGTTGACAACAATTTCCCAAAGTAAACACCGTGTCTATCAAACCCATTGATGTTTACATAATATGCATTAATTTGAACAGAGGCAATGAATTATTTAATATATTTACGATGTCGAAACGACTGTGAAATCCATTCTCAATATTTCAACAGTTCGATATGTAATTTGTAAAGGAATGAGAAAATTCGAAACGATACGCATTGAAGTTTTCACATCTAGAAACCTGTTCTTCCATTTAGCCAACAATGAGGTATATTCACGTTACGCCGGCCGAGTTTTCTACGTGACACCGTGATAGGGTTGACACGGGTAGCTTTGAGCAATCTGTTTTGTTCCAAATTACATTTCTATATTTTTCAAACGTTCAGAATAGTTACTTCTATACTCAATTAATAATAATTTTAGCCCTTTTGACGTCCCACTCCTGGGCACGGGCCTCCCCTCAATACTCAACTCAATACGTTTATAAATTATCTTCAGTCCTTGCAGGAGTCAAGACAGCACGTAAAGCTCTTTTTTGCCGCAGATTAGAGTGTTGTAGGCACCTATTCGCCTTTCACTACCTTCTTGAACCTATTTAGCTAAGGTACTATAAACTTCTCTCAAGTATTGCAGTTTCCATGTATTTTAAAGGGGTCTTCTGTGTTTTGAGTTTGACAGCCCTAGAGTCTAACCTTAATAGAGTCACAGAGTTGATCATGCGAAAACAAGACATCGTCGGGTGGACGCCTCACTGCGTTGGAGCCAGTCGAATAAATAATTATGAATAGTCTATTTTTTCTTAATAATCGCTTTTTATTGTGTGGATGTAGGTATCTAAAGCAGGGTCGCTGAACACGAAGAATTTCGTACAATGACCTGCTATTACCTGTCTCTGTTACTCCCGCGTAAATCTAATACGTCTTGCTCACACAGTTGCCGTTCACACGCAGTTCACGGCAACTGTCGTTGTACGAAATTCTTCGTCCTCAGCGACCCTGCTTTACCTAATTCAGAATTTGTTTATCTGCTATTCGGCATGATAATTATATAGCCAGATTAACACAGCTGTGTGCTCCCAAAGTAAGCAACTATGCGTACCATAAAACGGACTGGGGGCAATCCCAGTGACACCCAGACCAGGAACTTACGAAAAGGCCATTTAAAAAATATTTTTTAAATTTATATAAAGTCATATAATGTGACTGCATATTTCGTCACAATTATTATGATGTGAATAAGTAATGGTAAACGAACATATTACAAAACAACATGAAAGCTTCAACTTGTAGGAAACAGTTTTATTTTCCTTTTCTATAACCGCGTGTACCTACCTTCATATTCAATAACATTGCAATGCCTCACTTTAAATTCTCATCACACCCTATATTCGCGGATATGGCCTTTCGATAATACACAGATGACAGCCGTGAACGTGACGCGTGTCTGAAACAATATCTGATACTCGTACCTATCTCGTACATAATACAGAGAGCCAGCTCGTGCTGAGGTTTGCGGGCTGCGGCCGGGGTGTTGATTGCCTTCCTCTAGTTATAAACTTAGCGGTCCACTTGGGCAACTCTTGTGGGGATTTACTTCACCGTAAGAGTGTCACAAAATTTAATCACGGGCTTTGATTGTTATAAAAAAATCCTGCTTAATAAATTAATAAATTAGTAAGTACTTACTCAATTGTCAAATAAGAGATAAATGAAAGGGTTGATACAAATAAAAGTTTTACAAAAAAAATTGAGCTGAGTCCAAAAAACCTGCACCCAGGATTTTTAAGTTAGTTTAACTTTTCAAATCGTTTTATAAAGGGGTAAGGGGTAATAGGGGTAATAGGGTAATAGGGGTAGTTATGAGGTGACAAAAAATACAAAAAAAATACAACCGAATTGAGAACCTCTTTTTTGAAGTCAGTTGAAAAGATTGTTACTTACTGAAATGCAAAAATAAAACTAAATTTTAAAAATATCGACTTGCCTTTGCGGGCAACTATTCAGTCCGCGGGCCACAAGCTTTTTTGCATGCGGCAGACGTGACCTGAGTCTCATTCGAACTCCGCTACTTTTATATTCTTCTGAAATCTCTCGTAACATCTTTAATTACTGGAGGAATTTATACTATAGTATCTCAACTTGCAAGAATGTGATTGAACTCCACAGTTGACCTTCGCGGATCGTTTGAGGGCCACCCGGGATGTCGCATGGGCCGGGGCCACGATCACAGAGAGTATATTTAGCAGGGCTCTTTTGATGAGGGAATGCGCAGATAACCGCATATCTCGATATGCCTCGATGCGCACGGCCCCGTACTGCGGCCGCACGCACCGCAGCCCTAGGCTTACTAATTAGCGTTATAAAAGTAACAAATTAAAGGAGTACAATCCCAAGTAATTCGCGGATTCGCAAAGCTTTATTAAAGCCCAGATTAATTTTTCTTACGCAATCTGTATTTTTAATATGACCCGCCACGTAACAATATTATTATGTTATTGACTTAAAAAAAAAACATGAGGCGTATACATAGTTTGACGTCGTTTTGCACAGTTTAAACATCGGGCCCCGCGCGCCGGTGCGCTTTACACACACTGTCATTGCCGCGAGATCGCATTTGAATAATCATCAAGTACTGTATCCTTTTCTGCCTTTATCAAAGACTGTATGGTCCCAAGCTAAGCCAAATGTAGTAGGGGCGATCCCAGTGACACCCAGAAAAAAAACCGAAATTTTCCCAGACGGGAGTCGAATCCCCAACCAGTGCAGTAAACTGTCATTATTCCAAACATTTTCGAATATATTTTATATATTTCCACGGAAATATTTTTGATTGGTTTTGACCCACAACGAGGTTGCCGAGATAATTAAGACCTTGGTCTAGTTCAAGGCTGTCTTTCAGTATTACAGGTGTGTTATTTATTTATCACCAGATGCTTGTTGTGCTTACAGCTTAGCCAAGACGCACAACAAGCTAAATTACAGGAGTAGAATTAAATACTACTGCTCGCTCAAGAAGCTTATAATTTTTTTAGTAAATACATGCAACTTTGTTTGAAATATGTCAAGGTCTGGTTGCTGAGCATTTAAGGTATTGAGTAGATTGACTGCTTGGGCAGTTGGGGCAAATTGCGCGATTCGCGTGCGCACCGGCGGCTCCGCGAGCAGCCGCCGCGCGGGAGCACGGCCGCAACCGACCCTTGGTTCTTAAGAGTACACAGAAAGTTATTAAAAAGAAAGAAAGGTAGCCATTGGGGGGCTGGTAGTGGTACTCACGCTATGGCGTCGATCATATCTAGCCCCATCTCGACGGTGCAGCGCGCGTGGTCGGAGCGCGGCTCGGGCAGCCCGGACACGCAGTAGTAACAGTCGCCCAGGATCTTGATGCGGAGACAGTGGTTATCCTGCACAAATTAATTGAGTTACGAAGCCGACAGCCGTACATCTAAATATATATAACTCAAAGGTGACTGACTGACTGACTGACATAGTGATCTTTCAACGCACAGCCCAAACCACTGGACGGATCAGGCTGAAATTTGGCATGCAGGTAGATGTTATGACGTAGGCATCCGCTAAGAAAGGATTTTGATTAATTCTACCCCCAAGGGGATAAAATAGGGGATGAATAATGCCAAAATTTTTGTTAAGTTAAATTACACGCGGACGAAGTCGCGGGCACAGCTAGTCAATAATAAAGTATATGAGTATAATAGGGTAATGGTGACCAATAATTACGACGAGGGTCAAACCTCGACGTAATTATTGGTCACCATTGTAGATCTTGGTTTACAGGAGTAACAGTGGTGGGATTGTGTGGCAGGACCAGTCCCATTAAAATAATAATAATAGGGTATCCTATATTTGCTAAAAAAAAATTGCTAGATGAATACACAAACCCATCAGTTTATATACTTACAGTATCAGCTACCTAGGAGATCAGGTAGCATCTGAGTTCAATATTCATGAATCGAAACATCGAAAGAACACTACTTATTAAACATCATTTCAAAGGTTCAACCATGAGGTATACAAACACGTATAAAATAAAAACATTGTATAAGTACATTCGTACAAAATAATTAAATAATTTATTATTACATTTATTTGCGATAGGCGTACTAGCTGGGTGTTTGGTAGTTTATATCAATCAATTATTATGTCTCGCAAGTTAGGAATACTCCATTAGCGTCGTATCATTATACGCACATAGATTGTCATTATATATTTCGAACTTGTGGAAGTGATCTTCAGAAAAGTCCCGAATATATTGTAGACTAGCTGTTCCCGCGACTTCGTCCGCGTGTAATTTAACTTAACAAAATTTCGGGATTATTCATCCCCTATTTTATCCCCTTGGGGGTAGAATTAATCAAAATCCTTTCTTAGCGGATGCCTACGTCATAACATCTACCTGCATGCCAAATTTCAGCCCGATCCGTCCAGTGGTTTGGGCTGTGCGTTGATAGATCACTATGTCAGTCAGTCAGTCAGTCACCTTTGAGTTATATATATTTAGATAGATAGATAGGTTCGTATATAATCTACATGATGTATATTGGTGATGTGTATGCTCACGTTGGCCAGTTGGTCGAATCTGCCGAACAGTTCGTTGAGCAGCCGCACCAACTCCTGCGCACTGCACTGCGATGCGAGCACCGTGAAGCCCACGATGTCCGCGAAGAGGATGCTGCGACAAATAAAATACCTTACATAGATTTTTATACACTAAAACAAATAACGATATCAGTACCTATAAGCGCTTTATTAACCAGCGTATATCTTGTAGTTTAATAAAAAAAAAACATAATCTCATTAGATAGATATTATGTAAGTACATTGAAAATAATTTGTTTAATCAAAAATCACCCATATTTTAAAGTCATAGGAATTTCATTAGAACAAGGATTACACTCGACAAAGGGTCTCATTTGCGTCAAACAAATGCTTCAAGTTTGCTGTGCCAAAGGAACATTGTGGCTTATCATCCTGCCGACCGATAATGAACTATCGTCTGCAGGAAGCGACGACAAGATGTAACAAGTACCCTTTGTCCCGCTTTTGATTACAGTATCTCAACAATGAGTAGAAACAAAACACTTGTCTTTTGATAGTATTTTTAATAACCACTCTTTTACTTGTAAGGAAAGTATACCTAAAATAGAGAAAGAAGCCTTAGATAGAGAGTCCCGAGCATGAAATATATACGTCTGACGTCCCGTGTGACGTCCCGCTCACATGGCATATTTCATAAATAAGAATGACTGGGACAACATGATTTCTCAATGACGACAAATTAGAAACTCCAACTATGCACGCAGTCGGATAAGCGATACTATCAGGTGGTGATAGTTTCGAGATAGAGGTAAACCAGACAAATTAAGAATGAATGATATCTAAAAGAACGCACAGTATGTATTTCATGCGCTTATTTAGCAGGATAATCTTAAAAACTTTGCAAAACATCACTATTCCCTAAAGAAAACTCTTTCGACAAAGGTGTAAATGCCACAATAAACAAGGGGGACGTTTTAGCACTTCTAGTACCGAATCTTACGTAGTATTGTATTCTCTTTGGTACTGAAAACGAATCCTCGTGTAACAAATCAAAAGGCACATAAATAAACAATTACAAATAACATACATTTTCTAGACATAAACAAACATTAAACAAGGTTTGACAAAATCAGAGTCGAGCTCATTGCGGGCGCCATCGGTCTCCACGCGTCTCCGCATTATGTAATAGAGTTTTCAATGGGCACTAGCCAACGGGTGACGTAGGAAGTGTGCTGTTTTAAACATTAATAAAAAGAATACAGTACAGTACAATTATGTATGCGAAGACAACTGTGGTATTTCTTTTCCAATTCGGTGAAGTTCACGTTCTTATACTGCATGTCACACACAATGTGGCTAGATGTTATTAATGATCATACAAGTAACCGCGATCGTTAATTGAACATTGAAAATTTGGAGACGTCTCTCTGCTCGTATTGCATCGCCTTCAATTGTGTAGTACATCCCTCCCCTCCTCACTTTCACTCCTCTTCAGGTAGGCGACGTGCAAGCATCTATAGGCTACGGTACCTACTTAACATTAGGTGGGTCGAATAATTATTTGCAGACTTCGTATAGTAGAAAAATATTATACCTAAAAATGGTACCCAAAATCGGATGCATGTTGACGGCAATAGCGTTTAGTAAGAGAATTTAATTGCAAAATTTCAGTGCGATTGTAAGTTCAATGGCATAATGATTCGGTAAATAAACCAAGCATTTAAAAGTGAAAGAACAATTTATCAATATCAACGATAAGTAAAGAAACATCGGCTATATCGGAGACAAAATGAAAGTTCAAACAATTTAGTTATACTCATAATCCGGATAAAATGTATCAGTGTATTCATGTGATCCAATGGATTGAACACACGTATCGCATTAACGTACCTTTTCCATATTCATAACACGTTTCCCTAAATACTCGTATAAATGAAAATGGATTTTAGATCCATGAAATACTTATGTGCATGACGATTTTATTTACCTTTAAATCTGAAATGAACGTAAAGAAAAGGGCGCGCTTTTATTCATCCGGGACCCGGATATAAGCGTTTTCGCAATGTTTGGTAGCACAGTCGGAAATAAACTGCGTAGAGGCACGCAAAAGACAAATAAACTTACCCAAGGAATAAAGCGACGTACCTCCGTCTAGCCAATAAATAACAACAGGAATTCCGTTTGATGTACCAAAGGAGAGACATCAATAGTATTATTGCCGCGAATCTAATGACGTCTGCGTGGAAAATGGATTCGTTGAGCCGATTTTTGTGGAAACCAAACGAGCACAACGGTAATAGTTAAGGAGGCAGTTGATAGGGAGACATACAATCCCATCAATAGACTATCCATCTATCCTAAGTGCGCTAATAGACTTCCTGCCTAAGTGACGTCACATCGTTCAAATGGGTTGCGCATTGGTAGGGGATACGTGCCCAGAAAATTGATCCATCGTAATGAGTGAGGTGTAGGTCGGTGAGACAGCCTGCTATGTTTGGGAGAATAACTAATTTGCAACTTAATTGCTAATGAAATAAGTCCCGAGCGGCAGCCATATAATAACATCGGCTTAAACTAAGCCAGAACACATCAGATAAATAGACACGTTTCGCAAATACAGCAAAACAAAAAACCTTACAAGTTACTTACTTACTTATAAATATATTTACGGGAGCACGGCCCGTGAACGCGATACAATAGAGCTGTCTAAAAGTAATCGAAAAATTGCCTCCGTACTTCCATAACCCATAAATATTATACGAAACGATGAATTTTACAATAAAAGCTCATGTTCAGAACCGCAAAACAATTTCGGTCTGCTTCCACATGATTGGTTTCGAAAAGGTTTTGATGTATTCGATCAACGTGAATACTTTACATAATATTCATTAGTCATCATTTTTATACTTGCATATATTTTAAAACCGACAGAATATATTGTTAAGTACTGCCTAACTTAATTCTAAAGATCAATAGCACCTACGTTATTTTTACAACAAACGTGAAAATACTATTCTCCACACTGATTATAAAGAGTTCCGCTCCAATCTCAAATTGATCCACGAATCATAACAGCTGGTAAATATTATTATCGTATTTCAGAATTAACACATAAAACTGTTATTTGCAATGATCCATCAATCATGTTAACCATTAAACATTTTATATGTTACGAAGCGTTGATAGCCCAGTTTGTAGTACGAGAGTCTGGCTCATATTCAATATTTCAGGAACTGCCTAGTCGATTGGCAATAAAATATAGTTTTAAAAACTAAGTGCACAAGGAAGATTGAATTAAATCGTTAGTTATTGGAGCTTAAATTTCATTTAATTATGTGTCCAACCTACTATTTACTTTTAAATGTTCAAAATTTAACCCCTGCGTAAGCGTATCTAAGTTTTTTTTTGTAAAGTTAAAGTTAGCTAACAAGCGTTCGTCCCGCCTGATCTTAAGCACTTACCTTTATGGATGCTCGCAATACCAAAGGCATAGCTCGTACATTTGAAGCGTCAATAGCCTAGTTGTTAGAAGGGCCGTCCTCGTAGCGGAGAGGTTCCGGGTTCGATTCCCATCCTGGCCACTAAACTATTGACGTGAGCCCACTCCTAGCACAAGCATAAGTTTATCACATTACCAGTATTCCCTTTAGCCCCTCCAACTAAGCTAATGCTTGTGCTAGGAGTGGGTTCACGTCAATAGTTTAATGGCCAGGGTGGGAATCGAACCCGAAACCTCTCAGCTACGAGGACGGCCCCTCTAACCACTAGGGTATTGACGCTTAAACTAGGTACTAGGGAGGCATATCCCCACGAATTATGAGTGCACTGAATCTAATATTAGTAATTTATTTATTGATAATGTCAGCGAGTTAGACGTTTGTACTGAGTGTCTCTATTAAAATACGAATAAGAAAAATCATTCGGAAGATGCTTCATAAATATAATTGTTCCTAGTGAATCGGGTTGTATTAAAATATAATTAGAACAGAAGAAATATGAAACTTAATCGACCTAGTTTTTGTAGGGTTCTACAATACATTAGTAGTGACCCCTCGTTATCGATTTGTTGCACTCGCTATTTCTTTAATAATTAATGTTTGCGTGGGATACATTTAACAGAGCGTGTCATGTTTATGTACCCTTTGCAAATAAGCAGGCACAGTGTTTCAATATACAAACTAATTCTACCTGCATAAACTGGTCATTCATTCACAAAGGAAAACACATTTGCTTTCGTAATTCAAAATATAACGACGTAATTATTCATGTTTAAGCAGTATCTGAAATGACAATTGAATGCAATATATAACATTAAACTGCGACGTCCTACCCAATAATCTAATTTGTAACATTACTCGAATAAAACTTGAGAAAGATCGCAGCTTTAAGGATGTTTTTATTACAAAGTTTCGAGTATATTTTATTTTACGATGTTGTTGTGAGTTTAGGTCCTCGTATATTTTGTTACACAATTTTCAACGTAGTAAAATATCTATTTTGAATTTAATATCTTCATAGGTTTAATATACGTTTTTAATTTACATGCTTGTTAAATTTTATTTAGGCCAGGTTTCACATTAACAGCGAAATTAGGTTGAGAAAATAAAATCCCTTTTTATTTTTATTTTACTCAACAATTGTTGTCACGTATCGTATTGTATTTTGGTACTTTGGCTTGTAGCAGAGAATGTATGTACATAACCTAAATAACCTAATACATTTTATTGGATATGCCATCAGAAAATATCTTCATAACATTGAAGTGTACTAGAACAGATGATGGATCAGCGCACTCAGTATAATTTGATAAACAGAAACGGCCGGACGCGTCATGGCTATCGATTGGGCACGTCTAATGGACATTGAAGGGCTTCACCTTTGTAAGCAAACTGATACCGGTCTAGTTCGGGTGCATAATTAATGTCCCCCAGGCGTCAGTGTCAAACAATCATAGGCCACACGGACTTACAACTAATAACAATCATTATAATAAGGCGACTAGAGTGCCACCTATTTTTATAATGAACTAATGTTAATGCGTCATTAGCCAACAAGCTTTAAGTAAAAACTGCTAATTGATAATCTACAATACCGCTCTTTTAAATAAATAAAAGCGCAGATTGGCTTGCTGGCTTTTTGTGCTTGCTTTAGATGAACTCATTTATTGAGAACTAGCTGTGCCCGCGACTTCGTCCGCGTGGAATTTGATTGACAAAGTTTCATACAAACTTTCATCCCCTATTTTACCCCTTGGGGGTAGAATTAATCAAAATCCTTTCTTAGCGGATGCCTACGTCATAACATCTACCTGCATGCCAAATTTCAGCCCGATCCGTCTAGTGGTTTGGGCTGTGCGTTGATAGATCACTATGTCAGTCAGTCAGTCACCTTTGAGTTATATATATTTAGATATGGGTGTTAAATTAACGATGTGGTTATATTCTCTAGATATTTCAATATTAAAAATATGGATGTCTCCAGATTCGGTCTTTATGCATGCAAATGATGTAAAAAAGAACAAGAAGATTAAGCGAACATTCATAAAATTAATTGATTAATCAATTAGTATTAGTCCTTAAAGGTCGAGTCCCTTCAATATCGCCAATGGATCCATCTACTTTATATTTCGTACTTTTTGCAAATACCTACGGCACGGGACCGGACAGAAAAACCGGTTGTACTGTATGTAAAATATAAAACCGCCTATTTGGAATATAAGCTTTTGTACTGCAAGAAGTTTAACTCTCCAAGTTATAAAAGAGGATAAAGCTACGTGATGGTTAACTTTGAACCCGTTGTTACTTTGAGGCTAAACTTATAACTAGAAAGTAGAGTTTTCTTTGGTTAACAAGAACACGGTAAACACGAACAAAATAAGTGTACTAACTTAGGTGAATCTGCATAATTTAAATGTTTTTTGTTCATGTAAAATTTGCAAATAAGAGTTCGGCCCGCCTCATGTTAAGCTGTTGCCATAGTCTTTAAATGCTTGCAATATCAAAGGCATTACTCGCATGTAGTCGACGGGGGGACGGTAAAGGGGAGTGGGAAAAAAGGGCCTGGATCATGTCCGGGGAAAAGCGGCGGTTGTGCACACTCTGTGCACAACCAATTAAAAAAAAAAAAAAAAAAAGGGGAGTGGGACAGGGGAGGGGAGGAGAGGGAAGTTGACCTTCGGACTCTTTCACTCATCGTACGAAACGCAGCTGTAATAGTTGCTTCACATTAAAATCCTTTAAGGTGAAGGCGCCTGTCTAGCCCGCGAAATTCAAAATTTTCGAGTATTTTTATAGTTTATCCAAAATCTGAAAACATTTAAGACAACATTTTGTGATTTGCGACAAACACAGTATGCAGTGCGTTTATTAATACCTTTTTTTTAGCTCTAAATATTATCACGGTGGATATGATACTAGTTAATCACTAAATATACAAAAATTGCCAGATTATCTGGACAGCTGTCGTTCCTGACATGTTTTAGAGTAAGTTGGATATATTAATAAATGCACTGCACACGGCCTTTGCCGCGAATTACAAAATGTGCCTTTTATTATTGTCAGATTTTGACAAATTTCTTAAAAGCCTCAAAAGATTTGAACTTCGCGGGCTAGATGGGCGCTTTAGCCTTAACAAATTACACTGGCTTTGTGAGATGCATTAGCTCATGTAGATGATTCACTCAATGCGTCGCCAGAATACACAAATAACTTCCAGGACAGGTTGAGGCTTACGATATGTGACGCCGCGTCATGCTTGCAACTACTCGCCTGAATAAACAATTACCTATTTACTTGCTTTACTTATTTATTTATTTAAACTTTATGCACAAGTAAAAAACACAATGTACAAAGGCGGACTTAATGCCTTAGGCATTATCTACCAGTCGACCTTAGGGTGGTGCAGAAACAACATGGCGGGTGCAACTTAAACGAGTGAAATAGACAGGAATTTATACCTATATACATATATTGATAAATACATACATACATATAAAACAAAATTGTTAAGAAAAATAAGTCCAACGAATTACCGCTGTGACGATTCTACCAACTTCTTGCGAATGTGCTCTCGTGCCTTCACCTTAAAAGACAACCGACTTTTTGCCGACTTATTTCACTTCATACGATACATTTTTTAATCAACATTGATGGCAATTAAAATTTTACCGTTAAACATTTAATTAACAATAACTCTATCATAAATTTTATGTTAGAAGGTCAACTAACACGTTATCAATCAAATAGTTATAAATTGGCGATTAAAATAAAATGTTAATAAAAACTAGTGACCCTCGTCAACGCCAAAGGCATATTGTTTTACAAAAATAGTAATAATACAGACTCATTTGAACACTTTTTCATCATACTTGTACCCGAGTGTTTGGAAGTCGGCCAAGGAATGACAAGTAGAGTCAATAAATAGGTGTGAGTGCGGCCGCTATTCTAAGCTTCAATGAAACATTTCCTGTTATAGTAACTAATTCCTGTTCCACCAATATTTACGTGATTGATGAGTTCCACGTTCAAAACATAGGTTACCGCCGCACCGCACGACCGCTGCGCTCACCGCGTGCATAAATTATGAGTTACTGACGAGAAGTTTGTGTAGTTATTGGGTTTAACAAACATTAGGATTTTTAAACACGTATTTATGCTACCCGCAAACTAATCTTCTCTTAAACTAAACGTTAATTATTTTAAAATATTTTTTTTTATATTAATGGCCTCTTTCCATTGGGTCAAGCCCAATGTGATTCTGCCAATGTCGAGTAACAAATAGCGATAACAAACACAATTAATAACAATACAATACAAAAATGTGACCGTCCATTTTGGATAACCAAAATGTCCTCTAAAAAAACATAGCAAACCTTTGGTGCACTTTCACAGAACAATGACAGACACCTCTGCAATGTCACCTATGAAAAATAATTTGCGGTATGTTTGCGGTAGAAAGTTTCGCCGCCAGAAAACAAACGAGAACAGCTCTTATTTCGCTATCATTATGTTGGAGCGACTGCAGGTGCCTTTGTAGACGACGAAGGGCGTTTAAGATGGCGAACAAAGGATCGTTGCACTTGGACAGAGGCGTCAAATGAACAACACCGACCTCGAGAGACATGTGGGGGGAAAAAGACTATTATCTTGTTCTTGTTACTATTTATTGACGAAGTTTTATACCAGGCATGCCTTTTAAGTTCTGTCGTTTCCATATTTCCCGGCAATTGTGAATTTGGAACTGTTCTATATTCGAATGTGTTTAAATTTCGAATCGCAAAACAATTGAAAGTTTTAGGATTAATGCTATCGTTTAGTCACAGCGTCGATTAGAATCTGTCAGGTTACGTACGAAAATGAATCTTCCTAAGGAAAATGTTCGTGCAATAATTTTCTACAACTTTAGAAGAGGCCTGACACGGCGTCAGTGTTTTGAAGAGCTAACATCTGTGTTCAGTGATGAAGCCCCATGTCTGCGGACTGTCGGACGCTGGTATTTATAATTCCAGCGTAAACATACTATTCTTAGTGACAAATCTCGCGAAGGACGGCCAAAATCCGCCTTCACTGAAGATAACATCATTGCTGTGAGACAACAAATTCTCGAAGATCGTCATGTGACGTATCAAGAGATAGAGGTTCTATTAGGCATCTCAGGGACAACCATTCAGAAAATCTTGCATAAAGCGCTTGGTGTAAGAAAGCTAGTTTGCCGTTGGATACCGCATCTGCTTTCCGACGATCACAAGGCGGCCCGCGTCAGATGGTGTGAGAAAACTCTGCAAAGGTTCAACCAAGGAGAGTCAAATCACGTCTACAACATCATCAGTGGTGACGAATCTTGGATCTATGCCTACGATCCTGATTCCAAACAACAATCTTCAATCTG
This sequence comes from Notodonta ziczac, assembly GCA_918843915.1. Classification (NCBI taxonomy): domain Eukaryota; kingdom Metazoa; phylum Arthropoda; class Insecta; order Lepidoptera; family Notodontidae; genus Notodonta; species Notodonta ziczac. Next base: position 7,942,492 of record OU974043.1, on the reverse strand, counting down.
GGTCTTTCAAGACAAGCCAAAACCGACTAAAGTTGTTCGTTCTTGAAGCACTTCAAAGAAGGTGGTGGCCACGTTCATTGGAAAAACCGGCCATATTGCGACTATTGCACTTGAAGATCGTAGAACGGTTAATGGAGAGTGGTATACCACAGTTTGTTTACCACAAGTCATCGCCAACTTCGAAAATCTAACTCAAAGCGACGCATCATCCTGCACCACGACAACGCAATCTCACACAGCGCTCGTCAAACGATTGAGTATTTGAAGCAGGAAAAAGTAGAAATTCTTGAGCATCCTCCATGCAGTCCTGACCTAAGCCCTAACGATTTATTTACATATCCTAAAATTAAGAAAAGTCTTCGTGGTCAAAGGTTCCAGTCCGGTGAAAAAGCAGTCGACGCTTTCAAGTCAGCCATTTTGAACACCCCCACTTTAGAGTGGTATAAATGTTACAATAACTGGTTTGAGCGAATGGAAAAGTGTATTAAGCTACGTGGTGAATACTTTGAAAAACAATAAAAATTACTATAAGGTTCTAGTCGTGTTTTTTTCTTCAAACGACAAAACTTAAAAGGCATCCCTCGTATTGCTACTAAAGTGCACCTAAGAACGTTACCTGCGTGGGCTTTAAAAGCATTTTGATTGAAAAGACTGAAGATTGAAGTATGTAAATATGTTTCGACGGTAGTTTTCAGCATGATGTACAAGAGAGAACGTTGATTAATTACAATGGTATGTCTAATGTAATGTAATTTTGTAGATACTGTAATGTGGAATTGAATCCGGCGTATGGTATGTCCAGAATTTATCTTTAACTAGCGACCCGCCCCGGCTTCGCACGGATGCAATAAATTATCAGTGTTTCTCTACAATATTATGCATGTATTATACATATAAACCTTCCTCTTAAATCACTCTATGTATTAAAAAACCGCATCAAAATTCGTTGCGTATTTTTAAAGATCTAAGCATACATAGGGACATACAGACAGCGGGAAACGACTTTGTTTTATACTATGTAATGATGATAACATAAACCTACCTAAATGAGATCACTTATTACATTAGTAGTAACTGGATAAACAAAGGCTCATATGGGATATTTAAACAGTAAACTCGATGATTCGTTCTTATGGTAATAAGAGCATGTAAACAAACCTACAGCAATAAGCATGGACAAACAGCCAGCGGCTAAACGAGCACAATGATTCACCCGGCGCCGGCCGCCCGCGCCGCCGGCCTAGCGGTGAATCGCGACCTCACAAAAGAACATTATTCTCATAACATGAGAATTTACATCGCAAATTAAACAAGCGAAAACATGAACAATGTCTGCCAGCTTTCTACTGAGCGCTGTTGAAAGAAATGGCAGCGAGGAAATGTTACACTGCTCCGAATGCATTAATTATCAAACTCGATGACAAAGTACCTTACAATTTCTGTTTACGTTGAATTATTAATTACATAGCATTTACCTAGCAGTATGCTTGCTCTTTTCAAATTAGATTTATAGAATTAGATGTCAGTGCGAACGCTTTTTCATAATACCGCGTGCCAGGAAAGGGTGGAAAGGGAAAATGAAACATAATGTGTTCTGACAAGTACTTGTTAAACGTAAATCTTTTATGACGTCAATACTCTAAAAGCTTCCAAAGTGTTATTTCAATTTATATTGAACAAGTTTTCAATAAAACAGACAAAGCATTAGTTTTCATTCGAAGTTGGTAATGAATAAAATATTGGTGACCTATTTAAGCAGATGATTCAGTGAAAGAATGTTATGAAAATATCGTTATTGAAGTTGAATTCGAAATTTTATTGAACCAATGAATAAAGTTCATACCTAAACGAATCTCAAGTTCGCCACGTTGCGTTGTTTAATAGTCAATTTTAGTACAATAACTAACATAAATAGATATTAAACGCCTACTGTATCATGCCTACCACCTACAATTGATACTTAGGGTCGTATTGATAAATCTCAAATCTGAGGAAAATCTTAAGTACGCTTTTGACATCTCATTTTATACTGGACTGACATTTCCAAGATCGCTCTCAGATTTGAGATCAATTTATAAATACCGGTCTTATTTTTTAAACAGCATCACTTCCAGCTCTATCACACATTGCTTCTACAATATAGGTCGATAAAGTTGTTCTATCAAGAACAAATACGATATTGATCATGAAAAGTGTTCAACAACTCACGTCGTGTGTGTGTCAACTCAGCTCACTTAACTTTCTTTGCAATATAAGCGGCGACATTACTTGATAGAGGTTTTCCTCCACTTTTATGTTACATCTAGCCGACCTACTAAATATTTATGTCTAACAAGTTAGAAAGCTGTAAGAGCACGACGTTACGAGTTTTGTTATCTTTACTGTGATACCCCCTTATTAATTAACATGGTTTAGCGGTTGTATAGTTACACCATGCTTTGTCTTTTTCTTTCGAATGTCAAGTTACTGACGAGAAAAAGATAATTCGGAATTTAACTATTCACCCGCTATACCACTTTCATTAATAAGGGGTTTAGAGTTTTGCTAATAGATTGCTTAAGCTCGCTAAAAACTTAGAAGATAACATAATATCTAATCGAGTAAAGCTAATAGTTTCCGAGATGGTGATCTTTGAATATTAATTTATTAAAGATAATTGAAAAGAATATGTCAGTACATGATAATAATATGTTCATTTCAATTGGAAACTTCGTAGCTTTCAAATCTTTCTCCAGATCCTCTAGGGCTCGATTGATGAGCTTATGACACGTACATACCTATCTCGTATTAATTGAGTTATGTCCGATGTCGGAAACTTTAACCGTTTTGAACACGATAAAACATGATGACCTGCCATCAGTAGTGACACAAGCGACATATATTATAAAGAGGAAGCGATACTTAGTTCACGTAATGATCCTATATAAAAGCTATCATTGGACATTTATCGGCTTGTCTGCAGGTCACAAAGTCGGCCGCCCGAAGTCAATGCACCCGTGTGAATATTTCAAGACAGTCGCGCACGCAACGTCCAAATTTATTATCCACTAAAAATATAATTTAATGTCAATCTGACCTCCTTATCAAATGATAGCGAAACGCAAATATTTTTATTGGAAACTTTGTCAAATATTTGCAAAGATAACTCTAAATTGAAAATTTAAAAACCCCCGATGCGACGACATTTTCATCAAATGTATACTTTACCTAGTTCTTCCAAATAATTAAGTTAGCGAGATTTGCGTAGCTACCGTAGCTCAGTATTCATTGCTCATCTCGCAAATTCATCTGGTACAACTAGTTTCGATGCCAGATTATGAAAGCGCCATTTACCTACATAATTATTTTTGGCTTCCTCATAATCTAAGATGCCATTCCATTCGATTCCAATGCAATGTACAATATCCAACATAAAATCTGTGTAAAAGTATGAGACATTATCTTGTTATGACATTATAATCATTGACATTAGAATAGACAACGAATCTAAATATTGATGCCGGAGGTTTAATTCCTAGTAAAAGATTATCAATTACGATTCAATTTGATGTAATAACTCTGGTTGAGGTGGACGAACGCAACCCAGGGGAAGAATTTTAAATAACGCTAAAATTATTTGAAATTATATTTGTGTTTCTGTATTTTTTCTCAATGGCGGAGCAGCGCCCTCTAGAATTATTATTGCGTAATATTCCATGACCATTAACAAAACAAACAAAATATAACGCATGCGCGTATCCATCATTTGACACGTGACTTATGGAACGTCTTTAGTTCATACAGAAATCTCATATAAAAATTGATAAATATTCCATTTTTTCCAGAATCCGGGAAACTTTTCACATTTATAATATTGTAAAAAGGCAATTCAGACTATTACGATCATTTAAAAATATAATAAAGCGAAATCCAATAATCTCAAATTTCGAGCGGATTCGAGCCGTGGAAGTTGGTTTTGGCCTTAAATGTGGCTTTATTAACCTATAAAAGAGCTGATGATCTTCAAACGGCTGAACCGATTTTCATGAAACATAGCTAAGAACACTCTCGATCAGAATACCTTTCTAACAAAAGAAACAAAATTTAAATCGGTTCATCAGCTTGGGCGCTACGTTGCCACAGACAGACACACAGATACACAGATACACAGATACACAGATACACAGACACACAGATACACAGATACACATGTTAAACTTATAACACCCCTCTTTTTTCGTCGGGGGTTAAAAATATCCTTGAAGAAACAGTTTATTAGGTGCCTACGTCAAATCCGTTCTCATTACATTTTCCAAACGTAATCTGTATTTTTACTGTTGAAATATTTTTTGTGATCTCCGAAGCGTCCTCGAGACTTTTATAGTCTATTGGAATGAAAAATCTGATGACCCAATACCGTTGTACAATTTATTTATCGGTCCCAAGTCGAAATTTATGATAACATCGCCTGTCATTCAGCTCCAACGCAAGTCTGACATGGAATTGGGAATGCCTTATTTAGAACGTTATTGTTATCACATGGAAGTTCGCTCTCCAGAATATAACGGCGAGTCATCCATTATAATACGTCATGGTTACCGACCCACACAAAACGGTTACTCTCGAAAATGATAAATGTCTGTCACCTGAAGACGGAGGCCATATACTATATACATTCAACTCCCACATAGTTATAATCATACACAACAGTGTAAGTAATTAGTGGACGATAAGACGCTTAATCTTAATGAGTGGAGTGCTCAGAGCGCCGCCAGTTGATAGCGTTAGCTAACGCCTACAATTAGTTTGGGCATGTTGATAGGAACTTTTAAACAGATAGTTACATGTTTATACCGTGGAACATGAACATAATTACGATAAAAATGGACGCTGGAAGATAAATGATTGTACATTTTGTTATTATCGGTAACGTAACGGTAAATTACGACGTTTAACATCGTTAAGCGTGAGGCTATTTTGACACGCGCGATTCGACAGCTCTACGGTAAACAGTGAACGGATTAGGGACTCATTTCCGGTTGCGGTTCTCGAATGGGAAACGCGAATAAATCATGCAAGCACGAGTGAATAAATAAAGCTCGCGACCTAAACCATACTAAAACGTTACAATAAATAAATAAATATCGCCAGACGAACAAACCAACTGTATGGTCCCAAACTAAGCAACGCTTGTACTATGGGTACCGTACAATGGACTGGGGGCGATACGAGTACCAGTGACACCCAGACCTGGGAAAATTATAAAATAGGCCATTTGCGAAATTTGCCCCGGCGGGAATCGAACCCGCAACCGCCATGTGCAGTGAGCCGAGCGGCCTACGCTCGAACCACTGCCCCAAGCGGTCGTCCAAATAATAAAAAAAAATCAAGGTATCACGGCCATATTTCACACCACACGCTTGTTATAGCAAAAAAATGTGTTTATATAAACGCTTCGGTAAACACCGGACAATATCCTAAATTTACAAAACTACTGGACCAGCAAGTCGGTATCTTGGAATTGAAAATAAAATGTTGCGTCAAGGAATCGGAATCCTCTTATCTGAAATTGAAGCAATTTGCTTAATTTTGTACGCATTGATCTTGATTGAATTCGGCGTCGATTCTTAGTTATTTTTATTCTCGGATTTTGCTCTTTGATCTTTGTATTGGGGTTAAATACAATCGATAGGCATATTAATAATGGGAGGAAGTGAGAAGCGGAATTCGTTTTTACTTATGAACTTATACTTGGTACCGTAATTAACGTCCTCAATTTTAATTCTTTAAACTAATTGCCGTAATAGCGAAGGTAGTATTAAGGTGGTGAATAATATTTTGGTTAAACGTAAACGATTTAAATCTGGTTAATTTGACATGGCTCCTACTTTCGGACGACGTGGATCCTTCTTTATTCCATCCTTCTTAAATTTACTTCCGATTACCTCAACATCGTGATTTCTTAATAGCAATACAATTAAGAATTCAGATACTTATATCCATAATCCTAAATAACATTAATTACCCTCAAATACATTGCCCGCCGTGTATACGAAGTATTGAATCGGAGAGAGTCGTTTCGAGATCAATTTGGAGACTGGCCAAAGTCGTGTCGCGTTCAAGATGAGATACTACCACTAAATTGGCCAGATCTACCTGCGAGAGATTATGTTTATCATTAGAGATATTTGAAGGTAAATGTAAAATGTAAGGATAGCCACTAGTGTTAATCTTTCAGCAAAATGAGTTGTGTGCCCATGAAAATTATTCATACTGACCGACTTGATTTTAGAGTCGTGTTTGTTTGTATGAGGAAGTATTTCTAAGAAAGCCTTGTGGAAAAGGTTAGACCCTACGAAAACCTTCTCAACAGGACAGGGGAAAGACGCAAATTTACAATTTCCATAATGGCTTTTTCGTTATTTACCCTAGTCTTGTCAAGACAAGACTAGGGTAAATAACGAAAAAGCCAAGAGTTACTCAAGAGTCACTGGGATCATTGGTTGCTTTGTAGTTTAGAGTGTAGTTTTAAAGACTCATTAATCGACGCCAAAAGTCACTCGGCATAGGCATCTTATAAGATCTATCATCACTATGAGCTAGCAATTAGGCTATTATTCATTCATAGTTTATCTGTACACACAATAAATACAAGTAATATAAAGTTGAACAGTATACGAAAACCATTCGAATTTACAACCCCTAGGGAAACCTTACCATGACATAAAAACGCTATTAGTAAGGAAAGATTTGAAATCCCATAACTCTGAGTAGAACTCAAAGATGAGCTTAGAAGTACATAATAGAATTGACTCTCATGAAGGTTCTATTTAAACTCACCTGACTTGTTCGTGCTTCTGGATGTAAATCTTGTGAAACTGGCCCTCGACCGGCGAGATGATGTCGTTCTTCATCTCCATAGCGACGTGCTGAGGCAACACTGATAGCAGCAGCCGCTCCTGTTGCGACAACAATATCACTCATACATGCTTGTTTCTTTACACCCTTTAGTAAGCTTGCAGTATCTACTAAAGCTTACTTCTGATCTTTATGCCTTTAAGGAAGTTCCATTGACTTGTTGTAATTTATCAGAAGCGAAGTCGGGGATAACGTCTATAATGAACACTTAATATTGATTGAAATAAAACTATTTTTACGGATTATATTGCGTTTATTTTTACTTTTTATGTTCCCGACGTTTCGGTATAATCGATATAATCCGTAAAAATAGTTTTATTTCAATGTGTAGTATTCGCGTAAATATAAGAAATCAATACTTAATATTGACTTAAACCATCTCAATTTATAGTTGATACTGCCCCAAATTGACAGAGCACGTTAATGCCCACTTCTTGACATCTAAGAACTACCTTAATAAAAGTAATTATAGGACCTATCTATATATATAATCTATATAAATATAAATAAAGGTTTGTCTGTATGTCCTTTATAGAACCGAAAACTATGCATTTGATCATGTCATGATCTTCAGCAATGTGTTATGCATGAGCCCACAAAGGCGCGTCGCAACGCGCGCAGGGTACAGCTAGTCTAATATAAATTAAAATTATTATAGTAATAAAATTGCCAATATCAATATAATAAATCATGGAGATTAAAGTAGTTGGGTACTTAAATGATCATATACATAAACTTATAAAGATATCGGCGTAATATGAAATTGAAATGTGCCCAGCAGGCATAACCATTTATGTACTTATGACTTAAAGAGGAGCGGCGCAATTTGTTAAACTAACCACAGAACACGCAACTAACAACTTTTTATATCAACATAAGCTGCAAGAATAGTATAATTTATCATCGGGATTAATATTTAATCTCGTCTCTTTGATTTACATTTCATTTAATAAAACATACTTATATGTTTACACCGCCGCGGTATTTCACAGTTAATTGACTTTGAGATCAAGAGACGGTATTCATTTTTTTTTTAATTTTCCACACCTATAAATCGTGTTAAATTCAATATTATAACTTATTGTGTTGTTGGTAGCTACCTACATTAGTACTGTCTTATTTCTACCTACCTGTCCTATCAAAACTTGAAATGAATTAGACTTGCATAATGCCGTCGTCGTGCTCATATCAAAATGTGTAAACAAGATCGATATCGACGTTATTTACATTCGTATCAAAAGCATTATATTTCGCATTTCTCTTTTTACCTACTTTTATATTACGGCAACTTTTGGGTTAAATCATTACGTAAGCTTATAAGCTTACGGTATACCGTTACCATTTAAGTATATATCAATATGAAGAAATGTTGGGTTACGCGTGTTTTGTTCCCAGTAGTCAGATAACAAAAATTTGAGCAAAATATACTCGCCCGCCTGCATAACTGCGGCGGAAATGGCAAAATGCTTCCAAACTTAAAATTTTCTTCCACTTCGAATATATTAAATTCGTGATGAAGTTATCGTATCGGGATGAACCTAGGTGTAGGAAACCTGACTTCGAAAGTGGAATCTAGGTCACGAGGCAAGGTTAATCTTCGCTAGACGCCTGAAATCTACTGCGCCAAATTATGTCAACGAAAATGCGGGATTATTAGCACATGCTCCAAGCGGGTCATAAAAATTAGGAAAATCAATACTTTTGTCGTTCAAGAGACTGTATGAGAATATTGTTCTTACGACCTAATCTATAAAACATACAATAATGAGCCTACAGCTATGACGGAGTAAGCAGAGGTTGTTAAAATTTTGATTTCCCAAACACCTAATCTTTGAAATCTCTATTCTTAAAACCACCCAATGCTGGCTATGTGTCTCCTCCATAGCACTCCATTCCTTCAGGGCCCTAACCACGTAATATAAAATATCGTAATAGAAAAGCAAACGCTCGCGATTACGTTTCAAACGCACCGCTTTTGATGTTTTGCTGACACGAGCTTCACGATTTCTACTGACATTGATATGTTATACTTGAGTAGCTAGCGTGGTTAGGGCCCAGGCCTTATTCTTTCCGCACGCAATAGAACAAATGTCATCACCATACCATTGCTGGTCGGCAATAGTTCATACCAGTTTCTCGTTCTCGTCCTCCATGTCCAGCCTGGCCGCGATGCAGTTCCTGGTGTCGAGGAAGGCGCGGCGCTGCGCCGTCTCCATCAGCGAGTGCATCAGCGCGCCCACCACGTTCACGCACAGGAACACCACCACATTGCCCACCATCTGTCGACGAGCGCATTATTATTGTTTGCTGGCAACAGGGCTGCGGCGTGCAATGGTTATTATGACATAAGTAATAAAATAAAATGGACCTTTTTACAAACACGGAAAAACCTGAACAATGAAGACTAAGCGCCATCTTTAGAATAATCTTGTGACTATGGTCGGATAAGAAATTAAAACATATAGTATAGTAGTCCAGTCCATTTTATGTACGGTCCATTGTACAAGCGTTGCTTAGTTTGGGACCATACAGTTAGTGCGTCAGTCCGGCGATACTTAGTTATTTATTAAAAACCGATATTACGTTATTCAAGTTTTTTTTTTTCTTAATTCGGAAACGCCAAACCCATACCAAAAAGCAGCACCCGACAAATAGGTCATCTACATTGAAAAATACAAAACGTTTGGTAACCCTAACTGTAAACATCACCTATATATCCAACTTGATTTCCGGATATCTTTTAAAAATACCGTGTTACGCAACTTTTTTAAAAGTAAACCGAGATTCAGAGATTGGAAACACTTTGTTAGAAGTCGAGATAACGTTAAAAGTTTAGAGTCCTTCTGTCAGAGTGTCTGTTTGAAGAATTGTCTTTCACAACCCTCGAGGGCAGTTCCGTGAGCAAACTTACAGCAAGTGACGTGAAAACCTTCATTAATGGAAGCCAACATGTTATCGAACGTGACAAATTAATGACGTTTTATCGGCACACGCATCGACAGCGATGTATTACATAAACGAACGGGCGCTATCAATCAATGCGACGTAAAAATGGCTGTCAAATTGAATAACAGACTTGGCATGAATAATTTTGAAGCAACTCCATCTACGAGACGTTTATAATGGACACGCAAATAGACAAAGACAAATGGAGTCCATTGCAGTGAATGAAACAGATCATTAAAATAGCTTAATATCCGTCGCATAAATTGTGATATGGTGGCACCGTTATAAGCGTTATGAACAAGCGTTATGAACGTAAAAATAATTTGTACAATGAAAAGCGAGACGATATAAAATGCAAACGTAACATTTTGAGCGCAGTGTAAACACGTTCCAAACAGGAATTCAATTAAACAAACCCGGAAATTACATCAAAAGAACTCCGAGAGGGTTGTGACCCGGAGGGAACTGCAGGTACCTACCTACGTTTACACAGCATCAACGTAACTTACAAAGCTATTAAATAAGCACTGCCTACCCGGGAGCTCATTATATTAATTACGAATTTAAGTGTTTCATTCCATTTATACATACCTAAATATCATAAGCCATGGAAATTTGTGAATTGTTAGATTCTCATTCCGGCATATTGAACTGCTAATAAAATGACAGCTAAGTTAACGCACCTGCACAAATTTAAATTTGAACAAATGACAGCCTGCTGGAAATGTTGCTTAACTTTGACAGTTTGAGTAATTATTTATCGCACTGATAATCAGCTCAGATTTTAAAAATGTTACCGTAGGGGCTTGAGCAAATGCTATCCTCAATTATACCTATAAAAAAACAACTACGAATTCTACGATGCAAGTAACTTTTTGCGTTAAAGTTTACGCCGTACAAGGTAAGGCTTATTGGCAGCTAGCTGCCATAATAAGGAGTTATAACCATAGTACATATTAATTTCATGGTTATAAAACGTAGGTATTATAACAGAGTCGGTGATCTGTGTGGCCCAACCCGACCGTTTAATTTATTTATAGCGTTTATGAGATAGGCATTGAGCCATGCACTATCCGACGGGTTTATGCAAATAGAACCTGTCGCCACCCGCGTCGCATCGCACGCCCCCGCATTTGACGAATAGTTACGAAAATTAACCAGTTTTTTTCATAGAAATCTATTTACGAAAACTCCAAACTCAGAATCAATTATTCCATTATTTTTGAGCAAGTGATGTACCTATGTTACCACACTACACTGCAACATTTTAAAGTCTTACTTCTCGCACTCCCAGTCCATGGCTCTAAAAGTGAACCCCCCGATATTTTATTCAAAGGCCACGTGGAAAGCAACAAAATGTAAAAGTAAATTAATATTAAAATATTAATGCTCAATTCCGACCTAAGCCTCGTACGGAGTTTATTGTAACAATAGCGTGATCCATTATAAATCGAGCGTGAGTAATTTCGATGGCTGTCAAAATCGTACGGCACAATAATGTAAGTGTGGCATGAATATAATGGAATGGACATGACCTTTATGTCAAGATACGTCTCCTCGCAATAAATAAGAGTACCTACCAGTACATACTTCTGAATTCCGGTTACAATTCCCTGTCGATAACCTTAGTTTATAATATTTCCAAGCCCGAGATGAAACTAAATTATGAACTACATTGACGGAATGGGTCTCAGACATTGTCATTCTCTTTTTTTTAACTACTTACTTACCGACTACTTAGATACTCTCTTCAAATACCTTTAAAACTCTATAAGGCCGGTATTCTCGTTCACTTGCTTGCATACATGAACATTTCCATATAAAAACAGTGACCTATTTCGAACGGCCCGACCCTTATAATCTCAGAGATTTATACAAATTGGTGTCGGGACAATTCCGTGTATGCTGTTACCTCTTGTATCTATGAATACAAGTCTCGGTTTCACAAGAGTGTGACAAGAAAGCTCACTTGTCGGACTGCATTACGTGAAATGGTCGCGATGGAGCGCCAAGACAAGACGTGTTTATTAACATGTTCTGTGTAGTGGCGCCTGCGAACACTTTCTGATGTACTTAATGATAGCTGAACAGGTGAAGGATTAATGTTTAAAGCGTGTTTTCTAGTCGAAACGGCCGATTGCTGATCCCTTATCGCGATTAAGTTGTTCACATTTTTTTATTTTGTATACCCTTCTGACAAATTGGTTCCCTTCCAAATCCTTTCCTGTTGCGTTGGGAGGTAGCTTTACCTAAGTACGAAATAAAGACAAAGAGCATTTATCTGGCATGCTCGTAGACATTATAGGTAGATACCTACATGAATAATCATGATTTCGTTATGGGATTGAATAGTAAAATGCCGCTTCGTAGTTCACACAATGTAACGCGGCTGGTTGTATTTATATGCATTCACAAATATTATTCAACCCACAGTGATCCAATATCCACTTCCAGTGAATAAATTTAAAAAGTGTTGAAAGGATTTTGATGAGATTAAAATTATAGAAGCCGTCGTCCGTGCAGTGGCAAACTCATTGAATAATGTATTTAAACTTGTAAAATATTCTAATATATATAGTTTTCTTTCTTCGTAAGCAGAAACAACACAGGTCCATTTCGTAAAACCCGTGGAGCCAACTGAGTAGGAAATACGTATCGCGTACAAAATGTTCAGACCAAGGTAGCAGATTCCCTCCATGCGTTGATGCATGTTGTATTTTGCTTCCCGGATCTAATGGGCTGTTGTAAGCGCAAACGATCATCGCGCATTGAACACGCTTTGTGCAGTGACATCAGACGACCCGACTCCCGCAACTGTGAATAAATTTCACGCACATTGTCGAATAACTCATTATTATTATGGAAATGCGCCGTGAGCGGTCCCGCGCTCGGGCTGCTCCGGAAAATGTTCCGTGTCTCCCTGAAGGCTGCGGGGTGACACGGGAACGACGGGACCCAGCGAGGTTGACTGCCCAACTTCGGATAAGTAAGAAGGATGTGATTAATTCTACATTATCAACTTTGCCACGTATGTGTGTGGGTTGAAAAGACGGCGGCCTTAAAATTCCATTATGTATTAAAAATCTAATCAGAACCCGATAACTGTTCAATTCATTGTGGAAACAATAGGTCGAATCTTGAAATACTCTTACTAATTATACTCATATACGGCCTTATTCTGTTTCGTACAAATTAGTCGTTGATAAATATGGAATAATTGGCACAATATAGAAACGTGTTTAATGGCAAAACGGGTAGTCGCCATTTTTATGCAATAAGAAATGAGGCATCTTCAAATATGATTTATTAAGCTGTAAATAGTTATGTCGGGAATACCTAAAATATTCATAAACACGGACCATTCCGGCACACACTCAATACTTTTCTTCAAGTGGACTTTTAACAAATGAAGCGAAGAAATATTTCGCCATATACCTATCACCTGCACCAATTATTTCTTTTACAGAACACCCACAGTATATTAACATCCTAAAATAAACTATTGAGCGATTTAAATTCTGAATGAAACACAAAGGTCAACCGCGGAACATTTGTTACAGTTCATGTTTACAAATCATGTCGAACTGTCGATCCATCACGTTGCAACGGAGAGTACCTACGGTTAGTAGAATAGAAACAAATGCAAAGTAAACTCTATAATATTAGTCTGTTAATTAATAGCAGTGATAGCCGAATGGTTAAGCACGCGTCTTGCGGGTGGGCACCAGGCCCTGGGTTCAAAACCCGGCTCGCCGCTCTGAGCTTTTTCGAAATCTATGTGCGAATCATAATTTCTATATGATTATCACTTACTCCCGGTGAATGAAAACAATCATGAGAAAACCTGCACGTCTTAGAAAAATTAACCAATTTTCGAAAGACATGTGCAATCCGTCAACCTGCACTGGGCTAGCGTGGTGGGTTACGGCCTGAATCCCCCTCGTAGTGAGGGGAGGCCCGTGCCCAGGACTGGGACGTCGCAAGGGCTAAAGTATTATTAAGTATATATATTATTAATGTCACGTTTATAACTTCGTTACTAAATAAAGAAAAGTGGTCTTATAGCGATGTAGACATCGAATCTAGAAGACAACAAGCGCGATCACTGAGAAAAAAGATGATGAACACGACGAACAATTGATGAATACGACACATTACATAAATATTAGCTGTACTTAATTACAAAACGTTTAGTAAAGAACCCTAAAATAATACAAAGCTCTACAAACATCATTTGCTGGCGTTATTTTATTTCTCAGTGAATAAGATACCCCAAGTACTCTATGGATGATACCTAAGATGGCAAGGATATTCCTCTTAAAAGTTCGTCTGTTCCATTACTTTGCTAGTTTAACTTAGCAGAAATAACGAAGTTCGCAAACGATCCTGTTTTCAGGCTAAAAATAAATCCTGCTTATCAAATCATGGAGACCAATAGTGAGTTTCCTTATTTATTTCAAAGTTAACCGCAAATTACTTATAATTATAACATGAAGCAATGTGAGTAGTAAAACAAATTATAGTAATGTTATAATTAAAACTAAATATATTATACTAATACTAGCTGTGCCCCGCGACTCCGTCCGCGTGGAATGCGCTTTTCTGTTGAAATTTTTCCCGAATTTTCTTTGCTATAAACCTCACGGAGCCCGAGACCTTTCTAACGAATGCAAAACCCTGGAAATCGGTTCGTGCGTTCTGGAGTTATAGCGTCAGGAAGGAAAACCCGACTTATTTTTATATAGTAGACTAGCTGTGCCCCGCGACTCCGTCCGCGTTCTGTTGAAATTATTCCTGAATTTTCTTTGCTATAAACCTCACGGAGCCCGAGACCTTTCCAACGAATGCAAAACCGTGGAAATCGGTTCGTGCGTTCTGGAGTTATAGCGTCAGGAAGGAAAACCCGACTTATTTTTATATAGTAGATTATAACCTCACAATATGGCTACGGTTTAGTAAGTAGATGGGTTGTACACAAACCAGATGCTGATTTGGCTTGAAGGATCTTGCAACTCCTATTCTTCCTTTCGATTACATTCGTACGGGTTCCAAGATAATTAGCCAATATGTTTGCAATAACAAATTCATTGCTCGCGCGGGACCTGAAGGGGAGTGGGAGTGCGGGAGGAGGGCAAGGGTGGATTGAGCTTCCGTCTCTCTCATTCTCGTACGGAACGTGGATATAATAGCTGCTTACGGTCAATCTACACACACACACACATACATTTGTGGTTATTCTTATTTTCTTTTTTTTTTGTCATGTTCTAAATTTTATTTCCTACCTCATAAACAAATACAACTAAGATCAGCATGTGCAAATTGGTATTGTAAAATTTTCAATAAACCATTAAGGCTCGAAGATGCTGACGGCTGTGGCACAGTTTATACTAGTATAGCCGTCAACATTATCTCCTAAATAACTTGTATTATTTTTGGTTGGGACAAATAAATTATTATTCCATTTATTTATTTTACATAATTTTATATTTTAAATCTAAATAAAAAATATCTAATTCATAAATATAAACAATAGTTCCCCACCGGCATCGGGAACAGGGTCCTAGTAACCGGCGGTCAAGGCTCCAGGGAGAGGAACTTCCTCACTATCCGAGCCGTCTCCAGGAGTACTGCCTTCTGGATCTGACCCTTTATCCATCTACCTAACGAGAACCTCTTACATTATTATTATTATTATAATCTTCTGAGAGCACTCTCACAGAAGATAATAATAATAATTTAAGAGGCTCTCGTTAGGTAGCGTTGTATCACTATACAACCTCCCGCTATAGCCAGCCCGTATATAAGTGAAGTCAGTTGGCTATAACTGGCTCTACCACCTACTTTCATCTTACTTCTGTACGAGTAGAGTGTCGCATAAAAAACCTCTCACTCAAATTATATTATGCTTGCATCATCTTTACTATATTTACAGGGAGTAAGCCCTAAGTGGTAACTAAGTACCAAATGCCATTATTACTTCAACCTTGCACAGATTCATAATAAAAAAGCCTCGTAGACAGTGGAAAAACAAAAAAGATTTTAGTAAAAAAAACTGTCTTCAAAAAACCTGGGTACACTAAACTAAACTGGGTAAAACGCTAGAAATAACTCGGGACCTTATAATTTCTTTCATTTGGAGTCAGTGCCATTTGGAGTCTTTACACTATGTTAGTACAACTTCTACGGTACCACCTGCAGAGTACACCCTTTAAAAAATCGGTTAGTAATTGACGGAGAACACGGTGAACATAAATTAAAAACAAAAACGTACAGACGAACATATAACTTCTTCCTTATTTTAAGGTGATTAAAAAATAATTGACAGTTATAATAAAATGTGTTGTTTGTTACTCTTAATCGCCATATTTACCCAAATTGATTCCGTAACATCATCGCCTGAACACCGCTTTATTGTCAGATATGAGATTCTTTATGTTCGGAACAGTACGTGATGTGTTTTTAACGAGACGACTACATCGAACTGTGTAAATAAATACATATGATGTACGCATAAAAAGTTCACAAATAGATGAACAACAAACGCCTCGGTTTTATTGCGTTTTTATGTACTAAAAAAATCTGAATTTCTAATATTGTCTGGCGATTTTGAATCCGTGTTACGTAACCGAGCTTTGTAATCTTCGAACTTTCCATAATTCTTGTATTTGTAGTAAACAACATTATATGATAGATTTTATTTTGCATATTTATATACAGTGATATTATATTTGATGGCAGATTGTGGGTTCTGCCAAATTAGTTTAGACAGCTGGTATGACGCAAGCTTTGCACGCGAGCACAGCAACCCTTATTAAAGTAGTGTGAGTGGGGACTCCCTAGTTGGCCCCACGTTGGGCGCCAATTCGGCAAGGCTGCGACCTCAGTACAGTTTTAAGCTTTCTAATTAATAAATCTGCTAGTTCGTTATCTGCGCAAATAGGTATTTACGAAAGATCAAAGAAAACACATCCATGGTAAAACGTCGATAATAAAAGCGATTATAAAAAGCACAAAGGCCGTATAAAATAAATATCGTACATAGAACATAGGCCTTAAACTTTAAAGTAAATACATACTTGTCATGTCTCAGGGTTACCGCAATTTCAAATTCCATGGGAAAAGCAAAGCCTAACTACTCTAGCAAGCAGGCTTTACCGTTCGAACACATAATATACCTCAAACGGGTTGGTAAATATTGTACTTCATCTACTTGGACTGGGAGTTTACCGAACCTTGACAGCCCTGATCGCTTCGAGCGTGTACCAAGGTCAAGTTTGTGAAGCTAACATATTGCGACTTGGTAAAACACAAGCTCGTTTTATTGTTCCGGCTGCCTCGCGCGATGAGCAAATCAATATAGCGTCATGCGATGTCCGTGCTTAAAACCTTTTAACATTTTACTTCCACATATTACGCTTTAAAGGGATATAAAGTGTCTTGCAATAAAATAAACCAATTCGTAACATCGATACAGAAGATAAAACCTAATTTAGGTACCGCACAGTAAATTTGTATTGAGCGACAACTGCCGACAACTCGTAAAAGTGGAATTGTGCCCAAAATTGAAAGAAACGCCTTGTTGCTACAATAGCTGGAGGCTACGTGGGCCGATAGAAATATTGGAAATCATGACTATAATTCCGATACCGTTGAAGTTTGTCACACTCTGCCATCTACATAAATATATTCGAGAGTTAACTATTACGTGGGTGGTACATATTTATATTATGTATATAAAATTCTGGTGTGCGTTTGTCCGTAATTCTTCTCCTCCTAAGCGGCTTGACCGATCTGATGTTTTTTTTGTATTCCTAGATGATTTATGTTTATAGTTGGACCCGGTAGATGACGCTATTATTGACATCCAGAAAAATACACTAGCGAAGCTGCCGGCCAAAGTAGGTACTATAATTATATAGTAATTTCACTTCTATAAACTAACCTGTTGCCACACATGATACGGGAACCTCGAAGCGACGAGCGCCGATGCAATGGTATGGACCGTTGGCAGGAGGATGCCAAACGCCGCAGCCACAGGAGCGCCGACTGGCAACAGAGCATAGGCAGCGAATACTGCCCACACCACGTGTGTGGCGCCTTCCGCGGCCGCGCCAGTGTTCCAAGCAGGGAGCGTGGCTGCCAGGGCGACGGCTCCGCCTGCCAGCGCCAGCCAGCAGGCGCGCGGGAGCCGCCTCTCCGGCGCCACGCCGCCAGCTCGCCCGCACCACCACGCTAACCCGCTACATAGCAGAGCGTGTGCACTTAGAACGCCAACCTAGAGACAACAGAACATAGAATAGAGTCAGATTTTAGATGCTCAGTAAATAACTTTTGAGATATTTGGGTAGGGTAAGTCAAAGCTCTTTAAGGGCCCGTCAGAAATATTTCACAACAATGTCTATATAACCACAATGTATAAACATTAATAGGATTTAGGTACACAACATGATACACACGTTACATACTAGACTAGACGGTCGAGGACTGTCGATAGCACTTACAAACTATGTGAAATAAAATATGGGCTTGTGTCGAGAGTCGATTAAACTCCATGGTTTTTTTTTCACTTTCAGATCAAGGAGGAAAATATCCGGTACACAAAAGAAAGTAATTTTATTTTACAGCAATAAAATGAAATGACGTGAAAGAAAATAAGGCTGTTCTTTCTTTTGAACGGCTCGGCCAAATATAGCCTTGAAAGAACGTGACATTTATTGTACATCCCAAGACAAAAATATATCAAAAAATGTTATCTTATTGTTGAAACTTATATCATCGCTATTCGCACCGAAACCTTCTCTTTGATGTTTACAGAGCTTAATGTAGAAATCCAAATCGATCTTAGGCTTTTGTCGCATAAAATCTCTTTCATGCCCATGCGGCGTGCGGCATATCTTGACGCCAGGGTTTTAGGAGGTGATTTAGAATGTGCTTGGCGAGTTATAATCGTGGTTACCGTATGGCTATTGTTATTGTTGAAATATAGGACACAAAGAGGTTCATATACTTCGATACGGGGCGGCTCTCTCTCGCTGTCTGTTCCGTGCGTCACCAAGTGGAATATAATTTTATGCCGTTATTAATAATACATTATATTATAAATCTCTTATGTCTCGTATTATTCTAAGAGTTATTTGTAATTTTATTCATACCTGCGGTGCCCTACGCCAGCCGCGGGTGGCATCGACGGCGGCAAGCGCGGCAGCCAGCAGCGCCCACAGGGCCAGCGCCGAGCCGACGGACGAGCGCTGTAGCTTGCACGCGTAGCGCGCGTACAGCTCCTCCAGCTCGGCGGACTCGAAGCGGCGGCGCGAGAGCAGCCGCGCGAGCGGCGTCCGCGCCGACATCGCCTTCACCGCGTGGTCCATGCCGCCCGCGACTCTCTCACCTCGCCGCCGCGCCCGCGCATACTACCACCCTCCGCGCCATCTGACACAATGCAAAATATCATTAATATGGGAAGGTCCTTCAATCCTTATGGTCTAAACTAAATAGCTAAGACACAGTATTCGTTTTGTTAGGTCTATGATCGCTGCCGTCAAGTTAAAGCGGCAATTCTAGTCAAACAATGTTGACTAAACAATATTTCGTTTTAGCTCAGTTCACTGTCAATAATTATGTTATAGTTATAGGTACTTAAAGTTACACAATATTAAAAATAACACGGATTAATACTTTGCCGTTGCATTGCTTGTTCATAAGAAAGTACGTTATAAATTAAACTTACACCTACGTATTTTTCCACGCACCTATAAAAAATTGTGTGGGCGTAATAAATGGTCGATTCGATTTATCGAGTCTTACATAATGCCTTCCAAAGTTTGATAAATATAAATATCTCAAACGAGAAAATATTTACGTATTCAATATTAGCATATCGGTCAAAACTTACACGATCAAAGTGTAATAAAAATTAACAGGAAACATTTTAATTAAATTCTTTAACTATAATATTATGGTAATAAAAATGCCAGTGACGCCTACGTAGAAGGAGAGAGATTTTATACAGCTAACGCTAGAAAACCTGTCACACAAGCCCATAATATAGATAATAGCGGACTATTTCAAAGGACACACGTATTTGCTTAAAATATTCAGTGTAACGTGCACGTGGTTGGCATTAGACTTGAATTTGAAATAAGAACATGGGGTACACACCACTGTGGGTACACCTACAGTTCGGTGGAGCAGGGCTGCAGATGATAGCCGACACCGGCCGCGTCGGGCGGAGAACCCTCGCAACAGCCTTTTTAAACAACTATCAGGACCCTGCGGCGTAGAAACTAAAATAAAGCAGTGTTCTTGGTTTAAAAAACCGGATTCCCGAACCTTCATTGTCGGTTTTTACAAAGTCAAACGGTGGCATGAAATAACAAACATTATGGTCTCATTATGTCGCATAAAAAGGAAAATTTAAGGGCGGATTAAATATAAACAAGCTGAAACTGGCACGTTGCTGTAATATTTTCCACAAAAGCGTGGGTTGAGCTAATTTATCTCTTGTATCTAGACGATCGATTGAATGACTATGCAAAATCGCTCGGTGCCGGGATTAAGTCCCAGATCTTGAATAACTTAAGAGGCAAAGTCGTGCTTAGGGCATAATAAGAGAGTGTACACACAGGGACACGTGGTACTTGCCTTGAGATGCAAAGCAAGAACTAGAAGCCAATGGGGTGCAATGGGAACGAGCCCCCCGGTAACGCTACGGGACGCACTAAATAGTGGCGGCTTTCGAATGAGGAGTGGTCTTGGGTGCAAATTCAAACAGCATATATAATGATCCCGCCGCATACAAAAACAGTTTTCCCTAAAAATAACAGAACTGTTCCGCACTATAATCCTTAGAAAACATTACCCCCACATCAGCAAAAGTTATAAGATTAGGAAGTTGCGTACATAAAGTTTGAAACATCTATTAAGTAGATTAAGGATATCCTTAAAGTTCGTGATCCAATTTGTACGATTGCGATTTGGTTAAATAGGTGCTTGTACTTACCCACTTGACACTAGGATACTATCTAACGACTTATAATAAAAACGGTCGTTAAAGATGTAAGTAAATTCTATGATGATGTTGAAGACGATGCAGATGATGGTACTGCTGAAACTTATTTATACAAATAAATAAAATATGGGTCTCTGTTTGAAGCTAATGATAAAATATAGTGTCTGGCCCACCGGCACGGCCGCGGTGACGTGAGGCACGGGACACAATCAAATTTGCATAATCGAGCCGCGCGCCCGCTTCCTATATTTAATGATCCGCGCTACCGATGTTGAAACGTTCATTGTGGTAAGTATAACATGTGTTATATGCGAAGATGGAGTGTGTCTTTGATGGGATTCAGATTTGTAATAGAATTTACTTCGGAAGAAGTGGTAGCGAAGGAGAAGAAATAGTCAAACAATAGTCTTAATAATAATAAATATTAAATATCACCAGACGAACACACCAACTGTATGGTCCCAAACTAAGCAACGCTTGTACTATGGGTACCGAACATTGGACTGGGGGCGATCCCAGTGACACCCAGACCAGGGAAAATTACGAAAAGGCCATTTCCGAAATTTATTACGGCGGGAATCGAACCCGCAGCCCCCCGTTGCAGTGAGCCGAGCGGCCTACGCTCGAACCACTGCGCTAAGCGGTCTTGTACGTAGACTAAGCTGCTTACTGAGCTATGCTATGTGTAGGTAAATAATATTGAAACACTGCGTACGTTTTTCAATTCTGAATCGTCAAACTAATCAATGTCTTCACCAAAGAATTTGTAATAATAAGACATTATTATTACAAATTCTTTGGTCTTCACTCACAGTTATTTAGAACTGCTAGTATTTTGTGAACTGATCTAAGAATTCCGTTATCAATTTTTGCCGTGACGTTTCTGCAATTGGACATAGTTTTACAGAATGGAACCAAACCCACATATACTTTTGCAATGTGAAACCAACCTACGTGCATTTGCACTGGGGTTGGTTTTGGTCTGCATTCGTATGTTTGGATTGCTTCGTTTTTCAAATCTACGTCCAATTGTATATTAATTCACAGCTCCGAATGTAGTGTGTGAATAATGTGAAGGTATATAAGTAGGTATTTGAGTCTCTGATTACCATAAAACACACTAAGCACGAGTCTATCTCCACTAACGGTACCTTATTGAGTTATTTTCGATTTACTAAAATGAGTATTGTTTGGACTAAATCTGAATGTATTTTTTTTTGTTCTCTGTATCTAATCCCTGACTTAGATGAATGCATTTATTTGGTAGAATTTTGTGTTTTTCAAGGCTAGGTACTTATAGAAAATCTGGGACATTATACTTTCTCTTTTCAATTTTATTTACAGCTACTTAAGCGGTAGATAGCACAACAAACGATACAAATAACTTCAATACGAAGCGAGCCGCTACGTCTGTACAACCCAATTAGAGATAAAACGAGGCGCAGGCGCCATTACATAGGGTATTTCTTTATCTTTATTGAAATGAACATGTTTCCAGTGAGCAGCAAACCAATTTCTAGCCGTTTATGAAAATTTCTCCTTGCCATACCGTTTTATTATCGATAGAAACACGTTTTATGTAAACTAGAACGGTATTAATGAGACAACTTGTTTATAATACCCGTTGGCTATGACAAATTTGCTGTTGTATTAAGAAAAATCCGGACTTCCAAATCCTGGTTCAATAAACTAGTTTTGATAACATCGTCAATTGATGCCGGATAGGTTAATCCTTACTAAGATCGGAAATAAATAAGTTACAAACAGTTGTAATCCGTAGAGAAGATGGTGAGGGGTGGAGCGGGGCAAGGGGGGGGTCATGGTCGTCGGGTCAATGAACTCGACGAACAAAACGAGCGCCGCGACGCCCGTCGGCTCGCGCCCTCCATACGCTACACTCATGAAATTCAGTCAATGGGAAGCCCAGGTTGCGGCTTGCGGCCAAACAAAACCTTTATTACGATCGCGAGATCCGGTGCATACGGTTCGAGATTGCTTTCTGGTGAATCATGATTGCCCACAAGTCTATACATTTGACCGCATTTGCGACGTCGCGCAATAAAGTAGAGAAACGTTTAACCAATTCATTTAATGAATTGACATAGTAGAAACATTACGTTTTTGTTGAAGGTTGCCAATGATACACCAAGTAGAGTAAAAAAGTTGAACTGTTTTTTTCGTGATCATTGTCCTGCAATTTCACGGCATAATCTATACATCTATACAAATAAATAAAATTGGAGTGTCTGTTTGTAATATCAAAATAACACCTTTTCAATAAATGCATATGAAAGTACATACGACACATATAGCAAAAACGCGATTGAAAACATTTTTGTCTGTCTGTGTGTTTGTTCCGGGTAATCTCCGAAACGGCTGGACCGATTTTGACGGGACTTTCACTGGCAGATAGCTGATGTTATAGGGAGTAAATTAGGCTACTTTAATTTTAGAAAAACAATTAGGGTTCCGCGTAAAAAAATAAAAACACATGAAATCAAAGACTATCTCCGTAACGGATGGACCGATTTTGACGGGACTTTCACTGGTAGATAGCTGATATTATAAGCAGTAACTTATACTACTTTTATTTTAGAAAAACAAAATATAAAAAATAAGTCCTGCCGCGCGGGCTCATAACGCGACCACGCGGACGAAGTCGCGGGCTCAGCTAGTTAGTCAATAAATTCCAATGTTTTTATACCTATTTATATGTAGTAGTTATGTAGGTACAAAAAAACATGCTCACAGCCAGCGAAGCAGAGAATGGGAAGGTTCCTTCGTCTGCCTCTGGCCCACTTCCCTTCAGGTGGACAATGTGCGAGCAATGCCTTCGGTATTTCAAGCGTCTGTAGGCTACGGTTACAGCTTAACATCAGGCGTATCTTACGCTTGCTTGCTGACTTTATAGTGTAAAAAGAAATACTCAAATACAAGCCAGGAATATTTAAAGGCAAAATAATAAGTTTAAAAGACCATAAGAAAGTTCAAGTTAGTTTGACTAGCGACAGCCTTCTAAATAGTTTTACATTTATACAGCACTAGTACTAGTAAACAGCACCTAGTTACCTACAAACAAATCCAATTAAGAATTCTCAGTGTTGAATAGGAAATTTTAAATCTAACCAATCTCAGACTCCCTGAGAACCCGCATCTCAAGCTCTGCGTAACTTAATCAAGACAGAATGGAATATTTAATGGGCTTCAAGCTAAGAGAATTATGAAATATGGTTCTCTTCAGAGGAGCTGCATCTATTTATGTTACAGAATTTAATCAATTGAAGGCAATTTATTAAATTTAAAATAAATAATAAACCCGTTCTGTGACAGAATTAGAAAAAAATAGGCGATACACGCTATCATTTTTCATTTCCTCAGTTAGATGTAACGAATGTAAACCAAAATCACCACGCTCTATATTCAACCATACACCCAATCGTTAGAATCACATTTATCACCGAACGATAGTCACCAAGAATGCACTTCCCTCCATCGAAATTAGACCAGAAAATATTTTTCGACACCCATTTTCATTCCAATGCTTCCATAAATAAACCACTCATTAACTAGTAGCGTTAATTATCGGAGAAACGATATAGTTATCGGTGACCGATAGCACAGAGCATAATAGTTATTTTACCGATACCAGTAATCGCATTCCCGATGGTGTAAACAGTGAAAGACACAATTACAGTCAAACATAACGAGGCCTTTGTTACAATCGATAGGAAAGGCGATGTAATCATTGTAGAATGTTTACCCGTGTAAGAGAATATGACGACAATCGTGAATAACTCCCGGGCACAAGTTAAAAGTAAATGTGCTCTTTATGCGAAAGGTAGCAGCTATTGTTTAGCTTTAATTATGTTTCACCAAACTTGATTCAATTGCAAGGAAATTTAATAAATAAATAATCTATAATATAAAGTTTGGCGTATTGAAAACGTCTATAAGGTTACTTTATAATTTTAATGCAAATTAAAATTATGCTGTTTCAGACACGATAAGAAACGATATTGTTTATTTCATCAAGAATGTCAGCTTCTATTACGATCTCATGAGATGTTAAGTGTGATATACTTCACTAAATTCATCCATTTCAATAATTCCATTGCAACTGTAAACGTAAACTTGTTGTGTAATGTTCCTATAACATCAGATTAAATGGCGAAAGGTTAATATTGTAACTAATTGCACTAGTTTCCAGCTCAAGTTACGGGATAATAAAACGCCTCGTGATCTAGTTACAAGAACCTTTGAAAGGGCATCTACCAAGAGAGTAATTACCATGCACATTCAACGTAGTGATTGGCATTTCATATGTAAATGTATCTAAACGATGATCCACTGTAGACAGTCTGTTTGCCGTCAAATACGGTAATGGAGGCCGCGGACGACGGATAGTGGCCGAGTTTATGTTCCTATGCAATGTTACACACATATGCAAAGGACTGTGCAAAATCATTCAAAAACTAAGTAGGTAGGTACGGAAAGCATTTTGTAAAAAGCTTTGCAGTTGCTCTTTTTCTAAATAAAAGACGAGTGGACAGGTTTACATTTCAAATGTTTTGTCTACATTTGTACAAAGTTTTATACCTTATTCCTATGCACGTGAGATCAGCATCAGAAAAAAAAGCGTCCTGTAGAATCTAGGTTTACATGCAACTAAGTTATTGAACACGTTCGAAGTAAACACAATTTCAAATAAGTCCTTCAAGCGAACTTCCGCTCGAAGATCGGCGCGGGCGTCGCCTTAATGTATTCCATATTCCATGTGTATACAGTGAACTGCCTATAAAACTTATTTACACATCCTTGACAGGGTATTCTCAGAGTTTAATTACTTTACTCTTTAATCATTACGAGGAGGTGGTAACTTAACAGTTTGCATAGTATTCGACCATACCTACATTGGTATTTTTTTGAACACTAATC
The DNA here is from genome assembly GCA_918843915.1 of Notodonta ziczac. Lineage (NCBI taxonomy): Eukaryota > Metazoa > Arthropoda > Insecta > Lepidoptera > Notodontidae > Notodonta > Notodonta ziczac. The sequence continues at coordinate 7,916,706 of OU974043.1, read as the reverse complement.
CGTCTTTTAGTCGGGGCTAGGACAAAGGAATTTCCAGGATGACTCTATCATAAATGTATTTGTTTGCTAGAAGTCGGTAGTTACTAGCGCCTAACAAAAAAAATACCATACCTAGTAAATTCCTAATTCCTAGATTTACCGAGAGTCTGTTTGATCCGAGTCGCTGTTCAATTTGCCAAACGTATACTTTACGTACACGCTAACGAACGTGAACTCTTGGTAGAGCCACATAACAGTACACACAACACGTATTATAATAGTAGGTAAGTATTGGTGTCATTAGCAAATCGTTAGCAGACTCAAGCGCGACGTGACAAAGAACATCAAAGATCAATCATTCAATCAATTTTTATTTACATTTTACACCCACTGGTATAATACAATTAGAAACGTGATGTATTTTACACGACTCAAAGAATAATAGTAGTAATGAGTAATTTTTACGCATGTTTTTGCGAGCGTCTCGTAGTATACCTCTTCGATGTAATCTATTTACACGGTATTTTAAATTATTGTTACGCATTATTATGTATGAGACCTGAGAAAGAGCAAGCTAATGATTACGCTAGTACATCAAAAATGTTTTCCTATCGCTTTACTTATACGTAATGGAGGTTATTTTTAAATGTATAAATGATTTTATTATATACTAATGTAACTCGAATCCGAAGGCATGTGTTTTCGCTGTCCATGACTTGACCACGGAAATGTCAGTGCCACTTACTCATTCATTGAGTGTTTAACAAAAAAATAATAATTACAGTGTGTCACGACGCAAGCTGCTGATTGCCCGCAAACGTGTGGACGAGACATTGGACGCGCGGTTTCCACAACAGTGTGGCTGGCATGTACTGCGTACTGGGATCTGTCATCACAAACGGACGGAGACGCGAAAATAGACCGTCACCTCGAAATATGAATAAATAGTGAGGGCTACAGACTACAGTGCAATAACATCGCTTCCGTCACGAAAATAATTCATCTCGCGAAAGTTCCCGCCTACGTTGTTGATCTAAATTATTTAAGGCGACTGAAGCCGAATTGCCTCAACAAATGTCAACGCGGTATAAATTGGGTTTAATTAACGCGCTAATTATATTGATCGATCAATGAATTACGCGGGTGCACGTGTTTGTTAATCCTGTTCACACCCGTTGCTTTGTTTGTGTTTGTTTTGTTCCCCGAGAGTTATGATTGCCAAAAGCGTTCAATACATTTATTCAATAATATATGTAGGTAGATATTCTCTGCGAACGCTTATTTTTAACAATATTTACAAATTGATGAGAAAAAATGCAGAACATGTGCAATTAATAATATTTATTTGCCTATTATGTACCTAGAGCCATTCCGGAAATTCAAGCTTATACTACGCGTTATAAGTAAAAAAAACAGTGCCATATAGGGACGCCTGAAAGAAGCGAAGCTTTATAGTATAAATCGTAGGATCTAAGCGTTAAAAGCAGATAGCACGGATAGGGCGAGCGCTCAGAACGTCCATATAGAAACATCGCTTCAAAACTTCACAAACCATACATAAATCTGATCGCATACAAAATAGTCCAAAATTAATATTTTTCTCGAACCATTATCAATTAATATACGCATTTAAAAGTGCGTTATGATATAATGCATAACTACATTTTAATATCGTTAGCATATTCAGCAGTTATGGAGCAAATACATGTTATTATGACTGTATCTCACTAATGTTTGGATCATCTGATAAAAATATAAACGAGTTGTCAAACAAAATACTTGAGCAAAAAAAAATACGTTTACGTAAACAACGGACGTCATCCATAAAAACATAGATATTTTTTTATAAAGCGATGTCGTTAGCTAAATTTAGTATATTTATGAAAAAAACCCCAAACCAAGTTTATTTGTATCAGCAACAAAGCAATGGCGTCTGCTTTTGGATCCTTTATTTCGCCCTAGCATATAAGGAACAGCGTAACAAATCTTTAATAACAATTTTTACGATAACGATGAAGTAAATTAGCATCGTGAAGTAAATTACGTGTCTGTAGGATATTTCGTGTCAGTTTTGATACGTTTGGCTGGAATTCAAAATATTACGGATACTATGGCGTCGTCTCGCGTCCTTGTGACGTAAGCCGTCCTTACATTGACCCGTAGCCGAGATGAGGGCGCTGGGTACTAAATATAATGGCCTTGTTTCATTACATATAATTATAGAACATCTGATTTAGATTACAACAATGTAGAGCAGCAGTGCAGTGATCTTTCTTATCGCATTATCAAAGAAGTATTTAAAAATGTCACAGAAATTTGTATTGAGCGGAATATGGATAGTCTCTCTTAAGAGAACCCATTTTATTTACATGATTAAGTCTTGAAATAATTACAAGTAGTTGTCTTTAGTTCGAAGTTTAAGTTAATACCTATTATTAATTTTAATATCCCACTCCCAGTAGCAAGCCTCCCCTTTACGCAACCACGCATTAGGCACTAATAATTCTTAGGTAGGCAGACTAGGTAGGTCTCAACGAATGAAATGACAACACGCATACAGGGTGTTGGATATGTATCTGCCAAAGAATTATTTAGTACTAGCTGTGCCCACGGACTTCGTCCGCGTAGTATTTAACATAACAAAAATTTCGGGATTATCGGGATAAAAAGTATTCTATATGTTAATCCCGGTTATAAACTATCTGTGTTCCAAATTTCATTCAAATCCGTTCAGTAGTTTTTGCGTGAAGGAGTAACAAACATACATACATACATACATACATACATACATCCACACTCACAAACTTTCACATTTATAATATTAGTAGGATACTTATTTATCGTAATTCGAACATGTTTTATTTAAATAAATATTTTCTCGCTTAATCAAATTGTAGTAAAATATTGTATAAATAAATATTTATAAGTGGTCGATAGGTATGCCACCTTACTAACCTCATAAACAAGTCGGGCATTGGCGCCGATGACAATAGGGTTGCCAGGGGTCCGATAACTGAAATTGTAAACACTCTTCTGACTGATTACTACACCGATGGGCTCTTCATTGTGGACGATTCCGCACGTGCCAATGGATATACATATTAGTAGCAGTTGGTAGCGATAAAATATTTTTTGGGTTTGAAAGAAATTAATTTCAGTCCGCCTGTCTCAGTCTAGATCAGCATTTTTTACCTATTCAGGGTACATAACACTAACTCTTTCATTGATTTGGCTCACGAAGCAAATTCTTGGCATTCTACGAAAGTGATTGCTGTGTGCAGAAGAAATTACAAAATACTGTTTATCTCTCTCTCATCATGTACTTTGATTACCATCTCCAAAGCAAACTTAGTCATAAATACATCATTCATTGTATTCCTTCTCTCACACTTTCTAACAAATTGTAAAACACATACTATGTGAAATATTTAACATTTAACGAGCTCTTGTGCAGCGATACCTGACAACCCTATGCCAAACATCGGTGACAGGTGACCGTCATCAGTGAGCCCACTTCATCGGGTCTAATGAAAACAACACACTTGCACTCCGCCGGTTATTAACCATGTCGCCTGACTACCTGTTAAACGGATTAAATACTATAACCGGTTTGGCAATAAAGTAGGCTTAAACTAAGCTCTAATTAATGTCCATTTTATCTTGTATACGTATTATCTTTCCTGGCCTACAGGAGTAACAATGATGGGAGTGTGTAGTGGGACTAGCCCCAGAAAAAAAAACACAATTATACCACGTGTTTTATTTTAAGTGGTCTAGGCAAATAGGTAGTCATCCCCTCTTAATGGCGGACGATAAAATTTTTGCATGATTAATTAGGTTAGGGTCGGAAATTTTGTGGCAAGTATTAGCGATTGCTGAAGGTCAGGTTAATCCAGCCTTGTCCAGAGTAGTCCAGTGTTCTCTAAAATGTTTGACAATACACAGGGTGGCTGATAAAACTTGAAATTCCGACCTTACTTCTTACTTCAAAACAATGCGATCTTATACAAGTTTTCCACATCTTATAAACGTGGACGTTAAGGTTTTTTTATTAGTTTTTATCCTTAAATAAGCATTTGAAGCTCCAACGTTACATCAGAATATTTACACGCATTCGACAGTAAACCAATCTCGTATTCTGGATCTGCTCTCGGGATAATAACCTCTCTTTGTCAATCTGTTGTTATCTTACTTTAGGTACCAAAATAGGCATCAATTATATCTACATTATTTATCTTTAATAATATTTTTTTTCAAAGAAATTAGCTAATAAGGTTATTTAACCTACATATTTTAATGTTTATTACTCATAAACACACCTATGCTAGTCACTTATTTCAAGTATTTTATAGTGTAAATCGTGTTCATTAGATGCAATTACTTTGATTGGGCGTTTTGGCAAAATGCTTTAGATAATCAATTTTCAAGTAAACCTTTCGTTCTAAAAGGTACACAAACATTATGACAATAAGTATTATTGTTAGTTACATTTGTATTAGTTACATTTTAGTATTATTTTTAGCTCGATATATATATCGAATACATTATTTTATTATTGCAAGCAAATCTACACTTTATATGCTGACTCTTAAGGCTTACTCAAGACATAAGAGCTTAAACGCGAGCTTTTTTGCTCTACACATTGTGTGTTACTGTATTGTTCAATGCAAGATAATTAACAAGAAAGCCACTTTTTGGACAATAATCCGTTCAGTAGTTTTTGCGTGAAGGAGTAACAAACATACATCCAATCTCACAAACTTTCACATTTATAATATTAGTAGGATTATCTTTCTTTGGTCCACTTTACAAACACCTATTCGTCTTATTGAAAGGGACGACATGTTCAATCTAATTTAGAGATATATAAATTCAGACCAAGAAAATCTATTAGTAATAATTCCGATTTGTATTTGAGCGCTAAAAAAGGCATTGCTCGTTTAATACAATCTTTACTAATAATATTATTTGTTTCAATATATGCATTAATAGTTTGAATAAGTATATTATATTACGCTATGATAATGCATTAAATTTATAACATTAAAAACAAATATCACTACTGAAATCGAATAAGTATTAAGACAGTGTTTTGTGTCTTCAATTTAAAGGTATTTAAATCAGTATTCAAAATTCGATCCTCTTCGTGTACAATACCTATAAAGTAACGTTAAGTCATACTGAAGCGTAAGCAGGTAATAAAAAAACTTTTACTTTTACTAACACGAAATTACTTCCCGTAACAAATCTGCGCGGAAAATCTAATACAATTCCGGCTGACGTAATTTAAATAAACGCGTTTCATGAAGTAAGGTCTGCAAAGTTGTTAAATAAAAATAAATTTGGTAAGCAATGATATTTTTGGATGTTTGCCTTATATGTTTTGTTTACGAAAAGGTTAACGATTTTTAGGTGCCGATTTAAATTGTGTTATTGTAACATCGGCTTGTTGCAACATGTACTCCATACGGATCAAGGGGACGATAACGCCAATTCAATCGAGGTGAACCTTATTTAAATTCAGCATTATCATCATTAAATTTATCAATGTAGTTCGTTAAGTGTGCCAACAAATCAACGAGGTGTTTGTAAATAATTAGCAAGGTATCCGGAATCCATAACGAATTCGTAATAAGTTGCTAATTATGTTCCTCCTGTTTCCGTTCCAAATTATCTTCAAGCACTTTTTTCCGAATAACAGACATTGTGTAAACATTACTGAAGATTATGTTGGCAATAAATATCCAGACTTACCTAATAAGGATTATGATTAGTAGGTACCTACCACAGATATAGTGCAAATACATACATTTAATTACTATGCGATCCAAATAAGAATAGGAATGTCAATAACCTCTATCTGTCAAATGTCACTTGAAAAGTATGGTTTGCAAAAAACTTATTTGCTTATCAATAAAAATAGTCTTACATCAAATTTACATAAAAAGGTTAAATTGTCTTAATATTATACTTAATTACTTAAAGTCATAATTCGTTTTATAAAACCATACCCTACCCTTTTTATTTTCATTTTTTGCGCAAAGGCCAATAAATAAGCAGAAATTAATGCAGTCATGGCTAACAGAAAAAAAATATTTAATACGACGATTGGTGCACAAAAGCAGAACTTTTTCAATTAATAAAAAGGAACAAACCGCTTTTTTCACTCAACCTTAGCAAATAAATTTTATTTAAAAAATATCTTGATTTGCTCACCCTACCTAACTGGTTAGAATTGACAGCTATGACATCACAATATGGCGCAAAGTCGATCCTATTCTCATTTGAATCGCAGAGTAGTTAACATAAGCAATTTTTTATTCCTGATTTTCAGATGACCCTACAACTTCTCTACTACGTCTACACCTAAAACTTGTCGATTTAGGACAATCACCTCACTCGTATGAATCATCAATGCTGGCTTAACTAAACATGAAAATAAGTTATCCGCAACTAGGTGCATCAACCAATCTGTTAATATCAGGGGCTTATAAATAAAACGGTTAAATTTTATGACGGAATGCCAAGAAAAATAAAGAAAATTCTTCTAATTGATAGGTACCTAAGTTAAGTATTCCATAACACAATATAAAATGTATATAACTCTTTCCAATTGTTTATATCCGCTCTGAAGAGAAACTTCAGAAATTGTTCCGGCGCGGTTTCTTCTACTTCGCCGGGATTAGGGAAAGTTTCCTCGCAGAATAAATGTTTCAAAGGTATACCTGAGCTTATTAAGTAACAATTCCTCAACGCGGGATACTTATTTCTCAACAACAAGAACGCAGCCATAATTAATAGGAAACTTGTTTCCCTAGGAGACAATAGAGTCATTATTTTCTTATGATCTTTAGAGATAGAGATACCACATATATTTTAAATTGGATAGTAACTACATACTTGTCTCTATTTCAGTAAACCGAACCAAATTCTTTGTGCACTCAATTAAACTGCGTTCCCAAAATCAAAGCATGACTCACTAAACGTACACTTCGAGCTTGTTTGTGATACGATGTTCCAATTATACAGTTCCCATTGCAATCCTGGCAATAAGAGAACAAGTACCTACCAACATAAAAAGCACTCGCGTTCCTAGTCCTGATCCCAGTTTCGTGGAGCGGAACAACAAACAAGCAAAGTTGATTTGGCAGTTGCTTTTGGGAACACCACGCGTCCAACTCACTCTAGATCAAGACCCGAGAGAGGGTACAAGAGATGTGTGCCAGACGTGACTGATTTTTTATGACAAAAAGTATAATATATCAAGGACCAAATCCGCACACTATACCCGCAAAAAATGTGAACGAATTTTCCTATATAATAACATAACGGATAAGTAAAGCAATATCCAATGTGCGGAGACGTGCCTAGATAACGATTCTCTTGATAATATGATCCTTGACATAGGTACAAAATTAGTAAGAGCACTTTATACCTACTTTTAACAATCGTCAGTTTTATTAGTAAAGCTTATGTAAGTTGTATGTTGTTTTGCCTTCTTATTACTTAGATAGTAGGTAAGGTAAGTGCATGATGTATTTTGTTATAACAATAGTAATTTCCTTCTGAGTGATACATGTTTATATGTTTGCAATAGTTTGCATCCCTAAAATACTACAGATAGGTATTTATACAATGCTACGAAGCTCAGCGGGTATCTACAATGGAAAAAATTAAAAGTACCTACCTAATGTGTACCAATCCGTGCAATTAATGTATTTTTACAAAAAGTTACTCATGCTTTCAAGGTGATCAAGTATGCACTATAGAGGTAATCTTGGACTCAAACAAGAATATTTTGATATTTTTTGCACAGTGAAATAAGAACTTAATAATTCAAAACAAAAGTATTAAAGTCCCTGTGTAACTTAACAAGCCTATACTTACTATTTACCTATTTGTTTATTATGGTAAACTAGCTGTGCCCACGGACTTCGTCCGCGTAGTATTTAACGTAACAAAAATTTTGGGATTATCGGGATAAAAAGTATCCTATATGTTAATCCCGGTTATAAACTATCTGTGTTCCAAATTTCATTCAAATCCGTTCAGTAGTTTTTGCGTGAAGGAGTAACAAACATACATACATACATCCACACTCACAAACTTTCACATTTATAATATTAGTAGGATTTTCCAACTTACGGCTGTATGAGCAAATAAGGGATGACATGTTGAATGAATGGGAATTGAATCCCTACGTAGGGAAAACATCTAGGGTTATTATTATTAATATTCCTTCAAAGTAAGCTGGGGGTAAGCAGTAAGGTAACTAATTACACTAGATTACAAATTTAATTAGGTAAGTAAGTACTTACCTAATAAGGAATTTATTATTACTCTCACTTAAGTTCCTATGTAAGAAATTAAATATACATTTAATGCAACCGATTAATTAAACATAAAATTTGTTACAACATAACATGCCGAAAAGGTAATTATTTGAATTCGTGTTAAATTTGTAAACGCGAGCGAGATTTTTAAAATTAAATTATCACATAAATTTTGTTACTTAAGCTTCGATTTGAAATCTGCGCGATAAACGAGAAAAGTTACGGATAAAAGAACAAACCCTTATTTCTTAATGGTTTTCTAGGGTGCGGTACCCAATTGTTGTCCCTGTTCAATATTTTTTTGAAGTGAAACCTTGTTTATGCACGTTGGGCACTTTTGGAATGGGGAAAAATCACTGAACTCGCATGACCTCGACATACATATAAAACGACAATACTCTAAGAAGAGTGCACGCTGCATATAAAAAATAAATAAACTATCACCTACCCAAAACAGTGCGCGTTCCGCGTTCCGCGTTCTAGGCCCGCGCGACAGGTCCCAATTTTTTTCTAAAATAAAAGTAGCCTAAGTTACTGCTTATAACATCAGCTATCTACCAGTGAAAGTCCCGTAAAAATCGGTCCAGCCGTTTCGGAGATACTCTTTAATTTCATGTGTTTTTATTTTTATACGCGGAAACCTAATTGTTTTTCTAACATTAAAGTAGCCTAAGTTATTCCTTATAACATCAGCTATCTGCCAGTGAAAGTCCCGTTAAAATCGGTCCAGCCGTTTCGGAGATTACCTGGAACAAATATACAGACAGACAGACAAAAATTTTTTTTATCGCGTTTTTGCTATAGGTGTTGTATGTACTTTCATATGCATTTTGTGAAAATGTGTTATTTAGATATTACAAACAGACAATCCAATTTTATTTAATTGATGATATTTGATATCGCGATCAAAGAAGAATTCACTAGTAGCTGACCTAAAGAAATGGAAAAGCGACATGGGGTATTCCCAAGGACGGAAGCGGTCGTTTCTGACATCGGGATCTCTGCGACAACTGTGATTACCATTATTGGTGGAATAAGGATGTTATTCTTCATAATCTGCAGCCAAAAATATACAAAAACTTCATATTTATATCGAAATTGTATTTTTTTCTGGGCAAGCTTTATATTCAAACAAGTTTTAATTCAAATGTCTAAAACAACATTGTTACAGCATTATCCTTAACAGCAGAGAGTGTAACGATTAACAGCTTCAAATAATGTTAGAGATACATACAACACTCGATCATTACCATATTCGTTGTTTTGTACGAGAGACGAATCGGTATGACATAACCTGTTATCTTCCGCGTCCTGCCTAGCACTGGCCAGAATTCGCTTACATCATTCGAGCGCTGGCCGTGGGCAATGACTTCATAATTCACTTTATTGTTCCCATTCTACCGCATAACTATTTAATCTCTCATAATACGGCCACAACTAAATGTCAAAGCAGGTGGAATTAGGGCAATAAACACAACGCTATAAAAACTAAAAACTAGCATAAGGTTTCGAAGAACTCTGACTCTAGCTTCATCCAGGGACACATTAACTATTTTTACAATAACATAACTCTAAATTGACTATTTAAAGAACCCCCAATGCGACGTCTTTTAAACTACAAAAGGGCTGAAAATTTTCACACGGCTGAACCGAATTTCATGAAACATAGCTAAGAACACTCTCGATCAGAATACCTTTATAACAAAAAACTAATCAAAAGCGGTTCATCCGCTTGTTCGCTGCGATGCCACAGACAGACACACAGATACATTTTGTTAAACTTATAACACCCCTATTATTTCATCGGGGATTAAAAAATAAGCTAAGTATCAAAGAGTAAGTTTCATTGCTATCATGTTATCTGCCAATCTGAGATCCTTAATTGTTGCTATCCATCAATTAAGCAAATGACTAGGTATTATAATTATTTCATTGTGCTATTGGTATTAACAACATAATGACTACATTTGACGTAGGTTCTTTGCACATAGCTGTAATTTAGCCTTCGTTATAATTTATTTAGAAAATATTATCTAGATGAAATTAATAGCCAGTTACACACATGGACATATATTAATAAACGATTAACGTATGATTACAACGTGTAGGTGTGATAATGTGATAATAAGCGGGTGGCTATCAGTGAAGTGGCCGAGTTAACGCACTTCACCGGGTGAGACCGAGCAGCGTGACCCGTGAAACTGGGTTACGCTCTCGGAGACCGCCTACCACCCGTCCCCAGCCAGTTCTCCCATGTAACTGACACAATGACACCACTGTGTATGATTTCAGTCATTACGATTACCCTCAACCCCTTATTAAAAAACTTGGATTAGCAGTTGAATAGTTATACACCGTCCTATCTCTTTCTGTCATTAGTAATTTGACATTCGAAAGGAGAAGACAGTATGGTGTAACACCGTTAGTCCACGTTTATTAATAAGGGGGTATGGTTCTAGCTACCGACAAATATTATCAAATAAAGAAGATACATGCAATGGTCATTCAATTGTCGGTGTAGCAGCAAAACTATGCTAATAAGACGTTAACCCGTTATCAACAGCGATATATTTTTTGTTCTATTGTTCATTGGGTTATGGATTTATTCTAATGTCATTCAAACATTGTTCAATAATAACATAATAGGTCTGTAGAGACCATACTTGATATGTGGGTAAGGACTTGAAAGGGATAGGCTGATTATTGGCGCATCCACCTCACGTTATTGTGGATTTAAAATAAGAGGTTTCGTAGATATTCAATGGGATTTATTTTTAAGTGCATCTTAATTAGGTAGTAGTAGTAGTTATAGTATATTTAATTACATAAATAGGTTAGATAGATACCTGATTTAATTAAATTAGGTTACTAAAACACTACACACCCAAATTAAAATAACATTTTAAGTGCAGGTAGGTACATACTACCGCTTGTAACTAAGTACCAAGTAATTAAATTACCCAAAAATATCTAACATTGTTATTAGCTACCTAGGTTAAATGTGTTTTTAATTAAGTATTACAAAAGTAAGGCAGATAAGTAGGTAAGTTCTATATCATCTGCAAAGAGTCATCAATAGAAATCGCTTCTAATTAATTAATAATTAGAAGGTACCTACATTCTTTTGCGTCTCCTTAAAATCTATGACAGTCGTTATAGATGTGAGGGATGGTGGGTTCCAACTTTACAATAACTATGTAGGTACCTATGTATTCCGAACCGGTGCGGTAGTAGGTAGATTCGATTCTAACTATTCATAAGTTTTTTTGGGCCTACAAAAATAAAAAGATTTTGATACTAATTTTTGTACAGACACGTCAAAGTTTAGCAAACATACACAACATGTAAGTAGAACTTAACCGGATTTGTGACACCGCGTTCTCATACTGTCTCAGGGGTAGGAACCGGCTTTCGGTCGTAAATCACCGTCCGTAGCTCGCGTCACCCGTCTCGCACCGCGCCAAGGTGTTACATAGTTTACAAACATAACGCTAAAATAATCAAAATCTTAGCGCCTTACCTCTAAAAGGAATCCTCGAGGGCGACGTCCCTCCAGCAAGCCGGACGGAACGGGCGGCGCGCACCCAACATAAACACTGCACCAATCGGTTAAAACATACGCGGAATCAGCGATAGTACCAAGGATTTAGTATTTACACTGCACTGTCACTCTGTTCGAACACTGAAATCCAATTGGCTCGTTTGTTTTTAGTCACAATTTAGTGTACAACTGCGCGCATGTCAGTTTATCACCGCTAGTAATATTTTGTCGGCCCTCAACATCTGCCAAGACCGCCGTTCGATGACTGGCAGGCAGTGGCGAAACTGGCGTCGAGCGACTCGGCGGGCGCGCGCGGACCTACTTCACTCGGTCGGGCGGGTGTTCGAGCCAGGGGGTACCGGGGAGGTGCGCGCGGGGAGGCGACCCACGCCTTCTTTGAATGGTAGTGTAATATCGAACTGAATGAATGGAATAAACAATGAATTGTACCTGTCACTAATCTCAATTTAAAAAATCGACAACCAAGGCAACAACATCAGACGGCCTTCTGAACATTTTATGTACTCATAGATTCAAAACAAAATGCTACAAAACCGATAGGAAATACATTCAAATACCTTTTGGTCCAATAAAGGTCTGTAAGCAATTAATAAGGGATTCCTAGACAGGCAATGTGAGTAGACCATGACCTTAGGTTCATGGACAAATATCAACCAAAAACATGTGTCATCAGTTGATGCTACATGTTATCTAGATAGATGTAGATAAACTACCACAAATACCTTAGAATTGCCTCAGAATTACTCTATCAAACAAATAAAGTCTGCAAAGTTTGGATATCTTTATTGCCTACTGATTATTTAGATGAATATTTCATTAACTTATATAAAACTAAGTATAATGTATTATCTACAGAATATCTACTTAATCCTCCGCATCTAGCTAAATACTCACGCATGACTGATTTTATTAACAGATAGATTACTAGGCGGTAATAACAGTAATAACCCAAAGTAGCAATAACATTACATATTTCAACTTATGTTCCTACTAACAATCCTGAACTCAATACTATGTAAAGTTCAGTTTAAATTATTGGAATAATGGCTACTGACGCAAGGGTTCTTCCTCAATTTTGTTTTTATAGACTAAAAAACTAAGTTATGACGTATTCAAAAAATATTGTAAACGACACGTATTGCGAGTTGAGAGTTCTGTTATTGAAACGGTTAACAGACTTGGCCCCCAGACTGACTCATCAACGCCGAACTGAAACCACTAAAGACATCCACCACTAAAGACATGAAATTTAATGTTTCCGACAAGAAATTTTGTCAGTAGATATATTTGATCACGTGGACACGCAATAGTATAGTATTTTTAAAAACACAGCCCCTGAGGGTGTAATTTTTTTTATTGATATTTTAGTGAGTTTAATCGGTAAGTACCTCCATGGATAGCTACAGAACCTGTACCAACTGATCAACTGCATGGTTCCCATCCTTAACTTTACTCCCCAGTTTCGGTATCGCCACAGTAATGTCCTGCTTATCGTTGAGGGCGGAAAGGGAGATATATAATGGTGTCCACAATGCTCAATGGCGCTATCAAAGAGTTTGGTAGATAGTAGCCATTTACAATACAGACAATAGGGTTGTTGTGCTATCACACGGAGAGATAGCACGGAGAAATGAGATGGCGAGACTCAAAAACAACTACATTTAACAAACTTTGCATGTATTTTATTTTAATTGAATCCTAGTAATCAAATATGAGGCGCCAATAAAAATGGAAGGCGAATACTTATTTAACCTCGAAATCAATAAAAATAAACAAATTTTAGGTACTTACATACTTAAGTACTACATTCATTGTCTCCGGTTCGGTTTCGTCTGAGGGACAAGGTCCATTTTCATTTACTTAAGCGCCAAATTCAATAGCACATATAATTAATTCCCTAAATCTCACCACAATGCTCTCAATTTACATAAGCGGGTCAGATTGAGTGTTTACGAGAGACCGCGGTCGAGTGTGCAGTGTGCAATATATCAGAATGCGCCTCGTGTGCCTGCTGATCTTCTGTTTGACAGCCACCATTCAAACGGAACGCAAATAGCAAGAACCGACGTCAATACGGCCGATGCCCCCTTTCAAATGTTAACCACAACATTAGGTGCCGGTAATTTTATTATTAAATACACAACAGTCGCTGTTGTCTTGTTAGAACCGATGTGGGACATCAACCGCAGAAACTATAGTTAATGTGTTCAAAACAACTATGGAAGTTTGCAAATGGGCTGCGAAAACCCCAACAGATCAATAAGCAGGCATGGGGAAAATTATTTTGTTACGATCCATTACATTACTGTTTTATGTTGTCAATTTCGAACTCCAGTGTAATAAAGAGTCATTCTATTCTATTCTACACTACTTATCTCTTGGAGACCCGTTACTTTGCACTAATTTTAACGTTAATATTTAAATCAGTAGGTGCATAGCAAGGATGTTTTAATTATACAACATAACTTTATTGTGTGTGTGACCGCTAGATTTTTCAGACGTAAAACATATTGAAAGTCAGACACCGATTTCATAAGAGTTCGGATTTTGTACTGTTTTGCGGAAGAGTAAAGTCCTACCTTCTCATCATTCCAATAAATATATCTAAAACAAAGAAGTTGCTGTAGAAATTATAAATTTCCTAACATAGAACTTATCACAATAAAATCCATCGTGTTTTGTGGCAAGAACACCCTACAATATCAAAAATATATCTTAAAAGAAACTACAATGTAATTTCTTAAAAAAATATGACAACCATCAAGATTACTAAAATTTAATTATCACAATGACCATTACTTCAAACAATTAAACTGACAACGTTTAAATAACTTTGACAATAACTATACTTAAGGAAACCTTCCTATCACAATCAATACTTCCGTCGTGTCCGAGAGCCAAGCGCAGAGTGTCAATCAACATATCTCTAATCTGTGCAGAGTGTCTCGTCGGTCGTTCTGCGCGCTGTTTTATATTTTCCACTCGGTGCGGTTAGGTGGGTAGGAGAATTATCCAACAATATTTCCATGTATAACGTCGTATAAAGTAATTTATTTGATAAAGGATTCTCGTAGGTCTGACAGTGCATCGCTGATACCAACTCCACTGGCAATTCTCTGAAACCTCGCATATTCATAAAACGAGACGCTCCACTCGACGCGACGCTCACTGGATTTTTACTTTTGCTGACGTTACTGGTAGGCACCGACTGCAACAAAGGACTCACCGATTAACGAGTCCGCACATTCTAGACAAGATTTTGAATATTATAGGATATAATATTATTATTTACATTCATAAAAGCAACTTTTAAAATATGCACCAAATAACTAAAGACTTTAAAAAGAATACGCAATAAACTTAGTCCAAATATGAAAATGTTGGCAGAATCTAATCCTTAATTATTTTTATAGACAGTATCCTTATTGTCTGACTCATAAACAAATTGATACAACTAACAAAAACACTTGTTAACCTAACTATTAATTTATATTACTTCAAAGTACGTTCTAGTAGATCCCTAAGTAAATATGCCTTTCAACAAGTTTCACCAGCAATTAAAGCGGAATTCATTGTTGTGAATCACCTTGCTCTTGGTCACGGGCAGACAGGTTTTTCCTGGAATCTTGGATAATGTCCAGACCTTCGCCATTTCCGACTAAATGCAGCCCGAGCGAGACAATTATTTAGCTCAAATAATTTATTGTGAACGAATTTCGAAATTTCCTTCGTGATATTTTTATTTACGGACCAACATTGCTAAAATTAAAACGTCTGCGTATATTTAAGAAAATATACTTTCCTACTATATTTTCTGCATTCAAAACGTTAAGATAAGATAAGAACAAATTGAACATGTCCTGTCTGAAGAGTGGCATTACCCTTGAGACAGCAGCAGTCTGCGGAGATAGCTACGTACAAGTTTAAATAAGAAACATGAGAAAAACATAAATATTGAACTGGTTATAAGGATTTTTAGAATGTGTTTGAGAATATAAAACAAAATATTTCTCCCGCAAAGTTTTTTGTGAAAGCACATACAATATTCTTATCGTGAGGAAGGTTGTCATCAGAGCCTGGCTAGACTATCGTCGAGTCGGCGGGAATCAAATTTGTTAGCAGCCGGCGCCGATAATTTGCCATCGCGACTCTCGTGCCGAAAAATTGACTTTCTTGTAGAGATGAACTTTTTATTATTTATTTGTTATCCATCCAAGGGCTGCTTTTATTTATTAAAGTATTTTCATTTCGTTTAAGACTACGTAAGAGATGTACTTATAGAGTACCTATGTTATGGTTATGCACAAAGTAAAGTCCATTCCTCATTGTTTTAAACTCAATATGTCTTGCCTTCGACTGAGGTCCGCTTGGCGCAGTGGTTCGAGCGTAGGCCGCTCGGCTCACTACACCAGGTGGTTGCGGGTTCGATTCCCGTCAGGGTAAATTTTGGGAATGACCTATTCGTAATTTGCCCTCTTCTGGGTATCACTGGGAGCGCCCCAGTCCACTGTACGGTACCCATCCAAACGTTGCTTAGTTTGGGACCATACAATTGGAGTGTTCGTCTGGCGATATTTATTCATTATACCAACGTGTTTGGAATAAATGAAGTAATTTTAAAATTAG
Organism: Notodonta ziczac; assembly: GCA_918843915.1. Lineage (NCBI taxonomy): Eukaryota > Metazoa > Arthropoda > Insecta > Lepidoptera > Notodontidae > Notodonta > Notodonta ziczac. The sequence continues at coordinate 7,900,206 of OU974043.1, read as the reverse complement.
TACTTAGCATTAGAATGAAATAAGAAACAATATGAACCCACATTGAAAACACGTCCAAAGACCAGACGACGGCCTATTGTCTCGTGTACACACAAAGACAAATACAAATGCGTGTCCGCAAACACTTTTCCTTGTGTTAATGGAACGCAAACATTTACAATGGCAAATTGGTTCATAAATATCAAATATCGGAGTACCAACCTCGACGTAATACTTACTATCGCGGTGCGATCGCTATATCCGTCCGCAACCTGCCGCCCGGCGCCGGCGCACCGCCGCAGAATGCTGATCACCCTCATTATATTGACAATCGGCAGCCAAAAACGCTAACGATCATTACTTTTCAACTTTACGTCGCTTAATGGCCCGGAAAGTGGGCTTCGCTCACCGAAATTGTTTTTACGAGATATAATGAGCTTCATGCTATCATACGAAGGTTGAGGCTCGACTCTCGACCTTTTGCTCGTGCCACCGGTATTCTATGCACATCTCATTTGATGTGATCCCGGGCGCGGGCACTTGTTCATGTAGGCAGCATCTCCGATGACAGTGCGACATTGAGGGGCTACCTGTCCGAATGCTAATGAACGTATAAATCTTCCTAATGCATTATTCCTCGGGTGACCTCTCTCGAATGATCTGGAAATACTTGGGCGTCACGTCCTCTAGTCTTTCCTGCATTATGTATGTTCCTGCTCGGGTTGTCCTATTCAATATTTGATACATTTTTTTACAATTTCCTATCTTATTTCTTGTAGTGTTGTATATAGTGTCCCAGAAATTCTATGATTTTTACAAATAAATGTCTATGACCGGTTTATTGCAGTTTCTTAACAATATATATTTAGTTAATTTATAAACAAAGAGTTCATTTCCTACTAAACTAAATCAGTCTATCGCTCACCTGTTAAATAAGATAGGTGCCTACTAACGTGACGACAATCTTCGAAATAATTTTCTAGTTTCTAAATTCCTAGAATTAAAACAGTAATCCCTCGCAATCCAGTAACAACTAACTGTAGCATACCGCCTATACCCACTTGGATTTTTATTTTAGGCAGCAGCACGACGATAGTATTTACTAACAGTTACTTAAGTACCAGCTATAAGGATGGTAATATTCACAGCAATAAAATTTGCCTGGAAAATCCTGTGTAGGTATGAAAACTCTATCTGTAGCAACGCAATTGTTTCCATTAAAACCCCCAAGTTACATACGTACCTACCTATACCACCACATAGCATAGGCGCTTGTTTAGTACGACCTACATTTCAGTGTGAAATACATATGAGCATTTGGCTCGAGTGAGGAAATAGTTCAGCTCGCACCAGGCCAGCCGGAAACTACGATATCGACCTAGACGGAAGCCTGTGCCGTCCTGTTATCCCAACCGACACCGACTAACCTGCAATGCCTCTCGGCAGATCCATTTTTATTTGCTTGCAAGCCTCAGGCATTAAATTTATGCATGATTTTATAAATAGGGAACAAATGGAACGTTTTTTTAAAAAAATCTTAGCACTGAAGCGCTACAAAAACTATGGTTTGAGCATAAACAATAAACTTTGAGAAGTAGCTGAAATACATACCAGAAATAATATAGGTATAACCTTGGCAATACTGGGAATATATCCAAGGATAATAAAATCAGAAAGAAACAAATTTAAAAGTTTAAAACTTATTTTATGTGCACATAAATAGGTGGAACAGGAATTGTGATACTGAAAATAATGGCGGAACAACATTGCACATTCATTATTCACAAGATACCTACTTACCAACAGGCAAAATAAGTTATGGGACAAAAAGAAACGAGTTCCTGCTGAATACATTTGCCATAAAAACAAAAGGTAGTTTTAAAAAGTATTTATTTATTCGAATTCCCACTTGGGTAGCTCCGAGTATGGTAGGATTGGTAGGCTCCTAGTAACTTACCTCCTTACTTCATTATCCGTAAAATTCTACCGAAATTATAAAAGCTTAAACATATTTATTTATATTGCATTTCCTTATTATAGCGACAATCCGCCATCGAAACTGGTTGATGGAATAAGTAGTTTCCATGACGTTTCCACGGAGTGTTTCTTTACTCATGTGGTTTCCATTTTACAAAATAACTAAATAGGTACCTACCTACGCACATTGTTATTGAACGACTGATTTATTTCTCAGTACGATTTATGTGACAGTTTGCACTGTAAATAATTTGCAACATATTATTATAGAGTCCCGTAAACATTCATTGTCACTAACTATGCAGCAGCGGTCAAGTAAGTACCTACGGCGCACGCACGCTTAAATTGTTGTGAGTTGCGTGCGAACTCACACACAACAATTTAATCCTCAGTATCTCATGCTTGCGCTCCAACTAACAATAATGGTTATATTTTACACTCCAGCGTCAGCAATCCATTCTGCTACTGGAATCGTAGGACACTTTTCCTGCTCTCAGCTGTATTATGCCTGTATTGTAGTGTCCCGCGAGCGATGAATGTCTTCATTTGCTTGGACAATGCGAGTGTCGTGTGTCTATTTTAAATTAATTGTTCGTCGACATCTAATGGACTAGGCATAGGCTGTCAATTGTGTTTAGAAATAGGTAAGTAAGTGCCTGTTGTTGATTAGGCAAACTCATAATATATTTTTATAATTATAATTAGTTAGTTAAGTATGTACTGTTTGTTTTTGATCCAGAGTGACAGAAAAACAAAATGATAAACGTAGTACTATAGCTAAACCTTGACCTTTGAAAATTGAAATTCATGCATCAGTCGGCATACGTGGACGGCATAGTTATGAAGATACTTGCCTCGTTCTTTTTGTAGTTTTTCCTTCCTACGAGGAAATCATTAACTTCCTCGAAAATGTTCAGCATTCTTCCAATAAGTAACAAATAGCTGTTACCCGCCGCGGCTCCACCCGCGTGGTACTTAGATAAAATAAAGTTACCTTCTCCCTATAGCTAAACTATAATTTAGAGATGGGTTCTGCAGTAGGATCTGCTATGGTATCGCGTCGGTAGCAAATTGCTGGTACTTATGCATCTAATTCCAAGTACACAGTCATTATTAGCTCACAGCACCGAGAATCATTCACATTGTGCGTTGGAGTGCTCATTCCACACCCAATTGTTCCAATTTGCATAAACAAAGCGCGCTCCCGTGCCGACTGCCGAGGCCTTAGTTAACCTTATTATCCGATATGCGTGAGCAATAATAAATAGTTTTACTTATTTTATTTAGTGCTTAACCAATTAGAACAACGTCATTCCCAGGGAAGCCTGCTGACGAATTAGAAAAGGAGTATTTTCTTGCCTAAAGTTAGACCTATCAAACTTTAGGCAAGAAAACTTAGTTATGGTTCCAAACTTTTAAGAGTTCGAGTATGATACACCTTGCATCCTGTGAACACTAAATAATCTGTTAACCAATGCGAACGAAGCATATCTCCTGGCGCAGGTCGGTATCAGATCAGGTATAGATACCTATCCAAAAAAAAATCGATGAATATTTGCTACCAACGTGATCTATCAATATGTTATTGAACAGTAAATAACATATTGCCAAAGGACACGCGGTCGGATATCCTCATTAATCTCCCAATTCCTATCTACATGGGTAGGTACGCTTAACGCCTAATTGCTAATCCGAGGTCGTCACCCTTGTCAGGGCAGGGTCGCTTTCAGGAAACCTACTGAAAGTTTTATCGGTAATCGTTAAGAGTTTACTCGCGGGCAGTATTTCTGTGTGAGGACTGACAATGCGGCTGTTTCTGATAAACGAGCACTATTAGATTGAAGAACGAAGCTCCCGGACCCGAAATTCGTGGGTCAATTGGAACATTATTCGTTTTTACGAACTGAATCACGTTTTATTTAATTTTTATGTAGTTTCATTAGCTATTTTCTATTTGTTCCTTGTGTGGAATTTGACTTAAGTAAAACAGATACCTATAAAACGACCTTATACTTCCCCATCTCAAAATTAAAGGACTCAAATCGTTCGTCCAACGAAACAATTCTACCTACCTACTTATAGCTTTCCTTTTAATCTCATGCTGATTGAACGTACATCATATGCGTAATATAGGTACTTTACCACTTTGATCTGCGTCGAGGTGAAGCGAGAACCGCGCCATGCACCCGATCGATGCCGAGGCCGCCCGCGCTCGCCGAAATAACACCACCAGTGTGATTGAGGCAGGGTGACTTGGAGATCACTCGGCCATTCTTATTACACCTAAGAACAAAAAGCGCTGACCTTCATGTCGTGTCGGGTGAAGTGGTTGCCGACCCGAGATCGGTGGTCATTAATTTGGTAAGAGATAGGTACATAGGGTAAGTTCGCCAGTTCGTCGACCACTTCCAATTCGCGACCTTTAAGGGGGATCTTTGTATTCGAAGGAAAAAAAAGAACAAATTAACACTAGCACATTAATAAAAAAATGTTATAGTAGTACCCAAATGTATTATCTAAGCACTTGTAAAAATTCACACTGATTGCGGGGGCGAATCATTAGCAAAAAAAATGTTAGTTTGTGGTGCCCAAAGAAAGGCCTTAAAAGCGTCAAATTGTGCAAAAAAAAATAGTGACGCGCCGAAACTTTCACGGTAAGTTTTACTTAGTTTGCTATAGTTTTAAGGTTTGTGTCTTCTTTCTAAGCCTTTCTAAGCCTAACAAGAGTAAATCAAATAGCAGCTCATTTGAATTTATTTTCATGTGGCTTTACCAAAACAACAAATAAGGATAGTTATAATACCTAGTACTTAATACCTAAACCACAAAACTCATTACCGGCGTTCATTATTATTCGAAGCCATTACCAACTAGTTATTATGGAAATTATACTTTCACACTATAATCATTCAACTTACGGGCCAAAGAATATTTTCTGGCGTTCCTATTTCAAGTACCTTTAGCTTGGAATCTAGCTGAAGGGTGAAAACACCCCCCCCCCCCCCCCCCCCCCCCAGATTACGATAATCCCCTCGAACTGCAAATATAAAATCCGGATAGCTGTCTAGCCACTTTTAGACTTAACGGTTAGACATGTAGACTCAACAAAACTGACTTTGTGACATTTGCTCTACATAATAGAGTCAGTTTTGCTTATCTTAGCCTTAAAATTAAAATTGGTCCGCAATTACTTATTTATATTGAAGCATAACGAAACCAAACGATAGGTATTATAGGTACTTTTTATTTATAGTGATTTACTCTAAGTTATGTTTCATCTGACTACAGTTCTGAGTGCAACACAAAAATAATGGAACCTAGGCCTAGGTAGTAAGTAAGTAGGTAGGTACTGACTACAAAGTTGTAGGTAAGTCCGTAATACAACTTCAAAGTTAACATAAAATAGCTTTTCTCAAAGACACATGCATCATCAACGTGCTAGGTCGAAGGTTAATAGTTACTTGTGAATCTATCTGTAATGCAATCAGTAAAGAAACTCCGCCTGAGTGCATCCAGCAATTCATTAAATCAGACCGAGCCGTACCCTTCCCATTGGCACACCTTTCCACTTTGTCAATATTTTCCAGCGGTAGATAGTGAATCTTTTTAAAATAGGTAAACTTTATTAAACGGATAGGTATTTTCAGACCAAATCGAAATCCCTCGATCTTCTTAAAAACAAAAATACTTGCACGCATATAGGTAATTAGATAAATATTATAATGCTTACAGGTAGTTTATTTTAAACCACAATCTTTATTTACTTATAAGCCCCATTTACGTCTTATTAGTTTTATAATAAAACCAGAAATGGGAAACATGTTTCGGTAGCTATCGTCACACCCAAAAGCTCGTAAACATTATCGCATTGGATCTGATAACATTGGCATTGTAGGTGTAAGGTCAGGGCTGGCGCTGCAGACACGCGATCATACAATTTTCGAGGGCACCGCGGGCCCGGCCACCCCTGAACGAAGGCTAGATAGGCAATGTTTGATCATGCATATTATTACAAAGGCTATTTCCATGTCTTGCATGACAACAAGGTCGTATAAATGGTTCGTGCGGCGCTTCTTGCAGTCATGTTGGATGTCTAGGCGAACAAAAACAACATGCGCAAACGGCCAGACCTTGAATTAATGACCAAAAACACCACGTTTTGTGAAGTCTTGCTACATCATTAGCAACACCGACATAGAATTATTCAAAACCCTGTTGTGTTAGCTGTCATAATCAGACGGTACCTAGGTAGGTACATTACCAAAGCTGTTACTTTTTTACCTCTAACTAAAGCTATCTAACGAGCTTCCTTTACAAAATCGTCAGAGTGCAGGCGCTAATTAAGTAAGTATACTGTCTGTCTTTTAATTTTCACTGACGCAATGGCGTTATTGCGTAGAGAGATGCGCTTTTCAGCCCGCTAACGAAGCCAAAGAAAATCTTTAGCTAAGTACTTATTGTTAACGAAATACTATTCAGTAATAAACCAGATCTGTTCACTTTTTTATAATTTTCGAAACAAAAGCGTTTTTTTTGCTAAATAGTTCAAATACAAAAAATAAATCAATAAAATAGAACGCTCGCATTGCAATGATACTGACAAATTCTATCGCAGCCGTAGGAGCTATAACTGAAGATATCATTTTTCCTCGCGCGTTTACTCTTTATCGTTAGAGACTTATTAAAGTAACACACTGAAGCAAGCCCTCTAAATTAATGTGAATCTTCGAACAGAATCGTTGGCTTTCTTTGTATGGGAATGGGGTTATGTTCTATAAAATCTGTATTGGAATAGTTATTTACCAAAGCCCGCTTTTTAAAGGCTCGCAAATAAAGGTCAAGTTCTTGGGTGCCGAGGCCGCAGGCTCACGCTCCGCCGCATGCCTGCAAGGCCGCTGAACATCAAAGCCCCCGGGACGCGCAAATTATCCCCTCCGGCGAACAAGCTCACCCGCTATAGCGACGTTTTCTCTAAATCTACATCATCATGATGCTTTTTTTAGATCGCTATTCATTTTTTTTTATGGAACGCCGTTGATTACCTACAGCCTGCGTCATTACGAGAATAGAAGAACTTATGCCGATTATTGTAAATCACCATTCCTTAAGAAAACTGTTCGCTTTAAATCTTATAAAGACTTTCAACCCCTTTTTAACTTCAGATGTAAGAATGACTTGGCGTAAAAACCTTCCTATTGACACGTACTTACTTTGTTTCATTGACAACTATTTTTTGCATAGGTGATTAGATAAATAGATTGAAGAACCTTCGTTGTGCATGGTAGTAGATGAGCGATCTGATTTAAAATTGATTTTATTTTATTTATTGATATTTTTTATAATTAGGTACTTAACACATTTTTGTACTTAGTACTTATCTAATTACTTAGTTAGTATTTATCTAATCACCTATGCAAAAAAAGTTGTTAATGCAACAAAATACGTGTCAATTTACGTTAATTAATAAAATAAATGAGTGGCCAACTTTCCCATTAGCAGGGTTGTTAATCATGCGCCGGCTCCCGGCACCGGCCGGGACTTTCATTACGATACGAGCAATAATTTGTCACAATACACAGCAAACGCTTTCAGGCAAATTGCTCGCGGGGCCGACCAATTAAGTCTGTCTTAATTATTAAACTAGGTCATCACCCAATGGATCACTGGAATGCTTATAACTGACTGAAATGTATTTATAAGTTACTTCTTGGACAGATTATTACTAATACTACACAATTGTATAGGTCTGGACATCTGTATAGATGTTATAGGTAGTACTTATTATTTAAGTGTTACCTATAATTTACCAATACTTATGAATAAATAAGATAATATTGTACAAGTGTCAAACGGACTACAACCATAATCAAAGAAATTGCAATAATAAGATATTATAATTTCTTTGACTATAATAAATCTGACCTGTCCCTCGGCAAAATCGTGTCGGCAGTTGATTTCCTAATCACGCGCGATTGCTCTCGACGATTTCCTTCAGTAAATTTTCTTTGCAGCGTTCAATTCACGCGCCAAACAAACAAATCAAATTTCGTTTAGTCATCCATTTCCCTAAAAATGTTGTTGATTCGATTCGTTCGATTGCAATGAGGTTAGACGTCGATGTAAACCTAAATAAGAAAAACCTAATAAGTTATTTATGTTTGATAACGAACCGTCTACCATTGTTCATGTAAGCATTCCCATTTTGTTTCTCAACTAAGCGTAAGTAACTAATATTGTTTGAAATAGGTTTATGTCAAAGTGTATGTAGGTAAGTACCTATATGTGTAGCTTAGTTAACTATCTACCTATGATACTAATAAAACAAGCAATACGTATAATACCAATCGGTAACAACTTCTCAGCATCATGTACGGATACCAGATAGGTAAGTATTTATGCCTTAATTTTCTCTCGGAATTCGCGTTTTTGTAAGCAGCTAAACTTACGAGTAGGTTATTAATTTATTATTTACTAGCTGAGCCCGCAACTTCGCCCGCGTGGAATTTAACTTAACAATAAAGCCCGGTCCCGCGTTCCGAGCCCGCGCGACAGGACCCATTTTTTTAATTTTGTTTTTCTAAAATAAAAGTAGCCTCACTTACTACGTATAACATCAGCTATCTAACAGTGAAAGTCCCGTCAAAATCGGTCCAGCCGTTTCGGAGATACTCTTTGATTTCAAGTGTTTTTATTTTTTTACGCGGAACCCTAATTGTTTTTCTAAAATTAAAGTAGCCTAAGTTACCCGCTATAAGATCAGCTATCTGCCAGTGAAAGTCCCGTCGAAATCGGTCCAGCCGTTTCGGAGATTACCCGGAACAAACACACAGACAGACAGACAGACAGACAAAAAATTTTTAATTCGCATTTTTGCTATAGGTATCGTATGTACTTTCATATGCATTTAGTGAAAAAGTGTTATTTTGATATTACAAACAGACACTCCAATTTTATTTATTTGTATATGTATATAGAGTATAGATGTATAGATGTCATAATAAAACTCATTGTCATTCTTCTTTTATAATAGGTAGCTAGCTACCTATAATTAATGTAGATGGATAAATAGGAATGGCTTTTGTAATGTAGTTGCACTTAAGGCAGTTGGTAAAGCGGTAAAACTTGTCATCCAATAAGTGCGCTGCGCTGGTCCAAATCCGACTTGAAAAATAAGTACTTCTGACCTATTATTTATTTTTCATCGGAGGTATATCAAATAAAAGTCGACGCAAATCTGAAAAAATATAAAACATAAATTTGTTAAAGCTCTATGGAAATAATTATAATTACTAATCAGGTCACATGATAACTTTCATCATAACAAAACGATTTCACAAAACTATCGCACCCAGTAGAACTCGCACAATAACCCGCACTTCAGGACCGCTGCACAAATGCAACGAGCGTTTTATTATACGGCTGGTGCGGGGTGTTCTGAAGCCTGCCCACGAGGACCATTCATGCGGAGAAATAAACAAAGCTGCCTTTTCTATTCGACCCCGTGTGACGCCGTTAATGTAAGGCATTTTTTTCAACGTAGGTATAAATGCTTTTTTTACAGCTCAACGTCTCAATAACGCTAGCTTTTATTCAAATATAGAGCCCGATTTTACTGAAGAATCTTCCTTCTGGGATCAATTTAATGTTTGTCAGTTACGAATTTAGAACATCAAATAATAACGGTATACCTCCATTGAAAAAAGAAAACGGTTTCCACGTAATTTTGCAGACTCACAAGATGCTGTGCAACTACCTATATCTATTTACCTTATAGGTAGTATAAAACCTAATTAATGTATAATTGTTTCGAACCCATTAAATACCGCTAACACAATGAGCACTAATTAGCTTTTGTTGTGCAGTAGGTAATTCGCTTAGAAATAAGTCGACTGGACAACATGCATAGGAATATCCAGGCATCCTCACAGACTATCTACAAATTTGATAAACAAGAAAAACAACATTATACAATATTAAGTAACTACATCTTTAATGTATTAGGTTATTATTATTATAACATACATTTACATTGCCATCGCGATTATTCACCGTCATTATTATTACTTAATGTAAGAGCTTTGAATTTTCGTTCCTATGAACCCGGTCTAGCCGAGAATTATTTTAAGAGCAGCATTCACAGCCGGAGCTTTGAAAATTCTCTCTAATTAAATTCACCGTCCACGGAGCCAGTTACAAATACAAGGAGCTATTAAATGGATGAAAAATATGAATCCGTAACTAGCGCATGGGAAACATAATAGCGACACGTGTAACAAATCCATGTGACTATTGTATAAAAATCCTTATCATTGTTAATCATATTATTAATTAAAAATACGAGTGTTTTGTTTGTAAGTTTGACTCACTAGAGGTCTGACTGAGCATCACGCAAGAAAGGAGACTGAATGGACTGATTTGAATACAGTGAGGTGATAGGTCATGACCTGGAAAACCGGCGAAACTCCAGTACATACCGTGTATTTGTTTCACTTGATTGGCAGAATAAAAAAAAAACTATAGGATATAGGCTGTTTATTCTCGACGCGGACGGAGCCACGTGTAAAGCTAACATTACATAAATGCTATAATGATTATTTATAGGTTTGAATGAGCACGACGCAAAATGTTTAAATTTGGATGAATTTTCGAACATAACATTTTATTTTCCGATAAATGGAATGGTTGTTACTTCTATGAGCCCCCGAAACATAATAACAGGTAAAATATATTCACATTACATCACTCTCTTATATGGTCTGTGTATGCACAAAAACACGACCAAGTCTCTACAGTGGACGACATTACAAGGAGTGAAATAAAATACCTTCGTAATATTTTAACTTTTTTAATAGGGATAACTTATATAATATGCAAGGGATAGTCCCAAGGATTCATCTCTAGTGATAAAAGGATAAAACCATTCACAAACGGAGAATCACAATTTATCACCCGCTCAATAAATACGGTCAACGGTAAGCATAATCTTAAACAATTTATCCGTAAACGATATTTAGTCATCTTACAACTTCGGATATCGGCCGAGAGAGTTTCCAAACTAAAGAGTACGTCTACGAGAGCGTCGCTCGCCCCCGCCGCGCTCGCGTCACGGCGCCGCCGGCTGGCGAGGGCGGCGGCGGCGCGGCTAGGACGACGAGCCGGCGCCGAACAGGTTGCTGCTGAAGGCGGGCGGCGCCGCGCCCGCGGCCGGGCCCGCCGCCGCCGCGCCGCCCGCCGCCGCGCCGCCCGCCGCCGCGCCGCGCGACTTGGGCGTCGGCGGCTGCAGGTACTCGTGCCGCGCCAGACCGAACACGTCGATGCGCTCCTCCTTGCGGTACGCCAGGCACGCGCGGATGAAACTCTGCGGGGACACGTGGGAGCCGGTTACGCACTAACATTATCGGCGGCATACGCGAATGCGTACCATTAATCAATATCCGTACTCAAACTTAATTAAAAACTCAAAATTGATTTTATTCATGTAAGCCAACAAAGCATTTATGAATAGTCAGAATCTACCACCGGTTCGGAATGCTGCTTCCACTGAGAAGATCCGGCAAGAAACTCAATGGTTACTCTTTTTAATGAATAAAAGATGGTGTACATTCTCATGAACAGCAACAGAATACGAGCACACAACACCATTGTCACTAAATAAGTAATAATAAATAATAATAAAATCTCACTCAGATTTCGGTATTTAAATAAAATGAGAAAACTAGTTTAGTGAGGTGGGGTATGCATACCTACTCAAGGTATGCACACTACATCAAATTAAACGTACCTTAGCCTCGTTGCTGACTGTGGGTTTGTTAGCGAACTGCACCTCGGTCGCCTTCAGTATCGTGTTCTCCTCCAGTATGGTGGCCTGGCTCTGGTTGTGGCCGAAGGGCTTCTTGCCGTACAGGCACTGGTAGAAGATAACGCCCACGCTCCAGACGTCCACCTTACTGCTGATCTTTGGTGGATTTTTCCCGACGACGAAGCACTCGGGCGGTAGGTACCTGTTGAATTACAAAACGATATAATTACAATATAACTTCAAGAGTTATGTTACTATCAGGTTAATGTAGTTTTCAACAGAGTCTCTGCCTACTCTACACGGCATTGAAAGAGCTATTAAAAAATGCATGTGCCTATTTTCGTTAACAAAGAATGCATAATCATTATTCATGCCTCCCAGGAATTGCACTGATATTAATCAAGTCGACGCAATATTATAAAAAACTTCCTAGAATCAAATGTACGCAGTCGACTCTCGACACTATTGTTTTATTTCTACGATATACGAACACGGCAAGTGATGCAGACATACCAATAAGTGCCCGCCCCCTGGCTAGTCAGGTCCATGCCGTGGTCGGGGTTATAATTCTCCTCGTCCATGACCTTGGACAGACCGAAGTCTGTGATTTTGATTTCGCCGCACACATTCCCCTCCGTGAGCAGAATGTTACCCGGCTTCAGGTCGTAATGGATCACCGGTGGCTTAATCTCGTTCAGATATTTCAACGCGGAAACCACTTGCATCACGATAGAGCGAGCCTCCCGCTCCGGGATAGTCTTATGCTGAAAATAACCATCAAAATATGACTCATTAACATTCGGCCACAAAAGGTCCTATAAATCCGTGTATTAATCAAATTCAATTCTATTTATTCAGTTGGAATAACACTAGGCAGTCAAACAGTAATAACTATTTTTTCCAATAAAATTTTAACAAAAACGTAAACCGGAGTGAAAGAAACTCATTCAGATAAAACATTTTGTCACTCATTGTGCACCAGTACAAACAAAAACAACAAAACGTACAAAAAAATAGTAGTCACAGAAGCTATTTCTGTTCTATAAAAAGAACTTGTGTTAATTTTTACCTGTTTGAGATAAAAATCGAGATCATGTCCATTGCAGTACTCGAGAACTGTACAAAATGAATTCCCGTCAATTTCAAACACGTCATAGAGTTTAACTATGCGAGGGTGATCTAAAGCTTTGTGTATGTTATATTCCCGTAGAGCATGTCTGTAACAAAGAAAACAACAATAATGAAGTAGGTGTTTTTTTTTTTTCAAAATCTAGACATCGATAAAATGTGTCAGGGTACATTACAAGGCTGAAGGGAGATTAGGAAACAGTAAAACAATGTGGGTATTAATTGCAATAATTTTTTCGATGTACCACATAGTTTCAACGCAAATTGTTAATCTTATCATTGTATGCGTATCTTTGTTTTTATCTTTCTCATGGAGATGCGTACATTGGAAGCAATCATCACTATGTTCAGTTCATTACGTCATTTTTATCGCTACAGAGACCGAAACAGACATAAATCAGAACCAAGAGTAGTATCTACTAAATTAGCTTTGTTGACAGATTGCGTTTTGGGTTAATAAGTATACAAAACTGTTGTTATTTGGCAATATTAATGAAAGACTACGCAAGTTGAAGTCCTGAACACAGCTAATGCATCGTCCTAATTGCCATTGCTCGCATGAACTTTGTACAAACTCAATACAAATCTAATTTGTACGAGCTGTTCATGCGAGCGAGGCCTATTAATAAAATACCAACTGTAAAGAATTAAGAGGTACATAATAATGTACACCATACACTGACTCACTTGATATAGTTGGCCTTCTTGTCTTCCTTCCAGTCTTTGTTGAGTTGGTGCACCTTGCACGCCGTGTACCGCTGCTCCCGAAGATCGAACGCCTTGTGCACTTCGCTGAAGCCACCCTTACCGAGCAACATCAGCAGCAGGTACCTGCTGACATTGATTATTGTTAGTATGACTTTTATCGATTGAATCATCAAACACATATAATTAGTTGTTTGAAAAAGTCAAGAGCCTCTATCTACATATCAAATTGTCGCCGCATTACTAAAAGAAAAATAATGATAATAAGTAGCCCCATTTGCCCACTCCTGGGTACAGACAATCAATTTAACAATCGGCAACACTTCTGTTACTGAAGCGTTGCTCAATTAAATTAATCCACTTTTTAAATTCATCAAATTTCTATTTTGCAAAGTGCGGATGTATTGCAAGCATGACACTTGGGGGTGTTATTCCCAGTTGAAGGAACGTTTCCGAGAAGGAAACTTTCCGTTAACTTTGAATACTCTTCCTTCTCAGTAAAAAGCCACGAATATCATAACAAGATTTCAATAATTCTGTTAGAAGTACCGATACGAAACTCTCGACAACCGAAGCTCCGATTGATTGTCGCTATGAAAGTTTTTAATAAAACAATGATGTGATTGTAGCGGTTAACTAATAGCGCGCCCGCACGCAACTACGCTTTTAACTTTCTCTTCACAGTAATAGACACCTTCATAGCAATATATTATTATTATATAAATTAATTTGAAAAATACCACAATTTGCGGAATTCTAGTGGAAAATACAATATTAGAAATACATATACATACTTGAAGGCAGCATTACACTACACCCATTTTATATAAACACGCTATTTTAAATATCCGTCTTAAAGTAGATCTTGGTTACGTGTTATAATATTTGAGTCGTTAAATTTCAAACATGGCCATCTCCATATTTTTCCGTGTTCAGGATTCCATGATATTTTAAAGGAGTACAGCACATAAAATATGCCTGAAAATTCAAATATGTCCATATCCGCGTGGATATGGATATATTTGAACCTACAGGCATATTCCATGCACTGTACTCTTTTTAAATATCATAAAATGTGAAAAATATGGAGATGGCCATGTTTGAAATTTAACGGCTTATTTATCAAGTGCCAAAACCTTTAATCAATATTTTTCTTTATGTTCTATTTTGCCTTATGGTTGCTTTACCAACAAGTTAATTTGGCAGAAAATCTAAGAACATTATTAAACACTTCAAAATACGGCACACATTTTCCTACACTAAGTTACCGTTTCATAGGTAGAAAATCAATATGGTAAAATATACAGTAGATTATTCCGATATCAGGTCAACGCCCAGCTCGCTTGCGTTACGTGGTAATTAGATCACACTTTACAGAAAGCATACTCCCGCATGTGTTGATTATAGACATAATCTAATCAAATCCAAGACTAAAGTTGCTAAAACCCATGCTTTCTGATTTAGTTCTTCCCATGGCTAAGCAAAAATGTCGGTTCATCCTGCTCTGTAATCTGTCTCGGTTTGCCGAGTCTGTCTGTACATAGTGTGATTGATAGCCCAAAATACCTGCTAAACCATATTTAGTTGGACTGTTTGTAACAACCACATCGGTTCACTAGCCCCGTATTAATAAAACGATCTCAAGTGTGAGAGTCACCTATGGTCTGGTGACCGATTGCAAAAACCGATAGAGAAAGAGGGGAAGAAAAAAAAAAATGTGTGAGAGTGATCTAAGAAATGTCATCCTAACGTCATCCCAGTACAAAGTGACATGTCAAACGCGTACTCTAGATCACTCCCAGACTTAAGATCGATTTATTAATACGGATCTTAGTTCTGCCGCTCCCAGTTAGGTGTATGCGCCTTCGATTAACGCTGAGGGAAATTTCCGAAACAGCCTTTTTGTATTTTTCCCTTGTTAACTTAATTTGAGACAGTTGGTGTGACGTATGGCGATATTTCTTTATATTGGAGATTAGTATGTTTTCTTCCTTGACTGCCATAAAGGTAGGATGTGATAGTCTCACCGGTCAGAGAGCACTGGATGCTGGGAGAAGCGGCTCTGATCCTCATTATGTATCCGCTTCAGTTCCCGAATGTGAAGATTTCTCTCCCGCTCTAACTTTTCCATTTCTAGCTGCAAATCCGCATCCTCCTTTTTCAGTGCACTCTGTCTCAACTGTAAGAAAAATAACTGAATGTGAGATTTAAAATATTAATCACGTAAAATTAGCAAATTTTAATGTTTTAAATAGCATAACAGCATTCGCAGCATTATATTATCATTTACTTTGTGATACAACAATCTATTTTTACAATATAAAACAATGTCAGGTTAGCTACACCATTTATCATCCATAATAACTCAAGAACGACTGGTCCGATTTCTATGATTTTAAATATTTTAGATTTTTCTTCATCCCAAATAAAATAACTATAAAAAAATGGAAAATTCTAGCAAAAAAAACACATTTATTGATTCTAAGGCGGTACAAAGTCCGCCAGGTCAGCTAGTAAAACATAAATACATGCAGAATACGAAATACGCTGTCTTCCTTTACTGATAAGTCATCAAATATGTAAAAGTTGTTTGCGTGAAATAAACCACTGGCTTGCGACCTTTGGAAAATCAATAACCAAACACGTGTCCCTCTCCCCCTGTCTAACGTCACCCACCCCTCTCTTAGTGAAATCACTCGCCAATCTTATTATTATTAGTACATAGGACGTTCTGGGTTTTTTGACAGTACCTATTTCAAGCAATAATTTTCAAGATAATAAGAGCACTATAATTGTATTATCCACTTCTCATGATAATATTTATTTTCACATTAAATGACCCACACCTTACTATACTAGTTATACTAAACTTTTAAATAAAATAATATAATGTCATAATCGTAGTGTAAGATAATATAAATAATGCAATTGTCTTGAGTATTCCAGAAAAAAGGAAACATTCCTACGCTCCCGAATGAAAGACACAGTGAACAACTGGGGAAACTGGACGCTGGGTAGATTTCAACCGCAGGAAAGCAAAGTTATTGCAATCAAAAGCTGACCTTTAGTATTTCATCGGCCTCGTAATACTCCTGGTAGGTCATGCTGGGCAGCGGGTCGGGCTTGAGGAAGGTGGGCGCGTCCGTGCCGTTGTGCAGCGGCTGCGGCGTGGCCGGCGCCGCGCTGGCCGCGCGCTTGCCGCGCCCGCCGCCGCCCTCGCTGTTCACCGGCCGCTTCTTGAACAGCGACTTCTTCTGACGATCTATCTCCTCCTTTTCCGCGGTGATTTCTTCTTGCCGCCTGTTGTCAGTAAAGGTATCGGTGTAGTCGAATCATTAATTATCCTAATCTAGGAAACACCAGTGGCCACACTATTACCGCAGATACCTATGCAAGCAGGCGGAAATTACTGTGACGGCCTCGATTTCTTTCAGCTCCGATTCAAATTTATGTGGCTGAATTGCATCACTCCAACCACATTCGATTCACAATTCAGATGCAGGCTGAATGTATAATCGGGCAAGATTTGACTTAAGCGGGAGCTATGAGTACAAAAATATAAATCCCCGGACATTAGACCGGTAATTGTCAGTACTAGAACGGTACGCTATACTAACCTCGTTAATTCTTGAAATGCATATCCATCAGTCCAATTCTCTTGAAAGGTGGCCCCGACGCGCTGCGTGACGAACTGTCCGAGCCTCAGCCTGTTCTGCATGCATCGCTGTCGCGCTTCTTTCTTCTCTATAGTACTTTTCTCATTCAACAGTTTCTTAACAACTTCTATACATTTATTGATGTGTGATTTATGTTGATCTATTACCTGAAATGAAAATTACATTAATGATTAAGTTCTTATAGCCTAAGAGACTGCTCCCACCACTTAAAGTTGGAACTAGAGAAAAATACAGTTAGCTAAGTGTTTTATATCTCCATATGACTCTGTCCCTTATAAAAAAGGCAGAGTCAAACAGAAAACGATAATAAAATTAGACTACAACAGCACTATAGTGGAGACCTTATATTGTGCAACACTGAGAACACTACATATGGACTGGACCTAATAAATACATGTTAGAGTAGTCTGTAAGCCGGTTGCAGTTACCTATGTGAGGCTTTAGCCACAAGTGGAGTAATCGTTTTCAACTTTATTATAGTAACCAAATATTTATGTGAAATTAGTTCCGACACCTAGGTTTTATATAAAAGTTTGTTGATATATATTTCATACCTTGCTTTGCGTTTGCACTTGATGTTTCAACTCTTCATTAGATCTCGTTAATTCTTCTATTTTATTATTTCTTAGTTCTAAGTCAGAAGATGCTTGGGTTTCTAACTCTTGTATCCTCTGACATGTCAGTTCTGTTTGAACCTGAAGATTTAATAACAAGAACATGACCCTGTAGTATTAGAACAAATAAATTTGTTTAAAAACAGTAGTTACATGTAACATACAAAATAACAGGTACAAAAGGTATTATTCAAGTAACTAAATCCTATATTATGTGGAAGGCATTACTGTGCATACCAAAACTACCCAAGAACTTGTATCTTGGAATCTAGTTGTTTATGCTACATATAATTGTAAATATGGTGATTATATTTATTTTCACAAAATTCATAGGTTGGTAATTTTAGTTACATTTATGATAAAATAAGATGTTGTTACCTGTTTAACAGATGTGTGGGGTCGTTGCTGAGATGCCGAACGTAAAAAGTCAGTTCCCGAAGGCAGTAACGATGAAGGTGACGGTGGGTACTGTGTGCAAAGACATTATATTACACTCTCTTCTTTGGGTTACAGTTACAGCCCTCAATTATTGTAACAAACAACACTATGGAATCTTCGTGCATATTCTGGAAGATATGAATTTCCAAGAAAGGCTAGTGATGATATTTTAACCTGCCACCAAAAATATAAACACAAAATTAACCAAGTTCTCTTTTATGTACCTACATAATTATGGTTCATCTATAGAAACTTGCATTTCCCACACACAAGGAGATAACATTTCCAAGATGAAAACTGAACTGAATTTCCTTTAATAGAGATGTTATGATCCTAATAGACAAAGACCACTATAAACACAAGCTACCTTGAAATTTATCCAGATGGGCTCAGTCTCAAGTAGACATGGTATGCATCTAAAATTATGCCATCATAACAAGATGGCTGAACAATTAAACATATCATTGGGCATTGTACAATACAAAAATTGGTATTTTTCAATGACATCTTGTATCTGGTACAGTTCTGGTCGCTATAAGAATGCAATATACTCACCATAGGAAAATTAGCCCCCTGCGGTGAGGGAGATTTGGCACCAGTGTGCCTTACAGGACTTGATGAGGGGTGTTTTGAGAAATATTCTCTAATATTCTTGTCTGAAGAATTGTGCCTCTGCTTGGGGCCACCACCTCCTCCCCCGCCCACACCTTCTTCACCTGAAATACAATAATTACTCACTTTGAAGTCTTTGGAGAATAATAATTCACGGTATATCAAGTAGTTACCTACCAACTAAGGAAGGGGACATAGTTGAACCTAATTTATAATTTAATTTACCAAACAAGAAAGAAATTGATATTTAGCTGCTAACTAAACACTAGTTTATTAGTTTATCTCTTGATTGTAAGAATAATTGAATATTACCTTTTCGTTTCCTTTTCCTCTCCGGCATGGCAATAGTAGGTGTGGCACCACTCGGTGGCACAAGTGCCGTGCCGGGTGCAGCGGCCGTGGAGCCTCGCATAGCTGCAGACTTCTCTGGAGTTAAAGCATCAACCTCCTTATCACTATGAGACGACCCTGTAAATTATTGTAAACTAAGGATGATATCATTTCAGAATTAAAATAACAAACACGACATGGAAGATGGAACTTTTACTTATATAAATATAAAAATATACCAGCGATCGGAACAGCTGTATTTATTTTTTCTAAAACAATGCTCAGATGTTATATGTTCATTAATGTGGGTACCCATATTAAATACTACTGATTTTTCCTATAATCTTACTGTGATATCTCACAATTTGAGTTTATCTATTAGTAGGCACCTAGGTGTTGGTGTATAACTAATAATAAACATCAAATTAATATAATACATATATAAAAGGTACCTAACAGAAACTGAATGAAATCATGAGCAGTTAACTCACTTTTTGACAAGGAGCTCAGTAGGCCGACGTTGATTATGTTAGCTCCACTTTTATAGTCATGCATTGTGGTTTGCAATAGTCTCTGCTCTTGGGAAGAAAAACGGCACTTTCACGGTTCCTATCCGGCATCATACAGGACAATATGACGTCACAATCTTTCGTTTGACGACAGTTTTTCACAGAAGTTCGTGTCCCACACTGGTCTCCCACAAGAGTTTATGAGAAGATTAGCTTTAGACTGTAAACCGGCTCGAAGTAAACACTAAACACTGGTCACTATTCACAATGTTTACGGCACTTTTACCACTAAATCACCATTTACCTGTGCTCATATTGGAGTCCTGATTGTGTAGTGGTTGCCCCGTGTTGACAGTAGTTTGTGGTGCCATCTGAATTTGTGACCCAGCTGACATCTGTAAAGAAAGATGGCGTCTTTACATATGACTCGCCCAATTCCCTTTGATTTACGCTAGCTTTCACTAATTCCGCATACAAAGTCATCGATGCTTACAAACTACGCGTTAGATAATAAATCCATATCGATTACTTTGCTATTTGTCACTTCATCCAAATAACCTAACAAGTTTGACAAGTTGTAAACGAAACGCCAGCCGCGACAATCGGATACGCATCCGCGGGGAGGGAGCGACAACGCGAAGGAGGGGGGCGGGTGGAGTGGAGGAGAGTAGAGATCGTCACGAAGTTTGCTACGAATGTAATAATAATACGACAACGACGGGCGAGGCGCCATTTTACAAGGATACAAGGCCAAAAGCATTGTTATAGCCAGTGAAAAAAATGTTTGCCTGCAGTTGTGCTCTAAGTAACCACCACGGAGTGAATAAACATGTATTTTCGTATAAATCTAACTAGCTACCTGGTGCGAAAGAACGTCGTGCGCTCGCTCGCTCGCAAAGCGTAGCGACGGCGGCGGCGGCAGGTCAACAGCCCGTGATTGCGATGCGATCCTACTTGTTGACCAATTTAAGTTTTTGCACAAAACAATGGGTAGGTACAAACTATCTTGATTGTTACTACAACGTTTATCGAGATTATAAAAGATGTACGGTTGGCACGTTAATGAGAAGTACCCAGATATTTACTCACTTTGCCGAATAAAATCAAAACGACGACGGAAAGGAAATCAAGTTGACCGATTATTCCCGCAATGAGGTGGCACGGCGCGGCGGGTGGCGGGCGGCATGCCACCGAGACCGCGGCGAACGTGATATCGGCGCTCGTGCCGCACAACAAACTGCTTACTGGACGTGGTGTTACGTAGGCGTCTGTGCCGCGATGTACCAACAACACGGATAGGTCCACTATGTATGTATCCACTTCAGCGTCGTATCTACACATAGCTATATCTACAAGCAGGTAGTAGGACACCTACCTACTTGTTATATTTATATCATACAACCAAGTTCCACGCGATAAACTTATTACAGACGTAATACAACATGACGTTTAGTAGGCAGATAACAAAACAACGTGGGCTCATAGCGGGTTATTAAAAAATATTTTGGTGCACCAACATACCCACTTAGCCACTAGAAATGTTATGAGTTTACCATAATACCTACCTATCTATAGGTAATTTATTTATAAATTTCTCTTATTATGACATAGACACTGGTAGGTAAAATAGTATGAAGCCCGACAGAACGTGAATTAGGCAGTAAGATTACAAAGATTATTATAAATTCGTAGGCAACTTCATATAAGTAGGTCCCACTCACCTAAATCATGGTAGGTAAATTTAATGATATTCATTTATTTTGCATACAATAGTGTTAGGTAACTTAATAATTAAGTGCCTACCTAAAAAGGTCTCAACTATTGGTAGACTTTGTGAACTCAGTTGCCTGAGCCATCAACATTTCTATGTAAAGGTCTCTATGTTTTGCTATGAGTCCAATCAGCTCATCAATAGGTACAAAATATTTGTAATCAGCAAGTAAAGTTCCTTACTACTTACTAATTAGGTATATGTATAGGTATTATTAATTTACTTATTAGATAATATACTTACTAATATACTTTATTTATTTCTATCATATCATTTTTACTTATACTTCATTTTTTTATTAATAGCAAAAATAGGTATTTTTTTTCTTTAGAATCAGGTACTTAAGTATATAGCTAAGCATCTGTTCTAATTTAACTGTTATTATTGGTTCGCCGCCTTCTCAATAGGGTTAACAATTTACCATGCACCATGGATAAGTATGTCTGGGCTACCAGCCAGTCTATCTGGCTTTCAACTTGATGAAAAAATGTAATGAATGTTTAATATTCGTGTGTAATAAACGTACTGCTGCGAATTTATTATTAAATTATCTGACTAAAAAGTTCTAACTTTTTCGAAATTTCGTCCGTATGTTATACTATGTTAACCTTATTTATTATTATTAAGCTTGCTTACCTATCAGTTCGAAAATTTGATGTCGATGCAGTTTGCTTATTTGCACGAATTATAGGTCGTATCCTACTATTTTTTATAATTATGTTTTTAAATCATCACAGCATTCATAAATCGATCACGCACTAGTAGTGATTACTATTAATTTCCATACCAAAGGACTTTACCAGAAATAGCCTCTTGCTATTATATCGCGTCCTTTTCATAGATAAAAGATCACAAATGTATGTTATTCTCTCTTTTGTGTCAAAACAAACAAACAACCGTGCTATATTGCTACGACTGTACATTTTGGGGCCGAGTGGAATGGAAGTCAATACCGAAGTGTTGAACGACGACGGTGGGATTTACGTACTTATAGGAATTTTGGAGCGGAATGGAGCAAGAAACGCTCTAAGAAGACTCTTTCCTATATTACGACTATGACTATGTTATTCATGGACTATAAGCGGTGATTTTTAATTAAATATGGTAATTAATTAGAGCTTTCATTAATTTTAGAACATTGTTAATGTAGCTCGATGGCACTTAAGTCGTGGTTTGGGATGTTTCCATCGACCACCACCAAAATTGTCAACCCTGGTGGCCGTTAAGGCATAAATAAACATAATATCAATATTGGGAGGCAATAACAACAAGTGAACACAATACGCAGCACAGAGGTGGTAGAGTAGAGAGTTATGGTATTATTATAAAGGTGGTATTAGCATTATCGCTGTAACGTTGCCTCTCTGCAACGCACTCCCTACGGTGCCTCTTGCCCCTCCTATCCTGATTGCAGCGACCAACTCCTGTATTAAGCTAGCAACAAATAAAAGTCGATTGCGAGTAACAGCAACACATTTCGATTGGATCAAAATGATAAGGAAAAAGGGACGAGCACGTGACATCGCTCGTTCTCTACCAGTTAATAAAATGCCCAACGCATACAAGTTTTACAGATTGCTTTGCTCATACACAAGGCTAAATGACGCGATGAAAGATAAGGAGAATCAATTGTTTTTACAGTCATTTAAATAATCTAGTAATGCTTATTAATACATTTCTGTGCCTCCAGTGACCGGTGATACAATTGAAAAATCACTACTTTACAGGAGAGCCCAAACAATATTTAAAAAATTCTAGTTCATGAACGAAGTGGGTTAGGTTACATTTAAGTACCTTCTTTTGTAGATCGAAACATCCACTTTCATTGTGTTTTTATATTTTTGTGGTAAATATTATACTTTTGAAGTAATTCATGAAAAACTCGCAGTTGTACCCTTTTTAATTTCTAATATGTGATAAAATTACGTGATAAATGATACAAGTACAGTTAAATCATGTTGCACATTTATGTTGTCTTTGTGTAAAGTGATATACAAGAAGTGAAAAAATCCAATAACTAATAAGAATATGTTCAAAACACAATGTAGCTCAAACAAATGATAAAAATAATACTCCAAAGATTCGAATTTTTTACTTATCAGTCCTCTATTTTCATATTTTACCTGAATTGTATCAGTTTGCTAAAATTCTAAATATATCAATATTCACGATAAATATAATGAAAAATAAAGTGTGTAAATTAATATAATCGCTCTTATACCACGAGGCACAAAAAAAAATGTGTGAAGCAATGACCTAAAGGGGTTACGACTTGACTTACATCTAAATTCACGATATTTTTTCCGAAATTCTGTCAGTTATATCACTTGGCACCAAATTATCTCCGAAACTATAGCAGATAGAAGGACTTGAGTTGTACCAAAAAAATCGTAATTTTTTTCTGACAATTTCTATGTAAAAATCACAAAAAAGGTACAACTCGAGTTAAATCACCTTTCACAGGAGGCACAGATTTCAAGCTACGGGTGAACACGGTGAGTCGCAAGAAGTCTCAACAAACCTTTCAGAAAAACCTGACTTAATTTGCAAATCAGTGAATGATTACTAGCAGCGCGTAGGTAGGTATATTGTTGAACATTATTTTATTTTTAGCGCACCTATAAGAGCAGTAGTCGAATGGAAAGTTAGCGAGTTGGCAACCTAGATTGTTAGGTACTTGGGTAACATTAGTATGTGCGTACATGCACATACCTAAGACAATAATAAGCAGTGACAATTATATACCTATACCTAAAAGACATATATCCCTGAACTATAACATTAACGGATATAAAATGTGCAGGTCAAAAAGAGAACAAAACAAAACATATAAAACATGATATTAAAAAGGTATTTTTATTGAATTAATACTTGAAGAAAGGTTGAATCTGGAATACCTATGTCGTGCATTTGCGTCGCAGGGAAACTGCGACTCAGTGTGAAAGACAATCAATACTCAGTCACATCTCTGTCCCGCATTCGCTGTAGACGCGCAGTTCTGCGGACCCCAAAATCCCCTCTTCCGGTGCGGGCATTCAGCCGCGTGCTGTTTAACCCAATTTTCTAGTGCGGGTGGGTGGGAGGAAGTTGGTGCAGGGCGCGAGGGGAGAAGGGAAGTGGGCGGTGCATGCAACGTTAGCTACACAGATGTGCATAGACGAGGCGCCACGCACGAGATTCTCACCAAAGCCTGCAATATTGATTATTTCTAGTTCTGATACGACTGCACAATCTAAATCCCCTTTACTACCTATGTGCCAAAGAATAATTGTCAATTTATGGCTTAGCCATAGCTAACTAAATAATTACTTGATGTCATGAAAAACCAGAAACTCGCTCTTCTGTCATGTAATGACTTCAAAAATTTAAGACCAGGTTAGGTTTATTTTGCCAAAAAAAGTCTCCAAATTAGTTTTTGCTATCATTGAAATAGGTATTTTTCAAGATGGATGCGCCACTGATCTTTAGGATAACCGCGCGTCACTGGATTCGCTTTCCTCCAACATCCACCAGTTTGGCCTGTGTTCAGTCTATTTTTATAATAATGTGTCTTGAATTAGGTAGTCCAATGAAACCGGTTTTGGAACGCAGTCCAGCTGTTTCGCCTAGTTATCAGCAGAATAATTGGAATTACCCACAAGGATTCGTTATTTTGCGATGCCGTACCTACATCACTAGCTTCTCGCCTTTATTTGAATCAGATGTTACAGTTTTATCGCATTCAATTGTTTTATAAGTATGTTTCTGACTAAGTTTATAAGGTTTTACAAATACTGGTCTAAGAGCAAATACCTAAATGGTGTGGCGATGGGCTCCTCTCTATCTCCCGTTGTTATCGCTATAGGTACCTATTTATTGCAAGACTTTGTGATTACCCTTCCCACTTTACCTGTAGTAAATCGTGATTCAATATTATGAGGTATATTGTCAATCAACTATTTGGGTTGTAAATTTCTGATGATTACATTAGTAAGTTAGTTAAATGAACGATGGATGGTAAGGCGGCGGAGCTGCGGAGGCGCGCCGGCCGGCGCCGCGGCAGCGTGGCACGACGACGCGGCGCAGTGGGTCAGGCGAAGCAGTACGGGCGGACCTTGCAATGTCGCGGCATGACGCTCAGCTGATGGGCCGCCCGCCGCGCGCCGCGCGCCGCGGCCGCCCCGCGTTCATTGCCTCCGTGGCAGCGGGCGTGAGCGGACGCTTCGTATGCCACCGTTACGTAATGTTTATGTTTACGATTTTTTATTACTATTACAACATGTTATTTCGGAGCCAAGTAGAGGGATTAATATCTGCATTATGTGCCGATTGATACTGTGAATTATTTTATGCTGGAAATTTATCGCAATTCCATTGTGAGTGCGTCGTGTTAATAAGAAATGAGTTGATACTGGAGTGCGGTGACGACCG
Organism: Notodonta ziczac; assembly: GCA_918843915.1. Taxonomy (NCBI): domain Eukaryota; kingdom Metazoa; phylum Arthropoda; class Insecta; order Lepidoptera; family Notodontidae; genus Notodonta; species Notodonta ziczac. The sequence continues at coordinate 7,874,257 of OU974043.1, read as the reverse complement.
GTGCGAAAGGTCGGCCTGTGTAAAAATAACTGCGGAACCGGGCGGCTAAGCGGTGGAATGAGGTTTGACGGCACATTGTAGCCGAGGCGGGGCGAGGCCGTGTGCGCCATGTTATAATTTCCCTTCGCGTCGAATGTGCAAACCAACTGAGTGAACACTGCGGCTGTGTTACTTCTCTTTCTATCTGTAGGCCCGGACTAAGCATGCTTGTTGTGCGAAGCAAGTCGCCCACCTCCTCTCCATAGCGTCTACTCGTTAATTTACTAACGTCTGCGAATAATATGCAGGCATAACATTGGATCAAAAGTTATACGTACCTACCTATTATGGTCAACATTTTTACTTTTAATGTATGTAATTTGATGACGGGAAAGAAAATATAGGTAGGTACCTATTGGAGTTACGTTTTAAGAAAGTTTAGATCCTTTTTTTAAACTACTTATTGATATCTGACAATAAAACACTACTACACTTAATTAGAAGTAAACTAGGAATACCAAAAAAGCTAAAGCTCCAACACAAATTAAATGTAGGTAGGTAGGTTTCTTAGGTATAGTAGGATGTCGGTTACCAAACCATAATTGTAAATTGAGGTAAAAATAATCAATTCCAGCGGCGATAATTTTAAATAAATACGCCCATTTTTATACAGAAACAGTAGGTTCGAACGCGATATCCGCGATTCCTTTTCAAGCGTTCAGTCTGTGATAGAGGGGGGAGGGGGGGTCGGGCGCAGACGAGGGGCGCGCCGCGCCGCCTGTGTCGGTGACCCCGCGGCCCCGACTTGCCTATACTTCGAGGCCAGCACACTTCCCTGCTCGCTTATCAAGTTTATCGCTATTTCATTTAGGTTTACAGTGACTAAATCACATTATATTGCCATTCCTCTTATGATCAACTGTATAAGCAAGACACCAATATTTTTTGTCATGTCAGTTAAGGCGTAGTTTGCAAACAACAATTAGCTTGGCACTAAGTACCGATTCCTTTATAACCTTATTTACCTTGGCTTAAGATTATCAAAATTATTTAAATTAAAATATGTATAGGTATTTCTTGAAATTTAGTGAAATCAAAATTCAAAACTAATCCAAAACTAAGTCAATAAATAAAAAACCTATGACATAAGTACAATCTATGATTCTATAGAGCTGTCGCTATAAGTACAGCGGCTAGTTATCCCATCCCATTCCTAATAAAATACCAATGTCGTTAACATCACGGGTTTGTTCTACTCCACCCCAATAAGTCCTTCCAACGGGCTCAAAAAAAATCGTTAAGTCAGTTAGCATTCACCAAGTAACAATCTTCATTTGGTTTGTTTGGTACCTGTATTTAAATTATTATTATTATTAATTAATATAAGATATTTTATTTATTTATTCTAACTACATAAAATCAAAATTTTGGATTAAAGACGTAATAGGGTAACATAAAATAGAAAGGGCCTGACTAGTTCTAGTAAACACAGTAAGGGGGCGTCCATTCATTACGTAAGGCGTACAAGGGGGGGGGTCGAATAGAATCTCATCTAATCTTACTTTGGGGAGAGGGAGGGTCTCGGCGAATATAACGCAATTTTTTTCATAAAGGAACAGTAATATTGCGAGAAAAATGGGTAAATTGTATATGTAGTGTATTTTCCTTCAGTTTAGTATGGCCACATCTTACACAATAATATTTTTCGTGGATTTTTGAATGCCGCAAAGTTTCACAGTAAATTAAAATAAACAAATTATTATTTGTTAAGAATAAATCCAACGCGTTTACAATATTTCTTATATTTTTAAAAATCTCACGTGATTTTGGCTAAGGGGGTCGAGCCAAATCTCACAACATCTCACCAGGGGAGAAGACGGGGTCGAAAAACCGCCACAAAATCCTCACGTAACTAATGGATGTCCCTTATGAAGTCAATAATGCAGTCATTCGATTTTTCTGCAATGACAACGCACAAAAATACACAATTTAGTCTAGATAATACTATTTATACAAATGATTCTACGAATGGTTGTATTATCAACTAGTTACTACCCACTACATAATATTCTTTATTTTAATGCAAAATGCAATTTCGAAGTTGACTGTCACATCACTGTTTTGGGAGCCGGTGGAATTATCGTACGGACACGTTCGCAGTTTTGAGAACATGATTTTGGAGCGAAGTGGAATAATCCCTATATGTAGTTGTCACAGATGCACACTTTTTTTTAAATTATTTTTTTATTTCGATATAGGCAAGTATTTGACCACAATCTCACCTGATGGTAAGTGACGATGTGGTCTACGGTGGTGCATACTTGCCTAGAAGGTACCTGTTCACTCTCGACTTGAATACAACCAGGTAGGCATTAAAACAGATAGTTAGTTCCTAGTATTCCTACTTATTATGAATATAAATGAATAGAGTTTAAAGTGGAGTTAATTAAAAATAAATTTAGTTCAATGTAACCGTGACATTTTAATGAGAACTTGCGCTGCATGCATTTAACCGGTACGCTCTATACGTGTACTTTACGTACTTAGGTACGATACGAAAATGGTCTCGCTGTAATTTTGTAAAGCTGCTATTTATAGTTGTGTTTACACTACACGCCGCGCCCCGCGCCGTTGTATTGTACTGGCAACACTACCAACTAACCAATCGCAGTACGATAAACAGGTACATTCTGAAAGAGTGCTCAACAGACTTCACGAGAAGCACGATATGCCGCCGATTCTGGTAATAGGTAACGTCGCTTTGGCAAAGTAAATAGAACAACATTGCTCTGAAAAATCAATACCCTGTCCGTCGACGTCAGTATAGTCGATATCAAGGTAAGCAAGCGGTGCCACTCTTTTGAGCCGCAGCACAGACTAAAATATTTACTCATATGGTACTACAACTCTATAGTGGTACTTAAAACGTATAAATAAATCACCTACAATAGATCTACCATCCTTGTGCATGGAAATTTTACCTAGTTAGATGCCATGAATTGTGAATACAAGGTAGGTATCAGGATAATTATGTGTACATTTAATTAGGTATCTACAAGCATAGGTCTTGTTATTCATAAAAATGTGTTGGGAACTCACCGTTTTGTATTCGGGCGTCCGCCGAGTTTCTACTAGTATCTCCCTTGTGCTGACCTGTAAACACGCGATCAATGCGCTCAATGTAAACCAGCCTATTAGAAAACGTCTCCCCCACTATGACTGCTGTTTGCCTTTTACGAATCCAGATAGGTAGATGCTTTATCGTGTGATGCATTATATTATACAGAGCGTCGCAATTTTATTTTGCTGTAAGATAATAACTATCATGGTAGGTATAATCCTGTCTCAAGTTCTTGAACAAAGGTAGTTAAGAGTAGTATAGTTAACTAGAATAAATAGATTAGCAATTAGTTCTTGTTACATAGGTACCTATTATATCTACTTAGAATTGGGGCCTGCTTGGTACCTACATCCTACTTATTCTTATTACAACATAATTAGGTCGATAAGTCACAACACAAGGTAGGTAGGTACAAAGGTACGTTTGCGAGTAACTATTTATGTCCGCCCGCCATTTTGTCGTTGAATGTCTGACGAAATTGTAGACTCACTGACTGACAACCAAGACCGCCCTATTAAACAATAACGGACCTACCACTTTTGTTAATAAAATATCGGTTTCAGCTGATACACAAAATTAAGTTACTAAATGTTGTTACTGCAGTAGTTCTTATGGTCGTACGTAAGTCTTTTGATAGGTACCTACTGGGTCAATGTTTGTAAATAATAATAGTGGCGCATGGCGTAGATATTCATACAATGTGAGGGTGTCAAACATGGCGAAGACACTCTTCAGACTTTCTCACTGAGTGAAATGAAACGTCACGCCGCGCGCCGCCAGTTTATTGTTCATAAACATCGATTATATGTATTAACTTATGCATGACCAAGACAGCGATGTTCGAGCTGTATCAAATTGGAGTTTAATCGGTTTGGTATCGGGTTGACATAGGTATCTTAGTAGATAGATGATACTAAAAAACAGCTTAATATTTATATCTACTTAAGTCTACTTGTAATGATTACTCACTCCAATTTTTCCGGTGAGCAACAAAGAGAACGTGATCAATAACACTGATCATTTGAATAACAAAACAGCGAACAAAACTGATGCCCTAGCGCGGCCAAATGACGCGTCAATAGGACGAAACAGGGGGAAGAAGAACGAGCGGGGAACGGACGGAGACGAGACACATAATGGAATTACATATCTACAACATCACTTGGTCGGTCGAGACGGCGATGTGTGCACATACAAACGTGGTTTTACCGCCGCCGCTACCGCCATACCGAAAGCGGGGCGCGCGGCGGCGGCGGCAGCGGGGCAGGTGGGCATGCTTACTGGAGCTGCTACATTATCAGAGATCACGTGATCGACTCGTTGCATGTCAACATCCACTCGGCCCGCTTGCTGTACCACTGATATAAATAGACATAAAATATCTATCTACGTACATACAACTCATGTTACTGAATCAGTTCAACGGTAGGTACGGTTTCCCAAAGATTTAGTAGATTCATTTGCCTGTACCATAAAATAATACTTTTGCTGATTTGAATGTGCACTATTTTGAAATGTTTGATTGGGATCCAGAACACTGACCACATTTTATAAATTCTACAATCTCAAAGAAAACATATTTACATAATTATATTAAGCTGTAGGTAAGGATCTTATTATTTGTTGCTCCATTTATACGATTTGGTCAAATAAGTATCAATCAGCTAATGTTCAGTGATATTTATGGAGCCTCCACTTTCAACCCATACGGTATTTTAGTAATTTGGAGAGTAGAGGTCAACTCTCTAGACTGAACAATTACTTGGACTATATTAAAGGAGATTAATACCTAAGCAAACGTTTAGGCTTGGCCGTACTTAAATGAGAATTGATAACAAATTTACAATCTTTAATTGTCCGTAATATTACTATTACCTTGTTACCTACTGACATATAAAAATATTAAACAGAATCTACCCTGGATGCAGGTAATGCGAGAACAAAGGTTTTTTTTTCAAAACAACACAACTGACTTCTGATATAACAAAGGCATTCCTACACTATTCTGTAATCGTATTAATCTAGATACACTGCACTTGGTCCGATGCTAATCAATTACAACAGACTTTAAGTTACTCTTCTGTGAAGAAAATTGTTCAGTACATAACACTAGTTACGAAATGTTGACCAAGAACCGTCTGTCATGTCTCTTATATTAGTCTGTATTATTGAAACTAAGTTGGCAGTCGATTTATACATAATACACTTACGGGACGTATGTTTTTATCTATGCTTTCGTGTACTTGAGTAAATTAGATAACTACTTACAATTATATTTCGATTTCCTAAACTTCTACATTGTGCGCCATTGTATCTTCTTATTGTGGCCATTAAAATATATTTTAATAAAAATAATGTACGAAAGTATAGTTAAATCGAATTTTAATAATTGTTTTTATTATTTTCCATTTTTGTTTTAATATGTGTTTTTTTTCTAATCGGTGGAACGAGATGATTCATGGTAATATTCGTTTTAACAGCATTCCTAAATAGTTATTCATATTTGTAAGTAGTAAATACACAAATTATTATCTGCTAGCTTCTATAGCGGACGAGGCGTTTTTTCCTCAATAAGAAAGGATGGTAGGAACTGACCTTGGCGCCTAGAAAGCGTGCTTCCAGCAGCTCCTGCTTGCGAGGATCCAGCGCCGCTTGGAAGTGCTCCATCTTGACGCCAGCACCTGTTAATGGGGGTGGATATTTTATCATCTGCATACACAGAATTAAGGTATCCAATGGGTATACAATAAACCCTTCTTGTTCGAACTGCGTTTAAACTCATTTAGTGATGAAGAGACATGGGGAAATAGGTATTCAACCGTGACAAGGCTAACGTGATGGTACAAGATCAGAGAATCTCTCAGCTTATAGTCAAGTTTTGTTTGTATATTTGTAATAACCATCAAACTGGTTTAAAAGAATGAAGGTCCAAAATTTATGATAAAGTGAAACCATATTATTTCATATTTGTCAAAAAACGCAATGTAAACACGTGTTTATAAGTACTAAAATATGGATATAATCTAATGAAGTATTAAGTATACAGGGTGAAAACTAAAACGGATAAAAACAGATTCCTTATAGTATTTCTTCTAGTTAGACAAAGCAAATAGGTAAACTAAAGATTGGGGATTAGCTATGCTCACGACTCCCGATTGCATTTGTAAGGATTAAAGGAACCCTTCTCTTCCTTCCAGTGTATTTCAAGATACAGTATTTTGTATAACCAGGGTACCCCTTTATTTTCAGGGAATAAAAGTGAAAAATTCCTAATGGGCAACATTAGGAATTAGTAATAAGCTTTAACCATGCCAAATTGAATCAAAACATCTGTCTTGTAATTTTATTTTTCATAAGCAGGTGCTTGCAGGTTTATCAATTCAGAGGAACAATTTAATTTCCGGGGATTAAAAAAATATGCTTCATTATGTAGCATTTTTCCAGCAGCTTATACTTTTATTGACAATGTCCATTGGACACCAATCGATAGCGTAGAATTGACCATACGAATGAACTAATTTCATAAACATTGTGTTCTTATTAAATAAATGAATGGAAAACCATGAAATCAGGCAATGAAATTAGGGCAGTGCTTAACTGCATCCACGCCACATAGCCTGATCTGACGACCGACTGAGAGAGACGAAACTATAGAAAAATACAGTTAGATAACAGTGCGTCTCTTTTCTCCTCATAGCTCCATGGGCGTTAGAGCAAGCTGTATGGATTGCAAAATGAGAATCAGATTAAATAAATAAAAAATAAAACATTTCGAGGAACTGCTTATAATTTAAATTAATTACGGCTTATAATGGAAATCACTTATAATTTAAGAAAAAAATGACAATCGTTTTAAATATTATGCCATTTTCATTTTACCTTATATTACTAAAAAGCTTTCCCACTTTCAATAAAATTCTCTCCATTATGTAAAGAATAATTGGGAAAGTAGGGGTTGGGGTCGGTGGGGGTACAGGATTTTGGCGCAGTATCTGGAACAGACAGTCGAGTTGCGAGAAGTTAGGTACAGTTATTTATATACGTATGTATGTTCAATGTACATATCGATCGGCTCCCCGGGCTACTCGCCACTATGATCTCACCTCCATCCTTTGCGACTCCCTCCCTTCCCCCCAAAAACGCCTCTTTGCCTACCGCATTACCCCAGAGGCATTTAACAAAATGTCGTTGCTAACTGAAACGCCTGACTCATTCAACGTTATTAAAACCATAAACATAACCAATACATAATGTTAAGTAAATAAAATAAACGAATAATAAAAACACACCAGCGCACAGTGTTTTAAGAAGACCATTTTTCGGACATCGCGTTTTTATTGCAAAAGCTGATAGATATAATTATTTAAATGCTATGAGTCGAATACCCATTTGTCTAGCACGTCTAGTTTCTGAGATATATTTTTTTTAAAATCGTCAAATTTTCATCCGGATTTTTATAAAAAAAATTATATCTCTTAAACAAGGCAAGATACGCAATTATGATGTTCGGTGCATTGATGGTGTATGTTATGCTGCACCTTTTAAAGCATAAACGAATCTCGTAGCTTTGTTAGATTCCGATATATAGGCGTTTTTTGGTTTTAAGATTTTCTTATTTTTCTCGAGTATTCCGCCGTATTGGGAAAAGTTATTTGTACTAAAATTATCCTCTTTACTTTGCCAATGCACCACATAAATTTCACAGCCCAATTCCATGGAATCTAGAAACCGCATTTTTTTAAAGTTTTATCCCGATTATTTGTCGTTAGGGTTGTCACGCTCAAAGATAATAATTTATATCCGGATCGAATTTTTCTTTGGCAAAAAATATACTTACTTAATAGCATTTTTGTTGATATATACAACCAGTGGATTGGATTATCTTATGTCTGAGGTATCTAAGAGACCAGCTTACCCATCAATACATAGTTTAAAACAAAGTCGCTTCCCTATGTCTGTCTTTCCCTATGTATGCTTAGATATTTAAAACTACGCAACAGATTTCGATGCGGTTTTTTTTACTAAATAGAGTGATTCAAGAGGAAGGTTTATATGTATAATATATGCATAATATAGTAGAGAAACACTCATCATTTTAGAGGGTTCTTGCACCCGTGCGAAGCCGGGGCGGGTCGCTAGTACTTATATAAACGGAAATGCAAAAGTTATACTTAGCGATATAAATTTAAGGGCAAAGTAAAAAATTGTATGAGTGTTATCTATGTATGTTCATAGCACTTCCTACATGACAATAGTAATAACATAAGCTGGGAGCACCTCCACGCGGTGAAGGCGGTAACAGTTTTTACTGGCTAAAACTCCCACTAATGTCTATAACCAATAGTGCATAGTAATAAATAATGTGCTTTGTTGTAATACCTTCTATTTTATATACATGAATATAGTAGTATAACAACAATGCTGTTAAGAGGAAAGTGAGTGGACCAATCCCGCATGCAGCGCCCGCGCGAGGCATGAGTTAAAAGCGACATTAAGAGGGTGACCCAGTCTACAATATTCAACTGAAAATTCTGTAGTCTACGGAACCCTATGCTCCAAATTTCGTATCATTATATATTAATTGTATTATATTAGTAATTTCAAACTTGTAGTCGCCCTTAGTTTGTCATTTGTTTCATAGTTTCTACAAACACGCAAATGTAAGTACTTTAGTATGAAGGGTACATATAACTATATTTTTAAAAGCCTTTTCAGCGGTGGACTGCGAGTAAAAGAGTAAATGTTTTGGTATGTTGGTGACATTGTGACTACGGAACCTAAAAAATATATAAGTATCACTAGTAGTATAAGTTTAATTATGTTGTAATAATGAATGTTAAATGAAATTTGAGTCGATAAAATTCGGATGAATAATGTGACAACCCTAGCAAAAATAGTTAATTTGGAATAACTTCTAGATTCCATGGAGTTGGGATGTGAAATTTATGTGGTGTGTTGGGGAAGTAAAGAGGATAATTTTAGTATAAATAACTTTTCCCAATACGGCGGAATACTCGAGAAAAATAAGAAAATCTAAAAACCAAAAAACGCGTATATATCGGAATCTATGAAAGCTGCGAGATTCGTTTCTGCTTTAAAAGGTGCAGCATAACATACACCATCAATGCAGCGAACATCATAATTGCGTATCTTGCCTTGTTTAAGAGATATAATTTTTTTTATAAAAATCCGGATGAAAATTTGACGATTTTCAAAAATTTATATCTCAGAAACTAGACGTGCTAGACAAATGGGTATTCGACTCGTAGCATTTAAATGATTATATCTATCAGCCTTTGCAATAAAAACGCGATGTCCGAAAAATGGTCTTCTTAAAACACTGTGCAGCGTAAGAATTTTTTTCAGAGAAGACTAAGACCGAACTATTATAATCTCTTTGTTTTTTTATGATTGTATGAGAGCGATGGTCCTTGGGAAATGCGTTACGAAGAAACTGTGTGACACAACCACACGACCAGGCCACAGATATCTACGGCATGCTTTTATATTGAATACGTATCTTCGAAGAAATGACAAACAACGTAATAACTTATTTCAATGCCAAATCCCGCTCTTAGAGAGTATATGGTAGAAGACATATCATAGCTGTCATACTCTACGATTACGTTGTATTAAGTTCCTTAAACATAAACCTACAGTATTGGCACGAATTGGAGATCTTTGCGGGAAAGACGTGTCCAGAAATATCCCTGAATGACATGAGACCGATGGCGGCAGACGGGGCGGCCTTTCCCAGGAGTGGGGCATAAATGAGGCTATTTAAGAAAAATGCACAACCATAACAAAATAAATTTTCATAGCGTAGGTCTTTTAGAATAGATTTAACAGGACAGTCCGCTCTCTCCCAAATTATTCACGAGCATTCTGAAAGAAATTGAACAACTAGCAGACAGTTTGCTGACCAAGGGCGTTATGACTGGCAATTCAAAGCTTACTAACCTTCGCTAAGTGTTAGAATGCTCCAAGAATTAAGCACAGCAAACTTTGAGGTTGGAAATTTACTTATTGACCAATAGATTTAATCGTAGGGACAAGGTAGAAGAGCTAAACATACACAATGTCGATGAGTAGAAAAACCTGAGCCAGTTTTATTCTTCGAAAACAAACCAAATAGTGAAAACTATCTCGACCACCCCTAGAAAAACGAATGGCCCATACGCTTATGAAGGATTACTTTCCAGTAAGCAGGTACGTGTTTTAAGCGAAACCTATTGATTGTATTTTGCAAATCTTTACCTGCGGGGCAAACAAATATTCTCTCTAGCCGAGTCTCAAAATTCCCAACTCAAGGTTTGTCAAAGGGATGGAACATAACATGTTGGAAATCTGCCAAGATAAAATAGTATTGAACACGCTTGTCGAAATAGTCAATGGGATGGGCAAAAATCATTATGGAATAGGTGCAGCTAAAGATGGGCGTCGTCGTCGTAGTCGTCGAAACCCAAGACAATGAAACGATAAGGACGATCTGTATGCCATTTCAAAGATGGACCCGAGATGGCCAACAAGATATACGAGTATGTGGATGGTTATGGGAAAGACAATGTAGGTTAAGAATAAAAATTAGTTAGCTTACAACAAGGTGATGGCCTTTCTACCGCCCTGTTTATCTCCTTAACCATAACTCTTTATCTTCTTTATGCTGTTTCTTGTGACCGAAAACTTCAAAAGAACGGAGTTTTGTCTTATGTTCGTTTTTTGAATGAACTCAACTTATTACAATCTGACTGCTAACCACTACGGGGCAGAGACTTACAATTTCAATCTGTTATTCTAACTCGATAGGTCAACTGACAACTCCACGCCCTCCCCATACAAAAACTATACAATGATTCCTTCGATCTCCACAATCATATCCCGAATATGATAAATTACCAAGTAAGCACTTCAAAGCCATCAAGCAAACAACATGGCATGCAAAATTATTGCGCGTTGTAAATTACTGGTAAGTGGGTAGGTATACCTATTTACTTAAAGGAAAAAAGCATCATCCTTCATGAAATAGATCCGTATAAAAATATTTACCTACCATATTGTTATAAAATACAAAATCAACTGTCATTCTGCAAGTTATTTTGTACGTAATTAGAGAATTAGAGAGTGTGTCAAATGCGCTAGAATTCACGGAGACGCTACAGCTGATCGCCTATTGATGTCAACACAGTATTCAGCCAATAATTGATTGCATTTATGTAAGGACAACGATGGGAATTTTGGATCAACCCGCCAGTGATTGACCCACCAGTGGGTCTCGCAAACACATACGCAGCATATAAAAGGTCTTCTGTTGGTTGGTGAAGTAAATCATCCATATATTACATTGCTAACTATGGTATTTTATGGCAGCTATGTTGAATTCGAGAGCAAAAGCGGGATAGGGTGTGTACACGGCGCACATATGTCATGTCTATAATAATGTATAGTTGTGTATGTATGGTGCTGTGTTGTGGCCCAGCTTCAAGAGCGCAGACGGCTCGTAGCCGTCAGCGCAAGCAGACACCCACCCTTGCAGCGGGAGTTGCGGCGGCCGCGCTCGTTCGGTCGATCGCTCATCGCGAACGACTCTTTGAAATGCATCTTCCGACACCGCTCCGCACTCCATTCACATTCAAGTGTTTCATCGGCGCGCCAATAGATCGTTACACAAAATCCACTCACTGTCACCGACACGTCACTGAACCGATGAAATTTAAACCGCACCACCGCACACCGCTCCTCACCCACCGTAATACGCACACGGAACGTGCCGCATTTTCAATTTCAACACATCGACGGCATCAAACGTTTCGTAGGCACGGACCAATGCGACAGTCGGCCTCGAGCACGGACTGGCGCGCGATGCGAACGGCGGTCGCCGCCGCCTCCGCCGCGAGACCGGACCTCGCGTCTCGGGGGCGAGGATGCGGGAATCGGCTTCGGCGCAATACCCGTCACGAAAATAATAGGAACAGCGAGTGCACCTCAGATCACAGGCGCGACGCGTCGCGGTCGGTGCGAGCGAGACGCGCATAAACACCAGACTGTTTACTTACGGTGTTCGAGCGCGGGGCGACACAGCGGGGCGAGGGGCAATCGCCTGCAATCCGCACGCTGCAATTACAGTACAGCTTTGTGCTACACAATTTCATCCTTAGCTCAGACTATATCAAATAGAATGTTCAATACCAGGACTTATATTGCGTTATTCCAATCCACAGCCAAGAAACAAAAATGCTTTACTCATAGCAACATCAATATTGGTAACGCTTACAAGTAACCCTGTATAATAAGATCTAGCACACAACACAATCTAATTCTAGTAACGTTCCTACTACCTACATAGTTTATTCTATAAAATAAATATAATTTCGGTCTCTCGAATAAATATATTAAACTATAGTGCTCAACGGTTTGATTGGATTATCTCATAAGCAGAAAGTGTGTTTGTTTGCATGGTACGATCCTAACTATTATGTCATGGGATCTAAAAAACACAGTATGACCGTTATTATACGCCACAGATCAGGAGCCCTCTGCTTACCATATCTTTATGAGATACCTTAAGTATGCACAGCGTAGCATTTTTCTCTATCAAACATTCAAATTACCTTAGACCATGTATGTACCGACAAAGTACTGCTTCTGTAATTGTGGTAGACATTTAAATTGAATGAATCTTAAGTCTTTAGAGAAATGGATGGATGATACTGGCATTGAAGGTGAAACTTGTAAAGGGACGTTTATGGGCATGTAGGTACAGGTGGTGATACAAATGGCCAATGGATAACATAAATATGATTATTTAATGACGCATTAGTTAAAGCCGCAGTGTTGTGGTTGTTCCGTAAAATAGGCAGCTCGACCTGACGATCAATCGGGCAGCTATGGTGTGGTGGTTGGCTATACATTGAGCGGTGGTGGTGGTGGGTGACTGCATTCCGACCGACGTCCCTGCCCCCGCCACCCCCGCCCCGTGTCCTTCCGGCGCTCGTCACGTGACGCGGCGATTAGCCACCGAGTGCGCCATGCCACCGCGACCGAAATAGAGCGCGTGTACGAAATCTAGTGTCTTGTTCAAGTCGACTAACGGACTGACTGAACTTCACACGCCTCTTTATGAATATAACGTTCACACCTTACGTCTATTACATAGGTCGATTATTCGACAACAAACAAACGTATTTTTTCGAAGAACTTCTCAAAACCACTTAACGTGGTTAGAACATCTCTTGACCTTTACTTACTATGTTTCATGATAGGAAATTCTGTAGATAAAGAAGTGTCACCAGATTCTGATGTCATACTCCATTTTTATAAAAGTTGCATCGTATCGAGCGTGCGACTAAATATCTAATAGGTAGTAACAGTTTGATTCACGATAAATTTTGTCGGAAAATGAAACGGAAAACAACTCCGAACCAGACGGTCGACTTAACTCGTTAACCTTGGCGAATAAATTAGCGATGGGAAATTTCGTCATTTGTAACCAAGCAATGTATTTAGCAAACAAGAAACAGACGACGGGATCAATACATGCTGCAAAATCTACACGTGATCGCCGACTATACATATAAATCCCTCCCCCGGAGGCGCCCCCAAAACACCCGTTCCCACTCCACTCGTACCGAAACTATTTTTATCTTTATTGAAACAACTGAATACTAGGTAAGAGTACCACTTTTGTGTTTGTAAGCACATTACAGAGGGGACTTATATTGTTAATCTTCATACTAAGCAAATTATTGAAAAACCAATTTCAGTGTTAATGGAATAATATTTAATCACGGCAAGTTAACAAGTGGCGCGTGAAACCAGTTCCCGTGGGCGAAAGACGACGCATTACCCCGCTGCTGCGCACCCGACCCGCCCCGAAGAGACCGCCACTTACTTACTACACAGATACATCCATAAGTTCTTCACATCAAAATATTGAAGAACTGGAACGTTTCAAATTAAAGTTTCTCCAAATCGTCTCACTATCATAATACTTCTGTAGCACAACTGTTTCACTTGCTACTAGCCACTGCGCTGCTCGTAAAAATATGTAATCGAGATAGTTTTCGCCTTATTTGAATTATGTAGCAAACTGAGGATTCTTCTTAAGTAAGTATTGTAATAGCACAAACTAAAAGGTAAACGAAGGATTAATCCAAAGTGTATATTTTGTCGCTAACCATTGAGAGTGACAAAAGCCAAACGTATGTCATGCACCAGCAGCAACAATGTAGCTATTATTGTTTCGTGCAAATTGCGTTTCCAATGAGTTGATGTGATTTCTCTAGTTTGAAGAACATACGATGTGGAACTATCATCTAACCATCATTAAGGCTAAAGCGCCCATCTAGCCCGCGAAGTTCAAATTTGTTGATGTTTTTTAGAATTTTTCAAAATCTGACAATAATAAAAGGCACATTTTGTAATTCGCGACAAAGACCGTGTGCAGTGCATTTATTAATATATCCAACTTACTCTAAAACATTTCAAGAACGACAGCTATCCAGATAATCTGGCAATTTTTGTATATTTTGTAATTAACTAGTATCATATCCACCGTGATAATATTTAGAGTAAAATAAATGTATTAATTAACGCACTGCATACTGTGTTTGTCGCAAATCACAATGCCTTAATTGTTTCAGATTTTGGATAAACTATAAAAATACTCGAAAATTTTGAATTTCGCGGGCTAGACAGGCGCCTTTACCTTAAGGCCCACGCTCCATTTGGTGCTGAGCTGTTAGAATCGTAAGTATAGAAAGCAATATCAGCTATAATCGCCCAACCACGACCTAAGGTACAAGAGATTCCAGATTTACTGGCCAAACCTGTACTCACCCTTCTGATCTAAACCTCTTTTAAGGAAGGTCTGCCTGCAATATAAGCTACTCTACGCAAATTGATTTTGCAATTATTATTCGTTAGTATTTCTAACAATCACGATACCAACCTACAATAATAAAAACGCAGCGGTATAATGCGCGTGCAACTTTCTATTGGCATTTCAACCTAAGCAGTGGTTTCTTAGCAATCCAGACCACTTTTTCACTTGGCTAAATGAAAAAGTGGTGTATTCAGTCAACAGAATTGGTGGCGGCATCGATGCGCCGCGCAGTATTTGCAACGGATGCAGCGAAATGAACAGTTCGTTGACCTCAAGCGGACCGGGTTTCACTCGTATAGCAGCGCCCAGTTCAGTGGCCCTATTATGAGCTACCATTTTGCCATCGGCTTACGTTCTAGTAGTTTTAGTAATAAACATTAGACTAGATTATATAATTTCATGAAAACTATTCGTGGATTCGTTCGAGAAATACCCGAAAAGTCTTAAGATGTCGTCTGGCAGAGCAGCCGACTGCGGTCAATGTCAAAACGGTTTAACTTTCACTATCTTTAATTTTAATTTACACGTTATATTTAATAGTATTTAGGAGCATTACAGCACACCAATAATCTGAATGGAGCATCGCTGATACACCTCTGGTAGGCGTTATGAAACTGGGACGAATAATCTATACAAATAAATAAAATTGGAGTGTCTGTTTGTAATATTAAAATAACACCTTTTCACTAAATGCATATGAAAGTACATACGACACGTATAACAAAAACGCGATAATTTTTTTTTTGTCTGTCTGTCTGTCTTGTTGTCTGTCTGTCTGTATGTTTGTTCCGGGTAATCTCCGAAATGGTTGGACCGATTTTGACGGGACTTTCACTGGCAGATAGCTGATGTTTTAAGGAGTAACTTAAGCTACTTTAATTTTAGAAATCAATTAGGGTTCCGCGTAAAGAAATAAAAACACATGAAATCAAAGAGTATCTCCGAACTGCTGGACCGATTTTGACGGGACTTTCATTGATAGATAACTGTTGTTATAAGCAGTAAATTATGCTACTTTATTTTTAGAAAATTTTGTTTTTTTTTAATGCTTCCTGTCGCGCGGGCTCAGCACGCGGGAGCGGGCTTTTTTGTTAAGTTAAATTCCACGCGGACGAAGTCGCGGGCTCAGCTAGTGATGCATAAAAGTCAAATGAGCCTCGAACAAAATGAATCCAGTCTACCCTTTTCATACATACACAGTTTGCGTGAGCGAGTTAACATGAGATTTAAATTAGAATGGGTTGTGAGTAGAATTGGCATGCAACTCAGCGGCACATTCACAGTGCGAATTAATCGCAGGCGCGCAAAGGTAAACGTGGCAACAACGCACGCAGACGCCATTTGCTGATTCCGAGCTCGGCCGTTGCAAACAAATAGCACACAAGCCAGACTGAACTGCTACCTACGACTATGTATGCCTGACGTGTACAGGTACACTCTCGGTTTAAAAATACTTCGCTTCTCATCGTATCATGTTAAGGAAGGTATAAACGAATTCAGGAGTTATAATGTGACGATTATTACAGTAGTTGATCATAATTCATAAATATGACCACTAATTAATAAAAATCTGAATATGTACCAAATCAGGACCGTTTCGTCTGATGCTCAAAGAGTAAGTACACAGTGCAGATCATCAGACAAATGGAAATAAAATGAATAATGAGTTTATAAGCTGGTAGGTACTCGATCCGTGTAGTTCCTCACAAATCGTCAAGGTCACTAAAGCGCGCATGTGCGGTGGCTGGGGTGTTAAAGATTTTTCATGTACTTCTCAAAAGCAATCCTAACATTGTCGACTACCCGTTTACTTTGACCTCCATTTGTTACGCAAAGGATTAATTTCTGAAACATTTATACATTATGATCCTGACATTAGTGGTAGGTATATATTAAATATACGAATATTAGGTAGAGATAATTTAACCTGACTACAGTCGGTTAAAATAATATTTACCTATGTAAGTGCCTAGTAACCTAATAAAGTACGAAATATAAATTATTATTAGTATTCATACCGGATAATAATGTCGTAAAAGTGTCATCATGTAGGTAAATAAAATTAAAAGTTGTGGGTAAAATTAAATATTTGCTTCATCATTTGGGTTATCAGTGTCTATGCCAGTGTGTAGTAAGGAGGTGGGTGTCGGCTCCGGCATCGATCCACGTCTTATGTACACCTTTTTACATACTTCCTCGCGTCCTTATGTGGGGATTCAACCGCGATGCGTCAACCGATGCAAGGCACATGCACCTCGCGCCGCACCTCACACCGCCCCACAACCCCTCCCCCTCCCCCCGCCCCGCTCATACATCTCGCCAGAGAGACGTCGTCGTTTCTATACTTGTATTTATTGATTTCAATCGCTTTATGCCCGCTTTATCGCTTTCAACCTTGAAACGATGACCTTCCACAAACTTATAATAAAACATTAGCAAGTATATTATATTTAAGTAAGTGATAATACCTATCTACTAGGTAAATTCATACAAGTAATAGGTATCAATTACTTATGGTAGTAAAATAATTGTATACTTGGTCTAGCTTCTGCTGGTAATTATACAAGAAATTGGTACATTTCATTACTAACGCATCTACAATGATACCTACCTACCTGGTTTGCTTATCTATGTATTATGTTGTAGGACGACATAAACTTGTTTGCAACCGAATGGTGTAAGTAGTAGGTAAGTATATAAAACAGGGAAACGTCTACATACTGAACGTTAGATAGAAGTTAAGCATACGGATTCCTAGCCCTAGAGGTGAACGACATGCTGTCTTCGTCGACACATGGGTAGGTACGCCACTAGTAGGTAGGTAGGTAGGTACCTGGTCTGTTAGAAAATTGAGATCGATATTGAGCAATGAACATTACCCAAATCAAAATCAATACAATACACATAATGCCGGGAGACATAACTACATTAAGTAGAAAGTTATTAGGGATTACGTCACGGCGCTGGCGCCAAAAAATATTGGATGGAGGGAGCAACCGTAACCACGGTTGTCACGTAAAAAAAAGTTACCTTACTTAGGTGGAAATAAAGGTGAGGAGTAACATTGTCATGATTGAATCTACGACGCAAACGGTACCTATCTCTAAAAGGCGCGGTGGCTTACTCGTCGAGCTCGGGCCAGACTGGAATGACCTCGAGTCCTTATTGATCTGGTGACTGCTCGCCTGTGACGTCACCATCACGTGACCCTTTAGACATACCTACATACATACATAAATAACAGCTAGGTACCGAATATTTTAACGCTATCCCTGTCCCTTAAGTCGAGGCATTCGGTTTTTTTGGGTTTTAAATTCGAAATATTTCTATAATTTTATAGATTAAGAAGCTTATTTTCAGATATGTGTTATTCAAGAACATTAACTAGGATTACATATATAGGAAAACACGATTAAGTGAAATTTCCTCGATAGAAAAAAAATCCAAAGTTGGCTGTTATTGCTTTTTATTTTCATTTCATCCACGATATTATTACGAATTAGATGACGATATTTTTTTAAAACATAGTAAATGATAATATCTAGGATCGCTTATAAGAAAAAAATTAATCCATTCCCTAGTTTTGTTAATAACCAAAGAAATATTGTTTAGCGCTTATGTGGTTTACTTCCGAGCGCGCGGTCACTAGTGTCATCTCATATTTTCTATACATGAAGTCATTGCATCACTGTCATATTCTAACTAGCTCAGTCGTCTGCGGACGTCATCGAGGTCGGACCTATGCCGATTTTTTTCAGATCCGAATTTAAATAAATTCCTCGTAACCAATACGTAAACGGAGAGAGTGGAAACTCCTTTGGTCAAATAAAAAATATTTCAAGTGCGAGTCCGATACTATATGTACTTGTATATCGTAGTAATTTGACAGATTTTCAGTCTTTTTTTTAAAGTTCATTATTCTATTTCCATATAATTTCCAACGTAAATTTTCACTTGCTGAACGGCGAAGGGAGACATTATGAGAAAACATACGTTTATTTAAAGACATGTATTTCAGTAGACATTGCTTTTGAATATTACTTAACGAAATGGTTATTTTATTAATGATTTATTAATTATATTTTATATTATAATCATTGTTTATTTATAACGTCGTTCAGGGGGAAGGGGTATTTTAAAAGTCAACTTATATTTTTGACTATTTAAAATGTACAAAAAAATATAATTTGGCCGCCGCTTGGCGCAGTGGTTCAAGCGTAGGCCGCTGGGTTCACTGCATCGTGTGGTTGCGATCATCCACTGGGATCATCCCCAGTCCATTGTATAGTACCCATAGTACAAGCGTTGCTTAGTTTGGGACCATACAGTTGGTGTGTTCGTCTGGCGATATTTATTTATTTGTATGTTAATAATCGTATGACATATTCGTATGACGTAATCGAATATGTCATAACATACAACAATAAAATGACATGAAAAAATATTCAAAATAAATTTTAATTTGGCACTAACACAGACGTGTAAGTGATCTTATCCGTGTCCGATATCAATTCGAATAATTTTAAATACCACCAGTTAGAGGTGATTACGTGAAAAAGGCCATTGCGGAGCTCAATATTTAGTAATATAATATAAATAATAGTTTTAGCCCTTTTGACGTCCCACTTCTGGGCACTTGCCTCCCCTCAACACGAGAGGGATTCAGGCCATAATCCACCACGCTGGCCCAGTGCGGGTTGGCGGGGTTCACATGTTTTTCGAAAATTGGTTTAATCCTCTAAGACATGCAGGTTTCATCACGATGTATTCCTTCACCGTAAGCAAGTGATAATCATAATATAGAAATTATGATTCGCACATAGATTTCGAAAAAGCCAGAGGTTCGAGCCGGGGTTTGAACCCGAGACCTGATAGCCCGCAAGACGCGGGCTTAACCAATCGGCAATATTTAGTAAATGGGATTTATTTTTTAAAACTGGTAACCTACCCTATAATTATATTGCTTTCAATATTTAAACACAGTTTTGTAGCGGTACCAAAAATCCATTTTAGCGCCAGTTTGCAGCCTTCTAGCCTCTGAATAAAAGGACTGTGACGTCGGGCGCTCGGACAGAGTGACATGACCAAATTATCTGGGGAACCATAGATATAGGAAGAAGCGAAAACTAGGAGTACTATACTTCATAAAACATAGTTTGATTTTTAGAAATAAAATAAGGTTTTATTTAAATTTCATATTTGATTTCTTTTTCTGGATTTATTCTCTGTCAATTGTTTAAGAAGATCAATTGTCACTCTCTTGTAATTTTTCGTTCCTTTATGTGCCAAATAAATTTACTAACTAAATTTATTATATACTAGCTGAGCCCGCGACTTCGTCCGCGTGGAATTTAACTTAACAAAAAGCCCGCTCCCGCGTTCTGAGCCCGCGTGACAGGACCCATTTTTTTTTCTAAAATTAATTAACCTGCTTATAACATCAGCTATCTACCAGTGAAAGTCCCGTCAAAATTGGTCAGGCCGTTTCGGAGATACTCTTTGATTTCATGTTTTTTTTATTTGTGATTTCATGTGTTTTTATTTTTATACGCTGAACCCTAATTGTTTTTCTAAAATTAAAGTAGCCTAAGTTACTCCTTATAAGCTATCTGCCAGTGAAAGTCCCGTCAAAATCGGTCCAGCCGTTTCGGAGATTACCGGGAACAAACACACAGACAGACAGAAAGACAGACAGACAGACAAAATTTTTTTAAAACACGTTTTTGTTATGGGTGTCGTATGTACTTTCATATGCATTTAGTGAAAAGGTGTTATTTTGATATTACAAACAGACACTCCAATTTTATTTATTTGTATAGATTTCATTTCCATCCCACTGAGCTCTGCAATAATGAGTCATAAAGAGATGCCATGACTAATATTGATATCTGCGACTTAAGTCAAAGTGATATTTATAGGGTTGTGAGGATATAAAAAAATGACGATAGAAATTATGGAAGTTTCTTGCTATCATCAATGCTAAAAACTAATATTTTAATATAAAATGACATTTATTCTCTTAAAGGAGTACAACCCAAATCCATGTCTGGATCAGTTTCTGAATCGCTAAAACAATCTTGTAAATTAATTATAAACTCTTGTTCGCAAATATTATCAAATCGGACGTCCCGCTCCCGAAATTAGATTTTATTTACGCACTATTATTTTAGATCCAGTATGCACAAATGTAAATAATGTTATGATATTAAAATATACAATAAAATTAAAAGATAAATTAAGTTTTATTTCAAATAACGTCTGTGGTCACGATGATTCATCGCCCATCACTAATTAGATCGGCGTGCCCATAAAGTATGACATTGACAGGTACTGTTTGTACTATTATGAAATTCAAGACTTCATGGGCGTGATTTTACTGACAGTTGTCGCAGAGATCAAGCTATATTTTATGAAGTATAATTATGAGAATTTTTTAATCCCAAGTTGCGGACTATTATATAATATTTTGGAAAATCTGGCATATGCGTATAATTTTCTAGGTTTTTGGCGTGCCGATTACGATTATGACGTACATTTTGGATTCCAAGATGACAGATGACCGACCTTACTATCGGTTTATAATCTAGCTAACTACCGAATTTAAGAAAATACAATTTTTCGGCATAATTCAATTTGCAATTGCCTTTGTGTTTTAAGACTTATTACCTGGTTTTTTTAAACGGAACATCTTTACTTCGACTATGTCGCGGGCACATGGAATCAGTATACTTGACGCCCAAATTTTTGGTGTAATGGGCGACTAAGGAATGATAAAAAAATAGAACTGACTTCAATAAAACCTGCATTAAAAAGCTAGAATTGACAATTTATGTCATATGGAGTCGCTGCGCTGGTGGAATCTTTACGTTAGGACAGCTTCTTAGGTACCTACCAACTCCTACTTACTTGAATTGACACTGACTCCAAATTAGGGACCTCCAAATTTCTAGCGTTTTATTTAGCGCACCCAGTTTTATTGGAATCGATATTTTTTTTAAAGTTTTGGTCATGTTTTTAATGGTAAACTACGTATTGAATTGCTGGTAACCGTAAATAGTCCATCTCCCAAACTACTGAACCGATTTTGGTGAAATTTATATGGGTCCTACAAGTATCAATAAATAATAATATAATCAATAAAAAATATCAAATAAATAAATATTCTTTCAAATTGGTTTATAAATGACGGAGATCTGAGGTAACATACATAAAAAACAACTGAACTGAGAACTTCATCCATATTTTTATTTCTGTTAAAAAATAACTATTTAGACTGCTCCATAGATTTCCGTAGTGCCGACGTAATGACGTGGCTAGCGAACGCGAGTGTCAGATAGGCCAAAACTGATATTCATTTTTCTGCACACAGCGCCTTAACCTAGCTGTTCTAATCTAGATGTCATGTTGATATTAGAAATAGCTAATTCTTACAGTTTTGTGACTTACCTGGGTATAGGACCTTTTCCGTCATGCCTGCGGATCTAAAGATTTCTTCTTCGAATCCTGGGAACAAGTAAAATAAAAAAATAATGTATTACATACGTATGTAGCAGGTATAATGTATATTTACATACCATGAATTTATATGAGCGTTCAATAAGTAGGTTAGGTAAGTGGCGTAATTAATGCTTGTGTGTACCTACCTTTAAACACGTCATAGACGCCTTATGATTAAGCGTAGGTATCTATCTCATCATAGCTGTAAAATTCCATATTTTATAATGAGGTAGGTGTTACTTCTTACCTAATTATCAAGGGGGACTAATTTAATAAACTGAACTGGTGTATTTTAAGACTTGGACACAGTTGGAACCAGTCGCGAGAAAAAATTAATTATATGATTTTCCCCATACAAAAACAAACAAAATATTAATTTTCTCACACATCAGCGTTCTAGGGCACCCATATCATAAAATGTTTTATATATTAGTAGACCAAAACTATTCCCAGTAAAAAAAATCGCATTCTGACTTTCGATTTCTAAAGTTAGGGACGTCAATTTCTGGACCGCCGTGTGGCGGCTGGCCTACCGACGACGTATTAGAGTGTCAATAGGTAGGAATACTACAAAAATAATATGTGTAGTGACAATTGACAAATAGCTGTTGCCCGCGGCTTCATCCGCGTGGTTCTTCTATAAAATAGAAGTAGCCTAAGTTACTTTCTTATAACATCAGCTATGTGCCAGTGAAAGGCCGTCGAAATCGGTCCAGCCGTTTCGGAGAATAGCCGGAACAAACAGTTTTTTTTGTTGTTGTAGGTATGTACCGTAGTATGTTGCTATATTGTTTCATATGGATTTAATAAAAGCTGTTGTTAATTTGACGTAACAAGCACACTCTACATTTTTTGTTTATTTGTATAGATGATATTAAATTTTAGTGCAGCATTATAGGTAATAGGTGTGTAGGTTATAACTACATATTGCAAACTTTCCAGTGGTTTTCTGATAAGATTGGTAGGTACTGTAACGACGGGTTTCAATTAGTAACTCAGGTTGCTGGGTAATATAAAATTTATTATAGTATTTACTTTTAATACATTTATTTAAACATAGTTCCTATCTTAGTGGTCCTACTTACCACATATAAATATACCTATATTGTAACAAGTTCTATAACTGCCTACTCAAAATAAGTTTTGCGGCAATAAGATTTTTTGCAGATCATAGTTAGGATAGCTATAGTGTGAGAGCGAGAGGTGACTAATAAAAGCGAAGCCATTTAATCGACCATCGCCATTGTTTATTTGACCAAGTAAGTAGTGGACCCATATTACCAATTATTAAGTCATCAGAGAACACACATGCAGTGCACAAATCAATACATAGTATAAAACAAAGTCGCTTCCCGCTGTCTGTATGTCTCTATGTATGCTTAGATCTTTAAAACTACGCAACGGATTTTGATGCCGTTTTTTTTAATAGATAGAGTGATTCGAGAGGAAAGTTTATATGTATAATACATTCTAATTAAATTTGTAAATAGTAGAGAAACTCGTGCGAAGCTGGGGCGGGTTGCTAGTATACATATAAAACACCAAATTCACTACATATTGCAATAATTTTGAAGGTCAACCTTCTTAAACACATGTGTGACGTAAATTGTTTGCACAAACTCTTTAGGTAGATACCAACATACCAATTGATAAGAAATTACTTGTACTGTTGTACCTACTTATAAATATGATATGCTTGAATATGTATTAGGTATATTATATTGTATACCTACTTTTTTCATGAAATCCATACATATTATGAGCTAATAATCGGCTGATTGAAAGAGAAAATGAAAGAGGCTTCTTTAGACCTGATTAAAGAAAACAATCTCTAGACTGATCTTGGAAATGTCATTCTTATATCAAACCAGTACAAAATGACTTTACAAAAGCATACATAAGATTGCTCTCAGCCTTGGGATAGATTTATTTATATGGGCCTTAGTGTCCCACTCCTGGACATGGGCTTCCCCTTAATGCGAGGGGAATTCAGGCCATAATTGAACCGTGCGGGTTGGCAGATTTCACAGGTAATTAATGAACAGTTTTATTTTGTTTTCTTATATTTACGCGAATACTACACATTGAAATAAAACTATGTTTCGGATTTTATCGCGTTTATTAAATTTACGTTCCCGACGTTTCGGCTGCTTTACAGCAGCCATGGTCACGGGGGGACTGAGGTGTTAGACGTCCTGATGTCATAGTTAGTAACTGGGTACCCTCATATTAAGTTGTTGTTTGTTGTTGTTGTCAGTTGTATTTTTATTTTCGAAGACATGCAGGTTTGCTCAAAATATTGTCCTTCACCGTAAGCAAGTGATAATCATATTGAAACTATGATTCACACATAGGCTCCGTAAAACTCAGTGATGAGATCTCAGGTTTGCACCTCAGACCATTTTGACTGCAAGACATGTCTTAAGTATATTTCATTAATTAAGTATATTTTTTGTTAATTCACATACTAAATATATTGTCTTTCTTAAACACATTTCTTCTTCAACTTTCATCCAGACCTAATAGTTTTACAGTAATAAAGGTAAGTTACTTTTGGATACACCTTGTATGGAATCCATGGATATTGGCAATTAGTATTATTTATATAAGAGCTATTTATTCAGTAAGATATTTCAGGTTAGAATTTAAAATAACCACAGTTAATGAAGAAAAACATTGCAAAGATCAAAGTGTTACCCCTCTATAGCACTAACAAAACAGTTAATTCAATTGCTTATGTTGTTTCTATTTAGTGCACACAATAAATAGACAACTTAAATCACTGTAAATGTTTCGCATTTGCAAAAGACTCCCTTTCAAACATCAAATATAAAAACACATTACTCATAGGTATAGTATGCTGTGGGGGAACAAAATGTAACTTTGTAGATAATTGAGTAGATAGGTATTCTATTTATAGCATTAATTGCTGGTTGTCATGGAAAAAAACATATCTATTACAATATGCAAAAGGTTCCTTTCAGATTGTTTCCTGGGTAGGATGGAGATGCATAAAATAATAAATACAATTAGAATTGCTGTTAGGCATGAATAAATCTTTAATCATTTGAGGAAATGGCACAGACTAATCTTGAAATATACCCCTAATATTATGTAAAAATCTATTTATGGTAGTATTTATACCTTGATTATCGACATATTATAAGCTATCCCTTAATAACTTATATAGGTATTTACCTTGCCTATGTATGATGTTTTTTCTATCTTAAGTTAACAAGTTATGTAGGTGTGTATCTTTGCAACTGAGTAGTAGGTAATAAAATAAATAGGTGTTTACTTCTTTATTATGTAGGTACATACACATTATTTAAGGTAGTTATACTAGAGGACACGTATATTATTTACGGTCAATCGTATTTGGTCCAAAATTTATAATAAAGTGACATTTCTAACCTTAGATGCGAAGCAGTGTCCAACCATGTTCTAACCTCCAGGTCACAGTTTATAATAACAACAATAAAATTTCCACACAAATATCCGGTCGATAGCAATTTGTTTCGGCCACAATCACCCGAAACTAAAGTTTTATGCCACAAATCCAAAAGTTTCACAGCACCAAGTACGAAAATGGCGACGAATTTTACACATTTGTTCTAAAAAAATATAACGAATTAGTCTCTCGGCTCATACCTAGCCCACTTATATAAAAAAGACGTTATATAATAACACTTCATTTGCACACCAACTAAACTAAAGATGAATAGATCGCTACAAATAATTAAAAATTATTACTATGTGAATATAAATAAACTTTGACTTGTGTACGATTTTTTAATTTTTTTGTATTCGCAAACAAACTGTGTTGCCACATGCCGGAACCTACAGACAGACCTACAAAAATACAAGCTGGCGGCCGGAAACGCTGATGTGCAACAGCTAGTGTTGCCTGCCAATAATATATAACAATCTTAATAAAAAAACCGGGCTAGTACGAATAGAACCCACGCCCTGAAGATTCCGTACAAATTTATCAATGTTTGTACGACTCAACGATTTTTGGCTTTTTTCGAAACCGATTTAAGCGAGTTATGGTGGATATGAGGTTGAATTTTCAAAAAACTGAAATGTATATATTTTGATTTAATGTAATAAGTAACCTTAAAATTTATGAGCTTGATCTAGTTCAGAAATATTAGAAAAACCATAGTTATATAAATATTTTTTACGTAATTTGGAATCATTATATTAAACTTAAAATAAATGAGATTTTTTTAAGTTAAAAAAAAAATTGGAACCGCGAAACAAACTGTCACCCCGTATTAACCGTCGTTAAAGGTGGAATTTTCTATAATTCTTCCCTTATGGATGCCTACGGTATACAACGTACATATTGTCAAAAATTTCATGTTTCCAACACTAATGGTTTCAGCTGTGCCTTGATTGTTTGGTTTTGATAACAGAGGTTGCGACGAGTGTCAAAATATGTGGCATAAATTAGTCAAGAAGAGCCTAAGGCCCGTATTAATAAATCAATATCAATTTTGAGAGCGGTCTCGAGGTCTACGCTCTTGATGTGTCATTTTTACTGGAGTGACATAAGAATGAAATTTCCATGATTCTTTTTTTTATATTTAATACTAATTTCAATTTAATAACACCACCTGTTTCACCACCAATTGATAATAACAGACGGATGATAAAGTGATCCTATCAAGGGTTCCGTTTTTTCCTTTCAAGATACTGAACCCTAATAATTTTAAAAAATTGGTCCGAGAGATCACTTCGATCTAGATTCAGAATCGGGGTAAATAATTTCAACTTTTAGTTAGTCTCTGTATGAGTGCTTTGTTGACCTAAATGAACAAACAAATAGTTTGGTATTTTTTGGCCCACGTACTGTACACTGTACCCACACTGTACCCAATAAATGCGCTTGTTGCAATAAGTGAACCTAGGTTTCTATGAAGTCGGCTTAAATTTTTAATATAATAGTTTTTTAATGATTTTATTTACACGATGATTGATATGGGTTTAATCAAGAAGCATATATATAACACAATAATATCATCTCATCTTCTTGGGGTTAATAGCGGCGTTTTCCCTGAAAGAAAACGCATATTAAACTACTTACCTTATTCGAAGCTTATACAGTGAGATAGGCATTTCCGTTTCCCGTCTTCTTTGTTCCTATTGGCCTACGTTTGTGGTATGATCGGATGTGACGTCACCATCACCAGGCAGTGGAGTGAGTGCGGTTGAGCTCACTTCATTTCTGCTCATTGTGTCGAAACACCAGGCAGATTTAAAAAATAAGCTTCGAATAAGGTAAGTAGTTTAATATGCGTTTTCTTTCAGGGAAAACGCCGCTATTAAACCACTAGACCGTTATTCGAAGCTTATACAGTGAGACGTGTTTGTTATCGCCTGGTGATGTCCATTTTTCTAGGTCGCCAATGGGAATAGACGCCAATGTGATAAAGACTTCATACTAGAGTGTATTGTATTGTAAATAAAAATAACTTGAATATATGACAAATATAATAAAATATAAAGAATGCATTTCTATAAGCTTATCGCCAATATTATGCCATAATATCAATATGCATATGCATCAAGTAAATCATAATATTAATTATAATCAATAATAATCAACGAACGGGTCTGAATAATTTGGGAATACTATAGTTCTGAGTGAGAGATGTACTTTTAACTTCCCGCTTATAAAAATTTTTGAACGTATTAACTGATCTCCAGTTGCCACGTGCTAGGATATCGTCCAGTGGAAAATTGTTGACCCAATTACTTGACGCTACTGCAGATCTTACACTACCAGGTGTCGCTATAATGCCGGCCTCTTTAAAAATAGTCTTAATCCACCCAGCAATTACAGTACGAGAAGCAGGCTTCGGCTGACCTCGAGTGTTGACAAATAAATTTGATGAGTTAGAAATTTGTCTCCTCTCGTTTAATAAAGAGATTGTGCGTTTAACCCAATAAACGGGATCAAGATTTTGACTTGTACGATTGATTAATAATTTCCAACCAGATTGTCGAATATCAAAATTATCAGTTTTTGAACCGAATTCCGGCCAAAAACTATAGAATCGCCAGATCTAGTACAATGTGCGTCATCTACTCTTAACAATGTTAAATCGTGTATACGTCGCCCTGAACATAATAAAAGCAAAATAGCCGTATGACGCTGTATCTGAAAAAAGTTATTGCTTTGAATACTATAAGTAGATAGGAACTGCACCAAATCATCTATATTCCAAATAGGAGGTTTCGGTTCCTTAGGGTGGCTAAGTGAA
This sequence comes from Notodonta ziczac, assembly GCA_918843915.1. Taxonomy (NCBI): domain Eukaryota; kingdom Metazoa; phylum Arthropoda; class Insecta; order Lepidoptera; family Notodontidae; genus Notodonta; species Notodonta ziczac. The sequence continues at coordinate 7,845,507 of OU974043.1, read as the reverse complement.
ATTGATTTCAAAACATGTTTTACTAAAACATGGGAACTTAAATAACTAGATTGATCAGTATTGCACAATGTAGAAACAACCGATTTATGCAACATAATGGTATTATATGATAATTTATATGTAAGGTGTAAATCCGCTATAAACCTCGCCAAGTCCGATGGAGAGGGCTTATCTGGGTTTATTTTCGATTTAACAGACCAGGAAATCCAGCGATTCCAGGCCACCTTGTATGTTTTTAGTGTGGTGGGCCGCCAAGATGATTTTAGTAATGCCAATTGGTTTGGATTCCATGAAGTCAAATCTTTCGACCACCCCCACATTTCCAGATCTCCAGGGTCATCTTGTCTACCATCGGGGGAGGCAGCCCTGGCCTTATGTCCACTAGCACTCTCCGTAGGTTCCGGATCGTGAAGGGGGGCGCTAATGCTCGGTTCTTGAGGTCGGCTCTCCAGAACACTCGCTCCCAGCGAGGGACCACGATTCGGTATGTTCCCGCTGCCGTGTTTAGGTGTGCCAGAATTTTGGGGACTAAAAAGGGTGGTGGAAATATCCATGCCAGGGGATAGTTCCATTGAATGCTGAAAGCATCGTGGATTACTGCTTTGTCGTCGTTCTGATCCAAAGTCCCGTAATTGTGGACTACATGTGCCCTCTCCGATGCAAAAAGATCTACTACGGGCCAACCCCACTTGGCGAATACTCTTTTGGCGCAATCGGGTAGAATGTGCCACTCCGGGGCTAGACGATGTCTCGAAAGGTGATCCGCATGAGTGTTGTAAAGTCCCGGTAAGTAATGAATCTTGAATTGTATCTGATGCTTGTCTAGTAGGGATAGAATCTGGTAGGTGATGTCCATTAGCATCTGAGAGTGAGTGCCCCCCTCCTTGCGGAGATAAGACACAACTGTTTTGTTGTCGCCTTGTATTAAAAGCGAACTGCCACATAAGTCTGTCGCATAGCTTTCCAGAAACCTCAAGATTGCCAGCATTTCTTTTTGGTTGCAATGCAACCGTTGCTCTGTCTCTTCCCATACACCCGATACTGACAGGTTGTTGAGCTGCGCACCCCAAGCCACGTCGGATGCGTCTGTCGTCAAAAACTGTGTAGGGGCTGGATTGTGCAACATTCCCGGTTGTTGACAATTCTGTATCCACCATCTCATCTCGGTTAGCACCTCCAGAGGCAGGGGGTGCAGCTTCGCCATTTCTTTGGGTAACGAATTCATTAAACGAAGGACCTTGCGATGGTTTAGTCTTCCTCTTGGAACGACAAAACTTGCAAAGCTCAACAAACCTACCACTTGTTGTAGGTCTTTCAGGGTAACAACTGCTTTTTCTATTATCATAGAAACTCTTTTGATGAGCTGATCCAATTTCTTTTGCGGGAGTGACATCTGATTGCACCAAGGGTCCCATAAAATTCCCAAGAAAACTATACTCTTTTGTGGCACTGTTATCGACTTTTGAGTGTTGATTTGCCAACCTAAATACCGGAGGGTTACTAACAGTGTTTTTACATGATTCTGTAAAACGATGGGGTCTTGATGCGCTAAAAGAAAATCGTTTTAGACGACTAATCTCATCGCTTTCTCTCGCATGATCTGAGCAATCCAATTGGTAAGCATTGCAAAGGTCTTTGGAGCAGAACTCAGACCGAATGGAAGACAGGTCATCTCGAGAAGCTCTCCATCGTATATGAGGCGTAGGAACCTCCTGTGTGCTTTTGCTATTGGTAAATGAAAGCATGCTTGGGATAGATCCACTTTGCACACCCAATCGTGAGGTTGCAGAAAATCGGGAATTTTGCGCATGTTTATGAGACGAAAGTGATCGATTACTACGTAATAGTTCAGAATTTTTTAATTGAATATTGGACGGGAGGTCTCTTCGTCTTTTGGTACCCAGAACAGGGGAGAGATGAAGCTGGGAGAGGGGTCCACTTTCTTTAAGATGCGTTGAATCTTCATTTTTCCAATAGTCAAAGACATTTCTTTTGATATTGGGGTTTGCGGATAATGGTACATATTTGGAATGAGCAATGGTGGTTTCTGAACAAAGGGTATGCGATACCCCTTTATTAAACGAAGAATGGTCTTCGGTGCGCCCATTTTCATCCAATGATTGTGAAAACGTGCCAACCGACCTGCTCGAAACTGGGTTGAGTCATTGTTTTTGATGCTTGGCGGACCCTCTATTGAAAGAAGGGGAATGCCCTCTTTTTCTATTACCTCGCTGGGAGGTGCGAGATATACGCCCTGGTCGCGAACCATGGTTATGAAACGATCCTCTCTGTTGAGGATCGTTCCGAAACTGATTTCTAAGATCAGGTATATGCTCTCGCGAAGAGCAATTATGTGTATATCCTCCCCGCGAGGGAGGATAGTAATGTGTGACCCTCCCCGCGAGGGAGGGTAATTATGTGAGCATCCACCCCGCGAAGGTGGGTAGTTGTAAGATGAAGCACCACGCGATGGCGCTTTATTTTGATGTTTGCTCTGTGAGGGCTGTGAAACAGAGGTATTTTGTTTCGCAAGCGGCCAGAAAGACTTACGCACGCCGCCAGCTTTCTCCAAAGCTAACGTAAATTTTTCCGCATCGAATAAGTTCGCACACGACGGTGGAATTCTGTTTAGAGCGGCCTTAACTAAAGGATCTTTAACAGATTTTAATATAGCGTCCCTACGTAACTCAATACTCTCTGCACGATGTCCACAGACTAGTTGTAAAAGATCGGCAGAAACTTTGTGAAATTCGCCATTAATAAATATTTCTTCGACTTTTGCACACATAGACTCATGATTGCAATCAGTCGACTTAGCCCACATAAGAAGATTACGCAGACCATTCTGTATGCTTTCTTTTTGTTTTAATACACAAAATGTTATGGCCGCAAATGCTTTGTCCGTATAAGTAAGGTGACGAGAGCTATCATAAGATTTAATGTCTTCATTTGTGTCAAGGTTTGTAAATCCCGGACTATGGTTGTATAATTTCTGTGTCTCTGCATAACGCACTTCAGACCAGGATGAGGTTTCGAAACGTTGTATATCCGAGAGAATTTTCAATAACGGATCAGGTGTTTTAGGAACGGGCTCCTTTAATTTTGTTTCAATATCAAATGTAATGTCCGGTTGTGCGATTTCATCGTGGTATAAATCTCCACTCACACATGAACTAACAGACAAGTTGTCACAGCAGGGTGCTGCATCATTAGCAGTAGCGAATTCATTAGCAGTGATATATTTACTTAGTTCACTTACTTGTCTACTTAATTTGTCTATCCGCTTATTCTTTCTGCGGCGGCGACGGCGTGAGTGCTTTCGCTTCGCGCCCGAAGATGAACTGGAACTGGAACTGGAGTCACTGCTGCTGCTGCTTGTCACTTTCCGATCTCTTACAGCCGTAGCTATATTACTCACGGGACAATTAACATCCGTTCTGAAATAAGCTTAAAGGTTATCGAAAGAAATATTTTAATTATTACTAATGCGGGTAGGTATTTAAAATGTGTATCTAAATTATTTAGTTGTGAATAAAATATACATTAAGCATGTTTATTTCATACTTTCGTTACGAATTTACACGCTCAAGCATTATTACCCACATCTGATTACCTAATTTGAACCACGTTCTAAAACATTACGTTTAAAGTAGGACACTACTATTCTAGGAACACAATTTTAACAAATCGAACGGCAAAAAACCGTTATATATTTAATGTACTTACTGGTCCATATTCTTATCCAGCAACTATTCAATATGAATTAATATTTTAAGTTAAGTACAAAATATCACACGATATTCTATTTTTATTAATTTTCAAAAGATTTGTGCGCAGATGTGATCGCACAAGTGATCTTGACGGAAAACAAAACGCCAATGAGCAGAAATGAAGTGAGCTCAACCGCACTCACTCCACTGCCTGGTGATGGTGACGTCACATCCGATCATACCACAAACGTAGGCCAATAGGAACAAAGAAGACGGGAAACGGAAATGCCTATCTCACTGTATAAGCTTCGAATAACGGTCTAGTGGTTTAATACTAAGTTGTATTAATTATTTTAATTATTATTAAATTCTGTGGTGTGGGTTTTGTTCAACTGCAATAATCAAACAAAATAGTTTCAGTGGCTGTGGCAGATTTATTTTATATTATATATTTGCATAAAAATATTTAATAGTATGTTAATAATATATATAAGGCCCTATTTCTATGTGTGTTGATGTATATACTGTTGCTATTAACATTATTGTTTTAAGAGTCACACGGAGAAGTGAAGTCTATGACTGGTATCCTGATTACAGAAACTGATAACCATCGAAATAATAAATATACTACGTATGCTGATCTGATGACCAAGCTGCTAATGCACTTATGCCTGCAATACACGTAAAAACGACAGACCTGTACTTATAAAAATAATGCCAATATAGTACAGCTATGCAGTATGCACACACCAGTACACTTCATTTATAGGGTTTGGGGAGTTGGGGAGTAATATTCCACCAGCCAAGGGCCTTCATTGCTTGACGTATAATGACACTTGAAATAAATACTTTACTTGACACTGGCTAAATGCGAGTAAGGAGCCCGCCGCAAAAAAAAAGAGTTGCTTGACAGGCAGTCAGTCTATAGTGTCAAGATGTCAAAATCATAGATTGTCAAAATTTATCATGTCTGTTTGTCTGATATAGAAATGAAATAATTAAAATTACTAGCATAGGTACTTATTTACATTTAAGTGATGTATAAAGGGAAATTAATGTTAACTTACTTATTTTCTGGAATGTCTTTTTGTAATTGAGATGTAAAATAACCGGACCAGGTACCATGTCTGTTATAAATGAGCCAGTACTTAACATTATTGTTGTGGGATTCCATCACAAAAAAGGATGCCAGGTAAGTAGGCGTCAATGCTTTTGTCAATCAATACAATATTTTTGAACAACGTACGTTGTTAAATGATGTGTAAAAATAATACTCCTTGATACTGTTTTGTTGCCTCTATTGATTTACAGTTTATTGTCACTAAAGCTATACTTACTTATTCTCATATAACATCGTGGCAATTCAGTGAGATCCTGTGGTAATTTTGTATCTCCAAATCTTTTCTACTAAGGCCTATTAACATTTCTATGCATTTCCCTTACACCAACTGACACAGTTTGAACTGTGTAATATTTTAGAAAATAATTTGTAAATATTTGATTTAAGGTGGAACATTGCTACCCTGAGTTAGTGCCTGGTCACCCAACAGAACTGCCATCAGTGTGGCGACACCTTCCAGCATTGGCATTACCTGATGGCTCGCACAATTATTTATCCGATACAATATTCTTCAATCTGCCGGGATTAACTGAGCCTGCTCACACTGTGTATGGTGTATCATGTTTCAGACAAATTCCTGTAGAGGTAAGTTTTATAATTTTAATTGGACTGATAAAGGTTATTTTTGAACCTAAAACTTTAACCAATATATGCATTCCAAAATTCTTACTTGCAATTTGACACCTTTTATATGAAATAAAAATACAGTGTTTCATTCTCTTGTAAAGTAACCTTTTCAAGATAATAGTTTGTGGAAGTACTGTCATCAATCATGGAAATATATTGATTTATTTTTCCATCCTCGTTAGAATAATAGAACTGTAAGTACATACTCATCTATTCACAGCAAGTAGTCCAAAAGACAGAGGATATGACACGCAGCTCAGTACAAAAGAGTGTGTGTGTTGTGTGCCGTGCACCATTGTTTGGCCGGATGGCCATCAAGTTGGAGCTGGTGGTGCAAGCCTGGTTCCTGCAGGGGGATTTCTCACAAACTAAACTACTTGAAGACGCTTACAATCATTTAAATAGCTGCCCCGTGCAGATGGATCAAATTTTCGAAGGTATGTGAATTAGGGCTATAATGTAATGGAAATATTATCCCTTTACCTAAATTACTGACTATAGTTTGCCAGGACTAAATGAATTTCATTAATTTTAGGTTTATCTGTTCAGAGGCTAGTGGAAATTTGGAGGCATAAGGCATTATTGCTGTTCAAACTGATGCTTCTTAGGCGCAAGGTGCTCATCTATGGGGCTTCTTCTGGTCCTCTGTCCACAGCACTGCTAACGCTAGTGTCATTGCTGCCTCGTTGCCTAGAAGACGGACTATCACATGCGGCAAATGTTGTGTGAGTTTCTATTATCTTTTAAATTTGTCCTAAAATATCTCTTAGATTATTATTGGTATGGGGCTTAGATACCTGGCAAAATTAAAGAATTATAATAAATGTATAATGAAAATATTTTTCTGGATTGCATTTTAGATTATCAAGACCACTTTCCCCTATTCCTGCAAATGATAATAAACTCCAGGATGCAGACTGTGATACTGATCTAACTCAAGATACATTGAATGGTCTTCATATTACCTCAAATCAGCCACTACATAATGACATAGCTCAACTTGAAGAACTTTCGCCAAAAGAGACTGGAAACCTGTTAGAAGAAAAAGATAGAGTCAGCCATCAGAGTTTTGATGAGACTTTACTTACTGACGTGGTGGACAGGCAGGACTTGTCTGTAGGCAGGGAAAAGTGTCACAGTATTGGTGAGAAATACAAGCCACAGAAGTCATTGTCAGAAGCACAGCAGAGCCCAACTATGGCCAGAGACATGAGTGTCGACGGCTTACACAGCCTCACAGGACAAATTGATCAAGCTGAATGTGGCTTACCCCTTCCCCTTTTTGAGGATGGCTATCTCTGCTTACCTTACTTGTCACTGCAGTATCTCGACTTGTTATCAGACCCTGCAGTGCAAGGCTTCGTAGTTGGTGCTTCTAATGTTTTATTTAAACAAAAAAGGCAACTGTTTGATGTGTTAGTGGAAATAAATGATCTGAGAATAGAGACAGCCGACATGTTCCTGAGGAGGCAGCTAACTCTCGGTACAGAGGACCTCCGGTTCGCCGATCACGTCGTTCGCCACGGTCCCATGCAAGGCGACGCATGGATAAGAGATCAGTTCGCAAGTTACTTGATTTACTTATTGAGAACTTCTCTATTGCCTGGTGGGTACCTCAATATTTCGCTAGATTGATTATTGTTAAAATTCGATTTCAGTCTGTTAATACATTACAGTCTATTTCACAAAGGAAGTCCCATGTAAATTATATTACCGACACGCGACTACAGCTGCGTCGCGTCTACGGGACTTTTTATGAGAAATAAATTGCAATCTATAGATAGATCTCTTTGATGGAACTGTCAATTAATGTGTACTGATTTCATACTACTGTTGAATGACTTTTAATGTTATCACTCGTTAAGTTGGATCATGATTTTTTGCAGAGGGCAGCCGTGAGATAGACTCCTACAATGCTCTATTCATGGCCACTTTCAAGTCTACACCTGGCTATAAAAAATGGGCAGAATCTACTAATAACGGCGAAGTGGACGCTTTCATAAACCTCGCACCCATACATCCATTTTCGGGGCAATTGTCGGTTGCAGACATGAAATTAAAATTAGCACAGTGAGTATACTGAATGTACTGTATTTGAAAGGTCTCTCTCGGTCTTTTAAAGTCGTCGAGGGTTCAGTCCCATAATGTCAGAAAGAAAACGTGAAATAGACCAAACCTTCAGTGGACGCATAATGGGCTTCTCAAATGTAGTACCTAAACCTACATTGCATTTAATATTGCTATCCTTTCGGCAGCACGATGTCGACGACGGAGGGCGGCAGGAAGGTGAGTGCGGCGGTGGCGAGCACTGGCCGCGCGGTGGCCACCACGTCGCGCGCGGTGGGCGGCGCGCTGTCGCAGGCACGCGGGGCGCTCTCGGGCTGGTGGAGCGCGCTCACCGCGCCCGCGCCGCCGCTCGCCGCCGGGGCCGATGTTTGCGATCCGACCGACAGCGAGGACGCCGCCGACGACGATGATAACGACAACCGCAACGAGCGCCGCGCCGACACACCCGACCCGCCCAAGTCCATCGACCGGGATGCCCATAATCTCGATAAAATACGAGTGGTTTAATTAGACCTGGTGTGATATTTTGGCAATGTTGACCGTTTTGGTAGACTCGGTTTTCTGTAAAGGTAGCAGCAATAGGAGTGACTTAGTGCTATGTAAATATATACACCTTTGTATGTAGTGAAAAGTGATAAATTTGCGAGATTATTCAATCATAATATGGCACAAACCTGCTTTTCATATTTCAGGATTATACAAGTCGAAACTTTTTAATGTTCATGAATAAAACCATTAAAATAACAACTATTTTATTATACTGCAGGTGTTGTCTGTATTGAATTAAAACCATATAAGTAGGTATGTGTAATATTATTATTATATTTAAAAGAGACTTCTTTTGTTAAAAATCACTGCTTTTACATGTAATATCATTTTTTTTATTATCGGCTTTTTATCAAGATGTAGCATGCATACTGTAATATAATCCTAGCTGACAGCTGTCTATGTTCTTATAAATAATAATTAATCATCAAGCCTGTGTTTACCGAAGGGTTGGGCAGAGAGGTGCATTTGCCCATATTAATAGTCAGCAGTTTCAGCAGTAAGGTATGTAGTAATATATTGTTGACAGTATGTTAAGTAAAATGTAGGCCAATAAGTACTTATGAGTATAAATATTCAATTAAAATGTACTACAGTTTTGGAATAATGGTTACATTCAAACTCGAATGGTTACTATTTTCGTAAAAGTTATCAGTCAGTAGCAACACAACAGACGCTATGCGAACAGGCAATACTATTTTCGCAAGATAGTTGAACCCAAACAATTGTCAAAGTACCTTTCCTACATAAACGAACTTTAACCTTAGTTGTACAGTACATACACGAAGATTACTGGCACATTATGTAATTAGTTTTGTATGCCTACCTATTGTGATTCTAAATTGTATCATGCTTTTGAAATATTACTCAATTATTTTATGTAAGTTTAAAAATGTATTATGTATATTATGTTGTTTGTGATTTTAGCTCTACCAGTTTAAATAAATGCCGTATTTGATATGCATACATAGTTTGTGATCTCTGAATTTTAGTTAATTGTTGATATTTCTAGTAGATAAGAACAAATTTAATTAGTTTAATGTTATTCTAATGATTTGAATATTTTAATAAAAAAAATGCTCTCTATGTTAAAAATCGCTTCAAGAATTGAAGATTTAATGCGAACATCATAGACTTGGATATCAGTTGAATGAAAAATTGCATCAACGCGCTTAAAGTATAACATAAATTCGCTCGACATCGAGCTGGCGCTGCATCAGGACGCAGCCAGATTATGTGTTAGGTCACACAAAATGTATGAACTGATTCAGGAAGATTTTTGCTTTCGGTTTGATCCGCCCACACATAGTTTAGTCGAGGTCGAAAACTGAAAAGGTATATATGGACGAGCCGTACGTGAGAGCTTAATCTAATGTAGAAATAATGCAATGGACTCTTTGGTAGTTGGATTACTTGCCAAAACTTTAATTGTATATACCTATAATCTTGTTTATAGCAATGCATTATGTTATACTTAAAAATTGTATACATAATTTTTGTTTTGTAGATTGAATGTTGATGTAAAAGGTAAATAATGTTACTTTGCAAGCTCTGGTTTTATTTAACACAAAGTGATACACAACAAATCAACCGAATCGATAATAACGAATTATAAAAGTAACTACGGACTGTTCATCAGGAACGATAATCAATATACTTAAGTATATAATATCACAATTCGGGGGTAAATGAGTCATTAGAATTAAATGCAATTAATCTTGTCAATCTACATAATATGTCTTCAATTTGCAAATTAAGTACATAGGTACACGTATTTTTTTCTAGATTCTTCTAGCTACAAAAAATTAAATTCTAAGCCGACATTCGAACCTCCGTTGCAAACGAACACCGCGAAATTTATAAACGCATCGGTCTCTCCGGCCGGTGAGACATATAAGCGAGGGCGGTAGTTGGCGCGCGGGCACGTCACACGGCCGAGTCCGGCTCGTCCCAGGGCCAGGGCGGGCCCGCGTCGAGCGCGTCCTGCCGCCACAGGCCGCGCGAGTTCTCCGACGTGCCGTGCGCCAGCAGGCGCATGTTGTACGGCTCCACCATGTTGGAGACGGACGCGTCGCTGGCGGCGCGCTCCAGCCGCGGCCGCGGCCGCTCCCCGCCGCCCTTGTCCAGAGGCAGCAGGTCGAACGCGGCGCCCACCTCGCGCGGCGACTCCAGCTCCGTGACGTCGGAGCGCGGCGACAGCGAGGCCGGCGCCGGCGGCGCGTCGCCCACCAGCGGCACGGACTCGTCGTCGCTGGCGTCGTCGCGGGGCGGGCTGCGCTCGCGGGACCCGCCGCCGCCGCGCGACATTAGCTTGTCCCGCAGCCGCGTCAGCCGCTCCGCGGAGCTCACCTTCCTCAGTATGTCGGCGGTCCGGCGCAGGCCCCGCAGCTTGGGGTCCACCACCGGCGAGCCGGTTCTCGTCGAGTCCTCGACGGAGCGCGAGCGGGCGGCGAGGGCGGCGTCGGGCGCGTCGTCGGCGGCCACGAGCAGCGACGAGGGCCGGGAGCGGGGGGCGGCCGCGGCGCGTCGGGGGCGGGCGCTGAACGTGATCTGGCCTTCGTCGGAGTCCTCCTCGTTCTCGACATTGAAGGTGACGGCGGGCGGGTCGCCGGGCGGGCGGCGGCGGAGGCTGCCGCCGGGCTTGAGGATGGAGGGGTCGCGGCGGAGCGCGCGCGGGCTGGTGGGCGGCGAGCCGCCCGCTGCCGCCGCGTCGCCGGCCCGCGGCGGCGGCCCGCTGTCCTCGTCTGTAACGGACAGCGCGCTTTACTAACCCGGAGAACGCGCCGCTCGGCTCGAGCCGCGGCCCCGGCCGGCTCGCGGGCGGCCGGCGTCAGTACCTACCCAAGCCGACGCCGCGCCGCTGCGACCTAGAAGACGACGAGGGGCTGAAATCAAACTACCGACTGTAACTGTTGTATATTTATTACTTTGTAAATCATGGAACGTTGATATGGCGCAATGAAGAATGATACATGGAAACGGTGTCGATACATTGATGACACGCGTGTCGTTAGCTACCTTGTTAGTCGACGGGACCGCCCCTGCCCCATGATATAATATCACATGTAATAAAAAATATGGGGCCATACAATTGATTTGTCTAAAATTTTACTACTTACGTGAGCCTTTAAAACTACAGATATGTAGGTATGTGGAATAATAACACTTAAAACTAGTAACTATAATGATATTACATTGCAATAAAAAAATTAAGTACTCGATATAACTACGTAATAATTACAAAGGATTTAAGGAACCATAAAAAACTACTCGTATAGAGGACTTTCGTATGTCCTTTCTGTTTTGTAATAAGAGATTATCTAATGTATAAATCAAGAACATGTCTCAAATCAATAGTAATTATTCTTATTGTATATGCATGCATACATATATGAAGTACATTGAAGGGCACAGCCGATAAGTACAATTAATTACATAACAATTGGAATGCTAGGAAATCATACATTTTCTATTGGATAAGGGATAAAGAATATCGCTTACACACCACGCTAAAAAGTTGGTACCATCTTAATATAGTGATATTACAATCATGTGAGCTGACTATCTTTATCGTGGATAACTTTTATTTTCCTACGATCAGCCTAAAATTTTAATGATTGGTAAATTTTTCAACAAACAACTTGTTAAATAATTATGAAAATGTTGTTTGTTGAATTAAGGTTGAATTATAATCATATTATTTAAATTAAATTCGCGTGCTTTATATCACGTAAACATTCTAATTTAGTTTTTAAAATAGTATTCGATAATCGAATCCAAAATAATAATAAAATAATTAAATTATCATACTTGTCAAGTCTGTAATTAATGTTACACTTCAGATAGAAATATGATTCGACAAATAGTATAATTCCGATACTAATGTATTCACATGATATGTCTATCTGTTTCACATTATAATAATAATAATGTAGATAACATATGTATCGCAGGCAGTAAATTATAATTATAACCACATTTCTTATGCTATTAAAAAAATCACAACTGAATTTCATGAGCAGTTACGGCATATGCTGGGACTTTACATGAGTATAGATTACAACAAGTTTGTCTTTTAAAAAAATATTTTCGAGGAATGCTTTTTCTCACATATTATAATAGAATCACGAAAATATGTTCCGTTATAATAATTCTATCCGATTGGCACAATTTACGTACCGCTAAATAGGCACCCATTTAAAGCATATCGTTGATGTTGCCCGTAACACAAATAGGTATATGTCATTATAAGTTTTCACGTTCAGTCGCCTGCGACTGGCCAACCGGACACGGAAACCGTAAACAAACTTCCATAATGAAGAGTGGAGCATCACCTTTACTGCAACATATCGTCGGAGAAGTTGACGACGACGTGGTCGCGCCGCGGTTCGCTTTCCTCTTCAGACGACGAGGTCGGCTGGTCGCCGAGGTCGCCGGGGGCGGGGGCGGGCGCGGGGGCGGCGGCGGGGGGGTACTCGCGGATGGTGCGGAGGGGGGGCTCACCTGGGTGGGAGGGGGGCTCCGACTGAAGCACGTCTTCCATGGCCTCTTCGTTTAGCGTCTGGAGAGCGCCGCATATCATTTGTTCCTCCAGCGTTACCTGTGGCCGGACAATAATAACAGTAGAGCGAGACTTATCCACTGAAAATATATCCGTTTAAGAATATTCAGTAGACAAAGATACTGAACTGTTAATAGCAAATTCTTATCGGGATACAAGAGCAGTTCGTGTAAATTTCCAGAAAATGATGGGTGTACACCATGTAAGTCCACATACATGGTGTTCAGAAATGCACATTCCAATATACTAAAGTGAACTGGGGTGTTAATATTAGTAACAATAATCGATATGTCGTAGCCAAATAGCTTAATTCGCCGTTCAATTAACAGCCTAGGCACTTTACTAAATAGCGCCGTTCAACTAACGGCCTAAATGATATTCAGCCGTATCGTCTATTACAACATTTAATAAACTGGCTGGCTAATGCTTAGGCAACTGGTTGACATTTAAGTACTACAAAACTTTTTCAAAATACTGCCCAAGCAGAACGACCTGGATGGGTTTAGGTTAGGGTTATTTTTTTTATGACCCCACAGAAACCCCACCCGGCAAATAGATTCGGTGGATCTAAAAAAAATCGTAAAAAACCTAAGTACCTAATAAAATTATTCCATCAAACTTGTTGTTTTCCGACGCCATATTGACCAAAGAGAATATAGAGATATTGACAGTTTGGTGAGTTTCGGCGCTAGGTGGCAGAAAAAAGAACTAAATTGAAATGAACAGGCTAGGCAGGTAATTAAACGGCTAGGCAAGTAGTTAAACGTCATCGATCCAAGTCATTTGCCTAGCTGTTTGGTTAAATGGCTGAATATCATTCAGGCCACTAGTTGAACGGCATCTTTAGTTAAGTGGCTAGGCTGTTAATTGAACGGCGAATTAAGCTAGTTGGCGGCGACACATATATCATGAAATCGATTACTGAACGAACGATACAAAATTATCGTTTGTTCAGACGATATACGATGGCAAAAAAGATGGAATTTAGAGTAGGATTCGACACGGCAAATGTCACGGTATATCGATTGTCGTTGCTAAGATTAGCATCCCTGAATATTCATAGTGTTTCGCTTCGTAAACGATACAGAAATAAAGCTTGTTTAGATTTTCTAAGTGCAACATTAAGCAGGCTTAAACTAAAAAACTGTATAAACAATCACGTGATGAAAATAAAACAAAACAAGAGAAGAGAAAAGAGTTCTAAGTGCGAGACGCTATTTTATTCACCTGATACTCCGCGTAAGGCTGGAAAATCAATTTTCTGTTATGAGAATAAGTGAGAGAATACTAGATACCTAGAGGACAGTGTAAACTGCATTTTCGAATAGCAAGTAGCAACCATTAATATTTTATAGTAACTGAAATTGGCGGCTTTTTAATCTTAAATATTTCCGAATTTCCATCACATTTTTATAGCACTCAATTCTATGTCGATACACAACCAGACCCCATAGAATTATTTCAAACTTTCCAAATAGCCTGCATAAGAAATCTAAAAAGTAGTCGTAAAGTACCTGTTTCTCAACATTAGATGGTCTGGATCGCTGATGTTCTAAAGTGGGACGAGGCGGCTTGGCAGCGTCAGGTTCCGCTTCAACAGTCTTTTCAGCAATCACTGTCAACATACATAAATTAAATTGCAATTAAATATTCATAAGATTCCTAGAGCATTCTAACCGGGAGTCGTTAACGCGCGAATTAAGTAGCCGACGCCGTATTTTGAATTAAAAATACTTTATTAAATTGACAGGAGTACCGACAGGTATCAAAGTAACAATGAAAATCACCTTATTCTAACTATTCTAGTCTTTATATAATATTTTAAATGCTAACTATGCATTCCCAGGCAATGTCGCAATGTTTATTGACGTCATTGGCTGGAAGTGCTGACGAAGCTCACTTGGGTAGGTTGTCTAACCTTAACTCGCGCAATCCCTTAGGCCTCTTGGACACACACGGTTTTTCGCCGTGAAAATCTACGGTTAATTCATGCATTCACATTTCACACAATTCACACAATTCAACATGGGGGCCGTGCGGTGGAGCCGCCGTGCACGTCTAAAAGCTTCCATAGTGATCCATACAACACTGACTACCGTGCCTACACACGGCGAATTAACCGTAGATTTTCACGGCAAAAACCGTGTGTCCCCTTATAGTAAGCGTTTATGGAAAAATATATGTACGTGTATTGTTTGTTAAATCGCACTGAGCCAGCGTGGTGGACTGTGGCCCGAATTCCCCTTGCATTAAGGAGGTGTTTCCAATACAACGGCAATAGGCTCGCACCCTGTTATACATTGGTACCTCTGCTTATTCTTTTGCGGAATACAGGTATGATGGTGTTGATGTGTTCACCTTGCCGCCCGCAAAAATTGATATATTAAATTCTGTACGGTAATTAGGGCTTGAGTCTTCCCATTCTGAATTCTCTTTGATAATGGTTGGTACAATGCAACAAATTATTCCAATATTCTAAAGTCTCGTACCTGTGACGGCGGGTGTACTCGACGGCAGACTGGCTTCAATTTCTCTTAGATTTGTAATGAGCAGTTTGAATAATTCCCAATCACCGAATGGTAAATCAAGGATCTGGAAGCAATGGTTTTCATTTATTATGGACTGGTTCCGGTCAAAAGATCATAAGACTTTGGGGACACGTGTTCCAGAAAGTAATAATTTAATACGTCGCATATTACATTCATTGGATAACTTGTTACTACCTGCGGCTTTAACTGTGCGGATTTCGATGTAAAAATAATTACTGATTCAAATAAACCTAAGCATAGGGTATGTGTAGCAGGAACTCTTAACGTAATCGATGCTCGTTCAAATTTACAAATAAGGGTAACAAAGATAGCAAGACAGCGCGAACAGATGGACGAATAGTTACACACCGAACTATCTCTATCCGTCATCAGTAATTTGACATTCGAAAGAAGAAAACATACTATGGTGTAACTACATGACCGCTAATCCACGTTTAATAATAAGGTGGTTAGAGATTGTTATCCGGCGAGTGGTAAGATGTCACGCACCGGCTGCAGGTCCTGCAGGCGGCAGACGGCCAGCACGAGCCCGCACACGTTGTGCTGGCGCAGCGCCGCCGCCGCCGCCGCGCCGCCCGCGCCCAGCGCCGCGCGCGCCGCGCCGCACACCTGCTCCACGCTCAGCGCCGACAGCCGCAGCCCCGACACCTCGCCCTGGGACCAACCATTTATATTGATACTAGCCTGTGCCCGCGACTTCATCCGCGTAGTATTTAACTTAACTAAAATTTCGGGATTATCGGGATAAAAATTTCCATATGTGTTAATCCCGGTTATAAACTATCTGTTTTCCAAATTTCTTCCAAATCCGTTCAGTAGTTTTTGCCTGAAAGAGTTACAAACATCCACACTCACAAACTTTCGCATTTATAATATTAGTAGGAAGTAGGATATCTTACTAGCGACCCGCCCCGGCTTCGGACGGGTATTTTTTAACAACGTTTATCTATTATACATATAAACCTTCCTCTTTAATCACTCTATCTATTAAAATAAATCTCATCAAAATCCGTTGCGAAGTTTTGAAGATCTAAGCATACGTAGGGACAGACAACGGGAAGCGACTTTGTTTTATACTATGTAGTGATTGACGACCGCTTCGCGCAGTGATTCGAGGCCGCTCGGTTCCCTACACATGGTGGTTGCAAGTTCCATTCCCGCCCGGGCAAATTTCGGAAATACCCTTTTCGTAATTTCCCCTGGTCTGGGTGTCACTCGGATCGCCCTCAGCCATTGTGCGGTACCCATAGTAAAAGCGTTGTTTAGTTTGGAACCATACGGTTGGTGTGTCAATCTAGCGATATTTATTTACTGCGATACTGGCTTATTATGCTTCATTTTCACCACCATTATTTTATTTACCTACCTTCAAAAGATTAACCAAAAAAGTTGTTTAATAATAGAATAGGTCGGTATCCGTTAGCTGAGAGTCTGACACGAGTGTCAGAGACTCCAGATACTCTAATAATATGCATTTTTCCATGGAACAAAGCCAGCTTTAAAACAATAATCACGTGTTTCGCCTCTAAACGAGACATCTTCAGGATAGTTGGGCTACGACTGAGCCAGTCTCGGACTGCGCAGTCGCTGCGCCACTTATCCTAGTAATATTATAAATGTGAAAGTTTGTGAGTGTGGATGTATGTATGTATGTTTGTTACTCCTTCACGCAAAAACTACTGAACGGATTTGGATGAAATTTGGAACACAGATAGTTTATAACCGGGATTAACATATAGGATACTTTTTATCCCGATAATCCCGAAATTTTTGTTTCGTTAAATACTACGCGGTCGGGGGGCACAGCTAGTTTAGGAATAAAGAGCAACTAATACTAAGTAATTTCGTATCAAATTACTGCGACATCCGTTTCATTGTTTTACAGGAAATTTGAAACGAAAATAATACATTTTCATTACTTATACTCTGAAAGTAGGTCTGAAGTTGCCTGAGGAGCGGGTTGAAAGTAATACTTTTCCGGCCCGGGAGAATCGCTTTCAACTGACAGCTGTCAAATTATTAAAAATAAACAAGTTCTATTTTGACATTTCTATTAAACCAGGCCGGCCTACTTCTACTTCTAATTCTACTGCTACTTTTACTTCTACTTCCACTTCCACTTCAACTTCCACTCCCACTTCCACTTCTATTCGTAATGAAAAGCACAGTGTTTACCTCGGGTGAAGGACTTATTTCGTTCCTCGAACTATTAGCGCCCTCGCTACCCTCGGGCGCCAAACCCCGTCTCGGACTAAGTAAGTCACTTTCACCCCTTGTGTAACAATGTACTATTTCGCAGTGAATAATGTAAGGTTGTATGTACGAACCAGTCCCGGGAAGGCTGATCGCAGCATGTGGTGGGGGTTCTGGTGCGGCGCGGCGGGCGGCGGGGGCGGCGGGGGCGGCGCGTGGTGGCAGGGCGGCAGCGGCTGCGGCACGAAGCCGGCGCCGCCCGCCCAGCCCAGCCACAGCGGCGCCGCGCCCGCGCCGCCGCCGCTGCCCTGCCCGCCCGGGGACGATCGCTGCACATCACATGCAAGGTTTACATTTGCCCTCTCGTGACTCCATATATATTTTCAACTAAGTACCTACACTATTATTGTATCTAATTAGTTAGTCCACAGTCGTCCTTCTATGGCAATCAGCTCATACCAGCTATTTTTGTCTCCTGTTTTGCACCAGAGGGAAGTGGAATATTTTTTTTCTTCCAACATCTATTATTTATTTCGATTAAATTCATGCAGGTACCAAAACAATTTAACTTTTCCCCGGGACTCACCGAGGGTCAAACCGCGACGTCATCTTTGGTCACCATTGTCGATTCAGGTTTACTGGAGTAACAGTGGTAGGAAAGTGGGGCGGAATCAATCACATTATGAAAATATATTGTGTTATGCGAAACCCGGCCGGTGTGGTTACAAACACATCACAGCGAGGGGATAATCTATGCTTCTCTTTTCCCCTGTATTTTTGTAATTAGATCGTCAGGCAGCCTAACCTTGAAACAGTTGATTCCCAATATTTAAACTTTGTGTTTACCTCCTGCTCTCCGAGATCCGACTAATGACACCATAAGGAAACTGAGAGCTGATCCTTAGTTTCTTAAGGATCGAATACCCGTGGCATTAAGGGGTGGATGCCCGGTATTATGTCAATGGGTTTGTGTTACAGGTGCACTGTGGTGCATCAGTACTGACATGTTTCCTGTGGAAGAGCTTGGAGTGCGGCTGGCGCGGCGGCCCCCAGGCGGCGCCCGCCTCCTCCTCCGCGCCGCTCTGCAGCTGCTCTTCTGCAATCACACGCTTACTGAGTTCCTACCGACCATGTGAGCGAGTTCAATACCCCCCATCCCCAAGTACCTACTAAATTTCAAGGAGACCTAAATCTGAGAGAAGAATTCGTAATAGGTTCGACCCATGCAATCGATAGTAGGACTTTGATATTGATTTAGATTACTAAAGTCTGTTATTTTCACAAGTGTAAACTTTTTATTTAGAAAATAAGAAAAATTTATAAATAGTCTGTGATTTATCAGAATAAGAATTTACAACGCTGTATTCATTAAGAGGGTATACGAGTATGTATTTAAGAACTCTGACCCGCAAATCAGGTAGATGTGTTCGCGGCCCGGGCCTAATAGGGCCCGAAATAAATATTTTTTTAAACTACTATTATCTTTCTAAACAGTACTCTTTACCTTTGATGACCTTCTTGATGTAAGGGTCCAGGTTGATGGTGAAGGGCAGGAATATCTTGAGGTCTGCGGCGGTGAGCGTGGCGCGGTGGAAGCTCAGGAACACGTCCAGCTTGCGCTCGTCGCGGTCCAGCTCCATGAGCGCGCTCGCCTCGCGGAGCCCGCTCATCAGCGGCTTCACCCTGCTCACAACGGACAGCGTCAGCGGCAGCCGCTCGACCGCAACGCAAACAATCATGCCAGGATACTTGGAGATGATGGAATGGCCATACAATTGATCTTTGGCGCCTAATTTTTGAAACCCCGGGTTAATATTTCATATGAAAGCAAGTAATTGATTAAAGATCTAACTATATCTAAGCGCATTGTTTTATAAATTTTCATCATGCGATGTATGAAAAATATATCATGTATCGTCTTTTTCCTCGTAACGCAACCTTTTAACATTTGAATACACTTTTAAATTAAATCAACGTACACATCAATCCCGTAATGATTCATAAAGAGCTGATTAATATTGACGCGATGTCTAGAATAGGCAAACATTTGAGTAGCCCTTCAGTATTCCATCAGTTATGTAGTGAAATCGAAATGCTCGCGCGTTATTACAGTATATCAGTGTAAATTCAGTTGACAATCCATAAATTATGTTAGGGTTTGCTGAAAAGGCGGAACCGGTACAACAACAACAATCTTACTTCTCGTAAATGTGTTTGAGCGACGTGGAGTCGTCGATGTGGTCCTCGTACGTCTCGTGGTGGTAGATGATCCAGGAGGTGCGGAACGGCCACTGCTCGGTCAGGTTCACCCACGACGCCAGCTGGTACCAGTTGAACTCTATTTGGAATGCTTTCAGGAGACGTCCTGAAACAAATTATGTTTATATAGAAATGTAACTCCTTATGCTTATCCTTATTGAAATGTAGCTACTTATCTTGTACTCATGGTGTATCTACCTATCTGAGTGTGACGTCATTCCGCTGTCAAACCAAGTAATTGGTTTTGTGGAACATTGCATTATGTACTGTGTTTAGGAAAGCAATAAATACTTTATTCATACATTCACTGAAATTATTCACTTTGTTCGTTAGTTAAAATGCTTTTTTGAAATATCGTAGTATATTTTAGGAGTTAATTGAAACGATAATTATTTCTTAAATCTTAACCTTAACTTTAACTTTAAATCTTCAATTAAATAAATAAATATAATATATATATAGTCAGTCTGACGCACCAACTGTATGGTCCCAAACTAAGCAACGCTTGTACTATGGGTACTGTACAATGGACCGGGGGGCGATCGCAGTGACACCCAGACTTGAGCAAATTACGAAAATACCAGTTCCGAAATTTACTCCGGCGGGAATCGAACCCGCAACCACCATGTGCAGTGAGCCGAGCGGCCTACGCTCGAACCACTGCACCAAGCGGTCGTCAATTACCAGATATGATCGAGTGTACCTACTAAGGAGGTAGGTAACAATTTTATCGCGAGTGTTGACTTTCGTTGCGACCAATAATTGTTTAGTGACGTCATAAGTAGCGTGCCGTAGTTACCGGTGACGTAGAGCACGTTCATGAGGCGGCGCATGCTGCGCGGGTTGACGTCGCTGAAGTAGTCGTCGGTGAGCAGCACGCGGCCCAGGTCGGCGGCGCCGGCGGGCGGCGCGCGGTGCAGGCCGGACGCCACGGACGACGCCACGGACTCGGACGGCCGCAGCCGCCGCTCGCGCGTCGCCGCGCTCTTGATGCGCTCCTGGCTCGACATCAGCTCCGACGTCGACGACAGCCGCCGCGCCGACACCTGCGGACCGACCACAAACTCAAACTCAAATATTTTTATTTCAAACTAGCTGTGCCCACGGACTTCGTCCGCGTAGTATTTAACGTAACAAAAATTTCGGGACTATCGGGATAAAAAGTATCCTATATGTTAATCCCGGTTATAAACTATCTGTGTTCCAAATTTCATCCAAATCCGTTCAGTAGTTTTTGCGTGAAGGAGTAACAAACATACATACATACATCCACACTCACAAACTTTCACATTTATAATATTAGTAGGATAGGCCAGATTAACTGGCACTTTTAAAAGTCAAGAGCTAGGCGCATGTTCCAAAACAAAATCCTATGGAGAAGAACAAGCAAGAAACTCCATGGATACATTTTTTCTATTCTCTTTTTTTAAATTATGTTCGCGTTTACAGTAGGTATAATAAGAGGTGTGAGGACAATGTATGTTAATGCATAAGGCATCACAAATAATAAAGTAATAGGCCCAGAATATTGCCATGTCATAAACTTATTTCTACTAGGCAGCTATGCTATATAGATTTACATAAATAACGGAAATGCATGTACTTCGCGTGTACGAAACCCCGACCAAGCGTCAAGGTTGGTCGCCGCTAGCTTACAGTCCGCGCGACTACAGATATAAACAATATGAGTATGAGCGAGATAATCACTCGAGAGAAGCGTACTGGGCGGAGGGGCATCGGCGGCTTCGGTGTCTTTGAATCGGTCTGGATTTCCCGTCACTAATGACGTCACAGTAGGTTTTAAAAATTCGGCACGCTTGGTTTCAATACAAATCGTGATACTTGCGTTATCTATGTAAATTTATATCAGTGGGACCTGTTTACCCTGTTTACAGACTCGATTCGCAATACGTCAAAATTGCCGTATTACGTCAATTAATACGTCAGTTTTTACAGTAAAACCTGGTGCGTTTTAGGACCAGTGTATTTTGGGACTTTTCCCGCCACACGCTCCCACCACTATTACACCTGTAAACCAAGATCGACAATGGTGACCATTAATGACGTCGAGGTTTGACCCTCGACGAGTCCCGGAGAGAAAAGTTAAACTGTCTGGGAACGCGCACAAATTTAATCAAAAGAAATAATAAGAGGAGACCAGTTGTTGTAGAGCTCACGAAATGGGAGTTGAATGTAGTAATAATAGTGACCACTCTCAGTTTGCTACTTCAGAGATATGAAATGATACCCAACGAGCAATATACTAGGTGAAATAGAAATGGTATACTATTATTTGCAACTTTACTTTGTAAATCTAAACCTATCGGCTTTGTGGGACAGTTGAAATACTAAAGGTTTTGTAGACTTATGAAATCTGTCAACAGCTGTATCCCTGTAACAACTTTTGTTTTTCAATTTTCCTCCAAAGCTGATAAGTTTTAGAATTACAAAGTTCAGTTTTGAAAAAAATGTATAACCTTTCTGTTTCAACCTGTAGATGGACGCGCTAATGTTCAGATGACATCTAATGTACTATTTAAAGTGAATACAAATTTAATTTTAAAGCACATCACTTTCGCTCCGAATTGAGAAAAAAATACACCTAACCTTATGGTTACTAAGAAATGGCATGCACTACTCTTCCAGAGAATCAACCGCTTACAGTTGCAAAACGTAAAACGTATAATTCGAGTGCTTAACTAGTTTGTTTGTTGCCGACTTTGTTACACAAAACAAACTAAAGTGTACGACAAATGTCATCAAACCCGGTGCTGTTAGTGTGGTGGAGGAACAGATGGTGTGTGGACTCACGGATCTCTGCAGCGAGGTGGAGAAGTCGTCGCTGGCGAGCGCCTGCGCGCGGCGCGCGGCCGCCTGCTGCGCGGCCTTCACGCGGCGCAGCGCCGAGTTCTGCAGGTAGAACGGCAGCTGCACCATGTTGCGCAGGTAGTCCCATCCGCCGATGTTGCTCTCGCTGAACGCGCGACGGCTGTTCATCTCCACCGCCTGTTGCACATTCACCCGTTTACAGTAAAACTCGTTCATGATGACGCGCCAATGATTGCAAATGGAACCATATGCCAGTTTTAAGAAAAGGCATAATAGAATGTACGTTATGTTCGACGCAATTGAAACAGGGGTTTTAAGGGAACGCAGAACTGAAAGATCTGTTTCAGAAACATAAAAGCCAATATCGTTGACTACACGTTGATAACATAGTTTTGATGGCTCTCAGTTATTTATTGGAGATCGGCACTTCCATTTTTAAGACACAAACATCGATGGTTTTATATGAATAAATATTGTTTTTAGAAAGTAGTTATCACACAAAGATTCTACAAAACTCCTATTAAAGATCTAATTTATAATTCCTGAAGTAACTGTACATAACACATCAGCACAATATTGGCTTGTACAGTACAGTCAGCAAATTATATCTATATATACACACTTGGCACATCAATAATATGATAGCGTCATCTATGACCGACGTTTCTTTATGCACACAAAAGAAATATAACTCACGATAATAAGTAAAATTGTATATCAATGATTTATTATAAACAGTGGTTTATCCTAACACACATGCAACACAGGCTACATTTGGTAAAACTAAATCCGTTTTTTTTATTCCAATTATTCGTATAAATCATGCAAAGTACATGATAAGGGAGGATTCTGTGAACACAACATAGATATATATATATAATATATTATATAGTATCCAACTAACAGGAGAACACCAAACAAAACACCATTGCTTGACTAACCTCCATCCAAGCCACCTGCGTGAAACGTATAATTCTAATAAATATTTACTTCTTTCCTACTAAACTAGCTTTCTTCTATCCCACACTCCTTCAGCTCGGTAATGTGCGAGCAGTGACGTTGGTATTAAGTATTAAGCATTTATCACCTTGCCCTTATCCCACACTAGATGGGGTCGGCTACGGTAATATTAATAGTTTAATAATTTTAGCCCTCTTAATGTCCCACTCCTGGGCACGGGCCTTCCCTTAACACGAGGTAAATTCAGGGCATAATCCACCACACTAGTCCAATGTGGGTAGGCGGATTTGACATGTCTTTTGATATTTTATTAGATTTTCCTATACATACGCAGTCTTATTAATAAACTTGGTTTAGCGTTTGTATAGTTACACCATGCTTTGTCTTCTTATTTCGAATGTAAAATTACTGATGGCAGGAAGAGATGATTCGGAGTTGTAACTATTCGCCCGCAAAACCACGTTTATTAATGGGTAAATGTTTACCTTCACCGAACGCGAGTGATAATCATATTGAAAATTATGATTCGCACATAGATTTCAAAAATCCCAGACATGCAAGCCGGGATTTGAACCCAGGACTTTATGCCCGCAAGACGCGTTCTTTACCAATCGGCTATCACTGCTATCCTTTGGCTTTTACAGCATCATTATTATGTAAAAATAAATGCTAATATTAATAAATATCGCCAGACTGACACACCAATTGTATGGTGCCAAACTAAGCATCGCTATCGCACAATGGACTGGGGGCCATCCCAGTGACACTCAGACCTGGGCAAATTACGAAAAGTTCATCCGAAATTTGCCCCGGCGAGAATCGAACCCGCAACCACCATGTGCAGTGAGCCGAGCGGCCTACGAACCACTGCGCCAAGCGGTCGTCGATATAAATGTATAAGTTACCTTGCTAATGATGTGTGGGTCGATAGCCAGCAGCAGTATGAACGGGCTCTTGGCGTCCGAGCAGAGCGCGTGCACGGCGTTCAGCAGCGCCAGCACCTTCTCCTGCTCGCAGCTGTCCAGCGCGTCCACGACGACCACCAAACGCGTCTGTTGGCCCGTGAACGCGTCCAGACACGACACCTGTCATTGCGAAATTACGAGTTATATTGCTACTCCACGGATCAAAGATTTTGTAAAGAAACTAGCTGTCCCGGCAAACGTTGTTCTGCCATAAAAAAATATTCTATATAAGTAGGTATGAAAAATAGATGTTGATCTATTCTCAAACCTACCGAATATACAAAAAAAAAATTCAATCAAAACGCTCAAGCCGTTTGGGAGGAGATTGGCAACAAACACGGAGACACGAGAATTTTATATATTAGAAGATATATAACAGATAAATAAATAAATATATTTATTTGTGACTAATACTTTTGCGCATAGCTGGTAATGTACAGGTACAGCACTACAAGTTTATAATATAAGTTTCACTGTCGCAAACTGGGTTAAAGCTTAGTTACGCGCTATCAAATCAAATTCCAAGGATATAAGTAACTGAAATTGCTTTAAATTAAATTCTATATTTAATTTGTTATGAGATCTGCTCCCAGATCAGCTGCATAAGCGCATTGGGATCAATATTTTTTTTATCTTTGATGAATGTTTTTAATTAATAAAACTGATGTACTTTATTGCGCGTTAAAAAGTGATACGTTATCCAAAGAGAAGCGATACGAAATGGTAATAATTGTCGAGTTCAAGTCGATCAACGCCGGGCTCGTCAACAAGCGGGCGGCTATTTTATAAATTAGTAGTAAATCTAGAAACCGTGATGTTAATTAATCGTAATGTTCATGTTATTTTCATATCGCTTATCAGTGGCCAAGTGTGGAGACCAAATGTGGTTAATATAGGGTTAGTACAGGGTTATTGGTAAAACACTAACAACTTTGCGGGATTGTTCTAGCAATATCATAAACAACAACTCTTGTTTTATGGGATTTTCAAAACATAAATTGTCACAAAAAACTTTAATGATTTCGTCAATGTATTTAACATATTTCAATTCATTACGTCCGCACTATCGAATATCGCTTTAAGGACACGGTATGAATCGACGCGGGCGTAGTATATTTTTACTTATATGTGAGGTCTGATGAATTATAAAAAGTCGAAGAACAAATGATGCGAGTAATATAGCACCGAGAGGTTGTTGCTTTTTAGTGTTGGACCAAGAGCCCTGGACGTGTTGTGTATGTGTGACTCACGACGTGTGTGAGCGCCTGCACCTCGGGGCGCAGCGCGAGCGGCGCGGCGCTGGCGGCGCGGGCGGCGCGCGCGGCGCGGGCCAGGCGCGCGCGCGGCGCCAGCGCCAGCGCGGCCGCCACGCGCCCGCACGTGTACAGGTTGGCCAGCAGCGCCGCGCCCGTCACCGCGCCCGCCGCCACCATCAGCCCCTGCTGGACATCACGCCGCCTGATCGACGACGACCCCCACTCATTGAGCCGTCGTGTGCTGTCCGCCGTGTACCCGCCTACGTAACGGGCGGCTCCACACCCAGCCACCTTCACCGGGTATGTTTATGTACTTGGGACTAGGAATCGCTGTTACTCCTGTGAGCCGGGATGACGTCAAGGTTTGACCCCCGACGAGTCCCGGAGTCAAAATTATGTCATCAATAGAACTGTCCGTTCTAGAAGCGATATTTCTAAGTTGCCTTGTCTCGATTCGTATCGTGTTAATCAGTCTACCGACCCTGATTACCGGCAAACACGGGACCACCAATCGTGTTTATATGTGAAGGTGCTGACGGTTAATTAATTGTCTCAGAGCTAAAGCATTTTTTTTTCAGAAATCAGTGTCAAAACTAATGTAACGGTAGGTCCACTCACTGCGAATTGTCCCCGCTATCCGTAAGGTACATGACGAGCGCGCACAGGCCGATGAGGAAGCACACGAAACACACCTCGAACGTGATGATGTACGGAATGCAGCAAACCCGCCGCCACCTGCGACGAAGCAAACACAACAATAGTAATCTATCCAAAGGCCGATATTAATAAATTGATCTCAATTCATTTATCTCACTCAAAACAATTTCTGTTTTCTTTTTCCATCCTTTCATGCGTAATCTCTAAACAAAATAGTTTCAATTGTTCATACCTGAGATACATCTTGCAACGGATCAGTTTTTTAAAACAGATATTTTCTAATAATATCGAAACAAACACAATGAAAACGATAACTTTACACAAGTTATTGATAAAAATTTCATATCCAGTCGGGTAGGCCTCCCACAAGGTGAACCGACGACTTACTGATGGTCGCGGGAAACTGCTGGATGCGAGCAACACAGGACCGGGCCTAGGTACAGTAGGGGTATGAAAACCTTAACCAGTTTTGAAATTGATTCGTTTAGCGTGTTGCGAGCACGTATTACGTTTTAAAAACTAAGTCATAGAACAGACAGTTGCATAGAAAATTATGTTCTAACTGTTCGACAATAAAGTTATTTGTTTTTTTTTTTACTTGTCTAATGGTTTGACCTGCCATTCATATTTTTGATATAATATGTAGTAATGATATCCTCTTTGTTTTTTATGTTTATTCAAACTATTGTTTTCCCAGTGTCTGTCAACGTGACATACTACACGCGTAACATGGTGACAATTATAAATTTACAATGTTTTATTAAAATGTTGAAAGTACTGTTTCTTGCACTCGTGCAAGCAAAAGTCGACTCTAAGATGGTTAACCTTTTAAATCCCCGACTGTACCTATGTACAGCAGTGGACGACTTTCGCCTAATGATGATGATGATAATAGAGTTGGAGTTCAGTATAAGTAGAGAACGGGCACTCACTTCCAGCCCGAGGTGGCGGCCACGGGCTTGGGTCGGAAGGCGCGAGCCAGGCGCGCGCACACGCGGCCGTACTGGCACTCCAGCGCCTCCGCCAGGCTCGCCACCATCTGCACCACCATGGCGTCGCCCTCCTGCCCGCCGCCGCTCTTCATGCCCTCCGTGAAGTGGAACCTGCCCGCGACACACGCTCACCGCTCACGTAAGCATTAGCTCCTATGCACACCACGTTTTTTAAACGCGCGTTCGTAGCGATAAGGCGATACGCACGCGAGTCGGACGCAGCCTGTAGACTTTTGTAGGCGACAAGCGCGCCGCCGACGCGCGTTTAAAAAATTTGGTGTGCACTGGCCATTACACGTTCAAACTGGTCACATTGATCGACACCGAAATGTCTGGCCGGTATAGAAACCTTGATGTCACTCCTGGTCACGGGCCACACTACGATGAGGATTCAGACTATAACCCACCACGCTAGCCCAGTGAGGGTTGGCGGATTTGACATGTCTTTCGAAAATTGTTTAGATTTTATAAGACATGCAGGTTTCCTCACGATGTTGTCCTTCACCGTTAACAAGTGATAATTATGTCGAAATTAAGCTTAGCACATAGAATTCGAAAAATCCAGGCGTGCGAGCCGTGGTTTGAACCCAGAACCTGGTGCCCGCAAGACGCGTGTTAACCCATATATAACTGCTTCTATGTCAAGCATACGAACTTATTTTTGGACATCTTTAATATTGAAATTATAGTTTTAATTTAATTATATTGTCTATAATTTTATTTGTTTGCCAGCTTCTCCCCGCAGTGTCGCTTGTGAAGATTTTCGATACCGAAAAAATCGACCCAGAAATTTTATATTTGTTCCCTAAATCTACTCGCAATGGTTGTAGTGTAATGATATGTCAATGAACCATGGGCTATTTAATAGTGAGAACGAGATGCTGATATCGGTTTGTCTGTTTTTCCGTGATGCTTATTATTTATGAGAACGAAAGCCCAGCCACGTTTCAGTCCAACCGATCATTTATCAAAGGGTCAATTGGATTATTGGCGACCGCTTGGAGGAATGGTTCGAGCGTAGGCCGCTCGGTTCACTGCATATGGTGGTCGCGGATTCGATTCCCGCCGGGGCAAATTTCGGAAATGACCTTTTCGTAATTGGCCCTAGTCTGGGTGTCACTAGGATCGCTCCCAGCCCATTGTACGGTACCCATAGTACAAGCATTGCTTAGTTTGGGACCATAAAGTTGGTGTGTCAGTCTGGCGATATTTATTTATTTATCATTGAAGTAATAACGCACCTTATAGGAGTGGCGGGCAAAGCTCGAGGGTCGTTGGGCCCGGGCGGGTGGCAGAACATGACTTGTAACACTAGTAGCAACGAGCTAAATCGACGCCCGATGGCGGAGAGCACCCCGCCGGACCACCACCCCTCGTACCTAAGAATAAAACAAATATTTTAAACAAATGCCCTGGTCAGAAACATTCCAAACAGATAAACATAGGAACATCAATTTTTCACCATAGTGAAGTATTTAAAATTGATTCATATGCTAGTGACTTAAGAGTCACAGCACACGTCTCCGTAAAATGAACGAACTAGTAGGTAACTCCACGCATTTCATATTATTACGGTCCTAGATGTTAATCACGTTGTCGGTTTACAACAACCACAAAGACTGGTAGCTATTCTAGGCCGATATGAAATAGGAATGATATAAAATTACGGTAGAAACACACTTATACACACTATAATTTATAGCAACCAGTAAAATATAACTGCATTTGTGTGTGATGTAAATTATCTTTTTTATGACGCTAGATGTAAAGATTGCAACAATAAAACGTACTCAAAGCATTTTTTAAGTAATTTCCTTTTGCAGGCGTTCACTGTTCGCTCGCATGAACATCACTAACTCCATACAATTTGATGTTTGTACGAAAATTTCGTGTGAACGGATGCCAAGAGTAAATTTTCCCTGAAAGGACTACCGAGCCCGCCCCACATTCGTACATTATAGTGTTAGCGTCACACGGACCTAGGCCCCCTAGCTATATGCTCGCAATACTAAAGGTGTTACTCGCATATTACAGACTTGAAGGGGAGTCGGATAGAGGGGGGAAGGGAGGGTGGAGCACAGATATAGATTTACATAGATAACGCAAATGCATGTACTTCGCGTGTACGAAACCCCGACCAAGCGTCAAGGTTGGTCGCCGCTAACTTAGTCTGCGCGACTACAGATATAAAATATATGAGTACTAGATGAAAACCCGGCTTCGCTCGGGTGAAATGCGATTCATAATACACAATCTTTTACAAAACGTAGGTCGATATTTTTGTAGTTATCGGTTTTCAAGGAATATTAGGCAAGGCATAGATTCGTATAGCATTGTCCATTGAAATTAATACGAAAAAAAATGTCGAGCCATGCACAATGAAGGGTTCCGAGTCATTGAGGGTAATCTGTTTAAAATTTCACCCCAGATTGAAGGAGATACTAAAGTTGTATACATACTGCTACCGACATCTATCGACACCATTAAATACTAAGAAATAGACTAATGAACATAAAACATACATTTATTACTGTTATTTAATTGGAATTTATCAAATTTCGTCTGCATAATCTTATTCACATTTTTGCAACATAAAAATGTAAGAAGTGTCGATATTTATTTCGTAAAAAATATCACCCACTGTTGTTTATAGACTACTACCGACATCTATCCAAGTGCATTACACGCTTCAGAAATACACATATTAACACTAAATATAAATTTATTGCTGTTATTTCATTGAAATTGGTGAACAATGTATCCATTTTCGACTGCATAATCTTATTAATGTTTTTGCAATAGAAAAATGTAAGAAGTGTCTGAATTCATTACGTAAATTTTGATTTAATCTTTAAAAGTTAAAAATCTCGCAAACTGAATTTTTGATGATTAAATGTTGTATGAAAACACCATTTTATTTGTAAGGACCTTTTCAACGACCCCCAAATGATTGGGAAACTAAAAAAAAAAAAATTGCCCCTCTTTCGATGTTCGGGGACGTACCTCAAAAAAGTAATTTTTCATTACTCATACTCTGAAAGTAGGTCTGAAGTTGCCTGAGAAGCGGGTTGAAAGTAATACTTTTCAGGCCCGGGAGATTCGCTTTCAACTGACAGCTATCAAATTATAAAAAAAAACTAGTTCCATTTTCACATTTCTATGGAACCATGTTCAAACTTTTTCTACAGTCACTCAATTACAGCACGATGTAAAATTTAAATAACATAAAGTTAAGTATTAATTCAAGAATATATTTTTTTAAATGATTTAATTATAATTTAGTTTCAACAATTTCTTTAAAATAACATAGATTTGGGCAAAATATTTAAAGATGAAAATGAAAAATAATGGCTAAATAATGAAGTTGGCCGGCCAACGAAAAAAAAAACAAAATAGGCGGCAATCCGATTTTTTTTTTCGAGTTGTAGAGTATTGTTTATACTTCCTTGTATTATTTCTTTAGCCAATTCCTGTTTTTATTTTTATTTTCCTTGTATTCGTAATGAAAAGCACAGTGTTTACCTCGGGTGAAAGACTTATTTTGTCCCTCGAACTATTAGCGCCCTCGCTACGCTCGGGCGCCAAACTCCGTCTCAGGACAAAATAAGTAACTTTCACCACTCATGTAACAATGTACTATTGCTACATTTTATATTTTTGAAAGTGAGATTACTCTTAAAGTATTTTTGTACCAAATTACATCCACATCCGTCAGAAACTGTAGAAGTTATGACCCTGTGATGGGTCGGGATAGACAGACGGACGGACAGATGGACGGACGGACGGACGGACGGACGGACTGGATGATCTTATAAGGGTTCCTCGTAGGGACTACAGCACCCTAAAAACATGAAGACTGAAATGTTTGTTCTGAAAGCTCAATCTTCTTCTTCTTTCTTTAAAAATATGGCCCACCCAGTTTAATAGGTATTTCGAATAAAGACTCATTTACACACTGAGAACACTGACACTAACTGACAGCGGTGCGTTCATAGAAAATATAGCGGTACTGTGCCAAACTTGACGGAACTGCCAATATGGCGAAAGATTGCCTTTTGCTCTGTTAGAATTTAACAAAATACTCGACAATCCAAATTTTGCGGATATATGTTGTCGACTCGAAATCATTATTTTTGTATGTTTTATTATTCTGGTAAGGTTTCAATCGAGTCTACCGTACCCCTGAACGGAATTATTAATATAGATGAGCGAGATAATCACTCGAGAGAATCGTAGCGGGCGGAGGGGCATCGGCGCCGGCATCTCTGACTTAGAATCAGTTTGGATTTCCCGTCACTAATGACGTCATAGGAGGTATTAAAAATTCGGCACGCTCGGTTTCAATACAAATCGTGATACTTGCGTTATCTATGTAAATCTATATGTGTGGGGTGGAGGTTGACGAGCGACTCACTTGTTCCCGGTGTACCAGAGCACGTAGAGCGCGATGTAGATGGTGGCGAACAGCGCGAACAGCAGGCCCAGCGCGGCGAGCGGCGGCGCGCCGGCGCAGGCGGCCGCGGCGGCCGCCGCCAGCGCCGCGTGCCACGCGCCCCACCACACGGCCCAGGACCACGCCCAGCCGCTCTCGCTCCACTGCCGCGCGAAGTTCTTCATCTCCTCTGCGCACAACACACCGCATGCACTGTGTACCTACACTACCCCTTCTCAATTGACTCTATAACTCGGCTCACTGCAGCCGGTGGTTACGGGTTTCAATTCCCGTCAGGGTTAATTTCGGAAAAGGCCTGATCGTATTTTGCCCTGGTCTGGTTGTCACTGGGATCACCTCCGTTCATTGTACGGTTGGTTTCCATAGTACAAGCGTGGCTCACTTTGGGACCATACGGTTGGTGTTTTCGTCTGGCGATATTTATTATTTCTTATTATTATTTATACCAGGGGGAGTATTCACAGTCAACGGAAAGTTTATATGTCGGAAACAACAGCTTTCATCCTTTTTCTAAACTTGTGAAACAAAGATGGAAGCTCTCGTTTCCGACAATTCTGAATACCTCCCAAGTTTAGGACAAAAATAGTAGTAATTTATTTCTGAACTTTGGTAAATAACTCCATGCAAACTCAAGGAGAACAGATTGCAATAATACAAAAAAAAATAACTCAATGCAAGTTTCCGATGACAATAACAGAAGCGAACCTGTAAATTTTCGCCAACATCAAAAACAACATAATTCGTAGCGAAATACAGTATGCGAATTTAGGATATAATAATAAAATATACGATTATTGTGCAAAAAATATAGTGATATTATTTCACTCACCCTTAAGTTTATTGAGCAAAAATGATTTCCCGGATCCCCAGCGGGCGTACAGGCCCACGGTGATGGGCACGGACAGGCTCGGCTCCGACAGCATGTCGGCCAGCGCCGCGCTGTACAACTCGTACCCCAGCATGTTCTCATTGTCCTCGTTCGTGTTCAGCTTGCGCGCGCCAAATATCTGACCTAGTATGGTCTTGTTGTAGCTCATGTCGATGTTGTAAGGCGTCTCGTTCTGTTTATTAGGCTTGTACAACAGCTGACTGTTCTTGGGGTTGCGCAGAAGAATTTCTACTATTTGCTGCAAGACAAAAGTGTAATATTGATTAAAGGCCGGGGTTATTGGGCGCGTATACAATTTTTTTAGAAGCCGTAATACTCTAATTTTGTTTTATTTCAATCAACCAGATCGATTACTGGCTATCGAAATTAATTTTTCGAAAATAATTATTAATATCTTAGAGCACATTTTGCTATTTCCTATAGTTTCATATAATTCGGTCATCTATGCAACTTTGGAAAATTCATCCTATATACGAAACCACAGATATAGATTTACATAGATAACGCAAATGCATGTACTTCGCGTGTACGAAACCCCGATCAAGCGTTAAGGTTGATCGCCGCTAACTTACAGTCCGCGCGACTGCAGATATAAAAAAATATGAGTATGAGCGAGATAATCACTCGAGAGAATCGTAGCGGGCGGAGGGGCATCGGCGGTATCGGTGTCTTTTATCGGATTGGATTTCCCGTCACAGTAGGTGTTAAAAATTCGGCACGCTTGGTTTCAATACAAATCGTGATACTTGCGTTATCTATGTAAATATATATATGTGTACGCAACTCAGAAATAAAAGGACACCCTGGGTTGTTCGCCGTGCGAATGAACTTGCATCACGTATTTGCGCTACGTTTATAGTCGCCAAGGAATTCCAATCTCAAAGTGCTTTCACTATTCTGCGACGCGATGTCGTGTCGTAAAATTAAATGTACCATTACGATGCAGCGCTATAAAAGTTCCAACGCAATGGACCATGGGATACGATGATCTGTTTATTTGATACACACGGTATAAATTGAAGATGTATTTAGTATAAGCTTTACAAATAAACGTGAGCTGCATTTCTACAAAACATGTTTTTGTGATGTGACTTGAAGTGTTGCAGGTCTTTTACAATGTAAGGGTCTTAGCAGTAAACGTTATTCATAGTAACAAATTAAAGAGAAAGAAAAATAAATGGTCAGGATAGAGGCGCTGCGAATATTTTGACAACTTCGGAATCGAGTTACACGCATATATTGTTCCGTTTGAGTAAATGAGATGCATAGAGTATTATTATGCCTTGCTTAACGTAGCCGTTTTTAGTTCAAGCTTTGTTTTAGTAGCTGGGGTGAAATATTCACATAATAATAACTCAATTTTTGTGTGCTAGTGTGTGTGTGTCGATATTTGATTGTGTGCTATGAAATTCATACAAAAATGGTTGGCTTCGATTTTATTGGTATTTCTGTTTACTGTTGCTATCCCTTACGGACATTAAGTTTCTATGACATCCTAGTTCCATGTACTAATCAGAGACATATCACATGCGCACATATACAGGTTGAAACAGAAAGGGTATAGTATATTTTTCAAACATAACTTTGATTCTGAAACTATCAGCTTGTGAGGAAACTTGTAAACCAAAAGGTGTTACAGGGATACAGCTGTTGACAGATGTCATAAGTCTACAAAACCTTTAGTACTTCAATTGTCCCACAAAGCCGATAGTTTTAGATTTACAAAGTAAAGTTGCAAAACAAATAGTATAATCTTTCTGTTTCACCTAGTAGACCTTACGGTACGGCACAGTTTTGTGGTTCGTGCGTACAGACGACGTACCTTGGAGCGGGCCCGCATGGCGATGTGCAGCGCGGTGTCGCCGCGCGCGTCGGCGACGGCCACGCGCGCCTTGCGCTCCAGCAGCAGCTGCACCATCTCCGCGTTGCGCGACCGCACCGCGCGCATCAGCGGCGTGTCGCCGCTCTACACGTACACACACCGACATTAAACGGATATCGTTTTGCAAAATGGAATCAACCCACATGCACTGCTGCAGACCCAAACCAACCCTTGTTATAGTGATTCTAGGATGGTTACAGTTTGCAAAAGTGTGTGCGGGTTGGCTCTATTTTGCAAAACTACGTCCAAAGAATACGTCGGCTATCAAGACGCAACATCTGTTATCAAATACAACATTATAAACATTATCATAATCAACTATCCAATTTTAAATGTGGCGACGTGTTAAAAATATAACCTTGAAAAGTTAGCTTATCGCAATTGCAGATCCAGTAAAATATTATACATAAAAGGACGACCGCTTGGCGCAGTGGTTCGAGCGTAGGCAGCTCGGCTCACTACACATGGTGGTTGCGGGTTCGATTGCCGCCGTGGCAAAATTCGGAAATGGCCTTTTCGTAATTTTCCCTGCTCTGGGTGTCACTGGGATCGCCGCCGGTCCATTCTACGGTACCCACAGTACAAGCGCTGCCTAGTTTGGCACCATATACGAGGGATGCCTTTTAAGTTTTGTCGTTTGAAGAAAAAAACACAACTAGAACCTTATAGTACTTTTTATTGTTTTTCAAAGTATTCACCACGTAGCTTAATACACATTTCCATTCGCTCAAACCAGTTATTATAACATTTATTCCACTCTAAAGTGGGGGTGTTCAAAATGGCTGACTTGAAAGCGTCGACTGCTTCTTCACTGGACTGGAACCTTTGACCACGAAGACTTTTCTTAATTTTAGGAAATGTAAAAAAATCGTTAGGGCTTAGGTCAGGACTGTATGGAGGATGGTCAAGAATTTCTACTTTTTCCTGCTTCAAATACTCAATCGTTTGACGAGCGCTGTGTGAACTTGCATTGTCGTGGTGCAGGATGATGCGTCGCTTTGAGTTAGATTTTCGAAGTTCGGCGATGACTTGTGGTAAACAAACTGTGGTATACCACTCTGCGTTAACCGTTCTACGATCATCAAGTGCAATAGTCGCAACATGGCCGGTTTTTCTAACGAACGTGGCCACCATCTTCTTTGAAGTGCTTCGAGAACGAACAACTTTAGTCGGCTTTGGCTCGTCTTGAAAGACCCAGATTGTAGATTGTTGTTTGGAATCAGGATCGTAGGCATAGATCCAAGATTCGTCACCACTGATGATGTCGTAGACGTGATTTGACTCTCCTCGGTTGAACCTTTGCAGAGTTTTCTTACACCATCTGACGCGGGCCGCCTTGTGATCGTCGGAAAGCAGATGCGGTATCCAACGGCAAACTAGCTTTCTTACACCAAGCGCTTCATGCAAGATCTTCTGAATGGTTGTCCCTGAGATGCCTAATAGAGCCTCTATCTCTCGATACGTCACATGACGATCTTCGAGAATTAGTTGTCTCACTCCAATGATGTTATCTTCAGTGAATGCAGATTTTGGGCGACCTTCGCGAGATTTGTCACTAACACTAGTATGTCCACGCTGGAATTCTAAATACCAGCGTTCGACAGTCCGCAGACATGGGGCTTCATCCCTGAACACAGATATTAGCTCTTCAAAACACTGAAGCCGTGTCAGGCCTCTTCTAAAGTTGTAGAAAGTTATTGCACGAACATTTTCCTTAGAAAGATTCATTTTCGTACGTAACCTGACAGATTCTAATCGACGCTGTGACTAAACAATAACATTAATCCTAATACATTCAACTGTTTTGAGATTCGAAATTTAAACACATTCGAATATAGAACAGTTCCGAATTAAAAATTGCCGGGAATTATGGAAACGACAGAACTTAAAAGGCATGCCTCGTAGTTGGTGTGTCAGTCTGGCGATATTAATTTATTTTTATTATCATTAATTAAAAAGGCATTGAAAAAATTACTGACTTTGAAAACAAAAAAAACACGGTTATGAAAACACACGGGGGAATAATAGAACCTCCTTTTTTCAATCTATTAAAAAGGTCAGTAGTCAAGACAAAATGGAGTCAGGACAGCATACCCTAAATGATCAAGAAACAAACTGAGTGAAATTGATAAGCGTACTCACAATAGTACTATGTTCGAGGTCCGGGTTGGAAGCTAGCAGCAGTTTCAATATCGCCGCGTGTCCCTTCTCCACAGCAGTATACACTGGTGTCTTCTTCTCCTTGCCGGGCAGGTCGACGTCGACGTGTTTCTTCAACAACGCTTCAACAATGTTCTTGTGGCCACCTTTCACAGCATGGATTAGGGGAGTGTCCTTCGACTGATCCTAAAGGCGCAAATTTTGTTTAAATTAGTCGTTAGCGTTACCCATTTTGTAATCATACACATCAGTAATTTCAAATGTTTACTACCTTGTCCTGAAAAATATACGGCCTTGGCAAGACCTATTTATTAAGTCGACTATCTTCCTTTTGAATATACGTATAGTTAGAATGTTAGTCGTTAACAAATACTATTCACGGAACAGCCATTAAAAATAAATTTAAGGCGAAAATAGGGGCAAAGCCATGCGACGAATTTTTCTTCCAAGAAAATGTGGTAAAGTGAAACTCACAAAGATGTAATAGAGAGTGTCGTTCGGTTTACCTGAACGTTAATATAAGCGCCGGAGTTAATTAGAGCCAAAGCGATATCGTAGTATCCCTCTTTACATGCGATGGCCAGCGCCGTGTACCCGTCCTTGTCTAGCGCGTTCACGTTCGGCTTGTGTTCGAGCAGCATTTGGACGATCTCGAAGTGATTGCCTGGTGGTAACATAATATAAATTTTAAGAAGAACGGCGAATATGAATGAAGGGATAAGCAATTGAATTTTAAGAACAATATCACGGCTTTCGAAGACCGCTTGGCGCATTGCACATGGTGGTAACGGGTTCGATTCCCGCCGGGGCAAATTTCGTAAATTGCCTTTTCATAATTTGCCCTGTTCTGGGGTCACTGGGATCTCCCCCAGTCAGTTTGGAACCATGCAGGTGGCGATATTTTTATTATTTACTAGCGACCCTCCCCGGCTTCACACGGGTATTTTTGATCAGTGTTTATCTACTATATCATGCATGTATTATACAAACCTTCCTCTTGAATCACCCTATCTATTAAAAAAAAACGCCTCAAAATCCATAGCGTAGTTTTAAAGATCTAAGCATACATAGACCATATCCGAACTGGACCAGAGTCGCAGATGACAAAGCACAATGGAGAGAGAAGGCCTATGCCAAGAGGCACACCGAATTGCGAGACATTATATAGTAACAAAACATTTTAAAAAAAAACTTTGTTGTATAGTGCTGCATTTATGGAAATAAAAAGGCTTTATTATTATTACTAGCTGTGCCCGCGACTTCGTCCGCGTGTAATTTAACTTAACAAAAATTTCGGGATTATTCATCCCCTTGGGGGTAGAATTAATCATAATCTTTTCTTAGCGGATGCCTACGTCATAACATCTACCTGCATGCCAAATTTCAGCCCGATCCGTCCAGTGGTTTGGGCTGTGCGTTGATAGATCACTATGTCAGTCAATCAGTCAGTCACCTTTGAGTTATATATATTTAGATTATAAGCATACATAGGGACACCCACACAGCGGGAAGCGACTTTGTTTTATACAATGTAGTGATTGATCGTGAGACTGGTACTGACCGTGCGTGGCCTGCAGCAGCGGCGTCCAGCAGTACATGCCGGCGTTGTTGGGGTCGGCGCCGGCGCGCAGCAGCGCGGCCGCGGCCGCCGCGTCGCCGGCGCGCGCCGCCCACGTCAGCGCAGACGTTGCGTACTTGTCGCACGAGTTGGGCCGCGCGCCCGCCGCCAGCAGACGCTGCACCACGCCGCTGTGCTTGCGACCAGCCGCCCATACTAGCGAACTGTGGGAAGGATATATTTTAAGATATTTTCGACGCGTTATACTACTGTCAATTACGATTTTTTGCCACAAGGGCGGCGCCACGGTACAATGGCTTGACATTGATACTTGACAAGTCAAGCAGTCCCTTCTCGCCATCATTATTTTTTGTAGTGACACTGACAGAGGTGAAGTGACCGAAAAAGTCATCCACAGACCACTCATTCTGATTAAGTTTCAGGGCAGGAGCAGAGACAACGCATTATGGTCGTAAGCGGAGGCCAATTCATTGTGATTTGATGATCGTATGTCGTATGTTATACACGTCAAGCAGTCCGATGCCAACGATCTTCGTTGAAAGCGTTTTTTGTGATAATCATTTTGTAAAACACTGAAGACAAACATAATAAAGCCTGAATACCTTCGCAATTATAGAGGAAGCCCATGACTAGATCACAGTAAAGTCAATAAGTAGATAACTACATGCATTTGACAACATTGAATCATTAGCGTTTAAGTTTAATCCTCATACGTATGGAGCTAAATTAGAAACCAGTTAGTCTTGTTGTCTCATGACGTATTAGATAGTTCCCGGTAATCCTCATTGTTAAGCAAAAATATAATAATCGTTCTGTATAAATTATAGGTGGGGCTTACCGCAAGTAAGGTATATTTTATGGTTATTGTGATCAACATAAACTTGTTTCGTCCTAAGTATCTCCTATACCTAGCGAGGTAAATACCATTGTGTATTGCTATGACGCCAAGGAAAATTCTTAATAACATCTTTTTTATTTACCCACATGAAACTGGCATATCAATACCTACATTAAGAAATTATCGTACACTTGACCGTGAATAGAGTGTTGTTGAACAAGTTGATAACGGCAATAGTTTATTTTCTAACATAAATTATCCCAGTAATAGACAAAACTGGAAATTTCCTGTATCTGGGTAATCTTGGCAGGCTGTAATAAACTATAATGAAATACAATTATGACTCACTTAATGTTGTAGTTCCCGTGAGCGTGCACATCGGCCCCCTTCTCCAACAGCAACGCCACCAGCTCCTCGTGGCCCTTGTACGACGCCCACAGCAGCGGCGTCCATCCGCCCTGTCACATCAAACCAACATGTACCTATTTCGAAGTATATTTTTATTACTCTTATCAACAACAAGTTTTTTTCCGTCTGTCGATAATGACGACGACTGTAATAGATTGTGCTTATTTATCATTTTACTCGCTGCGTGGCCGATGGGATTTTCATACAAAATTTCATCCCCTATTTTACCCCTTTCAGATTTTGTTTTTTAAATTCCTTTCTATGTGCTCACCTACATTATATTAAGTTGATAATAGTACATTGTTACATGAGTGGTGAAAGTTACTTATTTTGTCCCGAGACGGGGTTTGGCGCCCGAGCGTAGTGAAGGCGCTAATAGTTCGAGGGACAAAATAAGTCTTTCACCCGAGGTAAACACTGTGCTTTTCATTACGAATACAAGGAAAATATAAATAAAAACAGGAATTGGCTAAAGAAATAATACAAGGAAGTATAAACAATACTCTACAACTCGAAAAAAATAAATCGGATTGCCGCCTATTTTGTTTTTCTTTTCGTTGGCCGGCCAACTTCATTATTTAGCCATTATTTTTCATCTTTAAATATTTTGCCCAAATCTATGTTATTTTAAAGAAATTGTTGAAACTAAATTATAATTAAGTAATTAAAAAAAAATCTTCTTGAATTAATACTTAACTTTATGTTATTTCAATTTTACATCGTGCTGTAATTGAGTGACTGTAGAAAAAGTTTGAACATGGTTCCATAGAAATGTGAAAATGGAACTAGTTTTTTTTTTATAATTTGACAGCTGTCAGTTGAAAGCGAAACTCCCGGGCCTGAAAAGTATTACTTTCAACCCGCTTCTCAGGCAACTTCAGACCTACTTTCAGAGTATGAGTAATGAATTTTTTTTTTTTTTAATAATTTAAATATCAAAGAAAATAATCTACATCTCATTGGATGATATCAAACTGATGGTGAACTGATTACAGTTTTTTTAAAGCAGCCCAATCTCTATTTCATCTTATAAAGCTACACATATTTATAGCTAATAAACATTTAATAACCCCGGCCTCTGCTCTGATTCCTTCATTACGAACTTGTTGGAAGCTCCAGTTTCTAACTCTAACACGGTTCTGTGCGATATACTTGCACGCAATTATAAATATCTATGCAATTCAATATCATATTCGTTTTATTTAACCGCCGCCGGCATGTTTAGCCACAGTTACGGTAATCATGACCCCATTCCATGTTGACCTTTTCCTGAAATATATTTACCTAATCTACTCCTCACAAACTATTTACTTTGACGTTCCAAAAACCGTTATAGCAATTCATTCTCACCTCAAAGACACTTTGAGATAAATGATTAGTTGCTTTTACACCCACGCGTACGATTAATTTACCGTAACCGATAATTGGAGCGTAATTAATAGGTATAATTTTGGCGGGCGCGATTGAGTCTAGACGATTTTTTTAAATTAATACTTTTATAAGTATAACACTGAAAAGATGTAAAAAATTAATACAAGACTTAAAAGTATGGTCGTATGGCATCAAATTGCGTGTAAGACAAGGGTTCTGGTTGAGCGAGTAGATACATTATATTTTAGCGAGATTTCAGAATGTGTTTGGATGTCAGTGACATCTTGGCAGAGATCCACGTCAAGTATAAATATATACTTACTAATTTTGAGTACACAGTCCAGAATATATTTTAGTCATTGCTCTATTATTAATATATAGGTTAAATTGTGCATGTGCAGTTATGCATTTTCTTAAGAACCTTCATTACTGTAAATTCTTGAAACAATTCAATTAACTATACAAAAATTGAAAACTTTGAAAATCCCCGATGCCCGTGTTTTTAGACTACAAAAGAGCTGATAATTTTCAAAAGGCTGAACCGATTTTCATGCAACGTAGCTAAGGTCACTCTCGATCAGATTACCTATTTAACAAAAAAAACGATATTGAAATCGGTTCATCCGCTTGGGCGCTACGATGCCACAGACAGACACACAGATACACAAATACACATGTTAAACTTATAACACCCCTCTTTTTGTCGGGGGTTAAAAATAAATGTTAACACTCAACGCCTGTGACGAAAACTAACCTCTACGAAAACTGTAGACACCCATATAATTGCATAATGTTTTCCCTTCACATAAATGAATCATGTTGAACATCTGCCACGGAGTTTTAAAAACATGTCACAATACAGACACGATAAAACTTTAGAATATCTGCTGAACGTAGATTCCACAAATAGTTTGTTTGCGAAATTAACTGATATTTTTGTGTACAATAATTCATTATCTTGATCAGAGTCTCTGATCTTTTCAAATTTTAGGGGTTCTTTGATCTAGGTCTTACAGCTTCCGTAAATACTTTTTAAAAATAGTGTTCTGTTAAATAATGTCTGGTAATCTACGCGTGGTGTATAATAGCGCATCTGTGATGGACGTGTTGCTTGTAGAATACATTAGTGAGCCATGAAATGTAAACAGCTGCTAATATTATTTTTATATTTCCATTGATAGGAATAAAAAGGCCATAAAATGTATAATTTACTATTTCCATAAATGTATGCCGCCTTGCTTGGTCATAGTAATCATTATTAACATGCATTTCGTAGCAGCCAAAGAGACCTATGTCTTAAAGTAAAAGTATCTAATGGTCAAAAAAGCTTAGTTTATTAATTTGAGCGGTCTTTAGCTATTGCTTTTACTCGCCGTAAGTTACTTGTCAGATGAAAAAATACCCATACGTAGAGATCAAAATGATTTATCGGCACTATGCGGCCCTAATAACTTACCGGACAAGGCGTAAACAATCGCATACTCTGCCTACAGTGTGTAGTGTGTACAATAGTGTACACCCAGTAACAGATGGTCAGCACATATATTAGTGAGTTCAGATGATGTGCCTAATCTTTCGTGCGCTAATGGGTTTAACAATGCAATGTAATTAGTAGGTACTTACACAATCTCTGGAATCTACGCGCGCTCCAGCGTCCAGGAGTTCCCGCGCGATGGCGACGTGCCCGCCACGCGCCGCGAACGCCAGCGGCGTCCAGCCGTCCGCGTCTGCGGCGCCCGCGTCCGCACCGGACACGAGCAGCAACCGCGCGGCCGCCGCGCGCCCGCTCTCGCACGCGCACATGAGCGCTGTTGTGCCGTTCTGCGTGTAATTAAATCAATTAATACCAAATAAAGGGAATACTAGTAATGTGATAAACACACATTGCTAGTAATTTAAAAAAAACTGTATTCCTCGAATTAATTGGCAATAGTATAGACTATATTCAAGGCCCGGATACAACTACAAGCTTCGGGCCTTAAATATGACCTTAGATATGTAATTGAAGTCCGGCTCTCAAGTTTAATAGACGCATTTTGCAATCACTGCACAAGTACCTAATTACTGATAACACCTAAAAATAATAATGAACCCTTGTAATCTTCCACTTCTAGGCACGGGTCTCCTCAACGCGAGGAGGATTC
This sequence comes from Notodonta ziczac, assembly GCA_918843915.1. Classification (NCBI taxonomy): domain Eukaryota; kingdom Metazoa; phylum Arthropoda; class Insecta; order Lepidoptera; family Notodontidae; genus Notodonta; species Notodonta ziczac. The sequence continues at coordinate 7,802,492 of OU974043.1, read as the reverse complement.
AGGTCAAAATCCACCACACTGGCCCAGTGCGGGTTGGCGGATTACACATGTCTTTTATAAAAAAGTTATAGATTTCGTACATGACAATAATATAAACGAAAAACCAAAACAACATTCTTCCTATAGACACACAAAGTAATTTTAAAGTAGCTTTGTGAGTAACAGTTATGGTATTTTAGTGATAAGATTAGTCAGTGTTTTGGTGCCCACTAATTATAATCGCAAGAGTTCACTTCACTGTACTGATATATAAATATTATTATACAAATGACTTCAGTAGAGCAGGCAATCGATTTGTTTCTTAGAAAATGTCATCGTGTGTTTTTATTTTAGAAATTACTTAATTCAAATTTATTATAATGATTCACAACTTGTTGAGGCTCGATCGGAGTTATTTAACCTGCCTATCCAAACACGTTAAGGCTAAAGCGCCCATCTAGCCCGCGAAGTTCAATATTTTGAGGTTTTTTAGAAAATTTTCAAAATCTGACGATAATAAAAGGCACATTTTGTAATTCGCGACAAAGACCGTGTGCAGTGCATTTATTAATATATCCAACTTACTCTAAAACATTTCAAAAACGACAGCTATCCAGATAATCTGGCAATTTTTGTATATTTAGTGATTAACTAGTATCATATCCATCGTGATAATATTTAAAGTAAAATAAATGTATTAATAAACGCACTGCATACTGTGTTTGTCGCAAATCACAAAATGTTGTCTTAAATGTTTTCAGATTTTGGATAAAATATAAAAATACTCGAAAATTTTGAATTTCGCGGGCTAGACAGGTGCCTTCGCCTTAATATTAATTTTCATGATTCTAAGTTGAGATATTTTTTTTACCCATATAAACTTTCACCCCCTATTTTATACACTTAGGGGTGGAATTTTACAAAATCCTTCCTTAGTGGATATTTGCGGTATAAAAGGTACCTACTATCAAAATTTCATGATTCTAACACCAGCGGTTTGGGCTGTGCGTTGATTCCTTTGTTTTTATAAATGAACTAGCTGAGTCCGCGACTTCGTCGGCGTGGAATTTTGATCCTTTCTTAGGGGAAGTCTACGCCATAGTAGCTTTATGCATGCAAAGTCTCAGCCCGATCGGTTTAAAATTGACAAAGTTTCATACAAACTTTCATCCCCTTGGGGGTAGAATTAATCAAAATCCTTTCTTAGCGGATGCCTACGTCATAACACCTACCTGCATGCCAAATTTCAGCCCGATCCGTCCAGTGGTTTGGGCTGTGCGTTCATAGATCACTATGGCAGTCAGTCAGTCAGTCACCTTTGAGTTATATATATATAGATTTGCAAAAAGTATCAAAATATGCGACATAAATGGCCATATCTTTTGATTGCGTTGTCTTAGAAGCATATTTTTTTTACACAAACAAGGGATCATAGCGTTTGATATTTGATATTAATTTCAACTTGATATCTCAATCTGTTTCTGAGAAAAAAAATCTTGACAGACACAGACAGACAGACGGACAACAAAGTGATCCTATAAGGGTTCCGTTTTTTCCTTTTAAGGTCCGGAACCCTAAAAATGGTATTTCTCTGATTTAATTAATCTTATATATTCAGTAAATAAATAATAAAGCTCGCTCCAAGTTTTAGTGGCTGGATCGAATGACGTGGTAAAAATTAGAGAAAAAACTTATATTAGGAAAGTAACAAAAACATCACCCTGATGAAACTATGTGATGCTCACGTTAATGAAACGGTGATAATAACGGTGATGATTAATATAAGAGATCACCAAAACAATGACGCCGTGTCTAGTAATGTTAGTATCGCAGTAAAAAACGGTAAGAGATGAGAATGGAGTCGAATAGAGCGACTACTGATTTTAGATGGGGTATTCACAATCATCGAAAAGTTTCCGGCTTTCATCCTTCTTCTAATTTATTGGTAATAGAAGGATGGAAGCTTCCGACAACGGAAATTTACTATCAATTGAGAATACCTCCCCTGGACTGGGATGCCTCCAATGGCGTGTCTCCATCATGTTAGATACTCGCCTCATCTCTGTCGTCGATGTTAACATTCTTGTTGCTGAAGAGGTACTGCTGCAGTTCACCGGGGTTCTCGCTGTTGACCAGCTGCACAAGCGTCCTGAAGCATGCCAGAGACACCATCGACTCGCTGCGGTGCAGGCTCTGTACGCAGACAAACAATGCACTTTGTTCATAATTAGGTACTTATAACATTATCATTGTACACAGTAAAAACAATGACATAATCTTTAAAAAAACTCGTTTCGACAAGAGGAAATGACACAAGGGAAAAGAACAATAATGAAAATTAACGTTATTTTCCTTTACAAAATCAATCAGGTCATTTCTCGTTAACCAGTCTTTTGTATAAGAATATAATAAATTCGAGGATATTAATCAGGGGTTATTAACTCATCACAAAAGGAAAGAATAGATCACACAAATACAAAGAAAATGTTAGTAAAAAAAACTTTTAAATATGTTAGTTCGCATACACAAATCATGTATTGTACGATACTAAAACAACTTTTGATATACAATTATAATTAGAAATAAAAACAAAGAAACGAACAATAAGGTACCTCGTTTGATTTAAAAGGTAAACGTAACATTGATATCTATGGATTAATTTGATAAATATTGGAAACCACAAGAACGATGTTAAACTTTTAGCGCAAAACACAGAACAGCAAACTGGTAAACGTTTACCCGACACTGTAGACAATTTATAGTGAACTAAATTTATAGATATAATGATAACGCGTGCTATCACAAGGTACACCAATAAAGAGCACTTGTTTGTATCAAAGTAATTACCTATGCAAAATCTAAACAAGTACTGCGAATGCTCGAAGAAGCCGACCAATAGAGCTTCATTTCGCCAATTCATCAATCAATTGTATGGCGCGTGTGAGTTTGTACTGTTATCTCTCTATATAAGTAATTACATGCCTGCCACATGGGATTACACCAATTAAACACGTAGGAATAAATAACACGATCAATCTGATAATACTCAGGGAAATATAATATCACACACTTCTATATAAGTGGTGTTATGATAGACATCAGCGGTGTATCAAATTATGATACCCCAGGAATCAATGCTATTGTCAGATTGCGTAAATAGATTTGGTAACATTAGGAATATCTTCCATTACAGTGGAACGCTTGGTATAATAAAAAATATCTGGAAAACAATAGTTACGTTTTGTAAATGGATTCGTCAAAGTTATGCAAAGTGATGTGTAGTATCACAGGTGGTAGACTTTAAACAAACACCCACCTATTGAATTTCAATTTAATGCTGACTGAAAAATTAAGGAAATTTCATGAAATCATAAGCGACATGCATGTTGTTTGTCAAAAATACCTGGCAAGGGCGCATTCCATTTTTGCTTGGTGTTATTTTTGTACACATTGTTTTCATATTCACAAAACACAGCAATAATTACAATAATTAGTGAATAGCAATAGTTATAATCAAACCATCACAATCACTAGCATTCAGTGCGCAGACCGTGTTAGAGTGTCTTCGTAGTGCGAAACCATGGAAGGCAAAACCGTGGCTGAAGCGGCGGTGTTCTCCAGGAGGTGCCGTGACGGTGAACCGGGGCACCGTGAGGTGCGGGCCAGCTGAATGCGGCCCATCCTGCTCAGAATTGCCGACCTGCACGTGCAGAAATGACGGCCGCCTTCGTTTGTGATGTTGCGGCATGGGGGGCGCCAACATGGACCCTGCAAAACTGTTACTCTTCGCTCTCTGCGGTGGGATCACATCCTCGGTAAAATTTACTTCAGATCGTTCAGATTCTGAGCAGCTTCGCTCCGTATCCGAGGATGTAGGAGATTCCCGGACCATCTCCAACGGGGTCGAAACGGCGGGCGGCCTCGATACATTCTTCGGTTTGTGGATGTTCGCGATGAGGCACCGGATGTGAACGTACTCATTGTCACCGCTGGTGGATTTGGGAAGCCGCGGCGGGAGCGACATGTCTCAGCTCTCCGCATAATAAGACGCGCGAACTGCACGACTCCTGCGAGAGATTTGTGAATGTGGTGAACGAACCGCGCTGCGAGTAACGCCACACGTCTCGTATTGGGCGGGCGGTTACTATTTAGAGCGCGTCGCGGCGTGGCGCTGGGCGGGCGGAGGGCGGACGCTATGAATGAACGTGTCCATAGGCTACGTACTAGAGAATATGTGCTGTATGAACGCAGCGAGATGCGCTTGAAGATCGCGGAGGCGGTGCGGTGAGCGGCGCGCTCGGGAGGCAGCATGTTGCGCGGTGTCCGGCCGGATTGTGCCGGCGACCACGCAGCCGAGAGGCAGCTATGGCCGAAGCTCTCCCCGCCGCCGCCTTATTCCCATTATATTATGTTCATTCTTCATGTCTAACATGAATTTATAACTCACGACGCGTGTTCGTAAAATAACTTAAATTTGTAGCAGAGATAAAATGTTGGTGTCGTTATCTCTGTTTTTTGTTAACTACAATGAGTGTAGACAATAGTAACAATGAAATCGAAAACGACTTCGTGATTATATTAGTTATATAAAGACTTTCTAAGCGCCAAATATAATTTACTTAGTATACAAGGTAAAGCTAGCTAGCGCCTACTTACCAATTCCATGAACGTTACGAACACAAGCAGGGAGAGGTGGTGTGGTATTTTAAATGACAATATTACTTCAGAATAGGTAATTACCTAAACATATACTAACATGAGAATAACGTGGCAAAATATGGCATCAGTTAATTTTGAAATCAACTAATTGATCAAGATATTATATTTCCAAAGTCACATCACAGCAACGCGAGACAAATTGCCTATCTAGGCGGTTTCGTATTTACAAAAGACCGGTCTGGCTCCCAGACCAATAACACGTAAGTGCAATAAAATAATAGAGTACCTACTGGGGTTAAGATCCGCAACTTAAGTGGAGTAAAAAGATTAACGGGGTTACAGGATTCCATCCAGTCGAGCCCCGGGCGCCATCGTGTCCGCTCCAACGGAACTGCTTGTGTTTCACTTTATCTCGAATTAATCATTCGCAAAGATAAATGATCACAATATGAATAAAACTATCAGTACCTGTCCGTAAGCTCGTATGAAAGACGCTGCACGAAACATTGCCGCTCATAAACATTGATCACTTAAGTTAGGCAATAATTGGAAAAGTACAATTTTGTATGGGCGACGTAAAACTTTTGCAGGCTATACCAGCACCCAACTGTAGATAGGTTATGCTGCAAGGATGTTAGCTACTGGTCATACTTATACCTTGCAATGTTTTCGTAAGGCTTAACTTCGAGTTAATATTAGATTAAGATGGTTGTTCTCTAAACACAAGATTTAAATGATAAGGAGAAATATACGAATACTATAGCACAATTTGTGGAGGGTCATAAATAAAGGACGATAAAGCAGATTAACTCCGTAAGGTTAATACAGGAACAATAATATTTTCGTGCAAATTTGTTAATATTTGTCTGTAATTAGAAAAAAATACAATTAAATATTAAAGTAGCTGAAGCTAGACCTGTGCTGAGTTAATTGTAGGCACATAATATTAAAGTCATATATTAATATAAAACTATTTATTTTATATTTTATCAAATTGCGCGGGCGGTTTGCTTTGCACATACATTTTTAACTGGTGTTGCCAGAATTAGAACTTGGCAAAATTATTAAGTATATTTAAAATTATCTATTACAAAAAATGCACCTCTGTTCGGTACAAGACCCAATATGCTGACGAGGACGTCGCCAATTCGACGTTTCGGCATTCACGAACTTTAATTCCTAAAAACATTTCTTTATTATTTTTACAATGTTTATATGTACAATGAATGATTTAAATTCAGTATTCATGAATGCAATCAAATAATAAACTAATTCATAGTCGTGACATGACCGGAATATTCTACATTATATTTCTTATAGCCAGGGTATCTAATCAAAGAAGCTATATAGATATAATTTTAAACGACAAGTAAAAAGGTTAATACCTATGGATACAGCCACCACGTTATAAGAAACCCATAAATAGACTGCAGGCATCAGTATAAAAGTTCAATCTCCGACGCAAAATAAGAAGAACTGATCATTACCCGATATCTTAGAAGGCAAACATCCCAACAACTTATCTTCGTTTTCTAATGGAGTTCTGTACTGACTTGTTTCATATAAGCCAAACATTTTTCAGGATTTGTATCCTTATGGAACAAATGTGTCTACGTTATTATGCGTACGTACCTATTCTGAGTTTATTTTGATCATACGTACTGGCGGTAAACTATGGTAATGCGGTTAAGGTTAACCGTACTTACAGCTTCGGAAAACAAACTGATTTGCAGATACGGTTCTTAATAGATAAATAAATCAGTCCAAACAGGTAACCAAATTAAGACGACTTATTTAAATACTACAAAGCACGGAGGTGCAGTATGCCTTTAGTATGCCTTATTCCCCGAAGAGGTAGTGATGATATATATTATTATTTTTTATAAAATAAATTTCAAAAGACAATAATTCTACGAGGTGATTCTCGATTCTGGCTGTACCTAATTTATGCATGGATATTAAAATGGTCAATCTTAAGGAAAATGGACTGAAACACGAGGGATTGCGTATAGCGGAATCAACCAAGAAGCCGTCTTGTCGACTTCTGACAATGACATGACGTCCTTTGTATTCGAATTCGAATAAATAATACATTTCAAACATTTAATTCAAAATCAAATATGTGTAAAAAATAGGAAGCCATAGAATATACAAGTGCGTAATTGTAAAATAAACATAAAAACAAAGGTTACGAAGAACATATTATAAAAACACACATTTGGTGTAATTAATACTACTTATTTCTTGAATTAGTAATATTTCCTATTGTCTTTAAGAATAATTCACAATGAGAATCAAATTAAAAAACATTCAAAGGAAGTTACACTTTATACAAAAAGGTACACAGTTTTATTTTGAATAAGTTGCAAATATTGAGAAATAAAAAAACTATAGCGTTGGAGCCTCGTAAATTAAAAACACGGAAGACCAACTGATGATTATAACCAGAAAATGTATCGACTACAGATTTGCATTGTGTATGACTGGGTTCATAATATATTTCTTCATGTTTAGTGGATAGTGATAGAGAGTTATTTACTGGCCTCGGTTACGGCTTTCCTCGGTTGGAAAGGTGATGTTAGTGATCAAAGATGCAGAATAAGTGCGATTTCCGAGATACAAAAAGATCAGACTATTAAAAAAAACTTACACTCTTAACGTCCCACTCTTAGGCACGGGACTCCTTTCAATACGAGGGAGATTCAGACCATAATCCATCACGCATTCATATTCACATAAAACTCAATGTCTAAATATTTGTTGCCTAGACACACAATATCGAGGACCCGGTAACACATCAGCTTTCGCATATATGGTCATGTCTTGCTTTTACAATGCATGTAATTACTTCCATGATGATAAATGTATTTTGTAAGAACAACCAATAAGCACGTGCACGTTTGACGTTTCACTTTATAATTCAAGTGTCGAGACAAGTAGGTCAATAAATAACATCGTCTATGAAAGCGGTATTATTATACCTAATAGATGTATGCAATAGGTACCTCATTTTGCATCGACTCATTAACGGTGTCTCGCACAAACTTGTAATAGGGAAAGAGGCTTCCGTAACTCCTCGGCATTCTTAAGGCCAACATCAGCGGCCGCCGCTCGGCCACCGGTGTGGATGGCCCGGGCATATCCCTTCGAGACATGGCTTCACAACAAACACTATACTAGTCCGGTCACTCCTAACACAAAACATTGTGTGCCATCTCCACATTGGAACCAGATATTTACAATAACGCACCTATTTTCTATTTCAAGTGTCACTGCTCACAATATGAATAAATAATTGAAGGTAATAATAAAGGAAATCAGAATACAATGTGGGTAAATTCAATAAAACTATGATGTAGGCTCGGCCCACGGATGGATAGCGACGAACTGTAGGATTGATAAGATTTGTTTGAAGTTATAGAATTCAATTACACAAGGAGCGCTTATCTAAGTTATCGGTACCTATATTTGTGGAGTCCTGCGCTTCATGTATGCCATATTAGTGTTCTTACAAAGTATAAAGTAAAATAAATTATTACCTACAAATTGATACAATATTAATATTACTTTTATATTGGCATGGCAATAGTAGAGTACGGGAATGATTAGGATTTCATTCATCATCATACATAAATTTTATAAATTATTTGCTACTATAACTAAGCTATGATTAAAAACAACAACTGTGCGCCATCTAGTGAAGCCGGTATGAACTACAAACAGACCGATATCCTCGTCCTACACGATGCGCGTGAGCAATGTTAACGCTGTGTAATACCGTACACTGCTCACAGATGGCACGCTATAAATGATACACGGGTTATTCAACTTACTAACAGGGTATATTATACGATCTTTCTATCAGAAAGTCGTTTGAGATGAATCACCCTTGTTACCCTTTATCCGATAAAAGATTTATAAGTCACAAAATTGATTGGACATTATCAATCTGATAGTGACGGCAAGGCATGATTGAACAGCACGTCGATCTTGATTTCACGTGACAATTCTATTACAGGCCTCCATTTTGGTTTTCCAAAATGGACGGTCACGTTTTCGTATTTTGTTGTTATTAATTGTGTTTGTTATTGCTATTCATTACTTGACATTGGCAGAATCATATTGGGCTTGACCCAATTGTAAGAGGCCATTAATATATATATAATTATATATATAAAAAAAAAAAAAAAAAAAAAAAAAAATTCTATTACAATAATTAAGATACAATTCACAGGAAGCATATCTGTTGCTAACTGTAGAGTCACGGGCAAGCTGAGAAATTGCATGTCAAGTGCGACACGACGACGATGCTAATTCAAAGACAATGAACAATTGAGTCATTCGCGTTAACCGCCAGTCTTGACTCATCTGAATTTGTTTAATAAACATACACAAAGCGATGCCAAATCGGATTCTAACAAAGATTTGCACAGGGCAGTACTATGCAGGCTTAACACACAATAATGTTTAAAAGAAAGTTTGTACAAACATTCTCTTTCATGGGTTCTCCCAAACTACCTGCACAAGTGCAGGATAGCAAGGTGCAATTTATTCGAAAAGTCATCCAAAAACGAGAGAATAGTTGTATAATAATAAGAACAATTTATAATAATAACAGTGCTGCAATAACACAAAGATTATACCAAGTCACCTTTTACGCAATTTATTCAACCAGGCGTTGCGAAACTGTGAGACCCGGATTTAATCTTAAGCTTTGTATCTCCCTACCTTTTAGCGTATTCAGCTGCTTATTAAATATCATAACATTTTTAAATACCCATAACCAAAAAATATATTTTAACTTCACAATAAACTAGGCGACTATAATAAATGAAGTAGAAATCTGTTCGTGTCACATGTCTTTGCAAACAAACGATTAGCGCCCTTCACAGTTTTCCCAAGGGCAATTCAGGAACTGTCTATTTGACATCTTGTGCAAACAGCGAAAGGAAACAAATAAAACGAGATCATCACACACCCATATTGATTACTATCCCATTTCTGAATTTACAAGAAACAAGAATTTACAAGGTCTGATGGGCAAAGAGCTGGAACTTGAATTGTTTTTGAACGACAGCAACATAGATATTCTTTGTATTACTGAACACTGGTTAAAAAGCGACCAGCTCATGTTTAATTTTACTAATCATCAGATTGCTAGCTCATTCAGCAGAGTAAATTTAATACGTGGTGGCTCGTTAATAATTACAAAAAAAAGTATTAAATTAAAAGAGCGTAAAGACATTGTGAGCCTATCTGTTGAACGAGTAATTGAAATTTCCTGTATCGAGTTTGAGCAGTTCATTGTTGTATGCGTATATAAGCCACCGTGTTCATCCTATGATGACTTTGAAAAATACTTGGAGGACATTCTTTTTAAAATAGCCAAGTCAAACAAATCAATGATTATCTGTGGAGACTTTAACATTAATTTACTAGAAAATAGTCCTATAATAGATAAATTTAAATTACTTTTTAAATGCTACAATATGTATAATATTTTCTTGGAACCAACTAGGATCACTGCCACAAGTTCTACTTGTATAGATAATATATTTACAAATTTAAAACCACTAGATAAATCAATTATAAATAATTTAGAATCAGATCATTGTGGTCAACTCGCAGTGTTTCCAAGAAAAATGGACAAAGCTCAAAGAAAAAGTGTTAGCTTTGTTCCAATAAATAATAGCCGCCTAGGACTACTGAGAACAAATTTAATACAAAAAGTTCCAGGGTTGCCTACACACAGCGACACAAACATCTCTTATAACTCACTGTTCCATCTTATCAGTGACGAATTCAGTAAAATATTTTTACCAAAGACAATATCTGTTGGTAGCAGTGCTAGGCTTAGTGAGTGGGCAACTCCAGGAATCTACAAAAGCAGGCGCAAGTTATATGAACTTTATCATGAAAAAGTCTATAATCATAATCCCATTTTTATAGAATATGTAAAAAAATATTCTAAGTTATTTAAACGAGCCTGTTCCTCTGCAAAATCAATTTATTTGAGAAATAAGATTAAAACATCTGTAAATAAAATTAAAATGACCTGGAATATTATCAACTGTGAAACTGGCAGAAATACAGTACGCGAAAGAGACTTTCATTTAATAGTTAACAACACAGATGTAAAAGCGGATTTGGAAGTAGCGACGGAGTTTGAGAATTTCTTTACCAATATCCCTTTATTAACAACCAAAACTCTAAAATCGTCTTCCACCTCTGCAGAGACCTTACTTAAACAAAGTGTTAATGCATGTGACACAGCTTTTAAATTCACGGCTGTTAATTGTAAAGACATTATAGATAGCTTTAAAAGTTTGGATGTAAAGAAAACGGCAGACCTATGGGGGCTTTCTGTTAAAACCGTTTCTTATATAATAGACATCATTGCACCCAATCTAGTGGCTGTGTTTAATAGCTGTGTAGCATGCGGTGTATTTCCTGAGTTAATGAAGCATAGTAAAGTAATTCCAATATTCAAATCAGGTAGTACCACTGATCCGACAAATTTTCGGCCTATATCGATACTACCAACTTTAAGCAAAATCTTTGAAAAAATTGTTTTGAACCAGTTATTGTGTCATTTTAATAACAATAAGATTTTTCATAAAAATCAGTTTGGGTTCACGAGGAATCGCTCTACTATAGACGCAGGTGTTGAACTAATAAAAAATGTATTCAGTGCCTGGGAGAACTCGCAGGATGCCCTCGGTGTATTCTGCGATTTGTCCAAGGCATTCGACTGCGTCCATCATGAAATACTTGCCAGGAAATTGCACCACTACGGTATCAGGGACAAGGCTCTTGACCTCTTGACTTCATATTTGAGCAATAGAATTCAAAAGGTCAATATTAATGACAAGACATCGCCCGGTTCTGTAGTCTCAATGGGCGTACCGCAGGGTTCGATACTGGGTCCTTTCTTGTTTCTAATATATATAAATGATCTGCCCTACTATGTAGAAAATAGTCACGAAGTTGTGTTGTTTGCTGATGATACTTCTTTATTATTTAAAATTAAAAGACAGCTTTTACATTATGACGATGTGAACAACGCACTCGCTAAAGTTGTAGATTGGTTCAATGTAAATAATCTTCTACTTAATGAGAATAAAACGAAATGTATAAAGTTCTCAACGCCAAATGTGAGACAAGTAGGAACCAATATACGACTAAATGGAGCAGAATTGGACCTTGTGGAGGAAACTGTCTTTCTAGGGATCTCTATAGATGCTAAATTGCAATGGGGTCCTCATATAAAAAAATTGTCGGGTAAACTCAGCAGTGCGGCATATGCTGTTAAAAAAATCAGGCATTTAACCGACGTTGAAACAGCTAGAATTGTTTATTTTAGTTATTTCCATAGCGTTATGTCATATGGCATACTGCTCTGGGGATGCTCTGCTGACTTAAACTCCATTTTTGTTCTGCAGAAAAGAGCTATACGAGCTATTTACAATCTAGCTCCAAGAATCTCCCTCAGAGAAAAATTTAAAGAAATAAATATTCTAACTGTTGTGTCACAATTTATCTATGAAAATCTCATGTACGTAAAAAAAAATGCTAATAATTTTGAGAAAAGGAGCGACGCTCATTCTATTAATACACGGAATAAGCACAAGCTATCCGTACATGTAACTCGTCTCCACAGAATAAGTCATTCTTTTATGGGACAATGTATACGTTTTTACAATAAGCTTCCCAATGAAATCCGAGATTTACCTATCAATAAGTTTAAAACCCTAATTAAAACTAAACTCACTGCAAAGGGTTATTATAAAATCTCGGATTATTTGGATGATAAAACAGCTTGGGACTAAGCAGCTCAAATCTCGACAGTCAATAATAATGTCAAAGCGTAGCGTGTCTTGCCCTACTAGTCCGAATTATTTGTATAATTCTTGATAACATCAAAAGGCAACACACTGGAGCTATTTTAATATTTATATTAATATCTAAGTACTACCCTTTGTAATTATTGAAAATAAGCAACTGGCGATAAAAAAAAAACATGACATGTAAAAAGACAAGCCCGCTGAGTTTCTTGCCGGATCTTCTCAGTCGAGGTCGCGTTCCGATCCGGTTGTAGATATAAGGAAAAAAATTTGTAAATTGACAATTTGTAAGTGCCCCCGTAGGCCTAAACAAAATAAATGATTTGAATTTGAATTTGAATTTATCGGACGGCTAAATAGCATTACGGAACATTGAAATTTGACACAGACCAACCTGTGTTATCTAACTATCTAATGATGCGCAAATAAAGGTAAAATCTCTGTAAATTTATTGTAATAGTCATTACTAATAGGAAACAATGACGCATGGATTCAGATAAACAGAGAGCCTTGAACGCTTAGTAACTATTCAAACAACCTCACCACGCCTCATATAATTCGTATTTGAGAAATCTCAAATGTCTAACCTAGGTCTAATCCGTCTATGGTTTATCCATTCGATGATCAACCGCATAGTTGATTATGGTGATCAACAGTGCACCGTCGGTCAACTGAATGTCTAGGTAGGCACTCCCGACGTTACCCAATGATATCATTGGTACATATAAATCGTTTCGTTTATGAGCAAGTTAAATTAGATGCTGAGGTAATGGTGGTCATCAATATAACAATAATAACATTATATTTAGCACATAGGTATTATTGCGTGCTCTTAACATTAGCCGGCACTGTTTACTTACATGTTCATATTTACATGCCACGCAGATGACCAATATATTCTTATTAAGGTGAAGGCGCCTGTCTAGCCCGCGAAATTCAAAATGTTCGAGTATTTTTATAGTTTATCCAAAATCTGAAAACATTTAAGACAACATTTTGTGATTTGCGACAAACATACATTTATAACATACATTTATTTTACTCTAAATATTATCACGGTGGATATGATACTAGTTAAACACTAAATATACAAAAATTGCTAGATTATCTGGATAGCTGACGTTCTTGAAATGTTTTAGAGTAAGTTGGATATATTAATAAATGCACTGCACACGGTCTTTGTCGTGAATTACAAAATGTGCCTTTTATTATTGTCAGATTTTAAAAAAAATCTTAAAAACCTCAAAAAATTTGAACTTCGCGGGCTAGATGGGCGCTTTAGCCTTAACATACTTTTACGAACTAGGTACAATTTACTACCGCACCATTAATCTGGCAAGATATATTAGTCTGAAAACTGTGAACAGTAGCAGTTTTACAACTTACAATCTCATTAAATCTATTAAAATTGACCCACTGTCATTAAATGAAATGTATACTTCAGAAGATTAGCGTCGGCTATTATTTTAATGAAAGTTAACGTACATTATCAATTGGTAAATGAACATTTTTATAAGTACCGACATCTAAGACAGACCTTATTCCTCTGTGACAAAAATAATAGTTATTATTTCAATAAATACAATCAGGTTTTGTTGTTAAAAAATATCTTTCAAAGACTAACAGATCTTATACTGATATTTACTGAGGTCACGGAACGCCAGATAAGCGTATCTTGATGAGAATGTATCAAGAACATTATCAAAACACCTAAGTAAATATAGCATTAGGTAGGTAGTGTAGGTACATTGGTATTAAATTTTAAACGTAATTTTATTAAGGTACCTAAAATAGGTAAGTATTATAGCTGTATGTGGATTTAGAAATGTTTTGACAACAAGTCGAGATTTTTCGCTGAATGTCTGATTTTCAATAGAAATCTATTCAGCGGCGAAAGTTAATATAATCGAAATATCGGAACCAGCAACATAATACTATGATCGAATTACACGATGGCAAATAAAAGTTGGCTGTAATTCCAATGAAACCATTTCCCTATAATGGATCGGAACAGGTCACGAATTTACGGTCAGGCTACACCGCCAAAATAGCGTATGGTCAGAATTAATCGAAGAAATCACGAGTAATATTTATTATTAGTGGATTATCCATTATCTGCCTATAGTAGGTGAATTAGCGGCGTCATGAAAGAACACTGAAGGTAATGAAAAATTCAATTTCACTTAACAATGGATAACCATGCCAAAAGTAGATCAACGTTATTAATTAGGCAAAGTTATTATCACTACATAGTATAAAACAAAGTCGCTTCCCGCTGTCTGTCCCTATGTATGCTTAGATCTTAAAAAATACGCAACGGATTTTGATGCAGTTTGTTTTAATAGATAGAGTGATTCAAGAGGAAATTTTATATGTATAATATATTATACATAATATAGTAGAGAAACACTAATAAATTTAAGAGCCGTGCGAAGCCAGGGCGGGTCGCTAGTTCAAATATAAATTGTTTATTTGCTAAAAATCGTTCAAAATTATAAACACGTTTCACGCATGTAAGATTGAAAAGCAATTACATACATGTTATTGTACACAGACAATGATGCATAAAACATAATATTATATCCAATCCATAAGGACTATTTATTCCCCAATAGGGGTGCATACTTTAACTATGATAAGTTTACGTACCAAAGAATTTGTATTATTACAAATTCTTTGATACGTACAGTAATAGGAGACGAGCCTTTGGCCGTTTTCCATTATTTTTAGCTCTGTTTATCTATACAAAAAACAATACAAATAAAAATGTTATGTCTGTCTGTTTGTTTGTCTGTATGTTTGTTCCGGGTAATCTCCGAAACGGCGACTTTCACTGGCAGATAGCTGATGGATGTTATAAGGAGTAACTTAGGCTGCTTTAATTTAATAAAATCAATTAGAGTTCCGCGTAAAAAAATAAAAACTCATGAAATCCAAGAGTATCGCCGAAACGGATGGACCGATTTGGACGGGATTTTCACTGACATATAGCTGACGTTATAAGCAGTAACTCAGGATACTATTATTTTCGAAAAACAAGAAGAATATAGCTCACAGATGCTGCCTGTCGCGCGGGCTCAGAACGCGCCGGAAGGTTTTTGCGATAGTAGATAATAGGTATATAAAACACGAAACACCGAATCTCAAAAATACATTGAGGTTAAACTTAGCATAGGTATTTATTTATTAACTTTTCGTAAAATCTGCCAACTGAACGAACATTTTCCGGTAAATGAAATTTTTGTTACTTTAAATTTCACGCGGACATAGTATATACATTTGATAAGCTACTTTTTTTCAATTTATTTCAGAAATTATTCGATTACTTATAGTTTCTGAATTGGTTTCGCTCAGATCTTATCTCCTTCTATATTAGTTTTGTGCCCACTTTGGACCCATCCATCTTTAAACGCATCTTAATGAACCTTCTCACCTCTACATATTGCGTCATCCATATTAGTACCACGCTAATATATGAACAATATACACTACATGAGCACTTTTTTAAAGTATCCCTCTTGGCACAAAACATATGAGTTTGCCTCATGATGATTACTCCGAGTTGATTGTCAGAATTGAATTGAATGCACGCGACTCGTTCTGGGTAATTTATCAGAGTTGCACCTTGTGACATAAGTATATTATCTAACACAGCTGTGTGGTGACTGACCACATACATATTTCTATAAAATATAGCATACACAAAGAATTTGATAATTTGTAATAATAAAAAATCTTTGAGTATAAGTACATATAAGTAGCCAAGGGGAATCTATTCAAACTACATCTAAAATTATACATAGGATGGATTTTATTTATTTATATATATGTGTATCCCCAGTTAGACAATCTTAATGTATTTCTACATTTTAAGATTAACATAAGTTATGAATAAAAGGATCGTTCATTGCAATCCTATATAGAACTTCACGTGAATCGGCCACGTATCCGCCATAATAGACCAGTGTTGACACACATTTCGGCCTCGAGTAACTAGACCAGGCATTGTTAGGTCAATGGTGATATTGGCAGTTTCTTCGTATACCATCATTGTTATGAATTTGCCAAGCTTTTTCTTTCAAACTTAGTAATAACCAAAGTTTGTAGCAATAACATCCCGTTTCTTAATGTTACACACGCACAATATCTGCGACACGAAACAAATTACAAGACTGTGTAACGAGAGTGTGTTTTCGTTACACCGATAAAGTTAGTATCATGGTGTCACATTGCGGCACGACACAACAGTAGGCATCTACATGAAATACGGAAGACGAAAGACGATTTAGGGGACCTGGATGTGTTATCTGGAACGTTTCTTGCTAAATGGAGCAGAGCAAAATTACAATTGCATGGACCTTATCACAAACAACTTTATAAATAACACCAGCGTAATCAGACCGAGACAATGCATATTTTTTCCATAGTCAACGACCTTTTACTGCAACAAATCGTCAAGATCGTCGTAGAGGAAAGATCTTTAGAATTAGAAAACCCGCCATGGCCGGTTCAAACGCGATCATAATTGTTCGCAGTGGACAAACTCAAGGTCAGAGGAGACCAAAAGACAAGAGTGAGTGTCGTCATGCTATGGACTTATATTTTTGAAAGAAATGAGGTAACGGGGTAGGAACAGGTAATACTGGAAAAGGAACATGATTATGTAAAAGAAAGTTTTGTACGTATACATGTCACATCCATACGGAAACATTTAGAAATAACATTTCTTGCATAGTGAGTCGGCTTATTGCACAAAAGAACAATAACAGTAATAAATAAGACATGCCCCATTACAGAAGATAGAGATTGTTAACGCCGTTATTATAAGAATTGAGTAGAATAGTGGAAATCACCCGTACCTCGTGCCCTTTGTTAGGTTCCCCGCTCCAGATATCTCTCCAGTGGATCAGGTGATGCAAATGGTTCTTGTAGTTGTGTTGCCGATTATGGTCTCGTTTCTTTCGGGACTCAGTTGGCGAGGGTGGCGCCGTCAGGGACTCCCGGCGGGTTGTAGCCGGTGTCACCACCACCGCATGCAGTTGCGAGCTTAGGAGGCATTCCGTCTCCGGTCCCTCATCAGAGGAAATGCTATCTGTTAGCATTCGTGCTGGCCTCGACCCGCGTAGACATTTACTCGGACCACACTGCGAATCTTCTCTCTTCATTTTTAAAACTGGTCACACATCACCAATGACAATAACAAACTAGCATAAGGGTTATAGTTTGAGCATTGATAACATTTCGCAAACTATGTTGAGATTGTGTATCACGACGATGCAAGTGACGTGTTGCGCGCTCGACGGCAGAAAGAGACTGCGGCGCTGGCGGGCGCACGTGGGCGACGACGCGGACGCGGCGGCGGCGGCGATGTCAAAACAACGGCGCCGCGGTGACTCTTACCACTCCGCAACCGACTGGTGCACCTTAACTGCACCAATTTCATGTCGTTCTACCATTTGGCTACAGTGTTAAAAAACAATACGATTTATGTGGATGACACAAAATTATAAAGCTCTTGTCAGTACCTATTCCAGCGAGATTTTGGCACCAGTAAGGTTTACTGGTTTACTGGGTTACTCATAGTAGTTTGCGTACGACAAAACGGACAGATTTTTTGTATGGAAGATTTATTAGTTTTAAGCAAATAGAATATTTATCATTATAAGTAGTTGGATATTATATTTGAGTGTGCATGTTGGCCATTGCTTTTCGTAGTATTCGATATTTTAAATATTTTATAGACAAGCTAGGATAAAAGTAGGTCACCTATAATATGTATAAGTATATATATATGAATAAGTTATATTATATACGTCAATTATGGAGACCATCTACAACACGTCTATCTATAATCTGTAAGATTGTTTATGATTATACAGAGTGGCACATAAAGTAGGGTCAGTACCTCCAAAACTATAGGCGATAGATAAATATGTTCTAAGAAACTATCATTGATTTTAGAGATTATAAGAACTGCATTATAACTGCATAGAATAAAGAAAAACTGATACACAACTGGGGAATTTTCTATATCTTAGTTTCTGAGGTCCTCATACTGACCCTTTTAGATGTACCACCCTGTATATCTATACCATATAAAAATATGCAAAAGTATGAGTAAGTTCAGTGTGTTTTATGATAGTACTAGTTGACCCAAATGATGTTGACCTGTCTTAAATTTAATATTGAATTGGAATTGTTCCGCTCAACTTTCTTATTTTTTTCTTTCATCAGAACCTTCTCCTGGCAATAATTAACACAACAAAAAATGAATTAGCTAAATTGTTCCATCCATTCACGCGTGATGTGATGACCAAGGAAATAGAGATTCATTGTTATATACTAGGTGAAACAAAAAGGGTATACTATTTTTTTTGCAACTTAACTTTGTAAATCTCAAACTATCAGCTTTGTGAGACAGTTGAAGTACTAAAGGTTTTCTAGACTTGTGAAATCGGTCAACAGCTGTATTCCTATAACACCTTTTGTTTTTCAAGTTCCCTCCAAAGCTGATGGTTTTAGAATTACAAAGTTAAGTTTTGAAAAAAAAGTATACCCATTATGTTTCACCTTGTATATAGATTAATGTAGATTTAAATATGGCTATCCGAATTGTATTGGAAACCCTTATCTCCTTTGTTGTAATTTCGATATAGGTTTAGTGCCATCTATTGAAGTGTCTTTAAAACTTGGGTTGAAGCTATTTGTCTGCATGTTCACACATGATGTAAAAATGAAGTAGACAGATTTCAATGAAATTGTCAGTGATGGCAATGACCTGGGTTAACATTTAAAATAGTTCTTAAACTGGAAAATTTAAGGGTTAAGCAGGAACACCTACCAAATAAACTATACTACATTTCATGCAGTATATGTTGGCCACTTTAACCAAAGTTCTAGCACAGCAGAGCAATGCTCTAGAACTTATACTGTGTCTCAAAACTTTGGGCAGTTAGAATGTCTTCACCAAAAATTTTAATGACACTGCATTGCCTGGGAATGGAAATCAGGATCTCATAATTTAGATGAGTGAAGCTTGTGACCACAAGACCAATGAGAAAGTAAATTTTTCTAAAAGTTTTATGGTTAATATGGATGATGCTCCTCCACAAAATTTTTAAATAAGAGTAGGTATGAAAAAAATTTACTAAAGAATTTGTACCCACCGCTGTTACGGAATATTGGTGCCAATTCTGTTGTACATTACCTGGACTTAACTTACCAAACTAAAGGTCTATAAATATTTTCAGTTGTGTCAAATTGAGTTTAATTGTATGTAATTTCTAGACAACAGAGATGACCTCATTGTTTAAATTTTAGAGGAAACTTTGATTTTAGACCAGTAAAAGCTGAGTTAAGTTAATATTTATAGGTAACTAAACATCAAAATAATTATAGGTACCTATCCATTAATGTATTTATGTATATCAGTAGGGTTTCATACTTATAGAATAATATTGTAAGTACCTACTTACATTATTGACTTAATCAAAGGTTGATATGTGCATCTAATCTACAACAAAACTATGTTACTTATTACCAACTAGATAGTACATATTATTAATGCGTGGAATTCTCATAATTATCAGGTTAAGGTCCTTATTAATACCTAACCAAATATTAGCTTGGACACATGTAAGAAAACGAGTGATATTGCATTACTTCTTTGTATAAAGGAGGTCTTTGAATGAATACAAATCACTCATATATTTAACTATTTTGGAATCATATCTCCAACTCGTTTTTATGCGAAATACAACAAAGAACAATAAGAAAAGGAGACCCTCACGTACCTGGTGCGATTAACGTTGGAGATGATAGAGGCGATATCGGCAGAGTTACCTATCGTATCATGATTATACCTAATATTCACATAAGTACACACTAATATTACACTGCCAATGTAATTTAATTACTACAACCATAGATGACTATTATACTAGCACTACAACTCATATATTTAGATGATAGTGAGACAATACACGAATCGTGTACAGCTAAACTCAATAAACATATTTTGAATTTTTGACAATTAAACCAGTGTTGACAATTTATCTCTTTTTTGTCTTTGGCAATTATATTATCGAAATCGAAGTCACGTCAAGTGCTTCTCATTAAAAAGCATACTTGTTGTCGTCGTAGTGATGGTACCAAGAATTTTATATATTACTAGCTGAGCCCGCGACTTCGACCGCGTGGAATTTAACTTAACAAAAAAGCCTGCTCCCGGGTTCTGCGCCCGCGTGACAGGACCCATTTTTTTTAAATTTAGTTTTTCTAAAATAAAAGTAGCCTAAGTTACTGCTTATAACATCAGCTATCTACCAGTGAAAGTCCCGTCAAAATCGGTCCAGCCGTTTCGGAGATACTCTTTGATTTCATGTGTTTTTATTTTTTTACGCGGAACCCTAATTGTTTTTCTAAAATTAAAGTAGCCTAACTTACTCCTTAAAACATCAGCTATCTGCCACTGAAAGACCCGTCAAAATCGGTCCAGCCGTTTCGGAGATTACCCGGAACAAACACACAGGGCTGTTGATTATTATATCTATACAAATAAATAAAATTGGAGTGTCTGTTTGTAATATCAAAATAATACCACATTATCTTGTCTCATGTCAAAGTCTTAGGCGAGTCAACCATAGAGGTATAAGGATAGAGGAGGGGAGCCCCAGGCTCTCATACAAGTGGAAATGTCGCCCCGCTAGAAAGAGACAGGAGATGAAATCCTACCCGGATTTCATCCTTTCTCTCTCTAGCGCCGAGGCTGCGTAGTTTCATTTAAAGCAAAGCGAGTGACTGCGCATGCGCCAATAGAGAGAGAAAGGTACCCGGCTTTCATCTCCTCTCTCTTTCTACTACGGCGACGCTGTCAGCGCAGTCTACACTTCGCTATTCTTATACCTCTATGGACAAAGAGACTATGGATGGAGTCAACGCAAATAAAAATAAAACGTCATAAAAGTTTTCTTTCTGATTCTGATAATTTTAAAACTGCATTAAATATATTTTTTGAATGAAAACATTAATAGAATGAGCAAAAACCAATTTTTCCCGTTGATTTAAGATATTTACGCAATTAAGTGATATGGCGCTCCCTCAAAAGAAGTATTATAGACAACGTGCTCATTCTAACCCTATAGCTGATCATTGTTTTGAATAGTAAGTTTGTTTTTTTCTAAAACAGGTGCTTATAAAGTACGCAAATAAATTGATCAATGATATTATGTTTTAGTCCGAGTCATCCCGACGACTATGACTGGACGGATTTGTATCCTATTCTGAAAAAGGAGGAAAGCAAAGATAAACATGTTGAATTCCTAGATGTAGGATGTGGATATGGCGGTTTATTAGGTTTGTAAATTGGTTTTTGTTAGTAGCTGCGCTTGCACAATCACTTTCTTTTGCGCGATTTTGTTCGGCTGCTCAAACCTCATGGGTCACACCATGATGATATGTAGCTACAGCTATGCTATCTCACAGATGGTTAAATAACCACACCATCACACCCAAATGACCACTGAAGAATATTATTGTATGTATTCTTATGCCTGGCTATATGCTGAATATGCTCAGGAATGGCACTAATAACACTATTTTTTTGAATTTTTGTTTTGTTCACATTATAACTTACATACCTGTGGCTATTGTATAAATAAATAATAGATATGATAGATAGATAAATATTTAATAGGTTAAAATAATGTAGTATTTTTATATGTATTTGTTGTGAATTTTGTTTCGCAGTAACTTTATCACCAATGTTCCCTGACAATTTAATGCTCGGCTTGGAGATCCGTGTGAAGGTGTCAGATTATGTGAATGATAGGATTCAAGCATTACGGACCCAGCATGCAGACCAATACCAAAATATTGGAGTTCTAAGGACAAATGCCATGAAGTATTTGCCAAATTTTTTTCATAAAGGACAGGTGAATTCAATAAATATCCTTCTTATAGATAGGTACCTACCTACCAATATGTATTATAATATAGGTGCTTTTGTTTTAATAAAAATAAAATATTTGTTTCTTGTATTGTATGTACTAAGTATACTTTGAAATACATTTGCACGTTGGACACATAATGTTTATTGTTCGATGTTCGTACATAAGTGACATGACATTAGTAAAAGTATTATCTATAAAAAGAGTCTGGTGTATGCAGCCAGTACAATAAGCCCTGTTGCATACAACCTCTTCTTAACATGCACTATCCTTTTAAACGAGTTGTAAACCAGCTCTAGCATGCAACTCATTTAGCCTTGGCTTGTGTAGAGGTTTTGTGAGGAAGTCCGCTACCTGCTCTCTGGATGCTATCTTGTCAACAATGACGTCGCCCCTTAAAACGCATTCTCTTATGAAAAAGTATCGGACATGAATGTGTTTTGTCCTCTGATGGGACTCGTAAGGAGGATCATGCGCCAACTTAATTGCTGATTCATTATCAATTAAAAGCTCAGGCCGTATTCCATTGTCTTTAGTAATGAAGCTGATTATTCTTTCAATCCATATCAATTCTCTTGCAGCTTCACTACATGCAATTATTTCTGCTTCTGTTGACGAAATAGCAACTGTTGGTTGTCGTTTGCTTTGCCAAGCTATGGCACCCTGTGAATAAAGGCAAATCATGCCACTTGTAGATCGCCCGCTGGAAAAATCACCTCCATGGTCAGCGTCACTGTAGCATATTATACCCTTTTGCGCTGTGGAAGATCGGTATTCAATACCAACATTTAGGGTACCTTTCAGATATCGCAGCAATCGTTTTACTTTCATTATATCTTCTGGACTTGGATCATCTAGTTTTCGTGACACAACACCTACGGTGAATGCAATGTCAGGTCTTGTGCCCACCATTAAATATGAAAGTGCCCCAACTGCCTGACGATAGGGAAAATCTTTATCGTTTTCTTTAGTGCTTGATACTGCATCTTTTACTATGGGAGTCACGGCTGCCTTGCAGTCTTGCATGCCAAATCGTTCTAGCAAACGCTTTGTATATGCTTTCTGGTGTAATTTTATTGAACCATCTTCCTTTCGTTCCATTTCCAATCCTAGAAAGTATGATCCAGTTTTTGACGTTATCTTAAAACGCTCTCTCATTTCATTTAAAAACTTTTCAGTTTCTTGTGGGCTCGACGAGGCTATTAGGCCGTCGTCTACATATAAGACCAGTATTAGCTTGCATTCCTTATCTTTGTCTCTCAAGAATAAGCATGGGTCACTGGTACTTTGTGTAAAACCAATTCGAAGAATATACTCAGTAATGCACTGATTCCAGCAGCGGGGTGCTTGTTTTAAGCCATACAGACTTTTCTTCAGTTTGCAGACTTTTCCATCATTATTTGAGTACCCTTGTGGTGGCTTCATATAAATTTCTTCATTTAAAGTACCATATAAAAATGCTGTTGAAACATCAAATTGAGAAAGAGATAAGTTCTCCTTGGCTGCAACGCTCAAAACAGATCTTATTGTGCTTGCCTTGGCTACAGGACTGTATGTCTCAAAATAATCAATGCCCTGTTTTTGAGAATAGCCTTTTACTACCAGTCTGGCTTTGTATTTTTCTATAGACCCATCAGCATTTGTCTTTATTTTGAATATCCACTTGCATGGAATGGCTTTTCTCCCTTTAGGTAGTTTTACCATGTCCCACGTCTCATTTTCTTTTAAAGAGTTCACCTCTTGGTCCATAGCCTCACGCCATTTATCGGAATTCAATGATGTCGTTGCTTCCTCAAACGTTTTTGGATCTGAAAGAGACTCGTCGTGATTTGATATGACGTTGCATATGTAATCCTTATTTCGAGTTGGGGCTTTAAGGTTACTACGATTTCTGAGCGTCATCCTGCCCTCTGCCTCTACCTCGGCCGCAGGCATCGCATCAGTCGCTGCATCTTCATACTCCCCATTGGAATCTACAGGCTCATCGTCTAGCTCTGTTTGTTCAATGTCGATTGGATTTACATTATCAAGCTCATGAGCGTCAGTATCCTCATTAACTTCAGCTTCAATGGGTTGATTTATGTCAATATCGTCATACCTTACATCTTCCGGTCTTACAAAAACATCACTTAGTCTTTTGCCTGACTCTATGTCATTGTTTTGACTGGGAAGAAACATCTCGCCTTCTCTCCAATTGCAAATTGGCAATCCAAAACCTGATTGACGGTTTTCCGTATACTTTTTATTAATACCACCGTTTATATTGATACCATCGTCATCTTTGGGCTTTCCACTATGAGCATTATCCAATAGGGGAATTTCATTAAAAATGACGTCTCTCGAACGTATCAGCTTACAGTTTTCGTCATTCCATATACGATAGCCATCATCAGAGTCATAGCCGATTAATATGCCTTTTTGCGCTTTCTTATCCATTTTCTTTCGCTTTTGTTTAGGAATATGCGGATAACATTCTGTTCCAATAATTCTAAAGTGGCTAATTCTCGGTCTGTTATTGTGCCATAATTCATAAGGTGATTTATTATCTATAGAACTAGGCGCAGTCCTGTTAAGAATATAAACTGCCGTTTGTATCATTTCTGCCCATAAAGCTACGGGTATATTTCCGTGAGCATACATAAGGCTACGTGCCATTTCTACTACCGTCCTATTTTCTCTTTCTGTAGGATTCTGCTGCGGTGTATAGGGCATCGTCAGTCTTTGCTTTATACCTTCTTTGCTTAGAATAGCATGCACTTTGCTGTTGTCGAACTCTCCACCGTTATCACTTAGCAATACTTTCACAGTTATACCAGCTGCTTTCGCTTGCGATATCATTACTGACAACTTAGCATGTACTTCAGCTTTCTCTCGCAAGAAGTAAACAAATCTGTACCGGGTATAATCATCTTTGAACAGTAAAAAGTAGCGAAATTTCGAAATTGAATATGGAAAAGGTCCACAAACATCAGCGTACACCAACTCTCCTGGACGCGTTGCTTTCTCTCTGGTTCCAAACTTCAGTCTATGAGATTTACCATATATGCAACCTTGACAGAGTTCTTTGGTAACTTGTGCTTTGATGTTGAACTCTTTTTCTATTAATTTCTTCACGTAAGTTTTATTCTGATGTCCGAATCTTTCATGGTAAAGTTGTAACATATTAGATTCAGTTGACAACAGATTTACTACAGTCGGTTTTAGACATCTCATTCGCAACTTGAACAGTCCTCCATGTTTTTCCCTTGTACCAATAAGTTTAGATTGTCCATTTATCTTCATTGTGCATTGTAGTGGTGTTGACTCAAACTGACTTTTGTCGGATAGATCATGAGTAGCTAGAACTGAGAATAAGTTTCTGCTAATACTAGGGACGTACCATACATTCTTTAGCAAAATAGACTCCAATCTACCGTTGACATCTGCTTCAGCAATAATATCTCCAATGCCAATAGCATCTATAGATTGCCCATTTGCACCAGTGACTGTGTGTTGAGTCTTGAAATAAGTGAAGGTTTGGAAGAAATCTCCTCTATTGGTCACATGACTGGTAGCCCCATTATCAACGAACCAATTAGTTGTGTCCTTGGTTTCGTTGAAAGCGAAAACCATTTGGGTTGTCATGGCAGTCAAGTTCATGTTGACACTGATTGGGTCCTTAGGTGGTCTCCCATCCTTTATCCACTTTTTGCAATTTCTAACTCTATGGCCTGTTTCCTTGCAGTAATTGCATTTGAACTCTCTCTTAGTTTTCTTATTCTTACTATCCACTGTCTTCGCATACAATGTTTCTACGTTTTCTTGTTCATCTATTTTATTTTTCTTCAAAACTCGTTCATGAGCGCATAGCTGACTTGTCAGATTTTCTATGGTTCCATCTTGTGTTGACATTAGCAGCCAACTAGACTTGAATCCCATATATTCTGGTGGAAGTGTGTCTAGAATCTTACATATCAACAGAATATCCGGTAGCTTCGCTTCGGATTCCATAGCTATGTTTAGCTCGCTCCAAAGATTCTTTAGGACAGAAATATGAGTGACTATGCCATGTTCATTTTCTTTCTTATAGCTAAAGAATTTTAGGCACAGGTCGTATGTTTTGGCTACACATACACCTCCGTACAGCCTCTCTAGCTCTTCGAACATTTCTTTAGCGTTAGTGAATCGTAGAACTTTTTGTAGCGCTTCATCCGACATGTTTGTCGTAAAGAGCAATTGTATGGCACTATCTAAGTTGGTATAATCTTTTAGTTCTGCTTCATGCTTGATTTTAGTCTCGGAGTCATCCGTTGCTTTTATCAATGGTTTGCGTATCTTACCATATAGCAGGTCTATAGCACCTGGCATGGCTTTTAACACAATCATGGCTTTGAACCTCCATTGTTTATAGTTATTGTCGTCTAATTTGCCTATCTGTACCTTGCTTGCATCAACAATGGTCTTGTCCATTGTGACCTTCAACTGTTTTTTCCAAATCTTGACAAATTTGCATAAAAATAACTTTAACGGAGAAAGATTCTTCAACGTGCCTCAATTTTAACACCTCTTCTACAACATTCTATTTCATATATCGCTCTGCTACCACTTTGAAATACATTTGCACGTTGGACACATAATGTTTATTGTTCGATGTTCGTACATAAGTGACATGACATTAGTAAAAGTATTATCTATAAAAAGAGTCTGGTGTATGCAGCCAGTACAATAAGCCCTGTTGCATACAACCTCTTCTTAACAGTATACACTTGTTCAGTCTATTAATGAACATCAAAGCTAGAACAAAAGAAATCAGTATAATAAGAAAAAAAATGAAGTTTGTGTACTGTATATCTGTGATGGCCAATCTCTGAAACTACTGAACCTGGTTTAATTTTTATGAAAGGTTATCTGTGCGACTGAAGTCGGATCTTGTTTTAAGGTGAACCATAAATAAAGAATAATGAAAGAATATTTAGAAATGTGTACACAGGAGATTCATATATGTATATTATAATAGATAATTTGTACAATTATTAATTTCAGCTAAAAAAGATGTTCTTCCTCTATCCAGATCCACATTTTAAGAGAGCAAAACACAAATGGAGGATCATTAACAAATGGCTTCTCTCTGAATATGCATATGTTCTTGCTGAAGAGGTAATTTATATTTTTTATAAACCTATACTTAATAATTTTACTAAAATATACATTATCGCCAGATTCTCCTTGCTTTTAGGAGTGATAGTTCCTCATATTAGGCAATTGGAACTTAATACCACTAGAAAAATGTGTGTACAATGCTGGCCTCTGCCAACCCTTAGAGGATCATAATATTGTATGGTCCTAGACTAAACATCGCTAGTGTTATTCCATCCATTAATGTTACCGCATGGATGCTCAGCAGAGAAAAATCAACAAAGAACAGTGCTATAAGAAAAAACAGATAGCTGGTAGTTCATCTTGTTCTTTAGGATTAGGTACACATAACTAGGGCTGAATCCATTCACTTAAAGGCTAAACAAAGACAATTTCTGAAATTGCCCAGTATGAGACATAAATAACCTACAGCCATACCAACACTCAGTTTAATAGAAGTTCAAGACTAGGTGAACTGTTACATTATGTAAAATTTTAAAGGTAATCCTATACAAACTGAAAATACTTAATTTCAGTTGTTAAAAACAGCCTAATGTGAATAAAATGTCTGGTTCCAGGGTATAGTATACACAATAACAGATGTAAAAGATTTAAATGAGTGGATGGTGTTACATTTTGAAGAGCATCCATTGTTCAAAAGGATACCTGACGAAGAATTGGTAAGGCGCATGCATTTTGACATTGATTATTACATAACATATTATGCATAATTAAGTATTGTTTATGTAGGTAGTATATTGCCATCTTGCAGATCATACTTGCAATGAATATTATAAAATTTAAGTGTCTCTTTGTAATGTCAAAATAACAGCTGTTCATTGAATGAATATAATACTAATTAAAAAATGTTTGTGTCTGTTTTCCGGCTAATCATAAACGGCTGGACCGATTTTAATGGTACTTTCACCGGCAGATAGCTGATGTTATAAAAAGTACTAATGTTTGATACAACTAAGAGTGCTCTCTTGTTTTTACAGACATGAGGATGGCAATATACATATTTACATGAGTCAAATTTATGTAGCTACCTGGTACCATCGGGAATAGCCAATTGTCTTACTTTAAGATTTATTTCCAGAAAGGTGATCCAATTGTAGAAAAATTATATGCAAGTACAGAAGAAGGTCAAAAAGTTACACGAAATAATGGAGATAAATTTGTTGCTGTATTCAAGAGGGTGTCTGATAAAAAATAAGAAGCTGACCTTTTTAATGCAATAATTATTATTTTATAACATACTCTTACACAATAAACAAATTGGTATAAAAAAAGTTGTGTATGATGTTAAATTACACACAGAAATATAGATGATAAATTATTTCACACTGAATAACAACCACCATTAAGCCTGTATTCTGTTTGTTTGTACATATTATTTCATTAGTTTCTTCTCCATCAGATTAACCCACCTGCTAAGGGGTCGCTGCATATTTAAATGTTTACGCATGTGTCCTGCGGCGCCTAACAACCAATTTTTCCTCTCTACCCACTTTTTATGTGACAAAAGTGCAAACAGCAGAGATGCCCAGATTTCGGGCTGATTCGGATACATATGAAGTCCTTCTTTGGCCAATAGTAATGCTTTTATGCGATCACCTGCAATGTGTTCAGCGACACTAGCAGAAGCTAGCATTTTCCCAGAATTGCAGGCGTATTCGTTATAATGAGCAAGACACAAAGCCTTCTGAGCACAGCAGCTAGCAACCTTCGCTCTAATATTCGTAGCCATAAGACAATATTGTGCCATACAAAACCATAAAAGTGCATCACTAGGGTGATCATGAAGGCAGTCACTCAAAAGCTTTATAGCCTGTTCCATATTATCTTCAGAAACGAATAAATAAGATTTCAAAAATCCAATATCGTATCCATATTCGCTATCTTTTTCATATTTTCGCAACTCGCTCAAAGCTAATTTAGACAAGCTTTGGTCAGAGTGTATCAGACCTAGAGAACATATAGCAAACAGGCTGTGTGCTGATGGTTTCTTTTGCGATAATTGAATGCTATGGAACAGTAAAGTCTTAGCATCATCTACACCCTTATACATGTATACTATACCAGCCATAGCAACTAGAAGATTTGCTTTCTCATCATCTTCATTACTTAACCAGTGAAGTGCAGCATCATAAACAGAATATGATTCTTCATAAAGACCTTTCTTGTATAAAGCTAAAGCTAAACCTGTAGTGGAATTGAAACTAGCTTCAGTTATAGCTTTGTATATTTTGATAGCTTCGTCATATTTTTCAATTCTCATCAGTGCTCTGCCAATATTAAGTAGAACTATATTCTTTTTGTCTTCTTCTGCATATTTAAATGCCTTTTCATAACACTGCAAAGCTGAATGTATCAGGCCATATCTCTCTTTCAATATTCCTAGTATATTGTAGGCACAGGCATTATGAGCATTGAAATTACAGAACCATTCCACCAAATCGATGGCGTAAGGGATGGCATAAAGACCTTCGATCACATATTTAGATTCGGGGTCTTCCTTGTACTTGTTGTCTTTCAAAGTTCTGCATACCCAGTCTGCATACCCGAGTGCACTCTCTGGATGATATCCCAGTCGGGAGGCATGCCTAAATAGATCCATTGCTTCTTTTGGGCGAATTTCCTCTGCTATCAACCCTTGACCAATCCAACTTTGTGGGTATGAGGGTAACATAGACTGACCACGCCAAAAACAGTAATTTGCCAGTACATTTAAATTTAACTTTAAATAGAGTGCACCCAAATTACACCATATTCTTGCAACAGACCACTTTCTTGTAACTAAGAGAGCTTTTATAAAGCAATGCTGTGCAATTTCATATTTTTTTACAAGAAGACATATTTTCCCAAGTAAGTTCCAATTTCGCCAAATTGTAGGTCTTTCTTTAATACAGTTTATGGATATATTAAAGGAAATGTTACAGTTAGCAACTTTTTTACTTTCATAGTAATATGCCAAATAAGCTGAAGCCAAATCATAGGATGCAATTTTCTGATTTAATTTGGCTATGTGAGAATAACATGCAATTGCTTGAGGGAATATTTCAATTTTATCTTTCTTGGTTATTTCATTATTGGTTTCTTTAGATATTTGAGGCATATAGACATATGAATATTTATCAGGTAGTTTAGTGATAAACATCAAGTTGTCTGCTAGGAGCTTCCAAAAACATGAAAATTGTTTCTGTTTGGATAAGGCTTTTGTTATATAGTTAATTGAATTTTGTGCACAATCTCTAGCAGTGCCATACAACTTGGCCATGTATTTTTTCTTCGCAACTCTCATCCATGTTTCCGAAATTCCCTTGAGGGCCAAAAATGAATAAGGTTCAATTTGAAACACTTTCTCAAATGTCGCTATTGCTTCCGCATATTGAGTCAACAGGGAATAGATATAACCAATCCTTGTTAGACAATGAGCAGATTTGCTTGGGTCCACAGTTATAACTCTATTGTATGCTCTTAATGCAGATGTATAGGAACCTCGTGAATAATATGCATCAGCTAAACATTCAAATGCAATCATATCATTAGGGTTGTCTTTAATTACATTGCGAAAATACAAAATAGCATTTTCCCATTCCCGCCTATTCAAATAGTGTAGTCCTAATCTGAAATTTATCCAAGCTTCACTTGTTGAAATGTTCTTTGCTAATGTGTTCAGTAGTTGAAAATCAGTTTCTTTCTGTCCCAGTTTGATATAAATTTCACTTAAACTCTTTGCAATAACAGTGCTAATGGGATTTAGATTACTTGCTTTCTCATAACACTTTTTTGCCTTTTCCAAATGACCTTTATGATGATGATAATAGTGACCTAAATATAAAAATGTATCAGCATGATCTGGATTCAATTTGGCTGCATTGAGTAGAATAATTAGGCATTTATCAAATTCCTTCAGTTCCCAATAAGCTTTTCCTAAAAAGAATATGCAAAGAGAACTATTAGCAGTCCCTTCTAGGAGTGCAACAACTTTGTCATATTTTTCTTTTTTCAAAAGTAAGAGGGCTTGAAGTTCTTTGTAGTAATCAGTAGTTTTTAAAAGTTCCATAATGTGGTCTGCAGGTTCATTGACTTCGATGTAACACTCTGCAAGACTGACTAAGTCAGTTGTTTCTAGAGTTTCCGAGGGTATTTCCTTAGCAACTGCCATTGCCTGCTTCCATTTCTGTTGTTTATTCAGAGACAATAATAAAAATCTCTTCAGAACAATGGCGAATTTTTCAACCTTCACCTTAGTTAGAAAATTAGTAGCAAGTTTTTGAGTTACAGACCATTTCTTCAACATGATAGTGCATTTTATAATGAAGGTAGCTTCAGTTACATCTGCCTCGTGATAATTTACCAATGGGACACATTGTTTATAGGCTTCCAAATATAATCCTTTATCATAGCTAATCATGCTCTTGAGGAGACTTGGATATTTAGAGTTCATGATACCTTCACCAATGGCATCTATATGCTTTTCAATATCAAAATTGCAAAATGACATACTCTCAATATATTTCATACATAATTGTTTGCAAAACCATTCCCTCAACATGACATTTGAAGGAAAAAAAGGAAGACTTACAATTTGCTCAGCTGATGATGCCCAGTCAGAGTTCTGGATCATCACTTTGCACTGTAATATTTCCAATAAATCACTAGGCTCTTCAGAATACATTTGAACTAATGTTTTCAAAACAATTGGTATATCATCTTTACATGGAACATCAGCTTTTAAGAGCTCTAGAATTTGGTTCTCAGCAGTTTTGAATAAATTTGTCTTTAAATCTCTATTCAAGTAATTTGCTAGTATACTTAGGGATTCACTGCTTTTTAATAAGCATCCTAGCTGGCCTAGTTTCGAAATAATTTCTACAGCTTTTTCCTCTTCTATTTGAAGATTTAGTATTTCACGGTATATGGCAAACAACTTTGTTTTCTCAGAATTATTTTCTTTGCGTTCATAAAAGTTAGCCAATCCTTGCCATGCTAGTGGGTGATCTGGTTTGCTTGCTATAGCTTTTTGGTATGCCAGTGGAGCTTGATCAGAATCTTGAAGTGATTTTCCAAGCAATATCAAGCCCATATAATTCTGCTTATCTTTTCTCAATATATTTTTACAACATTCTTGGGCATCTTTATAATTTTTTTCATCTACAAGTTTCCTCGCATCCTTTAGTAAAGTTTTTATATCTGCCATCTGGAAAAAGGTTAATCAAAAATCAACATCTACAGTTAAGTACTTAACTATTTTAAATACTTAAATAACTAAATGCCAAGAAATGTTTTAGTCAGTCGCTGGCCTGTGAATAATTTTAAGTTAGAGTTAGTAGCTGACCACCGCCTCAAGGGGTATGACGGTGCCAGCCAGCAGAGTGGGTAGGTTACCTACTTACTGTTTTTTTTCTTTATTTATGAGTAGGGTTGCATATTATGGTAGTTAATCTGGTAGGCGTCAGTAGGCGATCTCAATTCTCGTTGCCCACCCTATGGCTGAGGATTCCAGCCGGCCACACTTCACACGGTTGCTTCACAGACAACAGAAATTTCAGCGTTATTTTATAATGGCTACAAAACTGTACTATGTTCTATCCCTTGAATAATTTTATGAGTATATTGCGTAATATAAATAAATTCCTCGATTTGTATCCCGTAAAATCCCTTTTTTGATCTCTGCGTTTTCGTTCTTCCCCATCTATGGCTCGGCCGGCAGACAACTAGTGAAGTTCAAAAATAAACGGTTTTCTGAAGTACCGGTATATACCAGTTTTTGTTTAAAACACTGATTACTTTTATATTTATATATTATAGATTATTTATGATATATCTGAATAGTTAAGAAGGAATCCCAATTGAGTTGTGAAAAGATCTTCATTCATCCACCAAATATTTGATTGCGATTAGACTAGTTGGAGTCACGTCATGCAGCTTGCCCGTTTTTTCGAGTTCTGCACTCAATTTAAGCAACTCTTTTGTTTTGCCATGTCTGTCACGTGGTCGTGACGTGCTTAAGCTCCAGGGTTTAAAGACGCAGCCTCTGGGATTTCTTAAATATAAGTGCAAATCTTCATTTCAATAATGATATTCATTATCATCATTCATTAATAATATTTATTGGTTTTTAAGTATGGTTAATTAAGAGACTTTTGCATTTTTTATTATTAGCCTGTAATACTGTCCCACTCCTGGGCAAAGGCTTCCCCTTTTAATTTCCACGTTGCTCTGTCCAGGGCAATTTCCGGCCACCTCTTTCCCGCAAAGGTGTCTAGGTCATCTCGCCATCGTCTCCTTGGTGTACCCCAACGCGCGGCGTCCGTTATTGGCAGGTACCCACCTCCGCAAGTCCATGGGAGGGACGTGACTGGCCCACTCCCACTTCAGCTTCGCAAACTTTTTTCCCAGGTACGTGATATCCTAAGAGATAGTAAAATAAAGACTTGTCTTGTGGTTAGACATATTTTGCCTCTATGTACCTAAAAAAAGTATAAAACCCGTTTTTGGCACTTTTTTCGGTTTTAAAGCGGTTCTCGCAACTGTAATCGGCTACATCACTATTCATGCCTGACTAAAACAATGACAGACAGGACACAGGCATCATCTCTTTTATCTCCTTGGCTTAAAGCAAGAATTTTATAGCATATCAGCTTCTTGTCTTAAAGTGGCTACTCACAATGCAATTTCATATTCAATTTGTTAATTCAACTTTGTTTCAACTGAGTTTTTTGTTAAATTGCACCGTGAGGAGGCGAGTCAACGCGACGCCTACTTTCAACTTGTTGGATGTCCAGTAGAGAAGTTTTTTTTGTTAGTCTTCTTGACTGACATATTTTTATATTTAATCTTCTTGTGTTGAGTCGACCGTCTTAGCAATCGACAATTTGAATCAACAAATTGATTTTATGCGCCATACACTCCGCCAAGTTATCCTCCAATCAACCTACTACGCGGAGCTCACGTGTGGATCATCGGCGTAGTGAAGTGAAGTGAACAAATTGTATTTATTTATTTATTTATTTATTTATTTAGTACTCCAGCACTCACAGTTTCCCAAAACGTGCTGAGAGTCATGTTACAACAAGTAAAATAAAA
Organism: Notodonta ziczac; assembly: GCA_918843915.1. Lineage (NCBI taxonomy): Eukaryota > Metazoa > Arthropoda > Insecta > Lepidoptera > Notodontidae > Notodonta > Notodonta ziczac. The sequence continues at coordinate 7,767,853 of OU974043.1, read as the reverse complement.
TTATAAATTGCATTTTAAAATCCATACAGTATAAATATTGTATGGTGAATAGAGATCTTTTCGAATAGCGTAAAGCTATGGTAATATTATCTTTGATTGTATTGTATTCTCTTTGGATTTCATTGACATATTGACAGTTGTTTGTTTATGTTATTGGCTGGATTGCATGCCGAATATTGCCGACGTTATTCAATGATTCAAATGTATCTACATTATTTATCTAATAATCTAAATTCTATTGAAAACTCATTGTGTAAATTGAAGTCATTAAAATTATGGCTGCTGCTGAGATTCTGTCCATGTACATCAAAAAGTTAAGTAAGTACACTACACCTATTCTTTATTGTTTATTATTACTTTTTTATAATGCTTTTAACGAACGTATATAACATCATTATCGTATATTTTATATACTTTGTAATATTATCTGTTATTGTATGTAATTTTAATTGTTATTTTAGGCCATCCTTTGAAAGAGATCCGTGAGCGCTCACTTCAGTTGCTCATTGCCAAGTTGAGATTGGGTTGGGAGTTGGATGACGAATTATCTGGCACAAGAGAACTCTTAGAGGCCCTTCTCGCGTGGTTCCATGCGCAGAAACCATCGTTACAGCGTGAAGCTCTTGAGTTGCTACTTTTAACTGTAAAGGTATTATTGGGTTTTTAAAATATTTTGTAATCCATCCATCAATTGCTGGAAGATGTGCACTCCTGAAAAAAGTTCTCCTTTAATGACTTTCACACATCATAGTTCTTTATTATTCACAACCATTGCCTATGTGTAATCTGGGGGCATGGCAGTGTGCCTGCTAAGTCGAGCAAGCAAAAAAGCGACATGGTCATACCATCCTTTTCTCGAAGCAGTTTAGGCCATTTTCAACCCCTCAGTTTGTCTTGAATCAACCTGTTTGATAATAATTCTAAAACCTTTCTGCCTTCTGTTTTAAAATTGTGAGGTAATTAAAATGTGGTGTAACAGCAGAAAACGGCTACTGTGCATGCAGGTATTTTTGTACATTTCAGACTAAATCAGGCACTTATATTGCTAGAGAGTTTGGCATAGCAACTGTCATATCCAATTTGATTAAGTTAAGACATAAAATTGACACAAATGCATTGGACATGTATGAAGATGTGATTGAAACTTTACGATTCATACACACAGTTGAATCTGACGACAATGTGGCTGTACCTCGCCTTACAATACCTGAACTGACAAGGTTGGTCACAATCAAATTTATTTAATAATAATAATGAGCACATCATTTTGTATCATATAACCCAATGGGAAATATGTTCCATTTTTTATAATTAGTAGTCACTATGTGTAAAACACTGTTTTTAATATGTTTTTATCATATTTAATGCATTGTAAAATTGCAACTTTATCTTGTGTTGAAACTTTGTGTTGTGATGTATATTTAAAGTACTCAGAACCTAAGATAATCAGACCACTAAGCAAGACACTGCTTACATACACTATTTAATGAGATTGCAATTAATTGTATTTATTTATGTTTAGTAAAGATATAAATATCAAATAAACTTACTAATTGAATAAATAATGTAAGACTTACAGGAAACATTATTATATATTTTTTATATTCCAGCTCTGAGGGTGAGGAAGGGTCAAGTAGTGGCTATTATAATTTGGGGCCCAATTTCCAGTCATCTAAGGAGACATCAATATCTAATGAGGGGTCTGATTTCAACAAATATAGGAAGTATGAATTTTTGTATATTCCGATTTTGAGAATTATTTTTTGTTTATTGATATTTATTTTCATTGATTTACTAGCTTACGCCTTCAGCTTTGTTAGCGGAAATTTTAATTTCTGGATGTCTACATCAGCCCCACCTATCAGGTATAGCTTAGAACCATTGAGATGACCGCATAACTACAAAAGAAAAATAATTATATTTGGTTGAGCCATTTAGTACTTAGTAACTGTTATCTACCCTTTGAGACAATCAATTATTTGTCCGAGTTTTCAGGCCCAAGCTTTTCAAAGATAGAACAACTACCTAGTAGCTTATTTAAGAATATTTGGTACCTTCAGCCCTTATTATTCTATGTTGGGTAGTCCCGCCACACACTCCCACCCCTGTAACTCCTGTAAGCCAGGATCGACATTGGTGACCAATAATGACGTCGAGGTTTGACCCTAAGGATTCTATGTTGGGTAGAGAAGATAAACTTTTGTCATATTTTTTCTAGCTCATGTTCAGCAGACAGTATCAAAATCCTTCTGCTTCCGTGGGTGGAACTGTGTCCGTCCGACAAGAAGACTCTTCTGCTCATAGAGGACGCACTGAGGCTCTTGAAATCAACCAGAAGGTGCTGTAGATTTATTCGCGACGTATTCCTGCGCGATTTCCCGGCGGAAATCTTCCTCAATCGTCCTCAGATAATTAAGGTGACATTTTATGTTGATTACGGCATGTCCGGCAGATTCTTGGCCATTTGTGGCCATATTTTGCCACAAATTGTCCAGATGACCTGGATGCTATCGACGTTTGGACGTCGCTGATATTCCTTGTTCTACCTATTTTATATGGTTGCAGTTGTATTTCATTTTCGTAATTCAATTAATAATATTTATTTTTAATAACCGTGACATATTGCAGAGTTTGCTGACAATATCAGATGGCAACCACGGCGGGCGACCTGGTGAAGCCCTCCTAGTGCTATTGTACATAACTCGTGCACTACGCATGCGGATTCGGCAGCTGTCCTCTTTAGAACTAATACATGACTCTAATAAGGTACTTACATTGATCAAATTGTAATGGTATTAATACTATCCATGATATACTATCTATGTAAATTAATTGCCTAAGGAGGCAGTATTCTGGACAACATAATGTAATTTTGCGATAGTTTCAGATTCTGAAGGTCTTGAATTTTGATTTCAAAATATCCAGGAATATTTTTATGATAATTGTATAACTTGTCGTTCCAGATTATAGATGACCAAAGGGACATAGACGATGATTTAAACTTGGAACTAGAAGAGATAGCCGGCGAGCGGCGCCTGCGCACGCCGCCGGAGGACGACAACCTGGCGCCGCTTCGCCAGCTGCCCGCGCCGCTGTACGCGCTGGACACTCTGCACGCCGTGCTCACCATCATGTCGAGGAGTGTGCTGGTAGTCGATCCACAGGATAACATCGAGTTGTTGGATATGGTAAATAAATATCATCATCATCATCATCATCACCTTGCCCTTATCCCACACTACGTGGGGTCGGCGCAGCACGTTCTCTTTTTCCATTCAAGCCTATCATCCGTCATCTCTGCACTCACTCCCTTTTCGCTCATACCCTCTTCCACGCAGTTCATCCACGTCTTTTTAGGACGTCCCCTACCCCGACTACCGCTCACTCTCATACCCATCGTCCTTTTGACCGCATGATCATCCTCTCTTCCCATAACATGTCCATACCACGCTAACCTTCCGCTCTTTATTTTCTCTGTCACCGGCGCTACTTTCAGGCTTCCGTAAATAGATATATGACAGTATATTTGATTCAAATAAAACACGAGCAGGTGGAAAAGGGAGGGAAGGCGCTTGCCCTACAGTGGAGGAGTACTGTAGGGATGTGTAGCTCGCTTCTTGCTCACTCATTTGAACAATCATTGGAAATTACTTTAGATCCAATAAGTGTTAAAATGTACTGAACTAATTAAGTATTAAATAAAAATATCGCCAGACTGACACACCAACTGTATGGTCCCAAACTAAGCAACGCTTGTACTTTGGGTACCATACAATGGACTGGGGGCGATCCCAGTGACACCCAGACAGTAGCAAATTACGAAAATGCCATTTCCGAAATTTGCCCCGGCGGGAATCGAACCCGCAGCATCCATGTGCAGTGAGCCGAGCGGCCTACGCTCGAACCACTGCGCCAAGCGGTCGTCAAATTTGCTTGGTATATTGAAAATAAAAATTGGAGTGGATTACTGTATACGAAATATAATGGTAATGTAAGTGTTTATTTAATTACAGAAAGAATTAAACACAAGTTTATGTTTGGTGGACAGTCTTGTTGATTTGCTACTCGATTGTGTCTGCGAAAGCTTCTGGACCATGGATCACAATGCCAAAACTTATAGAGATATCTCGCATAAAAGTTGTATGGTCATGCGGTTGTTGGGAGACATTTTGGGCAAATACAGGTATGTGTAGAACATAAAATTCGCTTTTACAACCTACCTACATTATTTATGTTATATGAATGCCAATTATGTTGTTCTCAAAACACGACCAAATTGAATTGAGACATGACTAAAAAAATATTTGTGTGTTGGTCATACATTACGACTGAGAAGGACGACACTAGTTAATTTTATAAATAATAATAAGATATAATTATAATTGAGAGCAGTGATAGCCGATTGGTTAAGCACGCGTCTTGCGGGCTACCAGGTGTCAGGTACAAACCCCGGCTCGAACCTCTGGATTTTTCGAAATCTATGTGCGAATCATAATTTCTATATGATTATCACTTGCTTACGGTGAAGGAAAACAGCGCGAGGAAACCTGCATGTCTGAGAAGATTTTACCAATTTTCGAAAGATAGTGAAATCCGCCAACCAGCACTGGGCCAGCATGGTGGATTATGGCTTGAATCCTCCTAGTGTTAAGGGGAGGCCCGTGCCCAGGAGTGGGAGTCTCGACCACAAGATTCAGCATATAATCCACCACGCTTGACCACCGCAGGTTGGCGTATTTCAAATATCTATCAAAAATTGGTTAGATTTTCTAAGACATGCTGGATTCCACACGATGTTTTAGTTCCCTGTAGTTAGTTTATTGAAAGTTAATTTGTGTAGCGACAGGCCCACGACCATTGTTCAATAAGTGCTTCGGTTTCTTCTTATAGGAAATCGTTCTTTGAAGATACTGACAAGACACATCACCGCGTCGCCTGGCTTCGCTTAGTGATGTGTGCGGAAAAGCTATTGAATTGGGCTCGCGATTCCGCGCTACCGCCTTCTTCCATGGTCACAGCGTTGCAAATAGCGCAGTTGGATCCTTCCGTCGACCTCTTTTACCCTGAGTTGAGTAGAAGGATTGAAGCTGTGTTACAGGTATGATGATAAACTATTCCTATTTCAAAGTCCTATTTCATAAAAGTATTGATTATCAGTAATTTATGCCTGAAAGTAGTTAAAGAACTCCGATAGTCGTTTATAAAACTGGACTCAGATTTTTAAATGGTGTAATTTGTATTCCAGAACACCAGAACAACTGTAGACCAAGAATATAAAAGTAAATACAGAGAGCTCAAAAAACTATTTACCAGTATAGATGACGCTGTACAATTTATGAAGTCCACACCCAATCACCATTCAAAGAAAGTACTGACAAGCATAAAGAACTCACTGCCAGTGTTAGAGTTATTCCAAAATGAAACTTTCCTCCTTGAGATAACGGATATTTTACTGAAAAGGTCGAAAGATCTTGATTTTGACGACGGAGACTGGGGTCTGGCTCGAGGTATTGCTTTAAGCTTAATGGCGCATCACGTGGAGTGGGTGGCGGCGACGTTTTACAAGCAAATGGCGGAGCTGGTGAGGTCTGTACTAGTGGGAGATGATACTCAAGGTGACAATGAGAAGTGTCTCACACTGTTGTGTGACGTCGGGATTTTGACAGAGATTTGTTGTCATGGAATCAGTTCTAAATCGAAAGATGTGAGTATACAAAGACCATACATTATATTGTTTTAGGTCCAACGGTAAGTTGGGAATATTTGCGTTGAAGAAATTACTTTGCCATTAAGGGAGCGGCAACACTATTGAATTGACCGTCAATTGATCCATCGTTTGATGGTTGAATGAGAGAGTCGAAGTCGATTGAAAGTTTCCACAGAGAGCAACGTTCGATCGATTGGTATGGTAACACTTCGTTACCCTGAGTCATCTTGAGTTGTAACTATTAAAAAATATATACACTACCACGCTTCTATTCCTGAAGGGGTAGGCCGCGGTGAACTGCAGTACACTTCGCCGATGGTACTTTGATCGTAATGTAATAAAGTCTATTGCTCACTATAGTTTGACAGGTCAATTTATTTCATTGTCTTACAGATATCCGACAGTTCATCGGATATAATGCTATACTTGTTGCGTGGTCGGCTCGTGCTCAGCGAGGGCTGCTGGTGGCGGCTCTTGGCCAGCCTGCTGCCAGTGCTGCCGCTGTTGCACGTTTACGCCGAACATGACACGCAGTTAGGTAAGAAAATGGTTCTAATTCTGTTGCTCATCAAGGCAGCACTCAACTTGACACAGCTAAAGACTTTTTTCTATCTTGTACAGTTTTCCGCAGACCGCTTTTGACATGTCTTTTTGTACCGATATGACATAAGAATGATATTTCTAAGATCGCTCTCAACCCTGAGATTTATTTTTAATACGGACCTAAATAATAATAATACCGCCTGACTGACACACCAACTGTATGGTCCCAAACGAAGCAACGCTTGTACTATGGGTACCGTACAATGGACTGAGAGCGATCTCAGTGCAACCCAGACCTAAGCAAATTATGAAAAGGCCTGGCGGGAATCAAACCCGCAACCACCCGGTGCAGTGAGCCGAGCGGCCTACGCTCAAACCACTGCGCCAAGCGGTCGTCAGATGAAGGGTTTATAATGTGTGATGTGTTGCAGGTAGAGCGGTGTGCAAGTCTCTGGAGCGCGACATAGCGGAGTGCATGGGCGTGTCGCTGGTGGAGGTGGCGGGGGGGCTGGCGCGGCTGCTGTTCGCGCGCTGCGTGGCCGTGCGGCTGGACGCGGCGCATGCGCTGTGCCGGCTGCTGGGTGAGTACTACATAGCGGAGTGCATGGGCGTGTCGCTGGTGGAGGTGGCGGGGGGGCTGGCGCGGCTGCTGTTCGCGCGCTGCGTGGCCGTGCGGCTGGACGCGGCGCATGCGCTGTGCCGGCTGCTGGGTGAGTACTACATAGCGGAGTGCATGGGCGTGTCGCTGGTGGAGGTGGCGGGGGGGCTGGCGCGGCTGCTGTTCGCGCGCTGCGTGGCCGTGCGGCTGGACGCGGCGCATGCGCTGTGCCGGCTGCTGGGTGAGTACTACATAGCGGAGTGCATGGGCGTGTCGCTGGTGGAGGTGGCGGGGGGGCTGGCGCGGCTGCTGTTCGCGCGCTGCGTGGCCGTGCGGCTGGACGCGGCGCATGCGCTGTGCCGGCTGCTGGGTGAGTACTACATAGCGGAGTGCATGGGCGTGTCGCTGGTGGAGGTGGCGGGGGGGCTGGCGCGGCTGCTGTTCGCGCGCTGCGTGGCCGTGCGGCTGGACGCGGCGCATGCGCTGTGCCGGCTGCTGGGTGAGTACTACATAGCGGAGTGCATGGGCGTGTCGCTGGTGGAGGTGGCGGGGGGGCTGGCGCGGCTGCTGTTCGCGCGCTGCGTGGCCGTGCGGCTGGACGCGGCGCATGCGCTGTGCCGGCTGCTGGGTGAGTACTACATAGCGGAGTGCATGGGCGTGTCGCTGGTGGAGGTGGCGGGGGGGCTGGCGCGGCTGCTGTTCGCGCGCTGCGTGGCCGTGCGGCTGGACGCGGCGCATGCGCTGTGCCGGCTGCTGGGTGAGTACTACATAGCGGAGTGCATGGGCGTGTCGCTGGTGGAGGTGGCGGGGGGGCTGGCGCGGCTGCTGTTCGCGCGCTGCGTGGCCGTGCGGCTGGACGCGGCGCATGCGCTGTGCCGGCTGCTGGGTGAGTACTACATAGCGGAGTGCATGGGCGTGTCGCTGGTGGAGGTGGCGGGGGGGCTGGCGCGGCTGCTGTTCGCGCGCTGCGTGGCCGTGCGGCTGGACGCGGCGCATGCGCTGTGCCGGCTGCTGGGTGAGTACTACATAGCGGAGTGCATGGGCGTGTCGCTGGTGGAGGTGGCGGGGGGGCTGGCGCGGCTGCTGTTCGCGCGCTGCGTGGCCGTGCGGCTGGACGCGGCGCATGCGCTGTGCCGGCTGCTGGGTGAGTACTACATAGCGGAGTGCATGGGCGTGTCGCTGGTGGAGGTGGCGGGGGGGCTGGCGCGGCTGCTGTTCGCGCGCTGCGTGGCCGTGCGGCTGGACGCGGCGCATGCGCTGTGCCGGCTGCTGGGTGAGTACTACATAGCGGAGTGCATGGGCGTGTCGCTGGTGGAGGTGGCGGGGGGGCTGGCGCGGCTGCTGTTCGCGCGCTGCGTGGCCGTGCGGCTGGACGCGGCGCATGCGCTGTGCCGGCTGCTGGGTGAGTACTACATAGCGGAGTGCATGGGCGTGTCGCTGGTGGAGGTGGCGGGGGGGCTGGCGCGGCTGCTGTTCGCGCGCTGCGTGGCCGTGCGGCTGGACGCGGCGCATGCGCTGTGCCGGCTGCTGGGTGAGTACTACATAGCGGAGTGCATGGGCGTGTCGCTGGTGGAGGTGGCGGGGGGGCTGGCGCGGCTGCTGTTCGCGCGCTGCGTGGCCGTGCGGCTGGACGCGGCGCATGCGCTGTGCCGGCTGCTGGGTGAGTACTACATAGCGGAGTGCATGGGCGTGTCGCTGGTGGAGGTGGCGGGGGGGCTGGCGCGGCTGCTGTTCGCGCGCTGCGTGGCCGTGCGGCTGGACGCGGCGCATGCGCTGTGCCGGCTGCTGGGTGAGTACTACATAGCGGAGTGCATGGGCGTGTCGCTGGTGGAGGTGGCGGGGGGGCTGGCGCGGCTGCTGTTCGCGCGCTGCGTGGCCGTGCGGCTGGACGCGGCGCATGCGCTGTGCCGGCTGCTGGGTGAGTACTACATAGCGGAGTGCATGGGCGTGTCGCTGGTGGAGGTGGCGGGGGGGCTGGCGCGGCTGCTGTTCGCGCGCTGCGTGGCCGTGCGGCTGGACGCGGCGCATGCGCTGTGCCGGCTGCTGGGTGTGTACACTATTTGATATACATGCAACGATGTTGACTAAAGGGCACATATAAAAGAGAAAGAAAAGAAAAACAAACATAAATTAAAACACAAAAACTGTGCTCTTCACAAACGGTGCCGATTCAGTATAATGCTGGTTGACAGCAACCAGCTCTGGACTTGCATAAGAACTATTTAGCGATATCTCGGCCGCAAACCGAAGCTACGATATTAATTATGTATTATAAGGTAAAATTGGACGTAGTTTTTCAGAATGGAACCAACCCACAAACACTTCTGCACACTGAAATCAACCTAGATCCACTAACACAAGGTTGGTTTAGGCCTACAGCAGTGCATGTGTTGATTCCGTTCTGCAAAACGATATCCAATTGTGCTACCTTGTTTGTTATTTCCATTGCTATAGATTCGCATAGGAATGTGTCCGTTATTGGCGTTGAACCGCACGCACCGACTGTCTTTTGTTTTGACAAAAATTGACATTTCTTGAGCTCATGTTTTGACTAGTGTAATTATAAATTTACTATACATAGAATTATGGTCCTTATTGCCGTTTCTGAATATTTTGACACACTGATATCATTCCAATTATAGTTTAATTAAATGATTATTTTTACGAGACACCACTTATTCTTGTTGTATTTTGTTTGTAGATGAGGAGTGTTATTTGCCACCGAAGGAGGCCCTCCGCGCAGACGTGTTACTGAACGCGTTGCGCAGAGTTCAACCACAGGAGTTCAATGTAGATTTATCTAGTTCCCCGTCGAAAACGCCGCAGGTATTTATTATTTAAAGAAATCACTTAAATCCAGCCATGTAAATGTCACGTTTAAAAATTCATTGAAAAATTCTCAACTCCATAACATAAGACAGAGAACGGTACTTTAAAAAATACACACGTATTGAGAACCTCCTCCGTTTTGAAGTACGTTAAAAAGTAATAATAATGGTTTTTTTTTTCCAAGACCACAGGTCTGACACAGATACTGGACGTGTTAAAACAAGACATAGTACTCGACGAGCACGGGTTTGAGTTCGTAACGCGTTCGTCGACACAGCCGACGTTAGAACCGTCGTTGCGGCGCAGCACGTTGCAGCAACTGTCCGTTATGTTGCGGCAACAGGACTTGCACGATATGTTCCTGCAATGCGACGGTTTGAGGGTTATTATTGCTACGCTCAGGTAAATAGATAAACATAATTTTAGTTTATTGTTATCACAACAAAATGACAAATATATTGTTTTGTTACAGAATGTCTCTGATGGTGGACGATTACCTCGCATTTCCAGAGTGTGCGATAAGTTGCGTGTCCATACTAAACAGCGTTTGTTTTGCTACACGTCATAGTTTAGCGAAAATACCCGATTTGATAAAGCTGTTGGTGAGAGGTAAGTTATAAAAAAATACAAAATGTATGACGACTGCTTGGCGCAATGGTTCGAGCGTATGCCGCTCGGCTCACGGCATAGGGTGGTCGCAGGTTCGCTTTCCGTCAGGGTAAATTTCTAAAATGGCCTTTTCGTAATTTTCCCTGGTCTAGGTGTCACTGGGATCGCCCCCAGTCCATTGCACAAGCGGTACCCATAGTACAAGCGTTGCTTAGTTTGGAACCATACAGTTGGTGTGTTCGTCTGGCGATATTTATTTTATGCGTAGGGTTTCATTGGGCAACTCCATTAGTGAACTGGCTATATTATTGCGACACTAGTGTTCAAAGCTTGCGGTCAAAGAACGCTTGTAAAAATGTTACTGTAACACTTCTTGATCATGGACTTAATTATTGACTCGACCGTATTCACATAATATAAAGTCGGCAAACAAGCGTACGTCCCGCCTCACGTTAAGCAGTTACCGTAGCCTGTAGAAGCTTGCAATACCAAAGGTATTGCTCGCACTTTGTTGACATAAATAACAGTAGGACAAATGGAGGAGAAGGGAGGGAGGGGGAGAAGTTTGGGGTTCTGACTCTCACTCATCAGGATATACGTAAGGGGGCGGCCATTAATTACGTTTACATTTTGAGAATTTTTTAGACACCCCTCCCTTTTGGTGAGATGCCGTAAGATTTTCTGGAACTCCCTTCCACCTCGCCTAATCTCACGCGAGTTTATTCAAAATTTATGTTTTGTCTGTAAACGTGTTGGATAATTGAGAAATAAAATTAGGAAAACAGATGACCCTAAAGGCCATCCTTGCAACTTCCCACTAATTCGCTGCTCTGCGGGGTTCGGACGAACACGACAAACACTATTGTCTCAGATTTGGCCATATTTTATTCTAGAAATAATTTTACACCGTTGTCTGCTGGAAAAATAATTACGTGATATTTGCCAAGACCTCCCTCCCCCCTAAGTGAGATTTGGTAAGAATTTACGTTAACCCCCTCCGCCCCCCTAGAACACCTTACGTAATTATGGACGCCCCATAATATTCACTATACTTTCAGTGATTTTGGTATTCCCCGCTAACGAAACGGCAGTAACGATGACTGCGCAAGTCCTAGCGTTAGTGTCGTGGGCGGGCTTCGCTCTCCAAGAGCTGGATTTGTCCAGAAATCGGGTGCCCGCTCTACCGCTCAGTGTGACGCAACGGACGTCACTTCCGTTTCGGGCCAACAGCTATTGGAACACCAGCCCTAATGCCGAACATTCTTACGTGGGTGAGGTTTATTATTAGTTATTTTATTTGGTTACTAGCTGTGCCCGCGACTTCGTTCGCGTGGAATGGTGTTTTTATATTTATTTATATCGAATCAACGGCCTACAAAATAAGTTTCAAGCTTCTAGCTGTAAAAATGACGATAATTCCATACAACTTTTCTTCCCCTCTTTCAATCCCTTAGAACCCTTTTTTCGCATTATAAAGTAGCCCATGTCCTTTCTCAGGCTCTAGACTATTTGTGTACCAAATTTCATTTAAATCGGTTCAGTAGTGCGTGAAAGCGCGGCAGACAGACAGACAGAGTTACTTTCGCATTTATAATATTAGAAAGGATTACGATACGAGTCCATATATTTAAAAAGAGTGATTATCTCACGCCTGGTATTACTTTTCTGCTAACATGTTTACATTGTAATAAACTTACTTTTGCCTGTAGCAGATTCGACTGATCTCTCGAGTTTGCACCTTATTGCCTTGTGACGACAGTTGATTTTATTTTTTGTTGTCTCTGCAAAGTGACTCTTCTGTATGTAGTACTAAATATTTATGCTATGGTAGTGAAAGAAATATTAATTATCAATAATTGAGTTGTTCTTCCCTATTCATTTCGTGTTTTATAGTTACTTTTACCAATTTGTATGTGCTGGTTTCTTAATTAATACCAGCAAATGTTCCGGATGTGTAAACCTTTAATGGTCAGTGTGTGAACATAATTCGAATTTAAATTATGCCAGCGATTAATACAAGAACGTCGCTAGATATCATTATGCAGCTCACGCGTCCGCAGTCAAACATTCTCAAGGATGTTATCAGATATCCCGTTTCCTTCTTAGTTGTTACTATACTCTATAAGATTTATGACTTTAGTAACAGTTCACTTCTTTGGTTTGATTAAAAAATGACGATATCGACACGCCTTTTTAACGTAGTCGCACGTGATGTACTCCATTCGTCACCGTATATCGGTATCGATGTGACTACTGACTACAGAAGACCTTACATAAGTAGGATCTATATAATAGATCAGCTCTTAAATTTTTTTTTTTAAACAAGAAGTCAACATTATTTGCTGACATTAATGAACCGTGTTGTTATTTGATGTCGAATTGACTGTTGCTATGATAAGGCAGACCGCACACACCTACTACAGCGACCGGGGCAGACAAAGGCGTGATATATTGTATCGGCGTGCAGTCAGCTTGCAGTCCAACTGAATAGGGCCTTAAACCCTGTACAGAATAGACCCTTTGCACTGTTGATGCAGTTGTACATATAAACTGCAAAGTAACCGCAATTTTACAGTTAGCTTGCAGTCCGTCTGAATAGACCCTTAAAAAGTAACAAGTGAGTGTGATCATCGGTGTAGAATGGGTTCTGGGGTCGGAGGAGTGGCACGCGGCGGTGCGCGTGCGGTGGTGGGCGGCGCACGCTGGGCGGGCGGCGCGGGCGCGGCTGTGGGCGGGCGCGGCGCCGCCCTCGCCGCCGCCGCTGCGCGCCGCGCACGCTGACCTGGCCGCGCTGCGGGCCGCCTGCCCCGTCTACACCTGCACTAAGGCATTGCTGGCACTTGAGAACGCTACGTCGCATAGACAAGTTATCGACGCCATCAATGTACTGGAGAGGTTTGTCGCCTTTAATGATCATTAGAAAGTCTCATGTATTGAAGTTCAAGTAGCATGTTTTAAGTATATGGTTTGATCCCATTTTCCATCTTTCTTCATTCATCTACGTGATTGAATCCGGTCATCTATCCGAGAAACTTTCCTAAGAAATCTGTTATGGCATTTCTGCGAATGCCACAAACCTTAACCATTATTGTCCGTTAGGCTTCTCCATCTTCCTTTCTTAACCTTTTTCCAGATACACATTCTTTTTACTTATTTACAAGGTATGAATTGGATAAGAAAGCAACCTACAACCACTTCAACTGGGGTTGATTTTAGTATGCAGGAGTAAGTGTGGGTTGGTTCTTTATTGCAACACTATGTCCAATTGTTTGTTACAGCTACATGTACCTAGTTCCGTCTACGTGCGTGAGTGGTGGCGAGCTGGGCGCGCTGCCGTGGCTCAGCTCGCGCCGCTTCCTGAGCGCGCCGCCCGCCTCGGCGCGCGACGCCGCGCTGCTCTGCGCCGTGCTGCACTTCGTGGGCGTCTATATGGACCACGCGCCCGGCCAGGGTGACTGACTTTTTGTCCACATCTTATACAAATCAATAAAATTTTCATTACTCATACTCTGAAAGTAGGTCTGAAGTTGCCTGAGAAGCGGGTTGAAAGTAATACTTTTCAGGCCCGGGAGTTTCGCTTTCAACTGACAGCTGTCAAATTATAAAAAAAAAACTAGTCCCATTTTCACATTTCTATGGAACCATGTTCAAACTTTTTCTACAGTCACTCAATTACAGCACGATGTAAAATTGAAATAACATAAAGTTAAGTATTAATTCAAGAATATTTTTTTTAAATGACTTAATTATAATTTAGTTTCAACAATTTATTTAAAATAACATAGATTTGGGCAAAATATTTAAAGACGAAAATGAAAAATAATGGCTAAATAATGAAGTTGGCCGGCCAACGAAAAAAAAAACAAAATAGGCGGCAATCCGATTTTTTTTTTTCGAGTTGTAGAGTATTGTTTATACTGGTTGTATTATTTCTTTAGCCAATTCCTGTTTTTATTTTTATTTTCCTTGTATTCGTAATGAAAAGCACAGTGTTTACCTCGGGTGAAAGATTTATTTTGTCCCTCGAACTATTAGCGCCCTCGCTAGGCTCGGGCGCCAAACCCCGTCTCGGGACAAAATAAGTAACTTTCACCACTCATGTAACAATGTACTATTTCATTACTCATACTCTGAAAGTAGGTCTGAAGTTGCCTGAGGAGCGGGTTGAAAGTAATACTATTCCGGCCCGGGAGAATCGCTTTCAACAGACAGCTGTTAAATTATATTTAAAAAAAAACTAGATCCATTTTCACATTTCTATGGAACCATATTCAAACTTTTTCTACAGTCACTCAATTACAGCACAATGTAAAATTGAAATAACATAAAGTTAAGTATTAATTAAAGAATATATATTTTTAAATGACTTAATTATAATTTAGTTTCAACAATTTCTTTAAAATAACATTGATTTGGGCAAAATATTTAAAGATGAAAATGAAAAATAATGGCTAAATAATGAAGTTGGCCGGCCAACGAAAAAAAAGCAAAATAGGCGGCAATCCGATCTCTTTTTTTCGAGTTGTAGAGTATTGTTCATACTTCCTTGTATTATTTCTTTAGCCAATTCCTGTTGTTATTTTTACTTTCCTTGTATTCGTAATGAAAAGCACAGTGTTTACCTCGGGTGAAAGACTTATTTTGTCGCTCGAACTATTAGCGCCATCGCCCGTCTCGGGACTAAATAAGTCACTTTCACCACTCGTGTAACAATGTACTATTAAGTGTCTGTTTGTAATGGCAAAATAACAGCTTTTTAGTAAACACATATTTATGAAACTATATACGGCACTTATAACAAAAAAAACATTTTTAAATGTTTGGTCTGTCTGTCTTTCTGTTTGTTCCGGATAATCTCCGACACAGCTGGACCAATATTGACGGGACTTTTACTGGCAGATAGCCGATGGTATAAGGAGTTACTTAGACTGCTTCTTATTATCGAACTTCATTTTATCGAAGTACTATTAATTAACAATATGAATATAAATTAATTAATTTTCGCTAATCACATTGTAATATCGTAACTTGTACGTAACCTCTCACAAATTGGTAATGCAATTAAGCAAGATAACCTGAGGTGAATTGTATAGACAGATACCCTATGCCATTGAGTTCGAAGGCTAATGAAGCGATGTACAAAAGCAGTACTGTGCAAAATATTTTGAAATCTAGGTCATCTTGATGATATGCGTCTAACTAGTGAGGGCTACAAAATCAGCCCATATGACTTAACTGTCTGGTAAAAAATGGCGTGTTTTTAGGCGAAACATTGTCGTGGATCAAGTCGTCATTCATCGGCGCCGACGCCAATGTGATTGCCCTGCTGAGCCGCGACCAGCTGTACCCGCAGCAGACCGTGCAAGAGAGCATCGAAGTGACACAACTGCACATACACATCGTGAAGGTTCTGTGGCGCTGCGTGGTGCGCCTGGAACACTTCGATTACAGCTGCCAGAAGATGGAGAGCCTCCTGAAGATAATGCTCGCATGCTTGGAGAGAATTGATCTGAAGAATTTTCACATGTTGGGTAAGACAATTAATATTGAATTGGTAATTGAAAATTGATCAATGTGAAGAGTTTTATAGGTTACTAGCTGTGCCCACAGACTTCGTCCGCGTAGTATTTAACGTAACAAAAATTTCGGGATTATCGGGATAAAAAGTATCCTATATGTTAATCCCGGTTATAAACTATCTGTGTTCCAAATTTCATCCAAATCCGTTCAGTAGTTTTTGCGTGAAGGAGTAACAAACATACATACATACATACATACATACATACATACATACATACATACATACATACATACATACATACATACATCCACACTCACAAACTTTCACATTTATAATATTAGTAGGATTACTGGTGGTATTTATATTATTATTTTTTATTACTACATGTCTAATGGCAAATGTAGCCTGCGTTTCCATGAGAGAGTATTCCATATAGTAAGTAAAATGCATAAAATATACTAGTTATTATCCGAGATTAATACCGTAATTATATAGTGGAGCATCCGTATTTCGTCGTCAATTTGTACGGATTTCATTTGTCAATTGTTAGAAACTACTCGCGTAATTTCTTAAAAATATATGACAACTATCAACCTTACTACAATTTAATTCTAACAATGACTTTACTTTGTACAATTCAACAGACAGCGTTTAAATTAACTTTGACAATAACTATAAGGAAACCTTCCTATCACAACCAATTCGTCCGTCGTATCCGAATGCCAAGCGCAGAACGTCCCGCTGGTTGATTTGCGCGCTGTTTTATATTTTTTCACTCGTCGCGGTTAGGTGAGTAGGAGAAATATCTAACACTACTTATATTGTGTTTTTCGTGAATTATATAAGTGCATTTTAAATTCAGGTTATGGTATCGGTCGCTGGATTCAGAGAGGTATTACGGTTGTTTGTGTCCAGCTTTGTGCGTAGGAGCTAATTAAATAGATTTTAATAGTACTCTATTAAAGCTGGCACTCGCTTACGGCACAGCATTGGAAAGGATTTTGAAAGCGGCAATGATTTTGAACCTTATTTGTATACCCTTAGCGGTCACATTTCGCAGGAGCGCAGACCACGAGAGCCTGCTCATAGCATCTATGTAACTTCCATTAGGATATCTCCACGAGGTGATGCGTTGTATAAGATACGCGCTGCACTCGCGGTACTGCGCGGTGTCGGCGGAGAGTGTCGTGCAGTGCGTGGATGTGGTGTCGCGCGCGCTGGGCGGCTGCGCGACGGGCGGCGGCCGCAAGGGGCAGGCGTGCCGGCTGGACGCCATGCTGGCCCTGCTCGCCGCGCTCAGGCAAATACACCAGGACGCCATACCGGTGCAGGTTGGTACGAATATGTATAACTAACTGTCTCCTATGTCCTCCTAACCTTTGATAACGGAAGCTCCTAACCCACTATCAAAATTTTGTTTACGACAATTTTTATAAAAAAATTACTTGCTATGTTAGTTTATAACATTACTAGTATTCTCGTAAGACCCTCCAGCTAAGCTAATGCTTGTGTAAGAGGGGTTAACGGCCTGGATGGGGATCGAACCCGGAACCTCTCAGCAACGAGGGCGGGTTCTCTGACTACTAGGCTATTGACGCTTAATTGCAGTAGATTATTAGGTACATACCTATTATGGTATTTATTATAACTGTCTGTAGTTTCACTGTCGCATGTCAACAAAATGTATAAACATAATATATAAGCAGTCTTCAATGATTTGCCTAACTGTTATTATAGGCAACGGTATCTGATACGTTCCGTAGGTATGTTACAAGATGCCGGTAGTAGCTATGAAATAATTATACTAAAACACTAATAATAAGTCTACGAATATACATATTATGTCATATTTAACAGCTAATATTAATATTACGGACGAATTTTTTTAAATGATTGTATGTGCTGACGATCGTCGCATAATATGTTAATGATCATTTTTATAGATTTCAATAATCAGCGCTTTTTAATAACGGACTCGCAATTCTATTTTAAATGATGCTGAAGTCATAGTAATAATTTATAATATATGTATGATAAATTATTTTATGTAATGTAAATGTAAATTTATATGAATTAGTTTCCCTGAATATTTAATGCCAGTAGGTATATCGCGTTTGTAAAATCACCAGAAAATATTCATTCTCAATAACAGTTATTCAAGGTGTAAATACATTTTTCATTACTCATACTCTGAAAGTAGGTCTGAAGTTGCCTGAGGAGCGGGTTGAAAGTAATACTTTTCCGGCCCGGGAGAATTGCTTTCAACTGACAGCTGTCAAATTATAAAAAAAAAACTAGTTCCATTTTCACATTTCTATGGAACCATGTTCAAACTTTTTCTACAGTAACTCAATTACAGCACGATGTAAAATTGAAATAACATAAAGTTAAGTATTAATTAAATAATATATATTTTTAAATGACTTAATTATAATTTAGTTTCAACAATTTCTTTAAAATAACATAGATTTGGGCAAAATATTTAAAGATGAAAATGAAAAATAATGGCTAAATATTGAAACTGGCCTGCCAACGAAAAAAAAACAAAATAGGCGGCAATCCGATCTTTTTTTTTTCTTTTTTTTCGAGTTGTAGAGTATTTTTCATACTTCCTTGTATTATTTCTTTAGCCAATTCCTGTTTTTATTTTCCTTGTATTCGTAATGAAAAGCACAGTGTTTACCTCGGGTGAAAGACTTATTTTGTCCCTCGAACTATTAGCGCCCTCGCTACGCTCGGGCGCCAAACCCCGTCTCGGGTAAAAATAAGTCACTTTCACCACTCGAGTAACAATGTACTATAACGACACGGAATTTTATAAGCGTCTAGTTTCTCCGTACCAACCCCTAACCCAAAGACTGAATACGTCTTTGCGGCTTTTATGTGGAACTACAAACGAATTCAAGGTGATGATCCATTGTCACCCATCACTATCGATTGTACTTACCAGAGCGAAACAGCAAGCAAATGTTTTTCTCACCGACGACGCTCCCGTGTAGTTGAGTTGGTGAATATACTTATCAAATACTTTGTAAAGTGGACGCTCACCCATGATAGATGACTTTGTATACCACGACCAACGAGAAGCGATAAGATTTTTTTTTAGTTGTTTGAAAAGTAGTTTTTCATTACTCATACTCTGAAAGTAGGTCTAAAGTTGCCTGAGAAGCGGGTTGAAAGTAATACTTTTCAGGCCCGGGAGTTTCGCTTTCAACTGCCATCTGTCAAATTATAAAAAAAAAACTAGTTCCATTTTCTCATTTCTATGGAACCATGTTCAAACTTTTTCTACAGTCACTCAATTACAGCACGATGTAAAATTGAAATAACATAAAGTTAAGTATTAATTCAAGAATATTTTTTTTTAAATGACTTAATTATAATTTAGTTTCATCAATTTCTTTAAAATAACATAGATTTGGGCAAAATATTTAAAGATGAAAATGAAAAATAATGGCTAAATAATGAAGTTAGCCGGCCAACAAAAAAAAAACGAAATAGGCGGCAATCCGATTTTTTTTTTCGAGTTGTAGAGTATTGTTTATACTTCCTTGTGTTATTTCTTTAGCCAATTCCTGTTTTTATTTTTATTTTCCTTGTATTCGTAATGAAAAGCACAGTGTTTACCTCGGGTGAAAGACTTATTTTGTCCCTCGAACTATTAGCGCCCTCGCTACGCTCGGGCGGCAAACCCCGTCTCGGGGCAAAATAAGTAACTTTCACCACTCATGTAACAATGTACTATTAAACGTCATGAATGTACAACTAATTTAAAAATGGCCGCTCGAGTGTTTACGAACCCGGCGGTGAATGACTTGAACTCGAACATTATTACCAGTAAGTATCGCATCTCGTTGGCCGAGGTATACATGAGGAGCTACCTAAGCCGTTCAATTTGCGTCAGCGGTGGAGCGAGAGTTTCAACAGCGACGTGGTGCAGGCTGTAGTGAAGAGCTCGCGCGGCGCGCGCGCCGAGCTGCGGGCGGCCGCGCTGCACGTGGCGGCCGCGCTCGCGCACCACGCGCACATGCTGCCACACTTGACGCAGGGTGCGCTTTGCATTCATTTATTAATTACCGTGGGAATAATACGTTCCGCTCTATGACTTCCATAATTCATCAGACTTTCGTTAAAAAAATAAAACATTTCACTGTAAATGTTACGAACTATACGCTAACTTCGCGCTTTACGTATCCTTGTAGCGGTATTTTGAAGTGCGGAAGTAAAAAAGAAATGTGTTAATAATAATAATAATTTTGACGTCCCACTCTTGGGCACGGGCCTCCCCTCAACACGAGGGGGATTCAGGCCATAATCCACCACGCTGGCCCAGTGCGGGTTGGCGGATTTCACATGTCTTTCGAAAATTGGTTAAAACTCCTAAGACATGCAGGTTTCATCACGATGTTTTCCTTCACCGTAAGCAAGTGATAATCATATAGAAATTATGATCCGCACATAGATTTCGAAAAATCCAGAGGTTCGAGCCGGGGTTTGATCCCAAGACCCGCAAAACGCGTGCTTAACCAATCGGCTATCACTGCTGAACGAAACGACATAGACGAAATTTTGCAAATTTGTTTTCACTAACAAAGTAGTTATTTGCCATTAAATCTTCGAAGAAAAAAGGCACTAGGAGTTTTCTGGTTATCATGGTTCGCTGCTGGACACAGGCCTTACCTCAGTGCGTGGCAACAAATGTACACCTTACTGTCTGAGTGCGTGATGGCAGACTTCAAACGCTAAGCGCGGACTGTTTGCATGGTTCCCGAGACTGGTCTCTGTCACAGTCTGCTGATATGAAAGCAGAACCTGTAGGTTTGTATGTGCTCTTGGTTGTAATGTGCTAGTGTTGTCACCAGCCATGGAGGAGCAGTCAGTTTCCCTGTGCGCGGGCCGCATATTCTCGCAACGCGGGGAAGCCAACGCTGTGCGTGCAGCCGCCGCCTGCCTCCTAGCGACCGTCGCGGCCCGAGCTTCTCCACGGTCCGATGTAAGTGAATAATAATATTTACTTACTAGCTGTGCCCGCGACTTTGTCCGCGTGGTATTTAACATGCTTAACAAAAATTTCATTTAACATTTGCGAGTCGATGTTTCGTATTTTATATAAGTACCTAACTACCTACTATCGCAAAAGCCCGCTCACGCGTTTTGGCCCGTGCGACAGGCAGCATTTGTGATCTATATTTTTTGGTTTTCTAAAATGAGGTGGCCTAAGTTACTTCTTATAACATCTAACATAATATCAGCATCAGTGTAACATCAGCTATCTGCCAGTGAAAATCCCGTCAAAATAGGTCCAGCCGTTTCGGAGATACTTTTGGATTACATGTGTTTTTATTTATTTACTCGGAACACTAACTATTTTTCTAAAATTAAAGTAGCCGAAGTTACTCCTTATAACATCAGCTATCTGCCAGTGAAAGTCCTGTCAAAATCGGTCCAGCCGTTTCGGAGATTAGCCGGAACAACCATACAGACAGACAGACAGACAGACAAAAACAAACGCGTTTTTGATATAAGTACCTTATGTACTTTCATATGCATTAAGTAAAAATGTGTTATTTTGATATTACAAACAGACACTTTTACACAACACAACAATTTTATTTATTTGTATAGATTATAATTATCTGAACAGTTTCGCTAATCCATAGTACGGAGGCGTAGGTTATAATTAGTCAGTAGGGGTCAGTCGCCTCAAGGGAAGCCAGTACCGCCAAGCTGGTTTAAGTTGGTGGTCATTCAGATGTACCCACAGTGGTTAACAAAGTACCTAATGGTTGAATTAAAACCAGAAATAATGATGTTGTACACTGTGCTTTGTCCAACAAAAAAGGTAGCGGTGTGAAAAATATAATGAATGTACTTTTATGCAAACTTTTTATTAAACTTGTAAACCATGGAATATTTATTTATTTATTTATTTATTTATTTATTTATTTATTTATTTATTTATTTATTTATTTATTTATTTATTTATTTATTTATTTATTTATTTATTATTTATTTATTTATTTATTTGAAAAGAAAACCAACAGCATCACAAAAAGTTTGTACATAATAGCGGATTATATAAAAATAAAGCCAATAACAGGTTTTCCTTAATTAACTGATAGTAATTAACAAAGCGAGGTGCTAGGAAGCGAACCACTCAGCATAGACTATATCTGCAAAGTATTACACAATAATGACTGTGTAAGTATATAACATAGAAAGAATCAAATTATACTTGAATTATTAAAATAAAATAAAAACTTAAACATATATTAGTGACCTGAGATATAGCAGGCAGTATCCTTACTGTCCACACGCACCCTTAGGAATTTAGATTGGTCAGCACGTAGATACGCATGCGTATCTACGTGCATATAAACCAGCATATATATAAATAAATATAAATATATGGGAATCGTCTATTAACATTAACATTACTATATCGTGTCATCGTTTCAAGTTTGAAATAATTTGTTTTTTGAACGTATTCTTTGTGCCCATAAATAATTCGATATGATTAAAATTTGTATTGTAAGTATGAGCTAGACGGGAGAGCACAGAGTTTTTTCCATAATTAGTGTAGTGTCGAGGCTTGTCAAGCAGACGTGTATGCCGTGTGCGGTACCCAGGAATTTTAGTTATTCAATTTTATAATTTTACATATTATAAATCCTCTTCCTCCTTAATTCTGACATTCCAATCGGAGTTGTAAAGTTTTATTTTAATGAAACTATGTTAAAAAATCTAATCTAAATCGTTCACTAACGCAACACTATTCGTTTTAGTATGTTAACATTGTTTTGATTTGTTAAGTTACTGAATCAAATTACAAGTTGAATTTTCGAGTGTTATTTGCATATTCACTTATGGAGAATGTATTTTGACATACAACATTTTCATCTGTGATATAGTTTGAATCCACCATACTATTTTCACTCTCGACATTGTATGTAGGTATTTGAGGTATTTGTTTGGAGTTGGTAATGTGCTGCTTGAGAACAATTTTTCAGTTGATTCTTACTGGAATTAGACACTCTAGCACTATTTTTAGATGTTTGTAAGAATCCGTCACCTATTTGCTTCTGAATATTATGAGGTTATCAAAGTGAACATATTACATTAATAGGATGTTATTGCATTTCTTCTTCATCTCCCTCAGGTTCTAATTTCACACTTCTGTAATAAAAGAATGGTATCAGTTATTATGAACCAAAGGGGCATCACCAGTAGGTAAGTACCTAATCCTTACTATCCTACTAATCCTACTAATATTATAAATGTGAAAGTTTGTGAGTGTGGATGTATGTGTGTATGTATGTATGTATGTATGTTTGTTACTCCTTCACGCAAAAACTACTGAACGGATTTGGATGAAATTTGGAACACAGATAGTTTATAACCGGGATTAACATATAGGATACTTTTTATCCCGATAATCCCGAAATTTTTGATACGTTAAATACTACGCGGACGAAGTCGGGGGGCACAGCTAGTATTATAAATGCGAAAGTCTGAGTGTGGATGGATGTATGTTTGTTACTCTTTCACGCAAAAACTACTGAACCGATTTGGATGAAATTTGGAACACAGATAGTTTATAACCCGGATCAACATATAGAATACTTTACTTAAGTCTACGCGGACGAAGTCGCGGGCAGAAACTAGTATGTTTATAATGTTTAATACCGTCATTGTATAGTGAGTCAGGCGTGTACTGCGTACCTAGGATGCAATGCAATAATGATAAATTTCAATTCCGGTTGCGAAAATACTTTTATTATCTAAATTATGGAAGATTATAAGCACGAATTGATATGAATAATATAATTATCGTACAATTATTTAGTACGTACGTATATTTTATGGAGACTATTGTTCCCGTATCCGCATTGTTTACTATGATACTGGCCGGTTCGGAACGGTCTCGTCATAATATGATAGGGGAGCATCATGTTAAAATTTTGTTATTTCACATTTTCTATCTACGTAAACGACCAAGCTACTCTATTCTCGTTCTTGAAATTAATTTTCATGTAGTGTCGTATAAGGTAATGGTCACACCACCGTTACTGTTAATTTTCACATTATCTATTTATTTACGGTACACAATTTGCACTATTTATGATCTGTAAGTAAAACATACGTATGTTAATCACAACTGGGTTATCAAACAAAGTTTTTACATATCCAGTTGTTATTTCTTGAGCTCATCATTACTTTTATGGAGCGGGATATTTAATCTTTAGAGTATAGATAATAATCCATTAAGACTAGGCGACTATATACTACTATTTTTTAAAATATAATATAACAAAGTTGGCAATAACCGTTAAAGTAAGAGGTAGGAGGCTGGAATGGTTTGGACACGTGATGAGAAGGGATGAGAAACATGTGACTAAAAGAGTGATGAATATGAATGTGGATGGATACAGTGCGAGAGGAAGGCCAAAGAAAAGATGGATGGATTGTATCAAGAGTGATATGAACGAGGTTGGAGTGGATGTGAGTATGACTGGAAAGCGCGATGAATGGAAGGAAAATACATACTGCGCCGCCCCAGATAATGGGAAAAGGTAAGGCAGATGATGATGATGATAACAAAGTACAACAATATGATGGTAACAATACAATATGGGATAACAAAGTGATGGTAACAAACAAGCGTACGACCGGCCTTTAAGCAGTTACCGTAGCCTATACATGCTTGCAATACCAAAGGCATTTCTCGCACGAGCTTACCTAACAACATCTTATAGTGACAATATCAATATTAAAAATATTTTATGTTTTAAATTAAATAGATTGACTTGGCAATCGCACTATTAAACTAAACTAAATACATTGTGTTTTCATGCGATGGCCAAGCCAATTTATTTAATTTAAAACATAAAATATTTTTAATATTGATATTGTCACTATGAGATGTTGTTAGGTAAGCTAATTACCTACTTAAAATAACTTAAGACAGAAGGTCCCTTAATTGGGGACTTAATATAGTAACTGACTTGGTATTACATAGATCTCACAACTTTTTACGGTAGAAGAACAGAGTTGCGAGACTTGGTTTTTTTACAAGTTTTGTTTTTGATGGGATATATATAACTCAAAGGTGACTGACTGACTGACATAGTGATCTATCAACGCACAGCCCAAACCACTGGACGGATCGGGCATGCAGGTAAATGTTATGACGTAGGCATCCGCTAAGAAAGGATTTTGATTAATTCTACCCCCAAGGGGTTAAATTAGGGGATAAATAATCCCGAAATTTTTGTTAAGTTAAATTACACGCGGACGAAGTCGCGGGCTATTATATTTTACAACCCCGGTTTGACCTTATTATATAAGCTGTATTCAATTGGCTGCATACCTACTCTGGCTTTTATCGTACAAAGTTTCATCACACCCATTCCGTGAATTTCGTGTTTCTAACTTCACTAGTTTCGGCTCTACATTTATGAGTAGTTCCATAATGATTTCTCTCTTTATTATATTAGTACTAACGACCCGCCCCGGCTTCGCACGGGTATTTTGTTATCAGTGTTTCTCGACTATATTATGCATGTATTATACATATTATAAACTTTCCTCTTGAATCACTCTATCTATTAAAAAACCGCATCAAAATCAGCGGGAAGTGATTTTGTTTTATACTGTGTAGTGATACCTAATTAATGTTATTTTCTTTATCATATCGTCAGGTACCTCATCACGCCATATTTTATTGTTAATCAGAGTTTAGTGCTAAGTGCATAATTCAATTTGCGCGGTGCCAAATATGGCGCGGTAGACATTTCGATACCACATCTAGCTAGAGTAATAAATAACGATCAATAATTTACGAACTGCGACGCGAATACGAATGCGGCCACCCACAGCCGTGTTGTGGAAACAGCTTAATATACGTACCTACCTATACGCGGTAATGGGCACGTGAAATAGCAGGCTGGGAAATACACATCGTTTTCCTCATTGCGAATAGAAATTCGCGTGTGAATCATGTTACCAAAGCTACTTATAGATTACATCACTGTAGCCTATCCTATGTATGTTCTGTATATCTATGGTCCTTTTCTAATTTCACTGGTACAGCCACTCTTAAATTCATCGTTCTCCTAGTCATGTGAACTTCATCATTATTTGATTAGCCGATACTCATTGATTGAATAAACAACGCCGAGTAGATAGGTAGGTACTTCAAATCATTCAAATTATTTTTATTAATGTAAGACAATAAAGCGCTTCTGTATAGTCAGAATCTACCACCGGTTCGGAATGCTGCTTCCACTGAGAAGATCCGACAAGGAACTAAATGGTTACACTTTTCAATGAATAAATTTTGTGTACATTCTCAGGAATAGCAACACAATGTGAGCAGGCAACACCATTGTCACTAAATAGTACTAACAATTCAGTATTACTAAGCTAATGAACTCTCTCTCTCTCTCTCTCTCTCTCGCAGATTTATACTAATTCATATTTTTACCAATGAAATTACGACTTTCTACAAATTACAACTTTGATTATGCACAGTTTTCCTTTGGTATCAGTATCTTGCGTAATTATTAAAGCCTGTTTGCTACGGAAATGTATGATAGTCTTAATTCATTTGCGGTTTTGAGGTGAGGGCAAGGTTTTTGTAGAATAAATAAATGGTTATATAGCATCTGGCAAACTTGCGATTTGGTATTACGCCGTATTTGTAGGTATGTGGCCTTATCAGGACAAAAGTTTGTGTGGTTGTCTTTGTTCATCTTGGACAAAAATTCGGACACATATATCCCTCAGCATTAAATACAAGAAAACTACTCTTCTTCTACAATCTTGGTACAAGAAAACTACTGTCTTCTGTGTAACTACAGTAATTATAGGGAAAACTGCATCAGAATCCGTTTCGTAGTTTAGAGGAAATAAGCGGACCAACAGACAGACACAGATAATGCCTTTGTTTTATATTATTTAGAGATTCTGCAATAATGCACGTGTTTCTTAGATAACCACAAGTGGTATTGTATCTACATATACGTACCTACTATACCCAATATAGTAAAGTGCAGACATGACACGAGTCGATATCAATTACTTCCCCCATTCAATTCTTTCTAGCCCATATTTTTATTAGAAAGGGAGGAGGCGCCTCAACAAATTGTTATCTTTAATCAATGTTTGTTAGAGGTTACTTTTGTTTCTTTTTTGTTCACATATTTATAGACATTTCTATAAAGTACTTAGTAGTTAAATGCCATTAAAATGTATTAATCAATTCATCATAAATAGAGATAATTCCCCCATCGATAAATCAATCTATAAAGTTACGGTACTGATTTACACGGGCCAATTAAGGTTTGTTTATGTTGAAATCCTTCAAAGTTTCTTAAACTCGCTGTATTTTCATTTGTTTGCGACGACCTTTAAGAAATTGTATTTAGTAAAAACAACGCATCGAGGTTATAGCGACTCGGAGATGACCAGCAAATTTATGGTTCTTATTACTATTCACGTTTCGGAATACAATGGTCGACGTAAGAATCGATGTGTGGATTCATTTGAGTCACGGGCGTAGTACATCAACACGCATGGCCTTGAGTGCATGGCGGCGCGCGGGCGCGCGGCGCTCGCCGGCAGAACGTAGAGAGCTTATCTTAGTGAACGCGGCCGCCGCGCTACACTCGATCTCTGACCGCCGCCGCCACCGCAGGCGCCGCCGGCAGGTCCTCCGCACCGACGCGCATGCACTCGGAGTTGTTTACATACGATCGAAAACTGCCGGCGTTTGAATATCTTCAGACACATTTTTTCTTAAACTGATCAGCGGACTGCATTACATGTGAACAAAATGTGGCTCAGTGGTATTTTACTGGTGTTTCTACTATTTTTGATTGTACTATTAACAATCTTCCACTATTTTACAAATGGCAGAAAATATTGGTTCTTCAGAAATGTGCCCTACAGGGAACCCTGTCCGATATTCGGTAATTTCGGAGCTACGTTTACCATGCGACGAAGTTACACGACGATGCTGCAGTTTTTTTACGACAATTACAGAGATTATAAGTACGTGGGAATATTTATAGCTCGTAGACCCACTTTGATGATATTAGATGTGGACATCGTTAAATCAGTGTTATCGACAGAGTTCTCCAGCTTTAGCGATCGGGTTGCCGTGTCCACGGACACTCGGAGGGAACCGCTGCTTCGGAACCTGGCGAACATGAGCGGTGCCGAGTGGAAGGCGATGCGGCAAATTGTCACTCCAACCTTCTCTTCCGCTAAGATGAAAGCGATGTTCCCGTTAATAGCAGACTGTGCGAAAACGTTGAAAGGCGTACTTGTAGAGGAGTCGGTGCACGAAATAAATGTGCCTAGTGTAATGACACGTTTCACGACTGATGTCATCGGCAGCTGCGCTTTCGGGGTTAACCCGGGATCACTCAAAAACTTGGACTCGCCCTTTTTGAAGATGTCACAGAAGATGTTCAAAGTTGATCGTTCCACAGTTATGAAACGGTACTGCCGCTCATTCTTTCCTAGACTTTTTAAATTATTGAATCTTAAAAGTTACTCACCCGACGTGGAAGCTTTTTTCACCAATATAATTAGCCAGGTACTGACCGAAAGACGTTCGGGAGTGCAAAGGCAAGATTTTCTCCAGCTGATGTTGAACGTGCAGAACACCGATTCGCGTTTACCAATGACAGATGCGTTAATAACATCCAACTCGTTCATTTTTATGCTGGCGGGGTTGGAGACCTCGGCCACCACTTTATCTTTTTGTTTGTACGAATTAGCGAAAAACAAAGACATACAAGATAGTGTGAGGAAGGAGATAACCGAGTGTTTGGAGAGATACGGCGGGTTGAATTACGAGGCGGTGTGCGCCATGCGGCTGGTCGGCCAGGCGGTGCTGGAGACGCTGCGGCTGCACCCGCCCACGCCGATGACGACGCGCCTCTGCACCGCCCCCACCACCCTCGACGGGGAACTGAACGTGAAACTCAAGGATCCCATTATGATACCCATACATTGTATCCAACGGGACTCCCGGTATTTTCCCAACCCGGACAAATTCGATCCAGATCGGTTTAAGGAAGAATCGAATCCTTTGGGATTCATGGCGTTTGGTGATGGGCCGAGAGGTTGCCCTGGTAAGTTAATATTATTTTGTTTCATTAATTTTCTTTCATCATACAACAAAAGAGTTCTTATAAGCAAAATATCACCAGCCAAGCAAATAGAAAAATATTGTCCATGCAATGTATGAATGCATTCTCGCGGTGACATTGTATAGAATGTAGATTCATGTGTTTATTAATAAATTAGTCATTGTTTAATTGGCTGAATATTCAAAAAATTGAACCTGCTGTATATCAAGAACATAGTAGTTACAAAATAATCTACGATGTTATTAAACAATAGCCTGGGAATGATTCTATGTCTACAGTTTGATAACTTACTGGGTATTAATGTTTATGTATTCAATGCCAGGCGCGGTTACATTGAAAGTGACTTTTGGCCTTAGAATAACACAGGGATACCTACTTTTGGTTAGCTATGTACCTTATGACCACATTTTAAGATTATAATAGAGTTTAGCATTGGATGTCCTAAGGCCTACAAACATTTACCATTGGCTTAAGTTGGATTTAGACTAAACGAGCAAGTGCTTATTCTATCCCCGCTACACAAGTGCTCTTTTTGTACGTAGCGACAGAACATGCTTACGTTGTTTTATATTTGTTCGCGATGATAAATAAAACAAATGAGGAAAATAACGCTCTTGTTCCAGCTGTACCTTTTTGGTTGTTTGTTGTAGACTTTTATATTCATCCAAGTCGGTCTTTGACTCGAGTAACATAGTCTATCTGGGATAGGAATGCATATTATATTGTTTGGTGTGCAGGGGCACGCTTCGCTCAGCTGACGGTGGTGGCGGGGCTGGCCGCGGTGCTCAGCGGCTTCGCGGTGGAGCCGTGCGCGCGCACCACGCCCCGCATCCAGTACGACCCTCGGAGCGTGATGCTCAAGAACAAAGGAGGCATTTGGCTCAGATTTGAGGCTATATAACTGAAATTGTACTTTCCACACACCCTACTTTTAATAATAGATATAAGGCTACACAAGACTTATTTCAGTTTAGTACTTATACTTAGTTTAGATTCTTTAGATAAGTAGTATTTTTAGGGTTCCGTAGTCTCTACGAGGAACCCTTATAAGATCATCCAGTCCGTCTGTTCTTCCTTTCGTACGTCCATCCGTCCCAGTCTATCACATTAACATAACTTATACAGTTTTTGACGAAAGTAGACGTAATTTGGCACATACATACCTAAAACAGAGATCTCACTTTTAAAATATAAAATGTTAAAAAATTACTTTCGACCAATATTTAATCAACATTTACGTAATTAATTCCGACACTTCTTACATTTTTATGATAATCGGCAAAACTAGTTAGCCTAAAATATCATATACTGCGGCTAGCTACGGAAACTACGGAACCCTATCTTGTGCGTGGCACGACACGCACTTGGCCCGTTTTTTTAAATATTATACGATCTGATTGTGTGGACGTGGGGGCGTATTATTTTATAGCCAGTATGGTCGTTGCTATATCGAATCAGAGGTGAAAGATAAAGAGTTGTAACGTGAAGCTGAAATGTAATTATTGTATGTACTTACCACATTTTGTTTACTGTAAAGTACATAGTTAACATACACCTTTATGTGGTTGCTCTATGGCTCGTAAAATATGTACAAAAGAATATAAATCAGTGGAGCTATTATTGTACAATGCACACTAAATAAAATTAACTTTTCTCTTACCTCGTCCCATGATGTGATTCATCCGGATGCACTTATCATAAACGAGGTACTATTACAGCTGCGTTGTTCGACATAATATGGGTAATTAAAACAACACAAAACGAATGACTGTTAAATATTATAATTAGAAATATGATAAAATGTACTTTTTTCCTTGTCCAATATGTTTTCCTCATGCATCATCTTCAAATTAAGAAAATCTCAGTGTATGTCTAATTCATTCACAGTATTGTATTATCGACAATTTGTTTGAGAAGGCAATGTGTACTTCATATTGTAATTTTATATGTTAATAAAACTTGATCTGCTACAATGACACTTGTAATTTTATAAAAAAAATTGCTATGACCTGGGTAAAATCGGTCCAGCCGTTTTGGAAATTATCTGGAATAAACAGACACACATTTTTTAAAAAATAACTCACCGTATATTATTTTATACGCATTTACTAAAAAGCTATTATTTTTATATAGCATACAGACACTTCAATTTTATTTATTTGTATAGGTGTGCTTTTTCGGCCCTAATACGTTCCTACTATTTATGAATTGAAAGATGGACTATCCGTCTGTATCAATCAGCCGCATCAATATTAATAGGCATAATTGGTCGTGTAATTGCGCTAAACATCGTTCAACAACGGGGTATTTTTTTATCAAGCAATATTCTGTTTTAACGTTAACTCGAATCCCGACCGTATTCCCACTCTTAGGAATTTAATACGCCTACTTAAGTTATTAGTTTTTTTTTTATATAGCCATATGGCATTACCATTTAAAATGTTAAAATGTTAATACGTACCAGCTTTGAGTTAACGGCTTTTCTTATATATTTTATGACAACATTCAGTAGGTACTTATTAATTTATTTGAGACAATTGATAATTTTATAGATGTAGGTACTAACTATGTGACTCTGTTGAAGTATGCGACTGGCTGTATGCCCATATTCACCAGAACAAAACGCATTGCACGATCCTTTATTGGTATGTAATGGTGCCAGAATTCATCAATTGTTTTTATGACTACGCAATCTTGATGGGAAAAAATAAATATTAGAGTCAACCTGCAGCCAATTTATCACAGCTCATACAAGGTGAAACAAAAAGG
Source organism: Notodonta ziczac (assembly GCA_918843915.1). Classification (NCBI taxonomy): domain Eukaryota; kingdom Metazoa; phylum Arthropoda; class Insecta; order Lepidoptera; family Notodontidae; genus Notodonta; species Notodonta ziczac. Next base: position 7,736,114 of record OU974043.1, on the reverse strand, counting down.
GTATACTTTTTTTTTGCAACTTTACCTTGTAAATCTAAAACTATGGGCTTTGTGGGACAGTTGAAGTACTAAAGGTTTTGTAGACTTGTGAAATATGTCAACAGCTGTATTCCTATAACACCTTTTGTTTTTCAAGTTTCCTCCAAAGCTGATAGTTTTAGAATTACAAAGTTAAGTTTTGAAAAAATAGTATACCCTTTTTGTTTCACCTGGTATATGGACTGGCTCGACCCGGTAGTACCACCCTCTCACAGAAGATCGGCATAATAGCTGCGATTCGTACGGTGAGTCAAAGAGCCGGAAACCGAACGCCCCCGCTCCCTTCCCTCTGTCCCACTTGTCATTAGGTCGGCATCTTGCGAGCAAGGCCTTTGATATAGAAAGCATCTATAGGCTACGGTAACTGCGTAACATCGAGTTTGTCGTGATCTTATTTGCCGAGTTTATTATATAAAATAACGTGTATTCATTTTCGACTTGAATATCTCAGTGTAATTCCTATGTTTTAAGTCTATCGTTATTGAGATACAGCTTAAGAGATAAAACAGACATTCGCAGATTTATCTGCGCCCTTAAAAAAATGATAAACAGGTTTATCTCGCTATAACTATTATTTATTTTTGAAGTATTTTGTTTGTTTATATGTATACTAGCTGTTGCCCGCGGCTTGGCTGGGGATCGCCCCCAGTCTGTTGTACGGTACCCATAGTACAAGCGTTGCTTAGTTTGGGACCATATAGTTGGTGTGTCAGTCGGGCGATATTTTTTTTTTGGGCATTGTGCTAACTCAGTAATATTGACAATCCTATACTAGTTTATCTTTATTAAAGCTTATTCAATTTAATTTAAAAAATACATCTACTGAACCAGTTTGGTTTGATTTGATAAAGGCGACAAGTTCTATAAATAATTAAACGACTGCGGTCGCCCTACATAATTATTTTTAAGATCCTTTGCATGGATAAGAAAATATTAATCCAGTATACAGGGTGAAATTTAATTCATTGGACAAACTTCGATGAGTGATCGTTTGTGTACGAAAAAAGTGCACATTAAGTACATAATATAAATTTAGTATTTCGATATTACTAAAGCAATCCAACAAAATAAAAAGTATCTAAGGATTATCTCCGTGTATGTTGTTATTTTTGCGGTATTTTATGAATGAATAGGAAATGGACGTGATAAAAAACGTGATATATATGTAATATGTGTATATCTTACTTATGTATTTTTACATCCGTAATTTTGCTGGTATTATGATTATGTTGCAATTACTAAATCTCTGAAATCAATTAGGCGATTGAATTCAATTTCACCCTGTATTAGTATGCAAGTACTTATGATATCTCAGGATGGGGGTGTACGTATATCTTTTCAATATTAAATGGGTACTCGTTGTTTACTGGAGCTTATTTCAGTGAATTACCCTGCCTGGTATACCTATACCAGGCAGGGTATATGGGAATATGGACGTCAATATTCCCTTGCCTAGAACATTTATTTCAATTTAAAAGTGTAATTAATGAAGATTATGATGTTTCCAGGTGCTAGAGACCGACGTATTGGAACATTTGAAAGAAACAAACTTTATAGAGAACTGCTTAGAAATCCTTGTCGACTTCTGCAACAATAGAGAATATATCCACACATTTGGTGAGTTACACGAACACGAATCAAATGAAATACCTGTAGCGTGCAGTGTGCTATCGGACAAACTTAACGTATCACTCAATTCTCTCAAAACTCTATTTAATCGGAACATATCAAAATATCGCTCAATGATAACATAATAATTAGTGTTCGTTTGATAAGTGTTGTTGTTTTGGTTGTAGAGCCCAACGTGTCGCCGAGTTTGTTGGAGCGATGTTCAGAGTTGGAGGTGCGTGCGCAGAAGTGCGGGGAGGTGCGCGTGTCGGCGCGCGCGGCGCGGGCGCGGCCGCCGCCGAGCGCGGCGCTGGTGGCGAGCGCGGCCGACGCGCTGCACAACCTCGCCGGCTTCCCCCGCTGCCCCGTCCAGGAGTGGAACGAGCGAGGCCTCTACCGACTGTTGTTCAGGTACTTGCTCCAGAGGCGGATTATCCACAGCGAAAATGATGGCTTCCTGACTGCCTATGGGCTCGGCGCCCCGCTTAGGGGTTCCGTGGCCCGTGAAAAAAATAAGTTAAAGTATATTTTTTTGTTATTATCTTATATATAAAATTCTCGTGTCACAATGTTACTTACCATACACCTCCGAAATGGCTCGATCGATATTCATGAAATTTTGTGTGCATATTGGGTAGGTCTGAGAATAGGTCAACATTTATTTTTTTCGTTTTTTTATATGGCAAAACAACGTTTGCTGGACCAGCTAGTGATCTTATAAGTTACATACTTATTATTTTAAAATAAAACATAATGAAGTTGACAAATACAGGATTCTGTCCAGTCGTTACCTAGGCAATCGAAGTCCAACCCTGATGTCACTATTCTTCGAACGGTCACTATCACATATTAGCGGATGTGTACAGATAGAGAAAGTCTCGAGTGCTTCCCATTATCAGAATTGTTCCATTGTGTAATTCTTGAAAGGTGAAGAGTTTTCTAAGTAAATTGTGCAATCGTATCGATCATTCTTAAAACAAGTACACAAGTGTGTCAATTTACTTTATCTAGCGTTTCTTAGGCAAATAAGTCATGCAGTTTATGACATGTTCAACAACCTCATATATTAAGACTTTTTGACGGGAAGTGGGAAAATTAAATGGATTCAAAGTTTAAAAAAATTAAGACTACATTTTACCACGTTTTCACCAACATTGCGACCGTTGTCTTCTTGATATTATTGGTAGTCTCTTGACACCCTGACCGTAACGATATAGGGAGTCACGAATGTATGACGGCGTGCTCGTTGGATAGGTACCCATCGAGTGAACAATTTTCTTGTCAGTTTAGCTTAACACACACCTGAAGGGTAATTTGTCAGTAAAAAGTTTGCTGCGACCCGTTTCTAATCCATATTTGTCTCTTATAATGCATCAATAATAGTAATTACTTTTTTGTTATCCGAACACGTATTATAAAACGTTAATGGCTGCATCTTTGTGACTATAAATGTGCCCTTATAACGATGAAGGTTTACATGCAGGCATAATTTTACCGTTACCAACAACAGTATGTACAGGAAGATACCCATTTTTACACAATTTTAAATAATTATATGTTATTATGGTACGGTAATAATGATCCTCGATTATATGATAAAGTTGTTCAAATGGACGCAAACGAGTTTTATTTCAGTACCAGTTTCTCTGTTTAAGTTATTACCTACAAAATCATGAATAATGTTTAAAGAGCAACATAATACTGCATAATAATCGTGTCAATTAGCAGATCGCATGACTCAACAGTGTTTTGATTATGAACTAATACGTCTAATACTGAATAGGTATATTTTAGTGATTCGATATAAATGTAGGCGTCAATAGCCTAGTGGTTAAAGGGGCTGCCCTCGTAGCAGAGAGCTTCCGCGTTCGATCCCCATACTGGCCACTAAACTATTGACGTGAGCCCACTCCTAACGCAAGCATTAGCATAGCTGGAGGGGCTAACGGAAATACTAGTAATGTGACAAACTCACATTGCTAGTAAATAAAATCAAAAATGTAATCAGATGCGCGTCGTGGTCGGGTGGGGGAGGGTGCGTGCAGCGCGTGCGGCGCGCGGCGTGCGGCGCGCTGGTCGGCGCGTGCGGCGCGCGCGCCGGCAGCGGCGTGCGCGCCACACTCGCCGCCACCGAAGACTGCCTGCACGACCTCCTGGCGACTTTGACGCCTCTAAGAGAAGGTACCTACTAAAACAACAATATTAACATTTCCCTATGCTACATAATTATCATATTGTGCTACTTTATTCGTATTAATTTGCCAACATTTGCACATCGACGTCATTCTTTTCATGAGTAATTTTAGTTCCATAAGGTACGAGTAGAATGGTTTTTTTTTTTAATTTGATTGTGTACTTTTTGTTTTCAATTCGCCACTTCTCTTCTGACATAATCAGAATGCTCGTTTAGGTTTGTGGGAATACCTAATTTTGAATTAATATTTATTTTACTCTTGCTATGTTTCTTGGTTAGCTGTTTAAGGTTATTAATTTATTAATACACGAGTAGAATGTTCCAAATGTCCTCTGAGTATCCGAGTCATAACTTTGTGTAATAAAAAAGTTCGAATTATTATTTCAGATGACAACGAAAGGGAATGTTTGCTCGCGCGGACGCAAGCTTTGACTCTCCTAGCGTCGCTGTTGGGCGAACGTGGAGGAGCTGACAGTGTATGGCGACAGTTGAAGGACGGCGATGCGTCGCAGTTGTTGCATTTGCTACTCCAATGTTTAGAGAGCGACGAGAACGGTACGGAATATTTATTGCGCACAGTAAACAATATCGACGTCAAGCAGTTTATCAGTACCTTAATCAGTGGTGTCATATCATATCTGAGATTAGTGATGCACTGCACCGCAAGCATTTCGATGACCACATTGGCCAGTAATCCTTGACGAAAGTTTGCCGTATAGGAATCCCATCGTAACTTTCATAAAACTAACTATGTATGTAATTTGGTTACATTATTGGCTATTATTCGTGCAAGTTTAATTCTTGAGTTTTATTAAATAGAAGAAGCTCAATATGTTTGTGTCAATATTTTTTTTTTCCAGAACTACAAGACGCCGGCTTATACTGCTTAACACAACTAGCGCAGTCGGCAGGGAATAAAAAGCACGCGGACAAGTCTCAAGACGAGTCTTGTGTGGAGTTGCTCGATAGCGTGAAGTCGCCGCGGTGGGGCGGCGCGGGGGGCGACGTGCGGGGTGATGCGGGGGGCGGCGACGGAGACTGCCGCCCCGAGTACATGACGGAAGAGCTGTGCAAAGCGCTCATAGGGCTGTACCAGGCGCTGGCCGCCGACAACAAGCACCAGCCCAGTGTAGGTAACGGTATCGTTGTTACATCCTACTAATATTATAAATGTGAAAGTTTGTGAGTGTGGTTATATGTATGTATGTATGTATGTCTGTTTGTTACTCCTTCACGCAAAAACTACTGAACGGATTGGGATGAAATTTGGAACACAGATAGTTTATAACCGGGATTAACATATAGGATACTTTTTATCCCGATAATCCCGAAATTTTTGTTACGTTAAATACTACGCGGACGAAGTCGGGGGGCACAGCTAGTTTTATATATTACTATACATACATCCACACTCACAAACTTTCACACACAACATAAGTAGTTATTTAGCCAAGTGTTTTTTTATGTGAAAAAACATGATTCAACCTATTTCGTCTTAATGGGTATTATAATATCTAGGTTTCAACAGCTGTGACCTCACATTAAAAAAAATGATCGTATAAGGCTCCTCCATTTCTTTCACTTCCACATTTTCCTTGTTGGTATTGCCTATAGATTGTAAAATAAAAGGATATCTAATTCGCATAAGATTATTATCTAATCTTTGGATCTTGACTTCACATTATTACATTTATCTGGTTGTAACGACCACGAGGCGATGATACCTTTACTTCCAATATTGCTGACTGAGATGATGATTCATTTCTGATTGAGTTCAAAGGCCTCCTTAGGATAATATTGAGGATAATACAGATTGAAGATAATACAGATTGAGCTTAATTCAGATTATCCTCAATATTTAAAGGCCTCCTTCTCCTTTTTCCGCTGGATACGGTCTCAGATAAATAAAATCTAAAGTGTTAATTTGTCGCTCTTAATAACTGGTGGACAACTCTGAGATGGCAGTCCGACGACTGCCAATGGGTACGGACCTACCTTCTGGAGACCCGAAAATCAAGATTTTATAAAGTGTATTTTTTTAAATAAAGAACCTGTTCTAATGAACGAAGTTAGCCACGTAAAGTTCATTCCATAATATTTGTTTTGATTTGAGGGTAGCTTAGTATTATTGCATTTGTCAAATTTAAGTGATATTCAGAAGTGAAATAGTGATTTTAATTTTTAATCCTACTAATATTATAAATGCGAAAGTTGTGAGTGTGGATATTTGTTACTCTTTCAAAAAACTACTGAACGGATTTGGATGAAATTTGGAACACAGATAGTTTATAACCGGGATTAACACATAGGATACTTTTTATCCCGATAGTCCCGAAATTTTTGTTAAGTTAAATACTACGCGGACGAAGTCGGTGGGCACAGCTAGTATTTTATATAGGATAGTTAATATTTTAATTATACTAATATGAATACTATTTTTTTTCTTAATTTATTTCCCGACCTCAATACTGTTTCATAATAGCGTACATAAAATAATATAAGCATCAGTGTCAGTTGTATTATCATTCTAAATCTATCTAATCTAAATATTCCTTTTTGTTTGTCCTTTTTGTTATAAATTCGCCAAATATTCGCATGATTTCTTGGGAATGCGAATTAGAATTTCAATAAATAAGCGAATATACGCGATCGCGAGTATTCGCTACATTGCTAGCACTAAATTAAGTTAGGGAACGCACCCATACTACGTGACCCATTTTTTTCAATTTTATACCCCTTCCCGCCTTGGTGACTATATGCCAAGTCCTCCTCTCTACCCCTAGTTTTCATATTTAAATTCATAAATACGGGTTTCAATCATTTATTGCATACGCTGCGCGCCATATTTAAATATAAATCGAAAAAGCGCGAGATTAAAGCCCCTATTACCAAGCTTGGTATTTTGAAGACTCCCCCCGCTGAACGGGACACGTAGTATGGGTACGTTCCCTTAGTTGATGGATCGTGTGTGGACCGGGCAGACGAGCGGTGGGTGGCGGCGTGCGCGTGCCTGGCGGCGCTGGCGGCGGCGAGCCCGCGCGCGCGGCTCCTGGCGCTGCACCGGCGCCTGCCGCGCGCGCTGCGAGCCACCCTGCTGGCCGTGCGCGACCACCTCTCCGTGCAGGGCAAGCCCGCTGACCTCATCCGGACCGCCAATAACGTGCGTTATACTATACTTAAAATATTCGGATAGCCGGAATGTTGTATAATTCATCCTTTTGTAAGGAATTCGGAAAAGACTTAAGACGGGGTAAACGGGGTTCTTAAGGTCCCCAATACTTTTTAAAAATAAAGGCAGATACTTTTTCAAATTTCTGTATTATTTTATTTCTATCATTTTAAGTGATTTCGTTAGGTACTTCATAAAATAAATGATCCATTTTTCCACAGAGATTTCATGATTTTATAAAAAAAAACAGTCGAGCAAGGAGTTTGGTAAGGATTTCAAAGTAGGTAAAGTAGTATGTACGCGTGCTTTTGTTTAAATAAAAGTGTTCCACAGAACCCAGTGCTCCACAGCCTGTACTGGGTGCTGACGCTGATGGACTGCTCGATGGTGGAGTGTGCGCCCGCCAAGGAGTGCTTCGCGGAGGAAGACCTGACGGTGTCGCTGTGCCGGCTGTGGGCCTGGTGCATGATGACGGACCAGCTCCGGCTCGCGGTCATGCACTTGCTGTGCACGTTCAATAATAACTGCCCCAAAGGTATGGTAAACTATGCAATATTTATTGTAATTTTATAATGTCAAGCGTGTCATAGTTACTTTGGTTTCTGATGTCAATTGCATAAATGCTCATGATTGGTCTTCCTTCTAATTTAGATTTTGTCTGCCTGTAAGCTTTACAAAATGTTAAAAATAAAATGAAATAAATTCTGGTGGCAGGCTGAATGGTCGAACGCTCTTTTGAACGATTCGAATTAGCAGTCCCGTAGATATGAAATAGATAAAAAATAGTACATTGTTACACAAGGGCTGAAAGTGACTTATTTAGTCCCGAGACGGGGTTTGGCGCCCGAGCGACGAAATAAGTCTTTCACCCGAGGTAAACACTGTGCTTTTCATTACGAATAGAAGTGGAAGTGGAAGAGGAAGTGGAAGTGGAAGTAAAAGTGGAAGTGGAAGTAAAAGTAGAAGTGGAAGTAAAAGTGAAAGTAGCAGTAAAAGCAGAGTTGCAAAAAATCAGGAATTTATTTCCTTATATCAACATGACCTCTGCACCTTCCATCCCCACTGGTGGAAGAAATAATACAATATTTGGAAGCACTATATTGAAGTTCAGGATGTGAGGCTGCTAAAATCTAGTAGAGTTAAATCCTTACTAATATTATAAATGCGAAAGTAACTCTGTATGTCTGTCTGTCGCTCTTTCACGCCAAAATTGCAGAACTGATTTAAATGAAATTTAAAAGGTACACACACAGATAGAATAGAGCCTGAGAAAGAACATAGGCTACTTTTTAATGCGAAAAAGGTTGTAAGGGGTTCAAAGGGGGGATGAAAAGTTGTATGGAAGTATCGTCATTTATAGAGCTAGTAGCTTGAAACTTATTTTTTAGGCTGTTGATTGATCGCCATAAATAAATATGACATTTAAAGTGACACCCTTGAGGGTAAAAGTTTTAACCTCAAGAGTGTAAAATAACAATAGTGTATAGGGGATGAAAGTCTGCATGGAAATATGGCTCTTACAAACCTACCTACTTAAACACTGCAAATAGCTCATTAAAGTATTTATATGTATGTGTCTTAAAATACACTATTCCACGCGGACGAAGTCGCGGGCACAGCTAGTGCAAAGTATGTAACAGAAGGTCATAGGGCTATTGGCAAGAATGAAGTCACATTATGCAAATTGCAAAAGTATTGAAAATAATACGATTCAGCTACCACAATATCAGACAACTCAGCTGATTAAATTGTTTATTTTCTACATGTACTAATAAAACAGCGTCATGTACATGACTGCTTAAATCATGTTTAAAACGTTGTTTAAAACATTGATTTAAATCAGGAGGAAAAAATCAATGATTTGTTCCCAAAATTATTAAAACATGTTTTAAACAAGGTGATTAAAACAAAATGATTTTTTGTAACAACCCTGAGTAAAAGTAGCAGCGAAAGTAGCAGTGAAAGTAGCAGTAAAAGTAGCAGTGAAAGTAGCAGTAAAAGTAGCAGTGAAAGTAGCAGTGAAAGTAGCAGTAAAAGTAGCAGTAAAAGTAAAAGTAGCAGTAGAATTAGAATTAGAAGTGGGCCGGCCTGGTTTAATAGAAATGTCAAAATAGAACTAGTTTATTTTTAATAATTTGACAACTGTCAGTTGAAAGCGATTCTCCCGGGCCGGAAAAGTATTACTTTCAACCCGCTCCACAGACAACTTCAGACCTACTTTCAGAGTATGAATAATGAAATAGTACATTGTTACATGAGTGGTGAAAGTTACAGTTAGTCTACAGTCACTCAATTGCAGCACAAAGTAAAATTTAAATAACATAAAGTTAAGTATTCATTAAAGAATATAAATTTTTAAATGATTTAATTATAATTTCGTTTCAACAATTTCTTTAAATTAACACAGATTTGGGCAAAATATTTAAAGATGAAAATGATAAATAATGGCTAAATAATGAAGTTGGCCGCCCAACGAAAAAAAAAAACAAAATAGGCGGCAATGCGATCTTTTTTTTTTCTAGTTGTTGTTTATTGTTCATACTTCCTTGTATTATTTCTTTAGCCAATTTCTGTTTTTATTTTCCTTGTATTCGTAATGAAAAGCATAGTGTTTACCTCGGGTGAAAGACTTATTTTGTCCCGAGACGGGGTTTGGCGCCCGAGCGTAGCGAGGGCGCTAATAGTTCGATGGACAAAATAAGTCTTTCACCCGAGGTAAACACTGTGCTTTTCATTACGAATACAAGGAAAGTTAAAATAAAAACAGAAATTGGACTGTAGAAAAAGTTTGAACATGATTCCATAGAAATGTGAAAATGGAACTAGTTTTTTTTTTATAATTTGACAGCTGTCAGTTGAAAGCGAAACTCCCGGGCCTGAAAAGTATTACTTTCAACCCGCTTCTCAGGCAACTTCACCTACTTTCAGAGTATGAGTAATGAAAATAACATTTTCCACTAAACTAGTTCCATTTTCACATTTCTATGGAACCATGTTCAAACTTTTTCTACAGTCACTCAATTACAGCACGATGTAAAATTGAAATAACATAAAGTTAAGTATTAATTAAAGAATATATTATTTTTAAATGACTAAAATAACATAGATTTGGGCAAAATATTTAAAGATGAAAATAAAAAATAATGGCTAAATAATGAAGTTTGCCGGCCAACGAAAAAAAAACAAAATACGCGGCAATCCAATCTTTTTTTTTCGTGTTGTAGAGTATTGTTCATACTTCCTTGTATTATTTCTTTAGCCAATTCCTGTTTTTATTTTTACTTTCTTTGTATTCGTAATGAAAAGCACAGTGTTAACCTCGGGTGAAAGACTTATTTTGTCCCTCGAACTATTAGCGCCCTCGCTATGCTCGGGCGCCAAACCCCGTCTCGGTACAAAATAATTCACTTTCACCACTCATGTAACAATGTACTATTGTCAACCCTCTATGCCGGTGAAAACAAACGACGTGAGGAAATCTGCATTTTCGTTGAATTTTTAATTTTTTATCGAGACCGGGCAAGATGCGCTCGCATAGTATCGCGGCCCGTGCTCTACAGCAAGAGCCGAAACCGGCTGTAACAGGACCGCGCATTTCTGGCATCCAAACTTCAATTTAGCAGCCGACCTGCGGGCCGGTTGCGAGCCCTCCGAAAAGACGTAGCCTCAATAGTGAGTGTTTCTTTGTGTAGCGTGGGCGAGCATGTGCGTGTGCGTGTGCGGGCGCACGCTGGCGGGCGAGGTGTGCGCGCTGGCGGCGCGCGAGGCGGCCCGCCAGGCGCGCGCGCAGCCCGCCGCGCTGCTCGCGCTCGCGCTGCGCACGCTGCGCGCGCTGCTGCACCACCACCACTGCCGCACCATACTCATCAAGGTCACACTCCTATCATTGAGTAAACGTGGAATTTGTTAAATAAATGCCATAATAAATTACACTATATTTAATAGGTTATCCGATTCCGGTCAATGACTGAATGTATCCGTATCGTGTGCAGTCGGACGTTCTATCGAGCATGTACAAGCTGTGCGTGCGCGAACGCGTGCGCGGGCCGAGCGGCGCGAGCGTGGCGTGGACGCGGCTGTGCTGCGAGCTGGCGCGGCACGCGGACGGCGGCGGCGCGCTGCTGGCGCTGTTCGCGGGCGGCGTGCCGCTGGCGGCGCTGCCGGCCGCCACGCGCGCGCGCCTGCTGCCCGCGCTGGCGCACGCCGCGCCCGCGCACCGCGCCCTCTGCCTGCACTCGCGTGAGTACACTTGTACTGACTCGCACGGCGGCGCTGTTCGCGGGCGGCGTGCCGCTGGCGGCGCTGCCGGCCGCCACGCGCGCGCGCCTGCTGCCCGCGCTGGCGCACGCCGCGCCCGCGCACCGCGCCCTCTGCCTGCACTCGCGTGAGTACACTTGTACTGACTCGCACGGCGGCGCTGTTCGCGGGCGGCGTGCCGCTGGCGGCGCTGCCGGCCGCCACGCGGCATGCCGCTGTATTGAATAATGTACCATTCATATTTTGATAGGGTATTTCTTTAATGTCTCATTTTATCCGTGTTGCCATACATCCTTATTACAAGTGTCAATGCTTATTGCAGCCGAGCTATTGGAGTTGCTGTCTGGCACGCTCCTGGCCGGTGACATCGCGGAAGTAGTGTCGGCCGCCCGGGCTGTGTGGGCGCTAGCCGCCAATAATCATAAGGTATGTGGTAATCTCTTATGGACAATTTTAATTAATAAACATCCTTCGTCTGTAATACGTAAATCTATGCTCACCCGGGCTCAATTGGTGAAAACACCTAATCATTAAATTTTTTTCATTACTCATTCTCTGAAAGTAGGTCTGAAGTTGCCTGAGGAGCGGGTTGAAAGTAATACTTTTCCGGCCCGGGAGAATAGCTTTCAACTGACAGCTGTCAAATTATTAAAAAAAAACTAGTTCCATTTTCACATTTCTATGAAACCATGTTCAAACTTTTTCTACAGTCACTCAATTGCAGCACAATGTAAAATTTAAATAACATAAAGTTAAGTATTAATTAAAGAATATATATTTTTAAATGATTTAATTATAATTTCGTTTCAACAATTTCTTTAAATTAACACAGATTTGGGCAAAATATTTAAAGATGAAAATGATAAATAATGGCTAAATAATGAAGTTGGCCGCCCAACGAAAAAAAAAAACAAAATAGGCGGCAATGCGATCTTTTTTTTTTCTAGTTGTTGATTATTGTTCATACTTCCTTGTATTATTTATTTAGCCAATTTCTGTTTTTATTTTAACTTTCCTTGTATTCGTAATGAAAAGCACAGTGTTTACCTCGGGTGAAAGACTTATTTTGTCCATCGAACTATTAGCGCCCTCGCTACGCTCGGGCGCTAAACCCCGTCTCGGGACAAAATAAGTCACTTTCACCACTCGTGTAACAATGTACTATTACCATATTGCGTTGTCACGAGAGCAGCTTCTATAATTAGCATGTTTGCAGAGCGAGTGTTCTGTAAGTGGTAGTAATATGTATTGTGTGCCGCAGGCCAAGTTGGTGTTGCGCAGCGCGGGCGCGGCGGCGGCGGTGCAGTCGGCGCTGCAGCGGCTGCAGCGCACGCCGCCCGGGCCCGCCGCGCAGCGCGCCAAGCAGCTGCTCGCCTACACGCACACCGTGCTGCACACTGCCTGACTTCGCCGCACACCGCCCCACACCGCCTCACACCGCCACACACCTCCCCTCACTGCCCCACACTGCCACACACCGCCACACACTGCCCCACACGCCACACACCGCCCCACACCGCCACACACCGCCACACACCGCCACACACCGCCACACACCGCCACACACCGCCACACACCGCCCACACAGCCACACCACAGCAACACCATCAATCCTGACACATAGAAACAGAAACATTGTTTTTGACAATATACGGATGGTGCGAACATTTTTCACGTTAAACTCAACGTAATAATAACCAGAATGAAATGTGTCTTACAACAATATTGGATTCTGTATTTTAAAAGTCTTTAAAAAAGTATTAGCTTCGCTCTAATTGATATTTTGGTGTACTCGCGTCACCGCTCAACATTCTGTTACTTACCGTATTCCTAGGGTACTATTAGCATAGAGTAGAGTTCAGCTCAGATCATTTACAATAAGGTAAACGATATTGAAGTGTACTTACAGTACTTTAAAATTCATAGTTCCGACTACGAGGCGGCAGATTCTGCGTCTATGCGTGTTCGCGCGTATCTCTATGGAAATATAATTGTACTTTTAGATTACTTTAAAGATAGATTTTCCACTATCGCAATGTAAATGTTCTTCGCTGGGCTCCGCTCGTAATCTTGTCAAACGAGAGATCAATTGTTTTTTGGTCGAATGAATCTGAAGGACGATATGGACGACCGCTTGATCTAGTCATCCCGGGGTTGCAGCGTTGCCGATCGACTCATTGCAACGGGTGGTTGCGAGTTCGATTCCCGATTAAAAGGCATTCCCGTAAATTTCCCTGGGTACCGGTTTCTGGGTATTACAGGGATCATCCCCAGTCCATTGTACGGTGCTATGCACAGATATAGATTTACATAGATAACGCAAGTATCACGATTTGAATTGAAACCAAGCGTGCCGAATTTTTAACACCTACTGTGACGTCATTAGCGACGGGAAATACAAACCGATTCAAAGGCACCGATGCCGCCGATGCCCCTCCGCCCGCTATGATTCTCTCGAGTGATTATCTCGCTCATACTCATATTTTTTATATCTGTAGTCGCGCGGACTGTAAGTTAGCAGCGACCAATCTTGACGCTTGGTCGGGGTTTCATATACGCGGGAGTACATACATTTTCGTTATCTATGTAAATCTATATCTGTGGTGCTATGCTTAGTTTGGGACCAATTACGGTGTGTAATCTTGCGTTATTTTTTATATATTTATTTTAAATGTCGAATAAATCTAAACGGGACTGTCGAATGCTAGGCCCGTGTATTTAATAAATCAATCACAAGTCTCAGAGATCATTTTGTACTGGTTAGACATAAGAATGACATTTCCAAGATCGCGCTCAGACTTAAGATCGATTTATTAATACGATGCTGAGATTATTGAGCACGCCCGAATCTCTTATAAGTCCCCGTGTCTTATTGACTTGCTTAATCTTACGGACGAACCCAAGTAGATATAAAGTAACGCGACCGTCCCCGATTGCGATTCACACTGGAGTCATATGATTCAGTTAATCCAAATCATATGAATTTTGTTGTGTAATACTAATAAAACTTTAATCCTTGTCTAAACTGGGATATTTCGCTGGTCACATGTTTTGTTGCTCATTCGCGTTTATTTTAAACAATGATGATGGTATCATAGCTTCAATATATTATGTACCACCTATTTGTAGGATACTTGAATAAACATTTTTGTAATTATGAAAATTGTATGTGTTAACTAATTTGCGCGGCAAATATATTGAATAAATTTAAATGTAAATGGAACGAAATAAAGTCTTAAATTATAATTCATTTTTTATTTACTATCATTGATGATTTTTTAATATGGCATAAATTTAATTATTTATGGATGTGATTAATTATGCATAATTTGGCAATGACGAGCGAAGCGACAAAAAATCTAGGTTTATGCTCATGACAATGGTATAAAGGTATTTTATCAAACATAAGGTAAATAAGTAAATTACCTACCTATTGTATGTTAGGAATAGGCATAGCAATATTCAATAGCAAATAAACAATTCACTTTTCCTCGTCACTCGGACGAGCTTCTGCTTAGTTTTGACGTAAGGTGTATCACACATGTACCTAGTGATATATATAAAATTGGCTAGGTCTGGTGAAGAGGTGCGATCAATAAACATACCATTTATATTTAATTAGAAGATTCAATAACAATGTGTATTGTGTACGAGCCGCAGTATTGGCTCCATCTGCAGCGACTTCAATTGTTTGTTTATTGAACATTGTGTAGGTAGTTATAGTATAAATAATGGAATGAGGAACGTGTACCCGCAGTCTCCAGTGTTATAACTGACAACAAATACACACGTCTCATGCAACCAGTCGCAACGCGGCCGGTTCCGCGATAAGGTTCGCCGTCGATAGCGCACAATCGGCGCACACCGCCGCCAATACGAATTTTATATGGGAAGTTTGTGTTACTCATTATCGTTAGAAGCGATAAATCCACGTGGCGGAGGCGCCGGCGGCTTCGCGCAGTGCGTCCGCGCCGTGCCCACCGCCATCCGCCTGCGCCGCGCCGCAAAACATATCAATAAGGAATAATGAGTCAACGGGACCCCCGGCGCCGGGTACATCGACTCGCGCTTCGTAGTATTTGTGTTCCCAATCGAGGACCGAGTGTCAGTGTTGTGGATTCGTAGGGAGATGTCATCGGTGCGGTACAGTTTCCCGCCGGAGACCTTCTCTGCAGTGTACACCACCGACGGAGCGACGACTAATAATGTGAGTGGAGAGAGAGGTGCTGGCTTATCGCGACGCGACCACCTCCGCGTCGTGTCTCGTGCGTGCACGCGTTGGCAAGGTCACGACGGCGCACGCTGGTGCATTCAACTCGAACCGTCAAGCACAATCAATATTAAGTAATTTAGCGATCACTGGCTTCCTGTTAGATTTGTACAATCCCTTAAAAAGCTTGCCAAGCTGAAGGACCCCTTCAATACCCACTTAGTATGTTCCTACGGCTACGTAGTTGCAAAATAAAGACAATTAATCTTTTGGGCCCTGCAATGTTAATTAAAAAGTCTAAGGATGTCGCAAATTCGTTGTTCATAAGTACCTAATAAGATGATCGGTGAACCATGATGGAAGAAATTAATGATAGGGATTTAATTACTCAATACATTACTACATTAAATCTTAATTCACTGTGTACGATGAATAGATGGACCTACATAAGTACTCGTGAATTTTGGCTGGTACGCACTTTGGGCCCCACATCTGTTTTGTGCTTCGTCCCGTCGTCGCGTCGTCCCGCCCGTCAAGGTTACTATTGTAAACTCTAACAAAATGAATCATCTTAAAAGTTTATTTAAATAATTACACCATAAGTAAATAAGTAGGTATGATATCCACCTACCATTTGATACAATTAAGAGTTAGTAAAGATTAATTAAGTGCGCACCTTCTAACTCCTGATAAAATATTTAAATGTTTGCATATAAATATTAGCAAACACGTCAATACTGCTTGTTATTACTACCTGTGTCCGAAAATAAAACTTAGTATTGGCAGGTAGGTATTTTGAGGTGTATGCAAAACATGTAGAATTTAAACTTTTATTTTTTTAAGTTGCCAACAACTTTTTTTTTTTTAAATACTTACCTACTACCTACTTTAAATTAGGTAGTCTTCAGTAACTGTAGAAAAAACTCAGGTAATTTTGGGTAACGAAAGAATATGAGGTTTCCTTTCCTTTATGCTTAGAAAGTAAGTAAAAGTTAGAATTCGGAATAGTACAATAATCGCTATTAAGTAAGCTCCTCCCCTTGTTTCCGAAATATGTAGGTACCTACTTACCTATATGCCGCTAATTGACTCAGTGTCGCGCGTCGTCGGAAGTACGAAATAATCTTACGTCAATGAATAGGTCAAGTACTGCTGCCGGCTGTAATGCCGCAGTTACGTCTACAAGAAGTCCACCTTCAATGTTATTTATACATCAGGGACAGGGTAAAAGCTCATGAAACTGGTGTTCATCTTTCACTTTTTAGCGAAGACAACACAAACAAAACTCAATAATTATTGTGTTTTAAGGTGAAGGCGCCTGTCAAGCCCGCGAAATTCCAAATTTTCGAGTATTTTTATAGTTTATCCAAAATCTGAAAACATTTAAGACAACATTTTGTGATTTGCGATAAAAACAGTATGCAGTGCGTTTATTAATACATTTATTTTACTCTAAATATTATCACGGGGGATATGATACTAGTTAATCACTAAATATACAAAAATTGCCAGATTATCTGGATAGCTGTCGTTCTTGAAATGTTTTAGAGTAAGTTGGATACATGAATAAATGCACTGCACACGGTCTTTGTGCCTTGTATTATTGTCAGATTTTGAAAAAAAAAATAAAAAACCTCAAAAAATTTGAACTTCGCGGGCTAGATGGGCGCTTTAGCCTTAACACATTTCTCTCTTTACTGTTTATGGGTTTTTAGATAACTGGCTAACCCAGGCTATGCCTAGTATGGAAATCCAATACCTTACTAAGCTAACCTAATAACTTACTAACTTCAAAAAATCTTCGTAGGTACTTTATTAATTTCGTTTTGTTTAAGACTAGGGTCAGTGTGTAGCCTTAGGGGCGCTATGACTTAGATTTAGGTTTAGGTTAGGTTAGAAAAGTGAAGAAACAGAAAAAAAAAACTCGAAAATTCGTGTCAGTCCTGGCTCCATAGCCCCCCTAACTGGGAACTAACATAACCTAATCACACATTCGGATTCTCTGTCACTGTTGTAACCTAACCTAAACCTAAACTTAAGTCATAGCGCACTACACTCCAACCAAGACCAGGTAATGGTAATTGGCAGTTCAGTAGATCGTGTCTGTGGTCGGCAGGTGGTTGGCAAGTGCACCAGTGCGGGCGAGCCGTGTGAGTTGTCCAGCTCGCCTCCCCCCGGGGTGCTCACGCCCCCGTCCTCGCTGTTCAGCTGCTTCCATTGCGCGGTAAGTACAAACCACCTTACCCACCTGTCGCTAGGACTTAAGGATAGTTGTTCTTATTAATAAGAGTACAATGAACTTATAGGTTTTCCTACTGACAGACAACGCACAGCCTAAATCGCTAGGTTTAGAAGCTTAAAATTTTGTATAGGAGCTCCTAATATGACATGGGTAAGCACTAAGAAAGGATTTTAAATAGATAATGTAAGTTTATAGTATTATTGAAGTATGGAAATAGTACTTAATCTACTTATAGGATTATGTTTAAAAATAAAAGTCAGTTTTGTTAGTGTCTTTGGAAATTCATCACCTAAGGGGAAATAAGATACCACCGGACACTCAGTTAGTAAAAATTAAAACCACATACGTAAGTAGTTGTATCCGTCTGGTACATTAGATGGAAAGATGGAAAGTTTCAGTGTCAGAAACCACAGCTTCTATCCTCCTTGTATTTAGGTAATTTGAAAAAGAACGACGGTAGCTGTAGTTACCGACGGCCGAAAATTTCCGGCAACTCATAATACCCCTCTGGTTAGATCGGTTTGTTAGACTGAACCTTTGATAAAAGGACTGAACTGACCGCGGCCATCTTGTCTTTAGCGCCTATTATTAAAAATTATTTGAGTGTGTCCAATAGGCTTCCAATTCGTTATTTAACATCAGCGAAGGAATTAAAAACCGAAGCCTCATGATCAAAAAGTCACTAGAAGATCAATGGGTCGTATATTAAATTATTGTAATTATGACAAAATCAAATTAATGACCTGTGTAACGGATGATCGGCGGTATCGTCTGAGACGTCAACATCCGATTTGCCTTCCGTTGTAATTACATCGGATACGGATACGGAAGCTGTGGAAAGTTTAAGTGACTGCTATACGAAGATCCGTGTCTTATAGTTATAGGGTAACTACATAGTAGATGATCTCTTTAATAATGATTTAAAAGGACTACCGACTAACACAGAAAGTTACCATGTTACATAAATAGGATTAAAGTAGGAGTAAATATACCTAAACATATTTAATAAATCAATATAGGTACCTATTATAATACCAGCAAGAGATTCTCAAATAGTCCTGTATGATAGGTAGGTATCCTGTAGCTTTAATTAAACCAAAAGGAGAGATAAAATTATTTTAGGTACCTACGTGTCCATTCATAGTTTATTACTACATAGGTAAGTAGATGTGTTGTAAAACTAAGTTTTATTTTCTGGATCAGTGCCTGGTAGGCGTAGGTACGCATCTGCACAGGGCGTTGATATTATTCTGATAACCGACAAAACCTAGCTAACCAAAGAAACATAATAATTTCCTTATTGAAATGGCTACTGAACGCTTTATTGTGCATAGCCCGTCATGCACTTGGCCGATTCTTGGGTCAGTGTGTAAGGTTGTTGTTTAAAATAATGCAATGTGAGTTCAATCATCAATACATCACTTTTAATTTCCCGTTAGTTCTACCAACTTACCTTAATTCTTGTACCTATACTAGAAGTGAACCGTACTTAAATATTTTATGGTCTAGGGTGGGGCTCGAATCCGTAACCTTTCGGTTACTTAGACGGCCTCCCGACCACTGCACGTGGTTGATCCGTGCACTAGACTCGATTTACATATTGAACTCGTTTAATTAATCAGACTGGTTTAGAGATTATCGCAAAATGTGATTTTTGTTGTGATAGCTTACCTAACAAGCCTGCTTAAAAAAATATTTCTTAAATTACCTTCCTAATGTTGAATTATGTATGCAAAAGATTTTTACGGCCGATAAATTAGATTAAATTAGATATTACCTGTCCATATTATGGTTAGTTAGCGTGGGAGAGTAGGATTGCCAATCAGAAGTTTACAATTTGCAATCATTCAGGTTAGGTACGGAATGGTACCTACTGATTCTGGTGTACGTAGGTATTAAGTGTTTTATTTCACTAAATTCAAATTAAAATGTTTTTTTGCAGTTCCAAAACGGGATCAGAGTTATACGCAAAGAGAAGCACCGAAAAGATAATCGATCGGTCAACCACAAGGTATGTAATAAATACTTCGAACATTGTGACAAAACTCAATCGCTTTTTTGTGTGTCCGTTTTCTTTATTGTGACGAATCGACATAAATCTTGATTTATCATTGTGTGGCAATAATTAAGGTAGGTACTTAATTAAGGTTTGATGGTTATTTTTTATATAATATTTAATACAAATCAGCATACATACCTACACCACAGACTAATAGCACAAGACACCGCTTGCGTGCACTATATTATGAGAAATAGGAAATTTTAGATAGGTCCATCCAAGGCCCAGCCGTGAATGCAACAATTAAAATATCTGGTGCAGTCGTAACTAGTAAGTAAGTACATATATTATGCAAAAGCAATGTATGCGGGGTGTTTCCCGGCTATGCGGCGTCTATAACTTATTGATCTGTGCTACATACCTTCTTATTTATTCTCCTTTTGCACTCTTTATTCAGTGGAATTTTGAAGAAATAGTAAATTATCTTGGTAGGTGTCTATTTAGGTTTAGGTTAGGTTTATGTTTTAGGTATTAAGGCGGGATTTTTGTATTTTTTCTATATTAAGTAGTAAGTACTAAGTAGGTACTTTCTCTGCATTGCATAGTATATGACTATGTGAGTAATGAGCATCTTATATGAGTAATGCTGATGTTGTAACTACGTAGGTACGTAACTAAAAACAAACTGAATTGACTTAACATTTTTACCTATGTTACGCAGAAAAACGTTAGTAGTGAGTGACAGACAACATTTTTCTTAAACAGGTAGGTAGGCACGTATTGTAAACGTGTGGAGTATTGACCGAAGGCCTTGTAGCGCCAATGTTTTATTCAGATAGAGCTTCGAAAACACATTCCCGTAAGTCCCCACTTATTTGGCAAATATTGAGCAGAACTAGGGTTTTCCCACTGAACATAATATTTAAACTATTAAGTTGATAAACAGATAATAGTATGGGTAAGTACCTATTTACTCAGTGTTAAGTATGTATGTATAATATGTACACTTATGGCATATACCTATATCTACTTATCAATTTAAGAGTAGGTACAATGTGGGGACATTACTTACTTATATTATTGACTAGCTGAGATCGCGACTTCGTCCGCGTGGAATTTAACTTATCATAAAAGCCCGCTCCTGCGTTCTAAACCCGCGCCACAGGACCCATTTTTTGAAATTTTGTTTTTCTAAAATAAAAGTAGCATAAGTTACTGTTTATAACAACAGCTATCTACCAGTGAAAGTCCCGTCAAAATCGGTCCAGCGGTTTCGGAAATACTCTTTGATTTCATGTGTTTTTATTTTTTTACGCGGAACCCTAATTGTTTTTCTAAAATTAAAGTAGCCTAAGTTACCCCTTAAAACATCAGCTATCTGCCAGTGAAAGTCCCGTCAAAATCGTTCCAGCCGTTTCGGAGATTACCCGGAACAAACACACAGACAGACAGACAAAACATTTTTAAATCGCGTTTTTGTTATAGATGTCGTACATACTTTCACATGCATTTAGTGAAAAGGTGTTATTTTGATATAACAAACAGACACTCCAATTTTATTTATTTGTATAGATTGCTCAGAGTTTGTAACAATGCAGGCAAAAGTTGTTGCATTTTATCTAGAAATCATTCCCTAGGACTACGTCCAATCACCAGTAACCTTGTAGTATAACTGACAATTGAATTTTATTTATAATTTTAATTTGACGACTTTTGGCGCATTGGTTCGAGCGTAGGCCGCTCGGTTCACTGCACATGGTGGTTGCGCATTTGATTTCCGCCGGGGCAAAATTTAGGTAATGGCCTTTTCATAATTTGCACAGGTCTGGATGTTACTGGGATCGCCCCAGTCCATTTTACGGCACACATTGTACAAGCGTTGCTTAGTTTGGGACCATACAGTTGGTGTATCAGTTTGGCGATATTTATTTATTTGATTTTATCCTATAATCGTATATCAAGGTCGGAAAACTGAGGAAAGCGGAAAACAATAGGTACATAAGTAGGTCATTACTATCAAAATGTATAGTAAAATCAGTTCATACATTACCATGTTTTTATAACCTTAGCAAAGTTCAGTCAATGTTTTAGGCGACTTATAAGTCAATTGAACGTAGTTTATTTAGTGTCACTATAACGCACACGAGAAAATATATTAACTAGGTAGCATTATACTTATAATTCATTCCACATACATATATCTCCTTAATAATCCATTCTTACACTAGAATGCTTTGATATAAATGGGCAACTTGAAGAAAAGTCCTGGAAATGTCTCTCCTTGCGTCGGAGTGGGCCGGGGCGGTGAGTGAACTGTATACATTCCCGGCTCACGTTTTCCCATCTCACAGCGTTCTTTTCTATCCTCCGCCGATGTCGCACGTGAGGAATAATTACATTATATTAAATTCAGTTTAGCACAGATACTATTCATTCACATTAGAATTGGTAAGAACGAGATCGGTTACCCTTCATCTCGGTCGTTGTAGGTACCTATGTAAGGTCATTAAGGTGTTTTGTTTGGTAATAGTAGCACCTGCATGTACCTACTCCTATAAAATTTGTACTGACTGTCAATCTGAAATTTCTCAAGCATCACTGTGTTTATTGTTTAACCGCCTTTTTACAAAATGTTCTCCATGTTCCATAGTCTTTGGGATCCGAACTCACGTTGTCCGTCCATCCGTCCGTCCGTCCGAAAGAGCTGGACATTAATACACAAAATATGTAAATGATTGCCCGCAATATGAACAAAATATTAAAAACAGTAAATCATTACATATAGGCATATTTTTAAATTCTACCTTCTTAAAATTACTATGAGGTATCGTAAGAATGGTGTCGTTAAGCATTCATTGGAGTAAACTTTGTTATTTATTAATTTTCGTCTTAAATAAATAATATCTTAATTTTGCTAGAAACTTCTTACCTAATAAACATGTAAATTGTAGTTAAGATTTTGTTATTCATGTCGAGCCTAATTTTAATCTTAAATCTATTACTAAAATAAAAAATATTCGGGGAAAGCGATTGACGTTTCCGAGAGCTGATTACTAATATATTACCTACCTATGTGTTATTCTCGGATAATAATGTAGAAAGTAAGTATACAATTTCAGGATAATTTCTTGTAAGTATCTTGTATTCATGAGAATTGTTACCCACTTTACCGACATACAATATTCGCTATAAGAAAACCTTATTATTTGAACCGACACATCTCCACTGAGACCATATTGCGTCCCAAAGAGAATACAATACTACGTTTGCGTCCCGTCAACTCCCGTCCCAGTAGGTATGATCTAAATGTCTATCTTTTATGTCGTTTGCGTCTGGTTACTGCCCCGAATCCTACTAATATTATAAATGTGAAAGTTTGTGAGTGTGGATGTATGTATGTATGTTTGTTACTCCTTCACGCAAAAACTACTGAACGGATTTGAATGAAATTTGGAACACAGATAGTTTATAACCGGGATTAACATATAGGACTTTTTATCCCGATAATCCCGAAATTTTTGTTACGTTAAATACTACGCGGACGAAGTCAGTGGGCACAGCTATTTAATAATATATTCATTCATGTGATCACTTCAGCAAAAAATTGTCAGGTGCGCATGTCCGGTCATTATGTATGGATAGAGAGCCGTCCGGTCATAGGGTGGTTGACTACCAGCTGTCCGGACTGGTACCTACACTATCGTATCTAAGTACCTTCACTAGACTGAGCTCATGTCGATCTGAGCTGTTTGTGAGGCTAAGCCCCAGTCGATTCCAGGATTAGCGATCGCGTCTATTCAGAGGCCGATTTCTTTTAAACTTTTGGAATATTTATTTAACTCTAAAATACCAAACCTATTATTTCGTGCTTTTTTTTTTTGTTATTATATTATATCTACAACTCGTGTAACAACTACAATTTAAGATTCATGATTTATACAATTTTCAAAACGCGCCAAGGAAAGTATTTACCGTTTTTGGGGCACGTGTTAGCTATTTAGATTTTTGTTTACCTGCCCGCATCTAATTTAAATACAGCAAAAACGTAAAAAAATACACCAGAAAAATAAATTCACATAAAAATTTAACAAAACTTATGCAGGCGCTTTACCTATTCGATACTATTATTCCACTGTACTTACTTAAACTTACCTAATCTTCAATTAGTGTCTTTTTACGTATACTTAGTCTGGCCATAAATACTGTTACAATTAAAAATAAACAAAATATTACATTTGAATTTGGAATCTGTCATTTTTATATAATTGTTCATTGAGTTTTCTCATTTTGGCGCCAATAAATTGGACAATATTTTGCGATATTAAAATGGAGTGGGGTGATATAGAAAACCGAATCGCTGTGATTGTATTACACAAAGTAGTTATGGAGCCCAATGCAATTTTTAAAACTCTCCATACGCTTGGTATTAGTAAAATGTTTATGTACCGGGCTATTAATAGGTACAATGAGACCTCCTCTGTTTGTGACAGAAAAAGATCTAGTCGTCCACGTAGTGTTTGTACGAAAAAGGTGGTCAAAGCAGTAAGGGAAAGAATTCGAAGAAATCTGTCCGAAAGCAAAAGATTTTATCTCGGGAGGTGAAGATAGCACCTAGAACATGTCGCGTATTTTAAAAGATGACTTAGGACTTGCAGCCTATAAGAGACGTACTGGTCATTTCTTAACTGATACTTAATTTTTAAAAAAATTGGTTGGTAAAATCGAAACAACTACCTACTGAAGAGGTACGCAAAGGTAGGACACAGAAAAATTGAATTTACGGATGAGATTTTTTTTAAAATTGAGCAACATTTTAACAAACAAAATGACCGTGTTTTTGCTTAAAGCTCTAAGGAAGCTTCCCAATTAGTCGACAGAGTGCAACGTGGGCACTATCCGACTTCAGTGATGGTTTGGTGGAGTATTAGCCATGAAGGAGTGACTGAGCCATACTTTTGTGAAAAAAGTATCTATCAAAATATCATCGGCACAAGTGTATCAAGATACCATTCTTGAGAAGGTAGTGAAGTCCATTAAAAACACCATTTTCAATAACCAAGAATGGTCCTTCCAGCAAGACTCGACGCCGGGTCATAAAGCTCGGTCTACGCAGTCTTGGTTGGAAACGAACGTTTCGGACTTCATCAGAGCTGAAGACTGGCCGTCATCTAGATCCAGATCCCGATCTTAATCCGCTGGATTATGATTTATGGTCAGTTTTAGAGAGTACAGCTTGCGCGCCGTTTAGAACGCTTGCCGGCGTTTAGAACGCCATGATAATTTGGAGTCCCTAAAACAATCCGTACGATTGGCAGTGAAGAATTTTCCCATGGAAAGAGTGCGTGCTTCTATTGATAACTGGCCTCAACGTTTAAAGGACTGTATTGCAGAAAATGGAGACGACTTCGAATAAGCTTTTTATGTTTTAAATTGTTTTATATTTATGTATAAAACTAACACACTGTACAAGTAATAAATGTTATTTGCAATAGAAAAAAATATTTTTCTTTGTTTCAGTATTTATGGCAAGACTAGGTATGTACCTATGTGTAGTAGCCAAATACCTCATAGTTGATTTCAAATTCAATATTAATGGAGTTTGTACGAAAGTGTGATCGGTTTTCACACGAATTAACGCTTGTAAACTACGGTCTTATTGTTTGAAAAATACAAGTAAGAATTGTTTTTTTTTACAAACAGCATGAGGCAGCAAAATTATGTTTGGTTCGGTCGGTGAACCTCGATGAAAAATTACAATTGTTATGTACGTAGTGTACTCAGAATGTTTCTATAATCTCATATTTTTGTATGAAACAATGGCCAGATATAAATATATCATAAAAGTACAATAATTTATAAGTAAAAATAAAAACATTCCTATTAAAAATTTCCCTCCATATTTTAATACGAGCTCATTTGCGAAATCGTCTTTATGAAAAATGGAACCTCACCGAGAACATTTTCGCGCCATGATTTTCTACTATTTTAAATGTTGCCTAAAACCGTAGAAATATTTCAATAGACTTCAAATGGCTATTTCGGATAAGGGCCGTTCAAAAGCAAACGTTTACTACTGGTTTAGTGAATTTAACCGTGGTTTTACCTGACATAGTCAGGTAAAAAATTAATATGTGGTGTGACAATTTGATTTAACATACTAGAAATGGAACGCCTATGAAATACGAATACTTACAATATTTTCTTGAATATGCTGCAGTTGCTGTTGCTGCTCGTAGTTGCAGCAACAAGTTGCAGTTGCTGTTGCACAGGCAGGCTAAGGCAGGGCATAATTTGATGGCCCTGGGTAAGCTTGAGATCAGAGCCAGTCTTGAGATCAATTTATGATTATCACCAGCCTTATCCTTATTTAAATTTTCAATGAAATAGTTTGAATAAAAAGGATGTTGGCATACGCAATAATAGTAAGTAAGTAGCAGCGAGAGTCACGTGGACTCGGAGACATTTTGTGAAAGTTTACGGATGCTGTCACTTGTCCGGCACGTGTTTCCAGAATGTATTATAATAGTGATATCGTTTATAATTCAATAGAGATAACTATGTTTGCACCTACATGCATGAGGTGCATGAACTGAGGACGTTATCACGACTTAGAACTTGTATTGAATTTATTTTTATAAATGAGGTCACTTACTTACCACATATGCCATTGTGTTTATCAAATAAAGTTAAAAAATACGAGACTGCATTGGCCAGAGGAAAAATTAAACAGGAAGCCAGGCCAAAAACACATAATTTGAAATAAATACCTGTTGTCTCCAATATTTAAATTTTGTACATTTAAAAATAAAAGACTTAATGTCAAAAACATTTTCCCGCTTGTGGTATTTTGTTTTTTCCTGTGTGTAGCCTTTGATAATAAGAAATGAAATGCCTTTGAAATGTGTAGCACATAGACTCGACAAATGTTTACTAATCTGGCTCATTCAATAAATTTATATTGTAAAAGTCTCGTGTGAAGTGAAATCCTCGGTATTGAATAAGTACACTCTTCGCTGCGTTGTTTTTATTAAGTACTTATGATAGGTATATTTATTATATTTATTATTACATAAAATTATTGAAAATTTTATGCGAAATTGCGCAGTAGTTCGGCGGCATCGAATTTTACAATGACCTAAACGATTTAAGTAGGATTATTTCACGGACGTGTTGTTCTCATACTGACTATTCTTATTAGACCAGCTACACCCTCTACTCGGCTTTCAATATGCTAGGAAATTTCTTGCACATTTTAAACAGCTGGGAAAAAAATTTTGTAGAATGTAATATTTTCTATACTGTGGGATGCATCTTAGGCCTGTAGTAATCAATCTAATCTTAAAGTCTGACAGCAATCTTAAGTACCAGCTTTGTACTAGGTTTTGCTTATGACAAGTCATTTTCTACTGGTATGACATAAGAATGACATTTCCAAGATTGGTCTCAGACTTAAGATCGATTTAATCCTACTAATATTATAAATGTGAAAGTTTGCGAGTGTGGATGTATGTATGTATGTTTGTTTGTTACTCCTTCACGCAAAAACTACTGAACGGATTTGGATGAAATTTGGAACACAGATAGTTTATAACCGGGATTAACATATAGGATACTTTTTATCCCGATAATCCCGAAATTTTTGTTACGTTAAATACTACGCGGACGAAGTCGGGGGGCACAGCTAGTAAATAATAGATACGGGCCTAACCACAAGGCCTATTTTAAGCCAAGTTCAGGAGATTTCACTTCACCTTCATTAAAAATAATTTAATCTACATTCGAGTCTGAATGTTAAAACGGCCCGTTATGGAAGTTTGAAGACAGCAGCTGCTAATAATATAATTGTTTATGTATATGTAGGGTATTTTGAGTCAGATAAGCCGGCAGGAGGCAGGCGCGTTGCCGCCGTTGCTAGAGGTCAGCATTGACGTCAATGGAGTCACGTGATCGCATTGTACGAGCAGTAGGTACCTACGAGTTGCCGAGCACAAGCCACGACCCGCGAGCCGCCCGCGCACCTATTCGATGCACATTACAATGCCGGTTCGTGACAAATTTATTTAAATTTGCAATATAGGTATACATCCATCATTATGCATATCACAACAAATAATAATTTAATATTATTCTGGTGGTTAACTACCTATGTTTTAAAATTCAAGTCTTCCATGGACGTGTTGCTGATTTATTAAAATAATTACTTATCTATCTAATAATATGCTAATTCATAATAGCTTCTACATTACTATTGGTAGGTACGTATTTTTTGGCTGGTTAATTATTATTGTTTTTCGGTGCAAAAGCGAAACAAAATTGCGATGAAGACTGTGGCGCCAAATGTTAGCCGCACTAAGGATTTTTCAACTTGAACTTGATCTTAATTTAATTCTAAAATAAATAAAAAAATACGATTGTGCCCCGCTTAACGATACAGCAATTACGTACGTAAAAAATGGACCCTGGTTACATGTATATGGGCGCCCCCCTTTCTATACATAGAATAATTAATTGTTTTTAATATTTGTTGAGATTGCAACCATTACTTTGTGTGAATTTCAAGTCCCAGTGTGAAGCTCAAGTCATTCCAATTAACTGCTAAAAGTCTTTGACAGACGGACGGACAGACGAACGGACGGACAACGTGAGCACAATATACCCTTTGGGATTCCGACTGAACCTTAAAAATCAACATATTGTTAGTATTTCAAATTATGAATAGACTTATGTAAAATTGCCTTATGATAAGATAAAGAAGTAAGGACATGTTCTATTTTTCCACCAAAAAAATAAATAAATATACTATAAATATCGCCCGACTGATACACCAACTGTATGGTCCCACTAAACAAAGCTTGTACTATGGGTACCGTACAATGGACTGGGGGTGATCTCAGTGGCACCCAGACCTGGGAACATTACGAAAAGGCCACGAACCCGCAACCACCAGGTGCAGAGAGCCACGCGGATTACGCTCAAACCACAGCGCCAAGCGGTCGTCAATATTCATCTGGTTTGTAATTTGAGGGAACATGGGTAACCCGTCATGTTTTAATTGATGTAAAGCAAAAATGTGTAGAGGGCTGACATTAGGCAGAAGGCTGGCGATAGGCGTATCCACCCTACCTATCTAGGCTATGTACGTAAGAAGGTAGGTACCTACGTTTGTTGCATGAGTAGTGAATACAGAACTGGTTCTTAGACAAACGATGATAATTATGTAAAATACTAGATACATGTAGGTAGATAATATTTTTTTATTATTTCCGTTCACAAGGTTTTTTGTTTCATAGCATATTAATTTGTAGACAGGCAAACTATGCGAATACACGTGTAGGCAATAGGCACCTACCTTAAACTTTTTCTAAGATGCTGGATCCCTACATAAAATTTACCTACTGGCGAAATTATGATATTATGGTTTGGTTCACCGTACTATTTTTAATCAACTATGAAAGCGGACTAGATTGCAGCAAAAACCAGAATGCATTTCGATTGTTTTATTAAGCACTGTTAATTTTTAACCCCCGACGAAAAACGAGGGGTGTTATAAGTTTAACATGTGTATCTGTGTGTCTGTGTATCTGTGTATCTGTGTATCTGTGTATCTGTGTGTCTGTCTGTGGCAACGTAGCGCCCAAGCTGATGAACCGATTTCAATTTAGTTTAATTTGTTAGATAGGTATTCTGATCGAGAGTGTTCTTAGCTATGTTTCATAAAAATCGGTTCAGCCGTTTGAAGATCATCAGCTCTTTTGTAGGTAAAAAAGCCACATTCTAGGCCAAAACCAACTTCCACGGCTCGAATCCATTCAAAATTTGAGATGATTGGATTTAGATTTATTATATTTTTAAATGATCGTAATAGTCTGAACTGGCTTTTTACAATATTATAAATTTGAAAAGATTCCCTGTTTCTGGAAAAAAGTATATTTTATCAATTTTTATAATGAGATTTGTGTATGAACTAAAGACGTTCCATAAGTCACGTTTCAAATGATGGATACGCGCATGCGTTAAATTTTGTTAATGGTCATGGAATATTACGCTATAATAATTCTAGAGGGCGCTGTTCCGCCATTGCATAAAAGAACAAATATAATTTAAAATAAATTTAGCGTTGGGCTGCTCCCGTCCACCTCAACCAGAGTTATTACATCAAATTGAATCATAATTGATAATATTTTACTAGGAATGAAACCTCCGTGGCATCAATATTAAGATTCGTTGTTTATTCTAATGTCAATTATTATAATGTCATAACAAAATAATGTCTCATACTTTTACACAGATTTCCTGTTGATTATTGTATACATTTGATGAAAAGGTCGTCGCATCGGGGGTTTTTAAATTTTCAATTTAGAGTTATTTACAATATTTTATTAACATTCGTCTGGCGGAAGATCAAGGTTACAATTTTTGTAGCTACTCGGGTTCATTTTATTATACAAGTGAGTAGGTACTTAATGATATTATTTTTCATTTTGTTAAGCTAAGTATATACCTGGATCAAACCACTGAATACCTACCAAAATTTGTTAAGCCGTTCTTGCATTATGCCTACTCAATCATATTAAAACACAATTTCGCACAGGTATAATCGGAAGGATTTATTAAAGTAGGTAACAATAATATTTAGGTAACTGTCTGGAGTGCGCCTTGTTCGTTCTCAAAGCAACAATGTTTCACATGTGCGTGCGATGCTTCAGTGTAGGCAGGCGCAGGCGCACACCACCGATGTTTTCCGCCATTTGATTTAATTCTACAGTCGACTGAATAATAATAATAAATAATGCCAAACAAACACACCAACTCCATAAGCATTACGTACAATGAACTACAATGGAAGGGTCCATTCAACAGGGCTAAATAAGAAAATGCTATTTTCGAAATACGTCCTGACGGTTATGGAACCACGAACCACGAGGTAGCAAAAAGTACCTAGTTCCTAGCATCGCGTTTGTGCTTATTGAGAATATCGATCGATGTCGATCTTTTGTGTTTCTTCCAATCCGATCGAGCAGTTTTGAATTAAACTTAAAACTCCGGCTACTTCTTAAATTTTCGAAGAAAAAGCAATACGGATAAATCGTTGCGTTGGTTTTACCAAAAACTTTGGTACAACACATCATTTTATGGTTCATGTATTAGTAATACTTCCCGAGAATTGTACGGGAGCGCGCGTATTGCAGCTTCGCCTAACCTAGTTCTATGACGTCACAGTATATTGTTTCTGGGGTCGATGTGTTAAATCTATCATATTCGCTATTACGAGTATCATCGCTCGGGCGAATACCTAGTTAGTGGGAATTCCAATTTGTATGAAGTTTGTAAAAACTGTCCGTGGGAGCGATGCCAATCGGGACGTCGTATAGTGTGCAACAGATTATGCTTCCTGTCACCCACCACACACAAGGTGCTTTGCACACTGAGTCGATACTGAGATTCCTATATTTTTGCGGTTATACCACAAATATTTTTGTATACAAATATTTATGTTTATTTTACGCAAGCGACAATCGAGCGTGATACTCCTAGTACCTATAGCTGATGTGTAAACGGGGAACGCGACATCATGACGTAAATTATATTAAGTATAATTCTACAGAAGCAACAACATTTCCCTATGATAATTATGTTATTTCTCTCCAACTATCCCGGATCAAATCGGACGTCACAGCGTATCTTTATGGATGAGATTCCAGCGTCATTGTTTCAGGAAAGATCACCAACTGCCAGAAAAACAACGAAAATACTGACTTTAATTTACAGCTTCATAAAGAATTATAATGTATAGATATCAAGGTTATATTTAGGTATGAATCTGAAAATCTTTTACGGATTCTAAACAATATTGGTAAACAATCTCTTTGATTGCGTTTCTTTTGAGCATACGTTAACCTTTGGCCTGTAAGGTAGGGCCATATTATTATAATGTACTTAACCATTTTTTTAAGTGTGTAGGTATGTATGTATAGTATTACGTATTCGTGATTTAGTATAAGCCTTAGATTTAGTGAAGTAGTGTAAGTGTGATAAAAATAAATTATACTTTTCTAAATTAATAAAGAATTGGCTACAGCTTATCAACCACTGTACACGTCTCTACCTAGCCTAGATTATCTAGCTTATCTAGCTAGTAGATTCTCTGAATATTTTACATTTACTTATTCATTTATTAAACCAGAATAATAGCAACAGCCTCGGTAAGTATACCTGCCGATAAACTACGCGTAACCATAAACAAATGCTAAATATTTATGTAATTCCGGAAGGCATTTTGTAATAAGTTCACGATTTTAGCGATAAGTAGACTCTAACAATATAAAATCTATAAAACCAAAATGAAAGTGCAACGTGTTTTTTGTTTTAATAATAAAATTGATTGATTTTTCCTTGTATTTCTCCATAAAATCTTCGTATTGAATCTACTGAATTGAAAATAAAACCTGGCAACATTGTAGTGATTGTAATTATGTATTGTAATAAAAGGTACTAACTAGAGTGAACTTAGTATTGTATTTTTGTTAATGATTATATCTATATTTTCATTGATATGTAGGTGGACTTGACTGGGTTTGATTGGCTCTCAATTAGAAAATTCACCAAGGAAAATAAGTACTATCTCCGTTACGACATCATTCATATACCTACCTACATATTAAATACCACATTCCTATATCTAATGCATTTGATAAAGTAGGTATGTGTCTGTTAGGTATACGTAAATCTATTTTTGCATTTTAATGCGTTTACCCATCGGCAGTGACGTCAATTAAGTAAACGATATGTTGACCTTGCGCATCAAAATTAGGTATTATAAAATGTAGACATTCTATTGTATTATTGCTACGTATTAACTACTTAAAATTTCATGGAGTATGATTTTTTTACAGTTTCTCTAGTGGGATCAATTGATGGGATAGGATCATGATGGTTGAATTCCGTCATTTATAATTTGATGGAATATGATTTTTACTGTTCCTCTAGCTAGTGGGATCAATTGATGGGATAGGATCATGATGGTTGAATTCAGACATTTATAATTTGATGGAGTATGATTTTAGTACAGTGTCTCTAGTGGGATCAATTGATGGGATAGGATCATGATGGTTGAATTCAGACATTTATAATTTGATGGAGTATGATTTTAGTACAGTGTCTCTAGTGGGATCAATTGATGGGATAGGATCATGATGGTTGAATTCAGACATTTATAATTTGATGGAGTATGATTTTAGTACAGTGTCTCTAGTGGGATCAATTGATGGGATAGGATCATGATGGTTGAATTCCGTCATTTATAATTTGATGGAGTATGATTTTTTTCAGTTTCTCTAATGTGATCAATTGATAGGATAGGATCATGATTGTTGGATTCCGTCATTTATACATGTAAATTCAACGTTCGGTTCGCGTAACCCGGTTGCACATAAGGTATATTATATTTCACCTAATAATTGGGCCCTTGTGGTGCTTCGATAAAATCAAATCAGCTATCTGCCAGTGATAGTCCCGTCAAAAACGGTCCAGCCATTTCGGAGATTGGCCGGAACAAACATATAGAAAAACAAAAATAAAATACCTGTTTTTTTTAACTACCGTACCCATACACTTTCATTTATACATTTACTAAAATCTGTAATGTATTTAATGTGTAGATCTCATTATTGTCAGGCGTAAAAATAAAAAAAATTGTTTCGTTGGAAAACCCTTTATGGGTCCCCTCACGCCTCGGGGGAGACGAGAGGGGTATGTGGGAGGCCCTGCGCTTGAAGGGCGCAGTATACCCACTAAAAACCAACGGTGTACCACCCTCCGCCATGCAGAGGGGCGCCCCGGGTCCATGCGAGATGCTCCGAGACGCCCCGGCGGACGGCCCGGCAATGACTTGCCGGGCCACAGGCGCTAAAAGGGGAACGACCTGGTACCACCCCAGTCATCCCCCACACACACAGAAATATATTCTTGAACCAAGTAAATATTTATTGGTCAAGAATAATATTGATTCATATATGGGGAAAACGATATTTTCTTGGATGTAGCATATATTTGTTTTGGATTTTATTCTTAGATTAACAATAATTAGCTTGAATTAAGAGTAAGATATCTATTGGTTAGAGAAATGAACACTTTTTGAAATCAAGACCGATACATTTCTCGGGGTTCAAAGACATGCATTTTTCTTGAACAAAAACAAATAACTTGAATTTTCAATTTAATTTTTATTTTCAAACCAAGAGTGAGGATTTTCAAACAAAACAATATTTTCTTGAATTTTTATGTTTCCATTGTTGAATTAAGATAATAGTGATTAAATGGAAGTATTTTTTTATTCGATAAAAAAATAAAGAGGCTCCTACAGAGAATACTGAGTTTTGAAGTGATTTAAAATATTTGTTAACTTGAGAAAGTAGATGTTTTAAACTAAAACATCTTGATTCAATATTTTCTACATTTTATTTCAATGATACAATTCACTTGTCTTGATAATTGTTAATCTTAACTGACGAATATTGTAGTATTAGATTAAGAAAAAGGTTCTTGAACTTGAGTCTTAATTTTTTTTGTGGGTCTCTCGTGAGTGGAGGTGTTTGTCGTGCTTAAGTGCTTGCTTTTATATTGGTATACATTTGTCTTTCAAATTATCGGTGCCTCTCTTACTATCTTGTGGAGTGGCCCCATAAGACCCAGTCGCCTATTGGATTCTCGTCGTATATTTGTTTGATATTTTGCATTGAGATCTCTGCCTGCGGTTGGGTTTGAACCCGCGTCCTGAGCACGGTCGGTCGATGTGGGCGGGCTGTTTGCGCGACGCACCACCGTAGCTGTGCTTTTCGAAGCAAAAATTTCCGTCACTATCATTGCAACTCCCAAAGGCGGCTTAAACTGAACTATTGTTTTTAACTGTCAGTCAAGTGCATTATAATACACTCTGTTTTGTGTGGTCTTATATATTAGAAGCAGGCTCTAAAGCTTTATTTCAAAATGAAATGCCTAGCATGTAATATGCAAATAGAACAGGGAAACGAACTTTGTTGTAAAACCTATTCGTCTCAAGATTTGTTTTTATTAGACTGAATATTATTCGTTATTTAAACAAAACGCTCGTTCATCTCATATAGAAACAAAAAAAAATCTTAGGTGGACGCAATAACTGATTCTCACAAAACTACAAAAGTATTGTACTAACTCATCGGAGTATCTTATTTAAAATTATTCAGTTTCTTACATCAATACTCAGATTTATTCGTCTCAATTAAATATTATAGAACTGAATATTATATTTTCTTTATATAAAACGCTGGTTTATCTTCTTTGCAAACAAAAATATTCTTAGCTGAACGCAATAACTCATTCTCACAAAACAACAAAAGTGTTGTTGTACGAACTAATTGGAGTATCTTGTTATAAATTATTCGTTTTCTTGGATCAATTCTTACATTTACTCATCTCAATAAAAATGTTATTGAAATAAATATTATATTTTCTTTAAACAAAACGCTAGTTCATCTTTTTTGCAAACACTACGAGTCTTCGTTTAACTCCATTATTTACTAACACAAAATGTTCAAATTTATTGTTTACGCTCATTGAGCATCTTGTTTTAAATTAATTATTATCTTGAATTGATACCACACTTTTCTCCCGCCAAGAATATAAGGTTATAATCCAAATATTTTTATTTTTTTTGAATAGCATTATTTCTCGTTTGTATTTGATTTCATAAAATTAATTCAAGTATATTACTATTTTGAATAAAAACCATTATTCTTGATACAACACACATTTTTCTCGGGAGAAAGCATTCATCGTTTACATTTTAGGAGAATCACACCTTTTTTGATGGAAGAATATAATGTTTTATTCTAAAACAAAAAATTTCCATCTAACATATTAAGAGTTTTGATTCACGAAAATTGTAACAGGTTTTGATCCAATTAATTATGGTTCTTGTATATAAACAATGCTGTTTCATATCAAGACATATAAATTTTAATATCCAAAACTAATTTTTTATTTGGTCAAGAATGATATATTCTCGAAGAGACACTAATTGTTTTAATTCTAGTAAATTTATCGAGAATAATATTGGTTTACGCAGAGAAAAACGTTTTTGTTAAACTAAGACATTATTGTCAGTTCAAGCATATATTTACTTGTTATTAAACAATATTTCTGAGAATAAAATTATTCTTGACTGAAAACAAATTTTGGGCGCCTTTTTTTGTGTGCAGACGGCCGAAATCGTGCAATAGGTAGCGGGTCCCCCGACCCACCACCTGATTTCGGCTAATCATTAATTACCTGTCTACACCTTTCATTAAACCTTAAAGTATTGATGGATCAAGATTTCTAATAATTATCAGCCTTATACCTACATTTAAACGTAGATATACTATAAACAACCATACACAAACATAAACAATTTCAAATATTATTAATTAGTCATCGCAATTAAGAAGCCGGTCATCAAATCGATTCTGAATGTTAATCGATTAGGGCTAGGTAGGTGCAGGGCGGCGTGCTCTGCCTCGAGTCACGTAGGCTCCAGGTCCAGTGGAGGCAGGCGCGTGCCCTTAACCAATTAACGACCGGTTTATGCACTAACACAACTGGACACGATCTACGCACTAACAGTAGATGATAAAACCAGTTCATAAGCTATTCAAGCAACAGGCGTTTAACAAAAAGAAATAATTATAAACAAATGTAAATAGACAAGCCCGCTGAGTTTCCTGCCGGATCACACTTCACAAACGCTTTACATTCAGCTCATTATACAAATTGTATTGTAAACAACAGCAAATTAGGGAAAGAAATCTCCATCTAAGGGATTTACAAAGTTCTAAGTTGATATTTCTGAGGCCCGTATTAATAGTCTGAGAGCGGTCTTAGAAATGTTGTTCTTATGTCATTCCAGTACAAATGACTTGTCAAAAGTATAGTCAAGACCACTCTCAGACTTGAGATTGATTTATCAATAGGGGCCTAAATATCGGTCTCAAGTCTGAGACCGATCTCGGAAATGTAATACTGTTATGTTATTCTTTTGTACTAGTCTGTACAAAATGACAGGTGAATTGCGTACTCAATATCGCTCTCAGAACACGGGCCCTAGACTATGTGTTTTTTAACGGTTAAAGAGGAGGTTAAATATTCGTCTGTTGGATGTAGTTTTAGGTGTAGGTTAAGAAGCAGTCCTAACATAGTGTATATAGTGACACCGACTCCAAATGAAATAAAAAGCAAGGTCTCTCGTTATTTCTAGCTTTTTAGTGCAACCAGGTTATTTTGAAGGTTTAAAAAAATATCCAATGATAACTTCATAAAATTGCATAAAGCGGTCCGTGCTTGCACGTCAGTCCAAATATTATATGTTTTATTATATTAGTAATGGCATCAATTTTGTTTGCGGTTATTAATTTATTGGCGATCGACATTAGGGCCAGTGTGATTCTTATAATGGCCGGTCTCATTAACGGGAGACTCTTAATATTAATTTGGCCGAAGCGTACGTGACAAAATCCAAGTGTGTCAGCCCATTAATGACAGAAGGTGGGTGATCAATATTTAATTGTTTATTAATAATCTATTTGGAATTTCGTCTTGAGATTTTCCTTATCCCTACTACCATTATAAGTGCGTAGGTTAGCAATGAGGGCGAAATTAATTTTCGGTATTTCCAGAATCTTCGAATGCTTGTACGTAAGTAGGTAAATACCTATGTGCAGTGAGTGTTCAGCTTTTCTCCCTAATATAGGTATACAACCTATAATAAATTGTGCAGTTATGATTTCCATCGCAAGTAACAAAAGCTGTTACTTGAAATTACAACTAATATTTACCAAGGTTTTCTACCATTACCTATATAGGTATACCCACTTACCATAATAGCTACAATATTTAAAATATTTGTGTAAGTATAAAAGCCGATAACAATTCCGGAACTGGGACTCTAAAAGCCGTTCTAGAGTCTCAGTTCCGG
Organism: Notodonta ziczac; assembly: GCA_918843915.1. Taxonomy (NCBI): domain Eukaryota; kingdom Metazoa; phylum Arthropoda; class Insecta; order Lepidoptera; family Notodontidae; genus Notodonta; species Notodonta ziczac. Next base: position 7,698,410 of record OU974043.1, on the reverse strand, counting down.
CATTGTTTACAGTTGGGGTAGGGGCGGAGGGCAATGCACCGTTCCCGGGCCACTTAGAAATGCAGACGTTCCGGGTAAACGACCTCCTGAAGGATGCATTATTCAGCCGAGGCTTCATTGACCCGCGCTTAGCTGCTTGCATTTGCGTGCATCACCGTTGACAGCTGTCCCTTTTGCAAATGTTATGCATGAGATGACGAGGAAAAGGCTATGAGGAAAACAATAACGCGATGCGTGCGGTAGGTACTTTTTTTCAGGACCGTTGCAACAGACTTTAGGTAGGCACAAGAAGAATTACTTAGGTATACATCTACTCTATATAAATTGTAACATTTGTAAGCATTGATATGTAATTTATAATACGTCAATGTTCGTATGTTAATCTAACGATTTTAAATTCATAGTAGTATGCAACGATTCCTTGTCAAAGAAATAGCTCGTGCGGTTCACGTAAAATATTCTGTAAATGTGCACATCGTGAGACACGGCAGGTACATCCTAGGCCACATGGGAACATTGACGTAGGAAGAATTTATTCTTATTCGTCCGTTCAGCAGGAAAACAATACTTTATATTGTTGGTGGGTTTTCTGTGAACTCACGGAATGCCTACAGATTTTCAGGTGTTTACTGATATCCATAATTTAGGCGTTTCCTTCCTCGAAATACACACATTGTCAACATACATGAATGTGTGATCGTTATTGTAATCGGCGATGGATGACCGCGAGGTACCTACGCATTTGTCAGACTGAATAGTGTTACGAGAACATTGCACTACAACCCGCCGGTATCAATCAAATATCTGTCCGATTCGCCTTCAGTTCGGTAACGTGAGAGCAATGTCTTTAAAGGGTATACTTTTTTTCAAAACACCACTTTGTAATTCTAAAACTATCAGCTTTAGAGGAAACTTGAAAAAGAAAAGGTGTTATAGGAATACAGCTTTCATAAGTGTACAAAACCTTTAGTACTTCAACTGTCCCACAACGCCAATAATTTTAGATTTGCAAAGTAAAGTTGCAAGAAAAGTAGTATACCCTTTCTGTTTCCTCTAGTATAGACTGCGGAAAATCTGCATAGCATCAGGCATTTAATTAAAGCAAGCCCCGAATCGATAGAACACGGTGATAGTGATAACCTGACATAGTACATTCTGTTTCAACACTTTTGTTACAACTAATTTTACCTACCAATTATTAGTACGTGTATTAGTACGTGTATGTGAAATAAACAGCTTTACTATTAACTCAGGGTTTTCTGATATATCATAACATAATAATAACATATTGTATTCTAGAATAAATCTGGAACATTGCTTGTGTTGATGGCGCACCGCGTGAAAAGAGTGGTCGTTAACCAATTGGGGTTAAACATGGGTTAAATTATAATTGGGCGTGACAGGCTCTCAGTTTTAATATAAAATGTTGCGTGTCGGCGGCACGGCATCTGCGCGTGCGCTGGGCAGGCGAGCCACACGATCACGGCCTGTCTTGCGGTACCGTGGCGTGCGGTATCTATTCTGAGAGATCATTTTACTAAAATAGTGACAAAAAATGATTCTTGCAGTTTCTAGCATTCCTGTTAGTTTTTTTTACTAAAGGTTTTGTAATAACTGGTGAGGATTAATTTAATTCCTCGTATTCACACAACATCAATTATTTTTTTTCCCCAGCGATAGGAGGTCCCACAAGATTAGAGACGTCGACCTAGCTCTTAATTATATTAATTTATTACTTGTATCGTTATCTTAGCTTTCAATTTATTGATAAATAATTCAATAAAAAAGTTATTTTCTGCAAAGTAAATGGTTAATTAAATATCAAATGGCATTATAAAACTGCCCAACTGGGCTCGATAACACGGAATATTAATTTTATTACCTACTCAGTCTTAGGTGATGATTTCTCAAATATATTCACAAGGATACTACTTACATATAAATTTTGGTATTCTTAAGTTATACTTAAATAATCCTTATTTCAAGATATTATTGCCTACCAAACAAAAAAATTGATTGTGCTATTGTGCGATGCTAATAACTTGAAACACCTAAGTTAAATGCTTGTTTTAGTGAGCATGTCTATAACTAAATGGAAATAATAGGCAGCATCTACCCGGGTAGTGAAGTGTGAAAAATTCAAAGGTGAAACATAATTTAAGCATTTACAAGCAGATTTAATCTTAATTTCGATCCTTTTGCATAATTACTGTCGATTCTGATATACTAGGTATGGACTTTGTGTAATCTTGGTCAATCTGATATACCTACCTACTTAATTTATTCTTTGCGCTTTTAAGTAGGTATTAATTTCTCCAGATCTTACATAATTTCTAGGAGGAGAAAACAAGCCATAGATCTGGGGATATAGATGGGCAGGTAAAGAGAAAATAAAAAATGTTTCTCATTTTCTTTCAAAAGTTACATAAAATTGTCTGTGTGTGTTAAGTATTAGGATGGTCAAATAAATCAATCTTGTAGCCACACGCGCAGGTCGGCCACTCGCTTCAATCGCGCTCATTGCCCACGCTCCACAATACACTCGCATTACGTTTAAGGGAAGTGGTGCCCATTGATCTTTGCCGTAAATAGACTTGAGATATAAATGGCCACTTAAATATTTATTCTTAATACCTACTATACATCGTTTCGGTCCGTTAGACACGTAGTAGGTGGCTGAAATTGAGGACATGCGTTATTACACACTTGCGATGTTATATTATTTTAAGCCGGTTTAACTGAGTAGATTTTATTACATGATAAATGTCGACTTTAAGCGAACGGTCAATGTGCGCTACATTCATTTTTTGTAGCTATTTATACCAACATACTATAAGGTACAAACTGTGTCGAAAAATTCAGTATTTCCCAACTTATCAGTTAGGTAATAATCAACTTGCTATGATTATATATGCAAATTAGCTGATGCCCGCGGCCCACGGCCCGCGTGTTACTTCGATACAACCACTGTGGTGCCTAAGTTTTGCCTTATAACATCAATCAATTACTATCTTCCAGTGAAAGTCCCGTCAAAATTCCGGAGCTTAGCCGGGTCAAACAAACTGTCAGACAGGCAGAGAGAACGAAAGACAAAAAAATAAAATTGTTTTTTTCTTAAAAGTAGGTACCCATACTGTTATTTAACACACTTTTTTATGAATGACCTAATGTTGTTGGCCAGAGAGGCCAAATTACTTCACCCGGACAGAGGGCGAGCGCAAGTGCGCTCCAGCCAGAGGGGCAGGGGGGCAGCTAGCTCAAGGGCGCCACAGGGGGCACGATTTCGGCTTGGGCCGCTGCTGCCAGGAGAGGTGGCGAGGGTAAATCTACCACCGGATCGGAACGCGACCTCGACTGAGAAGATCATTTAATACACTTCAATCTTATATTATGTACATAGACAACAATTGTATAATTACTTACAATTAAACAATAAGGAACACGATTGCTATCGATTCAGATTATTTATAAGTCCGTAAATAGCCTCATTTGCCTCGAAAGTTCTCATTTGAAATTTCCAAAAGATCGCTCACATTATCCTCATGCAAAGGGAATGAGTTGGTTTGCAAATATCAAATTTGAATTAGTTAAGCCTTCTCGTTTGACGCATTTCGGCTTAGTAGACGTATAATTGATTCATCATTTAGGCACTCACACATTCTCTCTACAATCTATGTGTAAACAAACATCTAATGTACCTACCTAAAATAGATAAGCAATCTATAAATTTTATAGATGTATCATCTATTGAAGTGTAGTAGAGAAGATAGGTATTTGCACATGTAACGACGTCACGGTGAATATTTTATGTTAATAACACGTAGAAAAGATATACAATTACAAACTTATCTATATCTGAATCTGATCTTATTACTATTAATAAAATATTGAATTGGTCTTGAAACATAATTAACAAAGATTCCCTAGATTGATAAGGTGGCAAGATCTAATAATTGATGTTTTTAGTTTGTTATTTATGATTCCAGTGCAGCGGGTTATTTACCTTTAGATAACTTTCTCCTGCAGCGGAAGCAGAGATCAATATTCTGTCTTCGTCCTCATTTTTATCGGGCTACTATTATAAATATAAAAAAATATATATTCTTGAATGCTACTTCAGATACCTTCCCCCTTTTAAAAATATCTTTTGTATATATATATATTAATGGCCTCTTACAATTGGGTCAAGCCCAATATGATTCTGCCAATGTCGAGTAATGAATAGCAATAACAAACACAATTAATAACAATAAAATACAAAAATGTGACATTTTGGAAAACCAAAATGGAGGACTAAAAAAAAATCTTGTTCCCACTTTTGTTGTTATTTATTTAGATCACGTCAGTTCGAAATTATCTCATTCCAATTTTCACTGCCGTACATAAAGAATCCATCAATAGATTTTACTAGAAACTATACGCAATCCCAAAAGAACCTAGAGCGATCGGTGCGCCGCGCCGGCGCAGGGCGGGCAGGTCAAGCGCCCCATCTACATTCATATTCCATTACTACATTCGATTATCGTTCTGATTGTCCCCCATGGTATTTTAAGAAGCTTCCTATTAATATTTAAGGCGATGTAGTGCTGCATATTCAGCGTGACCTCGGCCATGGACCGGTCAACCGACGCGTCTTGTGGTACTACTCGCGTCGGTGCCCATGCTCTGCGCTACACTTGCGACCAGTCGTGCCTCCGCCCGACTGCAGGCTCGCATGTCGCGACATATTGCGACAAAATATAGATAGATAAAGAAACTACTCAGTAAAATCCTACTATCCTACTAATATTATAAATGCGAAAGTTTGTGAGTGTGGATGTATGTTTGTTACTCTTTCACGCAAAAACTACCTACTGAACGGATTCGGATGAAATTTGGAACACAGATAGCTTATAAGCTGGATTAACACAAAGAATACTTTGCTTAAGTGTACGCGGACGAAGTCACAGGCAGAAACTAGTAATATAATATTTTTGAAGTCACTGTTCGGCCTCAGGTCCAATTTAATGGTTTAAAATACCCGTCCTCAAATATTTAATGCTTTTTTTTGGTTGTGTAGACTTAATGTATATCTGCAAACTAATAAATGCAAGATTGCATCTACTGGATCAGTTAATCGTAAACATGGATAACAATATCATCGCTGCTTCACTTATCATTGACTTGGCTTGAGAAAAAAATCTAATTATATAACATCTCTACTTCAAATGCAGAGTGCGTAAAAAAACGTTGATTGTCTTCAGACCGATTCTCAGACAAATGCTCCGGCAATTATAATGGCAGGAGTTGTTACGTGATGATCGCCGACGACCGCGTGCACGTTGACTAAAGTCTAATAACAGTTTGTATGTGTTTCAGCATTACAGAAATCGCTTAATCCACCAATACGCTGGGGTCCTTAAACAGCCGGCGCGCTGGTCACATCGGGTTCAACGAATTCCTACTACAAGTTGTCTAGATCCGCTGTCGCACTCGCACTACACCATGTATCATTCCGGGAAATACTCACACAATTCATTGGAATAATTTATTTGAGATAAAGATTTATGACAGAATTATTTTGGTATGTCGTCATGTTAGAGAGAACTTTGACCACATCAATAAAGTGCATATCACTTTGGAGTTCACCTATTAGGTACGTTCTCGTTCTCGTTAATTACATTATTATCATCCAGCTATTAATTTACTTTTATTTAAATAGATGGTACATAGTTTCATACAATGGTTCCACATTTTGTTTTTCAATGTTTTTATGATAAGTTTATTTTTGTAGGCAATGTTTAAATTCACATAAATTCGTTTACAGGCTTTTTTACTCAATTTTAAAATTTAAATTAATGTACATCCGTTCCATTTTTATGTTACACTTAATTATAGATACATAATTAATTCTTGTATATTTATGACCTTCTTCTCATGCTTACTAAAGCAGTTACAAGATAATAATGAATCAGTGCCGATCAAACATATACAGCCAAATTAGGTAACTAGTAAACTTACTTCTGTGTACAGCTTTACGACAAATGTCGCATATTGATTGCGTAATTAAGCCATTGTTGTATAGTGGCAACACTTCAACCACGCCGCCCACCCAAGTTGTATTTTGAATTCAACCCAACCTACATATCAGTCGGCCTTTTAAATATTTTATGAGTAGACTAAAATGTCGTTGATCTGTGTTAATTTATGTAGAAATAATATCTATGGCCTAACGGTAGGTACAAGGTACCTGCCTACCTTAAGTGTACCTACGAGGTCATCGATATATCTCATCAAAATAATAAGTATAATACTACGTGTATAGGGGCGTCGTAACGAATACTGATTCAAATCATGAATCTGGAGTTCCCAGAGTTGGAATTTGCCGTCGATATTTTCATGAATGATGTTAAAATTTTTCAGCATTTTTAAATTGCTCTAAGCATGAAATGCGCGCTCGAGCGATACCTATTGAGATTTAATTTACATTTGATTTGTGGTCTGAAATAGTATTTATTTATCTAAAACTAGCTGAGCCCGCGACTTCGTCCGCGTGAAATTTAACTTAACATAAATTTGACTAAACAAAAAAAATTTGTTCAGTTCGGAGAGTTTACTAAACTAATGAAGTTGATAAAGAAACACCAAGCTAAGTTTAATCGAATTTTTCTTTATGTACCTATCGCAAAAGCCCGCACCCGCGTTCTGAGCCCGCGCAACATGACACATTTGTGTTTTTTTCCCTAAAATAAAAGTAGCGTAAGTTACTGCTTATAACATGAGCTATCTGCCAGTGAAAATCCCTTCAAAATCAGTCCAGCCGTTTCGGAGATACTCTTGGTTTTGATTTTATTACGTGGAACCCTATTTTTTTCTAAAACTAAAGTAGTCTAAGTTACTCCTTATAAGATCAGCTATCTGCCAGTGAAAGTTCCAAATCGGTCCACCCAGACACTCCAATTTTATTTATTTGTATAGATAAATACTATCTCAAGAGATAGATTTTATCTTAGATTTTATTTAGACGGAAAACTCCAACTCTGGATGGGGGGGGGGTCTACAATCATAGTTGACTCCATGATATCAGTATTCGTTGCGATGCCCCTTACACACTGTTTATATACCTATACAGGTAATAAAATAAAATTGAAGTGTCTGTCTGTTTGTAATATCAAAATTACACATTACAGCTTTTTACTAATTATGCTAATGCTCATTATTATACTACATATAGGTTGATTTGCCTATTTAACGCCTACCTATTTGTCGGCATTCTTATTACATTAGATTGCCTATTTAACAATGCTGCGAAATTATGCTACGGTTATGGAGGTACCTACATTGATTTTATGATAGGTGCCTATTCGATAAAATTAATAATCATAGGATGTACCTGCTGGCCTATATCGCGATATACTTACCTAGTTATCTTATTCTATTAGGTATATTTTGTGATATTTTGCATATTTTAATCTTCCGATAACCTCTGGATAATAAATTAACTACACCCATGAAATTAGTGCGAACATATTATTTATTATGCCAAAGTCTTTCGCGCTTATCAATGTTAAATGAAAAGATTGTATCTCCTATATAATGAATAGTATGCAAACGCGTATTTATAAACAGGTATATGTAGACGTCACACTCATTAAATCTTACATAATTTATTAATAAAACAGATAAGCCCAAGGATATCTTCTAGGTAAAGAAAATACAAAGTTAGGTACATACATATTTATAAAAATTCTAGAGCCCGGTACAACAAATTATGTTTTCCTATAAGCAGAAACGTGTAGGGCTTTTGTAAATTGGCTGAATTCATACTTAACTACCTAGGTATCTACATTCAAAAAGACAGCCTAAGAGCGGTTTCGCACTACGTCCGATCTAAACCCGTGAAAATATGGACCTAGAAAACTCGGACCGAATTATCATAGAAATAGTTCTACGGCTACTACAGACAGACCATATATATCTTCACGGGTTCGGATCGGATTCGGATCGGACGTAAAATAAGTAATAGGAGGAGTTGGAGAAAATAATTCCACTTCCTTTCGGTGCCAAACGGGAGGCAAAAATACCTGGTATGGGCTGATTGCCATAGAAGATAAGCTGTTGAATAGATAGACAGATGATTGACTACCAGTTGTAAGGCACCGCGGATCATAGTTAGACTAATTGGACCTAGACTCGTGAGCTGATAATACTTGTATCTGTGTCATTAAACTGCGTGGAATACGGTCGTGGTCTCCGCCTGCGTTATCATGGCTAACCAGCCAATTCTGTACCATGCTGTGCTGCGACGACTCTCCCAGTATACACTTAGTCTAATGGCTGTGTCCTGGACTCTATGCTGGTTGTTGTTGCCTTGGCTCCTTATAAAGGCTAAAGCGCCCATCTAGCGAAGTTCAAATTTTTTGAGGTTTTTTGGAAATTTTTCAATATCTGACAATAATAAAAGGCTCATTTTGTAATTCGCGACAAATACCGTGTGCAGAGCATTTATTAATATATCCAACTTACTCTAAAACATTTCAAGAACGACAGCTATCCAGATAATCTGGCAATTTTTGTATTATTTTTTTGTATTTTTGTGATTCACTAATATCATATCCACTGTGATATTATTTAGAGTAAAATAAATGTATTAATAAACGCACTGGATACCGTGTTTGTCGTAAATCACAAAATGATGTCTTAAATGTTTTCAGATTTTGTATAAACTATAAAAATACTCGAAAATTTTGAATTTCGCGGGTTAGACAGGCGCCTTCACCTTAAAGTAGATTCGTCACTGATACCTTACTGCGCAACTAGTCACAAAATAAAATAAGTATCTATTCATTAGTCAGGTATATAAGCCAGGTTTTTTTTAAGAAGCAACTCGCCATATGTTTAATGTTTTATCATTAAGTATCTAATTATCATACCCAAATCATAATTAGAGCCTATCCACTGACATTATATTTTTTATATTCATACCTGTTATCAAAAGAGGATCAACTAAAAACAGAAATATTAACCGTCGAATGTTTTCGTTTAGAAGCACTGACGTCAGCAACTGGTATTCGGTGGACAACATGAAACTGTCAATAAAACTAAATTTGCATCTGTCGCATATATCTCTATAAGATATTAACATAATCGCATCACCGTTAGATAAATTACTAGTTATTTTACAAAACAAGTATGTATTCGGTATTCCACGCTTAGCCCGAAGTATTAAGTAATGTGTATAGTATGTATATTCAAAAGCAGAGTTTAAACGGTTCAGGTGTCAACTTATTTTCGACGACCGCTTGGTGCAATGGTTCAAGCGTAGGCTGCTCGGCTCACTGCATATGGTGGTTGCGGGTTCGATTCCCGCCGGGGAAAATTTAGATAATGGCCTTTTCGTAATTTGCTCAGGTCTGGGTGACACACGGATCGCCACCAGTCCATTGTACGGTACCCATATTAGAAGCGTTGCTTAGATTGGGACCATACAGTTGGTGTGGCAGTCTGGCAATATTCTTTTTTTCAGTACACTGGTGCGGAATACGGCTATTGTCTGGCAAAATTATACTTATACTGAATAAAGTCCTGTCCTCTACATAGTGTGAATATTGTATTCTACATTTATAAGTTTTAAACAGAAGACAAAAAGGAGAAGTTTTTTAATTATTATAAAATAATAATTTAACCCTTTTGACGTCCCACTCCTGAGCACGGGCCTTCCCTCACTACGAGGGGGATTCAGGTCGTAATCCATCACGCTGGTCTAGTGCGGGTTGGGGGATTTCACATGTCTTTCGAATATTGGTTGATTTTCTAAGACATGTAGGTTTGCTCGCGATGTTTATAATATGATAATCATATAGTAATTATGATTCGCACATAGATTTTGAAAAACCTAGAGGTGCGAGTCGTGGTTTGAACCCAAGACTTTATGCCCGCAAGACGCGTACTTTACCAATCGGCTATCACTGCCAATATGTACTGAAACACCGTGGTCATGGGTAAACAAAGAAAATTATTTACATGGTAAACATCCTGCAATAATATTAATAGAGATTATACTCTATAGTCATCAAATAATTTGTTATATCAAATTTCTTTGATAGGATCCGTAAATATTATATTAAAAGTTGGGATATATTTTAAATACTGGTTCCTAAATTCGTTAGCTTATCTACTATATAGGTGATAAACCAGGTCATTGAGAACGCGACAATATAGGAATTATTTTTCTAGCAACTTTAGAATTTTTAGTAGCTTGATTTTGTTAAGTATTAACAAACTGAGCGGGTTTTCTGACATTAATTAGCAGGTATAAGGTCAAATTTGTATAATTCAAGAAATTATGCATGTTGCCTTAGTAAAATACTAAAGATTATGAAGTACTTAGCACGAAAACAATTAGATGTGTTATAAAATCTTTTCTGTTATTTTCGTAGGTAGTACCTACATTCGTCTTTAGGATTTAGTAAGACGTCATGCAAAAAATCGTGCATATACATATATATAAATATGACTGTATAATGTATATTCTGTAGCCCTTTGGTACCCAGCTACTGTCCTAAACTTATTGAATAAATATCTCCAGACCAATATATTAACCATATCATCTTAGACTAATTAACGCTTGAACTATGTCTCAATTACACTCAAAGCAAGGTTAATTATGAACAGGCCATTTCCGAAATTTACCCCGACAGGAATCGAATCCGCAACCTACGCCAAGCATTCGCTGTTCCTACAAGTGCCTGCACAGCCTGCACTATGTGTGTGTATCAAGGTTCCCGCGCGCGAGACGTTGGCAAGCATTGCTCATCGGACGTGGAGAAAGTGCAGGGTAGCGATCGCCATTGACGTCAAACCGAGTGCTACGTTTCATAATCCCACGCGTCTCGGTGCGCTTGCGCATGTCTCGCTCGAAATCGCTGATGCCACCGCGATAAGTGAAGACGCTGAATTATATCTTTCATTATGTTTATTTTCATTCAATGACGTCAATGCTAATGCGATAAGTAGGTACATGTGTGCCAATGAAATTAAGTTATGTAGGTACCTAAATATTCAAATAAGCTCTCATTGTTGTTCAGTTATATGGGGTAAACCGGTTCTAATGCAGTGGCCATGATGATAAAATTTTTTTTGGAAATGTTTTTGGGTTTCGTATAGAATGTAGCTGTGAGCTGTTCTACAAAACAGCTCCGTTATTTAAAACAGGTGAACAACGTTCACCTGGATTGCCATTGCATAGTTTATTATTTATTATAGACTAGCTGAGCCTGCGACTTAGTCCGCGTGAAATTTTTAACTTAACAAAAATGGAATTAAACAAAAAAGTGAGTAAGCAGAGTTTACTAAAATAATGAAGTTGATAAAGAAACACCTAAGCTAAGTTTAATATTTTTTTTCTTTATAGACCTATATCGCAAAAGCCCGCTCCCGCATTCTGAGCCCGCGCGATAGGACCCATGTGATTTGTTTTCTAAAATAAAAGTAGCCTAAGTTACTGCTTATATGAGCTATCTACCAGACAAAATCCCGTCAAAATCCCGTTATTACACGGAACCCAAATTTTTTAAAACTTTTTTTGTTAAACAGCAAATTGTACCTGCCATCTATCTCCGATCTATGATATCTACATCTATATTTTACGCCTGGTAATAGATTCCAATAAGTAGTTGGTTTCGATCGAGTCTATTGCCAAACCGTGCACATCACCCAACTGCAATTTAGTCCTTATACACGCGAGAAAGTTCCGGATGTTTTTCGATACGTTTTCGGTCGGCATCGCGGAATACAATCTGGTAGATTTCACTCTTAAATACCGTGCAGTGCTTTGCCGTGTGAATAAAGTTAAATACTTACACCTATCTGACATAAATCAAACCCAGGAGCTTATCAGAGCCTGTGCCACATGACAAATGTGTCTGCTTTTCTGTAAAAATGAAATCTCGACAGCCAACTGTAAATAAAAAGTGAAAAGAAAAGATAACTAAATTAGAAAATGTGGACTGTCATTGTCTACACACACGCTTGATGACAGTAAGGCTACACACAGACTGTGTGGCGTTCAGCGACCTATGTAATGATTGGATAAATATATGTTCAAGTGCGCTAGATATGAAGCAGCTACAGGCACATCCTTTATATTTCACCACTGCCCACCTTAAGGGGAATTGCAAGCGTGATGATATTTATGTACTTAATAATTTGTTTACGGAATCGTCGAGTGCGCAGTAATGTAAGCGGCAGAGCGGCGCAAATCCTTCCTCCTTGGCAAAGTATCGCGTCAATAACTCAGTGCAGCGGTTACGTAATGAGGGCCTACGCAAAACCTCCACTAGTAGGCCGGTCACGTCGGCTTCCTCTGTCCGGCAGTACGGCCGCGCGCAGCCAAAGCGGATCTCCCTCATTCTCATATCAAAACAACTACAGGCCAGCTTTCCCTTAACATTAAATTATTTTCATTACTCATACTCGGAAAGTAGGGCTGAGTTGCCTGAGAAGCGGGTTGAAAGTAGTACTTTTCAGCCCTAGGGAGAATCGCTTTCAACTGACAGCGGTCAAATTATTAAAAATAAACTAGTTCTATTTTCACATTTCTATTGAACCAGGCCGGCCAACGAAAAAAAAACAAAATAGGCAGCAATCCGATCTTTTATTTTTTCGAGTTGTAGAGTATTGTTCATACTTCCTTGTATTATTTCTTTAGCTAATTCTTGTTTTTATTTTTACTTACCTCATATTCGTAATGAAAAGCACAGTGTTTACCTCGGGTGAAAGACTTATATCGTCCCTCGTAGGTACGTAAACCCTGCCTCGGGACTAAATAACTCACTTTCATCAATAGAATAACAATGTACTATTCACCGCAAATATAACGTAGGTACCACGAACGTGGCTTACATAGATAACTGACTCTTTTTAAAATAAACCGTTGCCTGATTATTGAGAACGCAGAATTGATTTATTATAATACTTATTAAATACTAGCTGCTGCCCGCGGTTCCGCCCGGATGGTAATTGATAAAATAAATGTACCCTAAGGTACTCCTTTTAATATCAGATATCTGTCAGTAAATGTCCCGTCAAAATTAGTCCAGCCGTTTTGGAGATTAGCGGGAATAAACAGGTAGATAAACTTTTTTTGTTATAAATACCGTATATGCTTTCGTATTTCTACTCTGTATGGTTGCTTTTTAGTAGCATTTATCATAAAAAAATCATTGAATCGTCCAAGAAATCGGTTTTTTAACTATGAGTTTTACGCTCGGTAGTCGCCATAGTGTGGTCGTGATATATTTGTGTGCTTAATGGTACCGGTCGTCAGAGGACCTAATAATTCCCATACAATTATTCTACACTAGCGACCCGCCCCGGCTTCACACGGGTGCAAGAAACCTCTAAAATGATCAGTGTTTCTCTTCTATTTTATGCATATATCTATACATACAAATACAAATAAATAAAATTTGAGTGTCTGTTTGTAATATCAAAATAACACCTTTTCACTAAATGCATATGAAAGTACATAAGATACCTATAGCAAAAACGCGAATTAAAATTTTTTTGTCTGTCTGTCTGTCTGTCTGTGTGTTTGTTCCGGGTAATCTCCGAAACGGCTGGACCGATTTCGACGGGACTTTCACTGGCAGATAGCTGATCTTAAAGCGGGTAACTTAGGCTACTTTGATTTTAGAAAAACAATTAGGGTTCCGCGTAAAAAAATAAATACACTTGAAATCAGAGAGTATCTCCGAAACGGCTGGACCGATTTTGACAGGACTTTCACTGTTAGATAGCTGATGTTATAAGCAGTAACTGAGGCTACTTTTATTTTAGAAAAACAAAATTAAAAAAATGGGTCCTGTCGTGCGGGCTCAGAACGCGGGACCGGGCTTTATTGTTAAGTTAAATTCCACGCGGGCTCAGCTAGTTATACATATAAACCTTCCTCTTGATTCACTCTATCTATATAAAAACCGCATCAAAATCCGTTGCGTAGTTTTAAAGATCTAAGCATACATATGCACTGACAGAGGGAAGCGTCTTTGTTTTATACTATGTAGTGATAGATGATAGCGTCTACTCACTTCCAGCAAACATATTAACAAACTCAAGTGGAATTCTGGAGCTACAAGTGCAAACGTCGTTGCAGAAATATAATTATCGAGCACTTCGTCCGATTGAACAACGTAAATATGTCATTAGAAACTCTGCGCGTGCTATCCTATGACGTGCATCGGAGCCTCGTAGCATGAGCAATTTGTTGTAGGTACGGCGGCAGTTATGGGGGAACTGCACACGCTGCTGCATAATACATGACGATGCTGTTACGATTTATTATACATAGTTACAAATTAGTTAATTGTGACTTTTATCCTTAATATCGCATCAGCGATGATTGAGAAAGAAGTAGATTTTAATTTTTGGTTTTGGAAAACACTAGTGCCGAACAATTTGATTGAAAAAAAGGTTATTTTAATAATTATAATTTAGGTGATGGCGCCTGTCTAGCACGTGAAATTCAAAATTTTCGAGTATTTTTATAGTTTATCCAAAATCTGAAAACATTTAAGACAGCATTTTGTGATTTGCGATAAACACAGTATGCAGTGCGTTTATTAATACATTTATTTTACTCTAAATATTATCACGGTGGATATGATACTAGTAAATCACTAAATATACAAAAATTGCCAGATTATCTGGATAGCTGTCGTTCTTGAAATGTTTTAGAGTAAGTTGGATATATTAATAAATGCACTGCATACGCTCTTTGTCGCCAATTACAAAATGTGCCCTTAACTATTTTCAGATTTTGTAAAAATTCTAAAAATTTTCAAAAAAATTAATTTAGCGGGCATGGTGGGCGCTTTAGCCTTAAAGCGATTTGTTTTTAGTATAAAAGTTGTTTTTAATATCCAGGCAGTAGCCTGGACAATCCTAGTTTAGACTTTAGGTAGGTACGATTAAACGGCGCGCGAGGCGCATCGAGAGCAGACAAGTCATAAGTCATGTAAAATTTGGCGCGCAAAGTATATATATTATATACCATTTAAGTTTATGCCCGATACTCATCCAAACCCTCGAGGATTGTTCTCTCGAGGTACCCTGTTTAATTATGCTGTAAAAATATTCATTATCCTTTTCATAATATCATAATAAGTCTTGTTTTAGAACATGTAACAAATACAATACAAAGGTAGGTACAATTAGTGTATGTATGCATTAATTGTACCAACCTTTGTATTTTATTTGTTTGCGATCCAATGTAGATTATGTACATATAGCATACTCAATCGCAGCTGCGCGGACAAGTCAAGTTACTTGGTTAACTAATATTTTGAATCTCCTTTTGTTATGTTGAATGCATTCGCGTTTCTCACCTTGACACACATATTCGCTGGCTCAATATATTTTTCCCTTGGTTTGCAACACGTAAACAAAGCGATTGTTTTGTGTATGCACAAACACTGACGATTGTTCTGAACTGGAATCATCCATTGAGCATCACCCGCCCATGCGATGTTCTCAAAACAATTACGTAGGTATACCTATAGGTATGTTTGTTTGCCAAGCGCTGAGAAAGGTGGGAACGGATAACTACAAAACAACCAGACGTTAGTGTGAAAAAGGTAAGTTGGTACCTAAATAAAAAATAAAACATACCTAAGAAAGTCTATAAAACTCTCTCATCGCCTAGGCAATAAATCTTCAGAGGTTTTGATTGTCCAATATCGATATGGGAAACTATCTAGCCAGTGTTTTACCAAAACATATCGCTTTCCTATGAATTAATCATTGTCCTGGAGTAATTTATATTTATGGTGAACACTTTGGAGTGTCTTCCACATTATGAGGTAAACGTCCGTTTGTGGGTTGTCAGCATTAAGTAGCGCCCGCGCATCGGCCGGGGCGGCGGCGGCGCGGTGCGCGGTGGCGGCACGACCCCCGCCCCGCGGCCGTTGACGTCAATCGGGCACCTCGCCTACATATTAAAATTTATCGACACGCCAAAGTAATTTAATTATTCATGTAGAGTCGCTAAATACACCGATATAATCGCTGTGCCGATGACAATATGATCTACGTTTCCAACAAGTGATGCGTAATTTTTCTCCTGGGCTTCGTTCTGAGCCTCGGAGTGCGGTTGTTTTTAAACTCGTTCGAATGTTCAGTCGGAACGAATGCCCGGTTGTTTTAGATTTTTATCACTTCAAAATTTATTTATAACATGAAGACTTACTACGGTAAATTAGGTTGTTTTAGTGATTTACATAATTTTTTTATTAAGAAATATACATAATATATTAAAAAACATTGTACTTTAAATTTAATACACTTTTCATTACCCAAACTCGGAAAGTAGGTCTGAAGTTGCCTGGGGAGCGGGTTGAAAGTAATACCAAAGAGAATACAATACTGAGTAATACTTTTCCGCCCTAGGTAAAATCGCTTTCAACTGACAGCTGTCAAATTATTAAAAATTACTAGTTCCATTTTCACATTTCTATGGAACCATGTTCCAACTTTTTCTACAGTCACTCAATTACGGCGCGATGTAAAATTGAAATAACATAAAGTTATGTATTAAAGAATATATATTTGTAAATGACTTAATTATAATTTACTTTCAACAATTTCTTTAAAATAACATAGATTTGGGCAAAATATTTAAAAATGAAAATGAAAAATAATGGCTAAATAATGAAATTGGCCAACAAAAAAAAAACAAAATTGACGGCAATCCGATCTTCATTTGTTTTCTCGAGTTGTAGAGTATTTTTCATACTTTCTTTTATTATTTATTTAGCCAATTTCTGTTTTTATTTTTACTTTTCTTGTATTCGTAATGAAAAGCACAGTGTTTATCTCGGGTGAAAGACTTAGATTGTCCCGAGACGTGGTTTGGCGCCTGTGCGTAGCGAGGGCGCCAATAGTTCGAGGTACATTCACCCCTTCTGTAATAATGTACTATTGTGCGCTGAGACATATATAACACTTTTCAGTTAAACGTCAGAGTGTCTTTTAAACACGAGTTGTACCTAAGGTACCTAGTCAGCGCCAGTTTCACTGGCACTATACAGGATGTAAGGGGCATCGTAACGAAAACTGACACCATGGATTCAACTCATGATTCCCCACGGCCCATTTCAGAGTGAAATGATTATTAAAATCTATCTCAAGTGATTTTACGTAAATAAATCCATAATTATTATTTTAGTCATAATCGCAATGTAAATTAAGACTCAATTCGACCGCCCGCGCATTACGTGTTAAAATCAATTTTATTTAACAACGCTATAAAATTTTAGCGTAATTAATGTCAATATCGACGGAAAATTAAAAGTCTGGGGATCCAGAATCATGTAATAGATCCATGGTATTCGTTTTCGTGATGATGCCCCTTACACCCTGTATAACAAATCACAGGAATATACCAACATATTATACAAATTGTTACACCCACTATCTATTTCCATACACAAGTGTTTCTTGATTTGATAATGGTGGTGTGACACTTAGCAATGTACTTATTGCTTGCTGCCCACTGCATCATTGAGTCAGCGGGTGCAACTACGTGTCACCGATTGAGATCGAGCCAAAGTCAAACCAATAATTAATATATTGATTATTTATACCCTAATACAATTTGGAGGTTTATCATAAAAGGAAAATAAGAAGCTACAAATATGAACACCTAACCGATGTTATAACCATCAGATTGCATCCATTTAATTACGTATAAGTGAAAAGTGTGTTAGGTTTTATTAGAAACTATTGGATTGGAAACCGAATTGATCAAAATACTAATATAGGTACTAATGTAATCCATATTATTATAATGCTTCTACAATAGGTTATTAAAATATTAACTAGACTGCTTAATTTAATAGTACATTGTTACATGAGTGGTGAAAGTTACTTATTTTGTCCCGAGACGGGGTTTGGCGCCCGAGCGTAGCGAGGGCGCTAATAGTTCGAGGGACAAAATAAATCTTTCACCCGAGGTAAACACTGTGCTTTTCATTACGAATACAAGGAAAATAAAAATAAAAACAGGAATTGGCTAAAGAAATAATACAAGGAAGTATAAACAATACTCTACAACTCGAAAAAAAAAAATCGGATTGCCGCCTATTTTGTTTTTTTTTTCGTTGGCCGGCCAACTTCATTATTTAGCCATTATTTTTCATTTTCATCTTTAAATATTTTGCCCAAATCTATGTTATTTTAAAGAAATTGTTGAAACTAAATTATATTCTTGAATTAATACTTAACTTTATGTTATTTAAATTTTACATCGTGCTGTAATTGAGTGACTGTAGAAAAAGTTTGAACATGGTTCCATAGAAATGTGAAAATGGAACTAGTTTTTTTTTATAATTTGACAGCTGTCAGTTGAAAGCGAAACTCCCGGGCCTGAAAAGTATTACTTTCAACCCGCTTCTCAGGCAACTTCAGACCTACTTTCAGAGTATGAGTAATGAAAAAACCTTTCTAGTCAGTATTGAAGCGAAGCTTCTATGCGGAAGGCAGGGCGCTCGCCGCGCGGCCACTCTATACGTGCTAAGCGTCAGTAGCGTTACACGATATACCTATATAGGTATACAGAGTGGCAGCTGCGGCGCCCTACGCTTTATACTATAAAGCTTCGCTTCTTTTGGGCGTCCCTAGAAGGCACTGTTTTATTAAAATTAACTAGGTACTTACCTACTTACCTAAGGAATCGGATACCGTGGTTCCTGGTGCGTTAAATAACACTAAATCATTTAATATTAATTTTGCATCAATATCAAATTAGCTAGGCGCACTAATGTCAGATCATTTACAGGATTTTATCTGATATAAGCTTAGATTATAGATAAAAGGTCTAAGGATATAAGGTATCAAATATCAATTAAACTTTTAAAATAACATAGTAAATTACTTATGAAATATTATGTTTAAGGCTCGAGGCATTTTTTTGTTGAGACATTTAACTTATTGTACCTACCTGTCGGAGCCGAGACAATTAATATAATTAATAGCATACAATTTATGCTATTAATATAACATCATATATAATAACATCATACATAATATATAATAACATATGTAATATATTATGTACGATGTTACCTACGTGTATATTTATTTGTTGTAATTATAACTCTAAATTGAAAATAAACCCCCGATGCGACGACCTTTTCATCAAATGTATACAATAATCAACAGAAAATCTGTGTAAAAGTATGAGACATTATTTTGTTATGACATTATAATAATTGACATTAGAATAGACAACGAATGTAAATATCGATGCCACGGAGGTTTAATTCCTAGTATAAAATATTATCAATTATGATTTTTTTTCATGTAATAACTCTGGTTGAGGTGGACGGGAGCAGCCCAGGGGAAGAATTTCCAATATCGCTAAAATTATTTTAAATTAGATTTGTTTTTTTTATATTTTTCCGTATCCATCATTTGACACGTGACTTATGGAACGTCTTTAGTTCATACAAAAATCTCATATAAAAATTGATAAAATATATTTTTTTTTCAGAATCAGGGAAACTTTTCATATTTATAATATTGTAAAAAGCCAGTTCAGAATATTACGATCATTTAAAAATATAATAAATCTAAATCCAATAATCTCAAATTTCGATTGGATTCGAGCCGTGGAAGTTGGTTTTGGTCGTGAATGTGGCTTTTTAACCTACAAAAGAGCTGATGATCTTCAAACGGCTGAACCGATTTTCATGAAACATAGCTAAGAACACTCTCGATCAGAATACCTATCTAACAAAAGAAACACAATTGAAATCGGTTCATCAGCTTGGGCGCTACGTTGCCACAGACAGACACACAGATACACAGATACACAGATACACAGATACACAGATACACAGATACACAGATACACAGACACACAGATACACAGATACACATGTTAAACTTATAACACCCCTCGTTTTTCGTCGGGGGTTAAAAATAGATGAACTGATTTTAATTTAATTTGCTAGGTCCGTTCCGTTATGATAATGGACTTATTTAACAATAACTTTTTATTCTAAAATACATAATATATGCCCGCGATTGTTAATATGTTAGTATTTTTATAAATCTAGATAGTAGTGACTTAATCTAGCTAGTTGTTTGCTCAGCATTTCAGCATTGAGATCGAGTTATCAAATACCGCGTAGACTCATTCATAACCAGACTACCTAGCATTAGAATGTGTTTGTCTGTTATACCATTTAGAGAGGCAATAGATTTGCTGACGTCAGGTATTAAATGATACCACATTTTGTACCATTGAGGTACGGATAACGCTAAATAGTACGTCATAATTTGAAGGTTTCGTGTTGATTTGAATGAAGTATTACGTAGATAGATACCTCCAGCAAACGCAGCCGCGGCCGTGAGACAGATATATATTTTTTAGACGTAGGTAGGTACCTACACGCGTCATATCTAGTATCACAGTGTTATAATTGAACATCCCTTTAATTAATATAACTATATAGCTTTGAATAGTGAAAAGTACGAGATTACAATCCTCGAAGACCGCATTACAGCCGAGTAGGTTTTACACAATTAAACTAACGCACACATATTTCTGCATACTAAGTTCAACCTATTAACACTCGTCCTAGGGTTGGTTTTGGACTGCAGGAGTACGTGCAGAGTTGTCTCCAGTTTGCAAAACTGCATACAATTATTGGTACAATGTTGTAAATTGAGAGCTCGATCTAACTGATTATTTAACATTAGAAGGTAATTAGAATTAAATACGTTATTGCCGTCCTAGTCATACTCTTAATCAATGAGCAAGATAGCAATATTTGTCAAATTAAGTTTAGTCGTACCTAATTCAGACACCATAATCGGCTCCATTATTTAGGTATCTAATTAGCATAACATAATTGTTAGTACGTGCAAATACGAGGATGGTTAAGGAATATGACCTTAGAGATTAAACGGTTCTGTAACTAATGCTTATTTATTCTTCTGTGAGGTTAGACGCTAATAAGGACACTGCCGTGCGTCAGCGGATATTGCCGCCCGATCCAAGCGAATCAATTTCAATAATTACTTAAATAATAAGCTCACATAGACATTTTGGTGCACTAAGACATTATACTTAGTATGGTCCCCAACTAAGCAACGCTTGTGCTTTGGGTACCGTACAATGGACTGGAGGCGATCCCAGTGACACCCAGAACAGGGAAAATTTGAAAAAAGGCCATTTCCGAAATTTACCCTGACGTGAATCGAACCCGCAACCGTGCGGTGCAGTGAGCTGAGCGGCCTACGCTCGAACCACTGCGCCAAGCGGTCGTAATAATACTTATAAAAGTTTGTATAATGTTGTGGGTTACTATATAGTAAAGTTGATTACCCACAACCAAAAATGTGTAATTTTTTTTTGTATTAATTACATTACATTATCTATTGTTTTTTGTTTGCTGCACAAACATAAAGCGCAATACAATAGTGTCAATAGTGTCTCATAAAACAATTGTTTAAAAGAGTTCATTTATGGGTATTCGGTGAATAGAACCGAAGAGGTGCATACTATGAAGCGTGTCAGGGCCGCGAGACTGCGCGGGCGCATAGCGTCGCACGCGTAGATAAAGGGTCGCGGCCTGTCTAGGAACCCGTCTCACATCGTAATCGTGCGTCAGTGACACGATAATTATCAAACTTTTACAGTTACGAAACTGGAAGTACAGCTTTTTGAAAGATGTAGGCATTTATATCTAGTAAAACTTTGCATTAGGTAAGTATAAAAAAGTAAATTACTTTGTTGAGTGGTAATTTTGCGAAGCTGTTAAGATTACATTGGCGATTCTTAGTTAAGTGGTCTTATACCCGATCGTCTGAGCCCAAAGTCCAAAGTTGAGTTATATATATTTAGACAAAGGTGACTGACTGACTGACTGACATAGTGATCTATCAACGCACAGCCCAAACCACTGGACGGTACGGGCTGAAATTTGGCATGCAGGTAGATGTTATGACGTAGGCATATGACATAGGCTAAGAAAGGATTTTGATTAATTCTACCCCCAAGGGGATAAAGTAGGGGATGAATAATCCCGAAATTTTTGTTACGTTAAATTACACGCGGACGAAGTCGCGGGCACAGCTAGTTTAATTATATTACGCGTCATTTGATTAGCAGATTTGTGGCCCTGATCTGACACTCAAGTAAGAGAGACAGACGAGATTAATATTTGCTGCCTCTTGCGTTCCTCATTGTCTGTTGAGGGGCCTCCAGGTTGTCAATCTATCACGACGCGACGCCATTACTATTGTCCTAAAATTTATAGTCTAAATCAAGGCCACAGTGTGGCTAGCGAAAGAACTTGAAATGGTCCGCGCAAGCAAATTGAAAATTCCCGTCAAGAAAAAGTGTTGCATGCTGTCAGTAGGAACCTTCAGTAGCCAACGAAAAACGTCTGCATCGACAATTTTGCTCCAATGTTATAAAAGTTTCGCATTCTTCGTCTTAGGTCCGTATTAATAAATCTATCTCAAATCTGAGAGCGATCTTGAGTACGCGTTTGACGTGACATTTTGTACTGGAATGACGTCGGGATGACATTTTCGAGATCGCTCTCAGACTTAAGATCGATTTATTCATACGAGCGTTAACGTTTCGTAACGTAAGTAGTTGTTAGTTGGCGATTTTTTCTGCAGATCTCGTCTAGTTCTGACAGTACAGAGAGGAAGTAATACAACCACGTTTTTATCACTCCACAATGTTGTAAGTAGGTACCTAAAATTATCTGGTTTGGTATTAATAGTGGCATTATTATGAATGGGTAGATCGTTATTGCTGCCGGTTGCACGTGCTGTGTGACGAGTTATGACGTCAGTCGAAGGTAATTAGCTGTACCGCCGCCGTGTTGTGGCTGGAGGTGCGGATGTTCCCACGATTTCAACTGCTCCATACATAGGTACCTACAGTTTGCAAACATTCGTGTGCGTGCGGAGAAAGTTAAATTAACCCTAATAAGATTTTTGTAGAGACTCTTGGGAACATTTTATTTATTACTAGCGGTCCGCCCCGGCTTCGCGCGGGTACATTGCGGTTACATTATTCGAGTTTTAGTAAGGATCCCTAATTTTTTTTAAAATATATTATAGCCTATGTCACCCGGGGATAGTGTAGCTTCCGAACAGTGAAAGAATTTTTCAAATCGGTTCAGTAGTTTCGGAGCCTATTCATTACAATCAAACAAACAAAGTTTTCCTCTTTATAATATTAGTATGATTCTGAACGATGTAGGATAACATTGTGAGGAAACTTGCATGCACGTCTTTAGAAATATATCGATGAGGCTAGCGTTGTGGACTATGTCTCGTATCCCTCTGGTACTAGGGAGGAATGTGCCTGGAATAGTGCCAATAGGCTCGCCCGCCTGCTACCTACATAGAACTAAGATACCATCAGCAAAATGTGGATCCACTGCACTGCACCTCTATCTCCCCCTACAGGGTGGGCCTGGCGCAACCGGCTCCCCCTTGCTTTTTAACAAACCCCTATATTGTCTTACCCAAACAAGGCGCATAACTAATCACAATAATATTCACAAAACTAAATATAATGCCTGTGTTCGTATCTATAGGACATGATCACGTCGTCTGTGAGGTTTTATAATTCTCTCGTAATAACCTACGTAATGGCCATACAATTAATATGCGCGATATTTATGTCGACACCAATAGCTTTCTATAGACAATTACAACAGCAAACACTATAACTTAGGATAAACTTTGTATCTTTGAATAAAAACAGAATAGTCTTGTATACAAATACTTTGATTCTTGGGAATTAGTATATCTACCTCTTATAATCCACTTATTCATGTTAGCTTAGGTACGTTAACGTGAGACGATTTACATAAATGATGTATTCATACTCATTATAGTGATTAGAAACGTCTTACTTACAAATTCACAGTTATTAGGCACTTATTATTACAGTTACAGTAAATAACAGGTATAAGAACAGTAACACCTGTAATTATGACAGTGCATCATCAGTCTGAAACGGCACTTACGTGAAGCGCTATTAGGAAGCAGTAAAGTCTAAGTAGCCAAATTGCAGGGTTCTCTACTAGCGATTTAGTTATGATATAGGTACCTATTGCTGGTAAAGCATGCGATGCCTCGTGATCTAATTCTGCAGAGTAACAATGACACACCATTTTAGCTACGATGTCTATGTAGAGTTCGATTCGCTGTAGAGGTAATTGTTACCTCGTTAAAAAATGGACAGAATTCTTATTGGATTAATGTGATTCGCAAAGACAAATAATAAACGATTTATATCCGTGACACTTCTTTTTACCTTTATAGAGTTTAAAGAAAGACACAGTGAGTATAAGTATAAAAAATAATACATGAAAATATATATATACACATTAACTTAAAAAGGTCCTTACGTCGAGGGCTAATTTTCTAGAATGCTTGAAATAATCATTTATAACATATAGTCCTGTTTAGGTATAACTATTTGAGGCATTCTTATTGGCTGAGGCGCCTATGTATGTCCATTATTTGTGGATCAGGAGCAAAAGTTATAAAACACAACGTAGAGGTATGGTATGTAGGGCATGCCGACTTACCGTGCCTATAGGTATTATTTAGAGATAAGGGTTTTCTTACATTATTTTGATATCTTGCCCTGCGCACATCGTCCCTTTCATAACTTGCGTGCATAATGTCCTTGCGCTGTTGCACTAGTCGCGATAGCTGCGCGGGCGCAGTGGAAACAGCCGGCGGCCGGGAGCGAAGAGATAACCCGCGCCGTCTGCGCCGAAGACGATAGATACCGCGTGATGTGCCCGCTAGCGCCTCAATTATGTAATTTTTAATTATTTTACGTCACACAATATATACAAGGTGAAACATAAAGGGTATACTATTTTTTTGCAACTTAACTTTGTAAATATAAAACTATCAGCTTTGGAGGAAACTTGAAATACAAAAGATATTACAGGGATCCAGCTGTTGACAGATTTCATAAGTCTACAAAACCTTTAGTACTTCAACTCTCCCAAAAAGCCGATAGTTTTAGATTTACAAAGTTAAGTTGCAAAAAAAATAGTATACGCTTTATGTTTCACCTAGTATATGTAAGGTTATATAAAACTCCGGTATGAATGTGTTCATAATTATTCTCTTATGGAGTCACCTGAACACCCGGTTCTTAGCTATGGTTGGAACCACTAGGTGGCGCTGTTGTCAACATCCAGAGAATAGGTATGCTATTTTATAAAAATGTCACTAACACTTACTATTTATAAATCAAACGGCAGATTTAGAAAAAAATACTTAACAAACGGTTTGGTAAATAAATATTTTACCTAGAAGTGACCTAGAATAACATAATTGTTTCTATTCCATTCACTTACTTTGATATGGACTCTCATTTTCATTAATTAAGTCAAATAAATACAGGTCGAGTTGCTGTGATGATATCGGTGATTCTAGAAAAGTCTGGTACGGGCTTTATATACTTCGGCTAATTTTATAAAGTAGGCATAACACTGGCAATAATACTCCTGTTTGTTA
The DNA here is from genome assembly GCA_918843915.1 of Notodonta ziczac. NCBI lineage: Eukaryota > Metazoa > Arthropoda > Insecta > Lepidoptera > Notodontidae > Notodonta > Notodonta ziczac. Next base: position 7,672,853 of record OU974043.1, on the reverse strand, counting down.
TTTATTCTTTAACTTGGAGAAAATTTTGATCTCGATGACACTCTTCCGTGCTTTTGCTTTTGGGTAAAGACCTATTTCTTTAAAACGCGTCTTTCTCCAAAAGGTTTATGTACGCCAGCCACGTAGTAGCTTAACTAAAATATTTGTTGATATGGTTATCAACCTACCTTCTGTCAATACTCAGAGGTTATCAGTGTAATTATAAGTCATATTTACACATAATAAATGTAATTATTGATTAATTTATTCATGTATCGAGGCGCCATGACGTGACAGTCACGACGCACTTGCGTGCTTTTCTGTACATATTGACATTCTGAATTTCAGATGTTATATTTCATTTGTCCCGAGTCCCGAGAGGCAATTAGGAGGCAATGTGAATTAGACTTATTGGTATAATTCACATTAGTGTCCTATTTATATTGTCCTATTATATTATTGACCTATTGATTTACTTGAATTAAGTTTTCATGATTTTATTCTTGTTAATTTCTTTGTTTTTGTTACTTTAATTGTATTGATAATTATATATAATTCCAGTGTTTGTGTTTGTAATTCTTCACCTTCTAAACGGCGACCTTGTTCGGTTCACCCGGTAGATGACCCTGTTGTTGATATCCAGAATAAAATCTTCACTAGCAAAGGTGCAGGAAAAAGCTTGTTAATTTTAATGGTGAAATCAGCTTTGTAACTTGAAGTAGGAATATACAGCATACGAATGTGACAAACGCTATCTCCCTAATATAGTCAATTTGTACAACAAATATTAGCTTATTGTATATAAAATGCTATTTATAGTGATTGTCCGTTTCCGAAAGTGAGTGGCAAATATTTCGTGACACTATTAGCGTGCCATTGTCCTCAGACACGACTACTTAAAATAGATACTTATTGTATGTTACGTTACTACAATAAAAACATCGATCTATTAATAGATTACTTGAAAATATAAGGAATGGAAATAAACACATTTTACTCTAATAACTTTAAATTTACATAAAATAAATTATTTGCATGTGATAACACATGTATTCAGCAGTTATAAACAAAAACCAAAATAAAAAAATTAAGTCATTTGTTGAAATTACAGCCCTATTAGTAAGACAAGATGACAATTGAAAAAAAATATATTCTTAGATCTATCGCAGAAAATAATTAATTTTGGTATGTGATAGCTGACAATATGGTGTGTCGACCTCTTTTCGTTGGACCACTATTAACGCTACACCCTGTATATTTAGACAATTTAGAACTAGATCGTATTGATATATCTAGACAGATAAGTTTATTGTACAAATCAGAAGTATATGATGTATTAGGTATAGGTGTCATTATGGTAGTATTATTAGAATAGAATATTACTTTGTGTGGTTATATTAGCCATGACCTAAACAGAACCAATTTTAGTCCTATATATATGGATATACTAAATGTATGGACATTATAAGGTATTTACGATTTTTAATATAAAAATTGCAGCAATGTAAAATGTATAAAGGTAGTTTTACAAGCAATAGAGGGTGTACATGTTGCAAATAACGATTGTAGGAAAATGACACTCAATCCAGTTTATTGACGCTGATGACGTCGACTGTTGTTAGTAGTTGGCGCTTACACCGATAGAAACCAATTCGGGTATTCCGCGTGTCCACGATAACTTAAGAGAACTTTAAAGGTGTGATTACTTTGTCTCCGCGCGGAGCGAAATGGTCTTTACCCGTTTTAAAATACGGAACGATAGGAAAATAAGAAACTACTTAATGATCATAGTTACTTATCAGCTATAATTACGACGTATTTGTCTCCTCGGCGAGGGCAGACGCCTACTTACTGATATTACCTCTGAACCGGTTCAAACTGCATCACCGTCGATAACAACAAGTTAAACTCGACGCATCCTGACAAAATTAATTGCCAATTTATTTTAACATGATGCCCTTTTACCGAGTCGATTAATGAAATGACTAATTTTAAACATATTGTTTTAAATAATATAATGATGTGAGTGAGTAACTATTTAAAAATTGAAACGACAACTTAAATCTTAAGCTTCGCCGCTGATTTTTAACGCAATTTAAATTTGAGGACTTACCTAATTCGCAAACACCTCACAAAAAATGCAAGATATAGATAATTAAATATTTAGATAGAGTTGGCTAAAGACGGCAAAGGTTTTTGAAACATTTTGGGACCTCTTGTTCTGTAATAGAGTCAAGGAGTAGGATGTTTTTCTCATTCCAGCAGCAGTAACGAAATGACAAAATCTCGGTGATGTGGAACCTTAGACACGCACACACTCCCGTCTGGATGAGCGCACTCTTATATTCCTAAAGATTTTTTTATAAATACTGACATTTGGGTGCCCTTGCGTAGATGTTGCTTCGAGTCTAGAGCAACGAGTGTGAGCAAACCTCCTTTAACAGATATTGACCGTATTTGGGAACTGAATACGAATAAGGGACTGCTCTCGAGCGTTGACCGAACGGGACGGTATGAGTGTGAGTGCGACGAAACGATCTCGCCTCCCACTCTTTCCTAGTGCGTTTATCGAACGCCTGCAACAAGTCGACCCTCGAGAGCAGCCTAGTGTGGAGGTGCCTAATAATATGGAACTGTACCGTCGGTCATCGTGTCTGACCAAGGACCGCAAAATAATAATGATGTAGGTTTTTATATAATTGCAATCACCGATCAGCTTTTCATGTCATGCTGTGTTGTGATCGGAGTCTAGAGACCGATAGCAGGAAGCCGTCGACCCGGCGCGCGGCGGCGCGCGGGTCCAAGAGAATATTAATATTATGTAAACATCGTTAGGTGAGCTTGATTATTTATCTCAAGAGGGTCAAGGCTTGTTTTAGCATAACCTACCTGAAGGAGTATCACTACAGCCTACCGTGGATATCACACTTGAAGTAGAGTCATAAGAACCAAGTGCTAACAATTTTTATGAAAATTACAAATTAAATATATTTCATCTATGTAATTGAGTAACTAAAAATAGGGCGGGCTGTCTTTCTCTTAATTCGATCATGAGCTAGATGAATAGGTTTCATTTAGTAGGTATAGTCTTATGTTCGTGCGCCAACTGATTTGCCTACTTCTTTATTTCCTAGATTGATATTTAGTTTGTAACTCTAAACTATGGTGCTAATTATGTCAGTACCTACAGACATTAACCTTGACTAAACTAAATTTATTGCCGTCCTTATCGCGATCGTAGTGTTCGAACAGGACAGTAATATTCGCATGCTTTTAAGTTCTAGACATTTTGGTGTTATGTTATATTTTTTAATTTTCTTTCCGAAATTCATGCCGAACGTTAACGTTATGTCACACTTCAAATTCCCGATTTGTATGACAGAATGATAATCTTCTACTATATAAAAATAAGTCGGGTTTTCCTTCCTGACGCTATAACTCCAGAACGCACGAACCGATTTCCACGGTTTTGCATTCGTTGGAAAGGTCTCGGGCTCCGTGAGGTTTATAGCAAAGAAAATTCAGGAAAAAATTCAACAGAACGCGGACGGAGTCGCGGGGCACAGCTAGTAGTACATAATTATGTGTCCCGGCCAGACTGAACAGTAGAATCAGTAAAGTCAGACGCTCGCTCGTTACCTACTATAGCTACAGTGCCAGTGCCTATGATGGTGGATCACGCGGCGGCGCTCGGCAAGTCATTGACGTCACTCTACAGGGCCAGTGTACATTATAAAAAAAACATTTTAGCATTGTGCTATTGAACTCAATATCGCATTTTAATTTATTGAGTTGCCCGTTCGGATTATAAATATGTGAATTAAACTGATCCGGTTCCGTTGACCTTAGGGCGCGTTTTTATCAACGACTAGCTGAGCCCGCGACTTCGCCCGCGTGGAATTTAACTTAACAATAAAGCCCGGTCCCGCGTTCTGAGCCCGCGCGACAAAATAAAAGTAGCCTCAGTTACTGCTCATAACATCAGCTATCTAACAGTGAAAGTCCCGTCAAAATCGGTCCAGCCGTTTCGGAGATACTCTTTGATTTCAAGTGTTTTTATTTTTTTACGCGGAACCCTAATTGTTTTTCTAAAATTAAAGTAGCCTAAGTTACCCGCTATAAGATCAGCTATCTGCCAGTGAAAGTCTCGTCGAAATCGGTCCAGCCGTTTCGGAGATTACCCGGAACAAACACACAGACAGACAGACAGACAGACAGACAGACAAAAATTCTTTAATTCGCGTTTTTGCTATAGGTATCGTATGTACTTTCATATGCATTTAGTGAAAAGGTGTTATTTTGATATTACAAACAGACACTCCAATTTTATTTATTTGTATAGATATAGATACGTTTGAAATCAAAATGTTTAAAAAAATGTATTTGTATTTTTTATTACAAAATCAGGTAAAATGTGTAAATATTCGTTGTTCTGTTCATGGTCCGGCTCGGGCTGACGTCTTCGAACGAACCTTTTTATAATGATCAACCTGCATGTTGGCGTAGTGTGCGCAATTCAGCTCCACGTTTTTTATCATTCGAATCAATTCCGAAGTCGTGACTCAACGCGTGAGACCCCAAATACAGTTCCAATCACCTTGCCTCGTATTATGTACAACGTATCTCTCCTATTGTCTGATCCGCATCGACGTACCTACTTATGTTGATTCTACGTCACTCGGCGCTAATGCGTTGTGCCCACATTGGACTAACACATCGTTCCTTTCTGTTAATATGTACCTAAACGTTTTTTGTCATGTGGGAAAACAGGTATTATAGTCTTAAGTGCGTGATAAACAAAGGCCAAATTCCTGAATGTTTTTCAGCGTCATATCAGCCTTTTATTGCAGTTACAAAAAAAGACAGTGAGTTTGACTGTTATTTTTGTTACTGTCTATTGTCTCCACTGCGTGTGTATATTGAACTCGTAGATTACTTAAATTAATATTAATACATCAATATCAATAAACAACATATTCCAATAACGCCTTCTTCTAGTAGGTAGGTATACAATTATAGTGATGACTTGATAAAATACCATGCCTGAAACAATTTCCCCACTTCCCCGACTTTACAAAAGTGCGTTTCATTCAGAGGTGTACTGAATATCGAATTCAGTCAGTTTTCAGTCGTAATCATGTAATAAATGTAAATAGTCGTCAAATGATCTGGGAGCAAGATCCACCACACTAGTTTTATTTGCACACTTCGTAGGAGTCGTTCCAGAAGCTAAAATGGCGATACAACGCTAAGTTTGCTGTTGGACGTGGGATGTAACAGTTTGCTTTGTTGATTTACTTTTAAATTCTGTTTGACCAAATCATTTAACCTCAGTAACATTTTAGCGTGATTGTACTACAGAACTAAAAAAAATGGTCAAGTGCTACTTGTAACTTTATGCTTAGCATTAAGGTAGGTAGGTATCATATAAATTAACTATGTTAAATGCTATGTGTTTTATCTTTCGTATTTTAATATTTCATTTACCAAGTTCATTGTATAATTTAAAAGGTTTTAGGAGTACCGGTCCACCTAAAACCTTTTCCAACCTGTATAATTATTATATCTATAGGTACATACGGTATTGATAACAAAAATGCGATTTAAAATATTTTTGTCTGTCTGTCTGTCTGTGTGTTTGTTCCGGGAAATCTCCGGAACGGCTGGACCGATTTTGACGGGATTTTGACTGGCAGATAGCTGATATTATAAGGAATAACTTAGGCTACCTTATTTTAGAAAAACATTTTTTTTTTTATCACAAATGCTGCCGGTCGCGCGGGCCAAAACGGGCGGGCGGGCTTTTGCGATAGTAGGGATATAAAAAACTAAACATCGTATCGCAAACGTTAAATTAAATTTTGTTAAGTTAAATTCCACGCGGACGAAGTCGCGGGCTCAGCTAGTTAAATATTAATTATATTGCGATCGATAATAATTTTTGGGGATCCCTAAAATGATTAACACAGCTACCTGTGACTAATATTTAATTTTAATGTGTGCGTTCTTTGAAATGTGCACAATTTGATAATTATTGTTTGAATTGAACACTTATGAAATCCAATGTGTTGATATTTTTTGCACTTAGCGTCTGCCTATAAAGAAAATATTGTCGCATATTATTCAGTGCTAATTCAACCGGAGTTACTAAGGGGACTTTGTAATGGTACAGACAGTGGCTTATAAAAATGTGTGCTAGAAGTAAGTGATAGCCGATTGGTTAAGCACGCGTCTTGCAGGCTACCAGGTCTCAGGTTCAAACCCCGGCTCGAACCTCTGGATTTTTCGAAATCTAGGTGCGAATCATAATTTCTATATGATTATCACTTGCTTACGGTGAAGGAAAACATCGTGAGGAAACCTGCATATCTTAGAAGATTTAACCAATTTTCGAAAGACATGTCAAATCCGCCAACCCGCACTGGGCCAGCGTGGTGGATTACGGCCTGAATCCCCCTCATGTTGAGGGGAGGCCCGTGCCCAGGAGTGGGACGTCAAAAGGGCTAAAATTAATTAATTAATTATTAGAAGTAAGCATGCTTGTCTTGTATACATTTTCTATGGCTTGCAACTAGCGAGTTTCAGGGTTCTGGAAACAACATGGAGTGAAATGTGAGTTTGTATGGAGCACCAATTAAAAAACATTCAAAAAGATGGCCATGTAATCACTAAGCTCGTAAAAAGGTTTTATTTTTTAACTAAAAAAGAAACACTATTTGCTGTGATTGCTTACAAGCAATTACCACTAAACGGCCAAAAATAATGCATTAATTACACGCTGTTTGTTTTTTATGACACAATTTAAAGATTGCTCTATTTTAAAAAGAACATCAACAAAATCTGCATTATACCCTTAATTATCTATGTATCTATTAAAAAGTCTGCCCCTTTTGTCCTTTCGCCCTAATATTTCTTTCAACTGTAAGGTTTTTTTTTTTTTTTTGGTCCCTTTGACCTTTGTCAAAGGGTTAATAGTTTTTATGTTTAGGTACGAGTATGTGTATTTCGTCTCGATTGTATTATGGTATTTAGTTTCGATTTTTAGTTTCTCCTCTGCTAATTCAACTGTAAGGTTAGGCATATCAAGTAGGTAGGTCACCCGACGTTACTACAAATATACCTTATGATGTCACTCGTAAATGACTACTCGTTTGTAGGTTAAGAATATCTGCTACTAAATTACCGCACGCAGATACAAGGAATTCTGTAACTTGATATGATCTACAACAGACGTAAGTGGGAGATGTCCATCTTGTTAGCCATGTTTTACGACTGTACATGGCGACATTTAAACCGTCGGCAATATTTATAACTAAGACTTTACATATTACGCTTTTTTTTACGAACAAAACTGAGAAAAATAATTACACTTTGCTGTTGTTCCCAATATTCATTTTACAGTAAACGTTTTGTAATCAAAACAAAGTTATTCTATATTGTATACAAATAAATAAAATTGGAGTGTCTGTTTGTAATATCAAAATAACATCTTTTCACTAAATGCATATGAAAGTACATACGACACCTATAACAAAAACGCGATTTATAGTACATTGTTACATGAGTGGTGAAAGTTACTTATTTTGTCCCGAGACGGGGCTAATAGTTCGAGGGACAAAATAAGTCTTTCACCCGAGGTAAACACTGTGCTTTTCATTACGAATACAAGGAAAATAAAAATAAAAACAGGAATTGGCTAAAGAAATAGTACAAGGAAGTATAAACAATACTCTACAACTCGAAAAAAAAAATCGGATTGCCGCCTATTTTGGTTTTTTTTTCGTTGGCCGGCCAACTTCATTATTTAGCCATTATTTTTTATTTTCATCTTTAAATATTTTACCCAAATCTATGTTATTTTAAAGAAATTGTTGGAACTAAATTATAATTAAGTCATTTAAAAAAACTTTACTTAACTTTATGTTATTTCAATTTTACATCGTGCTGTAATTGAGTGACTGTAGAAAAAGTTTGAACATGGTTCCATAGAAATGTGAAAATGGAACTAGTTTTTTTTTATAATTTGACAGCTGTCAGTTGAAAGCGAAGCTCCCGGGCCTGAAAAGTATTACTTTCAACACGCTTCTCAGGCAACTTCAGACCTACTTTCAGAGTATGAGTAATGAAAAATATTTTTTTCTGTCTGCTGTCCGTCTGTTTGTCTGTCTGTCTGTCTGTGTGTTTGTTCCGGGTAATCTCCGAAACGGCTGGACCGATTTTGACGGGACTTTCACTGGCAGATAGCTGATATTTTAAGGAGTAACTTAGGCTACTTTGATTTTAGAAAAACAATTAGGGTTCCGCGTGAAAAAATTAAAACACATGAAGTCAAAGAGTATCTCCGAAACGGCTGGACCGATTTTGACGGTACTTTGAATGGTAGATAGCTGTTATTATAATCAGTAGTGCTACATTTATTTTAGAAAAACAAAATTAAAAAAAATGGGTTCCTGCCGCGCCGGATCAGAACGCGGGAGCGGGCTTTTTTGTTAAGTTAAATTCCACGCCGACGAAGTCGCGGGCTCAGCTAGTATAGAATATAGGTAACGCCTCGTATTCATATATCATTTGCTTCAACTTCAAAAAAAAATTACAGTTTTAGTTTAGTAAAAATTATTTAAAGGAATATCACCATTGGAGCACTCGTTAGACAAAAAAATATTTTAAAATAGTTTTGACAGTTCTGAGTCGAAATCAGCGGTTAATAAATACTGTATTATGTATTTACTCCATTTAATTATAATCTTTTTAACAGTTTCTGCGTGGTCTTCAGTCTAATATTGACTTGTGCATTTGTTGGACTTACATCAGCTCATAGACTTAGGTAATCATTGTTACTGTAATTACGTACCTTTTAAACTTATCTAATGGTCACTTTCACCTAACGACCATTGAGCATTGACGTCAGCAGCCATGACCTAAGCCAACTGCACACCTCACAAGGTGCATTGAAAGAAAACAAATTAATGTTTTCTTATATTTACGCGAATACTACACATTGAAATAAAACTATTTTACGGATTTTATCGCGTTTATTAACTTTATGTTCCCGACGTTTCGGTTGCTTTACAGGAGCCATGGTCACGGGGGGACTGAGGTGTTAGACGTCCTGATGTCATAGTTAGTAACTTGGTACCCTCATATTTAAACCGACGTTTCGGCTGCTGTAAAGCAACCGAAACGTCGGGAACATAAAGTTAATAAACGCGATAAGATCCGTAAAATAGTTTTATTTCAAAACAAATTAAGTCAAAGATAACGTTAACACCATTATTTTTAAATGACCTTTTCATTAAGTAATACTTACTCATGTAGTTATTTTAAAAGCCTATTAACGTTAATTGTGGTATCTGCTAGTCAAAACTTTTATCACTAAGTTCACAAATAAATTAGCGTGAAAGTGAGTAGGTAGGTAGTAACTAAGTAGGTAATATGTTTAAGTATACTGATATTATTATCTGCAATATTATTGTTAACTGGCTTAACCCGCGGCTTCGTCCGCGTGGAATTTAACTTAACAAAAATTTTATTTTACATTTGCGAGACGATGTTTTTCGTGTGTTATTACCTACTATCGCAAAAGCCCGCTCGCGCGTTTCGGCCCGCGCGACTGCCAGCATTTATGATATTTTTTTTTAAAATAAGATAGCTTAAGGTACTCCTTATAATATCAGGTATCTGCCAATGAAAGTCCCGTCAAAATCGGTCCAGCCGTTTCGGAGATTACCCGGAACAAACATACAGACAGACAAGACAAGCAGACATACAGACAAAATTTTTTGAATCGCGTTTTTGCTATAGGTGTCGTATGTACTTTCATATGCATTTAGTGAAAAGGTGTTATTTTGATATTACAAACAGACACTCCAATTTTATTTATTTGTATGTATAGATATAGGCAGGTGGCTTATCTTAATGTAAAATAAGTAATACCCCGATTACTTTTATGTCTTAACCACCAATGATATAATGTCAATTTAGTCGCAGAATTAAAACAAATGTTGTAAAGATAGTGTAAGAGACACACTGAGTACATCATTGTACCTTGTTGATTACTACAGTTAATATAATCTTATTGTATTTATAATCTTAGATAGATTTATGTGTGGATTTTTGCCACAAATCCCAACTAGGAATAGTCACCATCTATTTCCACCGTAACCCGCGGGCTAATGAAATAACAAAAATACATCCCGTAACTAACATTCTACTGAGTACAGTGGGTAAGTAAATATAACACAGTCAGTAGTAATCATTACATTAATACTAATTATAATATAATCTCAAGTCTACGCGAGCTATACACATTTCTGCGACGGCTATAGTTATTAATCATCACGACAGCTGATCAAGATATAAATTTTCTTAAACATTTAAATTAATTTTATTATAAATCGCTTTTTAATAAAATGATTTAGGACCCCATAATGAATGCTAACTATAATACTCAAATGTGCGCAGGTAACTTAACTTTAAAGAATATATTATCATAGTTATCAGAATACTAAAATATATTAGAATTAATGAACGGGTGACGCTCGGTAATGTGTTGTATTCGGCAAATGTTCTGTGGGTTATAATAAGAATGAACAGTTGCAAGCATCGGGACTGGGAGAGCGGGATGGTCCGGGGTGGGCGCGGGGCGCGCGGACACGACTCGTTCTACGAAGCACGTTGTACCATAACCGCCGCAGCATCTACTAATTATCTCTGATCATGTGTAAAACATTGCCATCTCATCTGTGAATACATGAATATAAAACACTCAACATAAAAGTGTAACTGCCGGTGTCGCCGCTTCCTGTCGTGACTAATTAAATTTTGTTTTTACGAACTATTGTGCACGCTTCACGAGAAGAGGTTATGTTGACAAAGGAGTTGTGGACGCAAGTAAGTACGATTTATTATGTATTTGTATTATATTGTAATTCGGCAATTTAATTCAATTTTAACATAACTTGAAATTTATTTATGAATCTGTTAGTTTGGTATGTTGTCCCTCCTGTGAGTTATTGCTATTGATTTTGTAACGTACGAGCTTACTCGCAGAGGAGCCTTGCCATTGGTAGAGTTCAGAAATCAAAGTTAATGTGTGTGTTAATGGGATGATCCGGTGATCCTTTTGCCGTTGTTTTTCCTGTACTATTTACATAATAACACGTCTATTTACTGGCACATTTAACAGCTGACGGTTAAATAGGTAGGTAGTTTCTAAATGTCATGTGTACGCCAGATTCTGTAAACAAACGTTTCCACGTGTGCGATACATACTGTTATACTCCTCGAAGTAGGCATTTTTCTAAATAGAATTAATATAAATTATCGATTTGATCTGAGAACATTATCAACTTATTGTCAATTTTTTAATTAAATAATTTATTGTCAACTGGTTGTAAATGTATAGTTGCCATGATGTCATTAATTACCTCTTTAATTTATATTCCCAGTTAAATATTTTTTGACTGATTCTTATCGCAAAAGACTAACTTAAAATTGTGTTTTTGATTCGTTAAATAATTTGAATTCTTCTGCTTAATCTATACAAATAAATAAAATTGGAGTGTCTGTTTGTAATATCAAAATAACACCTTTTCACTAAATGCATATGAAAGTACATAAGATGCCTATAACAAAAACGTGAATTATAAAATTTTTGTGTGTCTCTCTGTCTGTCTGTCTGTCTGTGTGTTTGTTCCGGGTAATCTCCGAAACGGCTGGACCGATTTCGACGGGACTTTCACTGGCAGATAGCTGATCTTATAGCGGGTAACTTAGGCTACTTTAATTTTAGAAAAACAATTAGGGTTCCGCGTAAAAAAATAAAAACACTTGAAATCAAAGAGTATTTCCGAAACGGCTGGACCGATTTTGACGGGACTTTCACTGTTAGATAGCTGATGTTATACGCAGTAAGTGAGGCTACTTTTATTTTAGAAAAACAACATTAAAAAATGGGTCCTGTCGCGCGGGCTCAAAACGCGGGACCGGGCTTTATTGTTAAGTTAAATTCCACGCGGGCGAAGTCGCGGGCTCAGCTAGTTATTATAATATTAGGAGACTTATCGCTAGTAGATCCGTGACATTTCAATATCGTCAACCTTATCTGTAAGTTAATCAGCAATAAATACAGTTATCAGTGGTTTAATCAGTTATATTTCCATACTTACATTTGATATTTAACTACATTAAAATGTATCTTGATAAGTGTCGTAAAACCATTTGGCTATTTTTTTAAATATTTATATGAGATCACACTGGAAAGATAAAATCATAAATATACCTTTGCCAACTACGGGGACATGAATGTCTGCAAAAAAAATATATTACCTTTCGCATATGTGCATTCGCATTACCTAAATATGTAATTCGATAAGATGCTGGAAGATTGCGACCTTTTTAAGATTGCTACCTTTATAATTTGGTGCGTGCCTTTGAAATAAGAAAAGTCTTCGTTGTCTGAAGAGATCCGACTCCTATAGTATCTATGCTGTGGTCATCATACAAGACGCTCAAAGAAATGTACTAATCATTTAAATGCCACAGAAGAATTGATACACTGTAGCAAAACGACGATGTGCTGAGAATCATGAATGAGTGATGCTTCGTAAATCATCATCAGAAACTATTTATTTACATAACTCGCAATGACTAAGTAACCTGGGAATAAAAAAAAAATAATCTTGAAACTACTCTGGTCTTTGTAACGCCATAACGCGTTTGATTCAATTAAAGATAAGCTGTGAGTATATCCATTCATGGTACAAAAGGCTGATCGTTCCCATGGCCCAAGGCATGCCGGTTTACTCGAGTACATAATGCACACGGCGCAAAATGGTTCCGCTCTATTATAGAGCGTAATTTATTCAATTATAAGGCATCGATGCCGTGACATCGGCCTCTTTGATACAATACTTTTCTTTCAATTGCACAAGCCTATGGGACAATGAAAGTTTGAGCCATTTCAGTCCACCAGGTCCAGTCCTATTAATCTTCTAAAGAGGTTGAGCTTCGAGGACTAGTCTAGTAAAACGTGGGATAGGTTATGACAAAGATCCCATTACACAGAAATTTAACTGACACATCACTTTCTTTCTTTCTTTTCTTTCATTGACCCTAGTTTAAGACCTTACGAAAGTAAAAAAAAAACATAATTTATTCAGTTGTACAATTTTATAATATTACATAATTATTATTTATATAAAAATGCTAATTATAATTACGTAAAATATAAATTTTAAATTAGATTTTTCAGTATTTAGGTCTTTAAGTACCTAATTATGAAAAATGTTATTGGAAACAAAATATCTACTATTCATGATAACTATGTACATGAAAGAAGTTCTAGGAAAGAACTCATACGGTTATCAATAATATTTTTGTGTTTTACGTTTACTTATATGGAATATTGGCGCTTGTACCTTTGTTTAATAAGTAGCAAGTATGTATAATACATACTATACATACATAGTAAATATATTTGGATGTTTTTTTGTAAATTTCGTGTAACCTAGGTACTCATAATTATTTAACACCAAATCATAATTTATCAGAAGTTAATCGAAAGATGTGCTTTGCCACAGTTCACCGCTAAATAAATATTGATCAAATGGATCGGTGCTTTGTTAAACAACATATTGATTGTGTGGTAAAAAATCTTTAGATGTAAGTAGGTATAATAATTATTTATTGGTATATTTTATATTAGGAAGGTACCTATTTAATTTTGTCATGATCCAATTATTTATGCTAATTAAGCAACGCTTTTATAATAACGACATGCATTGCATAGGTATATATGATAATAATCATAAATATGTATATCAAACTATCTATAAAAATTAATATCTATAATAAAAAAGAAATAATCATTTTATTACCCATCATTTTACGTACTTCAACAGTATAATTATAAATTTAGTTTTATTTGCGATATTAAAGATTTAAATTATAATAATACTGTTATAAGTAGGTAGGAATTGCATTCATAGTCGACATTCTAAAATTATATTTTGATTAAAATGCAAAAATGATGTTGATTTCTTATCAAATCAGTTTCTGACTATCGCGCTGGCTATTTAGACTTTGTCCCCTATACCCATGTCTTAGTTGCTTTGTTGGCTTATCCCTCGTCTCTCTAGTACTAAGTATCTACATATAGGAGATTCATTAACAATCATCCATGACAGGGATTTCTAATTATCTCATTATTTATACCCTTACTAATTACCTAACGAAGGACCCTCTGAAAAATAAAAGCATGTTTAAAAAACCTAAGGTACATCGCGGTTGTTGGAGAACCTCCGGTGGTAATGGATCACGGGCGCCACAAAGTGCACGCAATGTTAAGAATAATAAAGAAATAAAGCTAATTAGCTCCGTAAAAGCCTACAATCGAATACGGCATCACCCGTCACAGTGGTTATTAAGTATAGGTTTCTCTCTTACTCAGCCTTAGAGCATTAATCACCCTTTATGCAAGTTGACAATAGAAAGTTGCTCGAAAGCTCCATTGTGTCACTCGTGGATGCGTGGCTGATCTCCGGAAAGCGGTGTCCTCCACCGGCGCTGCGGTAAAAGCGGGTCAGGTCGGCGGCCAGCGGCGGCGGAGCAGGGAAAGTCACCCGAGCGTGGCTAAGGTAGTTTCTTTTTTGCAAGCGCCGCATGTCTGGCACGCATGCGCGGGGCGAGCGATACGGCAGTGCTACATGGAACCTACGTTCACTTCGGACGCGCAATTGGCGCTCGTCACTGACGATTTGTGCTTATGAATAAAGAACAAGTGTTGTGTGTTGGATTGCGATGAGCGGCGCGGGGGTGGCGTCCCGCCCGGCGGAGCCCGGCCTGCCCGCCCGGCTGCCGGCGCGCCTCTACATGCGGGCGCTGCGCCAGTATCAGAAGCTGCTTGACCTCAGGCGACTTACATCCAAAGACAAAGTAAGCATCGCCGGAAACTCTTTGTGATGCGTTCTGATACTCTCTTGTTACTTAGATAGCTAATAACTTGTATTTGTAAGAGAACATACCACGCCAAGGCCCTAATTAATCTTAATTTAAAAAATAATAGCGTGCGTAGCGTTCTTTGGCAACTTAGCCTTGATTGAGCGCATAGATTTGACTTGTTACGTCATTACTACCGCGGTTTGTTTTATTTTAAAGATCATAACATTTTTTTTCCTGGTGGATATTCAGAATTGCGACCGCGAGTGCATAAGGGAAATCCTGGTTTTATGTTAAAGCGGTGTTTACAAATTCATCATTCTTTGAGGAAAACATATTATGAACAACCAACGTCGGTACCTAATCCTCGAAGACTATATACCTAATGAATTCAACATACCTAACCTATGTATATCATTAGCTTAACATGACTATTATTATTTGTTATGCTGGGCGGTATTGCCTACTAACTCCTCGTCTATTTATTGAAATTAAATAATGCCTGTGATTTCAAAAAGTAGGTAGGTACCTTTTTTTTTTTTTTTTTTTTTATTGTGGGGAAATCCTCATGGATACCCGCACGCCCCGGGGGAGACGTGCGGGTTATGCCGGACTCCTACCGGCTAAAACCCCACGTGGACTTACTCCCGCCTTGCGATAGGGCCGCAGGCAAGCTTTCGCATACATCTGTGACCCTATCAGCGGTTGCCCGCGCGAACGGACACCTCCTCCTCACGGTGGCGTGGGCCACACCACGCCGCCGTCCTCCTTGGGGTTGCTTGCCTGACACGCAGGGCCCCCGCTCTTTGTGTCCACAACCCCAAAAGGTCCCCCGCCAGATAGTGTGACGAAGGGAATTGCTTCGTGCGTAGCATTGGCTACTGCAATTATCTCCTCCTTGAGGGCGTTGATGTGCACAGGCGACAGCCACCCTATCTTGTCACCCGCACTCCCATTTTATGGTGGCATTAAATCGGCTGCCGCCCGTCTCCTCCGTCCAGACCTCCTGCGCCGATTCGGATGCGCCAGGGGATCACTCTCCCGGGCCCTCTCCAGCGACTCCTTCCTCGACATTACTTGTTCGCTGAAGGCGATCATTGCCTCCCACGCTCTTTCACTTCCAACCATGGCTCCAGCAACAGTCGGCAAAGACAAGTCCCCCCCCACTATTGCGGTAAGTTCGCTGCGCTCCTGCGCCCACGCTGGACAAACCTCAAGGGTGTGCTGTGCCGTGTCTACGTCGCATCCGCACTCATGACATGACGGATTCGCCTCCCTCCCAGCTATTTTATGCAGATACTTGCCGAAGCAGCCATGCCCAGACAAGATCTGCACAAGCCGGAATGTAAGCGTTCTCTGCTTACGGTGTACCCACTCCTTGAGGATTGGGCGCACTGCCTCTATCGTTGAGTGGCCGGCACTCGGCTCCGCAAGTCGCTCCTGCCATCTGCTAAGAGCAGCCACCTGTTCTTGTGTTCGCCATCTCATTAGGTCTATCGGCGGAGCGTCGCTTTGGCTCCGCGATTGCACCATTCGCCGGTAGACTGAGGCTAAGACTTCCGCCTCCAAGTCCCAGGGTGGGGTCCCCGCTAACACACAGGCAGCCTCATATGACACCGTGCGGTACCCACGTATTACCCTGACTGCCATGACCCTCTGCGCCCTTCGCAGCAAGGCCTTATTATGGGCGATCAGGGTATCCGCCCACACAGGTGCGCCATAAAGAGCCATGGACCGCACCACCCCGGTGTAAAGTCTACGACAACTCGCACCTGGGACTCCCATATTTGGCAGGAGACGGCTCAGTGCTCCAGCTGTCCTTATTAGTTTGGGGGCAAGCCACTTGAAGTGTTCCTTGAAGGTCCACCTTCCGTCCAGAATGAGACCCAAATAACGCATCTGGGTCCCCACCTCGATTCCTGTTCCGCCGATGGTGATTTGCGCTCCAGAGGGCGGCTTCCTCCGAGGCCTGTGAAAGCACAGTGCCTCAGTTTTATTAAGAGCCACCCTAAGACCGAGCTGCACAATCCTGGCAATAACCTCTGTGACACCTTCAGTGGCCAGCCCCATCACCTCATTAAAGTCACCCGCCTGGGCGCAAACAAGTGTGTCGTCCGCATAGCAAACGACATGGAGTCCACGGTGTAAATGGCCGCGGAGCACCCAGTCGTATCCGATGTTCCACAGGAGAGGTCCTAGGACCGACCCCTGTGGAACACCGCACCCAACTTCCCGACGCAAGAGACGTCCGTTGCCAGTCACGCAGACGACACACCTATCGCGGAAATAGTCATTAATGACTCGCATTATGTACAGCGGCACTCGATGGTAATTGAGTGCCTCCATGACGCTGGAGAAAGGCAGGGAGTTAAAGGCGTTGGCGATGTCTAAAGACACCGCCAACATCACCCCACCCTGCGACACTGCTTCCTCCGATAGTGCCTTGACGCGTAATATCGCGTCGATGGTTGACCGTCCCCCTCGGAAACCAAATTGTGCGTCGGATAAGTCTGGGCCAACCGTACGTAGATGCTGGATAATTCTGGCAGCGAGCACCCGCTCGAACAGCTTGCCCGCTTCATCCAGCAACACGATCGGTCGGTAGGCTGACGGCGAGTCGAGAGGCCGCCCCTCCTTCCTAAGGAGTACTAGCCTCCCTCGTTTCCAAATGGTCGGGAAGCGCCCCGTCACCAAGCACGAGTTCAACAGGGCCCGGAAACGATCTTCCAGCTCGTCTAGGGCCAGAACCCAGGCACGGCCAGGAATGCCGTCGGGCCCCGGGGCCTTGTTTTTAGCACGAAGTCTACCCACAGCCGTAGCGATCTCGTCCGATGTTATGGGCGGTACGTCCCCTTCAGTGTCTATGTATAGTGGGGCCATCGCAGGAGGCCGGTGTTCTGTTCTGCTGGGAAAGAGAGCAGATATCACACCCTCTAGCAGTGTCGGCTCGAGGGTCTCGGTTAGCGGGGGTGCCTGGCTACGCAGCTTAGCGCGAGCGGCTCGATATGGGCGTCCCCAAGGGTCCCTATCCAAACCCTCCAGCGTCTCCTCCCGGGCCTGGGTTTTAGAGCTCAGAATGGCCAGTTTTAGAGCTTCTTTCCGCTCCTTGTAGGCCTGGTAGAGCAGGGCCTCTGCTGCTTCGTCTCGAACGCCTCGAACGCGTGTCCTTCGCTGCCGACTGTAGATACGGCGTGCCGCCACGCAGGCTCGACGCAGATCTGCAATAGTCGCATTCCACCAATACACCTGTCTTTTCGGCGGTTTGCGTTGGACACGTGGCATGGCCGCGTCGCAAATGCCGGTCATTGCATCGCAGAACCACAACGATTCCAACTCTACATCGACCGGCACCTGCGGTTGCGTGAGCCACGCCTGCACTATGGCCGCCTCTTTTAGGGCGTCAGAATCTAGCCGGGTTGTTGCCCACCTGGGAAATGGTGACCGACCGTTTCTGGAGCGATGGGTATTGTCCGTGCTTCGTAGAGGGGAGACATCGAATCGGATGTAACGATGGTCTGACAACGTCTCTACCTCCTCGAGAACCCTCCACTCCCTGATTCGCGCTCCAATAGCTGGGGAAGCCAACGAAATGTCCACTATGGAACCCCCATTATGGCGCACACAGGTGAGGGCGGACCCTCGATTCAGGACAGACAAACCAACTATCACCAACCACTCCTCTAGGGTTTCACCACGCGCATCAGTGGCCGGTCCACCCCACGCCGTTGACTTAGCATTAAGGTCACCGAGCAAGATCACCGGTAGAGGTGACGCTCTTCTTACCGCCGCCCCAAGTTCGTCGAGGAAGGCTTCGAATTCCGCGAGGACCCTGTTAGGAGAGAAATATACACCTATTAGGGCAGTTTCCCCCCATTTTACCACGACGTAGCCTTGCCCTCGCTCTAAGATGCTGAGCGCCGAAGACCCTACAATTGCCACAGAGCCTGCCGTGTCACCTGCCCAGTTGAACCGGTCAGGGACAAAATATGGTTCCGCAACCACCGCGATATCGATTAACCACTCCAGCATGGATTGCAGCAAGAGATCTTGAGCGCCAGCGGAGTGGTTGAGGTTACCCTGGAGTATCCTGTGTGAGCGACTATGGTCCATTGGGTTCAGTCACCATCTCCTCCTCCCGGACAAGAGCCGCATCAACCGCATTGGCTACCCCAGTCTTGTTAGTAGCCTTTTGGGTAGTCTTCTTACTCTTGACGGACGGAGCGTTACACGCTACACTTCCTACTACGTGTCTTGCCGGTTTCTTAGCTGCCGCACAGATGGAACAGTGCGGATCGGCTGTACACTGATTGGCTTTGTGGCCAGGACGACCACAACGATAGCAATCTTTGCTTCGGTCAATCTCCGATACACAATTTGCTCCCAGGTGCCCTGTTTGCAGGCAACGGAAGCAGCGAGGCGCCCTAGGCGGAAGCAGTTTAATGCTGGCCGCCACCCAGCCTACCAAGACCTTACCACTGCCATCCAACTTCTTGGCCACCGCCACTGGGCAACTAACGACAATCGTGCCGAGGCCTGAAGGGCCCAGACGAATTGTTCCCGCTTTTAGCTCATCCACAGAACATTCAGCAGCTCGCGCTATAGCCGACACCACTTCTTCGACCGTCACTGAATCATCTAGACCAGACAGACGCAGATCTGCGCGCTTTGTAGGTCTGGAGATGCGGATGTCCTCGCTGTTCAGTGACTGTCGAAGTTTGTCCGCAAGAGTGTCAGCTTTATCACCACTTGAGACACCAGGGACCTCTAGGATTCTAGCCCCTGTAGCCGCTGTCCTACACCGAAGAGCCGTAATTCCTAAGCCAGCCAAGTCTATCTTTGACTTAGCTACGGCCAGCACCGTTGCGTAACTCATCCCCTTTTCCTCGGCTCCAGGCTGCAGTGTAATTACCACCGCAGCAGAGCGAGGGGAGCGGAGTTTGGGCGTTCTAGCAGCTGTCTTCTTTTTCTGGGGCTTGCGCCTCTTCCGCCTTTTGGAGACTGTAGTCCAACCATCGTCAATCGGCTCTACAGGTTTCTCCTGTACCTGGATTTGATTGGAGCCGCCACCGATTGCCCTAAGCTGACCTTTAGCAGGTGGAGTTTTGACAGGTCGAGCCTTTGCAGGCTTCACCTTGTGAGGCAAGACTTTTTCCAGTAGAGCCTTGTCAGGCTGGGCCTTCGTTGTTGAGGCCTTGACAGGCTGGGCCTTCTTCAATGCAGCCTTGACAGCCTGGTATTGCTTGGGCGCCACCTTTTGGGTGCCATTTGAATCCGCTGACGTGCTTGGCTTGTCTGCAGCCAGAGGAGGTCGGAGACGCTTTTCTGGCAGAAGCCGATCTCTAATTCCCTCAAACCGCGCATCCATCATGCTACCTACCTGTCGCATAATGGTGCGTGCTAGCTCCTCCTGCTGCTCCATTTGTTGGGGCGGCGGTGGCTGCGGTTTACCGATTTCGGCCCGCAGCTCCGCCAGCTCCTTTCGTAGCTCCACAATTTCCGTTTGCAGACTGGCATTCTGCGCCTGCAGGATCGAAGTCTCCTGAGCAACCGTTCGGTTCCGAAGCAACTTGCCCGCCATTTTCACTCTATTGGCTGAGCTTTTGAGGTCGCGTACGAAGGTACCTTTTAGGTTCCCCGACCTAGCCGCAATCCTCAAAACCTCAGCCGCATCAACCTGGAGCTGGTGGCATAGCATTGCCGTCGACAGACCCTGTAGCTCCTCCTCCCTTGCAACGAGTCCAGTCAACTGCACTTCAGCACGACGCTCAATCTGTTCGCATTGAAGTGCAGTCGACCGCTCTTCAACATCGGCGTTCTTCGACGTCTCCGATCGTAACGATATAAAAGAGACGTCGGTATCACCCCCGTCACTTGTTCTAGCCGAGCTTGGCGCAACTGGAGGATTACCTAAACTTGTTTTTAGAAATCGACCTTTCGTTACCCTACACTGCGATACCACGGTTCCTGAAACCTTACGGCCTCGCCGCGAAGTGGCTACCTTAGGAGCCGAAAACTCAAATTCGTCATCTCCACTAGAGGACTGCGATTTGGAGCCCTTTTTGCGACGCCGCTTGCGACCGGTCTCGAAAAATTTCGAGGACCGGTCGCAATCGCCGACCTCTTCCTTGGCCCCAGATGGAGAACTGACGCCGACCGGCGCCCCCAGTTCCCCACCTCGGGAAAGGAGCTCGTGCTCCACTCCTCCTTGAACTTCTTCTTCAACAACCACAACAACAACTTCCTCTTCCTCCCCGACTCCAACTTCAACTCCTTCCACTTTTTTTATTTCGGCGCCCGAAGACGCAAGGCGGTCGTTGCCCCCCCCCAGAATACGACGGGGGCTTTGAACGCGTCCTGAACGCGTGGTGGATTCCCCGACTTGGTCGGGACCACCCTGGGGTAGATTATTCATCGAGCTCGCCATTTCATATATATTTTCCTTTTTAAGGGTGCGGTCCCTGTAAACCCTTCCCCCCCCCAGCGCTAACGACGGGGTTTCGCCCCCCCGCCTTTCAGCATTCAGGCACGCTAGACCCCCTGCATTGGGCAGGCCGCGCTACCTGTCTTCGCGGACTTAACAAACAACTTGCATACATCTCATTCATGCATCGCCTTTACCCACCCCAACCCTTACCGCCCCAGTCGCCGGTCTGCTCCTGACCCTCTCCGAAAGCCGGAGATTGCCAGAGGCAGACAAAACACGACTCCCTAGCCAGACTATCCGCCACCGCCGGCCATCCCCCCAGCTAGCTGGAAGGATGGCCGACGATACCCAGGATGCACCACGTGGAGGTTGTCCAGCACGCACCCCAAGTAGGTAGGTACCTAACCTAACCTAACGTTAATAAGGTACACTAGAGACAGATAATGACGTCCACATAAAGAGTTGATCTCAATTCAGTTCTTTCTTCTCAAAGCAAATATTTTAATTGTGCGTTAAATAAACACGACATTTTGTAAGCAAGTTTGTTTGTAAGCAAGTGGGTATTTTGTTATCTTTAAAACTTTTAAAAATATTTTTACTAGTTTGAATGGAAATTGAGCTCGATTAAGCTTCGCCAAGTTTGTTGCAATTGAAGGACAAAAGCCTTCCATTTTATTTGCATAATGTGTTTCTGTAAAGCATACCTAAATACAGGTTGTTTTAAAGATCCGAAAAAAGAATTTTAGCTGTACGTTGATGCTTAGTGAAGACAGACTTATATAGGCAGGCTTTAATTTACGTAACTATTATGTAGGTATTCTAAGTTACCAACATTCGAACACAACTACATCCACAACAAGCCTAGAAAATAGTGTTAACTGCATTTATAAATAGCAGAAACTAATATTCAACAAATAGTTTGTAAAAGGATACATGTGTTCTAATTTCGATCAAATTGTATGCAAATAAATCTATAGTAGGTACATACCTTCAAATATAATTTCGGACTTTGGAAACAGCCTCTATATTGTGGTTGTGTTTGTGTGTCACATGAGGTAATCTCGGTCGAGCGGAGGGCTCTTTTATCAGCGTCAAGGCTGCGCCGGCGCCGGCCGCCCACGGGGGACATACGACTTGCTATTTTTGCACGGTCACATTTGCACAATACACTAAATTGTTTATTTATTGTTACTTAGTTTACTTACTAATATTTAGAATTTAGAATCGGGGTAGGTTGGTCTCAAAGGCCCGTTAATAACTCGATCACATGTCTGGACCGATCTTGGAAATGTCATGCCACTACAAAATGAATTGTCTAAGCGTACTTAAGTTTGCTCTTAGACTTTTGATCAATTTATTAATATAGGCATATATATACCTATCTGTCTGTTAATTATACATTAATCAAACGCCACCATATCATATCACTTATCAAACACGCCAATATTTACATTATTCAATTTTGAATAAGCACTGTTCAGAGAGACGGCTACCGGACACCTAATCTACTGATAAAAAAGGCAGGATAAACGTTACATTCGGTGGGTGGTCGGAGTTTCGGAGGCCAACCATGGTCGTCGTGGGTCGGCAAGTGTTGCTAGCTGCTGATTGACGGTGTTGAACACGATAACTGCACGAGTTCCGTACTATACAGAATTTTCAGCTTGCACAAACTCAAACTCAAAATTGTTTTTATTCACGTAAGCCAACAAAGCATTTATGAATAGTCAGAATCTACCACCGGATCGGAATGCTGCTTTCACTGAGAAGATCCGGCAAGAAACTCAATGGTTACTCTTATCAATGAATAAAAGATGGTGTACATTGTCAGGAACAGCAATATATAATATGAGCAGGCAACACCATTGTCATTAAATAAGTAATCAGGTCAAGTCAGGTAATCTGAATAAGATCGGTTTAGTCGTCGCTGAGATCCGGTTCTAAAAACAACGCAAGTGTGAAATTACCAGCGCCGGATAAATTGACGAGCTTCTAATAAGCAATAACGCAGACATGCTTCTCATACTTGGATGTCATCGGGATTGCCCCCAGTCCTTTGTACGGTGCCTACTAATACCAATGGTTGATTCAAGCAGATTTACCCTCGCCACCTCTCCTGGCAGCGGCCCAAGCCGAGGTCATGTCCCTTGTGGCGCCCTTGAGCTAGCTGTCCCCCTGCCCCTCTGACACGCGTAAAACTCATGGTATACCTTCTGAATCTTATGTCATACTATCTCTTCTAATGTATAAAATTCTAGAGTCGCGGTGTTTGTTGCCAAACTCCTCCGAAATGGCTCGACCGATTTTCATGAAATTTTGTGTGCATATCGAGTAGGTCTGCGATTCGGTCAAAATCTATTTATCATATCCCTAAATGTTAAGGGTGGTCCACCCCTTAAATAATTTATATGGCAAAACAACGTTTGCCGGTTCAGCTAGTGATATTATAAAAATGACAGTCTTAAGTTATACCAGTACAAAAGAAGGCATCAAAAGCGTACTCAATACCTCTCTCAGGCTAGAGATTGGTTTATTAAAACGGGCCTGGGTGTAATATAACATGGCCGGTGGCACAGTGTCATGGTGTGCGATGTGGTCGGCTGTCCGCACGTCACATCGCCTTTCCGTGTCTGGTACTTCCGGCCGCGCCGCCGCCGCCGCCGCGCCGCCGCCCGCCCGCCCCGCGCCCCGCCCTCCCCGCGGCACAACCACTGCATTCTGCTGATTAGACACTTCCGCACATATTCCTATAGCCACGCTATTTATAAGTTTATTTACACTGTGTGTAAAGTCTTATTGTAATAAGAAGCGTCAATAGCCTGGTGGTTAGGGGGCCTCGTAGCTGAGAGGTTCTGGGTTCCCGATCCTGGCATTTAAACTATTGATGTGAGCACAGAGTTAGAGGGGCTCAAGGGGAAAAAACAAAAGCTAGATATTTTGTACGGCGTCTTAGTAAATGATAACAATAATTGAGATGCGTTCCTTTCTAACAACTGACCTTTGATTAATCGCTCGCTACTGCTTATTTATTTGTGGCATCATTTCTAGTGTTCATTAAGGCGCCGGCGCCATGCATAATATCGTACATTATTAATATACTAGACCTTATATGTGTGTATGTCTGAATAAAGCGACCTGTTGTGAATGTGTTTTGCATTTTGTCGATGTTTTTCTGGACAAGTTTACTTAAAATTAAAAAGTAAAGTGGAAATATTATGGCACTCCAAAATATCGACTTGGTACGTGGGTATTAAATAATGATCTGCCTATCAACTTCTATACATTTTAAATTAGGTAGGTATCTGCAGGAAGTTTTATAGCTGAAAACGTCAAATATAAGTTAGTTAAGGTACCCTACGTACGCATATACAGGTTTATTGATAAAACACCGCTAACCTTGCCGGACTGTATTACTGACAGCATAAATAACAACTTTATTATATGACTTTTTCTAAACATAATTCTTATACATATTTACCGAATACCGAATATCGCTACAAGGGCATGTATGACGCGACGCGACGCGGGCGTAGAGTTCGTAACATTTAGAGCGTTGAATTTAAATATTTTTATTTTTGTTAAAATCTGATGAATTAATTAAAGTAATAGAACAAAAGTTGTTGTTTTTTATGTTATTTATACATTCCCGAGAAGTTGCTAGTGTTTTATAAATAACCCTGTATAATTATTTATTTATGCTCAGGCAACGCAGACCTCATTATATCTAACCAATATACTCACATACATATTTATACTTTAACACTAAAACTAAACTATGGGTGACCGGTGGCAATCTTCCCCGAAAGCGCCTGAACACCGCACCCTTCGGCCAGTAGTCTTCCTGCATGAAAGTAGATATCCTGTCCGTGGGGACCCTAACCACAAACGCCTTGAAACTAGAATAGAATAGAATAACTCTTTATTGCACAATAAAGTTCGGAAAATATCAAATAACGTTGTGACTAGAGCCCAACGGCTGAACTCTCAATAAATATTATTTGCATCTGACAAGTAATCAGCTTCAATGCTAAAATATTTCGATCGATGATATTTATGTCGTTGTGGCTGCAATATATATTTACACACTCACAAACACATGAACACATTTCATCACCAACTGAATCAATCTTCTGATTTCGTTAGTAACATCACAACAAAGCCTCACATTGTAAAGTTTTAAATGAACAGATTGTTTACTCCCATTTAAATGTTACAAACATAGGTTATGAGCATCTGTATTTATTTGGTACCTACGGTGGCTGCACATCTCAGAGAAGTCTTCTTTTCAGGGATCCAATATAAGTTGAGCTCTCTTTATTATTGTTACCCGTGATAAATTGAGTTCAGCTTATTTCATTATGTTTATTATTAGGCATACCAATAGTTCAAAGTCATGGAGCAGAATCTATAACGTTTTAACAGAATGCATACCAATTACAGATGCGCACAAGATATCAATATACATACCTAGGCTTTCTACATAAATAAATATGATAGACTTAAAGTAAAATAAAATTTGTACAATAATATCAAATTAAAGCTATATTGTCATGTCGACTTATATTATATTGAAAATGATCCCAGAAATAATTATAAAATACTATACTATATTAATGCATAAATACATAAATTCATCTTACATAAATTAACTAAACCAACATAAACTCCGGTTTATAATGGAGAAAACAAATACTGTGACAAAAAAATGTATGATAGGTACATAATTTTTATATTCTTAATTCTCTTTTCACTGAGTCGGACTTTAACTTTATAAGTATATCTCGTTACATTAAACATTGATTCTATTTGCAGGCCATTAACTACGGCGGGAATTAGCATTCGGTCCACTTTCACCGACGTCTCATACATAATGGTCCTTTGTTCTTACAACATAATCTCACATATACTAGCTGTCCACTGTACGGAAGGAATATTGATGTATTTAGCACATTTATTGACGTGTCCAACCGACGCGACAAGACAGAACATCTTAGGTCCGTACTCGTATTAATAAATCTAACTCAAGTATGAAACCGATCTTAAGTACGCTTTTGGAAAGTCATTTTGCACTGGTATGACATAAGAATGACATTTCAAAGATCGGTCTCAGGTTTGAGATCGATTTATTAATTCGGAACTTAAGACGGACGTTTAAGAAAGAAATCTATTTTATTTTATACATCGCATTACATTAGGTAATTGATAATAATAAATCAATAAGTAGGTACAGATGAGGTACGGGTTACGTTTCAAAAGTCCGAAATAATAATTCAGGTGGATACCTATACTGTTGCTGATAGTGCCTAGTGAAGACAGACTATACATAACTATGACTATACCTAACTGCTTGCCTGAACGTTCGTGATACGGCCTTAGAACACATTCAATGACCCAGAAAACTGTGTAAACTGCATTTACGAGTAGCAGCCAACAACATTTAATTTAATTTATTTAATTCAAAATTCAAATCATTTATTTTGTTTAGGCCTACGGGGGCACTTACAAATTGTCAATTTACATATTTTTTTCCTTATATCTACAACCGGATCGGAACGCGACCTCGACTGTAATGTTACTGACAACACAATCGGGGTAATATCCATTAGTTATTCCGGATGTATGACCTACCTAGGTAGGCACTAATTGTATGTTGAGGCCCCCATATTATTTGCATTTATTAATTAGCTTCGCTATTTATCAATTTCATTAGGTACCAACAATGATGACAAAAAATGTGACGTGGGTACCTACTACCCACAACTAAATATTTTTTTAAGCAGTGAAAATATATTTCATTATTTCATCATTTTAATTTTTCAGCATGTCACAAATCACAATAAAACATAAACAATGATTATGAATGTCGCGTGATCATTTGAACCGCGGAGATCTAACCGTCCGACATAAATAGCATTGCATGTTGCTTCTACGTAAATTTAAACAAACTCACGATAACCCCTGACATGCTTTGTATTAATGGCTGTTAAATAAGCCAACTGAATATTGACTCGAGATTAGTTGCGCTATGATCATTGACGTAATGTATGGGTGATTGGTAATTTGAAGCGTCTATAGTTGATTTATCTATGTCTACGTCTATTAAGTATTCAGTGCAATAGGAATGACAACTAATATTACCTAAATTCAGAATATATTTTATACTAGCTGTGGCCCCCGACTTCGTCAGTGTAGTATTTAACGTAACAAAAATTTCGGGATTATCGGGATAAAAAGTATTCTATATGTTAATCCCGGTTATAAACTATCTGTGTTCCAAATTTCATCCAAATCCGTTCAGTAGTTTTTGCGTGAAGGAGTAACAAACATACATACATACATCCACACTCACAAACTTTCACATTTATAATATTAGTAGGATTAACTCATACCTAATTTCCAATTATTTTCTGACATATACGTAAGTACCTATTGCGAAATAAATTTCTCAATTATTTACCTAAATGTTGGCTTGAACTACTCTCTTATAGTGCCACTGTTTTTGAAACTTTAAACTTTATGTAATAATTTTTTCCAACTATAAAGTTATTTTGAAAATTATTTTATTGGTGGTACTTGGTAGTCATCGTATATGTAATTAAAAATAAATAGTATCAATGTCCATTATCGCCCCTCTAACACTCAGTTTTAATGGTATATTTAGTTCTTCTGGGCTTTACGATCTATTTTATTTGAAACTGTCTCCTTCACCATTAATAATCCGTTGTAAATTGTATTGCACCTGATTTAGCAAAGTTTCGAAGTGTTATTTTAGCGTAACAATTACCAAGGTCACGGAACTGTAAATAAGTGAACCGAAACAATAACAATCTTTGAAGCATTCATCATTAAGGAGCATGCTGTGGTTGAATTATTACCCTTTGTCAACCGTACACCGGCCACCTAGCTAGATGACGGGCGTCACAGTCCGTATTTACATTACGATCGCTTTTAGATAGCTATTTTTAATTGCTCAATGTTGTAATTGTAACGCTTATTGAACAGCTACTTATGAGTTAATGTACAACTAGGTCCGGAAAATTATCAATATTTACGTCCACAATCACTTGATGCGATAGAGATTCAGATCGGTGTGAATGATCATGGTTTTTAGCCCATTCACAAATGCTTTGTTAGTCTTTATAAATAAAAATGTTTAATACTTTGGCTATTTTTAATTTATTTAGACCCAAAGAAATAAAATGTCCATAGGAATAAATCTAATTTATTACTCTAACTGGATTGTATTCTGTAAAATGCAAAGTGTATTTTATAGTTTTTTTCATAATAGGTATAACATTATACATGTCTGAGAACACTGGCGAAAATTTGACATTTCAAGATCCAAATTTTCTAATGTCATCCCCGCCAACTACGACCCGTATTGATAAATCGATCTCAAATCTGAGAGCGATCTTGGAAATGTCATTCTTATGTCATACCAGTACAAAGTTACATGTCAAACACGTACTCAAGCTCGCTTTCAGATTTGAGATCGTATTATTAGGAGGGCTTTAGTCGTGTCTTAGAAGATTTAACCAATTTTCGAAAGACATGTGAAATACGAAAACCCGCTCTGGGCCACCGTGGTGGATTATGGCCTGAATCCCCCTTGTCTTGAGGGGAGGCCCGTGCCCAGGAGTGGGACGTCAAAAGGGCTAAAATTATTATATATTATTATTAGTCGTACAATACGTCGTGGTTTTACCAGAAGACGCGTGTTTATATGAATCGGGGCTATCGGCCGGCGCTGGCGGTGACGAGGTTGTTGCTGGTCATGTGACGCACATGTCCATATCGACCTATCATACCACACCAAAAAAATCCTCGCCCGATTGATAACATAGGTACCTACTATTGTTAAATCGTTATTAAATGTCGCTAATTTTTTTGTAAAGTGTAAAGTAATATTACGTTACAACAGCGTATTGTGTAATTAAATGGATGTGCGCTATCTACAGGTAATATTCCAAGTTTGTTACACATATGATTTAATTTTCGAACAGCACGTACCTACCTACTACTAGTGACCTCTGCACGTAGGTAGACATCAAAAATAGTAACAGAACTACTCATGTTAATGCAAACTGAATTGTTTTTATAAGTTTATACTTATTATTTAGTTATATATAAATGTATTTACCTAACATTCCTAATATTCTTCTCATTGGGGAAAAACACAAAACTGACTTGAACGTCATCAAAAACCGATTTTGAAACAGGTATCGATTCAAGTTTCCAAAATTCCTAATTATATATACATAGAAGTTGCCAGTTAGCTCTGGCAATATTTAATCTATAGATTAACAGTTATTATTATGACTTCGGTGCAACTGGTTTCATGGGTCGGGCGAATCGCACTTTTATTTTGAAGAAAACTCAAAAATGTATTAAATTTAGAGAAAGGTTGTACCTAATCGCCCAGTACACGAAGAGAACTCAAATTTGAGACAAAAATGACAGCGACGTCGCGAACAACTATGAAACTATGGCCGATAAGGGTTAACAGTCTATTAATAGTATTAATTGATCGATCTCAAATATGAGCGATTTATAAATCGTCGCTTTACTTTCTCAAGATTGTACTTATCCTTTAGTTCCTTTTATTAATACCCAGTTGGACTAGTATTTATAAATCGATCTCAACTCTGAGAACAAACTTGAATACAATTTTGGAAGGATTTTGTAACTACTACTATGGATGACATTACCAAGTTCGCTCTATCAGTTTATTAATACCGGTTAAACATTTGAGTGCGTACCGTTTCAGTAACCGGCCTTCAAGCGACTATTCAGTCGACAGCATCTAAATAAGTTACGCGGCGTGGGACGTCACAAATAATAACTTAGACCCCACCAAACATGGCACCATGTGTTAACATTAACACCAGTAACCACATATCGCTGATGATAAAATAACTTGTTTCTTCAAATGTGTTAATTGAATTTAATTTAATTGCCCAGGAATAAATGTTGGTCATAAAAACAGATTCTAACCACTGATTTGGTGGATTCTCTAGTTTTTTGTACAAGCACTAGCTTCTGTGTGCAACTTCATCCGATTTAAGTACAGTATCCTGTGTTATCTGTGTGCCAAATTTGATCCAAATTCGTGTAGCCGTTTTTGCCTGAATAAGTACCAAACAAACTAACTTATAAATAAGCTATAATACACATTTATAATGTTAAAGGGATTGATTAACAATTTAGGCAGGGGTCGCAACGATGATACGATTACAACGTGATGGCGATATAAAAAATTTCGCTCGTGATGCCGCCATTGCTTTAGCGATCTCGCTGTTGTATCGCAATCGCCTAAACTGGTGCAGCCCCGGCCTCAAGTTATTCTTCAAGGCATCAAGTTGATAAGTGTTGGGCACGTGAATGCTATTTTCATTATCTATTCACAGTATCAACACAATCTGGTTGCATGAAGTAATTATCGCGCTTATGAATGTTCAGTCCGAGACGTAAATGACGATTCGCATCTAGTGTCGCGCGGCTTCCATACCATATATGTATTATTAAAACGAGTCTATAATAATGGTATAACTCTTGTTTTTATCGATACTCATGTATAAATTAATTATAAGATAGGACGTGGATTAATTATAAGATAGGAAGCGAGTGCTTCTATCTTTTAGAATCCTGTTTTCAAAATTTATTTATCACTATTATGAATATTGGAGATAGGGTTGCTACCTTTTTAAGCGTGAATATGGTAGTTTCAAACTTAAACCCATAGTATATTCACTAGACTTTTTGTACTAACTTGAGCTTACCTCACTTTTCCAAGAAGAGCTGATTAGTTTTTGTAAGCTCAGCTTATGCACATGAAAATATAGTAGAGTCAGCTAAGTAGCTGGAATAAAACTTCCCTAGTACTTACTAGAAGAACACCTATAGTATTTGGTGCTCAGGATACCCAAGAAAGATAGAATGATGACTTGGACTATTACCTATTTGGAGGGATCGTTTATGTTATTTAGGCATACGGGGGCCTACTTACAAATTGTCATTTTTACTTGTTTTTCTTTATCCACAACCGCATCGGAATGCTACCTCGACGCGAAGATCCGGCAAGAAACTCGACGGGCTTGTCTTTTTACACTTTTTTTTTATCGGCCCTTACTTATAATTAATATGTGCAAAGAGTAGGTATTATCCGTAGCAACCCTACTCGCCAATGACGGGCGGCGCTCTTATTTGGCAGTGTCTGGTTCTTCAACACGGACCGGACGAACTCATTTGGGTCATTAGCCGGCCACGTCATCACCCATCGCGCACGCGTCAGCTCATTCCAACTATGCTGAATTGCTGAGATAATTAATACACAGTTCAGAAGGCACTTTGGCGCGTCAAGGGAAAGTTACGTTAATGCTTACACGATAATATATAACTTAATGTTCGTCATAATATATAGGCGTAACCGAACTGGAATGTTCAGACAATGTTTAGTCTATGTTGATACTGCTAGGATCTGTTGAAGTGGTGACTGACTATAAGATAAGCATCACAGAACACGCTTGGCATAGGTCAGATGTCTCGGAGTGGGATCATTAAAATCTTCAGCAGAATGATTAATCCATTTTATAGTGCGCAATTTTCATGTTTCCGAATGATCAAAAATTTAGAACCAAATTAGAGCTACCTCCTATTTTGAAGTTGGTGTATACGACGGCATTGTGTGGTTTTGGTTTACAATTTACCAGAGGCTTTGCGTTTTCTTTCTATCTTGTTTAGATTATTCAAAAATACATGATATAGTTTTTTATACTTTGGGTACGCCAGCCTCGTGAGTTTCTAGTAATTAAAATTCAGCTATTTTAGCTGTTTTACATAAGATGGAGTCAAAATAATATGCGTTATTCATACATAATGCATGGGATAACATCATTGTATTACTTATAGCAAACAAACACGACATTTATTGTTTAAATTATACACATAACATTCGTTGATAATGAAGCCAGTCCTTGTCTACATATTAAAACGTAGGCATCTAAAACATTGCTGTCTTGTTCATATACATGCATAAAAAGAATCGCAATAGGTACACTTGCTTTGGTTAAGTTCACTAGGTACCCTAGAGTACCAGCACAAAATAACAAGCGTCAAGTGAGTCAGCGACAAACGAGTCAGCGTCAAGCTTGATTTTGGTGGTCATCTATAGTCCGCGCGCCGTTCTATTGCGCTTGCGCATGTGGATCGACCAAAATCACGATTTACAACTTTTATAAAGCAACCTTACAATATAAAAGACTTGTGTTACGTACACGTTACGTAGGTATATGTTATTAAAAGTAAAATAGTTTTATTATTCGTGGCCGGTCAGACTGTTCTGAATTCTGATATATTATGATCCAAAAAGCAAACGAACTCCGGAGCGGTCACGTTGCGTGCGACGTACTATGGACCTTATGTCTTATGTCGTAATGCTTACTGATCACCCGCCGCCCTGTTATGTAACGTCGGATTCGAAGGACGCGGCAAGTGCACGTGTTGTATTATGACACCGAACCACAATTTATTCCAAAGGAGATCTGCAAAACTGATTTTTCTCGACATGTTTTTTCGGCGTGAAAAACAATGTGAGTGCCTATACTTACGTCATTTCTTTGATGTTACATTTCAACATTTCAAATAGATTTAACATAATAAATCAATACAAGAGTGGTTGTCCTCACCGTCAGATTTAAAAAACAGGATACACTGTATGTATCAGTTGGTGGGCCTTATAAATGTATTTTTTTACATGTAAAATAATAAAAATTACCCTAAACGAAATTACTTACTCCGGTTGACTGCCTGGGTTTCCTGCGGGGTTATCAAAACGCAAAAAAAAACAATTTATTTAATCAATCCATTTTAATGTATAATTAATCAATCAATTTTAAACAACGAACACAACTAAAATGTAATATAGGTACAAATATTAGATCAAAACAGCATTAGATATTTTAAACATAGTTCAAAACGCATTGAGGGATTTTGAAAATAGTTGTTACGCAGAATATCAGTCAATAAAGTTTAAGCCTTCTCTTAAGTAACCCTTGATACCTACCTATTTTTTGGTATTGTTATTTAGACAATTAAATCTAAAACTGAATTCGTGACCGGTCGTGACAAGTTTCTGCAAGAAAACGAAGTTATGTACCTACCTAAGTTATTCTAGAATTTGTAACCGGTTCTTACAAAATCGGTACCAAGTAAGCTTGCCAGCCAGATAGTAGGTAAGTGCAATGGTCTAAATATCATCCCCGCGGAAATCATGTTTTTGTTTAAATATAGGTGCTATTTATAATGCTCCACAACATTAAATTGGAAGTGTCAAATTTTGTGCTTAGTTTTTATTCGCTTACAAAAAATACTGTAATTTTTTTCAACGACAGTACGCACATTATGTTCATTGTTGTAAGAAGAGGCTGTAGAGGAACAAAAAAATGTGAATAAATATTAATGCGGCAGGCAGGAACCGATAAATTTCAAAACGTTTTGTGAATAATATGTATTCAGTGACGCAATTCCTAGCCTTGCGAGATGCGCCCTATTTCATAACCACCGGTCAACACGGGGAGCGGTCGACGTAGAGTTAAAGATGCTACCGCGAGCTCTACCACTGGTTTTACGCATAAATATTTATAAACGGCGAATTTAACATCGCTAGGAAGTATTAATAGAGCCTTTTAAGTGCAGTATAGGTAGAGCTACTTATTTCACTGGGCGTTAAGAACTCTCCCTAATTTTTTTTATGAAATTCACCAAAAATCAGCACGCTCCATGACGAAGTTCCTAGCATTAATTTAGAAGCCTACACAAACTTCTTGGTACTTGGAGTAATTTAGCAAAACGGTCACGTTTTGCGACAAATCATCAAAGTTACAAAACACGTAAAATGTGATCGTATTAAAGCTGTCCTTGAGAAGGATTCCGATGCGTGCCTACCTACTTGTGATTGTTAAAACGGTCTTAGGAGTTAGCCCAAAACTATTTTTATACCTACCTAAGTAAACGACCACACTATATTGTGTATAGAGACCTTCTGATGTCTTGCTATTATAAAGTCGTGCTTAACAATGTGATTCTTTTGGAAATTTCGGATACCAAGCTATTTTTGAAGTTTACTGTACCTGCTCAATGCACTACGTGAAATAAAACGATTGTTATAGGTAATGAATACTCGTAATAATAAATTATATCATTCCCAACTAAGTATGAGTCGGTCGTAAATGTCGAAGTTATAAAAATAGCTTTTGAGGATTTAAATATTTTACTGCCGCACCCATCTACCGGCATGCAATATCAAAACTAATAGCGCATATTATCTGTACATACAAATAAATAAAATTTAAGTGTCTGTTTGTAATGTCAAAATAACAGTTAGTTACTAAATCCATATGAAAGTATACATACAGTATTATAACAAAAAAACTATTAAGAATTGTTGCTTGTCTGTCTGCTTGTTTCGGCAAATCTCCAAAACGGCGGGACCAATTTTGACGGGACATTCAATGGCAGATAGCTGAGGTTATAAGGAGTTAAATATGCTACTTTGTTTTTATCGAAGTACCACGCGGGTGGAGCCGCAGGCATCAGCTAGTACAGTATAAAAATAACAAACTTATTATGACACTAATCAAATATTGCTATTAAAATATTACGGACTTGACCGACGGAAATAAAACGAATGTAGTGTTTACGAGGACGATTCAACCAAGTGTCAAGTACCTAAGTGTTCAGCAAAATAAGGTCCATTGTCCCATGAAATACTAAGCCCGCGCGCGTTACACCGTCACTAGCCCAGACTGAAATGGCATGTTTATTTATATGCTCTAGTCAACAGGATACTCGCAAGGATACAAGGATACCGCGATTTCCCCCTTCCGCTGTGTATCCTGAATCTTGATTCATCATGTTATTGTTAACATCATGACAATATTGTAAATTTGCGACGCATATTGTAGTTCCTGCTTCTGGAACTGGGAGCTGATTACAATTCGTTTATTTTTTTATGTTCAGTGTTGTAGCGAACAGTTAAAGAGAATCAAAGAATGATGTCATTATTCTAGTTTTCTAACATTAATAAAACGCATAAAGGTTTTATTGCGATTAGGCACTTACATCGTGGTAAAAATTACATAAATATAAACTGTGACTTTGCGTATATTCAGACTGATATTAATAAATCGATCTTAAGTTAGGGACCGATATTATGTACCTAACCTGCCAACCTAAGAATACTCAGGTAGGTAACTATAAGTACTGTCGTAGGTATCTACTATTGTGTGTTTAAGTTACCCCAAGTTGGAGAAATATATTCTGACTAGATACGCATGCGTCAGAGAAATATTAACATGATAATATAATTTTGTCAGTATTTCTTGGTAACTGGAGTGATTTGAACTTAATCTTTTTTCTAACTGATTTTAGTAGTAACTTATTTTTTAACTTGTTTTGTATATTATCAGCGGCTTGATATTTATAAATTCATAATAACAATACTTTCTAATTATAAATGAAACAGTTAACATAATTAATAAATTAAAATTGCGTAAATAACGTTTGCGGTTATTGAATAGTAAGTGAGTATAATTAACTAATATTTATACTTACTTTATGATCAATGAATGTTGTATGTTGTGCTCATTCCATTCGACAACTGATTTATTAGTCGTGGCTGTATGCTAATGGACTTATCTACTTATATTATTATTCTAGAATCCAGAATAACTTGAAAACCAATCTATTTAAAAAGTTGATAAATAAAATACGTTGTCTAATTAAATTATATTGCCTATTAGTTAGGATATTTATTGTTATCATTACATTACCTACCAATATATACGAGTATATATAGTTTTAATTTTCTTTTTGAAGTAATGTTTGATGACGACCGCTTGGCGCAGTGGTTCAAGCGTAGGCCGCTCGGGTCACTGCACATGGTGGTTGCGGGTTCGATTCCCGCCGGGGCAAATTTCGGAATTGGTCTGTTCGTAATTTGCCCAGGTCTGGGTCCCAGTGACGAATCGCCCCCAGTCCATTGTACGGTACCCATAGTACAAGCGTTGCTTAGTTTGGGACCATACATTTGGTGTGTCCGTCTGGCGATATTTATTTATTTTAATCCATTATAATATTTAAGTAAGGTACAATTCCTGCTCAGGTAGAACCAGTCAGGATATAAGCTGTACTTAATTGGTTATTGCGTAGCTAGAGCTAAGGTTAGCTCTAGGTTAACTCTGCCATCGTCATTTTTTTATTTATAAAGATCACATACTTAAGTAGATATATCTTGTAGGTTATTTTGATAAGTGCTTACGCTATAAAATGTTAGGAGCTTCATCAACTTAAATATTAGGGCTCTATAGTTCAAAGTGAGTCATTGTGTGGTACGCTTCCTGTCTTGCATTGTTTGGCGGGCGAATCACGTCCGTTCATAATTCCGAGTACAATTTTATTATACCTAGCCCCAATTCTATGGAAGCAAATCAAAAACAATACGGAGCGTTAGCGTCATAGGTCGTGTAATACCTATTAGTACTCAGTGGTGGATATTTAAATATTGTCCAAGTAGGTATATAGAGGCTGTTAAAATTTTTATAATAAGCCAATTTCCAATTCCTAGATTGAGAATTATATAACCAAACAAGTCGGTTGAAATTGCATAAGTAATAGCTTTTTGCGTATATTTCTGAGCTAACCAAAGCTCAATCATGAATAAGGCGCTACATTAAGTAAGCGTAATTAAACAATCTCATTTGCGCTTACAAACAGTTCAAAATAATAATAAATTCGATTCAATTTGTCGCACACTAGCCCCAAAATTTGCCGTCCTAGGCTATTCAGATTTTTATTCAGACCATTCAGGCCTATTCAGCTTGCTGGTAAATTCGCCACTACGATTAATGTTGAAATATTTATATGTATTTAATTTACTATTTGTACATACGTAACGTTTTAAATTTGGAACAACACTGGCATAAAGTTCTTAAATGTAACATTATGTAAATTTTTCAAGACGTCTGCCCCGTCGCTTACATTGACGCAATAGAAACTTGTATTGATTTATGCTGTTGTCTCTTACTTTAAGCTACCAAAAATAGAAACAGCTACAGCGCCAGATGTAAGCGAGGGGTAATTAGGTAGCCATTTTAACAAAGGGGATGATAAGCAAATTGGTTGACTTTGTACCACTGGTAAGTACTTAATGAGTTAACTGGTTATGCTGGAGTGCGCGCTCCTCTGCGACGCATTGTAGAAACGTATAATACTCACTTCACAGATTTTGACCTCTTTAATCTATCAAAATCTAAATTTAAAAAATTGTCCATTGAAAAATTGTACTCTAGTGACACAGAACATGTAACATAATCCTATTGTGATATTCAGAATCCGACTTTCAAATTCCACTTAGTATTAATCTTACTGTAAATTTAGCCACTTAGCTCAACGCGTGCTATATTTCAACATATTATATAGTTTAATATGTGGGCATTAGTGTGGGTTATACATTTATTTAACACTGTAATAATAGCTACTCCCTTTTTATATGTACACTTTAATGTATAATTGTTTTATGTCCCAATAAAGTAAAAATAAAAAAAATAAAAACTAAACTAGCCCCCCAGTTTTGACACACATAATCAAAACCCATCGAGTGATCGAATGTTACCGTACATTGAATGTATGTATCGGTATTAAATTACGCTTAAAACTCATACTGACTCCCCTAGACCTTCATTAGCGTTAAGGATAATAATAATGTTAGACGAGTTCAAAGCTGCGTCCCGCTGAGTAGATCCAGCACCTTGGCCCTATCCTCAGACTCGTTTATCCTCAAGCCATGGTACTCATCTTCCGCTTCGGACACACCGGGCCTGTTATTTTGTATTCGCGAGAACAGATTTCCGCTTGCCGATATTATTAACATTCGACCCCGAATTGTTCGATCGTTCTATCATTTTGTACTTTGCCAATAGCTGGGTACGCGGCGTGCTACCATACATATTGATCGGAACGGGTTTGTTTATGTTCTTGTTCATACGCCGGGAGTGCTTTGTATGATTGTTTTGTATGGGACAGGCGTGAGAAGATTTTGAAGAGAGCTTTTGTTGTACGAACTGAATATAGTAAGATTTAGCATAATTATACCATTGGGGTAGGCAAATAAAATAATAATTTAATAATTTATTGAGGAAACGTAACTTTGTTTGTTTGTATGGGTAAGGAACAACAACATTAGTGTAGCGTTACAGTAGGAGGGTTGAACCCTATTCTCCTAGGTAGGTTATAAAATAACCTGTCCTAAGGAGATCCAGTGCTATTCCCTAATAAGATTCATCCATTCCAATAAAAATTTAGAGCGGCTCTAATCTGCCCAAATTGGGAAGATTCGAGCCTTGAGCCGCTCTAGCATTAGAATAAATTAAGTATTTGTTTTAGACTACTCAACTTGTTTTTTTGGCAGTTTTTATTTAAAGTTAACTACCTATTTAAGCAGTCCGGTTTCTGGTTTTTTTCTTATATATTTAATTACTAACACAAAATCAAATATCCACGTCATACCTCACTCTGGTTCTTGTTGTGCAAATAATCTGCCACAACCACTGAAACTAATTTTGATTGGCACCAAAAAATTTGTGTCGTGTGACTGAATACTCTGAGCAAGACCAAATACGCTCTGTGTATCACATTCACTCTATTGCAAGCCCATATGCGTGTACTTACCTCATTACCGCAGCCATCAAAAATGTACAATGAATGAGTAAAATTAGAGAAAAAGTAATGCGCTAAGAATAGGTATACCTAATTTTTGAATCGTAAACAAATATGGAAGGTTATGCAACTAAGAGGTAGGCAAAACTATAGACCGATACATTTTTATGGTAATTCTTAGGTACGGGCGGCCGCCCGCGCCCGGGGCCGAGCGCGGCCGTTTCCTGCGGACCGACGACGCTGGCCCATTGTGAAATATTTGGTACTTTTGTTTGTGTTCATAACGTTGCGAAAGGCTCCCACTTAGCATTGGCACGTGCGCACTGCGCACACGCACTCGGAATCTTTGCTTAGAATTTATGACGGTGTTATTTCAGCAAAATGCAGCGAGGCATGTTAAGAATTAAGAATAGGTTATAAAAAATAGATGGTACACATTATTTAGACACACATTACCTACATATATCCGTGATTTTGAAGTCAATTAAGGTACCTCCTATAGGTGCATTTACCAATGTAGGAAATTAAAATTAGATTTCGATGTAGGTATTACTATTTTAACAGCTAACTGTTACCGGCTAATACGTATTAACGTACTAGCATATTTTAATTAAGTAGGTAAGTAGTTTATCCCGACGGAAACTGAAATTATTTAAGAAGTTTATGTTCTACTCGAGTGGAGTGAGCATGACTCATAATGCGGTTAAATGTTGATATGTCAACATTGTTGAACTGGATCGGCAGCTGAACCAACACGGCCACCTGCGCCTGCCTCCACCACCGCCCTGCGTCATCCAGTTAATTTCGACACACAACAGAACGCCCAATACAATAACATCACATTCATTAAGAAAAAGTATTATTCACCGGTAATATTTGCACAATAATCTACTGACGTTATCACCGACCACATGTTGCAATATTCGAATATAATTATTATCCATACGAGTCAATGAAATCGAGCCTGCATTTGCGTTACTCATTTTATTTCAATTTATTATAATCCACCAATGA
Source organism: Notodonta ziczac (assembly GCA_918843915.1). Taxonomy (NCBI): domain Eukaryota; kingdom Metazoa; phylum Arthropoda; class Insecta; order Lepidoptera; family Notodontidae; genus Notodonta; species Notodonta ziczac. The sequence continues at coordinate 7,632,787 of OU974043.1, read as the reverse complement.
ATGGGTATATTACATGGATAACACATATTCATTTATCAATGTATAGGCGCCAGTCATCCATCGTAGATTTAAAAAAGAAATAGGTGTAAGTACTTACTTACACGTATTTCCTTTTTAAATAAGGAAAGTAAAAAATTAAATAATTTAAATTTAAAATAAATTAGTAAATTAAGTATGTAAAAAGTAAGTAAGTATAACTTACTTACTTTTTGGGTACCTATCTGGGTAAATAGATAAATATTCGTGCCTCGTCTATGCGAATTCTATAAAGCAGGACTGAAAACCGCGGATGCGCGAGCGCAAACCCTGTTCTATTAGCTTCTGTTAAACATATTTGATTTGGCCATAACGAGCGCTAACTCCACGACTCTGGCCACATCGCAAACATCGGAAAAGTACGGAATAATGTCAATACCTGCTACATATGCAATGATCTTTCCTTTGTCGTCCTAATTCGGTTCTTGTTGAAATTTTTTTTTACGCAAGGCTGTCTGTTTGCTGGATTCATTTTCATTGAAACATCTATGGGTACCATACAACGGACTGGGGGCGACCCCAGTGACACCCAGATCAGATTAAATACAGTTGAGCACAGATTAAATAAATATACCTAGACGTGCTTTCAGTAGTACGCGTTCTACATATCTTTTAAGAATACTGACACCTAGTCTTATAATTCGAAAACAAGGTCTAATAGATATTAGATATCATTCGGGTCGTTTCCCCTATCCTCACAATTCATCTATATACCTACATGGAATATATACATTTACGTGCGTTATACTTAATACTTACACTGTAGAACTTACGTAGGAACACAATATGTAACAGTCTGTGACACAACTCTCGTGTCCTTTTACCCTCCCGGTCAATAACTGGTACCACGGGTATGACCTGCCGGTCAATTTCTGAAGTCATGGCAGACATGACGTCACCATTCCGTAATTCTATGTAATACATGCAATATTACTTATTGAAACTAGAAATAAAAGCGAATAAACGGTTGTGTAATTTTCCTTACAATAGGTACTTATGTATACCTACTTGTATGATTGTATTTTATATAGCAATAGCTTTTGCAAACTGTTTCGATAGCGTATTTTCTGCTTGTCGACAACAGTGCCACCTACCGGGTTAAACTACGGTCAAGAACCATCCAGATGACCCCATAAGTACCTACAAAAACATTTAAATCAGTTAAGACGTTTAAAGGAGAAGAATTACGAACATACTTACTTTTACCTACTTACTCTTTGGGTATAGGGGAACCTGTTGTACCTAGGATAGTTTTTAGATATATATTTTTTATTGTGATTTGACTTTTGCTATCATTATGTTTTCTTCTATTTTAACAATACTTTTATAATTTGTGTTAAAACAATCTTTCATACCCATGCTTTGAAATAAATTTTCATAATGCTTGGCTATTCCGACACCGCCACTATACTACCTACGTAGTTTTTGCTAGTGCATTATCATAGTGCATTTGAAAGATGCAAGTAAACGGACGACCTCGAGACATGCATTATACTGCATTAAAGCCACGCGCTGTCTGCGTCTGCGCATACCTATTGCATTGCACCGCGCTGTGCGCCGCGCCGCCGCGGCCGGTGCCACAGGATGGTGAGGTCAGGTCAGGGGCACTGTATAAAAATTGTGACTATGAAAAGGTACATTTATAAAACCTATCACAACATCTTCACTTGTTATCGCAATTGTGGTTAATGCATTACGGAACGAGCTCTCTAGATGCAAAACTCCTCCAAATAAACAAGTTTGTCATTGGTTCATGGAAAAGTACAATAGAATGCTCTGGAGTTGAATCTTAACTCAAATTATGGACTTTATTAATGTTTTTATGCGTCGCTGTAAGCACAGATGTAATAAACAATATGTTAACCAAAGATTATTGCGAGAGCAGTCGTGTATTATTTTCGTCTTTCTGCCTATAACAACCCCAAAGAATCTTGGGATACTTAAAAATATTGGATCACCTTTTCTTTTAACATTCGGCTCTAATTCACTACGTTACGTCACTTTCCTGATGTCACCGGACCATCAGACTGGCAGGCTGCCCCTCTTATTTACTTGGCTACAACTCTACAAATAAAATAAAATTAATAAAAGTAATACAGGGTTGCAGAGTGTGATAGAGGAGCACTAATGCATCAAATCCAACCCCCCTGTAAGTAAATTCTACAAAGTTTAGTCCTTTATGAAATATGTCTATATACTAGGTATTTGTGTTTTTTAACTAATAACTTATTGAATTAGTTTATATTAAACTAGCTGAGCCCGCGACTTCGTCCGCGTGGAATTTAACTTAACAAAAAGCCCGCTCCCGCGTTCTGAGCCCGCGCGAGAGGACCCATTTTTTAAATTTTGATTTTCTAAAATAAAAGTAGCCTGAGTTACTGCTTATAACATCAGCTATCTACCAAAGAAAGTCCCGTCAAAATCGGTCCACCCGTTTCCGAGATACTCTTTGATTTCATGTGTTTTTATTCTTTTACGCGGCACCCTAATTGTTTTTCTAAAATTAAAGTAGCCTAAGTTACTTTTTATAACATCAGCTATCTGCCAGTGAAAGTCCCATCAAAATCGGTCGAGCCGTTTCGGAGATTACCCGGAACAAACACACAGACAGACAGACAGACAGACAGACAAAAAAAATAGCGCTTTTGCTATAGGTGTTGTATGTACTTTCATATGCACTTAGTGAAAAGGTGTTATTTTGATATTACAAACAGACACTCTAATTTTATTTATTTGTATAGATAGGAACTTATTGTTGACATCATGTCCAAAAATTTTGGTGATAATTGGATCAGAAAATTCTAAGATCTTGTAAACATTAATTCTTTCGTATAAGTGTTAAAAGTGGTATTCAAAGTGGTAAAGTAAAAATGGTTGCATTTTAGCTAATCTATCATACCTAGCAAGGAAAACCTGTAACCCTGTGAGTATACGTAAGATAGAAAAAAAAAGTTTATATACGGGACCAATTGCGAAACGTCTCCATTTTTGAAGTTGGTTACAAAATCTCCACACTTTCAACGGTCAAGCACGCAGTGTCGCGTTTAGCCCGCTCGCGCCCGTGGTCGGCGCGCCCTCGGCACTCAACGCGACCTAATGTAAATGTAGCCTCAACGTGCCTCGCTTGAGGCAATACACACGGGCATCCAATGGCAAATAATATATTCCATTCTTATGAACCACTCCCATGTAGAAACTAATTAATTTCGATAAATTATGATGGTAGAAAGCGGAACAATTGCGGTGCAGAGTACGTACCTGCTTACATTGTGATTAGGTGCAAAGTGAAATGTATTTAGGCAGTTATTATAAATAGGGTAAGGAGAGATTTATGTTAGTAGATAGTATATACTGACTTAGAATCACAATGCCCGCCATTTTGCATCATGTAAAGTAGTAAGTATCTACTACTCGTACAATGATAAATCTTTTTTTCATGATGTATACCGGGAATTTTCCATTTGGAGCTAACGGCAACAAGTTCTGTTCCCCTATGTAGCTACGTAGTTTATTCTAAGTGGACACCTATTTACGTTTCTTGACGTATGTTTATAAAGGGTGAGGAGAGCAAAAATGGATTCGCTCGAATCAACGGTACTTACTTGTAAGGAAATTTGCAAATCAAATGATATTCATGAGTTGACAACTTAAAATAGTCCCTCGATGGACTTATTGAGATCCTCTGAAAACTAGTGTCGTAGGGCCTTTTAAAACTTTATAAAGGTCGCTACGAAACAAGTTTTGAAAGATCGCGTCATACGGCTATCATCATTCATCACGACTTTCGTCACGCTGGTCAAGCATTTTGGCGATTGACCTAGGTAGGTACCTCGTCTCGCGTCAGATACGCTGCACCGTGGATCTGCATTCTATGGGTTTAGCCCATTGCGTTGACTTTCACACATTTTTGCGTACCACTATTCTTAGTTATAATAGGACCGCTCTCAACCTTGGGATCGATGACGATTACTGGCCCTAGTCAGCCAAGTGGTCAAGACACTACTATTGCTTAAAACTGATGCCTGTTGCACTTAAGGGGCTTACCACACCAATCTATCGATCATTGATCGAACGTCGATCTATCATTGGTCGAACGTCCATGGATCATCGATCGGTTGTTGTGATAACAAGTACTCTACCTAATATATATCTTTATTATTTGATATCCAAACCGCAGCTGTACAAACTGAACACTTCGGCCTAATTCACTCCGCCTCTTCATTTCTTCGTCGTAATATTGTTCAAAAGAACAAACAAACAAATATTATTTGAAGTTAAATACTGTTATATTAAAATTAAAAATGCTAATTATTGACAGCATTGTTTGGTTGATGTGGCGCGAGGGATAAAGTTGAACAGGTAGAGTTAATTATGGCCAAAGCGTTACAGTAGAGTTGCTGCTGCGACGTAGAGTGGATACAGGTAGAGACGTTATTACCTCATCTACCGTAAACATACCATCATGTGATTTGGATATCAAAACAAATGAAGATATAAATGAAACAGGTAGATATTACCTATACATACATATTTCTCGTATGTGTAACAAGATTTGCTAACCCAGCATAATTCATCTCCTATTCTTCGTATCTTGGTTAAATATTGGTCATGCATAGTTGAATAACCGTTAAGTAATTACGGGTTCTACATTTACGATATATTTTTCACATTCCTGGTTTTACGACGGTAGAATAACGGTAATAAAGGGGATTTCTATAACGGCTTTCTCAAGAGGAAGTGGATATATTATGACATGTTTATGAACACTAGAACACAGACTATGATTGAAACGAAACAATAAGGTAATTATTAAAATTTGACAGTCAGACTAGTACTCGTATCTTGTAATTATCATGGAATGATTAGTATTTATCGCAGACTTTGGCACTAATAATGCAAACTCTTTTAATATTTTTTTACGCACCGAGAAACCGATGATCTGTATAATACTGCGATGACATTATTTTTCCTGGATGGTACCTATCACCTAAGAATATTATAATAATTTTAAAATTAAGTACTTACCTTCTTCTTAATTACACTTAACTTAATTGCATATTATGTTTTCCCCCGCATTTTAAGATTTCACACCAACGATAAAATTGTAGGTGTTTTTCTCTACAGTTCGGGCGCCGAGAAAATGATTGAATTATTTGATTACGATATTTTTAAGTTATCTTACAATAAACGTATTAAGCGCTTTTAATTAATGTATGGTACACATTCTCTCGGCTTCTACATTGAAATGATCAATAAAGTCGAATGTCGCGGTTTCCTGAAGCTCAATACTGCTCACTACTTGAGGTCATCGGTCTACATCTGTGTACAAGGTCTGCGTAATCGAATCGTTATCAAATAGTTACGTAATTAACACAATCATCATAATAATCTTAATATATCAAACAGCTTTATTTATCTGAACTTTTTGCGAACTGACGTCATATAGTTTTTTCAATCGCTGTCAATGTAATTTAAAAGTATGTATGATAGGCACCTATAAAACTAGCTATCTAATCTACTAAGCTAATATTTTACTCCGGACTGAGACTAGATAGAGCTCCAAATTATAATTAACTAGCGGCCCGCCCCGGCTTCGCACGGGTACATTGCGGTTACATTATTCGAGTAGTAGTAAGGATCCCTAATTTTTTTGAAAATATATTATAGCCTATGCCACCCGGGGAAAGTGTAGCTTCCCAACAGTGAAATAATTTTTCAAATCGGTTCAGTAGTTTCGGAGCCTATTCATTACAATCAAACAAACAAAGTTTTCCTCTTTATAATATTAGTATTAGTATTAGATAGTATTAAAATTTAGAATAAGTGCATATACTTACTAGCAAATTGAAGAAATAATAAAATTATGACCTCTGAATCATTACTTTTTAATCTTATCTTGTGATCTATCAGATAGCTGTGGACATTTTGTAAATAGATAAATCTATATATACATATTTATAACCACTTCTGTTTATCCGCTCCATCATACATAATTTATTATGTAAGCTGTAGGTATTTTGATTGTTTTTATGGGGTATGAAGAAAAAATGAAGATACCTATCTATTAATTTCAAAATTGTGGTAATTTACGGTCAAAATCCATTATGTATCTCGTAATCTTTAATTGCTGTATTTATTCAAATCGTTCTTCTACCCAAGTGTAAACGCGAACGCCATCTATGATTGGTAATTGGTAAGCTTCACCCAAAATATTTATTGTAATATTCATGGCAAAATTAGGTCAGGATTGATTATTCATTTCGGACATTAATAAATCGGACGGATCGGACGTTAACGCTCTACTGCAACGCTGTAGTGTTTAAACATTGATAATCACAAATAAGTTAATGGTTTTATAGAACGTACGTAATTAATCCAGAGTGTAAATAGCGCACGTCATCAGTGGTTAGTCAGTGGGTCGTGCCGGCGGGAGCCCTGCCGTCATGTGGCGGGGCCTTCCTGCCCCTTGCGTCACTCGCTAAAGACACGATGTGCCGACCTATTACGTCACAAACAAGCCTTCGCAGTAGTGTTTTATAGTAAGGCTATGTGTCGCTGTAAGCCGAGTACCAAGATAAGTTTCGACGCCCTGTGCTTTGATTTACATCTTCTTTAGCGCCTATTCAAGGCCGGCCGTCGCGCGTCGGCCTGGCATTACTCGTGCACGCGTGTCTCTCGCGAGGCGGAAGGGTTCTGCAGTATAGCGATACCCTTCCCTTCCCGAATGTTACGAAATCAGCATTTCTTCCTTTCTCCTACACGTCTCTTTCTGGCAATCTTTCCATCATGCTCAACTCAGCAGTCTCCTTTGCTGCATGTTTCAGCGGTTCTAGTGGACAATGTTAAAATCTTCCAGTTCTCCATAATAATCAGACAACTAGGTAGGTCTTTGACTATCAAACTAGGTACTAAGCATACGATTAGCTATCGATAAAACTCGCACTTAGGACACAAATAGGTCCAAAGCACCTTTTAAAGTCTATATTATGTTTATCTCTACATAAATTAAGTACGTACCTACCTTTAAGTATGAATAGGAAGTTCTGTTATGGTCGAATAATATTCGATGCATTAGGTACATTGGCCGAAATGTTAGAACAAAATATTAGTACCTACCTACTATTAGATCAAAGCAAGCTGTTGGCGTGAAATTGGTGAAGTAAACATTCATACACCCATATTATATTTCTCAATGATAGGAGCATGTTCAGGAAATTTGCATGTCTAGATGAGAAGCGTGGACCGCTGGCGCCACACACTTATTGCCATGCACATAACAGGCATTGTTAACATTATAAAGTTTATCTTCTGTTATAAAAAGGTACGTATCTATTACATAGTAAGTACCTACTTAACTTATTTAAATGAATCAACTTTAATAGGTACTTACTTAGGTCTAGGTTTATTACTTAATTGTTTTATACTGGTCTTTATCTTACATTGTTTGTATGACGTGTTAGCATCTCTTAATTTGTATTGCGTTTAATATTCGGAGGATAAACGGAAATAAAATTGGTAAATTGGTAAGGTCCGTCCTACCTGTTGGTATTTAGGTATAAATTAGAATCCTTAGAATTAAATTAGTAAAGTCCATAAGTTGACCCAAAGTAATTTTAATTCAATTAATTATATTAGACAACTATTAAAACTATATTAAATAGGTACTCAATGAAATATTTAGGTATTCTATAAAATTAAGTTTTTTATTTGATATTCACTGGATGGACATCTTCTATTCAATGTTTCTATTTAATTTCAACTACCTACCCACTTATATTGGGTGGAAACCTAATAAATAGTCTCTAACTACTCGTAAAACATAAGTAACGTGTATTTCTCACGGGCTGTCATCAATCAATGCAGTTCTATCAATGTTGTGGAAATAAGAGGCGCTAGGAAAACAGACGGGCTGCGCGGGGCGGGCGAGCGGGCCGCGGCTCTACGTCACGAGAAAGCCGAGGTCTCTATAAAACCGCTCTCGTCCCTCCCACTTACACCATACGCAGGCTAGCAGCAGTCGTTAGCTCACGCTCGTCCGCTACTCTCCCGCGCTCTACTGTACTACTAGTTATCGCTCATTCGTGTTCGCACCGTCTACGTACGCGCTCGCACGCCATGACCGTCACCAGCAAGATGAACAGCGTTTCCCGCCAGTCCGTGCTGAGCCGCCTCGGCCCCGGTGGCCTTCTTTACGCAGCCAATAAAATTTTAGCGGTACGTCATCGCAATGTGCAGTGCTCAAATGTATTTGTGAAAGTGAACTCTTCCAAGTGTTCTGTTGTGCTTGACGTGATAAATAAACGTGCATTTTGGTTGTCCTCAGGTCGCTGTGCCTAGTAAGGAGGATGAACGTTGGCGCAGCAAGGATGAGGGTGCGTTGTTCAAACGTTGGCGACGCACCGCGACACCCGCGGAAGCACCCGCGGCCGCGCCCGCCCCTCCGCCTACCTCCGCACAACCCTCCGAGTTTCTTAAGCTTTTAGCTATTGTAAGTACCTACAGATTTTTTTTTTTTTGGAGGGTCAAGGTTCTTACTTTCGCTTAACCTGCAGAGCCTTAAACAAACAGTCCTTCTACGGAGGTACTCTACCTTTTCGGATTCCTTTATAAAATGATTCATACATCCGTTAATAAAGTTGTGAAAAACTCTACACCTCTGCTTTACCACAACGGAAATTGAAATACCCCAACATATACTAGTCTACAACGAAGTTGGGACCCCGTCGCCCTTTATTGACATTTTATTTCTTTTGTTCCAGAATGCATTAGAATTATCAGCCCCCGCTTCTGATGCGCTCCTCAAGTCCCGCTCATCGGAGTGGTTCCAGTTGGCCGGGCACCCGGGCTCGTTGGCCCCCGCCGGCCCCGGCACCGTGTGGAAGCGCCGCGCCGCCGGCGACCATCCGGCGCACAGCCCCGAACGCGACGCCTACAGGGCGCTCGCCGCCTGCCCCCACATGCGCAGCGCCATCCCGCGTTTCTACCGCGAACTGGAGTACGGCGGCGAAAGCTTCATTGAATTGCAAGATCTTCTCCACGGCTTCCGCGATCCTCACGTTATGGACGTGAAGATGGGAACCCGCACTTTCCTCGAGGACGAAGTCAGCAACGCTCGCGCTCGCCCCGACCTCTACGAGAAAATGGTGCGGCTCGACCCTAGCGCACCCACCGAGGCCGAGCACGCAACTCGCGCCATCACCAAATTGCGCTACATGCAGTTTAGGGAGCAATGCTCCTCGTCCGCCGAAGAAGGATTCCGTATCGAGGCGGTGAAACTGCCGGGCGAGCCGCCACTCACAGACTTGCAGAAAGTGCGCGAGCCGCGTCAGGTCGCGGGCACAGTGGCCCGGTTCCTGGGCAGGAACGAACGCGCCCGCCGCGCTATCGCCTCCCGCCTCCGCGAAATCAGGGAGCTGTTCGAACGCTCAGATTTCTTCAAATCACATGAAATTGTCGGAAGCAGTATATTTATCATCTACGACGATGAACGTGTCGGAGCTTGGCTCATCGACTTCGCTAAAACGAGGTCCGTTCCGGAAGGTCTTCAGGTGGACCATCGTTCATCTTGGGAGCAAGGGAATCACGAGGAAGGTTTTCTTTATGGGTTGGACAGACTTATAGAAATGATTGAAACGGCGAAGCTCCCTGTGGAGAGGGACGCCGCGGCGGCAGAGCCCGACGTGTCGCGTTGAACCCCCCGGCGAGAGACCCTGGACTCGCCCCGCGGCCGTTGTCACGTTCGCCTGGCCTCGCGCCCCCTTGATGCTCCTCTGCGTCCGAGTCGACGCACGGAGATACAATGTACACTAAAATACCGTATATGAGAGAGAGTTGCGATTTGTCGCTTTATGTTTTGATCTAGTCCTTACATAATTATTTAAATAAATTGTATGAATTTTTATAAAACGAGTTTTCCTTAATTATAAATTTATAATAATAATTTATTAAGGCATGCCAGTAATGTCGTCTCACACATTAATATTATATAACAGCAATACCATACATAAATAAATAAAAATCGCCAGACTAACACAGGAACTGTATAGTCCCAAACTAAGCAACGCTTGTACTACGGGTACCGTACAATGTACCTGGGGGCGGTCCCAGTGACACCCAGACCGGGGCAAATTACGAAAAGGCCATTTCTGAAATTTGCCCCGGCGAGAATCGAACCCGCAACCACCATGTGCAGTGAGCCGATTGGCCTACGCTCAAACAACTGAACCAAGCGGTCGTCATTACATAACATTATCAAGTAAAACTACTTTTCCGCTAGAGTTGCTGTAATTATTTTCAAAATAACAAGTTATTTATAACAGTAAGAACAACCTTATGCATTAAATGCCGCACTATAGTTTATTATATATTAATGGGCCCGGCAAATGGTCTGCCCTACCTGGAACCCGATTGCAGCGCCACCTACACCAAACAGACCAGATCACACCAACACGCATAACATTTTTCATCAAAATCGGTTGAGCCATTTTTGAGATTTTGCGAGACTACGCACCGCCGCCCGTGTAGATTTTAGTATGATTTATAAGATGCATTGAGATACAATTAAAAATAGAGAAATTATAAAGTCTTGATTGGGGCTCGTACTCATGATAATAATATGTCTAATAGTCTGAACCAGTCCCGTTGGTAAAATGTATAGTCACTATAGTAAGCACACAGGAAACTCAAGAAAACAGATATACATAATTCTTATAATACGTCAATGCGTGCCAAGCTCTCAAGCACAAAAGAAGCACATTCTGCTCTCCTGGCAAATACAGCTAACAGAGTCACTTTGGATCAGTTCAGCGATATTAACGCCATCTTGTTCAGTTGTTGTTTTTTTTCTAATGGGTTTGCTCTTGACCCTAGTCTAGACTCTAGGCCAGAATCGGCAGACTGAGTCGACGATGGCGCGAGCTCGCCTAAGACTGTTCACTTCGGGTTTTACTCAACACACGCAGGTAGTGAGTTCCACTCTTTAGCTGTACGCATTATAAAATATGAGGAAAAGCGTTAGTCCGAATTGGTAGAATTGCACCTAGGTAAATATGCAATCCCGCTGTGTGGCTGGACGTCCGATGATGGAAGAGGACCAGTAAATAAATAAGAAATATAAAAAAAATATTATTTTAAAGATAGTTATTATTATCTAATTCAATTAGAATACAATGTGTATGTAACTATTTATAACATAAAAATATAATTAGATATACAGTTTTTACGAATAGTTATCTTAAAGGAAACCCATTGACGTAATCAGTAGGCATCATCCTTATATTAATTCTACTGCTACGTCAATAGCACAAACGTTAAAATACAGTAAGAAAAATATAAAAATAAAGTTGCGTGCCCGCCATATAATTCAAACTGAACAACCGTCATACATTTTATAAAGTCATGAAAATAATAATACGAAGAAATTACTATCTACCTACAACTACTTATATATTTGTCACCATAGGCTAACAACATCCTACCTATCAAAAATCCGGCTTTACTCAGCTGGAAATAAGGCGGCATATATTTTTGCATCGATTTACTTTTGCGTCATACCTAATTTTGTAAGATGAAAACATATTCTCCACGATACAGTTTTATAATAAAAATGTAAGAACTGCATATTTTTCCTTTCAATTACTTTCTCAAATCTACAAGTTTCCGACTATTAGGTACCAGAGTAGCTATACAGAATTTTACATGATTATGTATCTTTGATCCCAAAACATTTACGTAAGTATGCAATTCCAGCACAACAACATACTTTGGGTTGATTATAATAATCATGAATGTGATTAATCTATTTATAGCAAAGTTATCATTACTTAATATTATATGTCAACCATAGTTATATTCTTCTTCGCCTTCACGATCCTACAGTTATTCACTTTAGTAGCGAACCTTAAGGAGTTCAGAGTCTCACTGAAGCATTCATCAAATTGGTTGATATTGACCAACATAAGCGTTTTGGAGTTGCCGCCGAGACTGGGCATCAGCAGGTGGGTCAGCTTGGAATTTCTGTATGGTATGTGCGATTGATTAGTCTGCAGAGATAATATTACTTTGGACAATTCAGATAATGATCTATTGATGTGTTTCGTTTCATCCATTCTCTGAGTCGTTTTGCCACTCTCTGACCCTGCCAAGTCTACCAAGTTCAAGTTGCTAGTGTATTTTTCCTTGCGTTTTTCATGTATAGCTGATATTTTAATTTGGGCAACCGAATGAGATCTTGAACTACGCTCGTTATTGAGTGTAGCAGCTGTTTGTCTGTTACGTTGGGCGAATATCATCAGCCTGATAAAATCATGTGAGTTCTTAACTACTTCTTCTTTTAAGTTGGAAACATACAGGTCAGTCCCCTTTGAATTGACCATTTTAATTTCATGGGTTACTTGCTCTTTGCAGGAGTTCAGTAGATCATATATGACTTCATTGTATATTTCAAGAAATGAAGCTTTAATTGTTAGCTCCCAGCCCATTCGTTTGAGGTCTTCCATTGAAGTGAATATCATGTTGAAGGCTCGTGGTATAATTCCATACTGCTCAGTTCCACATCCACCTTCCATTGTGTAGGTTTTGCCAGATCCAGTCTGGCCATAAGCAAAAATACATACATTGTAACCATCCAATGCTGACTGGACCATGGTTGAAACTTCAGCAAACACATCTTCTTGTGCTGCATGTGGTGTAAATATTCCGTCAAATGTAAAGGAGTGCTGAGATTTCCCTTTTCTTGCAGAGTTTAATAATTCAATCTTTTCAACTTCAATTGAGCAAGCATCAAGGACATTGAGATTAAAAAGTGGTTTGGACGTTTCGGAATCCAGTGGTGGTCTTATTCTACAATAAACACGGATATTGCCTTTCAGATCCTGTATAGTGTTCCTCAAGTCTCTCTGCTCCTTGTGCATGGCGGCTAAAATTTGCTGCAATATTTCTGACTCAGATTTATATTTGGCATTAATTTCCTGTGCCTCTTTATAGTCCAACTTTAACTTGTCATAATCAATGGATATTTTCTTCAGATGGTCAGTCAGTGCTCGTAATGCCTCTGTTTCTTCTTGAAGACTTTTGTGCTGTCTGGACAGCTGGTCATATTTCAATTGAACATTATCCAACTCTGCCGTCTTTTGCTTGAGGCTAATAGTTATTTCATCCAAAAGAACCGTCTTGCGCTGAAGATTTTCATTTTCTAAATTCCGAATGTCTAAATCAACTTTTATCTTGTCAAATTCTGATGTTTTCTCCCTGAGGTCATTAAGTGTTTTCAACAGATTCTCTTTCAGCCGGTCTCTCTCGGTTGTACAAGACTGGACTGAGTCTTTAGTTTTTTCATAGCTATCTGAAACTTCTACATGTTTTTCTTTCAAGTCTTCAAATTCACTTTTCATTACTTTATGTTTCCCGAGCAAGTCATTGAATCTCGCTTTATAGTCATAAGGAGCAATTTTCGGAGCCACAACAGCTTTTTTCTCTACTCTGTTCACCTTTGGTTGAGGCACATTGACCGACGAAGGAGCCGTGGCAGATCTCTTAAGTCGTGGTGCTGGCACAGTAGTTGAGGCTCCACTCCTGACTGGTTTGGTGTGATTCATTATTAAATCTTTTTTATCAGCGTCACTTAGACCATTACCTAAGGTTCTGGAGATGGGTCGTCTGTTTAATAAACTTGGCTTGTTTTCTTTTGAAGCAGATATGGGAATTTTCGGTATTCGGGACATCTGAAACATAAGTTTATTTATATAGATATTTATTAGTATACCAAACCTAAACAGCTCACTAACTAGAGCCTTTTAATAAGAACCTATAACATACTGTTTCACTATACAAAACAAACTGCATTTACACTTATATTATAAATCAGGCCCCTAGTGGCTGTTGTTTTGTTTGGGCTATTTATAGAACATAAGCAATACCTTAACTACATCATCTGTCGATGTCTACAGAATATAGCGAATGATGTTACGTACCTTATTCATCACAATATGTATCGATATCACTTCACTTTATCAGGCAAAACGAAGGTTGTACGAGTTATGTTTTAATTCTTGTAATATAAGAACCTGCGAAGTCAAAACAATCAGTTATTCACAGTAAGTAACCTACCATTTAAAAGGCCTCAATTAAATAGGTGAAATTAATTAACGAGGGGCACTGAAACCGACTGAAACTAAATTAATATGATGATGACTTCTTGTCTTATTGATACCAATCATAATAAATCACAGAATTATAAATACTGATATATATAAGGTACTTTTATCCAGAAGATGTTAATAGGTAGATACAATAATTAGAATACTAACTCAGTTTATAAATAATTTCAGTTTTCTTTCTCAAACCAAACTAAAATGTTAGTTCGTTTCTCAAACGTCAAGTCAACGGCTAAATTCAAAATTCAAAAATGACATGACGCGAATTTTGTTACCACACGAAAATATATTTACATACGGTCACATACACCTGCACCTTATTCACGATCCACCTTGCTGTCCACCCTCGAACGACTCCTACACTCATAGTTAAAATTCATAATTTTCCCTATATTACCTGAAACTTACATTTTTAGGTACACCTGGCAGGTACCTTGTTTGTACCCGAAGGATGTAGGAACCCTCCAATATGAGGTGAAAAAAGTTATAAGTGCTTTAAATATAACAACGAGTCAGGCATAGTGGAATTGTGCACGTGATGACCGGTACCTGTCCGTCGAAATTGCTTTGCTAATAACCTTTACAGAGGTTACTTATTTTTTAAAAATTTAGTTAACTTTAGCCTCATTCTGTGGACTGGATTACTCTAATGCAAGGTCAGCACGGGTGTACCTACGTGATGTGAAGGTTCAAATCTCCAAAAATTCCAAACACTACACTTTATCTGTTGACTATTTCCGATTTTTATATTATTTATACATATATTTACAAACTAACTGTGCCCGCGACTTCGTGGAATTCAAATTGTAAAAGTGATAATCCCGTCAAAATCAGTTCAATCGTTTTGGCGATATTTTTTGGATTTCGGGTACTCTTGTTGTTACTGTTTTACACGTAACCTCAATTGTTTTAACATCAACTATCTGCCAGTGAAAGTCCCGTCAATCGGTCTAGCCGTCTCGGAGATTATCCAGAACAAACATACAGACAGACATACATTTTTTTAAATCGCGTTTTGTCATAAGTACCGTATGTACTCTCATATACATTTAGTGAAGAGTTGTTATTTTGATATTACGAACAGATACTCCAATTTTATATATTTGAATAGATAAATAAATCCACTCAAACCAAATTAGTTGCTCGAGTCAAACCGTTTGACCGTCTCTGGGGCCCTTACAACGAATTATCATGTGTCTATGGTATAACGCGGCTTGTTCACAGAGAAATGGTCTAAGCTTGTTCATGTCAAACCATGACTGGTCTTTGACTATGGCCATTGACAGCTACTACTACTTACTGTCTATGATCATACATACATTTTTATGCTGGCAGCACTATAAACTTTGCGGAAGAGAATTTCATGCTGTTCCTGTTGGTGAGTGCTGCTGGTATTGGTCTAATTGTGTGACGTCATGAGATAAACACCAATAGGAATATAAGGTTAGGTTTTGAGTGCACAAAATTTGGAATGTGAGAACTAAACAAATGAAATGAAATCAAATCAAATTGCCATTTATCAGGGCAATACACTGTGTCGTGTGTTGTGCAGTACCTACATTTTATAAAAGCAATATTTCTTGTGTTGTGTGTAAGTTTTAAGTGTAAAAGTCATCAAAATACTTACGTCGCATCGAAGCGTCTGTAAATTGTGCTTTCAAGAGGAAATATTAATAAAAACAGACTGCATTGCTAACCTGTTTATCACCATTGACGGATGTCCTTGTACGTTTTGCAAGATCCGATGTGGCGGTAAAATTTAACTTTTTATAGTTTTTGATTTATAATGTATGTAGTTATCTTCTTAATACTACGGAATGGGTAGTCCCGAAGAAAACGTGGTCGCTTGTGAAAGCAGTGTAATTGATAATGCAGATAATGAAACAGCTGGAGAAATTTCCGAAACAGAAGTTGGTGATTCTACTGAATCGTCTTTGAATGTATCGGAGTCAGTCGGTTTGTCTGCATGCGATTCTAATATATCCAAAGAGGGAGATGCATCGTGCGTGGGCAACTCAAAAAAGACCAAAAAGAAATCCCGGCATAGCAAAAAAGGCCACCCACCCCCCAAGGACAACGCGGATAGGAGCGTCGTGCGCCGAGTGCACCACATCGGCACTAAATTTAAACAATGCAGGAAGAGAGCGCAGAGCTTTCCTTCGATATCAAAATTTTTCCTGCCTCACAAAAGACCGCGTAAGGATGCATTCATTCCTCCGACAAAATTTCTCCTAGGCGGCAATATATCAGATCCTTTGAATTTAAACAGCCTACAAGACGAGGATATCAACAGAGCCATGAATGCAGTGACTCCTGAGTCTTCGCCTTTGCCCACTCCACCTCGACATAAGGCTAAAATCGATGTTATAATCCCTCCTAATATCAGGGATCCACTCAATTTGATGGAGCCTTTGGACAATGAAGAGTATGAGAAGAGGCTAGAGATGCAGCGGCGAAAGCCTCGAAAAAAGCCGAGGATAAGACGCCGTACTACAGAAAGTCATGTCCATCCTGAGAGTAAATCTCCAACAGTGGCAGAGCCCGTGCCTGGTACATCAGAGGTCATGAAAGAACCACCTGTGCCGGAGCCCTCAACATCGGCGTCAAAAGCGCGCAAGAGGTCATGTAGCGACAGTGATAATGCATCACAGAAAGGCAAAGATGGTAAGAAATTGCGGCGTATGGACTCGTTGGATAAGATAGTTAGTCCAGTTGTTCCTCAGCCAGGAGCTTGGATGCGAGCAAGACCACAGCCAAGAATTGGACCACCTGAGCGCCCTATGTCACCACAGCGCACCAAACTGAAGAATAAGACAGAGGGGGAGCAGAAACTGCCAACATTTCATGCTAAAAACTCGAGATACCAATATGGGAATTATGACAGGTAATTTCATATTTTATAAATCCTGAAATGAAATCTGTTATGTCCAATTAACAAATTATTTTAAAAAAGTTATATAGATTAATGGTTCCTAATTAGCATTACATTAATTGAAAAAGAATCCCATGTTCCTGACATCTTTGAAACAAAATAACTTTGCTATAGTACTTAACTTTTTATTTATTTTCATATTTGCAGATATTATGGCTACCGCAACTTGAATGCTATGATGGATATTCGCTTGCAAGTGTTTGAAATGCATCGGCATCTCTTTCAAAATAAGGATGTGCTGGACATTGGCTGCAATGTTGGTCACATCTCCATCGCAGTGGCACGCACTCTCGGAGCAAGATCGGTGGTTGGCATTGATATAGACCCAGTGCTCATAGGTATGTATGTGACATCATGATTTCAACCATTATGCAATTAGCAAACAATACTTCTACTGAGTGTTGCTATAACGATATATATTAATACGGTACTTAATTATTTTTTTTCAGGAAGAGCGAAGAAGAATCTCAAATCCTTCATACCAGTGCCTGCAGAAATAAAAACAGAGGATGATAAAAAAAAAAATGTTGAGAGTGAAAAAAAGGATGATTGCGATAAATGTAAAGATCATAAATGTGATGATTGCACTGCAGAACAAAAGGAGGGAAAATGTGAGGATTCAAAGAAATCTCTGCAAGGGAAGAAATTAAAAAAGCCAAGGAAAAATAGGAAGGCGGTGCACAAACCTGAGCTAGGGCAGTGCTTCTTCCCCATGTCAATGTCCATGCTGTTTGGGCCACTTGGTGATCCAACAGCAGAGGCGACACCGCCTTTATTTCCATATAATGTCACATTTAGACAGGTAATTAGTGGCACTATAATTTTTTTATATCATAGCACTCACATGAAATGGATTTGGCATGCAATGCTATGCTTAACAGGAGTAATTTATATATGGACACACATCTGCTTAATAAAAAGAAATACAATTGACCACCAGTCAACGTACAGATGAGCACAAAAGGGTTTTTAGAAAATTCATCCATCATTCATCATAGTCTGTATGGAAATCCCTTAAGGCACGCGGCTTTACAATATTATTATACTAGCTGTGCCCCCCGACTTCGTCCGCGTAGTATTTAACGTAACAAAAATTTCGGGATTATCGGGATAAAAAGTATCCTATGTGTTAATCCCGGTTATAAACTATCTGTGTTCCAAATTTCATCCAAATCCGTTCAGTAGTTTTTTCCGAGAAGGAGTAACAAACATACATACATAGACATACATACATCCACACTCACAAACTTTCACATTTATAATATTAGTAGGATATCACAAATATCAAGATCATTAAAGCGAACATAAGGTACTGATTGGTTTAATAACGGCACTTTCCAGGGCAACTACGTGCCGCGCGAGGAGGTGGCGCTGGGCAGCGGCGCGGAGGGCGCGCAGTTCGACCTGATCCTGTGCCTGTCCACCACCAAGTGGATGCACCTCAACTGGGGCGACGCCGGCATCAAGCGCGCCTTCCGCCGCATGTTCGCCGACCTGCGGCCCGGCGGCAAGCTCGTGCTCGAGTCGCAGAACTGGGCCAGTTACAAGAAGAAGAAGCGGCTCACGGTATGCACTGCCTGTCCTATTTCCTATACAGGTTGAAACAGAAAGGGTATACTTTTTTTTTCAAAACTTAACTTTGTTTATAAAACTATCAGCTTTGGAGGAAACTCGAAAAGCAAAAAGTGTTATAGGAATACAGTACAATAAGTCTACAAAACCTTTAGTACTTCAACTATCCCACAAAGCTGACAGTTTGAGATTTACAAAGTTAAGTTGCAAAAAAATAGTATACACTTTTTGTCTCATCTAGTATACCTACATCTTAAAACAGGAAAGGTCATCACATGTTAGTAGTATTAAGTCTACCATTACAGTCTACTTCATTTAGGTTAGTCACGAAGTTAAGTAGGTACCAAAAAATACTACGACTATTCGTACTTATTTATTATTCAGTAAAATAATTAAAAGCGGTATGTATATGTGTGTTACAGCCAACAATATATGAAAACTTCAATTCCATCGAGATGTTCCCGAACAAGTTTCGCGAGTATCTGCTGTCGCCCGAGGTGGGATTCAGCAAGTGTTGCATACTGGGCGTCCCGCAGCACGCCAGCAAGGGGTTCAGGAGGCCGATTCAGCTGTACGTGAAGGGCGACTTCACGCCGAGCAAGGCGCGGTGGTCGGACGCGCACGCGCCGTCCTCGCACCACCGGCCCGAGGCGGAGCCGCCGCGCCGCACCGTGTACGCGCCCGCGGCGCCCGCCTACCGGCCCAGCGACGACGCGCCCTCCTGCGGCGCCGCCACGCCCTACTCGCCCAACCTGGACTGCAGCGCCGACGACTCGCCCTTCTACAACCCGCGCAGCGACTCGTACGCGCCCTCCTACCAGCCGCCGCGGCCCACCGTGTACGCCACGCTGCCGTCGCCGCTGGGCAGCGCGTCGCCCGCGGCGTCGCCGGCCGCGTCGCCCGCGTCGCCCGCGCCGCACGCCGAGCCCGCGCCCGACCCGCTGTCGGCGCGCGGCTTCCCCGAGCCGCGCTCGCACTCGCACTCGCACGACGACTAGACGCGTGCGCCACTTTTGATATGGAAAATGAAGATTGAATAGAATTTTACGAGTTGTGATATTGATCGCTAAATTTAAGTTCGGATTTTGTCTGTGAACTCTGCATGGAATTTTATAAACGCTGCACCAGCTCGGGACCTGGATCGCACGTTCGTCGTGGCCCGCGAGTCTTTGCAGACTGTGTTTCGGGGTATTCATTATGAAATAAGTGTAACCTGAAAGTTGTCAAACGCGGGACGTTGTAGTCTCCCATATCTAGATTTGTAATGTCCTCCCGCCTTTGGTATTTTATGTAAATATCTATTAAAAGCGTTAGGATTATGTTTCGATAGGCTGAAAATATTTTATATTATTATAACCGCACACTAATCTATTGTGATGTTTTATTTAACCACCGACGTTCTATATTGTTCTAATAGTAACAAATTAAAAGGCATAGGTAGATCGGATATTAGATAGTACATTTTGATAGGATACTACCCTATTGTAATAATGCTACGGCACCCAGTGGTACTAAAATGTTTTACTTACCTTACGAGAACATAATTTATGTGAATTAAAACAGGATAATAGGTACCTACCTCACACGATAAGTGTAACATAATCCACATAATATACGTTGTTACCTATCGCACATGCCTACTTCAGTTAATTTTTATCGTATGAAGGTTTTCCGACGGCATAACATACCTACTCAAACTCGTTTATTTGGTCTAGGCCTACAAAGGCACTTACAAATTTGTATTTTTTACATTGATCGGAATGCCACTTCGACTCAATGATCCAATAAGAAACTAAGCGTGTTCGTTTGTTTTTTACATTAGTAAGTAATTATTATGGTTTATTAAGTATCTAAGTACTTATTAAAAGCCCCAACCTTCAATTATAATATGTAATATTATTAGGACTACTGATTGAAATCTAAAAATATATTATAGGAGCCAAAAAAGCAGGATTCACATAACCTAATAACATTTTTAAAGTTAAAACATCGTGTTTATCTATTTACACAGTCTACACTATGGGGCAATGATAAGAAAACTGGTTGTGATAAGTGGTAAGGCTTCAAACCAGCAACTTTTGACGCCGGTACATGATTGCGGTTGATTGCTAAACTAGGTAACGCAAATTATCTCTGAATACGGGAATATATACCTTCATTACCTACTCACACACTATCAACACACTTGATCACGCAGCATGCTATCCACAATGTGTGTGTCTATTTACCTAACAAGTGTAAGTAGGTTCTGAAGTGTAGTTATTGATCTATATTACTTACCTACTTAAACCACACTTCTTTACCCAACGACGATGACGTCTGTGAGTCTGTGGACTGTGAGAAAATTTTTACAACTACCTATTGTTATTTTCTCTAATAATATAATAAAGAAGTTAATTAAGTTGTATCTCTGGAACTATCTACTGACCCGATTTATTGATTACTAGTTTCTGCTCGCGACTTTGTCCGCGTAGACTTAAGTAGAGTATTCTATGTGTTAATCCAGGTTATTAACTATCTGTGTGCCAAATTTCATCCAAATCCGTTCAGTAGTTTTGCGTGAAAGAGTAACAAACAAACATACATCCACACTCACAAACTTCCGCATTTATAATATTAGTAGGATTATAAGAATAAGCAAGCTAGAAAAGCTTGTCAATACAGCGAGGAAATGCAGCCAGTATTCTTGCCACCATCCCACGCGGACGGGATTTTATTGATTAGGGGTAGGTTTTTATTTTATTTTATCTTATTTCAAATTTTATTTAATATAATTTGTATATATGTATAAATATAAATAATAAAGCTAGAATAAGATAACCCCTCATTGACATCATCTACCTTAAACACGTATACCTAGGTATGTACCTACCTACTTAAATTCTTGAAAACAGTATTTCAAATATGTAGGTACTTATGATTTATTAACATTCTCCTCTTATCTTACACAACATTTATCTAACGGAGTACTCCCGCATTATCTTTCACTGTTAAAGCATGATAAAAGATTCGTAAAAATGCTGGCTACTGTTAGAAGGATTCCTCGGAAAATTGCGAGCGACGGACAATTTCAAACCCTTTGTTAGGCACCGGAGCCGTCCGAAATTTTTCACAGTCTAAGGCGCCTCTAATATTTATTAATGATGGACCCACGGAACCCATGGTACCTACCTAGATAGCTATTGAATAGACCTAAAGACACAGTGCGTAGAGATCCTTACAGAACGAGATTAGATAAAATTGAAGTGTTAGGCCTCATGTACACACACGGTTTTTCGCCGTGAAAATCTACGGTTAATTCGCCGTGTGTAGGCACGGTCGTCAGTGTTGTATGGATCACTATGGAAGCTTGTAGACGTCCACGGGCGGCGGCGGCGCCAGCGGCGTGCCGCGCGCCGTGTGTACAAGAGGCCTTATGGTTGTGATACACGCGGAGATATTAGGTACCTACATACAAGGTACTCAAGGTACGTATAGCCAAACTGTGTAGTTGAAACTGAGGTATATTGAACTTAGTAATAATTTTAATAAAATATTTAACTCATCAACGACTTATGATTCTAATGTAAATGAAAGAGGTCGGATTGGTTATCGTACCAATTATCGATAAGTACATCACTAGTCATGGCGCAAAATATCGATAATATCGACAAGTATTTGCGCATCCCTAACGTTGACAGATATTTTTTTTCGTGAGTATGGCAATAAACGGGGAACTAACGTCAGATGTAATGAAACTAAAAAAAAACAATATTCGGACTCCCGTCTCTTCTCTATTATATTATCTTTGATTGTTTGCAGTTCATACACGGGCTAGCTAGAACAGGGTAGGACCACCTTCTCACAGAAGATTGGCGTAAAGTAGCCACTTGACTGCGTTTCGTACGACGATAGAGACACCCGAATGTCCAAACTTTCCCTCCCCCTTAGTAACACCCCTTCAGGTTAGCAAAGTGCGAGAAATGCCTTTGGTATTGCAGCTATCTATACAAATAAATAAAATTGGAGTTTCTGTTTGTAATATCAAAATAACACCTTTTCACTAAATGCATTATGACAGTACATAGGACACCTATAGTAAAAACGCGATTTAATTTTTTTTGTCTGTCTGTGTGTGTGTTTGTTCCGGGTAATCTCCTAAACGGCTGGACCGATTTTGACGGGACTTTCACTGGCAGATAGCTGATGTTATAAGGAGTAACTTAAGACACTTAAATTTTAGAAAAACAAAAATTTAAAAAATTGGTCCTGTCGTGTGGGCTCAGAACGCGGGAGCGGGCTTTGTTGTTAAGTTAAATTCCACGCGGACGAAGTTGCGCGCTCAGCTAGTCTAATATAGAATACGGAAACAGCTTAGCATCAGGCGGGCCGTACCTACTATTGTTTCCGATCTTTAAAAAATCTAGTCCCATAGGTAAGTATTACCGTTCGCATTAAAAACTGAGCGTTCTATGTACTTAATCGGGTTTAGTTGTTGGTTTTATTTAATGTCGGTTTAACGTCATACTGATTTAACAGCTACACTTTGATCGCGTTAACGAATTTTACTACAACATCGGTCATAAGTAGTTACCTAAATGCCGTTAGAATCATGTAGGTGACTAATCATTTTAACATTTTCCGTAGATACATAATATTTGTGTGAGTATGCATAGTTAGATAATGCGCATGACATATTTACATAACTATTAGGTAGGTACCTTAAACGTTTACAGTAGAAACATAATATCTACATGTTAACGCTCCGTCCAAACTGCGTTGCTGTAGGTACACGTTAAAATAATAAACGTTACTTTGTTTGTAGGTACATACCTACATCTACTATTAGGTTAGGAGTCTGTGGTATACATACATATTATGCACATAAGTAAATACCTACTTGCCTATTTTAGTACCGCTACCGATATTATATTTTTTTTACAAAATATACCTCTCGGTGTTATAATAAGTTTAACATGTAAGTGTGTCTGTCTGTACTCTGTAGCACCGTAGCGCCCAAGCGGATGAACCGATTTTAATTTTGTTTTTTTTGTTAGAAAGTTATTCTGATCGAGAGTCTTCTTAGCTAGATTTCATGAAAATCAGTTCAGCCGTTTGAAAATGATCAGCTCTTTTGTAATTTAAAAGTCGTTGCATTGGGGTTTTTTAATTTTCAATTTTGAGTTATTAGTCTGTAAATCTTCACATCGCCGGAAAAAGACAAGGTTTATCCGTTTTAAATACACAATACTTAGGTCTTGTAAATTA
This sequence comes from Notodonta ziczac, assembly GCA_918843915.1. Classification (NCBI taxonomy): domain Eukaryota; kingdom Metazoa; phylum Arthropoda; class Insecta; order Lepidoptera; family Notodontidae; genus Notodonta; species Notodonta ziczac. The sequence goes on along the minus strand of OU974043.1, from coordinate 7,608,847 downwards.
TGCAAGTAAGGAATAAAAAGGTCCAAGTATACTTATACCTACTGAGTGGGTAACTTATCAGAGATATCCGACCAAAACTTAATTATCCAAAACCTATCCAAATAACCAATCGTGATGACGGAGTTAATTGCCAACATCGGAAGATAAAATCTATGATCTGTCTGGGGAGCCTGCAGTGCGGTAGGCCATCGGTCACTCTTAATGTCGTTAAATTACGTAGGATTTTCGCCTCTGTTGCGTTGATAGTTACAGTGCCCAAACAACGGAATTATTAAATATAATAGGTGGGTACGTACCTACTAAGGTAGTAAAGGTTAGATACCTATCTACTAATGGAAATAGTGATGAAAATTATTAGTTTTCTCATTAACTTTCGACTAAACCTGCAGAAATTATTATGGCACTTAGGTACGTACTTACGGGACTGCAACAGACCGGGACGGACGGACAGACGGACTGGATAGGTTAGATCGGTTCTTACAAGGATTCCTCGTAGCGACTACGATACCCTAAAAAGTGTTTATTTTATTATATAATTTGCAGTTAGGCAGATAGGTGTAATAATATACAGCTTTTATGATAATTATTCCTTTATGGAGTTGTCAGCTGGTGTCCACATGTACAATATTTACAAAGAGCTTTCTACTACGGACTGGCATTAAATTTATCTCTCTACCTACTTATTGCCCTCAAGCTACAGGTAGTAGCGGGTGTTTACGTGATTTCATAGGTCGTTTTTATGTTACCTACTGATAGGTACCTATATAATAATTTTATAAAAACTGTGGCAAGAGAATACCTGGCATACTTATAACTCTTATAAGTATGCCTTTTATTGTACCGCTGCGGCCCGGGGCTGAGCCCGCATGGTCCTTCGATAAATTATAACATCAGCTATCTGCCAGTGAAAGTCCCTTCAAAATCGGTCCAGCCATTTCGGAGATTAGCCGGAACTATCAGGCAGATACAAAGGACACAAAAAATAAAAAAGTTTTTGTTGTTCTAGTAAGTAAGTTACCGTAAGTATATTCTTTTATGAGTAATATTATATTTTTAACTAAAAAGCATTTTTTTATATTACGAACAGGCACTTTAATTTGATTTATTTGTATAGATGAGTATACCTTGGTACTTGTTAGTTTTTCTTCATTTACTTTACCATCATTTTTTTTCGCCTTTCTTGCATTTCATTTTTCAAAGCTGCATTAGGCGTATTGTCATTTGTATTACAAGATGCTTTTTCTTTAAATTTTTCCGTACTGTTTTCCCGAGATGTATAAGCCTCTTTTGTATCTCAGGGACTTTTCGTTTTCAATCATTTGCAGATTTGTACTGTGGTTTATTGTTATTATTCTAGTATTATGCTAGTATTCTGTAGTCAATTGATTAAGCTTATACACGGGCTCGCTCGTCCAAGTTGTACCACCCTCTCACAGAAGATCAGCGTTAAGGCTAAAGCGCCCATCTAGCCCGCGAAGTTCAAATTTTTTGAGGTTTTTATAAATTTTTCAAAATCTGACAATAATAAATGGCACATTTTGTAATTCGCGACAAAGACCGTGTGCAGTGCATTTATTAATATATCCAACTTACTCTAAAACATTGCAAGAACGACAGCTATCCAGATAATCAGGCAATTTTTGTATATTTAGTGATTAACTAGTATCATATCCACCGTGATAATATTTAGAGTAAAATAAATGTATTAATAAACGCACTGCATACTGTGTTTGTCGCAAATCACAAAATGTTGTCTTAAATGTTTTCAGATTTTGGATAAACTATAAAAATACTCGAAAATTTTGAATTTCGCGGGCTAGACATGCGCCTTCACCTTAAGTAGTCAGTGAGAGAGCCGGAAACCCAACCCCCTGCCTTCCCCTATCTCTATCCCACTCTTCTTCATGTCGGAAACGTGTGCGATTGCGAGCATTTATAGGCTATGTTAACTGCTTAACATCAGGCATGTCGTACACTTGCATTCCAACTTTGTTCCATATCAAAAAAAAACCATTTTAGGGTCTGGTGGTAGGGAGGAGAGTTTTCAGCTTGTTTCGCTTGTCACACTTGTTCGTACACCCTTCATTAAACTCTACAAAGGATTTCTACGTCCCGTTTACATTTAACTAATGACTATCCATCCTCTGTTATCAGCCAGGACTATTTCTGCGCGGCCCACCGACGATCTGTAAATGTATTCAATACCACTAAAAGCGGCCTCATTTCCCAATTCATTTACATGGACAATCCCTGCTCATCCAATAGCTCTATCGAGGCCCACTACGGATATTTACTTCCACTTCAATTGAAAACCAAGGTCTGATTGGTCCCTCCCAATTTCTAATCTGTTTGTGAATCGTTCCACTTCAATACTTCGGTTCACTTTATTAATGGTAGGGCACGATTGTTAGCCCTAAACAGTTTCAGAAACTGCCTACCTAACTAATACTAAAGTCAAATTCTATAATGAAATGTTATTAACAAAGGGTGTTAGGATGTTATTGCGATTCTGTTGTTATTCGTTAGGTTAGTAGTAGTAACTTATGTTGCCGGTGTTTATCATTGTTTTTAATTTGGCATCTATACCTATACCTATATGGCAGGTAGTAAAACTAGTAGATACCTATTAAAAATATTAAATGTATTATTTAATATTAAATATGTATTCCCAACAGATAATTATATCTGTCTCTGCTTGTCATTAGTTACCTAACAAGGCAATGGTTTGTTATAATTGTGTAGTTTAGCCTTAATAAGTGGATATCCTAATTATTTATACCAGGAATAGAATCAATAAATAAATAGCCTACATAATTAATTTTCATTTTAGTTTATTTTTATTTCGGTTTAAAAGTCGGAATGGTAGGTATACCGTTCGATTAAGAATGTGGTTAGTTAGATTAAAATGATATATACCTTGATAGGTATTTTGAGGGTTAACCTGCGAATCTAACCTATACCTAGCGGGCGGAGACGCGAACCAAAGCTAAGTAGTTAGTTCATAAAACTTATTAGCTGCAAAATGCATTTAAAACTGGGAAAAAAAGAAAAAGCTTCAACATTGATTGAACGAGATGTCAAGGTGATTAATTAAGTTATCCAGGGAGCAGGAAGTCTCTCGTGATGACTTACTACCTTGAACTGTGGGACCTTCGATAAATTATGGCTTCCCTAAGCCTTGAATAAGATTTTACCTTTACACAAATAGACGAATTCGCAGTCTACTTGGTGTGTAGGTGGCCTTAAAAACCTACTTTTCATAGGTAAGACATTAATAAGTGTAAGAATTGTAGCAACTTTTAAGAAGGTAAAAGAAGGTGTTTTAAATTAATAACTTTTTTTTGAGTTACGTAGGTAGGTAGATATTGTGCTTGAGTTACGATAACAACTTTCTTTCACCAAACATTGTTTAGAAAGTTGAGCTAAAAGTTACAACCGTGTCAAATTATCAACTTTATCTTGTACCAGACATTGTAAGAAAAGATTGTTGAGGTTTAGGGACCTACCTATTATTATACTTTCAAAATTCTTGAGTTAAGGTGAAGGCGCCTGTCAAGCCCGCGAAATTCAAAATTTTCGAGTATTTTTATAGTTTATCCAAAATCTGAAAACATTTAAGACAACATTTTGTGATTTGCGACAAACACAGTATGCAGTGCGTTTATTAATACATTTATTTTACTCTAAAACATTTCAAGAACGACAGATAACCAGATAAACTGGCAATTTTTGTATATTTAGTGATTAACTAGTATCATATCCACCGTGATAATATTTAGAGTAAAAGAAGGCCCTTTAGCCTTAAGAATTATGATCACTACATCTTTTATTTAATAGTAGGTAGGTAATAACTTCTTACTTTTTAACCTACTGTGTTAAAAGTACAAGTACAAGTAAAAAAATTGGTAAGCTTTTGACTTTAGATACCTACTTAAGTAACCGAAGTGAAGCAAGCATGTTCTTGGGGTAGTAAATTACAACATTGTAGAGTCACTTCTGGGATAAGGAAGAACTTTATAAAATATGGAGAGCTGGATAACATGGTTCCTGGCATATTTCACCCTTAAAAGCCGAAAGTTTCAACAAGTTATAATGAGCAGGTGACTGGAAGGGCCTAATCGCCGAATCTGGAATAGACCGCGCATTTTGGAGCTTCCATGTAAAATATTGTGAAATGTCGTCAATACTTTTGAAACTGCGTAAAACTTACGCAAATTTGGTTAGATTTGCCCCATAAAACGTGCCATGCGTTCCCGTATGAATAGGCTGTAACTTGCGGCTAGTTGTTTGTTAGGAAGTTATCTTAAACGGAATCTGAAGTTCCGCAGTCGCCGCATCAATATGCGGCGGCGACGACGGCGTGCGGGAACACACTTTCTATGCAAACAATATCGAGCCCAATAGACATCAAAGATAGGTAGCTCCATTCTGCGATCCATCTCGTATGCATAACAATTGGTGTTACATGCGATATTAGGATGATTCCCGTCTATTGTGCTTCTATTATACAAAGGTTATTTATAAGAAATCTAACATCTTATAAGCTCCGTGTGGGTTTAGCTCGGTGTGCGATGCAACGGATCGGTAACGTTTCGCACCGCAGTTTAAAACGACCCACGGCGTGAGAGCACAATAAAACCTTGCAGGCTTTATAAGAATTGGTATTCAAATGTTGTTCTGCATTTCTATTAAACCACTTCAAGAGAAGGTTTTACTTAGCTGGCTTAATGGAGCTTGTTGGATTTGTATACTATTTAAACTACTTTATTTTTCAGAACTCGGATTTAGAATAAATAAAAACATTACAAATGGACATGTTTATAATTTTTTACGATGGCATAAGTACTTACTTAATTATGTGGTACAAGAAAGAAGGTCGAAAAAACCGACTAAAAAGGTTATACAATAAAATCTTTTATAGTTTATCAGCTGTATGGGCTCGTGTGATTGTAATTTCTGAAAATATAATATAGTAATTAAGTTCTAGGTATACATCTTAATAAGTAATAATAAGTGTGTAATAGTAAGTAGTGGTCAATACCACTTCTACGATTGAATGACTTATTAAGATGTTGGTATATCTAGAACTTACTTACTATATTATATTTTCAGAAATTACAATCACACGAGCCCGTGCTATGATTGGAATTTGAAACAAATATCTTAGTAACATGCTACAAGCAAACTGCAAGCAAACGATTGAAAAAATATATAAAATTACGAGACTGTCCACTTTACAGAGTGAAATGAATCATGAAACCTTTTAGTTTACTTTACATTACGTTTGCTTTGCTTTTAACATTTGTATATTTCTCTGAAAATGTAAACGGTACGGAGCATACGTCGCTGTATCATATAACACGAATACGCATCGAGAAACTACAAATAAAATAATATTCACAAAGCGTGCTTAAAACATTATACAACAAACGATACGGTCAAGTCAAGCATTGATTGTTTAGTTTATATTTTTATTGTCATGATTAGTGCTATGCACCTATTGTACCTATGCACTTAAAATAGACTGACAAACATAATAATATAAAATATGTAATCTACTATATAAAAATAAGTCGGGTTTTCCTTCCTGACGCTATAACTCCAGAACGCACGAACCGATTTCTACAGTTTTACATTCGTTGGAAAGGTCTCGGGCTCCGTGAGGTTTATAGCAAAGAAAATTCAGGAAAAAAATCAACAGAACGCGGACGGAGTCGCGGGGCACAGCTAGTATAATATATATACCTACACAGGAAAAGCACTAGGTAAGTACATACCTACATGTATAATAAGGTCGACTATAATGTTTAAAGTCTTTTATGTTCAGAGTAGTTGAGGTCTCTAAGGGAAACTGTCTCGGCCTAATGTCATTTACTTGATGGAGACCACGGAGATAGAGACCGACTCAGTAGGGAACAAACTTGCTCTAATTTGTTCCCTACTAGACTAGGGCTAAGGGCTCAATTTACGACGAATTAGGGCTCTTTTTTATAGTAGAAATTTATGGGATCATTTATAAAGTTAAAGTTTTCCAGTTTTGGTAATTTAGGCAGTCTTTAGCAGACTTTAGACTGAAAGGGTTATTTTTTTGTTTATACATAGACAAGATGATTGATTATTATGATTAGCCGTTTAAGCAGTATGGTACTGTACCTAGTATATTTTTCCTAGTGTACTGTGTCGGCCAGACTCAGTTGAGGGAGAACCAACGATTGTGGACATTTGTACGTCTCCCTTCGGTTGCTAAAGTCTTTGCCTTATTGCTTCAAAAAATGTTGATTCTAAAGTCCGATATAATAATTTACCTACATATACCGTAATTGGTATGTACAGAGTACAGATTATAGATGCTTAGTGAAGATCGATATCATATTTTCTGAGTTGCGGGCCTTTTAATATTTATCACAATTTTCGTGTTGAGACCTTGGAAAACATCCAAAAGCCCAAAAAACAGTGTACTCTGAATTTACGAGTAGCAGCCACATAGGTATATTCAAGAAAATGTTTGAAAAACATTAGTACCTATAATAGTAAGTAAATAAGTACCTACTTGAGATACCTATGCCATTTTTATTAAATCGGCGTGAAAATATATAAGTAGGATAAAAGAATTCTAATTTCGAATTTCGATCAAATTTTTATAACATTTCATTCTGTGTTCGATCTTTATCCGAACCCCTAAGTACCTATAATATTTTGGCTTTTGAAACTTTATTTACATATTGAGTGTCTATACAAAAACCAGTCGATGACAGGCACTCCATTTTCCAATATTTTCTCATTATAAAAGTCATTATGAATTTTCCCACCCACGTTTTTAACAAAAAAGTTTTATGTATAAAGTAAGTACCTATGTACCTCCTCTACTTTCTACGTAGGATATTATAACAACGGTTTTACCCCGTTTATTAATTTTAATCAATGCTCTGTAGTTACCAGGAAGAGTAACAATGAACGTTATTTTCTTCGGTAACGGTCGTGCAGCAATTATTTTAATGAAGTTGGTAACTTGTAAATTAATCTCTACATTCTTTTGGAAGGCCGTTTACCGGCCTAGTATAAGAATAACCCATAACCACCCACTGACGATTAATAGTACATTGTTACATGAGTGGGGAAAGTTACTTATTTTGTCCCGAGACGGGGTTTGGCGCCCGAGCGTAGCGAGGGCGCTAATAGTTCGAGGGACAAAATAAGTCTTTCACCCGAGGTAAACACTGTGCTTTTCATTACGAATACAAGGAAAATATAAATAAAAACAGGAATTGGCTAAAGAAATAATACAAGGAAGTATAAACAATACTCTACAACTCAAAAAAAAAAAATCGGCTTGCCGCCTATTTTGTTTTTTTTTTCGTTAGCCGGCCAACTTCATTATTTAGCCATTATTTTTCATTTTCATCTTTAAATATTTTGCCCAAATCTATGTTATTTTAAAGAAATTGTTGAAACTAAATTATAATTACGTCATTTAAAAAAAATATTCTTGAATTAATACTTAACTTTATGTTATTTCAATTTTACATTGCGCTGTAATTGAATGACTGTAGAAAAAGTTCGAACATGGTTCCATAGAAATGTGAAAATGGAACTACTTTTTTTTTTATAATTTGACAGCTGTCAGTTGAAAGCGAAACTCCCGGGCCTGAAAAGTATTACTTTCAACCCGCTTCTCAGGCAACTTCAGACCTACTTTCAGAGTATGAGTAATGAAAAGTTTTTTTAAAACGTATTTTGTAATAATTAGAATGAGATACAAACATGTAATAATTATTAAATACGTACGTACAAAAGTGTCCGCTGGACTAGTAATTTTAATGCATTTGAATTTTGAAGTATCTGCCTATCTGTAAGTACCTATATAATGAGTGATAATACGTAGGTATAAATGAGTTACTCTGATTTACATTATTGGGAGAAAGTCAAAACAAGTGCTTAATATTCCCGCTGGATGATACAATCTCAAGCGCTGGTTCGACGATAAAATATAAATTGGATTTAGTTTTGCAGAACCTTCAACCTACAACTCCTTGTACTAGGGTTGGTTTTGGCTTGCAAAGGTATGTGTGGGTTGGTTCCATTCTGTAAAACTATATCCAATTTTCAAGTCCGGTGACTGGATGTATGTAGAAGTCTCGTCCTTTACTAAAAGTTTCCTAATAGCGATAAGTTTCTTCGTTAATTTCTCTCTCCGATGTTTTTACGCACTGGAAAAAGTTCTTGTTGGAGTAATGTGTATAACTTCTTAATAAGTAGGTAGATTTGGATATGCCGTGTAGAGATAAAACTAGATAAGTAGAAGTACTGGAGTGAATATAATTCGGCGGGCTCAAGTCTGTCATACTTTTTATCCTGGAAAATACACAAGGTCTTCAGGAAGCCATTCTCGGTTTTATTTGTGTGGATATAGCTTGTTATCAGCGATATACTTACCTACTCGCATATTTGCTACATTGTATGATTTATATGCATAATAAAGTTCTCAGACATAACGAATATAACGATAAACCGCACTCTTCGACTTTAACCTATACTAGAATATTAGATATTGCAAAGTTTTGTGCGGCATCTGTGCAGTGGAGAGAAATTATCTTATATTTTTTGTAGAAATATCTCTAGAATACCAGACGTAAAGCAATACCTACCTACTGACTATTTATTAGTCAAATAGGGAAGTAAGTAATTATGGCCTGAATCCTCGTGTTGAGGGAAGGCCCGTGCCCAGGAGTGGGATGTCAAAAGGGCTAAATTATTATCATAGGTAAGTGAGATCAATATCGATCTTAACATTTCCTTTTGCTCCAGTCGGTATATCCGACTGAACATAGTTGTTTTACCGGTAAACTTATTCGCAAGTGAAATAAACAATAGGTAATAGGTATATAAAAAAACCTTATCATTGTGTTCAATAGTCGAGATTCACCTACCTAGATCTTCTATCGGTAAATTGTTTTGGGATTAAGTAGGTAGTTTTAACTATGCATTTCTTCCGAAATACCTATCTGGCATTAACTCGCCGATAAAAGCTTTTGTTGAAAAATTTCGAATGTAAAAAAGATACAATATAAACATGGGTACGTATGATATTTTCTTAATACTGACTGTCCATATAGCAATCCCGACTCCACCATCATGCAGTGTCTGACGCGAATAAAGTAGGGAAGGAACAATGTCAGCTCGCGTGTTTTACGACGTGACCACATTATGTTTGTGACAAACATGATAAGATGGACAAGATGAATCGTAAAATACGGCGTCGTTTAACGATTTACATTTCACTACTATGTCAGCATTAGTTTGTATTAGAAAGAATACCTATCTAACTACCTAACCCCTTCCTGTTGACAAGATTTCGTTATTTAAGTACACCGCAGGAACTCATTATACCTGTGTTAATAAATCGATCTCACGTCTAAAAACGATCTTGAGTATGCTTTTAACATGTCATTTTGTACTGGTATGACATGATAATGACATTTCCAAGATCGCTCTCAGCTCTACCTACGTAATCGTACCTACGTAATCATAATCATTCGGTCAAAACAAAGCCTTCACTATTTTTCACTAGCTGAGCCCGCGACTTCGTCCGCGTGGAATTTAACTTAACAGCTCCCGCTCCCGCGTTCTTGTTTTTCTAAAATAAAAGTAGCCTAAGTTACTCCTTATAACATCAGCTATCTCCCAGTGAAAGTCCCGTCAAAATCGGTCCAGCCGTTTCAGAGATTAGCCGGAACAAACATACCGACAGACAGACAAAAAAAAATTAAATCGCGTTTTTGCTATAGGTGTCGTATGCATTTAGTGAAAAGGTGTTATTTTGATATTACAAACAGACACTCCAATTTTATTTATTTGTATAGATTTCGTCTCAGTACAGTCCTAATTCGTGTCTTCTCGAAGTACATCAACTTTTTCTTAAGTAATAGGCCCCTAAGTGTTTTGGAACTTTTCCTTTTATGCTTTGTGTTCTTTTTGTTCCATCTAGTAGCTGTAACAAAAAGTGAGGCAAAGATAAATCTTATTTTTATCGTTTTACTCAAAAAGGTTTTTGAGCAATAAGTTTGTTTTTTGATGTTTGAATACGTTTATTAGACTTATTATTTACGCTAGTAAAACAGGAAAGTTTGCTGAAAGTCAAACTTAAATGAAGGAACAACTAAGCATTTTCAAGAAAATTTTATAGATAATATGTAATCTTCTAATCAATCAAAGCTACAGTGAACCGACTTTTTCACAGAAAATAATTTAAGTGTTTTGGAGACAATCCATTCATTATTTTATTCTTGGTTTAAACCGTTAGCTTAAAAGAGGTTTAGGTTAAAGGGACCTACTTTAAATTTGTTCGAAAATAATATAATTTCGTAAACTTCCATTCTCAGCATGGACTCAACGCTTAAATATAAAACCGAAAACTATCAACAAAAAGAAACACTTAAGTATAATCTACTATAAAGTAGATACTCAGACGAATTATTTATTAATTAAAATACGCTAAGAAGCCTGGACAAAAAAAACATGTCAGGTTTAAAGGTGAATAAATAAGCTAAATTTGGATATAATCTCCAAAGAACATGTTATTAAGTATTTCAAAGAGAATTAACTATACTACAGTTTGTACAATTTATGTCAGCAGGATAATTTATTACCGTAATCCCTAATTCCGGAATATCAAACCCAAATTTCCAATTGACAGATGTCTGGGAAAAGGACTGCTAGTTAAAGTTCACCAACAAGGATTTATGTTAACAGTTAAACATAGTTTCCAGTTTGGACATTGTTAATTGGTATAAAGGTATTAAATTCGGCCTTTGTCTTCTTTTGTTTGGGTAAATTAATCTATATAACTAGACAATTATAAATTAATAAATATCGCCAGGCCAACATATACCAACTGTATAGTTACGCTAGGTACTATGGGTACCTTACAATCTTACAATGGACTGGGGGAGATAACACCCAAATTAGGAAAAATTCCAAAAATATAATTATCTAAATTATCCCAGGCGGGAATTGAAAACGCAACCGGTGCAACTAGGTGCAGTGAGCCAAACGGCGTCCCAGAAACCACTACCCCAAGTCGTCATCAAACAATTGACAAACATATCGACGGAAGAAAGCGGAATTGTCGTAACTTGAAAAACACTACTTTACACCTGAGCCAAAAAAGTATTTCCAAAAATCATAACTAATATATTTATTGAGATAGAAAGTTGAAAATTGGTATGTATTCATATTAAACTAAGGCGTATTTAATGATTTTGTCTAAATTGTCGTAAAGTGTGTGTATCAAGGATTTTGCACAAGTTACGCCAATTCATGTTTAAATTTCAGGCTGCAAACATGTTGTATCTGTGAGATAAAATGTATGGACAACTTAGACAAAAATGTTTTTTAGCTATGGATTTGCTGTATCTTAAATATAAAACCTTCGATACACGTTTCATTTAGCTGTATGTCGTTTATTTTATGTATCGTATAGATAAAAAAATAATGGTAGGAAAACAAGACCCAGACCATTCGAACGGAGCAGTTTTTTTTACTAGAATATGGTAAAAAGTGAGTTAGCCCAAAATGCAAGTTACGATATTTCTGCTTTCTCCCGTCGATATATAAAGCGAAAAAGGATAATGTTAAGCAACGCGTACGGTACCATATAATGACTGGGGGTGATCCAGGAGGGACAGCACTGTAATTATCCTACGTTCAAGATCGCAGACTAGGGCCTGTATCAATAAATCGATCTCAAATCTGAGAGCGGTCTGAGTATGTTTTTGACATGTAATGTTTGTACTGGAATGACATAAAATTGTCATTTTCAAGATCAATATGTAATTCCAGTACAAAATGGCATGTCAAAAGCATTCTCAAGACTGCTCTCAGACTTGAGATCGGTTTATTAATACAGGCCTAGATCACGCAGACGTCAAATGAAGCAACATTTCTCTCTTCACAACTGAAAGAAGTAAAGAAGACTACGGTCGTCAGATGATTTTCAACCAATTAAATTGGCTGAATATCACACAATACAAAGAAGAATGGCGTATAATGGAGGCGATGGAAGGTGTTTTATAGATTGGGTGGACAAAATAACTACTTGTTACATTAACTTACATTTTTTATTGATCTTGGTTTTGAATGTTAATTACGATTCTAAGATCCGATTCTGTGATGAAGCGATACTAATGAAAAGGAGCATGACAACAGAAAGTCTTCATCTTTTGTATATATCGTGCGTGGTACAATTCGAGGAAATTGTATTCAAGATTCAAGGGATAAAAGAAGGGTCACGGAATCAATATTCATTTCCGCTCGGCACTATTTGTAGGGTAACGTAATGGTGTCAAAAAAGGCAATTTTGCGGCGCGCTGACTTGTCTACCAACTTTCCTAGAATCCTCTCGAAACAATTTGTAATGTCATTGTCTTGTTCACTTCTAGGTATATTTATTTTCAATTGTACAAAATGAACTGTAAATACAAATTAGAAACCTCGAGGAATGAGCGGGCGTAACGTCGCACTGAATTTGAATTTACAGCTGTACAAATTCAGTTCTTTATGGATTACAGTTCAGTACAGTGTTGTGCGTGAAGGTCCAAACGAGGTAACGTCTGGATTCAATGCTTTAAACAGATATCCAAAGCGTTCGACCCCGCCGATGTTAAGAGTTGCCTATAGATACTTGTAATATCAAAGGCATTTCTCGCACGGTATGGGGGTGGCACTGCGGAAGAGGGGGGACTCCCGACTTTCTCTCTCATCGTCCGAAACGCAGTTATAATCGCTGGGTCTCTGGTAATAGAAACAAAGTATACGTACTTCCCTTCTTAGTAATAACTAGCTGAGCCCGCGACTTCGTCCGCGTGGAATTTAACTTAACAAAAAAGCCCGCTCCCGCGTTCTGAGCCCGCGCGACAGAAACCATTTTATTTTCTAAAATAACGTAAGTTACTGCTTATAACATCAGCTATCTACCAGTGAAAGTCCCGTCAAAATCGGTCCAGCTGTTTCGGAGATACTCTTTGATTTCAAGTGTTTTTATTATTTTACGCGGAACCCCATTTTTTTTTCTAAAATTTAAGTAGCCTAAGTTACTTGTTATAAAATCAGCTAGATAGCTCTGGCAGATGCCAGTGAAAGTCCCGTCAAAATGTTCCAGCCGTTTCGGAGATTACCCGGAACAAACATACAGACAGACAGACAGACAGACAGACAGACAGATAGACAGACAGACAGACAAAATTTATTTAAATCGCGTTTTTGCTATAGGTGTCGTATGTACTTTCATATGCATTTAGTGAAAAGGTGTTATTTTGATATTACAAACAGACACTCCAATTTTATTTATTTGTATAGATTGTATAGATATAGATTAATAATATAATTATTTAGCCCGTTTTTACGTCCCAATCCTAGGCACGAGCCTCCCCTCACTATGAAGGGGATTCAGGCCGTAATCCACCACGCCGGCCCAGAGCGGGTTGGTGGATTTCACATAATAAATATAATATAAATAAATAAATAATTTAAGCCCTTTCGACGTCCCACTCCTGGGCACGGGCCTCCCCTCAATATGAGGGGGATTCAGGCCATAATCCAACACGCTGGCCCAGTGCGGGTTGGCGGATTTCACATGTCTTTCGAAAATTGATTAGATTTTCTAAGACATGCAGGTTTCCTTACGATGTTACTCTGGTAAATTCAGCCTGAACTAAAAACTAATTTAGCGTAAAATCTAGTGTACCTAATTCATTTACAACTATTTACAATGCATCTAAGTGGTGTAGATTGCCTGAAGGCGATCCCGTTGAGTTTGCTTCTATCAGCAAACTACGTTAAGCCGCGGCAGATTTCCTAGGAGACCGCCAGCCCCTTTGTAAAAGACATTTAAAATATCGCCCGACATGAAAATGTATGACCAGTCATTGGTCACTGTCTGAGCAAAAGCATTATACTTATTATTTGAGAATGTCCCAGTGTTCATAATCCAACAGGGATTATAATAATTATACAAAATAATTAATGTCTGTACCTTCTTCATCTCTTGTGGGTATATAAAATTCCGGTGACGAATAACGAACACCCGTGTTCGTCATTCGTCGCCACCTAAAAGGTTTGAAAGAATTTGATGTTTTATGTTTGTACTTGGGTTGGGTTCATCTTGATGGTTTTAGCCATATTTTACCCGGTAGGTGCGCGGCGCGGCGCTGTTGTCGATAACCGGAAGATAAAATCTGCGCAAGAGAAGCTGGGCGTTTAGAAAGACTACTTAATCTCGTATTTTTTAAGGACCAATATTTAAATGTTTAGGAAATCCAATAAAGGTTTATTCTTCATCACTGATTCATCATGATCATCATCAGCCGGAAGACGTCCCTGCTGAACATAGGCCTCCCCCATACAACGTCACAATGGACGGTTGCCCGCTATCTTTGTTGTGCCTTTCATTGGGGGTTGTCATAATCACCGCGCTTGGCAGGCGTCTTGGTGATAGCAGTAGCTGGTAGTGGGTACATACATAAAGAACGCTGCTGCTCATTCCCTGTATATCCCTTTGCCGGTTCGCACGGCATCCGCGGGAGGAGATGGGGTGATCCTATTATAAAGCCACACAGCTTTATAAAGCCGGGACCATCACTGATCACTTATTAAGCTTCGCAAAAAATTTAGAAGTATATTACGGAATTTAAAGACACATTCAAAGTATTTTATCCTCGAGAGATTTGAAGGGTATTTAGGGGTTTTATCTGTGCAACCTTTCAGCCACACGTATGGCAATAGATACTCCGTACCTAGTCAGTTTTCCAGATACAAAAGAAAATTTGCACTATTAGAGTAGACATTCATACAAAGTATTACACAAACCTCCGAGAATCAGTCTGAATTAGAAGGAGAATGAGAATCAGTTGTAAATCACCTGAATCGCTCCGAAAACGTCTGATCACAGTCGCTACGGAATCGGCCTGAAGTGATAAATCAAAGAAATCTCCTGGGTTTGGTAATTCGTTTCCACTTTATGGCTTACATAAACATAAAAGGTCTTACTTTAATAATGCACGTTATTTTGCACGATATACCACCACAAACATTACAATATAATCTGCTGGAAAGTATTAATACTCGTATTTTCTGTTGGTTGGTACGGCTAATTAGTAGCAAGTGATATAAAAGGTCAGCTATTAAAAAGAAACCCATAAGATTTTTTGCGTGATAGGTTCATCATCATTAGCATTGACTAAAGCGTCATGCAAAATCATGTGCATTATATAATTTAGACTTTATAAATGCGAGTCACTGGAAGGCGGGGTTTTATCAGTTAACGAGCCGGTGCCGGGACACGAGTCTCTACACGCGCTGCCTTTCGAAGCCGGCCGGGCGGAATAATGTTTAAAAGTACTTACTTTACTTAAAGTACTACCGTATACACATTCCACTACATTTTGCGCGAAACAAGGATTATTTTATATGCTTCTTGATCTTTGCTTGCTTATAAAACAATACTGGAATACAAAAATATACGGTATGTTTTTTACCACAGACTCATGTTTCATCTATAGCTCGGTTATTTAGGTCTAACTAACAGGCATTAAGGGGAGAAAATTAAGAAAATGTATGAATGGTATTGCTTTAAGTCTCTCTTTGGAAGAAAACGAGTAGGTACCTATACTTCGACATTTAATTTTATTCAGTACAGTAGGTAGTTTTGCAGTTTAGACAAAAAAGGTACTTAAGTAGTAAAGGAGAATCATTATGAACGAACTTTAAAGAACTAAACTTACTTGTACACTTTGAACTCAATTTAATAACTAAGCAATAATGTAAATGGAGCATTCTTTTTGTAAATAATCTATTTTATCCTTATATTTCAAACGAATATTTTTGTTATTCGATCTTTACGCAAAATCGTTTACAAGCCCAACACTATTCATTGTATTGTATAGTAAAATCAATCTGCTTTCAATAGTCAAAATTAAAATTAAACCTTTTTAAGCTTTATCACTTTCTTACTTTAACAGTTTAACTAAAATGATGAAACTAATGCATGGATATATGTTTGTATCTGGTTTCCGTAGCTGTTAAAATGCTAACAACGACTCTAAATTGTTTTTCATTCCTCTATGGTTCCGTGGCCGCACACTGCTGCAATCATTGCCATAAATTGATAATGATAATTGAATACTTAGGCTCAATACGACGATTTCCATCAATTTTCTAGTGCTCTAGTATTTCCAGCCAATGCTGGGCGCAATACAGTCCCTATAGTAGTCTACGTAATATAATACTTTGGCAAATTGTCCAGCGCAGCGCTCCATTGGCCACCCGAGTTATTAATCGTATTAAGTGTAGTTACCTGTAAAAGCATAATTGTTATTAAAATGAGTAATTTGAATTTGGTTAATTAAATGCTTGTTTGCAGACATAATTGGATTGCGAGGCTAGAGGTTTTTGCCCCAGTCATAATTGCTCGAATTATAAAAACACAGAGTTGTCTAAAAACACAGAGGTGTTTTATGTAGAGCTGATGTAGAGCTAACTAAATTTAAGTGTTTCACAATGCTAATTTGATTAAAATAAAAGGAACAAATAAAAAAACAGGCTAAGTAACTACTCCAGAGAGCGTGAAAGCTTGTGAATAAATGAATATTCTTTTATTTTTACGAGTCCATGGACTCTATGTCCATGTACATATGTTGCCAAGCCTCGTCGCACTTTCGCCGTAAAATTTGTAAGACTCCATTTACATGTCATGCGTTCTTATTACCCTTACTTGACTCCATTTAATAAAGTACTAACCTACGCTATGAATAAAAATCTTTATGAAGAAAATTTTAAGCACGCATCACAGAGAAATGAATCTGTGCACTGAGCCTCATATGATACAACTTTGAGAATACTTTCTACTGCGGTGACAGAGTTAGTAAACAACGAATAATATTCAATTTTCAAAATTTTCTTCTAATTTTCTGATTTTTTTAATTAATATTCGTTTTGCCGTCGGCAGTCGCTTGGCGTAGTGGTTCGAGCGTAGGCCGCTCGGCTCACTGCATCAGATGGTTGCGGATTAGATTTCCGCCAGGGCAAATTTCAGAAATGGCCTTTTCATAATTGACTGTGTAGTATGTGTGTCACTCGGATGGCCCCTGTCCATGGTACCTTTCAAGCGTTGCCTAGTTTGGGAACAATCTAGTTAGTGTGTTAGTCTGGAGATTTTATTATTATTAATTATTTTGCTTGTAGTTTAGGTCAACGAACATTGCAGGTTACTTTACTGATTCCTTAATCTTCACTAAATTGACAAACGGAGTATTCTTGGTGCATGTAGGTAGGTATACAAATACAGCTTTGTTACTGTACCCTAAAACTAGAAAGGAGTTGTTGGAAAGGCGCAGTGGCTATCTTTGTCCCAGCCGTGAGTTACGTGGCTTTTAATAAACCTCCGTCGGAGCGTTGAAGAATAAATTGCTACAGCCATGTCCTGCCTGAAAGATATCCTTTTATATTGCGAGTTCACTCACCTGAAGCCTGTACGTAATACTGTAGATATATAGGTATATGAATATTTTTTTATGGAACTAGTCCCGCCACACACTCTCACCACTGTTACTCCTGTAATCCAGGATCATGGTGATGAATAATGACGCCGAGGTTTGCCCCTCGCGGAGTCCCGGGGAAAAGTAGAATTGTCTTGGAACCCGCACGAATTTAATTGAAAGAAATAATAGGAGGAGTTGAATTAAAAAAAAATCCACTTCCTCCGGCGCAAAGACGGGAGACAAAAATAGCTGGTATGGGCTGATTTCCATAGAAGCAAGACTGTTACAGCTAATTGACTATTTGTGTGGCACCACGGTTCATAATTAGGCTAATTGGCATTTCCGTGCGTTCAAGCGCTTTTGCCATACCTATTATTGGAATTAAGTAGGTATAATCAGCTCACGAGTTTAGGTCCAATTATTCTATTCTAATTATGAATATATTATTATATTTAGTAAACACATACACTTTTGTAATTTCAACAATAGAAGATATGTAGGTATGTGCCCGTCTACCTAAACTATTCCTAAATTCTTTACCCTTTCTTGAATAAGTATAATAAATCAAACAATTACAGTATTACGTAACTTTTTTAGGTAGAGTTTGAAATTAACGTTATTACTGTGTACACAGAGACTGGCTAACTGTTGACACTGGATTATGAAACGAAACTTGTAGATTTGTAGAACAATGATGTCCATATAACGTTATATTATCCATACCCTGTGTATGCCTATAAAGTGGTTATATTTAGCTTCTGTTATTTAGAATCAGTTTGTATAGCGATTGAAGTAAGTTCAACGTGAGTGAACTGTTACCTAAGTCGAAACATATTCTCTCTCATACCTTAGGGCCTATGCACACCACGTTTTTTAAACGCGCCGTCGACGCGTCTTTCAGAAACACGCGTCGACGGCGCGCTTTTATACTACAGAGCAGTTTGTTGTCGTTTGTATCGATCAAAGAATTTGTAATAATAAGACATTATTACAAATTCTCACACGCGCGTCGACGCCGCGTTCTAAAAACGTGAGTACAGGCTGCGTCTGACTCGCGTGTGTATCGCGTCTGTATCGCTACAAACGCGCGTCGACGGCACGTTTAAAAAACGTGGTGTGCATGGGCTCTTAGATGATTCGATTCCTCGACAGTTTTTAATAGTACAGTAAAACCAGTTTAAGACGATGTTACAGGGACCCAACCAAAAACGCGGCTTAAGCGAGAAATCGTATTAAGCGTGATCGTATTAAGCGGGTTCTACTGCATTTCATTCTAAACGTAAACCTTTCTAATTTCAGTAGCACTGGTAGGTATTAACGCCAAGCTATAGCCAATTGACTTACAGCTCATATACCTACGGGCTGGATCGACAGGGGTAGTACCAACCTCTCACAGAATATCAGCGTCAAGCAGGTAGCTAGTTTAGCTGCGATTCGTACTGTGACACGGGGTTTATATTAATAACTCAGGTTGCTTGGTAATATAAAATTTATTATAGTATTCACTTTTAATACATTTATTTAAATAATTATTTTTATATTCAAATATACTTCCTATCTTAGTGGTCTCTCGGTTGTCACTGCCAGCGCACCGCAGAGCTTTCAATTTCAAAAATTAATATTTTTCTTATGTTTAAATATTCTTGATGGCCAGGAACGCTTATTGCCAGTGGCCAGTGCGCCGACATGGAGACCGACACGAAGAGACCTTCCCCTCCCTCTGTCCCGCATGCTATGGCATGCAAGTCGAACGCTTGTTTTTTATTTGCTAGCAATGTGAGTTTATCACATTACAAGTATTCCCGTTAGCCCCTCCAGCTAAGCTACTGCTTGTGTTAGCAGCGGGCTCACGTCAATAGCCAGGATGGGTATCGAACCTGGAACCTCTCAGCTACGAGGACGGCCCCTCTAACCACTAGGCTATTGACGCCTCTATTGCCGACTTTATTATAAGAAATAAAACGTTATTAACATCTGATCTGCGTACAACATCTGATTGCATTCAATCACATGCATATAAGGGAATTTTGTTGAAAATTGCACATTCAAGTAACTACCTAATAAAACCAAAAGTGTGGTCGTTGTAAAAGTATAAGGCTATAGGAGAGTGAATGGAAAAAACCACTTGAAAAGGTAAAGCTTTAAAGGAATTTCGACACAGTTCCATTGAGAAGAGAAGACCGCGTTCTTGGCTGGAGTGCCATCCACAGCGGCACTCCTGTTGAGGAGGGCGTAAGTACTGAATCTTTTACGATTTGCAGACACAAATCTCAAGAGCGTAACAAGAGTTATGGAAAAGTAATAAATAACAAAGCGAGGAGTCGGCGAAGTGTCTTGTTCAGTGCTCCTTGACCTGGAAGTAGGAAATTTGGGAGCGAAATCTTAGGTTTATTTGATCAGAAGTTTTGTATTTATTTACCAAAATCTTATACACATTTATCAACAGTTTATTTACACAATAAACTAAACTAAAGTATAAGGTAGTGGGATAAGTAAAACCAAAATATATCCTACTAATATTATAAATGCGAAAGTTTGTGAGTGTGGATGTATGTTTGTTACTCTTTCACGCAAAAAACTAATGAACGGTTTTGGATGATATTTGGAAAACAGATAGTTTATAACGTGGATTAACACATATAATACTTTACCAAAGTCTACGCGGACGAAGTCGCGGGCAGAAACTAGTTAAAAATAAACAGCCTACGCAAAAATTTATCCATATCGTTGTCAAAGTTAAAAGTGCTCAGTAGGCGAGCCACATTTACGCGCTGAAGCGACGCTTCCCATAATAATATTATCTACTTGTTTTTATTGAAAAATAAACATTGTTAAAAGATTTATTGTTCTATTTCATGCAAACATAAATTTATCACATAATAAATCCATTTCAATCCCGATATGTTTTCCACATATTCTAACAATATTTCGTAGCCTAAAAATATGTATTAGTCTCAATGTCTCATAACGAATGTGGAATCGCTATCTATTGAATCATAAAACATTAAGCGAAGTAATGCTAAATATAAGAGCTTAGCAAGGATCCAAATGATAAATGATAGTCTTACCAAACTGTGGAGAAAATACTGGTAATGAGAAAATAGAGACGTTGTTAATCTGGCGATAGAATGATGATAATATTATTTTGCGGTTAAATCTCAGTCAAAGCGGGTGATAAATTGTAATTCACCTTTCATTTCAAGAGGGTCGTGAAAGCTGGCTGTTACCATGTCGCTTCCACGAATCAGTAAGTAGCTAACCGTTACAATCACTTACTGAGAATTTCCATTAGAACACGTCCATTATCAGTATCACACATTTTGAGATGTAATTAAACGCAAGATCTAATAATATTGATGTGTTAATTCCGGGCCCTGCCAGTTATTATTATACTAGCTTTTGCCCAAGTTTCGCTAGCGTAGATTGTATTTCATGGATGTCAACAACAGCGCCACCTATCGTCGAATCCATAAGTACAAAGGTTATCAAATCATCAAAATCGGTCAAGCCGTTTAGAAGAAGTTGAATAACGAACACACGCACGCACACCGGAATTTTATATATGTATAAAGCAGATGTATATTTATAATCTTTACATGGTATTTATGTAGGTCTTTGGAAGGCTTGCGTGCGGATATGGTTCCAACACGTAGATACCCTTTGTAATAACTTGGATGTTATGTAAGGCTGGAAACAACTGCTGTTAATGATGGAAGCATAAACAGCGAATTTTTAGAACTTCATTTATATCATTTGAAAATAATTTATGTAGTGTGATTTTTTTATTGATTTACAATGTGAATTTGAAAGCTGCTCATAGTTATTAAAATAGTACATTGTTACATGAGTGGTGAAAGTTACTTATTTTGTCCCGAGACGGGGTTTGGCGCCCGAGCGTAGCGAGGGCGCTAATAGTTCGAGGGACAAAATAAATCTTTCACCCGAGGTAAACACTGTGCTTTTCATTACGAATACAAGGAAAATAAAAATAAAAACAGGAATTGGCTAAAGAAATAATACAAGGAAGTATAAACATACTCTACAACTCGAAAAAAAAAATCGGATTGCCGCCTATTTTGTTTTTTTTTTCGTTGGCCGGCCAACTTCATTATTTAGCCATTATTTTTCATTTTCATCTTTAAATATTTTGCCCAAATCTATGTTATTTTAAAGAAATTGTTGAAACCAAATTATAATTAAGTCATTTAAAAAAATATATTCTTGAATTAATACTTAACTTTATGTTTATTTCAATTTTACATCGTGCTGTAATTGAGTGACTGTAGAAAAAGTTTGAACATGGTTCCATAGAAATGTGAAAATGGAACTAGTTTTTTTTTATAATTTGACAGCTGTCAGTTGAAAGCGAAACTCCCGGGCCTGAAAAGTATTACTTTCAACCCGCTTCTCAGGCAACTTCAGACCTACTTTCAGAGTATGAGTAATGAAAAGTACTTTATTAGTACATTCAGGTCATGAATGTGTAATATGTTTGCAAATAGCATCATTCGTTTCTTTGTTTTATCTTCAGCGTTATCATATTTTCGAGTAATCCACAAACCCACGTAGCGCACAACATTTTTTCATCTGACCGAAAATTTATTACTGGTCTGAGCTTCAGCACTAAACAAAACATTTTTCTTGATTTATGTCTGACATGACTTTTGCAGTTTAAAACGAAATATATTACGGTTGTATTTCAGTGTTTGTTCGATGTTATGAACTCCTTTGTATTCGGTCGGATGTTCATATTTTACATAGGCCCCTATATCAAGTTAACTTACTTGGAACTTTGAGATAAACCGTAGCAATTTAATACCAATTTAACTTATTTAAGCAATTCCTTTAAAGGGAGTTCGTAATTATTTTTTAGTAAAATAAATACACTCATATATTTGATTATCAAGTTTTATATTCCCTTTGGTACTTAATATTTTACAATGTAGCTTTTTAAAACTTTTAATACTAGGTACGTAGATCATGGCTTTATAATAGTATAAGAAACTAGAAGTGGTTTTACTTAAAAAAAGATACACATGGTGATTAATCTAAACTGAATATCAATATTTTACACAAATTATCAAAACTTCAACAATCGAAGCTTTAACAATAATAGAATCCGAACGTAATTTGACACGAGGTCCGCTCCGCACAAAGTCCCGGCCAATACTGCCTGTTGACGCGCTCCTATCGCCTTATATAGTCACTTTTGGTTGTTATTATTCAGTCTACCCACATCACTTTTAGTTGTCATTATTAAGTCTACCTACACGGCCTCTCCTGACATCCTGGCGTCCCGACAGGCCTAGTCGTCGTCGTCCGAGGATGTAGGAATCAACCAGGGAAGTGATTGCAGTGGTGGGGCCACTACTTCGATAACACCCTCGTTGAGTTCTTTTTCTTTCGAGGACATTGGCATCGAACGTGGTTAAGGTCCAGTTGTCTCGTCAGGTGCTGGGGGAGGCCCAGCTCTCTCGTCTGGTGCTAGGGATGGCCCAGCCTCATTGGAGTCGATAATTCCTGGGTTGGGATGCAAGCATTCGTCATTAACATCGTCACCAATATATGAAATAAAAGTTCAAGTTATTTCTAGACGCGCATGTCACTGGTTACAGGCGGTTACAAGGTTAGTTTGTTAGAGGTTGTTATAAAAGTTAAGTAGTACTTAAAATAAACTTAAAGTACTTAAAATAAACAAACAAAACGAACTTTTACATTAACTCAAAGTAATGGAAAAAGTTACACAGGTTCCTCGGTATGGGCCCCTACCGAGGAAATACTAAATCTACACCAGGGGGCAAGGCGCATGAAACCCCCCAGTGACTCTCCATACGGAAAGCTTTCACATCGAGGGGAAAGGAGGTTGTACTCCCTCGATGACTCTTCGCAACGCGAAAAGCTTTCACGTCGAGGGAAAATGAGGTTGTACTCCCTCGACGACTCTTCGCAACGCGAAAAGCTTTCACATCGAGGGAAAAGGAGTTTGTACTCCCTCGATGACTCTTCGCAACGCGAAAAGCTTTCACGTCGAGGGAAAAGGAGGTTGTACTCCCTCGACGACTCTTCGCAACGCGAAAAGCTTTCACATCGAGGGGAAAGGAGGTTGTACTCCCTCGATGACTCTTCGCAACGCGAAAAGCTTTCACATCGAGGGGAAAGGAGGTTGTACTCCCTCGATGACTCTTCGCAACGCGAAAAGCTTTCACATCGAGGGGAAAGGAAGTTGTACTCCCTCGATGAATCTTCGCAACGCGAAAAGCTTTCACGTCGAGTCAAAAGGAAGTTGTACTCCCTCGACGACTCTTCACAACGCCAGAAGCCCAAACTTGTGCATGACGTCACTCATGACCGTCGAAAGAAAGGATGAAAACGCATCCGGCGTCCGAACATCCAAGCATGAAAAATAAAAGGAAATAATAAACATGATTTGTAAGGCTGAAAAATTAAATCAGTAAGAATCAGAAATTGAGTATTTTCCGAATGACTCAATTCCGGACTGTTATCATTAGTGACACACTCATCAAAAGTTGAAAAGGTGCATAGGTATTGATATGCTGCCGTTGTGATATAACTCAAATTAGTTATTTACGACCATGCAACTATGGTAACATGAGCCATGTGACATAACCAACTAGAGTTATTCACCTTCATGAAATTTCAGTGACCTAGCGAAATTAGCCATTCATGTTCATAAACCTTAAGTGACACAGCTGATGCCGTTCACAAGTAACATGGAACACGTTGACGCACAGCCAACGCTATCCATTTACAAAAAGGAGTAACATAGCTTCCGCTATTTACGAGTGACCCGAACCCTGTTAAATGTTCACTCCCACAGTGGTGAGCGACTCATTCAACGGTATTTGTTCACTAACACTCACTAACCGTTCCCAAAAACGGCTCTGCAAGTGTCCGGCGTCAGAACAGCCAAGCAACTTAATTGCTTGTTGTATGAAAACGCATCCAGTATCAGAACAACCAAACAAATTAATCGTTTGTTGTAGTTATAAATATAGCAGAGGCCCCATAACAGAGGTCATGTTAGTAACGCGTCGAACCGCCGCGACGCATGTGACTTTGCACAGCATTCTCGAAGATGGCTGCGCAAACATCCGGCCTCCACTCTCCACGCCACAGCACCATGTGCCCGGTGGCCGCTTGAGTTCTGTTGCCGTACGGCCCAGCGAGCAGTTCCAGCTCGTAGCAATGATGCGGGAGTGCGCATATGATCTTGTTAGGACCACGCATTACTTTCTGGAACATAGAACTTTAAAACATCCTGCCATGGTCACATACCATTGTGGAAGTTGTACCAAACAGCGTTTCAACTCCTTGGCGTCCTGCCTGTACATAGTGTACAGCAGATAGCACTTAGACAACGCATTTATGACCTGAACAGGTATTTATATGCGTTGGTTTCCAGTAAAGGTCCCATAACATCAGTGTGAAGTCCAGTGGGTCAAAAATAGCTAAAACAGGTTCGTTAAGCTATGTATGACATAATTACGAACAGTGTCCTGTACAGTGCTCCATAAGAAAGATTCACCTTTCCTCAGTAATTTTGCGATGCAGGCGGTTGCCCTGCGATGTACCAGCGAAAGTACTTTGCAAGTCCTAGTAGCTGGCGGACCTCCCTTGCATTGGTGGGTTTAGAGATTTAATCCGAGCATGAATTTCTCCCGAGCTCGGCCGTACCTGACCATATCCTTTAGTAGTCCCGAATGCTTCGTTTGCAAAAGAGCAGAATTTACCAGAATTGTTATCGCTTGACGTCGATATCTCTAAGCTACCAGACCTAGCCGTGTCAACACTATGACATGTCTTTAACTCTCTCCAGTCTCTCTGAACTCACAGAGCAGACCGCTCGTCTTGTGACCTTATCAGCCAGTCTCTGTAAACTCTTAAAGCAGACCGCTTAATTCTGAAGTCAAGCTCCCTGAACTCATCAGGGCAGACCGCTTAAGTCTGAAGCCAATCTCCCTGCACTCTTCTGGGTGGACCGCTTAACTCTGAAGCCAATCTCCCTGAATGAATCGCCTCCACGATGCATACTGCGCCCGTCGATAGCAAGGACGTTGAAAGCGCTTAGCTGACCTCCCACTTCAAGGTAGCACGTGACCTGCCCGGGTCGCCGTGAAGACCAGTGACGCACAAAACGTCTGAGGTATATTTTGCACCGGAATAACAGGTGATGCCGACCGCGTCGGTGATGGCCACCGCTCGTGTCAGTGCAGTCAGTGAACATGCCTGGCGCCGACTTGGCAATACCAGCGGAGGTATCCGCGGTGTTTTCTTGACGAGGGCCACGCTTTGGCGATGATGATTTGAGATGTACCAGCCGTATTAGCGACCGAGTCGCAGATCGCTCCTTCAATACTGAAAGTCCAACCAAGATCGCCTTCATTGTGCTCCACAACGCATCATCTGGAGAACGATCTTGTTATCCATGAGCCCGCTAATCTCGGTTACCGTGGCTGGCGGCTGCGACGGACTGCCCGGTCTGACATTACTCTAATCAACAAACTGACTCAGACCTTTTTTTTCTTAAATCAATTGCAAAATTACAGTGGGCGATTTAAGGAAAGAGTCCAGAATATCATGCCAGCACAACAGTAAAATAATATCCGCAAAACATACCACAATCAGATAGCAGACAGCTGCTAGTATTGTCCACCCTCCAATCGGAATATAAATATCACGCACACCTGCATTTACACTCTCAATGCTGTACCACGTACCGTATGTAACTTCTTATCTTTATAGAATCCGTGGCACCAGATACATATGGTTCGACTCACCAGATTGGGATTCATGCATACTCGTGACCGTCATTATCATCCTGATTTGCCGCGTACCGTTGACGACCACACCGTCGATCTCGAATCGCGCGACGCTCGCTCGTAGTGCATATAGTGACTTAGCTTGAAGTGCCGCCGCACACGCGCAGCAACAACGACGCCTGGCGCCTGCCACAGCACCATATACTGCGCAGCAGCTTACGTAGTTTTACCAAAACTGCAGACTCAGAACTGTGACAATCACGTCGATCTCGGACACACTAGCTATCTCGCAAAGTACGACGTCTATCGTTCGAATTACGATCCGATCTGTCGTCACTGTGGTCGCGAGACGTTCGAAAAGTATGTTGAACTTGATTACGCGAATCACTCCTAATAATATGCCTCCGTGTACAAAGCATTATCACTGTTTCCATTAGCAATTAAACACACATCAAATAACAAAAAATTAAGAAGGCAAGCAGTAATCGTAAGCAAAACAAAATTCAAATTCGACCGTTAACGGTTTTTTTGTTGACAACAAATTTACAAACATTTAGTGAAATTTTAACGTTATTGTGGGTTTTTGAGTCTCGAATTCCGCTTCTGATATAAGAAACTAGAAGTGGTTTTACTTAAAAAAAGATACACATGGTGATTAATCTAAACTGAATATCAATATTTTACACAAATTATCAAAACTTCAACAATCGAAGCTTTAACAATAATAGAATCCGAACGTAATTTGACACGAGGTCCGCTCCGCACAAAGTCCCGGCCAATACTGCCTGTTGACGCGCTCCTATCGCCTTATATAGTCACTTTTGGTTGTTATTATTCAGTCTACCCACATCACTTTTAGTTGTCATTATTCAGTCTACCTACAATAGTATCTTATTATATTATAAATAATCCGGAAATCCATTTTGATTTTAACTATTAAAATTGAATCAAATTCAAAAAATTGTAATGTCTATGTTGTCGAGATGATCAGAAAATTCACCTTTTGCAAGATACTACTAAAGTTCTAAGTACTAAGGTACGTAAGTAGTAGGTAAGGTACTAAGTTTACTACTAAAATACAACATGTAGACTATAGTCACTCAACAATCAAAGATCCTAAAGGTCCTGAAATTTCAGCGTAATGACAGAATGATTTAGCAAAATGCTTAATGGTTTACTAAGCTGAATAAAAACAGTCGGTGCTTTGAGATGTGAAAAGAATGTCGGGCTTGAAACAATCGGAACAAAATGACTTTCCCTAGACGGATCCACCGGTGCCTGTTTAAATGCTTTCAGCTTTCAGCGGAAACTGGCAACTCCGGAACGTTTTTGCTATTGTTTACGATTGTCAGTAGACTTTTTACCGGCCATTGTATATAAGTAAGAAGAAACCTAACTATGTCGGTATACGGATGGTTTTATTGTGTTCTATAATAATGAGAAAAGTTCGCTCTTTTGGCTGTAAATATAAGGAAAACATTTTCTGGAAAAAAAATATAATTCAGTTAATCTCTAGATAAAAATAGATACTTAAAACTTTACCGAAAAAACCATTATTTATCAAATAAATTACATAATACAATTATATCAAACACTTATGCCCAGACTAACACACTAACACCAATTACTTATATGGTCCCAAACTAAGCAACGCCTGTACTATGGGAACCGTGCAATGAACTAGGAGTAAAATGAACTGATCCTAGTAACAACCAGATTACCAGAGCAAGGCATACGAAAAATAGGAGTTCCAAAATTTACAACCCCCGCAGAACTTACACCCCTGTAGGCAGCTTGCCTCTCGGCTCTCTGCGCTAGGTAATGTCTCCGCAGTAGGTTGAGCATAGGCGCTCAAACCACACGCATGAAACTTATCCAACGGCGGCATGATTTATTTAGTCCTTGTAGAAAGATCCCTCGCCCCGTGTCGATAGATCACTTACAAGGGTATGGGGCTTCATTGTTAACGCTACCTACGTTTCATACGGTCCATCGGCTGTCATCATCCGGAGCTGTCGCTTGTATGCATAGGTACACAGGTCAACTGGGTATGTATAGGCAGACATTATTATATTCTAAGCATCTTAAAGCAAGCACTATATTTCAGACTGAAAATCGGTTATATCACTGCACTGAAGTAGATTATTCCTCAAAAACCTTTTTTCAAAAGTAAAATGCCGTTGCTCTTATCATAAATTCACATAGGTAAGTACCACGTTTGCGCAAATAAAATACTAGTACGAGTAAGTGGCCGTTAAGAGCACAGTTTTGACAGTCATACATTTCTATTTCATTAAACAATAACTTGATAAGTATTGTATTTGTTTTTCTTCGAAAATGATTTTGTATTTTGAAGACGCCTGACAGCCACCACAATAATTATGTTAGATAGGACTTAATAAAAGGCAAGTTAGAACGTATATAAACGGCACGGCGGTAGGGGCAAATGCCAGTCTGCGAGAGATAACAAGAAATAAATCTTTGTGGGAGGATTGTGGTGATCGGTGGATACCTTGTTGTTTTTTAGAGGCGACAGCCTACCACCGTTATGTTTCAAACTGTTTTTTCTACAAGTAAGCTTCATTTTAGTTCAGACTCCAACCTATTTTTTTATTCAGATTCCATGGTACGATGTTTTTATAAACGTTCGTATCATAATCGTATACAAGTTTTTCAGTGTTTTCTTGAGACTTTCGCAAAGATATTCTGCTTAGAGACAGGAGTTAAGTACATAGGTAATTTTATTTTACGTGCTCACATAAAAACCTGTGGACTTCTTATTTTGGCGGAATATGGAGCCTGCTACTACTGAAGATTTTTTTTCTTTTATACGGTGTGCTATTGTAAGGAACGATAATTGATATATATTGTGATTCATATTGCCCAATCCTACTCTAAATTTCATCATGCCATCGTATATCGTCCGAACGAACGATAATTTTGAATTGTTCTTCTAATAATCGATACGACAGCAAAACATATGGAATTTAGAATAGAATTCGACAGTACGAATGTCACGATATATCAGTTGCTAAGAGTAGCATCCTAGGTATATGGCGAAAGGTTCGTGTTGAAAAGTCCTATTTCCTTATCGTTCCAGGATTATGTCCAATTGGCACAATAAAGAAGACCTATTCAACTTTGCGCAATAGGAATGAGTGCACCGGCCGTACATACCTACTCATTAGTTGAGTAAAAAAGGTAATTAGTCCAAGTTGTTACGTCGAGATAATAATTGTAATACTCGTACATTTCTAAGCCAGTAGGCGCGGAGGTCGCGCTGCGTTTACCCAGGGGATATGTGTAATGTGCTTTTTGGGACACTAGACACGACATGTTCATTAAACCAGTCCTTGTGATCAAGGTAATTTTCTGTAGGTAAGCTTGCTTATAGATAAGACTTACCGGGAGCATTCGCGTTTTATGTAACAACCCAGAACTTCGATTACATTACAATAGCGCGCCGAGAACTGATTTTATTAGTACTTTTTTTACATGTACAATGAAGTCGGTAAACAAACGACGACCCGCCTGATGTTAAGCAGTTACCGACTTACCGTAGCCTGCAGATGATTCAGATACCAAAGATATTGCCCGCACGCGCAACGTGGCAACGGCAAATTGGCAAATTTGAAGGGGAGTGGGACAGAATGGTTGGGAAGTTAGGAGTTAGAAGTTGGGAGTTGGAGCTCGCTCACTCATCGTACGAATTGCAGCTATAATAGCTACTTTACGCCGCTCTTCTGTGAGAGGGTGGTACTGCCCCGGTCGAGCCATCCCGTATAATATATGAGCTGAAGCAAATTGGCTTGAGCTCGACTCTAGCACAGTAACAGTATTCTTCTTTAGACATAGTGTGAGATGATGGAAGATTTTTCATATATCACGCGTATTTCGGACTTTAATTGCACTCTCTGCACAGGCTACAAATAAGTACTATAGATTTTTTTTAAAATATTGTCTGTTGAAATAGTTACTGGAATCCTAAATGGATTTATGAAAATACCTTCCTAACCCTAATAATTTCTTCAATAAACCCTCTCTTGTGAAAATATGTATATTTTGAACAAGAATTGGGAAAATTCTTGGGTTCATAATTACTGTTAATATGATAACGACTACCATATTTTCAGAGGAAATCTGGCATAAGAACATATATATTTGAGTTCAATCAAAATAGAACTTGGCGAACGAAATAACAATGTTATCTGTCCTCGCAATAGGAAACTCTATCGTTCATGGCCATAATTCGGTTGTAAATATCAAGATACCGACTTACTTATCAATGTTGATGTAAAACATAATTACTTCATTGGCTCAACTGCGCACGAGTATTTTATAACTAGTCTTTACATTAGATTGCCAATCTCATTTCGACAAACTTTATTTTTGCGTTTTGCTGTTTGTTTTAAAGATGTTGATAAACACATAAAACATAGTTTTGAGCACTTGTGAGGACGCATAAGGCTGACTCTTTTGGCCGCTAACGGTTGAGTTGGTAACCATACAATTGGTATTATTTTTTTTTAATCCTAAGATTAATATAGATTACAAATAGGTACACCTATTAAACATTGTCTCTTATTATTAAAAGGGTAAAACGTCTTGCCCATAAGGTCCTAGGCTCAAACCCCGGCTCCCACCTGTGGGTTTTTCGTAATCTATGTGCTAATCATAATTTCTACTTGATTATCACTTGCTTGCTTACGGTGTAGGAAAACAGTAAGAAAACCTGCAAGTCTTAAATCTAACCAATTTTCGAAAGATATTTGAAATCCGCCAATCTGCACTGGGCCAGGGTAGAGGATTATGGACTGAATCCCCCTCGCAATCAGGGGAGGCCCGTGCCCAAAAGTGAGACGTTAAAATAGCTAAACTATTATGATATTAAAATGTTAAAAATTGTGTGTTAAAGCTAGGATTTCTTGCAAATATACTAGGTAATAGTATTCAGTTTCTGTTTTTAAATCAAATAGAGTAGAGATATACGAGTATTGCATAATATATTATATTGTGGTAGAAATAAGCTTTTGATTTCTAATATCCCAACGACGACGAACAAATTACCGTGGTCTAACGACTAGTCTGCGCTTGCTTCCGTCCAATCCCACAGGTGATTTCACGCGATAGAACACGGTCTCTACACATCTAATATCGTGTCGTTATTTACGTAGCATGGTGGTTATCAAACACTGCTTTACATGCCGCAAACTATTTTTTGAGTGTTACAATATTACAAATTCTTAGGTTACAATACATTGTTAGAAGATTTAGTTGGAGTATTAAGTCTTACTTAATACTTACGGTTGTACCAAAGGAATTGCAATAATCTCTTATTATTATAATACCTATTTACCTCATTGTACAAGATAAAAGGGCCTGTTTGATATCATACGTATGGTTGGTGCGGATGATGTGTGGAAGTCATTGGAGGCCTACCTATTTCCAGCACTGGACGTCTGTCGGCGGACAGATGGACATCGAAGGTCTTCTGGATTTGTATCTGCATTCAGCCTGAACATGCTTGACACAGAAACCACTGGATTCAAGGGTACTTTATGACCATCACAAAAAGGTACATATTCAAAGTGAAATCGTTTATTCTGTTTAGTCTTACGGGGGCACTTACAAATTGCCATTTTCACATATTTTCCTATACCATAAGTTCCCATAATCCTACAACCGGTTTGGAACGCGACCTCGACTGAAAAGTTCTGGCCTGGCAAGTAACTCAGCGAGCTTGACTTGTTAAATTTTTCATTAATGTTTTATGGTCCTTATGCACTGCACAACATACATAGTTTTGAAAGTAAGTTATTTCTATAATGCGAATACTGTTCCTATGCAGTTCACCTCATAGTAGGAGCCGCGTTAATGACACAAGTTCGTGCATACTTCCGCTCTATCCCTCGACCAACGATTTTCCACTATAGATAAAGGGAAACGGAAACCCGCCCAGCTTATCGTCGGTTCAACCACCACGGGATTACATTTCCATCCGCGCTGTTTAACTACGAAACTAGTTAGGGCTCATGGTAATCGGCGAGCCTTAGTGGGATTGTTTGTTTCATTTGGTAAGTAGTTTTAATTCTAGAATTTCAATGCGAATAAAAAATATACATATTTAGCGTCAGTGTCATATACTCCTATTATACCTAGTTCGAAGTAGGTACTAAATCCTACTATTCCTGTATAATACTAGCTGTGCCCATGGACTTCGTCCGCGTAGTATTTGACGTAACAAAAATTTCGGGATTATCGGGATAAAAAGTATCCTATATGTCAATCCCGGTTATGCGTGAAGGAGTAACAAACATACGTTACTCCTTCACGCAAAAACTACTGAACGGATTTGAATGAAATTTGGAACACAGATAGTTAATACCCGGGATTAACATATAGGATACTTTTTATCCCGATAATCCCGAAATTTTCTGTTAACGTTAAATACTACGCGGACGAAGTCCGTGGGCACAGCTAGTCCTACTAATATTATAAATGTGAAAGTTTGTGAGTGTGGATGTATGTATGTATGTATGTATGTTTGTTACTCCTTCACGCAAAAACTACTGAACGGATTTGGATGAAATTTGGAACACAGATAGTTTATAACCGGGATTAACATATAGGATACTTTTTATCCCGATAATCCCGAAATTTTTGTTACGTTAAATACTACGCGGACGAAGTCCGTGGGCACAGCTAGTAGGATTATAAATGTGAAAGTTTGTGAGTGTGGATGTATGTTTGTTACTCCTTCACGCAAAAACTACTGAACGGATTTGGATGAAATTTGGAACACAGATAGTTTATAACCGGGATTAACATATAGGATACTTTTTATCCCGATAATCCCGAAATTTTTGTTACGTTAAATACTACGCGCACGAAGTCGGTGGGCACAGCTAGTTATTTTATATTATCATCGCAGCTTACGTAATACGTCCATAGAAGACAACTATTTTCATTTTAGTCCTTTCAAAATACTTACGTACCTGTGTACAATATCACCAGACAATGCTATTTATTCTCCTTCCATTTTATTTACCAAACAATACATTTGAATACATGGTATCAGTTTTCGTTACCATGCCCCTTCCACCCTGTATAGGTACCGGTCTCCGGTACCGGAAAATGAAAACTCGATAGTATATTTGATTCTGATCAAAATCATAAATAATTCTTGCTAAGAAAAAAAAAACATTCTGTATGTTTAAAAATTCAAAGCTTAGATTTGTGTTTTACACACAGATAAAGATTTACATAGATAACGCAAGTATCACGATTTGTATTGAAACCAAGCGTGCCAAATTTTCAACACCTACTGTGAAGTCACAGATGGCGAGAAATCCAAACCAATTCAAAGACACCGATGCCGCCGATGCCCCGCCGCCCGCTACGATTCTCTCGAGTGATTATCTCGCTCATACTCATATTTTTATATCTGTAGTCGCGAGGACTGTAAGTTATCGGCGACCAACCTTGACGCTTGGTCGGGGTTTTCGGATACGCTAAGTACATACATTTGCGTTATCTATGTAAATCTATATCTGTGGTTTTACTTAATATTTTCCCTTTAGCTTATCGTAATAAGTTATTTTCATTTGATGATTGTGTTTTTGATGTTTTTGGAAAGTAGAAAATCTTAATATATTTAAGTCAAAGGTGACTGACTGACTGACTGACTGACATAGTGATCTCTCAACGCACAGCCCAAACCACTGGACTGATCGGGCTGAAATTTGGCATGCAGGTAGATGTTATGACGTAGGCATCCGCTAAGAAAGGATTTTGATTAATTCTACCCAAGGGGATAAAATAGGGGATGAAAGTTTGTATGAAACTTTGTCAATTAAATTCCACGCGGACGTAGTCGCGGGCACAGCTAGTTAGGTATATGCGCGTAATTATTTTTTTCAGCTAACCTTCGCGTGGGAATTACATCTGTTTCGAATATATTATTGCCATTTAACTTAATTCACTCTGCAAATATATCATATATTTTTTGTTTAATTAATACTTTCATTTAAAATTAGCGCCACATCAAGTAGGAATTCGTTATCAGTCATCCACAGATCAATCTCGGTTATCATTTATTCAGTGGGTTTTATCAATCAGTCATCGCTCTGTTATACCATTTATTTTTACGATTCAATGTACCATGCATTCCGATCGCTGGTGTAGTGTTATTTCGACGTTTTGTATTTAGTAATTTCTAAGTTGGTAGGTAGTGCGAATATAAATGCAGTTGAAATCCTTGTGGTTTTAAATGCAGAAGTCATTGGGACAGCTCGCTCTAATTTATTCTTATGTCCGTTCCCGGAAGACTTTGCCTTACCTCCTGTTAGATACATTTAGCGTGGAGTATACTTATTACCCAAGCCCGGAAGACTTCTTCAACTACTTTCAGCTAATCGTGGTCTAACAAAACAGGGATTATAATATAACAAAAAAAAATATTTTCCAATAATATCTAAATACTTATTTTGGTATCAAATTCGTTTTTATAGTAACTACTATAATAACTACAAATACCTACACTTTTCCTCAAGGCAATAGAAAGAGTCTAATGTATCTATGAACCGTAATGATAAATGTTATGCGATGTTCTTATTTATTTACAATATCTCTCCGCCCTCAAACGTTTCACGGCCTTGATAACTTTACTGTTCATAAAGAAGAAACCAACAATATTATTAAAATAATGAACATTTGCGATGTGCGGGCAACGAAAATATCAGATATAAAAAATAACAGCGTCTTTAACTCAATAATGTACAGGGATAATGAAGCATGAATTTGACTCAAGATTTTCTTAGTCTCGAGCTTAAAGGCGAAGTAAATAAAGTAGAATCACGTTAAGGCAAAAGCGCCCATCTAGCCAGCGAACTTCAAATTTTTTGAGGTTTTTTAGAAATTATTCAAAATCTGGCAATAATAAAAGGCACATTTTGTAATTCGCGACAATGACCGTGTGCAGTACATTTATTAATATATCTAACGTACTCTAAAACATTTCAAGAACGACAGCTATCCAGATAATCTGGCAATTATTGTATATTTAGTGATTTACTAGTATCATATCCACCGTGATAATATTTAAAGTAAAATAAATTAATAAACGCACTGCATACTGTGTTTGTCGCAAATCACAAAATGTTGTCTTAAATGTTTTCAGATTTTGGATAAACTATAAAAATCCTCGAAAATTTTGAATTTCGCTTGCTAGACAGGCGCCTTCACCTTAAGGAATTATGAATGAACACACTCTGTGGCTCGCGACTTCTCCCGCTTCAAAAGTTGGCTATTTCGTTTTAATGTTCCCAAAGGTAACATGTTCAAGAATGCATCAAGGACCTCAGCAGGCTACGTCAAAAATGTTGTTAAGGTCAATTACTGGCTTCTTTATAGAAAGAGGCACATGTAGATTGTTTAAACCAGATGTGCTATTCTGTAACAAAAGTTTATTTTTGCTTTTATCTCAATGCGGACATGTGACAATTGCCTTTTTGTCACGCCGTCATCCTTTAAGAACATAATAATTTTGTTTTCAAGCATTTGTTGTTTATAGATTGGTATATTTTTCTATTCCTAGGAACGTTTGCTTACGTACAAACATTTAGTTGAACGTCGTGATTAGCGGGGACGTTTGTAATTTAGACTGCTGAACTTGTCAAAGAAAGGGAATATTGCTTGTCATAAAACTTCGCTTCAAATGCATTTGAGATCGCGTATAGAATATCTCGTTTGAACATCGTATCGTAGGTAGTTTGTAGGTCTAATATTAGTTTCTACACATATTATATTTTAATTGAGTAAATACGAATTTATTTCACTATTCTTCAACAATATAATCGGCCAGAAACATCAAATGCTTGGCCATAGAATACTGTAGGTGTATATCAAATGGCCTGGAGGTATTACGTCCTCCTTTTAGTGGGCTTCTATATTATTTCAATAGACTGGAAATTATAATTAATGTAAATCTCAAAGCTGCTGTCTGTTTACTACGTCAGACCTTCACCGAGAAAAAAATAACAACAAATGGTTTTTGTAATTACTGCACAGATTAATATCACAAAATATTTAGTAATAAAATAATACTAAAAGGGATACCTCCTAGGAACTACAAAAATAATTTAGTGTCCTATATTTTTCTCAGTGTTATAGCTTGCGTATTACATTCTACTGGGATTGATTATGTGAGGGTTTTAAAATAACAAAAACATAAATAATAATCAAAGCCCCGAAACAAATCTTAATCATTAGATATATTGAATACTGGTATTGAATGGAATATAATGAGCGCTGTAAAAAGTATATAAATTTAGTTTTTTGGCACAGTATAAAAGGCGCTCTGGAATGTATTTTTAATAAAAGTTTTGTTATACTACCGAACTGCTGTCTAGTCTCCGCGTGGGACAGAATCGTGCTCCATGATGTAATTTTACAGAAATGACTGCTGTGTTGTTACCTATTTGAAATAACTGCCTTTTTGTTCACTCCCATATTTAGTTTAGACATTTTTTGTATATTTTAATCTATATGTCTCATAACATACTTTCCAACTATTTTGTGGATCATGATATCTATGTATATTTTTCATTTAGTCCACCAAGCCTTTCGGTAATTTATTCTAAACTATAAAAAAATGAGAAAGTATTGTGGAAATATTACCAGTACCAGGGTATCATAAGAGCAAAGGCTGTTTTTTTTGCACGTATTGTTTTGCGTCTGAGCCACGGCGTTCGGCGCGCAGCAGTGCGGTTCCGTTCCCCGTGGAAGAAGCACGCGCCGCGCTCTGAAACACTATCCAGATGCCGATATCTAACTTGAAGTGACCACGCACCTTTTTGGTTTATCTTGTAACCTGTGTATAAACTGATGAAAATGATACCGAGCGTCTTTGACTCCAAAGCGCGGTAAGATAATTCTTTTGTATTGACGTAATTTTGAACAACTTGTTGAATAGATTTTATTTACCGCAGTGATAACTTTAAAATAATATATTTTATAAAAATAAATACGAAATTGTGAATGAAATGCATCAAAGTAAAATTATGTGATTAAGGTGAAGGCGCCTGTCTAGCCCGCGAAATTCAAAATTTTCGAGTATTTTTATAGTTTATCCAAAATCTGAAAACATTTTGTGATTTGCGACAAACACAGTTTGCAGTGCGTTTATTAATACATTTATTTTACTCTAAATATTATCACCGTGGATATGATACTAGTTAATCACTAAATATACATAAATTGCCAGATTATCTGGATAGCTGTCGTTCTTGAAATGTTTTAGAGTAGGTTGGATATATTAATAAATGCACTGCACGCGGTCTTTGTCGAGAATTACAAAATGTGCCTATTATTATTGTCAGATTTTGAAAAAATTCTAAATAACCACAAAAAATTTAAACTTCGCGGGCTAGATGGGCGCTTTAGCCTTAAGTAAGAACCTATATATAACGCAAATATTAGTTGAATGCAACACCTAACCAATTATTAACATTACGTCCGTAATTAAAATAGGTAGGTAGGTACGTATACAGCAGAATTGTTTGACGGAATTATTTCACGTGTAGAAAATATAGGATTATTAACCACACAATTATTGGTCTCCTCGGAACACAATCGGCCTAAATAATAACCGATTGATGAATAGGTTTTACTTAGGGCTCTACAGTATTAGCGGTATTTCGCACTATGAAGACACATCATTTTTTCTCCAGCCAATTGACTACAGGTCATATAAGGGCTGGCTCCGTCAATGGCAACGTGTGAGCCATTGGTATTGTATGCATCAATAGGCATCGCTAACTACTTAACATCAGGCGGGTCGAGCGCTTGTTTGCAGACATTGTTATGTATTTGTTATATTGTTATATACACAGATATAGATTTACATAGATAACTCAAATGTATGTATTTAGCGTGTCCAAAAACCCCGACCAAGCGTCGAGGTTGGTAGCCGATAACTTACAGTCCTCGCGACTACAGATATAAAACTATGAGTTTGAGCGTGATAATCACTCGAGGGAATCGTAGCGGGCGGAGGGGCATCGGTGGCATCGGTCTCTTTGAATCGGTTTGGATTTCTCGTCACTAATAACGTCACAGTAGGTGTTAAAAATTCGGCACACTTGGTTTCAATACAAATCGTGATACTTGCGTTATCTATGTAAATCTATATTTGTGGTTATACATATTTAAAAAAAACGGATATGGTAGGATAATATTATGTCTAAATATAAATAAATAATTTAGCCCTTTTGACGTCCCCCTCCTGGGCACGGGCCTCCCCTCAACACGAGGGGGATTTAGGCCGTAATCCACCACACTGGCCCAGTGCTGGTTGGCGGATTTCAAATGTCTTTCGAAATAAGACATGCAGGTTTCCTCACGATGTTTTCCATCTCCGTAAGCAAGTGATAATCATATAGAAATTATGATTCGCACATAGATTTCGAAAAATATAGAGGTACGAGCTGGAGTTTGAACCCAAGACCTGGTGCCTGCAAGAGGCGTTCTATCAATGCTCCAATATTTTTAAATTGTACAAAAATATTAAATAACATAATTGTATTTATCATAGAGCATGGTGAAGTGCGCTATCATCACTATTGTACGCCACTTCCAGAGAGTCGATGAAATAATCTTCTTCTCTATCGCTTACCGCAAGCAGTCGACGAAATTTTCATTACCCCCATACCACATATTACATTCACATAGCGTTTAGTTATTGATTTGTCTATTGAAATAAAGGAATATCGCTCATTTAGGTAATTATATCAATGTTAACGCCAAAGAAGCAGTGATAGCCGATTGGTTAAGCACGCGTCTTGCGGGCTACCAGGTCTCGGGTTCAAACCCCGGCTCGAACCTCTGGATTTTTCTAAATCTATGTGCGAATCATAATTTCTATATGATTATCACTTGCTTACGGTGAAGGAAAAACATCGTGATGAAACCTGCATGTCTTAGAAGATTTAACCAATTTTCGAAAGACATGTGAAATC
Organism: Notodonta ziczac; assembly: GCA_918843915.1. Taxonomy (NCBI): domain Eukaryota; kingdom Metazoa; phylum Arthropoda; class Insecta; order Lepidoptera; family Notodontidae; genus Notodonta; species Notodonta ziczac. The sequence continues at coordinate 7,569,520 of OU974043.1, read as the reverse complement.
CGCCAACCCGCACTGGGCCAGCGTGGTGGATTATGGCCTGACTCCCCCTCGTGTTGAAGGGAGGCCCGTGCCCAGGAGTGGGACGTCAAAAAGGGCTAAAATTATTATAATTATTATTATAACGCCAAACATTATGAAAGCTCTACTATTTATATAATTTTCCTCTCCCTCTTTACACCACCATCCATCACTATCATTCATATTGGTACCCACGTGAGTGTAACTAATGTTTAGTTTGAAAGTGGGCCACTAGTACCTTGGATTAATGAATCCCACTGTACCCTTTCTTTCCCAGTCTTAGCAAAAACAAAGTTTCGACGAATCACAAACAACAAAGTAGCCCTCCAAGACAAGTTACAAACAAAATAAATCAGTTTTCGTCCAGTAACTTGTGTCATGAACAGCAAAAGTGCGCTTATTAGTTTGCTCTTTGCACTTAGTTCTCAGTACTCCCTGCGAAATGTAAGGGAATTAACAAGATTTGGCTGCAATAGCTAGTAGTTAATTTGTATACGTAATACAAATTAACTAGACATGTCATGACAAACAACGTCATGTTTATATGATGGATTACGATATTTTTATTAAAATAATGGTGGGCCATTTTAAGGAGCAAGGAGCAGCATTGTAGGTTCTTACAAATTTCTAACTAGAAAAGCTTTTTGCGTATCGTTGCGGATTTTCTTACAACCCTTATCGAACTTATATCAACATATTTTTATAGGCTGTGATTTCAGTCGCACGAGTATATTATTAAAAGTTATAGATTCACTAGCGACCCGCCCCGGCTTCGCACGGATGTAATAAATTATAAGTGTTTCTCTACTATATTATGCATGTATTATACATATAAACCTTCCTCTGGAATCACTCTATCTATTAAAAAACCGCATCAAAATTCGTTGCGTAGTTTTAAAGATCTAAGCATACATAGGGACATACAGACAGCGGGAAGCGACTTTGTTTTATACTATGTAATGATGTTTGTTTATGATTGCGGCTCAGTAGACCCGCGATCAACCTGAATCACAATTAGGGAAACAAACATTATTTAAGGATGTTTGGAGGACCTCGCTGGTCGAAAACTAATCTAGGTGTTCTAGTATATCGGTGTATTTTTTAAAATGAATTGCATGTTACATGCGGGCATAACTGTAGGTAAGTTATTCGACCTAAGCCGACATGTGGGACTGGCGTGAAAACTGTGTAATATAGTGGTAATATCTCTTCTGAGAATTGTTATTCACTGTCGCTTATAAAGCACAATGCAAAAGGTCAAGGTCAGATGGAGATAACAGTTTCCAGTAAGTGTAAGGAAAGTTGTATTGGCTTAGACATTCATTATGAAGTGTATCAATGTGGAGTTTCCGTATATGGATTTATTTTACCTTGTAGGTATGGAGCATTTTAATATCGACAACATTTCGTATCAATTTTAATTTCAAAGCTTTTCAAAAAAAAGATATTGAGCTATTTCGGGTAAAGACTTTAATATTGTTAATTTTCCGCTTTTACTGTGGTTTTGAGCTGACGAGAAATGGGTAATGTTATTAAAATAATAGGGTACCATGTAGACGGAATTCAGTAATTGTATGCGACATTTGCGGAGATTTCAGCCTTTGAGAATGATGGGATGTCGTTAAAGGCATTAAAGGGATTACGGAAGGAAGTCGTTCACTGTAAATTGATCTTATAAAATTCTTATTCTTATTCGGTATCTAGTTCAATATTTTTTCAGCTTTCTTAATGTGTTTTTCGTGGTAATGTTTTTCACCGGCCTCAATTTCACCCGCCAAAAGTGTATATTACTCAATCCTATTTATTGTACACTACACAACACTGGCTTCTCATTGAAATTTATCTAGTACCTAACTAAATCCCGGAAGTTGCACAGTTAAATTAAATTATTTGAAGATGTACCTCGAAGAACTATCACAAAATATTAAATAGAAAGACTTTGGAAATTTCCAAGTCTGTTCAGTTTTCAGTTCCATTGTGATTTTCTACAATGAAATTGAATTAAAGGAATTTGCGATGTTAATTATAACTTATTTTATTCAGTAGAAAGTGGTTCGTTAATTATGCAATGTTCCACGAAAGGAGATTGCTATTTTGGACGATGGAGATGGAGATTGTAGAATATTTCGATTTATAAAGGTACATTTTAATTACTATGTCAGTAGATAGGCTTAGGCTGTAGGTAGCTACTTGCATGTTTATAGATCAGTTTGCACAGCATTGTGTATTTCCAGTTATTTCAAGGTTCCGAGAAAACATACGGTATCTCGTAGACTTTCAGATCATCAGCAAATATTATATTGATAGCATGTATGTGACGCACAAACGTGAATACTCAGAGAAGTAAAGGGTTCTTGTTCCAGACCTATATATACTGAATTCAAAATAAACTGATCTAAAACATTTTATATTTCAAAAACATTTTTTTTATATGTTACTTAATTCCAAACATAATGTCGATCCACCTCATAACACTTACCTTGTTATTTATGCAAAGGTATCATGTAAATATCATCAGGACTTTAAGATTGTAAATGTGTTTAGTGAGGTCGTGTGTCGAGCTAACGAGGGATGGTTTGACAGAGCCTAGGTAAATACAATGTCCTTTACGCCCTTGTGATATCCCTTTTGTTTCATATATTTACGTAGCTTGTATCTACTTTTCTTTTAACAAGGGACGCGACACGTCTTGTCTGCAAAGTTGGATGTCGACGGTAATAAAGCGTCACCTGTGCAAACTTTTGAACAAGCCAAAAGAAAAGACAATCAAAATCTCTAGGAATTATTTTCCTATTTTTTTACTTTATATCAGGAAAGCCTGTTAATCACCGCTATGAACCTAGCATACCACAGGCGTTTAATTGCCCCTTATATGGCGAATAAACTAAATACTAACTAATAATTCTAACTACTTAAATAATAAACAAAATGACTAATGTACTACAAGGTGAAACATAATGGGTATACTTTTTTTTTCAAAACTTAACTTTAAAATTCTAAAACCATCAGCTTTGGAGGGAACTTGAAAACAAAAGGTGTTATAGAAATACAGCTGTTGACCGATTTCACAAGTCTACAAAACCTTTAGTACTTCAACTGTCAACGATAGTTTGAGATTTACAAAGTTAAGTTGCAAAAAGAATAGTATACCCTTTTTGTTTCACCTAGTATATATAAACACGATATCGAGCTTACCATTTTATTTAAATTATATCAACTTATCTGCCGCAATTTAGCGATAAACCAGCGATAAACGAATGGCTATCGTGTTATTTACAAAGCGAGTGCAAACAAATTAGGTAGGTACCTACCTTAGTTGAAAAATAAATAGTAAAATATTAATTTACAATTGCTCGACTGCAAATGATTTATTGCTCTGAACAAATGTTTCTATGCTCCAGTATTAAATCACCACTGTGAGGTAATATTGGGATAAAAGCTGAAAACCGCATACTGTGGTGCACTACATTTGCAGTTAGCTCGCTGCTCCAAACAGAGGCGGGTCGTTGAGTGCTGCGGGGAACTGCAAATTGGGTTGAAAATTCACGTTAAACTGCAGACGATTGAAGCTACAATGATATTATGTATTTTGAGGAAAGCTTTCTGATGCGAGAAAATTGTGTTGCATTTACTTATGAACACTAGAATCCTACATTCATGTTACAAAATAAAATACACAATTTCAGTAGGGAAATATAACATTATATAGTATTTTAAGATAATATTTGCTTTTGCCTGCAGTTTCTCTAGCGTAGATTTTATTTATTTGATGTCAACCACAGCATCACCTACTGGGTCCAATAAAAGCGAAGAACCATCAAAGTGCCTCTATGAGTACAAAAAGATTATCAAAATTTGTGAAGCCGTTTAGGAGGAAAATAATTACGAACACATGCACACCGGAATTTTATATTTCATATGGAATCGATCATAATTATGTCCACCAAATTCCTTATTTCAGTTTTATTTGCACACCTTAAACTTTCGATAAGAGAAGTCCAACAGGCTTCACGGACTTAGGCTTATTCAACCAGAACCCAAAGACCTATCAACCCAAAGTGATATTACGATAGGACCGTTCAACTGTTTGATCTTCGCGCAGTTTGCATTTACGCCTCATTAAAGTAGTGTTGGTAAACGTAGCGGACGAAAATAACAAGGTATTTTACATTTCAGTCATGATTTTGTTTTAATTAAATTCTGCGCTGGGAACTTTGTTATTCCACACCTACGCTTTAGCTGTTTTTATCTAATTTCCTGACGTTGATGTAGCTCGCGAATGTTGCCGGAAAGTGTGTTGCGCAAAATATAACTTTACGGTTTGTAGGTTGTATTCTATTTGTACTATATCAACAACGCGCTGTGAATATATAAATGCTGGGAACATAAAGAAATGAGCTCTTTGTAGGAGCAAAGTTCCTACAAAGAGTTCATTCCGAATAAATAAATATCGCAAGACCGACACATAAACTGTATGGTCCCAAACTAAGCAATGCTTGTATTTATGGATACCATAAAATGGACTGGGGGCGATCCCAGTGACACCCAGAGCAGGGAAAATTACGAAAAGGACATTTCCGAAAGTTGCCGCGGTGGGAATCAAACCCGCAACCCGGTACTACACCGGTGTAGGCTCACTAGAGCTGAGCGGCCTACGCTCGAACCACTGAGCCAAGCGGTCGTCAATTCCTAACATATTCTAATCCAAAGATCAATGGAACAGATGGAACAGTTTAAATTGTTAGTCTTGTGTGAAAAGTCTTCAAAGTCGATAGGAATAATATAGTAATAAGTATAGTGTAATAAATAAATAAGGAATAGAATAGTGAAAGTTCTTAATAGAAAATTCCGAAATTGATTGTTAATTACTTCCGGCATTATTTTCTTCGTTAATTAAATGTTAAATCCGGGTTTCACTGCTTTCTTCAAACTTTAAACATTCGATAGCTTTATTGGGAGGGTTATAAAATGTAGTTATAAAATATATTTTCCAAGCTGCGAGACTTTACATTCTGATTTATAGGGAATCGTGTTACTAACGTTGCAGAAGACAAAACAAAAGTTCACATTTAGAATTTAAATGGCTGACAGGCTAATTTTAATAAAAGTTTGTTTAATACATTTTTCATGACAAAAATCTACAATTTTGAAAGCACATTACATACATTAGGGTTGTTTGTGCCGCTTTTTCAATAATGCATTAGGTTTTCATTATATTGATTTGTATTTTCTCGCCGAAACAACTGAAATTATGTAAATTTAATTCAATATTATCCTGCTCGAATACTCTGACCCCACTCGGCTCGAGGCTCGGCAAGCCAAGTCCAATGATTTAATTAAAATTCCTTACAGAAAATGGGTGAAATCTGAAATATACAGGGTGATCTATCGAAATGGGTCAGAGTGGGGAAATCTTAAACTATTAAGAGTTTGTTTTAACTTTGAACAAATGCATTTATACATTTAAAAAAGTCATACACTACTCTGTAGTGGAACACGGTTTATTATGAAAATTAATCCTGCATTTCATATGAAAAAAATGTTGATATCAATTCTACTAGGTGAAACATAAAGGGTATACTAATTTTGTTGCAACTTAACTTTATAAATCTAAAACTATCGGCTTTGTGGCAGAGTTGAAGTACTAAAGATTTTGTAGACTTATGAAATCTGTCAACAGCTGTATCCCTGTAACACCTGTTGTATTTCAAGTTTCCTCCAAAGCTGATAGTTTTAGATTTACAAAGTTAAGTTGCAAAAAAAATAGTATACCCTTTATGTTTCACCTTGTATATCTGAAGCAATTCTATACACTCGCATGAAATATTTCAATTACTGCGTTAGGAGTTTAGCTCGACGAATTTTCGCATAGTGATATACAACAGCCGTTCGATAAATATTATTATTACAATACGCCAGATTTACACACGTGTGGCGCACCTGGCGGCTGTGTGATGGCTCCATCAACATTTTAATAAGCACATTTGGTCTCGGCGGCCCCGCTGGTTAACCTTGGCTATTGTGTGCGATCAACCAATTTTTTTCTCTGGAAAATATACACCTAGACGTCGATATGATAAATATATAGCGCCTTACAGAATATGTGCCTACATAATATAGTAACGTTATTACGAAAACTTCGGATAGATCGTGATTCGGGACATAAGAATTCACGACGAATCGCTAAATAATAATCCTCTAGGATGTGGTGTTACTAATTTGTTCTCGCTAAAAGACTCGTTTGTTTCAGGTTATGACGTTGAATTGTGAAGAGAATTCGCTCAGATCGCTTATCGCCAGTACAGCGCCATTCCAGTGCCGATGACCGGCCGCGGCGGGCCGCCAGCACACCGCGAGCATGGCCAACCAAACCGACGCGTACTGCGTGCCCGGCGCCAACGACTTCAACAAAGCCTACAGCCGCCTTCACGGGTACCTAGCCCTGGTGATATGCATCGTCGGCTCGGCCACCAACTCCATCAACATCGCGGTGCTCAGCCGCCGCGAGATGACCAGCCCCACCAACTCTATCCTCACGGGACTCGCCGTCGCGGACCTCCTTGTTATGCTCGAGTACATACCCTACGTACTGCACATGAACATCAAAATAGGACCTCAAGTTAACAAAAACACGTACGCGTGGGCGGTGTTCGTTTACTTTCATTCTATATTCAGCCAAATATTTCACACTATATCAATTTGGCTCGCGGTGACCCTCGCAGTGTGGAGGTACGTCGCGATCGCGTTCCCCCAGAGGAACAGTACTTGGTGCAATAAAAGAAATACGACTCTTGCTATTGTAGGCGCGTATGTGATATGCCCTTTTCTATGTCTTCCCATTTTTTTCGCAATGACCATTGTGCCCAGTGAAGTGACGCCGCAGAACAATTCAGAGTTCGCTGAGGATTTAGCGTTGCCGGACAACCGGACCGTTTACGTTCTAGAAATGTCGAGGAATGTGAAGATGGTGACAGCAATAATGTGGATTTATAGTGTTATATTAAAACTCGTTCCGAGTATAGCCTTGTCAATACTAAGTACGTGTTTGATATCGAAGTTGACGACGACTGAGAGGAGACGGCAGAAACTTCTCAAGCGTTCAACGATTGGCCCGCACGAGGTGGGTTGAACATGCTTATGTATATATTTTTCCTGTATCACACACACCGTATAAGTACACACTGAGCAAACAATAACTACAGAAAATTATGATGATATTATTGAGCTTTGAATCAAGTAGGCACAACACAAATCAGACCCTTCACCGACATTATGAGAGCAACGTTTTTTTTCGAATATCTATACAAATAAATAAAATTGGAGTGTCTGTTTGTAATATGAAAATAACACCTATTCACTAAATGCATATGAAAGTATGTACATACAAACGACACCTATAGCAAAAACGCGATTTAATTTTTTTTTGTCTGTCTGTCTGTCTGTGTGTTTGTTCCGGGTAATCTCCGGAACTGCTAGACCGATTTTGACGGGACTTTCACTGGCAGATAGCCGATGTTATAGGAAGTAACTTAGGCTACTTTAATTTTAGAAAAACTAATTATTAAAAAATGGGTCCTGCCGCGCGGGCTCAGAACGCGGGAGCGGGCGTTTTTGTTAAGTTAAATCCCACGCGGACGAAGTCGCGGGCTTAGCTAGTCTTGATTATTATTTCTCCTCCAATGTTGTTTCGGTTGTTAATTTGGCACAGAAATATGAGAAAATGGCAATGAAAATTGGGCTACTCGTGTGATGGATCGTGTCGTGACTCATATGAATAATCACCAAAATTGGTTTAGGCCACCGCCTGCCTACTTTACCAGAGGGTTCGATTAAATTAAACCCATTAATAAGGGCACGAAACGATCCTTTCCGTTGGCTGCCATAAATTGAAATGTCACAAAATTAATTAAGATTTGTTTCAAATTAATTTATAATTTACGTAACAGCCTTATGTTTTATAATAAACAATGTCAAATAGTTGTATACGTATTGCTATTCTTTGGATTATTTACTTAGTTGTTTCTTATGATGTGACGAAGTTTTCGTGGAATGTACCGAAAAATGGCAATCAAGTAATGTCCGTTTAATATTAGCACAGTGTACTTATACCGGAATTGATTTTACCAATTGAGTAATGTACTACTGTGTGTTTAAGGTACATATCATAAAGGAAATATCTACCGTTAACATAATCCTACTAATATTATAAATGTGAAAGTTTGTGAGTGTGGATGTATGTATGTATGTATGTTTGTTACTCCTTCACGCAAAAACTACTGAACGGATTTGGATGAAATTTGGAACACAGATAGTTTATAACCGGGAAACATATAGGATACTTTTTATCCCGATAATCCCGAAATTTTTGTTACGTTAAATACTACGCGGACGAAGTCCGTGGGCACAGCTAGTAGGTAATAAGTATAAGTCTATATAAAAATAAAAATATAGGATTTATTACTTATCATGAAGTGTCTGTCACCCGACAAGGGTTTACAACGCAATCAGGGACTCCTAATCTCGGCACTGATACAGCGGGCTGCAATTCTAGGGTCACAGATTAATCTCCTACTCCGACTTCATATTGGTTCGAGACAATCCTGCCACAATGTTACCCGTGGTGTAAGTATATAACTTTATTCCGTTACAACTAAATTAAATTAATTAACTTACAAGACCTAACAGCAAGCATTCTTGCAAATGGTATTTATACATAATTGGTAAAGGATACTTAAGATTGGAATCGAACATAAAGTCTGCTGCTATGAACAACTGACAAACATCTCTCAATGTGTTTCCTTATAAGTTACTAGCTGTGCCCGCGACTTCGTCCGCGTGTAATTAAACTTAACAAAAATTTCGCGATTATTCATCCCCTATTTTATCCCCTTGGGGGTAGAATTAATCAAAATCCTTTCTTAGCGGATGCCTACGTCATAACATCTACCTGCATGCCAAATTTCAGCCCGATCCGTCCAGTGGTTTGGGCTGTGCGTTGATAGATCACTATGTCAGTCAGTCAGTCAGTCACCTTTGAGTTATATATATTTAGATTTTTATTTATTTATTAATGTGCCATGCTAAATATCGCGCATCATTATAACGAGCCTTTATATTCTATAGATCTACAAACAAAGGATAATGTTCATTCATCAACATTAGAATAATTGTCTGGAATCGAAGACCCTTACCTACACACACAGAACCTGCATGGGTATAAAAATAAAAAGTAAGTAACTGGCACTCATTCAAGCATTACGAAATGATGGTCTGAATCTTGTTTATTTTCAGTACGACAAAAGCACAAGTAAGTACGTATTGTTTTAAATAAAGTGAATGTCTTAAAATAGCCTGGATTTGTGTCTACCATCACCATTGAAGTATTTCAGGAGTAATGAAGTTCTGTAACATTAAATTTACTAGGTATTTAATTTATCCTGGCAGTTACAAATGATGATTTATCGTTAGAACACCGCGGCCGTAACTTTCTCAGCCGTTAAATTATTTTTGCTAAGTACATACCTACAATTTTTTTTTTATTTCGAACTATCAACTATATAAATTCTATAATTTCAAGAATGAAACAGTACGAGTATATAATTCAATGAATAATTAATTTTTCAGCAATGTTTTAGGTACCAAAGGTTACTTAGCAAAAATTAATCATTTGAAGTAAGTCTCAAAGGATTTATATTGAATTAGCCTAATTAAGAATGATAAAGTAAATTCTGTATGTCTAGTTACTTTTCTCTATCTGAAGAAAAATCTTCTATAGTCCCTATCGATCGTGAAAAATTCTTAGGTCAAAAGTCGCTCAGCAATCCAACAAACATTTATCAAAATATTCTGAACTGCCCCACAAATATTGTCAGTTTTGGGTTATGTTCAAAAGGGAAGAAAAATGCAAATACGGGTGATATTCATCGCGATCCATCATTTATCAAATGTCCATTAAAGCTAAATGTGGAAAATGCTGGATCACTATACATCACCGTACAAAAGAATGATTGACTGCCCGGCGCTGGCGGCAGAGATTCGACCGCGGGCTCGGCCAGTTCGCTAGCTTTGTGATAACACCAGAGTCTATTGTCGCTTCAACGAACGTCTCCGAGCATTGAATGGATAATTTTATTAAGTAAATTGATTGTAAGTAGCAATTGGGGACTGGTTTGGCGAATATTTTGAGACCTACCTACATTTTATTTCATGGTCATACGCAGTACCTACTAGCTTAGTAATTACAAGAACGACTTCGAGTCTACTTTTTTATTATGGCACGGTCGCTGATCACGAAGAAATTCGTACAATGACCTGTTATTACCTGCCATGAACTGCGTGTGACCGGCAACTGTGTGAGCGAGACGTATTAGATTTACGCGGGAGTGACAAAGACAGGTAATAACAGGTCATTGTACGAATTTCTTCGTGATCAGTGACCGTGCCATAGTCCTAGTAGTTTATTCGGCGAGCAAGCGTACGGACCGCTAGATGCAGTTACCGTTGCCTGTAGATGTTTGGAATTCCAAAGGCGAACGCATATTGCCGCACTAAAGGGAAGGGGGTTTGAGGGTGGGGATTAAAGAGGGAAGGGGTTGGCCTTCCGGCTCTCACTCGTGGTACCAAACGCAGCTAATATAGCTACTTGAAGCCGATCTTCTGTGAGAGGCTAGTACTGCCCTGGTAGAGCCAGCTCGTATAGTAACTGTAGTCAATTTGCTATAGTCTCTTTCTCTGATCTTTACTGAATAATATTTTGAGGTTTTCTCGTCTTTATGTTATACTAGCTGTGCCCGCCGACTTCGTCCGCGTAGTATTTAACGTAACAAAAATTTCGGGATTATCGGGATAAAAAGTATTCTATATGTTAATCCCGGTTATAAACTATCTGTGTTCCAAATTTCATCCAAATCCGTTCAGTAGTTTTTGCGTGAAGGAGTAACAAACATACATACATACATACATACATCCACACTCACAAACTTTCACATTTATAATATTAGTAGGATGATATTCTTCTAAGTCGTTACGCTCTTGAAAGAGCGGTCGTGGTTGTCATGTATTGTTTTCCGGGGCAGATGTTGTTCGCCTCACGATTTCTCGCCATCTCTCCCTATTGGACGTCATCCTGGTGCACTCGTGCAAGGGACCGCCGATGGCAGATTTAATCTGATCGGTCCATCGCATGGGTGCCCTTCCACGTGGTCTGGTACCCTCCACTCGGCCCTGTACAACTAACTTTATGATATATATGATAGGAAAGAGGGGTATAGGCAGACAAGCCACTCAAGCAATAATTTTATTAGTAGGTAAGCGCAACCCCTGTTACCTTGCGATAGAGAATTTATTAGTGCTCTAACGATACACTCAGGCTAAGTCTCTACGTTCGATCTTTATTAAACCATCCAGCAATGAACTGATATTAGTGGTTGTGACTTATAGGTTTAGTTTACTACCTATTTCTTATTCTTACCTTATTTATCTGCATTAGTCTGAGAATATCTCCTATTTGTATCCAAATCAAGCTATCATTCTAATTTCTAACATTGTACACGGCACTTGTTCTTCATCCCAAAAACTTTGCGGACCGACTCTGACATTTAGTTTCGGCTAAAGCTCCGCAGGGTCCAATTATAATTGAAATAGTTATCTCTATTAACTCAGGCGATGTTTTATAGGGTCCAGAATCCCGATGTTAATGTTTTATGGTATTGCATACTATACAGGTTAAAACAGAAAGGGTATACTTTTTTTCAAAACTTAACTTTGTATTTCTAAAACTCTCAGCTTTGAAGGCAACTTGTAAAACAAAAGGTGTTAGTACTACTCTACTTACCTAGTGTGGAATACAGCTGATGAAAGGTTTCATAAGTCTACAAAACCTTTAGTGCTCCAACTGTCCCACAGAGCCAATGGTTTTAGATTATTATTATTTTTATTATTATTGTGAAACAGGCAAGTATTTGACCACAATCTCACCTGATGGTAAGTGACGATGTGGTCTACGGTGGTGCATACTTGCCTAGAAGGTACCTGTTCACTCTCGACTTGAAAACATCCAGGTTATAGTCAACCGGGAACAAAGACGCCGGCAAGGTGTTTCATTCCTTGGCAGTTCTCACAATAAAAGTGGAAGCGAAACGCTTGGTACGAACTGAAGGAATGTCCAGATTCACAACGTTAAGTTGAAAAAAAATTGTATTCCCTTTCTGTTTCACCTAGTATTTGACGATGGTGGAACCAAGCTGTAGACATTGATGACAGCTCATACACGGCCTGGCTCTACAGGAGTACCACCCTCTCACAGAAGATCCGCGTAAGGTAGCAATTATGGCTGCCTTTCGAACGATGAGTGAGAGAGTTGGAAGTCCTATTCCCGGTCCGTTCCACGCTCTCTGTCCCAATCTCCTTCATTTCGGCTACGTTCGAGGAATGCTTTTGGTATTGTTAAGTAACTGCCTAACATCAGGCGAACCGCACGCTAGTTTTCCGACATTGTTATATATAAACTAGCAGTGCCCGCGACTTCGTCCACGTAGTATTTAACTTAACAAACATGTCCGGATTATCGGGATAAAAAGTATCCTATGTGTTTATCCCGGTTATAAACTATCTGTGTTCCAAATTTTATCCAAATCCGTTCAGTAGTTTTTTCCTGAAAGAGAAACATCCACACTCACAAACTTTCGCATTTATAATATTAGTAGGAAATACGCGCTGCTCAACTTGTGAGAATTTCTATTAAATAACACGCCTTATGTTCTTCCTCGCAAAATACATTTCATTTCATTGAGCATTTTAGTTTGCTTAACTGTTTAGATTGTTAACCGACTTCCAAAAAAGGTGGCGGTTATATAGTGGTGTGCATGTATTTTATTTTTGTATGTATGTTCACCAATTACTCCGTCATTTGTGGACCGATTTTGAAAATTATTTACTGTACGTTAGGACAACTTCTTAGGTATGTTAGGTAACTACCTACCCCTATTAGAATTGGCACCCACTCCGAATGAAATAAATGACAAGGTCCCTAGTTATTTCTAGCTTTTCAATGCACCCAGGTTTTTAGGATAGCTATTTTTGTTTTTTATTATATTATTCACACTGTAGGCTCTATCTAATATATTAAAAAGGTTTAGTTACATTTGTGCCAACGTTCAAACATTTACGGGAAAGGTCAAACATTAACGGGTCAACCTAACTGATCACTTCTAATTCTCTACTTACCTGCGACGCCAAATAGGTACCTACATAGTCGGGTTCAGTAGTTAGTTAAACGATCCCACGTTAGCAGAATCGTTATGTGCAATTTGCTACAAATGATCACGTTAATTTTAACTGCTGGATTGCGGTTTGTTAACATCATTTTCGTAGTTATGCTAATCGATCGCCTATGCATAGTATAATATCCACTATAAATGTGTGGCGAGCAAAGCTTTCATTGGTTTAGATGGGTATGCAAAATCTGCAAAATAATTTGCAAGATACGAAATTCAAGTAGGAGACTAGTTTTTATTTAAAACTAAGCCATAAATGCAGCCTTTATAGCTGCATCGGTATTACGAGCACTAGCGGCAATTGACACGGTGAACCCGGCACCGATAATTTCCATACATTTTATGGTATCTGGATGCAAAATACGGCCATTATCTAACAAAAATGCTGTAGAAAAACGGTGTTCATTGTGTGAATGACCCCGTAGGTATAATATTACATAAAATATTGTTCTCAACGGGATAAGATGGGATAAATAAATATAATTTTTACGTACCTATACTACATAACTTCAAGAGATAGGCACGTGTCCCCACAGGCTATGATATATCACCCGATTCAAGAATGACAAATTTGATCCCAACACGTTTTCTCTCCCTTTATGTGAATAAGTTGCTGTTCTTTTTGTTTTCAAGTGTGTACCAGCTGGAGCCCACATAAGTAATATATTTTTTCAGAGAAAAGCAGTACAAAAATAACCAAATTGACGTGGAATCCGTGTTATCTGTCACCACAAATAAACACCACTGATTTGAGCGAACATATTAATTTCACTGATAAAGCACTGAGTCAGATAATTAAACAAATTGAATTGAATCCCGCGATATTGGAAGCCTTTGTTATGATTGATTCAAATTTCTCGGTAGTCGCTTTCCAGATTTCATATCTGTGAGCGATGACTGTGAGTTTTCATTTCAGTAGGTACTTAAATTGTAAAAGTTTTCACTCCAAATCCCACTTGTTTCACACCAACTAGACTACCCCACTCAGCTTCCAAGTTATGAGATTAGTTAATTTAACGACTTTTTAATTTTGACGACCGCTTGGCGCCGTGGTTCGAGCGTAGACCGCTCGGCTCACTGCACATAGTGGTTGCAGGTTCGATTTTCGCCGGGGTAAATTTCGGAAATGGCCGTTTCGTAATTTGCCCAGGTTTGGGTATCACTGGGATCGCCCCCGGTCCATTGTACGGTACCCATAGTACAAGCGTTGCTTAGTTTGGGACCATACAGTTGATGTGTCAGTCTGGCGATATTCATTTTTTATTTATTAACAGCCAGAAAAGCAGTGCCTAGCGGAGGAGGCGTGCGCGCGTCGTGCGAGTCGCACGGATCGCACGACACGCATGCTGCTCGCGGTGCTGGGCCTGTTCCTGTCCACCGAGGTGCCACAGGGCCTGCTCGGGCTAGCCAGCGCCATCGCACCGGATTTCTTCAAGAGCTGCTATAGCATGTTCGGTAATATTAATTTGTATCTTTTTCTATATGTCTGTGTTTCCTAAGCCTACCTACTTAGTAGGCTTCTAAAGATTCCAATATTAAACGTCAAACAGTAGTATCATAGAAGATGTGACGATTTGTTATGCGCCTAAATACGTAGTAGTTCACAGCAATAAAGAAGTTTACAGTCTCTAAAGAGTATGATACATAGATTCTGATGTGAAAATAAAGCACATAGGCACTCACATTGATACATACTTAGTTATATGATCTAGGAGAGAAGACCCGTGGTAATGTAAAACTGCGAGCTGAAATAAGTAGGTAGAAGCCAATGTTTTGGTTTATTTGTATACATAATAAGTATGAGTAGGCTCGTAAAATAACAAAAGGACCTGCCGAAGTAAATCTTTATCTCCGAAACACAATGGGATACTCTATTACGCGTAGTTACATATGAATGGCGTCACGTACACTATATTGTGGACAAGTTCAATAATAGAGTCTTCGAAGGGAGGCGGGACGTGGATGTGATAAGTCTACATACATAAATATCACCACACATTTATAATATATATAGATAAAGGCATGTGCTTTAAAAAAAATAAAGAGTATGCGGTCATTTATGCGGTTAACCCTGCACCGATACTTACTACTATATATTTTAGAGTATCGAGTTGTCAAATACGGCCAGTCTGTCAAACATTTATGGAGAGAACAGTGTCGGCTTCTTCGTGTGAACGACCCGCTTTGCAATAGAGGGATATGGATAATTTTCTTTCAATTTCTCTTATTCTTTTTTTACAAAACAATTTACTTATTCCCGGGACACGTCGAGGGTCAAACCTCGGCGTCATCCATCATTGGACACCATGAGGGGAAACAGTGGTGGGAGAGAGTGTATAGACTGTCCCATAAAAAATACAGGTAGGTGTCTTGAAACTGAATAGTGATTAGATTAAATCCCCAAACATGACCCAGATCCGGGAATGGTGAAATAAAATAAAGTCGGAATGGCCTATTGTGTTAACTGTTAACACAATTGCCTATTTTATTTGATTGGTGATACAATTCCCTAAATAAACTAGTTTACGATCTGAAGTCATAAAAGGAAAATGGGGAATGTGAAAATGTGATCTTTTAAACAGGGTCTGCAGTCAGACTGTCAGTGCTTTGATAGCAATATAAATAAATAAGTAGGTACACTACCTGTTCGTGTCAGTTTTACATAAAATAGGCGAACTTTTTTACAAGAATTATTATTCTTCTCCACCTGATTTTAAAAACGACTCATGGTATTGAAGTGATAACTTTTTATGGGAGGGTAAACCGCTTCGTAACGTAACGCGTTACGGCGCTAATTTGTCGGTTTAAGTTATCACTTCTGTAGAGCGTCCCGAGACCCACACGTTTTTTATTCTTGTTTACACACCACACTACACACCTAAGAAATCTGTCATCAGATTATTAAAAAGTCCGTCTTTAATGATAGGAAAACATGACCAGGCTGGCATATTAAGAAAAAGTAGCGCTTTTATGTAGTAAATATAACTCAAATTTGGACGACAACCGTGGTTCTTCAAGCGCTCCCTTAGGAGGAAGCAGGGAAACTGCTTCAAGACTTTGCGCTTTTTCAATGTTTTAAATTGGGTAAATGTCTCTTACCGGTCTTTAAATAATAATAATGTGTAAGTTGGTAGGTTGGTAGGTATCTCTCTCCTGGCACCACGATTGTTGAGATTGATTTATTAGGTCGATATAAAGTAAATTAACGTGTGACGCGGTTCACGCTCTACTAAAACCGAGATAGCGTCAGTTCAATTTCCATATAAGTACATTGACGATCAAACGCCGAAGCCAGAATGTCTATTTTCATAATGTCATTCCCAAAGCCGAGCTTGTTTAAAATTCCTTACATAGAAACCAATCAAATTACAATATGGTAATTTATATGCTTAAAATTTTCAAATAATTGCTTTAATGATACGACCTGGTTTGAAGACAAAAATCTACGTAAGATTGAGACTACATACATGTTTGTCACGTAGATGCTAATAAAAAGACGACCAATTAAACTAAGTGGTAGAATTTGTATTCCATTACCCTTATCGGATCCCCGTAAACGTAAGGAAGAAATTATTACATAGATGTAGATATAGGTACTAAACGCTGCTAGTAGTGTCCGCCCGCCCAGCGGTAGCTCACCACCTATTAGTAAATAGTGTTGCCTAACTACCGATATTCTATCGACAGTATTGCAATACTATCATGATCCCGAAAACTATTCATAATGTCGATGGGGCTATTGACAGTATTGTCATGTGAAAATACTATCGTTATCGATAGTATCTATCGAGAATGATAACCTATTGATACGAGCAATGTATCGATACAATCACTATTTAATCGTGTTTTACTAAAATTACTGTCGATCGTAGCGATACGATCATCGATGATATTACCGATGATGCTAACAACGAGCAATATAGTTGATACTATCGATATTATGAATAGTTTTCAAGGTCAACTATCGATACTTCAACTATCGATAGTTGGGCAACATTACTACCTAATAAAATATATTGCTGACGCTATTCATACCGCGTTCTTTACGAGTTATTTGGTACATTTGCGAGCATTATTACATTCGTGAAACTCGGCGATGTTCATGCGATTCGCAGATTTGGAAGTAGAGAATTATGTAGGAATCCAGATGGAATTTTGTTTGTGAACGTTTTCAATTGTTTGCCTCAAATGTTGCGTCATTTTCGCTGTTAATCACTGAATTAGACGCTAAAACTTATTTGTGATTGTATTTAATATAAAATGAAGATATTTTTTGAACATAAACGTATAAAGAAGAACGTTGCTTATTACAATTCTAATTTGCCTTTTTGATTTCCCGCTCTGGGGCATAGGCTTCCCCACAATGAAGCGGGGACTTTGCTTATTAGGATAAAATAAAGCATTCGATTGTCGAAATTGAATAAACTACAATAACAAGCAAAGAATGCCGAACGATTGTTTTATTTCGATTTCGAACATTTGTCATCTGTATTATATTATTATAAATATTTAATACGAACGTTCCAAACACCTGCGGCTCAGTTTCGAGGCGGCCGTCTGTCAACCTTGGAAGTGTCGAATCCGCCGGGAACATAAATAAACTCACAAACATTTTTAATTTTGAAGCGCCAATGCCTAGTGGTTAGATGAGCCGTCCTCGTAGCTGAGAGGTTCCGGGTTCGATCCCCATCCCGGCTACTAAACTATTAACGTGAGCCCACTCCTAGCACAAGCATTAGCTTAGTTGGAGGGGCTAAAGGGAATACTAGTAATGTGATAAACACACATTGCTAGTATCCTTTATTAAAAAAACAAAAAACTTATGGCAAATCTCGATTTTGTAAGTAAACAAAATAAAACACATTTTTGCCAGACATTGTTAAACTTACAGTAACAAAGTGAATAGGTATACATAATTCTTACATGAAACAGAATTTGGATTAAAGTAGCAAAATACTAGAATTGCGTAGGTAACTGTTGCTAGGTATTCACGAAATGGAAGTACTTATTTATCTTGAATTTCGTTCTGTAATTGGCATTCTGGAAAAGGCTCGAAAATACAAACTTTTCCTACAGACAGTTGCTTATAGGTTTGTCAAAATTATTTATTTACCTTACTAAACAAATACTTAATGTTTCCAGACTAACACACCTCCTATATGATCCAAAACTGAGCAACCCTTGTGCTATGGGTACCGTAAAGTGAACTGGAGTCTAGTGACACCCAGGCAAGGGACAAAATTACCTGAAGAAAATTTTCGAAATTTACCCCGGCGGCGGCGTCAACCATACTCGCAATCACCCGGTGCATTGAACCGAGCGGCCTACGCTCGAACTACTACGTCAAGCGGGTGCCAAATCTATACTGGGTGTTTGACAATTCCGACATAGTACTTGGAGGTTTGAGATGAGTGTCGGGCTCTAGGTGTCGGGCAAACAATTTAAGTGGTATAAAATTTCAATGAAATTCGAACTCTTGCTAAAACAAAATACTGACGCCAATGAAAAAATAAACACTTTAAAATACGATGTACGTTTACCTTCACTACTATTCGATATTTTCTCGATTCTTGGTGGCTGGCTAGGCTGGATGTGTTCTAAGACACAGCGCACACCGCTGGAGGCGCGGCGGAGCGCATGTCCTCGAAACGGGCGGACGGATTCCGCGGGCCCCGAGCGGCGGCGCCAAGAGCCCTTGAGAGCCCTTGAGCGGAGAGACGCGCGGCGCGGCCGGCACGCTGTTACCAGCGCGCCCATGTCATTTAGTGCTGATCGATACTTTGCACAGACAACTCCCTCTCGTTCGTAATGGATGTGGATTGAGACATGATTATTATTGCTGCGCTTGCAGAAGAAGAAGAAGGAGAAAAATTTAAAAGAAAAAGAAAAATGTGGGTCAATGAAATGAAACAGCCAGCCAGCCGGGCGCATGGTAGTGCGGCGGAGCGCAGAACAGCTCGGCGGCGACTGGAGCAGTCGCGCGTATGCTCTTGTAGTAGCTTGAGGGCGCTCCGAACACCGCGTGCGAATTTATTCTTATATTGACCGTATGTCAAGGTAGTTAAGGTTTATATTAAATTGTTGTCTTCACTTGCTCTCCGCCGCGCCTCCGGCGGTGTGCGCTGCAACACGGCGGCAACACGAAAGTCGTAACAAATATTCAGATACTCGTACCTGCAATAAAAAAATATGATAGTTACGTTTAGTCCTACATGAAACCTAGTCCCTTATGAACCTTAATTATTATTGAAGACTTTTGAAACACCTTGTATATAAATCTCAACGATGTGTCTATGATCAGGTGACCTGATGGACGTGCTGGCGCTGTTCACGTCATCGGTGAACTTCGTGCTGTACTGCAGTATGAGCCGCCAGTTCCGCTGCACCTTCGCGCGGCTGGCGCGCCGCATGCTGTCCGCGCCCGACGAGCCAATTAAATTCCCCAACAAGCTAGAAGCCACCACACAGGTACCTAAAGCAGAAGGAGAAAAGTTCGACCTATGAGCGTGCTGCAGGATAACCAACCTTCTTGCCTTGTGTTTCCGCCTGTATGAAGGAAGCTTACTAGGTACAACGACTGCATAAGAACTAGGGCCAAGGGTAACAATAATTGGTTGGGAGTAGCCAAAAATCAGTACCAAGCTGTTTCCAATACATTCACCTATTCATTATACTGCTTGTTTGAAGTCCTATACTATTTCTGTATGTAGGTAAGTAGTTAAATAAGTCGTTTAAATTATCCTTATGAGCTCGCGTGATGGGGACAGCGAGGATTCGCGTTGGCCTCATGTTGGATGTACTGAAATAGGCATACAATTTATTTGACTAATGGCAGTCTTCATTTATATTTATAATAAAAAATAATGTAGTTTAGCCAATATTTATCGTATATGGCAAATAGGATCACGAAGCGTTGATGTATCAACATCATCGCATAAAAATATAATGGATGTATACAAAGTAAACACACACGATAGAGCTCGTTGTGTTTCACGAGCGAAAATAAAACTCTTTGAATAAGCATTCAGTAAGCGGATATTTTTGCCGCACGTGGGGGAATCTTAAATAATAGGAATCGTACATAACAAGCATATAAAACAGGGTTCCGTTTGTCTATAAATCCCCGAGATTATAGACATCGAGGCGACGTGAAGGGATTTCGCCCACTTATACGAGTACGTCCACGTGAAATGATTTTGAATATAATTTAAGAGCAATAAACAGTCGTATTGTGTAGCCCCCAGGGATATCGTATGAATACATTTAAAAAACCAATTGCATACTAAATTCTCGTTAAATAGTTATTATCTCTTTGATATTCAAATCCGTTGCCATTGTACTTAACAATAAAATTGCAAAGAACAGATAAGGTGAATCACTAGGTGCATAGAACAGATAAGTAATGAGTAGGCGTAACATTGGACAAGCTTATAAGTTTCAGAACTCTACTTTGCGTTATAGTGGGATCCTAATGCATTTGCAGCGAACTTGTGATAATCCCTCCTATTATTGAGGGGATCAGAATGATAATTAACAATGATCCATTATTATCTTTAGGATTAGATGTTGGTTGTGACACGGAGGCCGTAGAAAATCGATGTCTATATTGATTGATATGCCTCTTTTGTGGTATTTCTACTGATCTCAATCCGAAGGGCAATCAAGCGTCAATGTGGACGATTTAAAGCAGATTAATTAGGTCTCATTAGCCTGGTCTACAAGATCACACATGATTTGTAAAATCCGCACTTATATTTTACTGCTAAAGTTTAAAGTTAAGTGTTTAAAGTTTGTCGCAAAAATGGAATAGGTACCTATCATAGTTTTTTCCGCAGGTCACCGGGCCGCTATAGCGCCAGATCCCCGCCCTCTTCAGGGTGGTTGAAGAGAGTATTATGTAATTTCTGGAACAGGTAAATGTTGTTATGTATTACACCATATTTGAAATTAGCTATTAAAAAAATCATTATCTAGCCAAGTTAATTTATACAATGTGAGACTTGCCCCAATTTTACGTCTCGTTAAAAAAATTACAGATAACGACGCCTTAGCCTCTGGTAAGTGTAATATGTACTGTGCGTAATTTAACTTTTTTCTATACATGACTTCAAACAGGGTTTAGGGCCTGTGCACACCACGTTTTTTAACGCACCGTCGCCGACGCGCGTTTTAGAAACATGCGTCGACGGCGCGCTTTTATCCTACAAAAGTCTACAGTCTAAAGTCTAAAGTCGTCAGGCTGCATCTGACTCGCGTGCATATCGCCTCTGTATCGCTACAGACGCGCGTCGACGGCGCGCTTTTAAGAAACGTGTTGTGCATAGGCCCTAATATGCAATTTATTATACAATATAAAACTGATTTCAACATTTGTTTTAAGTACTTAATGAGGATGGAGCTAATTTGCGTTGTTTAGGACTTATTTCTCTTTTTTAGGCACTTTGCAAATGGCATTTTATATTGCTCGTCAGTCGATTATTTTTAACACGTATTATACCGAATGCCTTTCTTATATGATAGTCAATTATCTTAATGGCGCGTGTCTCTAGAAAAAATAAGAGGTTTAGGAGACTGAAGTGGGACACGTCACGCCTCACGCCCGGCCAAGACTTTTCTGTACATTTTGTTATTGATTTTGAAACCTCAAGGACAAATGTTATTAATCGTCCTACGTTTGTTTGGCTTCTGAAGAAAAGGATAAATTATTGGAAAATGTGTAAGTAAATATACCTACTAATGTCTGGTACATATCATCAGTT
Organism: Notodonta ziczac; assembly: GCA_918843915.1. Classification (NCBI taxonomy): domain Eukaryota; kingdom Metazoa; phylum Arthropoda; class Insecta; order Lepidoptera; family Notodontidae; genus Notodonta; species Notodonta ziczac. The sequence goes on along the minus strand of OU974043.1, from coordinate 7,547,469 downwards.
TATTTGAAATATTCTGTCTACTGCAACTCTGCTTACTGCACCTGCAAACAAAATATTATAATATGTTATCTGTACGTCATGCTTAATCTATTGAAACAATCTATATCCATTGATTAAACTTTTATTAATTTTTGTTCATAAGTAGGTAGGTTTACCTATTGGATACCTAATTCCAACATTCTCATGATTTTTCCACCGCCTCGAATTTAAGTTGGATCGATTTTATAATAACTCATTCACGATATCAATTCTTAGCAATACCAATTGATTCCCGCCAATATAATCGACGATATTTTAAGATAGCTTAATTGGTTTTTATTTCAATGAAAAAATATATTAGTCTTTAAAAATACATGTCTACGTTACATGAAAAATTCGCGTAGGCTTAATTAACTATTAGTTTTCAAACTAAATTAATCTTAATAAGTTTGTGGCAAAAGCTAATAATAAACATCACTAATACCAAAAGCTCTTCAATAAAAATGGGCAATCCTAAACAAGGAATAAAAGAGGATAAAGGGACCGACTCTATAAGTATAACGATGGTATCCGTAAGCTGACGACTTCCTTACTTTCGAGGAATCGCGGAGAACGTACTCCAACATCATCTGCGTCGTAATAGGGGTCTCGTAAAAGCTACCTTCTACGAGTAAGTAGAGCTTATTTCCGATGCTCTTAGCGTCGCGTGATTTCTTGCAGCATTTTAGTAAGACCGCATAAGAAAAAACTCCTGTTGATTGACGACTGGTAATAACCATATTAAGCGAAAAGTTGTAAAAGGTCTTTGGTTTCTATAGCAAACTGCTAATCGAATTCTTCAAAAAAAAATACAAGCTATGTGAGCTTATCAGCTTATATTCCCTGCTTGCTGGACCGTTGCCCGAGCGATGTCCCCTGTACCCAGAACCCTCGCTGTGCTTAACGACCTCCTGGATTCAGACGCAAGTTTATATATATACTTAAATATATGCTTAAAGTTCTGCGAGATAGATGCCTGATCGTTTTATATTTCTAATTTGTGTATACTTAATTGTTGTTGCTTTGTATTGTATGATTAGTGTAATTGGTTCATTAGACCGTTCTGATAAATAAATAAATCACAGTATTGGGAGGCTCGTTAGCCAACCAAGCTAAATGCTTAGGCTTGTCATTTCCACTATGAAGACGAAACCGTTTTTTCTATACATTTTGGTAGATAATGGCTGTATTAGACACGCGTAAACAGTAAAATGCATTTTGGATATTATCGGTGTCAGGTCAACCGTGTGAATGATCACATAGGAGTATTTTTGTCTAAAATAACCATATTTTTTGTTGAAAGAAAGTAAACGTAGTAACTAATTAAAAACGTGACCACAACGGGGAAACATAAAGGGTCAAAAGATTACCTGCTTAACAAGGCTTTCCTTTTACCCTTTTACAGGTACTCGGCCGTGTTTAAATGATTAATCTAGGAAAATAATGTTTAATTAAAGTGGCTATAAAGAGAGTATACTCCATTACGTAAATTACTTGGCATTCGCAATAAACGTTGATTAGTCACGTGGATACGAGTATTATTTATTACGTAATCTCCAAATTAGAGTTACTGAAACTGGAACATTCACGTACCTACTAAGTGCGTAGGTTAGTTAAACATTAATTAATTAATTGAAATTAATAGAAGCCTATTTCAATGGTTCCTTTGCTCATTATAATTTTCAAACGCGCTAAATTATTGCCAATGCCTACTAGATTTTGATGGTATATTGAGTTTATTTCTTCACAAAGCCATTGTTCCTTTTTCATTATAAAGTTGGTAATGCGGACGAACCACCTGATGCTGAGCAATTACCGGACGTACGATGCTTGATATACTAAAGGCATTAATCGCACATTGCCTCCCTGCATAAGAGTGTGATAAAGGGAGGGAAAGGGACAGATTGGGTTTCCCGCTCTCACACTAAAAGCACGAAACGCAGCTATGATGGGTATCTACTATGCATGGAAATGATTGCTACCTGCAATTCATTTTCATTACGTGAAATTATACTTCTCTGAAATAAAACTATTTTTCGGATTTTATCGCGTTTATTAACTTTAATTAACTTTAATAGTTTCATTTCAATGTTTTGTATTCGCGTAAATATAAGAAAACAATATATTATACTTCTCTTTCACTGTTATTTCACCTCTGATATTTCACAGGAAATGATTTTCTTCATAGTGAATTTTCACTATGACACGTAATCCTATGAAGTCACTGGTCGATGATTTATCATAAAAACCGCAACAGTACCGAACGCTCGGCGATTTCATTGCAATGATTTTTAACAGTTTCTGCTTATATCGGTAGCATATGCTACTTATGAAAACTTATATAATATGATTTTTCACTTGCTACCTGTGAAATGTTCCATCACTAGTATATAGCTACTTTACGACGACCTTCTGTGAGAAGCCAAAGTAAACAATTGGCCACAGCTTACTGTTATCTATACCAGATTATGGATATGAAATAATTAATAAAAATCGCCAGACCGACACTCCAACTGTATGGTCCCAAACTAAGCAACGCTTGTATATGTACTATGGGCACCGTACATTGGACTAGGGGCGATCCCATGTCATCCAGTGGGCCAATTACGAAAAGTCATAAAGAAAATTATTTTCCCTTACATATAATATAATATATAGGTAATAATACTAATTTCATTTTGAACCAAAACATTACGTAAGTACCTACTTACGTAATGTTTTGGTTCAAAATGAAATTAGTCTGGGGAAAAAGTCATGAATATTTGGTGAGAACAAATAGGTGATATAACAGCGTAAATAAACAATTCACGTATAAATAATTAATGTTTGCTTTTATGTTTCAGGTAACTTTGCTCTCTATATGTACGAAGTCTAATTAAGTACCTATTTCAATTATTTACTTACATTATATTATATAGACCTTATGTAAATAAATGCGACGAGGCACATATTATTATATAAGTATGAATTAAACAAAGTTTATTCTAAGATTTATATAAGTAGAGTAATAACTGTCTCATATAGATTTTCTATATAGTTTTTGCGTCTTATGAGCCGTGACGCAAAAACTAAACTTTAATCTTGAATTATATAATTATAGGTAAATATCTACCCCCTTATAATAAACGTGGTTTAGCGATTGTATCCCATGCTTTGTCTTCTTCTTTCTAATATCAAATGACTGATGACTGAAAGGGATAGTTCGGTGTGTAACTATTCGCCCGCTTTACGACATTTAGTAATAAGGGGGCCAATGTTTACTGGGTTGAAATAACGTCTAGTTAATTACTGTAGTGTCTAATTGTTTTATTAGGGTCCAATGAGATAAATTCTAATAGATATTGTAAATAATGTATACAGAATAACTTCAGTTTGTGTAAATACCTACCTAAAACATAATTGGATACAATTCTTTATTTAACGAATTTTATATTAATGAAATGCGGATTTTTATATTTAATGTAGTTTTACATTGTAAGGACGTTTTTATTATAATACTGCTCATTTCTACATGTCCAACGTACCTATTATATATTTACTATTTAAGTATTTACCAAAGTGTGTACCAAATAAGATGTAGGTGCCTACGCGTTCATTGTTCGCACCAATATCGTCACATTAAATACATAATACATTTTTTTATTTGACTTAAACGATTGTTTCATTTATTATTTTATGAATATGGTTAAAACAATCTCTGCAAAGCCATATTTGTTTGTTTTTTATATGCCTGCTTACCTTCTACTATGCAAATATTTCCCAGTGAGTACTAGGCATTTCTAAACAAATCTATAGTTCACAGTTCTATAGATTCGTGTAGAGTGAACATTGCGGTAAGTATTTTTATTAAACATAAATAGATAGGATCTATTGGTGCTAATTTTGTTGTCCACAACTTATGATTACGACTAAAAGTGTCACAGCCATGCTCGTACCACACTATGATGATACGAGTTAATGGAAAATAATTAGTGCTCTGCGTATTTAATGGGATTGTAATGTGAATGTTGTATTGGACATATAATGGCCTCGACTATTATATCATTGGACTGGACCGAGCCAAGTCGTCACTATACAGCCTAAAACTTAGAAAATGGTATCGCACTAGTCTGGACTTTATTTTTTAAAAGGCCATCGGCAGGTACGCTTGTTCACCGACCACTTCTTATTTGCGACTATTTCGATGGATATTTGTAAGTATACGCAAAAAGTAAGAAAATATGACGACAAAAATGTAGATTGTGGCGAATGTACGAGTAGCAGATGGTTTCATTTATGATGCACAGAATTCTTAACATATAACTATAAAACAAAATGTGGGCGTAACTATAAGTATCTTTACTTTTATTAATAAAGAGTATATTAGAAGTAGACGCAAATAGATTTTGTTTCCATAATGTTATTAGAACATTTTTGCTTCGCTTCCCAAACTTGACAACTCGACTAATTGGTCGAGAACTAGCGAACTTACCCGATATACCCACCATCCACCATCGTATCTTGAATCACGAAAAGATTATTAGGTTTTCTGCACATTTTTATTATTTACTTAATAAAGACTGTTGAGTCGCGCTCACTAATTATACAAGCAATGCCTTCGAGGCAGCTCATAATGACTGTTTGTTTTCAGTGCTCCCAGTTCAGTGGCCGTTGAGCTGTGTGCACAATCAACGCTGTACTCTCATCCACCTACACAATGAAGTGTTCAGGTAGCATATATATCTACCTATGTCATAGAACAATTAATTATTAATATATTCCGGAATGTAGAGTCAGCATGTTCTGTATATTATTAGGTATACAGGTAGGAACACAAATGGATTGACTGTGGCCAATCCATTAACTATTTGAGTGAGCAATGGTAGGTTTGTGTAGCTGTGCGCGATTCGCCAATAGAATTGTTAACCGTCGGAGGGTGATTCAATTCTCCTCTTTGATGTAGATATCCGCTTCAGTGTCGAACTTAATTGCTCTGTCAGTCCCGGATATAGGAGAACCGGCGAGGTGTAATTTTTTCCGTGCGGTAATATAGGAGTGACGTCACGTTCATGGGGGGTATTCACAAGTCACGCAAAGTTTCCGAGGTCTGAAACGACAGCTTCCATCCTTATCTTACAAATGAATTAGAAAAAGGATGGACGCTATCGTGTCCGACACGGAAACTTTCGGTATAATGTGAATACCCCCCAGATCGCTTTTGGGGTATGTTAATTGCCTCCATCGGTAGAGGTTATTCCAGCGAAAATCTTAGTAAGTATACAAACAATAGGAACTTATGTATATACTAGCTGTGCCCGCGACTTCGTCCGCGTGGAATTTAATTGACAAAGTTTCATACAAACTTTCATCCCCTATTTTATCCCCTTGGGGGTAGAATTAATCAAAATCCTTTCTTAGCGGATGCCTACGTCATAACATCTACCTGCATGCCAAATTTCAGCCCGATCCGTCCTGTGGTTTGGGCTGTGCGTTGATAGATCAGTCAGTCACCTTTGAGTTTTATATATATAGATATATATAATAAAGGTATTTAATTGAGTAGGTATTTGGCTGTAAGTATGTTCTATTAGAATTGGAACGACCTGGGTATATTTCGAAAAATTAAATCATCAATTATTCATGTAAATTGAAATACAATCAATCATGTCGTCGTATACTTACTTAATATAGGTACCTATAATATTTCTGTTATTACCTACAAGCAATACATTACATACAGACAGAGATTGATGATACGTAAATACAAAAGAATTTGTAATTATTACAAATTCTTTGGTAAATACCTACTGAATTATATATAAACAAAAGTAAGTACGTAATTCGGAAATGGCCTTTTCGTTATTTGCCCTGGTCTGGGTTTCATGTACTGGGATCACCCCCAGTCCATTGGAAGGTACCCATAGTAAAAGCGTTGCTTAGTTTGGGACCATACATTTGGTGTGTCAGTCTGGCGATGTCTACCTATTATTAATATTTTGTTCCTAAGCCAGTTATTATTTTTAACTTCTGTTTGAAACTTAATACCACCATGACCGGGATAACGTTATTTGTGTAGGTACGGACAGAACACAAAAGCAACACAAAATTTATATTTTTAAGGTGATTATAATAAATGTACGTTCGACGTAATAATGTAGCCCTTTTTAACGTCCCACTCGTTGGTACAAGCCTCGTCACAATGCGAGGGGATTCTAGGAATTTTCCGTTTTCTTAAACATTTTTACTTGTTATACATGTAAAATTATGTTATGAAGGCAGAAAAAAAACATAAAAATAATGTTGGTAATTATTATGCAAAATAAGTGACATGTTTGTACCAGCACAAAACCTAATACATACTTGCAATTTCATTAGATTAAACATTCCTCTCACGCTTCGCCCGCATCGGGTGTTCGGAATGTGAAGCATAACTGAAAAATGTCATAAAATTCCGTATGTAATAATTCTTTGCATGCAAAATACCAGCGAGTGGGTTGAAATAATTAGACCTTTTTATACAAGGGTTAATTTGAGGAATGACCCGCCGCGCCCTCTGCACGCTCCCCTGGCAATTTGACTGGCGGCGTTCAACCCTACTGATGTATAAGCATTTTATAAGTCCTCAACCCTTATTGTTATTTAAAAAATAATAATTAAATTCAATGGAAAAACGTACAATTTCAGTGATAATCAAAGTCTCGTAGACTAATGTATGAATCATACCACCGTATTTGTACACGGAACTTAATTTGAGTCTCCAAATTATTTTCCATACATATATAGTGCAAGTTTTATACAAAATTTCTTGATTATTGCTGGTTTCACGTCAATACTTTTCTAGGCCACTGGATTTTTTTTATAACAAAGTCGGCAACGAACCGTATGAGCCGGCTCATGTTAAGCAGGTACCATAGCTGAGCTGAAGTGCATTGGGACAGAGGAAGGTGAAGGTAAGGTTGAGCTTGCATCTCTCTCATTCATCGTACGAAACTGAGATTCTATGACCTACTTGCATAGACACCGGTTTTATTAATTAATATTAAGTAATTGTATGTTTAAGTATCTCCCGAATCTTCTTAGCCCATTTTCATCAACTACTTTGTAACTTAAGTTTCCAGCCGACTGCTCGATAATGTGATTAGAAGAATTTAGCGGTGGGCGTCGATGTAATTACCGGTCCAAGGGCGGTAAACATTGCCGTGTATGATATGTGGTTATTTCCCGTGCCCTGATACTCTTATTAACTATTAGGAGCTTACATAATCTTCTATTAGGCAGGTATATTTATTTGGAAACATGTTGTGACCTTGTTTGTGAGTTGTTTTCTTTTAAACTATGATACGAGTAATGAAGCAGTGTAATATTTTACAGATTACCATTTCTGTCTAGGTGATTATGCTAATTATTCTTGCTTTATTTTGGTTACAGTTTTCAGCTAAAGAGTAACATTATGCAAAATACAAACTTATTTATACCTACCACAGCCAACGAGAAGTGATAGGCACGTAAACTAACTACCTACGAACATCGTAACAAGAATTAAACAAGAAGAATTAGAAGAAGAATAGAAGAAGAGTAAATAAGAAGAATTAAACTCATAATTAGAACATGAGAAACCAACCTGCATCTTAAGAGCAGTTATCAAAATTTGCCGAGTTTCTTCTAAGAAAATTAATTAAAAACATTACCTAATATAAGCCAATTTACATTATCTCACAGTACTCGAATTGTTGTTCTTCCGCAATCTATTTATACTCTCATGAATAAATGTAATACTTATGTACAATAGCGCAGGATATACTACAAAAAAGCTCCCTCAAAAAGATTATCATTTATAAGAGTAGCTCTTACATAGCTGCATTAGAATTATGATGAAAATAAATATGATATAAGGGAGAAAGTAAATGTAGACAGTTCGTTAAATAAAATAAAGTTCTATTGAGGCGCTCATATAATTACGAAAGATCTAATTAACACTCATTAATATTTAACACTGTGAAGGACTTGATTTTGCCTACCTATGTTTAAGGTCTTATTCAACAATTCACGATATTTGAATGATACAATTAGTAAATACTCAAGCTAAAAACGTGTAGAGTTTCCTTTTAACATCTGACCTTTGATTCAATCACTTGCCGCCCACCAGCTGTACCGACCAACAGACAAGGTTTACACCATCCAAATGACTTATTTTAGATCCCCTAAATCCCCTAGTGGTACCCCGCATACTTAACCTAGCCGTGGTAACCCTAGGGTCACGTAATTTAGTGATTGGAAATACTAGAACACTATATCACTATAGAAAACTGATAGGTACTCTACTTAAATCAACGGCAACTTGATATCAAAACACGAGTTCTCGGAATACCACAAAAACATCTCGTTTAAAGGCGAGCTATGTATGCAAAGTGGGTACATTAAGGTAACATAAGCTTGCCTACACGAACCGTTCCAAATTGTATTTAAAAACAAGGTTCATGTTGAAATTTCATAAACAGCTAAATAAATAATATCGCCAGACTGTAAACACCAACTGTATGGTACCAAATTAAGCAACGCTTGTAGTATGGGTACCGTAAATTGGACTGGGAGCGATCCCAGTGATACTTAGATCTGGGTAAATTACGAAAAGACCATTTCCGAAATTTGCCCAGACGGGAATCGAACCTGCAACCACCATGTGCGGCCTACGCTCGAACCATTGCGCCAATCGGTCGTCTGGACTTAGATATTATATTATTAAAGCATTTTGTACTGCTTTTTAGATTTCTTTATTGGAATTATGTATTTTACTGAAATATAAAAGTTATTCATAAGTATCTGATGAGCACGACAAGGACAACATTGTATCTTTAAGTATAATATAAAATTCGTCAATGCATTCAAAATCAGACAGTTCCTTTGTCTCTAAAACAATACTTGTACAAAAATATATAACAATAGGTACCGAAGCGAACAAAGTGCTATTATTGAAGCAACAGTCGGTCGATGGCTTTCCGTTCTGCAAAACATAATTATGTAATACATATCGATGGCTAGTCTAAAAGATTTGAATGTTCATAATCCTACTAATATTATAAATGTGAAAGTTTGTGAGTGTGGATGTATGTATGTACGTATGTTTGTTACTCCTTCACGCAAAAACTACTGAACGGATTTGGATGAAATTTGGAACACAGATAGTTTATAACCGGGATTAACATATAGGATACTTTTTATCCCGAAATTTTTGTTACGTTAAATACTACGCGGACGAAGTCGGGGGGCACAGCTAGTATAATATGTATTAAACTCAACCACTTATTAATTTCAGTTCCGTGCTCGTTAAAAAATACCAACTTCTTATACAGATTGCTATTTGACATTACGTCCAAGAATTTGGCTCTAGAAGGGTCGGTTGGGCATCGACTGATGCAGAAATATTAAATGTGATTCTTTCAATATCAACCGAGCTGATTCTCGGTTAGGCAAACATATTTAAAAAAAAACAAATAATCAAATAAATACCGCCAGACTAATACCAACTGTGTGGTCCCAAACTAAGCATTGCTTTGCTGTGCAGTGCAAAGGACTGAGGATGGGTCTGGGGAACAGACCAGGTCAAATTAAGAAAAGGCGTTTTCCGTTTGCCCCGACTGAAATTGAACCCGCAACCACCCGGTGCAGTGAGCCGAGCAGCCTACGCACAAACGACTACGCAATGCGGTCGTCAGTAATGATGCAGTTATAATGAAAATCGGCCTAGAGACTACTTTGAGATATTTACCTATTATCTATAGTTATAGAAAATGGACGTCCACTTATTTGTAAACAAACACCCTTTATATTCATTCGATCTCTCTCGTAATCTGCAACGCGACCCCTTCGTGTCCCTTAGTTTAGTACCTACTAACTAGCGGCCCGCCCCGGCTTCGCACGGGTACATTGCGGTTACATTATTCGAGTTTTAGTAAGGATCCCTAATTTTTTTGAAAATATATTATAGCCTATGTCACCCGGGGATAGTGTAGCTTCCCAACAGTGAAAGAATTTTTCAAATTGGTTCAGTAGTTTCGGAGCCTATTCATTACAATCAAACAAACAAAGTTTTCCTCTTTATAATATTAGTATGATAAGAATAATGTAATGTAATGGCCTGAATCCCTCTCGTGTTGAGGGGAGGCCCGTGCCCAGGAGTGGGACGTCAAAAAGGGCTAAAATTATTATTATTATTATAAGAATAATGTAGACCTTTTTAACGTCCCATTCCTGGGCACGGCCCTCCCCTCAATACAAGGGGATTCAGGTCTTATTCCACCACGCTGGCCCAGTGCGGGTTGGCGGATTTCACATGTACCTACCTATTGCGAAAATTTATGACATTTTCTAAAACATGCAGATTTCCGCATGTTTTCGTTCGCCTTAAGCCAGTGATAATCATATTGAAATTAGGTTAGCACATAGACTTCTAAAAACCCAGAGGTTTGAGCTGGGGTTTGAAACCAAAACCTTGTGCCCACAAGACGCCTTAACCATCAGCTATTACCGCTAAACATAGGTAATACGTTGGGTGTATTTAAAAAAAACTTATTCCATTTATCCATTCTACTTGGTATGCTAACAAGTTATCCAAAACCGTCCCGTTAGCACAAATTACTTTAACTAATTGATTCAAGTTGAACAGCCAAAATATAATTTGTCTTCGTTCCCCCTGCGATATCTGAGCTGTGAGGCGTGACTGTGATCAACAAGAAGTGTCTCAAGTTTTCAAAGCGAAAACCTCATTCTGATTTTGTTTTCAACGCTATAAATAAACGCTTGTAATTTTATCGAGAAAAGGTGGCTCTTAATTCTTAAGTAGCGCTTATAAAATTATATTCATACTACTTACCCAGTAGGTATTCGTGTAAAACCGTGTGCTAGCCTCACGTGTGCCAAAAGATGCATTTAGAACGACCAAGCACACAAGTCAAATATTTACCAACTCATATTCTTGAACAAAGGTATATAAGAAGGTACTGTGATAATATTAGCGCCATTTTCTTTGTATTTCGTATTATTTGAACATGTCCAGAATACACTCTATCTAATCGTATCTACTCTCACACTCTCAGAACAGCAGTTAGTTGTAGCGAGATGTATCGAGGTCATGGTAGGTAGGTAAGTACTTATTTTGCGTAACATCTTTACCCGATTTTCAGTCATCAACCGAAATTTGTGAAGATATACGACAGCCACAGACACATTATTTAACATTACTGCACAACATCGGCAAGGTTGAACCGATAAAAATAACAATAAAACACGAGATTACACGCAGTAAATAACGTAGCATATACTCGTATAAGTAGATGAAATAAGTAATCGAGACTGACTCTAATTTACGAGCAGCTCTGAAAAATACGGAGCGTGTCAGGAAAACGAAACGGACGACTCTCACGGCTGAGCGAGCGAATCTCTAGCCCCTACATTAATTATGAAATTTCATTATTTGAGAATATAATTTTATTTTATTTAACTATATTTAATATTGTATACATATATTATTTATAAACACAGCCTTGGATCGTAAGTTATAATAAGGTACTTATTATATATAATTTGTCTAAGCAATGCTATTATTATTTGTTCAAACAAGATAGATTGCAACAAGCGTATCATGTTTATTGTTATACTTTTAAATAAATAAAAAATATAAGTACCTAAATAGATGCCAGCCTTGTTTTCCACACTGATATTCAAATAATTACAATTCAAAATTACAAACTCAGACAACGTTTTTCCTTACGTGACGATTTCTGCGAGTTCTGAACTCTGAGCTGAGTGTTCCAATACCATCAGCAAAATGTGGGTACTCTTCAGTGTACCCCTGCCCACCTGCTCAGAGAATACGGAGTGATTGTGGTAACAAATCCAGTATGATTATATAGATTTAACTAGTTTCGGTATGGTGCCTGACTGTTCATTACTCTGTTGTCAGTACGCATCACACGCGTGACTACGCCACAATGTGCTCTGAACCTATGTTATTTATTCTACTAATATTATAAATGCGAAAGTTTGTGAGTGTGCATGTATGTTTGTTACTCTTTCAGGCAAAAACTACTGAACGGATTTGGATGAAATTTGGAACACAGATAATTTATAACCGGGATTAACATATAGGATACTTTTAATCCCGATAATCCCGAAATTTTTGAAAGTTAAATACTACGCGGACGAAGTCGTGGGCAGCAACTAGTTACGTATATTCCTTTATTACGTGTATACGTGTATTCGTGTACGTGTTACTCGTACCATACTCTGTGGCTATGGGAGCAAATATTTGCAAAGTCGAATACATTCCGGGAGGCCAAATTTCTTGCTATATACACACACATTTTAACTAATATATTTTCAAAGTTGCGCATATTTATGTCTCCTGCTCGCATGCTTTCATATTATTATAATTATTAGTAAATGAGATGGAATTGATTACCTAAGTTACAAAATATTCTACTCTTGAAGAGCTCACCAGCCACACAGAAGCTTTAAATCCCTCACGTAACAATCATGAATAAAACGAGAAATACCAAACGTGGTACCTAGAGGGTATATAAAAATAACCTAATAGGCTTGTATTAGGTTATTTTTCTATACCCTTAAAATAAATATAATTCTATACTTCTTAAAAATTCGGCCGCTTTTTGTTGATCGCAGTCACGTTTCAATTGATTCCAGCGGCCGGGATGAAGAAAAATAATATTTTGCCATTTAAATCACTACCTAACAAAGTGTCATTTTCCAAATGGATGGTTTCCAATCGATTTGATTGATGTTGATTCACGCTCACATCGATGCATCAATGGCGAACCCAATTCGAAAGAGACCACACATTATTGAATGCTTACAAAGTAAGCAATTCAATTTTGGTTGTGATTTTTTAGTGAACTGAGCGATTTTTCACGGAATATGAAAAATGTTTACCCACATAACAAGTGGTAGAATGGAGCTTGATATCCTTTCCAAGTTCAGCGTAATAGGTATGGAAAGAGTTTAAAATGTAAAGTGAAGTAACTGGTAGTAGATAAGTACAAGATTGAATTTGCTTGAAAAGGGTTTCGAAAATCACCAATACATCATTAGGTACTTCAGTACGTGTCAATCATCATTACTTACGCCTCTCTTGTCGATTTTCAGAGAAAAGGTATTAGCTTATCGGCCAAATAAACCACGATGTATTCCCACGACATTCGTCCCTTCCGTTTTGGACCATTTTAACTTTGGATACATTTTTGTAAGTACCTAAGTACAAAAAGCTCTTATTTTAAAATCTTAATTCTTATCATTTTTATATTTCTAAAACAATATTTTGCTATGTTGCAAATTATTGGCATAATAATAACCAGTTAGCTAACATCTTTTTTTTTTATCTGGACTATATGTTGTTGGCCAGAGTGGCCATAACAACTTCACCCGGACAGAGGGCGAGCGCAAGTGCGCTCCAGCCAGAGGGGCAGGGGGGCAGCTAGCTCAAGGGCGCCACAAGGGACACGACCTCGGCTTGGGCCGCTGCCAGGAGAGGTGGCGAGGGTAAATCTACCACCGGATCGGAACGCGACCTCGACTGAGAAGATCCGGCAAGAAACTCAGCGGGCTTGTCGGGTGCCAAGGTGCGTCTAGGTAAGTAGACGCACCTTCTTGCGGAAGCGGGGGTTCGACGACCTCGCCGGCGAGGTCGGTGTCTGGTGGGCAGTGTGCGTGTGTCGTTCTCCTCGACATCTGAGTCTAGGAGAGCGGTGAGTGGGTCGGGGGGGTCCAGCAACACATGCCGCGGCCTGCGGCGGCATGCATCTGGCGCGTGTGTAGGTGCATAATCGGCGGCGGCGACGATTAAGGCATTGGTGTGTTCAGAAGCCTTCTTGAAATAGCGTTCGGATGCTATTTTGAAGTGCTTTTAGAATCGAGGCGTAAGTCAGAATGAAGGTCTACGTTCCTTACGAACCACGGGGCTCCGAAGGCTTGGCGAAGGAAGCGGGACTGAATGGCCTGGAGGCGACTAATGTGCCAGTTGGCCGCGTGAGCGAACACAACGCTCGCATAAGACATGATAGGGCGTATGCAAGCTTTGTATAGTGTCGCCTTATTTCTAAGGGACATTTTACTCCGCTTGCACAAGAGATAATGAAGGCGACCGAGCACAAAGGCGGCTCGATTGCGGACGTTTCTAATGTGAGGACCGAAGGTCATGGAGCCATCGAGAGTGACCCCGAGATATTTAACTGATTTGGACCAAAGTTAGCTAACATCGTTATATGATTATATGCAGCAAACGTGATTCAAAAATGTTTGACTTTGTTTTAATTGGTAGGTACTTCAGTACTTGTAAGCATAACTGTATTGAAGTGTCTATTGACATTATTTTGCGAAGGCCCAAGCGATGAGATATGGTGGCTCGACCTGCCTCTCACGCTCCCTCCCTAGTTTATTAATTACATCTTTTTAACACGCACTTACTAATGATTCTATCTAATTGTGGAGTAATTGAGTTCATAACTATTACAAAAGGGCTTTCGTTTCGTACCTAAAAATAAAAAATTAAAAAAATAAATAAAAAAATATAAAGGTCTGTAGGTATAATAATAATAATGCTTAACGTACTCGTAATACAAATAGATAAGTACCTATATGTATTTCATAGAATAACAAGTAATTTTATCCAGACTTTTGAGTTAGCCATAACACTCCAACAATTTTGTTTCTATGTTCAATTCTGAACGTATAAACTTACTTTATATGTTTATTTATTTTTCAAACGTTAGAAATTTTCCCATTTCCAATATAGGTATGTCCACCGTGTGTGAGAGTGGTTAAATTATCTAAAGTAACACATGTCATAAACAATATACATACTTTTTATCTAAAAACGCGAGCAAGCAAAGCTACGGTTAGAAATTAATATGTTAGCTAATCTACAACAACAATAATATACCTATCACTTATAGATCTATATGATTAACTTTAAAAAGTTTTAAAAAAAGAAATTGAATCGACTTTAAGAACCTGGGTGCACTAAAAAGCTATAAATAACTAGGGACCTTATAAATTCTTTCACAGCCATAGATTCATGTTTACTTTATATTTTTTACTAGCTGAGCCCGCGACTTCGTCCGCAAAAAAGCCCGCTCCCGCGTTCTGAGCCCGCGCGACAGGACCCATTTTTTAAATTGTGTTTTTCTAAAATTAAAGTAGCATGAGTTACTCCTTATAACATCAGCTATCTGCCAGTGAAAGTCCCGTCAAAATCGGTCCAGCCGTTTCGGAGATTACCCGGAACAAACATCCAGACAGACAGACAAAAAAAAATTAAATCGCGTTTTTGATACAGCTATCGTATGCACTTTCATATGCATTTAGTGAAAAGGTCTTATTTTGATATTACAAACAGACACTCCAATTTTATTTATTTGTATAGATGTAGGTAGCTAGTTAAAATGTGTTCCGTCTACCGTCATCTGCCTACCTCCGATTAATGTGATATTTTGTGCATTCGTACTTTCCCCCCTTCATGACACGGTGCTGACCGACTTCCGTGTGGGATACGTCCTCGCGCGTGCTCCTGTGCCTAAAATTCCTAATCGGGTGAAATCTACCTAATCTTCTGTGTATTTGTGTTGTGTGAACTCTAAACCTATTCGGAGCGCTCCAGTGTTGTGCCTGTACTGAAGAACCTGAAGATCCAGCCTTACCACCCGAGGACTTACCACCCGAGGAATGCGCCAACCTCATCGTGCCGGTAATGTACACGCATGACATTGACCTAACCCTTACAGTTCTGCCTCCACCTTATATTTCCTTTATTGGATTTAGCCCACCATAGGCTTACTTACCTAATCAGGCCCCAGCACTATTCCCGCGACACTTAATAATCCGACTGAGTTAACATTGTAAAACATTGTGAGTGGCGTGTAAAGAAGTATTTTCTCGATCACCTACTTTAATTTGAATCTAACGTGGATCCGGGACGTTTATTTTTTATACAACCAACAAGCGAACGACGAAACAAACAAACGGCCTGTAAAAAAGCAAGAACTAGTGCCCTTGAAATTTGGTCAATGCCGTGTAGGTATTGTCTATATTTTGTGGTATCTTATGAACAAATCTTTAATTCAAATTTTAATTTCTTAAAAGTTAGGTAAGTAAGTAAATACCTACTAAGTAGTTGGATATAAAGTGTCATAATAAATGTTTCGTTTTGTTATAGTTAAGAACTCAGATACTTAAGAATCATTAACTTTTATAAAAAGTTCAAAAAGTTATGGATGGATACCTCAATAAACTATCTTTCTAATATTTATTAAATACATAAATCAAAGTGAGATTTGATTACTATTTACTTATTTAATAACAATTGTATTGACTGGTTACATTCTGTTGCTATTCCTGAGATTGTACTTACACCATATTTTATTAAGGTGAAGGCGCCTGTCTAGCCCGCGAAAATCAAAATTTTCGAGTATTTTTATAGTTTATCCAAAATCTGAAAACATTTAAAATAACATTTTGTGATTTGCGACAAACACAATATGTAGTGCGTTTATTAATACATTTATTTTACTCTAAATATTATCACGGTGGATATGATACTAGTAAATAACTATAAAATAATAATTAATAATTTTAGCCCTGTTGACGTCCCACTCCTGGGCACGGGCCTCCCCTCAACACGAGGGGGATTCAGGCCATAATCCACCACGCTGGCCCAGTGCGGGTTGGCGGATTTCACATGTCTTTCGAAAATTGGCTAAATCTTCTAAGACATGCAAGGTTTCCTCACGATGTTTTCCTTCACCGTAAGCAAGTGATAATCATATAGAAATTATGATTCGCACATAGATTTCGAAAAATCCAGAGGTTCGAGCCGGGATTTGAACCCGAGACCTGGTAGCACGCAAGACGCGTGCTTAACCAATCGGCTATCACTGCAATAACTAAATATACAAAAATTGCCAGATTATCTGGATAGCTGTCGTTCTTAAAATGTTTTAGAGTAAGTTGGATATATTAATACATGCTGCACTGCACACGGTTTTTGTCGCGAATTACAAAATGTGCCTTTTATTATTGTCAGATTTTGAAAAATTTCTAAAAAAACCTCAAAAAATTTGAACTTCGCGTGCTAGATGGGCGCTTTAGCCTTAATTGAAAAGAGTAACCATGGAGTTCCTTTCCGGATATTCTCAGTGGAACCGGTGGTAGATTCTGACTATTCATAAATGCTTTGTTGGCTTTCATGAATAAAGACTTTTTTGAGTTCGATTTTGAAGACTGTGACGCGAAAATCGATTGAATAAGCAGACGGTGAAAATATTTTACTGTGAAAAGATACGCTTTCCTCACGTGTGCTATATTAAACAAATAACAATGTATTTTCATAACTCACGTTTATTGTTTGTTTACGGTACATGCAATCATGAGGGGATGTTGTTTCGGGTTCGTTCATGAGCACCTACCGAGATCCAAACATATGTATTTATAAACAACTTACCGAACTGGACAATTGTGAGTTATTGAATAAATGGGTACTTACACCTACATACAAAGTTCACGTGAAAGCGACCTTTAGAAACCTATGATCTTATGTTATAAGCTTTTACGAAGTATGTTTACTTCATATTATATACTACTTTTTAACCTTTTTCAACCTTTTTTAACCTTTTAACTTTCTAATTTAATTTTTTAACATAACTTTTTCTTAATTTACTTGTATTAAAATTAAACTTTTATTATAATTAGATATATTATAAACTGTCTAATGTAAAACAAATAAGCAATAATCAGCTAGTAATCTGCGAAAACTGATTAATAGTGATAAGTTATTTATGTAGTTGCTATGTAGAATTAAAACACTGTAAGATTTCCGAATAAAATAAAATAAAATATTATATAGGTACATTTATACAGCGTGTCTATGGAAAATGTCAAACCATTTTTTTATTTTACAAAGTCTGTAAACAAACGTGCAACTCGCCTGATGTTAAGCAAGTATTTCGTTTTATGTGAAAAGGTTTCCAACCAGTCATAGCCGACTGGTTAAGCAAGCGTCTTGCGGACACCAGGTCCTAAGTTCAAATCCCGTCTCGCACCTCTGGGTTTTTCGAAATCTATGTGCGAATCATAATTAAAATATGATTATCGCTTTACGATGAAGTAAAACAATGTGAGGAAGCCTGCATGTCTTAGGGCCAGTGCACACCACGTTTTTAAAACGCACCGTCGACCCGCGTTTGTAACGATACCGACGCGATACACACGCGAATTAATTAAAACCTTCGTAGTATTAAGAACTGCTTAATATAGTTTTTTCGTTATTTTAAAGAACTGTCACCTTCGTATTTTAAAGTCTGTGGTCACCTTACACTCTTTTTTTTCTTCATAATGTGCTCACAATATATTTTTCTAGCTATCCTACTAATATTATAAATGCGAAGGTTTGTGATTGTTACTCCTTCACGCAAAAACTAATGAACCGATTCGAATGAAATTTGGAACACAGATAGTTTATAACCGGGATTAACACATAGGATACGTTTAATCCCGATAATGCCGAAATTTTTGTTACGTTAAATACTACGCGGACGAAGTCGGTGGGCAAAGCTAGTTTCGTATATTTATTAAAACCTACTCTGCTATCACGGTATAAGTATCCAGTCTCCACATTCTTTTATTGTTAACCACAGCTGAGGAAACATATTGACAGCTACGAGCTTCGCTATGAAGGCGACGTTTCGAACTGAACAGAAAAGATATGTTTGCGGCATTTTTCTTGGGGCTGTGAGGCAATAACTGTCGCCAAGCAGATACCAGATGATGAACGTAATATAATTTAGATAGACAGCGTGACAGCGGGACTCAGTACCAAGTATTAAGTACTTTTATTCTAACCACCCTTAGAAAAATAATACTACAAAAGTGTTGCAGGGACTAAAGTACGCAGAAATAGTAGTTATAGCAAAAGTGTTTTTTTTTAGGGTTACTAGTAAAAATAGGAAGTCTTATAGTTTCACCATGTCCGTCTGTCCGTCAGTCCATACGATGCCACAGTCATTTTATTTAGAGACTTTGTAACCACCAGTGTTTAATAGTCAAATTCCAATGATTCACTTTTCAGCCATGGAAAATCTGTAGAATTATTTTTTTCGGTAGAATTACTTTTTTTACAGTATAACAATTATAATGTGGTGTATTATATCCCAACTGTTGCATCGTTTCGCAAATTATTTTCGTTATCTGTAGCAAGAAGATAAAATGTTGTTAAATCACGGTAAGATTCGTAAGCTCTGCTGACAGTAAGTGCAGTAACTTGATATTCTAACTTTTTATCTTCACACTTTCACGTCAAGAGAATCGCTAAAGCATCTCTGCAAGGTACCTGTTAAAAAAAGTTTATTTTTTTCCTAGCTTCATCAACATTAAATGAAGCTTCTTTATTCGTGTTTATTCGAATGTTAGAAATGCTCTCGTTTGGAAAATGTTTCCATTGAGTGTTGAATCAAAACAAAACTTACATAAACCGCTATATAACTTACTAGCGGCCCGCCCCGGCTTCGCACGGGTACATTGCGGTTACATTATTCGAGTTGAAGTAAGGCTCCCTAATTTTTTTGAAAATATAGTATAGCCTATGTCACCCGGGGATAGTGTAGCTTCCCAACAGTGAAATAATTTTTCAAATCGGTTCAGTAGTTTCGGAGCCTATTCATTACAATCAAACAAACAAAGTTTTCCCCTTTATAATATTAGTATGATTAAATTACATACCGCTTTCGATCATTATTCTCTTTAATTTACTGTGACTAAAGTTACATTCATTTAACGGTGTTAGGGCCAAGCTGTTGCCAATAATTGACTACAGTTCATATATGGGCTGGCTCGACACGGTTAGTACAGGTCCGCTTCCGCTAGAAGGTGCGTCTACTCACCTAGACGCACCTTGGCACCCGACAAGCCCGCTGAGTTTCTTGCCGGATCTCCTCAGTCGAGGTCGCGTTCCGATCCGGTGGTAGATTTACCCTCGCCACCTCTCCTGGCAGCGGCCCGAGCCGAGGTCGTGTCCCTTGTGGCGCCCTTGAGCTAGCTGCCCCCCTGCCCCTCTGGCTGGAGCGCACTTGCGCTCGCCCTCTGTCCGGGTGAAGTTGTTATGGCCACACTGGCCAACAACATATAGCCCAGATCAATAAAAAAAAAACGGTTACTACTACCCTGTTACATAAGATCGGCGTAAAGTAGGCAGCTTAACATAGCTAGGTATATGTATATGCGCTTCGAACGATGAGTGGGAGAGCTGGAACACCAACCCCCCTACATACCCCTCCCGTTGTCACTCCCTGCAGGTATTACAAGCATATATGGTAACTACTTAAAATCACATGGGTCTTACGCTTGTTAGAATATATTAGGTATATTATACCCATCGGTAGGGTAGTTCGTGACTGACTATAGTCAGTAGATATATTACAATGTCTAGTAGAATAGAGTAGAATAACTCTTTATTGCACACTAAAGTTCGGAATATGAAAGTACATATGACACCTATAGCAAAAACGCGATTTAAAATTTGTCTGTCTGCCTGTCTGTGTGTTTGATCCGGGTAATCTCCGAAACGGCTGGACCGATTTTGACGGGACTTTCACTGGCAGATAGCTGATGTTATAAGCAGTAACTTAGGCTACATTTATTTTGGAAAAACCAATTTTTTTTAAGAATAGATCCAGTCGCGCGGGATCAGAACGCGGGAGCGGGCTTTTTTGTTAAGTTAAATTCCACGCGGACGAAGTCGCGGGCTCAGCTAGTAACTAATAACATCAAAAAACAATAGTGTACATTGGGCGGTCTTATCGCAGATTGCGATCTCTTCCAGGCAACGTTTGCATGGAGAGAATTAGTACGCATACGAGTATTTTTTGTGCAATTCATAGAACGTATCTAGTCAAGTACCGATCGCATGGTGCCATATCTCTATTTTGCCAGTGACAGAATAACAGTAGACTTGGTGGCGCGGCGGCAGATACCTATATTAACGTTGTTTTATTAATTACAATATCTTAAAAGTAACTGAAAATCTAGAATCAATTTCGTTTTACAATAACGCGCCCAAATAATTGTACTTGTAGGTATAAGGTACCCACATCTCTCGGTAGGATTACATCTTTTTTATTTGAAAGAAATCATATAAGAATCAAGACAATAATCTTGGGTCCAAAAATTAAATTGTGAATATTTTAATATCATTGTCTGATTAAATTTCGAAAATCCTCCTTGAGGCATATTAATGAAACGACTTTTCTCTTCACTATTGTACGCACGTATTATTTCGCATATTTTTGAAAATGACTGTACTGAAAGCATTAACTGCAGATATTACGAGAACAATTTCATAAAGTACATTAGTGTGTATACTTATACTAAAATCTTTCCTAATCCTACTAATATTATAAATGTGAAAGTTTGTGAGTGTGGATGTATGTATGTATGTATGTATGTATGTTTGTTACTCCTTCACGCAAAAACTACTGAACGGATTTGGATGAAATTTGGAACACAGATAGTTTATAACCGGGATTAACATATAGGATACTTTTTATCCCGATAATCCCGAAATTTTTGTTACGTTAAATACTACGCGGACGAAGTCGGGGGGCACAGCTAGTAATATATACAAATATAATAACGAATTGCATCCATCCAATAACAGTTAACATTGTTTCATTATTGTATTATACATATAATAAGTAGATAGAACTTAAGCTTTCAATTAACAAATAAAATAGGTAACTCAAAGTAGAATTTGGAAGTTGTGTTCGACTCGAAAGTTAACAACAATTTCACAGTCAGATCACAAAGTTTAATTACTGAGATAAACGATTTCGCAAAATGTCATTTATTATTTTGACGTCTGTCGTATCTACTTCAATTCAAATAAAGTCAGAAAATCGAAAATTATTGTCATGAATACTCTCGATACTCTTTAAGTCTCCATGAAAGAGATAGAGTAAGTACTCCCGTCTAAGGCCCGAGTTCCCCATCAGTGCGAGGGGAATTATTGTGCCTAGTAATAGGAATAGGTTCCCCTCTAGGTTGGTACATTGGGACTACCATTAGCGACATATGAGAACTACAGAGCACCTCTACTGCGTATCCCATCGGGGACGTGATGGTATATAAGATTAAAATTATTTTGCTTATCCTGATAGGCTGTTATATTCAAGATTGACTATTTGTTACTTCTGTATCACACGTTTATGCCCGCGACTTCGTCCGCGCAGTATTTAACTTAGCAAAAATTTCGGGACTATCGGGATAAAAAGTATCCTATGTGTTAATCCCGGTCATAAACTATCTGTGTTCCAAATTTCATCCAAATCCGTTCAGTAGTTTTTGCGTGAAAGAGTAACAAACACACATCCACACTCACAAACTTTCGTATTTATAATATTAGTAGGATAACCTGGCCCAAGTCTTTTAACCACTCCATCTCGCTCGTCATCTTTGATAAAAGAAGTGCTCGTCATGCACTCGACTCGCAATACGTTAGTTTTGACAATTTCCCATAGTCCACTAACCACTTTACTAGACTCCTCTAGAAATCGGTCGGTGCGGGTACTTTTCGGTAGTTTTCCGTAGTCCGAGGTATAGTCGAGCGATGTACGAGCGGTTAGCAGACTTGGCCTCTTTGTCGCATATTCGTTACTTTTGTAATGGCCACACACTGTGACTTACATACGCAAAAAGTTTGTACAAAACTGTGGGAGAAAAAACATAGTGCACTTTCTTTCTTTCTTTATTTATCCCGAGGCTGTATTTGCGCGGTATATCATTGTGCTGTCTTAAATACACAGGCTTGCTTGTGCAAATTGTAAATTGTGCAAGTGAGATCAAGCGTGTAGCCGGGCTTGAATACATGCTTACAATTACAAACAATATCAGCCACACCTAAATAACACCACCTTTTGCCAACAACGTAAATAATGTTAACCGTTTATCATTTTTCCAATTAAACGAAGGGGGTTGTGGGCGTTCGCCCTCCCGGCGGCGTATTGAAATGTCCGTGAAATACATCAAACACGTGCAACGTTTTTTACGGAAATGAAACAAACAAGACGTCGTTTTCGCCGCCAATAAACTTTAATAGCCTGTAAAATGAAGCTATTCACGAATTAATTAAACTCGGCCCGGCTTATTCGGAATCGGAATTGATGGCTTGCTTATGTATTCCCCTGACAGATGAGCGACGTAAAGTAGCTAGCTTTTGTAGCTGCGTTTCGCATGATGATTGAGAGATCTTTGCAAGTATTTGTAGGCTAAGGTAACTGCTCAAAATCAGGCAGGATGTACGTTTTTTTTCTGACTTTGCACTATAAAAAAATACGTATCCTGAAATTATTTGGACTCAACAGTCGTAAAGATCACAATCTTGTCATAAACATACCAAAATTATATGAGATGTGATATAGCAGATAAGCTCCAAACGTACCTAAGGTGAAGTAGTAAAAAAGTCCACCTGAAATGTACTTTAATAAAACAAAGCACTCATAAACCAAATATATGTTTTTGCCTGGATCTTTTCAAATAGCTACATTAGTATACAGGTTGTTGCAAAAGTCTGAAATAATAATTTATGTAGACTCATATGTAGATGCTTAGTAAAGGCACACTATACATAACTGTCCAAAGAATTATTATTATTACAAATTCATTGTAACTATTATATGTAATGATTTGCCCTTTGAATATTTGTCACAACTTTGCCTAGGACAGTGTCACCTGCATTTACGAGTTGCAGCCACCAATATTCAAGAAAAAGTTAGCATACATATTGCATAGTACTCGTGATAAGATTGTTTTCAACTGGCTGCCTTTAAAGAAAATCTAATATCGATTAAATTTTTATATTTAATTCTTAGCCCGACAATCATCAGTAACCCCATGTATTATTTCAGCATTTTGAAACATGCTGTAGAACCGTATATACCTATTGGATTATATGAAGGAATATTCTTATTTCCAAATACTTACCATGGTATAAAACTGTCTGGTTTAGTAGAATTTTTCTTCCTTTGCAGAAATTTAAGTAGCTTATCGCAAACATTGTGGAATATTTCAAAAGAATATCAACCCAGGTAATCCTTTGCGACTGTTCCAACCAAAGAGGTATAACAATCATGGAGCACAGGTTTCTTTTTTGAAGTGTAAAGGGGTATATTCTTTACTACTAGAGCTCTTCTCGAGCTCGATTTTAGAAAAAAAAGAGATATCTAAGCTATCGCAACGCAGGGACCATCTTGAACACTGTGAAGCCAGTTTTTTTAACTGTAATGTCCAGTTGGTGACCTGATGCTATGAGAATTTCCATACATTTGCAATATATAACTACACGAATGTCTAGCATAAACGGCTTCATTTACATTTCTAGACAAGATTCTGTATCTCCAGCTCTGTTTCTAGTGTTACATTGTAAATCAGAAGGATATTATACGGATATATTAGTTTTAGCCCCTTTCACGTCCCACTCCTGGGCACGCGCCTCCCCTCAACACAAGGGGGATTCAGGCCATAATCCACCACGCTGGCCCAGTGCGGGTTGGCGGATTTCACATTTCTTTCGAAAATTGGTTAAATCTTCTAGGGCATACAGGTTTCATCACGATGTTTTCCTTCACCGTAAGCGAGTGATAATCATATAGAAATTATGATTCGCACATAGATTTCGAAAAATCCAGAGGTTCGAGCCGGGGTTTGAAACCGAGACCTGGTAGCCCGCAAGACGCGTGCTTAACCAATCGGCTATCACTGCTATATATTATATGTTTAAATTAGTACACGGGATCCAAAGCTTGTAGGTAATACCTCTTTGGTTACAACGTAGCATTGTGTTCATTCCAATATGTATTTCTATTTTCGACTCTATTGTTATACTTCAAAGGCGTTAGAAAGGACAGATCCATAAATCGAACACTATTCGGCAAGAATATTTAAATGCAGACGAATGTTAAGGAGTTTCATCAATACCCCGCATCAAAAGGGGTGATAATGATTGTTCATATTATAAAAAAATTACCTAATAATAATTATTATTATACTTTTGAATATTTTTATTATAACTATTATAATTCATAAAACGTAGCTTTACCTAGATAACTATCCACTTCTCTACATATCTCTCTATCAGCTGATACGAATACCTAGCCTTATTGTATGGACAATTTGGAAGCAACACGAGTTTAATGTTACGTCTATCAAAATCGATTGCCTAGTCCCTAACAAGCTGCGTTTAGACTGAACACAAATCCACTTTAGTCACATCAGTATGTATGTATACCCTATTGCATAAGCAAATACTACATGAGATGATTTTTTCTATAGCAGTAGGTAAGCCGCAACATTTGTCTTAGTTTAAGCTAAAAAATAAACACAGACAAATGCATTCTTCATTTCAGCTGTCACGATAATATTTTGTGGTGGCAAGAATATAAAACAGACTGCTGATAAAGTTAAAGAGAAAAAGGTTATACTTTAGATGTGTTGTACTGATTTCATGTTAAGTTATGTCTTGGAAATAAATAAATAAATATCGCCAGACGAACACACCAACTGTATGGTCCCAAACTAAGCGACGCTTGTACTATTGGTATCGTACAATGGACTGGGGGCGATCCCAGTGACAGAGAAAATTACGAAGAGGCCATTTCCGAAATTTACCATGACGGGAATCGAACCCGCAACCACCCGATGCAGTGAGCCGAGCGGCCTACGCTCGAACCACTGCGCCAAGCGGTCGTAAAATTCTTCTAGCTTTTTATATTTACAACTAGCTGAGCCCGCGACTTCGCCCGCGTGGAATTTAACTTAACCGCTCCCGCGTTCTGAGCCCGCGCGACAGCACCCATTTGTTTTTTTTTTCTAAAATAAAAGTAGCCTATGTTACGCCTTATAACATCAGCTATCTGCCAGTGAAAGTCCCGTCAAAGTCGGTCCAGCCGTTTCGGAGATTACCCGGAACAAACATACAGACAGAGAGAAAGACAAAAAAAAAAATATCGCGTTTTTGCTATAGGTGTCGTATGTACTTTCATATGCATTTAGTGAAAAGGTGTTATTTTGATATTACAAACAGACACTCCAATTTTATTTATTTGTATATAAGATATTGCATGAACAACCACTCAAAGCGTACCAATAACAAGTAGCTCGGTCCATTAGGTTGGTATGATACCTAATAGAGCATTTGACAAAACAAACCGGGACCCTTCACGCAAATCTTATTTATGTGCATACCTAAAATATCAACTCCTCGTTCAGAAACCATTTTGCTGTAAACAGAATTCGTAAGTTGAATTCTGAATTCACCAAACCGCCTCATTAGGTACCTACCTATCTATTTGAACCACTATGCAACAGTAACTGCTATGTAATTAACTTGTTATTCCATTTGTGATTAATAAACATTAAGCATTAAATCTATACAAATAAGTAAATAAAATTGGAGTGTCTGTTTGTAATATCAAAATAACACCTTTTCACTAAATGCATATTATGAAAGTACATACATACGGTACTTATAACAAAAACGCGATTTAAAACTTGTTGTCTGTCTGTCTGTGTGTTTGTTCCGGGTAATCTCCGAAACGGCTGGACCGATTTTGACGGGATTTTCACTGGCGGATAGCTGATGTTATAGGGAGTAACTTAGGCTACTTTAATTTTAGAAAAACAATTAGGGTACCGCGTAAAAAAATAAAAACACAACATCAAAGAATATCTCCGAAACGGCTGGACCGATTTTGACGGGACTTTCACAGGTAGATAGCTAATGTTAGAAGCAGTAACTTAAGCAACTTTTATTTTAGAAAAACAAAACCAAATGGGTCCTGCCGCACGGGCTCAGAACGCGGGAGCGGGCTTTTTTGTTAAGTTAAATTTCACGCGGACGAAGTCGCGGGCTTAGCTAGTATTAAATATATCCCATACTACTGAGCCCGCGACTTCGCCCGCGTGGAATTTAACTTAACAATAAAGCCCGGTCCCGCGTTCTGAGCCCGCGCGACAGGACCCATTTTTTTATTTTGTTTTTCTAAAATAAAAGTAGCCTCAGTAGTTACCCGCTATAAGATCAGCTATCTGCCAGTGAAAGTCCCGTCGAAATCAGTCCAGCCGTTTCGGAGATTACCCGGAACAAAGACACAGACAGACAGACAGACAAAATTTTATTAATTCGCGTTTTTGCTATAGGTATCTTATGTACTTTCATATGCATTTAGTGAAAAGGTGTTATTTTGATATTACAAACAGACTCTCCAATTTTATTTATTTGTATAGATAAGCACTTTATAGACATGCAATACTAAGTTGAAGTTGGGTGTCCGCAATAAAGGTATGCTCTAGTAATAAGACTTTGTCCAAGAGGTCCTTCAATAGGGCCTTTAGTACACTTTATCCGAAGAACCCT
This sequence comes from Notodonta ziczac, assembly GCA_918843915.1. NCBI lineage: Eukaryota > Metazoa > Arthropoda > Insecta > Lepidoptera > Notodontidae > Notodonta > Notodonta ziczac. The sequence goes on along the minus strand of OU974043.1, from coordinate 7,520,009 downwards.
TATCACGTTTGTTATACAAAGCGAAGACAGAAGAGGATTAGAAATACGTGACATTCGAGCCGATTATGCTTACAATACTATCTAACATTAACCCTCTTCTTTTTAGAAGTGAGTTTATATAAACAAACGGTTAGAGTTATATAAAGTGTAAGCTTTAGAGTTTAGAGTAAGATAACCCAACCTTCTTATCAGAGCGGCCTTTTTAAAGTGTCCATCTCATAAAGATAGGCTTGCATTAAGCGAGTGACTAGCAACAGTGTCACTCGTTCATTCACTCGTAAGAGCCAGTCGCCAGCTTGGATGTCAGAGTCACCGGGCCTCCGCCGTCACATGGCTTAAGCTGTCAGAAAGAGCCCTGATTACCGCTTTCTGACAAAAGCCATGTCAAAGTTGTGAATATATTGGCGATGTCGCTGACACTGTGACATAACTCCGTAAAACACTTTTTCTATTGATTGGCACATAATAGTGTTCACATTAATATAAAATAAACGGTCACATTTTTATATTTTATAGTTATTAATTGTGTTTGTTATTGCTATTTGTTACTCGACATTGGCAGAATTACATTAGGCCTGACCCAATGGAAAGAGGCCATTAATATAAAAATAAATAAAATGTTCACATTCGGCCATAAATTTCACTTGACGAACGAAAATCCAATTTGCATTTCAGAATCGCCACAACATGCATTTTACAACAATATAAAATGATTTTAAGCTTGAGTAATGACTGTTCAGATATCACTATGAGATAATTTATATTTTTGTGCCTATCTGGAAATATATAACAAACATCTATCAATTTATAGTCTTTATTGTAGTCTCCCACATAAAAATCTGTCTTATTTGTGTAGAAGGAAAACAAAATGGAAGTAAATTTACCCGTTTATGTCATATTTTCTAACCAAATAAAGTTATTTTGTCGTCTCTGGTAGCGTCCACGAAAATGGCCTGAAGATATTGAAGCATTATTAAATCATAAATACCTCGTTCATGGAAAATTGCGGAAGGGTTCATTCCTTGATGAAAAAAGGACGACACTCAAAACCTTTCTTATAAATTTGAAATGAGAGAAACAGAACCGTTGTATTTCCTAAAGAGAATGCCGAAGGCGAAGTCCTCATGGAAACGAGGATTAAATTGTCTTTTAAGAGTCTTATTTACTTACCAATTTTTCATTCAGATCATGGCAGACAATTCACTCAAATAAATTGAAATTTAATGTTATTGTAACTTTAGCTGCGATTGTACCTAACCACTAGAAGCAATACAGGTTTAATTTAGCTAAACCTAAAGTTTTTAACTTAATTGAAGTCATTCATTATGTTCATAAATTCTTATTATTCACTGTTTAAAATATTCAATGTATGCTATAGCGTGCTGAATAAGCAATTGTTAAGACACTTTATAATTAAATCCACTGCTCATCTCTGTAGGTATGCCTATTATGTTGTATCAGCCTATTCATAACGTGTGTAGACAATAAGGTCTTAGACCGGTAAGTAGGTATATATATTATTTTGTAATAATTAAGAAAGAAAATGAAAATGTATCCGATAAGATATCCAAACCAAATCAGGCACAAATAGGGGAATTAGAAATACACCGTAAATTCAGTATTAACAAAACCACTTAGGTATAACACAAATCCGCTCGATTAGGATTACTTACAGAAAATTCTCATCTTCTGTCGGAAAGATACGCTATTATTGCACATTGTAAACGAATAGAGGTATTATTGGATCGTTTCTACCTACATGCTTAGCATACAGAACAGGACCTCAGCCTGGAGTAACAAAGGTTTCCCCTCTTTTCAGTATAGTATGTACAAGTAACGCCATCTGTACATATTTTATCAATACACGGGATAATTAGCGCGCCAGCTTGTGGCTACACGCTGAACTAGAATATTCGATGTAAAGCGATTTAGTTCAAACCTGTGTGAATTACAATTCCACCGCTAGATCACCCACTTGATACACATCCACAAAAATGGAACCTATAAAATAAATTTGTGACGGGGCTCTAGTGTGCTCATTTCCACCTCTGGAACCTAAAAGTTATTGTATATGCTGGAGTCTGGATATTCCATCCAATATATTTATTGTGAAAAGGGCTAAGGGATCAATGATATCGCCAGACTGGCACACCAACTGTATGGTCCCAAACTAAGCAATGCTTGTACTATGGGTACCGAACAATGGACTTCGGGCGATCCCAGTGACACCCAGACCAGGGAAAACTACGAAATGGCCATCTTCCATAATTTGCACCGACGGGAATCGAACCCGCAACCACCATGTGCAGTGAGCCGAGCGGTTGCATTTAAGCTCATCATTTGACCCGACAAGGAATACATTGAATTACCAATAACCCTGCATTATGAAGCGGAACTTTAAGCTCTTTTACCCATGAAAGGGTAGGTAGGTAATTTACGCATGTAAGTAACTTAATATAGTTTTGCGGAAGAGGATACCTTTCAAACAGTTTTCCGCATGAGTTCCCTATTTAGGGAACCGTTAGTAAACAATGAAGGAACGGTAAACAATACTCAAAACGTATCCAACACGAACATAAATAAACGACTGATGGTCCATTTATATCAAACGAAACGGCGGTTTTAGCTAAACGTTTTCCGCGGCACGAACGTTAAAAATCACTCATTTACAGTCCACTGTAGGGTAACCAATGTAACCATAGTAAAAGCGTTGCTTATTTTAGGACTATATAGGTAGTGTACTAGTCTGGTGATATTTAAACAATACTAAGTAAACAGGATGTGCCACAAACGTGCCAAGCATGTGTAGAGTCTGCTAATTAACTAACGTAGTTAATATAATTAAATTAAAGCTATTGGTTGAAACAAAACTATTTTTACGGATTATATCGCGTTTATTTAGTTTTTATACATCGCATTCTTACGCATTATCGCGTTTATTTACATAAAAAGTAAATGAACGCGATATAATCCGTAAAAATAGTTTTTTCATTACTCATACTCTGAAAGTAGGTCTGAAGTTGCCTGAGGAGCGGGTTGAAAGTAATACTTTTCCGGCCCGGGAGAATCGCTTTCAACTGACAGCTGTCAAATTATTAAAAAAAAACTAGTTCCATTTTCACATTTCTATGGAACCATGTTCAAACTTTTTCTACAGTCACTCAAGTACTTACAGCACGATGTAAAATTGAAATAGCATAAAGTTAAGTATTAATTAAAGAATATATTTTTAAATGACTTAATTATAATTTAATTTCAACAATTTCTTTAAAATAACATAGATTTGGGCAAAATATTGGCTATAAATGAAAAATAATTGCTAAATAATGAAGTTGGCCGGCCATCGAAAAAAAAACAAAATAGGCGGCGATCCAATCTTTTTTTTTTCGAGTTGTAGAGTATTGGTCATACTTCCTTGTATTATTTCTTCAGTCAATTCCTGTTTTTATTTTTACTTTCCTTGTATTCGTAATGAAAAGCACAGTGTTTACCTCGGGTGGAAGACTTATTTTGTCCCTCGAACTATTAGCGCCCTCGCTGCGCTCGGGCGCCAAACCCTGTCTCGGGACTAAATAAGTCACTTTCACCACTCGTGTAACAATGTACTATATTTCAATGTGTAGTATTCGCGTAAATATAAGAAAACAATATGTTAAAGCCTTGTTAAAGCCATTGGTTATTAGGTACATTTAACAGTTTTGGTATTACCCTAAAGGCAAATCCGCTGTCTAATATTTTTTTAAATACCCACAACCAATCTGTTTGCAGTTTTTTTTTGGTCAACAACATGCCGATCAAAAAATCAATGGTTTCCCGATATAATGGAAATGTATGAGAAAATACACTACTAGAGTTATTTTAATTACAACTACTGTACTATAACAATTTGTGCAAACCAAGGTAAAAATATATAACTGTGTCTCCCATTTTTCGCCAGGTTACGCTCATCCGTCACCGGGACCGCGAAACTTTCGCCGTTAAGTAGGTACTTATTCTACTGTAAATGTTTATTTTACGGCAGTTTTAATGGCAACAACGCGTGTGTCAGGTGTTTAAATGTACTCGAGACTTAATTTAATTATTTGAATGTTTTAATTACTGCCCTTTAATGATAAACACTATCAATACCTATTCATATATAAACGGACCAAATATAATTTAATAACATCAGCGGAAATGTGGGTTTGCAAAGGAATACACTTCCCTTTAAGGAATACAGGTGCTAAGATATTTATTTTAATAAAATAGGTCATTTTAGTTATAATATTACTGCCGTGACAAGACTAAGTTTAACGTTTTCTCAATAGGTAAGCCAGTCAGGATCATATTTTCCTATCATTTATTTGGTTCTACTAATTGGTCTAACAAGAAAAAACAGTATGTCTTCACAATTTCTAGATGTTTACATCATTTCGTATTTTCCGTAAGGAAAGACATACTCACTAACATTTTCTTAGTATAATCGGCCGTCAAAATAAGTGTTCATACATATAGATTGAAATCGAGACTTCTCTCATGGCAAATTCATATGATAGACAAACAATGTTTGTCTCAGAAGCTCGCTATTATGTACACCATTAGTGCTGAGAACTTGATACGACTTGCTAATTGCCGGTAGAGCTTAAATAACTAATGATTTTGTTCAAACTCAGGCGGCGTTCACGGTGTAGCGGAATGTAAGCGCCCTATACTCACCCAAGAGTGAGTAGGTAGGTCAACCATAACAAAATGATTCACTCCTTTATGATAATAACATAATAACTCTTGTCTCTTAATTTAGCCAAACGTCTTTGTTTGTAGCCTCCCTGCCGGAGGATGGAGTGAGATGATTGTGTATTTTTTATGAAGCAACGAATTGTATTGTGAAACCGCAGCCTTAACTCAACATTTGATAGCCCTTCACAAGTATATAATATGAATATGTACTTATTCATTACGTATTCAATATATAGGTAAACCATTAGGGTTCCCGACAAGTCAAGACGCCATGCAAGCCTTCAGCACCCGTGTCAAATTAATCATTCATAAATTACAGACTGATGACACCCAGCCGGACATTTGAAGTACATTGCAATTACTGAACACGCTACGTAGCCACTTAGACGATTTACTTGTAAAAGCCAAGTGAACTACTAATAAGGCCATCATGGAATGTATGAAACAGAAGGTTAATGCAAGATAAAGGCGACGGCCAAAAAACACCCAGAGTCGACAAAAAACGCATGTGCGGTTTATGAACGCTTAATATGTACCTACCTAAGTCAAAAATATGTAAGTATTGTATGGATAAAAATTCAGATTTACTACAAAACAATTTGTTGTACAATCTTTGGATTAATGTAAGTAGAATATTATAAAAAAAGTGAACAACATGGTTTGACTACAAATGATCCATTTTGCAAATGGTGTGTTTTCCCATTCTGAAAACTTGATTACTAATGAATTACTATATAAACCTCTGAATGAAATTCAACGTGAGCCCGAAAAAACGACTTTACTCTGCCCGTTGCCCGTTGAAATTAATTTACAATATTAACTAATTCTTCAGACAAAGAACATTTAAAAGATAAAAAAACTTAATTGAGTTTCCGTCGTTTGTCTATGTAGTGGTGCGTATACATTCATCAATTTCAGCGCTGAACTACCACAGCAATACAAATTAATACGCTAATGCGTTTCCACTATTAGTGGACCAATTCGCACTTTTACTTTTAATTTCCTTTCCCCAAACAAATGGGCACCTATATTTGAAAATGCCACACGAAAATTGCGCTAGCGGTTAATTTCACTAAGTGCTAATGTTAAAATCAATTTCAATGTATATTCATCAACGTCATGGTCACCGAATCGAGATACCGCAACCTTAGCAATGTTCTGCGAAGGGTAGCAACAGTGAGAAAATAAGACAAATTATTTTTGTAATTAGGTAGGTACTAAACGTTTTCTAATTACAGCAAAGATTTATGTATTAAATGCCTCGTCTTCATATATTTTTTTGCAGTATTTACAAAACGTTTAGTAAAATATGTTATTAGCGATACTACCTACTTTGGAACTATAAAAATTATTTATTGTTGCATTTTTTTCTCAATAAGTCTAACAAATTTGTGAGAATTATAAATATAATATATGTAATATAAATCTAAATATATATAACTCAAAGGTGACTGACTGACTGACGGACTGACTGACATAGTGATCTATCAACGCACAGCCCAAACCACTGGACGGATCGGGCTGAAATTTAGCATGCACGTAGATGTTATGACGTAGGCATCCGCTAAGAAAGGATTTTGATTAATTCTACCCCCAAGGGGATAAAATAGGGGATGAAAGTTTGTATGAAACTTTGTCAATTAAATTCCACGCGGACGATGTCGCGGGCACACCTAGTAATAAATATAATAAGTAATCAATTTGTGAGAATATTGGACGAAGATTATATACCTATCAAACAAAACAAGTCCCGTGAAAGCTCTATTTTATTAGATACTAGCTGAGCCCGCGACTTCGTCCGCGTGGAATTTAACCTAATAAAAAAGCCCGCTCCCGCGTCTGAGCCCGCGCGACAGGACCCATTTTTTTACTGCTTATAACATCAGCTATCTACCAGTGAAAGTCCCGTCAAAATCGGTCCAGCCGTTTCGGAGATACTCTTTGATTTCATGTGTTTTAATTTTTTACGCGGAAACGTAATTGGTTTTCTGAAATTTAAGTAGCCTAAGCTACTCCTTATAACATCAGCTATCTGCCAGTGAAAGTGAAGTCCCGTCAAAATCGGACCAGCCGTTTTGGAGATTACCCGGAACAAACATACAGACAGACAGACAATTTTTTTTTAAATCACGTTTTTGCTATAGGTGTCGTATGTACTTTGATATGCATTTAGTAAAAAGGTGTTATTTTGATATTACAAACAGACACTCCAATTTTATTTATTTGTATAGATTTTTTGGTATGTTACCAGCAGAATCTTCCAAAAACTAAATAACAAAAGGAACTCATACTTATACGCGAGTGGAAATGTACTATTTAAAGGAACATTCAAGAACAAGGTACTTAGGTATTTCATTTTAATTCAAACGGCATAGAATATTAATGGCCTATTTCAGATACTTTATCAAAGAGACAGAACGGAACGCACAAAAAGTAATTAACATCGATTTCCCTAATTAATGGCCCAATATAGCAACGGACATGAGACAAATGTAATTTCGTAACGTGCCCAGTCCAGCGTGAGTCCGGCCGAGGATCGGTCAACCACGGGTTATAAATAAGCGCATTTTTTTACACCATTAAACATTGTTTCAGTTAGTGTTGCCTAACCTATCGATTGTCTATCGATACTATGTCACGTCACGTGCCAATACTATCGATTGCCCTATCGATATTACGACTATTTTTTGAGGTCAACTATCGACAAATAAACTATTTATAGTTAGGCAACACTAGTTCCGGTAGGGGCCCGCCTGTCAACGTTAATACCGTATAAAATATAACTACCGATTATAGAGCGAAGTAGGTCAGTTAAAAATATAAGACTAATGTTGTGTATTATATATCGGCAACTAAAATCCATTAGTACCTACCTACACTACATCGTAGTGTCACTACATAGTAAAAAACAAAGTCGCTTCCCGCTGTCTGTCTGTCCCTATGTATGCTTAGATCTTTAAAACTACGCAACGGATTTGGATGCGGTATTTTTTAATAGATAGAGTGATTCGAGAGAAAGGTTTATCCTACTAATATTATAAATGTGAAAGTTTGTGAGTGTGGATGTATGTATGTATGTATGTTTGTTACTCCTTCACGCATAAACTACTGAACGGATTTGAATGAAATTTGGAACACAGATAGTTTATAACCGGGATTAACATATAGGATACTTTTTATCCCGATAATCCCGATTTTTTTTTACGTTAAATACCACGCGGACGAAGTCCGTGGGCACAGCTAGTATGTATAATATAGTAGAGAAACACTGATAATTTTAGAGCAATGCGAAGCCGGGGCGCGTCGCTAGTTATAAATAAAAAAGTGAAGTGTGGGTTGGACCCTAGGCACTTGCCTGGCTTCGTTCGCTTCAGTTCGCACAAGGGACCAATTTCTCCCCTCCTTTATTTCATTTCCAACCATATTCATGAAACATTATACCTACTTATTATGGCAGCTATTTTTTTTTCAATGTGTTTTTAATTAAATTTCTTTAGGAGCGTTGTAATCCAGCTAAATTAGCGAATTAATGCCCACGCTGTATAAGTCGCTTTGCATAATTAATATCGGTATCACATTCTTATTACAATATAATGAGCTTTTAAATACATTTTTTTTTTTATAAGGGTCGAATTATTATTATATAAATCAGTTTGGTAGAGTTTTCTTGATTTATTAGTTGCTATGAGAGCTGTGATGGATGGTGAACATATTTCACTGCGCGAGGACGACGCTGCGATTATTTGTGTTGCCGCTAACACAACATACTACAACATTAATTTATAGCTTTATTGTTGGCTATTGTGGTATTAAAATTAAACAGTATCTGACAGGCAGGACCACTTGATTAACAAAAAAAAAACAACCGAATTGAGAACCTCCCGTTTGAAGTCGGTTAAAAATTGATATCTCTTTTTGTAACATAGTCAGCAAATAAGCCTGAGGTTAAGCAGTTACTGTAGTCAGATGCCTGCAATACTAAAAGCATTCCTAGCACGTTGCTGATCTGAAAGGAAGTGGGACAGAGGGAGGGGGGTTTATCTGCCGGCTCTCAAGCTTATCTAACAAAACGCAGCTACGCGATCTTCTGTGATAGGGTAGTACTACTTCGTTCGAGCTATGTGCTAGCTATGTACTCGTATATCTTTGATCAACCACCAAATCTAAAATTATTCAGGACCTGTGTTGTAGTTCTGAAATCGAAATATATATATGTCGGAAATTTAACGACAATATGGAAACTCTGATCCTAACTATTCTTTGTTTATATCTCAATGTACTCGTATTGTCTAATGTTATAAGGAGTTCATTTGATTGTTATCTCGGCAATAAGGAATAATTTTCGGATAGCTGGTTCCGTTTGAGAAAATGGTTTTGAATACGGAAGTGTAATAAGGCACTCATTTGATGTTTGCAAAACATTGTAAATAGTTTTAAGACTATTTCCGGTGCGTAATTCGTAGAGAAATAAGTTCGACTGTGTTTTAAAATGTCTGTTATAAACGCGGAAACGCAGGTGTCGCCATTGACTTCCGGGACGCCTGGACAAAGCCTTTGTGATAAGTCTTGCTTTGAATATTGAGACAGTTATTCTTTAAACGTGGTCATAGCAAGACGTGTGTCAAGGGACTTGTCTGTGACCGCATAGCTACTTACTTACTAAGTTATTTAAAAGATAAAGTCTTAATAAATTGTGAACGTTTCGTGAATTGTTTGACTTTGTCACCTGGAGAACCCTGTAGCGGCCATAAGAATGGAAAGTGAAGAAAATGACCACCTGATGTTGCACCCTGCCATGCCTGACGCGACATATAACTCAAAGGTCACTGACTGACATAGTGATCTATCAACGCACAGCCCAAACCACTGGACGGATCGGGCTGAAATTTGGCATGCAGGTAGATGTTATGACGTAGGCATCCGCTAAGAAAGGATTTTGATTAATTCTACCCCCAAGGGGATAAAATAGGGGATGAAAGTGTGTATGAACCTTGTCAATTAAATTCCACGCGGACGAAGCCACGAGCACAGCTAGTTGAAAAATAAACGACAGCAGACATAAATAAAATAGATTTTCCTTTTCTAATATAGGAGTAACTATGAATTATTTACATCGTACGACATACAGATAATGATCCACAACACACGTGACCCTGGCGAGCACTCGACTACAGTAGGTACACTGTCCATCACCTTTTGTTTCGGAGATAAACAGAGGAACGAGAAGCCTTGTCACGTAACATTCAGTGTTGCTTCTCAATCTTATTTATCACGTTAATAACTATACCAAGGTCAACGAGAAAGATACGAAAAATTAAAAATGTTCGAATAATCTTCGTCAGTTTATTAATTAATAGTAGGTACTGTAAGGAGGTCCATGTCGGCGCACTGGCCACTGGCGATAAGCGTTCCTGGCCGACAAGAATATTTAAATTTAAGAAAAAGATTAATTTTGAAATTGAAAGCTCTGCGGTGCGCTGGCAGTGACAACCGGGGACCGTTATGATAGGACATATATAAATTTAATATTTGAATATAAAAATAATTATGTAAATAAATGTATATAAACAAATAATACAATAAACTTAATATTACCAAGTATTAGTTATTTATTGATTGAAACCCGGTTGCTACAATGGTGGAGGTTATATCGAGACGTACCTCTCGCAATAAAGAAGACGACGCACAAGCAGGGAGTATGAGTTGTATCCGTGCTTATTAATAGGGCCCTTGCAGTCGCAGCCAAATTTTCAACCACGGCAACAGTGAGGAGAGCCTAATGTGACGATGGCGTGGTGGAGGTTGAGTCTGGCCTACTGGAAACGCATACGTCATACAAACATCTATAAGCCCAGAAATCCATTTTTTCAATCGAAAATTCGAGAAAGATGCAGATGTCATGTCAAACAATTGTTGATTTTATTGATTATATTTTATTTTATTGTTTAGATGGGAAGGTGGATATGATAGATTAGTTATAAGTTGTGTATGTTGTTATTATAATTTATTAATTTATATGTCTTTATTTTTCATAATGAACGAGAGAAAAATTGAATATGTCACAGAGCGACGTAAGAAATATGAGAAATCGTTCAACACATAGGCGATGGGCGAAAAGAAATCGTTCAACACGTAGGGGATGGGCGAAAATGAAAAAAAAGTTATGTTATTTAATTTTATATGATAAATGTTTTGTTGAAAAACGTGAGATAAGTATATTAACATGTTAGTAATGGTTATATGATTACAGAGGGAGTGTAGTTTCAGTAATGGTAAAGGTTAGAGTTTAGTGGTTAATGAGTTGTAATGTTTGGATAGAATTAGATGGATAGATCTATTCGGCTAGTTCTATTTCTTGATGTAACATGATAAAGCAATAAGCTATTGATCATGGATTCCTGATTTAGGTTTCACGCATTTAAGGGATGGAATATGGACGGTATAGTATCTGGATTGTAAAGGGTATGTTATTATTATGGTTAGAAGTTGGTAGTGGATAGTGGATAAAGTATAGTTAAAGTATGTGGCGAAGTATTATGGGTTATTATAGAAGGCGTAGTAGATTATTAGACACATAGTGGTTGTGTAGAAATTAGTATAGGATGGTTTTATAGTAGGTGGGTTTAGTATATTTAATAGTAGGTTAATAAATTTCTCTCACGATAAGCAATTTCTGATGTGGAATAGAGCGCCTATTCTCATAAGCATTCGAAATTTCTTGGTAGAAATCTTACCTAAATAATTTGTTGGGATGCTGAGAATCGTCTTATATTTTCCAAAATTAGTCGATGAATCTCTAATTCTATGGATTATGCGGGAATATTGTATCTGTCGGCATCAAGTCGTAAAGTGGACTTTGACATATTTTTGGGATTATATTTTGGCCTTATATTTGAGCCTCTTGAATACTTGAGAGCTTTAATTATGATGGTGTTGAATATTTCTCCTATTAATAAAGTTGAAATCATCTTCTTTGAGTCTTGTAGTCATATTTCATTTTAAGGATGACGGTCACACCTTTCTATAGTTTGATAAGTTATTTATATTAATTTAAATAAGATGTTGATGGATAATGTTAATAATGATGAAGGGTGGTGTTTACTAGTCATGTGTAGTTAATGGTTTTCCGTATGGCTTGAATTAGGTACGTGATTTTCGGTTGGTTTTACACTTATCAAGTTATTCGAAGTATATATAACTCTTCCAATAACTAAATCCTAGCAGGATTTAATTTGAGCCATGCTTGATTGTATATGCATCGTCCAACCATAGGTAGGGTGTGCAAAAATTGTATAGTTAGGAAAAAAATTTTTTTTTGCATTTAATTTTTTTTTCCCCAGGTCGGGAGGAATGTAAGGAGGTCCATGTCGGCGCACTGGCCACTGGCGATAAGCGTTCCTGGTCGACAAGAATATTTAAATTTAAGGAAAAGATTAATTTTGAAATTGGAAGCTCTGCGGTGCGCTGGCAGTGACAACCGGGGACCGTTATGATAGGACATATAAATTTAATATTTGAATATAAAAATAATTATGTAAATAAATGTATATAAACAAATAATATAATAAACTTAATATTACCAAGCATTAGTTATTTATTGATTGAAACCCGGTTGCTACAGTACCTTAAAAAAACAGTGCCGTTTAGGGACGCCCGATAGAAGCGAAACTTTATATATATCGTGTAACGCTACTGACGCTTAGCACGGATAGAGTGGTCGCGCGGCGAGCGCCCCGAACGTCCGTATAGAAGCTTCGCTTCAACAACGAATTTAATAAAACAAACCTAATCATATTCGAATTTCTTCTCGTTGGCCGTGATTTAGATGTTGGAGAATTTATGGTGAATGTACGTAAAAAGTCATAGAACAAAAGTTGTTGTATATGGTGTTAGTAATACAGTCTTGCAAGGATTTTAGTGTTTTGCCAAAAACCCTGTATCCAAATGAATTACTACCTATATACATATATAGACGTTTATAGATACAAGATGCCAACGATAGTTCCATGGACATATTTAATCGGATAAGTTTGCAGTGATACAGCAAAAAAATATCCCCAATAAATCAGGCTGAACTACCCCGAGCGCCTATTTCGCGCAAAAACGACCAGTCATCTCCACACACAGGCGTTATTGGCTCTAGCCCTTCTCGTAAAATGTATCCCTGTAATATAGGTTTAGGTACCATAAGATTCAGTATCCGGGGCGACACGATATACCAGACGCAACGTTTACCAAAGTAGCACTAAATATAAATATATCTATCTATACCTTTGATAATCCTTTATCAAAGATCTATACAAATAAATAAAATTGGAGTGTCTGTTTGTAATATCAAAATACCACCTTTTCACTAAGTGCATATCAAAGTACATACGACACCTATAGCAAAAATGCGATTTATTTTTTTATATCTGTCTGTCTGTCTGTGTGTTTGCTCCGGGTAATCTCCGAAACGGCTAGACCGATTTTGACGGGACTTTCACTGGCAGATAGCTGATTTTATAAGGAGTAACTTAGGCTACTTTTATTTTAGAAAAATACTTTTTGTGTTCCGCGTAAAAAAATAAAAACACATGAAATCATAGAGCATCTCCGAAACGGATGGACCGATTTTAACGGGATTTTCGCTGGTAGATAGCTGATGTTATAAGCAGTACCTTAGGCGTTTATTTTAGAAAAACAATATTTAAAAAACGGGTCCGGAGGAAGTCGCGGACTCAGCTAGTATAATATAAAAATGAATTGCTGTTCGTTAGTCTCGCTAAAACTCGAGAACGGCTGGACGGATTTGGCTAATTTTGGTCTTGAATTATTTGTGGAAGTCCAGAGAAGGTTTAAAAGGTGAATAAATATAAAAGTCCACGCGGACGAAGTCACAGCTAGTAAATAATAATAATAAACAAATATCGCCAGACGAACACACCAACTGTATGGTCCCAAACTAAGCAACGCTTGCACTATGAGTACCGTACAATGGACTGGAGGCGATCCCAGTGTCACCCAGACCAGGGCAAATTGCGAAAAGGCCATTTCCGAAATTTACCCTGACGGGAATCGAACCCGAAACCACCCGGTGTAGTGAGCCGAGCGGCCTACGGTCGAACCACTGCGTCAAGCGGTCGTCCATATCTCAAAGTTATAAAATAATAAAAATAAATCAGCCCTTTTGACGTCTCACTCCTGGGCACGGACCTCCCCTCAACACGAGAGGGATTCAGGCCTTAATCCACCACTTTGGCCCAATGCGGGTTTGCGGATTTTACATGTCTTTCGAAAATTGGTCAGATCTTCTAAGACAAGCAGGTTTCCTCACGATGTTTTCCTTCACCGTAAGAAAGTGATAATCATATTATAGATATTATGATTCGCACATAGATTGCGAAAAATCCAGAGGTGCGAGCCGGCGTTTGAACCCACAGATATAGATTTACATAGATAACGCAACTATCACGATTTTATTGAAACCAAGCGTGCCGAATTTTTAACACCTACTATGACGTCATTAGTGACGGGACATCTAAACAGATTCAAAGACACCGATGCCGCCGATGCCCCACCGTCCGCTACGATTCTCTCGAGTGATTATCTCGCTCATACTCATATTTTTTATATCCGTAGTCGCGTGGGCTGTAAGTTTGCGGCAACCAACCTTAACTTGGTCGGGGTTTCGTACACGCGAAGTACATGCATTTGCGTTATCTATGTAAATCTATATCTGTGTTTGAACCCAAGACGTGGTGCCCGCAATACGCGTGCTTAACCAATCGGCTATCACTGAAAAGTTATATTTGAATTTATTTTCTGGGGTCAGGGTCATTAAAGGTCAGGGGGTCATTAAAGGTGGAAGAGCCAAGCAGCATGTACGGGGCTCAACCGGGATAGCACCACCTTCTCATAGAAGCTCGGCGTAACGTCTACTACAGATACGTTTCGTGCGATGGGCGAGAAAGCCGGAAACCCAGCCCCTTTAGCCAAGTGGCTTCGTCTACATTCGTTTCTACCAATCGCTGCGCTTCGTGTATGGAAATGACATAAGTCACGTGATCTACTTATCGACTTGTAATGTCATTTCTATACATTTAAGGCCAAAGCGCCCATCTAGCCCGCGAAGTTCAAATTTTTTGAGGTTTTTTAGAAATTTTTCAAAATCTGACCATAATATAAGGCACATTTTGTAATTCGCGACAAAGACCGTGTGCAGTGCATTTATTAATATATCCAACTTACTCTAAAATATTTCAAGAACGACAGCTATCCAGATAATCTGGCATATTTTGTATATTTTGTGATTTACTAGTATCATATCCACCGTGGTAATATTTAGAGTAAAATAAATGTATTAATAAACGCACTGCAAACTGTGTTTGTCGCAAATCACAAAATGTTGTCTTAAATGTTTTCAGATTTTGGATAATCTATAAAAATACTCGAAAATTTTGAATTTCGCGGGCTAGGCAGGCGCCTTCACCTTAAGCGTAGCGTTTTGTAAAAACGCTTGTAGACGTAGACACTTGGCTAGGAGGGCAGTCCCCCTCCCCAACCCCTCCCCTTGTCTCACTCTTCTTCAGGTCGGCAATGTGCGAGCCATGCCTTTCATATTGCACGCATCGATATACCTATTAGGCCTTTGCAGATGGTGTTACAGACTATACAGACGTTATATCATTGATCATCCTGAATCCAGCTTCTGATGATAAATGTTTTTTTTTTTAAAGATTACTAGCAATGTGTGTTTATCACATTACTCGTATTCCCTTTAGCCCCTCCAACTAAGCTAATGCTTGTGCTAGGAGTTGGCTCACGTCCATTGTTTAATGACCAGGATGGGGATCGAACCCGGAACCTCTCAGCTACGAGGACGGCCCCTCTAACCACTAGACTATTGACGCTTCTAATGTTATATTATATTGTATATTATGTTTAGTACCTGGGTGGGATACGAAAGCACTATGTTCAATAATCGCTTGGGAGCGGACATTTTGAGTTGAACTCAGAAAGTGATACTTCGCAACATTCTATACCCCGGAGTACTCATGCCGAGTGCCAATTATGTATGGTTGCTGAGAAAAATAACTTCTAAGTTCACCATCTTGAAGTATTTAGAAAGTGAAAAAACTATATTTTCTCGAATAATAATAATTTGGTTGTAAATATCTTAGTTTAATATTATAAAGCATTGAAAAGACTATTTTTTGAGCTATGTCGCATTTCCCAAATACAAGCGATACTTAAGTAAACTCAAAATTTCACTCAAACGGTTTCGATTTTTTTTCTCGACCATGCCTCATTTGTAGCACCCAGACATATTTTTATATAGTAGTTTGCTATGTATTTTATTGACATAAATAAAATTAGCATCAAACTCCGTGGAACATCGGAGATAATAATTACTAAAGTTTCGACATACAAAACGCCTGTCATTTTGTTACAGGCAAAACACAATGTTTGCTATTAACATTTGATAGGCGTTTAGTCGCATGTGTTCTAAAAAGTATAAGTCTTCAAAAATATGTATATCTTGAGAGAAAATAAGTGGATGTTTTTATAGAAAATTCAGTAATATCGTCTTCTTCTTACATTTCGTCTTCAAAATGTTTCAACATAATTTCGTTTTCACTTCTTCAGGCAATGGGATCAGTTTTAAACTTCGTTGATGCCGCATTAGACGCACATTGGCTATTAACGGATCCGATTATTCCAAGGCTCAGTAGAGCAGATCTAGTATTGTCTCTTTCCTAACAATTTTTAGGGTTCCGCACCTCAAGAGGAAAAAAACTAATCTGTTATAAGATCATTTTGTTGTCCGTCTGTCTGTCTGTCTGTCAAGACCCCATTTCTCGGAGACGGATACAGTTATCAAGTTAAAATTTATATGAAATATCAAATGGTACGGTTCCTCAGATTTGTAAAAACATTAGGCTTCTAAGTCAATTCAATAAATTCACTTTCTGCGTGGATCGGACCGCAAATAACAACTAAATATGAGGGTACCCAGTTACTAACTATGACATCAGGACGTCTAACACCTCAGTCCCCCCGTGACCATGGCTGCTGTAAAGCAACCGAAACGTCGGGAACATAAAGTTAATAAACGCGATAAAATCCGTAAAATAGTTTTATTTAATATAAGAAAACAATACAATAAATTACCGTTAAAATTATTTTTAAAGACAAGATTTTATTTGTTTGCCCTAAACTGAAGAAAATAAACTTTTAATTTTAATAAATAAAACTGTTTTTCGGATTTTATCGCGTTTATTTAATTTACGTCGGGAACATAAATTAAATAAACGCGATAAAATCCGAAAAACAGTTTTATTTCAATGTGTAGTATTCGCGTAAATATAAGAAAACAATATAACAAAATGGCAATTTATGTCGCATATCTGGGGGCCGACAGACAGACATAGAAGCTTCAAATTTGGAATACAATTAGTGTTTAGTGTATAAATCAAGGAAAAACTAAAATATATTGTAATTTAGGTCCAGTTTTCTAGATGCACCAACTGTATAAATAACTTTGTAATCCCATATAAATGTATAGGATAACAAAATTTACATTTGCAGTTAATAAATCAGTGTATTATAGTACATAGTACCTTTGATAAAAGAAGTTTTATCAAAGCATAGAACCTACTACCTAGATATAATTTTGTTCAAAGGTAACTTGTAAAATGGTCAACGGAATTAAAAAGCAAGAATGGGACATGTCTTACTTATGATATGAATTGTACCACAATCCTGCAAAAAAGTATTAAGTAGACTAAATTGCCCGAAATTGAGATGAACGAAAGAATATCAATATCTAGAAAAAGAAATGAGATCAAACCCAAGCAGACCCAACCCAACCAAGAAAAAAACCCAAGTCTCGCAACTCAGTTCTCTACCGTAAAAAGAGGTGAGATACATGTAATACCAAGTCGGTTATTTATTAAGTCCCTACTTGGGACCTTCTGTCTTCAGTATTACGTAACTTGCTAACCTAACAGCATCTTATTGTGAACATATCAATATTAAGAATATTTTATGTTTTAAATTAAATAGATTGACTTGGCAATCGCACTAAACAATACATTGTGTTTTCATGCGATGGCCAAGTCAATCTAGATCTGTTCTACTGAGCCTTGGAATCATCGGATCTGGTAATAGCCAATGTGCGTCTAATGCGGCATCAACGAAGTTTAAAACGGATCCCATTACCTGAAGAAGTGAAAACTAAATTATGTTGCAACATTTTGAATATGAAATGTAAGATGAAGACGATATTTCTGAACTTTCTATAAAAAATCCACTTGTTTTGTCTCAAGATACACATATTTTTGAAGACTTATACTTTTTAGAACACATGCGACTAAACGCCTATCAAATGTTAATAGCAAACATTGTGTTTTGCCTGTAACAAAATGACAGGCGTTTTGTATGTCGAATCTTTAGTAATTATTATCTCCGATGTTCCACGGAGATTGATGCTGATTTTATTTATGTCAATAAAATACATAGCAAACTACTATATAAAAATATGTCTGGGTGCTACAAATGAGGCATGGTCGAGAGAAAAAATCTAAACCGTTTGAGTGAAATTTTGAGTTTACTTACGTATCGCTTGTATTTGGGAAATGCGACATAGCTCAAAAAATAGTCTTTTCAATGCTTTATAATATTAAACTAAGAAATTTACAACCAAATTATTATTATTCGAGAAAATATAGTTTTTTCACTTTCTAAATACTTCAAGATGGTGAACTTAGAAGTTATTTTTCTCAGCAACCATACATAATTGGCACTCGGCATGAGTACTCCGGGGTATAGAATGTTGCGAAGTATCACTTTCTGAGTCCAACTCAAAATGTCCGCTCCCAAGCGATTATTGAACATAGTGGAAAGGTATGTAAGATAATGTCACAAATATTCGGTGGGTCTTATTATTCGATAAGTATGAAAAATACACATGGCTGTACCACGCCTTAACCCAACTGAAATGTTTTGGGAAACATTTAATCTATGTCAACTTTTGTAATCTATTCTATTTTCTAAGTTAGAAAACCCACAGTAAACCCCCCAATAACTCTTACAACCTTTTTATTTAATGGACCCCATTTCGAGGGTTTTGATCAACTGAAAAAGGGACGCTCACCTTGTAAATATGTACGAACTTCTAAAACTCCGGTCTACTTCGTTTGGAACTTCATTTGTAAGATAGCGTAAACCGACGTGTAAAATAACAATTGGTTTGTTGGTATGTGCAAGAAATATAAGGATTTTGATTATTTGTTTTATATTTCATCCAACAAATCAAGGAATCCTAATTTACGCGGCTTTCTCATCACAGTGAGTTTCGAGTCATCCATCACTTTCAAGCCCTCCACTTCAACTTCAGCCTAAAGTATATTGTGAAGTGGTTCTTCTCCATTACACGGATAAGTAGGTAAGTGCTATCTTACTTAATATAAAACACTCATAATGATCATCAGAAAACTGCCATCACCCGCACACATGGTAGTATTTTTATATATGTAGTTAGGTATTTGTTAAGTAAAATATATGATGCGTTAAACAATATTGTTCCCAATACGTCGCTGTCACCGTTTCCAAAGAAGAACGAATATTAACGTTTTGGAGGCAACATGATCTGATGTCGATTTTTCCATCACAATCTTTTTATTATACAATTCTGATAGCTCCTCTGAATCTGACTTATTTATAGTGCTTAGTCTAGCACATATCGCCTTTTCACGCGTTTTTTAGTTTAACAGAACTCTATATAACAAACTACTACACTGGTACTAGTAAGTACTAGTGTAGTAGTAATAATAGTAGTGCCTCCCTACGACCTCTAAATATATATCAATAGTTTCTAAATTATTTTTCTCTTACCAGACTGACTGCTTGCTTTTTAATCACAAAAATATCGAACTGACGATTACATGCAATTCAAATTACAGTAGAATTAATTGATTCCAGAGATCGATTTAAATCTTAATTATCTTGTTGGCTAGACATGATAATATAATTAATTTTGCTACTAAAGGTAATTGATAGAAAAAATAACTAACGCATATTAGATGAGTACGTAGGTATACAATGAAAGAAAATCTCAGGTTAGATACGTATATAGGTCAAAAACAATGTCAGCCGGAATAAAACGCTTTTACAGAATAATTTATAAATATTCCCTAAAATCATTTACCTAAGCACTAACAAATCACCTTTCAGATAAATGGCTTGTCTGTAATGGCTAGGCAATACGTCAGATAAGGGTAAACAGATCTGCGTTAGGTAAAATTACGGTATAAACACGTGTATAGAGCTCCTTGTATTATGCCGCAGTATTAAAAATATTCTAAATATCTGGAAGGCTCTGACTCTACAAGGAATAGATAAAGGTTACATAGAACTACTATACAGCATACTCCAAAAATACAGGTAAAGTCAAATTAGAAAGAGAAGGACCAGAGTTCCCATTGAATAAAGGTGTTAGGCAAGGTGACCCGCTCTCGCCCAAGATATTCTCGGCAGTATTAGAAATGGTATTCAGGAACATAAACTGGGAAAATAAAGGTTTAAAAATCGATGGAGAAAGGCTGAACCATTTACGATTTGCCGACGATATTGTGGTGTTTGCTGAAGACCCTGAGGAATTAGGGGTGATGCTACAAGAATTAGCTAACGAGAGCAAAAAAGTTGGCTTATCAATTAATTTTGCTAAAACGAAAATACTAACGAACGGCACAGAACAGAATATCGAAGTCGATGGAGAATCAATAGAGTATGTTAACGAATATATATATTTAGGCCAATCAATTTCATTCAAAGCTAATACAGGGAAAGAAATCAACAGAAGAATTGCTATCTCATGGAAAAAGTACTGGAATCTCAAAGAGATTATGAAAAATAAAGATATAAATATAAAAATAAAGAAAAAATTGTATGAGGTAGTCATCCTCCCATGCTTAACTTACGGGTGTCAGACATGGGCCCTAGGGAAAAAATATGAAGCTAAACTAGCTATACAACAAAGAACAATGGAAAGAAGCATGCTAGGGATCACTATCACTGACAAAATTTCAAATGAAACAATAAGAAGAAAAACAAAAATACCGGACATAATAGAGAGAGTAAGAAAATTAAAATGGAATTGGGCTGGTCATGTCTGTAGGAAAGGTTACGACAGTTGGACGAGGAAAGCAACTGAATGGGTACCTCGCGTGGGAAAAAGGAAGAAAGGGAGACCACATAAACGCTGGGATGACGTATTCACTCTGAGATGCGGACGGGATTGGATGAGACAAGTAAGAGACAGAGGTAAATGGAAAGACATGGGGGAGGCCTACGCCGAAGAGGCGACTTCTACAAAACCCTAACAACTATGTATTATGTAAGTTTACGTTACGTTTAGAAATGTAGTAGAGGAAATAAAGGCTATTTTTTTTTTTTTTTTTTTTTTATTATTATTATTTTTTATTTTCTTTATTAAAAATATACTTAGGAGCAGCACTTAGTTAGTTGTGAATTTGTTATTATGGATAAGTATATCTATAAAATGTGAAAATCGTTTGTTATTATTAGAATATCCGCCAACCCGCACTGGGCCAGCGTGGTGGATTATGGCCTTAATCCCCCTCGTGTTGAGGGGAGGCCCGTGCCCAGGAGTGGGACGTCAAGAGGGCTAAAATTATATAATTATTAATATTATTACAATTACTTCAGTATGTCAACTACTTATTAAAATATTATGTCATTAAAATTAAATTGATGTTGAAAACTGTGTCAACATCTATTCTACTACCGACACTCAGTAAGAAACACTGAATTACATAATTTACAATTAGGTTATGCGTATGCTGAGACGCAGGCGACCCGTTATTAAATTTCCAGTTTTCTATGTAAACATATAAATCTCACTCTAAATACTATTTACTTGCCATTGTCATACTACTAACAACATTTCGGTGTCTTTTAAAGTAATGGAACGCCTAAAATGTCCCCTGAAAGTATCAGAACGACTAGAACGTCCGCAAATCAAATTTTCTACTTTCAGCCTCCGTAATGAGTATAAAAAATCCGGCAAATTTATCCAAGTGAGCGCCTTTTAAAGGATAAGGGTCGCTAGATCCCGGAGCCGAACCCTGAACAACCCGTTAGTAAACAAACGTTCCTGATTTTCAAATGTTTTTCAGTGAATATTCGTTATTTTGGTCCTGGTTCCGCATCCGACCGATTTAAGTAGGAACCTACCTATAAATAATAAAGATCTTGGTTGGTATTATATTCGACAAAAGAATTTGATACGTTTGCGTAAATTCTATTACACTTTGAAATAATTTAAGTGTTTACCTACACTGAAAGCGATTTTTGTAAACGATATGTAAGGAGATATCGTTTACAAAACAGATCGTAACCTTTCACAACATAATGTATCTGACTTCTGATATTTTTTCACGAGCTCATTAAAAATAATGAAGGCAGTTAAGAATTAATGGTTATTTGCTTAGATACCTGGAAATATAAAAAAATACGGCAAAGTATTCAGGTTACATTATTTAATTGCAAATTAAGTATTTTACACTATTTTAAGGACTTAAACACACACATTTATCGCACACGGAAACCTGTTATGTTATAAAGTTAATTAAAAATATTGTTTAAAATTAATAAAATTAACAACTAATTTGATAAAATAATCTATTCATTTCGTTTCGCTTCTCGTTGGCCTTGGTATCAATATCATTTCACCATTAATATGTAGGGTATGTGGTCCAATCAGCATTAGGGATACAAGCAAAGAATTTGTGATAAAAACAACACAGCCCGCCCAACAAATATGTATCGTATAATCATCGGATAACTGGCGTAAATGTCTGTTTGATGGATTTATTGCTCTCGCACTGTTTGCAGATATCATAAAAATAGTGCTGTCTTCACGTATTCGTTGCTCATAAAGCTGGCACATTGCCAAACTAATACCGGTTTGAAAAGGTTAGGACGGTGTTAAATCACATTGCATTTTTGAGGGATCACTGTTTGTGTACAGTTTCTAAATTTGACGCTTTGAATTCCTGTTAGCGGTCATTCACACGGTTAACCCAGCACCGGTAATTTATAAATATTTTACAGTAACCGATTGTCAATACGGCCATTATCTGTCCATGTGATTACCATTTGACCTGCGTCTTGGGACGATTTGTGTACGTATTTCAGACTTAGGTAGGTGGAATAGGCAAATGTGTGAACGGCGTTAACATCCGATAATTTAAAACCCGGCCCCAATTCAAATAAAACAAAATTTAAATAAATATATGTTTGTACGTTTATTTCTAATTGGCTCGTCTAGTATAGAAAGCGTAAGATTGGTAATTACATATTTATCTCTATTCAGTCTGCACTGCAGGAGGAAAACCTCGAGGAAACGGTCTGCGATACTCTCCTTGAGATTTTTGTTTGTCCTTACTGCAAAGAAAGCCCCGATACGGTCAAGATAAACTACACATGATATATTATAAACTTTCCAGATAAAATATTGTACTTCTTTTGCATATTGGTGCAGCACAATACCCAAATTGTTTTCTTAAAGGTCCTAAGTGTTCCGAAATCCTAGCCGGTGCGATGCTAAAAAATATGTAATCAATATTTACTAATATGATTTTATAAAACTGTAAGTATCTGCAGTGAATTAGTTATGGTCCCTGTGATATAAAGATGGGACCTCCAAAAGCGGTTGGTGTTGATAAGTAAGCATTCTATCCAATTCAGAATGGGATCAAAAGCTGTGCAAATCCTAGGACGCGTATAAAAATAATGTCTGCTTACAAGAGCATGGCTTACTGACAAAATGCTGAGCCAGACCTAGATCTGGTAATATCTGGATATTTTTGCCAACGTAATATGAGTTATTATTCGTCGTAGTGCCTCTTCCTACTCACATAAGGTACTTTTCATAAAATAATGATATCACAGTATAACTGTTCTACTTAGCAATTGACGAAGGAACTTCTCCTAAAATCTACTTTGGTATTATAATAATTAAAAGTAATAATTCGCCCTTTTGATCTGTTTCCTGAGCACAGACTTCCCCTTAAATAACTAATAATTAATTAACTATAAATAATCAGCAGTGATAACCGAATGTACAGATTATTACTATATAAATAATTAGCAATATAAAATAATAATTATATAATTTTAGCCCTTTTGACATCCCACTCCTGGGCACGGGCCTCCCCTCAACACGAGGGGGATGCAGGCCATAATCCACCACGCTGGCCCAGTGCGGGTTGGCGGATTTCACATGTCTTTCGAAAATTGGTTAAATCTTCTAAAACATGCAGGTTTCATCACGATATTTTCCTTCACCGTAAGCAAGTGATAATCAAATAGAAATTATGATTCGCACATAGATTTCTAAAAATCCAGACGTTCGAGCCGGGGCTAGAACCCGAGCCCTGGTAGCCCGCAAGACGCGTGCTTAACCAATCGGCTATCACTGGATTATCACTGAATTAGCAATAATGAATTCCAAAACATGGATAACGTAGAACAACGAGAAATAAAGCCGCCCCGGCGCGGTAACATCACCAGCCTGAGTATCACCAAGTTTTATTAAAGCGTCTAACAGTTAGTTGAGACTGCAATTAGTTTAGAGATTTATTGGATTAATATCTAGGAGACTGTCACTAGGCAGTGACTGTGCAATAAAGATCACGTACCTTTATAATATATGACTCTCCGTCTGACCGTCTGGCTCGTCAGGGTCATAAAATACTGCCTCGCCATTTTATTACTTTATAACAGTAACGTATCTGGCAATTAACAATTTACCTTGAGTTAATAATCAAACACAATGAAAGTTTTAACTGGGTCTTACAAAGCTCTACCAGAAGCATTAAAAGTAAGTACCTGTAGGCAGTACTTAGTGTGTTACTAGAAGTACAATTAAGTAACTATGGCCTAATGAGATACGTTCAAAGGAAACATTGGTAATCCCAAAACAAATTTACTTTACGCAGGTACCCATCATACATAGAATAATAAATATATACAACTTTAACTTCCGCGAATGTATAAAAATAACGACGTCTTGGCTAAAAACTCTAAACTATGAACAAACTGAAAAAATATTATGTGTACACACACACACACACACACACACACACATACATACATACACACACACACACACACACACACGCACACACACACACAGACACACACCACCACCACACCACATAACACACAAATTAAGTTATTTTAAATTTTTAAATAGGGTTGATAACTTGTACTGTTCTAATCCCTTTTATTTGTACAATAATAAGGACTTGAAGAAAGAGCGGGCCTCTCCTAACACAGGTATTATTTACTTGTCAGGAAAGTCCCAAATGTAATATTTACTTTTTAGCAAATAAAAAACTTTTAACTTGTTGAACTTTGAACTCTGTTGTAATAATCAGATTTGTTCGCAGTAGTCACGTGAAGAAAAGTTGATGTGAAAAAAGCTCTTTTAAAAGTACTTCAGTAAATACCTTCTTAAATTGCAGATTACATTCTTTGAAATGTATGCAAACACTTCTTCATAATGTGTTCCGATGTGTACCATATGGTGCAGCGAAGAATAATATAAATGCATTTAAAGTAAAGTACGTGTGCAACAAATATAAAATTAAATATAAAGTTTATTTGTACGAAGCTCCTGTCAGGAGTTATAAATTGCCAGATATACGTTGCAACGCGTTCATATTCATCATTGGAACGAAAAACTGGAAAGTATGTAAGTGGAATATGAAATAACCTTAACCTTACCTTACTCACAGTATTTTAGAAAAGGACTATTCTGGGTGTTTATTTAAGACCTATTTTGTACAACATAATAACGAGTAGAACTTCTTGCCTGATTAATTTGTCTTCAGTTTCAGTACCTAGGTACTAATAGCAAAATCTAATTCAATTATACAGCGTGTTTCTAAAGTTTTTATAATACTTAGGCTTTAATTAATATCGGGCACAGAATAAACGATATAAAAAGTTGATCGAAATTCGTACACTGTTATGATCCCAGACATTTAAAAAAATCAAAGCTTTTCGTTGAATATTGGATATTTTTGGAGTAAATTAAAAAAACTGTTATTAATAATGTAGACCATTTTTACGTTTTATACAAAGTTACATATTATGAAAGCATTTAGATTCAACGCTAAGATTAATTACAGAAATGTCCCTTAGTTTCGTTCACTTTTTCAAAAGGTAATATTATATATTAATAGATACCTATTGGCCTATACTATATTTACCTATATACTATAACTTACATTAAAAGAGCATACTCGTATAAACACTACGGTTATACATTGATGGAATTAGGTGAATGGTATTGTAGTGTGTGGGTGATTGATACGCGTGTTAACAGAAGGGTCACTGACCCTGCGCCCCAGCGCGGACGCAATCAAAGTGAGTAATGTACGCCGCATCTGGAAAAATTTCTTGACATACCTAACCCGTTGTCTACTATTATTATTTTCACTGATTTTGAGATAGGAATCTCTCATCGGGCTTTTGTATTACCAACAAAATATTAAGTGTTCAGAACTGTGTGATGGTTCCTAGACTTTGGTATTTATGTCGATAACAGCGAATTCTGAATTACCACAGCCACAGCAAAAAGTTTGCCAAGTTCATAAAACAAAAAAGAATACAGTTTGTTCATCTAAACCTTATTCCAAGAGCTCTTTTGTTCATAATTCCGATACTTTTGCACTTATTTTTTGTCAGCTCAACTGTGCCAACACACTATATTTACGTTAATATATTTTTATTGGTCTCGCCTCCCGGTGAGCGACATGTTATGTTAAGCGTAACATTAAATAGGGTACGGCTAATATAATTATTTCATAGTAAAATATATTACATTAGCATGTATCCACAGCCTTGCCCGCATGGGCAAAGTTTGTTCCTTCATATGCGATGCAGTTATATTTATGTAAAGTAATTTGGCATTTCCAATGGAGCCCTTTTATCAGCACTGGCAGTGTTGATCGATTAAAACAGTTCCATAAAATAAATTGTAATAATAATCATTACAATTTATTTGGGTCCAAGTAACACGAACTCTTTTCAAACAAAAGCGCCTACAATTCTCAGAAATAATCATCAGCTTTCTATATTAAATAAACAGCTACAAACGTGGTATACGATACTCAAAAATGAAGGGCTGCCTATTGGAAACCTTATTGTCTAAAAGCTTCTTGAAATATTGAATTTCCCTTCAGAGAGATCTACTACTTAATTGGTTTTCTAAAATCTTGTGATTTTTGAACGCCGTTAATAAATGCCTAATATAAATAAGTATCTTATTAGATACTTAAGGCAGTTTAATAACACTGCCTTAAGTAATAATACAAGATAATAATTGACGACCGCTTGGCGCAGTGGTTCGAGTGTAGGCCGCTCGGCTCACTGGTTGCGGGTTCGATTACCGCCGGGGCGAATTTCGGAAATGGCCTTTTCGTCCTATGCCCAGATCTGGATGTCACTGGGATCGCCCCCAGTCCATTGTACGGTACCCATAGTACAAGCGTTGCTTAGTCTGGGACCATAAATTTGGTGTGTTCGTCGGGCGATATTAATTATTGTTATTTATTAAATGAAAGACAATATTTATATAATTTTGAAAACGCCTTCTTAACATATTTACGGCATTTTTTAAATTTTGCGCACGGATTTGAATGCGGTTAGAAATAAGATTAATAATGCGACGGTATTTGTACCGAACCCAAACAAAATCAGATGAATTTGTAAAATAATAACCCGCACAAATTGGCTGTTCAAGTTCTCTCAACTCATCTGTTATTGCTGTTTGTGTTCCGGGTTTAATCCGGAGCTGAACAGCTCGGTACCCTCCCTATATGTAGGTATGCCTAACGTAAACGAGCGACTAAGGGCGGCCCTAGCCTAGTTATCGTTCGGCGACACTGGACACAGTAACCTAAATTCCAGATTTTCCGCCTTCTTTAGTATCCATAATTGACGACCCTTGGCGTAGTGCTGGTTCGAGCGTAGGCCGCTCAGCTCACTGCACATGGTGGTTGCCCTGTGCCCTGGTCTGGTTGTCACTGGGATCGCCCCCAGTCCACTGTTCGGTACCCATAGGACAGGCGTTGCTTAGTTTGGGACCATACAGTTGGTGTGTCAGTCTGGCGATATTATTATTATTAATAATAATTGGCCGTTTTAGATATTTGGAGAATCAATAGTTTTTGATAGCGTTGGCTAGAGGTGCTGTTTATTTTCCCATATAAATGGATAAATACGCAAACTAAATTATAGTAAGCGCTGACTAACTTGGCCAGTCTGAAGTTAGTTCTAGCGGCGTCGCAGTAACCGTTTTTCATACGAAACCAGGCCTGCAATGTGAAGTGACTGCAATTAATTACCTATTTGAATGAGACATTTGCAAAGTTCAATCAGCCTAACGTCTGCCTAACCGGAAACATTTATTATTTAATTTAAACTATACCACAATCTCCATAGAGGTCCATCAAACAAATTCGATTGTGTTTGAAGAGGTCGTTGCTTAGGGCTAGCATAATATGCTACGCCAGACAAACTCCTCCCACGATGGCCCAAGAATACATCGTGATCGGTGTTATAATATAGTACATTGTTACATGAGTGGTGAAAGTGACTTATTTTGTCCCGAGACGGGGTTTGGCGCCCGAGCGCAGAGAGGGCGCTAATAGTTCGAGGGACAAAATAAGTCTTTCACCCGAGGTAAACACTGTGCTTTTCATTACGAATACAAGGAAAATAAAAATAAAAACAGGAATTGGCTAAATAAATAATACAAGGAAGTATAAACAATACTCTACAACTCGAAAAAAAAAATATCGGATTGCCGCCTATTTTGTTTTTTTTTCGTTGGCCGGCCAACTTCATTATTTAGCCATTATTTTTCATTTTCATCTTTAAATATTTTGCCCAAATCTATGTTATTTTAAAGAAATTGTTGAAACTAAATATAATTAAGTCATTTAAAAAAATATATCCTTGAATTAATACTTAACTTTATGTTATTTCAATTTTACATCGCGCTGTAATTGAGTGACTGTAGAAAAAGTTTGAACATGGTTCCATAGAAATGTGAAAATGGAACTAGTTTTTTTTTTTATATTTTGTAATTTGACAGCTGTCAGCTGAAAGCGAAACTCCCGGGCCGGAAAAGTATTACTTTCAACCCGCTTCTCAGGCAACTTCAGACCTACTTTCAGAGTATGAGTAATGAAAAATTATTTACAACACCCCAGCTGATGACGAAATCTTAGGCTAGTCACGTGACCTAATTGTCACTTCAAGACGTAAGTACTAACCTACCTGTTTATATCATAGTATACTTACTCAAAACTCAAATATTTCTATTTCAAATAGGCCAGATTAACTGGCACTTTTAAAAAGTCAAGAGCTAGGTGCATGTTCCAAAACAAAATCTTATGGAGAAGAACATGCAAGAAACTCCATGGATACATTTTTTCTTTTCTATTTTTTTAAATTATGTTTGCGTTACAGTAGGTATAATTAGAGGTGTGAGGCAATGTATGTTAATGCATAAGGCATCACAAATAATAAAGTAATAGGCCCAGAATATTGCCATGTCATAAACTTATTTCTACTAGGCAGCTATGCTATATTAATGCATCAGTGCTTTCATGATGCTCACATATTAACATTTTGTCATTATTGTTATAGTAGGTATACAACACAACGTCTTACCTACGGGACGGTATTGAAATAATTATGGTAGGCATCTACCTTCCTTAATTATTAATAATACTAACCTAATACTTACCTAAGTATCCCTAATTATTCCCGCCTTTGTTGACATTACCAAAATAAAACATAACTGTAGATAACATTTTCATTGCAAAGTAAAATGTGTTGTGAACCTCAATTGTTTTCGAACAATAACACAACCATTAGTTAAAATAATGTAAACATTTTGTTAGCGCTTTAGTTTCTGAACGTACAATGTTTTGACGGGAACAACAAGATATAC
The DNA here is from genome assembly GCA_918843915.1 of Notodonta ziczac. Lineage (NCBI taxonomy): Eukaryota > Metazoa > Arthropoda > Insecta > Lepidoptera > Notodontidae > Notodonta > Notodonta ziczac. Next base: position 7,490,254 of record OU974043.1, on the reverse strand, counting down.
AATAAAACGCAATTAAATTTCGATCTACATAGGTACAGTAAAACTAACATCAAACAGACGATTCACGTATGCGTAACTTCTATTTAACAAAAAGGCAAGCCATTAGTTAGGTATTATCTACAAACAAAACATATGTATAAAAGGGTACCTATCTATTATTTACGCTTTATGCATTATACATCAAAAACATGTTCCATGGAACACTGAATGCTTTTGCGCGAAAATCCTTTATACCACAATCCCGCTTTTATAATATTGAAAACGCTATCTACGGAGTGATCATGTCTGTCCCAAAAGATCGTATTTGGAATAGGCTTCAATACACTCTCATAAAGAATAAACGACTGCTTTCGATAAGCCAAATAAGAACTCAATTAGTTGAAGAGGCCGTCGGTGTGGAAATCTTTCTAAGACCTAAAGCGGGTGAAAGTCTTGTAGCGCTAACTAGTTTTAGCACTTTTGCAGAGCGGTGGACCTGTGTACAGTCAATATCAAAAGTCACTCGAGATCTCGAACACGAAAAAAACGAAATATTGTGTAATCGTATACTGAAACCTTTTGGTGTTATATTATTATGACGTGTTACAGATAACAAGCTACTTTTGATGTTCACTGTACCACACCTCCGACCACAACATAATATTAACTTTTAATGGTGGTAGAGCTTAGTTGCATCCACAGATATAGATTTACATAGATAACGCAAGTATCACGATTTGTATTGAAACCAAGCGTGCCGTATTTTTAACACCTACTGTGACGTCATTAGTGACGGGAAATCCAAACCGCTTCATTGACACCGATGCCACCGATGCCCCTCCGCCCGCTACGATTCCCTCGAGTGATTATCACGCTCATACTCATATTTTTATATCTGTAGTCGCGAGGACTGGAAGTTATCGGCGACCAACCTCGACGCTTGGTCGGGGTTTTCGGACACGCTAAGTTACGTAAGCTTACGTTATCTATGTAAATCTATATCTGTGGTTGCATCCAAACTTCAACTCATATACAGGCTGACTTGACCAGGGTAGTACCGCCCTCTCACAGAAGATCGGCTGAAATAGCTATTATAGCTGCGTTTTGCACGATGACTGAGAGAACCGGAAGTCTAAGCCTCCTTCTCCCTCTGTTCCACTCAACGCATTTGGTATTGCAAGCATCTATAGACTACGGTAACTGCTTAACATCAGGGCCCTAACCACGCTAGCTACTCAAATCGTAATAGAAAAGCTCGCGCTCGCTCGCGATTACGTTCCAAACGCTCCGCTTTTGACGTTTTGCTGACACCATACCATATCAATGTCAGTAGAAATCGTGAAGCTCGTGTCAGCAAAAGTCAAAAGCGGAGCGTTTGAAACGTAATCGCGAGCGAGCGCGAGCTTTTCTATTACGATTTGAGTAGCTAGCGTGGTTAGGGCTCAGGCGGTTAGTACGTAGTACGTACGCTCGTTTGCTGACTTTGCCATAAATGAAAACAAAAACAAATGTTATTTTGAAAGACAAATGCTATGTTCATTTCTCAGAACCAATCGATCGGCTGTAAATAAACCGAGCCGAATACATTTTTATTTTCTTATTTACGTTAATACTTAAATAAATTGTACGGTGGTCGTATACAAAAACCATATGGCGTTCGTTTTGACGGTGGTGGTGAGTCAGATTAGTAGGGCGGGCACTACATTCATAGGTCAACCAAACCTTTTTCCCGCGGCCCTGGCATTGTACCTTCAAATTGATAAACTAAGCACCTATAGCTTAAGAGAAATTAACGAGTCATTTAATCTCCTCGAGAGACGAAAATCTCACTATAGAAGATTTCTTTACTGCATAAAGCGGGGAATTAAGGCTGGATAGCGCTCGCAGAAAAAGTTGTTTAAACTCTTGAGAGGATTTTTTATTCTATTTAGATTGCGAGTCAAAACTCTCAATTGAAAGATTAAAACAAGCATTTTATATTATTTTGAAATTGACATTGTGAATATTGAACGTTCTATTCTCCATGTTCGGTTCGTAGTAATATCTTCTGAGCTTTGCACAGTTTATCTAAATAAGCAAGGATTTTTTTATGATACATGTAGGTATATACCTATAAGTAGCACATAGGGTATTAATAGTTTCTCAAGGCAAGTATAAACGTTTGCTTTCTAATTTAGGTCCAAATATAGGTAAGAACAACTCGTTATTTTTACGGACGTAGAGCCAGGAGGGAGGGATAGTGCCACCATCTCACAGGAAATCGACGTAAAAAGACATTAAAAAAAAAACATTAAAATTTATTCCAATATACTTAAATTACATATTATAGTTATCATTGAACTCAAACTAGGCGCGCAGGGCAGTATCTTGAGTCCAAGGAACATGTTAAAATTGCTGAATGGGTTCAGTGAGGAACATTTGAGTTTACAAATTAGTACAATTAGTGTTTTCTAAAAGTAACTGTTGTAAGAATATGTAGTGTGTAGTGTGTAGTGTGTTTGTGTGGTGTGAAATGTGTGTGAGATGTAATGAATATGTTAGGGTGTGTTTGTGTATGTGTGTTAGGTACGTCAGATAATGAAAATGTAATACGAACGAAGAGGTAAAGAAGCTATTTTAGCTGCGTTTCGAACGATAAGAGAGAGAGAGCCGGAAGCCTAACCCCGACCCTTCCCTTCTATCACATTAAAAAATCAGTTTAAATGTTCCTATTAATAAAACTTCCACCCTTTTCCTTCCACTATTTTGTTCGTTGATACCTACGATGAAGTAAGATTAATGACCGGAGATTAAAACTTTGCTATAATATATTTCGTGCATAGACAACAGTGAAAGTTCCTAATAAATGTACCTAGTTTTAGGAGTTGGGAAACTAAAACAGGCCAAAAAAGGGTCTGAAACCATCCATTTCATTTTTCAATAATTTATAAAGTCAAGCTTACTCAGGTCGATATTAAAGTAAAAAGTCATGCATATTAATATATTACAACGTTTCATGCAAAAAATGTAAATAACGAAATATGAAATTCTTTTGTAGATTATTTAATTACTAAGGGTTCCGATGATGTCCGACCGCATGTTCTGCGGCTGACACACGCTGGAAACTAATTACAGAACTCAATTTGCCATGTGACATTTGAAGGGCCAAATAATTTAAATACAAAAGTAATGTGTTTAATGAGTTTTTATTAGATCAGAGTTGTATTGTGTTACAAAAAATAAATTAATGGTAATTTTTTTTATTTAAAAACAAGTTTTTATTTGATTGCCCTAAATAGAATAAAAATTACTTCAAATTAAATCAGAGCAATCAATTTAGTACACGTATTACACAATTTATTAAATGATATAAAAGCTTGTTTATTTTTAGTTATGATTGTTGGATTTAATGTGACGTTGTATTAGTTTTTGTGTTCTCCTCAGCAAGCCCTTCATTTGATACCCAAACTGTAGTAGTGCAGAAAAAATAACTAGTCCGCCATCTTGGATGATCCATCATATTGGAATTAGAATAACGTCACACAGCTAAGCGTACATTGTCATCTAAAATAAGCATGTACATACCAAATTCCAGCTCAATTGGTTAAAAATAACTGACTTAAAATTCAGTTGCAAGATTCCACCCGCACAAACATACATTGCAAGTTAAATAAAAGCTTGTAAAATGGTCGCACTTGCAGGCTGCATCGCAGGGACCATACCTAGACATGTCTCGTAATTGGTGTCCCTACGCTAGGTATGACTCGCACGAATATTCTTACGAACTCCATACAAATTAACAAGTACTCACATACTTACACATTCTAACTCAACAACATAAAAACTAACCAAACCCGTAAGAATTTAATACCCTTAAGTGACTCTATAAATGCAAAAAAATACATGAAAATTTAGGAGCACACGCACATCGCAATTTTATATGCATATAAAGACTATTTCTATTATATTTCTATTCTAGTTCTATTATATTTCTACTCTATTTCTATTCTAGTTCTATTATATTTCTACTCTATTTCTATTCTAGTTCTATTATATTTCTACTCTATTTCTATTCTATTTATATTCTCCCCATTTCTTAGATTCTGCACGTAAAAAATACTTTCAGTAGGTTTGAATCTCAATTGCCAAACAAAACGAATGTCGTTCTTTCAAAGGCAAAGCTAAGGTAGCCGGCATTGTCGTCGCAGCGTCGTGCCCAGTTTTGCACAATAAACCTTTATGGAGTTCTAGAAATCTAGAACTTTCGAAATTACGGTCTTAAGAAAGGTTTCAAATCGCTTTCCGGCCGTTTCCGGGCCGTGTACTATATTGTTGCTGATATTCTATTTTAGTCGCTAATGGCACTAGGGTTTTGATGACTCATGACTCCTCCGTGTACGGTTTGCAACCAAATTATTCGCCAACTAGTAACTAGTTGAAAAAAACAGTGCCGTCTAGGGACGCCCGAAAGAAACAAGGTTTTATAGTATAAAGCGTAGAGTGCCGCAGCTGCCACTCTGTATACCTATACTATATCCTGTTACGCTACCGACACTTAGCACGGATAGAGTGACCGAGCGGCGAGCGCCCCGATCGTCCTAATTAAATGATTTTGAAAACAATCTATCCGTGTTAAATATGGTACTGTACCAGAGACAAGCTTTATTTTAATGTGTGTTATCATAATTGTCATTGAAAGAGTTGTGAGGATTAAAAATAATACAGGTTTTAAGAAAACATAAAACCAAGTTCGCTCAAATTTCTTATAGTAGATACCAATATAGTCCGTTAGAACCTAAACCCCACTAACTTAATAATGATTGTTAAAATATTTGGAGTGTTTTCTGTTTGCAAAACAAAGTTTGGAAATAAACAGTTTTAAGATGAAATTGCGTTCAGAGTTAGTTTCTGCCTAATTGCTTAAGTTGACATTGTTCTACAATACATACTGTCGGCGACGTGACCAATTTTATTATATTTTAGTTCTGACCAAACCTTCATGAAAATAATGTTTTGCGTTAGATTACAGTTTTCAACTTTAGCCCATTTGGCTACTGCGCGAGGTTACCTACAAATGAAAGAAAATTGCCAATTGAAAGCTTATAAGGAATAAATTATAGAATATTTATACAGTAGACACGGTAATTCGGTCATGACTTTGAATTTCCATAATAGTTAAGCAAAATTAAATTAAATGTACGTGCTTCCTTCAATTAATAATTAGTTAATGATACTTACGATAGTTTCTTGGTATCTTCCGCTACACGTGGGCGGGCCTCCAAGTTACAAGACCATAATAATTATTAGATACCCACGTCAGCTTTAGTGGGGCATAAACTCATTGAATGTGTACGCTGCTGAATCTAGTGTAGGTACATGAGTTAATAATTATTGTTACAATTTGAACTTTCTTGTATACCTACATAACTACAAGAATACAGGATGATACTTACCTAGTTAAGATGCCCATACCTAATATATATTAAATTTATCGATCGCTTTCCTTGTGTAAGGAAAGGTTAATCCAAAGGCACGGACTGGAGCCAAGTAACTTAGGAAGCAAAAACATGGACATACATTTTCGAACCAGTATGCAGATGTTGAGGATGACTTATTATTATAAACATAGACTAGATTTTCTAAATATTCTACTATCGAAGTACAAGCAAGGAATACATTAAGTATGTACTACGTTCTAGACTACAAATACGTTCAGAAGAGTCACTCAGTAAAGAAACAAAAAACTGCTACGCTTCCCACGCAGCATTAAAATGCAAACTAGACTGCTTCTAGTACCCTCCAGGGTGCGCGGAATGCCATAAATGTTTTCACCAAATGATCCCGGCGTGGTAAGTATAAGTGTGTTTATCGACGTTAAAATGACCCGAGATTTTGGTCCTATTCGATTTCACTTCTTCTAACAGGGCTGTTACGGTCGCCTCGGGCGAACTTGTGTTTTGTATTTCACCGAAACACATACTTCATAAATAACATGTGTGTGCCACCCACCCCTGTGTTCGACTTTTACTGCCCATAAAATTTTAGTACATAGGTACACGCTAGGCGGGCGTCATCAGGTATTGTAATATGGATTTGAATTAGGTTGTCAGTCTGGTGATTTATGTCGTAGTTTTTATTTGTGTTCGTGACCTAAGGTTATTACGGAATGTATGTGCCGAAACTAACCATAGATGTTTGTTAAGTACCTGACCATAAACAGTAATAGTTTCAGTCTGCGTTCAATCATACGCGGCGGGAGTTCGAAACTGCACTTTATGTGCATTTAATTTTCGCTGGGGAATTCTAGTCTAGACAAGGTGAATTAAAAACATAGGAGTTGGCTATAATAAAACGTATTACCTATACCGCAGCCAATGAAAAGCGATATGAAATGTGCGAGTTCAAGTCGGTCACCGCCGAGCTCGACAACATTTAGGTGGTCATTTATACATTCATGGTTAATTCTTTTTTGGAAATCGTTTTTTAAATACAAGTAATGAAGGCGAAACGTTAAAAACAACATCGTTAATAAAAGTAATAAAACTTTTTGTGGGAAATTCATAATAGTTATTTATGCCTATTATAACATTATGATTATAAAAGTCCAAATGAGCTTTGACCAAAGGCTTCAGCAAGTTTGTTATCCACATTGATTATTATCATACAAATAAATATTTCGGGATAATCCTTACTAATATTATAAAATGCGTCTGTCGCGCTTTCACGCCAAAACTACTGATCCGATTTAAATGAAACTTGGTACACAGATAGTCTAGAGCCGTAGAAAGGATATGGGCTACTTTTTAATGCGAAAATGGTTGTAATGGGTTAAAAGGGGGGGGGGGGGGGGGGGCGAAGAAAAGTTATATGGAAGTATCGTCATTTTTAGAGCTAGATGCTTTAAGGGTGTAAAATTATAAATAACAAAATAATAGGGAATAGGGTATGAAAGTTTGTATGGAAATATAGCTCCTTGAAATAATGCAAAGAGCTCATTAAAGAATTTATACGTATGTATGTAAAATAATTGGCCTAAATAATTAAAATTGCTACCCAAAGACACTATTTCACGCGGACGAAGTTGCGGGCACAGCTAGTAAAATTATAATTATAGAAGTACAAAGGAGCTTTAACCAAAGGCAAAGTTTGTTACCCACATTGATTATTATCATACAAATAAATATTTCCGGTAAATGGAATACAAATATTATAAAACACAAATCATCCACCTAAACGCATCTCTAATTCAGAATGCTAAAGCGGAAGCAACATCTCCGAAACGGAAGAAACGCGAATTAGGCATCGGATTCTCAAAGTTGTCAATATTTCATATCGGAAATATGTTTCACGAACCTCTCATTTGTAGGTTTGACTACTTCGTTTGATATTCAGCAACGAAGCTGTTTTATTTAAGAACAATATTCAAATGAATTTAAATTGGTAATTTATTGTTGGCGGGGCGCGTAGATGCACAACAGATGGCCGTTGGAGCAGAAAGTTTCTGGAACGATGACAACGAGCCGGTAAACGCAATGTGGGACGGGCTCTCACAACCTGGGTTGATAACATCCCTTCAAACCCGTAGGGTGGAACTTTCTTCCGTTATCAAAGGGTGGGACTTAATGCGAGTGATGGAGGACCGCGATGTGTGGAAGTCATTGTTGGACGCCGTCCGGCAATTCGATGTCTTCCGACTAATAAAGGGATGAATAGAATAATATAGAATAAATTCTTTTTAAATATTGCATTTATGAATACACCTTTTACTATTTTTTTTTTCTTTATCTATGACCTAAAATCATGGAATTATCTGTGAAAATATGCACTAAATGTCAACGTGATTTTACGTCATTAACCTATTCACTTCATGTCCGGTTTTCTATGGGGCGTCGGGAAACTAGTGAATGATCCTTCAACAGCGTTGTTCAACGCGCTACATCACCGCATATGCAGAAGGCAAAGCAATGCCGCCACTAACGACAATTCGGAACGAATCGCCTGTTCCAGTAATGGACGTAAGTCTACTTATCAGGCTATAGCGGCTAGCTGTGCGATAAATTCAGACACAGACAAGATATGCAAGCCTAGCCGATCCATATACGTGCAAACGGGAAGCGGGATGGTGAGGCAGCGACAAGTATCCAGCCAATGTGCTGGATCATTACGAAAAAATCCTAGTAAGTCCACAAGCGCCCAGAACGTAAGACAATTAGACCATTCCACAAGTAAATCGGTAATTAAAAAAAATGCTGAAACAAATCCAATAACGTTTAAAGTATGCAAACAACATCGTGACGTAGCCAGCGCTCTCAGAAAATGGACAATTATTGAGTCGGAAAGCAAAAGAAAACAGCAAAGTTTTTGCGCCCAATTAAAATCCAAGTTGATCGAAACACTGAAGTACTTGAAATTGGAAAAAATAGAAACCGTGCCGTCGTATCGACCCTCACAGCGCCAAGTTATGAAGTTGTACAAATGTGCAAGTTTAGATCTAATTAAGAAGAAAGTAAAAATACGGACAAATTCAATGAGAGTGAAGCCAGTTGACAATAAATAAGCTTCTGGAAACTGTATAAACAGAACATAAGTGTCATGACATTAATTATGTTTGGGATCAAGAATGACGGGGGACGTAATTGAATTTCCCGATGTCACACGACAATTATTACCGCAACCAAAGAAAATTGGATATAAAACAATCCACGACTCATTAATTATAATTCGTACCTTTTAACGTAATTATACGTCTTATATAAGGCTGGCACGTGTAACTCCTTAGCTTTTTTTTCTTATTAATTACTCACTAACCCATAACGTACATAACTCTTGGAATATCCAGCGGCTCCCATATTAACTCATTATGATAATGACATAAGGTCGATATTTGTATTACTGTTACTCGGCAGCTGGATAAAGTTATACTCTATCGTTATCCTCTCGAATAGGAACACTAGTTTTTACGATTATTAGTCTGTTCTTGTACCTGCTATTGCGACTATTTAATCCAAAGATTAAACCTACCACCACAATCGTACTAGTCTATAAATAGTCAAGCATTGACTTAAAAACAAATTGTGAATGTAGCCTACGAAAGCAAGAGTATATACAGCGATCAACGTTTATAGTATCGCAAGACGTATTCGTTTATTAACATTCAAATATTTTTTCCTAATAAATATCACGTTATCAAAATTTCAGATGTTTAAAGTTTCCGAATCCGTTTGCGATATCGATTCGAATGATTTAAAACACCCCCAGGAAGGACCCTCCGCCACGAATCCCAAAAGTTCCACCCTATAAATATTGATTGTACCAATTTCCTAAATACAAGTTTCTAAACGAATTTAGTTTCCGAAACAGTGCAATGATTAATTAATTTTAATCTATTTAACTAAAGTCCTTCGCAACATAAACGCCTTTGAAACATAAATTTAATAGGATAAAAATGATTGAATTATGCCTACTCATGACAAATTATAGTCTAAGCCGATTTCAGTAAACATTCCTTTATAAATTTTTATGCAACTGACTGTATCAATAAACTAAGCTAGAAATTACGTTAATATTTATGTGTTTCGCATTCGAAATCGGAACTTGTTACGCATTCGCTCTTTATTCTTAATCTAGATTTAATGTTATAACTGGAGTATGAAAGATATAACTCATAACATTTTAAGTATAAAAACAAAACTAGACGGATAGATAAGGCTTCGTCAAATTGTATTAGGGCCAATTAATTTGGTAACTTCCGAGATTGGGGCCGGTTCGTTATCTCCCACTGAAATGCGGAAGCGAATTATTCAGTTCTGACTGAGAATAATAATAGGTATCATTACATAGTATAAAACAAAGTCGCTTCCCGCTGTCTGTATGTCCCTATGTATGCTTAGATCTTTAAAACTACGCAACGAATTTTGATAGAGTGATTCAAGAGGAAGGTTTATATGTATAATACATGCTTAACCAATCGGCAGTGATAGCCGATTGGTTAAGCACGCGTCTTGCGGGCTACCAGGTCGCGGGTTCAAACCCCGGCTCGAACCTCTGGATTTTTCTAAATCTATGTGCGAATCATAATTTCTATATGATTATCACTTGCTTACGGTGAAGGAAAACATCGTGATGAAACCTGCATGTCAAACCAATTTTCGAAAGACATGTGAAATCCGCCAACCCGCACTGGGCCAGCGTGGTGGATTATGGCCTGAATCCCCCTCGTGTTGAGGGGAGGCCCGTGCCCAGGAGTGGGACGTCAAAAAGGGCTAAAATTATTATTATTATTTACATGCATAATATAGTAGAGAAATACTGATAATTTTAGAGCCGTGCGAAGCCGGGGCGGGTTGCCAGTTATATTATATACCTATCGAGAACCAAGCTGTAGCTAATTGACTATAGCTCCTCTACGGGCCGGCTTGACCGTGTAGTACCACCCTCTCACAGAAGATTGGCGTAATGTTACTATTATTGCTGCGTTTCGTTTATACGACTAGCTGTGCCCGCGACATCCTCCGCGTGTAATTTAACTTAACAAAAATTTCGGGATTTTTCATCCCCTATTTTATCCCCTGGGGGTAGAATTAATCAAAATCCTTTCTTAGCGGATGCCTACGTCATAACATCTACCTGCATGTCAAATTTCAGCCCGATCCGTCCAGTGGTTTGGGCTGTGCGTTGATAGATCACTATGTCAGTCAGTCAGTCAGTCACCTTTGAGTTATATATATTTAGATGAGTGAGAGAGCCGGAAGCCAAACCTCCCCTCTCTTCCCCTCCCTCTGTCCCACTCCTCTTTAAGTCGGCAATGTGTGACCAATGTCTTAGGTATTGGGTACGGTAACAACATCAGGCGGGCCGTACGCTAGTTTGCTTCGTTATATAAAATAGTACCTATTGTATATAATGATAGGGTACCTACTGCAAAGATCAACAATAGGTACATAACTACCTCACAGTTTGCAGTAACCACGCCTGCAACTAACTGTATTGGTGACCAACATAATAATATTACCTATACACAAATGATAATATGTATAACCTACTGCAGGCACGACACGAGACGAGAAACCTATAAGGCCTATTAATAAATAGGATAATATAGTTAGGTACTTAGATTACACGTTTATAAAAGGCTACAGATTTAGGTTTCATATCTATACTATAAAAGCAGTGATAGCCGATTGGTTAAGCACGCGTCTTGCGGACTACCAGGTCTCGGGTTCGAACCCCGGCTCGAACCTTTGGATTTTTCGAAATCTATATGCGAATCATAATTTCTAATGATTATCACTTCCTTACGGTGAAGGAAAACATCGTGATGAAACCTGCATATCTTAGAATATTTAACCAATTTTCGAAAGACATGTGAAATCCACCAACCCGCACTGGGCCAGCGTGGTGGATTATGGCCTGAATCCCCCTCTTGTTGAGGGGAGGCCCGTGCCCAGGAGTCAAAAGGGCTAAAATTATTATTTTTGAAGCGAAGCTGATGTCCATCAAATAAACTAACCAACCACTTACAACATATCAGTCTACACATTATTGTCTGTAGGCTACACTAATATCTACAGGAAACTATTTGGGAACCAGCTCTAGCATCATCCCATTTTTTGCGAGATTTAGTTTTATACCTTTAACAAAACAAAAGCCCGACCTAGAAATCATGCCGCAGAGTGATTAAACACTTCTGGCTGTGATACGGATAATAAATCCTCAGGATAGTCAAATTATGTGACGTCATAATAATAATTCACTGTCGCCGGCGGCTGACACAAGCGGGCGTGACTCGACTGGAATCCTTCCTAAATGCCCACAATTTGATTAGGTGTCGGCGGTACCTACCCTCAAAGTATCCTTGAAACTCAAAAACTTACGGTACTTGACTCACAAAACCTAAAATACTGTTCGTGTGGACAGATACATAGATAATGATTAAACTCTGAACTGGAATATGTGTCCGTCTTAGAATAACAATGATATTTAGGTATGTTAATCGTATGGAATAGTCCTAATTATAGGCTAACGCATTCATTTTATTCCTACAAAATGATTGAACAAATCATAATTCCCGTTGATAAATTAGCATTTCTAATTTAAAAATAACAGGCACCCGTTTTCAAAAATCTCTGCTCATTTAGTCGATTAAAAATAATTACGATTGCATATTCATTTAAAGTAAGTATTTAATCATTGAGTTGAAAATATCTACACAAAAACATATTGTCTCCTTATATTTACGCGAATACTACACATTGAAATAAAACTATCACGAAACTAAAACTACTTACGTCGGGTAAGTACATAAATAAGTGAATAATCGCGGTAAAATCCGTAAAATGGTTTTATTTCAATCTATACATACTACTACATACATATACATATACAAATAAATAAAATTGGAGTGTCTGTTTGTAATATCAAAATAACACCTTTTCACTAAATGCATATGAAATTACATACGATACCTATAGCAAAAACGCTAATTAAAAAATTTTTGTCTGTCTGTCTGTCTGTCTGACTGTCTGTCTGTGTCTGTCTGTCTGTCTGTCTGTCTGTGTGTTTGTTCCGGGTAATCTCCGAAACGGCTGGACCGATTTCGACGGGACTTTCACTGGCAGATAGCTGATCTTATAGGGGGTAACTTAGGCTACTTTAATTTTAGAAAAAGAAATTAGGGTTCCGCGTAAAATAATAAAAACACATGAAATCAAAGAGTATCTCCGAAATGGCTGAACCGATTTCGACGGGACTTTCACTGGTAGATAGCTGATGTTATAAGCAGTAACGTCGGCTACTTTTATTTTAGAAAAAAAATTGATCCTGTCGCGCGGGCTCAGTACGCGGGAGCGGGCTTTTTTGTTAAGTTAAATTCCACGCGGACGAAGTCGCGGGCTCAGGACAGCTAGTACACAAATACAGTTGACCACATTAAATGTAGCACAAAATGTCATTTAATAAATAATCAACATTATTTTTGTTTACTCTATACCGTATTTACAGAAAATACCTACTGTGAACAAACCAATGAGCCTAAAATAACCGGACTTGACTGAATATCCAATCGGTTTGGACGTTTCATCTTTACGTTGTTTGGTGCCAAAATAAAATCGTAATAAAACCTCCTATTTCGGACATCTAACACGAGAAAAATAAACGTAAAAATGTACTTACAATTGAGAAAAGATCAAAGTTCAAACCCCTCGAACATGAATATGAAGATCCCTCTCACTCAGTATATTCATCTATTAAGTGTTATCTATGTAAATTTATATGTCATACGTATATGTACTTACGTACATACACGTATGTGTAGGTACGTATTACACATGAAAATGGAAAAGTAAGTATAAAGAGTGTATACATAGAGTGAGCCCTATCCACCGGAACCCGCCCACGCCACCTACAAGGCTTACTACCCATTAAATATAGCCTGCCTGCTAACTAGTTCGCAAAGCCCTCGGTATCTACATAAGTCTGGCTTAAGCACGTACATACCTACTTTACGTATGTACCTGCTTAACCCAGGTAGATAATAACAGCAGCTTTAAACTGATTAGTTTAGACGTTTGCTAGAATCGTCAGTCGCGAGCCGCGTCATATATAATTAATAATAAACATTTATTTCAGACAATTGTCTGAAATAAATGTTTATCTATGTAATCTGAAAATCAATAATGTTAATAACAATTTGGACTTTCGAGAATATCTAGTACACAATATTTTAATAAACCGACTTTAAAAAACGTGGGTGCACAGAAAAGCTAGAAATAACTAGGAAGCTTATAATTTATTTAATTTGGAGTCACAATTGACGGTATGTCAGTAATCAATGTAGGATAAATAAATAAATAAATATCGCCAGACTGACACACCAACTGTATTTTCCCAACTCCCAAACTAAGCAACGCTTGTACTATGGGTCCCGTACAATGAACTGGAGGAAGGTACTTATCTACATTAGTGCCGCCTCGGTTGGAGCACATCCTGGCATTCTGCCAGCGGAAACCCTTCAAATGAACACAACATTTCGTTTTTGAACTTACTAACTCATTATTTTGAAGTATGTTACCAAACCAAACACATTTTGGTGTGAACACTTCACATATTTAGATATACGCAGAAATAGGTATGGCGTAATGTAAATAACAACATCACATATTGTCAAGTAGGTGAATACTTTATATGCCTTGATCAATCTTTATTAATTTAGCTCTACGAAACGACCTTCATAATCGCGATATTATATATCTATTTAACACCACGTCATAAAGCGTAGATAATATATAAAAGTGACGATAATGTTAACAGCAGATGGCATATTTATGATATTATTAAAAAAATATTAATACCATAGAATAATAATAATGAATATTACGAGCAATTAAAGTTTGGTACAGTGGAAACATTTGGAGAAATTCGACCTTATCGTATCAGAATTGCTGCTTGCGCAAAATAAGTCGAACCATCAATTTAAATAAGAAATTAAACCTATGTTATAGACTGAATTTATTATAACAAAAACAGTTTTTAATATTAAATGATTACAAAATTACTATCTTCCTAATATATATTCTGAGAACCACCAAAAAGCTGTGTGTGCTGAAATGTGTTACTGTACTTAGTACTATAAATTTGTTATTCCATTTTTATTAGAGGAGGGGAACTAAACCTCGTTAAAATCTGTATATCTGGAATTAACGATTTTCCAGGATATCATAGCTTTATTTGGGTCTACCCTAAAATGAGGATAATCTATGAAAATATTATAGATAGGTACGTTATAGTGGCAATTAATAAAGCTCCTGACTTTTAATGGCGTTTTTTGCGGCGTTTACTTTCGTACATTGGACCTCATGAACGCTCGAGATAGCTACGTCCGTGATTTGTCAAATTTTAGTTTTCTGTGAATCTTCCTTCACCGGAGTTGAGACGGAACACTTGCCAGCAACGATGTCTGCAGTGATAGAACAGCTTCATATAAAATATATAGAGTTACCTTTAGGGGTAGAGTACCTATAGAGTCACAGAGGAGAGGAGATTTATAAATAGAGGTACCTATAGGTATTTGATGCTTTGCGATTAATGAAGACTTCTTCTTATCGTAAAACCTGATATGTATGGTAGTTCAATTAGGCCGTAATCTGTTGGATTATCTAGATCAAGTATCGTCGAAAGAAAATAGCTACAAACATTTTCGGTCCCGAAACGAACTCAATTGTAATCTTAGGAAAGCAGGGTGTATTAATCCCTCCCTATGCAGTTACCCGCAGCGTTGCTTTTCCGGAGTGTTTCCACGCTTTATGGTGATTGCTTCATTCAATTTACCTACCGTCGGCTTAACTCTGGAATCGAGTTGTTTCAGCTTTTCTATTTTCCTTTTGATTAAGTTAGTGATGGTTTCAAAGTTAAATGTTGATGTTCATTGAAGATTAACAGGCTCAGTTTATTCAGTAAACTGTATAAATAATGAAAATGGTCTACAGAAATTATTTCTTATTCACCAAAATATCAGCTCAATTTGATGATTATGATTATCGCCGGAAGCCTTGTGATAAGAAGCTTATAAAATAATATAAGTCACGTTTCCCAAACACAAGCTCTTTTGTAATGCACCCTAAATCGAATTGATTCGGGCGAAGATTCGATTCCTTTAGACATACCTATGCCATTATAACGACAGCGCAAGACACCTTTTATTTTTATTATTGCAAAAGTAGATATTGATTAACAAGGAGCTACCAGTGATGTCTTCTGGCAGGATTTAAAAATAAAAATAAAAAATCCCCAAATGTAGTCCCTATTTCCAGAATATCTAGGTATACGTATAGGTACCTAATAATAACATAGTGGCATAACAATGTCTCCATTGATATGAATATCTTTGTGTCCAGAACATCTTCTAAGATATAAACAGGCAACAATATGGACCTCTCCTTTACAAGCGAAGTACCATCTGCACCAATTTAATACTTAACTGTAATCTTAAAGCTGTTTTCTTCATGTATTATCCCGAACGTGTGCCAAGGGATGCGGTTGTGTGTGGGTTATGATGATATACAATATTAGATCCCCAGAGGCACATGATACATTGAGAGTAAAAGATTACTAACTCACAAGTGAGAATTTTTGCACAAGGTCATAGGCAGGTTTTTTTTATACTGGATCCAAAGTACCTGTGAAAATATAATTAGGTGCGTGTCGAACACAGATATAGATTTACATCTATATCTGTGGTGTCGAAGTATTTAATGGCGTTTATCGATGCTCGCTCACCTATGCTCTTGTAGGCGCCTGATTTGTTACATCCTTTCTTTTAGAATAACTGTTATATAATATTATTAATGTTCATAAGTACGCCTGGCTAAAACAATATCCCAGCCTAATAATAATCGTTCACAAACGCTCTCCCTAAACAGCCATAAGTGCCCGAGAGAGCTCTTTTTTGTATAGGTACTTCTTAAAATCCCAATAATTTTATTTTCGTACATACCCTCTGTACTGTTTTACTAAAATTGCCCACAGTTCCGCACCTTACACTCGTTCCGCTCGTCTTCACCTGACATAGGTGTTTTTTATCGTATCATATTACTATTTATTGTAACTCATATCGACATGACGTCCCGCCGTATTCCAGCATCATATTATGTTACATCAGCTTTATTGATCTTTGATCTTACCCCTTTTCAAGTTTTTGATATAATTCCGATAACTGATTATACGTGCTCGTCCGCGTTGTGTATTGTGTTATATTCTGTATCTATGTCAAGTACCTATATAAAATACTAGCGGCCCGCCCCGGCTTCGCACGGGTACATTTCGGTTACATTATTCGAGTTTTAGTAAGGATCCCTAATTTTTTGAAAATATATTATAGCCTATGTCCCCCGGGATAGTGTAGCTTCCTAACAGTGAAATAATTTTTCAAATCGGTTCAGTAGTTTAGGAGCCTATTCATTACAATCAAACAAACAAAGTTTTCCTCTTTATAATATTAGTATGATGATTATTAGTATGATAGTGGCGTCTCCTCTAGACTCAATACATTTCTATGGAAGTAACAACTCATTGGTCGACGAAATCCTGTGTAATATTATTTTTACAAAAGCTTCCAGCTCTATATATTCTCAAACGAAATCACACTATGCTGGTACTATTTAATTTGCGTCTAGTATATTTTTGAATACTGTATGCGAAGCCAAGAACAATTTCTTCACGTTGAACATTTAATTTCACTTCACACCCTTATTAAATTCTCTTATTTAATAGAAGAATACAAAATTCGCAACTTTATTCGTTTCTGAAGGTGTTATTATATTTACCTGCCTACCAGCATCATAAAGCTTATTCCTCTCATTCCTGTGAACGTTGATTTGCCTATAAGATTCTCCATTTTTGCGCAGGACCTATTATGTAAAGTTGTTTGTTGCCAACAACTCTATACAATGCGTGTGTCGTTAAATCACCATCATACGCGTTATTCTCTTTCTTGATATAGATTTTCAAAATGGAACCAACCCACACATACTACTGCAGACCAAATCCGACCCTAGTGTGAGTGGTTGTAGGTTGATTTCAATGCGCAAAAGTACGCGTGGGTTTGTCCATTCTGCAACTCGCAAAACCACTTATGTCCAATTAGTAAAATAATAATAAGTGAAGATAGGTAATAGTAGTAGGTCTTTGGAAATGGAAAATGATGTTATCTCTCTGTTACCAGAGAGAAATTCACAATATAGGTACCTAGGGATATTTTAACAACAACAAATACAATATATTAGAACATTAACGGAAACCTTACAAAATATTCAAACAAATGTAACGTAAGAAGCGAGTTCTAAGAGATCATTATTGTTTCCTCGTGTTTCGTGTATTTCTTGTTGGATATGCCTCCCATTATAGAAAACGATTTACTATACCAGGCGCGATATTTAGTGATTGATTTCACATAGCATATGACGCCACGATGTGCGAAATCATAATAAAAAAGAAATATACACCTAAAGAGTATTGAAATAGCGTTAGGATTTATTTCAGAAATATGTTAATCTTTTTTATATACTTCTCCCTATTAGGGCCTGGATATCCAGCTTTATCTTTAAACCATGGATTGAGCTAAAGCGGTTTTACGATGTTTTTACGCCATTTAATCGACACTAACAGCTCTGTAATGTTGAACCAGAGAATGTTTATAGGTAGACATTTATTCGTGAACCCTGTGAAATACCTCTTCAGCCAGTATTCTGTAACTGCTGAATTTTAGGCAATTCGCTCCTATCTAATGTTTGTTATTAGCATCATTAGATTATCCTACTAATATTATAAATGTGAAAGTTTGTGAGTGTGGATGTATGTATGTATGTATGTATGTATGTATGTTTGTTACTCCTTCACGCAAAAACTACTGAACGGATTTGAATGAAATTTGGAACACAGACAGTTTATAACCGGGATTAACATATAGTATATTTTTTAACCCGATAATCCCGAATTTTTTGTTACGTTAAATACTACGCGGACGAAGTCCGTGGGCACAGCTAGTCTACTATAAAAATCTAATTGTTTACTAGCTGTTGCCCTCGACGTCCTCCGAATGGATTTTGAAACGAAATATACGTAGAAACTTCGATCCTATATACCCTTAAGAGGGGTTTACCAAAACCTTCCTCAGTGGATGCCTACGGTTTAAAAAGATACTGTCACAGTTTCATGTTTTTAGTCCCAGTATGGCTGTGCGATGATAGTACAGTCAGTCAGTTTCTCCTTTCATGTATAACAGATATCTGCAGATATCATTTGTATGAGGTACGTTACCATAATTATTCGTATATCTGAATTTAAACTAAACGTATCTTGTAGTTCTAACATCGTACTACGACACATCAGTCTATATATCACCGCCAGTCGCCTGCAAACTCCATTACAGTTGAATTTCCATAAGAAAAGCCATAACCAATAGGGCAAGGACGTGGCGAATGGCATGAAAGTATTTTGTAGTGAATAAAAGTGGGGAATTGTAAGTGAACTGTGTTGTTATGGTGGTCCTAGCCCTATTTTGTATATATGTTACCAAACAAGTAGTTATACGGCTAAGGTGTGTAGATCTTAGACTATCGTTCGATAGATAGTCAAAGATATATACATATGTACATATTTTACCTATTTTTTTATTGGGTGTCTAAAAAAATAATCTACTAAGTAGATTGTATGTATGTAGTATTCTTATATGCTTGCTATATATAGCAACCAGACTTTAGCTCATTCATGTTGAAACTGCTTACGATGGAAAATTCCTAGCTCCAGACTTACACTTTTTACCATTTTACAGATTGCTTACCTTTGCTGAAATCTCGTCATTGATCCCAACCAATCCCTACCGCTTGCTTATGAGAAAGTCGCGAAATACTTCGATAATCCCCCAATCCAGAATCCACGTTATCAATATTAAAATATTTATATATTCACATCAGAGGAAAATCTGAACAGACATAACAAGCTTCCGCTTCGGCACATCAGGGTCTTTAGCTAAAGTTTCTTCTACCTATAGAAAACACAAACACAGGAAAAAACAGGAAAATTTGTTGTGGTTATTGCGTAACCTGGTGGAAAATAACCTGAAAATGGTGCTTGTCCGTTTGAAAAGAATATAAAACTACTGTTACTAGTAGGTGCAGAAGAATACAGTAGGTCTTTGCTATAGCGTCCAATTATAGAAGAGATTTTATCGGCAATGATTGCCCGCCTCTAACAGTGCGACAGTGACAAATGCCTTTTCCTTCTAGGTACAGCTGATTAGTGGAACGGTGGCCTAATCCTATAGGAGTGTTGATTATTTTAGCCATACTTTTACGAAATTGCGAGATGTTACTTTTGTTTCGAATTTATACTTTATTTTAGATAGGTAGGTATGTTTAATGAATTTACCTAGGTATAGCTTGAATTTGTGAGCTGAGGCACTCGTTAAGTAACAAATTATCCAGGGAGGGTCTAAAGTGTTACCCTGAAGTTAATACCTACTGATACTTTATTCACAAATTATATCAGTTCATAATCTGAACAACAATAAATAGATACTTGTCTGAATATTATAATTCACTTTAAAAGCTTTCCCGGGGCCTAAACCAATTAACTCAAGCGTGTGTTAGGAACGAGAAAATTTAATACTTACATTGTTGTATCATCAATTATCAGTTTAAAGCATAATTACGCTGCAAATGTGTTTAGCTTACAACAGTGACAAACACAATGAGAGGACGGTATTAAGACGTGTTTATCTGAAGTAACCTGAGCGTAACTAAAGGGGCTGTTCACTTAAGCATGGCCGACACGAAGACGTCCTATTGTTTCCATATGCAAATTGAAAGGCATCTGAGAGTAGCCGATAAGTGCGTAAACAAAATAGTGGAACAAATAATGAAAATACGCTTGTAGCCACCGCACGTTGGCTAGTTTTGATTGCCAATATTTCATTAATATTGATTAAGACGTAGAAACGTGTCAAACAATATTCAGGAGTCACATGCCCATATACAGGCATATCTATACAAATAAATAAAATTGGAGTGTCTGTTTGTAATATCAAAATAACACCTTTTCACTAAATGCATATGAAAGTACATACGACACCTATAACAAAAACGCGATTCAAAAAATGTTTGTCTGTCTGTGTGTTTGTTCCGGGTAATCTCCGAAACGGCTGGACCGATTTCGACGGGACTTTCACTGGCAGGTAGCTGATCTTATAAGGAGTAACTTAGGCTACTTTTATTTCACAAAAACAAAAAAATGGGCCCTGTCGCGCGGGTTCAGAACGCGGGAGCGGGCTTTTTTGTTAAGTTAAATTCCACGCGGACGAAGTAGCGGGCTCAGCTAGTTAATAATACAAATAACACTATCATTATACTATTGGTGGTGCCGGCGGCAATCTCCTCCGAAAACGCCTGAACACCACACCCTTCGGCCAGTAGTCTTCCTGCATGAAAGTTGACAGCCTTTTAGAGGGGACTCTAACCACAAGCGCCTTGAAACTAGAGTTGTGACTGTCCAACAGCTGGACTCCAATGCTTAGGTTCATGCCGTAAACGTTTACTTATACGAAGTATGAGAAAAATTATAGAGAAGTTTTGTATGTGTTCAAAAATACCCACTCGCGCTTACACAGATTCCAGATATCTCATTTCACACGATGGATATAACCGTCCGTAGCGATATATTCTATGTATCAACAGTTTGGAAATAGAAAATATTTTTAGATAATTTTGAAAAGGTGCCTACCACTTAAACCGAATAAAATCAATATTACTGCATATGATAACTACTAACAACATTTACGCTTATGAGTCCAGCGTCCGCTTTCAGGCAACCGTATTTAGGTGGTTCTTATTTTTAGACTAGCGACCCGCCCCGGCTGCGCACGGGATAAAAAATGGCTATTGTGGGTTATTCCTAAGAGATACATATATACCATCGCGGACTTTTTTGTAGACCTTTTTAAGGTGTACAATACTGTAGTACATTATTTTGATCTATCTCGTAAGGTTCAGCCAAGTTTGCAATGTAAGCGCAAAAAATCTGTTTATTTACGACTTCACATTAGAAACCTCTAAAATTATCAATGTGTCTCTACTATATTATGCATGTATTATACATATAAACCTTCCTCTTGAATCACTCTATCTATTTAAACTGCATCAAAATCCGTTGCGTAGTTTTAAAGATCTGAGCATACATATGGGCAGACAGACAGCGGGAAGCGACTTTGTTTTATACTATGTAGTATGTAGTGATTTAGTTGGAGTGCTTAGCCTTGAAAATTGGTTAAGTATACCTAGAACTGATTACAGTGTCACTGTACGCTAGTTTCTTTTGGTCTGGAAAACATGGACAAGCAGGCAGCAGCCAATTTCTAAAACTCTACATTATAAGGTCGATTACATTGAAGACTGGCTAAAATACATATTTCGTACTAGCTGAGCCCGCGACTTCGCCCGCGTGGAATTTAACTTAACAATAAAGCCCGGTCCCGCATTCTGAGCCCGCGCGTCAGGGCCCATTTTTTTAATTTTGTTTTTCTAAAATAAAAGTAGCCTCAGTTACTGCTTATAACATCAGCTATCTAACAGTGAAAGTCCCGTCAAAATCAGTCCAGCCATTTCGGAGATACTCTTTGATTTCAAGTGTTTTTATTTTTTTACGCGGAACCCTAATTGTTTTTCTAAAATTAAAGTAGCCTAAGTTACCCGCTATAAGATCAGCTATCTGCCAGTGAAAGTCCCGTCGAAATCGGTCCAGCCGTTTCGGAGATTACCCGGAACAAACACACACACAGACAGACAGACAGACAAAAAAATTTTAATTCGCGTTTTTGCTATAATTATCGTTTGTACTTTCATATGCATTTAGTGAAAAGGTGTTATTTTGATATTACAAACAGACACTCCAATTTTATTTATTTGTATAGATAAATATTTCCCTACCTCATCATAGATCTATTCTCAGCCACAATGTAAATAATAGAAACCCGTAAAGAGAAACGAGATACTTATAATGGAAATGGTATATTTATACAAGCTTTTTATTTCCTATCGATATGTATACGCATTAGGCAGACAAATTGTCATCGTTGTTTTTTATTATCGAAGTGAAATGTTGAGGTGGCTGAGCTGTTTATTTCCACAGTAAAATTGCACCGTTCAACGAATAAAGTCGTAAGTCTATTACGACCTTTTTTCAAGTTTATGCTAGTCTAGGTGGTTTAGGTTAGGGTAATTTTTTCGCAACCATCAATAAAACCAAGCCAGTCAAAGCAATCTATAAGGGATTTAGATAAGGCTTATTTTTTATAAGTAACCCAAAATCCTGTCCTCACAGAACAACTCCAACTACCTATTTATGTTGTTTGGGTTTGTTTTTCTGATGACCGAAAAATCCGAGCTAGCCAAATATACGAGTACATATAATTTCCTTATTGCAATGGCTACGGAACCCTTTTTTCTTATTATACAGTCAAATATACCACATGTAGATGTTTTTTTCCAATATCAATATCATGACATTTTTTTTTTCATAAGAATAATTGCCCTGATATAACCAACTACTAACAATACTGTTTTGAACAATTATAGATCAGATTGTCGTATATCATTGTATCATGTATCGATAAGTAAACAAAGTTTAACCTAACATTTATATGAAACCTTATCTTTATTTGCTTGAATGGCTTTGTTTACCGATGTCCTCACTATCCCGGTGATTTGTTCACGACAGGAAGGTTCTTTAACGCTTTTCATGGTCCCTCAGCCATATGAATGTGTCAGCAGCGGAAGGTCAACACATAAGCAAATACCCCGACTACGAGCCTCGACAAATCCGGAAAGCAAACGAAACAATCTTGCGAATAAGTTACTAGGGCCACATATATTATGTACAAATGAGTAAACTATTTATACCTATATATATATTGCCACAAGTGACTACATAGTTAAGTGATTTAAACTTAAGTTTGGAATTCACTATTGTGTATTTAGGGTTGTCTTTTGAAGAGCAAGTGCATTGTTAATTTGGAACTGAAGGGATGGTAAAGTTTACACATGGTAGTGGAAAACAAACAAGTACTATTATGGTCGTGCGAGAGGTATTTGTATTTTCTGGAAGTGGCATGCAGAATAGAATTCAATAATGTGAATTCTTATTTTAATTATATGCTGTGTTTTAATTTTATTAATGTATTATATTCTACTAATATTATAAATGTGAAAGTTTGTGAGTGTGGATGTATGTATGTTTGTTACTCCTTCACGCAAAAACTACTGAACGGATTTGGATGAAATTTGGAACACAGATAGTTTATAACTGGGATTAACATATAGGATACTTTTTATCCCGATAATCCCGAAATTTTTGTTACGTTAAATACTACGCGGACGAAGTCGGGAGGCACAGCTAGTTCAGTCATAAGTACCAGTTCTTTTCTAGTCTATTAAGTTATTTTTTTTCTGAATTTTTTACCACTAAGTTATTTTCATAACACATTTTAATACTCCAGAAGTTATATAGTGCCATTTTCGGAACATTAAGGTTCGCATTAATATAGCAATCTTAAGTCTGGGAGCGATCTTGAATACGCGTTAGACATGTCATTTTGTACTAGTATGTCATGAGAATGATTTTTTCAACATTAATGATTGATTTTAATACAGGCCTAAAACCTCTGTATTTTTGTCAATTACAAAGACATTATAAAAATTATCTCATTGGTGGTATTCGAAGACATACGTTATATAATTGTGCAATCAAATTAAATAGTCATCATGCCCTTTTGAAGTAACAGAGAGTGCTGAGTTGGTGACAACAAGTTAACTCCCTAATACATTAGGACTTCATACCACATTGCTCTACCAGCCTGTTCGGAAGATAAGGGCGTCATGGTTTATAAATATTTAATTGATTTAAGAGATCATCACAAACCAGTAAAATGTTTTTCGCTAACCAGTTTCAAACTAGTACATTTGAAAGACGAACAAAACAAAGCAGCAGACATCACAATGCAAGGCTAGATAGAAACATGATTATGATATATCTCTACTTTCTGAAATACGAAATATGCACTGTCGCCGGCAGACAACTGGAAATACACAGCAGTACAATTTGAACCTTATCACTCAAACCCAAGGTTTAAAGCAAAATGTTGGTTTTGTAGAATAAAACATTGATGATTGCGCATACGTAACTCCAATGTTCTGAGGAAACAATAGCAAATACGTAGCTTCATATTCCGCGGGTCAACAAGAAAAAGAATAAAAGGGTTCAATATAAGGCGGCATTAATATAAAAATATTGATCATCATCTTTATTTACAACATTACTTCGACTATAACATACATAATTCATTATTCTTACAAAATACAGATTACTATTACAGTCCTTTTTACAAAATGTTGTCAATATAAGATGTTTTGGAACATATCTCCAATAAATATCGTTACAATATTAAAATTCGGAGGAGTAAGTAGTTACATGCAATACCTTTTATAGTTAAAACATTCGCACTATTCGCAAACTCAGTGTATGGATAATTATCTTTAACCATGATTCCTAATCTTATTTCTATTTCAGCCAAGTTACCCGATATAATGTTGCAAGTTCCCAAATGAAGTAGGTGGCTTGAGGATTATTAACTGTTCACCGTTTGAATTTTGAAAAAACTTATAAATAAATAAAACATATCTAAATAATAAAGGTGGTAATATTCCGAACTTTTAATGGACTGTTCTCACATAATGTATCACAAGGAAAAAACATTTATTTGGGCCCGATTCATAATGTTTATGACAGGAATATTGTCAAGTTAAAAAATCCAATTTTCTTGGAGTAATCTCCTTACGTTCTCCATCACAAAAGGTATACATTGAGCATTGATTTTATATTACAGGATTTGAAATTTCCATATTGCGATTACCTATGTGTGAAATATTCTTAGGTGACGAAATAACGTTATATGTATATTGCGGAAAACGTTATTGATATAATGAAAATTACGTCGATATAATAAGAAATTGTAAAAGAAAATAGTATAGAGATAGGAAAGATTCCTTATTGATTGATAAGTGATACATATACAAGATAATTTCACATCTGCCTAGTCCATCCATTAACCTGGTGTTGTTTCAAAATGATTTTATTAATAAGTACAGTTATTATTATATATTACAACTTATCCAATGTTTTCTAACCCCTTGTATGCACTGGACAAAACATTCTAACATGTTTAGTGTTATTGTTTCTTCCCCAGTGCAAACGTTGGTATCTGATAAGACTTATACAACTATGTATTTTATATTATATCAAAACTATCTACTTTCTAACACATTTCACTAATACGTCTCCATTGTAATGTACAGATTTGGTGATGAGATGAGAGAAAACATTCTAGGCCGGTGCTAACTTGAATAGTTTGATTAAGAAACGCTTAGCTTCCGAAAAATCAGCTAAACGCACACCTAATAGTGCTGTAAAACTATGTTAACGCATATTTTTCATCTACTTAAGTCCGCTTAGCGCTTAGATATAATAAGTACCTATGTAATTCAGCGAGGAAGTTCATTTTTCTCGCTTACTTTCGTTGACGTACATGGTTGACGTAAGCACAACTTTGATATTTATTTCTCATCGGGTTAGTCTCATCACTGATGGATGCGGACATCTTTGATACATTTCTTCCTTTATCTAAGGTGGCCATCTTTGATATAGGAAGGTAGCCTAGCCACGCATTATCGTTGAGGCCGAAGACGGAGTTTTACTGAACGAACGTCGTCGCGCATGTTTCATACGATGAATACTACTCGGGCTAGTATCGCTTTAACTAGCAAACAATTATGAATTTAAAACACCAGTGAATAAAGTTCCTCTCATTATTAAACTGCGAAACTTCGATATTGAAAATCGAACTCGGCGCGAAACAATGATTTAAGTACCTACTAAGTTTCGAGGTGAAATTGAAGAAAGTTCGGCTTGTTTGACGAAAAGCTTTGTTTAGTTTTGTAATAATAATAATTAGCCCTTTTTGATGTCCCACTCCTGGGCACGGGCCTCCCATCGTTGCGAAGATGCTGGTGAGACACCACCCTAGTGAAGTGCGGGTTGATTGATTATTTATGGTTATATCCTGTTTTATTCCATTTATAAATTGATTATTTCGAAAATAATTGCAATTTATATTTAGTACAAAGTAGCTGTTACCCGCGAATCCAGCCTAGTGGTGAAATGAAAACTCTATAAAATAAATAGAATCTAAGCCACTTGTTATAACATCAGCTACTGCCAGTGAGAATCTCGTTACAATCGGTTCAGCCATCAGTCTACCCAGAACAAACAGACGTACAAAAAAAAATTGTGTAAATGCATTAAGTAAAAAAACTGTTAATTTTACAT
Organism: Notodonta ziczac; assembly: GCA_918843915.1. Lineage (NCBI taxonomy): Eukaryota > Metazoa > Arthropoda > Insecta > Lepidoptera > Notodontidae > Notodonta > Notodonta ziczac. The sequence continues at coordinate 7,463,371 of OU974043.1, read as the reverse complement.
TACAAACATACTCTTTAATTTTATTTATTTTTACAGATATAGATTCATATAATAAGTATTTAGTTATTTATTTTGGACTAAATTATTCAAATAGAAATATTGGAACAGGAGAAGATTGACAATCAAACATAACGATGACTTGTTATCTGGTAACAATCGGACCTTACTTAATATCATATTTCCTCTTTTGATCTAATTCAACAATGTAGGTATTGTTCAAAGGGTCCGCACCTTTCCTTTAACTCAAACAGTAGACAGACCCTTTATTAATTCATTCCGGTATCTGTACTAAAGGATAAAAGCCAAATGTCTCCTTGGGTTATTTACATTGGGTCATTATGAAGTACTTGTTAATATTTGAGTTATTTCGATTATGGCGTTTCGAATTCGTTTTGCATGTAAACACATCTACCAACATATATCTGAAAACACAAATTAGTATCATGATGACTGTTAAAACTTGACTATAACCCCGCATTATAATCGGACTCGATTCCGAGCTGCACAATGGCTAAAGGGGGCTGAATATGGAATATACTTAGGTATATCATATAAAATTGTATTGTACTTATGTAGTATGCGCCCTTTGCAGAAATGGAGATGATAAACATTTTAAATTAAATAAATATGGTATGTCTCACGATTATTACGGGTGAAATAACTTTGAAATAATAATTATATAAAAATGCAAAAAAACAAATTTTATTTTGTGTAGACTTCATAACTTAGGAGTTTTGGCAAACTTTCATAGCGAAAGTCTTTTTATTTATACTCATTCAATATAATTATTCGTTTCCAATAATTATTTTTAATATGCTGTAAAAATAATTGGTGATTATGAATTAATATAATAAATAAAAGTACCTATTATATTTCAACCCCATTCATTCTAGTTAATAATACTCTTGCATAAAATCTTACATAAAAACTAACAAGACTCTTGGCGGGAAGTGGAAAAGTGATGTTGCCATTTTCTTATTTAATTTCCAAAACTTATGTTATTCGAATTATAATCTGCAACGTGGGTGAAATATTAACCATTACTTACATGTTAATAAATTGTGGGCAATTGTAAAAAATGGTAAAACGTGTATTTTATTAGTTTCCTCAAGAACTCTGATAGGTATATTGTTAGTAAAGAATCAGCCCCTTCACTGATAAAGTTAGTTACATAAGGCTGGCTAGTGTGATTGATGCATTCATAAAAAAAACAAATATTATTCAACTTAACACTGAATAAATGTAAAAAGCGAAGCTAGAACGAATAAAAAACTTACAACATCCCAGCTGTATAAAGTCGCATAAAGACTCCAGCGAATCATTATTTCTATATGAATATCACTTGCTTACGGTGAAAGAAAAAAAAATGTAGGAAGCCTGCATGTCTTAAGAAATCTAACCAATTTTTGAAAGACATAAAATCCGCCAACCTTCACTGGGCCAGTGTGGTGGATTACGGCCTAAATCCCCCTCGTAAAGAGAGGAGGCCCGCGCCTAGGAGTGGAACGTTGAAAGGGCTAAATTATTATTATTATTTCAATAATCCAGCAGCAATTGTATAGGTAATTTATATGACAAAGTATTCCGGGAATGTATCCACAATATGCCTCAATTATCTCTATCTAACCGTGTAATCTAAATATATAACTCAAAGGTGACTGACTGACTGACATAGTGATCTATCAACGCACAGCCCAAACCACTGGACGGATCGCCCTGAAATTTGGCGTGCAGGTAGATGTTATGACGTAGGCATCCGCTAAGAAAGGATTTTGATTAATTCTACCCCCAAGGGGATAAAATAGGGGATGAAAGTTTGTATGAAACTTTGTCAATTAAATTCCACGCGGACGAAGTCGCGAGCACAGCTAGTGATATTATATAACTCATCGTATAAACTTCCAGGCTCTATCAACTCTATTTCATTACAGTTTGCGCATAGGTAGGACGTGATCAGAAAACATGAAAGAATCCGTAATTACATATCGTTCCCAATAATCCGTTTAAGTTATAGATTCTCCGTGACTGATTAATGTAAGTAACTAGATATTCTTAGTATTTATATCACAAAATATTACTAAAGTTTCCATAAATATGAAACCAGAGGTTTATTTAAATTTTATTATTAGAAGTAAGACGTCTCGCGACATCTGCTTCCAATTCAATGTGTAAAATAAGAAGAGAGACAGTATTGCTGCGATAAAGCTAAATGTTTCAATTTATGATATTGCTACTTCAATATACAGAGTGTTTGAAAAGTCCGAAATAATACTTGGGGTATAGATGAGATTAGGGCACGAAATAAAATAGTTTAATAATGTTATGGAAATTTGAGAAATAATTTTACCATTTTTTGCTTACTGAATTTAATTTAAACATACCACAGAATATTATAGGTCTTAAATAATTAATAAACATATAATTGTTCATTGTTTTCGGAGACTTTCTATTTATTTTTCCATTAGTTTCTGTTCATTTCAATTCAAAATTCGTGACAGAACATCTGAGCAAGAGAAAAGCTACTCACTTACTTCATTGAACATCTTTTATTGGGTAGGTAAGTATTATAATCACAAAGTAATTTACTCCAATTTAGTGTTCATTAAGCTTATTAGTATTATTAATCTATTATAAGCAACAGATGATGTGGTGACTAAGATCAGGAAAACATGCTCAGGTGATTTCGCCTAACATAGAGGAGTAAAAGTCATCTGTCAAAAATAATTTATCGAGCGAACGTGTGTAGAAGTGCCGGCAGAGGGCGCCCGAGGACCACCTTAACGGTCTCCTTCAGACAGGTCAAGACTCTCAACTGAAGCCAGTGCATTTGAAGATGAACTTTGGTACATCTTCAAATGCACTGGCTTGCTACCCCTGACACCTTTTTCGCTGTATTGATATTGATAAATGCAGCGAAAAAGGTGTCAGGGCTAGCATGTGGCAATCAGTAGACTCCACTTACCCCCGTGGGAGACAGGCGTGAGCATATGTATGTACTTACCTACGCATGTAGGTCAACTTATTAGGTATATACCCAGTGTAGATCTATATAATATAGCAGAATAAAGCGACTTAGCAGTAGATACCTTAGGTATGTTGTAGATGAGTCAAAGTCGCTTTCACTTTACAAGTAATTAAAATAGTTTCAGCTTTACTCTGCTTAAATGTTTGCAATAGAGCTTAATTAACTTCCTTGTGTGGATAAATAACACACCTTGGCATTTAGGTATCTACGTGGGTACGACTGATATCTTCCTACATAAGTAAATTAAGTAAGTTCGAAACTCGAACTCAAACTTAAATATTTTTATTTTAAATAGGCCAGATTAACTGGCACTTTTAAAAAGTCCGGAGCTAGCTGCAAGGTTAGGTAAGTACCATACCTAGGTATACATCCCGTTTTATTAGCGGCGATAAATATAAAAATAAATAAAATACAAATATTAACTTAAATAAATTGTTATAATAATCAGGTCATGATTTCACAGCGTTATGATTTTGTATATGACGCCTAATTGACTAGCTATTAATAATAATTTATCCAAGACCGTAGAACAACGACCTTTGACTATAACCTACATACCAATATAACATATACCTACATAATAACAAATTCCAACAATTTAACTTTGGGACGCACTGTGACCTCTCGGGAGCAGAGGCTTGATTACTATCGATTGCTCCCTAAATACCTAAATCAATAACTTTAAATCGAATGTTACTTCGGTACCGCTCTCATCTAATGGTGTTTTCGTATCTCCACAGATGTGTAAACGTTATCCTGTCAGTTGGGATCAAAAAATGTTTAGACTACAAATTGAATCGAAGATTGTATCTAATGTATAAATTTCTACAACTTATATATACATACATGTATAACTAGGTCTTAGTACATTTACAATGTAAACACTCACAATTACAATGATCTTGTTTACAATAAGATAAGTCTTTACAGTGGATAGATTACTAAAATAGTCAAGTAAAAATCGTAAGCACCTTTTTACTCATATCAATCCAATATTTACTGAGAGTTTCTCAAAGTTTCCGACTCACCCACTCACTCACATAATATTCAAAATATTTCATTCCTCCAATTGAAGTCGTATAATATGAACCTTATTTGGTACCGAAACTTCCACAGCATTGAACAATTGGTACCTTCTGAATAATTCAAATGTACGCGACGGAGGAGGCCGCGGTGCGGAGTCGCTACGCCTTAGCATTGGGCGCACCCTGCGGCGGGCCGAGAGGCAGCACCTTGCGCGCCAGTCGGGTGAAGGTACATCTGAACTGCCGGCTCATACTGCAGTACAGAACGAAGTTCACTGCAGACCCGACGAGAGCCATTAAGTCCATAACTTCACCTGCAACAACACAACCAATAAATAACAATGGCCGATATACTAGAACTTTCAATATTTTCTGTCAAAAGTTCCATAAACCAGTTCCAACTGGTTTGTTGTTTGTTAAGGACGACAAAACAGCATGTAGCATAGCTGATAGTGTTATGAAAAAAAACCCTGATTGTGTTCGCAGATCGCAGTTAAATAATAATATGTCCGCAGTTATAAATAAAGCTAATAAAACTTTATGGCAACCCTATTTGTGTCCACAGAAGCCCCTACACTGCAGTTAGAATTTTTTATATTGCGGTATGTAGCCGCAATGTGGGTAACCGCACTATACCTACAGAAGCACTGATGGGACGACCCAGTAGTCAAACACGAAATAGCTTTGTTGTATATGGTATCAAAAATATTATGCAGTATTTTGTAGATATCAACTAATTAGGTACTAAAATGTAATATATATATAATATAATAACTCTTTATTGTACCAACGCCATAGTTCGAATTTGACATTATGTAACATAATCCTACTGATATTATATATGCGAAAGTTTGTGAGTGTGGATGTATGTTTGTTACTCTTTCACGAAAAAACTACTGAACGGATTTGGATGAAATTTGGAACACAGATAGATTATAACCTGGATTAACACATAGAATACTTTATTTAAGTCTACGCGGACGAAGTCGCGGGCACAAACTAGTAATTAATAAGAACATAAAATTACCTCATGAATGTTTCAACAAGATAAATGCTTTAAACTACGACCGCTTATTGGGTTAAATTAATCGTTATAAACTCAAAATAGATTTATACTAGGTGAAACAGAAAGGGTATACAATTTTCTTTGCAACTTAACTTTGTAAATCTAAAACTATCGGCTTTGTGGGACAGTTGAAGTACTGAAGGTTTTCTAGACTTACGAAATCTGTCAACAGCTGTATGCCTATAGCACCTTTTATTTTCTAGTTTCCTCCAAAGCTGATAGTTTTGGAATTAAAAGTTAAGTTTTGAAAAAAAAGTATACCCTTTCTGTTTCAACCTGTATTTTCCAATCAGTATTTTCCATTTATGAAACTCTACCATTATGAAGCACTATCTGCTCAACTCCTAACGTGTCGGGTTTATTTCGAGAAGTTCGAGGAGTCTTCGAACTTTTGTATTTATTTTACACGGAATATTGACTAAGTTTGGTTCCCGTAAGTTTCTGAAACTTGGTCGATGTTTACTTTCATTCATAGATAGAACCCGCGGGTAGAACCGACAGGAATATTTTATAATTTCTTCTCTTTGAATATTTAATTTCACCTTGGGGCTGTAAAATCGAAATGAATTAACTATACCGCTCTAATGAAGATTACAACCTAAAAGAATGGTAAGCCTTGGTGCTAAAAGCTATAGAATACCTACTTGTCCATCCAACCGTCAAATTTCAATTCGCAAAAATAACATTTGGGTACATGCCAACTTTTGCTATTAAGATCAAGTCTAGTTGTCAGCAATAACATATTTCCGAATACTAATACATAACTTTTAATCATTTATATACCTACATTTTTTTTAAGTTGAATGTCAATCTCTGTTTTCAGTAGTAAATACTAGGAATACCCCTTATTTATTAATTACAAGGTTCGAAGCACTCATGTGCTTCTAGACACCTATCTATTATATTGGTGCTGTTAAAGCAAAACGTGTTCAAACATTAGCGAAACGGCTGGCTCCCTCTCTGTATTTTCTTTTCATTGTTTTCCGCTCACAGAAACAATAACATTAACATATTCAACATATTTACCTTCTCTGAGTAAATGAGGTTATACTTAAATGAAAACAATTAATTCATGTATGTGTTTTACTTACAAAACAAAATATTGTGGTAAGACTCCGAGAGTTATGGATGAACGAGGCAAAGTGAATATGCTATATGTTATATAACCTATACAGTTTTCGTTTAGGAATACGACATACATGTGTATTTTTTTATTTTTTTTAGAATTTTTGGTGGCCTTTATTGACCTATGTCTAGGGATGAGATATCCTGATTGATACGGTTCCCCCAATAAATAATTGCGACTGTAACTCCTGTAAGCCAGGATCGACAATGGTGTATGTCCCGGGGAAGAGCTAAATTGTCTCAAAACCCGCAATTAATCGAAAGAAAGAATAGTTGGAAGCAAATTATCCACTTCCATCCGTAGCAAAGCGTGAGGCAAAGGCTGTATAGGCTGATTGGCATGGAAGCAAAACTAAAACAGATGATTGAAAACCAGTTGTAAGGCACCACGGATTGTATTTCATTAGACTAATATGGATCTAAACTCATGAGCTCATGATTTATACTTGATTCAGTTAATAGTTACGCCTGAACACACAGATATTGTCCCTCATTTACAAGGTCTGTGTAATAAACTGCTGCAGCTATTAAACACAGTGTTTTGTTTCTTTTACTAGAGACTGCACTCCCACAGATTATTATGTGCAGATTGTTCTTTATCGTCTTGCCCCCGGCAAATTTCTAAGGAATCGGTACCATGGTTACTTTGCTAAACTGGTACCTTATGTACCTACTACCAGCATTTAGTTTAGAAGGTACACTCACTTGTAACCACCGCTCTCCGGTGACAATATTCATTTTATATCCGTGATCACATCCGAATTAATAATTTATATCCGCTCCGACACTAAATAAAAGCGCAGATTTGTTAGTCACAAATATACTGTTATTCCTGTTTTCATGTGAATTTTACGTAAGTATATCATAAATAATGAAGTGTAAGTTACATCACTCAAGCAGGCTTTTAACACGTTTTTAATTAGTAAAGGCAATTAATTAACCAACGCACACACAGTGAATTCGTAGATATTTTGTGAAATATTAGCACGCCATTTCCCCGAACCTTATTTTTTGTGTTAAATTTTTGAACTATATTATTAATGTACTACGTCAATCAAATGATTAAATGAATCAGTGTTTTATAAGCACTAATAGTAGGTGTTTCGGTAGGTAATTAGTATATCAACATTACAAGTATCGTCCTACTACCAAACATAAGTTAACCTAAATTCTGCGCGGTTTGCATACGCTATTAACAATTTCACTTAGTTTCAACAGTTTTAGTTCTTCTAGTAATATAAGTTTATGATTTTATTAAATTATAAGTACTTTTCATAAATCCAATTAGGTTATCCCTGGCGAGCCAGAGTACACTAAAATATAGGTTTGGGTAGACAAATAATAAGTAAGTAATATTCAGAGTACCCATAGGTATTCTGAATTGTTGAATTTGTGAGGTTATTTAACATTGAATTAATACATAATATATACTTAACTAGCTGAGCCCGCGACTTCGTCCGCGTGGAATTTAATTGACAAAATTTCATACAAACTTTCATCCCCTATTTTATCCCCTTGGGGGTAGAATTAATCAAAATCCTTTCTTAGCGGATACCTACGTCATAACATCTACCTGCATGCCAAATTTCAGCCCGATCCGTCCAGTGGTTTGGGCTGTGCGTTGATAGATCAGTCAGTCACCTTTGAGTTATATATATTTAGATTGAATATTAGACCTGTTTCTACTCACACATAAATTAAATGAGGTATTGTGGTAACTACAAAAATTACTGCCTAAAATTTAAATCGACCCAATTGCCCCAATTTCAGTGGGAAAAAAACGCGTTCGGGTATGGATTTAATTAAGATGTGACGTGATACTATATCAAGTAGATACGTTATCGCTAACAATAATAGGCGGACCGTGTAACGTATCTAGCTTATTAGGGCGTGAAAGCAATCGTCGTTATACTGTATTGTCCTATAATGCGAGGTGATGTTAAAACGTATCATTGCACTTTGTACCTAACTGTGAACTGCTTTTTCTAATTCCTCAATTTTAACTAGATATTTTTTTTATAATTCATTACGTTAGCTCCATCTACATTATACTTTTGTCATGTAATCCTACTTGTTTGTGTTGTTTTACAAAATCGACCTAATGTTTACAGGACATACCTATAAGTAAAATTTTACATATCAGTGTTTTCCGGTATAAGTTTTTTTTTAAATCACTGATTATGTTTATGGTGATGAATTTAAACAGGTGAAACTCACCAAAAGCGTAATAGCATATCTGGAAAAGATGGGGGGCGATGGCGGTGAGGAGACCAAACAGCGCTTGAGGCAGCTCAGTGGCGAGGAAGAGGCCCAGCAGCGCGACCAGCATGCGCGTGGTGCGGTCGGTGCGGCCCCCGCCGCCTCCTCGCTTGCCTCCCCCGCCTCCCCCGCCTTCCTCGTTCAGCCGAGCTTTCTCACCCTGCACATCGCATTAACAACAAGTGACTTTTTCACGCGTCGGAGCACGGAACGTGCGATACCTTCACTGCAAAATTTGAAAGCACACAGGTTCCAATAGTATTAATTTGCAGCTTGTTTGATTGCGCGTGGATAAGTCGTCATATGCATAGACAGTGCCGAAACTAGAGCGGTGCCAGCGGTGCCCAGGGACAGGGCGCAGACCATGAAGGGGCGCAGAAATGACTAGACCAGGACCAAGTTTAAATATTCTAAGTTGTTAAGGGCGCAGTTATAGTAGCTCGCACCGGGCGCATAAAAGGCTACTTATGCCACTGTGTATAGGCACTTAATTCAGCGATAGATCTTAGTCATTTCACGGTTGTTAAAATCAAGCCGAATGTGAAACGACCTCCTTACTATGATAAATCTGAACAAAGAAAAATAAGGTGAGTTTTCATCTTCGCTTCACGGTGACTTTATTCTACATGCATTCCACGATGAAACTATTCAAGTTGAGCTATAGTTCATTTACCTACAGAAATGAACGCGACATTGACTTTAAAAATGTATGAACAATATGCAATGCTCTGAAATATGAACAATATGTAGCAAGCACTATACTTAGTTGCATACCCACGCCACCACATCTACTTATAGTCTGTCTAGTGTCTGCCTGAGGTAATTAATGGTGTACGATCAATAAACGCAGCGACTGTGAAGCAAATCAGAAACCAAGCAATTGAATAATATTAATTTCTGAGAGCAAATATAAAAGTAACCTCGTTTGTAGATATCGCTGATTTGTTCAATAGCTTCTGTCTCCTGCGATCGCTCGACTTCATTTTCGAAATCAACAACACACTCAATATTGATAACACTACACACGGTATTAGTTTTAAAAAGACACTGTAAATCCAGAATATTGCCGTTAACAACTCATTGTTAGCGGTCATCGTAATCGCGTACTCTTGTTCAATGCTCACTGACAAATTCTCCGTGTTCGTTATATTCAACGTATTGTTTTGAGATCCATTACTGGCAGTCGGAGGAATCTCTTGGATCTTCATTGCGAAAAATATTGGAAAACATAGTATTGGGCACGCGGCATACGCTACAGCGATAGCAATATTAGTGTTCCTCTTGTTACACAACGTCCTATTATTTTGAGGGAACTTTATTGCGATGTATCTCCATACGGCGAGCGTGATCGTCAGCCAAATCGATATCGTATGGAAGGTCTGGCTGAATATTGAGTGAAAATAGACGAATACGGCCCACGCATACGAATTTCGATTCAGTTCCGAGCAAATATTGGTATAAATGTGTAGAGCCAGCGGTATGTATTCTATCATGACGAGAAGGTCGGCGACGGCGAGCGCGGTGAGGATGGAGTTGGTGGAGGAGGTCATCTCCTTGCGGCTGAGCACGGCGATGTTGACGGAGTTGGCGGCGCAGCCCAGCAGGCAGATGAGCAGCGCGATGTACCCGTGCACGCGGATGTACACCCGCTGGAAGTCCTGCCCCCCCGGCACGCAGTACGACACGCCCGCACCTTCACCCTCCACACCCGACATCCTTATTTCATCGAAGTCTCATTTCCAATTCTTGAAAAACTGTATGTGTGGCTGGCATTTTCTGTGAAAGAGAAGAAAATTATTTTAGAAATTAATCCTTTTTTTATATTGTTATAAAGGTATCTTTTAGCGCAGCTGGAGGAGCCTCCATAAGGTGTGGCTGGGTCGCCCGGTAGCAAATGTTTTTCTGGGAAAGTACAGGCTAATGGGTTGTTATATATTATCCGAGTGTTCGGGTTTATTTATGTTCGCGGCTGCAGCAGTGGCCGTAAGTAATGGAATAACCATTATTAAAAGAGGCGCGCGCTCCCTGGGGTTGGCACCAGCGACGTGTCCACGAGGACTCAGCACCTCATATTTTTTCGGAATAAGTGACTATAAACAGTCTCCGTAAACATCGTAAAATTTCTTTTTTATACATTGTCAATAGTACCTGTTTAAAACATTAATAAAACACGACCAAATTATTGAAATCATCATCTTAGCTAAGTTGTATAGGTATTAAAGTATACAATCTTTATTTCTGTTCGTGATATTATATTTAAACATGAAATTAAAACTTAACTTAACTTTTCAGCGAATAGATATTCAAAACATGAAATCACAACGTTGAAGTAGTTTTACATTTAATTTAAAGTAAGTGAATGAAGCACACGCTATAGAGTTCGGGGAAGGGTTTTACTAAGCAACATTTGATCTCCTAAAATTTTGATTAGTAGGTTATATAAGTAATCATTACAGTAGGTACCTATATCACCGATAAGATTGCCTCTCTACTTATATTCACTGAGTTATTTTATTCAGCTCGTTAGTAGGAAGGAGATGTTTTCTATCCCTATATTAAATTGATGAACACTAAACAGTTCACATCATCGTTAAATCCATAAAAATAATATCGAATGTAATAGGTATTTTCTAATAATCAACTTCTAAGAAGTCCAGTGTCAATTATCATAGTGTAATTGCAAGCTTTTATGATTGGTACAATTTCAGCGGTTTAATGATAAGTACAGAACAGCACGCAAATGGACAACAATCACCTAGAGAATATCGTTAGGTAGTACTGTTTCCTTACATTTCACTTACCAAGTAATGGACCAGTTTACACTGAAGTACTCATAGTACAAATTAGGTAAATGAAACAATCTGAAAATTTACACATACCTACGCGCACAAATATAGATTTACATATGTAGATAACGCAAATCCATGTACTTCGCGTGTACGAAACCACGACCAACCGTCAAGGTTGGTCGCGGCTAACTTACATTCCGTGCGACTACATATATAAAAAATATGAGTATGAGCGAGATAATCGGCATCGGCGGCATCGGTGTCTTTCAATCGGTGTGGATTTCGTCACTAATGACGTCACAGTACGTGTTAAAAATTCGGCATGCTTATGGTTTCAATACAAATCGTGATACTTGCGTTAACTATGTAATCCTATATTGGTGCCAACGCGTATGCTTATTATTATAACGAGTCTTTTACATAGATATTGCGATACATTTTGTAGGTCATGTGCCTTTGCTCACTTGTTCTACACGAAGTATCCACAGCTTCCTTCAATATTATCTTCTAACGAAAGAAACTCCAGAAACAATATCAATATCCGCAAAAGAGCGCCCGCGTGAAGTTGGTCGGTGAGTTCAACGACAAAGTTTGTGGACTGTAATCTCGGCTGAATACTACCTAGTTGGCTTCGTGCGTGCTTTTAACGGATGCCAGCGGGGAGTGCTCTGCAACCCTTTAACCTAACTAGCATGACTTGCTGTCATTAAACACTAGGACTTTTGTTAACTTGCTATTGTCGTCGCAAAGATTAAAATGTGAAATGTTTCCTGCGGCATACATTTTTGGACAGCAGAAGCGTTATAAGTCGGTACTGTTAATTAAATAATATAAGATATTTTTACAAAAATATTTAATAATAGAACTACTTAGTTCTGTTTTCGGAATTTTAAACGTTTGTATTATTAGCAATTTAAATGTTATTTCAAAAAATATTTTAATAATCCTAATTCTTAAGACACTTTATAAATAATGATTTGTCAACATTGAGAAGAAATAATGTAGTTTTATTTACGATCTACTAATATTTAGTGCGTTGACAAATACGATTTGGGACAATGAATATTTATCGGACTTCATCAGACACGTTTAGTTCGCCAGTCCATAGTTACTATCTACGTAAAATATTTTATGAGGCTAACAAAGCTATACAAAGCTATACTTTCCGTCACCCGAGGCACTATGCATTCACAATACAAATAACGACCAATATGAATCCGATCGATATCGTGAACTTCCTATGTCACCAAATAAATTGTAACCATAATATGTCACTCTACTAAATCTTCCTTTCGCTTATAGTGATGTAAATTACATTGTGATGGTTTAAATCTACTAACCTCTACACTCGAGGAAAGTAGTGGCATGTAGTCAACCCACGTTTGTGTTGTTAGTTCGGCCACGGCTACACGTTCGACCTCACAGAAATTGCTATTCAAAACGTCCTCCTGGGACGGAACATTGTCCATACCTATATAACTGTAGGAAAAGGTGTGTCTGCGCTATCAAAAAACTACTTCCATTTTAACTTTGTGTCGTACGCAATACAGAAAATGTTCCTCCTTTTTTATTAGTCATTAAAATTGTATTTATTTGAAATGGAAAACAAAGTTCCCTGTGACCCTTTTTCGGCTAAAGAGCCACAGTCAACTCCCGAATTCAGAAAGAGTTAATTAATTCATTAGTGACGTGCTAACTTAGCGACAAAGGTGATTTAAAATTACTTTGGTTTTGAAACAAATCCTGAATTTACAAGAAGGGGCCGCTGCAGAATATACCTACTGGGATGATGACGGTACAATACAATTGAATTATAAAATCTCGTCATGAAACAAGCCTGCTACTTAAAGTTTTGGAGATAACAAGCAGGCCATTTAATAATTGTTGCGCAATATAAACACTATCACACCATGTGCAAAGTTTCTGTTGGTTAAATGTGTGACTATAATAGCTAATTTCCAAAATGAATTGATAGGTACTCGTATGTACTTAAACAAATGTTGTTTAATTTTCAACAATATTTGGATTAGTTCCTTAATACATGTATTTATATTATAAAAATTAGCGCACTGAAAAAAACTGTTTTTTTTAGTAAATTAAATAAATAAATGCCTTGTATTCTTTTCTCAGCTTATTAGTTGAACTCCAGCAGGCTTATGACATAGATGGAAACAAATCTATGAACATCATTTTCTAACGTAAACATAGACAAATAATACCTAACTAATTTATTATTCATTGTTCCTTCGTCTCATAGTTCGGAATAATATTGTAAAATATGTCCATCACTGGAGACAAAGTCAGTCATATAGATACAGGTTGTTCAAATATAAATATGTCGCAGACAGCTGTCCTGCAGGGCTCAGTAGGCACGCGTTTTCATCGGTTTCTGATATAATGGGTAGTCTCAAGCAAAATAACACTTTTAGCGCAACTCAAACTTTATCATTTTAAAGTACATCGATTTAAATCAATTCGAAGCAGTCGAACAGACACGTCCGCTCGGCGCGAGCTCTCAACTTAGATTGCCCGCCCGTTCCAACGGCCGCATCCAAAGATGGCGCATTGTGACGTCATCCTTGCGTTCGACAGCTGTCAGGCGGTGTTGCCATCGTCAGATCGTAGGTTCTCCGACACGGCCATCTCTGATGTCTCACACGTCCTCGTGTGCAGCTTCCGCAAAGGTCGCACATCGACCCAGTACTTTGTTCGGCTATTCTGACCTCACATCTGTGCAAATCAATGACTCGACAATTTCTCACTCTCTTACAAACAAAAAAATTATCATCATCGTTAGCTGTAACAAACAATATTAGCGGCGCCGCTACGACGGCTCATCTTGCTTTCGCTACAACGAGAGCAAGGGTACTCATGAAAGCATATCGTCGCACCAACGACTCATCTTATTTACGCCCCAACGCAAATAAGGGTAACCATGTTTGCACATGCCGCCGCTCCTACGGCTCATATCAACCACACGGAGATTGAAACAAGAGATTTCTGATGCACGCTACAACGCACACACACACACCACACCGTGCCCAAGCGCCACCACGCTCTTACGCGCCACAACGCTCATACGCGCCACAACGCTCATATGCGCAACAACGCTCATACTGCGCCGCAACGCTTACATTGCGCCACAACGCTCATACTGCGCCACAACGCTCACATTGCGCCACAACGCCCACACGCGCTCAACGCCCATACGCGCCGCAACGCTTCCACTAGGCTAGACATCATCAGCATTGCCCTCGTCAGATTCCAGATCCAGCTACACATCCAACGAAACTTCGTGATTCGGAATCCCTCCCATTCCATCGCGCGGGCACCTGTATGTCCTCTCAGAATGCAAAGCTCTCAGGCAATACCGATCCCTATCCAGAACCTCTACAATCCCCAACGGATCCCTGAACCCCGGATCGATCCTCGATCGGTTCCTCTCCTCGTTTTCTATGAGAACACAAGCGCCCACAAGGAGTCGTGAATTATTTGAATCAAATCGCCTCCCGTCACAGGCCGCACCCGCTTTGACACCATAGACCGTGCCAAACAAAACTTCAAGCTCCAGACAATTCATGGTCACTAAAGACTTCTGTCTGCACCGTCCTACAAGCCGACACCACTCCTATCCCTGTGAGAGTCACCATGCTATTCGATCGCCTTCCTCAGCAATCCTGCCATGCAGGTGGTTTTACAAACGCACCCTGCCATGTACCGGCGAAAGTACCCCGCAAGTCCCAGCAGCCCACGAACCTCCCACGCACTGGCGCGTCCGGGGACTCAACCAGAGCATTCACCTCCCCTGAGCTCGGCGATACCTGACCACATCCATCAGTCGCACCAAATACCTTGTTTACAAAAGAGAAAAATCCACCGGAGCTGTTATCGCTACTCAGGGTGACAGAAAAGCGAGGCGGAGAAGCAGACTCAGACTTGGGTTTCTTAGGTTGGGTTTCTCAGTCCTATTTCTTAGACCAAACTTGCCGCATGGCACTTAATCCTACGGTTGTTGGACTTAGGTGCTACTCATATCAAACCGCAGATAGAACAAATCGTTTCAACGATGCATTCTGCGCCCGTCGACGCCAAGGACGTTGACAGCGCTTCGCTGACCTCCCTCTTCAATGTTGGTCCCAGCGGCGCGTTCTGTGTTGGCAGCACGTGATCTGCCCGAGTCGCCGTGGAGACCAGTGACGCACAAAGCGCCTGCGGTGTGTTTCGCACTGGAATAACAGGTTGTACCGACCGCGTCGGTCATGGCGACCGCTCGCGTCAGCGCAGTTAGCGAACATGCCTGGCGCCGACTTGGCAATACCAGCGGAGGTGTCCGCGGTGTTTCTCGTCAAAAGCATTGCCGTAAGCCTGATGAGGGCCACGCTTTAGCGATGATGATTTCGAGCTGTACCAGCCGTACTAGCAACCTGGTAAAACTAGTCGCAGATTGCTCCTTTAACGCTGAAAGTCCAACCAAGATCGCCTCCATTGAGCTTCACAACGTATCTGGAGAAAGATCTTGTTGTCTATGAGCCCGCTGATCTTGGCTTCCGTAGCGGTTGCGACGGCCTGTCCGGTCCGAAACTCTTCTAATCAAGTCACACACAACACAATAACATAGCAGACAACAGTTGGTATTGTCCACCCTCATATCGGAATAAAAATATCACGCGCACCTGCATTTACTCTCTTACACGCACTGTAATACGTACCACGTGTAATTTCTCTTTATAGAATCCGTGGCACTAGATAAACATGGTTCGACTCACCAGATTCTGCTTCACGCTTACTTGTGACCATCATTGTCATCCAGATTCGCCATGTGTCGCTGATGACCACACCTTCGATCCCGAAACGCGCGACACTCGCTCGTAGCGTATGAAGTGACATAGCTCGTATGCCGCAGCACACGCGCAGCAACTCCAACGCCCGGCGCTTGCCACGGTACCATATACTGCGCTGCAGCTTGCGTAGTTTTATCATAAATGCCGCTGCCGACTGAGAACACTTTATAACGAAGAACATTAAACTGACGTAGTGTACGTCGTTATTGATTAGCTAGGTAATCTTGTCTGGCTTGGTTACTTCGAAGACATTCACGAGTCAATTGCTACATCGGTACTGTGACAATCACGTCGATTTCGGACACGTAAGCCATCTCGCAAAGTACGACGTCTATCGTTCGGATTGCGATCCGATCTGTCGTCACTGTAGTCGCGAGACGTTCGAGAAGTATGTTGAAGTCAATTACGCGAATTACTCCTAAAAAGATACCTCCATGGACTAGGCGTCCTTATAAGTTTCATTATCACAGTTTCAATCAACAATTTAACACACACTAAATAACAACAATGAAGTAAGCAGCAATCGTAAGCAAAACAACATTCAAATTCGAATGTTAACGGTCTACTTGTTGATAACAAATTTACAGACTTAGCTCAATTTTAACGATACTGTGGGTATACGTTACTGTGGGCTTTTGAATCCTTTATCCCACTTCTGATGTCGCAGACAGCTGTCCTGCAGGGCTCAGTAGGCACGCGTTTTCATCGGTTTCTGATATAATGGGTAGTCTCAAGCAAAATAACACTTTTAGCGCAACTCAAACTTTATCATTTTAAAGTACATCGATTTAAATCAATTCGAAGCAGTCGAACAGACACGTCCGCTCGGCGCGAGCTCTCAACTTAGATTGCCCGCCCGTTCCAACGGCCGCATCCAAAGATGGCGCATTGTGACGTCATCCTTGCGTTCGACAGCTGTCAGGCGGTGTTGCCATCGTCAGATCGTAGGTTCTCCGACAAATAAATCTAGATTGTCTGTCTTCGCGATAGAAAACTTTGGTCATTTCGGGGAGAACGATAGCACAAAATATCGCCACAATTATCCACAATGTTGTGGACAAACACACCGTCCTAATGGCGCTCGGGTGGCGGCTCATGGCACAGAGACGAATAACGTTTGTTAGACAAGGATTATTTCTAACTATTATCTCCCGTAGTGGTCACTTATGTTTTGGCAATAGAGAAACATCGACTGTGTTTAAAGTAACCATTGACGTAACTAAACCCAATGTTTAACCGTGATATTTCATAAACCTGGGAGAATTGTTCCCTCGCTTGTCTCAATATTGGTTATATTTTACATTCCCTGAATATTAAAAGTGGAGGTTTATCAAAGTGTACTATCATTGAGTAAAAAAGTAAGTACCTATCTAATAAAAATAAATATACCATTTGTTTATTTCAGTTGCCACTAAAATAATGAGATAAATACTTACCCAAATTTATTAAAGTACCGCAAATAAATTTCACTAATCGAGTTAAGTAACTAGATGTTCGATTAAAGAGCCTGAGGCGACGTGGATAATCGAATTACATGAAGGATTTGTAGCTAAGAGATACCTGTATTAAATTCACCACAGAATACTCCTAACAATATAGATAAAAGCCCATTAGGTACCAGCCTTAACTTCTCATAAATCTATTCAAGAAACATAAATGTTCTTAGATATGTCGCCGCCAAATAGCTTAATTCGCCGTTCAATTAACAGCCTAGGCACTTAACTAAACAGCGCCGTTCAACTAACGGCCTGAATGATATTCAGCCGTATCGTCTATTACAACATTTAATAAACTGGCTGGCTAATGCTTAGGCAACTGGTTGACATTTAAGTACACACAAAACTTTTTCAAAATACTACCCAAGCAGAACGACCTGGATGGGTTTAGGTTAGGGTTATTTTTTTATGACCCCACAGAAACCCCACCCGGCAAATAGATTCGGTGGATCTAAAAAAAAACGTAAAATACCAAAGTACCTAATAAAATTATTCCATCAAAATTGTTTTTTTCCGACGCCATATTGACCAAAGAGAATATAGAATATAGAGATATTGACAGTTTGGTGAGTTTCTGCGCTAGGTGGCAGAAAGTAGAACTAAATTGAAATGAACAGGCTAGGCAGGTAATTAAACGGCTAGGCAAGTAGTTAAACGTCATCGATCCAAGCCATTTGCCTAGCTGTTTAATCAAATGGCTGAATATCATTCAGGCCACTAGTTGAACGGCGCCGTTTAGTTAAGTGCCTAGGCTGTTAATTGAACGGCGAATTAAACTAGTTGGCGGCGACAGATACATAAGCAGATACAAAACCCCCTTATTAATAAACGTTTAGCAGTTGTATTCCATATATACCTTGCTTTGTCTTCTTCTTTCGAATGTCAATTTACAGATAGCTATAGCTAAAGGTACCACGTTTATTAATAAGGGCATAGAGTATTGGTAATACCTATGTGAACCTACCTAATCTAGCGGTCTCTTTGAGACCTGCAAAGTTCTGTTCTTGCAAAGTCTGCAAGAGATCGCAGCTTGCAATAACACCGCCCAATGTATACTACTGTACTTACTATGTTCCTCTTAATACAATATATTATGTGTTATTTCGGTACTATAATGACTATTCTATTCTATTCTACAAACGTATATACACTCGTAGGTAGGTATGTACACATGGAATATAAAAGTAGATTGAAAAAGTATTTGCATATTTGCGTATATAATTGGTAGATTTTGTGTATTTTCGGCTATTGACATTTTCTAACTAAACCAGCCCCCGTACTCACAATTGACGGAATTTGCATATTTTATAGGAAACATTTTCGTTCATAGAATTATTTATAACTAGTGAAAGTCCCGTCAAAATCGGTCCAGCCGTTTCGGAGATACTCTTTGATTTCATGCGTTTTTATTCTTTTACGCGGAACCCTAATTATTTTCTAAAATTAAAGTAAACCTAAGTTTACTAAGCCTAAGTTACTCCTTAAAACATCAGCTATCTGCCAGTGAAACTCCCGTCAAAATCGGTCTAGCCGTTTCGGAGATTACCCGGAACAAACACACAAACAGACAGACAAAAAAAATTAAATCGCGTTTTTGCTATAGGTGTCCTATGTACTTTCATATGCATTCAGTGAAAAGGTGTTACTTTGATATTACAAACAGACACTCCAATTTTATTTATTTGTATAGATAAGTATGTCAAGCAAGACTAGTTAGTACACAGGTAAGTAAATCTCGCGACAAGCTTTTATATCACTAAATAAATTGGGTAATACATGTACTACTGTAATCATTGATTAATATAATTTAATTTAATGCAATTAAATAAAAAAATAAAAAAGTTTTTTAAAAGCAATTAAATAAAAGTTTGTTTACCATTAATTATTTAGTTAGTTTTTTTTTTGGATTTAATGTGACGTTGTAGGTATTCGTTTTCGTGTTCTATTCAGCAAGCCCTTTCATGATCCCCATAGATACTGTAGTAGTGCAGAAAAAATAACTAGCCCGCCGTCCTGGATGATTCGCCTTATTGGAATTAGAATGACGTCACATAGCTAAGCATGCATTGTCATCCAAAATAAGCGTGTATAGCAAATTTCAACTTAATCGGTTAAAGATAACGGATTTAAAATTCAGTTGCACGATTCCACCGGGACAAACATACATACATTGCAAGTAAAATAAAAGCTTGTAAAAAGTAGCTTAATTTACTCCTTATAACATCAGCTGCAGCATCTGCCAGTGAAAGTCCAGTCAAAATCAATGTAGTCGATTCGTAGATTAGCCGGAACAAACAGACAGAAAGAAAGTACCGTATATATACTTTGATCTGCATTAATAAATTAACAACCTATTATTTTGAGATACAAACAGACACTTAAATTTTATTTACTCGTACAGATATCCTTAAAGAAACGCTTGCTTTTGTGTAATTGAAGCGACTTTTTATGTTAGAGCATTTCAAAGAGCAGATTGGGCGAGTCCTAATGTCTTCAGGCTGAGGAGTAGACGACATGGACCATGCATAAATAGATTAAGAAGTTCAAGCGACACAAAAACAGGAAAAAGTATTTACCTTGTCTGTAACATACTGGAAATAACCACATTGGTTGCGTTGGTCCCTTGAAAAATAACAATAAATGATGCTCTCATTTTTTTAAAAGGAATCTTATTATCCTGTTGTGGATTTCTATAAAATGATGTACTAACTATTCAATGAAATAAAGTATTTATTACGAAGTAACTAATAAATTTGAAAAGCTATATACTAACGCTATAACGATATCAGTAGTAAAAATAGTAACGATTTTCTTATCCGCTAAGAACATCATAAAAATACACAAAGAAGCTGTAAAGTCTGGACCGCTCTATAAACAACTTTGAAATGGGTATCTTTTTATGATTGTTCTCGCACGAAAATTGTATAATAACAACGAAATTCAGAGGAGTTAAATAGAGTTCAAAATAGGATAAATATATTTGGGCCAAATTATTTAGTTCCTTACCTACTCAGGTAAGGACTCAGGGCTTTGAATTTGATGTAGTATTCAGATACTACTTCAAATTGAAATTAAAATCGTTTATTTTGTTTAGGCCCACGGGGGCACTTACAAATTGACAATTGTTAATTCTTTTTTTTCTTATATCTACAACCGGATCGGAGCGCGTCCTCGACTAGGAAGATCCAGCAAGAAACTCAGCGGGCTTGTCTTTTTCCTTTTTTTATATTTCTTTAGTTTTCGCCAGTTGCTTATATAGTTAATAATTAAAAAAGGGTAGTAGATATTAATATAAATACGAGTATAATAGCTCCAGTGTGTTGCCTTTTGAGATTACCAAGAATTGTATACATAAGTAATTCGGACTAGTAGAGCAAGACACGCTACGCTTTGACATTATTATTGACTGACGAGATTTGAGCTGCTCAGTCCCAAGCTGTTAGCCATGATCTCCCGTGGTACCCAACGAATAATGTCGTCCTCTTGGTAGCATCCATCATGACTGCGGATTGTGGTTGCCGGCAGTCCTCCGGGAGCGAATCCGCGGTCCATAGAGCTACTTACAACGTTTTAGGTCCATTTTTGGAGAAGGAGACACCCAACTTAAGGACTTGAACAGAATCGTGATCAAATGAAGTGTTTTATCCTATGATTGACATACAGATAAGGCTCTAGATACAGATAAGGATAATATAGATAGCAACTTCTCAGTCGCTCTATAATTCATAAAATCCCATAAAAAATAAAACCCGTGAACAAGAAACAAGATTAGGGGTTCGTTTCCCGGAGTACTCCGCAATGCATATTTATGTTACAAGATAATCCAAGAGAACCCACGGAAGTAAATTTTCTTAACTCGATATATTGTATTTTTCAGGTCCTTTATGATGTGCTTACTTATACTACATACTGCATCTCTGTATTTTTCTAAAGTTAAATTTTCTCGAATTACCTTATAAGCCTAATCGAGATTTTTATGTAAGCTATGTAGGTATGTTCTGGTAGGTTAATATCGTAACAATTTGGAATGTGTACAAGTAGGTGTAGGTATACTATCATACCAAAGAAATTGTAATAAAGGCTCATAATAAGCGCGTAGAGGTTGAATAATAAATAAATTAAATAAATATAGCCAGACAGACACACCAACGGTACAGTCCCAAACTAAGCAAAGCTTGTACTATGGGTACCGTACAATGGACTGGGGCGATCCCAATGACACCCAGACCCGGGCAAATTACGAAAAGGCAATTTCCAAAATTTACCCGGCGGGAATCGAACCCGCATGCGAACACTCGAACCACTGCGCCAAGCGGTCGTCAAATTTATCGTCGTATTTCACCCTTATCTGCAAAGACATGTGGGCATAATCTGTCGAAAGTCGCTTTATAAACTATTAACTTGGATTGGCCTTGTCTGATGCTTGTTTAAGGTTATATGAACTAAAATATGGTCATGTTAACTGTGCCAAAATGAAGAATGAATATCCTACACTTAGATTATTTGTCATATACTTACCAATTTATCTGTGGTTAGTATCTTCTTTTTTAACCGCAGGTTTTTGTTTTAAAAATAATTTTAAACATGTAAATTATATAATTTATCAACAAGTTATTACTGCGTATATCTTGAATAACGATTTTATGAGACATGGTAGGGTAAAATAAATACAATGGCGCTAATTCAGTGGTCATCAAATCACGACTAAACTAAACTAGATACATTTGAAAATATTTCTCTCTTGCTCAAACGGTACGACAATGACAAAGATAGCATACAGTTTAGTGAAGTTTAGTTTGTGTACCAACAGAATAACAAAGCAGCAATGTGTAATTAAACCAGAGACAAATTACGACAGCTAGTCTTAACAAAGATACTTTTCCCATTGGAGGCTAATTGTAAACACAAGCATAAAACTCGCGAGCACTAACCAGTATCACTAGTAGTTAACGATGGTACTGCAGCAGTTCACGAAACCAACACGACGTGTGAACCAAAACAAGTAAACAAGAAAATACCAAGACAACACTTGTTTATTTCGGGGTAGCTTTCGTTTGTATTCCTAATTCAGCAGCTGATGAACGCAACCTGTGAGGTTTAGTTGAACTGTATATACAGCATGGCGCTACCATGGCGACTTTAAATTAACACACGTTGGCTTCGCATTTTCAGATTTTCGAGATATTTAAATTTTATTAAAATAAATACTATTAGTAGTAATATTAATACTATTAGCTCGCCCCGCTCCAAGTAGTAGGTAAGAGCATAAGAGTAGCTGAATGAATCGGATTTCAAGGGTGATGCCAATTTGATTACTGTATTTACAATTGTTCGAAAATTTTAGTTTTTCAATTTACGTACTTTTCTTTTGTTTAATTACTATTATGATTATTCACCACTAGCCCTACCTGTGTGTTAAATTAAAGTCGCCATGGTACCACCAGGCTGTATAGGTTACAATACTTGTGCTGTAGGTTGGCCGGTCTGAAGTTAGTTCTAGCAGCGTCGTCGCAATAGAAGTTTCGCATGAAAAACATTTACGTTCTACGGTCAATTTCCAAATTACCTATATCTACTATAGGCCAGATTCCCATTCATCTAATTCGTAAATATTAAACCTATATACCTGCAAATAATAAAATTTGACAGATGTTGTATAAAAGTCTTGCATTTCGCCCTGCATGCCCTTTGAAGAACAAAAAAAACTATTTTTTTCCAACGTTATGGACATACCAGTAATCAGTAATGAACTAATTTCAAAACCGATTCAGACTCCGATCCAGAGATTGTGAACAAAATTCAAGAGAACAGCTTAAATACTTAATATATATTTTTTAAAGTACTTAATAAGTTAAATATGTCACAGACAAGGTTTCTACTGCCTTGTTACAGTGAATTCGTAAAAACACCAGTTACTGAAGAGAGAGCCTTGTCAAACAAGGCGTCTATATACGTCAGCACAAAAGCGAACTAAAGGTTCTTAAGTCACGCGTCATAATATTCATCTTCATCTTCTCTAGATGTCATAGAAGCCTGATAATATGGTTATAATGGCTAGCTGACCACTGGTGTATACAAAACTTGGAAATCTGCCAAAGCCTAAGTATATATACCTACTCTCCTAAGGCATAGGTCATATTTTGCCCCAGTAGAGCTAGAGCCAACAATAAACAAATTGTGCAATTATTTTGAACAATATTTCAAGCAAAAAAGAAAAACCTATTTTAGGAAAATGAAATTAACAAAATGAAATTGAACTGGAACAAAAATAATGGGGGTGATACCATACACACCTACGATGGAAAGTGTGTGTACATGTTCGCAAAGAATCTGTTACCTGAGGTAAATGTCTCACGGATGCCTCGCTTGATTGATCAATCGGCAAGATCGATCTTCGCCAAGGAGTTTGTTGTCTCTACTTTAATTAAAGTGTACTTCACTTTAGACTTTCCAGGAAATACAAGAGTATTTGATCATTCAAACTTAGAAGTTTGTCTAGTAAAGTGAGTTTGTAGAATGTGTTATTGAGATTTCCTATCTGATGAGCTATAACAAATGACGAAGCGATATAACGTAACTAACTCATACACCTTCAATGAAATGAAATGAGACGAACAATCATAATTATCATTATTATTAAAACATTTATTCAACTTTTTAAAAGGCCCACTTCAGAAAATCATATAAAATCTCACTAACCACTACATTTTAAATTCTATCTGCAGATCGTAATCCAAAACAAATCTAAACACAGCAATGTAGCTCATAGGTATAGGTATAATATATCATATTATGTAGGTACATATTTAGTACATATACTGAAACAAACGATTTATTTGTGTAAATGACAGCAAAAAGACGGTCTACCCTACGGCACTGCCGTCAAACCATTGTACCACTTTACATGTTATGAGTTGAATTTTAAATAACGATCCTTTGGGCGTTTTGGCGAAATCCAAACCGGATGGGTGATAAGGCCACGTAGATACTACCATAAATTTTCATTTAAAAGAAAATGTTTAATAAAAGCTATAAAAACTGATACGATAAAGGATAAAAACATAAAATAACATACGAAAAAAGATAAATACGGGAAAATCTACTTTTGTTCTAAACGGTTAAGTACCTACCCATTTATTTTATTTAGTACGTACCTACTTACAAAATGTATACTTTCTCGTAAATATTTAATGACAGCAATGTCTATGATGATGGAAATACCTATCAAGCTTGAAGATAAGTACCAGAGTTGCATGTGCAAAGTAATAAATAGTAAGGGAGAATAACGATCGAGTAAATTCCCATTTAGCGTCGTCGTGGGCTCCCCTATAATAAGGACCACTGTTCCGCAAAGAGGCAGTGCAATAAGTCGCTTGCAAGGCTTCACTTTCAGTAACTTTGCTTTGAGATCGTCGATCGTTGCTAAACACGTCCCACTAACTCGTTGTTTAATCAATTACAATTGCAGCAACCTCAGTAGTCTCTCATATTAACTTAGTCCATTGAAGCAGTAATGAAAATCTCACTAATTTTCGTTTTCCAAATTAACAATTCCTTTTATTCCAGACTAAATACGTACGTACTATGTTTACAATAGGCTGGTGACACCCAGAATAGGGAAAAAAAAAACTGAAATTTCTCCCAACGGAGATCGAACCCGCAACCACACGGCGCAGTGAACCGAGCGGCCTACTCTCGAACCACTGCGTCAATCAGTGACAAATAAAGTGTTGTATAAATTAAAAATCAGTCCTTTCAGTCTGTAAACAGCAGGACCGGCAGGTGAGATTCAATCCATCACATAACATTATTAACAATTGCTTTATACTGTGAAATCCCAGTCATCTCGAATGCACGAGTTCTGCATACAAAACAATCAAATAATGAATCGCTTTAACCTTGTCGGAACGGGCTAATTGTTTCAAGAACACATTTGCTTTTTTAATGTATCTCTGCTAGCTTGATTAGTGAAAAATACTGAACTATCGAGTGGCCAAAATGTAGTTTTATGTGCAATAAGTAACGTTACCCTGTCCCAGTTTTTACTCATTCAAGGCTTGTTTGTAAATAAACAATAGTGATGTAGAGTAGGTACTTAGATTAAATTTAAATACCGGAACCAGAAGTTGCGTTTAGGTCGGGACAGAGTACGAACATGAGGCAAGAAAGATGATATATATTGGTCGAGTCAACTTCTATATCTACTTAAATATTACAACTTGTTTCGAACTTAAGCTTAAGCGGTAATTCACACGGTTAACCCGGCACCGATTATTCCTATAAATTTTATTGTGTCCAGGTGAAAAATACGCTCAATATCTGTCATAATTTATCTGGCTTCTAAATTACCGTTAATTTGTACCTGAAGCCAAGAATAATAAGATATACAAAGGTACAGCTCGAAGTGAGAAGTAACAGGTACGTCGATATTCAGATCCAATAGGTATATGGTTAATGTTATTTTTATTAAGTATCCGTTACTCACAACACTAGCATGTAGGTAAACTAGTTCCAATCGATCGATATGCAGTTACCACATAGCGGCGACCACTGTGCCTGCCCGACCCTCATTATAACGAACAAAGTACGTAACTATTTATTTTTAAGTTGCTAGTCAATTTATAAATTAAAACCTCCCTAAACAGCTATTATTGTAGAAACGACTTTATGATGGTATACAACAATGTGCATAATCGCAACTCATACCTACTTACATGATTTCAGCTACGTCTTATAAATAATGCGTTGAACCATTACCTCGGCAACTCGTCGCCAAAAATACAGTTTACAAACTCCCACGGACTCATCTCTCATTACTCAGTGCGTAAAGCCAGAACTTTTATGCATATTTAAGGTCCAAGTAGAACGCCATCTCCTTTGTAAATATGACTTATATAAACTGCGTAACTATAATTATGTTCGCAAGCAGGTAAACAATAGCAGACAAAGATTTTACGGCGATAGTCGTATAAGCAAATAGGTGTTACAAGCCTATGAATTTAAATATTTCACGTATCATCATTACTTATGCATACATACAAATATCCTTTTGAGTCAAAAGTACTACCGTTTAACGTGGAGAACACCCTGAACGAATTCCAGCGAACAATACAACCCATTTAGTTGCTGCGTGAGTCCGTGCGCGCGTAGACATTTTCTTTTGCGAGTAGTATTCTAGACTCTAGAATAGTGCTTCCTAATGCTTGCTAATGTTGTTTCCCTAGGCTCTAGAGTCTAGAGCCCAGGGAAACATACGCGCCAAGTTTCAAGTTTCCAGACGATGGTGCGAGTGAGGGGTTTAATGAAGATTATCTTACAAAAGTATAGTAGGGTTAAACACATTAAGTTGTATTACCTTGGGCCCCGGCGTGTGGGTTATGTCAGATTCTTACATTTATTATAATGTGTTGTGGCCTATGCCACTCGGGGGGCATATTGCTACTTCGACCATTTATGATATTTTGTAGCGATTCACTTTCGTATTATAGTTCACTGCCTAGTCCTGAAGCCTTCAGGAACTTCCAAATAATTTGAGGAGTGAGTGTTTATATCTCCTCCGGATGCATGATATGCGCCCTAGGAAGATACTTCTGCAACGCATTAGTGTACCGCACGAGCAGAGGATGTACATTGCACTTTCCTCTGCTTCTTGGCAGAATCTGCACATTGTGCTGTCGCTCATCTTTAGGTTGAACAAATGTTCAGATTCTTACATACTCTTACTGCCTATAAGTCTATAGTGGACCTCGTGGTCGTTGTGCGAGACACTGGGAACGCTTGGGTACACAGCCGTGCCAGGTTTACACACCTATCTTATGGGTCTTTTCAGACGATCTGCATCCGGACGGATTTGGCAACCGGCTTGCAGCACGGGTGCAGCTTGCTCATCTGAATAGGCCATAAGTTAGGGAGATGTGTAAACTTAACTCAAAAATGTATAATTTTATAATAGCAAGCAAGCATTTCGTATGTCAAGGGCTTAAATAAATTAAGAAGGTACCTACAAAGGCGCCCCAAACATCTTTGCCTACGTTATTTTACTTTACATCATGTGATTCTTAATACAAAACAGAGAATACTTAAACATGAGCTACATGCCATTCATGCCGAAAAGGAATAATTTTATAAAAATATGCCTTATAATTAAATTCTTTACAAAGTAATCTATAGGAATATTTTCATGTTACCTTCATAAATATACTCAATTTTATTTCCCACCATGTGTACCTACTTACAGCTGTTATAAAGCTTACAAAGTATTTTCTATCGATAAAGGATCCTGAAGCTAATCTATGGACTGTTACAAAAGGCTTCTATAATTGAAGTTTCTACTGGAGTACCCACCCAAATGTTTAAATGATGGGTAATGCGAACCTCCTTGTTTCTAGAGTTTCATGTTAAAAAAAAATGTTTTTAAAAACACTTTTTCTATTCATTTTAGGGTCCCGGGAGGCGAACGAGCCCCGGGTAACCCAAGATCCTACCTTTGGGATAACTAGAATATAATTATGTGCTCGAATCTACAGACAATTATAATCTAATATACCTATAGGCTTTTTAAAACATATTTCTGTCGTAGTAGATAAAAACCTGATTAAAAGTTGTAGTAGGTAGGTTCCTGTACCTAAGCATGTTTAAATCTGACTGAAGCCTTCATTGGGTAATATATAAAATATAACTCAAATGTTCGTATATATTTTGTGTAAAAAACATTCATGTGTAAGCTGAATAGTGTAAAATTTAGTGCCTATCTTTGTGCCTAAGAAGACTTTCAGTAAATCCCATCGAATATCGAATCAAACCGAATAGCTCGCTTGAGTGCACTCCACTAAGATGCTCAGTCAATTACCTAACATAACACTACTAGAAAAAATATATTTAAGGGATTTTTCATTCAATTCTGTCAAGTCTATAATGATATGTGTCGTTAGTAAAGTACATTAAGTACAGTGATAGTAGGGTCAATAGTCAGAACCGGGCTAACAAAGTGACGTTTAACTAAATACTAATGATGGAAGAGAGTTCGCTCCTTTGTAAGGAATGCAACCTTTACTAATATTATAAATGCGAAAGTAACTCTGTATGTCTGTCTATCGTTCTTTCACGCCAAAACTACTGATTTAAATGAATTTTGGTACACAGATAGTCTAACGCCTGAGAAAGGACATAGGCTACTTTTTAATGCGAAAAGGATGAACAGTTGTATGGAAGTGTCGTAATTTCTGGAGCAAGAAGCTTGAAACAATTTTTTAGGCTGTTGATTCGATATAAATACTTATGACATTCAAAGTTTATAAAAGTTTTACCTTCAAGGGTATAAAATATCAATAGGGAATAGGGGATGAAAGTTTGCAAGGAAATTTAGCTCTTTGCAGTGAAAAACTGCAAATAGCACATTAAAGTAATTTATACGTATGTCTTATTTGTAAAATAATTAAAAATGCTACCCATAAAACACTATTCCACGCGGACGAAGTCGCGGGCACAGCTAGTAATACTATATTTGTACTTATATTCAATCATATAATTTGAATGAAATGTGTGTGTGTGTGTTGAAGTGTTATGCTATCGATAAGGCGCATCAATGAACTTATCTCAGAAGTATTATGACGAATTTGATATAGTTTTGTATAGAGTAAAAGGTTTTTATTTTATAATTATAACATCTAGTTATAACAAGACCCGAGATTGATGAAGAGAAGCAGTAACAGTTGTGACCTTGCCCAGCAATCCTTTTCAGGACTAAAGGAAACTTATTCAGGTTTGGTTAAAAGGAAATCAGCCTACTAAATGTATTTGCACAAATACAAACAATTAATTACCTTACACTAATTGATTTGTTTTTACTTAGTTTAGCTTATAAGAAGGAGACATCCATATAGATAAGTATATTTATAAATTGCGGATCGTTATGTACTTATTTCTCACTTCAACACGTCCGATGTAGTTCGTTCCAAAACCTATCACCGACCAAATCGCACAGCATTAAGCGCATGAGTGCACGCACTCCAGTCAGACACCTGATTAACGACGTTTTATCAACCTGCAAAAGATATTTCGAAGTATACAAGGTGTTTTAAAAGTACGAAAAATTTCAGAAATGGCCTTTTCGTAATTTGATTTGGTCTGGGAGTCACTGGGATCGCCCCCAGTCCATTGTACGGTACAAGCATTGCTTAGTTTGGGACCATACAGTTGGTGTGTCAGTCTGGCGATATTTATTAACATAAAAATATACCGCTCATGTATTTAAATTGGTTCATTAATGCCGTCGCGAGGTGAACACCAAATCGTATATAGAACTTATAAAACTTGTTGTATGACGTGTTGTTGATATTTCTGGTAATTGTGTTATTTTAGTATTCCAGCGACCTTGGCATGCTCTTAGATGCATGTTAACTTATCTAACAGATTAGCTACTCAGGTTTTAGCCTCTATAGAATATAGAAACGTGTACCTATATCCTATACCCTATATCGATATGCTTTATAATATTTCCAATGTCTGATAGTCGGAAAATTTGTAGTCTGTATAAAACAAATGGGAGAACTGGCTTTGGTGACTTGACTAAGAGTTTGCATAGATCAAAACATAACATGTTGTAGTATTCTATTTTATGACAACAAAAAATATAATATGTTTTTGTATGAATGTTTCGTCAGTGCCAGCTACATTCACGCGATGTTGACGACAACGATTCTTGACAGCCTATGGTAAAATGTATAGAAAAATCGGTGTCGCGTAAACCGTGTGACCGCTTACTTTAAGACTACAAATTAATGGGCATGCCTAGAGACACTCCGCTTTAATTATGCCAAGATGTGATGAACTGTTTAACTGGTAAAGATTTTCGCCTACAAGTAGTTAATATTCAAAGAAGGTTCGGAAAAAGAACTTGAGTAACCAAAATAAGTAAGTAGAGGCTTTGCGGACAACGTGATGAATGATGATTGGGTAGATAGATACATATTTACCTATTTGTTGTATAATTACAGAACATAAATTGCAACAAAATTGGTAAATATGTGGAAGCTTGTAATTGGCATTTGCTTATACATAATCTTATTCACTCTGTAAAATTAGCCGTAAGCTACCCAAACTAAATAAAAAAAATAAAAAATAAAATTATGAAAGGCAGTTAAATAGAAATATCAGATGTAATCTATGAATTCTCGTAAATTATCATATAGGGAGGTATGTTTATTTTCAAGTTCAAGATGATTTGGTGACCGATTTTAGTCAGTACCTACCTAAATCGTTATCCCTCCTAAATCCTTAACGACAAGCCCTTCACGCTCCCAAAAGATTTAAAAAGACATTAATCTTCAAGTATCAGGCGACACCAATTTTTATTGTTGTATGTAGATTTATATGATCAATATAGAGGATATCGGGGCGAAACAATTAATGATTAAAATTATATTGAATTCAGGACTTTATAAACTGAAAAGGTGCTATGCCGTAAAAATATATAGGTAGATGAACACGTGTAAAATTGTAAACTGTCTTATGTTACAATTTATGCACACCATAGCAATAAAACAACAGAGTATTGTGATCGAAAGGAGTATATATTCAATCACCCCATATACGAAAAGGTTATAAACGGAATATTTCAAATGCTCAATAGTGAAGGGCTTTGCTGGCTGTTTCATCGCCCTAATAGGTAAATCATTATTATACCTTACTTCGCTCCATTACTTCATGTCACACATATATGGATATAAGTGTTTATTACAGCCCTAGTTGATTTATGAGAGTACTCGCACTATTTAATTAACTCTTCACAACACGCTGTAATTAACGTTTGATAGATTTTAATTAATAAGAAGATAATTTAGCCCTGTTAACGTCTTAGGCACGGGCCTCCAATCAATACGAGGGAGACTTTAATTATTGCAAAATTGTCTTAGTAATTTGGACGGTTAATTACTGTAATAAGTTAAGAAATAATACTTACTCAATGTAATATCCATTTTATAAGCACTAAATAGAATATATCATAGACAGGTACTTCTCACAGCGATCACAATAAGATAACAAACTTTAGTCCAAGTTTATTTTTCAATATTAGTTCTGAAAAGTCCTTTTGAATGTTGGGAAAGTCGAGGATACAGTAACGGATGTATAAGAATAGTTCATTGTAACTTTTTTCGGGGAAAGTGTTTATATCGTGTATGTTTTCCGCGAGGGTGAGGCGCGTGCTACTCCGCGGCCGGTCTCATTGTGACTGGCAGAGGCACAGCGTCCCACACAGTCGCAGTTCAGTGGTCTACTGAAACTGTCGAATAGAGCGAGCTGCGCGCCGTTTTTGCTAATTACACGCAGTTTTCATTGCGATCCGGCCCTGCACCGATGACGCGGTTGCAAATTCTGTCTTCAAAGCAGATTACAAATCCTATTTGGAATTTTAATTCGTCTTATAAAATAACTTTTTCAGGTAGGTGCTTAATATTTTTTTAAAAAAATTGGCGTGTTGACACTGTAAGAAGAAATTAGTGTCCTACCTTTTTAGGAATTAGGCACCTATGTATGTAATACCTGATTTTATTTTAGTTTCTCTGCAAACGATTTGTGTAATTGCAAACAAGGTGAGCCGAGTTTAAATAAAGGTCAAACTAGGCATTATCCGTATAACCAAAATACTTTTCTCACAAACAAAAACTTTTCTAAGCTGAAAACGACTAGCGCAGGAAATGATTGACTGAAACTACTGACTTCTTCGTTGGAGTTATATTATTATTTACGACCCGACTTCGCAGAAGATTCAAAATATTATTGCAAAAGTTAGTAAGATGCATTGCACTACACACCTCGTAACATCGCGTTGTATAAGACGAACAAACTAATAGTATTCGATGGATAAAGTAATAAAATTTGAGGAAAATTCACGAGACGAATAACAACCAGGCAAAGTTCAGTGGTCAAAAGAAGGAACAATGTCGTTTGTGATCAAGAATCATGATTAGGATTGTGTACTAAGGCCGGAGGGAAACTTACCCCAACTTCTACCGCCTTATCCTTTTTATTGCTCCTCCCCTTTGCTAAGTATTTGAACGATTGAATAAGAGTTCCCCGTTCAATGCGAATTTTGTTATAATTAAACTTTTATGGATTATAGTTATTTTTGTCGTTGAAATAAAAGAAAATTTGAAATACACATTTTTCACGTCTTTATTAAATGGTCTTTGAAATCATTATTTTAGGAAGGTACGTCCAGGTATTGTTGAACAAAGTTGTCCGTTGATCTGTCGGGCTGTGCCCGGAGCTGTTGGCGTTGTAAGAAGTGAAAAATATAATCTTAATACAATAATAATTTAGCCCTTTTGACGACCGCTTGGCGCAGTGGTTCGAGCGTAGGCCGCTCGGCTCACTGACATGGTGGTTGCGGGTTCGATTCCCGCTGGTGTAAATTTCGGAAATGGCCTTTTCGTAATTTGCCCTAGTATGGGTGTCACTGAGATCGCCCCCAGTCCATTGTACGGTACCCATAGTACACGCGTTGCTTAGTTTGGGACCGTACAGTTGGTGTGTCAGTCTGAGGATATTTATTTATTATTACATATTTACTTTTGACATCCCACTCACGGGCACAAGCCTCTCCTCACTACGAGGGGAATTGAGGCCGTAATCCTCCACACTGGCACAGTATAGATAAATAGTTATCGCAAAGTCGGAGGAAGGGAGAGCGACCATCAAATGTCATTGTCAGTCAGATGGAGGCAAGAAGCTTGTATTTATAAAGTTCTTGGATGGAGGCAAAAGAAAACCAGAAAGCCCTCAATCGTCCTAGCGTCATTACAACGTTATCATAGTGATGATGCCTACTCGCATACAGAGATTTACATCCATTCTAAATCCTACTCTAGCTAAGGCATATTTAACCTAATTTAAAAACAAAAGTTGAAAATAAAAACAATTGAAATACTCTGCGACAGCAATTATCTCTTATTTAAATGAAGTAAAAAGCCCAAAATTCGGGCTGACTTACTACAGTAATTGATCAGCTGCAAAGTATTACAAAGCTTTTGTCTCCCCATAACTTGAGACGCAATTATCATCATTTACCTTCATTAATCACCAAGTCTTTTACGAATGCGATGGGTAATTTGAACAATGTATCCATGGGTGGGTACAGCTTTTGATTATGGAATTATATTGTGCTAAGTAATTGTAGTTGATAATCCTTAATTATAATATTAGTAGTATCATAAATGCGAAAGTAACGCTGTCAGCCTGTCTGTCTGTCGCGCTTTCACGCCAAAACTACTGAACCGATTTAAATGAAATTTGGTACACAGATAGTCTAGAGCCTGAGAAAGAACATAGGCTACTTTTATGTCAAAAATGGGTTGTAAGTGGTTGAAAGGGGGATAAAAAAAATTATGGAAGTAAACATTTTTAGAGCTAGAAGCTTGAAACTAATTTTTTAGGCTGTTAATTCGATTCAAATTTTAATTCAAATCATTTATTTTGCTAAGGCCTACGGGGGCACTTACAAATTGTCAATTTTACATATTTTTTTCTTATATCTTCAACCGGTTCGGAACGCGACCTCGACTGAGAAGATCCGGCAAGGAACTCAGCGAGCTTGTCTTTTTTTTCGCCAGTTGCTTATAAACAATAATTACAAAGGGTAGTAGATATTAATATAAATATTATAATAGCTCCAGTGTGTTGCCTTTTGATATTACCAAGAATTACACAAATAATTCGGACTAGTAGGGCAAGACACGCTATAAATAAATAAAAGGACACTATTCCACGCGGACGAAGTCGCAGGCACAGTTAGTAGTATCTATGTACAAAACAAACTAGGTACATCACATCAATCATATATACCACTCGCTCGCTCGCGACTATTTTGGACAGGCTTTATTTACCGACAAGTAAATACTTTGAAACCTAATTCATTATTTATTTAATCGTCTGTCATCAAACTCAATTACTCATTATTTTTTATAACCGAAATTTGCAACTCTAGGTTCCTGGCAAATTCTAGAAACTTTGATAAAAACATCTTTGGAAAATAAAGTGAGGTGGGGTGTTTGTGTCAGCAAGTGAGTCCCGAGTCCCAATGCAGATGAATAAAGTACAGAGCAGACGACGACGCGACATCCTCAGCAGTTTCGAACAAAGTGCCCTAAAGTTTTAAATTCTTTCTGATTTTAAAAGTTCTCAGACAATGGACCTTGTCCTCTGACACAACATTACATTGAGGAATATAAATTTAACAAAGCCTAACCTAAGATTTGCGATGGATTCAACAATTACAGTTGCACGTAAGATCTTGAATGGAGGATAGAGTAAGTATTTCCAGAGATTATTAGATTCATCTGTAGGTTTTTTAAACTGTTTGGGCCCTCTGTTTATTACGAAAGTTATCTTTACGGTCCTGTTATTAAATAACTTTTTTGTATTGGTATTCTGATTAAACAAATTTAATTTGGATAACAAAACAATTAGAGGCAACGAGGTGAATCACAGGTGCATGGAGAAAATTTTAGAGTTTCGTGGTACTGAATCGCTAAATGCCTATCCTACTAATATTATAAATGTGAATGTTTGTGAGTGTGGATGTATGTATGTATGTATGAATGTATGTATGTTTGTTACTCCTTCACGCAAAAACTACTGAACGGATTTGGATGAAATTTGGAACACAGATAGTTTATAACCGGGATTAACATATAGGATACTTTTTATCCCGATAATCCCGAAATTTTTGTTACGTTAAATACTACGCGGACGAAGTCCGTGGGCACAGCTAGTTTAACATAAATGTAAAGGTTATGGATACATGTTTGCTTACGCATGTCAAACATAGAAGTAAGTAAAATACAAATTAAGGTATTGCGAAAGAGGAATATGCATTCAAACATGAATATTAGAATTTTCGTAAGAAACCTCATAAGTCAGTAAGGCAAAGGAAGGAAATAATATATGTGCTGAGCTACGCACTAAAATTAAAATGTCGATGGGCGGGTCATGTAGTCAGACTAAAGCGTTATTGTGCTAACCTAATCCCAAAAACATTACCAAGTATCGCGTCGCATAATGGATTTCCGTTGAACGTTAAAATTTTAAGTTCCTTCCTCAGTGTTGTGGGCGAAAAGCTAATGAATGTCTCCCAGGGCTTACGATATTATAACGACATAAAAGTAACTTTATAAAACTATTTTAATCACAAAATGTCATTCATGTGGCACGTAGCCACGCACATATTGTTTTCGAAACTGAGCCTGCATTGTAGATGATAAATTAGCGAACAAAATTGTTTATGGTGACGGCGGAGATTAATATTCCATGGGTAATTTTCACTTCCAAATATCCCCGGTACAATCTTGCCACGGATAGAGATCCGGGCAGAGGCCCGGTACAAATTGTCATACTTTTTGGGCACGATTGAAATGACATTAGGGATGTACTTTCTAGTAATATCGGGTAATACAAAAAATTTAAAATTCACTCCGACCGTTGTATCAGTCAAGATTGTCTTTTCCACGATCAGCTTCAAGCGCTACTGTCGTGTACGACCCGTTGTCATCTGTCAGCTCTGAGCACTGTAGACCCTTTTGTATTCCGTCCCGAAATATCCCGCACAACAACCAGCGTTATACGTCAGAATTCAACCTCCATCATTTGGACCGTTGGAATACAAGACTGTTTTTTTTAGGTAAATTTATCCCTAAAATTATACCAACCCCAGAGTTTTTTTTATCTCCTCCTTGTATTATTTCAATACCTCTTCGAGCTCTTTTTTCAAGAGGTTCTGATTGTATTTAAGACCTTAAGATAACCAACCACCATATTATAATCAGGTATTTACATAAACTTTTGAATATTCTGATTTACTTGATTATACTGTCTCAGAAAACTGTGACTGAAAAAAGCTCGCTTCTACAGCGACGGACCACTAATAAGAAACTTCAATATTTCATCAAAAGAACCCGCGGATCACTAAAGATTTTTCGTTTCTCGTTATTTGCACAGTCATTGATTTTTCTTATTATTTGCATGATTTGCAAATATTACATAATGCACCCTATATACCTATATTTATATTTTTTAAATAAACGCTTGTGTTGGGGGAAAACGCCACAGAACGATCATTAATAAAATTGGTACCTAATTACTCGCTGTGG
Organism: Notodonta ziczac; assembly: GCA_918843915.1. Taxonomy (NCBI): domain Eukaryota; kingdom Metazoa; phylum Arthropoda; class Insecta; order Lepidoptera; family Notodontidae; genus Notodonta; species Notodonta ziczac. The sequence goes on along the minus strand of OU974043.1, from coordinate 7,426,600 downwards.
TTCCCATTTATTGAAAACTAGCGATCCGCCCCGGCTTCGCACGGCTCTTAAATTGTCAGTGTTTCTCTACTATATTATGTATGTATTATACATACAAACCTTCCTAATGAATCACTCTATCTATTAAAAAAACCGCATCAAAATCCGTTGCGTAGTTTTCAAGATCTAAGCATACATAGGGACAGACAGCGGGAAGCGACTTTGTTTTATACTATGTAGTGATGATAGTTATTTATATATCTACGTAATCAAACTCACGAACCACTGATAGTAAGAAACACGTCAATTATTTACAGTATTATTGAGCAGATGTACAATACAAAACTACAAATACTTGACCCACAGCACAGCGTTCGTTCGCATCACAGATACGTTTCGCAACCCTTTGCGCTCCAGCCCATTTTCCTTATTCAGAGCTCTTCACATTTTCTATTCCATTCATTCACTTGCCTTCGTCGGCTTCAATCTTGCTGGCGCCCTTAATTTTGCTTTTCCATTCTTTGTGACCGTCCCTTTGTTATGTTCCTGATCGAACTCCAAGTTATTAGGTAAGGTACCCAATTGACGAATGTGGATATCAAAGCGAGATGGGTAATTTTATTTGAATCACATGCATATCATGTGATCCTATAATCCTACTAATATTATAAATGTGAAAGTTTGTGAGTGTGGATGTATGTTTGTTACTCCTTCACGCAAAAACTACTGAACGGATTTGGATGAAATTTGGAACACAGATAGTTTATAACCGGGATTAACATATAGGATATTTTTTATCCCGATAATCCCGAAATTTTTGTTACGTTAAATACTACGCGGACAAAGTCGGGGGGCACAGCTAGTCATTAAATATATTTATTCATAAGCTCTTCTAATCTATTCGATCTTCGCCTAAAAACTTTATCGGCCAGTTTCTTCATGCATAACTAAAGTAATAGCAACTGCTAAAATTGTGTAGAAAATAAGCTATTTTATACACTTCTTTTACTTTAAGAATTGCTTGGCAATGTAACACCTTAATTAACAACGTGCAATGAAGTAACAGGCTGGGAAAGTGTTCACAAGAAACGTGTTCACATAGATATATTATGATAAAGTATATTTAATAACGGGGTAAAAGGAATTTGCATATCATAATATGCTTTAATGTATTCAGCATGCCTCGCAATTTCATAAAGTAACTAACTTTCCGTGTCCATGTAACCGAACTCACATCTGGTTAGATGTCTACGAATGATACGAAATCTGAATAACGCCCAGGTGTCCATAAACTTGGTATTTACCTACCGACTTGTTGTTATTTAAAGTGAAAAGTTCTTTAGGCACTTTTGGAATGGGGAAAAAGCACTGAACAGTCACGCTCAGATACATTTATATGTATAAAAATGTGTGTTTTTTTTTGTTTTCACTTCCGACTTTTAGTCCTAAGAGTGACAGTATTGTTTTTCTAATTAAGTGTTGGGATGGTTATGTTAATTTAATAGTAAATGAGAATGAATAAGAATGAGGTGCGGTACTGCAGTTTAACGACACTTGCATAGAGTGCATTATAATATCTCATAGGTAGTACCTACGTTAAGTAAAAAAATAATTCCAATAAAACTCGACGTAGACATTGTGCAAATAGTGGCAACTGTAATATGGCGAACATTAAGTTGCAATACAGACTGACTAACGCGCCTTCACCGTTACTAGGTAGTTTCGTGTACTCACATGAGTAATAGGTATACCTAATGTGCCGTTTCGTTGGAATACTTTATTTTAACATAGGTAATATTTTATGAACTTACAGTGAACGTAATAAGACTCTCCATAAGTCTACAACCGAAATCATTTTGTAACCCGAACAGCATTTATCAAGATGTCGCGGGTTCCCTTGTTGAAAACGTAATGTTTTATTTTATATAAGTATTTCGACGCTGTCAAAAAACAAGTAACTGAAACCCCATGCTTGCATGATTTTCCTATAAGCTACTGATACATATAGGTATAGGACTTGTGTAGAGTCAAATTCATAAAAATATAGGCATCTGTTATTTTTATGAATTTTATTATGCGCAGGTACACCGAATTAATCGAGACATTTTGATATTAAGCGGGTTGTAGACTTAAGAAAAATATGTAAAAATGTCAATTTGTAAGTGCCCCCCGTCGGCCTTAACAAAATAAACAATTAGGCTTTGGCTTTGAGTATGTAGAAAACCTACGTTCCTACATTTACAGTTTTTGACTTCAGTTTGATGATTTTGGCTGATTAGTTGATACACTGTGTGCCAAAGCGGAGGCCTCTATGGTTTCAAAAAATCCCCGCATTTGCACATATCGTTTAGTGTATCATTATGTACGACACGACTAATAAACTCAATCCATCTCGAATCTGCCACAACATATTTTACTAATTGGATTTCAATCGGAGACTATAACAACTATGCAAATTTATATAGGTAAAGCGAGCCTATTTCCTTACAATTCTGTTTATTTATTTGTAGGTTTCTACTTAAGAATTTGAAACAACAATTCAAATGATCATCTCTCTTTCTTATTACCAAAATTATGATTTCGTGAGGTAGGTATAGGTGCTATACTTTTAAATTAGGTTTTTGAAATTGAATGAATTGTTATGAAAATACATTAAAAGCCTTAAAAATAAGAGAGAAAATTATTTGCGACTAGGTGAATATAATAATTTTCCAAATACTAGACCTACCCGTAAGACTATCATAATGGAACTTTCATGTATGTCGGTTCGAATTGACTTTATTGTTACCCCTGTGTACCGTGAGGAGAATACCTACTTTCACACATACTTACCTTCTTGTATACTCAAGCCTTAAAAAATATACAGTTTTTTTTTAAAGTCGGGAATAATAATTAATAGTGACATATATTATATATGATAGCTGTATTTGTGGATGCCTGGTGAAGACAGACTACATATTACCATAATATTTTCTGAGTTACAGCGCCTTGTGAACTTTCATGTTGGGGCCTTAGAATACAACCATAGCCATTAAATAGTTCGGACAATTTTTGCATAAGTAGTACCTACTTGAGATAGCTTTTTAAATATGTAGGATTTTTTTTATTAAAGAAAGTGATCGTTTTTGATCAATATTAAATATTATTTAAATTATATGTCCGACACTCATCCAACCACCACGTTTAATTTCGGATTATTTAAACACGCAGTATAAAATCATATCAATACTGAGTAATATGAACGAAAATACTGAGTACCTAATTCACAGCAATGAATCTTCGTTTCCTGAGTCTGTTCTGTATCACAGAGCGCAAATGCTAACTAACGAAGTTACTTTGCACATAAATAAACGCACTACCTACTTATCCGTAATGCTGAAAACTGACACGGGATGCGAACGCCTTAATTCCCTGTTTGATTATTTATACATGACGTCAGACGCAAGGATTAAAATTAGAAAAGCAAGGTCGTTTCTGACGTACAATTAGGGGTGAGATGTTATGGCCAAAGTAAAGAAACGTCATTAGGAAATTTAAATTAACTAGGTTAATTAAGTATACCTACATATACTCTGAAACTAAGGCTGCAAACAGACAACTCTGTTAGCGATACCTTTTTTTTTTTTTTTTTTTATCGTGGGGAAATCCTCATGGATACCCGCATGCCCCGGGGGAGACGTGCGGGTTATGCCGGACTCCTACCGGCTAAAACCCCACGTGGACTTACTCCCGCCTTGCGATAGGGCCGCAGGCAAGCTTTCGCATACATCTGTGACCCTATCAGCGGTTGCCCGCGCGAACGGACACCTCCTCCTCACGATGGCGTGGGCCACACCACACCGCCGTCCTCCTTGGGGTTGCTTGCCTGACACGCAGGGCCCCCGCTCTTTGTGTCCACAACCCCATAAGGTCCCCCGCCAGATGGTGTGACGAAGGGAATTGCTTCGTGCGTTGAGGGCGTTGATGTGCACAGGCGACAGCCACCCTATCCTGTCACCCGCACTCCCATTTTATGGTGGCATTAAATCGGCTGCCGCCCGTCTCCTCCGTCCAGGCCTCCTGCGCCGATTCGGATGCGCCAGGGGATCACTCTCCCTGGCCCTCTCCAGCGACTCCTTCCTCGACATTACTTATTCGCTGAAGGCGATCATTGCCTCCCACGCTCTTTCACTTCCAACCATGGCTCCAGCAACAGTCGGCAAAGACAAGTCCCCCCCCACTATTGCGGTAAGTTCGCTGCGCTCCTGCGCCCACGCTGGACAGACCTCAAGGGTGTGCTGTGCCGTGTCTACGTCGCATCCGCACTCATGACATGACGGATTCGCCTCCCTCCCAGCTATTTTATGCAGATACTTGCCGAAGCAGCCATGCCCAGACAAGATCTGCACAAGCCGGAATGTAAGCGTTCCCTGCTTACGGTGTACCCACTCCTTGAGGATTGGGCGCACTGCCTCTATCGTTGCGTGGCCGGCACTCGGCTCCGCAAGTCGCTCCTGCCATCTGCTAAGAGCAGCCACCTGTTCTTGTGTTCGCCATCTCATTAGGTCTATCGGCGGAGCGTCGCTTTGGCTCCGCGATTGCACCATTCGCCGGTAGACTGAGGCTAAGACTTCCCCCTCCAAGTCCCAGGGTGGGGTCCCCGCTAACACACAGGCAGCCTCATATGACACCGTGCGGTACCCACGTATTACCCTGACTGCCATGACCCTCTGCGCCCTTCGCAGCAAGGCCTTATTATGGTCGATCAGGGTATCCGCCCACACAGGTGCGCCATAAAGAGCCATGGACCGCACCACCCCGGTGTAAAGTCTACGACAACTCGCACCTGGGACTCCCATATTTGGCAGGAGACGGCTCAGTGCTCCAGCTGTCCTTATTAGTTTGGGGGCAAGCCACTTGAAGTGTTCCTTGAAGGTCCACCTTCCGTCCAGAATGAGACCCAAATAACGCATCTGGGTCCCCACCTCGATTCCTGTTCCGCCGATGGTGATTCGCGCTCCAGAGGGCGGCTTCTTCCGAGGCCTGTGAAAGCACAGTGCCTCAGTTTTATTAAGAGCGACCCTAAGACCGAGCTGCGCAATCCTGGCAATAACCTCTGTGACACCTTCAGTGGCCAGCCCCATCACCTCATTAAAGTCGCCCGCCTGGGCGCAAACAAGTGTGTCGTCCGCATAGCAAACGACATGGAGTCCACGGTGTAAATGGCCGCGGAGCACCCAGTCGTATCCGATGTTCCACAGGAGAGGTCCTATAGCAATCTAAGGTGTCTTTCTTCAGACAAAACGCATTACAAAAATATCCACAATATTATACTAATAAATAACTTTTTTGGGGTTTCAACTTGTCGTCAGTGTAAATCCCCAGAAATTGATGAATCCACGCTAACGACTACTTATCGATTTGCAATATTTAAACATCCCAAAGGAATCAGCAATTCGGAGGGACCGTAAATTTGGTATAAGTATAAGCAATCCATCACCGTAACACATAAAAAAGAAAATAAAACAACTTTCCCTCAAGCAAATGTAAAGCAATATCTACCAGCACATTTGTGGCTTCAAAACGTCAAGTTATTTCGTTCCAATTAACTGCTTTACGTAAATCGTACCTTCAACTAAAGTAGCTTTTAGTGTAATTAGTCTTCATAATTCTGGTCTCGAATTAATTCGCTCCTATTACTTGTAGGCATTTGAACTCTACGGGTCTTGAACCTACCACCTGTACCTGGTTAGATACAATATCCTGTCTGAGTACGAAACGATCTGAAATCATAGAATATTTCAGCATGGAAATACTGATACAAAGTTTTTAACCAGGGTATATACAATACATTAATAAGTTGAACATACTAAACATGTACATTTTAAAATATAACATAATAAACATAATAAAAAAAGGTAACGTATAAAAAAAGTTACATTTGAGTGTTAGCTTGGTCTATACAGGTAAAGGCATCAGTATTATATGTTTTGAATAATTAGTTGGCTTTTGGGAAGCCAACCTCTATAATTAGATCCCAGATTGGATTTCAGACAAAAGCGTATACATACCATACGTAGGTAACAAGCTACTTTAGCATTTGACATATTACGAACTGGAAACACGATATCGCCTGTTATTTTAGGCAGTCTCACTTAGATGATGATAAGATTGATCAATGATTATAAGATTACCAAGAAAGATAGAGAATAAAAATAAAATGTACTATAATAGCACAAAGTACTGAAAGAATATAGAGTAACATTACATAAGACAAAGTGCTCTACAGGCACTAAAACCAGCTTGGCATAACAAAATCGTCCGAACAAAAATGCGTTCCATTCGCCTTATACAAACACGTTCCTATATGCGTATATTTCGTTTCCGCAACTTACAAAATCTTAACAGCGAATCTAAAATGACCATTTTTTTTATTTATTTAGGAGAACATATTTCTTACATAGTAAATGTATTACTTATTTATTTTCTATATAATATGTTTGTAAGAGAACATGGGAAGAATTATATTATGAAGGAGAAAATCCAATATTACAGCGAGTATGACCATGCGCACTGCAGCAAGCTCCACTCTATTTGCTCTTTACAAAACGTACCTACCTATGCCGTATTCCATACGACACTCACCAACCTGCATTAAGTACCTATAAAAAGTTTCAAGTTTATCTCAAAACCACAGTTAGTATATAATCTGGAAAAAATTGCGATAACGTAAATAACTGGATTCTTTAATTTAGAAATGTAAACATTTAGTTTACATTCGCTTTAGAGTGGATTTCAATCACGTCATCAATTTGCGGATGCGTAATGCGTCAAGGAATTTTAATGGTTTGTATAGTATTTGCCATTTTGTAACACTTCAGGGCCCTAACCACGCCAGCTACTCAAATCGTAATAGAAAAGCAAACGCTCGCAATTACGTTTCAAACGCTCCGCTTTTGACGTTTTGCTGACACGAGCTTCACGATTTCTACTGACATTGATATGGTATCACCTATCACCATACCAGCAAAACGTCAAAAGCGGAGCGTTTGAAACGTAATCGCGAGCGTTTGCTTTTCTATTACGATTTAAGTACCTAGCTAGCGTGGTTAGGGCCCAGTTAGATTATACTAGGTAGGTTTAACCTTACACTGAACAAAGCATTGACACAAACAATACCTACATGTTTTTCTCTATTATTTGACGGTACAAAATAGGGGAAGCGTCATATATCAGTGTATAGTTATGTTTAGCATGTACGTCTAGACGACTGGGTACCTACTACTACTTAAGAATACTTTTTTCTATAGTCACAATTTCCTAAAAGCTTTAGTACCTACTTACCTACCTTCAGAAACAGCTCCTATTGTAATCGCTATGTATTAGCCATTAACATCTTATTTTTCCCTCCTAGTCCGCAAAATATCACTAAGTGTTTCAGCTTAATGGACTTCCGTTTGGCGTTGAAAATTTAAATTTCCCCACGTAGGTAGGTAACTAATGCCGTGGGCGGAATGTACTTAAATCACGTCTCAAATACAATAAAGGTACCCATAGATACTACGAATATTATTAAGTACAACCTAAGAGATAGACCTGAAATTTAAATTATTAAGTCTTCACAGGCTTTCTTTATTTTCATTTTAATGTGGGCTATTTTTGAAGATAGGTAAGTATCAAAGTAGTTGCAAGTAGACCAACTCACAGGAGCAACTTTTTAAGATTTTACGATTGCAGTGACTTGTTTTGTTCAGGTGACAATGACATTATTAACTGAAACAATAAAATTTCTTGGCAGAAATAAAGCATTTTGCATAAAAGTTTTTAATCAGTACCCGCAGGGAAATCTGGCCTTACTGAAATCGGAATAATAAAGAAAGTCTCGTAACAAGACCATGCCTCAGCAGAAATGTTAGCACTGTTTATGTTAACTTCTCGCTATAGGTAGATATACTCGGTACTTACTGTGGTCTAATAAGGGTATAACCACATCAATCGAACGATGGTAAAACGAGAGGAGTCGACATTGATAGTCGGTCGATCGATTGGTGTAGGTACTTACTAACAAACACTACCTAGCTACAATATTACTAGTCTGATAAATACACCCTAAAAAGTTTCCTCTACTACTTCGAACTCTATTGTAGTTACAATAACGTGTTATTCTATTATTATTCTAGCTGTAGTACTTCGATTAAATAAGAGTAGCATAAGGTACTTCCTTATAACATCAGCTATATGCCAGTGAAAGTCAAAGTCCGTTTCGGAGAATAGCCGGAACAAATAGACGAACATCAATTATTAAAAAACAATTGTTTGTTATAAGTACCTTCAGTATATATATAATAGTGATGTAACGAATATTCGCATATTTTTTGACATTCGCATTCGCATTCGCATTCGCAAGAATCTATGCGAATGTTTTTTAAAAACAAAAAGGAAATTATGTATAGATGGATATGGAATTTATTACAACTAATAAGAATTATATATTTTTTCAACAAACTTGCTCGTAGGGTAGCCCTTATTGCACCGTTTTTAGGTTCATAACGCAGATTATTACGCACTTGTGCTATTGACTTTACATTTTTTTAAATCTTAGTAGAGATATCCTAATAATAGCAAGCATTTTTATAAAATAAATATGTATTCAGTGTTTATTAATAAATAAATTTATTTATTAATATATTTATATAAACATTCGATTTATTATATTTCAAATAATATAATAATTGTTAGGGGCCTTGCCAGACCCATAGATAAATATAACCAGCAAAATGCTTGTCAGACTACGCATACTATAGGGTTCCGTAAACAGTTAATTAAGTTGTGATTAGATTGGGTGCACAAACAGGGGCGCGTGGGTTTGAGACTCAGTCTAATTTTTTTTTTTAAATTAATTATATTCATATTTAAAAGTAAAGAGCTATTTATTTCCTATAATAAATCATTAATAAGGTGGTTCTAATTTCAAGGATGAATCTCGCTACTCACGTAAAAAAGGCCACTTTGTAGTTCAGTATTTTGTTCATGGGAATTAATATTGGAAAACTGACAAAGAATCCTTTAAATTATTTTAAAATACCTACTGAACAATACCTCACTCGAGGGGGTAAGTAAAAATTTGCACTCCCCTTTCTTAAGTATGGGAGGTGCAATAGAATAACTTTGCAGTATAATAGTCTCTGAATAAAATTATTGTGATGTCAGAGGGACGGGCAGATGGACAGACGGACGCGGACGTGGTGAAACTATAAGGGTTCCGAGTTTGACTACGGAACCCTAGAAACTTCAGGCGCGCCATCTTGTTTTATTTTACATTCCTCCTACTTAAACAAATTCGTGAATTGTGTTTTTTTTTTTCAATTAAGATTGTGATATACTCGCAAGTGTGTTGTAAAATGTCGTACAAAACGCGTGAGCATTGTTCATTACACACTTCAGCTCCATCACAGCCCTCGCGTTAGTCTCGGGCTGCAAACCAGCTTCGATCGTAATGTAATCAACTTAGCTCACTTGCACATAATGCACTTTATACTTATATTTGAATAAAAAAAAAATATGAACTGTCTTGAGGTAGGCAACTAAATTATAAATAGGATCTTTCCCTATTGTTCTTGTTAGTCTAATTAAAATATTAACAAACTTAATAAAATATGAAAATCAATTACAATTTATGCATTCAAATTCAATTCAAATTCAAATCATTTATTTTCTTTAGGCCTACGGGGGCACTTACAAATTGTCAATTTACTTTATTTTTTTCCTTATATCTACAACCGGATCGGAACGCGAGCTCGACTGAGAAGATCCGGCAAGAAACTCAGCGGGCTTGTTTTTTTACATGTCATTTTTTTTTTTTATCGCCCGTTGCTTATTTTCAATAATTACAAAGGGTAGTAGATATTAATATAAATATTAAAATAGCTCCAGTGTGTTGCCTTTTGATATTACCAAGAATTACACAAATAATTCGGACATTAATACTAAGCTACCCTGAAATCAAAACAAATCTCTTCGTATTAGCTTTATGTGACTAACTTCGTTCTTTCACACTGTGTGCCTGTATGTGGTATCGTAGCACCCAAGCGGATGATCCGATTTTAAATTTGTATTTTAGAAAGGTATTCTGATCGAGAGTGTTCTTAGCTATGTGTCATGAAAATCGGTTCGGCCCTTTGAAAATTATCAACTCTTTTGTAGTTTAAAAAGTCGTCACAACGGGGGTTCTTTAAATTTTCTATTTAGAGTTATTTGAAAGTCAACATTCGCATTCGCGAATGTTGGAGCCAAATATTCGCATTCGCATTCGCGAATGTCTAAAATTCAACATTCGTTACATCACTAATATATACTAATGCATTTAGTATCTAAACATCTGTTGTTTTGACTATACAAACATATACTTCAATTTTATTTTTGTTTGTATTCGTGCACAGATTTTCTTAGTCGTCCCCTAATAACAACGAACACCACTATCGATCCTGATAACAATTCTTTTGAAGTACTTACAGCATTATTCGGTAATATTTTAACTTTTATTTAACCCAGTTTTAACCCCTCCGCGCAGGACGCAAAATACTAGTTTCCATTTCTACGTTCAAAGGAAAAAAATAAAATTTTATTTGTGGTCAGTCAGTGCTGCCAGATTGCAGAATGTATTAATAACGAGATATTATGTAGAAAGCATGTATGTATAATGAAGGTGAGAAATAGTTATTATTGATGAAATTTTTAAATTAAACGGACTCCGTCATCAAAAATTTACTTGAGCCGAGTTCGCGCATTGATTCACGTCCACCCAGCGAGTTTTCCCCTCATAGAAGTAAAGTACCTAGGTTATTATGTTATGGTACGTATAATACCAAATACTAATCGCGAGTAGCGATGCCATAGCGATCGTGAATTTGTTATCCCTATCCACTAGTATACTATATTGATCGTAATTGTTATCTATCGCCAAGAACTTTATACATAACACTGGATGTTTTAGCACGAACAATGTTTTGAAGCCAAGAAATTTGACCTTGAATGACGTCACATATGTTTGTTGAGTGTTGTATCAGTGTTGCTAGATTATTAAAATAACAGCTACCGACAATCAGGAAAGTGAACGGTTGATCTATTTTTTTTTTCTATATAAAAATAAATACTGAAGTCAAAAGAGGATTCTCAAATTGACGCATATGTAATATGTAAATAAAATCCATAAAAAAAACAGACACGAAAACCATGGACTTGCGAAATCTTGGCTCATCACACGTTAGTTTGGGTATTTTATTGTGTTTATCATGGCAATTTCAGATGAAGTGTGAGAGGGTCAGAACATATGTATGTATGAAAAAAACCTGTCTTCACTCCGTAGTTCTACGTGCAATCTCCAGTGGTATTCTAAGCTTCTTGTCTATCGCTATTAACCCCGTGATGCCAACGTACTAATTTTTTTTTCAGTTTTGAGGTCCAACATTTACTTGTTATTGATATTATTTCAACACTATTTATACTGACGTGTATAATTTCTGAGGCAAAAGAACTTACTACTACTTCACACTACCTTATTTCGCATTTTTAATGCACAATCTCGATTTGTATCGCCATTTAAGTGACAATTTTTTTATTTTATTTTTTTATACAATAGGTGATATAGGCCCGTATTTATTAATAAATCGATCGCAAGTCTGAGAGCGATGCGTGCGATGCGAGCGAGTAACCAGTACAAAATTACTTAAGACCGCTCTCAGACTTGAGATTGATTTATTAATACGGGCTATAAATTTTATAATCATATTTTTGTATAATTTACATGTGCGACATGTAGGTATAATGTAGTATCGTTATCCCTTTGGTGTAATTTAATTACTGCTGGCAACCCTTGTCGGTTTGTTTGTTCTCTATTATATTCTCTTTGGTTTGATTTGTTTGCTGGTTTGCTGGCATGGCATGGTTTGCCGGTTGTTGCGGTGTGCATTTTTCACTATAAAACGATTTCAATGTATTAGTGCGGCTAGTAAATACATACACGTATTGTATGAACTATTTACTTAAGTGAATTAATTTATCGAAAACGTGGAGGTAGGCTCTTCTTTCACACAATGTGTCAATTCATATTTTATGTCATCGTTTCTATTTTTTGTGTATTAAAATCTGCAACCGGTCTGGGTGAGATAATATATGCTATAAACGCTGGTGGACCTGCTCATACCGATATTTATGGAATTCACTACGAAAAAGACCCATTACAGGGCAGAATCGGTACAGCTTCTGACTACGGTAAACAATTGGACTTGATTGGTAGAGTGAATCCAAAAGACGAAATACTGTACCAAACTGAGAGATATCACCATAGCACATTCGGCTATGATATTCCGGCCAACAAAGACGGTGATTACGTGTTAGTCTTAAAATTCAGTGAAGTGTACTTCAATGCTCCTAACATGAAAGTATTCGATGTTGTATTGAACGGAGACCACACGATCGTCGCAGACTTAGATATTTTTGAAAAAGTGGGCCGCGGCATCGCCCACGATGAGTATATTCCATATTCAATCAAAAATGGAAAATTGTACTACAACGAGGAGGAATCTGACATAAGAGGTGGCAAAATAAAAGTAGAATTTATTAAGGGGTACAGAGATAATCCTAAAATTAATGCCCTGTATGTTATGAGAGGCACAACCGATGAGGTACCAGAGCTCCCTCCTCTATTGTGGCCGGAAAATGAAGCTGAAGAACCTCTTGATGAAGTAGAAGAGAAGAGCCCCAACTCTCGCCGTGCCAGTGGACCTAAGCAGCCGGACCCATACTCCATGGATGAGAGCTCTGTGCTTATTCCAGTGTTCATTACCATAGGTGCTTTCATCCCACTTTTATTCTGTCTATGTAAACTCTAATCTTCAAATTTTTAACTGCCTTTGCTGTTTTGTGTGAATGTATGCTAAATAGTTTCTATTTATTGTGGGTAATATATTAATATGAAATAAATCATAATGACATTGAATTATTTTTAAGCACATTATTTCCAAGCTCAATGGTTATAGTACAAAGCCAATCAAATATGAAATTACTATAGTGCCCGTCCCATGTTAAAAATAATATCAAATTCTACACTATGCACTCACAGTAACTATGTGCTTAGCAAATGCACTTTATGTAAATATAATAACTTGAGTTTATTTAATGTATTTTTATTTAAATTACATTACAAGATATGTTCCTACTTTATATTTTATTTCCCTAGCAAAGTTGTATCTTTGCCTTAAATGCAGAGGTAAAGAACAAGATACCTTAAGAATCCACATACCATTTTTTAGTTCACTAAATATATTTTTTATTGTCATAATCAGAATGTTGTAAATTGTTTTATGATAGCTTACACATTGTGTGACAACTATAAAGTGACATATCTATGTACTAAGTTTAAAAGCCTCATTATGAAAACTGTATTCAATTATCTGATTAGGTTCAATGTACTTAAGAATTATTTTTACAATAAGTATGATGGTTGCTCATTCAAATCACCAAACAGTCTTAAATCTATGTTTGACACTATGACTACATACTACATAGGCACTTATATATTATATACATTTATGCATTAGCTGTACCAATAGTTGATGTGTCAAGTAAATTAATCAGAAACTTCTGGCTGACCATCATATCTCCTTCCTATTTTTATCTTCTGAGCAAGTTTAACTATTCTCCGTAATCTGAAAAAAAAAGTTTATTGTAGTCTAGTCATTAGCAGGGTGAAATGTAGCAATGGATAAGTATATCATTTGTGCAGTGTAGTAAATTTCCTTCAGCCCACCCTGGGCCAGGGTTGTAGACTATGGCCCCAATGCCCATACCACAGACTCAATAGTGGACATTATTTATAAATTAAAAGTAGAGAACTCCCTTTTAAAAATTGTATTGGTAAGTAAAACCTCTTTGTATATAGCGCCATAAAACTAAGGTACCTACCTACTTTTGATGCTGACTAGACACTGTTAATTTCTCATTAGCTAGGTATTATATTGTGTTCTTTCCTGGTTTTATAGTTATAAGCGTAGATATGATTCTACCTATACGAATAGTAGTGAAAAAAACCTACCGAAACATTTATCTCGACGGTACCACGTCGTCAGTTGTGTTGTGTTGTGTGTGCACAGGTGTGCACTACATAGGTACGAGCAACACAGGGAATAACAGTCTTGGCCGCCCTAGGCACAGCCTAGACGGCCTTAAGGAAAATCTGCCACTGCCGCTACATCATATAACTAGCGACCCGCCCCGGCTTCGCACGGGTATTTTTATCAGTGTTACTCTACTATATTATGCTCGTATTATACATATAAAACTTCCTCATGAATCACTCTAGCTATTAAAAAAACCGCATCAAAAGCCGTTGCGTATTTTTAAAGATTCCCTGTGTCCCTACAGACGGACAGCGGGAAGCGACTTTGTTTTATACTATGTAGTGATATCAACAGGGTGAAGCTAAAGGCTCTCTACTAAAATTGATAACGCAATCTAATCAATTCCCGTGCGGTGGCAAATTAGACCCGCGCCACTAACAACCAACCACTCAACCTGTTGAAAAGCTGAATAAAGGAATAAACACCATGATGCACATACCATTTAAATAACCCTAGATCAGCATGATCACGTACTTATGTGGAATGGTTCCCTTCCCATATAAGTACCTACTTACTTACCTCCTATCTCGTTACCTGTAGTGAATAGAAAATGTTCCTAGCCGTTTGGAATTTATTTTTACCCCTTTGCGGTAATGGTAGTTACCTGGTTTATGTATGCTAACTATATTGGGGTAGGTAATGTACTTACGCATTGGAGGTACCATGGACTTTGAATTCGCATTTTCCTTCATTGTTTTGAACGAATCCTCTTCTGCATTTTTTTATCATCTGTGCAGCCGTGGCATTTGCGATTATCGAAGAATCTGGTGATAGAGTCGCATTCACATCCACTGTAGGTTTCGTTGTAGCTTCATCCGCTGTAGGCTGCGTCGTATTCGTAGAATAATCCGTTTGATTGAGAACCGCTTCGTTCGTCTCTGTTGTCTGTATTGGATTAGTACTAGTTTTTACAATCGATTCCGTTGCTTGCACTAACGCGAGCGGTGTCGAATTGGTTGTATTATCTTTCTCAACTGTAACTGTGGTTGCGTTTAACGGTTTTGGTGTTGTACCGTTTGTCGGTTTTATTGTCATTTCTGAATAATCGTAAGCGTAATCGTAATCCTGCAATACGAGTAATTAATTAATTAGTAGGAGACCTGCCCGCTTTTTTATGTTTACCTAAATTCTATAGGATTCTGTAAACAGGGAATTTACTGAATAGTTCCTGATCAAAGTTACGCCTGCGTGAACTTTTATGAAACAAAAAGTGGCCTACTATAGTACTTATATATCTCTACCTTAAGTGTTTATAGCTAACCGAAACCTAACTATGCCGAATTCCATTCAAATATTTTTAGCGGCTTTCTCATGAAACCGACCAATTTATAAATACACATTCACATATTACAAATATATATCGCAGTGGGTACCTACTTACTCACGTAAGTAGCATCTAAGTATGCACTGCACACCTACATACAATATAATAATTTAGTTCTGTACTCTAGGTACACGTAGGTATCTAGAACGATTAGTCAAGTAAGTAGGTATAAATCAAGTGACAAGGTATTCATGTCGACGACACGAAAGAGAAAAACAAGTTGTAACAACCCCATTGCTACAAGTAAGTAAAAGGTTATTCCACTATATCCTGCTCCGTAATCACTGCGGAATACACCCCAGGTGACCAGAGTTATAGGTACCTACCTACCAACAACGTTTTGTTCTAATAAGACCCATGTAGTGTAACAAAGTCTATTCGGGCATAGTTGATCTGCCAGCAAGATACATAAAATATGTTTGAACTGCGAATCAAACTGGGGTAGTATGGGAACTTACCACGTAATCGGTTAATAAGCTTGCAATGCAACTGCTTGACTGATGAGATGGTCTAATCATGATCGATCACATAGGTAAGTACTTCACCATACAAATATTAAGTAGATCAGATATTTAGAGGTCCATTTATTTATAGCCGGTTGCGGATCTCTTTTAGCAATTAAGCAGAATATTTTGTACGATACTAATAAATACCTATACGAAAGTTTTATTTATACCTACTTAGTTATTTTATTTATCAAGCTACAATTTAGGTACCTACCTTGTGGATATTTATGTGAGTGGTTAAAAGTGAGTAGGTAGGTACCTTTAAGTACGTATTAACTCAGATATTATGTATTGTTAATTACGGAATTTGTTAGTATCTACCTAATAATGACTTAATTTAATTACTTTACTACTTATTTTAAACTTACCACATATTCTTCCTTACCACCCTTCATTAACGCAAATATTTTTAGATTTTTTAAATCGATTTGCACATTTAATTCACCGCTTTGTCTCTGATCATAAGTGGATACGGGGTCTGCGGATGTGTACAAAAACGAACACAAAGTTAGAATTGTGAGCACAAACATTTTTTTATCGATATCTTGGATGCTCGAGGGAGGATTGCGATCTAGTACCGAGAGCAGGCGCGACTGGCCAGCGCTAAGCCACGAAGTCCCCCTGTGCCTACTGCTTAACACGGAGTTATTTCCAGCAGTTTAACAGTTATTTCAAGTAACCGTGGGAAGGTCGATAGCCCCGGCCGATGCACTGCGTCCTCAGATTGCGTAAGGACCGCGAGTCAGTTTATTGCAAACGCATCAATAATGTGACGTCGTACGTAGGTACTTACTTAAAAGTAGGTAGTTAATATTTGCTGATGGCGGCCTACTCTTGATAGTAATAAATAAACCTACAAAAAATTTGGAGTGCATGGCAAGAATATTGTCAAATTACCCTAATATACATAATCTACTTCATTATTATTAAGAGGTATGTTTTGGTTTGGTGAACAAATAAAAAGGTTAAGGTGAAGGCGCCTGTCCAGCCCGCGAAATTCAAAATTTTCGAGTATTTTTATAGTTTATCCAAAATCTGAAAACATTTAAGACAACATTTTGTGATTTGCGACAAACACAGTATGCAGTGCGTTTATTAATAAATTTATTTTATTCTAAATATTATCACGGTGGATATGATACTAGTTAATCACTAAATATACAAAAATTGCCAGATTATCTGGATAGCTGTCGTTCTTGAAATGTTAGTAAGTTGGATATATTAATAAATGCACTGCACGTGCACACGGTTTTTGTCGCGAATTACAAAATGTGCCTTTTATTATTGTCAGATTTTGAAAAATTTCTAAAAAACTTCAAAAAGTTTGAACTTCGCGGGCTAGATGGGCGCTTTACTAATATAAACGCACTGCATACTGTGTTGTCGCAAATCACAAAATGTTGTCTTAAATGTTTACAGATTTTTGATAAGCTATAAAAATACTAGAAAAAATTGATTTTCGCGGGCTAGACAGGCGCCTTCACCTTTAATATATTTCGATGCCTTCCGGCCAAAAAGGGATAACCGACACTTTGCAAACTTTACAGGAGAGAGGTTTAAAGTTGAAAAAAAACGAAAAAAAATCATATAAATTTTTCTATAGGTTCCGAAAGCTTGCAATTTTGCACATATAGCATTTAATTATTTCTCTACAAAATGGCATCATTAATTAAACACAAATCAGCCTCCTAACACCACTTTCTGTCGCTTACACCCAAATGACCCTAATTTTACCAACAGGAAAAACGTCTTAAATGAAAACCACTAGTGATTCACTTCCAGCCTGAATGATTTAACTGCAACTTATGTTTTATTTAAATCGAAGAAAAATGGCATAAAGGTG
The DNA here is from genome assembly GCA_918843915.1 of Notodonta ziczac. Lineage (NCBI taxonomy): Eukaryota > Metazoa > Arthropoda > Insecta > Lepidoptera > Notodontidae > Notodonta > Notodonta ziczac. Next base: position 7,408,792 of record OU974043.1, on the reverse strand, counting down.
AGTTTTGATAATTCAAATTGGGGCCATAATGATATAACCGGTTATTGGTTTATGATAGTCGGACAAGGAAATTGTAATAAGTTAACAAAACATCAATGAAAGATATAGCAAAACTATCAAACGCTGTATTTAAGTCTTCCAAAATTAAATGATCAAATAGGTATTCTAGTAGCTGTATAGCATTACTGACAAGAGGTGCCAAATTAACTAGTTGTAGCTACCTAGCCAACATTATTGAATACATTTTTCTTGCTAATTCAATTTTTATTCAATAAAAAAGCCTTATTTTAAGCAATATTATTAAAATTATTCTAAAAATAACAAAAAAGTGTCGACGTAAGAAAATAATAAATACAAAAAGGCAGAAAAACTTATAACGCATTTTGGGGCGTGGGCGATGTTCTCAAACACAAACTCTTTTTTTTTTATTCAAGTAAGCCAACAATGCATTTATGTATAGTGAGACTCACCACCCGTTTGGAATGCTGCTTCCACTGAGATGATCCGGCAATAAGCTCAATGGCTACTCTTTAAATTAATAAAAGATGGTGTACATTCTCAGGAATAGTAACAGAATGTGAGCAGGCAACACCATTGTCATTAATAAGGAAATAATAATCAAATTTTACTCAGATTTAGTTATATAAATAACATGGGAAAGCTAGTTTAGTGAGGTATGCATACCGACTCACAATTTAAATGTTTAAAAAGCAAAATAATTATTAATAAAACAGAGGTGGGTAACAAGATAATTGCTTTGGTGTGTTGTTTTCCATGGTATAATCAGTAGGACCTTTTGATCCACTGGTTAAGGTACTGCATCCCCTTGCCATGCTGAATATCATCGTTTTAGCCCAGAGACGTCAACTGCTGGATATAGGCCTCCCGCAAAGTTTTCCACAACGACCTGTCATGTTCTGTTGGCATCCAGCGGTTTCCGGCGACCTTCACTAGATCGGCAGTCAACCTTATTGGTGGCCCTCACACGCCTCGCCTTCCAGTGCGTGGTCGCCATACGAGAACCTTTCTGCCCTATCAGCTATCGGTTCTTCGGACTATGTGTTCCGCCCACTGCCACTTCAGCCTACTAATCCGTAGGACTCAAACTCAAACCGGTGTCCTTTGTTCGTGTATGAATATCTTCATTACTGATGCGATCTCGTAGTGATAATCCAAGCCTTCGTATGAAGCCCATAGTTAACGAACAAGTCTCAGTGGCATAACTCATCAGCGGTAGCACATAAATTCGGTCGAAAATACATTTTGAAGCATCCCAAATGCTGCCCAGCCGAGTTAGATTCGATGATCGACCTGTCTTTTGAAATTCGACTTGCCTAATTGGAATTTCTTCCCCCAGGTAGATGTATTCATCGACAACTTCGAAAGTAGTTCTTTCTTACCTTATGTGTCTGTGTTGAATGTGTTTATTTCTCTCTTTTAGTGGTCCCAACTAGTGCCCATGCATGTTTTATATTTTGTAATTTATGTCACACGATTGGAAAACTTTAATCACCAGTCCTGCGGTATACGCATGAGCATTTTCTGGCATAAACACGAACATTTCTTCATTATGGAGTATCGGTAATTGGTTGGGGCTATATTTGGCGAGTACGGAGGATGCTGTTTCTAACTGCAGGTCTGTAATGTTAAAATGGGTTGTCGTGAGTCCTTTCCTTGGGCTAGTTGGATCTTGCGTTATCATGCAGCAATAATGGCGAAGATGCTATTTAAGTTTCCGTCATCATTGTTCGAAGTTCTTCACAATAGATATCTGCTGTTATTAATGCACTATATCTCAAAAAGCTATAGTGAATTACATCATGAAGTGACAACCAAACAGATATCATAACTTTTTTAAGGGTTAGCGTTGCCTTAGGAAACTGTTCCAGTATTTGAAACATTAAATTTCTCGCTTGCAGTCATCTTAGAGAACAATTCAGTCTAAAATCCGTTTATTTCTGAACCTTCTCATTAAATCAAGGCATGCTTCAACGGTGGCTTCTATATTCTCATCAGTTAATTCATAAGATACCCATTTATCAGGTTTTTTTAAGTGCAAAAGAGTCCATATTATTGTTGGTATATTAATGTCAAACCATGTCGTTAATTGATAGAAATCGGCATCCACCATTACTTTTATTTCATTAGTGCCTGGTCTTCCTCGTGGTTCCATAAGTTGAAGTTACCACTAAGAAAGCGATTAAACCAAAATCATTCGGCAATCGTACCCTCTCCAGACGCAGCATTGATATTGCGAACAAGAGCTTATCCTTCTGTAGTAACTTGTAGATTATAGCTAAAAAATGGCTCACTGAAATAACCTGCGTGCACTTGTGGCGTTTGTGCCGTGATTGCCCAAGCATCGGATGTACCCTGTGTGACCTTAACCCCTTTTGTACCGAACGAATGGAAGAGATAACTCGCTTTTTAGTTTTTGTTGCACAGGGTAACCGACAAAAGGGTCACTTTATAGTTTTATTTTCTTATCTAACCACCACACTCGTTATATTCACCGGGAGGGAAAAAAAGGCCAAGCGACAAAATTAGAGGCCGAATTCGTTAGGGCAATTTGGGTTAAGCTCCTTCGAAAATGGGTATAGTGACAGGGAAAAAAGCACTAAGCTACCAAATACATGTCTAAAAATTCGGCCTAAATGTCATACATTCAAATTATGTTGTTTCATAAAACAGCCCTATCGTCTTAACACGAATTCTTGATGGTAAAATTGCAAGCAAAATTTGATTAACGCATCTTTCTACATAGATTACTTCCAGCCCAAAAAGGTTAACGTTCAGGCAGGAGAAATTTATATTACGCCCAAATGACATAAATCTCAGTTCTGGAAAACATTTTTTATCCATCCACCAACATAAAAAAATCATCAAAATATTCGTCGTTTACGTCCAAGAAATTTGCCTCAAGGCCTCAATTCACGAACTGCGTAAGCGACAAAAAGTATGTCGTAGAGCCATGAAACCCAGACCAATCGACGCAGAAAAATCAGCCGATTCCAACCATATATATAAGTCGATTTCGCCCAAAATGTCGCTTATCCCTTTTTGGCCGGAAGGCATCGATTTGTATAAAATGACCAAAAGACTACAATCCATATTATCTAAAACTAAATGGTTGACATCTTAATACTGACAGGAGGGAGTGACAATTTGATTGACTGATTTGACATTTGTAATGTAAACGTAATCCACTACCTACGTACATAAACAAATTGTTTTCATTTTCATATTATTGTTTACGCGCTTATGGTCATAAAACGCACTTATGAAGAGCCTACGTAGGTTATTTCTGCAGTTATTCATAACTCGAATCGACACGTATTACGAGAAACCTATACAAAAATGATTAAGTTTTGGAAAAGTGCAGGTAATAAGCCGAACAAGTTTTGTTGTTTATTGTTTTACTACTATCGTTGTATGTAACAATACATTGTGTTGAAGTAAACGATGAACCACGCCTTATTTTCACATTTTTTTTAGCGAAAGGCAAATCCGGCTGTCCTGTGCGGCCTCCTGAAAACAACTCTCTGAACAGACCAGATGCTAAGACATTAATAAACACACAATTATTGCTGCTTGAAGAAAATGAAGGTAGGTACTTCCTTCAACATTTTATGGTAAATATAATATTATGATTATTTAGTTACATAAGGCAGTTATATCATAATACATTCCTATTTATGTCTCTACTGCTGTAGTTGTGGTGATTTCGTAACCAGCGTCTGAAAGAGTACACACCATAGGCCATCTAATAGGAATTATCGGCCTATGTGTACAGTGATAGGCGTGAGCCTGAATTGTTTGTGGATGTGAATCCACAAACAATTCTTATTATTATGACTTAATAATATACAGTTCTCATTAAAACAAATATCCACAATACTTAAATTGTTTGTAATGTCTGACCAGCCCTTCAGGGATTACCATTGTAATGTTATGTATGACTGTATGTCTTACTTGTTTACAGATCCTAGAGATATGTTTGAGAAAAACTCCAAGTTATCCTTGAGTTTTCAAGACATTCTTGTTAGAAGGAAAGGTGTAAAATATTTTATACAATTCATGGAAACAATTAGCAAAGATACTCTTATTAAATGTTGGCTGGAGATAGAAGACTTCAAACTATTGGTGGCAAGGTATGTCGCTTACAATGAAAACGACAATCATTCTAAAGTCAATAGAACTAAAAGTTTAGATCTTAATTGTAAATGTACACTCAAACATGACAACAGAGATACTCAGTCACAAAGATTCAGCTGGAGAGAAAACAATGATATGTTTACTAGTACCAGTAACACAAATTATAATAATGATTGTTCAATAAGTTCATGTGGGAACTTAACTGAACACATCAGATCTGCATACTCTGATGTTAGCGAAAAACCCCAATGCAATGACCCAACTGATGAAGCCATAAAACTATTTAAAAAGTATGTCGCCCTGGAAGCTCCACTTCAATTAGATCTTCCTGACAGCTGCAGAAAAACAGTTATAACCAATATATGCCAACCAGAGGGGCAGATTAGAGGAGAATGCTTTAAGCCAGTGCAGGATATTCTTTTTAACCAAATTGAAACTAATCATTTCAATGATTTCCTAAACAGTCCATTCTATATAAAAGCACAAATTGATATTTTGACCAATGGCTCTCTCAATCTTAAAGATATATTATATAATGAAACAATACTCTTCTATTTCACTGAATATTTGGAACAAGAATCTTGCAGGGTGCTACTCGAATTCCTGATGGCTGTAATGCACTTCAGAGAAAACTTGACCAATGGTAATACTACAAGCAGCGAGCAAGCTCAAGCTGACGCCATAGTTATCTATGACAAGTATTTCTCTCTTCAAGCCACTAACCCAGTTGGCTTCCCTACTGATATTAGGTTGAAAATTGAAAGTGAAATATGCATAGAGGGAGGACCACTCCCAACATGTTTTGATGTACCTTATCAAATAGTTTTCAAAACTCTTACTCAATATGTTAAGAGGTTTCTAGAATCTGAGTTATATTTTAAGTATCTTTCAGAAATGATACATTCGGTAGATAATATATGGTCCTTCCATCACAAATCACAGTCTGATTGTAGCAGTGAATTTAGTATAAGCACTCAAAACACTTTGCTCGCTATGGGTGACCCAGTCTTCCGCAAAAAGAAACGCAATCTCTCTGTACCTGACATGACAATAGATTCCAATCAGCTGTACAATGCTGACGCTCTGTGGCAGAGAAATAGACACGACGGTTTGAGTCTCGGGAGAGTTAATAGTTTAGGTAGGTTTGAATCAAAATTTGAACCTGATCCAGATAAGAAAGACAAATCTGTTTTAAAGAAAATGGTCAGTAAATTTGTCCCATCAAACACATCGAAAGTAGAAGAAGAAATGGCCTGGCAAATAGCCCACATGATTGTAAAAGATGTAACAGATCTGACTATGGCCCCACCGGATAATGAGCAAGACGATATGTGATAGTTATGTTTAATTAAATGCATACTTATATATTTTGTAAATCGAATAGTTATTTAAATAAAATGTATATAATATCAAACCTAATAGAGCCGTTTTATTTCCAAATATGATTTAAAAATACACATTAAAAGTTATATGTATAAAGGTAAAAAAGCATATATTAAAAAAAACATATGAAAGCATTAACAATACTGGGATAATAAAAGTGATCACAGGGTTGCATAATTGTTTATGCCAGGCAAGATTGGCGACAGCTGCTTCGGTGGCTCTGAACCCAGCAAGGGAGATTGTTCATCGTAGAAATTGAACTCCTTTCGCGTGTCTTTGCTGGGTGTCGGCATTAGCCGTCTTTTATTTATGTTCCATTTTTTATACACAAGAGCATTCAACAAGGCTTGCATGGGATTCGTTACTGCCTGCAAAATAAAACGTCTTCCATTAGTAACACGATTCAGTATCACTTATGTAGGTACTAATATAATATAATATTTACCTACAAAATGGTATTGAGGTATACATAGGTTGATTTAAAATATCTTTATTTATAACTATTTGGGAACAAGACTAAAAGGTACGATAAAGTAGCTTGTAAGGACTATGGAATTTTCATTTTGAATAGGTAGTTAAGGACCTATTTAAATAGAAGTATTAAATACATACCATTATATACCACACTGTAATCATGACTTTCACAGGCATATTGAACCACATTGTCCAAACTAGTACACCATTGATGAGATTTGGCAGCCAACATAAATAAAATACTACATTAATCAAAAAGAACTTTAGTCTCAAGGCATCCACTACCCTTCGCTCCTTACTTGTAAACTGAAATACAGAAATTTTAATGTGAACAGTATGACCAAACACAAAAATAAATTCATACTTACTTATTTATACTAAATCGACACTCTATATGGAATGTTTAAAACCAAATAGTTGTTTAGTAACCAGTGAATGGCAGATGTTATGTAAAGAAAATATAGTATACTAGTTCCTGCCCGCGACTTCGTCCGCGTAGAATTAAGTAAAGTATTCTATGTGTTAATCCAGGTTATAAACTATCTGTGTTCCAAATTTCATCCAAATCCATTCAGTAGTTTTTGCGTGAAAGAGTAACAAACATACATCCACACTCACAAACTTTCGCATTTATAATATTAGTAGGATTTCATGTAAAATATGTACCTCTTTACTATTGGTACCAAATCAAAAACAATGTAAAACACCAAAAATATAATATAACAGTAAAAAACTTAACATAATATAAAGTTGTTTAACATTCCTTACCGAGATTGGCTCTAGTCATTGGTAACTATTTTCCATTATTTATATTTTATTATCCACACTCTTATAACTGGTCGTAAATGGCTGTGGTATCCAGCATTATAGTTTTTCGACATATTAAGGTCACTGGCGTTAAGGAGGTGAGTGACCTTTAAAATTAGCCACCAGATTCGAAAATTTTAAAAATGTTGTCGTAAAAATCTATACAAATAAACCAAATTGAAGTGTCTGTTTGTAATTTCAAAATAACAGATTTTTATTAAATTCATATGTTAGTGAATTGGTACTTATAACAAGAAAACTATATTTAAAAATGATGTCTGTCTGTCTGTCTGTTTGTTCCGGGGAATATCCGAAACGGGTGGACCCATTTTGACGGATTTTCACTGGCAGATAGCCGATGTCATAAAGAATAACATATTCTAGTTTTACATTATCGAACCACCTGGGCGGAACCGCGCTCAATAGCTAGGTATAAAACATGAATATTATGTACCTACATTGTCTACCTACAGCATTGCATGTATGAATGTATCGTCTATGTATCTACCAATATTATCCTTACTAATATTATAAATGCCGAAGTAACTGTCTGTCTGTCTGTCGTGCATTCACGCCAATACTACTGAACCGATTTAAATGAAATTTGGTACACAGATAGTCTAGAGGCTGAGAAGGGAAGGGACATACACTACTTTTTAATGCGAAAAAAGGGTTGTAAGGGGGGTTGAAAGGGGGGGATGAAAAGTTGTATGGAAGTATCGTCATTTTTAGAGCTAGAAGCTTGAAGCTTATTTTATAGACTCTTGAATCGATATAAATAAATGTGACATTCAAATTTTGTTAGTTTTACCCTCAAGAGTGTAAAATAACAATAGGGAATAGGGGAGGGAAGTTTGTATGGAAATATGTAAGGTTTATGTGAGTGTTTTATAAGTTTGCGACAAGAGACAAAATATTAGAGCTATTCTGGTGTAACATTTGCAGAGTCAATACAATCATTATTCCCCGCGGACGAACTCGCGCGCGCAGCTGTTATATTTTTATATGCACGGACATAAATAATGTGTGGAGGAGGTTTGGGAGCCCAGACTACCAAACCTCATAGCCTACTTCGAAACGAATATATGCCGAATATTAGCGATGCCGCAGCTTTATTAGCGTGAGATAGGGATGATATTATATTTCTATAACTAGCTGAGCCCGCGACTTCGTCCGCGTGGAATTTAACGTAACAAAAAAGCCCGCTCCCGCGTTCTGAGCCCGCGCGACATGACCCATTTTTTTAAATTTTGTTTTTCTGAAATAAAAGTAGCATAAATTACTGCTTATAACAACAGCTATCTGCCAGTGAAAGTCCCGGCAAAATCGGTCCAGCCGTTTCGGAGATTACCCGGAACAAACACACAGACAGACAGACATCATTTTTAAATATAGTTTTTTTGTTATAAGTACCAATTAGTGATGTAACGAATGTTGAGTTTTTGACATTCGCGAATGCGAATGCGAATGCGAATATTTGGCTCCAACATTCGCGAATGGGAATGCGAATGCGAATGTTTTGACTTTCAAATACAAAATTTAAAGAGAAGAATATAAAACTTATAAAATAAAGTTGTACTTTTTAAACTACAAAAGAGCTGATAATTTTCAAACGGCTGAACCGATTTTCATTAATCATAGCTAAGAACACTCTCGATCAGAATACGTTTCTAACAAAAAAAATAATAAAATCGGTTCATCCGCTTGGGTGCTACGATACCAAACACAGACACACAGATACACAGGTTGAAAGAACGAAGTTAGTCACATGAAGTAAATACGAAGAGATTTGTTTTGATTTCAGGGTAGCTTAGTATTAATGCATAAATCAAATAATTGTAATTGATATTCAAATTTTATTGACTTTGTTAAAAAAAAATTTGATCAATTATAAGTTAAAAGTGCATTATGTACAAGTGAGCTAAGTTAATAATTACATTGAAGCTGGTTTGCAGGCCGAGACTAACGCGAGGGCTGTGATGGAGCTAAAGGTGTAATGAACAATGCGCACGCGTTTCATACGACATTTTACAACACACTTCAAGTATATTGCAATCTTAATTGAAAAAAAAAAACACAATTCTCGAATTTGTTTAAGACCTAGAGAATTTCATGATGAATGAAAAATAAAACAAGATGGCGCGCCGTAAGTTTCTAGGATTCCGTAGTCAAACTTGGAACCCTTATAGTTTCGCCACGTCTGTCTGTCCATCTGCCCGTCCCTCTGACATCACAATAATTTTATTCAGAGACTATTATTGCAAAGTTATTCTATTGTAACTCCCATACTTAAGAAACGGCAGTGAAAAAATGTTTACTCACCCTATCGGGTGTGTCATTATGTATTGTTCAGTAGGTATTTTAAAATAATTTATAGGAAAGAAATAGTTCTTTACTTTTAAATATAAATATAATCAATTTTGAAAAAAACTAAAGTTAAGACTGAGTCTCAAACCCACGCGCTACTGATTGTGCACCCAGTCTAATCACAACTTAATTATTTGAATTACAGCTCCTTATAAGAACTTTTCATCAGTCCAAAAAGAAAATAAAGGTTTATGTCACTTTGCTTAAGATTAAGATAAGATGTCTATGAGTGCCAGTTTAATAAATTTAGTAACAGAATTTCTTACTATTTTATTCATATGGTAGCCAATAGTTTTTTTATTTGGCAGAAATTAATCCGTTGAGATGTTTCATATCAATAAAAAGACATAATTTTATTTTTAAGGTTCCATATTATCGAATCGTGGCGGGATGTCTACGAAACCCTATAGTATGCGTAGTATGACATGCATTTGGCTAGTTATATTTATCTATGGGTCTGGCAAGGCCCCTAACAATGATTATAGTATTTGAAATATAATAAATCGAATGTTTATATAAATTATATTAATAAATAAATTTATTTATAATATTTTAACAAAAATTGTTTATTTATTTTATAAAAATGCTTACTATTTTTAGAATAACTCGCTACTAAGATTTTTTTAAAATGTAGTTACAATAGCACTAGTGCGTAATAATCTGCTTTATGAACCTAAAAACGGTGCAATAAGTGCTACCCTTCGAGCAAGTTTGTTGAAAAAATATATAATTCTTATTAGTTGTATTAAATTCCATATCCATTTATCCATAATTTCCTTTTTATTTTTAAAAAACATTCGCAAAACATTCGCATAGATTCTTGCGAATGCGAATGCGAATGCGAATGTCCAAAAATATGCGAATATTCGCGAATGCGAATGCGAATGCGAATATTCGTTACATCACTAGTACCAATACACTAACATATGAATTTAGTAAAAATCCGTTATTTTGAAATTACAAACAGACACTTCAATTTGGTTTATTTGTATAGATTTTTACGACAACATTTTTAAAATTTTCGAATCTGGTGGCTAATTTTAAAGGTCACTCACCTCCTTAACGCCAGTGACCTTAATATGTCGAAAAACTATAATGCTGGATACCACAGCCATTTACGACCAGTTATAAGAGTGTGGATAATCATACTAATATTATAAAGAGGAAAACTTTGTTTGTTTGATTGTAATGAATAGGCTCCGAAACTACTGAACCGATTTGAAAAATTCTTTCACTGTTGGGAAGGTACACTATCCCCGGGTGACATAGGCTATAATATATTAGGGATCCTTACTAAAACTCGAATAATGTAACTGCAATGTACCCGTGCGAAGCCGGGGCGGGCCGCTAGTAAAATATAAATAATGGAATATAGTTACCAATGACTAGAGCCAATCTCGGTAAGGAATGTTGAACAACTTAATATTATGTTAAGTTTTTTACTGTTATATTATATTTTTGGTGTTTTACATTGTTTTTGATCTGGTACCAATAGTAAAGAGGTACATATTTTACATGAAATCCTACTAATATTATAAATGCGAAAGTTTGTGAGTGTGGATGTATGTTTGTTACTCTTTCACGCAAAAACTACTGAACTGATTTGGATGAAATTATTTTTTAAATCGCGTTTTTGTTATAGGTGTCGTTTGTACTTCATATGCATTTAGTGAAAAGGTTTTATTTTGATATTACAAACAGACACTCCAATTTTATTTATTTGTATAGATTTTCAATTCATCGATTATATTGGCATTTAGAGCTGTGCCTTTTTGTTTTGTGATGTTAATTTATGGGTAAAAAATAGTTTAACTTAGTGTGTTGTTGAGCTCCCTCTTCCCATGTGAAAGCTATATCTAAGTATGATTGAGTACAAATGTATAGATACCTGAGCCAGAGGCACTGCCACAGCCATTTCGACATTCTTACTGGATAGCACATACATTATGGGATTAACAATCATTACTATGGCTATTGGCACATATGTTGCGCAATAATTCGGCAGGATTTTGTACAGTGCAGTCTTTACAGATGGCAAGTTGTGGCAACTGGAAATATTTAAAAATAAACACGTAGATTATTTTGGTACAAGGTCAATCTTAGTGATTATTCATTCTAACAATCTAGACTAGCTATATTATAATTTCATTATTCAAAAGATACAAAACCAGTATCACTATTTTTGACTTAATGTATATGTAATCAAATTATTATGTTCTAAAATAATATATTGATTGCCGGTGAGTGATTGCCGATTGGTTAAGCACGCGTCTTGCGGGCTACCAGGTCTCGGGTTCAAACCCCGGCTCGAACCTCTGGATTTTTCGAAATCTATGTGCGAATCATAATTTCTATATGATTATCAGTTGCTTACGGTGAAGGAAAACATCGTGATTAAACCTGCATGTCTTAAAACATTTAACCAATTTTTGAAAGACATGTGAAATCCGCCATCCTGCACCAGTGCCCAGGTCAGCGTGGTGGATTATGGTCTGAATCCCCCTCGTGTTGAGGGGAGGCCCGGGAGGCCCAGGAGTGGCATGTCAAAAGGGCTAAAATTTATATTATTATAAATTATTATTATTATTAAAATAATATACTAACGTTGCATTAGGAATATAGAGAATAGATAATCCTGTGCCTGTTGTTGCTACTGGTAATCCCCAGGCAAGCGAATGGTACAATAAAGGATGAGGATCTCGCCCTTTAATAGTTAGCCATGTATCAATAGCATAGAACAATGTCCAAAACCAAGTAGCTGTATAAAAATACTGGGTCCAGGCCTGAAAACAATCTGCTATTAAGAATGATATAAAACCGCATGACATTAAGGTGAAGGCTCCTGTCTAGCCCGCGAAATTCAAATTTTCGAGTATTTTTATAGTTTATCCAAATACTGAAAACATTAAAGACAACATTTTGTGATTTGCGACAAACACAGTATGCAGTGTGTTAATTAATACATTTATTTTACTCTAAATATTATCACGGTGGATATGATACTAGTTAATCACTAAATACATATACAAAAATTGCGAGATTATCTGGATAGCTGTCGTTCTTGAAATCTTTTAGGGTAAGTTGGATATATTAATAAATGCACTGCACACGGTTTTTGTCGCGAATTACAAAATGTGCCTTTTATTATTGTCAGATTTTGAAAAAATTCTAAAACCCCTCAAAAAATTTGTACTTTGCGGGCTAGATGGGCGCTTTAGCCTTAACACTTAATAGGTACCAACATAATTCAAATGAATCACTTACAGAAGTAATGGTGCAAAACAAAACACTGACATCATCTTCTGGCATTGGCATAATATTTTTATACCTTAACCAAAGAGCGGACCGGACTAGAACACCTGCAATAGATGTAACATGTTTATGTTATTCTTCTCTAGTGACGCCTTCGCACGTAGATTTCTTATCAGTGTTTCTCTACTATATTATGCATGTATTATACATATAAAGCTTCCTCTTGAATCACTCTATCCATAAAAAAACGCATCTAAATCTTTTGCATAGTTTTAAAGATCTAAACATACATAGGGACAGACAGACAGCAGGAAGTGTTTTTTTTTTAACTATGTAGTGATTTTATAATCAGAACCACATTTTGATTTAACAAAAAATCCAACAGTATTCATGTATGTTTTTTACATTATAAATAAGTTAATATTAATTCTTTAAAATAATATATTACCGAAGGATGCCAATAAGTCTGCTATAGCCAACCATATAATTATTCTACGTCCACGTGTAGCACTTATTCTTTCTGTTTGCTTTCCGCGTAAGAAGTTTGGAAAAATCTAAAAAAAAAATTGCAGGCTGAGATTGTTTACTACCACAATAGTCATTATTAAAGCTAATCAGATAGCAGGGGAATTTTAATTATTTTGTTACTTTTTATATAAGTACTTACCTATTTTTAAGCAGTAAATCAATGTGGGGAAGCCTGCATGGCTCCTGAATAACATTGGTGCTAATTCTTTAAACATACTAGTTAATTATGTGTATTCTCTTAATAAATATATTGTTAAAAAATTAAGTTGATCAAAGAAAGTGCATACTTATTGTAATAAACCTGAGAAAGTTGGTATCAAACTTTGATATCTAATCAGGCCAATAAAATTAAATGTACGCACCTGATATACAGATCCTAAAATCCCAATCGCAGACGAAATTAAACAAAGAGCGTTATATGAATCTGTATTGAATTCGGCCATGATTCTCACTGCAAAATCTTCTTTATTTCCAGTATGATGGCAGCAAAACGTCTGTATCGTGGGGTCCGACATTTTTATAGGTTTTATATTGGGTACCTTCTAATGAACGTGTGGACTATATTCAACTTGTTTACCTTACAAACAACTATTATATACAACAATTTACAAAAGGCACATACTCTTTGGGGCACATTTTAAAAATTAAAATGTTCGGGCATGTTTGCTTCGACAGCTGTCACTCCTTTTGGATTAAATAGTTGACAGTTTAGTGACATACAAATCTCTCAAATACTGGCCAAGTGCGTGTGGGTCACGCACAAGGTAGAGTTCAATTCCTTACCTATTCAATAACGGAAACTTCTTGACTTTCTTTCGAAACAACGGGGGAGCAACTTCTATTGGCGAAAGTAATTTAGGGCCAGTATTAATAAATCTATCTCAAGTTTAAAAGCGATCTTGAGTACGCTTTTGACACGTCATCTCGTACAGGTGTGACGTGATAGCACAGAGTTATAAGTTATTTAAGTATGAGAAGTCTGTGATTTACATTGATATTTCCAAGATCGTTCTATGACTTGAGATCTATTTAATAATATGGGCCTTATATGCTACTATTCATATAATCAGTTTTGACATACATAATCAACGAGACTACACTTGGGTTATTAGATTAGATAGGTTTTTTATACCCTCATGCTGTAGGGTAGGCTAGGGAGATATATCATTTTTCTCAAGATTTGAATAGCTACATTGAATAGCTCTACATGTTAATAGCAGTAACAAATGTGCAATATATCTATACAAATAAATAAAATTGGAGTGTCTGTTTGTAATATCAAAATAACACCTTTTCACTAAGTGCATATCAAAGTACATACGACACCTTTAACAAAAACGTGATTTAAAATTTTTTTGTCTGTCTGTCGGTCTGTCTGTCTGTCTGTCTGTCTGTCTGTCTGTCTGTCTGTCTGTGTGTTTGTTCCGGGTAATCTCCGAAACGGCTGGACCGATTTTGACGGGACTCTCACTGGCAGATAGCTGATGTTATAAGGAGTAACTTAAGCTACTTTAATTTTAGAAAAACAATTAGGGTTCCGCGTTTAAAAATAAAAATACATGAAATCAAAGAGTATCTCCGAAACGGGTGGACCGATTTTGACGGGACTTTCACTGGTAGATAGCTGATGTTATAAGCAGTAACTTAGGCTACTTTTATTTTAGAAAAACAACATTAAAAAAATGGGTCCTGTCGCGCGGGCACAGAACGCGGGAGCGGGCTTTTTTGTTAAGTTAAATTCCACGCGGACGAAGTCGCGGGCTCAGCTAGTCAGCTATTATAATCCGAACATTCAACTATAAGGGTTCCTAGGTTTTATTACGGAACTCTAAAAATAGCGTATATTTTTTTTTTTTTTTTATGGCTCTGCCCTTTTGGACAATTCTGCCAATGTCAAGTGAGGCCAATACACGGTAAGCACTGGAGAGTTTGGCCAGTGTGAAGCGAAATAAAAATCAAAATAACGAATTCATGCTGAAAAATCACCACACACAACAAACACATACCATTAACACAGCATTAACAGGACAATCCTACATATCATTTGCAATTAAAAGTTATGATAATACAAACTAAAACAAATCAAAAATAAAAAAGTAGCACATAAATTATAGTTTAATGTTATTTATAAGAATGAATTTAGATAAAGCTTCAATAAACGGAGAATAAACATAAGTTAAAAGGCAGTTAGAATTCGTGGGACGGGGAATAAAAGAAGGAATTAAATCATAAAGAGAAAATATTAGTTTGGGACAGTTGAAAAACAAGTGATCAACAGAGCCGTCTTCCAACCCACATTCACACAAAGAGTGGTCCCTGACCCTAATTTTGGCAAGAAAAACGGGAGAACAGACATGCCCTAAACGAAGTCGAATGATGGTTGAGGTAACCCACTTCTTGGCATTTCGGGATTTAAAGAACCAAGGTTTCACAGGGATGTCCGATTGAATTTTTCCATAGTGTTTACCTTTTATAACTTTGGAACGTTGCCATACAGAATTCCATTTATTAAATAGACGAGGTTTAGCAAGAGATCGAAGATCTGCTGTATAATAGTTAAGATGAGAAAGGCATCCTATTGTAATAGCCTGTTTTGCACAAAGATCTGCCATTTCATTACCTTTGATGCCATTATGACTGGGAATCCATGCCAGTACCACCTCTATTCCCCTACACTGACATTTATATAGAGATTCCTTCGTTTTGAGGTTTAAAGAGGAAACATTTTTAGATCGGAGGGGGAATTTAGATATGTCCTGAAGACAGCTTAAGGAGTCAGAAAAGATGATTGATTTGTCGAGATTGTGGGATTCAACATAAGATACTGCTTCATAAAGAGCAATTGCCTCAGCTGAAAAAATTGACGAAGAAGGCGGAGTTTTAAAACTCAAAATTATCTTAAATTTTGGGATCCAAACAGCCGCCCCAACACAGTCCGAAGGCGAGGCCTTAGAACCGTCTGTATAGATAGCAAGACAGTCATTCCATTTGTCATTAAGGATACTGTTAAAAAGTTGATTCGCACATGGATGGTCCTTACCTATTCCAAAGTTAAAAATTATTCGAGGGGTGAAAAAGAGAGCGTAAAACTTGATCAGAAAGACAGGGTTTATTGCAAATTGGATAACAGGATAAGGTAGATCAGTGAAGCTTTTATAACTAATAATGAGGCATGGAGGCTCCTTATGGGCCCAGTATTTAGAAGTGAGAATGAGTTGGGAGAGTGAATTAAGTTTAAAGACAGTGGATGGTGTGAGAGCTGCATTGCATTATATAGAAAGCGGTCAGAGAGATATTGCCTGCGCAAATGTAGAGGAGGGTCTACGCATTCTACTTGCAGGGCGTTTGTCGGTGATGATTTCATTGCGCCAGAAACAATGCGAAGACACTTTGATTGAATTTTCACCAATTTGTCTAGGGCTAGTTTACTACACGGTTCAAGTAAAAAAGTCCCATAATCGAAGTGACTTCTAATAATTGCATTATAGAGCAATTTCTGGCAGTAAGGGTGAGAGCCCCACCAGACACCAGAAAGTGCCCTTAATACATTAACATACTTTTCACACTTATCAGCTATGTAATAAAGATGTGGAACTCCTGTTAATTTTGAGTCAAGGATGACTCCGAGGAATTTTATTTGATCTTTAATTGGCAGACGATGGTCGACAAAACGAATATCTAAATTTGGGATTAACCTTTTTCTGGAAAAAACTATTACATTACTCTTTTCAGCAGATAAATAAAGGTCATGAACCGATAACCAACTATGAAGGTACGATAAGGCGGTGTTAAGTTGAATAGAAGCATCCGCAAAGGAGGGCGAAGAGGCATACAATGCGATGTCATCGGCATATTGTAATATATCACAAAATGAATCGACCGATTTATCCAGATCATGAGTATAAAGGCTGTATAATATTGGGCTCAACACAGATCCTTGAGGGAGTCCCTTCCAGATCGAACGGGGGGGTAGGAGAGAGCCTAGGTGACGAACAGAAATCACCCGAGCCATAAGAAGATTACAAATGACGATAGTTATCCTCGCAGGAATACACAGATGAAGCAATTTTTGCCTGAGACGTGAAAGATTAACCGAATCATAAGCAGAGCTGATATCTAAGAATACACCCACAACATTTTCATTTCTGGAGAAAGCAAGTCTTATATCCGTGGATAGTAGCGCTAAACTGTCTAAGGTTCCCATCCCACGTCTAAATCCAAACTGAGACTTAGATAGAATGTCTTGGTTTTCTACCATATATTCTAAACGGTTCTTTAATAAGTATTCAAATATCTTTGCCATAACTGAAGACAGAGCAATAGGTCTGTAAGAAGAGGATTCTTTAGGATCCCTTCCAGGTTTAAGAATTGGAATTATTATTTGATTTTTCCAGGAAATAGGGAAGGTCCCAGAGCAAAAGATCTGATTTAAAATATCTAAGAAGAAACGCTTTGTCGAGTCAGATGACTTGCAGATAAATGAATAAGGGATTCCATCAATACCAGGAGCAGAATCCTGAAGATTATTTAAAACGCAAGATAGTTCATCGAAAGAAAATAACACATCCATTTCATGAGGGGAAGAGGGAAAAGGGATAGGGGAAGGAAAACAGTCATGAGAGGGGGCATACGGAGGAGCTAACTTATCCATAAAAGATTCTAACCATGCAGAAGTGTCATTGGAAGAGATATTGTAATTCCCGGATGTACCGCTACGGAAGCGTTTGATGTTCTTCCAAACAGTAGAAGAATTAGTATGAGGGGAAAGGTTTTCACAAAAATCTTTCCAACCCTGTTCTTTTTTACTTGATAGAAGTTTGTTACACTTCGCTGAAATTTGTTTAAACAAGAGAAAGTTAACCATACTCATATTACTACAGTAATTGGCCTCAGCCTCTTTACGTTGTTTTACAATAGATGTACATTCAGAGTCCCACCAGGGAAGAGAAGGTAATTTATTACATGAGGTGTTTTTAATTGGAATAGCAACGTTTGCTGCCGAAGAAAGAGCAATAATCAACTCTGAGTATGAATTTATAAAATTTTGATTGTCAACTGGCGCAAGAGAAGAAATTTTTTCATCAACTAGTAGTGAGTATCTATTCCAATCAGCTAAATCCAATCTGTATTTTAATAGAGGAGGGGGAGTAGGGATGGGAATTGATGAATGAGGAAATGAAATTAAAATGGGGAGATGGTCACTACCATATGACTCTGACAAAATACTCCAAGATAAGAGAGAAGCCAAATTTGGTGAAGCTAGTGATAAATCAACATGGCTAGAATTTTGGATTGGGGAGACCCTGCGGGTTGGAGATCCATCATTTAACAGGCAAAGGTCTTCGGAATCAAATAAGTCAACTAAAGCTACAGAATTAGGTGATGAGAGATGGGAGCCCCACATAGGGTGGTGGCAATTGAAGTCACCTAAAATAATGACAGGTCTAGGAAGGGCGGAGAAAATTGAAGATAGTTCAGAGATAATAGAAGCATTAGGATGAGGGATATAAACTGAAAGAATAGTCATATTGTTAACATTAGCAGCTACAACGTTAAAATTGGAGCTGTGAGTTGGAAGGGAGAGTTGAGAAAAAGACAAATTCCTTTTAACAAGAAGGGCACAGCCACCATAACCATCATCTCTGTCATCCCGGAGACAGGAGAACCCAGAAACCCTAAACTGGGCTCCAGGTGACAGCCATGTTTCAGAGATGGCGCAGATGGATGGATTGTATTTATTAACAAGCGTAGGAATAACATGTTTTTTATGGTTAATACTTTTAGCATTCCATTGAAGGAGACGTTGGATGGCCATTTTTATCAATAATGGAAATCATATCCTGAAGCTTTTGCAAAACGCTGTACGGTATGGCATCATTAAATTTGTATACAATGTTTATAAGCAGATCTGATAGAAGCACAATAAGACTATCATTGGGAGAAGTATCTTGGGAAAGAGGTATAGCACTGCCATTAGGCATTGAAGAGGAAGGGGTAGATGTAATAAGATTATGGGCTTCATGATTGTAGGAAACACCCGGAGAGGGTCTTGGACGACGATCAAAAAATACAGTTTTTCTGTATGAACTTGTTGAAGAGTTTGGGCCGACAGTAGGACGTGAAGGAGAGGAAGTTATTGGAGAGTTGGAGAAAGTTGATGGTTGAGACCAGGGTTGTGATTTGGTAACATCAGAGAAAGGTCTACGGGAAATCATGGGATACCTTTGGGCAGCCTCAGTGTACGAAATATTGTCTTCTGACATGACCATCTTAATTGATTTTTGTCTCGAATGTTCAGGACAAACCCTGTTGGATGCAAAGTGAGAACCTGAGCAAAAGAGACAGGTAGCCTCCAGCTCAGGCACCTCACAGTTGTCTCCTGTATGCTGTTGAGCACAACGAAAGCAGCGAGGTTTGGAGCGACATTGCACCTTGACATGGCCAAAGCGGCAGCAAGCCAAGCATTGGATTGTAGGGAGCTGGTAAACACTAACGGGCAGGGAGGTGTTAAAACAAAACACTCTTGATGGTAAAACTTGACCCTGAATTGTGATAACAACTGTTTGAGTTGGAATCCATACTGGTGCGTTATCTTGGAAAGACTTTCTATTGAGACGCCTTGTTTTTATAATAGGGCCACAATTTTGGGGACACTCCAATGCATAAAAGAGCTCTTCCATCGACCATTCAACCGGAACATCCTTTATTATCCCCATACGGGTAACATGAAATTTTGGGATTACTGCAGCAAATTTATGTAATCCAAGAAGAGGGTTTTCGAGAAAAATGTTTGCGTCATCAGCAGATTTAAATTCTATGGCAATACGGTTGCGGCCAACCGATTTAATGCCATCAGATTTAATACCGGGAACAGAATTTTGATAGAGAAGTTGACCGAGCTTAATAGGACGAATAGAAAAGCCTGCCGAAAGATCCGGCTCCACTCTCGTTACATGAACCAAGAAGGGGCCATTGTCAGTTAAATTGTACTTTAATTTTGAATTATCGTCGAATGCAGGGTTGGAATAAACCTGCTGCACTGAAGCGGACGGAGCTGTGGAAGATTTTTTCAAATCGGACGGATTTTCTTTATCGGTATCATGGGGCCTTTTTTTTGAGGATGACTTAGATTGAAGATTTTCCGAGGATCCAGGGAGGCTTAGATCAGCCGGTTTATCAGGAGGTACAGGAGGGACAGGCGGAACAATACCCATATTATGGTATTACATATAAACCAAAACAAACACTCACCAACCACCCAACACCACACAGATACAACCACAACACACCCAGGTGGATAATTCAACAAAAATAGATGAAAATAAAATTAAATTTTTTCTGACACGTGTATCAACCGACACCTCAAAATTCGAATCCTAGCGTATACATATTATTGATAGTTGACACTCACATACGTCACTGTCAACGTTACTCATGCTTTTTTTGGTTGACTCACTTCTCGCATTTAGCCATTGTCAAATTTTATTATAGTTTTCAAAAAGTTAAAAGGCCCTTGGCTAGGCCTAAATATACCCTTCCAAAACCATTAAGTGAAGTGGCAGTTACTTTACTGACAAATTACCAGACTACTTGGGGAAGCCGAAACATCATCAACGCACTCGCTAAAGTTGTAGATTGGTTCAATGTAAATAATCTTCTACTTAATGAGAATAAAACGAAATGAATAAAGTTCTCAACGCCAAATGTGAGACAAGTAGGAACCAATATACGACTAAATGAAGCAGAATTGGACCTTGTGGAGGAAACTGTCTTTCTAGGGATCTCTATAGATGCTAAATTGCAATGGGGTCCTCATATCAAAAAAAATGTCGGGTAAACTCAGCAGTGCGGCATATGCTGTTAAAAAAATCAGGCATTTAACCGACGTTGAAACAGCTAGAATTGTTTATTTTAGTTATTTCCATAGCGTTATGTCATATGGCATACTGCTCTGGGGATGCTCTGCTGACTTAAACTCCATTTTTGCTCAAAGAATCTCCCTCAGAGAAAAATTTAAAGAAATAAATATTCTAACTGTTGCGTTACAATTTATCTATGAAAATCTCATGTACGTTAAAAAAAATGCTAATAATTTTGAGAAAAGGAGCGACGCTCATTCTATTAATACACGGAATAAGCACAAGCTATCCGTACATGTAACTCGTCTCCACAGAATAAGTCATTCTTATATGGGACAAAGTATACGTTTTTACAATAAGCTTCCCAATGAAATCCGAGATTTACCTATCAATAAGTTTAAAACCCTAATTAAAACTAAACTCGGTGCAAAGGGTTATTACAAAATCTCGGATTATTTGGATGATAAATTAGCTTGGGACTATGCAGCTCAAATCTCGACAGTCAATAATAATGTCAAAGCGTAGCGTGTCTTGCCCTACTAGTCCGAATTATTTGTGTTATTCTTGCTAACATCAAAAGGCAACACACTGGAGCTATTTTAATATTTATTAATATCTACTACCCCTACTACCCTTTCTAATTATTGAAAATAAGCAACTGGCGATAAAAAAATGACTTGTAAAAAGACAAGCCCGCTGAGTTTCTTGCCGGATCTTCTCAGTCGAGGTCGCGTTCCGATCCGGTTGTAGATATAAGGAAATAGTACATTGTTACACGAGTGGTGAAAGTGGCTTAAAATAAGTCTTTCACCCGAGGTAAACACTGTGCTTTTCATTACGAATACAAGGAAAGTAAAAATAAAAACAGGAATTGGCTAAAGAAATAATACAAGGAAGTATGAACAATACTCTACAACTCGAAAAAATAAAAGATCGGATTGCCGCCTATTTTGTTTTTTTTCGTTGGCCGGCCAACTTCATTATTTAGCCATTATTTTTCATTTTCATCTTTAAATATTTTGCCCAAATCTATGTTATTTTAAAGAAATTGTTGAAACTAAATTATAATTAAGTCATTTAAAAATATATATTCTTTAATTAATACTTAACTTTATGTTATTTCAATTTTACATCGTGCTGCAATTGAGTGACTGTAGAAAAAGTTTGAACATGGTTCCATAGAAATGTGAAAATGCTTAGACCTTTGAAAATGGAACTAGTTTTTTTTTTATAATTTGACAGCTATCAGTTGAAAGCGATTCTCCCGGGCCAGAAAAGTATTAAAGTCTGTCTCACGAAAGAAGACCTACGGCAATAAGTGGAACTAATTTTCGCTACGACGTCAATCTATTATATTTAACTGTTTTCATTTATATAAATTTCAATAAATTACTGTAATAATAAAATTGGATTCATCCTGCAGTGATAAAACATCGAGTTTTTGAGGAGTAATCTAAATAATGGAGGTTAACAACATTTCGTCGCATGACTGTGGCGCCGCGTTTGCAAGACTTCTTTCGTGAGACGGACTTTACTTTCAACCCGCTCCTCAGGCAACTTCAGACCTACTTTCAGAGTATGAGTAATTAAAAAAATATGTAAATTGACAATTTGTAAGTGCCCCCGTAGGACTAAACAAAATAAACGATTTTGAATTTTGAATTTCATGTTTCTTTACTTTTGTTCCCATTTCCTACTCTAACACACGTTATGAACATGTAATGGTTTAATATTCCACCAACATTACCTTAGTCAATCTATCTATCTACATTACACAGTATAAACCAAAGAAACAGGTTTTAGAATTAAAAAAAAAATTAAACTACGTTAGTTGTCAATTTTCCACCAAGAGATAATCTCTTACGGCCCACCAAAAATGGATTGGGAGTGTGGATGGGAATGTGTATGAGTGAGGGCACTCATACACATTCCCATCCACACTAGCGTATAATATGAGTATTTTTATTTATTGAGTATGGAATTTTATCAACGATCTTCAGTAGGACTCATATCGAAGTCACTTCATATCACAGCTTCAAATCAATAAAAACGCAATTTTTGTGTTTATAAAGCCGATTTATTACATAAAAATTATAAATGTATAGGCAAATAAATTCCTGTGATGATAAGTAGGTAGGTACTTACTTTTACTATTCAGTAGGCAATTAAATCTAAAAATAAATTCCAGAATAGGTAAGATCTACGATTTGTTATTTATTGCGGTACATGTGATGGCAAAGGGATTACAGTTAAATTATGTTTTACGGCATAACATGGATTAATCGGGTCCCTAATCTCGCCAAAATGTGGAGTACAATTTAATTGCGCTTGTGTAATGTTTACATCACCCTCAGTGAGCTTAAGAGCTGTTGGTTCATTAAGCAATGTATTTGTAGTATTTAAATCGAGCGATTCGTTTGTAATGTTCGCTATATTTCCAGTTTCTTCGATAACTAGAGGGGGTTCTGTGACATTATTTTCTGCCGCAGTATTTAATAGAATTGAACAAGGAATTGTGGTCATAAATTCTTTACCGGATTTCTTGACAACTGTAACGGTACATTTTGTATTATCATTTGTATTTTCATTTATATGTGATTCTTTAACATCAGCTTCGGGAGTAAAGGAAGTAGCTATAGCACATGGAATCGCAAGAACTTCGGTTGTGTTACCATTACTGATTGATAAAGTGCAATTAACCAAATCTGCTAACATGGGGTCCACCGCACCAGCAGCAGTATCGTTAACAGGTGCGACAGCTACTGGTTGGCCCCGGTTGTCATAAATTACCGTATGATGATGATGGCCAGTTGATCTGGCTAAATTCCACAAAGCTAAACCAGTTAATACGGTTCCAATCCCAGCCCCCGCGATTCCAACGCCCTTCAGAGCACTACCTGTGCGACTGACACCTCCGAATCCTTTACCAGGGCTAGCGTAGCTCCCAAAATAACCGGGCATCTGTTGACCATATCCAGGGTTGTATGGACCATGCCCCCCGGAGCCACCGTAGTTGGAGCTGTAAGGAGGCGGAGGGCCTTGTGGGTGATAATTGTTGTTTCCCTGGTAGTTATGACCATTATAAGGTCGATTTGCATCTCCCGGTCTATAGCCTGAGTATGGGGGAGGTGCTACTCCTGTTTGTTGTGGATAGCCACTTCCAGATTGTCCACCTCCAGGTAGCCCAGATCCATGTTGCTGTGGATAGCCACTTCCTGGCTGTCCACCTCCGGATAGGCCAGATCCATGTTGTTGTGAATAGCCACTACCTAGTTGGCCACCTGAAGATACCCCAGATGCTGGTTGCTGTGGATAGCCGCTTCCAGGTTGGTTACTTCCTGATAACCCGGTTCCTTGCTGCTGAGGATATTTATTTCCAGTTTGCTGAGGATGAACATTTCCCGAACTCCCAGACAAACCGGTCGACGATGGGTAAGAATGACCTGCTTGATTATTTGTACGCGTCTGTTGATTAGCAGAATTACTGGGTGCACTACTTCGTTGAACGCTTTCTTGGTAATTAGGGGGCTGTTTAGGTTTGTTACCGGACAATCCCGTATTACTTGAGGGATACGAATGGCCTTGCCCACTCGACGGTTTCGATTGCGATGAAGAAAGCGTTTGAGTTTTTTGTGCAGGTTTTTCCTGCCATCCAAATAACGAAGGTTTCGGTGCTGATTGCTGCGCGTGACTGAATGAAGTCGGAGCAGGCTGAGGGTTATAATTTGTTTTCCTGCTGGAGCCACGACCGGATCCGGAGCTACGGCTCCTAGATGATGTCTTTCTTCCTTCGACACAAATAATCAATAATGCGATAAAAGTCGTTAGTAATACTTTTCGGTTCATCATTTCACTGTTGATTTACTTAATCACACTGAAGGAAAATACACTAAGGTCACTTGAAGGTATCGGCGATATTCTTCGTGCACAATAGTTACGATAATACCAGGGGATCGACTGACACACTCGGCTTCTCGAACGTTAAATGAGTAATGTGGTCGATTGTTGGCCGCCCACCCTAATGCGCATACAAAGGTACATCCACACACATGTAATAGGTAGGTATTTGTGACCGACCTAGCCTCAGGGTAAAAGTTATAAATGGAGCGCACACAAACTGCGTGGACTCTTTCGTAGAATCAATAATCTTACATGGAAACCAAAACAACGGAGTACACACAGTAATTTCCATTATTGCTCTTTACAATTCTGATCAATAATCTCAATGTGACGAACAAACTTTATAGTTACAAGTAGAAGTATGTAAAAACCTTACATGTACCCACAAGGGTACTAATTTGGGACCTACCTAGGCACAGTATTTGAATACTTTAAATTATCCACAAAGTACTTATAAGTATGTCTTGTCTCTAATTAGCATTAAGTAGGAAGCTATGTATTTTGATAGTCCTTCACCTCATCAATATGTATACTATCCTAAGTACCTAGCGACCAAAAGAGATACACATAATAATAGGTATACCTGGTTACGTGTGCATAATATTATGTAGATATTGTTCATTGGAATAACGTTACCCTTTCTAGAAACAAAGCTGTTACATGGATGACCTAATGTCTAATGTAAACACTCCATACATTGGCTAATAGCAGGAAGTGATACATTTAGTACACCAGACTGTAAGGAATTGTGTCCACCACGACTTGTCACGATAACGTATGTTATGGCTTTGAACTCTCGGTCCAGAGCAAACGATGCTTATTTCAACGAAATGGAAATATCATTGAGACATTTAATCTTTATATCAGACTATCATACAATGAAATCCTGCACGCAGTAAGTAATAAGTACCTAAGTTAGCACAACAATTTTATTCTTCGGATTAACTAACGGATGAATTGTTATTTATTTCGCTCTTTTTGGAAGGTGTTGTAAGGATTTATATCGTGGAATCTGCATATATTATAGGTATATCTTCTTTTAGTAATCACTTACCTAACTAAGTAGGCTAAGTCGGTATATTATTAATTGATATGAATTATTCCGCATTTAAATAATAAATAGAAGGTACTTATATATTATCAATTGAGAAATAAGTATGTACAGTATTTTCCTTTGTATTCAATCAAACCACGTAGATAGCTTATCAGTTCCTTTATATCTTTTCTATAAACCACATCTGCACTGATAAATTCAATCAGAAATCAATTAAGATTCCTCAAGTTGAATAGTTTTCAAAGTACACGTACTTACACGATACAGTGAATTAATTTGCTATTGCAAATAATGATTAGTCTTGCTGGTTTTCTATTTGTGTTGATTACAATTTGTAGTGCAAGGCCTCATATAGAAATTGGGCCGCAAAATGTTGTGACGGTGCCGCCGAATTGCCCGACTGGCCAGGCATGGGTGAATGGTCAATGCCGCGATGTGTGGAGGAATTCCGGTGTCCCCTCTAACGTGATCTCAGTGCCGCCGAATTGCCCGACTGGCCAGGAATGGGTGAATGGTCAATGCCGCGATGTATGGAGGAATTCCGGTGTTCCCTCTAATGTGATCTCAGTGCCGCCGAATTGCCCGACTGGCCAGGAATGGGTGAATGGTCAATGCCGAGAAGTGTGGAGAAATTCCGGTGTCCCCTCTAATGTGATCTCAGTGCCGCCGAATTGCCCGACTGGCCAGGAATGGGTGAATGGGCAATGCCGAGAAGTGTGGAGAAATTCCGGTGTCCCC
Organism: Notodonta ziczac; assembly: GCA_918843915.1. Classification (NCBI taxonomy): domain Eukaryota; kingdom Metazoa; phylum Arthropoda; class Insecta; order Lepidoptera; family Notodontidae; genus Notodonta; species Notodonta ziczac. Next base: position 7,382,275 of record OU974043.1, on the reverse strand, counting down.
TCTAATATGATCTCAGTGCCGCCGAATTGCCCGACTGGCCAGGAATGGGTGAATGGGCAATGCCGAGAAGTGTGGAGAAATTCCGGTGTCCCCTCTAATGTGATCACTGTGCCGCAGAATTGCCCGACTGGGCAGGAATGGGTGAATGGGCAATGTCGAGAAGTGTGGAAAAATTCCGGTGTCCCCTCTAATGTGATCTCAGTGCCGCCGAATTGTCCGACTGGCCAGGAATGGGTGAATGGTCAATGCCGAGAAGTGTGGAGAAATTCCGGTGTCCCCTCTAATGTGATCTCAGTGCCGCCGAATTGCCCGACTGGCCAGGAATGGGTTAATGGGCAATGCCGAGAAGTGTGGAGAAATTCCGGTGTCCCCTCTAATGTGATCTCAGTGCCGCCGAATTGCCCGACTGGCCAGGAATGGGTGAATGGGCAATGCCGAGAAGTGTGGAGAAATTCCGGTGTCCCCTCTAATGTGATCACTGTGCCGCAGAATTGCCCGACTGGCCAGGAATGGGCGAATGGTCAATGCCGAGATGTTTGGTTTAAAATCGGACGCGAATATGCCAGTTTAGAGTAAGTTTGTTTGAGTATGTTTGCTCTTCTTATAAGCACCTAATCTTATTCGTCGATGCGCACGATAAGATAAACTAGGCAACGTAATTGTAACTTGCGGTATTTACAGCATTTCACATATCAAATTAAAGCATAGGTACCTATATGTTAGTGTATCTACCTTACCTAATATTTTTTGATCAAACTTATGTGAATTATAATTTTTCTACAAAAGAAGCTTTCTAACTTTCTTCGGTCAAAATTTGGGCTACGTACCTACTACCTACTAATGATGCTTCATTAGAAGCGGAAGTACCTAAGTATCTAAGCCAAAAACTACAGACATAGGAATCCCGTAATTAGTTGTTTTAATGTATAATATATAGGCAGGTACTATAATTACAACTAAGTCCTACATAGCTGTTGCTCGTGGCTCCCTCTGCGTGGTACCTACTTTCATAAAATAAACGTGTAGCCTAAGTTAAAATCTAAACGTAGTCAAAATCGGTCCAGGCGTTTAGGAGATAGCCGAAACAAAAGGACAGACGTCATTTTTAAACAGTGTTTTGTTGTTATAAATACCGTACCTATAATACTTTCATATTCATATAGTAAAAGGCTGTTATTTGAACATTACAAACAGATATTTTAATTTTATATATTTATATAGATTCCAAATGTGAATGTTTGTTAGGTACTTACCTACTTACCTATTTACTCTAACATACAAAAATAGCTGAACGAATTAGGATGAAATTTGGCACACAGATATAGTAGTTTATGTTACAGTTAACCTACTTGAATATAATTGTGTCTGTTTTGCGATCAAGATAAATCAATAGCCGTCTATTTCGTAGAAAAAAATAATCTGTAAAAATAATAAGTAGGTATGGTAAAATAAAATATCCTTTTATTTAGGAAGGTAGGTAGGTTAGTACTTACTGTTAGTAGTTAGGTACTTACTTAATATAAAAGTCTACATAAATCCGATTAACCTACTTTTATCGCCATCTTTACAGATCAACGAAACCGATCAACGCTATCAAGAATTTTGTTAATAATTTGAAGACTCTAATGGCTAGAAAAGTCAAGCAGGCTGAGATTGAAGAAATCTCCCAACTAAATGATGCTGAACATAGAAACGTTATAAGTGTGCCACATCAATGCCCCGCTGGATATAGACCTGACGCGCTTGGTATCTGCCGTGAAATCTTAAATTAAGTAATAACTGATTTATTTTAGATGTCTGTGTTTATTATAAACTAATTACTGACACTTATGCGATTTTACGGTTATGTACAAGGGAATAAAACTGGTTTAGTTGATTTATTTTTATTCTTTATTAAACGAGTCGGTGGGTACTTACCTACCCATACTTAGTAGGTAGGTACCTAGTGTACTCACCTCCCAAATAAATTCTAATAATAATTAAAATTTACCTACCTACCATAGCTACTACCTAAACAATGCACGAACAACCGTAAACAATGCACGAATGCCTATGTTTCTCGGCCGAAAATTAAGACAAAGGTAAAGCCTACAGTAAAGATTTACTGAAGCTAATTAACCTTTTTTCTTTTACCTAGTGGCATCTTTCCTTAGACCATTTATTAACACCTCTCTGCATCTTTCCATTAATTATTTAAAAAATTCGTTCGGCCTCAGGGTGTTATATTTGTACTCTGTGGATAACTTTGGATAACAAAGCAAAGAAGATGATATTCAAGAAGCTTGGAACAACACTTATAAAATTCTTGATGATATATATAAATATATCATCTTCTTGGTCTCGGATCTCGCCAAGAAGCTTTTATAAATTTCTTGGATCTCGAGCGGATCTCACCAAAGAGATGATCAAAAACGAATACCGTATATTTGCCTCGCTTGATATTGGTAGAATTGTCCAAAAGGACAGTTTTTTTTTTAAAGTACTTATTCGCAGAGTAAATAGAGTGGAGGCATCAATCAAGATGTACTTCATAAATATTTAATCGATTATCCTTTATTAATATTATTTAAATTATATTGATATCCTTTGTTAATTTAAAGCAATACTTATTGAATCAAGGCCCGTATTAATAAATCTATCTCAAGTCTGAGGCCCGTAATTATAAAGTAGTCTCAAGACTGAGAGCGATCTTGGAAATGTCATTATTATGTCACACCAACACAAAATAACATGTCAAAAGCTTACTCAAGATCGCTCTCAGAATTAAAATGTATTTAATAAAATGGGCCATAATTTTTAAAATACTTATAATACTGTGTATAATAATAAATATTATTTATTAACATAGTGTTTGACATATTATTATCGATAAAAAATCGATTATATATCAAATAATGTTCATTGGACGAAAGTTAAAGTAATTAGTGTGTTACCTCTAGCCTATGCCAAATTGCCAACTAACCACTAACTCTCCTATATTGAATAATATTATTAGAAAATATTAATTGATTTAGAATCAATGCATAGTATTTGGCAAATTCACATAGCGTCATACGTTACGAGTGTAATAATAATGGCTCATTGTCATATTCAGTGAAAAGATTCTAATAATGAGTCACAAATGAAGAACATTTTCTGTAATCCATATAATTGTGAGAAAGCATAAAATAATGTCTGAAAGAAAAGGTACTAGGGGTCTAGAGTTGTGGTGTAAGCGGCTGGTGAAAGACTGTCCCGATGTGCACATAGATAATATGACTACATCATGGAGAAATGGGATAGCCTTTTGTGCTTTGGTCCATCACTTTAGACCTGATCTGATGTAAGTACAACATATAAAACTTTTTTAAACTTATTATAAGACCAGCCGTCCCGTCGCCGGGCAATTAGTATGTAATTATTTATCCGGTCACTTGATTATTATTGTTTGATAAACTGTCAAACTGGGCTTTGTCTGCAAAATCTACCAACATATAGTATTTATGGGTGGCAGCCGAATGAGTTATAATATATTCCGTTGCTGCATGGATAACTACCATATTATAATAATAATTCATATTAATCATATTACACCACATATACAACAACTCATGAAGAGTTGGTTTGTTATGTATGTAAATCTAAAATACTTTGTCATAGTTTAAAAAATCTGAGTAAAATGGATAGGTAAAAGTTTTTTTCCCCATTATATTACATACAATGAGTGTGGTGGTGTTGTATTATGATGAATCCTGATACCTACTTTTCAGTGATATGTCCAAATTGAAACCCGAAAACATATATGAGAATAATCAACTGGCGTACAGTGTTGCTGAGAAACATCTTGGCATCCCATCCCTTTTGGACCCAGAGGATATGGTAGAAAATGATGTACCTGATAGATTGTCAATACTTACTTACCTGTCCCAATTCTATCAGCGGTTAGGTCACAAAGGTGAGCATAATGTAATACATACTCTTATATCGATCTTCAAGCAACATATGCCAACTAGACCTGCTTATGCTTAAGTTACATGACTGTATATAATGCTAAAAGTCAGCTATTGAATTAATATAATTTTATCTATATTTATAGTTAATTTTCTTAATATATGTATTTAGAAATTATCGACATTCCATTAGGTAGGCAAGTAGGTACTAATATCTTATATAAATTTCAGTGAAAACTAAAGTATCAGAAAGTGAATCCAAGTTGTCAGAATCACCAAAGTCAACAAGTGAGGCGACGGTTAGTACAGATGTCTGTTATTCATCACTTTCTAAATATCTCTGTGCCATGTTTGCAGTGAAATTTCTATTTTCTTTATTTCTTTTATACTCTCCTGTGATACTTTTATGATCTATTTGTAATGCTTCTTTATAGGCACCAATGAGGTTTGGCAAGACGGGTCTAGATAAGTGTGCAGCATGTGGCCTGCCCGTGTATCTCGCCCAACGCTTACTTGTCTTACACAAATTATACCACAGAAGATGTTTCCGTTGTTCTAAATGCTCTGGACACTTAAATCCTAAGACTTACATAGAAGGATCTGAATTTATTTGTGATAGTTGTAAAAATGAAAAGTCATTATCTAAATTTCTTAACAATAATGATCATGATCAAATGGGGATGCTGGCATTTAACGATAACTTGCATGAAAAGAGACCGGTGTTGAAGGAAGATCCTATCAGTCCAAAACAAAAACTGAGACCTCAATCCATTTTAGGTGAGTGTTACAGATATCTTATATTAAAAATAAAAGCTTTGGTAAGCCAACCTTAGCCTTGAAATTCTTACATTTATAATAAGCTATTGTAGCTTGAAGAATAGGAATTCAACAAAGCAGCATCATGTTCTTTCTAATACACTGTTTGAGATATCTTTATCTTCATAAAACCTACATTCTGTGTTTTTTAAAATTTAATTCATCAATAATATTTACTAGCACTTTAACTAATGGAGCCTTCAGCTTTATGTTCGTGAAGCCTTTGTGTTCTCTGTAATCTATACTCTAGTGTGACTAGTGCCTCAACTAATTTACCTTCCTATCTTGTTGTATATTATGATTGAATTTGCATTATTTTCATGTCACAGACAAAATAAATATGTTTGAGAAAAATATAGAAAAAGATACACAACAAATAGAACATAAAATCCCAAATGTGTCAATAAAAGACAACCCCATTAGTAAATATGAAGAACTAAGCAGTGCCACTAGAAGTCATAGTGAACTACCATTAATAGACACAAAAGAATTACCAGTAAGTGTAGACACAGAAAGTGATAATGTATTCCATAAGTATATTCCGGAGAAGACAATATATAAAAGTAACATTGACAAGTTCAACTTCTTACAAACACAATTGTCAGAAGATATAGTAAATGTTAACAAGTCTGTGGAAAGTATATCTGTAGAACCGAAAGACAAGGACGACAGTACAACTACAGATGTTAACGTAACCACTGGTGCACAAGAAATCGTTGACAATACTTATAGCAGTGCGCAAAACGAGAGTAGTAATGTAACAGATGACAGCAGGATAGCAAATAGTATATCAACAAATGTAGATAACAGTTCTTCTAATGACAAATCAAGTCAAATTGATCAAGAAATAACTATAAGTGTTCCTCCAAGAAGAAAAAAGCAGAATGCTATTGAAAAAGCTTTAGCATTAGCCAATAAAAAAGAGATGATCACCAAGGAAGTGCCTACTATATATCCAGATCATTTGAATCCATTTTCAGATGAAGAAGAAGAGGTAAATATAATCAAACCAAAGTTATGTTAAATATAGTCACTGTTATTATAGCAGTGATAGCCGATTGGTGAAGCACGCAGCTTGCAGGCACAAGGTCCTGGATTCAAACCCCGGGCTCGCACCTAAGAGTTTTTCGAGATCTATGTGCGAATCATAATTTTTTATATGAATATCACTTGCATATGGTGATACCATCGTGAGCAAAACGATGTCTTAGAAAATCTAACCAATTTTTGAAAGACATGTGAATCTGCCAACCTGTACTGGGCCAGCATAGTGGATTATGGCCTGAATCCTCCTTGCATTGAGGGGATCGTGCCTAGAAGTGAGACTTAAAAAAGGACTACATTATTATTATTATTATTAAGGATGCGAAAGTCTGTTTGTTTGTAAGATTGACATGGCAAAAATCTATATTAAGATGAAAGGCACACGTGACGTTATCGAAAGTATACGCAGAGGTGCACTCTTGTACTCCCACATATCACTTACTAGTTGCTGCCCGCGACTTCGACCGTGTAGACTTAAGTAAAGTATTCTATGTGTTAATCCAGGTTATAAGCTATCTGTGTTCCAAATTTCATCCAAACCCGTTCAGTAGTATTTGCGTGAAAGAGTAACAAACAGACATCCACACTCACAAACTTTCGCATTTATAATATTAGTAGGGTGCATTTCTAATAAGCAAAGCCATCCCAGATATGAGTAGCAATAGCATATAGGCTCATTTTTAATCCTCAAAGTCCATGCTCGTGACGCCGCGGGGAGCAGCTAGTGTTAAGTGTTGCGCCATAATTTCTAGAAGGATGTGTTATAATGTTTTTGTTAAAAAACAGGAAACGACATATTGCACGTATTGTTTCGTTATCAACAATTTGATAATATTTAGTTGATCTTTCACAATCCTTGTAATAAATATGAATTATTACATGTTATCATTATTGAACATTTCTCTTGTAATCTCGGAACTGCATGTTTAATTATGTTATAATGACGTATATGTAGGTACCTAAAGTCGCTTAGGCACACGTTTTGCCCATGTCAATACTTGCAAAGAAGAGCAGCCAACATATGGCATATGCGCAACATTCATTTCTTTGTCCACTCGCCTAAACACGACCAATAAGCAGCAAATGCAATTCGACGTACTAATTCAAATTATGAAATTGTTGTATTTTTTTTTAGAATGTAGATCCTAAAGAAGCAAATCAAAAAGTAAGCACAAATCCCTTTGGTAGTAGCGATGAAGAAGATGACCAGGTGCCTCCTATACCGCCGCCGCCGAAACCCGTCGTTGAAAATTCAGCGCCTGTGTAAGTACTCGTATACTGTTGTATGAACAGTGGCGGATTTACCAACAGCCTGAGTAGGCTGGAGCCTAGGGCGGCAAAGATGGGGACCGTTTCATTTCTACTCAGCCGAGATGTGAATGTTGAGATAGATATGTGGAGTGACGCGAATGCATAAGGTGAAGAATGTGTATATAAGGGGTAGCGTCAAAGTAGCGCCAATAACAGATACGTGATGAGAAGGGATGAGAAGCATGTGACTAAAAGAGTGATGAATATGAATGTGGATGGATACAGTGCGAGAGGAAGGCCCAAGAAAAGATGGATGTATTGTATCAAGAGTGATATGAACGAGGTTGGAGTGGATGTGAGTACGATAGGAAAGCGCGATGAATGGAAGGAAAAGTCATACTGCGCACACCCCACATAATGGGAAATGGTAAGGCAGATGATGATGATAGAAATTCCTCTCACTTGCCATTGTACATTGGGCGTAGAAAACTTTGATTAGCTCAAAAATAAACCCAAAAATTATTTTACGTGCTATTTCAACGAAATGTTTTGATTGTAGAAATAATCTAGGACATGACAATTGTAGAGGCCAGGGCGGCAAAAACCTTACAGCCTATACCTTGGGAATTTTTAAATCCGCCACTGTTTATGAATTGTGTTTTAGTTAACTGTACCTATATGTTACTGTAAAATCATGAAATACGGTAAATCTAGGGTAAGGTACGGTAATTGACAGTCGTGGAGTTGTAGCTAATCAACTATAGTTTTTATATGGGTTTTCTCAAACGGAGTAGTACCACGCTGTCATAGATGATTGTCGTAAAGTACTTGCGTTTCGTGCAATTAGTGAGAGAGCCGGAAACCAACCTTCCCTTCTCCTCCTACTGTCACCTATCCTCTTTAAGGCGCCAACGTGCAAGCAATGCGTTCTGTATTGCAAGATTTGAAAACATCTATAGACTACAGTCACTGCTTAACATCAGGCGGTTCGTAGACATGTACGCCGACTTAGTTGTATAAAAACAAAGATATTGGCCTTTACGGTGACTTACAAACTGATTCACCAACCTGACATCGAACCGCTTATAAGTCGACGGTGGAAAGGAAAAACAAATGAAACGCCAATTTGGTCGAAAATGAGTTTTATATACAGTTCGATAGGGTTTTGGATTCTCTATCGATGTGTCTATAAAACTCATTTTCGACCAAAATGGCGTTTCATTTGTTTTCCTTTCCACCGTCCACCTACAATTAATTAGCAACTCTATTTAAATCAAGTAAGGTTGATTTTCGCTATCAATACTAATCAGAGCTGACCGTATAGTGTTCCCTGTAGTGTTATTGTATCACAATATATACTTATCCAACAGGAAACGATTAATCGCTGTTAATCCATTCTGGTCTGATGGGGAAGAACCATCATCGGATGAGGAAACGCACAGTAGAAGGTAAATAAAATATTAAACATTCCAATTATGTACTGAACAGGAAATTTTCACATACAAATATATATGTATAGTATACAATAAAGTACTATATTATGCTAGTTATAGGTACAGTAACAGTAGCGGCTGTTTGCTGAGATTTAGTTTTTCCTTTCCGTTTTCCGGTACAAAAAGTATCCTAAATATTGACTGCAAACTGAGTAGATCAAACTTTTAACAGCCCCAAATACCGATCAAGTGATCGACTCTTTACTTACGTTTCACAGCAGCGCCCCTAGCGGAACCGCGCAGCTTTACTGGTATGACATAATTCGATGACTCGATATCGGTATATAAATACGTCCAAAACTCTTACTAACAGAAGCGATGGGCCAGCCCAAACTAAGCAACACTTGTACTATGGGTATACCGTACTATGCGAGACTAGGGGCGAACCCAGTGACAGACCAGAGCAAAGACAAATACCATTTCCGAATTTCACCCTGTTAGGAATCGAACCCGCAACCACCCGGTGCGGTGAGCTGAGCGGCCTACGCTGGAACCACTACGCCAAGCGGTCGTCAGAAATTTGGTCGAAATTTATCTTGGCTTGGACACGCTCTGCTATTATTTTTTTGGGCCCTTTGACTTTAGACAAAGGGTTATTTAATTATGTTATTACGTTACGATTTTGTGTTATAAGTCATGTTTTGATTGTGGGTTTGCGTTGCGTTTATTAATTTTCTCTTCTACTCTCTAAAATGATATTGGTATGCAGCTCAATGTACAAGTCGTCATTGGCGACGAGCACGCCGAACCTGCCGGGCGGCTCGGCGCGCCGCAGGAAGGGCCGCGCGCCCGCGCCGCCGCCCGCCGCGCCGCCGCACGCGCCCGCCACTTCCATGGACGACGTCGCGAGCCTATCCTCCCTCAGCTCGTTCAACTCCACCATCCATTCTGATACAGTGAGACATCAACATGCCTATTTATTTTAGTACTAAGCCCGCGACTCGTGTGAATCTGTTTATTTTGGCTTTTTAGGGTTCCGTACCTCAAAAGGTATAAGCAGAACCCCAATAGGATCACTTTGATCGTCTGTCTGTCTGTGATTTACTGTAAAGACACGATCCTGTTATGGTCTTATTATTATGTTCAGTTGGAATTCGGCCCGCCATACACTAACACACTGTTGCACTTGTGAGCCAGTATCTACATTGGTGTCTAAGGAAGACGCCGAGGTTTGTCCCTATCTTGGTAATATGGAGACGACTGACATTGGCCTCATGGTTGTTTTGTTTCAGAAAAGCACACCTATTCTAAAGAAGAAGCGGCCAGTGCCGACCCTAGTCGACAGCCTCTCGACAATGTCAGGCATCGGGGGCTCACTCGATAAAGAAATTGACACGTCGGGCATGCGCAGTCTGAATTCTGACGGTATTACGTTTTGAGATTACTTTTACTTTGTAATAAGAGTGATTTTCCTTTAATTCCATTAAATATAAGTTTTGTTCAATTGATGAGACGTAAGTCCTTATGAGCTTGATGTTTTTCAATAACCGGTCTAATGTACCCATACAGACTTCAGCAGTGCCCCTACTAAGCAACGTGCCTAACTGATAAATGTATGGAAATATTCCATCAGTATTTTAAAAATAAGTGCATGTTAGGATGGTCTGGAAACTACCCTAGCCTCTCATGTAAAAAGTTCTACCGTAATCGTGTCGCCATCGAGAAAGTATGCCGTCACACTCATTATTACTTTTGATATCTGTTATACGAGCGTGTTCCGTACGTTTACCTAAACGTCTAAAATCTATTTGTGAAGGTGGGCGGAAAGCAAAAGGCCCGGCGCCAGGGCTGCCGCTCCCCGAGCGAAGAGAAGTGAAACTCCAAATGTCTCCCGAGGAGTTGCACGTGCAGCTCGACCTGCTGGAGACGCAGCAGCTGGGGCTCGAGCGACAGGGCGTGCTCATCGAGCGCATGATCCGCGACAAGTGTGAGGGTAAACAGATTCATGCACATTACTACTACTATTAGAGCACCCTGTTTGAATACTTGTCCTGTACATAGACGTAGCTACAGTTTCGTTACATTATCGTTCATTACATTACATTGCAATATAGTATCAATAAGTCTAAGCGAAACCTAAGCTATGTCTCTGCTCTTACATGCCTTCTTCCTTCTATTATTATTCGTGTTCTCTTAATACGTGCTTCTACCAACAATTTAAAATAAATATACATAATCTTTTACATTTTGAGGTCATATAAGTGATGCACGTGACTTGCCATCCGCAATGTAAATATATGATGCAACCATCTATTAAAAAAAATATAATTAAAGTGTCTGTTTGTAATATCAAAATATTAGCTTTTTGGTAAATGCAAATGAAAGGTGTAACGATTTTTTCAAAAAACCTTTTTGTCTCTATGTCTGTTCCGGATAATTCCTGAAACAACTGGACTGATTTTGACAGGACTTTCACTGGCATATAGCTAATGTTATCAGGAGTAACTTCGGATACTTTTATTTTATTGAAGCACTACTACATGGGCGGAGCCGCGAGCAACAGCTAGTTAAATATAAGACAAAACAGTCTGGGAGCAAGGCTAATCCGTGTGGCGTGGTATCGTTGATATTTACTTAGTAAAACTTTGTGGAGGAATAAGTTAGCTGGCGTGACGTCACGGCATGTAAAACTGCTCCTTAGCGACAGTTATTTATACCGTACACACGATACAAGGACGAAGTAATTTAAATGTAAGTAATCAATTTGTTTACTACAGGCGACGAGGCGGACACCGTGCCGCAAGAGGAAGTGGAAGATTTAGTAATTCAGTTGTGCGAGCTCGTCAATGAGAAAAATGACTTGTTCAGAAAACAAACTGAATTGATGTACATGTGAGTTGCACACTTACTACTAAGATTGTTTCGAATCAAGTACAAGATGGTGTAAATTAATTAATAATTTAATTATTATAATTTCAGACGTCGTCAACAGCGTTTAGAGCAAGAGCAAGCTGATATTGAGCATGAGATTAGGATTATACAATCGCGGCCCGCTGTCAATCGAATCGATGCTGACAAGGTATTTTAGACTTCACTATGTCGTGGATTTCAATATATTATGGTGTTCAAATCTAGATGGTTTATCGATTATGGTTTTTATTCGGCTTCTACAACATCCACAGGTTGACAGGAAATAGTGCTGTTCTAATCTGACATGGGTATTATCAGATTTCAGTATCAATTCTAGCCACAGATATAGATTTACATAGATAACGCAAGTATCACGATTTGTTTGAAACCAAGCGTGCCGAATTTTTAACACCTACTGTGACGTCACAGATGGCGGGAAATCCAAACCGATTCAAAGACACCGATGCCGCCGATGTCCCCGCTACGATTCTCTCGAGTGATTATCTCGCTCATACTCATATTTTTATATCTGTAGTCGCGAGGACTGTAAGTTATTTACCAACCTAAATATATACATTTGCGTTATCTATGTAAATCTATATCTGTGATTCTAGCCTTATATTTTTCCCTTAGAAGTGCACAACGAATAATAGAGCCAACTGGATATATAATGTTTGTCAACAAACATCTTAACATGGAAGCTTTCTGCCGCAACGGCTGTCAGTTATGTGAGCTTGTTGGCTGACGTTTCGAAGATTTTTGGTCATAATTATTGTTTCAGGCTCGCGAAGAACAATTGGTATTGCGACTCGTGGAAATAGTTCGGATGCGCGACGAGCTCGTGCAACAGATCGACGCGGAACGACGTCGGGAACGGCAAGAGGACCTCGCGATTGCCGCTTCCATCGCCAGTAAAAGAGGTATGTAGTGTGTGTGCTGTGATACTCTTTTAAATATATATTTTATTAATTTAATTACACTTTAGTGCATTAATAATTTCGAATTAATTTCAGCTCAGAGAAACAGCGACTCAACTAGCTCGTCAATGAAATCCGTGGAAGTGTTACCGACTCCTAAAAAGAGTAAAGTGAAAGACAAAGTTAAAAAGCAACTAAAGAAAGCTAAACACACGTTAATTTCAAAGAAAAAAGAAGAATATGGTGACGGTAAAGACGAAAAAATTGGAAAAGATAAAAAATCTAAATGATATTATTTATTTCTGAGGGCTGACCTAACGATTTTATACCACTTTTGCGAATTATATGAATTTAAGGGTTTTTCTTTAAGTTTCTAATAAATATTTTATTTACCCAGATCGGCGTACTGAAAGTACTTACGTGTAAGACTGAAACATTCCATTATTATATTATTTTACACTTTAAAAGGTTAACAAAAAATGTTGAAGCATATATATTAGGTATCATAAAAAATCTAATGGGAGTAACTATTTAAAATGTGTAAATTACGTGCCAGACTTAGAAGTGTAATAAATCATAAGATCTGTTGATTAGGTGTTCTTTGTGCCAGATAAATGTCCACTTCGATTTATAATCTTAATACTGAAATGGAATACATACATTCAGTTTTTAACATTAATTATTATTTACAAAAGACATTTTAATAATCCCTTATGTTGTTAACCTATTTCATGAAGTTTTAACAGTAGCTCAAGGACTTTTTGGCATTTCATTGCATGTCTATCATAAAACAAAACGTAAACAGTAATACATGTAGGTATTTATTTAAAAGGTTTTTTTTAAACCGGAGTTAATTATAAATTATGATCAATATTTTTCAATCTCAAACAGAATAAATTATAATTACTATATATTTTACGTTGTTAAGTTTTATTATTAGGTATGTATTACAATTTTATATTTTAGTTTGAATATATCTAACCCACATGTACTTAATTAACAAATGCGTAGTAATAACAATAAAGCATAATTGACAGTATTATTATTTACCTACTAATACTACATTAATTAAGTTTTTAAAGCCTAATCTTCGTACTAACATTGAGATGCATCTGTTGATAGTAGTGATTAATTAGTTACAATTTGAATTTAATTGACAAACTTTGAATATGTATTCGTCTATCGTAGAAATAAAGTGAATTAACATTGAATTTAAAAATAATAATATCAGAATACTTTCAAGTGCAGTGTATAAGTACTTACTAATGGCAAAGACTCCAATAAAACAGGCCTGTGTCCCCCTTTTGATGCGTCTTTGGGGCATTTTGTGCACTAGCCTATTTGAAGCTTTCAAAGTCAGAGTTTTTAGTATCAAATAGACATAAATAATAAGGAAAATATCACGCTATAAGTAACTGTTACATTTTGGTGCCGATTTTTTGGGGATCAAAAATCTGCTCTAGCGAGTTGTGGGGAAAAGTTAGAACTTAGCTAATAACATAGACATGCATCCAGATGACTCACCGCTTTTCTATTAGTAATTTGAATTAACCAATATTTCTGTAATTACTTGGTACTGCATTTTCATGACTCGTCGTTCGTTTATTATCATATTATCCAGTAGTAATAAAATTGCAATTACTATTTTCACCTAAACCGAATTAGAAGTACGTTCAGTACCCTCTAGTAGCTACTCCTAATTACTACTACTAAGAAGTAACTATAGTCAAATAAAATACTCGTCTTCCGAATTACCAAATCATGTTTAAAGTTTAATGTTTATTTGTAAGGAATGTTAAGGCCTGTTTATGACTACACCTGGCTTTAGTATAGAATTCAAATAATGTGTTTTATTTATTATCACACAATATTTTTTATGTTTGTAAAACTCTAAATAATATACACTTTATATTATATACTTTGCAAATTTTCAATCTAAGCTATATACATGTTGTTACCGGGCTGCGTGACATGCGGACATCTATAAAAATAGTGATTGTCGTTTCACAATCGCAAATAATTCGCGCAACGTCCCTCTTATAAGAAAAATTTACGTATTATAGTACATTGATTATAATGCTGAGGTTTGGAGATGCCCGCGCCGGTAATAAAATACAATAAAAATACCTGGTAATGTGATGATTCCAGAATTTATAACTTGTGTTAGCAAACCGCAAACTAACATTTTGTTGTTATTCAATTTCTACATAAATCATTTTCCTTAATCTATTAACACAAAACTGTTGATGATTTGGTTGTAATGCACTCTAAAAGCACAAATAAAAAATTAACGTTTCTCTTGTATTTTATTTCATTCCAAATTGATTTTTACATTCAATAACGAAGTTCATTACTTTATTTTTCTCACTGTAAAGTGAGAAATATGGAAAACATACATCATCACTTATCACTGAATCAATCATATTCATAATAGAAATAGCAATGATTGAGGGTCCGTATGTCGGTTGTATGTGCTTAACAATCTTCTGCAGACCATAAGTCACGCGAGAACTAGCTTACATATATATTTTTCAATAACAGGTTTATTATGATAAATAATAATACCTATACAATTTTGATGTTCGATCTTATATAAAATAATATTAATTAATCTATTCTAATTACTGAATAGGACAAACTAACATAAATGATGTTGGCAAGCTGTATAACAGACAAATTACTTAGCATATACATTTTCATTCTGAGTCATAAAAATATTAAATCAAACACATTGCATTGAAAATAAAATATGGTATGTACCTAAAGGGTAAAATTAAATATTATCATAGTACAGGTTGTTAAGAGCATAATTCATCTATTTTCTTTACATAATGCATTATACAAACATGGGAACTTAATAAATTCTTGAGTTGAATGGTTGTCCTAAATTCAGATAAGAAATCATTGAACTAGCAAACTTGTGTTGCTATTAACACTATAAATCCTGTGCATAATTATTATCTATTTCAATCCGTAAATTACTCTGTTTTGATTTACTTATCCTATCCCTTAG
This sequence comes from Notodonta ziczac, assembly GCA_918843915.1. NCBI lineage: Eukaryota > Metazoa > Arthropoda > Insecta > Lepidoptera > Notodontidae > Notodonta > Notodonta ziczac. The sequence continues at coordinate 7,366,962 of OU974043.1, read as the reverse complement.
GTCATCTGGTGTTTTTTGGATTTTATCTCTGGGAGTATCTGGCATTTTCTGCATTCTATCTCTTAGATCATCTGGCGCTTTAGGTTTTCTTGTCTTAAGTTTTTGACGCAAGTCGCTTCCTGCACTAGATTTACTTGGGGTTTTATCAAGTCTAGACCACACACTAGTTGTGCTTGTGATTGTGCTATTGACCTTATGCACTCTGCTCACAACATTACTATCAGAATGTTCTGATGACGAATCCTCACTTGAATATGTTTTCTCTTTTATAGGAATAACCTTCTCACCTAAGCGTGAGTGTATGTTATGTTTTTGCTTTTGTGAACCATGGGTTTTAAATTTATCTGACAACTTTGTAGACAGCCTTTGGGTATAATTTCGTCGAGAGTTTTCCACTTCTATAGACAATGGTGCATATTCATCTGTATCTAAATCTTTGGAATATTGTACAATATGCTTTTTCTTTTGTTTTGATTCTTCATCATCAGCATGCATTCTCATTCTAGGAATTTTAGATTTCATTTTCCATTCAGTATCTGAATCACTGCTGTCATCATCCTTTTCAATAATGTTATCCTCATTATTTATACGTCTTTTACCGAGTCTCATTGCTAGGGTTTTATTTTTAATTTTTATAGGTGCGTCATGTTCCTCTGTAACATCCTCATCATTGTAAAATGGTTTTCGTTGAAAAACTTCCTGGTGATCATACACTCCCCATGACTTACACAAGTCACCCCATGGGTTTTTACTTATTGAATCCATACTTTGATCATAATATTCATCATAATTTTTATGTTCAGACTTCTTTTTCGTGATTTTCTTGTCAGCATTGGTGGCAAAACGCATTAATATTAGATCCTTTTTTGGATGTGGCATACCTTCCCTCCAATGATGGTCTGATTTTTCTGCAAGCATTTTCTTGACATTTTCATCTCTTATCTCTCTTGAGTGTACCAATAAAGCCAGGGCAGCTGAAATATGATCTTGACAAACAACATTGCCTGAAAGCAATAATTGATGGTTTAATTTGTTTAATTATCACTACATAGGTACTAGAATAAATAAAAATAAATATCTACTTACAGGAAATATCATTGGTCCACTCCAAAGACAGGGGTTTATAATCTTCTAAATATTGGAAAATATCCCTTGTTGTAAGGCCGTCAACACCATTTAAATTGATTGCATCAAAGCGGAAATGTCTTTCATTACCACTTTGAATGCCAAAATTGGAATACAGTTCGTCAATTTGCTTTTGTGTTATGACCCTATTCCCAGTAAGGTTCAAACCAAACCTTTTTGCTCTTTCTTCTAACTTAGAAGCATCAACTTTCTCCAATTGTTCCACAATTATGCCATTTTCATTTGCTTTATAAATCTGTAACACATACAAAATATTTACTTTGTGCAACTAACTAAATGTCAAAGAGAATATGACCACTACTATGTTCACGAATATTTTCCTAAACCTATTTGGTCTGAGAAGGCTTCGAAGGAATCGCCGTTGTACAGAACCTTTTTCAACAAGGAAAACCAAAGGGGAGATTGACAAATCAATAATCTAAGGTGTAGGCCTTAACTAAAGACGATAGAGACGATAATATTATAAGAAGTCAATATAGTGTTTATAAAAGGACTAACCACGGTACATTCCTGTCCATCTAAACTAGCATCCTTTGGTTCGTCAACAGCCATGGCGTTGTCATCACTCATTTCACCATCTTCTCTATCCATTTTATAAATGATGATATGAAAGCAGTAGTTTATCTGAGTTCTTTAAAAATGTAAGTTTGTTTCGTTTGTTTAGAAAGAAGAAAGAAATAACCACAGAAAGAACAAAACGAAAATTAACTATGTTATAGACAGAAAGAAAATTAAATGACAGAAGAGTTGTAGTGATGGCCGAATCGATTATCAATAATTGTTACAATCGATTAGTCAAAATAGCCAATTGAACGCAACAAACCACAAAGTTAAAAATACTACGTTTCTACCAAGAACTTTATACTTGGTTTCTACAAACTTGAACTTCTTCTTCTTTCTTAAAAAATATGGCCCACCAAGTTAATAGGTATTTCGCCAGTGTAAAGTAAGAAATAGCAATAACAAACACAATTAATAACAATACAATACAAAAATGTGACCGTCCACTTTGGAAAACGAAAATGGAGTCCAGAGTTGAACTTAGGCCCGTATTAATATATCGATTGAGTGATCTTGAAAATGTAATTCCTATGTCATAGAGTTATATATCAGCTTCATGGTCATACCCAAAAAGATTATACAGGGTGGCCCAATGATATTAGGTAAAAAGGTTAACCTTTTTACTTCTAATATCATTGGGGTGGCCTATAAGTCCCTTGAAATGTAAATTTCGAATAAAAGACGAAAGGCGCGGGAGTGGCACGCGCGGTGCGGGGGAAGTACAGACTGTTTCTGGGAATAATTAAGTCGCCATGTCTTACGTAGTATTGTATTCTCTTTGTCGTTTGTCGCCATGGAGCGTTTCGACGGTGCGGACCGTGCTTTTTGTGTGCGTGCGTTTTATCGAAACAATAATTCGAATTTAAAATTTTATTTCGAAACAATTTTCGAAATATAATTTAACAAACACATTGTGCAGTGCGTTTATTAATACATTTATTTTACTCTAAAACATTTCAAGAACGACAGATAACCAGAATAACTGGCAATTTTTGTATATTTCGTGATTTACTAGTACCATATCCACCGTGATAATATCTAGAGTAAAATAAATGTATTAATAAACGCACTGCATACTTTGTTTGTCGCAAATCACAAAATGTAGTCTTAAATGTTTTCAGATTTTGGATAAACTATAAAAATACTCGAAAATTTTGAATTTCGAGGGCTAGGTGGGCGCTTTAGCCTTAAAAGCGTACTTGAGATCGATTGTCTACCGGCCTAAATTGTTACCATAGAGGCGGCTGACTTGACTATTAGCAATGGTAGTCCATCTTACGTAGTATTGTATTCTCTTTGGTAGTCGACGTCCCTCGCTGTATAGTGTAATGTACATAATTATATTGTTTAGCCCTATTTTGTTAATAATTCAATTTTGTGTCGTATGGAACCAGAGACTTGACAGTTCTCACTTCGGGAACGGACTTTAGAAAAAACGAAGACATTCACAATGACTAATATTCGAATAGTTAAAATAATAAATCAATGTTTTAAATAGCCACTTTATACATATCTCAGACTTCAGTAGATAACAGGACACGGCCATCATCCGCAATGAGAAAAATAAACAAATACAATAATTCCTTAACTATTTATTCTCAAACTAGCAAATTATAAAATAATCGTAATATACTAAGTATCCCAGGGGACTCGCTCGGAAATAAGACCACAACTGCAAAACAAAATTCATAAACATGCGAAACTTAAAGCTAGAGAAAATATTATTAATGTAAGGTACATTATATAATATACTTAGAAGAAAATTAAACCAACATTATTACATAGTCTTCCTATTTGTAGCTTCAGCTACTGTGCTAATAATTTTAACGACAATTAAACAGGTCAACTTAATTCTTAAAATATTACCACAAATATTACAAACTTCCTTTACGACATGGATTGGTAATATATATGTATATGTATACCTATAATAAGCAACCAATGAACATGGAGAAATTAATTTACATAAACTCAGCTTAAATTGGTTTTGACTTCATATCAGACACATATGAAACAGATAGCTTAATACCTCACAGCTGTTTACTAGCTTTCATGGTCATGCGTTATTACAAGTAATTTTTTATTGAATACTTTTGTCCGCATTGTCCAACAAATTTGACATAATCTCGATACATATTGGATTTTGTACGAACTGTTTTTGCGAGCGAAGCCAAATACGGTGTTACCACACTAATCGATTAATCGATCGTCCGTCGATCATGATCCATCGAACGTAGCTCAACTCATTCTACCATCGATAAAATAATCGACCGTAAATCGATTGTGTTGTTAGTGTTAAAGTAAAACTATCGATAGTATGGACAGTGATTGCAGTAAAATACGCGATAATAGTGATAGTATCGATACTATCGATAGTATTGCACTATCAATAGTATCGCTCAATTTCTTGGATAGATACAATCGATAGTATTGTAAAATTGAAATAGTATCGATAGGGCTATCGATATTCTGACTATTTTTCGAGGTCACGATAGTATTGACAATCTTTCGTTAGGCAATCGATAGTAAGGCAACACTAGTTGTTAGGACGATACCGACTCTCGGTGATAAAAAAACTGACGCGCCACGCCGCCGCCAGTCTTCTAAGTTACGATATAAGAGCCAAAATCCGCGAGATATGTCTTTTTATCGCGCCTGGAAAGCCATGAATTGAATTAACCTTACATTATAATTTTTTATCATACTTAAAAAGCGGTTTACCGTAGCTGTATTATACAAAACTTTTACAGATTGCTAAATAATACTTTGTGAAAAGTCGAAAGGTCAGGCTCCACATTTGAATTGGTACTGTAGAGTGCAGGCTTGTTGTTAGTGCTTCTGAAACAAAACATAAATACATATTTTATCAACTACTGTTTCACTTTGTCTACATTTGTAATTCAGGCAGTTATCAATCCACAAGGCGCGGGAAATAAAGTTAAACATCGCCATGTTGCCACTGTGTTTTCGTAATAGTTATACTATATAACTATGTACCATCAACAAAGTTGACGCTTGATCAATTTTTAACACTTTTCCATTGCAAGCAGTAATCATAGGATGCCTCGCCCATTATGTTGTTGTACAATGAGACGAAAAGTGTCAGACGAGACAAAAGCCCTTTTTTTAGAAAGCCATTTGTTTGAATTGTTTTTATGATATGCGACTAGGCATGTGGCAGCTGGTCACTGCATACAAATTGCAACCTTAAGGTGATCAAGCGTCGAGTTTGTTGATTGTACTAGTAAGTAGCGTATATTTATTGATTTTACCTTGCACTTGTGGTGGGTAATCTAGGTGTTACAAGTAGGCAGTTCATTGGCTGGCCATCAAGCTGTCGGTTGTGGTATAAATCCACAGCTCTCTGTGCATCCTCTTGGGTTTTGTAGATAACTTCTGCTGTGCCAGAACGAACCAGGCGAGATTCTACCATGGCTCCAACATCACCAAATAATTCCTACAAGAATAAAAATTGAAAATATACCACATAAATATACTAGTCTGCTATATTTTTTGCTTATCTTGTGAGACTTTCAAAACTGTTGCATGCTATGAGTGACTCCAAAATCCAAATCTGATCTTTCAAATTCAAAGCGTTTATTTTGTTTAGGCCTACAGGGGCACTTACAAATTGTCAATTTTAATTTTTTTTTTCTTATATCTACAACCGGATCGGAACGCGACCTCGACTGAGAAGATCCGGCAAGAAACTCAGCGGGCTTGTCTTTTTAAATGTAATTTTTTTTTTAATCGCCGGTTACTTATATTCAATAATTACAAAGGGTAGTGGATATTAATATAAATATTATAATAGCTCCAGTGTGTTGCCTTTTGATGTTACCAAGAATTACACAAATAATTCGGACTAGTAGGGTAAGACGCGCTGACTCTGACTCTTTTGACTCAATAACAAAAAGTCACATTTGGATGCTGAAAAGTTACTTTTTAAAACTTTGCCTCACAAGGTATGTTTATTTTTTCTCTTTATCAGAGACTTTTTATATTCAGTTCTCACCTGTATGTCTCCAGCGGTGACAGTATTCCGCAAATTGCTCACTATTATTCTGTATTCCAAATGAGGTTTCTCAGTCTTTTGAGTAGGCCCTTCAGTTCGCGACGCTTCCACTTTCTTCTCTCTCTTTTTAAGAATTGACGGCAGCCTGGGTGGGCTTTTATCTATTTCTGTTACAGCCGTTCTAAAATAAGTAAATTTCGAATTTTAAAATCCATCGGTAGAAACAAACATTCGCAAGAAGGTTTAAAATAAATAAATTAGAATAAAGTGTGATAACACACCTGTGAATAGTTGCAGTTCGGTGGTCACGAAGATCATTGTTGTGAGTAATAATTTTGAGCTGCAGACTCGCTTTTCTATTCGACATTGATATTTTTGGGGGTAAATACTCATCCTCCATGGGTTCATCAATCATTTCCAAATCATTCTCAACAGTTCTTACTATTGGCTTGGGTTTTTGATATTTATCTAAAATAAAGCAATTTCAACCAGTCAAATGAGGCTTGTAAATTTTACTAATATTCCGTTTCAATGTACAGTTTACAATAACATTATATTACCAATAAATCTTGTACTCTCAATGGACCTATGTTCCATGAACCGCCCAGAATTCATTTGGCGTCTGGCAGGTAACTTAGATGTTTTCAGCGGCTGAGAGACAACTTGTCTTGATGAATCTGCAAATACTGAAAAAGAAAATGAAAAGAGGTAGAGGCTAAAAGGGTCATGGAAATTGGAAGCAAACCAATGAGATTTTTCTCATCCTATATCAAATGCGGCCATATGGCGTTCAAAATTAACTTCGTAAATCAGCATTATGTAGTATCAAATATTTGTTGTAGTTTAATATCAAACCCAGCCTTCTGGCTCCATCAACCAAGGCAATCTAGCAATAGGTTGACATTAAACAATGTTTGGTAACAAATATGGGATACTTTGATTTTTTTGTATCAAACCTGCAAAGTTATTGTCTAAATTTTGACCACATCCTGTGTTATTATTTATTTACTACAGCTTTTATCAAACTATTTTAAAAATGATTGTAGAATTCGTTTCAAAACAGACTTCATAAAACATTGTTATTGTATTGTCAAAATTTATCACAGGTACTGATTGCCACTTTTGATTCTATAGGACTCGTTTAAAAAAAAAACAATTTATTCGTAAGTCTGTTTATTCTGACTTATCTCCAAAACGGCTGGACAAATTTAGACGGGACTTCCGCTGGCAGACAGCTGATGTTAAGGAGTAACTTATGCTACTTTAATTTTATTGAAGTACCACGCGGGCGGGGCCCCAGGCAACAGCTAGTCTTAAATACAAATTTGTAAAATTAAAACTTACATACCTCTCTCTTTATTTGCAACAGTCCTAAAGAACTTACTTCGATTTTGAAATGTATATCTTCCTTGTATTTGTTGTGTTTTGGCCTGTTGGCATAAAAATACATAGGTATCATATGTTTGTTATATTGGCATCTGTCCTAAATCATGAAGGTATCTTGGTGGGTATGTGGAGGCCTGCTACTCTCAGGGAATATTTCCAGCCATACAGACCTCACTTTATCACAAATCACAGGAGTAAATAATAAAGAGTCTACAGGTTATGCTAGAAATACTCTACTTTCATGCACATGCACTTTACATTAATTTCTATTTTGACACTCTTACAGGCACTCTATTTCCTGCAAACTTAAAACCAAAATCACACATAACTACACAAGCCTGTTAAATACTCACCCTTTCGGCTCTCAATTTTTCCAATTTCAAACGCACATCTTTCTGCTTAGCCAGCTCTGCTAATTTCTCTCGAGCATCAGTTATTTGAGTTCTCTTTTTAGATATTATTTTGTTTCGAGCGTCTGTTACTGCGACAGGAAGCTTTTGTGGTTGAATTTGTTTTCTCGGTTTACTTGGGTCTCTAATTTGCTTGGGTCTATTACTGAAAAAAGAGCATAAATGTAATGGTGGAATTTTAATACAAGTGTTTCAGGTTTTCTATTTACCTATTTATACCAGCACAAAATAAGAGACTTAATAATTTGATGTAAATATTTCGACAGTGCAAAAAAGTACCTATAAAAGAAAAGCGGGAGTAGGGCATCACTACTTGCACCTCTTCAGCAACTCTTCAGGTTATTTTCGCATATCAATAAACTTCACGCACACTGTCCTTCATCATAAATCCTTGCACTTACCTACATGTTTGGTTAGCAAGCGGGATGTAATCCTCCCTTCTTTACCTTAGCTTGCTTTGACAAAAAAAAACCTACCTTATATTTTGCTTCTTCTTTTGTCGGATGATGTCTTCTAAGCTCATATCAACGTAAGACGACATATTTATACGACAAGAAATATAACTTTTTTACCCTTTTTTTCGTGAAATAAGATGTATAATTAACCAACAGCGGTATAACAAGATAAATTATAATTCGAAAGAATAGGTATTATTCAGCGAAAGAGTTATTCTCAAGACTGACGTATGGTGACCATAGACAATAATAACAAGGTTTTTTTAATTAGACCATAGACGATAAGTTTTTGATTTTAATTGGACCATAGACTATAAGTTTTTGTATTTTGATCTCGGGTATGATTATTATACCAAGAATGTTATATATAGCTACTTGTTTTAAACCTCTCTGTGAAAAGTTGTATTTTTGGAAATTTTTAACTCCTTTACTCGTTTTTTGTATTATTTCAACATCAATACAGTGTTGTTATTATTGTCAGCCTATGTGAAAATTACAAATATCGAATTTTCAGTGATTGTCCCAATCAAGAAGATTATATAAATTTATAATCTTCTTCGTACTCTGTAATAAATTTTGGCGCTGGGAAGAAACATATTTAGGGTTCCCAAATTGAATTATTATGCTTCCAATATTTATATTTTGATGGAATCTACCAAGCAGTATACTTACCTAAGGTCTATTTCACATACGTAGTCCCGTAGACAGAGTGCCTAATAACTGTCGGAAATATAATTTCCACTGTGTACCTAATTGTTTTGCGAAACAGACTTTACTCATAATTATTTGTAAAAAACAAGTAGTATGCCTACATCGCATAGCCTGCTAAAAGTCACAGGCCTAATTATTAGTTTCTCTGACAGGTTTTCAAAAATATATTCTGAAACTCATCACATTCCTACCAACAAAGGCATAAAAAAACAGAAAATAAATCTACATTACATTATAATTAGGATTATTATTACCTTCTACATACGGTAATGTTTTACATTGGAAATTATTACGACAGTCGTGAATTGAATAAATCATAAGTTAAATTTATATAACCGATCCAGTAAATGCGAAATTATTTGCGTGCTAATGCTGAATAAATTCATTGGAAAGATACACATATGAACCGAAATTACTAGCTTTTCGTTTCTTGTATCTAATTTATGTATATGAATAACCTCAACCTGTGACTAACTTATAACATACAGCGATGTACGGAACCCTAAAGTATATGTGGTCCGATACGCACTTGGCGGCTGGTTTTAGGCGTTCGCTGCAATTTAATTGCACTGTAGCTAGCTATAGCGTAGCGTATAGATGGTATTGTATTCTCTTTGGATGGCTATCTTGGCTATACCTCATAGAGTAGGTTAAGTACTTTGTTGTACCTTCAGGCAATTAAAAGGAAGAATGAGTACCTACCAAGGCACCTATTAGGTACTTACCTATATTATGAGCGACATTGAATACTTATATAAGTATAATGAGGTGGTAAGCTAGGTAGATAAGTATATACTTATCTACCTACAGTAATTATTAGGTTCTATCAAAAAATAATACTTAGGTACCTACAGAGGTAGACTGAAGTAGTATAACTGAATAAATAAGTTACTTCCTTGAGTAAGTACTTATCTACCTCTTGGGTTATAAGGTAATCCCAAACTGATGTGCTGGTGAGGAGTCAGGTCTGGCAGGACTGTAGTTATTTTCCTAAATGAGATGTAGTCTTGGGCAGTTGGGCAATTGTTTGGAATTGTTCTTTTTTGGGAGGTACTACTACCATAATCAAATTGGACCTAGGCATTATATTTCTATGGACTTAGGTGTACCCCATTGAGTCCTAAAACCTTTCCTTTCTGTGCTTGATAAATGGGCTAGGACCGTCGTAGGACCATTCTAACAACACATCAAACTTAATACCTATGCCTTTGTATAACATTGTGTTAAAAGCACCACTTGTTTTATTGAATTCATGTCTAAAGAATAATTAAATATCACTGCTGCTGGCTGACACCTTAAAGCTATCTCTGGTGAATAAAGAGTAGTGAACTTGCCTGGAACCCCCACACATTGGGAGATGTGTGGAGTAAAAATACACTCTTTATTCTGTAAGTACATATATGAGATACTTACTAACCATGTTGCTCTCAGTAGCTCATTCATCATTAACTTAAGAGCGATGCTCTTGTCGGTGGAGTTTTTTTCCATTTACTGCGATTTTCTCCTAGTTCTTTGACCATTTGATACGACACGACTTTAACTTCAGTAGCTACATTCTTTAAATTTACTAAAGGCCGGTACCACCTCCACCTCCAGCAATAGGTAGGCATGAGGCATGTACCTATAATACCTGTATGTTAACAGACTCAGATGAATTGTTCTTCTAATTTTGAACGTGGATACCTCCACATATTGATTTCCTTTTTCTTACAAACTAATGATCTACAAATCCAAATAACACCCTGGAACCACTCACTCAGGCAAAACTTATTTGCACGCCGCGGTTGAGTGCGATCAAAACTTACTAAACAAGTTTATGATCCTCTATCGAGACTATAATGGTACATATCTCTAATCAGGGTTATTATACTAGCACAGAACACTACTACTAGCCTTTACTTAACAAGAAATAATGACAAATTTCATGATCATTGTGGATTTGTAAAAACGTAAAGGGTTACTAATCATGTAGTCCATACACTTCGATCTTGAGTAGTAAAAATGTAAACATTAGCGTAATTAAACACGTGGGTGCTAAACTTCAATCTTGGAAATAGATAGCTTTTGACAGTTTTTTATACCTAAATAGAAGATGATTGGTTCAAATTTTGTCATTCATAATAAAAATGACCACTCACAGCAACTTTCCATGAAAGTTTTTCAAGAATATCTTTTTCATTCATATTTGTGTGGCGCTAGTAGGAAATCTTCTGACAGTAGAGTTGCAAATTTGACAGTTCAACATTCAAATTTGACATTGACAACTGACTTTTGACAGTTGATAGCTGTCAAATGAAATCCGCCATTTTTTCCCCCACCCCTAAACTCATCTTGGAAATAGATTCGGCCATTATTCAGGTTCATATACATCTAACCACAGATAAGAGCAAAGAGAATAATAAGAGAGATATTTCTGTGAGTTTTTATTTTAATAGTTAGTTTAACGGCCCTGGGTACAAGCCCTTTTGCGCCTATATTTCTGTGAGCTAGTGCCAGTGTTGCCAGATGGCTGTTTCATTTTCCCCCAAGATATATGCTGAATGTGCTGAATGAATGATAACCTAGTTATGAACAGTATCCATAAAACTGGAAAGTATCGGTTTTTTTTAAAAAAATAACGTTTATTACTATTGAATGTATTCAATAAAGATATTTATACTACGTTTCCCAACGGGGGGATTCACAGTCTACGGAAAGTTTCCGTGTCGGAAACGTTATGCGTGAACGTGATACGTAGTATTTATAAGGCTGTGCCCCCAATATGTAATGCAAACTCCAGTTTAATATTGAATTTAATATTGATTTTGATTTGTATAATTTTCTATTATTCTCGACATCGCGATGTCGACGCGCAATTATTTTGGCAATATATCTGGCCCTTAAGATACAGGCAATGCCTAGTTTAATAATAATAATAATTTTATTTTGCTCAAAACAATGGTATAAAAAGGTCTTACGTAGTTAATGAAGTTCAACATGTTTTTGTCGTACTAGAGGACATGCAAAATGTGTTATAATTACATCATAAGTTACATTATCAACATTTGTCATTCATGAAATCAATGACACTATAATAACATTTATTCACCAGTAACTTTTTCAATTTTGATTTAAATAAGTTTGTATTTAGTTCCTTTATGTCTTTCGGAACTTTGTTATATATTATTGGAGCTCTACATATAATGCTGTTATGCAATAGTGCTGTTTTGGCAGGGTGAACGCAAAGTCTTTCTTTATCACGTCGGATTCGAGTGCTATTGTCAGACATTCTTGGGAATAAATGAGGGTTGTTCCTTACAAATAAGGCCACTTCAAGTATGTAAAGTGACGGAAGTGTAAGAATTTTATGCTTGACAAACAAAGGGTCACAAGTTAAGCACTCTTACATAATTATTGTTCTGTTCCTCAAGTCTACGGAAAACATTTGTAAACGAATTAACCTGCAAACATGTAGACTTAGAGATGAATAAATATTTTTTCATTTTTTTTTTTTATATTGTGTATAATCTTCTTGCCTCCCCCGACTTCGGATTCGGATATTTGCAGTCAATCTGCGATAAGCCCCCTAATGAACCAAAGACAATAAAAAAACGACATCTTTTTAAAATTTATTTGGCGTCGTGTCTTTGGTCGTTTCGTGGCGTGGCTCACTGTAGTAAAAAGCGCGTTAAATTTTTGAAAGAGATAAAATACATTGAATACCATTATCTTTTAGAAAAAACGCTGCATTTATGGGTGATTGTAAGTTTTGCATTACTCATTTATGTTTTGCTAGCTATGAGAGAAATAGTTCTATATTATTAACACGTTTCAGCAGCGGGTGATTACAGTAGCGGTGGATATTCCGCTCAGTATTCTGTGCCACCACCAGCAATGGCATCTGGTGATAATAACTATGGATCCGCTCAAGGGGGCTACAATCAGAGTAGCTACCCTCAAAGTCAAGGACAAGAATGGAACCAACAGGGTTCAGGTGAGGTTATTACTATATCCATCTTAGCTGTCATGGCGGTTCCACAATGTAAGTAAATATACCTATCATGATTTTTCTAACAGGTGGCAACTCTTATGGAGGCAGCCAACAAGGGAGCAATTATGGCCAAAATTATGACTCAAATTATGGAGGTGGGAGTTACGACCGCAACAATGGAGGCAGTTATAATTCTGGTGGTAGCGACCGCGGGGGAGGTTACTACGGCGGTGGCGGCGGCGGCGGCGGCAGCAGCGACCGCAGTGGCTCCAGCTACGGCGGCGACCGAGACCGGCAAGGATACTCTGGCGGTGGCAGCGACCGAGGAGGGTATGGCGGAGGTGATCGCTCGAGCTTCAATAGAGATGGGGGGAATAGAGACGGTGGATATGGGTGAGTGTCACACTTTAACAGTTATTAATAGTTCAGATGAATAGGTAAATATCTTAAACATTCGGTAGCTAGCTTTATCAATACAAAATTTCAACATTCTATACAACATCAATTTAGTTATTGTCATATTGCCTGAATTATAAGTAATATCTTGCTATTGGTATTTGGTCTGAAGTTTTGATCTGTGCTACCAGATTTATTTCTAAACTCTTATGTGATCACCAGCTTGGTTACGGGATGTAAGTCTCCTTGGAGCTGTACAATCACAGCTTTGTCATTTGGTGAGCTACTTACTACATATGTGTACAAACAAATAGGTGTAAATCAGAAATGTAGGTATGATTTATTACAAATTTAACCACAGTTCTATTGGCGACTATTCTATCAGCATATGTGAGTGTTCAACAGTTCACCTCTGCTAGACCCTTTGGGGAATTCAAGCATGATGGTATAATAGGTATTTATACTGATTGGTCAAACACAAGTTTTATGAAACATAAAGCACATGGTATAATATAGTTTTATTCTATCAAGAAGTTAATACAATATGTACTTTTAAACAAAGATAACGTTTCGCATAAACTGGTGAAAAGGAAAAATTGTCTGCTAAAATAACAAACATGGATTAGTGAATCACCTTGAATGGACTGGTGGGAAATTTAATTTATGTCAGAACAGCAATTTCGAGTATTATTGGGTGACATTAGTGACTATAGAGATGATGATGATGATGACAATGGATATATGGTTCTTATTTTCAACTTATTGATCAATAAAAAAATCTTTGTTGCATTTTGATATCAAATATCAGATAACAAAATGCTAGAATAGTATTCACTGTTAAGTGTTAAATTATACAACTAATAGTTTTGGGTCATTTTTCACTTGTAGAAAGAAAGTAAATATTGAGACATGCCTGGCCACTTACATGGTATTTATTATTTTAGGTTTGTTTTATAATCTTCCATATTTAAAGATAATATTTTTTGATATATGGAGGGATACATTAAAATGGTTTCAGTGCTTCATAATAAATACAAATGTGTATATTGTCATCCAAATGTACAGGAATAATTGTGAGTTTTAATTGATTTTGCTTCTTATCTAAATCATACTGAAACACAACTAAAATTTGAGAGCTGCGTAATTTTGACGCATTTTAGAAAAAAATGGCATAACAATTACTCAAACTTAACACTTTCAACCCCACCAAAGTACCATAGGTCCTTTATTTTAAATTGTCTCCAGATGGCAAGAATGTGCCTGAGTGTTTATTATTTAAGTTCCCCAATGCCGGCAACGCGTCTCGCGCGAACGCGGCAACATATATAGGAGCATCGCTAAGGGCATTGAGAAAATTGAGTTAGGTAACTTTTGGGTAGGCTTTTACTATTCAGCCAATAATATATTTCTGTTTACTACACGCCATATTATTTGTAACGCAAGGTTGTTGCAAAGTGTATAATTTCAATTATAACTTAGATTTGTGCATGATTGATAGTATCATCAAAACACAACCATCTCACTCCCTACAGATGGTCACAGCCTACTGAACCACAAGCAGGACCATCAATGTTTTCAGATACATAGTAGTTATTCGACGACCGCTTGGCGCAGTGGTTCGAGCATAGGCCGCTCGGCTCACTGCACATGGTGGTTGCGGGTTCGATTCCCGTCAGGGTAAATTTCGGACATGGCCTTTCCATAATTTGCCCTGGTCTGGGTGTCACTGGGATCACCCCCAGTCCATTGTGCGGTACCCATAGTACAAGCGTTGCTTAGTTTGGGACCATACAGTTGGTATGTTCGTCTGGCGATATTATTATTATTCTGGTGCTTCAAGTAATTTTATTTCCATTTAACATATTATTGTTATTGAAAAAGTCAAATTAAAAAAATAGACTAATACCGATAATGCTTAAACAATATAGGAAATTCTGGCAGAAAGATGGCATTTCTGTATACAAAACTAAAATGTGCAAGAGAAGTTCACATGCTATGTTTTGTATAGAAGTTCCTGATATCATAATTTTTAGCCTACAAACTAACAAATTTATTTTCGCATTTCATTATGTTTTAGTGTGGAACTAAGAATAGTTACTTTCTTTACGTTTTCCTTCTACAAGTGAGCTGAACGTTTGTCCTCTTTAGTTACTACGAATATTCAGTATTGCTGTGTTACATTATTATTTGTTATTGAAAACAATTGTGTATACATTTATTTCAAAGGTTGGATCATTATATTTTCATAACATAATGTAAATTTAAGTTAGGTACTAATAACCAAAACGTAAAACGTATTATTTAGTGTGCATCACTGATTGAATTTATTTCTATTTGATTTTGAGACAGTTCATTATTTTAGAATCCAAACTTGGTCATAATTTGTGTACATAATCAGATATTAAAACAGTCTTGAAAATATGCACTGATCCAAATATTGTCTACTATTATTTAAACTCAATTATTTTCAAGATTGTTTTATTATGACTTGTGTGAGTAATTATTTATCTCGAAATGTTATATTGTATCTGCTAGTCCTGCATGTAAAAAAACATGTTGAATATAATAATGTCATCAAACAATGTTCTAAGGTTTTCAAGGTATCAAGGTTTTATACGTAATAAGAAAAGGATGCAACAAATGGATAAAGGTCACGTAAAGTGTACCTAGGTGTCGATCAATCTGCGTGCCTCGTACTGTGTCCCCAGCCTGCCCAGTGTACTAAACGCAGATTTCGATTGTTTTAGTGGCGGCGGCAGGGGGGGTGGTTATAATAAAGGTAAAGCTCCTCGCGATGAGCGAAAGGTGCTTTTGTCATTTATTAATTTGTAATTATCTAAGGGCTGCCAAACCTGGTATTCTACTAGTTTACTGGTAAATGAATGTGTGTTAAATAATAGTGTTCGAAGGTTCGTGGAAAAAAATGGGTTAATTTTAATTATTACTATATATGCATGATAGATCCGCAGGTTTTATCAGGTTTTATATTTAATTTGGCTTAATAAACAAATTCAGTCTCCGTCATCAAGTGATTACCGCGAAGATTTAGCAATGCATCGAAAAAAAAATTGTCTATATCCACTAATGAAATAGAGGTACTTATTCAGCAAGGTATAAACAAGCAGAAACAATTATCAACTTTAAATTATGCTTTTAGCTGTTGTTCTTATTTATTAAATCGTTAATATTATTTATTAATAACTCTGATTAAAGAAATGCGAAGAAGCACAGTGTGCATTGAACAGTGTATCTGGTATTGATTATACTCAAGTTATATGTATGTACACGGGAAGATAATTTCTAGCATTTTCATTGGTGAACTCAAAAACCAGTTTATATGAGTACTTACCTAATTTTAATAAAATGGTGCGCTAGGAGCCGGCCTACGTCATCGGTATAACTGGCTTCGTTAGCGGACCTCATCAGCGAGCTGATCATCCCAACATATCGTCCACAAACAGTCGTTGTCGTCGAAAATGGCTGTGAAGAATACAACTTGATAATATTAGCCAATAATTTTGCCCAAGGTTAGGGGTACGGGGTACAGGCTTGAGTGTATGACTATTGTAATTGTCTACGAAATGTCACATATAAAAAAAAAACTAAACGAAAGGTGTGATGCGCTGCTGGTGGTGTGTTTGCTATGAAACAAATATGTTTAACATTGAAAAGAGGAATACCAGAAACACTGTTCGTATATCGTTTTGGCAGCCCTGAATGGAATTGAAGTGAATTGTGTTTATAAGAATGCGGTTTTATCACAGCATAAGTGATATTTCTACTGGGTTTTTTTTACAAGATGTTATTCGTGTGTGCCGGTAATTCGAGTAGTAAAAGTATGTTAATACATGGTAATATACATAAGTGATGCACGTACCGGGAGATAATTAATGGAACGTCTCTGTAAATTGGTAATCTTCTAGGTACATTCGTTTGAATGAGGGCGACTTTAAAAACTGGTATCATTTTTGTTGAGAGTAAATTTAAATATGGTGGAACAAGGTGCTGTGGAACCGTAATTTAGGTATATCGAATCAAATGGTATTTCGTATATATTTGGGTTTTAACGGATTATTTTCAAATCACTAAGTGTTAATTAAACCAGATCTGTTAAATAAGGTACATTGAAGTGATTAATTGTGATAATAGCGATTGAATGTAACATTTATCTGCAGGCGGCGGCGGCGGTTTTGGTGGAGATCGGGGTGGGGGTGGGGGTGACATGGTAACGCAGGAGGATACTGTGTTCGTCCAAGGCATGAACACATCCACCACAGAAGATGAAATATGCCAACACTTTGGAGCTATCGGTATTATAAAGGTATTAATCATTATTATGTATAAAATTTTGAAATTTGAGGTAAATTAAATTAGGTCTATAGAGCGGCAGATAGCATGATCTTAACTTAGATCAGTCAATTTTTCTCTTAGACAGTTATCTGTCATTCCCTCATATAATCACATACACTTTAAGAACTTATGTACACAGTATTAGTAGTACAATGGAATGAATGAGATTGAAAATAATATTATGATTATTTTCTTTTATTACGAAAGTCCAAGGAAACCTGTTTAATCTAAGCGAGTGGCTAACAATTTACGTTTATCGTTACAGATGGATAAGAAAACACAAAGACCTAAAGTCTGGATTTACAAGGACAAAGCTAGCGGAGAATCGAAGGGTGAAGCTACAGTAACTTACGAAGACTCAAACGCTGCCTCCTCGGCTATACAGTGGTTCGACGGAAAAGATTTCAATGGAGCCACTATCAAAGTCTCCCTTGCTCAACGACAAAACACGTGGACCGGCGGGAAAGGTGGCGGTGGCGGCGGCGGATTCCGAGGCGGTCGTGGAGGAGGCGGTGGCGGTCGCGGAGGCGGCGGCGGTGGCAGGGGTGGTGGTGGCATGGGCGGTGGGATGGGCGGCGGCGGCGGCGGTGGAGGCCCGCCCTCCGGTAACCGCGCGGGTGACTGGAGGTGTCCGAACCCAAGCTGTGGCAACACCAACTTTTCTTGGAGGAAAGCTTGTAACAGATGTAACGAAGAGAAGCCCGAAGGAGCCGATGGTGGCCCGCCATCCGGGGGCGGTGGCCGCGGCGGTGGTCCCCCTGGTCGCGGTGGACGCGGTGGCAGAGGCGGTGGAGGTGGGTGGGGCGGACGCGGCAGTGACCGAGGAGGTGGCGACCGCGGCGGAGATCGCAGCGGTGACCGCAGTGGTGACCGCAGCGGCGACCGCAGGGGATACGGAGGCGGAAGTGGCGGCGGTGGCGACCGCGGCAACAGCGGCGGTGCGATGAGGGGCGACGGCGGGTAAGTCATAATACTATCATTATTATCAACGACACAATTATAATTATACAATTAATCTAATCTATGACAAGTTGCAGCACTGGATAGTCTAAAAACTTTTTCAAACAGTTGCACATTGCTTAACTATATTTAAGTCTATGCCAGTGAATGATAGTTATGAGTGTAATTTTATATGTAATGTGGTTTTTTTTTCTGGTTACAGTGGTCGCGACCGGCAGAGACCTTATTAATATACACATTAATGTACTTTTAAAACTAAGCTAGCGTTATTTCTGACTGATATCTTTTTTTCCTTCTCAATACCAAACTATATGAAAAATAGTATAATTATAAAATACCAATTACATCTTGAGACTACTTCAATTTGTGAAAAGTGTGTGAATGTAATATTTAATACAATTTAACTTCATTGAGATCTTACTATACAGGTAGATACGAACTCGTATAGTAAATGTAACAAACTAGATTAAACATAGAACAATGTTTAGACGGAATACTATGATCGTGGTAACAATTTCACTGCTTGCTAATAATGCAAGTATTTTTTTTAACGTAAGTATTGTAATACTGAACTTGGATGTAAAATGACATTCATTCAATAGATAAGTTTAAAATATATCGTTTTGTTTTATTTAAAGCACCCCTAGACTATAAAAGTAACGCAAGCATATGGGCTAAGCTTGCATTTTATAGAAAATAAATAAATCGGAGAGGTATAGTGTGACCAAGCTGACGTGGTCGAATCTCGTTCATATGTTTTATTAAATCTAATGGGGGGGAGCCATATACAATGCGATCCGTCGCTTCGATCGATCTGAAGAAAATCGTAACCATCAATCTCTTCAATTTGCGGCTCATACACGAAACGACCGATCGTTGCGATTGAGACGGAACGATAACACGTCACCCAGTTTGTTTGACACAAAAATGAATCGTTGATCGCCAAGAGCCATACTTTACAATGTCGATTTATGGTTATGCTTATGATGTTCCAAATTGCATGAGTTTGTTGCTATCTCTGTGGTATTCGATTAAGTAAATCGTTAACGATATTGACACACTAACGATTCGTCGTTTTGATCAGTTTGTAACGACGGGTCGCACCCCATATGACTTTAAGGGCAGTATTAATAACTCAATCTCAAGTCTGAGGGCGATCTTAAGTACGCTTTTGACATGTCATTTTGTACTGAAATAATATTTCCAAGATACAGTCTCAGACTTGAGATCGATCTTTAATACGGGCCTAAAATATACGAACATGTAGTTTCAACAGAATCGGCGTCTTTGGGTGCGTTCCACTAAGCGTTCACAACAATCACGCTCACGACCGCAGTTTTTCCCGTTCCACTTGCTTGTGAGCGTTACTGTCTCGTAACCTCAAGTGAAATGGATTATAGAGCGTTTTGAGCGTGGAGGTAAATAATACAAACAGCGAGTTAGTAAAAAGAAAGCAAAAGATTAAAGAGGTTAGGTTATAATCTGTAAACCTTGAAAATAAACTTAAATAATTATTGTTTGAATCGATTTATTTTGGAAATATATATATATTAGTGGTGTATTTAGTTAAGTTACGATCAAATGTAATTAAAATATCTTTAACATTCACTTCTACTAAAATATATCTTTCCGCAAGAAATTGCGTAAGTTTCATCGCCACCACGATCACGACGCCATCTTCGATGCTTTGAGTTTTGAAAATCCGCTAATTTCCTCAACGATCACTACGACCCACCTTTTTAGATGGGTCGCCGCGCGCCGTGAGCTTCGCTTGAGCGTAAATCATTACGTCATGAGTGACGTTTTCACCGCGGTCGTCACGTGGAACGGCTAAAGGAGCATTTTGATCGTTGTGAACGCTGAGTGGAACGTAGCCTTTATGTACTTTCTCAAAATATAAATAGCGGCAATACGATATTTTCTTTAAGTTCGAAATAAAAAGTTATCTTTAAACCAAGATCATTTATTTACAACACAAAACAAAATATTACTATTCGTATTACAATTTTCTCTTTGGTCTCTATTTAAATAATTTCCTCAAGCATAAGAATTCAATACTATTTAATACATAACATTATGTACAATAAATAAATGTAGCTGCTGGTTATCTATTCTATCGTCTCTGGAAACTAAATATCTTGATAAGTACGAGACCCACGACAGTGGCAGCGGCGACGCCAATCCCGGCCTTCCACCACGAGGAATTGTCTCCTGTCAGGCTGGCGAAGTGCTTCAAGTGTCTGTGAAATATGTATGCATACATTAGGATAATATGTAGCAAAGGGAACAAATTGAATCATAGTAACAACTCAGACTGACCTGTGCTTGCTGAATAAAATCCAAGCAGCTTGAAATTGACTGACAAAGACAATTAAAATAACAGTATCGCAAATCGAAGCAATTCCAGTATATCTAATTATTTTGGTAACAAAAATACGACCAGCCTGACGCACCAGCATGGCTGATCGGGCCACAGGCTTAAATTTTACTTCTCAAGACTACAAAAAGCTCAACACTAAGTAATTATTTTATTATTACCCAAACAATAAAAAGCATTTGTAGAGTTTTACTTACGGAAATGCAGCCATTGTAGCAAGCTTGATGAATATGTCGTGTTTATTTTCCCTTATGTTGAATAACTGCGGTGGTAGTAATTGGTACTTGTTACAGAACACTTCTGGCTGTAAGATGTATTCTTGCCTCATTATCAAGCTTTCCCCCTTAGTTCCTATTATCAGCACGGGGATATGGCTTTCTGCAAAATATTTCTAAAAAAAGATTTTATTTTTTTCATTAATGTTTATTTATTATTTCCTAGGTTTACACTGACCGAGCATTATTATATGACAACAATGTATGTATCATCAGTGCAAACCAAGGATAATATTCATTAATAATAATTTATTAAGGGTTATATTTGTTAATAAACTACTAATTCAAACCTAGAGGGCGCAACGAAAGCTACGCCGGTGCCATCTTCATTCTCCTTCTAATTCTACTACAAACGCGGAAAGCGTCTCTGTATTTTTGTAACTTCAAAATAGATTAACCCTATAAAAACAACCGGCAAGGTTCTTATTTATCGACGGATATTAGCTTCAACAATATTAGTTTTCCTTTCAATATTATACTTATTTCCTTAAAAATCGTTTATTTACTTACAATGTATATTCTAGCAATATATTCAAAGGACCGACTGGCGGCGACATCGTATACCAGACACGCGACATCACAGTTAACTTCGTGCGGCTGCAGCGGATCGGACACACGCGTGATAGGTATCTCCTTCAATACTAAATACTTTTCTTGCCCATACACCAGCACAGTATTAATACAAAAGTTTTCAGTATTATTGCTATCACCTCGTTCATTGCCGTGTGGCTTTATTTTCTGCAAGTAATAATTTCTAAGAGGCATTCTTCTATAATTAATTTATGATCTATATTTGTTGGAGTAACGGGTCTCTTCTAAAATGGTAGATATTTTTAGGTACATATCCAACAAGTCAATGCAAACTAAATTAACACTTAATGTGAACCTGACCTTGTGTGCTATGCCAAGGAAGCTCCTACAAATTGACGTCTTCCCACATGACCTCGGACCAATGATGTGGCACTGGTACACATTACGACTCGATTGTTTTTTGGCAATGTCAACTTTTTTCTCCCGAGTTACTAGAGAAAAATACAACACGTGAGAACATTCTTCTAACAATTACGTAGGTAACTAAACTTTATAAACATTACTTACTGTGAATAGCGGATTTTTGCGTGTCATTTTCAAGAAAATTAAAGCCTAAGTAAGCTAAATAGGCACTCGTGTTTTGCAAGTCCACTAACGTCATTAGGGTCCAACGACACATCCATCCTTGTAGGGTCAAGTAACCCTAAAAATAAAGGTGACTGTATGATATAGCTACAAAACAACAGATACGAATTGATGCAATCGCGTAATAATGATGATAAGGCTATTAATTACATATTAACTTTGCTGTTATGAAAGGTGGAACAATAAGAGAACAAAGATATAGAAAATAACAGGGGATTTCCTTTGTGTTTATAAGTTTTATCACAGAATAGATGATAGTACTATCTTATGAATGTAGGGCCACTTAAAAGTATTACCTTGTCATTTGTAGGCACTGTATATCGCAAATTATGCCAGGGTATTCTGGGACAGCAGGAGAATACATTTTTCAACTCATTAGGATTCAGCATCCCATCTCCATCTCTGTCATATTTCTCAAACAGTTGTGTGAGGAACTGTTGGCCTTTGTATGACAACTCAGATGTGCAACCCACTGGCACTTTGATACTGTTTAATGAATAAAAATACTTTATTATTAGTTACAAGAGCAACTTAGGGTTGATTTCACATACCTCAGATAAAATTTATTTGACAATTGCAAAATCATACCTTAAATAAATATAATAATTTAAAGTTATGCAACTCTATGCAAGTGTTTGTTAAGTAAAGCAAAATCCAAAATATAATGATTTCTGACAACAATACTTAAGTACCTAGAATATAAATAGCTGTGAGTCAATTCCAAACTTTCATCATATCCAAACTTGCGAAGCACTGTCCATGTAGTTTCATTCCTCCCTCTTTGTATAAATAAACAATGCAAGAAAATAAAACCCTTTATAGTTACACAATCATTATCTATACCACCTGCTATGTTTTGAGCAATTACAGATTTAACTTCATCTAAAACCTGAAAAAAAAAATGTAATTTACAACTATCCTATAAGTAAAGTTAAAAGCTTGGTGACAATTATTTAATAATAATAAATATCGCTAGAATAGAAGCAATCTCAGTGCCATGAGAACAGGGTAAATTACAAAAAGACCATTTCCAACATAACCTATGGAAAGTAAACCAGCAAACAACTGGTGCAATGAGCCAAGCTGCCAATGTCCTTACTAGTTGAAAGATTTATAACATAAACAGTAATTATGTATTTACCTGTAATTGCAGCGGTGAATCAAAACATTTCCTCTGGAACATAGTCACTTCATAGTCATCAAGAAGGCCATCATTGTCTAAATCACATATTTTAAATATCCGTGTTAAGGCTCTTTTGCATTTTTCTGTTAGCTATAAATATTCATATCAATTATTCATAGTACATAAAAATAAAAAATAACTTATCATTCTTACTCATATATAGAGACATATATAAAATTAAACCTCTTGTTTGTCCTTGCTATCTGCAATCGAAAAGCTTGACCACTTCAAATGAAATACGTACTCTTATTACAATTAAAATAAAGATGTATGTAATCATAGAATTATTTTACAATTACCTCTTGTTCTTCAATGCAGTATATAGGATGTATAGGGTGTAAAACAGCTTTTTGTGCATTGTAAAACATCTCTGAGACATTAATAAGCACTTTTGCTGAACACTCAATACATCTGTCTACCTCAGGATATTCTTCAGCTATGTCCCATATATTCTACAAAGAAATGAACATACATGAAGTTGTTATTATATAATTATATATGATGAGTCAATAACTAAACTAGTGTAATACTTACATCAATTACAGAATAATCAATCAAATCTATCTTGTTTCCAACAAGAATGACAGGCTTTCTGTAATCATCAGGGCAATTTTCTCTCACAAATGGCAGCCAATAAGATGCTATTTTATTCAATGTCTCCTGTCTATCAACAGAGAAAACTATGCATATGACATGGGCCCTTTCTATTTCTTCTGCCACTTGCTCTAAAGATTGTTCGGCAACTGAAAGTGTAATTACACATTAGGAATGATCAGGCAAACATGCTATATTCTGCTGATGTAAAAAATGATAACATAAGCCCTTCTACACCTCTTACAAAAGCTCGGAAGTCGTCGGAAGAAATGTAATGTTATGACTGCTTTACTAAAGATCATAAGAGCTCACCACAAATATCCACAATGTTAGTTGGTACTTGCTCCGGTGTAACGTCTGCCGGAATTGTAATTTCTTCAGCTTTTGGTGGGACATGTTCAGTAAACTCTTCGGTTACCAAGGAAAGTATTAACGAAGTTTTCCCGACGCCAGGCTCGCCTAGAAGCAGAATCCGAACCGTACGAGGTATGGATTCGTAAACCATTTTGATAACATTACATTACGTACAACACGTATAAAATCATTTTTTTAAGATAAATGTATAGTGCAGATTTTGTCACTTATAAATATCTTCACACAGTTATCTGCAGCTGAAATTTCTATATCGAAATTAATTTATTATAATACTGAATAGAATATTACTAAACTATCTGTCAACCAAGTCAAATCAGTCCACAGAATACAAATAGACAAGAGAATCAGACAAACCAAAATAAAAACAAGGGATTAGGTAAGTATACTCAATTATTAACTATAGGTGCAGAGCTGCCTGCACGCACAGTTGCTGCTTGACTATTTTCTCCCAGTTTCGCACAACCATTACACCTCTGCGATTTGAACATATTTACAAATAAAACAAAAATCAAAAAATACGGTTTTTACCGGTTTTAATCCTAAATAATCGGTTAAGACCGATTGCGAAAAATTTGTCGGTACATCACTAATTTAGGGCACATTATCGGTTTTATGTTTTTAATAAATAATTAATTTATGAGTTCATTTTGGTTTTCCATAATGGACTGTCACGTTTTTGTATTGTATTGTTATTAATTGTTTGTAATTGCTATTTATTACATGACACTGGCGAAATCATCGATAAACGATAGCCATCAACTAAATAATAATAATATAATTTATAATCTGTGCGCATGCTTACAATAACAAGTGTTGTGAGTGGAATATGGCCTTAGAAAGAAAATTTATTTTATATTTGTATGGATCTAAATAATCGTTTCCGCTAAGTAATATTTGTTTTATAAATATGGGCGAGTTAAATAAAAGGCAGAATGATTGGGATTCGAAAGGACTACGAGAACCGATAAAAACTCTAGAGGTTAGTTTTGAAATCCCGGGTAACCCATGTTGAACCAATTAATTCATAACTATAGACCCATAACACTAAAACTATGGCTATTACCTGGCTACTTTTGAGCGGGTACTTCTTTAAGATATTCTTTTTTCGACCAGTAAATTCTTAAAAACACTCACTGATTAAATGGAAATGATTTTTAAAATTGATAATTTTTAATTTTAGGACAAATGGAAGCTAGTTCCATCATTCCTTCAAATCAAAGGTCTAGTCAAGCAGCACATAGATTCATTCAACTACTTTATCAATGTGGAAATTAAGAAGATCGTTCAGGCGAATGAGAAAGTCTTCTGTGATGCTGATCCCTTATTTTATATAAAGTATTTGAATGCGTATGTTGGGACACCGGATCTCGAAGAAGGTTTTAATGTTACCAAACCTACCACTCCCCATGAGTGTAGACTCAGGGACATGACATACTCGGCTCCTATCACTGTGGACATAGAATACATTAGAGGCAATCAGAGGGTCATAAAGAATAAGCAGTTGATTGGCAGGTGGGTGTTAATGATACTGTCTGAATTGATTCCATCCCTCAAGATGGATGACAACCATCTGTGTATATACTGATATCCAGTAGTTACTAACCAGCCAAAACGGAGTGGACTATATTGTGTATTGATTGTGGGGTATTAACTATAATTATTGTTATGTGGATACATTGACATTAAGTTGTAATTTGGTTTTGTCAAATTTATTTTGAGCTTCGGTCTTGGCCTGTGTGGTTTCTTTTAGACTGGATTACTCTAAATTAAAAATAAAGCTTTGGGAAAAAGACCTTAAAGAAATACAGGCAGTTACCACTTTCCCTACTGTTTGGAAGTTGGAATCAACTGAGATGTAGTATCTGTTAGGGATACCCTCTGTTTACAATTAGATTAATAAATAAATATAGCCAGACTAATACACCGTATGATCCCATACTAACCAAATTTTGTACTATGGGTACTGTACAATGCACTGGGGACGATCCCAGTGATACCCAGACCTGGGCAAATGACAATATTTACCCTGTCAGGAATTGAAGCTGAGACTACTTGGTGCAGTAGACCGAGCGGCCTACCCTCGAACCAAGTTGTTCTGAGATTAACACAATACTTGTACAGATTTATACTTGTCTCTTATTTTGAACTATCAAAAATAGAAACGGCTTCATTCATTGGCAGAATCATCGGTAGTGGATGGGATCATAAACTTTAATTAGAATCAGAATTGTAAATCAATACAAGTATTACATCAGTGTGAACAAGGGGTTAATTAAATAACACTGGTCTGCGATGAAAAAGTTTTTTAAATAAATTCATCATAAACATGTAGATATTGGTCTGTATATAGCAAATATAAACATTGTTTAAACGTATCACGTCACATTCTTTTTCCATATAGATAAATCCTACTATCCTGGTAATATTATAAATGCGAAAGTTTGTGAGGATGGAGGTATGTTTGTTACTCTTTCACGCAAAAACTACTGAACGGATTTGGATGACATTTGGAAGACAGATAGTTTATAACCTGTATTAACACATAAAATACTTTACTTAAGTCTACGCGGATGAAGTCGCAGGCAGAAACTAGTAATATTATAAATGCGAAAGTTTGAGAGTATGGATGGATGTTAGTTACTCTTTTACGCAAAAACGACTGAACGGATTTGGATGAAATTTGGAACACAGATAGTTTATAACCTGGATTAACACATAGAATACTTGTTGGGACGTTAATATGATGGCGGACTATTGCTCGATGATACACAGAGATGAAATAAGAAATAAATAGAAACCAACAAAATGCAGCTTTTTTTGAAAAAGAAAACATTATTATAATTATTTTTTTTATTTATACTTTAATGTTGTATTTTAATAGCTATAGCCTCAATAAAACTTTACATAATATTCTCAAATGATTCTCATTCATTTATAAAATTTTGGTTTTGTTATTTTTCGTATTCAAATACTAGATCATCAAAATCTGATAAATGTGACGTGATATATATGATATGAATACCGTTTTCTATTACTTTTAAGACAATTAAATCAAATATTAAAGATTTAACAAAAAAACTTTTCAAAAAAAAAAATAGCAGGCCTGTGTAATCAAGTAGCAAAGAGATTATAGTAAGCATAAATGTTATGTTTCTTTTTCAGAATGCCATTGATGTTGCGTTCATCCAATTGTGTCTTGACAAATAAATCTGATTTTGAGTTAGCACATCTCAATGAATGTCCACACGATCCCGGTGGCTATTTTATCATAAGAGGTATAATATTCAATAAAATAACATAGTTAAAACATACAAAGTTTGTGTCTTGAAAACATTGAGTTCTTTGACAGATCTGCTCACTTGAGATTCTATCCAAATCCGGTTGTAGATTTAGGGAAACAATGCAATAATGACAATTTGTATTTGTGATCCAAATAATTCAAATTTATATTGATTCACTTTGATCTGATACTTTAATAACAAGTATTTCCTTTATACTTATATACAGGTCAAGAGAAAGTGATTTTAATTCAAGAACAATTGTCCAGGAATCGTATGATTGTTGATGAGTTTAAGGGAGCGATACAGTGCCAAGTCACCAGCTCAACACATGAAAAGAAAACCAGGACTAATGTTATTGTGAAAAATGGAAAATATGTATTGAGGCACAATGCCTTATCTGATGTATGTAGAGTTATCTGTAAGCACATCACACACACACCCTAAGAGCTACACTGAACTCACTCATCAGCTACCATCGTTGCTAGGCAACTTTCAGCTCAATCATACAATCATAAAGTTCAGTTTACATTCGCCTGAATAGAGTCCAATGGAGTTCTAAGCAAAAAAATATTTTGGTTTTTGTTATCTATACATAGATAGATTGTATTTCTTAAGTAAAAATCCTCAGGATATACCAATCGCAGTCGCCTTCAAAGCCATGGGAATATGTAGCGACCAGGAAATTATGCAGCTTGTTGGAACTGACGATACGATTGTGAAAAAATTGGCTCCTTGCATCATGGACTGTCATAATCTGAAAATATTCACGCAGACACAAGCTCTCACTTACATTGGGAGCAAATTGAAAGTTAAAAGGTAAAAAGCAATTAAATATCTATCTGATTATTAATGTTGCCTGAAAGTAGCGCCGGTGACAGAGAAAATAAAGACCGGAAGGTTAGCGTGGTATGAACATCTTATGCGAAGAGAGGATGATCATGCGGTCAAAATGATGATGGATATGAGAATGACCGGTAGTCGAGGTAGGGGACGTCCTAAAAAGACGTGGATGAACTGCGTGGAAGAGGGTATGAGCGAAAAGGGAGTGAGTGCAGCGATGACGGATGATAGGCTTGAATGGAAGAAGAGAACGTGCTGCGCCGACCCCACCTAGTGTGGGATAAGGGCAAGGTGATGATGATGGTTGTGTTTGTATAATTTAATTTATTTTAGATTCCAATCAGGCAATCCCAAAGCTCGAACGCCGGTTGACGAGGCTAGAGATCTTTTGGCAACTACTATCTTAGCTCATGTTGCAGTAGAAAATTATAATTTCTATGTGAAAGCTATATACCTTGCCATTATGGTCAAAAGAGTAATTGAAGCTGAGACCAATAAGGCTGCAATAGACGACCCTGACTATTACGGTAACAAAAGGCTAGAATTAGCGGGCTCCCTGCTCGCGTTGATGTTCGAAGATCTTTTCAAAAGGTTCAATTGGGAATTGAAATCAATAGCAGAGAAAATTATACCAAAAGTAAAGGCGGCTCCTTTTGATGTTGTTAAACATATGAGGCCTGATTTGATTGCCAATGGCTTGTTTGCTGCAATATCATCTGTAAGTACCGACATATATATATACGTGAATATTTGTTGCTTCGTATTAGCTTCTCATTAAAAATCCTGTCTAATGTACCGTCGCCTTTCCGTCTAATACAGGGTAACTGGACAATCAAACGATTTAAAATGGAACGGCACGGTGTCACGCAAGTATTGAGTCGTCTCAGTTACATATCAGCGTTGGGTATGATGACGCGAGTCAACTCGCAGTTCGAGAAAACTAGGAAGGTATCGGGACCGCGATCGTTGCAGCCGTCGCAGTGGGGCATGCTGTGCCCTTCCGACACGCCCGAAGGGGAAGCCTGTGGTCTGGTGAAGAATTTAGCGCTGATGACCCATATAACGACAGAATGCTCGGAGGAACCCATATCTAGGCTGGCTCGCAACGCAGGGGTGGAAGATGTACGATTATTGGGTGGCGAAGAGATCAACCATCCGGCTGTTTATATGGTATTTCTCAATGGTAAGTGACTTCTAATTTTATTCGTACATTTCAGAGCGCGAATAGACAAACGATCGATGAGGTCGTTACTTAGACCGTCTCCGGTAACTTATAGAAGAGCGACAACTAACTTAGTATTTTAAATTTATTAACTTGCGTGTAGTTTAGTACCTTAAAAACATATATTTCAGGTAATATATTGGGTGTTTCACGACAGTACAAAAGACTTATCAAAGTCTTTCGTATGTTCAGAAGGCGCGGGCTGATATCAGCTTTCGTTTCAATCTACCCCAACCATAACCAGCGAACTGTGTACATCTGCAGCGACGGAGGCAGGCTCTGCCGGCCATACATCATTGTGGAAAAAGGCTATCCCTTAGTTCAGCAATCGCATATTAACGAACTCAACAGAGGAATTAGAAAATTCCAAGACTTTTTAAATGATGGTCTTATCGAGTATTTAGATGTGAATGAAGAAAATGATAGTTATATAGCAACAGTGGAAGCCGAAATTGATCCTTATGTCACCACGCACCTGGAAATAGAGCCTTTCACTATTTTGGGTGTGTGCGCTGGTCTAGTGCCATACCCACATCACAACCAAAGTCCGCGAAATACTTACCAATGTGCTATGGGTAAACAAGCTATGGGTAAGTACTTACTTAAATCTTTTGTTAACTAAATTATAATCTTCAAAATGATTTTATAACACCCTTTTTTATCTTTACAAGGTACTATTGGTTACAATCAGAAGAACAGGATAGACACACTTATGTACAATCTTGTGTACCCTCAATGTCCAATGGTAAAGACGAGAACAATTGAGTTGACTAATTTCGATAAACTGCCCGCTGGCCAGAACGCCACAGTCGCGGTTATGAGCTACAGCGGCTACGATATCGAAGACGCTTTGATTCTGAATCGTGCATCCATAGACCGTGGCTATGGTCGGTGCCTTGTCTACAAGAGCGCCAAAACAACCATGAAGAGATACAGTAATCAAACTTCCGACAGAATTCTAGGACCGTCCAGAGATGCCACCACAGGAAAAGTAATAAGAGCCCACGAGGTACTGGACACGGATGGCATAGCGGCGCCTGGAGAAATGGTCGAGAATAGACAAGTTCTGATAAACAAACAAATGCCGCCGGCGACCTTGAACCCCGTGAACCAGGGTCAACCGCAGCAAGTTGACTATAAAGACGTACCTATCACATACAAAGGCCCGGTTGAATCGTACATAGAAAAGGTAATGGTGTCGTCAAATTCTGAAGATGCTTTCCTAATAAAAATACTGTTGAGACAAACAAGAGTTCCTGAGATTGGCGACAAGTTCAGCTCTCGGCATGGTCAGAAAGGTGTGACCGGACTTATAGTTCAACAAGAGGATATGCCATTCAATGACAGGGGAATTTGCCCAGATATGATCATGAACCCTCATGGCTTCCCCTCAAGAATGACAGTTGGTAAAACTATAGAATTGTTAGCTGGGAAAGCCGGATTGATGGAAGGCAAATTTCATTATGGTAATATACTTACTTTTTGGAATAAGTAATAAAATAATATAGCAAAAATAAAACTTATAACTCGTATTATTTTAGGTACCGCATTTGGAGGTTCAAAGGTGCATGATGTTTGTAAGGAATTGGAGAAACATGGATATAATTATCATGGCAAAGATATTTTCTATTCTGGCCTCACGGGAGAACCGTTAGAAGCTTACATTTATTCTGGACCGGTAAACTATTTTATGACTTATTTCTATCCTATCGTAAGTTCGTATTTTCGTTGCATGGATTATTTATATTGTTTTTTTAGGTTTATTATCAGAAATTGAAGCACATGGTGCAGGACAAGATGCACGCGCGAGCCAGGGGCCCGCGAGCTGTCCTCACGCGGCAGCCGACAGAGGGCCGGTCGAGGGACGGCGGCCTCAGGCTCGGAGAGATGGAGCGGGATTGTCTCATCGGATACGGCGCAAGGTGAGGACCGCAATGACTGGAAAATACTAAAGCAGGGTCGCCGAGCACGAGTAATTTACTCCCGCGTAAATCTAATACGTCTCGCTCACACAGTTGCCTTGAACTGCGTGTGAACGGCAACTGTGTTTATTAACAGTGGCGGATTTACAAATTTCCAAGGTATAGGCTGTAAAGTTTTTGCCGCCCTTGCCTCTACAATTGTCATGTCATAAATAATTTTTCATTACTCATACTCTGAAAGTAGGTCTAAAGTTGCCTGAGAAGCGGGTTGAAAGTAATACTTTTCCGGCCCGGGAGAATCGCTTTCAACTGACAGCTGTCAAATTATTAAAAAAAAAACTAGTTCCATTTTCACATTTCTATGGAACCATGTTCAAACTTTTTCTATAGACACTCAATTACAGCACGATGTAAAATTGAAATAACATAAAGTTAAGTATTAATTAAAGAATATATATTTTTAAATGACTTAATTATAATTTAGTTTCAACAGTGTCTTTAAAATAACATAGATTTGGGCAAAATATTTAAAGATGAAAATGAAAAATACTGGCTAAATAATGAAGTTGCCCGGCCAACGAAAAAAAAAAGAAAATAGGCGGCAATCCGATCTTTTTTTTTTCGAGTTGTAGAGTATTGTTCAAACTTCCTTGTATTATTTCTTTAGCCAATTCCTGTTTTTATTTTTACTTTTCTTGTATTCGTAATGAAAAGCACAGTGTTTACCTCGGGTGAAAGACACTCACTTTCACCACTCATGTAACAATGTACTATTTACAATCCAAAAATTTCGTTGAAATTGCACGTATAATAATTGTTGGGTTCATTTCTGAGCTAATCAAAGCTCAATCGTGTACGAATTATAAAGGCGGGCTAATGTATGCTACTTGCACAATAATGTACATTCGGTAAACGTGAATAAATAATCCGTATTGCGCTTAGTTCCTATGAGGTAGCAAATAAAAAAATCGGTCCCCAAATTTACCGCCCCAAAAATCTGCCGCCCTAGGCTCCAGCCTACCGAGCCTACTGGTAAATCCGCCACTGACTATTACGAAGTCACGACAATATTGCTCGCACTATTTGGATTAAATAAGTGGGTGTTATTCTTGGTCAGTATGTTGCTGATGGAGCGGCTGATGCTGGCGTCGGACGCGTTCAGCGCGGACATCTGCGGCGCCTGCGGGCGGCTGGCCAGCCGCGCCTGGTGCCACGCCTGCCGCTCCTCCGCCGCCGTGTCCAGCGTCGAGATGCCCTACGCCTGCAAGCTGCTCTTCCAGGAGCTCACTTCCATGAATATCGTTCCTAAGCTTACCCTCAAGAAATACTGCTAGTTGGTATCGGATGTAAATGTTATCTCAGATTAAATTTTCTACATATTACTCCACACATGTATTGATTTCTAATACCTTTTTCGTATCATAATATTCTTAGTACCTATTACAGTAAAAATATCTAAAATTTGTGGTAATACTGCAAATTGATTTACACCACAAAATAACTGATGACATACAAAAGATATGCCGGACAGTTCTATTATATCAACAGGTGATACTTCGTCTCATATAAAAAATAAAATTAAAATAAGTTAAAAAAATATGTATTCAATACAAAAATTCAGCTGTTACATAAGTACAGAAAATATTCATGATTTAAATTATCCTTATCATTCTTAAACTAGCCTTTATTAAAACGAATGCCATCCATAATAAAATTAATGTGAGAACATACAACACACCACTATGAGAGAACAGTGTGAATACGAAATAACCGATGGTAACCCAGAGGACGAAGACATGAGAGCCAAGACGTCGCAGGGACAGCCGCGCTGGCAGCTGCTGCGGCACGATGAGCTGGTGGCTCGCCGCGTCTTTCATGTAAGTTTGTATGGTGCACGGCCGCTGCAGCACTTCGCGCACCATGTATCCCAAGAAATCGTTTCTATTCCAATAAGATGAAAACTGGCATCCATACTGAAACATAAAAATATTGGGAATTTTAGATTACCTCAATGATATAATTCGTGCAAAAAAAACTTTGTATCATGCCGCCGAGTCTAGACCCTGCTTGCGACATTTTATTGCTTGTAAACAGAACACGTCATCCTACTTCCCACTAATATTATAAATGCGAAAGTTTGTGAGTGTGGATGTATGTTTGTTACTCTTTCACGCAAAAACGACTGAAGGGATTTGAATGAAATTTGGAACACAGATAGTTTATAATCTGGAACACATAGAATACTTCACTTAAGTCGTCGCGGGCAGAAACTAGTATTATTATAATACCTGCGCGTCAAGCGTGCGTGTACGCCGGAAGACGCCGAAAAAATCTGAATATCAAGTACATTGAATTTATTGGAATGTAAATACTTACCAATTCATTCAGTCTTGAAGCTATTTGATGCAGCATTCTCACTAAAATGGTGCTTTCATATGACGTTATAGGCATAAGGTCTGGGTCACCCATGTAGTGTACTCCAGATGGTTTACTGCGAAGCTGTAAAAATTTCATCAACTAAAATACAT
The DNA here is from genome assembly GCA_918843915.1 of Notodonta ziczac. Taxonomy (NCBI): domain Eukaryota; kingdom Metazoa; phylum Arthropoda; class Insecta; order Lepidoptera; family Notodontidae; genus Notodonta; species Notodonta ziczac. The sequence goes on along the minus strand of OU974043.1, from coordinate 7,332,829 downwards.
TACATGTTTTTAGGAGGTCATTATTATGATCCTTGGAGGAGGAATAAATAGTTACCTTGTTAGTGATTGAAAGAGGAAAGCTTGATGAGTTGACAAATGAAGAATGTTCCAAAGAATTTTCATCTATGGTAGGATCCGGAGATAGTAGTGTAGGCTCGTTTAACTGTAATATAACAATCATTTACTTCAGTAAGTATTTTAAAAATACATTTTGCGTTATGTACAATGAAGGGCAAAAATAGTTTAAAATACATTTTATACGATTTTAAAATCTATGTTGCATACTTATACCTACCAAAGAAATAAGTCATTTCTTGACGGGGGATTGCTTAAAAGGAAATATGCTTACCGAAAATATGTTAGAAAATTGATTAACACTGGCGTTTAAAAATGTGGGAACTTTTTTAAATTCTTCCAATATATCTTGATTCTCGTCTTGACTGCCTATCATTAGGAAATTCTTTATAGCTCCCCATACACCTACAACCAGAATAGTGATATTGTTATTTATGCGCCTAGTCAACGCTAAAAATCTATTAAGCAGAATCATGAGTGTATATATCTACACTCATGTGCAAATTTAATAATTAGATAGCATTTTTTCTGTACAGCATATGTTATCAATATTATTTAATACCTCTGTTCTGTAAATGCAGCTTCTTATTTAATTCTTGAAGGTTATTTTCGGCTGCAATTTTAGCAGAGATGATTCTCTTCACCAGTTCCGTGGCAAATTGTCGCATGTTGTCGCTCCAAATAGGTTCATATTCAAAGTTTGCTGTTAAGTTTAACTCGGATATGGCTTGTTTCGCTATGGCTACCCATTTATGTAATGGAACTCCGTTGTATGTGTAGCTGTAATTAAATTTATTGAAACATGGTAATTGTAAATCTTATATCAAGTTGTATAATCCTCACTAATATTATAAATGCGAAAGTAACTCAGTCTTTCTGTCTGTCTGTCGCGCTTTCACGCCAAAACGACTGAACCGATTTAAATGAAATTTGGTACACAGATAGTCTAGAGCCTGAGAAAGGACATAGGCTACTTTTTTAATGCGAAAAAAGGGTTGAAAGGGGTGGATGAAAAGTTGTATGGAAGTTTAGTCATTTTTAGAGCTAGAAGCTTGAAACTTATTATTTAGGCTCTTGATTCGATATAAATAAATGTGACATTCAAAGTACGTAAAAGTTTTACCCTCAAGGATGTAAAATAACAATTGGGAATAGGGGATGTAAGCTTGTATGGAAATATGGCTCTTTGCAGTGAAACACTGCAAATAGCTCATTAAAGTATATATACGTATGTGTCTTATTTGTAAAATAATTAGCCTAAATAATTAAAAATGCTACCCAAAGACACTTTCCACGCGGACGAAGTCGCGGGCACAGCTAGTTTATTATATTTATTGAAGTAACACTACCTTTGTTCAAAGCCGGAATTATTGTGACTAGTATCTGGACTATAACTTAATCCAGAACCAGTGTCGATGATCGCTTGCTCTAAATTCCACAATATAGGAACCAAATGTTGTTGTGAGAAAACCTGTAAAAAAGTATGACGGAAAATACATTATAATATAAAATATTTTAAAAAAACCTTTCTGAATTGCAAATGAGTACAGATACAATGTTCACCTTTCCAAGTCTGTACAGCATAACCGCGTTTTTATAAGCTGTTAAATCCAGCCTCATGAATCTTGGCAGTATGAGTCGAAATATGTAAGTGTATGTTGGAAAATTTTCTGCAATAAATTGAGTAAAACTGGCATCAAGAGAATTAGCATTGCCCTCTTCTTGATTATTGTTTGATGCGGGTAATCTGAAAATAAAAATTCAAGCATTTGATATTTGAAACTCGAAGAAAATGCACATTTTTCTACTCTCTCACAATTTTACCAAACGCTACGTTTGGTAAAATTGTATATAATAGCTTCTTTATGCGGATCTTCTTTTAGAGGGTGTTAATACCTCACCGAGCCAGCCCGTACACAGGTAGAAACAGAAAGGGTATACTTATTTTTTTCAAGACTTAACGTTGTAATTCTTTAACTATCAGCTTTGGAGGAAACTTGAAAATCAAACGGCGATACAGGAATACAGCTGTTGACAGATTTCACAAGTCTACAAAACCTTTAATACTTCAAGTATCCCACAAAGCCAATAGCATTAGATTTACAAAGTTAAGTTGCAAAAATTTGTGTACCCTTTTTGTTTCACCTAGTATAAGCCATAGTCAATCGGTTACAGCCTGGCTCCACCTCCGTACTATCGTAGAGCTAGGCTCTAAACGCCCGTGTTAATAAATCGATCTCAAGTCTGAGAGTGTTCTTGGAAATGTCATTCCAGTACAAAATGTCATGTCAAAACCGTACGTAAGTTCACTCTCAGACTTTAGATCGATTTATTAATATGGGCATAGGACATCAAGCTCCTTCTCAATAAACGTGGAATAGCGGGTGAATAGTTATACACCGAATTATCTCATTCTGTCATCAGTAATTTGACATTCGAAAGAAGAAGACAAAGCGTGGTTTAAGTATACAACCGCTAAACCACGTTTAAAAGGGAGCTAGGGTATATAAAAATATAAAGATTTCATCACCTATCTTGATTGATAGTGTTGTTGACATATCTCCAAGGTTGTATAAGACTCAGCCACAGCTCCATAACAAGTCTGAATGAGGCATCTAAAGGCCATGTTGTGACCAAGTGCTTCACATAATGGTAAGCGCGTACGCACATCACTTGACGCGCATATTTCCTCAGGGCTGAAGACCTTACAGCGGGATCGGATAAATGTTTCGCCGAAAATGAATGCAAATGTTTGATCAATACCCGAACAGTTCTTACGCGTTCAGGACTGGACGACACAATAGGATAAACTCTTTGGTACATCTAAAATAAGAAAACAAATTTTAGTAATAGAGTTGATAAGCCCTTTGCGGCTGTTGTGGTGCGGCTATTATATTGCATTGTATAGTTATGTTTTTTGGAAAAATAAATGAAATGTAAATGATAACTTAAAAAAATCGAAGCACAATGGGGCAAATTTCTTGCGTAAAGCAAGGAGTCGAAAATTTAATCTAGGTAGTAATATGCTTTAAACACAGCTAGAATTTAATTGTTTTTGTGTACAGTGTGGCTGATTGAATTGGGAATAGGTATATCTTACTTCAACATTTCCATTATTGAATTGTTCCACACTCATCCATATGTCGATGAAGACTTGTAGCACAGTTTCTGATCGCCACACTTCGTTGCGAGATTGATTCTGAGGGGAATGTTGGTTACTCATGCTTGTACCCGTTATATCCGGTATCAATAGTAGAGACGGGGAGTACAGAGGTCTGTAATAAAGAAACAATTGAACAATGAAATACATCCTACTAATATTATAAATGCGAAAGTTTGTGAGTGTGGATGTATGTTTGTTACTCTTTCACGAAAAAACTACTGAACGGATTTGGATGAAATTTAGAACACAGATAGTTTATAACCGGGATTAACACATAGAATACTTTTTATCCCGATAATCCCGAATTTTTTGTTAAGTTAAATACTACGCGGACGAAGTCGGTGGGCACAGCTAGTATATTATACTTACTCAATTTACAGGTTTTAAATTTTGTATACCTGTGTAAGTACCACAGTACTTGACTTGTTTTCAAGTCTCAGTACACATACTGAGACAGTGATACTTGTCATTATAGCCGATTGATACTAAACCCCAAACTCGATATGGGATGCTTATCAACCATTTTTAACGTTATGATTCAATAAATAAATAAAATAAATATTGCCAGGCTGACACACCAACTGTATGGTCCCAAACTAAGCAACGCTTGTACTATGGGTACCGTACAAATTACGAAAAGGCCATTTCTGAAATTTGCCGACGGAATCGAACGCGCAACCACCTGGTGCAGTGAGCTGAGCGGCCTACGCTCGAACCACTGCGCCAAGCGTTTGTCAATTGATTGAATTGATTTTCTAGTTAATATAATAATACTATCACATACTTCCAAAACATAGTTCCACATTCCATATTGAGTTTGGCAGTATTATAATATGTATAAATTAAAATAACAAGACGTTCATCTCACCTATTCGCTGTCTGCAACGGAGCTGCTACTGGTACTTTGCCAGTATAGTTTGGTATAAGCGGCAAAACAGGCATGTTGGGGTCAGAGGGCAGGAAATGCATAAGATAATCACAAGCAAGTACAAAATAGACACTGTTCCAATTCTCCCAGGAGCTTTTATTCTGACTATTTGAAATAAGATGTAGGGCAAAGTTGAATATGAAGTAATCAAATGGATCTGATTGAATATAATGTAAGGATCATTATGAAAATAAAAAAACACAAATTTGGTATATTAACAAGAAGAAAGAACAATAGTGTTAAAGCTTGAACAAACTGGATGAGACATATTTTAGAGAATTTGTCTGATGCAAAAGTTAATAAGATTTATTTTTAATTTAGTAAAGAAAGAGTATACCACATATTATAGACAGCAGTTAATATAGAGCATATAAAACCTTTAAAAAAGAAAAAAATAATAATAAAACACAACTGAAAGTATTATTGTTGAAAAAAGGATACTGAGTGCTAGAGCCACCACATTGAGGGACTGTGAGTCAGTAGTGACCATGTCTGCATAAAACTGTGGGCACCTACCCCTCTCCAATGTGATTTGTAAGTCCAACTGGAATATTAAAATAGTTTGCAAATTTAGTATGTGTTACGTATGTGTAAGTACCTATTAATAATTATTATCGCAAGCAAAATAAGTATACACCTACTAAATTAAAAATGCAGTTGAATACTCACAGGCAAAACATTTAGAGGCAAATTGTATTTCAATTGTGGGTCTGACAAAAGTTTATAACACAAACGGAACATTGGTCCTTGTGGTTCAAAAAAACGTATTAGAGCATCAAAATCATATCTGTTGGTATCACAGGTGACCGTCCGTAAGCCCCATCCATTGTTGAAAGAAGAGCAAAATATGTTGTTGACTAATTGGGGGAATAATGCTTGCAAATCTTTATTTGGACTTGACTGATCTATAATTCTGGTTAGTTCTAACAATTTTTCTTCAAGTGGTAAATTCAGCATTGCATAAAATTGACTCTGAAACACAAGGTCTGATTAAAAACAATTAAACAATGAATTTTTGCAATCCATATGTACCCAGACATTTAGAAAGCTTGTGTGGGGACATTGAGTCCGAAATCTAGATGCCCCTAGGTATGATAATTTCAATGATGTGTGAGGCACTTGCTTGGATCAACTGCTACAAATTTCGGGACATCTTTGTATTGATGACTATTTTATTTTAATGAAAAAACAGTGATATCTCAGACAAAAAAAACTAACATGGAAATGGAAAAAACTGACTACCAGTCAAATATCAGATTAAATCGGGTGGCCCACACCAAGAAAAACCCATCAGGCGATTGATTGATGTTGTTGCAGGCAAATCTTGAAATTTCTTAATCTTGTAGTGCCAATCAAATAATGTATTTTATATTTACCATGATGTCTTGAGCCATTTTTCTTTGTATGAGTTATATTTTATCCCTGTAACCGTGATAGACTAATTACAGTGAAGCTGAGGCAAAACTTAACTAAACTAAACCTTATTTTCGCAATGATTCTCATTTATAGATCAATTATAATTTATAACAAAAACATAACCTAACCCAACCGTTTTACTTGCTTTAAAAAAAATATATTTTTGGATACAAGCCCTTGGGAGCCTTTACTCTTCGATATCTATTCACATTTCACATCCTAGTTCCATCATAGTCTGGGTCTTTCACTCACATAAACTTAATTGAGACAGCGTAAATGAAGTGAGTTGAGTTAAGCGAAAGCAAAGGAAAAAAGTAAGAAGAGAGTGTCTTATAAAATAATATTTTCAAGTTTTATTTGTGCATCGAGGCACATTAAAGCCTATTTGTAAACATATTATTTTACATGACACTGGCTAAATGCGAAAATCGACCCATCTAAAATCAAGTTGTATGACGGAATGACGGAGCTGACAGCAGCGACAGACGCTCTGTCTTGGCGTAAGTTTATCATCACGTGTACTTTTTAGGGTTCCGAACTCCGAAGGGTCCGGGTGGAATCCTATTGTCGTGCTCACACGTTGTCGGTCAGTCCGTACGCCCGTTTGTCAGAGGATTTTTTATAAGGAAAAAAATATGTAAATTGACAATTTGTAAGTGCCCCCGTAGGCCTAAACAAAATAAATGATTTGAATTTGAATTTCAGCTGCTAAGCGAAATGAGACATTGACTTGAAATTCACACAAGATATGTAAATCGTTGGCCACTATATGGACAAAATTATTAAAATCAGTTAATTATTACATAGCAAGCCAGATGGCCGGTGCACATATCTTGTATTTTAACAACAAATACAAATAATATTTTAATATCTGAATATAAAAATAATGAAAAACGGTATTAATAAAACCAACGATACCTTTTTTGCGGTTGAATATAAAACAAATAAACCAACTCAATAGAATTTACTGCTAAAATTTAGTGTGATTAATTATTATTATTAATTTAGTGTTGTTGAATACAACGTATTTCTGAAAGGTTAACTTTTTTACTTCAATGTTCGGGAACCTGCAATGTTCAAATGCGATATGCACTTGACCTATGATTTGCTAAACAGAACAGACCAACATTTCGGACTTTTCCATAAATAATTTATACCATTATCGTATCGTAAGTCGCTGCAATCAAAGTGAAATTTATTTGCTTATAAGTAATGTTAATATGTAATATCGACCATCTATATATATAAAGAAGAGTTTTGGTAAACCTAAAATTAACTCATCTATGTCTTACGAATGGTTTGAGACTATTGGGCGACCACGTTTTGTGGTAGCCCCTATGGTCGATGCCAGTGAACTTGCTTGGCGCCTACTTTGCCGAAGGCACGGTGCTAATTTGTGCTACACGCCAATGTTTCACAGTAATGTGTTCACTAAAGATCCTAAATACAGGAAAGACAATATGGTAACTTGTAAAGAAGATCGCCCACTTGTTGTTCAGGTTAGTTTTGTTGTTTTATTTTCTTTGTACCTACGTAATGGAAATACCTCTCCAGACTCATAATGTATTTTCCTCTATATATGTTCATAACAATGTGCTTTTCTATTAATGTATGCCATCCAATCACTTGGCAGTTACAGCAGAATGAAATATGTTGTAATAATGATTTCATTGGGTCCATATTAAATGAAATTACATTCAACAGTTCTGCGGCAATAACCCTGAAATAATGGCAGCTGCAGCAAAGCTAGTGGAAGAGAACTGTGATGCAATTGATGTGAATCTTGGTTGTCCTCAACAAATTGCAAAACGAGGCAAATATGGCTCCTTCCTGCAAGATGATTGGGATTTGTTGAAAAGAATTGGTAATTGTTACTTAAGATATTTTTCATTTATATTCCCTCTCATTGGGAGGAGGTATGTACCCCCCGCGTGTCCCACTCTTCAGTGGGACATCAAAATTATAAGACTAATTTCTGAAGTATAAGCATCTATGGATGAAAGGTAGATTCAGGTACCTATTTTATTCGATAGCTGATTATTCTAACTCTAAACAATGATACCCAGAGTTTGATAGTAGTCACAGTAACCAAGACAAGCTGAGCTGTCATCATTATAATCAAATGTAAGTATGTAAAATCCGTCTTCTTATTAAAAAATAAAATCAAATACACTTTCAGTAACAGCAATGTCAGAAGCAGTATCAGTTCCAATAACTTGCAAAGTGCGCATATTTGAGGATATTGAGAAATCAGTGCAATATGCACTGATGTTGCAGAATGCAGGATGCAGGCTGCTCACTGTTCATGGAAGGACGAGAGAACAAAAGGGACCTCTCACTGGTGTTGCTAGTTGGAAACATATTAAAGCTATTCGGTTTGTACATTTGTTTGTGTAATTTATGTCTTTCAACCTAAAATGTCCTACCTGAATACTCTCACTGCACTGTACTAATTTCTGAAATAAATGATACACCTACCTAGAGATATAAGACTATCAGAGACATAATTCACTGACACTTCACTTAAAAAAAAATTGGTTTGAAATGTCAACCTGTAAGTACAGGGCAATGGCATATAATTAAACACCTACTTGTAGACACTTACTACATAGTAATATTTTATTATTTATTTTATTTTATTCGGAAAACTTACAGTGTTTTACTTCTACATAGCAACTACAAAAATAACTTATCACTATTAATCAGTTTTCGCAGATTACTAGCTGATTATTGCTTATTTGTTTTACATTAGACAGTTTATAATATATCTAATTATAATAAAAGTTTAATTTTAATACAAGTAAATTAAGAAAAAGTTGCATTAAAAAAATAAATTAGAAAGTTAAAAGGTTAAAAACGGTTGAAAAAGGTTAAAAACCCTGGTCTAGGTTAATGCTCCTGATAGTACATCAATGATAATTTATTATATTTTAAGGGAGGCGGTGTCTGTTCCTATGTTGGCCAATGGCAACATCCAATGCATAGAAGATGTGTATAGATGTATAGAATATACAAAAGTGGATGGGGTGATGAGTGCTGAAGGCATCCTGACGAACCCAGCACTCTTTGAAAGTGCCAGCCCCATATCATGGGAGATGGCTGAAGAATATCTGGACTTAGTTGAAGATTATCCTTGCCCATCATCCTATATAAGAGGACATTTATTCAAAATGTTTCACAAAATGTAAGTAAAAGAAAATAATTAACATTATTGCAACTAAATAATTTGCAAATAATATTATATATTTTTATTTGAGTGTGGGATATTATGATGTTGTGTTTAGCTAGTAAAATTTATACTCAGAAATTGATCTGCACAAGTCTTGCCTGGTTGATGCTTATGGTGTCTTACAGATTCTCCTTTGAAGAAAATAAAGAAGACCGACAACTGTTGGCTACAGCACAGAATTTAGATGATTTTAGAAAAGTATGTGTAAATATTAAAGACAAGTATTTACCTTATCATGAAGGTAAAATAAGTTATGAGGACAGTGAAAATATAACAAGAAATGGGTACAACCTACTTTTACCTCCTTGGATCTGTCAACCGTATGTTAGAATGTCACCTGAAGAGCACACACAGAAAATGGAGAAGCTGAGTAATAATCAGGTGATGAATTAAATAAATTTTGATAATAATTATGATATTAGAATACCAGTAAAAAAGATTTTGGTATGAAGTGATAATATAAAGGTTTAAATAGTTTATATTTTAGGATAACGGTGAACATTGCAAAAGGAATTACGAGGATACCGAAGGAAACATGATTTCCCGTAAGAAAATGAAAAAGTTGAAAAGGGTTATGAGAAGACCAGGAAAACCTGACATGCAGCAGCATACTGGAAGAAGTGGTGAAATTTGCATAAATGCAACCTGTCCCAATCCCCTGGTTAGTACATAATATCAAACTTTTTTTTAATTTATGTTAATAGTATTGAGTTTTCTGTGACATGATCTTGGATATGGCTAGGGCAGTCAGCTTCCAGCTGGCTCTATCCGCCCCAGTTCTGTCAGGACACATCTAAAAAAGTCATTTTGTTGTTGCAGGGTGGAAAGTGTTTATATAAACTTTGCAAAAAATGTTGCAGAAACAAATGCTTTGAAGAGGATTTAGATTGTGAAGGTCATAGAATACTTGTACATACCAGACGTGAAATGGCTAAGACATTCTCTAATAATATTGTTCATAAGACAGTTACTATAAATTAATTTATGGGTGCATAATATATATATTTGTAAATAAAACTGTACATAATTAAATCATTAACATTTTTATACAATGACTCAGAATTATTAATGTCACCATAGAAACTGTGTATAAGCACAATTATTACATAATTTTACGGTAATTCTACTACTTAATAATTAAATCTACATCGAGGTATTATATTAGATCAATGTACAAACAACGCACATAACATAATATGTGTCGGGAGTAGTAACGAGGTGTATGTTTGGTAAATTCGGTCATCAAATTACGAAAGTATGTACCTATTTTAAATGTTGATTAACTAAAATCGTTACCAAACTAGAATAGTTGCGCGCGCATTTATAGGCTTGTTCATAACACAAGGTAAGTACCTCGTTCTATGCTTTGTTATTCACTACCACTCCCAAACAAAATTAGAAATTATATTAATTTGACGCTATTATGTTGTAAGTGATACCTACCTACAACAACGTGATTCTCGTCGAGAATATACCTTTTTGGGATACAGTACCTGTGAATACATACAGTGGTTAAAAACCGATGGTCAAATGTTGTGCGTTACGTCAATCACCGAGACCTCAGAGGAGAATAAATGGTTTGCAGCTACCGCTGAACTACCAACAAGTATTCGGTTGGATTGTGTGTGTGGCCACTGCTTCATTGAATTTCCTTATCCTGGTAAACATACAATTTGATGAATTGAAGACGATTTCATTGGTCGTGTTTATTGTATTATATACGTGTCATATATTGTCACACTCTGCCGCTTCCCTCATAGATCCAAGTGAAAAGGAGTTACGGAAGTTGGAAGTGTATAATATTCCTGAGTTTGACCGCAGTGTTCATGCCCACGTTATTGAAAATGGAAGATGTCACCTCTGTAACATCAACACCAGTAGTAGAAGAACCAAACACTGCAGTGTATGCAACAAATGCGTGGACCTCTTTGACCACCATTGCAAGTGGTTGAACAATTGCGTCGGCCAAAGGAACTATGTGCCATTTATCGTTTGCGTCACTACAGCCCTGATGATTTCTGCTTACACCTCGTCCTTATGTTTAACCGATTTAGTGTTATTTTTTACAAATCCGAATCTTTTGAGTATCGGTGCACAAAATTATTTTAATTGTAGTACTACTCAACTGGTAATAGGTTCAACGCCAACATATTGCAAGCATTCAGTGTGTTTTTTAACGTTTTTAGCGATATTATGTGTAATTGCGCTGGCAATAGGATGTGCCTTGTTACATTTATGCTGTTTCCACGTGTATATATCAATATTAGGTATATCGACATATGAATATGTGGTAAGGAGTGGTGATGCCGACAACTTACAACAATGCAGATGTGGTAGAATGGCCCTAACAAAAAAGTTGTACAAAATAAGTAAGCCTAAACAAGCGTCACTATCGTCGGGAGCTCCTGATAATAGCCCTGCGGGTAGTGAATTAAATGTCACACCCGGCGAAGAAACCAATATGATGAATTTTATCAGCATTTTAATCAACAGTGAATTAGATAAAGCTAAAAAGATGTTCCTGTATGATAAAAACAAAATCCATCCTCATGAAGATAATAGTATTAGATAACACTATTTAGATACCTACTTTGTACTACAGCATAAAAAGTGTTTTATTGTGCGTTATGTATATAAGTAACAAAAACCTAAATTAAAGCCTAAATGTGTTTGTTAGTGCCTATACTATTTAGAGGTAGTAGCATTATATTTACATTATGTAGATAGGTACATACGTACCCAAATTCGAAGCGTTGTATTATTTACCTACCTATTTATATCAATATTTCCGCCGCCCGCCGCCGCTAAGTGTAGAATCGAATAAAATCAAAGATATAATATACTAGCTGTGTCCACGGACTTCGTCCGCGTAGTATTTAACGTAACAAAGATTTCGGGATTATCGGGATAACAAGTATCCTATATGTTAATCCCGGTTATAAACGATCTGTGTTCCAAATTTCATTCAAATCCGTTCAGTAGTTTTTGCGTGAAGGAGTAACAAACATACATACATCCACACTCACAAACTTTCACATTTATAATATTAGTAGGAAGTATAACCAATGAATAAAAAGGATTCGCATATCTCGCATAAGATATTAATTGATCGATCGATTTGTTGTTTACCAGCCTTATTAAATGAAGCCTTTAGCCTTAGTATAGTAATAAATGCATACCTACGTATATCTACAACATTCGTGATGATTCGTTACCAGTGAACACCTTTCATAAGCGCAGTAGGCCACTCACCGCTCTCCTAGACTCAGATGTCGAGAACGACACACGCACACTCCCCACCAGACACCGACCTCGCCGGCGAGGTCTACGAACCCCCGCTTCTACTACCTAGACGCACCATGGCACCCGACAAGCCCGCTGAGTTTCTTGCCGGATCTTCAGTCGAGGTCGCGTTCCGATCCGAAAAAAAAAAAGTAGGCAGATTGCGACCAATAAAAACGTCGAGTGGAAGTATGGATAAGGAAAATTTTTTTTGCTAAGAAAAAAAAATCGTGTCAGTTCCAATTTATTACATAAGTACTATACTATGAAACTTATAAATTTCTTGAACATTTTAATATAGTTTACAACAAAATTAAATAAACAAAATGAAGTTAACCTCCCCACAATTATAATACCCTTTTATAATAGGTACTTATACATTCTCCAAGTTTTCATGAAACTTAACGTGTAACATCAGTAACAACAACAGGTGTATGTTTTGTAACAACGTTAAGTCTTGTGTTAACATGGGAATTAGTTCATATAGCTGATTTTAGTCACGTTTACGGCGACGGTCTTGTTCCTCCTGAAAAAATAAATATTTGTATTATATTACGTTTTTCATGTAAATTAATATAATAAGTACATACTTATATAACATTTTCAATAAGTCAATACCTTTTGAGTTAAAATAATGAGCAGTCTCCTGAACATCCCAATGAAGTCAATAAACAGCTCTAGAGCATGCTGTACAAAGTCTTTGCTGCCCATGCGACGTTTTTCAATGATGAGTTGTGTGTCAAAAAGGACAAATCCACACATGAGCATCAGTCCAAGGTAAAGGTGTGCCTGGAAGTAAGAAACTGTGTAAGTGGTGCAACACTTTTCAACATGGCATAGCTGTTGTCAGCAATAACAATAATGTATATTACAAAGGCTGAACAATTCTGTTCTTTCTACTGTTCTCCAAGATCTTTTATCTGATACCTACAATAATAGCCTTAATATCTTTAAGTATAGGTAAATATAATGATGCTTATAGTATGTAGGTTATAAATAAATAATTTTTCAGGCAATTTTTTTTGATATTTTTGATATTTACTCACTTGATACATTAAGTGTGACTGCATGAAAATATTGACCAATCCCATAAGTGACATTGAAGTGAGCAAGGTCATGAGGGTTCCTCCAAGGAAAAGCCAGCTTCCTCGCTCTGCCAGCATAGCTGCTATGGAGAAGCACACAAACACCACAGTGGAGCCCAGGAGAGCTGTCACTATGATAGATGGATCCACAAAGCTGACATATTGCAGTAATGGCCCCATACTCATTCCTGAAAAAATATAATTCAATAATAAAGGTTAAAAATATATATTCATACATTTATAATTTATTTACTCATTCATGATAGAAGTTTGTTGTTTTCTTAAACAACATATTTTTATACCATCCAAATTAAATGGCAATGCATAAATAAAATGATTACAGAAACTGTATTTACCTGATGTCAGTCCAAAACCTAAAAGGTATCCGAGACGTAATGTTGTGTTCTTGCCATTATCTGGTGTTGCAATCAACATCAGCATAAGACCAGCTCCAAGAATTGCCGAAAGAATGCCAGCTTGGAACCAAGTGTACATATCCACGTACACCCCAGCCAAAGCTGACCCACATGTCATCATCAGGGTTCCGTACACATTCTTGAGATGTTGACGTACTGGAGGTTCCCTGTAACATTCAATGAATCTTGTAGGTATGGTACATAAAATACAGTTTAAAACATAAAAATACCTATAACATGTAGTATGATTTCAATTAGCTTTGTTTGCCACAGACATTCATGAGTGGTAACTCTGCCCTTATACATTGCACTATCTGCACAACACAATGTAATCATAATTTCTCACACGCTATTGCGTGCGCATATAAAATGAACAAAACAAACAGACAAAGCGGTTTCAAATCCAAAAATAAAAATGTTTATTAAATGTTCCCACTTTTGGTTTTAAGGTGGTTGCTAGCAGACGCGCTCATAATGAATTTATTTATCGCAAATCGGAATGTAGCCTAAGTCGCGACTGTAAAAATGAGGTAGAATAGAATAGGTATGATGTAAAATGTAAATACTTTATTTGTGCATAAATTTATGAAAACTAGTATGTTCTAGAATGATGAAATCAGTCACCGCTGTAATTGGGTCATGTAATGCAATTATTTGTTAAAATAAGGTAGCGTATGGGAAATAAAGACACTAGGAATAGATATAATTAATTACGTGCTAGGTATATACTTACAAACGATTTTGAAAACTATTGATGAATGTTTGCAGATTGGGGGTCATGATGACGAGTGACGACCGTTCTAAAAATATTACGTAGTTAGGATAGGCAAAGGAAAATATCACTTCTGCTTTAACGAAAACCTTAGTACGAGAAATAAATTGATTATTTGTTGTAGCAAATGCTTATATACCAAACAAATTATTCGATGCAAATCAGATACGACACAAATAACAATGGTGGTTGAATTTGATGAATAAAAAAATATCGCCCTAGCTAGGGAAGGACCGAAATATGCAACGTATCGATATATTATACCATTATCGATAAACCAACTCAAAGTGTGTAACGAAATATTGAATGCCTACCTAGCATAGGGAAATCTTATCATCATAATTACAGAATACATTGGAAACCTCTTTTTTTAAGGTCTTCCAATTTATACAACAGTAGTTCCTATGCAAATAAGCATTTATACTTCGTTAGTAGTCACTCAGGTAGAAAGCACGTTGCAGCGCCGCATTCTGGTTGCGGCGGTCGGAAGGGACCTCTCACTGCCGAGTATAGTTCTGTCTATGCTCGACAGTCAGGGGTCCTGGGAGGCGATGGCCTCTTTCTGCGAGGATGAGATATCGCGGAAGGAGGCCGCGGAGCGGGCCAGGGAGGAAGACCCCCTGGCAGATCCGCTCCGGCGCAGACGTATGGGGAGGAGAAGGAGGCGCTACGATCGCCTTCTTCCTCCCCACTAGCCGAAATCAGGTGGTGGGTCGGGGGACCCACTACCTATTGCACGATTTCGGCCGTCTGAGGGATGACTGGGGTGGTACCAGGTCGTCCCCCTTTTAGCGCCTGTGGCCCGGCAAGTCATTGCCGGGCCGTCCGCCGGGGCGTCTCGGAGCATTTCACATGGACCCGGGGCGCCCCTGGCGGAGGGTGGTACACCGTTGGTTTTTAGTGGGTATACTGCGCCCTTCAGGTGCAGGACTCCCACACACCCCTCTCGTCTCTCCCGAGGCGTGAGGGGACCCATAAAGGGTTTTCCAACGATAAAAAAAAAAAAAGGTAGAAAGCACGTTCTATAATATACAGGGCCAATACTTCCTATGTAGCCTTTCCTATGTATGTGTATGATCGGAATAGGTGCAGGGAACTCACAATTCCAAATTATACAAAAGTACTTGAAACTCGCCATTTTTATTTGTTGTTCTGTCTTTCCATTTCATGGTAAGTAATTTATATCGACTTTTATTTAAATGATTAGCTAAAGAAGTTTTGGTGAGCTGTATCTAAAATATATTATGTCAGAAAATAAAGTGAACTGAGCTGCTTCTAGCGGTCGGGAAAAATTGGGCAGTCAATTAGTTGATGTCAAAAGAAATCAAATACATCTGCAGGAAAATTTGTAATAGAGCAGCGAATCATGATGATTCAATTTTGCCATATAATGGCTGAACAGTGAGTCGAAGAAAAAATATCCCTAAATAAAACTTAATCCTCTTATTTTGTCATTCTATATGATAAACAAACAATTAACTACTAATTTCTGCTACGGAAACCATGCTAGGCATCACACCTCTACACCTATTCATCCAACAGGAAGCAACACTCTCAGCGCTTAGACTAAAGCACCTGAAACTAATGAAGTTCAATCAGGTAAGACATGCCACCACTCTTTTTAAAGACTGGGCAGACACACCACTTGTTGAAGCAGCAACCGACAAGATCGAGCCCGCTTTCGTCTTTGACAAGAAATACAGAATTCACCTCACGGAGTGCAATGATGCCAAAACCGTCCACGGTGAGTTAAGCATCTTCACAGACGGCTCCAAAACCAAGTCTGGGACTGGTACGGGGGTTTTCTCTGAAGACCTAAACATTCACCTTTCAATGTCCTTAGGTAAGTACAATACAGTTTTCCAAGCAGAGTGCATGGGTATACTCCTAGCTGCAAAAGCGATCATCGCCAGAAGAGTCAAGGGTGAGAATATAAGGATACTCTCTGACAGCAAGGCGGTTTTACAGGCACTAAACAGCAGTGTCA
Source organism: Notodonta ziczac (assembly GCA_918843915.1). Classification (NCBI taxonomy): domain Eukaryota; kingdom Metazoa; phylum Arthropoda; class Insecta; order Lepidoptera; family Notodontidae; genus Notodonta; species Notodonta ziczac. The sequence continues at coordinate 7,316,476 of OU974043.1, read as the reverse complement.
TGACATCCAGCCTGATCCACGAGTGCCATCTCGCTCTGAATGAGGTAGGGAACCAAACCAATCAAATCATCCTTCAATGGATTAAGGGACATAGCGGAGCTCGGGGCAACGATGCAGCTGATGAACTAGCTAGAAAGGGATCTGAGCTCGCACCATATGGCCCAGAGCCCATCATACCACTCCCTAACAGCTGGTTCAGGAAGCGCATGCGACAGCGCACCGAGAAGCTACATGAAAACTACTGGAACAGCCTGACAGACTGCAGACAAGCGAGACTTGCTCTACCGCGGGTCAACCGCCGGCTCACCAAAGCAATATTACAGCTAAGTAGATCTCGCCTACGACTTATTACGAGTGCGCTGACAGGGCACGGCAACTTTAACAGACACCTTTATAACCTAGGTATCACGGACAGCCCCCTATGCAGAGCCTGCATGGAGGCGGAAGAAACAGCTGCTCACGTCCTGCTGGAATGCAACGGAGTAGCCACATACCGGGCAAGCTACCTGGGCACACCGGGTAGCCTTCAGGAAGTCTTCAGTGACATCAAGAAGCTGGGGAACTTCCTAGCTGAGCTTGGAGGGCTGGAGTGACCGGCTCACCATCCTCCAACACACAAAACAGGCGAAACAGTCGTCAATTTGTGGAAACTGCCCGCAGAAGAAGAAGAAGAAGAAGAAGAACTACTAATTTCACATAAAGGCAATTCATTAAATTGAATTTAAGTCTAAACACGAAAAGTATGCAAAATTTGAAACTATGATGAATATCAAGTATACTCAATGAAGTCTGGGGCCCGATTATGATGAAAATGAAAACCACACAATTTGTCATTTCTTAGCCAGGATTCGATTTCAAACAGTTGATCCTGGAAAAAACAAGTGTCGCTAATAAGGATCAAATTCTGGGAGGTAGTGACACATGGCAAACTATAAGAGAGAGTTAATTAAAAAAAAAAATCCTCCCGACATTCCAATCCATGTTTTGGGAGGTACCTAAAAAAGTAATTTTATTACATTTTATATTTTAGAAAATTAGATTTACTTGTGGTATCTCTGTAATTTGTACCAAATTCAATCATTTTATTTCAAATACTGTATAAGTTATGGCACTGTGACAGATTGTACATTGTATTTCCTTGTGAGTTGTGTACTATGATATTGTTGCGACGAATCGAAGAATCCACATCCCACCAGCTTTAGACAAAAACGCATTGTTAGTCTAGATGTACTCCATCGGTTAGTTATGAAAGATCTCGAAAATGGAATGTTTGAAATCGTAGGTATGTAGGTATAAGGTGAACGCCCTTGCGTTATCGGCGCGACGCGACGGCGGCGGCGAATACCTACTCGCGAACGAATACAAAGGGAAGCCGACAATAGGTCTCGAGATCATTCGATTGCGATTATTATTACCTACATACCTACCGAGAATGTTCAGGAAAACACCAGCTCGCATCTTTGTCCTACTAATATTATAAATGTGAAAGTTTGTGAGTGTGGATGTATGTATGTATGTATGTATGTTTGTTACTCCTTCACGCAAAAACTACTGAACGGATTTGAATGAAATTTGGAACACAGATAGTTTATAACCGGGATTAACATATAGGATACTTTTTATCCCGATAATCCCGAAATTTTTGTTACGTTAAATACTACGCGGACGAAGTCCGTGGGCACAGCTAGTTCGATATATAAGGAGTCGACGACGGGCAGCGAGTTAGGATTCGCCGGCAGCTCAGTCGAACGCACGTCTGTTCACATTGGCTCGAATCCTAAGTAATTAGCGAAATTCAATTCTGTTTTAATTATTAAAACTTGAATTGAATCGCGCCCGCGTAATTCCTCGCGGCGTTGACGCCCATCCCGCGTGAGGCCAGCAAGGCTCGACCCCCACATTCCCGCCAGCTCCCGGCTCGCCCGGTTGAGCAGGATGTGGTGAGGGTCGCCGAGCTAGGATTGCCAGAGCTGTCTCGCCGTAACCAACCGCGTCGCGCATTCGCGTAATCGCGCAAAATGGAGTCCCCACCACCAGCTGAGGGACCCATCACCACTCCAACTCGCAGGACGGCACCACCCGCCAGGTCGCTGCTGACGTACATCACGGACTTTGAGCGTGATGAACTCACACTCATCCAGCTTCTAGAAGCTGAAGTCCTGTCGGACGACATGCTGCGATGGATGGCGCTGTTCCTGCGCTTGAGAACCGCCGAAATGGACGCCACGGCGCTGAGCAACGACGACAAGGCCGCGCTTGAGATGGCCACGGTAGGGGTGATCTCACTCCCCCCCGTGCGCCGCTCGCCGGCCTCCGCCTCCCAGCGACGTCGTCGCCGCAAGCGTCACGACACTTCATCTCAAGAGACCACCCCCACATCGGCTAAAAAGCTAAGGCTTAGGGCGCACTCCTGGAGCCCCTCCAGGCTCCGTAATATCCTTCTCCTCCCCTCCCCTGTAGAAACAGCATCCCAGCCATCCCAACAGAGCTCAGCCGCCACCACCAGCACCTCGCGTAGCTACGCAGAAGCGGTGGAAAATCCCACGCAATCAATTGCGCCGCAGCCACAACGCATACGTAAACAAACTACGTCACACGCAGGTGTTCCGATGACGTCATCCGTCTCAGGTAGCTCGGAAAAACCCACTCAATTAATTGCGTCGCAGCCACGACGTATATTAATGAGTAAACAAGATGACTCACACGCAGGTGCACCGATGACGTCATCCGAATCAGTTGGATCGGAAAAACCCACGCAATTAATTGCGTCGCAGCCACAACTTATACTAATGAGTAAACATGATGATTCACGCTCAGGTGTCTCGATGACGTCACCCGACGCAGGTGCGCTCATTAGCGTGTCAACACATTACGTCTCGCCGACCATAACGGGAACCGATAAACAGGTGGCCGATGTACCTGCGCGCCCGGTACACGATGACGCAACAGTGTTTACAACTATGACGCCCCGTTCGTTAGAATTACAGCAGATTATTACATCATCTTCGAGTATGGTATCAGCTGACAAGCCACGCCCTTCCGGAGATGCTGCCCCACCATTGGTCGAGGGACGTCCACGCGCCCCGGCCAAGCCAAGGTATCCACCGATTATAGTGGAACGCCTTCCAAACTGGGTGAGTCACTTTCGCGAGATAGGCTCACAACTCAAGAGACCCCCTAGTGCCCGCCCTTTCGGTAACGGGGTTAAGTTTACACCAACGGATGCCGACGAATATCGACTCGTACAATCATACCTGACGCGGCTCGAGAAAGAGGAGGGAATCGCGTGGTTCTCATATTCCCTACCGGCGGAACGCAGCGTCAAGGTGGCCATCCGCGGACTGCCAGCCGACACGGATCCGGAGGAGATCCGGGCCGCGCTGCAAGAACTGAAATTCGACGTGGAACATGTCAAACACATCCGGGCTCGCGCGGGCAGACCCGGATGCATATTCTTTGCCATACTAAAGAGATCCGGCAACACAGTTCCGGACATCTACCAAGTCAACGAACTTTTGATGATGCCGGGAATTAAAATAGAGGCGTGGCGCGGGAAAAAGGGCCCCGCGCAATGCCACAAATGCCAACAGTTCCGGCACAGTAGTCACAATTGCCATAAACCGCAGGCCTGCGTCCGATGCGGTGGCCCACACCAGGCAAAGGATTGCCCTCGCCCGAGGGAGGAGCCGCCGACGTGCGCGAACTGCCAGGGTCCGCACACGTCCAACAATACCTCGTGTCCTGTCTTCAAGAGGGAGGCGCGCAACAAGAAAGCGGGCACGGTGGCGAGAACCAACTTCGCCTCACGCAAGCCCACACAACCCACTGTGCCCAACACAGTGCAAGAGTCGGCGCCAGCAACACTGATGGCACCGGCAAACCTCCCCACCGACCGAAACGGTGGAGTTTCCAAACGAAAACGCAGGCGCGGGGCGAAGAAGGTGCAGGAGACTGCCCCCCCCGCGCGTCTCGCGCACACAATGACAAAATCCACAGCCGCTGTTACAACTACAGCAACAGCAGCAACAACATACGGACACAAACCTGGGGGCCTCGATACCACGATCGGGGTCCTCAAGGACATTCTAGAGGCCATACAGGCGGGTGAGAACCCCGAAAAGGCCGCCCTCGGAAGCTTGATGCGTTTACTCCAGTCCAATGCTCGGCCTTAGAGTAGTACATTGGAATGCTCAATCACTGACGGGCAAGCGTCGACTGCTGATCCATTTCCTCAGGGAACAGCGGGTCGACGTTATGCTAATCAGTGAAACCAAACTCAATGACGGAGCTACCTTTGCGATACCATACTATCACGTGTATCGCAAAGATGAAATATCACCGGACGGAATCTCTTATCGCGGCCTGGCAGTGATTATAAAGAGAAATATCGTCCACCAGACAATACCACACCGTCCACTGTCCACTCTATACGCACTCGGAATCGAAGTCCAAGTCGCCGGGCGCGAACTAAGACTATTCGCAGCGTATAGACCTCCGACAAGTACGAAAATTGACTCGCAAGAACTCTGCAGTTTACTGAAGCCAGCACCTCACTCGTCCACCATTCTGGCGGGTGATTTAAATGCTAAACACTGGACCTGGAACTCAACCAGGACGTGTCTCACCGGACAACATCTCCACCAAGACTCCGTGGACCACCACTTCGAAGTGGAGGGCCCGGACGAGCCCACACACTACACCACAAACAGCGCAGATGTGCTAGATGTGGTGGTCCACACAGGACTACAGCATCTGACGCTGCGCCAAACTGTATTCCCTGACCTTCCGTCGGACCATAGGCCGGTCTTAGTGGACATCGCCGAGGCCCCGACGAGAATACTGCCGCCACAACCAAGATCGAGAGTGGACTGGGAAAAGTTTACTACGACCGTACAAAACACAGTACGGTCGTCACCGATCAGCACACCGCTCGAAGTGGAGCTCGCAACCGAAGACCTGACCCGTTGCATCCGTGGCGCTCTCGAAGCATCGTCATCGTCCGCGCGCACCGAGCCGGGAGGGCGTTACAAACCCCTACCGGCGAGGTTACAAGCACTTATAGCGCAAAAGAGAGCGCTACGGCGGCAATGGCAACGCACTCGTTGTCCGACTGTGAAAACACAATTAAACAGTCTTATAGAGAAGGTTCGACTCGACCTAGACTCGCACGCCTGCGTATCATGGGAGCAACATATAAAGTCGCTAGACGATGACATTCCCTCGGTGCATCGCCTATGCCGACAGCTGTCGGGCAAACCGGCACCAGTCCGGCCGCTGACAGACAAGGATGGAATCCCACGTTTCGCCGCACAAGAGCGAGCAGAAATCTTCGCGGAAACGCTGGAGAAACAATTTACACCGAATTCCACCGAAGATGTAGCACACGACAATACAGTCACAAACCACCTGTTACAATATTTCGAGGGCCCCCCTATGGAGGCGCACGAAAACCCACTGACCCTGTCGCCCGGCCAGGTGCAGAAGGCCATGAGCAGGACCAAGCTGCGTAAAGCGCCCGGAGAGGACCGCATCACCAACGCAGCTCTTCGTCATCTACCACGCAATGCGACTGCCGCCGTAACCCGCCTGTACAACGGCATACTGCGTACGGGACACTTTCCGTCCTCCTGGAAGTCCGGGAGAGTGATAATGCTGCCCAAGCAAGGCAAGGACACTAAAAGGCCGGAAAATTACCGACCAATCACCTTACTGAGTACTCTCTCGAAAGTATTCGAGAGATTGATGCTGGCCCAACTGAGCCCACACATTGCGCCACGTCCGGAACAGTTCGGCTTCAGAGCCGATCACTCGACGACCCTACAACTGACGAGAGTGATACACGAAATGGTTACCACACAGGCCAAGAAGGCGCGCAACAAACCAACAACTGCCGCCGTCTTCCTAGACATGGAGAAGGCATTCGACAGGGTGTGGCACGAGGGTTTGCTATATAAACTGTCCCTTTCCTCCTCCCCGCGCCGCCTAGTATCCATCATCCGATCCTTCCTGCAAGAGAGAACCTTCTCCGTGGTGGTGGAGGGCACCACGTCCGCGGAACGCCCCATACGGGCCGGCGTTCCCCAAGGTAGTTGTCTCTCACCCCACTTATACTCTCTGTTCACAGACGACATTCCAGCCATTGGCGGAGCACAGCTGGCGCTGTACGCTGACGACGCCGCATACTACGCGTCGTCAATAAATAGCGGCCATGCTGCCAAGCAAATCCAAAGAACACTAGACGTCCTTCCAGCGTGGCTAAGAAAATGGAAGTTGAGAATAAATGTTGGAAAGACTCAGGCCATTGTGACAGGCAGAAAGCATCCACCGAAACCAGTAAAAGTCTATGATCAGGAAATCCCCTGGCAACCCACAATAACATACCTGGGTGTGACCATCGATCGAAACCTGACATTCAAACACCACACAGACAAAGTGGTCGCGCAGGTGAAGGCAGCGCAGGGCAAACTCCGCCCCGTGCTCTCCTCCAACCTCCCCATGCGAGCGAAGCTCGGGATCTACAAAGCATACATTAGGTCCCGACTCACATATGCCGCTCCAGCCTGGTTCGCCTCGCTCTCTGAAACGAACCGGAAGCGCTTAAGAGCTAGACAGAATATCAGTCTCCGCCACATAGTCGCAGCCCCGCGATACGTGAGGAACGCGACCATCGCGCGAGACCTCAACGTCGAAAGCCTGGACTCATTCGTCTCGAGACTAGCCACAAAAATGTTCCAGAGGGCCGACGCGTCGCTACACCCCCACCTCAGGGGAATAGCACCGCTACATACCCGCCCGCCAGACGCCGTACGCTGCCCGTTCGCCAGAAGCCTCATCGCCTAAACTAGCGAACACAACACCGCCGACACCACCGGAAACACAAACTCCCGACCGGAGAATTAAATAAAAACACGGCACCCGCCGTTAACCAATGACCCGCCCACAGATGTGGGTGGCGTGAAGAAACCACTGAAAAAGGGCACAGCCCTGTAACAGTATCCCCGCTTCCCCCTAGGGGGGCGCGAGAAGAACCACGACTGACAGCGAGTTAGTTACTTCTTGGAAGCGACAGTGTACGGAACTTAAGTAAGCGAACGAAGAGTGATATACCAGTGACCTAGGCGATTATATTGGAATACTGTGTGACTGCTAAGTGATTCGGAACAGTGTTTGTTGTGAGTAACTAGTGATAGTCAACTAGTGTAGTACTGTGTATTTGTCAAGTTTGTGGAGAGCGAATTAAGCCTTTTTACACCTTTAACGGCATTAATTGTACCTACCCCTAGTACGTGTACGTAACAATATTATTATGATGTATATGACAATCGATATTATGATACGATATTAAAATCGATATGAATGATGACTTCACGAGTGGTCGCATCGCTAAAATATTATGTCAATTTTTTGTCTGTGTTGCCAGCACAGAAGCATCTTAATATATTTTATTTGTCATACTAAACTTTGTGCTACTATACGTAGTATTTAAAGTCTGTGGCGTAGACGAAATGATGCCAGCGAGTATGGATTGTATTAGCGAGGTTATTAAAATAACGTAACATCATTTACATTTACGATTTTTGCACAGACTTATTAATACTGCGATTGTGTTTGATTTAAAAGTAAAATTATTTGGCTAAGATTATATGCCAAGTAACGACCCATCTAAAGAAAATATAACTAAATAATAAAGTATCGAATATATAAGTATATTTAGATATCACTGACTATCCGCTGTTTATTGGCACCTATTCACGGGCACTTGTTTTATCTCAAACACATGGCTTTACGCATGGGGCAGGCAGATTTGCGGAATAGTTATATTTTCACAACGGAGCGATCTGGGGGATCATAATCGATGGATAGTTTCAATGACGGTAACAACAGCTTTCATCCTTCTTCTAATTCATACATAAAAGAAGGATGGAAGCTGTCGTTTCGGATATCAGAAAATTCCGTCGAAATTTGTGAAAACCCGCCAGAATTTTAAAATAATCACAGTGTCAATTGCAAATTGTTTGATTCGCCATCAAACGACGAAACACATGCTTTGTTTCCTCTGTGCTTTTGCTTAGGTCTTGTGATTACAAAAAAATAAACATATGATAAACACGACTATAATAAAGTTTTTAGAATATCACCCGGTAATGCTCGTACGTGTCACTAGCCCTGAGCCAATGCAAGCAAAACACGACAGGTGATTGTCTGAAATATTTAAGAGTGTTGCTAGTAAAAAAAAAATTGACGTGAAAATAGTCTGTGGAATCAACCAAAGATCAAAGACGATGCACGCTGCTCGCTATCTGCTTGTCAAATTAAAATAATATATAACCTAAAATTTGTGAAAGTAAACATGCTGCAGTTACTTTAAAAATATTTTTAATTTAATGACCTAGTTATCTTACAAAATGGGGAAGAAAACAAAAGTAGGGAAACAGCGTAAAGACAAGTATTATCAACTTGCTAAAGAGACAGGTCAGTAAACAGGTTGAATTCTGAACAAAAAACTAGTGCACCAATAATATTTTGCTAATTATTTGTTATATTTTCAGGTTATCGTTCCAGAGCTGCCTTTAAGCTAATTCAGCTAAACAGAAAATTCGGTTTTTTACAAAAGTCGCGAGTATGTATCGACTTGTGTGCTGCTCCTGGTGGGTGGATGCAGGTGGCTCATCAGAACATGCCTGTATCGAGCGTCGTCATAGGTGTCGACTTGTTCCCAATCAAACCGGTGCCAGGGTGCATAGGTCTCACCGAAGATATAACTACAGAAAAATGTAAAACCGCGATAAAAAAGGAAATAAAAACGTGGAAAGCTGATGTTGTTCTTCACGACGGTGCTCCAAATGTTGGATTGAATTGGATCCACGATGCTTATCAACAGGCTTGTCTCACTCTTAGTGCCATGAAATTGGCTACTAATTTCTTACGGGATGGTGGCTGGTTTGTAACTAAAGTGTTCCGATCTAAAGATTACCACGCACTACTGTGGGTTTTGAAACAATTCTTCAAAAAGGTTCATGCTACAAAGCCGCAGGCATCTCGTAATGAATCATCAGAAATATTCGTTGTTTGTCAGGGTTATATTGCTCCGGATACTATTGACCCCAAATTTCTTGATCCAAAAAATGTGTTTGAGGATTTGGATATAGTTAAAAAACAACATATCAATCTGATGCACCCTGAGAAACAAAAGAAGGCTAAAGCTGAAGGCTACCAAGAAAATGATTATACTACGCATCATAAAGTGCTCTTGTCACAATTTTTGAGCCAAGACGACCATATAGATCTACTGCAGGGATGCTCAGAGGTAACTACTTCTACATTTTGTTATTTGAAACATTCATATTTTTGAGTTTGGATTGACCAAAACAATTTTCTTATTTTCAGATTGTGTTGGATGATAAAACTGTTGTAGAACATGTCAAGACAACTGCAGAAATAAAGGAATGCTGTAAAGATATCAAAGTGCTAGGGAGAAAAGATTTGAAAGCTTTGTTGAGCTGGTTAAAACAGATGAAGGAACTGAAAACAGCACAGGTGATATAAATAAATAATAAAAACTAATATTTTAAATTCAAGCTTACACATTGTTTGGGTTTGACTGCTGATTCATCTGATTAATATTATACTTTATTCTGATATATCCAGAAAGAAACTACAGATTCAAAAGAAACCCAGGAGGATGAAGATTCAAAGAAGGAAACTGAAGAGGACAATGATGGTGATGATGAAGAAGTTGATGCCGAGATTGCTGGCCTACAGGTAAATAGACAAAGATGCTAGTTTTATTATATTATACTTGTTATGGGTGATTTTCGTGAAGTTGCTCTGCTGGTGTAATAAAACTTACATTCACACAATTTTTATTATATTAAACTAGTTGTTGTTATGTCAACGTAAACGAGGGTAGTTGCACTAATTACCTAGGCAAATAAGTAAACTTAAACTGAATCAGTACACTAATACTTATAAACTAAAGTTAGAAGTCAGGAGGGTTTTATGAGTTCTCTAATATGTACTCTACCACCGCTCAGGAATAAGATTATAAAATAATTGTACATATAATTCGGGTGTGGAGTTGAATTTCCAAGGAACAAAGGGTGTGCCGATAAGCTTCAATAAACATCATAATTAATTAGGCTACCTTATGGATTACTTCCATCAAAATCTGTCCAACCAATTGTTAGAGGGGTCTAATGGAATAGACTTGATACTATAACATTTCTTGATTATTACTTTCTAGGATGAAGAAAAGCGTCAATCAAAACGAAAACGGAAACAATTAAATAAGCAACGGCAAAAGTTAGCAGAGAAAATGAATCTTAAAATGGTACTCAAAGGTGATGATGGACCTATTTTGGAGAGTAACGATATGTTCAAACTGGCTGATATTAAGAATGCTGAGGTTAGTATTATAGCAAGTCATGTACTTCTTCATAGCTTCTAAATTTGTTAGAGTAATATTCAGCGCCAAATTGTTCCCTGCATCTCTGGACATGAGAAAATATATATGTTCAATTGCAGGAAATGGCGCGCATTATAGACCAGCAACCAGATATAGTTGCCGAGGCCAGCGATGGATCTGACGATGAGTTGAAGGTAAAGAAAAAGTACATGAAATATGATACAGAGTCATCTAAGCTGGATTCCTCGGGCCTCTTCTACAAAGATTCGGATAGTGAACTTGAAATGGAATCAGGATCTGAGACAGAGCAAGAAAAAGAATCGTTAGGTAAAGTTTTGCATAATATTATTTGTAGTGTTTATGAACTAACCACATTCGAGCCACTTAAAAATCGAATTTATATATTAATTTAAAGACATGTTTTCAGCTTTTTCGGATTCAGAAAATGAAAATAAAAAAATTGACAAAATTACGAAGTTAAATACACTGAAAAATAGTAAGTTGAGTAAAACTGCAGCTATACCTAAAAATCATCCACTATTAACTGATTTGGACAACACTGATCCTGTGTCCAAGCGCTCCATGAAAGCAGAGCTCTGGTTTCAAAAGGACAGTTTCAAAGATATTGATGAAGATGATGACGAGGGTGTGGACTTGGATAAACTGGCCGAAACATACAAGGAGAAAGGTATGTTTTGTTGAGTTATTTATATTGATCTCAGAACAACTGGAACTAAAATAAAGCAAGACCTCAGAGACCTAATATAAGTACTAACATTTTGAAATAATATGATTTATTTAAAAAGAGTGCTACAGTTTTAACTTTTCATTCTGAATTAATAAAATCATTTTTGGGTTCGTGACAAACCCCAAAGATTTACATTCGTAACGGTCCGTGACCAGTCGCATTCAACAGCTTCCAAAGAAAAGTGTCTGTACACCTTGCTCTGCCCCTCAAGACCCTGTTAATAATTAAATCAGAATCTCGGAAGTTTGAATTGACATTTTGTTTTTAGGAAAAAAGGTTGTGGAAGATAATGCATCTGTAATTAAACAGAATAGTAGCTTAAAACGGAAGCTGGCTGATGAAAGCTCTGACGATGATGATTCGTCAGACAGTGACTATGATGTGGAAGATAATATTGCCCCTAAAGGCGACACAACCGGCGCTAAGACTGGCAAAAAAGATGACTTCGAGGTTGTGTCCCAAGACCCAGGTAAATTACGTTTCTAACGTTGTTTCTTGGAGCTCCTATAGCTACTGACAGATAAAAGTTAAATGTCTGTATATAATTGTTTCTGCAAACGAGTGTAACGATCATTTTTAATAACGTTGTGTCTTGTTGACTGGTTTATTAATACATACTTTTATTTAGAACTGAAGAAGTTAAAAAAAACTTTAAAAATGGATGCTGAGGCACTGGCTCTTGGAACAATGATAGCCACCTCGAAGAAATTCAAAAGAGATCTTATAGATGACGGTTGGAACCGTTACGCCTTCAATGACAAAAACCTGCCAGATTGGTTTGTAGAAGACGAAAAGAAACATATGAAGAAAGAAGTTATCATCCCAGAGGTAGAAACAAGAATATTGTGATGTAATGATTTTTTATTCATTTTTGGAGTCTTAATTATATGATTTTATTTTGTAGATGTATACAGAAGAATATAAGAACCGGCTGCAAGATATTAACGCGCGACCAATAAAGAAGGTTATTGAAGCTAAAGCTAGGAAGAAGAAGCGTATGGTCAAGAAAATGGAGCGCGCTAAGAAGAAGGTCGAGTCTGTTATGGAAAACGCCGATATGTCTGAGAGGGAGAAAGCGCAGCAAATCAAGCATCTTTATAAAAAGGCTCAGACGGATGGAAAGAAGAAAGTCACGTATGTAGTCGCTAAAAAGCATAACTCTGCTAAACGGATGAAACGGCCATCAGGAGTTAAAGGACATTACAAGGTGGTCGACTCTCGAATGAAGAAAGATATGCGCGCGCAGAAGGCCAAGGAGAAAACCAAGGGTCGTGGTAAAAAGGCCGCCACTTCCAAGGGCAAGAAACCGCCGCCAAAAAAGAAAGGGAAGAAAGCAAAGTAATTGTGTTATATGTATGTAAGCGATGTGTGAGAACTTATGGTCCTCTTTAATAAAATGTATATAAATATATAATTCCGTTCTTATTAGTACACAACAATCAAAATGATCGGATCCATTCAGTAAATTTCATCCGAGTTTCGTACACCAATAGTTCATAGAGGTGTATGTCAGGCGTTTAGAATATGTAGTGTAAATTTATTTGTTGTATAACACAGTCTGCAAACAAGCGTGCGAACGGCCTGATGCAGCAGCTGCTTAAGCAGTTATCGTAGCCTGTACATAGATGGTATTGTATAGATACTCAATACAAAAGCCATTGCTCATACATTGTAGACCTTAAGGGGAGTGAGACAGGGAGAGGAAGGGAGGAGGGATTGGATTTCTGGCTCTCAGTCATCGTACGAAATGTATCTATAATAGTTGCTTTACCCCAATCTACTGTGAGAGGTTGGTACAATCCCGGTTGTGGGCGCCTGAGCTGTTTATAATATACTAGCGGCCCGCCCGGGCCCCGGCCTCGCACGGGTACATTGCGGTTACATTATTCGAGTTTTAGTAAGGATCCCAATTTTTTTTTTAAATATATTATAGCCTATGTCACCCGGGGATAGTGTAGCTTTCCAACAGTGAAATAATTTTTCAAATCGGTTCAGTAGTTTCGGAGTCTATTCATTACAATCAAACAAACAAAGTTTTCCTCTTTATAATTGATGATGATACAATTAGATTAAAAAAAAAAGAAAAAAATGTTCTGTACTGTAAGAATGTAATTTATCTTAGTAACTAATATAAGATCCAACTATGTGGAAGAAACCTGTTATTGGCAGTTGGCAATGTATAAAAATATGTAATTAATATGAATTCATAAATGCTGTTGGTTTTGTGGTAAATAAAAAAAAAATATTAGTATGATGAGCTGTTGTGAATTGGCTACACCTTGGATGTACCACCGTCGATGTTGCCTGTTAGTCATTCTAATGGAAAGTAATTCCATTAGCCAACATTACAATGATTATTTTTAACACTAAGGTCATGGTGATATTTGAATCCTCGTGCGTCACTCGCCGGGTTCAGGGACAGGCACGCCATACAAATGATATCACTTGGCCCGTCGGCCTTGGTGTCTAATTCTGATTCGCTTTAACTACGCCGTCTGCCTACAAAGTACTATTAAATAGGTTTTGACTTATAAATTCGTGATTTCGTAGATTATTAAACCTTTTTTCGAAGGACACATTCAAAGGCAAATGAAATTACATGTAGAGATAGGTATTACTTAGGTATAGTGAAACATACATTTATTCAAAATTTCTTAGCAAGAAGATAACATAGTTCCTTTGAATAGGTACAATGGTTTACTTAGTATAATAAAAACTAAATATAGATACCGATATAGTTATGGAAAGAGAGGACGCACGTTACGATCTAAACTAGGATCTTAACTTTAGGTAAGTACCTATACGTTTTTACCTACTGGTATGCTCATCCACATAATGTATGCTTTGTTGTCAACGTAGGTAGGTAACCAACCTTGGTATTTTTAATTTTGAAAATAAAATATATTGTTATATAATTTATCCTCAGATTCTCCTTATAACCTGGCCCACAACGCAATCATGACTCCATGATGTGCTAAGATGTGAAGAAAGCTGTGTATCTTGTTAAGTGAGACAGAGCTTCATCATATAAGTTGGATAGGTACTTATAGCTGATAAAAGGTCATGGAAATTTAGATGGCGTGGTGGTGTGGGGTGGAATATAGTGAGGCGGGTGGGTGGTAGGTAGGGGCGGCCGGGGGCGGTCGGCCGGGCTATATCGAGCGTGCGATCACGGCCAAGGCTGCGCTGCCGTCATCGCTCCCGCCCGACCCGACCGGCCATGCCCCGTGCCCGCGAAACCGCTACATAACTAACAATTGCGTACCTATATCCATCTTATTGCGACGCTTCTTGTTTACTACCTATTCGCAAATTTATGCTGGTAAGTAGGTATATTGTCGGACTCGATAGCTAACGACCTTTATTTGCCAGCCAAGGAAAAGTCTGGATGCGGAAAGTTCCAGGTGAGTATTGTATCTATCTTTAGACAGTAGATAAGTAAGTCATTAACCTCCAACGCAACGTAGTTTCATAAAGTATTAGGTACATTATAAGAGTCCTTACTTCCTCCGATAAAACGACCTACTGGGTACCTATCTACTTATACACTAGGTACCTACTTAGTTAGTGTTTATCTGGTTTACTTTTTTTGATTATCTGGGTCGATGCATGCCATTTTCGGCCATTCATCACACTATTTATTGGTACCAAAATGACAGCCAAAATACCTATGACATACCTACGTAAGTACCGCTGTAGTACCTAGCACGTCTATATAGGTATTTCACCTACATCCTACCTAGTAGCCTTTGCCCTCAGATTAAGGAAAACAATGACCCTAATGTTGTAAATTAAAATTAAGGCAAGCAGTGATGATGTTTAGGCAGGCAGGTACCTATATTATGAGGGGCCGGAGTGACGTCCGCAGAGGGCAGGTAGAGGCTGCTGAGGAGGCGCAGGGGAGCGGGCGCGGGGTGACCTCGCCCTCACAAGGTCACCACTACCATTCCACTTGCCGGCGGCCGATACGACATCCCTCTACATACATATACCTACCTACTATTAGTAGAATCGTCTATCTATGGAATATTTATTTCTTACATTATAATAATAATGTAGCTTCCATGATGGGCCCCGACCTCGACCCACATTGTTGTTATAAAAATATTCGCTATTGATGTCTATGTTATTGCTGTAATACTACACAGATTTTAATAGATTACTAGCGATG
Organism: Notodonta ziczac; assembly: GCA_918843915.1. Lineage (NCBI taxonomy): Eukaryota > Metazoa > Arthropoda > Insecta > Lepidoptera > Notodontidae > Notodonta > Notodonta ziczac. Next base: position 7,301,152 of record OU974043.1, on the reverse strand, counting down.
ATGAGCGTTTATCACATTACTAGTATTCAATTTAGCCCCGCCAGTTACGCTAACGCTCGTGTTAATAGTGGGATCACGTCAATAGTTTTAGTTTTAGGGGCTCGAACCCAGAACCTCACAGTCAAAAGAGCCCTCCCGAGAGCCGTCCCCTCTAAACACTAGGTTATTGACACCCTAAATCTATAATGTACTTAATCATAAGTTGGAAATATTAATTTAGCTATCTACATAACATAGGTAATGTACCTATAGGGTAGCTTGTTTTTTTATGCAGACAGACGTATATGCAGCGTATAGTGATCTTCATGCAATCTTCAAGTATTACCGATTACGGATTGGAAATTAGTATAGATATTATTAAAATCACCACCATTATGTTTATAGGGTTTTGATTGTCGAAATTGCTTTAGCTTCGCAGTCGCCTTACTGGTGCGGACCCGGCCTCAGGAACAATATCATTTCGTTGTTGACTAGACAGCTGTCGCCAGGCATCCGCCTGGGCGCCAGGTAGGATCGGGCTTAAAGGGCTTTATCAGGGCGTTGCGTGATACCGACCGGCAGGCATGCCTGCATGTAAATCCGGCAGGTATTGCCTACTCCTTTCAGGAATAACCCCCGTGAGGTTATCAAACGAAGTAATCAATTGCAAATATAAATGTCAATTTCACATAGGATCCCGCGGAAAAATACGAAACTAAATTGTACACAGTGTAAATTGTATTGTCGACACGCGACTACAGCGCCGCATCTACGGGACTTCGTATGTGAAATAGACTAATTAATCACTTTTTGTGCATTTTATGATGCCATAAGTAGTAGAAACTACAACTGGAAAGGTATGTCGGTGTATAATACCTATAAGAAATAAACCGAATTGAGACTAACCATTTACCGTGACTCAATAAAGTGTCACGACAGCCACCTATTATTTCTGTGACGGGACGCATCGAGCTGAGGATGGATCGTTCGTTTGAGGGGACGCTACATAAACATTGCGGGCAGTTCGCCGCGCGCCGCCCCCGCCCTATAAAGTTGCGAAGTTTAGTGCGCGCCGCACAGGTGATCGACCACGTTCACGGCCAGCGTCGCGGAAACCGCTAGCAAACAACGACGAACAAAGGCAGTGTCGTGCCCGCCCGACAGTTATCCGCAGGTGAACCGCGATTAACCTCTCGACAGACGGTCGTTAGCCGAAATGGCCTCTTAACAGGTCCGCCGAAGGCAATACAGTTCTGGTTACAAATACCATCCAGACGAGTTAAGGTTACAGAATGACAATAAAACACGTGACGAACTGCAGACGTGTCGTGTCGAGTTTCCATATCCCTTCTTTAGCTCTTATAGGTATAGTGTATTTTTCCTTAGGATGTGGATTTAGTAAACAATCTTGGCATGCCGTTTTTATGTTTCAATTTTAAATACGTTTATAATATAGATATAATAAACTAGTTTCCCAAATGGTATTCGGTTAAAAATGTTCATACTTATGTTACTTATATACACTACATTAAAATTAGAATGTCTTTAAATGATTTTGAAAGACGAATTAGATTAAAAATACCTAGATTGCTAAGATTGTTTACTTAATCCGGTAAGGAAAAATACAGTTTACCTAATTGTTGTTCAATAAAGTAAGTATTATTTCAGTCAAGAAAGAGGAATAACACGAGAATAAACTGTTATTGGTCATGTACGAGTGCCTACTTTAGTAGGTATAATAAGTAGGTAGGTATAGTACCTACTTATATGCACTAAATAAAATGTGGATTTCACGGAAGCAAGATACTGACGAGAGAGATTTTGATAAGTTTGTACCTGTTAGCTATTGTATTAGGACTATTAGGTATTACAACGTAGGTAGTTTTCAATGAGTCACGCATATCGACAAAGTTATAATGTACCTATGAATAGGTATGGGGAAAGTATTTGAAGTCGAAAATCCAAGAAAATTCGAACCTGGTGTCTCAGAGCCGGGTGGTCAACTTGGCTATCAGTGTTTTTCTACGTGTTTCTTCCAAGTTATGTAAGTAAACTTAGGATTATGTTGGCGTCCATCTCTAGATCCGTTATTATGTCCATCGTCAAGGTTTCACGTAAAAGACAGGTTCCGAAAAGTACCTGCTACAGACACACAGAGGTTAACGAGTTGGTCTTTATCCACTGAACTCCGAATGATCAGTACCTATAGGTATTTCATCTTTTGAAGTAGGTACCTATATAAGTACTAGGTACTGATCTATAGGTACAAATAGTTAAGTAGTGGAGCCAGCCCTTTAGTGTTCTCGTATTCAGGTTAAGCTGTGAAAGAAGGTGAAGTCACTTCCAGCGATATTTCCTTTATTGAGTAGGTCATAGATTAGAACGTGCGATTGTTCCATTAGCCTAGTTGAGGTGATCATGCCACATATTTTGAGGTTTTGGAAAGGCGTTTCATGTAGGTACATATTAGATGTTTTGTATTTTACGAGATTTAGGTATGTAGGTTAGCGCTTATTTTAGTCAATGAACGCGGCCCATCTCAGTCTCAAATCTCAATACACATTATTTCACAAGAATCTGAAGTACTTAGGTATCTGTCTACCTGTCTAAAATGTAGAGTTTCTAGTTGATTGTAATAAGGGCGAGGATTCTGCAATGGTGATACGTGCCTATATGCATATCTACGATATTTATTGAAATACCTACGAATATGTACGTAGGTAACATGAAACGATATTTACCAAATCCGGGCCATTTCCTTTTCTATAGACAGTTATTACAACACATTATCCAGAGCACCTTGATTAAAGAATTGCGTGCAATGCAGTCTTTAATTAATTTATAGCAATACGGGTTGTTGGTTGAGTCAGTTCGCCGCGAGGCAGGGTTCGACGACCGGCCGTGGCAGCTCGGCCCGCACGCACTGCACACTGCATTAGGTATTTGACCGATTACCAATCTATTGCAACTTCACTTTAGCACTCAATGAACAACACTATTCATACTTGTACGCGAGTAAATAAACGCGCTCACGATACATATTATACAGCACTTTCTGTTGATGTGTACAATAATTATAGTCACAGAACGACAGAATACAGAATAACCTAGTTACAGTAGTTAGTTAGTACATTGGTCACTATTTAGACATTAAAAATCTAAGAATATTATTCTAAAATGTTGCATAACTTAAATCATTATAATAATAATAAAATATAGGAAGGTAAGTAGGTATATCACTCAGGTACCAACTACCGATCTGGTTATTCTTATTTTATAATAATTCCGTAGGTATTTACAAACATGTAAGTACAGGCCTACCTACTTACCGTTTTTCTTTAAATATCCGCAAAGAAAGCCTTAAATAACTAACCTATAAAACAAAGATACACAAAGATTTAACAAAAGTTACGGTTTATTTGTAATTCAAATGAAGATTTGTGTACCTGCCTACATAGATATTCATAACAAATAAATACAGTTAACCAGGTGTTACTTAGAGTCAAATTTAACGAATTGTAAAGCGGCCTGCCAATTTAGTGTGTGTATTGTGGTGGAGGAAGAGGGGCCGCGGGCGGTCGTCGACCGAGGCCCTTGACTCGCGCGCGGTTCACCGACACCGGCTGACACCGCCGCGCCGCCGCCGCGCCGCGCGCCGCCCCGCTACCGCTCATACCTCGCTCTACTAAATGCCTGAACGTGGCTTGAACCTATCAAACTTCGGGATTAGTAGTTACAACTACTACTGGTCAACTTTTTAAGTAGGAGGTAGGTATAATTTTTAAAGATGTCAAATGTAAATAATATTATAAATACTCATACCTAATCGAGATTTGTTTTTTTTCGACGTAGTAGTAAGTTATTTAGTACTTCGACAATTGATGGCATAATAATTATTATAGTTAGTTAAGATAACGTTGAGTTTCTTTCTTGAGTTTTAATCATATTACCTACCTAACACAAATACCTATTTTACTTTACATTTACAAATCGTCGTTAGATTAACCCATCAACTGTATGACCCCAAACTGAGCAACATTTGTAGGCATTATGGTTGCCGTAAATGGACTGTACGAGATCCCATCGACACGATAAGGTATTTTTTAAGTTTTCCCCCTACTGGAGTTTAACCCGGGTGAATGAGCTGAGCGGCATATCAATATAATAGTGGTCAAAGCGTTAGCCGCTCACTGGTTGGTCTAGCTAGACCAAGCGGTTAGTCTGTGGTTGTCTGATGGCGGTTAGCGAGTCGAAGGAAACGCTTTGTAAAGGATCTTGATTTTAATGAATGACGCAACCCCAACCACCAAACAAAGGAATCAGTAAGAATAAGTGCCGCGCGGTGCGCGTGTCGGCACGAGTGACGTAGCTAGTATGGATATGGGAAAACTTTCATTGGTTAGGAAAAACAATTGAATAATTCAGATAGTAATAATTATAGGGAATACAGGGAACACAATATCATTTTTCAATTCGGTTTTAAAATCTTCAAATATACAATGGAAACTAGAGAGGTCAATAAATGCTTTAATTAAGCATTGTTTACTAGGCTTTTTTGTGTTCCACTCCTGAGCAAAGACTCTACTTTAGATCTCCACAAAATAAGTTCCTGTGCCGTTTCCGGTGAGATATCTCAGAAAATCCATTTTACTTATAGTTAATGAATTAATTCAATACCTACTTATATCGCAAGAAGAATATTAAGTTAGGTAAATGAACCGTGCTGAACTATGACAACCTTACAGACGACAAAGAGCAATAATTTATTATGAGGAAGATTTATATTTATAACGTACCTACATGACCGATCGTTTATACTCGAGGCCAATTTGTTTCGTAAATAAAACAGGCCAAACAGTTCCTTTTGATTGCGACATAGGTTTTTTGGTTTTCACCGACACGCGCCAAAGTACGCGCGTATTATACGTGCCTTTTTGCCAAAGTAAACAACCTGCCCCTGCTGACGACCGTTTGGCGCAGTGGTTCGAGCATAGGCCGTCCGGCTCCACTGCATATGGTGGTTGCGAGTTCGGTTCCCACCGGGGCAAATTTCGGAAATGGCCTTTTCGAAATTTGCCCATGTCTGGCTGTCACTGGGATCGCCCCCAGTCCCATGCTTGTATCCATAGTGCAAGCGTTGCTTAGTTTGGGAGCATACAGTTGGTGTGTCTGTCTGGTGATATTTATTTAACTTATTTCTACGAGTGTAGTGCATACGTGGCATATTTTAAGCGCGTTTCGGCGGAAGCCTTTATTTCTACTCTCTAATATGGAACGTTTCTATCACGTATTTCTGTCGCTTAGTTGTATTAAAATATAAAAATATGTATTCCTTGCAATACGAGAATCATCACTTATTTTAAAATAATTATCCTACTAATATTATAAATGTGAAAGTTTGTGAGTGTGGACTGTGGATGTATGTATGTATGTTTGTTACTCCTTCACGCAAAAACTACTGAATGGATTTGGATGAAATTTGAAACACAGATAGTTTATAACCGGGATTAACATATAGGATACTTTTTGACCGATAATCCAGAAATTTTTGTTACGTTAAATACTACGCGGACGAAGTCGGGGGGCACAGCTAGTAATGTATAAAAATAACGATACACAATTTTTATAAGATCAAGTAAAATTGTACCCGACTACGGAATTACATGAATTAAATTCAGAACTACCGATAGATAGCGTTAGTAGTACTCAGACGTTGAAATAAAGTATACAATTGTTATGTCGCTCGGTCTATTATTATTTTATATTGTACTAGATTTATATTTACGAACTCAGGTTTTCTTCTTCTTTTATTAGATATCACTTTCGATACGAAACAAAACAAAACTATTACCTCCACTGTTTGGATCTAGGATTGGATTAAAGATCCGCCCTATTGATTTTGTTCGTATAAAATGTAGCCAATGTCACCTGAACCATAATAATGATACAAAATATATAATATATTCATACAACAAAACATAGACTCCTAAAACATAACCCTTCCCATTGGGTTGCCATAGTCGGGTACAAAAGTAAGTAACTCTCCAAAACACTGTATTTAAATGATCTACTAGTATAAGGTCCTACTTTCTAGACCTATTTTCTGTCGATTTGAAATATCAGTAAGTATGTCACCACAACAATATAGTCAAGCACGAACGAATATATTTCGTAATCGTGAAAGTACTTTCTTTATACTAAATGTAAATACGCCATGTGCGTGTCAGCTTTCGTAGCGCTGCTGTCGAGGGCAGGCGGGCTGCGGCGTGGTGGCGGCGCGGGCGCGGGCGCGGGGCGGCTGCGCGGGCGCACCACAGCAGTGAAAGTGGGTTGAATGCAGCGCCATTACTTTCAGTTTCTCTTGCGCGCACGCCCGATCGTGGGCTCGTTACAATAAACATCACATCCCGTCGATTTCTCGCTCAATTTCACCTTTTCCACCTTTAACTATCGCAGCGCGGTTGACCCGCCAGTTGCCATTCAGCCGTAGAAAGCCATATCAGCTGCTTGTAGCAAATTAGGTTATTGGGACTCATTAGAGTGGATTATAAATAAACACGGTTTTCTACCTTAATGAACTGTACAGAGGAACTCAATTTCTCATGAATGCGTCATATAAAATATATTATGTTTTTTGCTTTTGCTTTCATATTATACATAATTATAGTTATTTACGTCCAGATCTATCTTCTCTACGGAGAGGTAAACCAATGGCACGGATTCAACTTCAAGCCAAGTGTTTCTAGTTTGAGGTCCCATTAACGTGTTAAACAGTTTTATAATAAAATTGTGTTGTATCTTGCCCGCATATTATTATATATCACGGGATATTTACCATGTAAATCGTTTTCATTGAGGTCTCGAAATTTCGGCACTGTTTGCCCGTTTCCCGTTTTTACCCCTGACCAAGGCGAAACTTAATGAAAATGATTTACATGGTAAATAACACGTGATTTATAGTAATAATATTATTATGAGTGTCAATGACCATGTTAGTCTAAATTCTTATGTCGTATTTATATTACTGGTGCTATACAATGTTGTTTAGGTTTCAATATAAAAATAGTATTTTTGTAAGTAACATTAGAAAATACCTGTCTCTATGCTATAAAAATGCGTGATTAGCGTGACGGTGAAGAGTGGCCTAGAAAGTTCTTACTTTCGACGTCGCCGCGGACGTCCGCAGTTCCGTCATTGTACACTGATCGCTTGCCCAAAATCCGGTTTACATTTAAAAAATACCGCACGTCTATGAATATGTATGATATTGTGTTCAACAAGTAATATAATCCTTCGTATTAAGGAATTACGCAAACATATACACAAATGTTTACGACAAAAGGTGGCTAACACCTGCGTATCTTGTGTCAATAGTGGGTAGTAATAAAACAAAATTAACATTGTTTCCTATTATCATTCACACTGAACTTTTCATTTGTTGATTCAGTACAAATGGGGGCCACTAATATTTATAGAGATCTCAATTCTGGAACTGTCGATATCCTCATTTTATTTATTTCAATTGTGGTTATTGTAACTACATTACCATGTATACTACAATACACTAAAAAAGGAAATTCAAATTGATCTGTTATACATGATTTTACATTCACAAAACGGCTTAATTTCTTGTGTAATTAACTTGGTTTATATTTTACGTAAATTAAAAACAGAATCCATAGCAAGCTCTACTAATAAGTGTGCGAGGAAAGGAGGTAATGGATACGTGTTAAGCGGCACGGCAAAGGTTCGCCGCGTTGCATCCGAAAAGAAATGAACGAAAATGAAAGTGTCCCACTTGCAACCCCCTCGCCCCTCGCTCCTCGCCCCGCCAGCTTTCTCGCACTTTTTTCAAACTAATCTATTAGTTGCACTCGTTTGGGAGCGCTTCCGGATGTGAATATTTTATATTTTTGTAAAAGTTAGGCATCAGTATTTAACTTCAACATGTTAAGTTGCTACAGAATTTTTAGTCACTAAAGAGAAAAGCAAACGTTTATGATTAACATAATATGTGATATTCCAATTATGATTTAACATTATTTATCACTGGTCTTTGTATTACACTTGCTAATTTGTACGAATCTTGTATGTATGTTAAAATACGGACGGTACTTCGTTTATCGCATTGGGCTCGGCTGTATGATGAGCATACAGTTCTGTATTTCCTTAGCAACTGGAAATTTGGTGTAGGGACAGGATATTGTATTTAAATGTTTATTAACCACTTTGTGTTTCATAGGAATAAATCACTTTGTTAAAAGTATTAGTTGGTTTTGCGATAATGCACGTTGCTGCGGCAACAACCTGACTATTTATTTTAAATACATAAACATCTTTCAGTTTTCACAGCACCATTACACCTGACTATCGATATTATTTGACCATTTTGAGGTAAAATATAGGTACATATTATATTCATATTATAATTTAATGTTCATATTATATTGTTTAGTACTGGTGTTAGTTAAGGGTAAATTAATATATAGGTGTAAACTATTACCCAATAAGTCAATCAGATCTGAATAAATGGTACTTCTAATTTAAGTAATATGTGGGTTACGCTGAGGTTCAGTTGCGGTTCAATCAACATATTATCTATATATATAATAGCTGTTTGCGTTAGGTTCTTCGCGTTCCGATCCGGTGGTAGATTTACCCTCGCCACCTCTCCTGGCAGCGGCCCAAGCCGAGGTCGTGTCCCTAGTGACGCCCTTGAGCTAGCTGCCCCCCTGCCCCTATGGCTGGAGCGCACTTGCGCTCGCCCTCTGTCCGGGTGAAGTTGTTATGGCCACTCTGGCCAACAACATATAGTCAATTCAAAAAAAAAAAAAAAAAAAAAAAAAAAAAAAAAAAAAAAAAAAAAAAAAAAAAAAAAAAAGCGTTAGGTTCTTGTGCGAACGACATGCGGAATTGGACTTTTGAAATATTCGATCGATCGTTAGCCGCAACAAAACATGGACCGAAGTCGGATCGAAGCTGTATCCGTTGTTATTAGTAAAATGCAAAAATCTGTCATTCAGCTGCAATTCTAATTATTTGACATTTATATTAGCGGAATTGCCCCCCAGTGAGGCTACGCAGGCAAGAACACTACTGCGGTCTGCGACACACGGACGCATCCGTGTAGCTCTGTGTAACTATAGCATCTATACTCGTTTAAGTATTTTAATTTTAACAATACTAGTACCAAAGGACATATTATATTTGTGTTAAGTACTATATACTATCTGTAACTGAACGTCGTCTATTACTCTATGACAATCTCATATTTTCCACTATTTGTCGATATGGGAGTGCTTTTCAGCTGCGGAAACAACGCTGCTCTAACTTCTTATTATAAACAAAATTAAATATATAAGAAATTTAATAGCATCTTATTCGCTATCTCTGAATATTTCCGAAATAGCTCTACAAGAAGAACGAAGGCAAATGTTGGGAGCCCCGCGGCTCTATGGCTCGTAAATGACCCGTGGCGGAGGTTGTTCACCTGTTATGTAGAGACATGAACGAATAACTTTCTAACCGTGCCAAACGTATATGATTCTATTTATTTGACTTGTAATTTGCAAATAAATAATATGATGGTTGTGGAAATTAATGCAGATAAAAATAAACAAGGGTATTTACTTTTTTGAGCACATCATTTTAGTTAAAACAATGCTAATACCCATTACATATTACAGTACATTTTTATATTCGCAAAGGAGCCTATTTCCATTTACTGTAGTTACTCTTCCAGTACCACATAATTATATCCAGAATGTATACCACTTATCAGACACTGGAACTTTTGATCAGAAAATTTAAAAAAATGTTGCATTTCCCCATTTAAAGCTAAGACCAAATGATGAGCAAATGCTCTGCCCTCTACCATAGAGCCGGCCGTTGGGTACCTGCATAAATTAAAAAAAAAAACATTTTTACTGAGGTAGGCAGTAATCATTTGAGTTATTCTTTGTGAATAATAGTTTGAATACAACAGTAGAAAGCTGTAAAGAGCTACTGTGTGGCTCGGGCCGGGCCCGCGTCCGCTCTCTGGCTGTCACTCGGCCCCGCGAGAAAGTTTAATTCTTTTATTTCTCCAAAACCAGGCTTAATGACCCACCTCTGATAACGTTTGGTATTTAGCTACGACAATTATTGGTTATTTATAGACTTTCTTTGCACAGGGTTTGGAGTGCGTTTATTAAAAGAAAGTTTTCGGTACCTGACGAATCAATTTCTTTTTATCGAATGTGACACTTTATTTGTGTTAAACAACCACTGGATTTCTCTTTGTGTACTGAAAATGTCACTATATTTTGAACATTTCGGTAGTCGATGACGAATTTAGATTAAAACTAATATGTTACAATCAATGTTGAGAGACAAAGTTTAGAGAAGATATCCTATTATTCAAAGTTCTTAAAAGTAAAAGACCGAAATCGAGACGGCTAGTCACACAGATATATATTTACATAGATAACGCAAATGTATGTACTTAGCCTGTCCGAAAACCCCGACCAAGCGTCAAGGTTGGTCGCCGATAACTTACAGTCCTCGCGACTAGAGATATAAAAATATGAGTATGACCGAGATAATCACTCGAGAGAATCGTAGCGGGCGGAGGGGCATCGGCGGCATCGGTGTCTTTGATTCGGTTTGGATTTCCCGCCATCTGTGACGTCACAGTAGGTGATAAAAATTTGGCACGCTTGGTTTCAATACAAATCGTGATACTTGCGTTAATAGATAACGTAAATCTATATCTATGGCTAGTCAGCTATTTCATACTTGACACTTATCAATTAAGTATATAACTAATTCTCAACGGCTTTCAGTGCTCTTTGAAATTCAGAAAAATGGGCTTCTAAGATGTTTAAACCCACAAATATGTCACTGATCGTCTTGTCAGTTAAATCAATACGGTTGGACGCTAGTGAGTTAATCCGTGGTCAATTTAAATTAACAAACAATAGCCCTAGTATGCGTACAGACTAAATACCTTTGTAGCGTCACGTACAGTGGCGGATTTACCAGCTGAGTACGCTTGATTGAGCCCGTTCGCAGATTTTATCAATTTGGGGACTAACTACGACAAACTGGAACTGCAAACGTAATTCAATTTCTTATTTTTTACTGTTTTTCAGTGCAATAGATTATTTAAATAACACATTATTGTGTATACTGCCTTATTAGTCGCATATGATTAGCTCAGATTCTATGTCACATACTGATCCAAACCTCCATGTACTATTTCGGACTTTTGAGACACCCTGTGTATAAATAAGGTACTAACAAAAGTGTGCGTACAATTTGCCATACAAATATTTTACGTAAACATTAGCGACTAACTACTACATCAACTTAAAACCCATGTTAGATCTACAGCAGAGCCGTAGTTGCTATTCAATGGTTCTAGTAAGCTTCTTGTATTATGTATGTACTCGAATTTGTAGCAGTTAGTAGTAATTACTAAAGATACCTGGCCATATAACAACAGCTATAATTACATTTACCAGAATACCGTTTGATCTCATTAACAACACGGTATAATAAACTGCGAATATTAAGTAACTGTTTGCATAATAAAATGCCTAAAAACCTATTAGCCAATGTCATCAGATAAATTGTATGTTCCACAACAGTTCGTAGCACCATTCCGCCTACATTGTGAGGAGGAACATAAAATTGATGAATGAAATGAACCGTATTATTTCCCGTTTTGTACAGAGCGTACGTACCTTCAGTTCAACCTTTGAGAGATACAAAAGAACAGTGTACAGAACCAGGTCGACAACCTCGAGTACGTTACACGACACGGCTCTCGCTTGACATGAAAATAATACGTAACTAACTCCTATTTAACAAAAGAGACAATCCGTTCCGATCCAATGATTAATTAGAGGTGTTAAGAGAAATGATGACATTGCCCGAGTGAACTTACGGATACCTGGTTGGTAAAGAGCAAAATCGCAAAGCATTGATGGTATTTTGTAAAGAAAGGTTTGCAATAAACATTTGTAGAGCAGTATTAATAAATAAATAAATATCGCCAGACTGACACACCAACTGCGAACAATGGACTGGGGCAATCCCAGTGACATCCAGATCAGTGGCAGTGGTAGATATAGTGTAAAGTGCATGAGGCGTGAGGTTGATAGTTTCAACTCGCAACTCGCAGTGCATGCGTATGGTGTGAGGTGTGTGCGTATTATGCGCGTGCGACTAGCGGCCGCGCTAGAGATAGCCGCGGGTCAGCGACCGACGCGAGGCCGACGCCCGCTGACGTAACGTTACGCGAATTCCGAAGCCCCCCGCACAGCCCCGCACCCGCCCGCAACTCGCATCGACCCAATTCCTTCGAAGCCACTTTGTTTGTGCATCGCTAATTATATGAAACGTCGTTGCACCGCACTGCCAAACACGTTCTATTTCTAATTTAAACGCCGGTTTATTTCTGGTTAACTATTATTATGCAATTCATTTACAGGTAGTACTAGGTGCACTATTATCAAAGACAGAAGAAAGTTCTGTTATGGATAGTTAGGTATTCTATGTTAATATTATAATCATTAATAAGTAAGTAAGTAAGTACCTATCTATGTAGATTTAAATTAACTTTAATGTCTCTTCAGTGTTCTTCTATTGAGGCTGATGGCCTCCAACGTTGTACCTACTTCTTAATAGGCATTTGAAGTTGTTGAGTTAAATTTAGGTAGTGGTATAACGGTGTATCTCTGCTCACGTTCATCGACGCTTAGACGATTACCACGCTGGACTTTATTTCGGTCACCGCGGCCTGGCGAACCTGACGACTTAATGGTGCGTGAAGACAATCCAATCCGAACTTATATACCTATAAACATTTAAGGAGCTACACATGAGTTACATATCCTTTGAGCATGCAACATTGCATACGGTCTTCGCATGACTTTTCATTTAACCAGAGTATTTTTTAGATCCTTAATTGCATACTTTCAGTATTCTGTTGATAATTAGAATAAAAATAGTTAACTGTTTATTTCATTTCTAGTAGGTAAGTATAGAAAAGCTATAGATACCTTCGCTTCCTCAGTAATGTATTGCGATTACTTGCGATCCATTTGGTCTGATTTGAATATGTTGTTATGTTGTTATAATGATAAATGTTAATGCTACTACAAAACAAATGAGTAACTGTAGTTTTATTGTTTTCGTTTTGTTCGCAGCACTGTTAAAAATAAAGCCTACTGGACTATATTAGGTAGGTACTTAAATGCATCCTCAATGTTTCAAAATTCAACACTCATGGATGTAAAATAGGGGATAAAAGTTTTGAGGTACCTAAATACTGTACGTTTTTATTGACGGCCTTACCTTTGGTTTGACATCAGAGAAGAATGCCAAGATCAAGTAATACTAATAGTAGTTATTACGGTATGTTTGAGTTAGCATAACGAAATAATAATGAACACGAAAACTCCGAGAGTCTTATATGTAACTAGCTGAGATCGCGACTTCGTCCGTGTGGAATTTAACTTAACAAAAAAGCCCGCTCCCGCGTTCTGAGCCCGCGCGACAGGACCCATTTTTTAAAATTTTGTTTTTCTAAAATAAAAGTAGCCTAAGTTGCTGCTTATAACATCAGCTATCTATCAGTGAAAGTCCCGTCAAAATCGGTCCTGCCGTTTCGGAGATACTCTTTGAATTCATGTGTTTTTATTTTTTTACGCGGAACCCTAATTGTTTTTCTAAAATTAAAGTAGCCTAAGTTACTCCTTAAAACATCAGCTATCTGCCAGTGAAAATCCCGTCAAAATCGTTCTAGCCGTTTCGGAGATTACCCGGAACAAACACACAGACAGACAGACAGACAGACAGAGACAGACAGACAAAAAAACATTAAATCGCGTTTTTGTTATAGGTGTCGTATGTACTTTCATATGCATTTAGTGAAAAGGTGTTATTTTGATATTACAAACAGATACTCCAATTTTATTTATTTGTATAGATACGTACATAAGCTAGGATACAAAGCCAAGGTCTACATAGCAGCTACCGTATGCAACTGAATTATTATCGGACGTCTGAAACACCCTGCACATTACTTAAAATTTATAATATTTCATACTGTCTGTATTGAGACTGAATCATCTTAAACACGGGTATGAATGTTGATATTTGAATTTTAAACCAAGATTACTGAACAGCCAGAAAGTGATCGTTATTTCATATTAAATATATTATTAATGTAATTGTAATATTTGTGTAAATTAGTACTTATATACTTAGTGTATGTATTCATTTACACAATCTATACATACAAATAAATAAAGTTGGAGTGTCTGTTTGTAATATCAAAATAACACCTTTTCACCAAGTGCATATGAAAGTACATACGACACCTATAGCAAAAACGCGATTAATTTTTTTTTTGTCTGTCTGTCTATCTGTCTGTCTGTCTGTCTGTCTGTCTGTCTGTCTGTCTGTCTGTGTGTTTGTTCTGGGTAATCTCCGAAACGGCTAGACCGATTTTGACGGGGCTTTCACTGGTAGATAGCTGATGTTATTAGCATTAACTTAGGCTACTTTTATATATTTAGAAAAACATTATTTAAAAAAAATGGGTCCCGTCGCGCGGGCTCAGAACGCGGGAGCGGGCTATTTTGTTAAGTTAAATTCCACGCGGACGAAGTTGCGGGCTCAGTTATTATATAAGTTCTACAAAAATATTGAAATAAAACTATTTTTCGGATTTTATCGCGTTTATTTAATTTATGTTCCTGACGTTTCTGCAAAAATAGTTTGGTATCCCTGTCGCGGCGCATATTGTCCGTTTTATTGACGCACTTTGTGCCTCCAACCGCAGTATTATTTACCGCTGACTCAGTGGTCTGCGGTGTGCAAGTGACACTTAATATACACACAAAATAGTAATATCACCAGCCAATATTCGGGTTATTTAGCTGGATAATGCCATTTGCCTAACTTACTCACTGATGACTCAATTCTGTGTTTTATATTACGTATTTTACAATAATACCCATCGTTACAAAGTTACATCCTGCGGAATTTAAGCTTTAACAATATGGAGTTTGTTTCATATGCACCCACTTTTCAGTGCACAGAGAGTTCTAGACTAGCGTTTTGCGGAGTTCACTATGTACTTACGACGTCGGATTATTTTAAGCAAATTCCACCGGCTATTGTCCCTTCCAGTTGGTTGCAGCAGAATATAAAATTATCATTCTATTTATCGTCCGCAATATATTTCACGAATTGAGATGTGTTCGTATAAGCATAACATTATACGTATAGGCCTGCTTGGTATTTCTGAAAACCAGATTTTTAAAGTAGGTATCAATTTATTGGGATTTTTGTGGCAATATTATAGCATTTTGAAGGTTATAAAATGTGTTAAAAACTGTGTAAACTGCATTTACGAGATTCAGCCACCAATATTTTAGAATTAGTAGTTTGCAAAAATAATGCATAATACTTAAAAGTTTATGAAATTAGCGGGTGTTATTATAAGTATTTGCATTTCAATATTTTTTTATTTGTCCTATAGCATAAAATATAAAACCTAAAGTATTATTTCAGACTTTTGATACACCCCGAATTTACCTTAAAAGAATAACTATGTATTAAGTATTATATTAGGCACACCCGTATTGTTTTAATAAGGTCATGAGTTTGGTAGGTTAAAACAATGTGCTCTAAAGTTTACTTATCTTCAATTTATCTAGTGCGCACTAAAGATGTTAATGAATAATAAACAAAAATACACAGAGCAATACAATTAATATTGACCTTGTAGTAACAGACGCCTTGCGTCATCGTATCATCAAATAGTTGTATAAAAACGCTGCGGTCACACAATGTCACCCCCCATCCGGTAGAGTCGCGGCGTCCGCTCCGCCCGCGCCGCGCCGCGGCGGTCACATTCAACACAACAAAACTTCAATTGACACCTCGACCTACCTGCCCCGACCTTTCCAAGTCATCTTATGTTAGAATAAACTACTTGATAGGTATTTACTTACATAAAACACGTAAACAAGCTGTTCGGGTGTAGTCTACGACGTCTGTTTTAACTTTTAGCTAACTACAATTCATGAACTGTTTGAAAATAGTACATTGTTACACGAGTGGTGACTTATTTTTCCCGAGACGGGCTTTGGCGCCCGAGCGTAGCGAGGGCGCTAATAGTTCGAGGGACAAAATAAGTCTTTCACCCGAGGTAAACACTGTGCTTTTCATTATGAATACAAGGAAAGTAAAAATAAAAACAGGAATTGGCTAAAGAAATAATACAAGGAAGTATGAACAATATTCTACAACTCGAAAAAAAAAAGATCGGATTGCCGCCTATTTTGTTTTTTTTTCGTTGGCCGGCCAACTTCATTATTTAGCCATTATTTTTCATTTTCATCTTTAAATGTTATGCCCAAATCTATGTTATTTTAAAGAAATTGTTGAAACTAAATTATAATTAAGTAATTTAAAAATATATATGCTTTAATTAATACTTAACTTTATGTTATTTCAATTTTACATCGTGCTGTAATTGAGTGACTGTAGAAAAGAGTTTGAACATGGTTCCATAGAAATGTGAAAATGGAACTAGTTCTTTTTATAATTTGACAGCTGTCAGTTGAAAGCGATTCTCCCGGGCCGGAAAAGTATTACTTTCAACCCGCTCCTCAGGCAACTTCAGACCTACTTTCAGAGTATGAGTAATGAAAAAATATTGTTACGCTCGTATTAATTATTTCACCTGCACCATCGCTAGGGATTTTCTTAATTGACCCATGACGTTAAAGAAAATAAGTTAATGTATGCACTCATTTAGATAACTCTACACAATGCCTCTACGTAACAAACAACGTAAAATACTCGTTTATGACGTAACTTAGTGAAGGGACTTTCCGTTATTAGACATGGATTTTACTGCCTTACGCCGTCTTTAATTACTACCATATAATATTATGGCATTATGGCATTGAAATACTCAACCAAGTCTCAAAGTTAATTTTGTAGTAGAAATAGAGATTATGCTAAACGAGGCGTGGGCGAAAACAAAGACGATAAAGATGACGACTGCGATGAAGTGTAAGTGTGTCACAGCCTTACAGATGTTATATTCGGAAATATGAATAATTGGTGACATCCGGTGTTCTGGAGTGTTGAACAGCGTCGTGTGCCTATTTAGTTGTCTAGTCAAGATCCTTGAGTATTATCGTGTTGTAAGACAGTAAAATACATTGGTAAGTAGGATATTTCCTACTTTTTTGTAATATGCAAGAAATCACATAATAACTTTACCATACCTGGAGCAGCAATAAAATAATTACAGTTAAATCCCAGTCCGGGATTTCCAGATTTTCTGCATACAAGTAGGTATAGGTAGATACTCAGATGATTTCATTGCCAAAACGAATAAGGACTGCCTCTGCTGTATTATACACAGAGCCGGATTATCCATTAGGCAGTGTAGGCAACTGCCTAGGGGCCACGCATCGGCTAGGGGCCCCGTGCTTTGAGGAAACGCATATTTTCCTTTCGTTTGTTTTTTATAACAATAATGATGGTGTCATATCTACCGTCGCGCGTCGTAATGAACCTTCTAATAAAACACAGTATTTATGAATAATATAGCGTTATGTGTAAAAAATACACTTTAGCTCTCTTATTGGTGAATAGTTACACACCGAATTATCTCGTTATCATTAGTAATTTGACATTTTTTAAAAGAAGACAAAGCATGGTTTAGCTATACAACCGCTAAACCATGTTTAATAATAAGGGGATAGACAGTTAGGAAAAGGTAAAGAAAGGGGCCCAAGACCTGCATTGCCTAGGTGCCCGATATGATTAATCCGGCCCTGATTATACAGCAAGCCTGACGGTAAACCGACAAAAGATCACCATTATAAAAATTATAAATTATCAGCATGCATCAACAGAGATGGTTCGATTGCCACATGCGGGTCTATGTTTCCGTAAACCATTAGGTATAATGACCAAATATATTATCAAGAGACTAACGACATGTTCCTTTTGAATAAGTAAATATGGGTTTTTATTAAGTATCACGACTATCCTCAAATGTCTTATTTACTTGCTCAGAGGAATATCCTAAAAGAGATGGACGTTCATTTAGAATGAAAATAACTTTATTAGATAAATATTGGTTATTGTTGGATATTATTGGATTACTTTTGTAATACGTTTAAGTTCCTAAACATCCAAAAACAGTAAAATATCATAGAAGTAATAAGGAAGAAAGATAAAGTGTTTAGCAGCAAGATTTCAATGCACAGCGAGTAGTTACAATAGTTGATTGAATGCAGTGATGTGTTAAAGCCACGTGTAAGGATTATGGCGGTGCGGGGTGCACGCGCGACCTTGCGCCGTCGCCGGCGGGCGCGGGCGCGGGCGCGGGCGCGGCGCGCGGTGCAAGAAATGCGCCCGCGCAGCGGTGACGTGCCCGCTTCGTTATCAGCGGATGCAGCTTATCGCAAGGTTGCTGCGGCCACGTGTCGCTGACCATTTTCTACGTAGCACTGCGTGATGCATTCTCGTGAACGAAGCCTTTGTTTCCACTTTGCATGTTAAACACTTGATGTACCTACCTACCTTTATTGTTATGTTTGATTGATTATTCTAAATTCAGGTTATCTTGGAAGACGGCACTAGACTTACTCCTTCAAAATACCTACATGTTTATTTAGAAGAAATTTGATTTTAGTGAAAGCGGAGGAGCTAGGTACGTAGGTTATTTTGTAAAATATTTATTTAGTAGGCATATTTATTACTAGCTGTGCCCCCCGACTTCGTCCGCGTAGTATTTAACGTAACAAAAATTTCGGGATTATCGGGATAAAAAGTATCCTATATGTTAATCCCGGTTATAAACTATCTGTGTTCCAAATTTCATCCAAATCCGTTCAGTACTTTTTGCGTGAAGGAGTAACAAACATACATACATACATACATCCACACTCACAAACTTTCAAATTTATAATATTAGTAGGATTTAGTTTTGTATTTTACCACATTAAATTTAACCTTTGTAAAGTGTACGTACACTAAACGCATGATGTATGTAAATAAAGAGTAATAGGGCAGATGGTATAAGCACTCAAACGTCATTTCGCTGCACCTTGATAATCCAATATACAGAGCTAGATGAGATACACGCAATATTGCCAACCCTAATGGCTCCTACACGCTATAGCGGGGCGGCTCGACCAGCGGGCTTGTCGCCATGCTTTGCCAATATGCCGGCTGCAGTTAACAAACCCCTAGACCAGTGTTTTTCAACCTTTTTCATGACCCGGCCCCTTTAGTATGAAGAAATATTTCGCGACCCCCCTACCTCGTTGTGCCTGTTTTTTACATGCATTTTATTTTGTGATATACATATATTCAATACAACTTATTTATTCATTTTCATGATTAGGGTTCGGATAAATATATAATTAAGTCATAGAAAAAATAGAAGAAAGTACGGATGATTATGTCCTTTAGTTAACATTTTCTAAATAAATCTTTAAAAACTTAGTTTTTTTTTACTGCAGTAGCTTTCCAACCTTTTGCAACTACCCTATAGAAGCTTCGCTACCCCCGTAAAGAGGCTTTGCGACCCCCCAGGGGGTCGCGACCCACAGGTTGAAAAACACTGCCCTAGACTAATGATAATATACCAAACCCGGCAGGCGTTTTATACAAAAGAAACAAAACGAAAGTGGCAAAATCTGGCGGCCAGTGCCAGCGGCATATGTGTAGGAGCCTTTAAGTTTACTTCAGACCAAAGCCGGCCCTTAGCTTCGACCAAACGTGCGCGACCAAACTGCGAAGCGGGAGCCGCATTAGCATTTACCCGGTGAAGCGACCCATCTTATGGCGCCAAGCTCACCTACGCGAACAGAAAGCGGTACATGCCGTATTTCAAACAAACCTCCTAATCCGCGATGGGTCGGAGCTTTGATGTGAAGACAGCCTAACACAAAAATCAACCGCCTACAATGCATACTGTAGAAACCACTGTGTGAACCCCCTTTTTATGCATTTGTTTTTGTTCAATAAAGGCAGTTTAACACGCCTGATTCTTAATTGATGGTTTCAGTTGACTACTTAATTTATTTTAAGCATCATAGCTGTACCTAATTCTGTCATTAATTGGACTAATTGACGCTGGCCATTTATTTAAGTATCTACCTAAATTTAATTACGCCAACATGGTCCACCAAATGATGTTAAAAACCTACTCAGTTATTTTTGTTTGAATTTATTTGTAGAGATGATCTAGGTATACCACGGCCAATGATACGCGATACGAAGTGGTGATAATTTTCGAGTTCAAGTCAGTCACCGCCGTGTTCGCCAACATTAGGTCGCCCGGCCAGTTTACAAATTCTTAGTCCACTCTGTGTCGAAAACCGTAATGTTAATTTAAAATGAAAAAGGCGAATGTAAAAAAAATCTAATCGGGTCTAAATTGGGCTTGTTAATTTTTGACCAGCTGTAAGGAGCTTTAATTAGAACATAAAGGTCTTGATATTAAACAATACAGAACGCTATAGGTAGTTAATAGACAGGTTACAATACTGATCGACGACAATAGTAATAGGTAGTTTGCAACCGGAGTAATAGGTGTTCAAGTGTCGTTGGTTGGATTCGCCGCGAGTCGCGAGGTGAGGGCGGGCGCGTTGCCGCGGTCGTCTCAAGATCAAGGTCGCGCGTCTGCCGCACGGCAAGGTCACCCGCGCACCCCCGCCCCGCCCCGCCGCGCCGCCCGCGGCCCCGCGATCGCACTCGCCACTCGTGCCTCTCACGCGCGCAAATATTTGCGACCGTCTGTCCTCCGCGACCGATACGCCGAGGTCAGCCCGTCAACAGACCTTGGAGTAATATTATCCGACCTCTCCTGTTTGAAAGACGAGACAAATTGGTAATAGGTACCTACCTAGCATTTTATCGGTCGCATTATGAAATCCATTGGGTTGAGGTACATAGGTATATTTAGGTAAGTACAATTTATTGTTCTCATTAGGTGGTAGGTTCTTATTACCTAACTATTAATTAACGATTTGTCGACAATACACAGGTAAGTAACTGATTGTAATACAAATACCTAATACCTACATTGAATAATGCTAATATAGCTATTGTATGATTACCTACCTATTTAAAATCGGACACTGCCACCTCTAGAAAGTTCTGAATAATATGGTACCTACACTACCTACAGTGTTAGCTACATAAGGTCACAATCGAAGAACACAATCAATGAGGAGGTTTCCAGGTTATTTTTGCCATCAGGGAAGCACCACGTTGCAGTGTTCTGACATTGACACTGACAGTTCTTATAGTGTCTATCTGCCTCCGAACTCGCGATATTTTTTATATGTTGTAGGTGTATCAGCTTATTGATTTGTAGTGACACTGAGAGAAGGAAGTGATAGATGAACTTGGAACACACATAATAACTTGGTATACCTATTTTAGACTAGATTTTAGACTATCCTACTAATATTATAAATGTGAAAGTTTGTGAGTGTGGATGTATGTATGTATGTTTGTTACTCCTTCACGCAAAAACTACTGAACGGATTTGGATGAAATTTGGAACACAGATAGTTTATAACCGGGATTAACATATAGGATACTTTTTATCCCGATAATCCCGAAATTTCTGTTACGTTAAATACTACGCGGACGAAGTCCGTGGGCACAGCTAGTCTATATAGGTAGTATGAGTCACATTTTTTTGTCACACAGGTCGTCAGTAGCTGAGGAAGTCCTAGGCCCGTATTAATAAATCGATCTCAAGTCTGAGAGTGACCTTAAGTACCGTCTTACGTATCGTCGAGTTTAGCAACGTTCGGCGTTTTCAGCTTATCCATAGATAGCCGATAGTCCCACAAGTTGGGTATAGGAAAGCAGATAGCATCACTCCGTGCAAATATAGGTAATCAACCAAATCATCCAAGACTAAAAGCCGACCTCACCCACCGGCACATGGCTAGGAAGAAGACATAGGTAGGGTAGGTAAGGACAAAGTAATGGGGAGTCATGGTAATTTTTTGCGCATATTATTTCATTAATGATCATAAAATAATCTAAATTGTAGAGTCATTGTTGAAACAGTTGCCAGCATTTTCGAAGTCACTCTGTAAACAATATATCCGAACGACACGGCATTGTAATGGATCCCTCTTTCGTACTTCCCCGGCGTAAATTTGGACCCAACATCTAAAGTGAATCATTCCTCACAGATTTTCTCTGTATGTTTTTGTACCATAACGTTACCGTCCATGAATTGTACTCTTGGGGTGAAAATGTCTATGGACAGTAGTTATTTGTCGCGATGGCCATGCCGAACTCGTAGTAGGCAATACATTTTTCTCGCTATCCAAATTAGTCCGACATAATACGTATGACATGGTTAACTATGTAGTTAAGGCTTATTTTTACGAGCACTGTACTAATATTAATACTATGCTAAATTACTATTTTTATAAAGTAATTAAAATCTATATATATATAACTCAAAGGTGACTGACTGACTGACTGACATAGTGATTTATCAACGCACAGCCCAAACCACTGGACGGATCGGGCTGAAATTTGGCATGCAGGTAGATGTTATGACGTAGGCATCCGCTAAGAAAGGATTTTGATTAATTCTACCCCCAAGGGGATAAAATAGGGGATGAAAGTTTGTATGAAACTTTGTCAATTTTAAACCGATCGGGCTGAGACTTTGAATGCATAAAGCTACTATGACGTAGACATCCCCTAAGAAAGGATCAAAATTCCACGCGGACGAAGTCGCGGGCTCAGTTAGTATTAAATAATTTTATTATAGGTACCCACTTACGCGCTTAACCAATCCGTAGAGTTAAAGTCATGAAAGCCTATTCTATACTAGTGGCAGGCCTTGTAAATAAGATAATTCAGCTTTGTTTGTACAAATGTACATTTTTAAGGACACCTTTCATTATTCACAAGGATTTTTAGAAAAAACAAAACAATGAATGTCCCTAGACAAAGGTCGGTTCAGAATATTGAATACGTTCGTATGTATTCATTCACCTTGATCTAAGTTAATAAATGTATAAGTGTATGAAGGTATGTTACATTTGCTCACAACTATTTTTGTTTTTAATTTAAGAAACTATTTGTTATATTAAGTACTTGCTATTAAAATGCCTAATTAGTCCAATTATTTTTATACCCGATCAAATAAAGCCGATAAATATTGTGCCTGACTCCCTGAAATTTTAACTGTGCAACTTGCAACCATCGATGTTAGTTACCATGTGTGTTAGATAGTCTGAAACACAGAAGTACTTAAAATCATCAACTTCTAGTTGCTCGGCAAATTCTTCATTTATTTTATTTGTATGTTTATGATTGCTCTTTTCTAATACAGTAAGCTCGTCAGCATGATCGTAAGTCGTCGAGATGGGCCTCGGCGGGCTGGGCTGATGAGCCACGCATACGCATGTAACATTGGGGCCAAGGTCCCTATGAATTATGTAGTATATGGTATTATTCGGACGCGATGTATGTCAGTGGCTCATTGCTCCGATTTCGCGGCCATAACGTTAATAATAGCTGCTGAAGGTTCCATTCGACAGGAGGTCACTTCTCCCACGACCTGCTTCCGGATTCTCCATTGTAATTCTAATTTAGATTTACAATGTCAAAATTCTTTTAAAGTTGTTGTAGTTTTTGTCGAATGCCATATTCATTGCCAATATTCAATTACACTTTAAATTAATTTTAAATAAACGTAGTGTGCCTATAACGCAACATTACAAAAATGAAAGCGTTATTCCATATATTTTATTTATTTATTTGTTTTATTAAGGTGATAAACAACAAAAAGTGACAAAAGAAAACGGGGAAATCTTATATAATGCTATAAAATTGACAGCTATTCTTCTGTGAATATTTTTATCAGGAAGTGACATAAGCAGCTGTCAGGTTACATTGTTAAAAACATTTCAGACTGCTGTATTTGTTGTTTGACTGCATCGAATTTGGAATAAAAGTTCTAATGAATAATCGTACTATCTAATTTAATCTACCTCAATTTGAAATACTGGGCTGGGCTAGATGTTCTTTATAAAAACTTATTGAAAACAATGCATTTATGTGAATAGAAAAAAAAATAAGCCTTTTAAAACCCGTGATATTCTTGTTTTATGGAATGTTACCAAAGAACGGTTATTGTAGAACAGTGGCAAACTAGGACATAATATTTATATGAAAGGCGGTGAGCGTGGCGAACAGAGCGGCGGCAGTCAGTTCCCAAATGAGGTCAGTGGAGCACGCGGCATTACACTTGACCTCTTTCTGTCGAGTCCTTACCTCCGCCAGACCTTCACACTTTTTACAACGCTTTTACGAGCTAGGTCGGGCCAATTAAGTTTCGTCGAACGGTCGCATTCAACAATGACGCCCCCGATCCGACAGCAGATGCAGCGCGCGGCCGCGGCCCTATAGGCGGCCGTACACACTTGACACACATTCGTTTCAATGCCTTGCGGTAGGTATTTGTTCTCTGATGGCCGTGATATGCATAGCTTTTCAATACATACATATATTTATTTATACACATGTAGAGATTAATATTATTTTAATAAAGAAGTTCTCATTAGCAATGGATGTGACGTTAGTTTATCATAGGTATATTTGAACTTCCGCAATAAGTAGCGCGACTACGTATTTTCCTATATATCTCATACCGTGATTTATGAAATCAATCGGGTGTTCGTCTACGAAACTAAAATGTTTGCACATAAAATATCATATTGTACCCAATATAACAACCGATGATATTCAATTTGACCGTTGCCCGTCCTGGGTTGTTCTTTTAAAGTAAACGTACATTGATGTACACAATATTATACACTTATACATCGAATCGTAGTAAACAAGGTCAGGGTAACCTTGGTGTGAAGCAGTATTTTTATTATTTTCGCAATATTAAGCGCAAAATACAGACAAGGAAGTATCCGAGTGTTGTGTGCGACGATTACTTGAGCTAGGCTTGGAATGTTTACTCATGATCTCTGGGCTCAGGGCCGCGGTTGTTGCTGCGAGCGGACGGACGCCGAGACAATAGGTACGACTTTGTGCTTATTAACAAAACATGTGGTAATAACAGCGATGTGTCACTGCGGACAATAATTAAAAACAAACGAGCTACTTTAGAAATTGAAACCTAGATCCTTATTATAATGTATAAACTTCTGGTGCACGCGTGTGTTCTTTATCCTTCTCCTCCTAAACGGCTTGACCGATTTTGATGGTTCTTTTTTTGTTGTTGTGGGGTCATCTGGATGGTTCTTAGATATAGTTGGACCCGGTAGATGGCTCTGTTGTCGACAGCCACAAAATTAAATCTGCGATAGCGAAGCTGCAGACAAAAGTTAGATAATTAGTAAATTATTGACCGCAAAAGCCTTATTTTAATAATGCACGATATTTTAGATCACGCCTTAGTCAATGGTAAAGATAATGAATATACTGTACCTACCTACCTACCACAAAGAAAATTGACAGTATAAACTCATATAGCGAGTGATTAAAGGTCAGTAGTTAGAAAGAAACCTATCAGATAATTTATTAGTGGTAGGGTACCTATATATAACCTTTAGCTTTCGTCCATTATTGCAATTATAATATTAGTTTGTAGAGGCGGACAGGACGTGCTTTTCGTATATAGCCAGTCAAACTTGGCGACTCAACAAGCGTCCCCCAAATAAATCGCGACCAAATGTTGTTTAACGCAATGAGATAATTTTTTTTTTTCTCGGAACAGTGTAATATTTCCGCATGTTTAATGGTTTGCAAAGCACTTGTGAATTGGCATGTATAAAAATATACGTATCTACTGTTGCATTTCGAGGGCGCCAATTGTTATCAATATTGTATTTTCGATATTGTTATCGATGGAGTGCAAATTCAAAATTCCATACAATAAAACTGGGTCAGTGTTACATATATTGGCTGATATGATAAAGTCTGTCGTTGTAAGAATAATGGTAACAAAGAGCGCAAAGACTTCTTCCTAGAACCACAATGTATTTGTACATAACAACAATAAAGAAGTCTTTCACACAGTGGACGCGGGTTCGTTTCCACTAACTAGCAGTTTGAAGAAAAAAGATAATATAGATTATTTTTTGATCTACTGACACATAAGTAAGAATTCTTGTAAGTGTTATGTCAATAATATTTGTGCAATATTTTACACAAACTGAAGTTGTCTTAATTAAAGTGTGTCGCCGTCCTTATCTATGTGTATGTTTTAAGCAAGACAGCAGTGAATTTTGGTGTGTGTGCAATGAGTTTTCATGATACTCTTCTAATAATTAATAAAATCCAATCAAAAAATACGATTTTACTAAACTTACACACTACGAAATAAATACCTATTGTTTGGCAAACACTAGTGCAGATTTAAATTATTATTCTTACTGTTGAAGACAACAAATGACAATTACAAATCTAAATCTCATACCTACATACTGAATATTCGTTGCTCTTTATCAAACTAAATTGTATATGAAACACTTTGTTTTGTAAGTACAGGCGCCTAGTCGGTTAAAATCTCTTGACTTCTTGTTCTTGTTTACAACAACAATGTTTTGTTATTATGATCAAACCAAGGACAAAGGATAGAAGGTAGCGCGGGCGGTGCGGTGTCGGCACGGAGAGAGCGGCTATCCAGGCAGCGGCCGCGAGATAACGCGGCGAAAGTCAATAAGCGCTTGATAACGCGGGGCCGCTGCTCCCAGCTCGTGCTCTATCGTTCAAGATTAAGGTCGTTCAATCTAATGTCGCACTAAAAATACGAGTATATCTGTTTGTTTTAAATATATCAACAATGTTCTGCGGTCAAAGGTCTGTTTGGATTAGATTATACTATGTGACAGATGCAAAATGTTCTTGGTTATTTTTATTCAACCCTATATCTCTATATATTTTTATAGAACTTAGTTTTTTGTGTCGTCATCTATGGTCATGTACTTCGTTCTGTCGGACCGGATGGACTGAGTGCTTGTAATTTTAGGTGTACTGTTAGGTACAATTGGATGAGTAACTTTTAATTTAATTGTTTTAATAAAATGGTATAAAACGCTCGCATTTGTCTGCCATTAAGTATATAAATACCTAATGACATTGATAAAGTGGCATTGTGTCCTGTTACTCTCTTTCAATTACATTTTGACTCATACATAGTTGGTGCTTACGATTGTTCTCGAGTTTTATTCTATAGTCCCGTATTTTCGCAGATATTGGCGAGTAACAATAAACAAACATCGCGCTTACCACCGCAGCCTTGTTCAACGTACGTATTCCAGCGTGTTTATATAGCGGGCTCAAAACAATCGAGGGCTGCCTTGCGAATGTTTAACAAACGGTGTTGCGCAACAAAAGGTGAACAATGGCGGCGGGGGTGAAATATTGCCATAATATCGAACGACAATCGAGATCGCTCACATGGCCTTGCGTAAATAATTACAGTGTGATTGAATCACCCCTACAGCGCTCAGCGCCACTATTTTTATAAGTTGTTATACACTACACAGACTAACATAGACGCCGCAATAGGGATAACTTGCGTCAAAATGCGGAAGCGGAGGCAACGCATTGTCATTGGTCTGTCCAAAATAATAATAGATTCCGATTATTTTATCGTAAATCTTATACATTTGAGTTTCGGATACTTTTGTCCTATAATGCGGAATCCAAAAGGTTTTTGGTCCGTATTGTGTTATAACGAAATTACAATTGTCAAGGTATTTAAATTTGAAAATTTAATAATTTTTAATTAATTTATTAACATTAAATTTCATTGTAGGCAAATATAGGGTGAATAGGTATTAAATTGTTGCCGAAACTATGGCCTTATTATGATTTGTATTATTTTTAGAACATTAACCAATTAATCGATTGAGAGAAAATACATTAAAAAAAATGTCGCGGACTTAATAATATATAATTACATACCAAGTTATTGAATATTATGGGTATTTTTGCTAACCCAAGCAAGCATTAATGACTGTTTTAAGTTATTTGACTATTGATGTCAATCAGTTAAGATAAAAGCTTATTTCTAATTTTAATCGAGGGTCGGTACTTAGTTATTAGCCCGAGAGATGTAGAGGTATATCTGCGTAAATATTACACCGCTTTTTTTAAACAACCTGCTTGAATGAATTTGTAGGTTAACTGCCTGCAGTCCTGACTCCAAATTCGAAGTATCGGCCTAGCCTTTAACTAGGTGGGTTTTGCCTAGAATGCGGACATATTTAAAATAGATATACCTTAAAAATAATTTTATCGTCCACCCACTTTATGGGCTTGTTAAGGTGCTCGTAAAGTCTGTTTTTGGTAATAACCTCTGAGAATGGCTTAGATGTAGGCGTAACATCCGTGCTATATGGGTTTCGGCTTACATTTATTTTATTAACAAGTATTTCTAAGAAACAATTCGAGTGTCGGTATCGTCATGCGTTGATTAAAGTTATGAAGTGTTTGTCTGGTTCACCGATGAGTCAAGGGATCACGTGGCCACATATCCCAGTAACCGTGCGCAGCAATGTATGTACCACATGACATGATTAATTTATTGTGTATTTCATCATACTTCTTCTACACTTCCGCGTCTGATAGTTTAGTTAAATAATTTAAATATGTATTTGTCATAAAATAACCAGCTTTTGTGTATATTCCACAAACGTATTCAAATGACCTCCAATCTTTTCCGCAATTTGTAATCCTGTTGAAGATGGTAGGTAGGTACGTATGATAATGTTTGCTATGTATGTTTTATTAATTCGTATTATTATGCCTGCAATATCTATATAAGACCTGTATACGTATAGAAGTATTTCCTGTAGCATATACCTACTAATGTGTCTGGCTGGAAATAATATCAAGACAAGACGTCAAGACATTTGCTTTTAGGTAGGTATTCGACTACCGTGTAGGTTCCGCATAACGAGGGAGGTGTCACGGAGCGGAGCGTGCGCGGAGGAGCGGGGGGGTGAGGGAGGAGTGTGTGCTTGCGTCGTTGTCGAATTATATTTTTTCGCACACAAGGTCGAGGTCAAATCGCTTGACTTCCTAGATCGGTAGCGACTGCGCGCGACCTCGCGCTGAGCCGCCGCTGGCCGCCCGTCGTCGCCCGCTAGCGGATCCCGCTCGAGCCGCCCAAATTAATTGTAACTAGGTAGGTATTCATGTAAAATACGTAATAGCTGCTGCACTTATCAATGTATTTAATAACATCTACTAGGTATACTTATTTAAAGATACCTAATTGTAATAATAAAAACTTGGCTATCTAAAAGTGCCGTTATAACTAGGTATTTATTTAGTATCGCCTTCCTTTAGAGGACGTTACATTACATAAAAACGTTTATCTTCATTTTTTTATCAAACATTGTTTAAATATGATTCGGCCAGTTCCTCATCACGTAGCTTCGTGTCTACGCAATATTCGCGAAATGTGTATGCGGATAAAAATATCCAGGGTCAGGCTCAAGGTCTTGCTTTTCTGATTAGGAGTATAGCGATAAGAGTGAACAATGCCAAGGAAACTTGAAACGTTTTAGGCTGAACATAAGCTCTAGTTTTGATTAGATAGACAGAAAATGAAAAAACAGAAACTGTAATTCTGCAGATTTTTTTTACTTTTGCAAGGTTACAGTTTACATGTTTGAAATATAAATACCTACCAACTATATGATTAAATAAATACACCTATATAATAATATATATATATCTAGGTATCTAGGTTGTATTGTAGATATATCTAGGTCCAAATACCTAATTATTATTGCTGGAGTTGATGCAAATATCTACTTAATTACCTACTTAATTATAAAGTATTTGCAGCCGTGACTTGCAGCCATTTTCAAGCTGTAATACATGGACATTCAGGCAGCACAAAGTTATTGGCTCTTAGTTCTTATCTAAGGTGTACTAGTTTGCCAATTTCTTGTAAGCGATTTTGACATTTTACGCAATACCCTATAGTTTCGACGCACATTTGAAAAAACACTTGTATAGTGAGTGTGTAAGCTGGTGTGTATGGTGGTTGATTTCATTCCTTGATTTGTTTCCTTAAAGAAGAATCGTAAAAAAAAACTAAATCTTCCAATATCCCAATACTAGTGTTAATTTAAAATTGCTAAGAATTAAACTTTTATTTCGTGAATACCTATTTAGGTAATGACTTGCCCTACTTTATAACTTGACTCCTTAAGGCTAAAGCGCCCATCTAGCCCGCTAAGTTCAAATTTTATGAGGTTTTTTAGAATTTTTTCAAAATCTGACAATAATAAAAGGTACATTTTGTAATTCGCGACAAAGACCGTGTGCTGG
Organism: Notodonta ziczac; assembly: GCA_918843915.1. NCBI lineage: Eukaryota > Metazoa > Arthropoda > Insecta > Lepidoptera > Notodontidae > Notodonta > Notodonta ziczac. The sequence continues at coordinate 7,270,786 of OU974043.1, read as the reverse complement.
ATTTATTAATATATCCAACTTACTCTAAAACATTTCAAGAACGATAGCTATCCAGATAATCTGGCAATTTTTGTATATTTAGTGATTAACTAGTATCATATCCACCGTGATAATATTTAGATTAAAATAAATGTATTAATAAACGCACTGCATACTATGTGTGTCGCAAATCACAAAATGTTGTCTTAAATGTTTTCAGATTTTGGATAAACTATAAAAATAATCGAAAATTTTGAATTTCGCGGGCTAGACAGGCGCGTTCACCTTAAAATATTTGACACTATTGTTGTTGCGTATTAAGTTGCTTTAACTCGTGATTTTAATACTTATTTCTTTGATGTAGAAAAATAATTTTAATTTATTATAAATGTTCATTTTGGTACTTACTTGTTTTATTTTATTAAAATTATTGCAAGATTTATAAAAAAAAATACTTGTAGGTAGATTTATTATTGAAGCATATATCATTGGGGGCTACATGTGTTCTTGTGAGAAGTTAAAAAAAAAATCGCTTGGTCGCGGGAATCCGCGCGTCGCTTTGCGGTAGCGGCTTCAGCACAACGCGCGGGTCGGCAGCGAAGCGGCGCGGCAAGCGCACGACCTTGACGCGCGACATTGGCGCGACACGGACGCTTCCTGTTATCTCATTTACGATACTTCTCGCCACTCGCGACCGGCATTAATCATTATTGGAACAAAGAATGTCCACTCACGGTAATTGCAATTAACACGCGTCGGCCTTGGCGATCTCATTACCTCGGCCACCGCGGTCACCATACTATAACTACGTCACAAAGAACTTTATTAAACATGTAGATACGTAAACTGGAATGTTTTCCTCGATCATTGTTTTTGCTATTTTATTAATAATGTACGTTCAAGTTGAAGTCAAGCAACTAGGAAGTCATTCATTCACGCATATTATTGAAATGAAACAGATTTCATTGGTAAAATATTTTATTTGCACAGGCAACGTAAATTGGTTTCAATAAGTTTTAATAATATCATAATAATTCTGAAACTAAATCTCTAGATCACAGGTTCCCAAACTTATTACGACCACCGCCCACTTTGAGAATATTATTATTATAAAGGAAGTAAAATAAACTTAGATGAATACTGTTTCTTATAACAATGTATCTTAGGATAACAAGATTCGACTGCATTTAATTTTAGAAATACTGAGATGATTTCCCTGGCAGGGCGATTTAAAGACGGATTTTTATTGATGGAATTTGTCTGGCGTCCCCTGTTTATTGCCTTAACGTCCTCTTATTATCTCTGGGCTTTCTACTGTCCTTAAAAGCCTGCGACACCCACAAGAGGGCATTATCGCCCATTTTGAGAAAGACTGCTCTAGATGGCCTACACTATTTCGTAAAATATAATGTTAGGATACTCAAAAATATATACAAATATCAAACAAGTGGGCCATGCATAGAACATTACGAAGAACAAAATATCTGCGTCAGGTAATGTGTTATGTCTGCCACTGCTGAATGTTTAATCAATTGCTAGACGGTAAAGGTCGTATAGAATTCGATTGAAACGCCACGTGCGATAGGTAACGGAATAAACCGGGAAATAAATGAAGTATAGGGCAAGATGAGACGTCACAGCAATAAAGAGTGCGCAGTGCCCACTGCGCAAACATGTTTACCGGCGCGCTCTCAAAGTTCAAGGCCCTGCTAACGACCAGCAAGGAACATTGTACTTTCCATGTGGAGGTTCCATCGAGGACACTCGCAAATTGCGAGTGCGAGTCGCAATACATATCATATTCATTGGCGTCAGCGCTGTACGGAACGATACCTACATGCACCGCGAACATATAGGTATCAGTTTTATTTTATTTGTTGCCTGTAAAGGATTCTGTTGTCAAATAGGTATTATTGGATCAAACACGGACGTAGCAATACTTAGGTAATATTAATTATGATAGCTATCAAAAGGGAGTGGGCCTAACAATGTAAAATAGTTTTGCCCGCGACTTTACGCCATCAAAAGCAGACATACACATCTAAACATAATTGAACATTAATATGACATTATTCAACACTATTATTAACTATTACTATCACGGCAACGGTAATACGTATTCGTCGAAAATAATCATTTTTGCCTTATATAGTCCATATCAAATTAATAATCCAGTGAATCACTCTCTACAGGAAAGAAACATAATCTACACATTGACAAATAAGTAACCAAGTAACTATGTTTGATTTAAAAATCAATTGAGGTGAACGAAATTACCTATGTATATACGAAAATCTCAATAAGCTGCTTTAGAAACCTTTTTAACCGGGTTGGGTTCACTTCCTGTGGGCCTGAAGCGAACACATTGAACACTTGTGCGGAACGCCAGGTGCAGGGCGCCGGCAGGCACCTGCACTCACCTTTCAAGTCAACGAACGTTCCGGGGAACTCTGATAAACGCCTTCCAGGTGCTTTTTAATCTGAAATGTAGTTTTCATTATAGTAATACCGAGAGTATTCGTGAGTACTAAATAGGTAGTATGAAGTTGTTTTTTAAATAGGTACTCGATTATTTATCCGTGACAATATGTCGGTGGTAGAGCCTGTGGTAGAGTAAAATTTTAGCCAAACTAGCGACCCGCCCCGGCTTTGCACGGATGCAATAAATTATCAGTGTTTCTCTACTATATTATGCATGTATTTACATATAAACCTTCCTCTTGAATCACTCTATATTAAAAAAAACCGCATACAAATTCGTTGCGTAGTTTTAAAGAGCCATACATAGGGACATGCAGACAGCGGGAAGCGACTTTGTTTTATACTATGTAATGATAACTACCGATACGCAGCTCATATACAGGCGGGCTACACCGGGGTAGTCCCACCCTCTCACGGAAGATCGGCGTAAAGAAGCTACCTATTATAGGTGCGTTTCTTACGATGAGTGAGAGAGCTGGAAACCAGCTCCCCATTCCTTCCGCTCACTCTTCCCTAGTGATGCCACGAATAGTGATTTGGCCGAATACCGAATACCGAATATTCGACTACGTACTTGGCCGAAGCGCCTAATATTCGGCAGCCGAATGTTCGGCAAAGTGGTGGTCAAAAAAAAACCTTACAAGTGGTGGTATTGTAAATTAATGAAAATTTACTGTTTGTTATTGAAATAATATATCTTTGTGAATAATGTGTGTTTTTTTATCATAATTGGGTATTCGGTATTCGGCCGAATACTGCATGCTATTCGGCCGAATGCCGAATATTAAAAAAATGTAGCCGAATAGTAGCCGAATATTCGTGGCATCTCTACTCTTCCCCACTCTCTTTCATGGGCTGCAACGTGTGAGCAACGCCTTCGGTATTGCAAGCATGTAAATGTATCGCTTGTTTTTTTATGAACAAATGAAAAAAATAAAAAATCATTACTCGTACTCTGAAAGTAGGTCTGAAGTTGCCTGAGGAGCGGGTTGAAAGTAATACTTTTCCGGCCCGGGAGAATCACTTTCAACTGACAGCTGTCAAATAATTAAAAAAAAACTAGTTCCATTTTCACATTTCTATGGAACCATGTTCAAACTTTTTCTACAGTCACTCAATTACAGCACGATGTAAAGTTGAAATAACATAAAGTTAAGTATTAATTAAATAATATATATTTTTAAATGACTTAATTATAATTTAGTTTTAACAATTTCTTTAAAGTAAGATAGATTTGGGCAAAATATTTAAAGATGAAAATGAAAAATAATGGCTAAATAATGAAGTTGGCCGGCCAACGAAAAAAAAACGAAATAGGCGGCAATCCGATCTTTTTTTTTTCGAGGTGTAGAGTATTGTTCATACTTCCTTGTATTATTTCTTTAGCCAATTCCTGTTTTTATTTTTACTTTCCTTGTATTCGTAATGAAAAGCACAGTGTTTACCTCGGGTGAAAGACTTATTTTGTCCCTCGAACTATTAGCGCCCTCGCTACGCTCGGGCGCCAAACCCCGTCTCGGAAAAAATAAGTCACTTTCACCACTCGTGTAACAATGTACTATTATCTCTAAGTCTACATGTTTGCAGGTTAATATGACTTTGTTATATAAAAACTACGCGGATTATTGCCGTTAGGTACCTAAGTATACGTGCTACGTGCGTATGTTAAATTGCGTAACGGAAATAGGTATGACGTTCGCAATTTATGAAATTATACAAGGTAAATGGTGAATCAATCAATCATTGTTAATTCATTATAGGTATGGTGTTTGAAGCTTTGTTATATCTAATAGGTACTAAAATAATTACAAATTGTATTAAAATAATAATAAATTTCCCCAGGCCAACATACAAACTGTATGATCCCAAATTAAGCGACGCTTATAGGTATTATGGAAGCTTGTACAATGGACTGCGGGCGTTCCAGGGCAAATTACGAAAAGGCCTTTTCCGAATTTCCACCGACGGGAATCTATTGGCGAATAAATTATTAGATTTATGTCATAATAATGTATAATACGAACAAAATGTATACCTTGAAGCATGACCTATGTCTTGCGAATGCTTTTATTTCAAGTCTTTACACCACAAGTCACACACAACTACCTAAGTAAACACCACACCTAACTTAATATCTTATTATGCACGCAATAAAAGTGTAGGTACCTATTATAATTGCTGTTGATTACACCAACATTGTGTCTTGTTTGCTTGTCTCATCCTAATCATTTATACAGACACGACAAAAAATCCTTCACAGTGCGAATCTTTTCCGCTGGTCCATCCTTGTGTATTTTTAAAATGATTCTACCTATGAAAAAAATTGAAGGTCAAATTTATATTAGCATTAGCCTTGGTTTCATTTCTAACTCTAAAGGTGATCTCAGTCGAGACTCCAACGACTTACCTATTTAAATTACAATAGCTTTGTGTTGTTAAATGACTACATCTGTATACATAACAAAAAAAAACTCGAATTCTATTTTATGGTTCCGTACATTACTGACAAATCTATCATCTTTGTGGGCTATAATAAGTAGATCCAATAATAGTGCGCTATATCAAAATTTGTTAAACCCAATGATGGTTGGACTTTTATAAAATCTTTACTGAACCCAAATATGCAAAGCAGAATTAAAAATATTGAATCGGCTTGAGCTCCTGACATTGTGTATGCTTCCTGTCTATTTACATCACTATAGGTTACCTTCACACAAGCGGGTTGAGGTCAGCAGAACTCACCGCAGCTAAGAGCGCAACCAGCGACTTTGACGTCTTTCATGAATTTATATATGAATAATATTACCGACTTATTTTCATCGACAGTACCAAATAATAGTAGTAAGACACGTGATTACCCTTTGGCTTTCCTTATAAACTAATATAAGGCGACGCTAAATAAAACGTCCCCGAATAATGCCTGTAAATGTACTTATTGCATAATAAGCAAATAGGTATATTAATTCGGGGTAGTTGTCGCGTCACGTTACGGAAACCCGACACCGAAGCGTCACGCTCACGAGGTGCGCGGGCGCGGGTGACGGGCGCCGCCGACCCTGACTCTTGAAATAGTCTTCCGCATTAACGCCGAGAGCAAAAATATCGCATGATGTTGCTTCCAAGGTCAACTATACACCAACACCCCCGCCGCTCCTTAAATGGATTAAAAACGACAATATAAAAGCGGTGTCGCCGACACTCTCAGGGCCACCTTTGTGTGGTTTTAGGATGATTTCATTGTCATAAACCGCTTTATCATTGACTTACAGCTTCCTATTACGTTCTTGATGCAGCAAGGTCTGTGGAGGTAAATGTCGACAAGTGAATGTCAGACTCCAAACTGATATGCATGCACGGATTCTGGGAACCTGTTAGATTTAGCTAAAACAAAAATGGATTGTAATTTTAGGGTTCAATACCTATAAAGGTGGCACTCGCGTAATTTACCCAATGATATCAATCAGTTAACAAATGGTTATTGTTTGGTATATTACTTGTAAAGACTATTTGCTACAACTATGTCCCCACCTTGTACATACATAACCTATTAGATGAACATTAAGTGATAAGTTTGAATTTTTGAAGAAAGACGTTTTGTTTTTATTATTATTGGCTTTGTGTGTGCATTTTGTTTATTTTGATTGATGTACGATCTTGATAAGTTACACCGTAAGTATTTTAATATATGAATGCCACCAAGACCTTCGTATAATTGACTAAACCTTCGTCGAGACCTTTCTAAATAAATCTACGTGTACTGTGACGTTTATCGCAATCTCGAATGGCTTTTATTTTCAGCGAGTGATATATTTTCACAGCCAATTAGCTACGTAATTTATATCGAAGGTCACGATTTAGTTACCAGTCCAATTCATTTCCTTCAACATGTTTTTAGCTTTTTATTTAAGTTGCGCTACCTTGTCACATTTGTCTTCATCATCATTATTTGGTATATAGATTTAACGAGTTAATTATTTTATCCGCCGAAATACGTCATGGCCTTGTAGCTAACCACAGCATTAATAGCTGCGTACCTATGTAGGTATAGATGTAAGTCAGCGGCGGCCAGGTTCGCTGTAAACAAACTGCCCACACTTTGCAAAAAATCTGTATATTTCTAAAAAGTGCGCCTTGAAAAATTAAAAGCTTTGTTGATAAGTGACTACGCTACGTAATGTTTCAGTGCCAAAATTAAGAATAATAAACTATTCATGTTATTTTCTGTTGGTTTAATTTCACGATACTTGCATAAATCATACCTATGACATTACAATCAAAAGCTATGGGGTGGTTGAAGGTACTATACCTACCTACGTATCTATTTTTCCAGATATGCCCATAATCAAGAATACTATTGGGCACATTTCAAATGTTTTTAGAGATTACCACCGTGATATACCTAGATACTTATAGGATTTTGAATAAGTTAGAGATTGATTTATAGGTAGGCTTCGTTCATTTCACGAAGCCACGTGCTGTGACTCCTACGTCAAAGGCATATGGAACAATTTTCAATAATTCACGCATCTACGTGAAATGAACCAACTATGTATAGGTATAATCGTTGTGGAAAACAAACGATCCGCAACTAATGCCAGCAATTGAAGTTTACTTAAATATGTATGGTATTGGTAAGTTCTTTTAATTGGAATAGTTTTCAATATGTATGGTGAGTAGTTTGTCGAGTGCATCTCGCGATTGCAACCAATGGCCACGTCACGTTGCAATGACACGGTGTGCGCACGCACATCGACACGTGGCCGGCCGATAACCGTTTCTGCGTCGCAATCGACACGCTGCGCCGTGATTGTGCAGCCGATGTCTTTACACTCTTAAATGTGCCAGACACGATGAAACATTCTCAACAAACTCGAGCTAACACTTTGTGTATCTAACCTACAAAGACCAAGCACCAAGGTTGATTAGGTAAATGGAAGTACTTGCTGCGTACGTCTTCGCCTGCGTGGCACTTCGATTGCTCGCGGCTTCATCCGCTTGGTACTTCGTAAAATAAAAGTAGCCTAAATTACTCCTCATAACATCCAGCGAAAGCCCCGTCAAAATCGGTTCAACCATTTCGGAGATTAGCTGGAACAAAGAAACAGACATTAAAAATAATTAAAAAAAATATTTTTAATGTACCGAATATACTTCCATATGTATTTATTAAAAAGCTATTACTTTTTATATTACAAACATAAATGTCTGCTTTATTTATTTGTATGGATACTTCCCTCCACTGAATGACATCTATGCAAAACAGTTTGCCCCCGGGCGCAAGTGTTAATGAACTAGAAATCATAACATCTGAAAAAGTAGGTAAAAGTTACTAAAACAAAGAAAAATTTGCATAAGTTCAGAAGTTCCCCGAAATAAAATGCTTTGTTTGTGTACGACGTGTCGACATGAAAGACGACAAGGCTTAAACACTTTCAGGAAAAATACTTCAATTTGTTAGTTTAGGCAGTGTATAAATTGTCCGTTGAAATATAGCCCTGATTCTTAATCGCCCTGTTTAAAAATGTTGTTTAAAGTTTCTAATTCTGTAAGCCGCTGAGACGGTCGTTGCGCCTTGACGCTTGCCTCTTGTCTCATTTGTCACCCGTTGTTGACAAAAAGTAAAAAAGGCGATGAGTAAAGTAAGGCAATAAATCGGAAAGATCCGAGTGTCGTGGTAAAGCGTGAAATGCAGGTCGGCGACCGCGAAAAAACACCTCACCGAGTTTCGTATTGCGCTGAAACGCGATAAACTGAGCGCTTTGATGCACGGGTTGCACGAGTTGTGGAAATAAGGTCGTGGAACTGTGCTGTAAACAATTTCATTGAATATTTGTGATCATAAATACCAATGTAGGTATTAAACGAACAGAAATATAAGAAATAAATGTTCACGCTGGTCCTGATATAAAATAAAACGCACAAAAGTAGTGGACTGAATTAAAAATAATAATTAACAAGGAAACTGAACTATAAATACGTGTGACGCGTGCATGAAGAAGTGTGATTGATTGAATCATATAAATCAAAACCAATCTAAGGTTTGTTTGGGAACAAACAGTAAGTAAATAAGACCAAAAGCGCAGTCTGAAAATAAGAAAGCAATAGAGTTCCAATTCTATAATATAATATAAAAAAGGTTACTAATCAACTACAATAATTATGTAAAATAATGTTTTACGTTTTTGAGATGCTTTCCAAAATAAGTTTTCAATTAAGCGCCACTACTCGCGTCGTACCTATGGGCAGCCGGTGTGCAGCGGCGCGTACAGCGGCGCGGCGCGGCCCACTGCCCTGACCCACATCTGTGATGATTGTATGTAGATTTTGTAAGTCATAAGTCAGCAAGCGGCGAGAGTACGATGACAGCATCCATCCGTTTTCTCCACCCATTGTACGAGCGTCCCGTCCTCATGGGCCGCGCGGGCATATATGTTACATCCAAAAAAGAAACTGCGCTACACTCACTTGTTTATGAATACTACTAAAGGTAGAGCAGCTAAAATATGTTTCAGTCATAGATTCATTGCATTTGCACCAAGTTGGTATATTTTACTAATATAAAAAACTAAGTCAACCGTTAGATATTTACCAACTTTGTAATAGTACATTAGAATACAATCTGATAGTGGAGAAGGCTTTAAACATTGCCATAAAGGAAGAGATCCTTTCTCTCGGCACGTGGCAGCGCGCCCACTGCGTGAGACTCGCCGCTCTGCCGCGCGAAAGATTTCTCTTGCGTGTCCGTATTTGGATTCAGGTCATGTTCACCTCGCCCAAACATTCTAGTTTACTTATGATACACAGTTGAAACGTGGTGGGTTAAATTTTACCAAAATAGAAAATAGGTCCCCAAGCTAATTTAGTTGCTTTAAATTTAATCTCGCGTGCGATTTTATGCGATGAAGCAGTTGGGACATAGGTCACTGTTATTTGAGTAGACGTCATGATAAAAATAAACAAACGAAATTTATTTTAACCAACATTTTAATGTTGGATTAAAATGTTATCCTCGTTGAAAGGGTGGACCCGCAGATATAGATTTACATAGATAAAGCAAATGTATGTACTTAGCGTGTCCGAAAACCCCGACCAAGCGTCGAGGTTGGTAGCCGATAACTTACAATCCTCGCGACTACAGATATTAAAATATGAGTATGAGCGTGATAATCACTCGAGAGAATCATAGCGGACGGAGGGGCATCGGCGGTATCGGTGTCTTTGAATCGGTTTGGATTTCCCGTCACTAATGACGTCACAGTAGGTGTTAAAAATTCGGCACACTTGGTTTCAATACAAATCGTGATACTTGCGTTATCTATGTAAATCTATATCTGTGGGTGGACCTACCCCAGGTCGAGCCAGCCCCTTTATGAGCTGTAGTCACTTGGCTCCAGCTCGGCTTTACCATCATAAAAAGAATAGCATGGAATGCTTGATCGACTTTCTTAGCACTGAGCCAACCCGAGCAGCATGATCAATGCAAAGTTACTTGTTCCTAATTTCTTATAACAAAATAACACGTGTGCAAGCATGGGAGCACGCGTAACTACTGTGAGAATATTTTATAATTGGTAGGAAATTGAGAATCATGATTAGGTATATTACATAAATACTTGTTTACAAATAAAATTTCAATACAATGTACCTATGTACAAATTTTTTTTTTTATTATAAGTACCTTTGTAAGTACCAATATGTTAGATAGGTACATTATTGCATTACCTACATATAAAAATTAAATATGCATACGTACATAAAATTAGCGTTCGACCTCGGGACGCGAGCCGCGTTTAATGTGAACCGCTGCTTCCTGGTTAGCAACTCAAAGATCGGGAAATCGTTTAGAATGTCAAGTTGATATTTCTGCACGACCACGAACACACAAGGTCGATACAATATTTTGCGGACGGCTCCGATAAGCGCGTAGAAAGTGATTTCGATCGACCGACCGCTCTTGGCTGTATTCCAATTTACAAATATCCCAAAAGCTTAAAAACATTTTGTTGTTTCAATTTACATTGTGATTTCTAGTATTGTGCATATAATAGGTATTAAGAGCTATGCTGAAATAATTAACAACGCGATAAATAGGTATGCAAAATAACTCACGTGGTTGTGGATAACATGGCCACGTGGTTACATCAGCAACACAACGTGATAACAGAATGGTCGAACCCAAAACTACTTAGATTAAATTAATCGGTTTGGTTGCAAAAAACCCTGTTATGATGATACCAAACATGGACCTATATTGAAGCTTAAGTCTGTTGGAAACGCAACAGGAGCCAGACATAGAGACTTTATAGTACCGATGTATGGTGTGGCGTGTAGCGGAAGCGGTGGCATGGGTGCGCGGGCGACTCCGCACTATCGGTCGTCGCGGGTATCGGCGCGTTATCTCGCGGGCACCTCCGTGGAGGTCACACGCTGACGTCACGCTGATAACGATTTGCGCGGTGACCTTGTCGCGCGCGCCGAATCTCAAGGTTGCCGCTATTTGTACAGTCAGATAGGCGGGCGCCCGCCCGCGCCCGCGCCGCCGCCGCCGCCCGCCGATCTGCGTCACCCGGACTTGCCACTTTATTGACTATTATTTGCGGATTGCGGAGGCCGCCCGGTCGAATCTTCGCTTTTTAACTACGTTTGTTACTTTGACATTTTCATCCACTTTTTATGAAGCGACATTTAAGAAGGTGTACTTCGGGTATCTAGCAAATACCTCTAGCAAATCCATTTAGATTGTATCCCTGATCAAGAAATGTAATAAATACCTACAAACAAAATAAGTAGGGACCGCTACGTACTTTGGTAGCGGTCCCTACGTACTTTGCTTAAATAGAATTAATGAGCGTTGGCACTGTCTCGACCTCGTTGTTCCACCCAATTATTTACAATATTTACTCAAAGAGGTTATCGGAAGATCATTTTTACTTACCTACCTACTGATTAAATAACATTTTACGTAATTATATTATTTGCGATTACGATAAAGACATTTGTTTTAATTGGTCGTGATCGATAGCGGAAACGAACGAGATGGGCCTCCTTGTAACTAGAAGTAATATTTTCATATAGAAGCCATTTTAAATCGTTATTAAAGGGTGACCTCGCCACAGCGCGGTCGCGGAAGCGTCCGCTTGCAAATTAGTATAAACTCAAGGACAAAACGGATATCAATGAGATCTAATTAACAATTATTATGAGCGACACATCGCAGACCGTAAACAAATTATCTTTTCGCACTGTACCAGTAAAATATGTGCCTTAAGTATTATTGCGCAGATTATTGATATAGGTAACTATTTACTTATATATATAACTCCAATCGATATTTTTTGTTATCTTTTTTGTAGATGAGCCTGGCATTATCAGCCTACTCCTAAATGTCTACTAAATACAGTCAAACAATGGTAGGTAAGTACTTTAAGTATTCATTTTGACTACAGCAGATAATGACCATAACAAGGTACGCGGTGTAAGGAATAGTAAATCAGAGAATCGTCACAATTATTAGTGAAGAATCGTTATTCACGAAATCTTGAAACTATATTGTTTTATATCTGATATATCAGATTAATTTAACATCATATTATTATTTAAATCATATTATTATTCAATTTCTTTCAATTTCAATTCAATCATATTATTGAAATCATCATATTTTTAATAAATAAATAAAATAAATAAATAATTTTTAATTGGAAGTGTTGTAGTGGCGAAGGAGCGGCGCACGCGCAGCGCGCCGCGCGGCTCTTCACACGGAGCCCTGACAGCGGCCAATGTCAATGTCATTGTCGAAATCACTGTACGGCCGCCGGTTGCCACTTGTCAACAACATTTCAATATAATAATGTGTAAACCGCTTCAGTAGGATTCTGTACAAAAACGTTTTTGCCTTGAACTTAAATCTTTATATAAAATATGTTAAAATTACGAATTGTTCTCTTTAGCAACTATGGTTGGTAATCTGAATAAATTTGATAGGATCTTATTTTTTCTGTACCTATTCTTTAGTCTGGTAATTTATAATTTTCATTAACTAAGTAGGTACCCACATTATAGATCTAATTTCTGAACTAAATAGATACCTACGTGAAAGGTACTCGCGCACTTTACGATTACTTTTCCAATCGAAATAAACTGAAAACCTTGAGACACCTACCGACATGACTACGTAACTATTATTGGGATTTAAAACAATGTTCTGGGGCAACATAGGAAAGTCATACTTATGGGTAGTTCGCTTTGAACTCACTGGAATAAACAAGCGTGTGTGTTGTTGCGTAACAAATAATTTAATTTCGACGATAAACTTGGTTTATTCGTTTCGGCGGCGAATGGCCGCGCTAGGGCTACCAGATCAAATAATGAGATTTCCCAACAATTTCCCTGTTTTTTTATTGGTATGGTGTGGCGTGGGTTTTACTATAATTATGATTAATTAATAATTGATTAATTAATATACTAGTTTCATAAACAATTACTTGTGTAAAGTTCCGGAAATATCAGGAAAATTGTCTGGTAACCCTAGTCTCGGCTCGCGAGCCGCGCGAAGTTGCGGAGCGCGCGCCGTTGTCGTCGTCGTCGTCGTCGAGGCGGTTACGCAACTCGTGCGCTGCCGCGTGAAGTGTGAAGTTCAATGTCACAGACACACACACACACCATTCGTGTGTAAACTTCCACTGTAGTTATATGTAAACACGGCGGTGTGTGTGCGGTAATATCGGAATAATAGCAGCCAACCCGTTATTCGCCTCTATCAGCACTTCCCGGAATAATTCGCGAAAATAAGATTTTCCTTAGCACGCCGCCGCCGCGCGCGCCGGCACGCAGTATCGATGATGTCGATGTAATTTTGCGCAAGGTCATGGTAAAGTCATGTTTCTATTTACAGGTCGTTATTTCTTGACTACACGAAATCTACTTATTACATGAATGCTTTTTATCTTGTAATTTATTCTTATGTATTATTGATAAGTACTTACCTATTTCCAATATATACTATTGCTCACAAGTGTTTCCACACTATGTATCAAAACATTTGTACAACTACCTACCTAAGTACATTTTGACTGAGATTCTGATTTTTGACGATCGCTTGGCGCAGCCGGTTTGGGCGTAGGCCGCTCGGCTCACTGCACATGGCGGTTACGGGTTCAATTCCCGCCGTTGCAAATTGCGGAACTTGATTTTTTGTAATTTACCCAGGTCTGGGTGTCACTGGGATCGCCCCCAGTCTATTGTACGGTACCCATAGTACAAGCGTGGTTGCTTAGTTTAGGACCATACAGTTGTTGTGTCAGTCTGGTGATGTTATTATAGGTATTTTAAATATTAAATACATACCTCATCACGGTCACGGTTTACATTGTTGAACCAAACAGTAAATATTTTTAAGTTCAATAGGTTATTTTATTAAGTATGTATTCCGCATTTTTTTAGGAAATTATGGCAGAGGGCACCGATTAATCTAGGTACAATCACTTGCTGACACAAATAAAACTTTTTAACAATTTTTTTCATGATTTTAGCCGTAAAACATTACCCGTTGGCGCATAGAATACTCGATATGCTATCCGGCTTTATTTAAAATTTATTCATAGAACAATAATGTTTACGGTTATATGGCAACAAAACAAAATGACTGTGCCCGAATTGCCCTTGTCTACGATATTTGGCAGCGACGCGCGGAGGGCGTCATGAAGGACGCAGTGCCGCCCTAGGTCAAGGGTAGAGGGTCTTACTGACCTACATCCTCGCTAATGTGCCCTCACAAGGTCACAGCGCCCCACAGGCCTACATGCCTAGTGAACCGTTAAAACTGTAATCACTCTTAATACAGTAGATGACTATGATATGTTGATAGTTTGTTGATAAAATAGAGCACCTTAGTCTTTCATTTTGTTATGTAATTATTGTTTATAAGATAGGTGGTATTTTAAACTTTATTGATTATTAATTGAACTTGTGAATGTAATAAAACTTTTAATAAAACAGAGGGAAAGGAGTCGTGATTGTACATTCAATTAAAAAATAAATCGTGTGCCGGCTAAGGTTAAAATAAAATATTTTATTTTAATACTCCATTCTCGCCGCGTCTCATGCGATAAGGTAAAACTTTTCACATAAAATAACACATATACAAGTGAGAAACAAAACCCCGATGTGTGTATCTTGAAATTGTTAAATCTAATTTTGACGACCGCTTGGCGCAGTGGTGCGAGCGTAGGCCGCTCGGTTCACTGCATCGGGTGGTCGCGGGTTCGATTCCCGCCAGGGTAAATTTCGGTAATGGCCTTTTCGTAATTTTCCCTGGTCCGGGTGTCACTGGGATCGCCCCCAGGCGTGATACTCTGCAGCGGCGCCACCATGATAAAAAGTGACAAATCATAGTGGGAAAAAATGTACGATTAACGTATATAATGTACGTATATCGTATTTTAATGTACCTTTCCCAGGTACCGAGATAATTGACATTTTTAGTGGCGCCGCTGGGGAGTATGCTCTCCAGCGGCGCCACCTGGTTCTCATACTTATGAATGATATAGGCTGCTAAATTTTATTGGAAATAAATGTACCCATGCAGTCTACTATGTACATGTCAAAAAACATCAATATTATACAGTAGATTAATTTATTTTGATCATTTATATTACCCTAAAAACGCCCGAACAGCTTAGGTTCACATACCTAGCACCGACAAAGCTAATGGTATTAGCAACTATATTCTATTGGAAATAAATGTTTGGACGCTAAATAAGAAGTACATGTTAAAAGATATAATTATTAGACGGTAGTTTATTTTTTTTAATATATTTAAAGTTACCCTAAAAATGGCCGTTTACAGTTGATATTCACATGCCTGGTACTTACAAAGTATTATGGTTTAGCAACTATATTCTATTGAATATATATATACGAATCGTGTATATTATTTATAAGTTACAAATTATCATTATAAGACGATTGTTTAATTTATTTCAATTAATTAATTTTACCTTAAAACTCCCGTATACGTGTGAGGTTCACATACCTAGCACCGACAAAGCTAATCGTATTAGTAACTATATTCTATTGGAAATCAATGTTTGAACGCTATATAAGAAGTACATGTTAAAACATATAATTATAAGACAGCAGTTTATTTTTTTTCATTAATTTAATGTTCCCCTAAAATGGTCGTATACAGCTGAGGTTCACATGCCTGGTACGAACAAAGTATTATGGTTTAGCAACTATATTCTATTGAATATATATATACGAATCCTGTATGTTATTTATAAGTTACAAATTATCATTATAAGGCGATTGTTTAATTTATTTCAATTAATTAATTTTACCTTAAAACTCCCGTATACGGGTGAGGTTCACATACCTAGCACCGACAAAGCTAATCGTATTAGTAACTATATTCTATTGGAAATCAATGTTTGAACGCTATATAAGAAGTACATGTTAAAGCATATAATTATAAAACAGCAGTTTATTTAATTTTATTAAATTTAAAGCTTCTTTGAAAACGCCCGTTTATAGCTGAGGTGCGCCGCGCCGCCGTTCGTCCTGTGACTCTGGCGAAGCCGCCAAACATTCTAATTTTAAAAATGTAATAAATCGAATTTTTATACAATTTATTTATTTATTTATTTATTTATTTATTAGGACATCCAACAGCTTATTAATTACAAGGACATAGAGTGTGCACATACAATATTACTTCGCCAATTACAGGATATCACTAAATTTATAATGTATAGCCATCGTGAGATGACGTATAGGGAGAAACATTTGAATTTAAAATTTTAAAATTAAAAAACCTTATAAAACTTTAGTGCATGCAAGAGAAGAAAAAGAAAAGGAAAAATCTAATAAAAATATTAATATTAATAGGATACTAACTACAATGAAATAATAATAATCTTTTATTAGATAAATTGATTCAAATTATTTTTAATAAACGCAGTTTATTTATTAACATAAATATATAGATACTAGATATATTTTGAACACAAAAATAATTTAATCAAATTTTAAAAAAATATTATGAATTTAGCATAGATGATTAACATCACTTTTCCATTTCCCGCCAAAATCCTAGTTAGTCACAAAATTAATTGGCTTTGTAGTCATACTGACCTGTGTGAATTTTTAAAGTTACAAAAGATATTACAGGTATAGGTGTATAGGTTTGGAAAAGTGATGTTTAACATCTATGCTAAATTCATAATATTTTTATAAAATCTGATTAAATTCTTTTTGTGTTCAAAATATACCTAGTAGGTATATATTTTTGTTAATAAATAAACTGCGTTTATTAAAAATAATTTGAATCAATTTATTTAATAAAAGATTATTATTATTTCATTGTATAAAAATACGATTTATTACATTTTTAAAATTAGAATGTTTGGCGGCTTCGCCAGAGTCACAGGACGAACGGCGGTGCGGCGCACCTCAGCTATAAACGGGCGTTTTCAAAGTAGCTTTAAATTTAATAAAATAAAATAAACTGCTGTCTTATAATTATATGTTTTAACATGTACTTCTCATATAGCGTTCAAACATTGATTTCCAATAGAATATAGTTAATAATACGATTAGCTTTGTCGGTGCTAGGTATGTGAACCTCACACGTATACGGGAGTTTTAAGGTAAAATTAATTAATTGAAATAAATTAAACAATCGTCTTATAATGATAATTTGTATCTTATAAATAATATACAGGATTCGTATATATATATTCAATAGAATATAGTTGCTAAACCATAATAATTTGTAAGTACCAGGCATGTGAATATCAACTGTAAACGGCCATTTTTAGGGTAACTTTAAATAAATGAAAAAAAATAAACTACCGTCTAATAATTACATCTTTTAACATGTACTTCTTATTTAGCGTCCAAACATTTATTTCCAATAGAATATAGTTGCTAATACCATTAGCTTTGTCGGTGCTAGGTATGTGAACCTAAGCTGTTCGGGCGTTTTTAGGGTAATATAAATGATCAAAATAAATTAATGTACTGTATAATATTGATGTTTTTTGACATGTACATAGTAGACTGCATAGGTACATTTATTTCCAATAAAATTTAGCAGCCTATATCATTCATAAGTATGAGAACCAGGTGGCGCCGCTGGAGAGCATACTCCCCAGCGGCGCCACTAAAAATGTCAATTATCTCGGTACCTGGGAAAGGTACATTAAAATACGATATACGTACATTATATACGTTAATCGTACATTTTTTCCCACTATGAATTGTCACTTTTTATCATGGTGGCGCCGCTGCAGAGTATCACGCGCCCCCAGTCCATTGTACGGTACACATAGAACAAGCGTTACTTAGTTTGGGACCATTTTATTATTAGGATTTGTGCCATAAGCCGCTCGAGCGGCATCTTGCTACTTCGACCATTACTGATCTTTTGTAGCCAGCACTGTAGTGTTAAAGTTCACTGCCTAGTCCTGAGGCCTTCAGGAACTTCCAAATGCTTTGAGCAGTGAGTGTTTGTATCTCCTCCGGATGCATGATGTGCCGCCCCAGGAAGATACTTCTGCAACGCATTAGTGAGCCGCACGAGCAGAGGATGTGCATTGCACTTTCCTCTGCTTCTTGGCAAAATCTGCACATTGTGCTGTCGCTCATCTTTAGGTTGAACAAATGTTTGTTTAGTTTGCAGTGCCCGGTGAGGATTCGAGTTACTGCGCAAGTTTTGTACCGACTGAGCCCTAGGAGCTCTTTCGATGCTTTCTTGTTGTAGCCTTTAATCAGAGCTTTTGAGTGTTCTAGTCCTGGTATGGCCTTCCACCTCTCGACCGCCCTTGATAAGTATTGGGTATTAAGGATTGTGTAGGCTCGCTGTTTAGAGATGCCGCAGAACGGTTCAGGACCGATCTGCGGGTTGTCGGTTCCAGCTCTTGCTAGCTCATCCGCCTTTTCATTTCCGTCAATACCTGAGTGTCCTGGTACCCATCTGAGTGTAACTCTGTTGGACTGACCTAGGCTGTTAAGGTTATTCTTACAGTTTTGGACTAACTTTGAGTTGGTCTCAAAAGAGTCTAGTGCCAATAGTGCCGCTTGGCTATCTGAGTTGATGTAGATGTGTTGTTTAGTTACTTTACGATCCAGGTTAAGTTCCAAGCATCTATTGATTGCGAAGAGCTCAGCCTGGAAGATGGAGGCCTCTGTGCCTAGGTTGACACTACTCCTATGCTTAGGCCCTTCTCCGTAAATCCCACATCCTACATTCTGTCCTTTTTTGGACCCATCTGTGTACCACACATGACTGCCATTTTTTGGGGTCTGTAGGCCATTTAGCCATGTGTCCCTGTTTGGTATGTCTATGGTATACAATTTTGTAAAATTTAATTCCGTTTGTAAGCCATCTGCAGGCATATTTAGAATTTTTAATTCGAAAACCGACTCTTTAAGTGAGTTCAGGGCTCGTGAGTGCCACTTTGGTTCCGATAGTGTGCATATCCTATATATACTTGTTTTAGCCTCTTTTTGCACGTGTAGGTCTAGTGGAACTAGATCTAGTAGTGCATTTAGGGCTACACCTGGTGTCGAGGAGAATGCACCAGTAGTTATTAAACCGGCCGTACGTTGTAGGCTGTTTAATTTAATTTCAGTTGTTTTCTGGTTGGCCTTATTACACCAGACGACGGAGGCGTAGGTAATTATTGGCCTCACGACCGCGGTGTATAGCCACAGAGCGATCTTGGGTTTGAGTCCCCATCTCGCTCCAGCCATGCGACAACTCATCCATAGAGCCATTTTGGCCTTTTGGATTATGTTATTTAGATGTGAGTTCCATGTCAACTTTTGGTCGATTGTGACCCCTAGGTACTTTACCTCACTCGAGAAAGATAGGGTTTTGCCGTTTAGCTTAGGATTCCTAAGTCTTTCCAGCTTCCTTTTCTTTGTGAACGGTACTATCACAGTTTTATCTGCATTAATTGATAGTTCGTTTCCTCTGCACCAGTTGTTTATGGTGTTGAGAGCTTCTTGTAGTAATGAGGAGATGGTGTGGAGGCATGGACCTCTGACCATGACCACAAGGTCGTCCGCGTAGCCCTGTATCTCATAGTCGAGGTTAGTCATTTCTACAAGAAGTTGGTCCACCGCGAGTGTCCACAAGAGTGGGGATAGTACGCCTCCTTGTGGGCAGCCTCGTGTGGTGGAGAACTCTTGCGATGTTTCATTCAAAGAGACAGTCGCAATTCGATTTGAGAGCATTCTTTCCACCCATCTGGTGGTAGTGTCGTCAATGCCCTTCGCACTCATTCCTCGAAGGATGGTTTTTGTGGGCGTATTGTCAAAGGCGCCCTCAATGTCTAAGAAAGCACATAGAGCAGTCTGCTTATCCTCTAGGGTTTTTTCCACCTTGTCAATCAGATCGATTAGGGCAGTTTCCGTAGATTTTCCCTTTTGGTAAGCATGTTGGTTAGGACTAAGTGGTCTGGCCACCAAGTATTTTGCTCTGATGTGCTGGTCTAGGATTCTTTCCATAGTTTTTAGTAGGAAAGAAGTTAGACTTATGGGTCTGAAGGATTTGGGCTGTGAGTAGTCCTTTTTCCCTACTTTTGGTATGAAGCGTACCTCGACCCGTGACCACTGATCTGGAATAGTTCCGCCGGCATAGCTAGCTCGGAAGAGTTTCACCAGATGCGGTAGGAGGTGGTCAATTCCCTGCTGCAAAAGTGCCGGGAATATGCCATCCTCCCCCGGTGATTTAAAGGGCTTAAATTTCTTTACAGCCCATTTAACCTGGTTAGGCCGAAAAATTTCACTGGCCCTGTTCCAGTCTGAACTCTTTGCCCTGTGGAAGGTGTCCTTTGGGTTGGAGTTGGTATTGTTGATGATCGAACCTGGGAAATGGGTGATTCTTAGTATCTCCAATGTCTCCCTTTCCGTGGTCGTAAAGGTGTTATCTGGCCTTTTTAACAGACCTAGATAACTGTTTGGTGTCTTGGCTAGTATTTTCTGGATTCTAGCTGCTTTGTTTGTTTGAGCAACGTCATCACAGAATCGTCGCCAGGACGCTCTCTTGGCTTTTCTGATTTGTTTGTTGTACTCAGTCAAGGCTCTACTATACCGCTCCCACTCATGCGGTTTAGTGGCCCTGTTGAAAGTACGTCGTGTGGATTCCCTTAGTTTTTCAAGTCTTTTGTTCCACCATGATGTTTTGTTTTGGCTTCTGAATTCTCTTATAGGGCAACTTTGTTCATAGGCATCTATGATGCCTTCCACTAAGGTGCGGGCTGAGTAGTTAAGAGATTCAGTAGTTTTAATAGACTTAGGAATCGCCTTTAAGTTTTCTTCGAGAAGTCCTCTATAGGTCTCCCAGGAAGTCCTTCTCGGGTTTCTAAGTCTAATAGGCTCGGTTGTGATTGAGCCTTGTATTCCGAAGGTGATGTGCCTGTGGTCGGACATAGAGTTTTCGCTACTTACATGCCAGTTAGTTAGGTGTCGGGACACCTTTTCCGTGGCAAAGGTGATATCAAGAACTTCCTGTCGAACCTTCGTTACAAAGGTTGGGGTGCATCCTTTGTTTATGAGTTGTAGTCCGTTGGTCAATAGGAAGTCTAAAAGTAGCTCACCCCTTTTGTTGGTCCCAGTGCTTCCCCAGATGGTGTGGTGTGCATTGGCGTCGCATCCTACAATGAGTTCCGTCTTTTGTCTGCGAGCGTACTCCACGACATTAGACAGTTCTTCTGTTGGATCGGATTTCTCCCCGGGCAGATAGGCTGAGCAGATGAGTACCTTGTCCATTCCTGGCCCTTTGAGATTGGTGAAGGCAGCCACTACGTCGTCGCTGCAGAGTTCTGTAACAGGTAAGAAGTTAACGCGTTTTTTGAAAACAATGCAGGCCCTAGGCTTGGTGCCTTTCTCGTTCGCCAGAACTTTACCTGCTTTATTCAGTCCCGCAACCATGGATTTGGTGTTGAGCCATGGTTCTTGGATGAGCGCAAAGTCCAGGCCATTTTGGTCAAAGATCTTTTCTACAACCGCTGAGGCTGCGATGGCGTGATGGAGATTGGCCTGGAGTATTTGTGTCATGCCGGGTGGGTTGTGGACTGATGGTGTGTTGTGGACTGATGGTGTGTTGTGTGTTGTGTGTGTGTGGGGGTGTCTAGTGTGTAGTGTGTGTGTGGGGGTGTGATAGTTTGCCCCCTCTGCTTCCTCGTCCAATTTTGTTGCCCCTCTGCTTTTGAGGGCGCTGACCCCTCCCCCTGGGGGTGGAACCACCCCTGGTGGTCCCCCTTGCGGGGGGAAACCTGGTACCGGTCTCGCATGCTGCGGCGGTTGATGGGGAGGAGAGGATCACGGGACTTGGGACAGGTGGGACGTAAGGGACTTGGGGCTTGGTGTGGAGTTTATTGGAGGTGGATCGTGTGGGTGGTAGGGGAATGTTTGAGGAGTTGGATGGTATAGGAGTGGCTGCGGAGGTGGACGGTAGAGGTTCAGGGAGTGGGGGGTTAATTCCCTCCGGCTGGTAGGCACTGGAGGCGCCTTTTAGCCGGAAGGTGATTTTCCTGAGGCCTATGTTGGCCTTTAGGTCATTTCTTTTGAGGGCCTCAACAGATTGGTCGTCTATGGACAGAGTTAGTGTCACGCCGCCCTTTTCGACCTTTCTGTTGAAGACCCTCCAGAGGTCCGTGGATAGGCCCTTGTTTTGGAAATTTAGCGCCTTTAACGCCATGTCCACGTCTTTGGCCTCAGGGTTCGGGATAAAGACTACCCCCAAAGTAGGTTTGGGCAAGTCTTTTTCACTGATCAGTGATAGACTCGCGCCTGTCCATGGCTTCAGGGGCGGAATCTCTCTCTCCAGCCAGGCCTTCGCGCGCTCGTCGTCACACGTGATGCAAAGCCAGCCTGGCTTGAGAGAGAATCCTCCGAAGGCAGGTCCCTCCCCCGGCCGACCAGAGCTGGTAATACGGCGGAGGATAGCACAATATAGTGCATCCATCTTCTCATCCGTCATTGGGATGGTATCTTTGATACCGACTCTGATCGACCGGAGGGCTTCCCTGTAAGAGGAGCTTGGTGCTGGAGGGGTTGGCTCCGGTCTTGGGGGGGTATCGGTGCGAGTCTCCGAGGTCACCTTTGGGGCCTTGGCTATATGACCCTGTGGCGATTCCTCCTCCGAGCGGACCCTTTTAATCGGGCGCCTGGAGTCTGGTTCCGTCGACTCGAACCGGTATCCGAGGGCTTTTAGTTCCCCAAAACTCTTGGAGCAGAGGTTTTTGGCCTCGCTGGTTTGGATACCAATCTTCTTGAGGGCCCTGTAGCGTTTTTTCGCTGCTCCAGTAGGGGCACGATGCTCCTTAAGTTGGGGGGCGCTGCAGGCATTTGTCGGCGAGTTTGGGCTCCTAGTTTGGGACCATACTATAGATATAATTATTTATCTAATCTGCAGCATCCCAAGTAGCCAAACCATGAAAAATGCGTTGAAACCTGTCCGTGTGTTCTGCAGCTGATCCCACAGACAGACAAATTGGTCGGACTTATAACACAGTGGCTGTCGAGTATCTTCTAATTGTATATCGTGTTCTGTCTTCTTTCAGTTCCAATTTTGAACCCCCGACGAAAAAAGAGGGATGTTAAAAGTTTAACATTTATCTGTGTGTATGTCTGTGACATCATAGCACACAAGCGGATAAACCGATTGTAATTTAGTTTTTTTTTGTTAGAATTGTATTCTGATCGAGAGTGTTCTTAGCTATGTTTCATGAAAATCGGTACAGCCGTTTGAAGATTATCAGCTCTTTTGTAGTTTAAAAAGTCGTCGCATCGGGAGTTTTTTAATATTTAATTGAGATTTATTAATCTATTTTCAACAGTTGTATTGTAACAAATGTACAGGACACATATTTAAAATTGCACATACCTAAACCATAATGCGCGCTGGTGGTCGGTATATCTGTCGCAGATCAATTGATATTTCATTGTATATTAAGTATTACTAGTTGCTGCCCGCGATTTCGTCCGCGTAGACTTAAGTAAACTATTCTATGTGTTAATCCAGGTTATAAACTATCTGTGTTCCAAATGTCATCCAAATCCGTTCAGTAGTTTTTGCGTGAAGGAGTAACAAATATACAACCACACTCACAAACTTTCGCATTTATAATATTAGTAGGATTTATTATACATTTGGTGTAGGTTAGGGTTTTTTTTATATAACTACCCCGTAATCCTGCGCTACACAATCTAGGTTGGACAATCCCGCGGAACGTGTTTAACTGTTTTACATAACGGAGCTGTTTTGTAAAATAGCTCAATACAATCCATCTGCGATATATCCAAAATGTCATAGAATATTGGTACATTTAATTCTAACACACACTACATAACCTAGGTGCCTATAATCTCGTCATTATACTTGGATACTAATTGATATTAAATAGAAACAGTCGGAAATAGTTACTCTATAATCTGTGTATTCAATCAGGGTCACCTTCACGCGTTTCGTTGTAATTCTAATTGGTTTTAATATAAATTAAATTATTACAGAATACATTTTGTCTAATCAGAATTCAATTACGTGCAAATAAGTAGAGTACCTACTTACCATAGTTCAGCTCGAAATTATTGCAGATTTGACGCTATAAAAATAGTTCAATTCCAAAAATTTGAAATACTTTGACCCATTCCCAAATATATGAGGGTTTTGAATTGAAATACCTATTCATTTAAGGTGAAGGCGCCTGTCTAGCCCGCGAAAATTAAATTTTTGAGTATTTTTATAGTTTATCCAAAATCTGAAAACATTTAAGACAACATTTTGTGATTTGCGACAAGCACAGTATGCAGCGCGTTTATTTATTTTACTCTAAATATTATCACGGTGGATATGATACTGTTAATCACTAAATATACAAAAATTGCCAGATTATGTGGATAGCTGTCGTTCTTGAAATGTTTTAGAGTAAGTTGGATATATTAATAAATGCACTGCACACGGTCTTTGTCGCGACTTACAAAATGTGAGTTTTATTATTGTCAGATTTTGAAAAAATTCTAAAAAACCTCAAAAAATTTGAACTTCGCGGGCTAGATGGGCGCTTTAGCCTTAAGTTCATAATTTTTCTTTTCGAATGGATCGTCTGTTACTTATAAATAATCAATATGAAAACGATCACTAAGGGATGGCGTAATGTCTAACATTTGGGTCGCGGAGGCAGTTTTTATTACAATATTATGTTTGCAGACAATGCTGGTCGGAGCGACCCCGCGGTAACCTTGCCACGACCTTACTCCCGGGGGTGACCCCCGCCCCCCGCCGCGCCGCCGGCCCCCCGCGCCCCCCTCGCTCCCGAA
Source organism: Notodonta ziczac (assembly GCA_918843915.1). Lineage (NCBI taxonomy): Eukaryota > Metazoa > Arthropoda > Insecta > Lepidoptera > Notodontidae > Notodonta > Notodonta ziczac. Next base: position 7,245,997 of record OU974043.1, on the reverse strand, counting down.
CCTCCCAGGACTCCGCGTTAGCTACGCAACCTTGGAACAATCAGGGAAGCTTCTTGAAGAGATTTAATTTCGAATTCGTGGTTCACAATGAGAATTCTAATTTTCAATACGAAAATCTTAGATATTATTTTCACAAAACGAGCATCTGTTATTGTGATGAATAATCAAATCTAAAATAAATTAGAATAAAAATATTGGAAATATTTTCTATTTATGTATTTAATAAAAATATTTATTGAATGAAAGTTGTTTAGATTGAATCTTCTCACAATATTGAATATGAAATATGTAGTGTATAGATAGGTACCTATCTAATAAAATAAATAAGTAAGATCTGGGTCACAAGATCATCCTACTTTGTTTTCAGTTCGCCTCCAAGCTGATTGCCTTCACACGACCTACATTCCCGGCCAAAATGCCTAAATATCAAGGACGAAATGTGTTGGCTGGCGCCTTTTAAGGATTCGGGGAATGGATCGATCCCTTTTATCCAGAAACTTGTTTCTAGGTTATCCCGAACTCGACGTACAGAATGTAATTCACTGGGCTTAGGAATAACAATTGAGCTTTTATTTCAAAAATGGGAGATAGGTATAATGGCAGGAGCCCAGCATGTAACGAGTAACTAGAAAAGTATGTAATAAAGTTATGTGTGTTATGTAACAAAGGGGCAAACAAGCGTACGAACCTCCTTACGTTAAGCAGTTACCGTAGCCTATAGATGCTTGCAATACCAATGGCATTGCTCACACGTTACCGACCTGAAGGGGATTGGGACACAGAGCGGGGAAGGGAGGGGGTGAGCTTCCGGCTCTCTCCATCTTCGACCAAAACGCAGCTATAATAATATAATATAATATAATATAACAGCTATAATTAAAGCCAGACTGACACACCATCTGTATGGCCCCAAACTAAACAATTTAACTTTTCCCCGGGACTCATCAATGGTCAAACCTCGACGTCATTATTGATCACCATTGTCGATCCTGGCTTATAGTAGTTACAGTGGTGGGAGTGTGTGGCGGGACTAGTCCCATAAAAAAGGTCCCAAACAAAGCAACGCTTGGACTGTGGGCACCGTACAATGGACTGGGGGCGATCCGAGAGACAACCAGGGCCCTAACCACGTTAGCTACTCAAATCGTAATAGAAAAGCAAACGCTCGCGATTACGTTTCAAACGCTCCGCTTTTGACATTTAGCAAACGTCAAAATTTACAAAACGTCAAAAGCGGAGCGTTTAAAACGTAATCTCCGAGCGTTTGCTTTTCTATTACGATTTGAGTAGCTAGCGTGGTTAGGGCCCAGACCTGCTACTTTACGTGATCCTTTTTAAGAGGGTGGTACTACTCTGCAGCAGCCAGCCCGTATGTGAGGTGCAGTCGGGAGGCGGCAGCTTGCCTGTACCACCGTAAGAATGTGTATTGCTCAACTATCTCATTGCCAAATTCATAAAATACCAAGCAATGTTTCTTTGTTGAAAGGAGGCGACTGAATAGCGTAAATGTCATGTTACCGAAGCTCCAAAAGGGTAGTACATATTTATAAAATGATAAAATTGATTCCAGAGGGTTGATACCAATTCTAATAAAATATATACAATTTAGAGAAAAGCTGCCCCAAGCCGGAGCAGGTATAAACATATTGTAAAATAAAAAATAATAAACTAATTCATGTATCGTTGTTTGTGTACTGTGTATATCCTTATGTCGTTTTCTGAACTTGTGACAGGATATTTAATATAATACCTGTTAGATAGATATGTAACATCAATATTTATTTACATATATTTAAGTACGTTAGATGTTACACGCGTCTTTGAAAAAAACTGATTATGGCTACGCCTCTACGAGCCTACAGAGTCTACGCATCGGATCTGCTACGAACATGCGTAGCGCGTAGCATTCGCGCTCCAAATAATTCCTTCAATAGAATTCCCAAAATTTGTAATAAGTATAAGAATTATGTATTTTATTTACCGAATAGGTTAAATGATGATATTGTGTGTTTGATTTGCATAATACATTATTCAATTTTGCTATGTATTAGAATACAATGATTGTGACGGTACCTCTTGGAAGAGTTGAAGAGTTCAATTATCATTGACGTCTGTAGCCCCGAAATAAAGCTTATGAGGTCGAGATCACGCACCTGCGCACATGAAATATGGATACATATTTATTATGTACATACCTTTGTTACAATAACATAAACATTTTCAACATCAATAAAAGAAAATCAGGCACAAAAAATACTAAATAGGTACCTCCGCACGTGTACTTATCTGTGTATGGGAAATAAACGGGTAATGCATAGGATTTAGAGGCGTAATTCACACGGTCTTGTCCAGTTTGGCGGACTTAGCGGACTAATATTTACAAATATGTTTTTTTAAATATTATTTATAAATATTAGTTAGTTACTAATTAGTTATTAGTAAGTAAGTAGGTACTATAGTTGAATGAAGCAATCAAATTATAGCATCCAATATTTAAATTATATATATATTTTATTTTATTAATAATTCTAGAAAATACAATACCATAAAGAAGTTTGCATTTGCAACAACTTTGGAGGCCACCTTTTGAACGAAATCATGTTCTCATAGGTTTAACTCTGTAGGAACTTGGTCATAGGTTTAACTGTAGGAATTAATTGCTATTTAATTTACAAATCAAGTTATTGTTATAAAAAGCTCGTGAAGAATATTGCGCCACCTGGTTTTTCGCTCCATAACCCATCTGAAATATGAAACCCGTGACAGACTGGGACGAGCGTTCTGAAGAATCTTATGAGGATTCCTTCCTTTCAAACCCTAAAAATGCTCCCCTTGAGAAGAAAAAGTGTTGGGTAAGAACACTTGGCGCAATGAAGCTTTCAAAGTATTCAAATTTCAAGCTTATTGTCTTAGCTTTAACAATATAGCAGGTACCTACATTAAGTTTGCACGTGTATGGTATGTTTCAACGAACGCTCGCTGTGACTTTTACCCTTTTGCCTACCTACACTCTCACTGAGTTTATAGGTAAACATGATGAAAATGTATTTTCTGGGAAACAGCTACCACGCTGAAGCAGGAGTGGAACATCATTTGACCTTTCCCCGGTTAAAGGGCACTCACAGTGTTAGAAACCTACTAACATTTGATACGTATGTGTTATACATAATTATAATAAGTGTTTATATTAGTACCTACTTAGGTATATTTTAAACTAGCTGGTATTTAACTTATCAAAAAAGCCCGCTCCCGCGTTCTGAGCCCGCGCGGCAGGACCCATTTTTTAATATTTTGTTTTTCTAAAATAAAAGTAGTCTAAGTTATAACATCAGCTATCTGCCAGTAAAATTCCCGTCAAAATCGGTCCAGCCGTTTCGGAGATTACCCGGAACAAACATACAGACAGACAAAAAAAAATTAAATCGCTTTTTTGCTATAGGTGTCGTATGTACTTTCATGTGCATTTAGTGAAAAGGTGTTATTTTGATATTACAAACAGACACTCCAATTTTATTTATTTGTATAGATAATTGTCGGGGTAAACCTGATTGGACTCTTATTTTTAAGCATCGAATATGAATCATTAAGATTTGGATAGCTAGATAGATAGGTATACCAATTGGGTTGTTGGTTGATTGTTTAATGTGTCGTATTGTAATAATTAGCAAGTAATTAATTAATAATAAAGCTTTTACCTATCTACCTAAATTGCAAACATACAGCAGTTTTAATAAATCACAATCATTGAAAATTAAGTAGTAGTTATGTGTGGTGTGTACGCATTATTTTTAGGTACCTACATAATAGGTACTTATGTGGCCGAAAAAAAGGCATTAACCATTTATACAATTATTTCTCCGGAACGTGAATAAAGGTCATGTCCCACGTAAATGGAGGGTGTTATCGGGTGTGCGGGGTGGAGGCGCGGGGGCCGGGCACGCGCGGGCACGCCGACCTTGCCCGGCGGTGACTCTGCGACCTTGGAGCCGACCGCGCGCCCCGCTCCCGCCCCGCCCCGCGCCCCGCGCCCCGCGTCCCGCGCCCCCGACACCCCAGCCACCGCCCGCGCCACCCGTGCGCCCACGCTCACCCTGCGCCCCTACTCCCTGCCCGCCCCCGCACTACACCTCGTGCAAAATTTAATAACCACCTACATATCCGATTGCTTATGTACAGCAACCGTTGCCAGGAACTGAAATACTCCAAAAGCCTGCCGGGTAGTTCTAATCGATGCGCAGATGAAAACGTCAATTACCTAGTAATCGTATAGATATATTGCGTGCCTTAAAATACCCATCTAGACACAAAGAAGTCAACTGCTGGAATATTTCTAAAAGTCTAGATAATATTAATATTACGAACGAGCGCTAATACATTGAAGTGTCCTGTTTCCGCGTGAGCCGAGGCCCGCCCGGGCCCGACCTCGCCGCCAAGGTCGCGGGCAGCCTATTCGGGGTTTTCCGTATACCGCTGAAGGTCTCTGACATTGACTATTTACAGTACAATGCTACAGTATGAACAACAATGTTACTACAAGGAACAACGCGCTCATTTGTTTGCACAATTCAATATAAGAATGGCATAATGTAACACTTTCAAGGATATCTGCAATGAGATAACATAATCAGTAGTGGGAGGTGGGTAATTATATTAACCCATAATATTCATATTGTAATTATTTTACGATTATTTCATCTTTGATATAGGACAATTTTTTTTTATACAAACTTAACACTAAGTTTAGCTATTTATTGCCATAATTAAACTTCCAAATGTCCCAGGGTGATAAAAAATGTGAGATTGAATCAACCTTTATTTATAGAACTTCTCCGAAAAACACTCAGCGTTAACTCCTTCATTAGCTGAAACCGGAAGCAATGGTATTCCCACACAGGGCTCAAGTGTTTATATTTACTATACCGGGTGTATCAAAAGTCCGATATTTTACATGGGGGTTTAAATTTAAATGGTGCCTACCTATCTATACAAATAAATAAAATTGGAGTGTCTGTTTGTAATATCAAAATAACACCTGTTCACTAAATGCATATGAAAGTACATACGACACCTATAGCAAAAAAACGATTTAATTTTTTTTTGTCTGTCTGTCTGTCTGGCTGTATGTTTGTTCCGGGTAATCTCAGAAACGGCTGGACCGATTTTGACGGGAATTTCACTGGCAGATAGCTGATGTTATAAGCAGTAACTTAGACTACTTTTATTTTAGAAAAACAAAATATTAAAAAATGGGTCCTGCCGCGCGGGCTCAGAACGCGGGAGCGGGCGTTTTTGTTAAGTTAAATTCCACGCGGACGAAGTCGCGGGCTCAACTAGTTATTTCTAAAATCATGTATCCCAACTTGACTTACCCGCCACGCACTCCCACCGCTGTTACTCCTGTAAACCAGGATCGACAATGGTGACCAATAATGACGTCGAGGTTTGACCCTCGACGAGTCGCGGGGAAAAGTTGAATTGTCTTGGAACCCGCACGTATTTATCGAAAGAAATAATAGGAGTTTGAAGGAAAAGAATCCACATCCCTCCGGTGCAAAGGGGGAGACAAAATAGCTGGTATGGGCTGATTGCCATAGAAGCAAGACTGTTACAGCTGATTGAAGACCAGTTGTAAGGCACCACCGATCGTAATTAGACTAATTGGACCTAAACTCGTGAGCTGACTATACTTGATTCCAATAATAGTTGTGGCAAAAGCGCTTGAACGCACGGAAATTGTCCCTGGTTTCCACAAGGTGTAATAAACTGCTCCAGATGTCACTTGCAGGCTATTTAACTTAGTAGTCCGTTCGTGTCCACCTTCACTTACCAAATACTTTTTTTATATGGTTAATTATTATACAGGAAATTATATCATAATGATACAATAACCATCTATATTGGTATATATAGTCTCCCCGTATGGGCTGCTGGAAGCTGCGATGTAGTGTAGTGGGTCGGGTGCATCTGGTGTGGGTTGGGAGCCGGGGTGGGCGAGGTCACGCGTGCCGGCGGTTGCATCAGAAGAGTCAAGTGCATGGCCGGGCAGCGAGCGGCGCACTGCGCCGTTGCACCCTGGCCAGATGTCATGCGCCCACTCCACGCCGCCGGTCAATAACATCGGATCCTGCAAATGTCCTGGAAAATTTCCGCTATAGGAAAATTCCAAAAAAGGAAAGGAAGGCGAGGAAACTTCCATCTATCTATGTTTGCTCAAGAATGTGCATGAAGACCTGACTTCTGTGGTACTTTTGTTGGTTTGGCAGACAATTAAATTGGCATAGATGATTTTAGAGCTGTGCTTATTCCTGTAAGTAAATACAGTGGTCTCCAGCAAAGGCGAGCCTGGAGAGTCCCAGGAAATAATTTTATTATTGCAAAAATAGCTGCAACTGAAATATTTTTAATTCCTAGAGTACCGTACTGTGTCACGTCTACTATAGTCATGGTATTTTCGTAATCAAGTGCGGGATCGTATTGTTAGGGAATCAATATTGGCTAGCATCATTTAAGTACTATTGTTATGATGACAATACATTGCATTTTGTTGAATGTGCGCTGCTCTCTCTACTACTCAATATTATAATAACTTTTGTTTTTCTGTCTGCGATTTAACCTTGTTTACGGGCTACTTCACGCTTTGGTATCGTGCGGTGAAATTGCAATAACATTTGTACAATACGGGTTTTCATTGGCCCAGTCGTTTAGAGGAAAATAATGAACAGACTACTTGACATCCAAACTAATATAATATTATAAATGCGAATGTAGCTATGTCTGTCTGTTTGTTAAGTTTCACGCCTAAGCCACTAATTTGTCGATAAATTTTGATAAAGAGATAGTTTTAACCTTGGAGAAAACACAGGCTACCTTGTCGCGAAAATAAAACTTGATCAGGTGAAAAGAGGGATTTGTTGTTTGGTGGTTTATATGTAAATTCTGTCCATAATCCACGCGACCGAAGTTGCGAGCAAAGGTTAGTTATTTATATGTTCTTATTATGATTCATATTCTGTTGTAAATTTAGGTACTATACCTACAACGCCGAGCCGACGCTCGGCTCAGAAGATACCATGGATCTTCGAATATTTGTTATTTCCGAGTGATCTTGACGGCTATAGATAAGCGGAACTATCATCTAGGTCGTTTTATAGTTCCGCATGTTAGAAGGAAGACACTGGCGGTATCCGTGTCTTACTAGTTGCCGGAGAGCCGGAATTGTTTTAGTGGAATAATGTTGTTCGACTATTAATTTTAATTGTTAATCTTTAATGTGACAGCGATCAACTTTTTCAAGGCACCCCGGCTTGAGAAACGCGGAACGATTTGGTGGGGTCGAGCTGGAAGAGGAAGCGGTAGCGCGCGGCCGGAAGGGCAGGTGTTGTGTCGTGGCGAGGCTGCGGGTCGTCGACCGCGCTGCTCGGCTTAGCTTTGTGACCTCTACTCGTATGTCCCTCCACGCTCGTTTTTCGGCGACTTCATTGTAAGTGCCAGAAGGCATTGTGTAAAATATAGTAGAAGTTTGCAATTCTAATCCATCCTGAGACTAGTACTAAGTCTGGTTGTTTGTAATTCATATTCTATATCAGTCTTCTGGTATTTAGTATTTAGTTATTGTATTGCAATTAACTGTCTAGTTATAAGTTAGCAGATTGGTCAAGACCACTTTGACAATTTAAAGCAACTTTTGGATTTTTCCATAGTATAGTCATATTTTGCCATGCCTAATGTTTGTTTTGTGTAACAGGTGTTTAGTATTTTTTGTATAGTGTATGGGTCATGGGGCAGATCCTAACTTATACGTTGCGGGAATTCAGTTGTATCTTGTTGTTGTTTGAAATGAAATTCATAAATAATTTTTACACTTTTCTTTTATTTTAATTCGACAACCTGTCATTATATTAACAAACAAATGACTGAGCACGCTCACATACGCACATACAATACACACACAAACACACCGCGACCGGCGCTGCATTGCATTTATAAATTACACTTATATAGTCTTAAATTATTTTTCAGTCTATTGCGCTCTCCTCGTCCTGCGCCGGCCACGCACTTATGCGTCCTAATCAAATTATCACATATAATATATTAAAACATTCTGCGAACGATTACTATTAACTAGCTTTTAATTTAAAGTAGGTCGGGGTGGGGTGGCGGAGACGTGCGGCTCCGCGGGCCGGTCTCACGCTTCCAACATCTGCGGCATGAAGGAGCGCGGCGGCGAGGGCGACTTCTTGGAGAGGTTGAGGGGCGCGTCGGCGTCCGCGACGTCCACCTGCAGCGCCACGACGGGCGGCGGCGCGGGCGACGCGGACGCCACGCGGTAGCAGGTGAGCAGCCCGCCGGCGCGCAGCGGGCAGCCGTCGGCGGCGCCCGCCTCCCCGCGCCGCATGTACTGCTGGATGATGTCGGTGCGCTTCAGCTGCTCCGGCGTCATGCGCGGCCCTTCCATCAGGCTCTTAGCCAGCACCGAGTGCGTGGACGACAGCGAGGCGCGCAGCGGGCGCGGCGAGTGCGCCGGGTGCGCCGGGCTGGCCGGGTGCGGGTGCTGCGGCGGCTGCGGGGCCGGCGTCCTCACCGGGCGGGCCTCCGCCTCGCCGGTATCGCGTCGACAGAGCGCACGGAACTTCTTGTGCGGTTTGTACACCTCCTCCATTAGAGAAGTGGTGGTGGAGTGGTACAGCGGCGGCGCCTCGAGCACGCGCTTGAGCACGGGCATGTCGTCGACTGGCCCTAATGGTCGCCTGTCTTCCGAGTGCTCTTCTAGGGATGATCTGGGGCTCGAGCATCCTGAGCCGGGGCCCACTATTCTTTCGTGCTTTTCATTGCCGGATTCAATGCCGGAGTCCGTTGGGGAGTCTAGCTTCCGGTAGCGAGGGGGCGGGCGAACCGGCGTGACTGTGAGCCCATTGTGTGCGAGGTGCGCAACACCGAGGGCTTCCTCGTCTACAGAGCCGCGGGAGTCTAGTCGCCGCCGTCCAACCAGCGTCGCGGCCAGCAGTGGCATGCTGCAGTCCCCGAGGGCTTCGCCAGACTCGCTGCTCGACACTGAGCCGATAGGACTTCGCGCCGACTCATCTACGACTGAATCAGCCCATGACATACCCTCTTCCTCGCTCCACATTTGCTGCCGTAGCAACTCTTTGTGTTCAGTACGGAACACTACAAGCTTTTCGGTGTGAAGCGTGCTCAGAGTGCGCAAGTCGGGAAGGGTGTCCATTAATTCTCTAAGAAAGCCCGGTCGGTCCGGTCTGCTCTGTGCGATGACGGTCTGCAGGCACGCCTTGAGTCGCGCGTGCATCCTCTCCACTAGTTCCACATTGCGAAGTCCCGGCCTGTCCGGGGTGATGAGCACTATGGCGCAGAAGAGGCCGATCTCGGCGTCCGTTAAGTTCATAGAGTTCATGCGCTCGGCGAATTTGAACGTAGAATCGACGAGGAACCTCGCATTGGCCCCGCTTTGAATAGAGTCCCGCTTCATAACTTGGCCATTGAGACAGATTATACTATTGAGTGGAGCGTCAAACATACAAATTAACCGCACAAACAACGCATCAAATAGTCCACTTTTGAGCAGCGTAAACTTGTCATCTTGCGTGAGCAGCTGGAAGCCAGGGATGAGCCCGGCGAAATCGATCACGCCACGAATAACGTGCGCGAATCGCTGAGAGAATTCTTTCTCAGACTGGAGCTCCGGTGCCGGGTTTAAGGGGCAAGCCTAGAACAATACAGAATTTGTTGTAGATTTTTTTTTTGTATAGGCTGAAATACCAACAGTGGTATGAACCAGTTGATAAAAACAAATGCATAGTTTGTTGATGCTTACCAGAGTGGGTTGCGAATAGGTGGGACAGTCGCGAGCGCGGGCACGCATGGCGGCGACGCGCTCCCGCGTGAACTCGCACGTGTCCAGGTGGGCGCGCACCACGCGCGCCAGCAGCCGCGGCGCGTCGTCCAGCTCCGCCGCGGCCGCTTGCTCGCTAGCCCGCGACGAAGAGGACTGTTGCATCGCAGCTAGTATGCGCGCCTTTTCGCGTTTCGGAACACGTCCAAATCGCACGGCTGTAACAAGAAAACACAACGTTTAATTTATGCACTCCATGATATCCACGAGTTCAATCAAAGAGCTGCTACATTCGAAACTAACAACGGGATTGTTGTGCAAGGTCGGTACCAAACATACGTCGGGTTGCAGCTGTCGTTAAGCGCGCGCGTATGCGGGTGCACGGCGGGCCATGTGCACGCGCAGCTGACGAGAGGGTAGAGTTCATCGCCCGTCGCGACCCACGAAATTCCGGTGAGACGAGCTTGTCGAAGCCCCGCGGGGATCGCTGAATGCGTCGCGGTTAAGTGAACTAGTTTGAATGATGAGTGACAAAGCGCGAACTGCGAGGTCACGCTAAAAAGTGTTACGACTTTCTCGCGCTAAGCACGGCGTGGAGCGAAATGTAGTATGCGCCGGGGGCGGGCGCGGCGCTTGCGGCGTTCATGCGCGCGCGCCGGTGAAAGTGTTTGCGCGCACGGCGCATGGTTGAAAACGAAAGCGGAGAGCGCCCTCTCGCCATTTCTCTTGACTTTCGCTGCGCGATGTGGGCCGCACCAGATGCACGATCCCATTGTTCGCAACCAGCAACTCGTTTATTTAATGCTCAGTAGGTATTTCTATTTACTCGTTTTTAAAAGCAATATTTTATTTTTACAGGTTATTCATCATGTTTAAAGTGTGTTCAGCAATTCGTAGCCAATGATTTACTGTTAGCATAGTTAGTTATTATCTCAATATAATTGAGCGAACATTGTTTAATCGTTAAGGTAACTTGTTGATTTATTTAATTCAAAAAGGTTTGTTTTCAATCACTAGTATACCTAATCCTGCAGAATTCGAGAAAAAACTATGTTTGTAATATCATATTTTATTTATAAACGCGTTTAAAATTTTTCAGATACATAAACATGTTGAATGTGTTAAAGTCAATAGGTATAATATTATTATAGATAAGTAATAGTTGATACCTACTTTCGTGGTTACCATATTTTTTTTATTCAATTAATACGTATTAATGAATGTTAATAGTAATTTGAAACACAGTGTGTGTGTGTTTAAAGCATAGTTAAAAGACTTAAAAGTTTGAAGTTTCGTAGCAGCACTCGTAGCAGTCATTGCACTTTGCTACGAAATACCTACTACAAGTCTATGTTTGTAATATTTTACGTTATAAGGAGTGTTGATAATATAACTTTCTAAGTGCATAAATAAAATAAATAGTAGTTTATAAAGATACATACGTGCATTGTGATATTTCACAACGCCGTTCAGGATTCCCTTGAGGATCGGTAAATCTTCTCCCATGTCTAATACCATTACAGTTTTTCACTGGTAACTAATTCACAGCCAATGGCCACAGATAACTTATATAAATCGGTAACTTTATGTTGGTCTATGACTAATTTAAATTTTAACACCAAGTAAAGTGTCACATATCACTCGAATATAAATGATTAATTCGCACAATCACTGAAATCCAATGTGTAGCAGTAGTAATCCAATGTTTGTATAAGATCAGCTCAGCGCACCACTGGAGTCAGCGGCGTACACTGGAGCAGTCACCGTCAGTAAGTATCGCGTTCTCGAGCCGAACTGCGGAGCGACGTGATAACATAGCGATAGTGATGAGGGCTGACGACCGGTGCGCGGGCCGGACTCCCTCGCACTGCGCCGCGGCGCGCGCCGCGCCAACCTTGAACTTGACGCGGGGGCCGCGCGGCGCGCGGGGAGGAGCGCCGTCAATAAACTCCGCGCAGGCCCCTGCCCCCGCGCGATCCCCCCCCACCTTGCTCCGCTTAGCAGCCCCTCTACGCGCGCCGCTCGCGCCACCTAGCGCTTAACCTCGCTGATATGACGTGACATGGGAATATTACGGTCACTTTCCAAATTGGGCCGCTTGGCTAATAGGTGCCGAAAACATAGGACTTATTGCGCAGACTGCCTTTCGTCATAACATTGTAAGGTAAACAGCTTTACTTGTTTAATAACGCAATTATTTGTAACTAGACCTACCTACGTTGAACTATAGTATATTTATATACCTACATGTCAATAACTATTCATAATACTATTTTGGTTATTTTAATTGCATTTCATAAATGTTGTGGGGGAGGATGACTTTTCCGATATAAATATAAAACAATATATTTTATTTATAATACTAATAAATATGTTATATTTTAATTACATGTATGTTTTTTTTTAAAGACAAAGAAATTTTGACAATGAATTAATTAAAAATGATTGTTCTGTTTGTATAATCATTGAAAATTATTCAATTGTAAATTTATGTCAGTGCGATATTTGGAACTTGTATCAATCTAAGTTAATTTAGTGCCTGTTATAAAGTGTGGCGCCAGTGTCGCTTCACAGCAACATGCGCGCCATCTGTTATCGAATAGCAAGACTATATTTCTTCTCGCTCGTATGTCATTTGAATGATTATAATTATGATCATGGAATTAATACGTTATTAGGTTCATGTGCATGATAGTTACATAAAAAAAATCGCTCTATGTAAAATGCTGTTTATGTCATTTTAGATCTACTATCTAACCTAATTTATATAAGCTAATTTGCCGTATAAAGGTAATTGTTGTTATATTATTATCCAAGCTCTGGCTCGAAAGGTCGTGAAGTTTTCACAAAATTAGGTACGATAATTAATAAGTGGTCCCAATTGTTTGTAAACAATGATTAGAATTTAACCACGGCTGATGATGGTGCTGTGTGAATAATCATTTAAAATCAATCGAATTATCGGTTAGCTGACTTATTTGTTAATTATTAATTATGTTTAATTATGTTTTATCATAAGAACGAATCGCATAGGTAGCGGGTGCATCATCACACCTGGGGAAACTATACGAGGTCATCGAACTCCATTACGAAAGTGAAAATATAAATTTCACTCTCGCGCTTACGAAATGTGCCTTTCTCTGCTTTCACCAAACGCAGCGGGCGGCGCCGCGGAGCGGGTTGAGTGTCGCAACGAGCGGAGCGGGGCTGTAGCGCGGCCGTCGACCTGCTTAGCGTGCGCTCACCCGCGCTTGCATAACCGACCTCCCACACCGCGAGCGGCGCCCGGCCCCCGTCGCCGCGCTGCGCCCCGCGAGCCCTGCGCGCTGCGCCCGCGCGAAATAGGATCTCTCCGCAGAGCAGCACGCGCGACGCACGCCCGCGCGCGCGTGCGCCCCACTTGGCGAGCTCGCCGCGCGCGACCTTCCCGTGCTAATTGCGTATGCATATTGCAACCCGACGTATGCGCGCGTACCGACGCGTCACATACCCAGCCACTAACATCACATTACATAAATGACATAGGTGTTTTCTAACATTTACGAGCGCAAACATAATCCACACGTATTTTGTAATGAATGCAGATCAAAAACCGACGATTCTCTACAATCATATTTGCTAAATTATTACTCACTAAAAATATAATTAAAATAATGGAATAAAAATGTTTTTTTTATATTTTATATGAAACAATTTTTGACAGAACATATTGGTCATTTTAGGACGTGGTAATATTATGAATAAAAATTTTTATTCCATTATTTTCCATATAAAAAATTGAGATCATAAATTAAATCAACTCACCATCTCTGCTCATGCCAACTGCGATGCATTTTTTCAATCGGCAATATTGGCACCGATTTCTGTTGATCCTAAGTATGGAGCACTGTTGGTTTTTTGTGCAGGGTCTGTACTGGATCTTCTGTTGTATGGACCGCCGGAAGAAGCCCTGAGGATCACATCGGCAGTTAGAATCCCGTTCGGTGTCGGAGCTGTCGTCGCTGGAGCAGCCTGAGTCGCTGGACTCGCGGCGAGCCTCCAGCATGCTCACCAGCACCGAGTGCCGCTCGCGCAACTCCGCGCCCGCCCCGCAAGACATCGCATGCACCATTCACCACACTTTCTGCCCACTAGCACACCACTCTCCTCGCTAACAGTGACGCGACACAGCGTGCAACAAGGCTTTCGCGCACTGCACCGACACGGATGGCGGCCGACAGCGGACTGTGCGGGCGCCGCGCCGCGCCGCGCACAGTTACCCGCGCGACCTACTTGCCGGCCGCCGACCCACCCGAGAAAGTGAGAGTGCCCCCGGCCCCCTCGCGCGCTCCTAACGGTCCGCGCCGCTCTAGAATGCGTCGTCGCCGCTGCACCGGTGCGCCGGATATAGGCCGGGCGCATCCCGGCGGCGTCGCGGCGCGCGGCCGTTCACCCCGGGTCGTCGACCGTTCGATTGCACAACCGCCTAAGCTCCCCCGCACGCCCCCCGAACCCGGGAGCAGAGGTACAACCCGCGCGGGTCGACGACCGGCTCTAAGCCCGGTGACGTCAAGCATGCGTCACGGCCTACCTCAATGCGCGCGCGCTCCTCTAGGGGCTGTAGTGCTCCCGTTTAATTAATGGAGCACTCAACCACCACCATAATAAATTCACGGTTGATTACGTCGTTTTCCATTTTAGGTAGCTATTATTATAGTGCGGTGGTGCCTATTATGTTTTACAGAATTATATTGATTTTGCTAGAATAACGATGATTTTGATAAATGTCATAAAATAATCGATAATTTAGTTTCGGTAACAAATGCATAAGAGAAAATAATTTAATATATTTTGAGTAATTATTATATTATTATATATACGAGAGTGCCTTTATCATATAGTATTTACATTTTACATTTAAGTGTTGTCATATTATAAAAACAATTATGCCATCTGAATGTTTTCATAATCTCGTCATGAACATTGCTCCTCCGTGTTTTGAATGTTTTGATTGCCGAGCGAGGCGAAGAGGCTGTGCGGCTGGCGCGGCGCGAGCGGGGCGGGCGGCGGCGCGGCAGCGCGCGAGCCGCACAGTGTTCGGGTCGGTGGCCTAATTTCGCGTTGCCATCGATCCATTGTGCGCTGTGCGAGTGGCCCATAATTGGTCGCAGCGCGGCCAGTGACCGACCGCGCGGCCGTTGACCTGCTGCCGCGAAAACAAAACCTTCCCCCGTCCCCCGCCGCCGCCCCGAGCACGCCGCATACCGAATACATTCTTGAAAAATGTACACAAGTTTACATTAGTCAGTTAATCTCTTTGCAGATACAACCCGCATAGTAAATCCTGACAGACGAATCGTAGCCGCACCGAGGTTGTATGTTTTATCATATTTTAGAAACTGCAGTTTAATTCAACAAAATGTACTTGTAATATATTTTTAGGCCACGTTACCTATTATATATTAGATAATCTGAATACGTCAATGACCGCCGGTAATTAACACGGTGACTTCCTTTCGGAAATTCAAAAATCTCTATTTGCCTCCGATATATATTTCGTTCCACGATTTATAATTTAGTTCACGTCTTTTTAGGTCATTTTGATAATGAGTATAAGTATTACTCAAATTCATATTACATCGACACTTAGCACGTGTAGGCATAAGAGTATTTCCACCAATTGATTATGAAGTGTTGTGCTATTAGTGCCACTACTGTCACATAGATTACTTAAAGTTTTCATACCGATGACATAAGTCTGGAACTGACAATGTTATCTATATGAATTAGCGCTATTCGTCAAGTTTTTAAGTTGCTGTAATTTACATAAATAACATACGTGTTAGCAGTGACGCATGCGTGTAAGACTCGATCTGTGTATTGACAAGTGGACGACATAACTAGTTCCCGTCTATCGTGAGTCAGAGGCTTGGTATATAACAAAAACATATTGCCGTAGCGAAGGTTTCGTCAACGCAATGTGGGTCGCGCTCGCCCATCTAGACTTTTCGACATAGCAGCTCCGTTGGTCGCCGCTGCCGCCGCGCGGTTAGCCGGGCGATAACCGATCAACCGACAATTTTGGTCGTTAACGTTACATTGACATACTTTAACTCGGATTATACATTAGTATGTCCATGAGTAATTATTATTATTGCAACCGCAAGACTTTTTTTGCAATAATAACAATATTTGCTGACATATATTTTACCCTCTCATTTGAACTAGTTAAACAAAATGCTAAATTATTATTATGACAGGACTTCTATTAGTATAAAATATCAATGTTAACTGTGACTATCAATAGTAACACCTATCCATACTATTATTACCTGTCGTTGAAGACATCAGTCACCGTATTGCGAACCGTAATGCGATTAAGGCTTTTGTTAATGACGGCATTGACAAGCGGCGGCGGGGGCGGGCGGCGCGCGCGCGGTCGCGGCGAACGACGGCGGCTAACGGTGCCGCGGACAACGACTCCACTAACACCGGCCCAAGCTATGAACAACATGCTGAGTTGACGCGTTGCCTGGCTATATGACCGAGCAGGCGGCGGCGGCGCTACGTGCCTCCCGGTGCCCAGATGTCCACTGGATAACACACGTCGCTGACTCACATCATTGTGATTCACGTCCCGTATCGCGGTTTTATTCTTAGTAACTAACGTAACTCTGGTAGGATAGGTAATTCAGTGTTCTCAATAAGCGATGCCTTCATATCTGCCAAAGCAACCGGCGGGTGTGCATTAGTCAGCATTACTGAGAAATACAATCTATCTATAAATAAAATGTACAAAGCAATAACAGTAATGTATTCTTTGAGGATATTACGTTGGTACGTAAAGCTTTCTTTTTTAAAGTCTGTATAAGGCATATTATTTATAGAACAGAATTTTAAATTCTGCGAATTACATTAGTTTTTACAATCTTATTCCTTGTCAATATTGATTGTAACAAAGTTTTCCTGTACCCTACATGAGTCAAGTTCGGCAAGCAATAATGAGCACCAGGAAATCATAAACGCGAACGCAACAGTCACGGCGCTGTTCACCGCGATGTTCTCAATAAATATGACCGGCCGGGATCAACGAACTTCTGAGCTGACAGTTCAAAAATAATGTAGGTTACGTTCACGTAGCGCGTACATTCGATGCCCGTAAAAGTTGTTTACGGTGAGGAGAGGCGGCGTCGGACGCGGAGCACTAGCGCGCGGGGTCGACAACCGCGCGCCCTGCACCGCAGAATTGGAGCCGAAAAAATAAGCGACCTACAACGCGCGGAAATGATGTCGGCCAACTTCCGAACAAAGAACTCGGCGAGCCCCTTGTCTTAGCAACAACATGCTTTATTTTGAAATATTATTTATTTTAAACTTACCTACCTACACTAGTACATACAAACAAAAGTAATATCTATTTTTATTCTTTGAATTTTACCTAGTTGGTAGGTACACAGCGAGTAATAATGCTTATGGTTATTACTGCAGGTTGCATGCGTTGCAGAAAAGTACCTTGTTAGTACCTACCTATCTATTTTAATTCAAGTAGGTAACCAATTAACAACTATTAAATGTATTGTTGATACGTAGTAAAACGTAATCGTAAAGTTATTGCAATTGCACTTGTGTAAATAAATAGCCTAAGTGTGTAACTATTTAAATAATTAATAATAAGTTGCATTAACTACGAGTTCGTTGACATCAGTGTGTACGATGGAACGCCCCGCACCTCTTGTCGTTATAAAAATTACACGCTCGCTCGTCATTCATTGAGATTTAGTTTCCCTTCGTAGCCGTATCGCGTAGCGGCGGCAGCACTGAGCGTTGTTATTCTAGCGACATCTAGCGGAGAGTAGCGGAACATTTTCGTTAGTTTCTTATACTCGCCCACCAGTTAGCGCTTTCGCAACGGATGATGTTATTTATATTTAAATTTTAACATAATACATGTATGTATTTTTATCCCCTGTCCAGTTATACTAATATATAATAATAATTAAAAATTAGTTATTTATAACAAAGTATTTAACTTTTACTTATTATAAAAAATTAGTAAAACCAACATAACCCACAACCTAAGTAAATATGCTGAAAAATTCAATTTTATAAGACAATCGCGTCTGGCTGGGGTTCATTCTACATTGTTAATCTTATTATTGTGTGCTGCATTATGTACCAGACATCTACGCACCGGGCGAAGGACACGCTTTGTTCCGTGGACTCGTCAGTCTGAACTTGTAAAGTTCAAACCAGTTTACTGTACACTTGCACTTCTATTCCCAGCGGCGGCGGCTTCCTCGCTTTCACGCTTGTAAATACGACCTCTCGTCGAGAGTAGCGCGAGCCGGTTGTCAGCTCTACTATAAATCTTTGAGGAACCGAGATTCAAGGGAAAACAAGTCATTGCAAATGCAATAATAATAATGTATGAGGAAGTAATTAGTGTGGACCGCAATGCTCTTGAACGTTCACCGATCACGTAATGTCTGCTTTCACTAGTTATAAATAAAGAATCTTTTGCGTTTCGTACGTGAGTATGATGATTTTCAAAATGCTTGTGAGACTAGAACGTGATCATATTATATGCCTTTTAAATAAAACGATAGCTAGTATAATTCGTTAATTTTATATAGTGTACCTACTTGATGTTTACCCTGGTAACGAAAATGTGAAATAAATAACGTTTTGAAGAAGTAGGAAGTTATCATACCTACCACACTACATATGTTGATCATATGTGACGACCTGTTTAAAAAGGATGTTTCCATTCATTTCAAGTATTCCCTCAAGTGTTCACGTTCATGAACCAGGCACGAGGAGAGACGAGTTGAATAAATTAATACCTAATTGATGGCCGGGAGTAATAACTTGATATTTACTGTTAAGTTTATTAAGTCAGGATGTAAAGGACATAGGGTAGCGACTTAATAATAGCTAAATTGACCCCGACAAGTCAATGCAGTTGCGGTAGTTTCGAAGCATGAATAGATTTTAAGGCGACGCGCGAAGGCCGGTTCCCGTGTGATTGTTCCGGGGCAGGTATTAAAAATAAAATGTTTAGAATCGGGGCGAAGGGTCTGACCGCCCGGTCGAGGCCGGCAGGTACCGATCCGTCGACCCAAAAAACCACTTTTGATACGACAAGTTCACACGATGTTTTTTAAGCTACTCGAGTGAGCCCAGAGTTTTAATAAGCGACGGTATGTGCGCGAATCTGATTTACATTACGTAAAGAAATAAGGTCATCTGGTCGGGCTTTGTTTGTCGAATGCAGAGATTGTGTTCCGTGTGTCGCGACCTTGGTGCTTGTTGTGCTAACTAGCTCCTGCGGAGACAACAGCGCGCAGGGGACGGCGGGGCGGTGTCTCCACGCTTCCTGCTCCAGACCACCGACTCTACCCGCATGCGTGACTCAATTAATCCACTTGTTTAATAACATGACGAACTCTAGACATTTCCCATAACGTCAGAGTGGTGTGGCAGTGGGCTTAATGCGACTATATGTAGACAACGGTGCCGGTGAGCATGTAGACAGCTTAATAATAAGTTATGTAACAGGTACAATATATGTCATGGTCAAGATAATTACCTTGCAGCCTTCACAGGAATGCACACCGTAATGAAATCCACTAGCTTTATCGCCGCAAACGCGGCACAGCACCGTGGTACCGTCGAACTCTGGAACAAAACAGAAATCGGATTTAGAAACTGTGTACATACCTACGTAATTTGCGATAAATTTTATGGACGTATCAAAGATTACGGGCGGCGTTAGTTGGCGTGCCAAACATCCTGGCTCGTGTTTTGAGGTACACTACAAACAACCGGACCGGTGCACGTGACCTTGCGCCATCTCCACTAAACGCAGATTATAATTAGTTGGCTATTTGCGATCACCCGGCAGCACCGACAATTGGGCCATTCGCGTCGCTGCTAATTTAAAAGTCCAAGAAAAATAATTATGTTACGTGTTCATGAGTTCAAAGTAGTTTTTGTGCCTGATATTTATTTAAATAAGCCAATAGTTACTTTGACCTAGTAAACAGTATTAGTTAACTACAAGCTACATGTGTAGGTATAACCGGTTTAGAAATCATGTAACAAATTCGACAACAATGGGCACTGAAAAATGCTTTTTATCAGCAGCAATACACGTGACGCGTGGTCGCGTGGTTATTAGCTTGGCTTTCGTTCCAACTCATAACATTGCTTCAAGATAAGAAATTTTACCGACATTCTTATTTCTAGCTGGACAATGAATTTCGTTTCATGTTCTCTTTAAATATTATTTTCGAACAGGTTTTTTGGGTTAGGTATTTTTTTTTAGTATATGAACAGTGTGGTGGCTGAATAAATCTGAAAACATCGATAACCTTTAAGTTTTTATCCATAGTATCGCTAATTGAGGACCTATCGTTAAGCATATTTACGTCATATTTAAGACTGATTACGGGTAACATAGGTTAATACACTCTCCGGATAGGATAAGACATAAGGGAAAAGTGACTAGTAAGAATTGTATTCTTACCAAGTTAATGTAAATTAGGAACCTATGTAATAGATATATTAAATGCACAGGTGTTTGTAATACAAATGAGTCGCTGACGCAACAATATGAGCGCACATTGCGTGCCTCAAGGTGATACTGAATTCAATTTAGAAAGTGTAGCGTCTCTCTATTCTAAAATCGTACTCAGAGTCAATGACCTGCGCCGTGCAAATACAAAGACGTTGAAAATAATGCAGAACGTTAATGAAAACAACGCCTAACATAATATGCGTCAACCAGCTAATATTAACAGAACAAAAGTTATGTTTAAATAGGTATTCCTACCACGTTATTATCAAATAACTTAATTGTATTGATAATTAGTACAGAAGCGTTATCGGCGGGTAAATAATAAATTAGAGAATCCATAATGGTGTATGTAATTTTTGTTAGTAGGTCAGTGATAGGTGCAGCCCCAGACAACAACAGGTGTGACGTGGCACGCGCGGGGGGCGCGCGCCCGCTCCCGCGCCCGCTCGCCGGGCAGGAACTGGTTCAGGAGGCGCCCCCGACTGCTCTCGCTTTCCTCTCCCATCCGTTTGTTTATTTGTTAAGGGAGTCGGCGAGCCGGGCATTTGGAAGAAACTTTCTATTTCTGGCGCGCACCACTCGCCGCGGGTCGACGTTCGGAGCCGTCGCTTTCTATAGGTGTTACTTTCTTTTTTCTACAGCCGGCTTATGCATGGACGTCCTCGACGCAATAATTTTGATCTCATCTCGTGTGACGCCTGCGAGCGTGCGTGGTGCAGGGTGGGGAACACAATAGAACAGGGAAAGCGCCGCGAGACGTAACTGGTGCAGTTGCAACAGAATCAGTAGCGTGCAGTCATTTCTCCTCATGTGATGCAACGCGCGCGTTTTTCTGAGCGGCGTGTGAGAGTCGCTCGTTCGTTACGTCAATTAAAAGCCGAGGAAAGTGCGCGAGAAAGTCTCGCGGCCACGTAACGCCGATCGACCGTGCAGAACACTGACGCGGCCATTCCGACCGCTGCCGATCTGTGTCAGGGCAATGTTTGTTTGTAAATACAGTGCCCACCTAACTAACTTGTTACAACGAACAAAATCACGTATCGCGCACCATTTCCTCATTATTCTAACACGTTCGAGATTCGCGAGTATGCAGATGGAATCTCTATTTTAACGTGGTAACCGTACGGAAGTTCTTTTTAAATGATATAGGCATATCAAATACGTGTTAAATAGCTAATAACTGTTTTGTAAACTGCATAAGCAAATATTGTTATGAACGCGCGGAGAGAAAAGTAAAAGTGGCGTGGTGAGCCAGCTGACGTCGCGTCGCCTCGTCGGACCTGCTCGCTGCACGCATTCATTACAAACTATTATTATCTTTTTTACATCATTCATTGCGACGATTCGATAATTAATCAAACATACCCTGTGATTTCTAACAGATCGATAAAGGGTGCAACGGTTAACTCTTTAGTAATTGTAGTTAAAATTTAACGGGAGAAAACCAATCGATAGGGAACGATAAGATCATTAGGCATCGAAAGCAAAATAAGGGCGCCCGGCAGTCGCGTATCGCATTAGACCCCATCGAACTACACCGGTGAAATTGTATTATTGCACAGTATTCTGCACAATACAAAATTTAATTGTTTTTCGGTGGGCCCTTTCGAGCGGAAATATTCAACAATCCATCGATCATACATTCGTTCTGCAAAGGATTTGACATTGGAGCACAACTACAATTTGTTGCTCTCTGATTTATTAAGAGCCCTTATCATTAATCATAGCACAGAAATCGTTACGATTAATCTAGCATAAAATTCTAGAATTGAACGAAAAATTGGTACCCACATACTACATAGGCATTCAATAAATAAAATAATAAAGGTAAAAATAGTATAGGTACCTAGTTGGGATAATTATGTAATGGTTCGGATGAATCTGATCCGACTAATATGTGTCAAAGTTGGCTAGGTATTATTATTGTGATTGACGAAAATAAATGAACCACTTGTGATTCTAAATTACGCCATTGAAAATTGAATATTTCCGTAGGATTATTAAAAATGTGTTCATATAGTTATATTATAAAATTATACAAGGTACCTTTTGTCATTACGCTCGAGTAAAAAATAATCTAGTAACAGCTCTATAATTATATGAAAAGTACATACAGTAACAAAACATTTGATATAGAACTTTCTACTTTATTTAGGAAACAATGTTGTACTACTATAAATACTTATGCTGTCAAAACATGACATAGGTACTGTATTATGTAATGAATATTTTACGTTTTATATGACGAAATAAATGTACATAGAAGATGGTAAAATCATGGTCACCTAGACTATTGTCGAAATCCACATGTAAATAAACATAATATGTATTATTTTTTCGTGTTGACCCTACCTATATGCAGTTCAGGTTCCCGCTCCTTGTGCACCGGGCTTATCATGTTATGGTCACCCGGCGTAGGCGCGTCGTAGCGCCCGTAGCTGCTATCAGGCGACATCACTAAAGTCATTTATTATACTTGTACTTAAAACTATTTATTTTGTCCTCCCCCACACTGCACTACACGTACACCACATGAAGCTGTCGGCTCCGAGACATGAACGTACTGCGCGCTGTGACACTGAATATAGGACAGGAGTGCATGGGCCGAGGCGCGCGGCCGGCTCGTCGAGGGATGAAGGTCGCTCGCTCGTCCCGCGATATTGCCGCTGCACGTGCCGCGTGCGTCTCACTCGAGCTCGATCGACGAACTGAGCGAGTGCCGCGCGCGCTCTTGCTCGTAGCCGCGCGAGTCTCCCCTTAAGAGTGAAAGTCTGCAAAAAGATCAGCGCTCCGTGCGATACAATCGGTTCGACGACGGAGCGAACCCGGCCGAGCGAAATTCGCCTCTATAGGTCGACTAAGCCTGTCAGTCTGCGCTTCGAAGCGAGGATCGGCGCGCTTCGAACTCCGGTCTCCGAGGTCATTGCCGCGCCACGGCGGACCAATCGCGAGCGCGCGCAGACGTGCGCGGCGTGCGATTGGAGGACCGGCGGCTCCGCACCCCGCGGCCCGCGGAGTTCGAAGACCCGAACCTTGCGGCTCACCGCGGCCAAGGTCGTGCGAGAGCGGCACCGACAGAGAGATTGCCGAGCGTTCGAGTGGGACGCAGCCGCTGCCGGTTGCGTCACACTACGAAAATATTTTTGGTGATGGAACGCGAGTGAACTTGAACACGAAATCGAGCTAATGGATGGCGAGCGCTGTGTAGGTCGCCGCGTGACGGAGTGACCCGCTGCGCCGCCGCCGGCCGGCCTGCCCTGCTTGCCCGCTTCCCTCCTAGCCCACACTTCCGGGACCTATAAACCACACCACACACCACCGCCACAATTGAACTGTCCCATCCGTCAAGTATTTTTTTTCACTCTATTACCTACCTATTTGATTTTATCCCGTGTATATTACATTTTACCTAATATAAATAGAAAGTAGTTAGGTAGCTAGTTGCATCATACGCATCTTAGGTAGGTCCCTACCTACCTACCGATACCCCATAATAAATAATGATGTGTCATGTTAATAGATGGCTAGGTAGGCTATTAGTACCTACCTAACCTACTAACTACCTACGTAACAAAGAACTTTGTGTAACTCGGCATAATACGTATTACCTATGTACCTACTTGTTATTGATAAACAAGTTCTTTTAACAATAGGTACATAAACACGACTTTATATAACATCGGCGGTACAAGCTCTGGTGATGTTTTGAGAAGCGACCATATTGTGTGGGTGATAAGGTATGAATTCGATTGCCCGAGTAGTTATTTATGCGAGATAAAACGAGTGGCAGTGGGCGTCGTGGCGGGTGAATGAACTGGAAATTTTGGCGCACATCGGTCAAGGCCACCGGCGGCGGCGCGCGGCGCGCGGCGCTCAGCCACTAGCCCACTCACTACCTAAGTCCCTACTGTAGCCCTACTGTACTGCCAAACTGCCATGGACGAAGCTTCCTGCATATTTCACGGTGTCAGGTGTTTGTGGTTTTGTAATAGCACATAATCGATTTTAATGATGCTGACAAAGAATGCAACGAGTAAAAAATTACAACATAAATGCTGCCAACATGAGATCTCATGTCTACCTGACCTCCCTACTACTAATGCGTGATAAAATTTGTACTAACGATCACAGATACGCACATCCCACCTGAACCAGATCATTTCTCATATTCCAAAAACTACTTACTAGGTATTTGTAGTACTTTTAAACAGTCAAGCACGTGAAACTTGTATGTGACTATCAACCGCTGATTACGAGAGTTTCGGGAGCTCATTGCAAGTATAAAGTTATAACGTGATGCGGTCATAGGTATCGTTTATCTCTTGGATAATTAATAAATAATATTTTGCACTAAACTCAAATTGTAAGACAAGTTATTTGATTTTAAATAAATGTAAATATCACGAAGAAACACCATGATTATCAGTGATCTAAAAATTTTCACGTGTCCACGGAATAGGTAGTAATCGTGATGCAATATTTATGTACAGTCCACATGAAATATGAGTAACTTAAAAGGGTTTTAGGCTGCAATGTGCTACCTAAAGGTGCCGATTGTTTTTCATTCAATTTTTTGTGGCAATTATTTCGCTTCAATACTTTCCCTTTTGCACAATAGGAAGTTTTTTAAAGGGTTTCGCAAATATCCTCCCACGTGTTTGATGTGATGGCAGTTTTTGCTACACCTTTTAGGTTAGCTTAAAAAAAGCTCACGCAGCATATTTTTGTGTTTTGACGAAGGTACTGCTTCCTTCATAAATATTATTATCATGCTCAAGCTATGAATTCTTTGCTATAACGTGGATACGTTATTAATCTTATCTACAAATTAACTATTAAACAAAACGTAACGATACAAAGTAATCAGATTGTGTGAAAGCACGTGTCTTAGCATGAGTTGGTTGCAAACTGAATAGAACTATTATTATGATATTGGGCTCAACTATCAATGAATGGGCAACCTGTAGCTTTAGTACTATTATCCTACAGGATAATAATTTGTACGATCTCAGATTTCCATGTGGAGATTGTTTAGGTTCTTGATTTATTAAGTAGGTATTATGTGGATCTCACATATAACATGATTTCCTTTTCCTGGTTAAATTTATAGAATTAATTAATGCACACAGTCTAAATTTTATTGTTAGAGCACTATAATGGTTCAACATATTTTTCTACTAACTGTACTTTTAGCACAAGTACAAGTGTTGTAAGGCGAGGCGAAATGAGAAATACATTTTGAGCGATAATTGTAAATATGTATTGGGATCATCACAAGCAACACAAACAGGCATATTTTTTACTCATTTCGATTATTCATCAAATTCTTAACATTACAATTTACCTATCACATTTATTAAGTAGATAGTCCCATGATCTCTTGACATCATCGCATGTAATAAAAAATGTGGCGACATGTGCACCGATTAAAACGTGAAAGTGAATAGGAACCCAGTTTTTTACTTCCTTCCGTTGTTGCCCTCACTTTTATATCGGGGTGCGAATATCAAATTACGTAGCCAGTCTCTCCTCAACGATACACAAAAGGAAGTTGGTCTCTATCTCTATGAAAATAAAGTCGAACATTGTTTGCGTTACTGTATCAAAAAACTTCAAGCCGGCCTCGTCAGTCGGTAGCCACATGTATAGTTTGCATTGTTCATGTGACCGCAATCGATGAGACTTGATGATCTCGATTGATCGGCTCATTTTTTTATATATTTTTTTAAAACCATAAGCCATATTGTTTGCAATTTATGGTTTCCAGTTTTTTAAACTTCCGGATCATTGTTTCAGGTATGAGTCGGTATTGTACGAATTCTGGAGATTGCCAGTTTAAGTTATTAAATACATTAAGTACGTACCTACTTAGTTTTATTTTTACTTGGCGACCCGTCCCGGCTTTGCACGGCTTTCATATTATCAGTGTTTCTCTACTATATTATGCACGTATTAAAAAAACCGCATCAAAATCCGTTGCGTAGTTTTAAAGATCTAAGCATACATAGGGACATACAGACAGCGGGAAGCGACTTTGTTTTATACTATGTAGTGATAAATGTTTTCGCTAACATTTACGCGTGACCATTTTTACCAATAAGGGTCCGGTTGGCCTTCTTTCGACCGAAGGACGCGGGGACAAAGCGAGCGTGCCCGCTAGGGTCGCCGGACAAACGGAACCTGGGACATAATCGTCCATCCATTATCCCACTCATAAATTAGTTTAACAACTTGTTAAAGAATGTGGTCAAGGATCGCTTTTCACGCGCATTACGGCGGGGCCGGCGTAAAATATGATCCCACTGCCCCATAATAGTTGTGTTGATGAGGCGAGAGCAAATAACGGATAATTGATGAGAGTGAAATGTTATCTCCTGTTGATTCTATAAAGGCGACAACTGACGCTGTGCTTCACATAATTCCAACAAAATGTTACCTATTATAATAATCATAAAATAACTACGCAGATTGCGGCATTATGTTGATAGGTACATTCGGGTGACTGACCTGTCGGCGAGTCAAGGTTGCTGATCACAATATTCCTGCTAATGATATTATTGTTTAAATTGAGCACGTGCTTTCAAACAAATATTCATAATAAAGAACTCGCAAAGCCGATGTAATCGGATGCCATCGCCCTCGATTCGCTTGAAGTTTCTGCGAAGTCTCGAGAAGCGTGGTTGGCCATTCGGACAGCGGGCCCGAAATGGACCCACTTTTGCAAAATGGAACCAACCCACATGCACCACTGTAGACCAAAACCAACCTTATGTTAGTGGTTCTAGGTTTGTTTCAGTTTGCAGACGTGTGTGTGGGTTGGTTCCATTTTGCAAAAGTAGGTCCGAAATGGGCCGTATGCCGAATGTTAGCAGCGGGCAGCGGCGGTCAAGGCCTCGCTGAGACGGCGAATACCACAGATATAGATTTACAAAGATAACGCAAGTATCACGATTTGTATTGAAACCAAGCGTGCCGAATTTTTAACACCTACTGTGACGTCACAAGTGACGGGAAATCCAAACCGATTCAAAGACGATGCCCGTCCCCCGGCTACGATTCTCTCGAGTGATTATCTCGCTCGTACTCATATTTTTTATATCTGTTGTCGCATGGACTGCAAGTAAACGGCGACCAACCTTGACGCATGGTCGGGGTTTCGTACACGCGAAGTACATGCATTTGCGTTATCTATGTAAATCTATATCTGTGGCGAATACACTGCGCATCAGAAACTTGATCATTGTTATTGTAACCATATTCAGCCAAATTGTTCGACGTAGGTAACTGTTGACGTTCATTTTAAGGTGGTTATGAAGTTTCATATATCACTTGTCATCATGTCAATTTGAAATACGTTAAGTAGGTAACTACTTAGTTGACGTCTGTGAATAATTAATTAAGTTTAAAATAAAATAGGTATATTTAATTGTAATAGATCATACAAGATATTGCACTAGATCATCGTTCAATATAACCAGACATATAGGTAGGTATTTGGTGTCGATATCAATTGTAATGTTATTAATTTAATGTTTTTGATAACATGTACCTTCCTTATTAATTAAACTATATATCTTTAGAAGTCTAAAAGTCTATAAAAAGATTGTAAAAATACTATTGTCGTCAAATGTTTTAGTTATTAATTCTGTAAGTACCTATTAGTGCTGGTTATTTATCGATAACTACCTATTGTCTATTGACAAATGTTATAAATGATTATTTTGAATTAATCAAAAGTCCCAGGCAGTGGGGATCGTCAACGAGTGCCGAGCACCGACGATATTTTCCGAAGCACGCGAGGTCAGCGTGAGTCAATTACCCCGCGCTGTGCGCCGCCGACGACGACGTCGGCGCTGCCCCAGCCAGCACTCGCACACAAACTGACGCAAAAATCTCATCACATATGATAAATCTTTTCACGATTTTCCTGTAGGAATCACTAAAACTTGACAAAACATCACAACATTTTAATGCGTATTTTTTAAAGCATCACATTTGGGCTGCTTTGTTGGAGGTTACCTACCTACCTATCTTATGAGGATATTTTATTCGTAGAAATAATATTCACAGTAGCTTACGCATCACTCGACCGACGATGAAATACCTAGGTGTATATTTAATAGGTGTCTGTACCTATTTTCGCCCGTCAGCGTGTTATTACCGTGAATAAGCAAGCATGACATACGGGCCGTGTGATCCGGACGCTCTCAATCGTGGACGACCTCGGGTGATTCGGCAACCCGTGCCAAGGCCAAGGTCAATTTATCGGGTGCGTTCAATTAATAGCTCGGTGTGGTGACGGCTGGGGCCCCGCCGCCGAGCGTCCGCGCAACACATCACTCAATGTGATCGACGTAAATAGGACTCTCTCAAGATTCTCTAGACGTCCAAATTCAATGAAAATAATACATATAAATATAAAGTGCGTGAATTATTCTCATTAATAAAAACTTTTTTATTTTCAGCAACTTAGAAGACTAATTCCTACCTATGAAATCTGTGACCTATACCTACCTAATATAACGAATTATTCACTGAATTGTAAGCTTTAATTTAGCAGTGTCGCTGCGTTCACTCATTGAAAAATTTAATCTTAAAACAAGCTTTTATTTAAATGCTCTAAAAGTAAGAAAATATACTACTCAGTGCTCTTCCACTATAATAAATGCATTGTCATCATATTTATGCACAAATACAAAATGTCAACCTATTTCGGGTTTACGAGAATTGGTTCAAAATTCAGTTGCAAATTTTGACATGAGCAAGCAAACATCGCACGTTAAATAAAAGCTGGTAATAATAACTCATCTCTTCACCATATGAAGTGGAATATTTAATTGGTAAATGCCGAACAACATGACGCAATTTGGCCTTCAGAACTTGGCAAAAAATAATACTAAACGCGCAAACGAGAAGCTACATTGACCCCGACGACGTGATTTAATACTTAGAGAGCAGGGAATATAATAATAATCAGTTCCTATATAGTCATCAGTATTCTCACGTCTAAGGAATTACTTGATATTTTTCTACTTTCGTTGGTATTTTGGTGTAACTTCCCGTAAAACATTTAACAAACAGACAGACGACGCACACCTCCAAAATAGTGGACGGCCCCCGCAAATAAACTAGGAGCACTTCCTCGTTCGTATATCGGAACATGTCAATGTCAAACTGTGCTGAATTAGTCGCAATGTCAAATTCAAGGTCTTAATATAAGGAAACCCGATTGTTAACCAATTCTAACATTAGTTCACACAACAGTTTTATAACCCATAGTAATGTATAGGTGGAAGAAGGAGGTTGGCCCGACTTCGATGGATTCCAGCAAGTGGTCTTAGCTGTAATTATAAA
Source organism: Notodonta ziczac (assembly GCA_918843915.1). Classification (NCBI taxonomy): domain Eukaryota; kingdom Metazoa; phylum Arthropoda; class Insecta; order Lepidoptera; family Notodontidae; genus Notodonta; species Notodonta ziczac. The sequence continues at coordinate 7,216,238 of OU974043.1, read as the reverse complement.
TCTATGATAGTCAGCACCATCTCCTGCCGTACCTAGAAATATGTTTAAGGCTAAAGCGCCCATCTAGGCCGCGAAGTTCAAATTTTTTGTGGTTTTTTAGAAAATTTTCAAAATCTGACAATTATAAAAGGCACATTTTGTAATTCGCGACAACGACCGTGTGCAATGCATTTATTAATATATCCAACTTACTCTAAAACATTTCAAGAACGACAGCTATCCAGGTAATCTGGCAATTTATGTATATTTAGTGATTAACTAGCATCATATCCCCCGTGATAATATTTAGAGTAATATAAATGTATTAATAAACGCACTGCATACTGTGTTTATCGCAAATCACAAAATGTTGTCTTAAATGTTTTCAGATTTTGGATAAACTATGAAAATACTGGAAAATTTTGAATTTCGCGGGCTAGACAGGCGCCTTCACCTTAATAACATTTTTAATGTTTTTTGCATTTACCACCAGCACGGGAATATCGGAAATATTCACAATAATTTCCTTGTCTTTCCGGAAACGGTACAACGCTAGTCCGTCTAGAAGAAAGTCAGAATCCTGAAATTCTGATAACTATTGTCCCTTGGTACTGGTAGTCCGTTATCCAATAAATTCGGATTTCGCGGACAGGCGGCAGTCGCCCATGTTAATAAAAGTTATAAGGTAAATCAGGGCTCTCAGGGAGAAATATTGTTGATTTGCAAAACCGTTGCAATTCGTAGCTTCACAGTCTAGCATTACAAGGCAGGTAAATAATAAATACCAGTTACATTAAATGTATAAATAACTGCACAAGTACGAAATGTAAGTACATAATAAATAATTTGCAAACTATACATGAGCTGTGTCGATGAAGGAAGCCTTTCTACTTTCGGTCTCTTTGCCTTGATATTTACATCAAAGCGAGACTTCCTGCTCCCGTCAGAGGACACCCGCGTGCTATTTACACATCCACGAAGCGTCATGTACGGCATTGCAATCCGAAGCTTTAGCATATTGCGGCTTCAATACAAACGCATAAAAATAGAGCACGTCTATCTATCTATCCCAGCATGGCGATAGAAACACGAGCGCGCCAACTAGAGCATTTAAATCGGCTATCGGTCCGAGATTCTAGAGTTTTCAATTGGTTTACTTAATTGTAGCAATAATGCAACGTGGTGGAGTACGAGAGTGTTGTTGCGCAGTAAGTTTTCGCGTAATCAGAGCATCACGGCGGCCGGGGCCGGGCGTCCCCCGCGAGGTGATGATGCGCCTCGGTTGTATAATGTCGGTTGGTGCGAGCTCGCTGTGCGCTGGCGTTACAGTTGCACTGCTCACCTACTCCAACACTGTGCGCAAGAATGAGGAAGCGTATTCCGAACATTTCCTAGTGTTACATTTACTCGCCCTCATTAATAGCATATGGCGCGTACCAACTAACGAGAATATATCGTGTGCCAGTTCCAAAGTAATAGGATTGAGTTATGTAAACGGCGAAAACATCGAAATTTTGTGGCCCCATTCGAATATTAGGTACCCGAAAGCTCTACATAATGTAGTGTCGCCCTGAATTTTCGACAAGCGGTGTTAATCCATATGCGATGAACACTTGAACTCGAACTAAATACGTAAAATCTACATTTTGATGAGCTACCAGTAAACGAAATCGTAAACAGATTGAGGAAATATACGAAAATATTTTCCGTTCTTTTGCTATTTTCATTATTCAGAATGGATGCTTATTTCTGATATTTTTTACAAACATCAAGGTGTTTTTACAGCATGAGTCCGCTTAAGTATTCAAACAAAATCCGTTAAAAGGGGGTTACAAGATGTTTAAAATATTAAAACTTCAATGTTACAGATTAATCTCCGCACATTTTGTGGGAGTGGGCCGAGGGGAGGCGAGGCAAGATGCGGGGCGCGGGAGGCTAAGCCGCGGAATTGCGCAGCATTCGTTCCTGAAAACGTGTCCGAAGAAAGTTCACGGCCGCGCGTTGACGCCACCACCTGCCGCACCCCGCGCGCCCGCGCCCGCCGCTCCTCCTGCGCTTCCGCCTGCCACCCGCACTGCCTTCCACAGCCAGCACTGGCACCGCCTCGCGCTTAATCTGTACTCGTTCGATTTACGCCTAGATAAATAACCTCCATTACAGTTACACACTGTCAGCAGACACGTACCTACTAAAAAAATCCTTTCAAACATTGTTTTTATTTTCAGATCGGCGCTCTATACTTATTGGTTCTACAACCTAACTTGCCGCAAACTAATTATTTCGCGGTAAGTTTTTTCATTTGTGAATAAATTAAAATCTCACGATTCTGCCGTTAATTTAAAAATTGGCACACCCATGTCGCGTGATCTTTTATCTGTGAGTTTTCACGACCTCCAATTGGTCTTGTTTAAATCGTAAGATGATGGAAATGGTACATGTAGGCTATGTCGGTGAAGCTGAAAGGTTCAGCCGGTGGCGGGTGCGGGGCCGGGCGCGGGCGCGGGCTGCGCCGGGAGGCAGCGGGCGGCGGCGGTGGCCTTGGCTCGTTCGTTGGCCGCGGCGGGCGGCGCGCGTGTACCGCCCGCGATAATTTCGGCAGTTGCGCGCCCGAGTCTACTGACCCCGTCGTCGTTGTTTGCGACGCAAATGATTCCCTTGACTTTATTTAAATCACGTTCTTATAGATAACGTATTATGTACATACCTATAGTAGGTAGCAGCATCTAGCATCATATCAGATAACCTATCAGATAGGCAAAAGTGCATCGTTTTAGGTACACCAAGATTTTCTCGATTTACTCATGTAAAGGCAAGCCTATTGCTATTATTTCTATCGGGTAGGTGCACTAGTAATATTTTACAAATATTAGGTGTCTTATCTACATATGGGTAGAGTTCAATTACAGATTGGACAAAGATAAAAATGTTACAGTTATGTCTAGGTAGGAACAGTGATTGGATAAGTTTGATGAATATTTAAAACTTACTGGATCGAGTAGGTGATGTACCTAATACTTTTAAATCAATAAACCTTAATACGATTTTAAATTCCAGTAAATGTGTGTTATTTTATAGTTTAATTATGTGTTTTGTTCAACAATTGATGTCCATAAAATAAATGAGGCAAGTAGGCGTATGATAAATTACAGAATCAGTTACTAATTACTAGATTGATAACTGTGGGCTGGATTCAGATTAAACAGGGTATAGGTATATAAAGCATCTCAGCTATTCACACGCATAAAATCGTTTTGAAATTAGCATGTGGGTGCTGCATTTTATTTATACGTTTTTTAACCCTTAAATCCACCTACATTACGATTCTAATAACGAACGACAATGTGCGGTTATTTTTTGACAGTTTAGGGTCTCAGTACTTGTACTTTGAGCGTAGTTTGCGGAGAAAGTGCTACGCGTTACCTATAACCAACTTTCATTTTATCACGGACCGGTTTGTATAAGTTTTTTTCTGTGCCCCACCTTCAGGAGTTTCAATTATTTTATTGTTTTATGATTACATATAAGAATACCTACATACATTAATATCATCGGTAATAATGGTAAACATTTTTGATGACAGCATTGTTTTCGAATATCTCCTATTCTGTGCTGTGTGTTGTTGGTATGTCCGTTGTGCTTATCGTTATGTAAGTGCCGACGAGGCTTTACTATGTAGGCTGTAGTTCATTAAACTGATTAACATCATTTACTACGATCATCTTGCGTAGGATGCCATAACCATTATTGGAATTGCTATAATTATACTATAGCAAAGAATAATCGGTTGTTATAGATGATACCTTCTAATTCAGTCTTTGGTAGCGGGACTCAAAGAGTAATATCACGCACAGTGACCTCTTTGTCAACAAAAAATAACAATAACTCAGTCGTTCAACTCCGCATAGGTATTATTAAAGGTAGTTACGGGGAATGCAAAGATCTCTATATTCACCGAAATACTACTACAATGGTTATTACAATTATTGGAGCGGTTTCGATTTTTGGCAATCGGCAATTTGCGTTTCACTCAGTATAGTGTATTGTGAGCGACTTCCTCGTCTCCCACCTGGCGGCGAAACGTGGCACAGACCGCACCTTGTTATTAGTAAAACGTGAATCGGGAGAGAGATCGTCTTCGTTTACATAGCTTTCGTTCCTTTGTGGTATGTTTTTTATAAGGAAGAAGGCGGTAATGTATATTGGCGCGCATGCCATACGCGAGCTCGCCGCGTGCCACGTCGCACATGGCGGTGGGTGTTCCGGCAGAGGGAGACCATGACGTAACCGCACAGCTGAATACGTTTTGTATAGTTTTGTAAATTTACATAAGATTAGGGATGATGAGCCACCGCTTACTGGTCACGGGGAAGGGAATGGGGACGCGGGTCAGAGCCAGTGGTGTCGGCGACCGCGCGCGCGTGCACTCAACTCCGCGAGTGCGTGTAACGGTGTACCACGATATTGCTGTGCCACTCACTCTATACACCATCTGAAGAAAATTCACACTGATCTATCAGATTTTTTTTTAAATTTAGTATTCGTGTTTTTTTTATTACCATTGCGCGTAACAATTTTGCTTAGCTGGCGTTATGAACACAAAACTTGAGAACTTGCAACCTAAAGTGTATCAGATTATGTTGTATAATATTTGACCTCAATAATACCAAATCGATGACGTGAATTAAGTAAGTGTAAAACATTAGTAATTGTTTCATAATTTAACTGACTATAGAATTGTTGTTTAAAACATATTATTCACCACAAAATTAGAATTATTTGAGTAATTTACAAGTTACATAAATCTTCGTACACAAAGTTTTACGTACGAATTGTATTGAAAAATACAATGAATTGTGCCTTTTCTAAAAAAACAAAAACGCGTATAAAAGTTTATGGGGCAATCATGACTAATAATGCGTTCGTAGAAAGGTCCCACAAGGCATTTCTTTTCGCCTTTTGTTTAACTACATCTTTACAAATGTATTTTTTTTAAGTGACCATTGTTTTGACTATCGCAAAGAACTGTAGGATGACATTAGGTCATACAAATTAGGTTACGAAATATACTATGTGAATTGGACTTGGATAGTGTGACCCACATTGTCATGGGATCAAGGAGCAACGAGCGGATTTAATACCATCTGCTATGGAAACAATAGATCAATAGAAATCTGCTAACCCTTACCTCCAACTTCCTTTTCAAATTCGATTTCAAAGGTTGAAATTTTTACGATCCACGTAAAAAATATAAGCAGAATGCAATTCTCGTATTATCAAAAACATCACGACGGGATTCGACCTACCCTTTCTTTTCATCTCGGATTTCACGAACAGGTAAAGTCCAAGTTTTTGCCGAATGTGCATCTTTGTGCATGTTTCGCGATATCAACTCTTCTGAGATGTTGAAAAAGTAAAGATTTGTTTAATCGAAATCTTTTTGGCGACAAAAAAAGTTCAACTTTTTACACATGCGTTTTTTACTTTCTTTTGTTAGATGCGTTCCTAACCGACATTCCCAGATAGAAGACGCATTGTGTTATACTAAACGATATCGCGAGCGAGGGATGCCCTTTCAAATATTCGTCTTAATGATAGAATATCAGCGGGATGCCAAGCAATATTTTCACAATATTGTATTTTAATAATTTAATTTTTATTCTGAGTTTTACTTATAAAGTATATTTATTACAATTTATACGTTTGATGCATGGCTCTTAATAAATCTGATAGTAGTGAAGTTTTTTACGTATTTCTTTTAACGTTTCTATATGAGTGATAGTCAGATAAAATAATTAATTAGGTATACAACTTACATTGCAGATAAAATAAAATCGACATAAAAATATCAAACGTTAGGAAATGGTCGCTAGGCCAAGGTTAAGTGTGGTAACGCATTCTTATCGAACAAAGCGCTCTAATGAATTTCTGTGGTGATTTTGTTGTTAAAAGCTCGGCGGGGTCCTCGGACATTACAGTTTAACACATTGTTAGTGAGTTATTTTAGTGAGAGAATTTTCAATGTGCATTCACATCGAATAGGCGTTGCAGGGGCGATGCGAATGACCATAATATTATGTATGCGCTTGGGGTCCGGTCGGTGTTGCATTAGTAAGCACGATCGCACGACAATCGCGGCGTGATGACGGCGCGGCGGCCCGCGAGCCGCGCGGCCATAGGGCGAGCCCCGTTAGCATGGGGTGACTGACTCCACCACTGCAACCTGGTGCATTGTGCTCTAACGAGAACACAGCATTACGTGCAATCATAACAAGGTGGCCAGCAAACTTTACCTCCTCCCCACCGCGACTGCGATCCATCTCGCTACTGTCACTTACCTGCAAAGAGGAAAAACAAATATTACTTAGGTTCTAATACACATATTTTAGTTGGAGCTCTTTTGTTTCAATATTAACAGTTTAGGCAAACAGCTACTGTTTTGCGACATAAAAAGATACATTTTAATTTGACACATTAAGTGGGTACATTTACATTTATGTTCACTGTCGTGGTAATCATCCAGACCGTTCGAACTCCACATAATCGCTTTTACGAGTAGATAATAATATGCTAATGTTGGAATTGTTTTTAAGTCAAAGTCGATTAAATGGTGCGCATATATAAATATTAATTACATAGAAATTTAACTCATATATTGTTTAGGTACTTCATTTGGCACAGGAAACGGGTGAGGTCAATGCACGAAATTCAATGTCCGAGGTGGCTCTGAACCTGAGCTGGGTGTCCTTGAAACTGCCACAAAATCGCGAACCACCAACACAGATGCCGTACTTCACATCTCACGGTGGTGTAAAGAGCACACGCTTGCACCATATCGCATCGCTCAGGTTTACCCACACCACTGAAGAATTCATAATTTGGTTACAAACACAGGCAAACATCAAGTCAACGGACCGCATGGTGAAAATTAAATCGTATATGAAAATAAAATAATGCTCATTTATCAGAGAGCTCTTAGCCACTGCATTATGCAAGTGATGATATCAGAATTCGGATTTATACAATTTATAGGTATATATATATATATATATTGCCAAGTCACCGTACATTCCAGTCTTTAGTTTTAATTGTTTTACCTTATCCATTGTATTTTCTGTCGATTTATGATCAAGTATGTCATTATATTCTCATTGGAAGTAATTCAAATAAACATATTTAATATCGTTCATTATCATTCTCAAAGCCTTACGTTATTACATCTTTTATATCATCAATAATTTGCGAATAAGGCTGATTTATGGTAGGGGCCTACTTATTTAGCAATCTTTTTTTACCTACCTACTAATGAACATGTCATAATAGTATTGTTTGATATGGCATCGACGAAACGAAACGTTGAGAATCAAAATGTAAGTATTTTGCAGTGAAGTCAAGTTTCGCAGTGACTAATTTCCGGACAATAATATATTGCGATTAGAACGAGGCAGAGGCACCGAGGCCGGTGGGTAATAATACGTTTTTATTATTATGTGTGAGGCCTCGGGCCACTGACCGCCGTCGAATCTCAAGGTCTGCGAGCATCGCGCAGTAAACAAGCGTCAACGCTAATACCTCGCCATCTATCTACAGCTCGACGCTTATATAATCATAATATATTTATGTGATAGGATAGGCCACGTGAAAACTTATTATAGCTCATGTTTTTTTAACGCATATTAACTAGGTATCCATCAATTTTAATTAAAAAATAAATCAAATTGTAGCAAGATTCCACAATAATGATGTCAGTCTCCGTTGTCCATAATGTTCCGCATGAAGAGATATTACTTTCATGAAGTTTTAATTTTATAAAGTGATTTAATTCAAAGGAGTAAGAATGTTATTTCGTTCATATTTAAAAACTGTTTTATTTAAGCTTAATCGTAAAGCAAATATAGTATTAGACGCAATAAATGGAAATACCTATAGCCTTGAATTGAAAAACACCCAAAAGTTCAGTATCGCATGTAAATCAAACGCTATATGCTTTAAACATAGGGGTCATTTGGAAAAATATCGCTCAGTATTCTACGCCGTAAATCTATTTCAAACTCGACACTTCTGACCATTAATTGAAGATTCATATAACAAAAACAGCACATTTGTAGTAGAATAAATCAATCATTTTCTAAACATAATCGGCCACATAAGGGTAAACCTTCTACATTCTTGGTAAGGGGGTATTTCGTTTGCTACGAAATTGCTACGGAATGCTACGGTGCGGCTACGCAACACTGACGGACGACAGAATAATGAAAAGTGGGCGAGAGTGGAGAAGCTGACTACAGGTTTCTAGGAAACGCAACTGCAACGTTTAGGGAATTGGCCCACTGCTGGGGAAACTGGTTACGGGGCCGTACGACACATCGCCCAACATCCACCCGCTCCAAATAGATACACAGTACACACATGTAAATACATCCAGGGAACTGTACTCCATATTTTTACAGCGTGTTTCTTTATCACGAAACGAATTTGTAATATACGTATACTTAGTTCACTTTAATATTGTACAAAGGTTTGCTCGTGTAGAAAATAATACATTTTATAATGTATTTTATCGTTCATTGTCCTTAAAGTGTGGAAATTTATAAAAGGAGTCTCAACTTACTGTACCTATCTTGTTTCGGCACGTTTATTTATCAAGTTCAATGACATATTATCACTTCACCTTGAATTTATCACCATTGTCTGCTAAATAATGAACGTGCCGTGAAATTTTGTGATAAAAGCAGAAAAATAAGAAATAAAATCAGTTATGTGAATTTCAAAAGATTCTATATAATTATTGTAAGCGTGTACTTTTATCTCGCTCGTTATCAAGAATAAGTGACTTAATACTTCTCACATTTTTCTAATTATCATCTTGATCATCGCTGTGCACATGGCGCAGTCTTCGCTAATGAAACACGATCTTAGTCTAGTAGTTCCTGGTCGGGGTAGCGGCGGCGGCGTCGTGTCACCTGCGCCTTCATGTGATCGGGTATCATACAAATAAACGCGATTTTCAGCCCGGTGCGCGACAAAGTGCCGACGGTGACGTCCGATGTCAATGCCCTCTTTGAACTTTCCACTCGTTAAACTTGATTATCGACACACGATGAGTGTGAACCGAGATTATACAGAATTACGTAACAGGTGGATCGAGTTTTTTATTTTTTAATCGACTGTGCGACGCAAAGGCGGGAGATTTACTGAATACTTAACTGAGGAACTTGTCAAATGATGCTGGTGGACCCATTGTGCATTCGAAGTCACTTTAAGAACGTGCACCAAAACATGCACGGACCAAAATGGTTCCGTGAAAACATGATAGAGAAAAGAACTCTATGCGTGATAGCGACATTACTACTTTTTACGTGCGTCATAATAATAACGCATTTACACCGAAATCTATATATTAATACGTGAAGGAAAATCTTTCAAACGCTTAATACGAAAATTACGCGGACGGAGGAGTATGAAATTTGGCACACTTATAGTTTATATTGAGAAGGAAAAATTGTACACACACATTAGTAACCTCCACACTGATTGACTGTTAGACTGACAAACGGTGACAGTTTTTTGAGGGCACTATGGAAGTCCTTCCATAGTGCATTCTGCGTGCCAGTATCAAATACTCTTGACAATAAAACCTTAATGACGTTTAAAATTACAATTTAAATGAATTATGATCGATTTCAACAGAAGGTCTAAGATTTCAACCATTACAACGGGAATACTAGTACCTACTAAACTGGGAGGGCTATATTTTTAAAGAAATAAGAAGAAGCACAGATATGTCACGGTGTCAATAATACCATAAAGAGGTAACATTTGTAAGTCTCTAATTAATTTCATCTGATCCGATTCTGAAAATTGTTTCACAAATATGAAACAACATTATCACTAAGTGCTAGAGGCTATATTTTGTTACGCTATTATGTAGCAGTAAGTAAGTATTGTAAACATAACGCTCGAACGTTCTGATTCATGTGTATTTTCCCACATTTACTCATTTGTAACGGACAGGCGTCCAATCCGAAGACAAGTTTTCCTGTTGCAATACTCGTATCACTCTAAACTTTTGCGAAGTATAACTATTTTCCTATGTAACTGACCAGCACATGTTACATGCATATAAGTATAGTTACTCGTGTCTCGTAGATAATGTCATACGCATGCGTGTCGCGTAATCGGACAGGATTCGCACGGTGTGCAATGCAGCCGATGCATCGTGGGTGCATTGCCAGAAGGGGACAGAGCGAGTTCAATGGTATTTGATATAGTGCAATGGAGTTCTTTAACCCCTTAGCCTACCTGCGATTCTTGCGAATGAGGCAGTCCGGCCGTTGTCCCTGACTGCACCACTATCGAGCACGTATCTTTATAGGTCGCTGCTAGGCGGTGTACCGATAGCAACTTACATGATGACTCAATATTGAGGAAAAACTTTACATGCGTCGTCGTATAATGACGGCATAAAATAAAATAAAGAAAGGCAAGATCATTAAAACACACTAATTCGCAAATTTATAAAAACGATGTAACAATCGCGTTAATTGTTTAGAAATCTTAACGTCTTTCTCTCAACGATCATTGCTATTATGTAAAACATTAGATTTCAATTTTCTTAACGTATTAAAATAAAATTTTATTATTTTAGCGATTAGAAAAGAAAGTTTTTTTCGTTAAATAATTGAACAGTACATATTTGCGGACTGCAAGGATAGTGATGTAACCAACTGGACATGCCAATCACGTCGCGCGTCGGTTGGGAGCTAGGCGCATGTCAACTATAATCTAGGATTTTAAAAATTCGCAGCAGGTGTGTGGGAGGGGTCGCGGCGCGGGGAGGGGGCGCTGGACTGGTTTCCGTTGTTTCGCAATAACGCGGGTTCAATGACGCCTCCGCACTTGTAATTGGCGGCGTGTCATGTGCACTCGACCCCTTCACTTCTGAGTTCTGTGCCGCGCCGCGTGTGCGGACCCTGAAATGTCTTAGACCGCTACTGATAATGTAAACGGCTATGCCCCACATACGGCCCGGGACGAAATAACTTATGTATGTTATGGGATTGTGTGATTTCCATATTCTCATATATGTGTGCCTATTTTTTTTATGATATATATATATGTATATGGTATCTTGCTCGTATACAAGTAATAAGTGTACCTAGTAGCTAGTGTGTGTGTAAGAAGTGTGTGAATTGTCGGTGTTGATATAATTATTTAAGTAATATAAGGTCAAACGCCCTTTCAGAGGGCCACGTTAAAATTGACTTGAATTGTATTATTTCGAGTGAAATTGAATTCCTAATATATTTTTGACACGAAGTGTCAGGAGAATTGTTTACTATTACAATTTATTCAATGATACGCTGAGTTCGGCTGTTTCCTTTAGATAATAAGTTCGATAGTTACGAAAGGGAGCGCCACTACCGAATAACAACACATCTACTGACCCAAAAAGCTGATAACAATGAAAGTAAACAAAAACAACAAATAAATAATTCATATAAATACTAATATTGTTTTGATATTGACCTCTATGCAATAATAACGTGAAATATACGACAGGAAACCATTATTATTCCTACTGGGAGAGCGTAGGTAGCGCGTCGAATAGTTTTATAAGATCATGTTTACATGACTAAGAGGTTTTTGAGGAAGTGATATGAAAGCTAATCGTGTAAGTAAAAAATGTGCTCAAGTTTGTTCGAGAAAGCTGTGAGTTAGAAGCGGCGATGGCGGCGGCGGCAGCGGCGCCGCGGCGTTGACCTCGCGCCGCGAGCGACGACCCAGCTCCGCCCGACGCTGCCAACTAGACGAGGCTCGGTCCAACTATACTTCAAATAGATCTATCAACTTATCCTCACACATTTTTTGTACTAACTCTAGATCATTGCCTACGACGAAATTGTATGCTATGTAATTTATACCTTTGACTTCGAGTAAAATAATGTAAGAAAAGAATACTCTTTCATACAATGTTCACATACGTAGGTTTCCAATAAATGTATAGGCTGGTTTATGAAAAGAAATATATATCCGTGCAAGTTAATGTTAAGACCTATTCGATTACTAAAATTCGATTCGAATGATTCCAAATACCCCGTCAGATATGTTCGCTGCACTATACGTGTGTGCAACGCAGCGGTTGCGTGTTTCGTAACCCGCGGCCGTGGTCGATGACTCCGAATGTTCTAGTGCTCACATCTCTCCGGGTTACGTAATCGCGAGAAAGTTGACATCCGCCGTGCAACGCCGCGCGCGCGTCGTGGCCGCCGTGCACCGGCATGCAAGTCAGCGTGTACCGCGGTACCCTCACTACTGCCAAACACTACCCTTACATGATGCTTATCTATTTCAGGCTCACAGAACATGTGATAGTTTAAAAATGTTTTTCTCATTTAAATCTACGTGTGCTCAGAAAGTTCTACATAAATATTAAATGTAATTATGTAATAGGATTACATGTGTTGCCACAGAAAATGCTCTAAAATTCTTATTTAAATTTAGTGAGATTTGACTTAAAAAATTATAAAAAAAACCCGTATTGGAATTGTAAAGACGGTAATCTTATTATGGAAATGTTTGTACTTATCAATCTTTTTGGCTTTATACCTAAACATTACGTAGTCATGAACCAAGTAAACTGTGTCAGTAAACAATAATTGATTAAACTTTCCAACATGCGATAGTTCTCCTGACAACCACATAATTATAATATAAAGAGTAAATGTTGACGTGTCGCCTGTTATAAATACTCCACAATGTAAGTAATAAAGTCAATAATAATCTAGTGGCTGCCGTCATGAAATGTCATTGTCACATCGTTATCAAAATCGAGGACATTTTTATATAATTCTGGGTCATTGTACCGAGGCGGTGTTTTGTTCGGCTTATCGCCGCTGCGCTATCGAGCTAGCAATGTATGTCACTGATAATACCGCCGTACCCTGCTCCTTTGTTTATTCGAATAAAACTACTTTGGCTTTAACTACATTTCAGATAGGTACACGTTTCCTGTAATGTAAGGTGAAGGTTAACTCGTTAGCCTATCTAATCCAGAAGTGATTGTCGTTTGAATTGATATTTATATTTTTCTTTATCAACATTCATTATAGCGTTCGAAAATTAGACAGGCCACCTTTTATGGATTCCCCCCGCTCCGATGTAAGCATGATGGAAGAAGCTTCATGCACACGGCAAAATAACCCACATTGTTTTGTAGGAAAATGTTCTGTCATGTATACCGAATACTAAGTGACAATATTCTGAGACTAAACTAGCTCAAAAATAATGCTACGCGTATGCGTAGCCGCAATGCCCACGTAATAATTATTATTCAGTTATAATTTACTCCACGTCATTACTCTTGGCTATTCTACATAGGCTTTAAATAGCTCTACGCAAAAATTAATTATGCTATTTATCTACGCGTCAGCGATCGAGTTTCTCTGTAAGTACTGTAACCAAAGCATACGGGATTTCTTTCGTCGATGTGTCTACACATATGTTTCAAAAGACCCGTGTCAATGGACTTCTTAACTGGCATGAGTCAATAGTTGACGTACCATCAACGTGTAGCGGAATCTACTGTGACAATCGACGTTAATACTAATGTCCCAAACAAACTGAACTGAAAATAATTTATTATGGCGCATAGAAAAGCCTCGTGTGTTAAAGAATGCATGAATATGTAAATTTGAACGTAAGAGCTATGACCCACCGATGAAACAGAACTGTACAGGCGAGTGGACAACTGGAATCGTCGAGGAAAATGTTCAAAAATCTCAAAATGTTCGTTTAGGTGACTTTTTTTTTTAAACGAATGACTAATGTTATAAAAAATGTTCCAAATACGACATTGAACAGTTGAACATCATTTATTATCATTACTGAACGCATGTACACGCTGAATGTATTGTTGCTAAATTACCGACACCGTTATTAATAGTAGTCTGCGAGGTTGTTTTTATGAGTTATTTACATCATTAATTTTATTGTCACCTACGCGTGCTGCGTGACTGCGGCACAGAGTATTTAATGCGACTCTACGCTACGCTCTAGGCTTTAGAAATAAGAGTCAATGTAACGCTAGTTATAATATCCGCCGATATAACATCAGCCGCCAGGGTGAGTGACCAGCTCATAGCAGATATTTGTACAATTGTGTTTGTAGATTCGCTCCAAGGTCGATGTTTACGTCAGCCGGGGTAATCGCCTAACATGGTGAGATCGCGAATGTTACAAGCAATTCTTAGCTTTATTTCCTGTCAGGAAAGTTAATTATGCGATTTTTTTACAGTTCATAAGAATGAGTTTGCACACGATATTATATGTACGTGATAGGAGAGCATTGAAGATTTTTAAGAGGTCAATAATACCGGACTTCAATCACATTTGGAATTCTATTAATATATCTGGCGTCATTTTTTGTTGAAGACTACAGGGTGAAATAAATTTCTGTGGACAAAATGTCAGGAGAGGGTAATGTTTCTGCAATATAATCATACTTAATCAATTGTTAAATAAAACATTTCAGATGTCAAAAATAATACAGATTTTATCGCGTGAAACCACATAATGCCACGTCTATTAAATTGTACCTAACCTACTCAGTACTTACACTCGATCTTTGTCTTGTTATTTTCTTATTAATTCATAAACTAATAAGACGCAAATAATTTCATACGTGGAATCACCTATTTGAGTTTTATTTTGTTTGAATGTTTCAGTAATTTCACATTGCATAACATATTCATGACTCAGTGATGTGCTCGTAATCTTATTTTGTGTACGAAGGATCATTCGTCGCGTGCCCAGTGAATTAAATTTCACCCTGTATAAGTTAATATAATATCAAGAACATATTTATTAGTAATGTATGTTATCATAAATATGGTAGATTAGGTTGTATGCAGTGCACAGCTGAAAGTGTGGTGCGGCTGGCGCGCGGGGAGCGCAACACCAACACCCGCGCGACGCGACAACGCGACGAGACGGGCCGGTCGTTCACCCCGCACCCGCCGGCCCTGAGTGCACCCCAACGCACAACCCCCCGTCTGTGCCTTTGCGTAAAGTTTTCCAAAAACCACCTACCGTTCGTAAATATTTACGTATGTACGATTTACAGTTATCATAACAAATACTTAAAGTATATGCCTAGATGTTTTAATGACTACGATTTATATTATATTATGTAAATAAATGTGTTAAATACTGCAGTAAATAAACTACCATAATATAGCAGTTGTAACGCTTTTACCACGATGTTGTATTACATAATTATAAGTTAAAAATAATATCACGAGATTTAATGTAGCGTCGTTGAGTGTCGTGGCATTGGTTTCCTCGCGGAACGTTTTCACAAAAGGCATGCCTTCACTTATAGCGAATAGTATTACGTCGCTTTTATGTGGTGTTGACTGACCGAATAATGGCCACGAAAGTTTACTAAACAAAAATGTACAGTTACATCTAGCCGGCGCGATTATATCCTTGTTGGTATAAGTGTTTATGAGCAATGCATTAACGAATGCTTATCAATTCAGGACATGTCGCCCGATCCTATCGGCGTGCCTGCACAGGATCGTTCTAGACTAGACTCATACAGTTACCTGGCTAACGGCACCCAACCGTTTCCGCGTTCACGCAATCCTATACACATATAACATAATATTAATATTTCAGGGTATTCATATTTCATACGAAAAAAAAACGTGGAAACTAGCCTTCGTTCAGCCCCTTCAATTCACTGTTCATCAAGAACATTCTTGAAACTCTGACTCATGTCTCGTGTTACGCTAACATCGAATTACGGCAGTGACGGCGACAGTCGTTGAAATCGTTAAAAAATCATGCCAAACTATTGAATAAGTCTAATTACGTAGAATATTATCATCGAGTACATAATATGTGTCGCATGCTCGCTATTTCGCGCCACAGTTAGCCGATATAGGGGAGTCGCGCACGCATCGGCCGGGCAACGACCGGGGGAACTTGTAACTACATCGGCGGGCTCACGAGCGAAACGACGTAACTATGCCTCGCTGTAGAGGTGTTTCGTCGTTGTCGCCTCGCGGACCAGTCACCGAGCGCTTTGAACCCACACTCGACAGGGCACATGCGGTCTTCGCATCACCGATAGACCTTCCGCATTATATCACGGCACGGCTAATATAAATTGTAATCATAGCTCTATAGAAACTTTGTCATCAAATAGTAAAGTAAATTATACATATTATAATGAATTAGTGTAAGAAAAGTTTTTTGTGATAATTAGGAATAATAAGCATATCATTAATGTATTGTTGATGTATATAATATTACCAATTAAAGTAAAAGTTATTATAATAATTTGGGATTTGCTTAAATTACCTACCTATATAAAACGTGTTGTAAAATGTGCAAAGTACCTAATGAGTACATACACCATGTTTTGTTAATTTACAACGACAAAAACTATGTTACGCAACCAAGTTGTGTACAATTTTATTAATGTCAAATTTGTGAGCTGGAACGCCCTTTGCCGGAAGACGCCAGCAGTACACTCGCGGCGGAGAAAGGCCTGAGAAATTTCCCCGCGTTACGACATCGGCCGAGTCAACCGCTGGAATTAGCGAACGGGCACTATGACGATGGAAATGGAAAATCGCGAAGTGCAGCGGGGGCTCGGGGCGGGGCGGGGCGGGGGAGGGGGTCCGGGCATTCGCGTGCACTGGCCTATATGCAGTGCGACGACACCGGCGCCCGGGAGCGATGCACTCTCTAAGTACATACCCGTAGTGCCGCGTACTCCACGCACACTGTGGCACACACCTATTTTTTCTATGTGCATTTGTACAGGGCGCCGACGAGTCTCACTTTACATAAAAAGTTTACTTGAAAGGAGCATTTTCAAAGAGCTGAAGGAGATTGAAATGCTGGGCTTATAGGCAACGCAAACTTACATGCATTTCAAAGAAGACTCTAAGCAACCGTCTGGACCTTTTCACTCTTTATCGAGGAGTTTTGTTATCTTTCATAGGGATTACAGTTGGTACACAAAAACACGATAACGTGTTCTTATGAAACGTTGTGATTACTTTAAAATTACCAATATATCATAAAGAGAGTTTGATTATGACGAAAACTGTTACAAAGTAAATTAATATCGATTGAGGTTCTGGTCAATGTAATATTTATATGTCAACACGGACCCGGGCGCGCTACTTGCAAGCACCGGATATCCCGTCAAGAACGAAAATGTATTAAGACCAAAGCAAGTGAGACTGCACTTTACGCATGCAGGCGGCAGTAGATACCCGTAAAAGTGGAACGGATATCGACGCATTACAATGGAATATGCATAAGTGCAACGGAGCGGGGTGACCGTGTACCGTGGCGCAGGGCGGCGGTGACACCATGGGGCTGTGGCGGGGCTTCGGCTGACGCACATCGTACGCGTAGCCACGCGGACCTGACGTCACTTTATGTTCTAGCAGGTCACAGGCGGTCAGCCATCCCGGGGGAAGATAAGTTATTCTGTATAGGCCTGGGCAAGGCACTTCCACACATACACACAAACATACAATAATTGTATGTTTGTAACTTTCAATTATTGAAAAAAAAGTTTATATACCTATCAGGTTATTGGCGCCCTTGCCTGTCTGTTTATCAGCACTTCGTAATTGCATTGTTGGAGCCGACTTCGATGCCTGTTGGTTCTTAGCAAAGTTTGATAAAGAAACTTATTAAATTATAAATGTAATATTCAATTTATCCGTAAAATTTTAGTTTGAGAATGAGTTAGGAAGTCTGCACGTGCTAATAATACAAAAAAGAATATAAATAATGTTCTATATAGGAACATAGGTAACGAAGTCGCTTGAGGTAAGTAATATTATATAGTAATATTTTCACGACCACGAATAAACTAGGTAAGTATTTTAAACAAATTATTATTATTAATCAATAATGTAGGCAGGTAGGTAGGTACCTTATCCACATTATTTTAGTAATGCAATCACGCGATTAATTCATACTAGTCAACCTCAACACCAACGGCCGAACCACCCAATATGCCACCTTTAAAGACAGAGGTCAATGACCGAACGTAAATATTTCAAGTTCAAATTATTGCCTACAAAAATAATTCCAAAAGGACTCACCAGCTATTTCCTGCGGTGATGGTAAATTATCACTATTAGACTCCATAGTGTTTTAACATACCTACTGATTAATGAAGTTTAAAATAATATAATGTAAGTTTAGTAAAGTTAGGTTATAGCCGGTGGAAGCCCCAGAGCGGTTTGGCGCGAAAGCGAGTGCGGAGCGAATGCGTGGGTGAGCACGGCGCATGCGCCCCGTGACGTCAATGGACCAATGGGCAACCCCTCGACACCCACCAATTAATTTTAAACCCATACTATAATAATTAAATTACCAAATAGGTAAGAAATTGTATTTATTAATTTATCTAACGAAGTTATTTAATACCTCTCACTACTAATAGCAGCCAGCCATTGCATATTTAGGTAGGTAGGTATATAAATTATGGGAGATATTGTAACCAGCCACATAATACATCATAAATACAACATAATAGCGTAGGTAATGACGGTAATAACATTAAATAAACACACATACTCTAGTTACTTCTGAGTAATGTAATGTCAGAAGGTAAACGTCGGTTAGTGCGGGGCGCTGGCGTGGGTGGCGGGGTTCGTGCGAGTTCACGGCCGCCGGCGGCCGCCGCCACCCTGCCACCCTGCACCCTGCCGCTGCCCGCCAGGCTGAAGCCACGGCTTCTATTTTTAGTCCCCAGCTTCAAGAAAATTCCATGTAAGTAAATCGCTTAGTCATGAAATAAATGGGGAATCTGAGATAAGTTAGATAACAAACGATTTTTTGTGTTGGCTATTTCCAAGACTATGAATGACGTAACATATTTTTTTTCTTATAATTTTGTTGCTAATTCAACTTTCCTTATCCTAGGCACCTAACCAGTGCAATATCCGATTTTTGCTTATTCATTTTTATGACAACCCTAAAACTGTTAACGTATTTTTTCTTTTTTCTATCTTTTTGTATGCAAGACTATTAAATTGGCTTATAAATTAATAAATGTATCAAAATATGAATCTATAACAAACAACGTACACTAAGCTTCATTGTCTGTCTCCTAGCGACATCTACCCAAATTGTCTCAAACTTCTACTCGACGCTAGATGGCGTTGTGTACATTTTGTTCTACTTGTATTTTTTGTTATTTCCTGCATTGAAACCCACTGAAACATAAACCTACCTATTTTATCTCATCAGAATACAATTTACCAACAATTTTGTTTATGCAAAAGAGAATAAAAAGAAGTCGCTGTGTTTCAAAATTTTATCAAGTTTTACTGAACCATAACAAAAGGTACAATAAATTTAAATCAATTTAATCAGATATAATAAATATGCACGAAATATCTAAAGATACGACACAGTAAAATGTGTCAATTAAAGTTTGTTACAACAAAAGCAAGCGGTGGTCATTGGCACTGGTCTGGCATTGTGTGGCTGTCTAACGGTTCTTTTTTCATTTGGCAGATTATTTTCTTACAAATGAAACGGCTGAATACACATCCCCACTTAAGTTCATTAAACTAATACTACCTACCTATTTTTTGCGCATGGCAACAATATAAAAGTATACATCGACTATTCGACCAGTTTTTAGAATTGCTGTTTCAAGGCACCACTATATCCACCCTTGCGAAAAGAAACAGATTATATAGAAAAGGGTTTTATAGTGTAGGTGTTTGTTGGAGATATAAAATCATTCCAAGCATTGTGAGTGGATTCCGGCGTGTTCACAAATCGGATGGCCCGGAGAGTTCGGCAGGCAGGGGAGGGCAGGCCAGGCTGGGGTCGTTGACCTCGCTCCCTAACCTACTCCGAGAGTATTTGGAGCACGCAGGCCGCGGCTCCCGCTCACCGTCGATACTGCCTGCCGCATCTAGGTCAACTGACTCATGAGTCATGATGTGACCCACTGTACTTAATCATCAGCGGCTAGAATAAGCGTAACGATTACACGCTCTCGAATGTCCATATACGCAAATTTTATATTACAATGACGCACTAGTGCGGTTTTGTAAATAAAATTTACATGTTTAGTCATTCGTCGCTAAGTCGTTTGACTTTGTGAAGTATGTCGGCTAGTAGGTACGATTAGTTCCTCGCCGATGACTCCCTTAATGCAAGTTATTTGAGTACCTACATTATATTATTAAAATGATTTTTGTATCCATTCGCAGAGGAGAAACATTAAATAAGCACCATAAAAATATATTAATACGCGACGAAATTGAAATTATATGCCTTTAAGGAGTTAACAAAAATAAACCATAAGGCCCTAAATAAATATTAAATGTATTGCATGGAGTTAAAAATGTTAATGAGTATAAACAATCCATCATAATTTACCTTTATGCTAATTTAGTTGCTCGCTCGAAATAACGCAGATTAGATTACGAAAATTTAACTTATAAGTTTGATGACGATGTAACAAACATTGGATATGTCCAATGAGCGAGATTCAAGGTGCGTTAATGTTATTTCCAAGGTAAAATAGTTCAATGAAGTATAATAATAGAGGTCGTTATTTTATTATATTTTGTAATTATACCCAACTAAAGTATACCTACACATTCTGCTTTGTTATTTACATTGTTATACGCACGTCGGTGCCATTCATCGTGTTATGTAATGTATTATTTACATAGTGAACTCGTTCTATCTAGTTAACTACTTAGATAAATATAACTATGTTTATATTTGTATTGAAAAGTGAAACTAGTTTTTCTATTTCAGCAATTTTGTGCGCTCCAAATATATCTGAAATATGAAAAGGTCCCAGTTTCAAAATCTATTGAAGTTCGCAGAATATATTGTTGATGATTTAATTAGTTATTTAATGGAAACGTCCGAGATTTGTATTGAAGTAAGTCATGACCCAGTATCTGTACAAAAAACGTTCAGTAGAAATTACGGACAATGTTTAAGTATACATCAGTCGCGTATAAAAAATGAGGTAATGAACACAATGTTCGGAACTTTTAATAAAGAAGATTGGGTTGGTCGGTGAACGCGGGCGGGTTAGCGGGTTACGGGAGAAATATGGCGCGATTTGTAGAGCTCGCTCTTCGTTGTGTAAGGCTAGTGGTACAGTTATCACGGTTCTATTTGTTATTAGTTGTAACTATTAAGCTAAGCTAAATATAATGTAAAGTTTAGGAGATTAATGTTAATACGCTTCAAAATCGCGATGTGTATTTCTAAATCACTATAAAAGTGAGATTCCTTTATGAGTATGTACTTTTAAAACGAATAAAGACATTCTAATATACAGGAAAGTAAGTTAAGGTACTAAAAGCAGTCTCACATCGCGGTTGTATTGTAGACCACAATTCAGTTATTTCAAAAAGCTGTTATGTTGAAATGATGGGTATTTTCCGCCGAGTGTGCCCGGACGAGAGGTCCGCGGTGACGCGAGCGCGCGGATTGGGGTCAGGGCGGCGCGGCCGTCGACCCGCAGCCTCTCCCCTGCCCCCCTGCCACCGCACCCCGCCGCCCACACCCCGCCACAACCTTCGCGAACCCTGATACCCCTACATTCGACCTCGTTTGTTCGCGAATGTTCCTGCCAACTTTCGCCGTTGATGTCTTTGAAATGATAGTATTAAAAGTAACAAGGAAAAACATATAGGAAGACCAGACGATGTTTATGTACAGCGTATTTGACAGACAGAATAGAATTCAATGTAAAACAATTGCCAATAAAAAAAAAAAACTATAAAAACAGGCCATTGCTTTGATGACGTACAACGTAGGTTGGTACCCAATTAAAATTAGAGAAATACGATAAGTTACTAATTACTTTAAAATGTTTTATGATCATCGATTTTACTCAGTTCACAGAAACAAAATCATAATGGCAAAACATAGAAAAATTGGTTGAAGAAAAATTTAAGCAATATACATAATATTTTAGTTTACATGCATCTTCTGCGACAATAGGTAGGTGATGATGATGGTGATGATGTTTAATTAAATATTAATACATATTATTTAGGTAGAGCACCTACATAAACTATTTTCATGACGTTGTTGTTGATTTGTTTCGAATGAATGATTTATTAATAGATGTAGATGTCAAGAGTTATGTATTCGGCACGTAATATGAATATATCCACATAACCACTTTCTTCACGTTACGAGGCTGTATGCATGTGGGGTTGTTTGTGGAACTGTGATGACAGTCACTCTCCTTTATTTATTCCATGTTAAACCATAACTTAAGATAGGTGAATAGGTAGGTATCTACCTACTTTCAGAAAACATTAAAGTACATACCTACCTACCTATTGTAATGGTGTTTATTAATTTAGCTCTGAAATTATCCGAGTCGCGATTAGCTAGGTACCTACTTACCTACCTACTTTTTGTGTTATAAGAGATTCGGCTTTGATGTTATAAATGAAAAATTAAGGTTACCTACATACCTACTGTGACGTTACAGGTACGGATTTAGTGTGATTTAAACAGTTATTTTGTGTGTGGATTGCGCGGCGCGGGGCGTCGAGCGTGACCCAATTGCGGCTGGGTGAACGAACTCGAGGCCTTGATCGCAATACCGAGTCCGCGCCGCCCCTCCCCCGCGCCTCGCACCCCTCGCGTACGTCACATCGCACGCCACACGCAACGCATTGTTTAAATATTATTTTAGTGTTAAAATCATGGTTCATAAAAATAACATTGGTATTTAATGGCCACACTTCATTTACAACTTAGTGTAGCAAATTGTTTAGCTATAAATCACGTTTATGCTGTTGTATTAAGCGAACAGTTAGGTAGGTATTTTAATAAATTTGTTTAAAAAATATATTTTTACGAAACCTATAACAAACAGTCAGATTCTTTGATTAGACATCATTTCAAAAAAATAAGTTGAACTTCGTATATAAGTTGAGTATTTAAGGTGTATAATCTATATTATGTATAAGTCAGGTGTTATGTAAACGTATAGACTATTCAGATGAGGCGCAGTCTAGAAACTTCTATACCACTTGCTTATTCAGCCTAGCTTCGACGTCAAGAGAAAAAGAGACAGTTAAATCTAGTTAGCGGCTGCGCACACGGAATGGAGTATCTTGCGAAATATGTGCTGTCGCTATCCATGGGTGCGGAGGTGTCGTGAGTGAGAGTGGGACAACAGTATTTCAAGGCTTCATGTTGATTATTATTAGAGTATCGGCGCTAGGTTATTCTGAGTCGACCTAGATAACGCGCGGGGCCGATGACCGCGAGCCCTCCGACTGCGCGCGCGGCCTCCAAAATAAAATGGCATTCAGCGATGGGCTTCACTTGCGAAACTCGACTCGACCATGATGTCGAGCGCAGAAACTCACTCGTACGTCTTTGAAAATAATGCAATCACTACATACCTATTGAATTGATTGACTAATAGGTTGGTTATACGTCTCAGCTACCGCTTCTTATTTTCGCTGGATTCGTTGGTTAGCAGCTAGGTACCCATTTTAATTACATAATTTTAAAAAATATAGGTACTTAATAAATATCAAGTACGTGAGTGGGTATATTTTTTATACCATTAATTATGTTTGAAATATCCTATCATACCACAACGCAATTATAATAAAAATTTTAACGCCTTTTATAGCAAGTATTATTAATAGAACTTAGATAGGTATAGAATTACTCATTAAGCGTACAGATACGCAACATTGAATTCTACAAAATAGGTAAAAAATATTTAAAGTCCGTCTCTGAGATTATACCGAAGGGGAGCGCGGGTACAGCGTAGCGGGGGGAGAGGGGATCAGTGGTGATTAGCGACGTCGAATATAGCCGGGAAGGCCGAGGGCAACGAACTCCGCTTGACCCAGATCCGCGAGAGGCGCCGCGCGCACCGCGCTCGCCCCCCCGCTGCCGTGCAACCACACCACTCGCAGGAAAGTGAAAAGGACATTGCTTTATCCTTATTAATCACTATTATTTAACAATCTAAAATCAATAAAAAATATCTAGGTACCTACTAAACAAACGTTAAGTCACGTCACGTCACGCTACAGGTGGTTCGACAACAAAAAACATGTGCTTAAGTCACTGTTGTGATTGATTATCAATAAACATCAATCCACGTTCACGTTCCTTGGTGTCCAACATACACATAATGATAAACAACAGCTCGCATGTGTTGAGCGTCGGCTCCATTGACAGCAGCTGTCACTATCAGCTGATCGGGATGCTCACCTGCGAGGACTCTGCCGAGCAGCACGTCCGAGTCGCTGGGCGGCGCGGGCTGGGGCGGCTCGCCGGACTCACTGGGGTCCAGGTGATGGCGATGGCACTCTGTCACAGTCATGTCAGGCAGCGGGTGCGACGGGAGACGCATGAGCCGCGCGGAAGGGGCGCGTGCGGCCGGCGGCGGCGTCGACGCGAATGGCGCGCTTGCTCTACGCCGCCCGGTCCGTGCCGCGTAGCCGCTGCTACGCGCCGCCCGCCCCTAAACTAACACCCTTGCACGAGGCTTTTCTTTCAGACTACAACTTTTCAAGTGCTTTTCTTATCTTTTATATTTTTGTCTTCATTTTAGATCATCCAATTAACCATTGGAAAACTATACTATACTATAACTAATAATATATTTATTGCTTGAATTATTCATTATGAGTGCTACGACTGCATACATTATTAAAACATGTTGAATAAATAAATTTAGTAATGATCACCCAAATTATTAAAGAATGACTAGCCGTAATTTTACTACCCCTTAATGGAACTGAACTCTAGCTACTTGACTTTATATTACAGTCATATACATAGCAGTAGCGGTGGCATACAGCGACTAAATCAACTTTTTCATTTATGTAAAGTATTATTTTAAATTAATGCATATTTATATTATGTCATTGAACTCTGCGTCAAACGATGTCTAGTCTAGTAGAGTAATAGTCGCATGTTTATATATTTCTTATCGTACATCTTATATCGTTCATATCGATGATCTCATACTACATCAGATACTGCATATTAAATTAATACAGCTGAAAAATACTAATACTAATTATCGAATTAAATGATCATTGCAGTATAAAATGATTATTTATTTCTTCTGACAGTTGCACATTCTAATAACATTAACATAATTAGTAAACGTACCCAGTTCGGAATCATCGAACCAAAATTAATTAATAAGATAATATTAGGAACACTATTTCGCTAACTTATTTAAATATTTGCGTATTTATTCCTTGGTAATCTTCCATCTGTCCCTGACAAACAATTTTTAATAATATTACTAATTATTTGACCCTGTCCACAAAGAGTAGTGTACTATTTATTACCGACATAATTGTACAATAATCAAACAACATAAGTATATAAATGTATTATGAATTATTTTTATCGTATCAATAGAAAATGTCGCCGAAAAAAGTGTCACGTGCGGATCGGAAGCGGCCGAGTGAACTGAAAACCTAAATCTAGAATTGGCGAATCGGTCGGTGAGCCGAGAGCGACTTTATAGGCCAAGGCGACCAACTAAACAGCCGGGAGCCCGCTCTGACCGAGCTTTAGTACCGCCGCTTTGTAAATATTACGTTTTTACGACTTTCAGTAATGAGAAAACATGTGTTAGAGATTTATGACTCTGACATCTCAGTGAGTGGAGTTTGCTCCTTTGAACTGTGCTCTGTTTGTAACAAGTTGTGCTACAATAATCCATCTATGCTAAACGCCTATTATCTTAGCATCAACCAATAAGTCAAAATCAAATAAAAAAATACTGCATACAATAAAGATCTGCAAAAAAAATGATTGAAAAGAAACCAAGCATGAAAATCCTACTAATATTATAAATGTGAAAGTTTGTGAGTGTGGATGTATGTATGTATGTTTGTTACTCCTTCACGCAAAAACTACTGAACGGATTTGGATGAAATTTTGAACACAGATAGTTTATAACCGGGATTAACATATAGGATACTTTTTATCCCGATAATCCCGAAATTTTTGTTATTTTAAATGCTACGCGGACGAAGTCCGTGGGCACAGCTAGTTGAAACAATATATTGACAGTGATTGAACGGTAAATTACGTTTAATGAATGAATTTCCATTTTGCAATCTATGGTAATGGCATTAAAGTTTAGAATAGAATAGCAGTGTCACATCTTACTCTTTGTCTAACAATGTATACCTTTGGGTAAAATATGCAAGCATCAGTGCACGAGGTCATAGTTCGGGTTAAGCTGAAGCCGGGCAGCATCAGGTCGCGCTGACGTCAGAGGCGGTCGGCCACCTCCGCCCGCGGCCACCCTTGCTCCACATTCATGATGCACTGGTACCAAACTACTGTATGCATTGGAATAACACCCATTTTCAAACGAATTTTCCAGCAATCGCTTAAGATGACTTCTTTGTTACGGGTGCCAGAGGTTAGTATTGTACGTATTTGAACAATCATAATATTTTCTTTTTGAATAAGGAAAACTGTTTTTCAACATAAGTCATGTTTTATATTTCAAGAAAATAGGACAGACATCACCTTACGAAAATCCCCAGCTAGGCGATTCAATTGTTTTTCGAAATCACTGAGACCACGGGCCACGTGGGTGAAAGACAAATGATAGCCTACGTGGACTACAAGGACAGAATGAAGCCTGCATAAGCTCGCCCGCTAGGCTCGTTCCAGCCTGACCATCAACATGACATTATTATTATGGCAACCTAGCTCTACGTTCAAATCTGTTCACTCGTCCATTTTTTAACAATTCGCAGTCAAGCTTACCTAGTATAAAATAATTAAGTTTAAGATGAGCAAAATAAGATTTCAGTTGCAACATTATTGAGCTAAATTAATAATCTAATTAGTAAATATCGTCATAAATTGCGCATACGCCACCGTACATATCCCTTCAATCCTACAGTTAACTTAAGTCGTCAGAGCTGGACTTCAGAGGTGTTTGACCCCGTCGTGGAAAGTGGACCATAATGACACCACTTTCATTTTCGCACAACTCTCACCGACGCGAGTTGAGATCGAAAGTGTACTCCTTTAGTGGCTGCGTGCGCGCAGGCGAACCCCCTCTGCACGCCCGGGCCCCCCCTCGATTCCACTTTCCTGTGTTGGACGCGCTTTCTTCTGATGCCGTCGATGCGCGAGCGGCACTTGTGCAATTCGCTTTCTAATTGCATTGTGATCGCACTGTGACTGATGACTGCTAAACATCATCTCACTGCCCCACTTTCGTGTGCAACTATTGTCTATTATTACTCAGCGCTTCCATCTCGTATTTACAACTTATGATATTCATTACAAACTATAATGTACTGTACAGTAAGTTCATGTACGAACTAATATTTACCTCACATGAGGTATAAAAGATGCAATTGACTCCGATTTTTTACCAGACTACAGTTTTTATGGTTCTCTGTAGCGCCCGAACTAACCATCGGATTTTGATGAATGTGGTGTCAATCGATTCGTAATTATCTTCCGGGTGACATTGGCTACGTTTTATACAAAGAATAACAATATGCCGGATGTTGCATCCAAAAAAGTGGAGGTCTCTGAATTTTATTAAGGTGAGATGTTTAAATGAAGAAATCTGTTCGAGTTCTCAAATATAAATATAGTACAATATAAAATATACCTAGCTACGAAAACCAATTAAATACTATATTTCAGCGTTTATGAATACTACACACTAGCGCTATCTATCGGCAGTTCTGAATATAATTCGTCTAATTCCGGAGTCGGCTTATAGTTTTTAAAAACGTTTTACTTGTTAGATAACAATTATATTAATGTTGATATTGATATACATTTGAATAATGTGGAACATATATAAAAAAATATGAATATCGCCAGACGAACACACCAAATGTATGGTCCCAAACTAAGCAACGCTACTATGGGTGCCGTACAATGGACTGGGGGCGATCGCAGTGACACCCAGACCAGGGCAATTTTATAAAAGGCCATTTTCGAAATTTACCCTAGCGGGAATCGAACCCGCAACCATCATGTGCAGTGAGCCGAGCATATAGTTTTATAAATATGCGATGACTGTGTACCAGAGGTCAATGACACTGCAACCGCAGTTATAAAACAATTAAGGTAACTAGGACAGGAACACGGATTTCAATATTTTAATAAAAACATATGACGTAAAACGGACACACAACATGTTTACTTGCATAGTTACATTCTACTTCCATCTATTTACAACTGTTAATGCTACCGACAGTGTTAACACTGTTAATTATTTCAAATATGCATTACACCAAGATTTTGTGCTGTTATTTAAAAAAAAAATCTTATAACTCTGTGATGAACGCTTTTTTACGATGAACTTTTTTTACTTTTTTTTTACTTTTTTTTTTTTACTTTTTTATTTATCAGTAACATGTAGAACAAATCACAAATATGGACTTGTTAACGTTTTATTTTAGTAAATATAAATATTATGTAGGAGGGATATAGTTTATTTTCTCTTTTATTTCTAGTCCACGTGTATACACCTATTATAAAAACACAAATGTTATAGTAGGTATTTGCTCAACCTTGGAAGAGTTGTAACACTGAATAATAAAATCAAACTAGCTATAATAATGTTGTTGAAAGATAAGCTTAAGAGATAAGATAAACTAATTTATTTCCATAATAGTTCATACAAATATATGCAGGGACATATGATATGTTGTTACAAAGAGGTTAAACACGGGATGAAAGCGTGGCAGTCCTTTTCCTTGAAAAAATAATTTGACATGACACGCGTTCAATTAAAGCATTATGAAGTTCCACATAATATGAAAGGACCGTAATTTACGCTGCAATTAATGATACTAATAATTGTAGTACCAAATAGTAAATTATAACACCCATTTCCATCAGACATGAGAACCATCTCGCCGATTCTTCCTGTTCAGGAGTTTCGATGACACAGACAGACCGAGAAGAGTGTCAATCTGTAATAATATCATTAGGTATGTTTTATTACAATTTTAGTCAATATAATTAAAATACGAGTGGGCCATATCTGTTTCGTTGGTAATGTAATCAGTATAGGCTAATGCATATAGTTACCTACTACTGCTCTGAAAACTTTTAGAGAATTACAGAACATTCTCAAAGAATATTCTGAGAGAAGAGTGCTGCCATCAGAAGAATGAGCAGTAACACAACAAGAGTAATACGGCAACGCATCACGCCTCCATTGTTCACCGCGCCGTATGTTTAATTTCATTATGTTACATGCAAATTACAATAAATTCGGCGGTGTCCCCTGTCGTGGACCGAGCCCTAATTGGGGTTGCGGGCCGGTATTCAATGTAAATGAACCATTTACCTTCTGGGAATCACTGCTCTTGCATACGCATTGTCTTTATACAGGATATGGCTGCGTATGTAAGTACTACATACATTACTTTGTCTCGATTAACGGGACTCCGTGTTTAACATTCAGGGTCGGAGAACTAATTCACTCGGTCATAAAATATTATAATGCTGAAGTCAATGTCACTTTTGTTTTATTTTAACTGCGAGTTTGTAGGCTGTGCACGTACAGTATTTAGTTCAAGAAACATGCAATAAAATAAAATATATACGATCATCACGGGCCTTTACTCTAAAGTATAGCGGGACCATATATAGGTATTTCTAAATTATTACGTGTTATAATTTATGATTTGAATTCAAATTGTATGTACTTCTAACATTCTTGTTAAATTCCACCCTAAACCCTATTGTACTGAGATAGACGCATATCACATTTTGTCAGTTACCTACCTAAGGTTGATTAAAATATATGTTTGTTAATATAATTTTTTTTAAGCACCATGTAACTACGTCATGTACCTATACGTAGATACGAAGCCCCCAGGCAATGAATTCGATTGTGTCAGATAAAGCTAACCGTGTCGCAGCGGATCTAGGTTTTGAGCACGTCACTTTGTGGATCTGTATGAGTGTTGGCAGAAATATAAGTATGCCGAAACGTAAAGAGGGCGACAACTCGACCCAGTCTTTATGTAATTTTTTGTCAGTCGATCATCAATAAGTTTAATTAAGTAAAGCTTGGATATAGTCGCTGTCCTTCTTATTCACAAATCCTAAGACCTTTTTCGGCGTAGAAATTGGAGATCTCTCCATATTTCTCTAACAATGGAAGTTTGTTTCACCTTCTTAGACGACATGATACCGCTTCTTTTAGTTTGGTCATCTCAGTAGCTCATTCTTGTTCTTCCTCTTCCACGATTTCCCGCTACCATTCTCTCTCGTATTTTTTTCAAAACGAATGACTGTGAGAGGAGATTAATATTAAAATGTGATTCAGATACTGCAGTTATAGCATATTCCCAAATGATACTATGTGACATCTTCCTGAGTTTTCATCGTCTGATGGTAATATATGTGTCAATAAATGCAAAATGTTTGTGTGCGAAGTCGTAACAATGAACGTCCGTTTCACGGTTTTCTCGTAACGTGGAAACTATTTATAACTGGGCGATCTAGAAGGCCATTTATGCATGTACATAAGTGCCTGTAGTTTGAAGCGAGCCGATAAGATTTATTACCGACTGTAAACAATCACGGCCACTCGGTCCTATACCGTAACCTTGCATGAAAATAACACTGAATCGGTAGGTACACAATACAACTGCGCGTACAAATAATTAACCTCATGAACTGAAAGTAGCGCCAGATGTATTGAACGAGTATCGGACTGCCAGTGGCTGGCCTCGGAACCAATTGAGTTGTTAACGGTGTGAACCCGTTATTTGTACAAGTTCTGCTAGACTTCGAAAATACGAAAAAAAACCCATAACCTATTTACTATATTACTATAATACTTTTAGTCATCATTATAATAATTTTCCTCATTTTGTGTGTCACGTCCATAACTGTTTTTTTTATTTTACAAGATAGCTGAATAATGGAAGACAACGCATTAGCAATTATCACTTGTGAGTACTGATGTGCAACATCGTGTGTGGACGTTTTTCTTAGTAACAAAAAGTAAGAGGTTGGTGTGTCGGCAGGCAGCGGCGCGCAGCCTTGATCGCACTGAATTGGCAATATCCTGGAGCCACGAGAAGCCCGATTGGCGAAACCTTGCGACCTGCAAAAGTCGGTCGATGAACTCCGCAAGGCCGGCTCGTTGCCGCTTTCTTTGTTCGTGCTGTCGCAACTCCGGGCTCCGGCTACAGCCTCGGATCACTTTATTAAGCCTTCACTCATCTAAATTACAATCGCTCGTAAACATCGTCGACCCGCGCATTCCCGACGGCCCCATTTGTAAATAGACTGATGTTAGTGCGCACGGTCTACGACATTTAAAATAACTTTTATAATTAAACCGACGAAATAACGATTCGACAACGTTTCCTAACAAAAGTAAACAGAAGACAATAGATAGTACATTGTTACATGAGTGGTGAAAGTTACTTATTTTGTCCCGAGACGGGGTTTGGCGCCCGAGCGTAGCGAGGGCGCTAATAGTTCGAGGGACAAAATAAGTCTTTCACCCGAGGTAAACACTGTGCTTTTCATTACGAATACAAGGAAAATAAAAATAAAAACAGGAATTGGCTAAAGAAATAACACAAGGAAGTATAAACAATACTCTACAACTCGAAAAAAAAAATCGGATTGCCGCCTATTTTGTTTTTTTTTTTTACGTTGGCCGGCCAACTTCATTATTTAGCCATTATTTTTCATTTTCATCTTTAAATATTTTGCCCAAATCTATGTTATTTTAAAGAAATTGTTGAAACTAAATTATAATTAAGTCATTTAAAAAAATATATTCTTGAATTAATACTTAACTTTATGTTATTTCAATTTTACATCGTGCTGTAATTGAGTGACTGTAGAAAAGTTTGAACATGGTTCCATAGAAATGTGAATGGAACTAGTTTTTTTTATAATTTGACAGCTGTCAGTTGAAAGTGAAACTCCCGGGCCTGAAAAGTATTACTTTCAACCCGCTTCTCAGGCAACTTCAGACCTACTTTCAGAGTATGAGTAATGAAAAATTATTTTTGAAATGGGCCATAGGAGTAAATGCTATAAGGATGGACGATTCGTTCCAATGAGCTAATTTTAATTTGGTAGAGATGAATAGTTTTTATTTTATTATAAGGAATTATGTGTATAAATGTTGTTTATGAATATTATCATAATGATAGGTAATAATATTTAATGTTTTACAGGTCAGGTATTTAATGTTGTTTCAAAAGTCCGAAATAAAAATTAACATACCAATACTGTAGCCGATATTCAGGTGCCTGGTGTTACAGACCTTTGAATATTTGTTACAGCTTTCTTATCGCGGCCTTAGAAAACATCCACAGTCCTAGAATACAGTGTAAACTGCAATAGCAGCCCATACATATTTGGAAAAAACGGTTACAATTTCGATTCAATTTATAGCATTTCATATTATGCCCGATAGTCATCCATAGCCCCAAGTTCTATTTCGCACTTTTGAAACACCTTGTATATTATTATCTTAGAAAAATTTATATTGGACGAAAGGGTTTTGAGTTTGAGTATGTTTACAGAAAATTTAAGCGCTAAATGATATTCTATTATTCAAGTTATTCTTACAACAACTGTTTAAAATTACTTCAATATATGTGTTCGTATATATAACTACTTTACGCAACGACGAAGCGACCCTTTGCGTTGACATAAAAAAATGTACCATCACAAAAACTGAAATGTTACACAACCAGCACTTGATATGTAGGCAAGTACGTTATATTTACGTAAGATGGGGCCTATTCAATCACTAGCTACTACCGTCTACCGATTACATAAGCCGCTTCGCGTATCGCTTCTTTGCAAAGTGCTCCGACTGCGTCATTGTTTCCACTAACTACATATCGTGATATCATTGAGGAAAACAAATCCAGATTATTGGAACTCAGATAAATGAGGCTCATTAATGAACTACCTATATTTACGGATACGAATATGGAAAACAATCTTTAAC
Organism: Notodonta ziczac; assembly: GCA_918843915.1. Taxonomy (NCBI): domain Eukaryota; kingdom Metazoa; phylum Arthropoda; class Insecta; order Lepidoptera; family Notodontidae; genus Notodonta; species Notodonta ziczac. Next base: position 7,183,219 of record OU974043.1, on the reverse strand, counting down.
TATATAATTTTTATTGACTTGGTATTTCTATGCTATTTTTGTTCCTTCAATTTCATTATTCTCTTTGCTAGTTTTGTTATTTTTACGCTATATTTGACATTTAGATAAAATAGGTATAGGTATTGATTTATTAAATTCAAGGTATGGCGGGGTATGTCGTGTGATCGAGCACAAATAAAGGCCATGCATTTACATTTGCTGCTGGAGCGTTGTTTCGCAGTTATCGTAATAGGTTCCATGGCCAAGTTGCAAAAAGCAAGCGCGTGCGCAGGTAAGTCGACGCGGCTACAACCAATGGAGTCGGGCGCGGGGCGAGGAGGGCCACTTTCACCCGGCGAGGCTGCGCGGGCGTCGACCCCCGGTGCCCTACTCCGCTGACCCACTATGAACTAACCGAAACACTATTCACTTTCATTTTTGCCGAGACTATCATTAGGCCCGAGGATGCGTCTTGCGCGGTCTCGTAACGTTGCACCATCGTTGCGAGAGCTCATGTTCGTTTAGCGCGCTGATCCGGCGGTGTTGTTGAAGATGTGTTACGATGGCCCGGAGATAGTGGCGGTGTGGCGGTAGAGAGTTGGCGCGGCGGCAGGTTGCGTAAGACTTGTTATTGGCGAGAGTGAAAGTGGTGAGGCGCTGTCTCCATACTAATGAGCGCGAAACGGGTGCGTTGGACAAGCTGCCTCCGGAATATGCAGCACTGGGTTAAAGTGTCACAAGACGGCTTTCCGACGGGTTGCATAACCATTTCACTTTTGCTTTTGTATAGGGAAATTACCAACACTGAGAACTTTTTTGTTTGGTACTGTTAATTTTATGGATCATATGTATACCTTACAATAAAGACGTCATTGCAGTAAAATTAAGAAGAACTCCATTTGAGTACAACCTTTTCTATTCTTCTAAAAACGGTTTCCAGTCAATTAATCATTTCGGAATGTTAATAAAAAAAAACAATTTTCCACTATAAACTGTCAATTGTGTAATTTAAATGAATTTACATCATACAAATATCTCGTTAAGGATTGATGATGTTATAAGTTATTTGGACCTACGTTTTGCCTTTACCGTGGCCGTTTACCCATACAACTTTTTAATCTTCCCAGCTTGTCAAAAATATCAAACGACATGAGATTTAAATTTCGCGCCACCTGTCTGATCGGCAATTTCCGTCGCTGTTCGGCTGCGCTCGGCTAGCGTCTCTTAGCGCTCGCAGCGACCTCGAGCGGCGCAGGGCAACGAACGCTGACTAGGCCGAATGTATTACAAAGTCCGAGTCCGAGTTGGCCGCGACCGCTCCCTGCCACTCTGCCTTTGAGATCCAGCCTAGGTTCGCCTCTTACCGCGCGCCGATACCTACACCCTATATCTGTCTCACTACATCAAGGTGAAACAAATACCGTGTGCTTTATTAAATAGCTTTCAGTGGCCTCTGAGCTATTGTGATTGGATGCTTGTAGTCAATGCCTTTAACAGGCATTTTGTTGGAAATAAACTTTCAAAGATTTTATCGCAAATTTTCAGATCATGGTCTTGAAGACAAATGTTTACCTTTTATTGAACACTTGAGAACTTAAAAGTCACTAGGATGAAGCAACTTTAGCGAAGGCTTTTTCCACCTTCCTTTTACCGATATTTTTGTGGAGCCCTAAAGCGATTGCCTCTCGAAACCCGACTAATGCACGTTCTATCCATGGGTTAAACATTGTAATATTTTTAGGAATCTGATTGCCCATCGAAGTAACTAAGCCTAAGCTAAGCTATATTTCCAAGATTTAAGAAGAAGTATGTATTTAGACAAAGTTCAGGGAGTGAAAGTTTGAATTCCCTTTTGCCATAACTGGGTGATTTTGACTGACTTATGCATTAAAAACGTCTACGGAACTCCCTTAAAACTAGCTATATAGTAGTATAATTATTTACAGAATGCTTGCATACCCAGCAGCGTGACAAACCACCATTTCTGAAATAATTTTGTATCCAAGTCGTCATCACAAATACAAACGTGTTTTGAAAGGGTGGCTGTAACTCAGGCAGTAAAACAGGCTATAAACTAAATTATAATATACCTTCAGTTCAACGGCTTCATTGGTTTTACTTTCGACGGCAGCGACGGGACATAATTGTGCGCAATCAGGCACGTACTTGATACAGCAGCCGACGGGTTTAATACCTTGTAATAAATTGTTACTTAACGCTTTCAATGTTTCTGGTATTACTGGAATTTAAGATCGACCTTGATTGTAGATTGTTATTATAATAATAATAATTTTAGCCCTTTTTGACGTCCCACTCCTTCGCACGGGCCTCCCCTCAAGACAAGGGGGATTCAGGCCATAATCCACCACGCTGGCCCAGTGCGGGTTGGCGGATTTCACATGTCTTTCGAAAATTGGTTAAATCTTCTAAGACATGCAGGTTTCCTCACGATGTTTTCCTTCACCGTAAGCAAGTGATAATCATATAGAAATTATGATTCGCACATAGATTTCGAAAAATCCAGAGGTTCGAGCCGGGGTTTGAACCCGAGATCTGGTAGCCCGCAAGACGCGTGCTTAACCAATCGGCTATCACTGCTCCTTGTTGCTGCTTGTTATTATATTGTTTTATTGTATTTTGTGCCTAACATAGATGGATGCAACTGGTTCCGTGCGTGCCCTAAAATCGAAGCTATTGACCGTAAACAAGTTCCGCGATATAAAAAAAAAAACCAATAAAAAAATTACATTAACAAATTGTAGAGTTGCAAGCGGCGTCAGTATCTCCAACAAGCAATGTGCAACAATAATCCCCGGGTTGTTAAATTTACCAGGCGTTAGAATTTGCGCGCGGCGCACGTTCGCAAGATAAGTCAGTCAGGGTCGGCGCGGTGCCGACGGCCGGCCATGCACCCGCGGCTTGCGACACCCGCCCCGCGCCCCGCGCCCGCCCGCCACCCGCTCTAGCCGGGCTCAGCCAACATAAACCATGGGGAAAACAACAGCACCCACGCTGCGCTGGCTGACGTGTCCTTACACATATATTGCGAACGCATATTGCGCTGCACCAGATTCTAAATTCTGTTGCAATTTAGCCGCGACCGTCTCTATTCAATATCTTTGCAATTTGTCCTATTGAATTTGTTGCAGGTTGTAACGGATTCAGAATATAGATGACATGACTACAGCAGTCAGTTTTTGAAAGGAAAAAAATTACTTTATTTTCTTTTTCTTACATCAAAAATGGGAGGACAAACGCGCGAACCGCTCGAAGAGGATTTGATTATGGCGTCGTCTTTAAGAAGTTAATATTGTTATAGCTAGCCTGATAAAAGGGTGAAGAAGATTAATAGGTAGCATTTGCGGTGTGCATTATGATTAGGGTGGTTGAGGGTGTGCGGGGGTGACGAGGGCAGCGGGGGCGGCGGCGGGGTCGCGGTGCTTCAGCAGGGAGCGACCTACTTGCCGGTCGACGACCGAGCTATATTTAGCCGCGTCTCCCGGCGCCTCAATGCACCCTGCACTTATTATCCATTGCATTCGTTACACCGATTTATTAGTATCGCACGTTTTCAGAATAACTCTCCTCACCTTCTTGCGTTTACTTTCAAACATTGTTGTGTCAATTTATAGTGTAAACATTAGTTTTACGCTGTACATTAGCAGATAACACTCTCTCAAGGCTGGTAAATATAAACAACGGGTATTTAATGTTTATCAGCGTGTTGAAATCGGTAACTGTAAAATGTCAGATTATTGTTCACTATGAGTTTGAGATACAGTTTCCTGTTATACAGTGGAGCCCTTTCATTTCTTGGATCATCATTCATTCTATAGTATGTTGATCCGCTAGCCAAGTATCATTACAAACATGCTATTAATAACCCAGAATACTGCATCAAACAGTCCAGTTCAACATGATTTCTTACTTCGAAAAATATTCATGTCTAGTCACGGTTCCGATATAAGTAACATTTTATTGTAGATACCTATGCGTAAAGTTCTCTTCAGTATCTTTTCAGGCGGTACTCTAACGACGGCATCAATATATGTAGGTACTATTCTTACAATGTCCGACTTGAATTGTGTAGATGAATGTAAACTTACGTCAAGTCGTCTTAATAATCTTTACTGTAATTCAAAATATCAGGTATCACTTACCTTCCTTCCTAAATGTCGTATCAACTGTTGCATCATATTTATTATGGTACTTACCTGAAACAAGAATATATGGTTTAATACTTATGAATATATAATAAACCTAATTACAATAAAAATAAATTGGTAGTTGCATTGTAGAGAATATGAACTCTGCTCTGCTGTGAGAGCGAGAGATGACATCTACAGAAAAGCGCACTCGAGTTCGCTCTTAAAGCAGAGATCGGTGAATTAATAGGGCCATAGGGACATTGGCAGGAGGTGAACCAGTTATCGATTCTCGATCCATATAAAAAAACTTCAGTTACATACATGTAAATAAGCCAATACTGTTTATTTACTATACCCACTTATGCGCAGTGCTTAACAATTTCTCAGATTGTTTCTCCATTAATTGGTTATGGTAGATTGGATATACAGGATGTAAGGGGCATCGTAATGGAAACTGATACAATGGATCCAACTCATGAATTTTCATAATTTTAAAATTGATTTTATAAAAATCTCTCTTCAGTGATTTTACATAAATAAATCAATCGTTACTATTTTAGACAAAAACTTCTATGTAAATTGAGACTCAATATGCTCGAGCGCGCGTATCATCAATTTAAGATCCTGAAATTGTTAAGCATAATTCAAGGAAATATCGACGGAAAATTCCTACTTTGGGGGATCCTGAAACATGAGTATTTTTTATTCAACATGAGTTGAATCCATGGTATCAGTTTTCGTTACGATGCCCCTTACACCCTGTATACTCACTCACAAACAATCTGTGAACACATTCCAATGAATTTCCAGAACAATCTTGAACCTAATATTATATGTAGTAGAGTGAAACACTCCGAGCTCGCTCGCTGCTGTTGGAGTCAGCGTATTTGCCTAATTGATCAAATACATGTAGTTCAGTACATTGGTTCAAGCAATACTATTGCTTAATAGGATTTGATTTAAGTTGAAAATTGCACGCCGCGAGCGGGCGTTCGAGTCATTACGTTGTCATCGTCCTAATTTTGCAGTGTCCTCGTTTTTGAGGTCAGTCTCTATCGGGGCAACGAACTCGTGCCCTTATCGCGGAGGGAGAGTGGGGCGCGCGGCGCGGACGGCTTCACAACTCTCGGCATATATTGGCAGTACAACTATTCTACGTTAGATGGCGTTGCTGATTTATACTTTTACTTTTAAATTAATTAATTTTTACTAGCATATTTAAACCTTATGTTGGATCATTAGGAATACATAAAACTAAAATAACTCATTCACCTTTTTTTCACATATTCTGGTCAGATTACTAAATTTAATTGAAACTGAACAAACAATGAAACCCGAGGTCACTGCTAAAGAAATCCGGGTGCATCCAAGTAGCTGAAGGATTATGTACTTTTGTGCGGTCGCATACTGTCCGTAGCCGCTCCGTAGCTGCCCGTAGTATGATCGTAGCGGTACGCTCACACGCGCACGGCTCCGTACTCGTAGGTACGGGCGCGGGTCGACGGCCGGTAACCGGGGCAGCCTTGCTCTGTCCTCCGCGCCCTATTTCTGTCGCCACAGTGCGCCTCTCGCCCCGCTCTCCCGCGCGCCGCGCACTCTAGTTCCCTACACCCTCAAATTACTCCAATTTACACCACAATTAATGATTCTTGGGGCAGATGATATCGGTCGTACAAGGAAATACTGTTTTGATTAAAATCTGTTAATATTATTCAGTAAAGTACCATTTGCTGTACATATTTGCTGTAAATATTTGTGTTAAAGTAGGCAGGATAGTGTTTGTCATGACAAGGATAATTCTGACGCATTGTTCCATGAGTAATATCAGGATTTACAGTATTTATAGCCGTTGAACCCACAATGATAATAAATATCAAGGAAATATGTACCTAATATGAATAATAATAAGGGGAATACCATACAATTTATATTCACTATGTTTGTCCCAAAGAAATTGTAATACAAAATGATTGCTATCATAATTATTTTGGTTTGTCAATTTCAAATGCTTCACGAAATATCAATTAATGCGTATGATATACACTTTTGCAGAAACGACGTGAAAATTTGTATTTTTATTGTGTCTTACCTTACGATATCGATAGTGAAACGTGATTAACTCTACCATTTTATATTCATTACAGGGATTGGTGGATGGCTCTACGTAGCCCGCTCGGCGCGGCCGGCTGCAACCGCAACGCATTATGCTGTCATTTATCTCAATATCTGATAAACAATTCGTATTGCATTCTTACGTGTAGCATCTGGTACTTGTTCGTAACATTTTTTATGTTATTTAAACGCATTGTATAACACATTCGGTTATAATCGAGTGTCGTCAGAGCATGACACTTATGTACGTACGTACTCGTATACATAACACTAACGCACACACATACATTAATATACATCGCTGCGTGTATGTGTGACGTAGCGCGGCGGCGAGTGGCGGGTGACGTGGGTTGCGTCAACTTTTACTCGCACTTTCTCGTGGTGCGCTTGCGCAACTCCGGCGGCGCAATACTGGTTCAGTCGCCTCGTCGTGGTGACAGCATTTCTCTTGTAGACGTGTTTATTTATTTACATGGTTATAAACACCACGAGCGTTTGATGAGGAATTTATTGCTAGGAGCCAGCAGTTTATACAACCATGATTTAATCATTGTAGAATGTGTAACGATACTCAACTCTCGTCAGGTTTTATTACTCGCGAATATGACCTTAAAATTATTATTTACGTAGTCATGCTCGAACAACAAAGAATGTAGCGAGCCGTTCTTACGTTTGCGTATTATAGATGCGTTTACGTCAGAAAATACTCCAGTAAAAGGTTTATGTATTTATAACAGTGTAATATTTCCGAAGCGAGCAATAGAAACAATTCAATGAAAAGCTAGTGGTAGGTAACGGGACGACAGGGGCGCGGGCGAGAGTGGAGGGGGGGCACGCGGTACGTGCCCCAGTTTCGCGCGGGGTTATGAACTCTAACGAGGTAAGGCCACCGACCGGGGCGGCCTCCATTGTAAAATGTATCTTACGTCCCACTCGTTACGTGATGTTTTCGTGTGAAGGTCGCATCTCTCGGTATATCGTCACGAAGCACCTAACTAGTGATACCACATGGAAGAGTTGGGCGTGTGATGCTAGATCCAGCTGCTGTGCGACCTTCGCAAATTATCGCTCTCGTGACATCCCACACAATTGCGCTTTATCTACCCCTCTATATCCAGAATATGTTGTACGCGTTCTACAGCACCGGGTAACTCGCACGAATTAAAACAACAAAACACAATCTCAGTACATACTCAAATAAAATTAAATGTTGAAGTAAAATAAATGTATACAATTATATAAATCTAAACATCTATATATTATATATACATACAAATATACAATAAAATTAAAGTGTCTGTTTGTATTATAAAAAAATAGCATTTTACTAAATGTATGGAATCGTACACGTACATAGTACCACATTTTTTTTTTATTTGCCTGTCTGTTTGTTGCGACTAATCTCTGAAACGACTGGACTGATTTTGACGGGACCTTCATTTCCAGATAGCTGATATTATGCCGGATAGCAGCAACTCAGGCTACTTTCATTTTATCGATGTACCAAACGGGTGGAGCCGCAGGCAATAGATAGTGTACAACAGCAATACCGTAGGTACGAATGGTGCTTACATATGATTTATACTCACAAATAAATTATTTATCTTACCTACAGTTCGGATTTTTATTAATAACGGGACGGATGTAATCAGTGTTGCAGCAACATAAATCCGAATAGCATTGACCGATTTTACAACATTGCTAATACGTAGCTACTTGTTTATAGCCTTTGAATACCTTAATTAATCCAATCACTATTGTTTTCGAATTGCCAATGCGATAAATTCCTTTCTATGTACTTATCTGTATTCCTGACTAGCTGTGCTCCCCGACTTCGTCCGCGTAGTATTTAACGTAACAAAAATATCGGGATTATCGGGATAAAAAGTATCCTATATGTTAATCCCGGTTATAAACTATCTGTGTTCCAAATTTCATCCAAATCCATTCAGTAGTTTCTGCGTGAAGGAGTAACAAACATACATACATATATACATACATACATACCTCCACACTCACAAACTTTCGCATTTATAATATTAGTAGGATTTAATAATCGAAGCACAAAATATTCTTACCTGGTAAGGTACGGTGAATGAATAATGTTTTAAAAGTTAGAAATAATAATTTTGGGACATATACCTGAAGACAGACTATATGTAAGCAACTATCATATTTTCTGAGCAAGCGAGTCTTTGAATATTTTTCACAACTGTCGTGTTGCGGCCCTAGAATCCAATGGACTATAAATAAAAGGGTTTAAAATACATTTATGTGTGGCAGTCACAAATATTCAAGAAAATATTTATAAAAATATGCATAGTACTAAGATTAACATGATTGTTTTTTTAAATCGAAAACATTTGTATAATATTTACACATCCAAACAAGCATTATTTCGGACTTTAGAAAACGCTGGTAGGTAAACCTTAGGTTTACTTATATTTACTGACGAATAAAGGCGAGCTGCAAATATGTCAAAGTGTGCGAAGACGAGAAACGAGAGACATTTATAGAATAGCGTGGAGATCCCTCCTCCTGATCCACATGTTGTTAGCTGATCATTGTTGCTCTAGGCTCTTCGAGTTCATGCTCGTCTAGACTCCTCCAAAATAAATAATGTTAACGGGAATAGAAAACGTTTATAAATATTAAATTGCAGACAACGAGTAGGGGTTTTTTATTTATGTAGCAAAATGATGGGGGATTGACGTCAATGATACGAATTGAAACGACTTTATCGTATTGCCTGCATCTCGCATGTGAATTTAATGACGTCAAAGCATATTATAATTATTATATTTACGTTATCTGGTAACATAATATGGGTAACTTTAAAAATTGACTCAGTTTTAAAACTGTCTCAAATTTTAGTAAGCTCAATAAATTAACTTACCTTACCAGTTTTAAAAATAATATTCGAAATTCTGATAGAGACTAAAACATATAACAGTAATATTTTAAGTTTTTCAAATACCTACCCAGTTACTAGAAAAGTAATTTTGTGGGGAACGATCAACTCCTATGTTATGGGCACAGTCTAGTATATCATAGAGCCAGCAACCGTCTCCAGAGTGAAAGTGGATTATGACTGGTAGCTACTCAAGCTTGCGTCGAACGACTGCATGATTTACTACCCTGTGGCTATGGGCATCGGCGTTGGTATGGATAACAGACGTACCTATTCACATCTCCAATAAACACACATGGTAATCACGAATAGTTGATAACAAGTAGGCGATCTGAAAGTATAATAGAACGAGCGTTTGTGGACAAAGATCGGTGCGTATGTAGGTCACCGGGAGAGTTGCACACATCTCTGCACACGACGATGTTTGCGCATCACAAACACTCGCCGCCCCAAAATAGATACGAACAAAATATTCCATGCATTTATTCGAAATAGAAATTTAATTCTCAAGACAAATTTTCTTCTTTGTATTTTTTCCATTACCTATTTTGCGCAGATTACAGATGAGATAGAATTTTTTGTTTCTGAGTGTGAATTTTAAACTACTAGTTACGAATATGGATTATTGAATATCAAATGTGTAGAAACTTTAAGATTAGCCAAAGTATTATTTTAATGTCTTATTAAATCAATGAATAATTACCATAGAAAAAACTATTTTCAAAGGAAAACCATGAACTGACTTCAAAACCCTAGAGCTCCAAAACGCCAGAAATTATTAATTATAATACCACCTCTGACTACCATTTCAGGAAATGTAGAGTAAGCGTGATTGTGTATCAATATATTATTTGGCGTTGCTCTATTTTTTAGTCAGTAAATAAAAACACAAAAAATCGGTTCAGTAATACATTTGACTTAAAAAATAAGGTTAACAATAACATAATTTGCATCATGTAGCACGTCTAACCCCTTAACGGCTAACATTTATGGGTCACAATATTGCTGTATTATATATATTTATTTTGTATAGAAGCGTTGACTATGCGCGACAAAGGCAATCGAGTGACACGTTCATGAATAATACAGTTGTATCGGTATATAGGTCACGCTGATGGATGCGTAAACACCCGTCGCCGCCGCAGCTTAGGGGACGAGGCAGTAATCCCATCTTAAGATCTCGCTTTAAAAACTAGGACGAGTCGCCGATAGAGATGCTGCGTGATGTACTTGGGTCAAATGATTATATTAAGAACTTAACTTTACCTTTGCTCGACTTTTTACACGGCCACGGTAACGCCAAAAGGAAGGGTTATGTTTTTAGAAATCTATGTATGTATATTTATATCTTTTAAATGTTCCACCTTAGCGCCGAAACTGATCATCCATTTTGATGAATCCCGATTAATTATTATGGTCCGAGTGACATAGGCTAAATTTTATACTAACAAAATCAATATAATAGATGTTTCATCCAAAAAAGTAGCCCTGAGTTTTTTTTTCACTATCGTTTCTAATGGGATGTCAAAAGAAAGAGAAGCAAATTCAGAGTTCATATAAATAGAGTAAATATAAACATGGTAAAAATAATAAATACAAATAAAACATACCAAGCCCCAGAAATATGTTCTTAAAAGTTTTTGTGTTAAAATTTACTTTTATTTCCTTTAATTATCGTTGCTTTTCCGTAGTCATGTTATTGTTTCGAGAACAAGAAAAGTCACTTGTAGATGATTTAAATCCGGTGTCTCAGTTTAACTAACCCTAGGTTTGTACTGACATTATGCTGAAACATGTTGTAGGTAATATCATATTTTATAAAATAGATGGTGAGGTTCAAAATACAAAACAGTATTTGCACTATAGCATTATTTTAATAAACAAGTGAAGTAATATTACTGCGCCCACGATTCTCATCAATGCAACGCATGTATGGAAAAGTAAACAACCTGCATCTAGAACAATAAACCTCATCAAGAACACCAGATAGTTCTGGCCGATACCCGACTCATTATCTCGTTATGTTTCGAACGATTTGCGTTTATCATTAAATTAGCATGCCGATGCACGCATTTGCATCGCTCGAACAAAAACTACTGACGTTAATGTTACAGTGAACCTTGTCGTTGCCATAGATTGGAGTGAAGGATAACCGCCTCCGTGGCACATTGGACGGTGAAGTGAACCGTTGAATGGCGGTATTCATCGTGGAATAACCATTTAGTTCAATACTAGCTGCTGCTCGCGGCTCGGCCCGAATGATACTTCTATAATAATTAATATCAAAGTAGCCTATGCTGCTCCTTATAACGTCAGCTATATGCCAGTGACAGACCAGACAAAATCATTCCAGCCGTTTCAGAAATTAGCGGAAACAAATAAAATAATAAAATAATGATTTTGTTATAAGTACCGTAATTACTTCATATACATTTTCTAAAGAGCTATTATTTTGATATTGCAAATAGACACTTCAATTGTATTATTACTATTGTATGTATAGATATATTAATATCGTTGGGCATTAGCTAAACTAAACATCAATGTCCCTCTCACAGTAACTTATGAGCAAGACGACAATATTTTATTCATAGTATCTAATAGATCGATATAATAATTTGATATCTTCAAAATAAATAAGTAAGTATTTGTCATAACACCTATTCTAGTTGAGCGCACCACAGCGTAGTACAAGAATCAGCTGAACAAAAGATTCAAACGCGGTCATCGCGCAATTATTTGCGAACATGTCAAAATCTATTATTGCAAAAGTTATTTTATTTTTCATTGCTTGCTTCGTTATTTAGACTTGTGTGATAAATTGTGATTTTTCTTGGTGTACTGTTGAGTAGCCTGTGGTATCGTTAGACCGTGTCACTGGAGGTTAGCTGGCCACCCGGCCCCGCCGCCCGCGGCCCCCCGCCTCTCCCCTCGCAGGAGCAACGCACTCTGCAAGGTTGCGCGGCGACTCCGCTATCGCTGGCTACAGTTACGATATCGCTCGCCCTTCTCCAACAAACTACTTTATTTTATTACATTGCTGTCATATTGCTATTATGTCTGAAGGTCTTGTGGATTATTACACCTATGTGTATTAAGGGCGCATATAATTAATGATCATACTACCTAGCTTTGCATGAGAGAGGATTGAACTAAGACTTTATAGAAAGGAAAATATTGAATAAAAATTACTAACAAATTACATGTATGTAGAATATTAAATGTTATTTTTATTATTCATGATAAATATTAATTAATATAAAAGGGGATTGTGTAAGATTATTAATGAGTTATTATCAATCCTTCAAAAGACTGCCAAAGGAAGTTAGGTGTACAGGAGAAATATTTTAATAACGATTTCTCATAAATGTGTTTGTATATGAATGAAAATAAATTAAACCTGATCTTAATTAATTTAGGAAGGTATAGGAAATAATAATAATATTTCTTAATCCTTTGTGCTTACTAAAAATATTGACTAAACGTACAAGCGAGTAGCAGAGTTAAAACATTAAAAATAATTTATTTGCATTCAAATGCTCGTGCGTGCGAAGTAATATTGCTCATTATATAAAACATGACTTTCAAAAGTAATTTATATTCATAAAGAAGAAAAATCTTTCTTATAAAAAGTTACGTTTGATATTTTTACAAATATGTAACGGCAGTGGAGTGTTTTGTAAATAAATATTCGGTTGTTATATTTCATTAAAATCTCAATTATCCTAAAAGATAATAATACCTACATCCTCTTAATATTTATAAATAAATAAATGGATAAAAGAAATGAATTTCCAGATCTTTTAAAGTAAAGCGTCCCATATAAATATCATCAATTACCTACCTTTGTGAAATTAAAAGAATAAGTGTTAATCATAGCTCAAAATAGCCGCATAATATCATAATAATTAGATATTTAATTTACTGAACTAAAAATAAAGTCGACGTCAGTATAAAAATACCCCTTGCATTAGGGAAAATGAGTCAGAGCGTCATTAAAATTTGTTCTGTAAGGAGAGCGACGACCGCGCCGCGCGCCCGCGCCGTGACGCATTCGATACGTGGCCAGCCAACACACGCAACCGGCGGCGACGCGGTCTCGCTGACGTAAACACCACTAATTATTTTATTTACACAGAACCTGATCCGGATTTACAACCTACTTAAATTTATAACAATTACTCCTTTCGAGAACGTCGTCCGATAAATCGACCGTCACGTTTTGGCATTATATTGTTTTTGTAGACCACTTATTTTAATTTGAGTGATCGCTGTAAAATGTAAACAAAATGTTTACTTTACATACATTTATAGTAAAGTAGGAAGGAATTAATTTTATTTATTAAGAGCAAATAGTTGATTATTTTGTTTTCAACAAAACGCTATATTTATTTCGTTAACACAGTTGCTGTTAATATAAAATGTCACGTTACTGAATTTAAAGCTACTTTATATAAATTAATGATTTGATTGCAATATTTTATTAATTGTTGAAACGTAAATTTAATAAAAATATTCTTCTCAATTGTGGGAGATTATAATTTTGAAAAAAGTCTGTGGTAGGTAATCATCATTTTTTGGAAAATGTAATAAACAGTAAACGGATGCTTACAACGTATCAAGTAGCGCCACCTCTTGTAGTTTACTTGAAGCTTAAAGTTGCTGCTAGCAGCCTTTTAGGGTGACGCCATCTAGTGGAATTTTCCAAAACAACGTAGGCTTTCGAGGTTGAGAACATGGTAGGTGGTGATGGAAATATAGCTAGATATCGCTTTACACTTTTCACGAAAGTACACCCTCTGTGAAAATATTCCTGAACTACAAACTACGCAATGTTTTAAAAGGCTATATTTTAGTTATGGCAATCTCGTGTTAGTTAGTATTTATTTTTAGTAAGTACGTATTATAATATACTAATTAATATTTTTTCTTAAATCTCATCAACATCCCCTGCCATGGCGACACTTTTTGCTTGCGATAAAAATAATTATTATCAGTGTAGTTTTCTTATTGTTTAGTTCAACAGTGTACCTATTTATGTAAAGATATATTGTTTTTACACTCCGGCTGTGGCCTGATATGCAAAGTAATCACAACGTGCTAAATAGATACAATGGAGGTATAATGTAATTTTTCTATGCACCATCTACTTATTTATACCTATCGATACCACGTAGCTACCTAATAATAAAATACTAATTACTTTTTTATATAATAATAATTATAGTGGATATTAACGTTTAAATGTTTAAGAAGGAAGTAAATTACATAATATGGCAAAGTATCTACAGAGGACAAATAGGGTTTAAAGTGTAAACAATGTGGGTAAACAATTTACGTCACGACCTGTAAAATAGCCTGATGGAGCGTCTTTCGGCAGTTTTAATAAATTCGCACTTACCGTGTTGAGTTATAACGTAAATAACTACGTAACATAACCTCCAGCCGACATTCGGAATATCGTCCGGAACAAATACCCGACTGACCTACAAACAGTCGCGAACACAGAAGATAATGTCGGCCATCCTTTTTTAACGTCCGCATATCAGAACGGTGCGGAAGAGATGGAGAATCTTGGTGCGATGACGAGCCTCCGCTCTCAATGTCAAGTTCACCGATTATTATTAGTGCTCAATGCCACAAAACACACGCAAGCATAATGGCGGACAGCCGGACCAACGAGTGTTCATATGCAACTTGGCTTTGAGGTAATTTTCTCAAATACATTGTCGGCATATATACATAGTAAATATATATACATAGTTTGGTAAATATACCACACTTTGTGTATTAAATCATATATTTGCATAGATTAGCCGATTTGTTCATTCTCTATCATGGGAGATATGTTATTGAAATGCATGAAAAACATGGTGTCGAAATATAAAAATCACTTACAATAGAACAAAATTATAATTAAAATAACTAACTTTGCTTGTATTACATTGGTCATAAGTAGTCAAATCATATTTTCATATTATGATTAGCCCTTGCTAACGGTGACGGAAGACATCGTGAGGAACCCTGCATGTCTTAGAAAATCTAACCAATATTCGGAAGATGTGTGGAATTGACTAACCGGCCCTGGGTCAATGTGGTTGATTATAGATTGAATCCCCCTTGCATTGATGGGGTGGCTAGCAAGTATAAACATTGAAGTTTGTTTATTTATATCTGTTTTTTTACAAAACGAGGCTCATTAGACGAGAAGGCATATTTGATGCTTTACATAATAACATTATCAATGACGTATACACTCTATGTTCTCGTTAACGTTATCGTAATCAACCCGGCTGATAAAAGTGTAATGCGTGTATTCCGCATTTAGAGGGGAGTAAATGTTGTTTGATATATTTAACTTATTACCTACATTTACTATAGGGTTCACTGCCAAATGGCAAGGCTCCAGCGAAGTGTCGCCAAACAACTCTACATTACATTACATTCCCAAAAATGGTCTGAAATTTCGAAGCCGCGACTTGAAATAGATTCTATACAAATTTACAGCTATTTACAAATATTTATATGATCCTTTCCTAATTAATTCTAAAATCGGCGTGGAGACATTGTATATGATTGTGTTAATTCCCTACACGGGTTTTCTGGAGATCCAATAAATGTATCCAGCGGATTTTAGACTCAGAAAAAAATAAAATTATAAAGATTTTAATCAACCACGAAACACAAAATGAGAAAAAGACGTGAGATTGTGTAACTTCTTTTTTAAAAAAACATATAGACAACTAGAGACCCTTCCCGGCTTCGCACGGCTTTCTCTACTATTTGCAAATTTAATAAGAATGTTTTATACATATAAAACTTCCTCTCGAATCACTCTATTAAAAAAAACCGCATTAAAATCCGTTGCGTGGTTTTAAAGATATAAGCATACATAGGGACGTACAGACAGCGGGAAGCGACTTTGTTTTATAATATGTATTGATGATGTCGCCTTATCTTAATAATTTGGTTGACCTGATCACTCTATGAAAACCATAAAGGTAACTTATCTACAAAGTCTGTCCATTTCTAAATCCACACGTGGAAAAATTTACATTCATATTATAGCAATCCCAAAATTGGGTGAGTAATGGAATTGCAGTAGACACAGATCGGCGGCGGGTGGATGCGTCGCGGCGCTGGCTGGCCACGCATTGCCTTGCAGTATTGATCGACCGTGACTCACGCCCTTGCCCGACATTCAACTACCCCACGAACACCCCCACTGCACACACACTATTAGACCCGATGGCTATAATATTTAAATGAACATTTGAATACTATTTTATTTTTAGCGTGTATCTCAACGGGTTTTCCGTTCGGAATGTTTAGTATTGTTATTTTGCCGTGTAATTTTCATTACATTTTTATTCTGCCGTGTAATATTCAGTCTAGTAATGTGTAGTCTAGTAATACCTTTAGCTAATTTATAGATGTGTTCAAAGGCAATGGGATGATACAGTCCCATGAATAGCTCCCGCGCAGGGGATGTCTCCAGTCTCATCCTTATCGGTAGTAGGTACACGTGTAGCCGGGACGAGTCGCTGGTAGTTTTTAAATATTAATTAAGTAAAAAGAAAGACCTAAATGATTTTGACATTTTCTATCGAAAAAATTCTGTGTGGCAGGCCAAGTCCTAAATACAAAAATAAAATGCAATATGGCATTGAGTTGCACGAGTAGTTGTGTGTGCATATTAATATTCTTCATAACAAGTATACGGACACTTTCAAAAATAATAAAGATACCTACGAAACACAAAACTTAACCCCCGCCTACTATTCGTATCTGTCTTCGTGTATCGCTCCTACGAGTATAAGCAAGCTACCCTCGTGACCAGGACACCCTACTCTACTAACTTTTATTCCGTTATTGCATCGAAGGGAAACGCTTAAGAAGGGCCCGGAGCTGATTTTGTGCAGTAGAAAGTATGCGTAAGGAACGATATTTATTTCAATAGAGTCTGAGGAGTTTCTGAATTGAATTATTTCAAGCCTATTTACATGTAGGTAATATTTTCAGGCTTGGTTTGTTTAAGAGTGTTTTTACTATACTCTCATGGATATTGTATGATTACCAGACAAACAAAAAACCTAGATTGAGGATTTCACAAAGATCGGTTCAATATTTTTTTCGTCCATAATGTAGTTTTAGAACAAAAAACAACACCTAATCATAGTTTTATTAGAGATAATATAGTTATGTTTACTATGTTTTATTATTTATTAGAATCCATTCCCTTTAAAAACTAAATATTTCTGAAATTTATTTTCAGAAATTATGTAACATCCATTGCCACGTTGGCGACGTCACATATCCTTGTTTCTTGTTATGCAACCGTGAAAACGCGGAGGCAGAGTAGATCGGACTAGCACTACTCGCACTCGTACTGTAATAAATAACACGCTATCGAAAAATGAAAACATAAGTAGCTATAATACCTATTTAATGTGACTTCTATCTCACCTTTCATTTCACTAGGTCAAAATATCATTTCAAAGTCAATCTGCATAAAGAACATACCGATACGAATGATATCAGTTAACATAATAAAGAACAGTCGTTTTATGCAATAACAACACAAAACAAAGACTGATATAATGAATCAAGCAAGGGTACCTACTTGAAAAGGGAAAGATTAAGTGGCGATTAAGTGATCGTGCGATGTCTCGAGGCGTACACTTTCCCGTTGCGCGAGGGTATGGCCGCCCGGATCGATGCCGCCCCAACGTTCACGGTCATCGCCCTCCGCCCGCCCTACGCTTCCGCGTCAACGGCGCCGCAGCCCGCGCCCCCCGCCGCCGCCCCGGAGCGCCCCTCGCACGCCACGCTAAATATAGGCACCTCGATCCTACAAGACCCTTTAGTGCCGCAGTTACGAAACGCAATTAGCTTCACTCACTATTTCTAGACAAGTATTTGATGTCTTGCGGTTAGACAGCAACTGTTTGTTAAATTGAATCTATAATTAGGTTAATATGCGCTTCGGATGTGTTTCGTTATTTTTTGTTAAAATAAGTACCGTAGCGTAGATTTTACCGCATATAACAAGTTGTGTTAAAACGTACCTACCTATATTTTTGGTAATTTTATTTGAATGTCTTTATAAAAAAGTAAATATTATCCGCGGAAAATTTGTAAGCCTTGGACCTTCTACCGAACCTAAGCCTCCCCAATTCTAAATCCTAAGTATAATAACAACTAATATTTGCCAGAGCAGAGTTGTTACACAAAATTCAGTCGTTTACGTAAAAAAATACGTATTACATACACATCAAATACTAAATATTCTTAACACCTTTTAAAAACCTAGTAATATGAATAATACGCCAATGTTAAGGAATATTAATTTCATAGCACCACCATTAACAATACATAGGTACCACATCAAGTACCTACTACAGTTTTATTACCACCACGGCCTAAGTTACAATAACTCATACTTATACAATATATATAGTACAATATCACAAAGGCCTGTTACAAGGAAACTGCCTATTGTTGTTAATTCATAGACCCGCCTATTCGTGAACCTTCAATGAGTTGTTTGGCTTGGAATAGGAGACTGCAACTCTAAGGAATTGAAGCGGACGAAGCTTGGTGCAATTGTTACTCGATAGGATTTTCCTGCCATGTTATGGTTATCGGGTTAGTAGAAAATAGATCCTCATACATCATCGTGGCTAATAATACCGATACCGTGGGCCGCAGCTCTGAGCGACTTACCTTACTGACGCCGAAGCGTGATGTAACTACTAACTAACATTGATTTCGTAACGATCGTATACTCATTGTATTTAAAATAAATAAATTGAGTTCCTATTTAAATAACACTTTTAATCCTACTAATATTATAAATGTGAAAGTTTGTGAGTGTGGATGTATGTATGTATGTATGTTTGTTACTCCTTCACGCAAAAACTACTGAACGGATTTGGATGAAATTTGGAACACAGATAGTTTATAGCCGGGATTAACATATAGGATACTTTTTATCCCGATAATCCCGAATTTTTTTTTTACGTTAACGCGGACGAATTCGGCGGGCACAGCTAGTGTTAAATAAGTATAAGTACTTACATTTTCGTAATATGCGACTTTCCTGTCAATTATTTGTTAGAAGTCGTATTTTTATTTTGACAAAGTGAACTGATACTATTTTATAGAAAGAGAACAAATAAAGTTCAAATTAGCAGAATCATTATATTTCTAGCCACCAACGGCACTAACGCGGTAAATTTCGGATATGGCCTTTCGGGATTTGCCGTGGTCTGGGTGTCACTGTCCATCCATTGTAGCTTGTAGCGATATATGTACAAAAAAAAATATAGGAACTGATCTCTTCACTTTAATAATTACACCATAATTGGTATTATTTTAGGAATTAGACGTGGTATGGGGCAGGCAAATTTTATATATATTGAAAATACTAGGCTTAAATTGCTTTATTTTTATGCAGAGAATAGTATTATAACATGCAGGAAAGTGTGGTTCCTGGATGGCCTTGGCAATCAATTTCCCTTAGCTGATTGATTCCAACCATCCA
The DNA here is from genome assembly GCA_918843915.1 of Notodonta ziczac. Lineage (NCBI taxonomy): Eukaryota > Metazoa > Arthropoda > Insecta > Lepidoptera > Notodontidae > Notodonta > Notodonta ziczac. Next base: position 7,163,523 of record OU974043.1, on the reverse strand, counting down.
CGCGTGAAGATAAACAGTGATATGTCGATTAAGGTAGATCCATATTTTATACACGTTGGTGGTTACGGTGCGAGCCAATGCGAGCCTACTCACTTTACTATTAAATGTTGATCGTATTTAAAAGAAAATAACAACAATTAAAATATATTTCTACAACTTGTAGAAACATCTTAGACCGGGATCTATAGCAAGGAAGCATTCACAGTCGCTTCCAAAAGACAATAAATAAATAAATAAATATCGCCCGCCAGACGAACACACCAACTGTATGGTCCCAAACTAAGCAACGCTTGTACTATGGGTACCGTACAATGGACTAGGGGTGATCCCAGTGACACCCAGACCAGGGAAAATTACCAAAAGGCCATTTCCGAAATTTACCCTGACGGGAATCGAACCCGCGACCACCCGATGCAGTGAGCTGAGCGGCCTACGCTTGAACCACTGCGCCAAGCGGTCGTCGTACAATAGCCAACCACTATCTTCGGTCATTACCAAATAATAATTATGAATAAGACATATTCTTTGGTCATGACAGACATGCCCAAAAATAAACTCCTTTTGTAACTAACTTCAAAAAAGTTATGTTATGGTTTATCAATTGAAACCACCCCGCTTTTTCTAAGCCTCCATAATAGAATAAAAGCTTAGAAAAAATATTGACTGTGTGTAAAACTCCATCTTACTTTTTCTTATAACACAATTTGGCATCCGTAAAATTTATCGATCGTAGAATTGAAAGCTTCCCCTACTGACATAAGCTTCCAGCCACCCGGACTGCTGTAGACAAATAATACAAAACTGCGTCTGACGCGACGAGGGTCCTCAGACATGCGCTGTAGGTACTTATTTCAGCTATGTAGCATTGCAGTGAGTGGGTGAGCAGACTGCAGCCAAAGCCGACGGAATCCCGGAAAACTACCGACCCAGTCTAGACATGGGGGCACTTCCCCTCGGCGGGACGTCTCCCGCGACCCGCACCCCGCCCCCCGGAGCCCTGGCGCTTTCACCACCAACTTGCAGACATTATGAAAAGAGAACACGACGCTTTTGAGTGATGCAACGTGCGACATGCGAACAAAAAACCCGGGGAAATGGAGATGAAAAATTATAGAAGGTGTTTTATCTTAGCCCTTAAAGCGAGGGTTGCTTGTCGCTGATTGAACAAGCAACCTAGTAGCTGTAGGTATATCAATAGTCGAGTTGAACTGAACCTATGTTTCACGACACGAGCTACCTGTTAGGGCAAATGTTTTAGTTTTTAGGCTTAGGTATCCGAGTCTTGTGAATAATGAACATATAACTAGTATTCTAGAAACAAAATATTTAAACACTTTTATAGAGCGATTGGCCTAACAAATAATGACCAGGCAAGTTTTTAAATACCATCCGCTAATGAACTTAATAGCTATGAAAATGCGGTGATAGATTTACATATATAATGGATTCAGTGCGCAAGGAGTCAGTCAGTCATATGCACAGCTATTAATAGATCTGTAGCTATATTAAGTCACATCAAATTCTGTGAAAATATTTATTTTATTTGTGGAAAGATAAAATCCATTACAGAAGAGGACTTTCGTCTTGAAAAACATATTTAAAAGTAAATATAAATTGATTAAAATATCTTTAAATTGGGGAGTATCTAATTGAGTTTGCAGTGTCTGCAAATTATAGGCATTTTGTTTGCATGCCATTGCCACCACCATCACCACGAATTAGGTAGACAGTACAGTATGCATGATTGACTGTGCTGCAGTGGGTTAGTGAGAGTGAATTACATCCGAGAGAGGGTAGACGGGGGGGCGGGGAGTCACCCCCCCGGTGGCAGTGCAAGCGGGCGGAAGGGGCTTGCAGACAGGGCGGCCCGGTGTGGTGTGGGGCCAGACGGGAGAAGCCCGACGCACCTCGTTTCCGCAACGAAGTGTAGTGTAACATACAGAAATGTACGATGCAATGTATAGGAACACCTACCGAGGGCAATCGTAGCACACAATACGTCAGAACTATTACACATTAGTAAGTATACATATACCTACTCGAAGACACGCTTCCACGTAGTGTTTCAAAGCCTTTAAAGAGAAACTTGCTCGGAGTGGAAAATATGGTTGTTTTCCGCGAAAATACTTCTTTATCCTTCTCCACAGAGTGTTGTAAAAGTCCAAAATAATAATTTAATTACGTATAATGTAAGCTGGCATGTAATATTCACTACTTTACTTAAGTATACCACTTCGTGTAGTATATATTAATACTAAATTAAATAATCATTTATTTCGTGATTTTACCACGATCAAATTACCAAAATATATAATTAATTGAAATCAATACTGTAGTGGAAACCGTAATGCTACCTAATTAAGGTGAAATGTTAACAAAATTAATTTTAATAAAATAATCTATTCATTTATGCAACCCTCGTTGGCCGTATTAGGTATATATTTGGTCTCCTAAAAATCGTTGCAGGATTTTAAGTATTTCTTACTAACAACTTTTGTGTTTACTTTCAAATTACTATATAACTATAACTAACACTGTAAACTATGTTTTCAAGCAGCGGCCACTGACATACTTAGCTTAAAATTCGGAAAGGCTCAAGTAAGTACAAATTAATAAACATTATATGAAACAACAAAGGTTTAGTTAATTGTCCGACTCAGTATGTCAAAGTATTGTTTCGCTCTTCTGAAACATCCTGTAGTATAGTTTCTATTGTAAACGCTGTGATATGTCGGAGTAATCAAGTTAGATATACCGTCCCTGACCGAGCGGGCCTTGACAGCGGCCGTCGACTCGCTCCCCCGACCGCGCCTATTGCCACTCAGCTCAACATAATATGTAGCTATCACTTGGATATTCAATAATCGAATACATTGATCGCACTCTTATCGCCTTGTGCGATTGAATACAATTTCAACCTGTAGAAGCCAGTTTTTATAGATAGTTATTTTTCAGACTCCTGAATTATAACGATATACAAAAACTGGCTTCTGACTCAGGGTCGCCGTCACTATTGATATATTTAATTACTTGTGCTGATACAGTGTTTGTTTTATTTGCCACCAGGGGGGCGCCACGTAGGCGTAGGCTACGAATTACCATAGACACTAAAGCGTGCCCACATGGGGATGCGTGTATGTGTGTCAGTGTCACTTGACAGAATTTAAGTGACAGATAACGTCACCCAGTGAAGCAAGCGACATCTGGTGAGCCGATTTTTTTTTTTCCTTCAATCAGCCATCGTTATTCGACCTACGGCCTCGCGCCATTCTGTTTCCTCTGAACAACTTTGTCGTTAAATCCTATTCATTTACTTAGCATGGAAGGCATCACACCAAAGCAATTATTTTCTTATCCACCTCTGTTTTAGTCATTATTATTTTGGTTTGAAAACGTTTATGTAAGTATGAGTACACCCCACTAAACTAGCTTTCTCATTTTATTTAAATACCTAAATCTGAGTGAGATTTCATAATTATTTAGTATTACTTATTTAGTGAAAATGGTGTTGCCTGCTCATATTCTGTTGCTGTTCCTGACAATGTACACCATATTTTATTCATTGCAAAGTTTAACCATTGAGTTTCTTGCCGGATCTTCTCAGTGGAAGCAGCATGCCGAACCGGTGGTAGATTCGGACTATTCATAAATTTTTGTTGGCTTACGTTAATAAAAACAATTTTGAGTTTGAGTTTGAGTTTGAGCATTTGTTATTCACCCAAACGTCATCCGTCAAAACGCAGCGAGAAAATAGTTTGCTAAGGTCGAGCACTTGGAAATTCGTAACTTTATACGCATTCGAGGTTAGTTTTTCCCAGGGCGGCACGAGTGGGTGCGGTGAGGTCAAACGCCGGCTGCGGCGGGCGGGTCGTCGGCCGGCCAGCGGCGCCGGCGGCGGCGCTGCGCGGCGGGCCGGGCCTCGCGGGTTCGCCGCGCCGCCGCCGCTTCTCTCACATCAGTATGCGCACACGCAACACGCAGCAAAAACTCACCGCGCCCGAGCCTGCACCCGTTCTATATTGATATCAATACACGCCCGTCATTATCACCTTATTTTGACCGTCTTTAAGTACCTATTTAAGTCACACCTTGACAAACCAGACCGCTTAAAAATTTGTTGATTACCATAACTATGTAAATAGAACGAAGTGATGGTATTTGATTAAATTTACTATTTACTTTTATCAACATTTTCGCAGTCCCACATAAACACGTTTCGACTTTAATAACTGTCAAGTGGCAATGAAACGAGAAAATGTTTTTATAAAGGACAGGTTTTCCGGATAACTAATAGACACCTGGCGATGGTAATCCTATGTTACCGCCCAGCTTGCTGTTGTGTTGGTCAGCTGCACATTTTCACTCGCACTTTCCTCACGGAGTCGATGCACCCAATGCAACTTAGGATTAATTTTATTTTCCGATAAAATACTTTAATCATGTATTTCTGTTTGACGATTTCACTTGCTTTTAACCTTATAGTTTACCTTTCCTATACACAGAGCCTTGATTTTAGCCCACAGTTATAACAAAAGTTGAAGATGAAGAGTGATGTGTCGTATATACCTACATACGTGATAAACCTTCCTAGGAAATTTATATATTGTATAAAAAAACTAGCGGCCCGCCCCGGCTTCGCACGGGTACATTGCGGTTACATTATTCGAGTTTTAGTAAGTATCCCTAATTTTTTTGAAAATATATTATAGCCTATGTCACCCGGGGATAGTGTAGCTTCCCAACAGTGAAATAATTTTTCAAATCGGATCAGTAGTTTCGGAGCCTATTCATTACAATCAAACAAACAAAGTTTTCCTCTTTATAATATTAGTATGATATAAATCAAATGAGGATTCTGTGGTTCATGCCCATGTAGTTGTTTTCAGACAGATTTTACTACGAAATAGATGTTTTGAAATATGCAAATTGTTATTATTATTTTTAAGAACCTGCCAAACGTTGTCTCGACCCCGGTAAACGGGGAAATGAACAGCGCCAGCGCTGAGACACATTCTGAGCCAAGTTTTGTGCCATATAAATACCTACAGCTTCACACGGGTTTTAAAATAATGTGAAGTGTCGGTCGAACGCGTACGATGACACCCGTCTTTAAGACCTCAATGCCCTCTGGTCACTGTATCGCAAATCGTTCTGAATTCATCCATTCCATGTACCTACTGAATCCATAAATATTATGTTTCGTTAGGAGGACGGAATAAAAATTGCTGTTGTTCAATGTATGACATTCAAATATAACTAGTATCTAGTATTAAAGAGACAATATTTTTAAAATATCATAAGAAATCATTATTCTGAACAAAATTAACCGTATTATATTTTCATTGCATATAATATGAAAATTCATTTCGAAATGACCACTTATATGCAATGAAAATATAATACGCTTAATTTTGTTCAGAATAAAGATTCCATATAGGTATTTTATGATGTCTTATTATCCTAATACATATAACGATGTGCTTTGCAGTCATAAGAGATCTTATTTGACAACAATAACTTCAATTCACTATAACCCTGTGCTTGAATTATATTCACAAAAGACCCAGTCTCGCTATTAAAAGTCAGTTATTGTAATTTGGCATCCACTGTCGTTACAATAACGTTTATGTATTCAGGTCACTTGCAATGACTCATCGCAGATTTCCACTCAGAGGAATTTCCAGTATCGATCGGGATACGTCATAATAGCTCCCTGAACGAAAATGGGGTGACGCATACACATCCCTTTTTCCGAGAATCAACAAATACATGGTGTTTATTTATTTTTTTAATAACGTCGGTAAACAAGCTTTCGGCTTGTCTGGTGTAAAGCTGTTACCGTAGCCTATGTATCCTAGCACCAGCCTCTAGATCACTAGCACGTTGCAGGCCTTAAGGTGAAGGCGCCTGTCTAGCCCGCGAAATTCAAAATTTTCGAGTATTTTTATAGTTTATCCAAAATCTGAAAACTTTTAAGACAACATTTTGTGATTTGCGACAAACACAGTACGCAGTGCGTTTATTAATATATTTATTTTACTCTAAATATTATCACGGTGGATATGATACTAGTAAATCACTAAATATACGAAAATTGCCAGATTATCTGGATAGCTGTCGTTCTTGAAATGTTTTAGAGTAAGTTGGATATATTAATAAATTAACTGCACACGGTCTTTGTCGCGAATTACAAAATGTGCCTTTTACTATTGTCAGATTTTGAAAAATTTCTAAAAGACCTCAAAAAAATTGATCTTCGCGGGCTAGATGGGCGCTTTAGCCTTAAGGACAGTGGGACAGAAAGAGGGAGGGGCAGTGGGGTTGTCGGCTGTCCCACTCTTCGAACGAAACGCAGCTATAATACCCACTCTTCATCGATCTTCTGTGAAAGGGCGGTACTACGCCTGTCGAGCCAGTCCACGGATTAGATTTACATAGATAACGCAAATGCTCGCGTGTACGAAACCCCGACCAAGCGTCAAGGTTGGTCGCCGCTAACTTGCAGTCCGCGCGACTGCAGATATAGAAAATATGAGTATGAGCAAGAGAATCACTCGAGAGAATCGTAACGGGCGGAGGGGCATCGGCGGCATCGCTGTCTTTGAATCGGTTTGGATTTCCTGTCTCTAATGACGTCACAGTAGGTGTTAAAAATTCGGCACGCTTGGTTTAAATACAAATCGTGATACTTGCCTTATCTATGTAAATCTATATCTGTGAGCCAGCCAGTGTATGAGCTGTTGTCAATTGGTAACAACTTGGCTCTACCACCGAACAGTAATAACTCTACCACCGAGCGTGTTTTCATAAACAACGTTTTTATTTTATTAAATCTGACTAAAATATGTATGCTTTTGTAAAGCCTCATGAAAACTCTATAAAAAAAATTTGCTACGATCGTAGCACTCCCGTAGCATTTGCTACGAGCGTTCTAGCGCATTCAACGACATCGTCGCGATCGCTTGCGGGTCACTGGCACTGGCCGGCCACTGCTCCCGACTAGCTTAGATACTTCTAACGTTGCAGTTTTTTTTCTATTGCTAACATTCCTAGCCTGCCGCGTTTAAGACACTTATAAATTACCATCATGCGCTCAGAGCTTGGGACCGAACGAAGGATTATTCATTAGGCAAGAACATTTAATAAAAAATATAACAGAGAAATCACGTTACATATTATAGTTTTAAATACAATCGATACCTAAACTTCATATTTTTTCCTTACTATGAACACAAATAGCTTGGAAACCTTGAATTTTTTTGAAAGTAAAAATGAATGTAGATCCATCCTGTTTATTTTTTTTAATGTTTGTCAATAATAAATAATAAAAAGGCAAATTATTATTTAGGTACTGTGCGGGCTACGTTAAATTATAAAATTAATGAACTTGTTTAATTTAAATCTGGCGTTATCGGTTATAACTGCAGAGCATTGCTTACAAAAACATAGAATTAACATGAATGGCAAATACAAACAATAGCAGTGGTGCATATCCCATAATGAATCACTTTCGCGGGCGGGTGTGCGCGCGCGCAGTTGAATCGCATCGAAAGTGCAACGCCCCGGTGAACTTCGCGCTACTAAGTGGGCCGTGCAAATGCATCTAGGTATCTCCCATGCCGCGTAGTAACGTTTAAAATGATGATAAGTACTTAACTACATATTGCCATCCAGAGACGGAACGCGGGCGGGAATGCTAGTATCTTGGGTACGCTTCCGCATGGGCCAAATTTTGTAAGTAATTAGTAAGTTTGTAATCATTTATATAAATTTAATAAAACAATTGTCACTACATATTTATTTATAAATGATTTGGACGTTAACAGGATTCTATATTTTTTCACTGGAATCAGTAGTAAGTATATTTAGATTTTATATAGATATTTTTAAATTCATAGATTTAATTTCAGGTTATGAAGCTATAAAGGTAAACTTACCAAATTAAAATGATCTTGAAATATATATTTTTTTAAATAGCTATGTTGTTAGTTGTTACATAACTTATTGGGTAATAAAAATAAAAGTAAAATACCTATTTGACAACAATCCTATCAATCTAACCTACTATTTATTTTCCCAACAGACTCTTTAGAATGCCTCCATCCCATACTTGTTTTTTCACACCACTGCGTCGGCGGCCGCTTCTCACATTACAGGTAAGTCGTTAGTTAAGGCAATGCACGGGAGCGCTCACAGCTATCTAACTAAGCAAGCATGCTCTGAAATAGTCGGGACGGGATCTATTTCCCGGGCAGCTGCGTGCGTTCGTTGCCCCGGCGCAGGGCGTTAGAAGTGCAACGATCTCTGCAATTATCGCTGCGCCCGCGCAACTCTAAACTTGAACTGCGAGCAGCCGCCGAGCGCGCACCTCACCTTCACTGCTTAGAAAGCAACGTTGGTTACGTCTTGCGCCGGCTGTTGCACGCCGTCTTATAACCAACTTAGAAAATAGTAAAAGCGAGAGCTTCTTGTTGAGCATGTAATTTCATTAAGTTTTTTACTAATACATGTAGCAGTAATAGTAAGTTTACTAATTTCGTAAGTTATTGTAGATATGCTAACTATTCTACATGTATGTATTACTTATATGCGATGACCCAGACTCCGTGACCGCACCCTGATTGGTGATGCCGATTGAATTCATGAATTGACTTAACTTTGTTGACTCTATCTTTGGTTCCCACGCTTTCGTAACTGTCACAATAACAAAATAATTATATTAAGAGGCTCAATGACAATAAAGTAAAACATTTGCATAAAGATTGTTATGATTTCTCAATCAAATTGGGTTGTATACATCTGCAGCCAAGCATTACAAACCAATGACTGTTTTTCATAACATCCTATCTGTATGAAAGATGTAAGTACGAAGCGGAATAGCTTGAACATCAATATAACAGTTGGATATAATTCTAATACTCTAAATCTATATGCAGCTATATATTTTGTATTTTGCTTTTTAAAATAACTAACAATTAAACATCATGACCATGGTTTCGAATCATTATTAAGATTAATTAGCTCATATTTTATTCATTGGATGTTTTATTTGTGCCCAATAATAGTGATGTAGTTATATTAGACTAGTTGAATTTGCATACATATCATCAATATTAAATGGACAAAAGTGCATCTAAAACTCTTTCGTTGGTATGAAACCCTGGTACTCGGTTGCACTAAACTGCATTCTCGATCCAGCGCCGCGCGCGTCCACACAGAGGTTATCGAATGTCAGTCGTCTTTTTACTGCTCTTTCACTATTTTTAGAACAGTTTTTAAATGTTTTGTTTTGTTATGAACTATATTATTCTATTGTTTGATTTTATTTTCAAACTTATTATCCTACCAATCTTCATAATTATTACAACCACAGAATCTCCTAAAAACTTTGCTTGTATATATTTTTTCCATTCCAAATACCTAGCCGATTGGTTTGGATGTAAGTTCACAACATTTACGAACTGTGAAGTTTACTTACACCTACCAGGGCATCTGAACAGTCAAGGAGCTTGCACGTGCCAAGAAAATGGCGCAATGCATTCGCATGCAGTTCGAGAGAGCTAAATGTTGGCCACAAGTGCAATAAGGACAGCTGCAAATTGTACATGTGTGCCAATCCGATAATGACGTGCTACTTGCACGTGTGTTAGTATTGCATGTGTTCGCCAATTCGATTGGCCGTCAAGTGTGTGGTAGTGCATAAATATTGTTTCTTTATTTTCGCATGTGCAGTAACAGGGTCAATTCATACAAAAAGCATGTAATTAAATATATTCTGAACACATTATATTTGAACAGGGATGTATACAGTGTGTCGATTTCAGGTTTGCATTTGTATCATATTTGTAAATCAAAGTAATTCATAGGAGGTATATCCTGTCTGGTTCTGTTCGTTTTATAATATAGTGATGTAAGAATGTTCAATGTGTAGTAGTTGATTTACGTTTGAAATACATCCACGTTCTTGAGCAATGCCCCGATGCAATTGACGTCGCGCGGTGACGCCGATAGGGCGACGCGGACAAGCGATCGCTTCGCATTCTCTGCTCTCCTGGTGACGAAGGTTCGCCCACTATACAACCCTTTTCTGGTCCTAAAGCATATCCATCTGAAAAGGACTGGTTCAGTTGGGCATTGTTTGCAAATTGCGAGTTGTTAACATGCAACGTGACGCGCAATTGGTCTCTCGATGATATTAGAGTGCGGAGCGCTGCATTGCGTCTTTACCTACGTGACTTTTATTCATCCCCGATTTGCCAGTTAATAAATTTTTTCGGCCAGGGTCGTTCAAAATATAACAATAATACATACCATACGTGCTATAATAATGTACAAAATTTTAGAATTATAAAGCTGAATTAGTTTTTTAATAAGCAGTGATAGCCGATTGGTTAATCACGCGTCTTGCGGCCACCAGGTCCTGGGTCCAAACCCCGACTCGAACGCCTGGGTTTTTCGAAATCTATGTTCAAATCATAATTTCTATATCATTATCACTTACTTACGGTAAAGGAAAAACATTGTGAGGAAAGCAGCATCACTTAGAAAATCTAACCAATTTTCGAGACATGTGAAATCTGCCAACCCGCACTGGGCCAGTGTGGTGGATTATGGCCTGAATCCCTCTCGTAGTGAAAAGAGGCCCGTGCCCAGGAGTAGGACGTCAAAAGGGCTAAATTATATTATAGTTGTTTATAATCTTAAAAATCAGTAGATACCTATTTCGGTACCTTTACTGTATTACTTTACTTTACGTAGAGAAGTATAGTTTTATCCATTCTGTAATGTAGAAGTTATTATTCTGCCATGAAATTTTTTAAAAAATGGGTTTATTCTGTCAAACCATACTAAATGTTTAGTACTTAAACAATACAAATCAAATCAAAGCCGAAACTTTTAACAAATATTGATTTAATAGTACCTTCTTCGAAAAATTTGCGCTATATTCATGATAATTTGCGATAGGAAAATGCTTTGACTACATCATAGAATAGGTAACGTGTCATAAAAATTATGAAGTTTTACCAAACGCCATACGCTTCGATAAAAAGAGACCAGCGCATTACTTTATTTAAAATGAGCACGCATACGTAACTGATCTTAAAATATAGCAATAGTAACAGGTCAATGGACATGTTTTAAATGCCTAGGATCGTTTTTAGTCGACAGTATTGTCTCAATATTGAGTCACGCGGTGCGGGCCGCCGCCCTGCGTAGGCTTCGAATAGGGTTGTTAAAACAAATGTAATAGATGTAATAATGAAAGAAAACATTTGTAATGCTCGAATTAAACGTTTCATCTCAAGACATATTTCTACATCTGACACCTAGAGTTAATAGTAGTTGGGTACAAACGGAATGATTTCTGGATATTTACGAAATTACACACGTGAGCTTTCTCCCTAATATTATTGTTTTGTTTCATAGCTACTAGTAGCTGGAGTAAGAATCACTTGATTTTATCGGTTTTGTAATGTCCCTTCCATATAATGATCTATACTTAGCTTTGATATTTTGGTTTGGAAGCGAAATAATTAGATACATTTTTAAATGTTGGTAGCCCTAATTTCAGCTTGCACGTGACACGTTTAGGGAGCTCTTTATTTTTACCCGTGCGTACGTTGACCCACTCCTAACAAACAAACAAGTATAATCATTACAGAAACGTTAAGTCTCGTCATTTCTGAGGAAAAAACAAACATACCTAATTCAATTTGCCGACAAAAATGAAGCAATAAAAAAATAATAATAATAAATATCGCCAGACTGACACACCAACTGTATGGTCCCAAACTTAGCAACGCTTGTACTATGAGTACAGTACAATGGACTGGGGGCAATCCCAGTGACACCCAGACATGGGCAATTTACGAAAAGTCAATTTCCGAAATTTGCCCCGGCGGGAATCGAACCCGGAACCACCGTTAGCCACTGCACCAAGCGGTCGTCAAATGTGAGTTTCGTAACCGGAATCGACTTGATGCCTGAGAAATTACATGACAGACCTTAGCTAAAGATGTTACATGGAAGTTAGATTAAACGGGCCGACTACTTCTTTATAACGCAAACTAGCTGAGCCCGCGACTTCGCCCGCGTGGAATTTAACTTAACAATAAAGCCCGGTCCCGCGTTCTGAGCCCGCGCGAAAGGACCCATTTTTTTAATTTTGTTTTTCTAAAATAAAAGTAGCCTCAGTTACTGCTTATAACATCAGCTATCTAACAGTGAAAGTCCCGTCAAAATCGGTCCAGCCGTTTTGGAGATACTCTTTGATTTCAAGTGTTTTTATTTTTTTACGCGGAACCCTAATTGATTTTCTAAAATTAAAGTAGCCTAAGTTACCCGCTATAAGATCAGCTATCTGCCAGTAAAAGTCCCGTCGAAATCGGTCCAGCCGTTTCGGAGATTACCCGGAACAAACACACAGACAGACAGACAGACAGACAGACAGACAGACAAAAATTTTTTTATTCGCTTTTTTGCTATAGGTATCGTATGTACTTTCATATGCATTTATTGAAAAGGTGTTATTTTGATATTACAAACAGACACTCCAATTTTATTTATTTGTATAGATAAATAACACAATGGAGTGACGGAAATACCGGTCCAAAATTAAAATGCACCCACTGAATTCGAAAATAGAACTAAAACGCGAGATAGGCTACGTATGCCGCTACCAACAAACAGTTTTTATTTTGCGACGCAATATAGGTAAACACAATACAATAAATGCACATTGATAGTCAGAACCTTGAACGTGGATATTAAATTGAGTTCCGGGTGCATCCCGGGCTGGCATCGATCGGCCGTGACCATGGCAACGCGGAGCGGAGTGCGTGGGTCAGGGGCGGCCCGCCCGCCCGCTGCCTTGTCAGCACTACTCTATCTAACACACTATTAAACAACTAGGTTTTCCTTGAAACTATTATAATATATCCTACTATAATATTATAAATGTGAAAGTTTGTGAGTGTTGATGTATGTATGTATGTATGTTTGTTACTCCTTCACGCAAAAACTACTGAACGGATTTGGATGAAATTTGGAACAAAGATAGTTTATAACCGGGATTAACATATAGGATACTTTTTATCCCGATAATCCCGAAATTTTTGTTACGTTAAATACTACGCGGACGAAGTCGGGGGGCACAGCTAGTAATATATATAACCTCAATGCTTGAAATGGCGGTCAGTAAGGAAATGCCCATTTATAAATTTACGGCAAGGGTGTTGTAATAGACGTATGCCATTTCGATTCATTCATGTTAAAGCAATCAAAGGGAAATAAAAAAAATATAATAAAAAGCTCACTAGTTGAAAGCTAAATGAAATATTTTAATCTATACTTATTATATGCTTATACAATGGTTTTTTTTTTTATTACAATATGTAAGCAGGCATTTTTTATTATAATATCAGCACAGTAGATAGAAACTTACTCTACTTTTAGTGGAAAAATCGTAATAGCGGTTTCATACTTGAGGCGAATTACACGACTATTTTTTATTTTACAATTTTCTATTTTCTATTTTACAACACATCAGGAAAAAAATGTTTTCATGTGGTCACCGCGGTAAGACACAATAGGAATAAATTATGCATTAAGTACCATATTTATTGATGACGTACTGACTGAGAATAATCCTAGATAGAACTAGGAATACACATATCCATCAAGACCCGTCCTTGGTTGCTAGCCAAATTGAGAGCTAACTACTATTCGGTTACCTTGACCGACAAGCTATATTCCTTTGATCGAGGAAAACTAATAGGTCATGGGCAATATATAGGCATCGAAACCTTTAGACATTATAGGTTCCTGCCTGCCTTTAGCCTTTGAAATAAACTTCTTTAATATTGCAGCAGTTTTATTTCTATTCAAAGTAATTCTTCTTTAGAGCGTATATGAGCTATATGCAGTACTAGTTGCTGCCCGCGACTTCGTCCGCGTAGACTTAAGAAAAGTATTCTATGTGTTAATCCAGGTTATAAACTATCTGTGTTTCAAATTTCATCCAAATCCGTTCAGTAATTTTTGCGTGAAAGAGTAACAAACATACATCCACACTCACAAACTTTCACATTTATAATATTAGTAGGATTTTCCGCCTCCACCTTATTTTTGCGTAGAGTTTGCGAATTGGCTAAACTGTTAACGACAAATGAATGAACATGCTTCTATTAGATATACATTCATACTATATAACCTATGAGTCGTCCCTCTGAGCCATTGATATTCCTCGATGGATACTCGTACCATAACTACAATAGGAATTGAGAATATCAAGATAAATTATAAACGAGATGTATATCAATCAGGACATTTTTTTCATGTAAATATAATCTGGAAGTTGAAAATTCCATCGTTCTTCTAATGTAGCGTTCCGACTATAAATTTGTATGAGTGTCAGAAAGGTGAAATCTCGTTATTAATCTTGAAAAACAATATTCAATGAAAGCAATAATAAATCCAAAAACGGGGTTTATGTGCTATAGGTAGGTATACTAACACCCATTTTGATTACGCTATATTTTTATTACGTCAAGGTATAAGGCACCTCAAACAACGTTTGTAACATTGCTGATTTCTTATCAATGACCTTCATACAACTCTCGGACTTGCACAATCAAACAAATACTAAAGTAAAGTAAAATATTATTACATTTTCTGATAATGGTACTAATCCTGTTGGTAAACAAACTAAACGTGAATAAAACAAATGTACCTATCGTCGTTCTTTTTGTGGTTGTAATGATGTGTTAACAATATAGATATAGCGACGTCGTACCCTATTTATATTGTCTACAAATTATGACTAAACTAAACTTGACACAACCACAAATAGTCTTGAATTATGTCATTGATGTAACTATGTCAAATGAGTTGTACTTTAAGGACCATGATTGGAACGGCAAGTCGCCGATTATCAGGAAGTAGACATCAATGAAAGAAGCTGAAGACAGGCGTAGGTTAACGCAGAACAATATATATCACGGACTTTCAATAGAGAATTGTTGAGGCACGTGCTTCGAAAATACGTGGCCATGACCCCAGCTCGGTCAGAGCCGAGGGTGCCTTGGAAGCCGGGTGATGGAGGGAGGTTCAAACCGAAGGACGCGGGGAGAAGGCGCGCGCGGCGGGGGCGAGCCGAGGACGTAGCCATGAATACACATTTCAAATATTTTAACTGTGCCCATTTCAACTGCTGAAAACCTTTCAGGTATCGCTATACTAAGCAATTAGTCGGATGTACGGAATCAGTTGTTACGAAACAATTTGTAGGTGTTGCGAGTGACGCTGCGCGACCTCGGCCAAGGTTGCGAGCCAACACTTCCCTGTGTACTCGGTCGTTTATAGCATAGATACATAATGTAAATCTATACATGGTAGGTATAATAGCGCGCAGCAATCAAATCACATACGTTTATTATTTTCCGGGATACTTTATAATGTGCTTGGAAGATTTTATAAGACTACGGTTTTTTAAAGAAAATCTCGGGAAACAAGCGTATGTACAAACTGCCTGATGTTAAGCAGGTACCGCAGCGTATAGATACTTCCAATACCAAAAGCATTGCTCGCATGTTGCCGACCAGAAGAAGAGTGGGATAAAGGGAGGGGAAGAGACGGGGGCTTCCGGCCCTCCCCCTCATCGTACGAATCGCAGCTATAATAGATACTTAACACTCCGTACATGAGCTGTAGTCCATTGGCTGCGGCTTGACTCCACCACACCAATATAAA
Organism: Notodonta ziczac; assembly: GCA_918843915.1. Lineage (NCBI taxonomy): Eukaryota > Metazoa > Arthropoda > Insecta > Lepidoptera > Notodontidae > Notodonta > Notodonta ziczac. The sequence goes on along the minus strand of OU974043.1, from coordinate 7,147,773 downwards.
ACCTGCCTACTACTAAATGTGGGGTATTTGTTCTATAGTTACATACATCTATACAAATAAATAAAATTGGAGTGTCTGTTTGTAATATGAAAATAACACCTTTTCATTAAATGCATATGAAAGTACATACGACACCTATAACAAAAACAGCGAACGAAACTTTAACGCGGGAACGGGCTTTTTTGTTAAGTTAAATTCCACGCGGACGAAGTCGCGGGCTCAGATAGTATATATATGTCGCCGCCAAATAGCTTAATTCGCCGTTCAATTAACAGCCTAGGCACTTAACTAAATGGCGCCGTTCAACTAACGGCCTGAATGATATTCAGCCGTATCGTCTATTACAACATTTAATAAACTGGCTGGCTAATGCTTAGGCAACTGGTTGACATTTAAGTACTACAAAACATTTTCAAAATACTACACAAGCAGAACGACCTGGATGGGTTTAGGTTAGGGTTATTTTTTTTATGACCCCACAGAAACCCCACCCGGCAAATAGATTCGGTGGATCTAAAAAAAATCGTAAAAAACCTAAGTACCTAATAAAATTATTCCATCAAAGTTGTTTTTTTTCGACGCCATATTGACCAAAGAGAATATAGAATATAGAGATATTGACAGTTTGGTGAGTTTCGGCGCTAGGTGCCAGAAAGTAGAACTAAATTGAAATGAACAGGCTAGGCAGGTAATTAAACGGCTAGGCAAGTAGTTAAACGTCATCGATCCAAGTCATTTGCCTAGCTGTTTGATCAAATGGCTGAATATCATTCAGGCCACTAGTTGAACGGCGCCGTTTAGTTAAGTGCCTAGGCTGTTAATTGAACGGCGAATTAAGCTAGTTGGCGGCGACATATATATTTTTTATATCGCCCAACGAACACACCAACTGTACGGCCCCAAACTAAGCAATGCTGGTACTATGGGCACCGTACAATGGACTGGGGCGATCCCAGTGACACCCAGACCAGGGATCATAACGAAAGGCCATTTTCGAAATTTACCCTGACGGGAATCGAACCTGCAACCACCCGGTGTAGTGAGCCGCGCGGCGTACGCTCGAACCACTGCGTCAAGCGGTCGTCAATATAGCTTCATATTAGCTTCCGCCCATTGATAAGATGAGATATTTCTTATACATATTACCATTAGTGTGACGACATTCAATTAATGAGTCTTACTTCCACGGAGGAAACATTTTTAGATCCCTTCATTAACATCGAGCGTCTATCCTGAATATAATGTGATAAATACGGAATGATAAATAATTAGATACACATATAACGCAAGCTGGTATCAGTAGGAAGTAATTTGCCCACACAGAAGGTCATGGATGGTGATAACACATCATGTGCTTATAATAGGACTTAGTAGTTAACTCTTTGTACATAAGTTATATCACCGGTTTATTCTGTGATATCATAAAATCAATGGTAAAATAATTAAATGTAAATTGTGTCCAATTATAAGATACGCGGGTACGATTCCCGTCATAAATTTCGGAAATGGCCTTTTCGTAATTTTCCCTGGTCTGGGTGTCCCTGGGATCGCCCCCAGTCCATTGTTCGGTACCCAAAGTACAAGCGTTGCTTAGTTTGCGACCATACAGGTGTGTTCGTCTGGCGATATTTATTCATTAATTTATTAGTTCAACTGGTTGAACTTAATGGAAAAGATGACACTTTTGTAGTGTTATCGCTCTCCAATTGCCGTAAAAATACCTACAATGTTCCTAAAAATAAACGTCGTATTCCAAAAAAACGTGTTTTAACAACACGATTATTGATAAGGCTTGCGATTGTCGGAGATTTACAAAGATGCTAAAAATAAATATAGGTAACAAACACACAAGATCAGTTAAGCATCTATGACTATTCATACACCATTGGTTTGAACAATTGTGTATTTAGAAAATGTATGTCCAATGAAAAGTATACATTGTCTGAATTAATATCCGATACTGCACGGCGACAAAAAATGTTTGTACCAGAGAGACTTGACAGTTCTCGCTCGGCATCCTAAATCTATGGTTTGTACTTATAAATAAAAATATAAAACAATCTTTAGAGTTGATGGAAAATCTCCTTGCTTGCATTGTTATATTTAATTTTCGCAGGTACGTTAACTATTTGTGACTTATCAAAAAATAGGTAGGTGCGATGTGTAGATATCGCATGACTCATTTGACGGATCGGTGTTGTAAATTTTGAGCGGCGAGATGGTTCGCAAACACGCAGGGTGCAGGGGTCGCTAGCACCTGCTGCGCCCGCGCCGCTGACATTGCCGATAAGATACGGCTATTATTTTGTCAGTGCTATCGGCCCAATGTCACAGTGACCTTAATGACACCGAATGACGCGCCGACACACGTTCCTCGAGATGACCTTGCGATATTTATCTAATCTTATTCGCGAATATTGTTAGCGGGATTATTTTCCATTTATGTATGTTTACAATGTTACAAAAAATACAAAGAGGTTATATTCGGTGACACTGAACAGCCCATTTGTATATACCTATTAATATTATGGATATACTTACCTATATAATTATATCAGATTGTCCTTTCCGGCTTTAAAAACATGTGCTTAAACACGTGACGACAATGCCTACGCAACAGCAGTACGTAATTATTATACATTTTCTTTTTAAGATTACGGTAAACAAAATAAATATGGTACTATTTTTAATGGAATTCGATTTTGCTAATGTTCTTCTCCTGCTCCTTCACTTCTCTATTAAGAAAAAAATGGCTTACAACGTCTTTAGTTGATGGGTCACGCGCAGTTTACCCTCCATAGTTCGATTTCATTACAGGTCCTTTTACAGGACACACCAGTCATGCCTAATTCTGTCCATGGTAAACGAGTATATCATTTTCATTTGAGTACAAAAAAATTGACAGACAGGGCGCTATGGCGCTCTTTAGAGGAGGCCTATGTCCAGCAGTGGACAAGCATAGGCTGATGAAGATGATGATGATGATGATGAAAAAAAAATTACAATTACCTGCCTTCGTCGATTTTTTTAAGTACTTTGGCGGTTTTGCTCTTGGTGGGGATTTTCCTTTTTCCTGCTAGCTAGACCATCTGACACCCTTCAGGTATCTATCTGGTTAAAATTTTTCTTGCTTTTTTTATATTTTTAACATAGTGTATTCGACACTCTGTTTTATTGCAAGCAGTATCCGTGATCCAGTTTGATTTTCATATCATTTTAAAGAAAATATGTGAATATACAAGTATTACATGCATGTATAAATCGGAATCGTCAGCATATTTTTGAATGAAACGTTTGGAACGTTCAAGGTTTCCAACAAGGATTTTACAATGCAAAATGTAATACGCACGTACATCGATGTTATTTAGATCGGTAGATATAATAATTATTTAATCAGTGCAATATAATATGTCGTTTAATTGCGACCTTCACCACACTAGTCGTCATCACCCGGAAACTGCTGTGTAGCAGTAATACGCCGTTACAGTTTTCCGAAGCAGGAAGTATAAATTCACTGCGGCCAAGGTGATGTAAAATTATTGTACGCAATCATTTCGCTATAGGTACATATTAATATTACCTGATGACATCAAGGTTATCATTATAATAATATATTTTCTGCATAAAAAAGCAAAAAGGTAGCGATAACGATTGTTTTTCGTATTGGGTAATTATAATCGTAACTTATTGGGTAATTATAATACAATTCATTGTTTATAATAACGTTACGGGCATTTATTACTTGATACGAAGATGTTTTGTGCACTAAATACAGTAATTCATTGCAAAGTTATAGCCGTACAATTGTTTAGTTTATAAGACTTCTTTTATTTTCAGATATCTATAAGTTCGTTAAAATTAAGCTTGTTTTCCTCGTAGCAACCGAAGAGGATTTCCATTGCAGTGGAAAATTTTAATAATACTAGGTGTGTACGAACTCAGATGCTGTTAAAATCACCGTTTATATTTATCAACAAGTTAAAACAAAAAAAAAACACCATCGTAGTAACATCTACTACCCTACTACTACCAACTAGTACTTGTTTATCTTCTTATTACTTATACAAAGATATATATATTATTATTTTTACAACATTATTATTTTCATTCTAACTTTGAACTACTACGAACGTTGCAACCTCTACGCTACAAGCTACAACTTTTTATAAAATCATCAGATAAGTTGAGGTAATTAATTACAAATTGAAAAATAAGTATTTAATTTTCTTATGACTCAATAAATTAACTTACCTAAGTCTGGAATGGAGCTGGATGGTTCTTCGAAGGTCGGTGGTTTGTGGAGGCGCGGCGGCGGCGGCGGCGGCGGAGGCCGCATGCACTGGATCACCGAGTGCGTCGGGATGGTCGGCGCGGCCAGCAGCACGGGCGCGCGGAACTCCTTGCCCGGGGGCGCCGGCAGCTCCAGCCTCCTCGCTCCGGGAAGCATCTCCGGCTCGTACCCGTTATCGATGGGCTCGCGCTTCGGCGATAACTTCGGAAAGCACTGCATCGTTCCTCAAATACTGACCAGACGCAATATTTACTGATAGAGTCTCGAAACTTTAATGTTTTTATTCTCAAAAACTTTATGTTTAGTACTTATATTATAAAGCGATACTCTTATGTACACATAACGTCGAATAAATCTAACGCGGAAATCTTCTTTATTTACTCAGACATTTCAGCGCATTGTTTATATCGTCCGCATGAAGTGCAAGGGCAATTGTATGAAGGCCGAGCGCCGGTGTTGAGCGCGTATCGTGCGTGCGCGGCGCGCCGCTCGACTCGCGAGACTCGTTCGCTCGCTGCGGCCAACTTTCTCTCACTGGCGTGGCGGGCGGTCGCGGACGGACGAAAGTGAATCTGCAGCGTGCGCCCCTCGCCCTCTCCCGCCCTCAGGTGGCCCTGCACCGCCCGCCCAGCGCCGCCGACGACGGTGCCGCTGCAACGCCCATCCGACATCAACTTTAACCTTAACTGTGACCTTTACTGGAGTGCACTGCACTCGCAGTACTTAGTACACACCTTGCTGAATTTTAAAACTAATGCATACCTACCAAGCTACCAAGTCACAGAAGTTTTTATATAATTAATAAAAATATTTTTAATATCTAAGTAAATAATGTACCTATTACCAAAAAATCGAAATTCGTTTTAAGGTTGTATTTTCACCTATTTATGTAAATCATACTATAACTTTTTGTTTCATGCAATCGTTATGCACGATTTATTTACCCTTGAACTTGAGAACGGTTACGTTGCAGCTTTTGTATACCTACGCACAAATAATGTTATGAACGACATTTTGTGTGTAAAATAATATTCCATAAACCTCTACCTACCCACATTCCACTCTCCAGCAAAAGCTTTCCTGATAAAATTATAATAATACTTAGTAAGAAATAACCATTAGATATGCAACACACAGACTCAAAATCATCTTTTACATTTGTTTTAAATATAAACTAACTGGATTATGACTAATTGGACAATAGATAGTAGGAAGCGTCTGTAAAGCTTAGAAACAGTATACGAGGTAATATTTCGAAAGTAAGTTCTGCGTAAAGTATTTCCTAATTTACATATTTATCATTTGAACTCGGTCAGTGTTAATGTTGATAGATAAAACGATACAAGTCCTATCGCTTCCGTGAAACGCACAGATAGAGAGCACGATCGATGCTCGGTGGACGTCGGGGCACGCTCGCTGATAACGCCTGATAACCATCTAGCTGATAACTCTACAACTGACCACGAATGTGACTTACGCGTATACCTACGGCAGAAGTGATTTTTTATCGCTGATAGAAGATAGTCCACGATTTTTTTTATCATAACGTGCACGATAGGCTGTTTTTGGAGGCTGATACAGAATGATGATTATTCTCAAAATTTCTAGATTTCATTTTATGAAATGTGCCTTTTCATTGATTCTATGAGAGTATAATCATGTCCTGGAAATCAATTATGACATCACTTTAAAAAATAAGTGATATAGTTTAGTTATTCAGCTTGGGCTAAATTCTTAAAAATGCTATTTTCATTGGGTCATTGTTGTTATTATCCAAATGATAAGCTGACTACATTGCCCCTGATCACAACTTTTGTGCTGCAAAATTTAGTCCTTGAAAGTCACCTGTGGGTGTAGCGTGACTACTTCGTGGGTCAAATTAATTTGTTTGGACGTCAGCACATTGAAGCAAGGGCTGCGAATGTCATAATACGGTCACCCACCTAACGAAAAATGAATAGACCTACTATTATAGAGTAACATGCTTAGTATTATTATTACATATTTCGATGAGTAGTACATACCCACTGAGTTTCTATTACTGGCCATGATTTTTTGGGTTGTTTATCACAGAAGCCGGCACCAGCAGGAACTCTGCAAGCTGTCACAACGGTGTGATGTAATTATGCCATCAGCCGGTGACCAGGTATCACCATATTGTTCAGCAGCGTGTAATGAGGGGAAAGGTTAACATTTTCGACTAGTTCGGTAAAGGCCGCTACTCACCACCTGATCTGACGGCCGACTGAAGGAGACGGAACTATAGAACAGGATAGAGTTAGCTGACAGCGTGTGCTATTTCTTCACATAGGTATCGACTTCTATGACTGTGTGGTGTGTACATTAGTTTCACTCCTTGAGACCATGTGCATACAATTTCACATATCCTAGAACATAAAACAGAAACTAGGACACAGACAGCCAGAGGAGAAAATAGGATGTATGGAGAGAAATGTTAAAATTTCCTTCAATATACTTACCAGCATTTGAAACATAAGTATAGTCAGGCGACGAGGGTGGGTCGGGAGCAGTGGAATAAGGCGTGTGTGGTGGGTCTACAGGGGGTGGACGGGGGGAGGGTGCGGTGCAGTCGCAGGGTGCGCCGGGTCACTGCCACGGCGGCTCATGGCCGGATTCAACGCTCGCCAATATTTTGGCAAGTCTCAATGAACTGTAACTAGTAACGCTTTGTGTTGTATTCGCTTAACCCTTTGTTACTTAGTGCAGTGTTAAGCTGAAAAGCGCGGAAGTCTGTAAACTTAAGTGTTGAAGATAGGGATAGAGATGAGGGAAAGTAATGCTCACATTAACTTATTGGTATCATATATAAGAGCCCTCTCCTTGTTTTAGTATACATGAGTCAGGTATTAAATTTGCATATTGTGATAGTTTGCAGTGGTAAGGGTTTAATTCTGTGGTTTGAGTGAAAGTTGGATGGCACGGGAAGGGCATCGGGACACGGGGTGCGCCAGAGGGTGGCGATGCGATGTGCGTCGCAAGTCGCAACCACCGAGCCGCACATGCGCCCTGATCACACAACCAACTCACCGACATGCACTCACACCGCACGCTACCGGGATTGCACTTGCGATCATAACCCTATAATGAAACTGTTATTTCAAAACATCTTGCCTGTAATGGTTCATGCATGAGTGGTCTATACACAGAGTACTTTGTAATAAGCTCTATAATTCCTTTAAAAGTGCTTCGATGAATATAGCTCACGACCACACTACGAGGGATGCCTTTTAAGTTTTGTCGTTTGAAGAAAAAAACACAACTAGAACCTTATAGTACTTTTTATTGTTTTTCAAAGTATTCACCACGTAGCTTAATACACTTTTCCATTCGCTCAAACCAGTTATTATAACATTTATACCACTCTAAAGTGGGGGTGTTCAAAATGGCTGACTTGAAAGCGTCGACTGCTTTTTCACCGGACTGGAACCTTTGCCAAGAAGACTTTTCTTAATTTTAGGAAATGTAAATAAATCGTTAGGGCTTAGGTCAGGACTGTATGGAGGATGATCAAGAATTTCTACTTTTTCCTGCTTCAAATACTCAATCGTTTGACGAGCGCTGTGTGAGATTGCGTTGTCGTGGTGCAGGATGATGCGTCGCTTTGAGTTAGATTTTCGAAGTTGGCGATGACTTGTGGTAAACAAACTGTGGTATACCACTCTCCATTAACCGTTCTACGATCTTCAAGTGCAATAGTCGCAATATGGCCGGTTTTTCCAATGAACGTGGCCACCACCTTCTTTGAAGTGCTTCGAGAACGAACAACTTTAGTCGGTTTTGGCTTGTCTTGAAAGACCCAGATTGTAGATTGTTGTTTGGAATCAGGATCGTAGGCATAGATCCAAGATTCGTCACCACTGATGATGTCGTAGACGTGATTTGACTCTCCTTGGTTGAACCTTTGCAGAGTTTTCTTACACCATCTGACGCGGGCCGCCTTGTGATCGTCGGAAAGCAGATGCGGTATCCAACGGCAAACTAGCTTTCTTACACCAAGCGCTTCATGCAAGATTTTCTGAATGGTTGTCCCTGAGATGCCTAATAGAACCTCTATCTCTTGATACGTCACATGACGATCTTCGAGAATTTGTTGTCTCACAGCAATGATGTTATCTTCAGTGAAGGCGGATTTTGGCCGTCCTTTGCGAGATTTGTCACTAGGACTAGTATGTCTACGCTGGAATTCTAAATACCAGCTTTCGACAGTCCGCAGACATGGGGCTTCATCACTGAACACAGATGTTAGCTCTTCAAAACACTGAAGCCGTGTCAGGCCTCTTCTAAAGTTGTAGAAAATTATTGCACGAACATTTTCCTTAGGAAGATTCATTTTCGTACGTAACCTGACAGATTCTAATCGACGCTGTGACTAAACAATAGCATTAATCCTAAAACTTTCAATTGTTTTGAGATTCGAAATTTAAACACATTCGAATATAGAACAGTTCCAAATTCAAAATTGCCGGGAAATATGGAAACGACAGAACTTAAAAGGCATGCCTGGTATATCCAAGCTGTGGCTCTGTCTACTAAGGTTTATTTAGAAACTTAAACGGCGGGAACGTAATGTTTTATTTCAACATACCTATGATTCTGCACCAAAACTTAGGTTATGGCTGATTATTTATGAAGGACATTCAACAGCATCATATTAACATAAAACAAAAAAAAAACAAATTAAAATGGGTTCATTCGCTTGGCCGCTACTATGCCACAGACAGACACACAGATACACAATGTTAAACTAATGACACCCCTATTTTTTCGTTGGGGTTTAAAAACGATGTCCATAATTTTTGTGATGGATTTCGTTTGGAAATTGATATGGACATCTTACCTCCGTATACTTACTATTTATATCCGAGAAAAAAATTGTAAGTTATACAGACGTCTGGGTCTGCATGAAATCTCACAAATTTCTTACGAATAAAAGGCCCTGAAACTTTGCTGTTCTTTCATGAAATTCTGGAATGGATATTTTCGAGACAACATAAAAGGTTTGGCTTTCGGTTGCATTGAGCAACTTATCACGTTTTCAGGCAAAATAAAATATTTAAAAAGAAAATGTATACACGTCACACAAGCTAAGCTTCCACTTTGCACTTCAACAGGTTGATTCATCCAAGAAGATTTAATTAGGGTCTAATTAAGGAAAGTTGGGTGATTTCAATAAATAATGGACAAAGGAAACTAAACAGTTTACTGTTATGCAGTATGGCAAAGTGATAAAATGTAATATAATAAAATTGTTAGCACCGATTAAACATTTCTAATTTATTTATTGTCTTTTTTACGGTTAGGTATTTGCTCCACTTTGTCATCGGCTTTCCGGTCAGCTTACATATTTACCTTTGCTGATTCATTTACACGGAGCGGCTACGTTCTGCCACAAAGCTCAACCTCTACAAGCTTGGGTGAGCTGCCCACTAGTGGAGACAGTAACTACCGGTTACCTGACAGACCAGTTGTTTTATTTTTATAGGCTTCGACCTGTTAGCTTCTGTAATAAATGTTAGAATGGCGCAGCTAATTTAAAAAATAAAAATAAAATAAAATATGCTTTCCGAATTACGGAGGAAGGTATTCGCAGGTGTCTCAGCAACTTGTCCCAGTCTATATCGATTGGACTTAACATGACCTTACCATGTGTCTTTTTATGGGACTAGTCCCGCCACACACTCCCACCACCGTAACTCCTGTAAGCCAGGATCGACAATGGTGACCAATAATAATGTCAAGGTTTGACCCTCGACGAGTCTCAGGGAAAAGTTAAATGTGTCCACCATGTGTCTTCCAAGTCTTGAAACTAAGGGCCGTATGGATCCTAAATCGATCTCAAGTCTGAGATCGATCTTAATAATGTCATTCTTATGTCATTCCAATGTCAAAAGCGTACTCAAGATCGCTCTGAGATTTGGGATCGATTTATTAATGCAGCCCTAAATCAGATCTTCACCATTCTCACCATGATTATTAAGATTAGTAACCACACATCATTGTGAAAATAACATATTAATAGTAAATGTTATTATTTGGTATAAGTAACAGTTATTTCCAGATCAGGCCATCGTACCTGGTAGAACTTTAATAACCCATGATTAAAGTTCTGCCTGATCTGGCTGGGATTGGTGATCTAAATATATATAACTCAAAGGTGACTGACTGACTGACTGTCATAGTGATCTATCAACGCACAGCCCAAACCACTGGACGGATCGGGTTGAAATTTGGCATGCAGGTAGATGTTATGACGTAGGCATCCGCTAAGAAAAATTTTGATTAATTCTACCCCCAAGGGATATAATAGGGGATGAAACTTTTATGAAACTTTGTCAATTAAATTCCACGCGGACGAAGTCGCGGGCACAGCTAGTCTTACTTACTTTTTTTATAAAACTAAAACTTGTCTATTGAATATTGATGTAGTGGGTGCCGTGCATCAGTCGGTGTGAATGCATCCTGCACCGGAGCCGCGGGGCGGCGGCGGCGTCGCGGCCTTGCCGATCGATATGCAACGGCGGGACTGTATTTCTTCTCCTAGACATAACAACGACCCCATTGCACTAATTCTATAACGTCTTGTCTGGTCGCCATATTGAAAAAAGTATGTGGGTAGACAGCGATCAATAATATTGTTATTTAGTTCATAAGGTTGTGGCGTACAGTCATATTAACTTTTCTTTGGTATTTTGTGATTCCAAAATGTTGAACATTATTGTTTATGTAATATAAGCACTTATTACAAAGGACATATATTTAAACGTTTACCAGAACCGTATTTTGTGATATCAAAAACACCCAAACGCCTGCGAAAACGAAAAAAATGCTCACCTAATAAAAATATTAGTTTTTTATTTGTTTTCTATTATAGTAACTTATGTTACTTGGCTATTAGTATTAGTGTACTTATAATTATTATTTTGGCTATTTAAATTATTCCCAAACAATATTTAGGGTGCTAATCATCTATTCTTGGTAGAAAATAAAATTTATTGGAGAATCTATTTTAAATTGTGTTTAAATTGTACGTAATAGGTACAAGCAACGTCCGTTGTTTCGCATCTTGTAAATAAAAAACATACAGAGACCTAAGATAAAATATTAAAACACTGGATTATAAATTCATAATAATATTAAGACAATGGATTTTTAATTGAATATTTTATATAAATGGAGTCACATAGTTTTTGGTTTATTCGTTAATTTGGTAAAGGTTGCAAACCTTGAGGAGTGCATTGGAGTGATTGCCCTTGCGAGGGTAGCTCAATGTCGGGCTTTAGGTGGCAGTCAACGCCCTCGCATTCAACTACCCCGGGCCATCGCACTTTGCCCTGCACCACTCCGCTCACAAAATTATAATACTATGTAAATAAACAATCGCTGCATTCGAGCTAAGAAAACCAAAATTACTGTAATCAACGCACTAAAAGCTAAATAAAATTCTTAAATTATAAAATTGAATTAAATTACGCTCGATTTGAGATCGAGTCATTTCTTACCGGCCAGTGCGAATGTACCTATAGGTATGACTGCCTCATCAAACACGCACCTATCCGATCCGTAATAGATGCGATGCTCTATTGGTAGGTAATTTCATTGAATAAATAAATAACTATAGTCCCAAACTAAGCTACGCTTCTACTATGGGTGCCGTACAATGGACTCGGGGCGATCCCAGTGACACCCAGACCTGGGCAAATTACGAAAAGGCCATTCCCAAAATTTGTCCCGGCGGGAATCGAACCCGCAACCACCATGTGCAGTGATCCAAGCGGGCACGCTCGAACCACTGCGCCAAGCGATCGTTATTTAGATGATATTTTTTAGGATATTTTGCCAATCTGGACCAATTTAGACTTGTTGACGATTTTAGACATAAATTGACTACTCCGATGATCGTCCAAACCGAAGTTAATATAACATTAATAATTTAGCCCTTTTAAGGTCCCACTACTGGGCACGGGCTTCCCCTCAATACGAGGGGGGACAATCCACCGCGCTGGCCCAGTGCGGGTTGGCGGATATACAGTCAGTTCTTACCACCTGTCAAGTGTCACATTCCTCTACAAGATGCAGGGGTATACAAACTCGATTGTGAATGTGGGCTCTCCTACATAGGGCAAACTAAAAGATCAGTAAAAACCCGCGTAAAAGAACATATAGCTGACGTGAAACACCGGCGCTCCACGAAGTCTGCAATCTGTGAACATGTACAGAACCGCACCCGCCATTATATCAGATTTGATAAACCACAGATCCTCGCAAAAAACACCGATTCCGACCAAGGATGATACGTGAGGCCATTGAAATTAAAAAACATCCTAATTTCAATAGGGAAGATGGCTGGGTGCTACCACCAACCTGGGATCCAGTAATTAATATAATTAAATCCAAAACCAAGTGTACCATGCAAGACCTCGAGACACTGTGAGCACTGGCTGCTGTAACGCAACCGAAACGTCGGGAACATAAAGTTAATAAACGCGATAAAATCCGTAAAATAGTTTTATTCAAAATTTTGTTTATTCTTAACATCTCGATTTCCTTGAGAGCGATGTCCAGTCTACTATGATTTGTTTAAAAACTGATATGACACAAATTGTCTGCACTCCAAGAGATCTGAGAGACCAAAATCTCATGTTACATTGGCAATTGGCAACCATAACCGCCAGCTTAGTTTACTCCATAGAGCGGAGTTAGGTGTATTTCCACCTGCCGCGCCGCATCTCGTTTGGTGTAGTGTAAAATATGGGAGAGATGAGATGCTATAATAGAGATCTTGCCTATAGTTACACATTCATATTCTATTTCTGTGGCAATGTAGCTTTACACCTCAAACATACAATATATACTTTTTAATTTTATTTTAAAATTAATAGGTTGTGTGTTGATATTAATTTCAACTTATAACTCTATCGGTTTCCGAGAAAAAGGTTTTGATAGACAGACAGACGGACAACAAAGTGATCCTATAAGGGTTGCATTTTTCCTTTTCGAGGTACGGAACCCTAAAAATAAAGGAACTACTATTATTTTACCGAAATAACACATCCAATAACAGATCCAATGTCCTAAAAAAGTGTAAACTGCATTTATCAGTATTACCCACTAATATTTACGGTTTTTTTTAACATTACTAGCAATGTGTGTTTTTCACATTACTAGTATTCCCTTTAGCCCCGCCAACTAAGCTACTGCTTATGCTAGGAGTGGGCTCACGTCAATAGTTTAATGGCCAGCATGGGGATCGAACCCGGAACCTCTCAGCTACGAGGACGGCCCCTCTAACCACTAGGCTATTAACGCTTCATTTAAGAAACAGGTTGTAAAAAATTTGCAAAGTATTTAAGATATATTTCTACGTATTTTGGATACTCATCCAAACTAGTATTATCATATGTTTTACCTTTAAGTCACGTAACTTTAATCACCAATCACGTTGTATTAGGTATTTTTGTTTATTTATACTATCAGACATCTAGATGTGTGTGATTTATTCTACAAAACCAGTGTTTTACCCAGTTTTATGGGCATCAAACACGAATTTACAAAGTTTTATACATCTCCAATAAAGTTTTATTCTTATTTGTTGAAAATAATTTACGTGGGTTCTACTCTACTACGGTTCATGGATCTTTAACTGCCAATTTCTGCACTGCCCGATTCAACTGCGCACCTGCATAGCATACCTAAAACTAGACAAAAAAAAAAATATGAATTAACTTTTACCCAAAACGCTGACCAATAATCAGCGATTACTTACTGTTGCCACCAGCGCGCTACCATCTGACACCGTCCTCAGTGCGAACATACGCCCAATATTAAAAATGTATCTCCTATCCAATATTGAAATCATAAAAAACAAACCGGGCAAGTGCACATCAGGACATGTACAATGAAGGCTTCCGGACCCATTTCAATAGCGAAGATTTCTCGTATCTATAACCAAAGTAGTGAAACAAAAGAAACAAAGTTGTATTTGCGGGTGTTTTTTGAATCTCAGTATTGAGTTTATTCAGAAACGACGGAGAATTAATTTCACTTTAACTTGGTCGGCTGTAGCTCGTGATAGTATCAAGTGAACCCATTTCTCCGGTTACAATCTTAATTGCAATGTAGTGTCATGTGCTAGTGTCTTCATTTTTTCTAGATTTTCTGCACTTTGTTTCAAGTTTTTACAGCAAGTAGATCTTGCCTTGCCAGATCTTGGCTTAGATCTACCTAAAGCCACGTTTTCAGCTTGGCTTAAGCAAATTAGGGTCCCAATACAAACTGTTTACCCTTATTTCACACACTTATGGTGGAGTTTTATAAAACGCTGAAAATTATATTTTTTATTAGTAATGAGTAACCTTAATACTAATTTTCATGGCTCTAAGTTGAGCTTTTTTTTTACCCATACAAACTTTCATGCCCTATTTTATACACTTGGGGGTGGAATTTTACAAAATCCTTCCTTAGTGGATATTTACGGTATGAAAGGTACCTACTGCCCAAATTTCATGATTCTGACACCACCGGTTTCGGCTGTGCGTTGATTCCTTTATTTTGATTAGTGAATTTGCAAAAAAATCCCAAAATATGCGACATGAATGGCCGTATCTTTTGATTGCGTTGTCACAGAAGCCTTTTTACACCTACAAGGGAGCATAGCGTTTGATATTAATTTCAACTTGATATCTCTATCCGTTTCTGAGAAAAAAATATTGACAGTCAGACAGATAGACGGACAACAAAGTGATCCTATAAGGGTTCCGTTTTTTTTCCTTTTAAGGTCCGGAACCCTAATAAGAATAAGACCTTATTGGAGATGTATAAAACTTTGTAAATGTTACAGGCTTCTGTAAATGCCAATACAACTGGGTAAAACACTGGTTATGTATGATAAATCACAATCTTCTATTGTTTTGTTGCATTACGTATGATCACTCTCCTACCCGCGTGCAAACGCGAACGCTATCCACGATTGGTTATTGACCAACTACACCCAGTTTTTTTTGTTAATATCAGTCTTTGATAGCAATATGATAACGATTGCTCATTAATCTAGGATGTTAATCGTTACTAAACGAGTATACCAAAAATAAATATGTATTTAAACATAGGTAGGTACCTACAACATTTCAATGCCTATACCTATCTAATTTAATGTCTATCTATAAGCAAGAGTTCATTAAATTTCTGGAAATCGGTGGGTGAGGGTCGTCGGGTGGGGGTTGGAAATGGAGGTAGGTGCTGAGACGGGAGGTGTGAGCTGGCGCGGAGGCCGAGGTGTTCGCTGTCGTTGACACGGCTCGAGGACGCGCGTTCCAAGGTCGCCTGAACATTGCGCACCACAATCCTCACAAAAGTTTTGTCCATTGCCAGAAATGGAGGGCCACTTTAAATTATATAAACCAACCGAATGTACCTACATACGTTTCGTTTGTCAGTTGGTCATCGGAAAATTATGCTAACAAAGAGGAAAGTATCTATTGCGCAAGAATAACAGTTTGCTTGAAAATATTTATGTGTATTAATTAATTTATTTATAAATAAATTAAAGATACCATCATAAAATGCTACTTCCGATATTAAAATTACTTATTTTAATGTATAAATCGAATAACTACGAACAAAATTTGATACCCGTGTAGCATACTAATTCCCGCTCAGCCTCGTTCAAAAATCTAGCTAGAATATTACCAAAGCGAACCATTCATTAGTTATCGAAATTATTCTGAGGTTTAGATTGACAGAGGCACTCATGGACTATTTCATCGGAAATTTTATAATTATCGCCGACCGCGTGGTTCGGACGTACACCGCTCGGCTCACTATGCCGGGTGGACAGGGCTTCTAGGTCGATGCTGTAGAGGCAAATATCAAATAAAATACATTTTCAAATTAACTTATCTCCCCGACTTCGGTGTCTCTGTGGTCGCCACCCAGTCCATTGTACGGTACCCTAGTACAAGCGTTTCTAAGTTTGGGTTTGCGTACAGTTCGTGTTTGTCTGGCGATATTTATTTTTCAATTGGGTGTTTGACTTAGATTGTATTTTGTATATTTTTTAATATTAACTTATAGTGCGCCAATGCATGTTTCACATCAATAATGTAATTAAAAATTCATTAAACTAAAGAAAGTAATCTAATGAAAACCAAAGCAGACGAGATCCTGTAGCTCTACCATGTGTTTATCGCTAGCGTCTACGTAATATTTATTTAGCTACTCGTCTTGCCGATAGGGAGAGATGGTCACTTTGCTACTCAAATTATTTTACGTAGGCACGAGCGATTAGCGAGCGGAAATCTTATGGTAGAGCTCCTGGTGTGGGAATAAGTACAATCAACGAATGCTGACTACAACCGCTAAGAACAATCGATACTGCTGTATTTAAAGAAGCTCGACATAAAACAATGCTCAATAAACAATGAACGAGACATTGCGAAGGTCTTTACACTACAGGTTCAAGGCTTGTCGGCCATAACTTATGTGCTATCGTTATCAGACGACCAGAGTACCCGCGCTCATTGTATCAATTAAATCAAGTTCGTTTATTTTAATAACTCGTATAAGTCCATTTCATATGACCTGACAGAAAAAACGTACCAGTAAGACCATCAATTTACTTCAAAATTTACAGAATGTCAAAATCTTGGTGTGGCGGTATAATGGTACTGCATGACTCATAAAGTGATCTAAGAGTGAACTTACGTGTACCTAATCGAATACTGTTTACATAGCTAACTGGATCGCTCTTTTCACTGCACCGTTTTAGATGAAAATATTATTGCAAACAAAGACTAGTAGTAAACAATAGAGTAAAGGATTGCGTATTTTTGGAAATTTACTTACAATATAGGTTTATATAATGAAAAACAATGTTTACCTATATATGTATTCATGCATTAATTGTAAGTTGAACGACCATATAAAGTGAGAACATGTTTACATTCTTATTTCAGGTCAATAGCGAATTCTAGTATATAGCCGAGGGGGCTGCAGTAGTCTGGTGGCCCCCACAAGTGAGGGTGGAAGAGGCGAAAGGGCAACTGCAGATAACGCAGGCAGGGCCCAGACAGTCAACGTCCCGATGCATTCCCGGGCCCGCCCCGCGCCCCGCCGCCGCCCCGCCCGCGCCTCTCCAGCGGGAACCCGTATCCGGCGCGACGCAGCACGGTTTTTACAGCGCTCCCATCGCCCGTCCACTCCGCTCTCTCGACAATTCGTTGAGCTAATGAAACCTATTACGCAGCCGCATACTTGAGACAATGAGATGAGACTCGCTAACTGCATTGATTTTTTTATCGAAATTTAAGTAATAGATACCAGTATTTAGTACAGTGTAGCGAATCTTAGCTGTGATAGCCGTTTCGTTAAAACACGCGTCTTGCGGGCACCAAGTCTAGGGTTCAAACCCCGGCTCGCACCTCTGGATTTTTCGAAATCTATATGCGAATCATAATTTCTAATGATTATCACTTGCAATACGGTGAAGGAAAACATCGTGAGGAAACCTGTATGTCTTAGAAGATCTAACCGATTTTCGAAAGACATGTGAAATCTGCCAACCTGCACTGGGCCAGCGTGATGATTATGGCCTGAATCCCCCTTGTGTAGAGGGGAGGCCCGTGCCCAGGAGTGGGACGTCAAAAGGGCAAAATTATTTATATTTATTTTTATATAGTGAATCTTTGTTACCCAATAAGCACCTACTTATAGGTCGTTTTTTTCAAATTAGCGAACGTAGAACTGAGTGCCCTATTCAAATCTGTAAGTCTTACTGTTACATTGACAATTGGTAGTAATAAGATATTTCATAATGGATTCACACCTATTTCATTACAAATGTATAATTACCTCGTATAAAAGAGCTCTCCTAAAATAAAATTGCTAGTTGTAAAACTATTGGTATTAAAATGTTGACACGATTAGTCGACTGTTATTTTTGTTTGACATCCGTTTAAAACTTTGACAATATATTAACATCTCTGGTTTCAACACGTCCATCTTATGCCTTTTTAAAAACTTTCGCAAATACATCGACCCTTATATTTATATTACGCTTACATCTATGCATATATTATTATAGGAAGGTAAATCCTCGAAAATAGTGATAGTGAAAAAAATATAGTCAGTTTCAGGAAGATGCATGAATTATTGCAAATTGATCCATGTGGCATTACAATAGGAGTCACAGCAAGATTCTCTTGAAATTAACGTACTATAATCTTAAGCCGCTTACATACTTAGGGAATCACGATCAGCGGAACAACAGATTTTTGTTTTTGTATTTCGTTGAACGAACAACGAAATACAGCAATTGCATGGTACTAGGCATCAAGCAAATTAAATTATATTATGCTAGACATACTTACACTTTATTGGTCGACGTCATTATTGGTCACCATTGTCGATCCTGGCTTACAGGAGTTACAGTGGTTGGTGGGAGTGTTTGGCGGGAAAAGTCCCAATAAAAAAAAATACGTACACTTTCTGCATTTTGGTTTCCTCTGAGGGAGCAAGAAAAACAGTAAGTGCCTACCTATATAGCGAACACCAACTGTGTCACACCGACGTGGTCTCGATATGAAGATGGATAAGATTCAACTGCTGACATAAGCAGAGTCTTAATTTCATGCAATAAAATTGAAGATTTCCCTACCATCAGTGATCCTGAATTGTTTGAATATGAGCGTGATACTCTGCAGCTGCGCCACCATGATAAAAATTGACAAATCATAGTGGGGAAAAATGTACGATTAACGTATATAATGTACGTATATCGTATTTTAATGTACCTTTACCAGGTACCGAGATAATTGACATTTTTAGTGGCGCCGCTGGGGAGTATCACGCGAATATGAACCACAATACTGCCCTACTTCAATTTAACACAGAGTTAGAAAGCCATGTAAAGCAATTTAACCTTTTCCTACTTCGACGGGATGGAATTAACATTTCTAGTTTCAAGGCCATCGTTTTAATTAAACTTGCATAGCGTGTGATCGACATTTGATAGCATTCAAGCATTGTGGACAATTATAGGATTCGATGTGTGGAAGGAAACTAACTAAATTTAAATAGTCAGAAGTAGGCATTGTACTGAGGTAGTACACCGCGACAGCCGTGCTTGTGGCAATAAATTAAGGTTATTTAGCGACACGTTACATTGGCGTGACATTGAAAGTTAACAGTTCAGATCAAATAAATTGTATTTCAAACAATTTATTTGGTTTAGACCTCGGTCTTCTAAATAATAGGTTTAGACAGTCTGTATCTTTCCGACCTCACGAATTTGTTGTAACGTGATAGAAGTAAAGTTAATAATGACAGGTAAAGGACCCTAGTGCAGTGGTTCCCAAACTTATTTTGTATACTGCCCACTTTGCGAATGAATTCTTTTTAGCGCCCCCATTTTTTCACCTACTTAAAAACCACTATAATAGGATGTATACTTATAGTACCTATTTTATATAAATGTAAGTGTAATAACCCAAAAGCCGGTCAGAAGCTTCTTGCAAAACCACTACAAGTTCGCAGAGAATACTTATAGCTTCACCAGTAGTAAAGGATGTTTCAAATTCAAAAATAATAATAATGGTAGATACCTAGTGAAGATTATGTTAATGAATGCGTAACTATTTTTAACTGACTTCCATGAATGGAGGAGGTTCTATGTTCGTCTATATGTTTTTCAAAATGTAGTTTCACCGATTACTCAATAAATTTCAATTGTGGAACACCTATAATGTTCTTGGAGACATCCAATTTAGGTAAAAGCAAGGGTAAAATTCAAAGGTTCCTTCCGGGAACCATCTACGTACAACCGGAATATTATGAGAAAAGCTTGACGTGAAGTCCCGCTCACAATAACCTCATTCGCGCCACGCAATAGTATGAGTCATGGCGTCAGTATCTTTACAAAACCTGAAGCGCTGTTTCATCGATCTGCGCTGAAAGCTCACTTATCTCGTGTGTAGTGGAGTCGTGTTTCGACTATACTCCAGAAGTGACCGGGTCATAAAAGTATGGTCGCTGAACAACTGCATTTGGTAAAAAAAAACATGAAAAAAAAACATTCCTTTAAAGTTCGGTCTGAACGAACAGTGAAAACAACGCATTCCGCGGGAATGTAGAATTAGGTATGTACTTAACAATGATGCATTTGACACTTGATTTAATGATAGCAGGATATTCGAATGGTGATAGCTTATCCTGGTGTTAACGTTTAGGACACATTTGATGCCGGGAAATGTAAGGTTCCCAGGGAATAGACAAAGAAACGAGACAAAGAACTCGTACGTGTACCTACGTCTTAGACAAATAATATGAATAGAAGTGCACTGATTTATGTTTATAAGAGACAGCAGAACAGCACACAGAAATGCCAATTAAAGCCAACCATTTTTTTATGACTCTTACAGCACATAATGATATATCGACCATAGACACACATGCAAATGATCTGCCACTATTTACCACTGAAACTTATTTTCATCGGCACCAAAAGATTGGTGTCGGTTGAAATGAGACCTGATACGCTGAACCCTTGCTCAGCCAAAAATTCCTCGCCTTTTAAATTTTTGGAAAAATATGGTATTATTAAGGTACGAAACAATTAAGTAAATATTACAACAAAAACATAACCTTTCCTTTTAGCTTTGGCGTAGTCGGGTAAAAAAATGATTTCCATCGTTCTCCCTATAACCCCGGTTGAAATTGATGATTCAGGAATTGTGTGCCTTGCGCCTAACGAACGGAGCGGGGCAGCGGGCGGAGCGGAGCGGGGTGTGGCGGGGGCGGGGGCGCGGCGCGCGGAGGCTGCGCGGCGCGTGTCAAGGCCGTGTCCTCGACCGTGACCGCCGCCCGCGCCTCTCCGCCGACCTTCACACCCGCGCCCGCCCACGAATACCTAGCACGCAATTATTTTCCTTATGAAATCTTAAGAATTTACATTATTGTTAGCTCGGTTAAAGCCCTGAATTATCAGCCAACAAGTAACAAGTTCAAAGGCTTATATGATATAAATTGGTGAGCACTGCTTTCCAGTTTGGTAGATGACAATGGCTTTACAAGTATTTTCAGAATAGATGAACATTGATATGGTTTCAATTTCAATCTAGGTAGGTATCTACCGAGTAGGTAATGCTATAGGGTGAATCGGCCGGTTTACCGACCACTACCAAACCAAACCACCAAAAACTATTCTTTTAAAACGCAGTAAACGTTCCTTTCGATTGAAGAAGATGCACTATCCTTCCCTTTCCCTTGGGTCAAATTGGCCATGCATTTGACAAGTTCGAAGCAAAAAGTTAGTAAAAAAATTGTGAGGAAGCCAACTTCCACCGTGAGTAACACATGTTTTAGTAAAGTATAGTAGTATTTAGTAATATTTGTGGTTGAGATATCAGAATATGATATAAATATAATTTGAAACCCATATTTCATTCAAAAAAAGTGTTTTTCTTTTTAAAAAACCCTAGAAATATTAACGTATTTAAATGATGAAAAAGGTCAGTTGAAGACCATCAAATTTGTTAAGTACAAACAAAAACATCGGATTTTTCGTTCAGAGGGATTTTTATAACAAAAAAGATAATGAAAGTAAAGTAAAGGAAAAAATGCAGAACCAGCAAATAAGAGCAGACGAAAAAGCAAGAAAAGCTAAAGAGAGAGAAATCTATAAAATGCAGCCAAATTTTCAATGATTTGATAAGCGATGTAGAAGATTACGCAGAAAAAAACATCGGTTGTGAACAACTGGTTGCAACTTAAATGTATTTTTTTAATTGCCTTTTTTGCATAGGTATGATGCTGCACAATATGATTATACCTACTTGTTCGGTTTGGAACTAAAAAAGTGATTGCTCGAAATATTTAGTGATGCTTTGATTTTGGACTTAACTGTGCCGGTATTAAGATCTTTTTTTAGTGGTTTTTATGGTCGTCAACTGGCGGAAAACGCGGTCGTGAAATGGCTGAAAGTGTCAGAGAACTGAAGAAATAGCACTTCTCGTCCAAGCCTAATATTTTTCAATAATCATGAAATAAAATACATTAAAATGTGTAACAATAAGTTAATTTTAAAGTTATTCTATTGCATTGCAGATAAATTACCAAAAAATAACATTTCTTTCTATGGAAAATGTTACTTCAAAGATGACAAGTGCACTAATTGGTTGTGAATATTCGCCCTACCTCTTTGCACGAGCTTTCAATTATAACCAAAGAATTTGTAATAATGTCTTATTATTACAAATTCTTTGATTATAACGCCTAAAATAAAAAGTTACCTTTAAGTAGGCAATCATTTGTACAATGCCATCTATACAAATAAATAAAATTGGAGTGTCTGTTTGTATTGTGATATCAAAATAACACCTTTTCACTAATTGCATATGAAAGTACATACGACACATATAGCAAAAACGCCATTTAAAAAAAAATTGACTGTCTGTCTGTCTGTATGTTTGTCCCGGGTAATCTCCGAAACGGCTGGACCGATTTTGACGGGACTTTCACTGGTAGATAGCTGATGTTATAAGCAGTAATTAAGGTAACTTTTATTTTAGAAAAACAAAACAAATGGGTCCTAAAATGGGTCCTGTCCGCGGGCTCAGAACGCGGGAGCGGACTTTTTTGTGAAGTTAAATTCCACGCGGACGAAGTCGCGGGCTCAGCTAGTTACAATTCGTATTCCTGTGGGCTGGGATTAGTTTAGTCTTTAGCAATATTACGTAATCAGGGGCGGGGCGCACGGGCGCCACAATTGATACATCCATTCCTATTATGTAACAAGTAAATGTGGTGAGTTTAAAATAATGATATGTTCAGTGTTTTATTACTTGTAGGTACATATTTATTTATGAACCTATTATATGCTTTAATGAAATCATAATAAAATTGACAATAAAGTTTATTACAAAAGCTTTTTTTTTGATCTGGACTCTATGTTGTTGGCCAGAGTGGCCATAACAACTTCACCCGGACAGAGGGCGAGCCAATTACCTACAGCTTATCAGACAACAGGCAGGTCGTATAGGTATACCATCTTCATTCTATAAAAAAATATATATATAGGTCATTGGTTGGGTTAAGTAGTTTCAGTCATACCTATTTGTTGAGGTTAACCAAAGAAATTATACTTATTAACTAGCTGACCCGGCAAACGTTGTTCTGCCATATAAATTATTTCTAGGTATGAAAAATAGATAGTAGCCGATTCTCAGACCTACTGAATATGCATATAAAATTTCATCAAAATCGGTCAAGCCGTTTCGGAGGAGTATGGTAACTAACATTATGACACGAGAATTTTATTATAAGACTAGCTGTGCCCGCGACTTCGTCCGCGTGTAATTTAACTTAACAAAAAATTCGGGATTATTCATCCCCTATTTTATCCCCTTGGGGGTAGAATTAATCAAAATCCTTACTTAGCGGATCCCTACGTCATAACATCTACCTGCATGCCAAATTTCAGCCCGATCCGTCCAGTGGTTTGGGCTGTGCGTTTATAGATCACTATGTCAGTCAGTCAGTCACCGTAGAGTTATATATATTTAGAAGATAACACAATTTCTTTGGGGTTAACCATTACTCTTCCGTTTTCCTAAAAGTGTTATGTGTTCCTACAAGTGAGTAGGTAGGTACTTACATAGGTATATATATTCATTATTATAGTTTTATCAACAAAAATATTATTATTAGACTTCAGATTCTTACAGGTTACCCACAACTGCTTTGGTGGTGGTAATTGTTATCGAAAGTTAATTCAAAATCAGATAAAAGTGTATCGAAGAAGCTTTAAATAGATAAGTAAAGTAGGTAGTATCTACTTCAGTCAATAAGGATCGGTAACGCAAACGTTGGTTTATAAAGTGAACGCCCACGCGCACCGATACACGTGCCGCGCTAGGGTCATATTGCGGTGAAGGTCGCGGGTCCCGGACCAACCCTCTGAAAATAAGCGCGTCGGCCGACGACCCCGAGGAAATGTTCCAGGGCACCTGACCTTGACCTTTACACGCGCACGCGCCGTTACCCTCACATAGTGCCCTGACCCCGTTATGAAAGGATCATCTTATGTACTACGCGCCTATTCGATATCATCGTACCTATTTACTGAAACACGAGCAAGACTTTTACTCCCTAATGCTTAGGTAAATCTCCTTTGTCTTATTGTATGTAATTCATATTGGAGATTTACCTAAGAGCTTCATTATTTTGGGTATGTCGTTACATAAATACATTTTCACTAACACACACACACTAACACAGTTCGAAAGTACTCAACTATTTAGTTACCTAACAGGATGGCCGAATATAGGTTTACCTAGATTGTCTAGTGAAGACATCTATGCCTACCTACCTACCTACATAACTTTCATATTTTCTGAGTTACGAGCCTTTGAATACCAAAACTGCAACGAAAACTGCATTTAAAAATACGAGTAGAAGTAGTATGTAGCATGAAATTTTTTGTGAAAAGCATACCTACACCTAGTAACAGAATCTATTATTATGTCGTATTTTAGGGGGAGTGGTGGTTAAAGACCTACAAGTTTGCAAGCAGCCAGTATTCGGTTCTATATTATAACGTAAAAACAAATTTTAGGTGCACCCCAAATAAGATACATAGGTAATAGGTATTTGAGCCACATGAGTTAAAATCCTGACCCAAAATACTTGTATAGACAGATTACCCGCAACGCCATCACGCAAAATGTACCGGTACTAATCATTAACCCCCGACGAAAAAAGAGGGGTGTTATAAGTTTAACAAGTGTATCTGTGTATCTGTGTGTCTGTCTGTGGCAACGTAGCGCCCAAGCTGATGAACCGATTTCAATTGTGTTTCTTTTGTTAGATAGGTATTCTGATCGAGAGTGTTCTTGGCTATGTTTCATGAAAATCGGTTCAGCCGTTTGAAGATCATCAGCTCTTTACAATATTATAAATATGAAAAGTTTCCCTGATTCTGGAAAAAATGTATATTTTATCAATTTTTATATGAGATTTGTGTATGAACTAAAGACGTTCCATAAGTCACGTGTCAAATGATTGATACGCGCATACGTTAAATTTTGTTTGTTTTGTTAATGGTCATGGAATATTACGTTATAATATTTCTAGAGGGCGCTGCTCCGCCGAGAGATCGAATGTCTCCATGCATTCACCAGAAGCTTCACGTTTCCGCTACGCGCGCTGTGCAATGTATAGAAAGATTCGATCACCTCATCGGATTTTGATGCTCTTAAAACTTGTACTAACCCATCTGGGCATAAAATAAGAAAAAAAGCAAGTTAGGAACTTGTAAATATCCTCATCCTCATAGCTATATGGGAACGACATCTACGCTTAAACGTTTGCATTAAAGTGAATGCATAGAGCATCTTTTGTTTTGCTCAGCGTATTGGACGGACATGACTGAAAGCATAAAGTGCAATGCGAACATTATTGCGCGTCAAAATTATTTAATTTAAGTATACAAAGAATTTGGAATAATAAGATACATCTTTGGATTCAAAGCCTTTTCTATAAATACTTAGTTAGGCGTATTTTTAAAGGCCGTCTAGTCTCTACTATATATATATGTCGCCGCCAAATAGCTTAATTCGCCGTTCAATTAACAGCCTAGGCACTTAACTAAACGGCGCCATTCAACTAACGGCCTGAATGATATTCAGCCGTATCGTCTATTACAACATTTAATAAACTGGCTGGCTAATGCTTAAAAAATACTACCCAAGCAGAACGACATGGATGGGTTTAGGTTAGGGTTATTTTTTTTATGACCCCACAGAAACCCCACACGGCAAATAGATTCGGTGGATCTAAAAAAAATCGTAAAATACCTAAGTATCTAATAAAATTATTCCATCAAAGTTGTTTTTTTCCGACGCCATATTGACCAAAGAGAATATGGAATATAGAGATATTGACGGTTTGGTGAGTTTCTGCGGTAGGTGGCAGAAAGTAGAACTAAATTGAAATGAACAGGCTAGGCAGGTAATTAAACGGCTAGGCAAGTAGTTAAACGTCATCGATCCAAGTCATTTGCCTAGCTGTTTAATCAAATGGCTGAATGTCATTCAGGCCGTTAGTTGAACGGCGCCGTTTAGTTAAATGCCTAGGCTGTTAATTGAACGGCGAATTAAGCTATTTGGCGGCGACATATATACCCTTTTGACGTCCCACTCCTGGGCACAGGCCTCCCGAGGGGGATTCAGGCCGTAACCCACCACCAGTGCGTGTTGGCGGATTTCACATGTCTTTCGAAAACTGGCTAGATTTTCTAAGACAAGCAGGTTTCCTGACAATGTTTTCCTTCACCGTAAGCAACTGATAATCATAATACATATAGAAATTTAGATTCGCACATAGATTTCAAAAATCCCAAGATGCGAGCCAGGGTTTGAACCCAGGACTAATACTAAGAATCGACTATCACTGCTCAGTCTCTACTAGGGAGCTTATATTGAAATCCTCGTCAAACACGTCTCCTCCGGCGGCGGAGACAACCCGTGTTGGATTTCTAGACGATATAAACCTATACAACGGAACATTATAAGGCGTAAGTATTTATTGTGACCTATATGCAAAAATGCTTGTCCAATTCGTCCTAGACCGTGACGTACTAATAGCATCAAGGTGTCAACGTCATAAGTCATTACGCAATTAAATGCCTTAGAGTAATTAAGCTAGCATCGACATGTATATGCATCAGAAACCTTTCATTCGTCAATTCCAACCCAAGTGAAGTATAATTGTAGTACTTAGGTAGTATTTATGTGCAGTAAGTACTTAAGTGAATAAGTAGGTGTACACAAGATATTCGTAGTACGATACATCTATGGCTTGTAAGTAAGTATATTAGGTATATTGTTTCCCAAGTTGTTTTTTGTCTTAGATTCCTGACTATCTATACAATATAGGTAAATAATGCATCTATTATTTGCATTTTACATTACATAACAGTTGAGAACAGTCATGGAAATTACAAGATAGCTGTTTTTCAGGGTGATCCTTGTGGTCTACGTGCAGTTTCAGTCGTCATTGGTGGGCGGTGAGCGCAGGCGGGCGCTGCAGGGGTAGCGAGCATTAACCCTTTCTGCAGCATGGCGTACGTGCAGCCGGGTCGCGGCTGGGGTGAGGCCGTCTGCTGTCTGGCCTCACCCCAGCGGTTCACCCACCCTCACCACCCGACTGCACGTATGCTATACTGCAAGCCAACAGTTTTTACGTACTAT
The DNA here is from genome assembly GCA_918843915.1 of Notodonta ziczac. Lineage (NCBI taxonomy): Eukaryota > Metazoa > Arthropoda > Insecta > Lepidoptera > Notodontidae > Notodonta > Notodonta ziczac. Next base: position 7,120,221 of record OU974043.1, on the reverse strand, counting down.
CTAACCCTGCTATAAATATCTTATTTGAATAAAAAAAGAAATAAAAAACTTTATAGTGACTGGCAGAAAAATAAAATAAAAAATATAGTGAAGTAAAAAAAAATATTCAAAATTCTGCTCGCTACAAACGCGAACGGACCCAATTCAGGATGCACAATATTTTTCATTACTCATACTCTGAAAGTAGGTCTGAAGTTGCCTGAGGAGCGGGTTGAAAGTAATACTTTTCCGGCCCGGGACAATCGCTTTAAACTGACAGCTGTCAAATTATAAAAAGAAACTAGTTCCATTTTCACATTTCTATGGAACCATGTTCAAACTTTTTCTACAGTCACTCAATTACAGCACGATGTAAAATTGAAATAACATAAAATTAAGTATTAATTAAAGAATATATATTTTTAAATGACTTTATTTTATTTTAATTTCAAAAATTTCTTTAAAATAACATAGATTTGGGGAAAATATTTAAAGATGAAAATGAAAAATAATGGCTTAATAATGATATTGGCCGGCCAACGAAAAAAAAACAAAATAGGCGGCAATCCGATCTTTTTTTTTTCGAGTTGTAGAGTATTGTTCATACTTCCTTGTATTATTTCTTTAGCCAATTCCTGTTTTTATTTTTACTTTCCTTGTATTCGTAATGAAAAGCACAGTGTTTTCCTCGGGTGAAAGACTTATTTCGTCCCTCGAACTATAGTCTCGGGACTAAATAAGTCACTTTCACCACTCGTGTAACAATGTACTATTTGCATGACGCCTTAGCAAATGCGAAAGATGAACCTAAAAAAAATCTCCACCTAACGGCTAATCTTTAATTGAATAACTCACGACGAACCAGCTGTATCAAGCAATAGAAAGATTTATACCAATCGGTTTAATTTTTAGTACCTACATCATTTACTAGGGCGCCATGATAAATATACTTAGTGCATTATTACTTAATATGTAGAAAATATTGAGTACTAGACCATGACAAGCCTGCATGAACAATAATTTTGTCTGATTGCTAAGTAATTGATGGGTGGCCATAAAAAAAGCTTAACCTAAACCGAACCAGGTTGCTCTGCTTAGGTATGAATGTAGGATTTTTGAAAAGCTTAGTAGGTAGCAGTTTTGTTAAATAAAGCATAATGGCAATTCAGCTAAACATTGTTCATTCAGCAAGCATTTTAACTTATACGAGGGGCAACACAGGCAATGAAAAAGAAATATTGGCCAAGTGCACGTCGGACCTGCACAGTCAGGGTTCCGAAAATTAATGTACATAAAAATAAGCCTTTCCGAAATAGGGCTTATAGATCTTATGACCATAATTTGACAATAACTTCGAGTGACTCTTGTCCTCAACCTCTTCAGTGGTAATTTCCTATGACTAGGTAGGTCGATGCGTATACACATGATGGTCATGCCTGTTGCGATTGTACGGCACACAGTATCGATGTTTTTGTTGTTCATAGCCGCCGTAGGACGGGCGACAATCACGAAATTCGACAGTAATATTGACACGACCGCGCATGACTTCTGAAAACTAGCTATAAATAGTTGTCTTGCATGGTGATTCATCGCCAAAAGCAGTTTGAAGCCGGGAGAGGCTCTGCTCAGAAAATTTTCATGAGTTAAAGACATAAACAAACTGTTTTCGACAGCAAACGAGTTCCATTGTCTATTTACGTAATTAATTTTAAAATATTATTTACTTATGTAGGTACCCGGAAACATATTATAATGCACCCCAATGAGAACCTCTACATGTTGCGTGCGCCCTAAGCATACAAATAAAAGGCCCGAATGGCGGTATTATTTTGATTGCGTTGACTAAGAATTGCTTGATTTTTTTCAACCTTCCAGATACTAACTTGATAACTCTACCCCACAGACTGACGGTCACACAGAAAGACAGTCAACAAAGTGATCCTATAAGGCAGTGGTACCCAAACTTATTTTGTATACTGCCCACTTTGGGAATATATTATTTTTTAGCGCCCCCATTTTTTTACCTTCTTAAAAACCTCTATAACTTCAAATTAAAATAATTGATTATTGTGAGGTACCCAAGGCCCCCATTTTTTTTCTGGGTCTCTTACCGCCCCCCTTTAGGCCTACAGCGCCCACAAGGGGGCGTTATCGCCCACTTTGGGAAAGGATGCTATAAGGGTGCCGTTTTGTTCATTTTGATACCTCAACAGACATTTCATAAGTGTGGCAAGTTATACAACCATCCCACCAAGAAAGGAACATATTAAGTGAAATAAAAATATATGCGTTGCTTATTTTGAGACTTTATATATAACATTATAATTTAAAAATGAATGAATATGTATACATATTAATAATATTGTTTAATTTTTTACCAACAAATTTTGAAAGTTCTATTATAAGAAATTGAATATTTGTTTAACAGCTTGTACCACTCTCCACTTGATCTGATGTAACGAACATGTTGTATTATTTTTAATCTAAATCAGCGTCGCCGAAATAAAACACGTATTATAAACAACTCTATTAAATTAATATTAGAAGGCTTAGATAATGTTTCTCCTGACAGTTGGAGACATTGTAAGAACCATGTTATCGAAAAGGAGAACAAGGTGTGCACTCTTAATGACTTAATTGACAATATCTGTTATATAATTAATTTGAATGATGATGTTGACCACGATGTTGAAGATATGACATAAGCTGCCTAAGTGGTGAATAAAGTTTTTTTACTCATGCTCATTTTACATGTCGTCCGAGCTGGATTTCGGCCACCTACATAATCCTTATTGTATCAAAATCCATCTTTTTTATTATTATTAAATTTAATACGTTCCTACTTAAAAATAGGATTCAATAAAAAAGGTTTATTAAGGTGAGCTCAGGTAAGATCGGACATGGGTGAAGACCGGATGAAATTAATTCCCGGCGAATTTGGCCATGTTTTATAATGTTGTCAACATTTTACAAGACGCCATTTTATCCTGCCGCGACCAGTAGTTTCCGCTAGTCGCTCCGACAAGTTGGACGTGTGCACAGAGTACCTTGTATATGTCGCCGCCAAATAGCTTAATTCGCCGTTCAATTAACAGCCTAGGCACTTAACTAAACAGCGCCGTTCAACTAACGGCCTGAATGATATTCAGCCATTTGATTAAACAGCTAGGCAAATGACTTGGATCGATGACGTTTAACTACTTGCCTAGCCGTTTAATTACCTGCCTAGCCTGTTCATTTCAATTTAGTTCTACTTTCTGCCACCTAGCGCCGAAACTCACCAAACTGTCAATATCTCTATATTCTATATTCTCTTTGTCAATATGGCGTCGGAAAAAAACATCTTTGATGGAATAATTTTATTAGGTACTTAGGTTTTTTACTGTTTTTTTTAGATCCACCGAATCTATTTGCCGAGTGGGGTTACCGTGGGGTCATAAAAAAAATAACCCTAACCTAAACCCATCCAGGTCGTTCTGCTTGGGTAGTATTTTGAAAAAGTTTTGTAGTACTTAAATGTCAACCAGTTGCCTAAGCATTAGCCAGCCAGTTTATTAAATGTTGTAATAGACGATACGGCTGATTATCATTCAGGCCGTTAGTTGAACGGCGCTGTTTGGTTAAGTGCCTAGGCTGTTAATTGAACGGCGAATTAAGCTATTTGGCGGCGACATATACTAGGACGTGTGCTACGCGCCAAAAAGCAAAAAAAGGGAATTTTTGATATTTTTCGGTCTTCCGATCTTCCCCCTTTGACTTTTGATTGCATATTTTGGCGAGAATAAAGTTCGTTTTATTACTATTTTCTCTGAATACTGTGTTTTATGGGCTGATAGCTAGATAGAACTGATCCAAACAGTCCTAGGGTCACTGTAAGCAAAGATCCAGTGTTCACCCGGGCAGGACAAGATCGGATAAAATTTACGCGTTCAAAAAAAGGGCAGTGGCTGTCAAACTTTTATTATATGTCGCCTTGAATGCCATTCAAATTAAATGGTTTTGTTCACATTGCACCGTTCATAATATATAAATCAGATTCAGATTCATTTTCTTAATATAAACCATTTAGGTTACATAGTAAAACATTTTTTTTTTCATATCTAGGATATACCTTTTTGACACATTACAAAGTTTGAGAATCACAAAATCACAAAATTTTTGCATCACGGGCAAGATCGGATGCCAAAAACCAATAATTCGGATAATCGATCAGCGGTGCTATTTTCTAATTCGATTGCTAACATAAAATTGCAATGAAGTGTCAAAAATGACAGTAATGCGATCATGTAACTTCGTGTTAGCAACACATGATTTGATAGCAATTTCTAGACTATCGATAAACTAGTTTTGTATGAAAATAGCGATCACGTATTTTAATCTCGATTGAAATGACAGAGTGTGTTGCTAACAAATACTTTGAAAGTAAGAAACAAGTCGAGAGGTGTTTCTAAAGGCCATTGCAACTTGTGATTGGTCGAAAGAAAAGTATACCGACATACTTTATTTTTCAAGTTATAATCTATCCTTGTTATTTGAAGTTTTTCAGCTTAATTTGGCTGTGAATTTTTTATATATAGAGATAAGGTAAATATGTGATGATTATGCGTCGTGAAAAAGACTACAGTGATTCCATCGCGATTTATAAAATTATTTTATCTAAATTTTAGAGCGGCTATGGCACGAGCAATTCTTTTGGCACTCATGGACGATCGGCGCCGAAACAGGCCCTTTCCAAAGTGAGACGAGGTATCCGCGATACCAGTAAATACAAATCGAATCATTCCTTGTAATGAAAAGTGGATACTGTATGATAATCGGAAGCGCCTGTCGCAATGGCTGAACCCTGGAGACCCAAGCAAATCCTGCCCTAAACGAAAATTGACTCAGAAAAATTTACTTGTGAGTGTTTGGTGGACTAGCGCCGGTGTCGCTCACTACAGCTTTCTAAAATCTGGCCAAACGATTATGGCAGATATCTATTGTCAGCAACTGCAAACCATGAAGGAAGAACTAGCTGCTAAACAACCGAGATTGGTCAATCGCTCTAGGCCACTGCTGCTTCATGACAACGCAAGACCACACACTGCACAACAAACAACCACCAAGTTGGATGAGCTACAATTGGAATGTCTGCGACATGCACCATACTCCCCGGACCTTGCTTCAACAGATTACCATTTTTCCGGAATTTGGACAACTTCTTACAAGGAAAAAAATTCAACTCCGATGCGGCAGTCCAAAACGCCTTCAAAGAGTTTATTGATTATCGGCCCCTTGGTTTTCTGTAAAGGGCCTACAACTACCTATGAGATGGCAAAAGTGCATAGATAACAAAGGTGCATACTTTGATTAATTAAATATATTTTACAAAAAAAATTAACTTTTTATTCCTCCCAAAAAAACGCCAATTTCATATGAAATAACTCGTGTTTATGAAATAAGAACAACAATTGAAATATGTAACAAAATAATTATATTTTCCATACAAACTTACACTTGTATTAATCACATTAAACTTAATTTTATAATTTTTTTGAATTACATTCACACAGTTATATCGCAGGATGGAGTAGTTTGCGTGGTATACAGGCTGTCCCACGGCCATGCCACATGGGTGACAATTATGTACATAAAAAAATAGAGTTAGGAAAGTGTACATTAGGTAAAATTAGATATTATACCAAGTATAAAACAACAAGATTATTAATAAAAAATGCTAATTAAAATAATATAAAAAAAATACTTATCTAATGAAATCAAGCCAATAAAATTTAATGGCGGAAATATTTACGAGTATGATAGCAATTCCCAGCACAGAATATACCTTCGGACCAGCCCGGCTAATCCACATTCGGCATTATCCTTGTGTTTTGTAATGAAATTGTTATGCACTTATTTCTAAAGCAGAGAAAATAAACGTAAGAAAAAATAATAGAAGATAGGTATATGTAGATTTATGCCTGCTTACAACAATTAAACTTGAAAAACCCTGCCAACATATTAAAAAAATATCTTATCGAGATAACGGCGCTCTGTATTTTATCCCTTAAGTTGGTGGATCATGTTGTGGCGGGTTTCGCAGCACCTCTACCAGCTGTTCCAATAATAGTTTGATGCCAGTAACCACCGCCGCCAGTTCTTCCTCAGCGGCTACTCGCCTCTCCTCTATTTGTGCGGCCCATGCAGGTATGTCTTCGCGATCTGAAAATATATCATTATTATTGGCATGAACTAAGAAAGAATATGGTCAATTTTGATGTATCTATTCTTACCTATACGTACTTACTGATTCTAATTGTTACTGTCAGTTCAATTAAGAGCAATATGTTGCGATTAATGTGAGTAGTGTGAGTAATTTCAGGTGATTATTTGTAAAAAGTCACTTACTTAACCTATGACGTATACGCCGTGCGGCAATGGAGGACGAACACATGCATTGGCCTCGGTTGGGACTAGAAAAATAAATACATAGTTTTATTAAAATTATATTTTCACAGTTCGGAATTGAAGGTTTTACAAGTTCCAGTTTCACCAACTGATTCTTGGCATAGTAATTCCCTAATACATTTAACAATTAATAGATTTTTATGATTTGACCTTATTTAGGCGGCCGCTAAACTCAAGGTTGGTGAAAATATCCATTAATCTGAAACAGTTTCAACCTTACTACTACTTTTAGTAGTAATACCTGTGCACTACTTGTAGATATGTATGCGTGTAATACTGGCTACCGATTGGCCCGAGGTCTAGTAGTTATGCCTGCTACCATTAGTCTGAGTTTTTACTGCTGCAGGACTAGGTAATTTGCTGTTTTTAGGTTTTTTTTTTCGTAATAATTAAATCGTTTTCCTTGCTCTTACCGTGTGCTGGCGAAACAGCCTGCTCCAGAAGAGGTGGTTCCACAGCAGACCTCACTGGCTCAGGAGCCAACTGGCGAAGCGACTGGTCGACGATCAGCCTGACGCACTGGCGTCGCGGCGGCGCTACAGCATATGGCAGCGATAGCGAAGATTGTAGAGAAGCTTGTAACAAAAATCCGATTATAACACAATGTTTGAATGTTTATACTCTCATACTGGAAAACTGTGATTATTGCTCTTACTGGATAGTGCTGCAAAGCCAGGAAAAGTGCGGAGGTGATACGCACATATTAAGTGAAGAAGATAATTGTGAATATTTGTATGCCTGAAATGTAGCCTATGGATATGTATAAATCCAATGCACTGTTACCACAACTTCTGTGTCTATTATTTTGGATATGGAACATGTAAATGCAAGCATTTCCAGAGGCAATAAAAACACATAGACCATTGCACATACACTTATTAAATCATTGTGTACACTCACAATATTTAAATAACACAATACAAAAAGTATAATGGACAGGAAATAAACGAAAATAAAGGATTTAGCCATATTAGTACAATTTTCTAGTCAATATTTGTATAAGTTTATTAATTGACATGATTCTTATAATCCAACTCCAGACTTGCATATTTTCTCATTCGGCAGAAAAAAATCCATGCTGTTAAATATAAACAGAACTCACGTTTCTCCAGGCTTCAGGGGTTTTCTGGACGCCTTCTCCAATAGAGTTTGCTCGCAGAGCAAACCCTTCCCACAATTTGATGACCGCTTGGTGGCCAAGTGGCCCGTTTCTCGCCGGACTATTAAGCCCCGCGGCCACGTTGGTCTCCACAAATTGTAGCAACAACTCCAATTGCCGATGCCCTACTTGTTTTTAGGAGCCATCTAGAAAGAAAATGGTTCAATTACACAGTAACCTAAACATCAATGGGCGGGAGTTTTAACAAAAACACTCATAAAGGCAAGCAGACACAATAATTATTACTGATGCGATTTAGACGAAAAGAGTTTACATGATTAAATTCGTTTACCTTCCCTATTATTCCAAAAAAATATTAATTTAATTACTCGAAGATTATAACCTACAAATTACACAAGAATATTTTGACAATTGCCGTTGCTAATAGTCATAGTTTATGTAAAGAAGAGTATTATGCGGTTAAATAAAAATGGTTACGTCGAAAAATGTTTGTTATAGAAGAATAGTACTTTTTAAATATGTCGGGTTTACTAGGACATGGGCCTAACTTCACACTGCAAGTTATCGATAGAAATTCGATAAAAATGAATTACATGATACCAATTTTTTGCGGCAAAATTTTTCTGTTGCTAACCAGACGCTGTTAGCATCATAATTATAAAATAGCCCCACTGAACATTTGTGTTTGTTGGAATAAAAGGTTATATTTTAAATATTTTTAGAAGGATAAGTTTTGAATATAATCCTTTATGGACATTGTTCTCCAAGCACTAGAAGCAACTTTAAATTGCTGTCCGGTCTTGCCCTTTGACGGTAAATTTTTCATCAGGCCCAAAAAAAAATGTCTCGTCTTTGCTCACGTATAAGTCGGAAACCAATGAGTTTACAAACACAAGAAAAATCAGGGCTAATCTACGTATATTCGTTAACAATTAGCACCGTGTTTGAATAATCTGAAGTATATAGAAGTTGAGAAAAAAAAAATCTAGTCAGGTTCCCTCAAATTTTCAAATGTTAGTCCGATCTTCCCTGAGCGCACCTTATATCAGAAATTTCAAACAATGATAGCTTTCCTAATTCCACGGAATAAAAAATCCCATTATAGGTATATACAAGAAGCTGATATAATGGTATTTAATTTACACAGACTTATTAGAGCGCGCGTTTTCACATTATCCGACATTTGGGTTTATATTATACGACAATCGTCATCACTTTTCAAATTTCCCGCCAATTAGTCCTCACCTTTCTCTTAGAATTCAGTCACCCTCCCATAGACTATTTTAGTATTTCTTATTTATACTACAATGCCATGGAAAGATAATTTTGCAACAGCAACAGCAGGTACTACACCCACAGCTCCTAATCTTATATCTCTGTGGGTTAAATAAAAGTACACTGAAAAACTAATTTGTACAGTTGTTACCATTTTAGAACACAATAATAAATCGATACATCTCATGGTAGTTCAAAAGGCAAATCGTTTACTAGAATTTACCACAATCACTGTTTGACCACAAGTTTGACTTCAATGAAATTACTTCATAAAATAATGTATCGTAAACTTACACTTACTTTGTGTTATATAACTTCCTTGTAAAGCATTTAAAATCTAATACGTTGGGCAAGACACAAGATACTTCATGTATCTCGTTCACACTAACGCAAAGGTGTATTCGCTGTCTTATCACCAACTGTCTGTGCTAAGCTAAAAAAATAGTATGTGATCTGTGCCATGGAGCCAAGAAGCTTTCATGCTTGTATGGACCATCCACAGAATTATCTGTGGAACCCGTGGAACCATGTATATCTCGTTGCACGTTTTAAATTGCCAGTTAAAAACATTAAAATGAAATGTGACAAGAAACGTAAACGAGGAAATCATCATATTTATGGTATTTATGCTTTCAAATTGAGATAGCTGGACACAATTTTTTTTGTGTCCAGCTATCTCAAATTTTGCCCTTATCCTGATAATATTTGGATATTTTTGAGAGAATAAAAATCGATAAAAGTGAAAATTATATTTAGAAAAGTTCGGTTTTATATTATCTGCGCAATGCAACGCAAGCAAGTCAAAAGCAAGCAACACAAATAAAAAAAAACTACTGTCAAAGAAGGAAAACGAGTCTGCAGATGAGATTTTCGTAGTTTAATTGTATATGTTTGTACTCAAAATTATATAAATTATGCCGAAAAATAAAGGAAAAGGTGGTAAAAACAGGAGGAGAGGAAAGAACGAAAATGAAACAGAAAAACGTGAGTTAGTCTTCAAAGAAGACGGACAAGAGTACGCCCAAGTCACAAAGATGCTCGGTAATGGCCGCTTGGAGGCCATGTGCTTTGATGGCATAAAACGTCTTTGTCATATTAGAGGTAAACTCAGGAAAAAAGTCTGGATAAATCAAGGGGACATCATATTAATAGGCCTCCGAGATTACCAAGACGCCAAGGCTGATGTCATCCTGAAGTACACACCCGACGAGGCAAGGAATCTGAAAACGTATGGAGAGTTCCCAGAGACAGTTCGTATCAATGAAACTGTGGTCTATTCTGTGGATGGTTTGGATGAGGATATCGAGTTTGGAGATGAGGTCAGTTCAGAAGATGAAGCTGACGCTGTAGACGCTATATAAAAGCTAGCTCTATTTATAATATCTACAGTAAGTCTATGTAAATTTATTTCACTGTTATGAATAAACATGATTTTGTGATTCACATTAATTAGTTCTCAAAATTATTTCATATTCGTACCTAAATTTTGTTAAGTATCTAGAGCCTTTAGACATACAGTATTGCTCCATAACATGTAAGTGTTTGTAACACATTATAGAGTATGATGATCTAACTTCATTATATTATTGAATTTGTAACTACTATTTACAGAATAAATGTCAAATTATTGGTCAACATTCCTTGAATTGATCCCATTTATCTCGGTAGAGAAATGTTTTAAAATATAAGGAATGTACATACATAAACCTATTAAATAATTTATCAACCATAAGTTTTATATTATTTTGGTATCCCACAAAGTGTTTTGTAGTTTAAGGATAGGTAGCAAATTATGTGAATGCTATTTTTATAATAAACATTTTGACCAGCAAATTGTGCCCAGCACCTGGGGGTCAGTCGCCTCAAGGGAAGCCAGTTCCACCAAGCTGGTCTAAGTTGGTGGTCATTCAGATGTACCCATTGTGGTAAACAAAGGTTGAACTGAAACAAGTATTGAGAGCCCAGCACCTCACTGTAGGGTGACATGTTAAATAGTATTATTTCTTAATCGGTGAGGGAGAAATTACAATTTACGTGTAGTATAAAGTAGGGAGTAACTACATTATCAATTAAAATAATGTGCAGTGGCATGGAGAACATGAACACATTACAGTTTAGAAGGAAACGCCTGATGATCAACTGATATTGAATATCATCATAATTACAAAATACAATAACCAAACATAGGTTGCTCTGAGTGTGTTGTTCGCAAATTTTATTGATGTAAATAAGCCATAGGTAGTTTTATACTTCTCATCTTTTCTTGTAATAGTAAAATTGAAATCAAATTTAAGTTTGTTTTGTACTATTAACATTTTGTAACTCCAAATTCAAATCTGCACAAGACAATTGATTTTTTATTGTGACTGTGGTATTTTAGTGGTTAGATTCTTATTCCAACATGCACCAAGTTGGGCCAATCATCCTGCTCTTCCAATTTAATAATCATTGTCTACTTGGCTGCAAAATGTAATCCACCATTGCTTGACCAACTGGTATGTATAGGGGTACCTATACACTAAACATATTTGCACCAGAGAGGTTTCTTAAAGACTAATTACTTTTATCACCTCTACCAATGAGCTGATAGAATGCTTTGCTATAAGGAGCTACTATCAAGGGAGTTAATATTGGTCTTTTCACAGGAACAGTTCTGATAAAATTGAAACACTGCCATTGAATACTAGCCAATATTGTATCTTAGGTGTTGTATGATTGGCATGTGTTTTGCTATAGGTACATGTTATTATAAAGTGGGTGACATATTACTTCTATATAATGATAGTGTATGATGCCAACGGGTCTACGAACCTACCATACAACTTCACAAGGTTTCCATAGCTTCATTAACTGATCTGATATTGTCATAGGTACAGTGATGCAAAGTTGGTTGAATGCTGGCTTTGAAATTAGAGGGCACTACATTGATTTGGTTGACAACTCACATCTTTGGAATTTTCAAAAATATAAGATGTATATTATGGTTGTATCATCGGCTCATCAGAGATGGACAGAGCTGTAACAAAGAAGTTACTGGGCATCAACAATATTTTATAACTCCGTCTCCCTTTGTTGGCTGTTTAACCTGCATGTGTAAGTAGTAGAAGGACCACAGGGAAGCAAATCATGCTGAGAGAAGGACCTGCATATTAATTATTAAAGTAATCAGATTGATTGGCTGAACCTATTTTGAACTGCAACATATGACTCCAAGTATAGGCAAAATGGCGAAAGCTAATTGATGTAACTAGGGGGCGTCCATTAATTACGTGAAGTATTTTTGGGAATTTTTATTCGTAACCTTAATACTAATTATCATGACATCAAAAAATCTCAACTTAGTAGTTGAGATTTTTTTAAACATACGAACTCCCCCCCTCCCCCCCTATTTTATATTAGGGATGGAATTTCACAAAATCCTTCCTTAGTGGATCTTTACGGTATAAAAGGTACCTACTGTCAAAATTTCATGTTTCTAACACCAGCGGTTTGGGCTGTGCGTTGATTCCGTTATTTCGATAAGTGAATTTGCAAAAAGTATCAAAATATGCGACATAAATGGCCATATATTTTGATTGCGTTGATTTTTTTACACCTATATAGGACCATAGGGTTTGATATGTAATATTAATTTCAACTTGATATCTCTATCCGTTTATAAGAAAAAGGGTCTTGACAGACAGACGGACAGCAAAGTGATCCTACAAGGGTTCTGTTTTTTCCTTTTAAGGTTCGGAACCCTAAAAATGAGGAAAATGGTTGACCCTAAAGGCCATCCTTGCAACTTCCTGCTAATTCCATACTTGAGCGCTCAAAATTTCACTAATTACGTTTATTTTATTTATTTTATTTTATTTTGGACAACAAACAGTCATGTACATCGACTTAAGATTAAAAAAAAAAACTATTTTAGTACACCTTACAGACCTAGAGTGCCAACATTTATATATTATATAATAATATAAAATATTATGTAGTAATTACTTAATCAGAGCTGAGTGGTAGTTAAAGTGAGGACAATATAACGAGAATCATGAGAGACAATACAATTTAGTATATACATATAGGAATTTAAGTTAATAAACAATTCACATAAGTCATAGTTGCTCAGAGAAATATGTTATTAAGTTCTTTTTGAATTTAGATGTAGTATCACGAAATAAATCTATATGAGAAATGTTTTTATTATAAGCAGTTAAACAGCGAGGAAAGAATGCGTGAGATGTGTAGATAGTGCTATAGCGAGGAACAGCGAACAAACAGTTGGTTCTGCGAACAGTTTTGAGCTTGAGTTTATGAGCTCTTCGAGCTGAAAAGTCTGGTAGAAGTTTAATAAAACATTTTTTTTTAATTCTCCAACCACAGTAACGAATAGCGCTTAAACAATCAAGCGCTACTTCGCCGCTCTGCGGGGTTCGGACGAACACGACAAACACTATTGTCTCAGATTTGGCCATATTTTATTCTAGAAATAATTTTTCACGCAATTTTACACCGTTTTCTGCTAAAAAAAATTATTACGTGATATTTGCCAAGTCCCCCTAAGTGAGATTTGGAAAGATTAAGCGTGATCCCCTCCCCCCCTAGAACACCTCACGCAATTAATGGACGCTCCCCTATTTTGTTATGTTTTGGCATATTATTATTTTTAGCAGATAATGCAATGAAATCCTTTGTGTTGCGTGAGGGAATAATCATAGAATGTAAGAGGTAGGCACATTAGGAACTTATTTCTCCGCACCACTTCTGCCACTGCCACTGCCTACCCCATTGGGAATTACAAGCATGATGGTGTCACACTTGCATTTTTTTTATAGTTAGTTTAACGGCCCTGGGTACAAGCCCTTTTGAACTTCACACTTGCGTTTTCACTATAGTGTTGCCTAACTATCGATTGTGTATTGATCGATAGGTTGCCAATACTATAGCGTCCTCGCCTCGGAACTAGCCACTATATCGATAATATTAATAATATTGATGATAAGCTATAGGATCGATTCTATTCAGTAAAAAACTCAAAATTGTTTTTATTCATGTAAGCCAACAAAGCATTTATGAATAGTCCGAATATACCACCGGTTCGGAATGCTGCTTCCACTGAGAAGATCCGGTAAGAAACTCAATGGTTACTCTTTTCTATACAACTAAATAAAATTGGAGTGTGTTTGTAATATCAAAATAACACCTTTTCACTAAATGCATATGAAGGTACATGCGACACCTATAGCAAAAACGCGATTAAATTTGTTTTTGTCTGACTGTCTGTATGTTTGTTCCGGGTAATCTCCGAATCAACTGGAGCGATTTTGACGGGACTTTCACTGGCAGATAGCTAATGTTATAAGTATAACTTAGGCTACTTTTATTTTATAAAAACAAAAAAAATGGGTCCTGTCGCGCGGGCTCAGAACGCGGGAGCGGGCTTTTTTGTTAAGTTAAATTCCACGCGGACGAAGTCGCCAGCTCAGCTAGTAGTAAATAATAATCAAATCTCACTCTGATTTAGGTATTTCAATTAAATTGAGAATGCTAGTTTAGTGGGGTGTGCATATAATGCGATTCAAATAAGAATAGGAATGTCAATAACCTCTATCTGTCAAATGTCACTTGAAAACAAGAAGCTTAATGTATAAAGTTCTTGCTTGAAAAGTATGGTTTGCAAAAAAATATTTGCATATCAATAATAATAGTGCTACATCAAATTAAAATAAAAAGGTTAGATTGGTAGTAAATTGTCTTAGTATAATAGTTAATTATTTCAAGTCATACTTCGTTTTTTTATAAAAACAGGTAACAGAATGCCCCTTTTTATTTTAAATAACAGTTGGCGTAACAAATTTTAAAAACCTACAATAATTCATATCTTATTTTATAGCGGAAAGCAGCAGTCACTCAATCTTTGTAAATAAATTTTATTAAAAGAATATCTTGTTTTGCTCACCCTACCTAACTGGTTAGATTTGACAGCTATGGCGTCACAATATGGCGCAAAGTCGATCCTATTCTCATTTGTATCGCATTATACCTACTCAGTACTTACTAATACCTTCCCACAGGGTACACACAACCGCGCTGGCCGGGCCTCGACATAATTTGTTGGACACTTTCTTTATACGTCTGTGGAAGCCCTTATTAGCATAGACTTCCAGTCAAGTCATACTTAATATCATAGACATTATTTATTTACGATGTTGCCAACATGCACTTCACTACATCGGCCATATTGAATTTTGTTGTGCTTCGAAAACATTGTGAGCACGTGGATTGTTGGATAAAATTTAGTGAAATTTGGTAGTAATATCAGTTAACGCATCATTTTATTTTGCTTTTACATCTATATTTGGACTTAAAGAGATTTATTCTCGGTTATCAAAGTAAGTACCTATCCTGTTCATATTTATAGCCGGCGGCATGATCCCACATTTATATCACGGGGCTGCATTCACGCAAGCTTTTAGATTGAGGTGATAGAACTTATGGTTTTAGGGAATAAACACTCGAGGCTAAACATTTATATTGATTACTGACATCTTATTTTTGTCAAGGCATTGACACGCGTTTAATTGCGTAACCTTTCATTTACGGTTCCACTTCACATTTGCTTACGTGTTGGATGTGAAGGTTTTTGTAATCGCTCGTGACCCTCGCCGGACTACGTTTATAACTTGTGAGCCGAAAAGATTTAGCACGTGGTAATTTATGTATTCTTATTCCTAGCATTAGCTCGAAACTTCTAATTCATTCTACATAATGTATCTAACTGTACCTAAATATGTCGGCGAACGGCAGTGATTGTAAATGTACGGCCCATTCACTATATTTTTACAATATCCGGGCCTGAATTATCGTACTTACACATTGCGTATGGTATATTCTCTAATTTGAGCATTGAATTTACACATTATTTTGATGTGCTATGTGTATACCTACTGGATACAATAGAATCGTAAATAAACATGCGGGACAATAACCTATTCCCTCCTTATAAGTACCTATCTAGTCCAACAACGAAAATGTTTTATCTGGTGATATCAAACAGATAACAGGATGATAATGTAAAAAAACGTCACTAAATAACTAAAATAAACGGCAATTTATTAAGTATGTCAATCTTATTAAGCAGATAATAGTGCTTTCAGTCACTTACATGCTTATGTTTATACAAATAATATTATTATTTGGTGTTTCTTATTTATTGTATAGGTAATAAGCAACCTCATTATGGCACTTACTTTAACTAGGTCACTTATTATTTTTATAGTAAACATTCAAATCAGATTATATTATTGCTAGTCATCAATGTTTATAATACTTTGTCATAATTATTTAATACAGGACTACGAAAATTGGGTCAGTCTGAAATAATTCTTGATAAAGAGAATACCTACTACCTTATTTGTTATAAAGTTATTTTTAAACCTATGTTAAATTATAAAATGTACCAATATCTCAAAACAAAGCCATTTGAAGGTGCAATTTTAATAATAGCAATAGAGATTACATATATATATACTTATATAAAATTGGAAGGAACATTTTTACTTAAAATATTTTGTTTGTTTTAGATTGTTTATAAAAGTGGCTTATTACAATGGCCCCTTGTCGCCAATTACTTTTGTGGTCAGTTCCATCCATTGCAGTTTTATTGGGAATTTTTTGGTTCAGGAAAAAGAGGGAATATGCAAAATCTGACCCGGGCGGAAGAGAACGAATTAAAAGCTTGAAAGAAGAGCTTGCCGAAGTGCTCAATGCGCAGGCTGAACTCAAACTGACTTCTCCATTGGGGAAAGCAGATCGGTCAATCATAAAATCTGCACCCATTGACATAGTCCCCAATGGAAGTAATTCTCAGAGATCTTCTCCATTAGAGCTGACAGATGAGGAAGTTGATTTAGAAATAGAAAAGATTATTAGAAAAAATACTCATGAAAAAGAAAAAAGGATGTCAGCTGGTTTTGACAAGTTTAATTCTATGAGCTTATGCTGTAAAGAAAATCCTTTTAATATCAAAGAAACATCTAACATGTGTTCCACACTTCCAACTATAGTCACTTGCCGTAAGACAGATGTTGAAGTTTTCCCAAAGGCTAATGAAGATGGTACAAATGTGGTAAATTCACAGGAAATGCCTGAGGAATCAGAAGCAGCGTGTTTGCAGCAAGATAGTACAAAGTTGGAAGCAACCCTGGGAGTGGAAACCATTGAAGATAACACTGCAGCTGATGCTGAAGAATTGAATATGAATGATCACAACAGTAATAACATAATTGAAACTAGTGATAATAATGAGAATCATAATAGGTTTTCTTCAGCACAAAGTAGACATTTATCTGAGAGGGATTCTGCAAACCACAGCCCTGTGGACCCCTTGCTGGCTAGTCCATCAATGTGCCACTTCTCAGACAACCACAGTGAGGTAAGTAACAAGATTGAAAAAAAATTACAAATATTATATTATTTAATTTTGATTTTCTTACATTAACATTTATGTATTATTTAAATTTACGTAAATTTTCAGGGTTCTAGTGACAGTGGAAAAGGTTGTTCTGAAGCGGCCAGTCCTCCTCCAGCAAATTTAAATATAGTTCCTTCTGAAACTGCACTTAGAATACATCAATTTGTAATATCACAGAGCCTTGTGGGGCTTTTAATAGGAAAACATGGGTCATTTGTAACTCAAATTAAAGCTAAAACAGGTGCAAGTGTTTATGTTAGAAGACATCCTGATTCAGTTAAACAAAAAATATGTGCTGTTGAAGGTAAACAAAATTCATTCATAATATCAGCACCAGTCAAATTTGTATATAACCTGACTAGAAATTTATATTGATTGGACAATTCTTTTTATTTTATAGGAACCCAAAATGAGATTGAGGCCGCTTTAGAAATGATAAAAGAAAAATTCCCAGAAAAGAAATTCCCCAACTTTTCCTTACAAGAAATTAGTGCAGAATTGTATCAAAGACTTGTTCCTCTAGTACCGGAATTTCTCCAAGTAAGTAATAAATATATTTTGTTTTTTCATTAATTGAAACAGAATAATTATAGTTGAATCTATAGTAAAAATAACCACTTAATTGGAGCGCGGAAAACTATTGAAGCAAGAGAAAAACCAAATAGCATCCTACCAATATCTTTTTTAATTTGTTTGTGGGGTTTTTTATTTTTAGACGATAAATGATGTATATGATTAAGAAAGATTATGTAAAAATGACAGTTTGAAAGTGCCCCTGAATGCCTAAACAAGATAAATGTTTTGACTTTGATGGTATGAATAATACGGCATAATTTTTTTTTTTTTATTTGATTGGACTCACACTGCCTACAAGGTTCGCCAATAGCGTTCACCAAATCTTAACAATAATCTGGATTTATGCTATTTGGTATTAATTTTGCTGGCATCACCAAAGTTCTACATGCTCCATCTTATGTTATTCTTTTCATCTGATATTTGAATATGGAAAAATGTACAAGTTTACAAATTAAGTGTAATTTATTTCTTTAAATCTATGAACACTGTATGCTAAACTTATCAGTTGCAGCTTGTGGAATCTGTGAACAACGACACAATAATGACATGCCTCGTAAGCGCGGGCCATTTCTTCCTTCAACAACCCCTCCACCCGACTTTCCCGTCACTGCACGCGTTGCATCGTCTCATGGCCGCCACATACCAGAACCCCGACGTGCCGTCTCTACCGCGTCCTGTTAAAGGTAATTTTACAGATCGTACAATGACAATCATTTTATTGCAAAATAATGGCAAACAATACAAATAAATAAATTTAACGTGTCTGTAATATCAATATAATTTAGCTTTTTAGTAAATGCATATGAACGTATATAAGTTACTTCTAACACAAAACCGTATTATTTTTTGTCTGTCTGTCATTGTGTTTATTGTGGCTAATCTCTGAAACGGCTGAACCAATTTGACGGGATAACTGGCAGATTGCTGATGTTCTAAGGAGTAACTTAGGCTACTTTTATTTTAGCAGTTATATAATAAAAATATTTTCGTTGCTCTTACAGAGGGGTCGATCTGTGCTGCGCCAACTGAAAATAATTGGTATCGCGCTCAAGTGATATCTACATCGGAGGAGAATGACACTTCTGTTGTGAAGCTAGTGGACTTTGGCGGTTATCTTACCGTCGACAATGACCAGCTCAAACAGATTCGTTCAGATTTCATGACCTTACCTTTCCAGGCAACAGAAGCTCTTCTAGCTTTCGTGAAACCAGCTAATGATGGTGAGTGTCTTACAATAGTTTCCTCCCAATAGTTTTTCTACAACAGTAAGTAGCCTTTATTTATCTATGGCTGCTCGTTTTGCGGATTGTTTATGGTTCATGAATAACAGGCTGTGATTTTTTTTTCTTAAACACCTGTGTAGCGTAATATTTGAGCGAGGTGTTTGGCCAGCTAGCACAATTAGAATTTCAATGAGGGCAAAAAAACAGCTCGCCAGATTTCGCTTTACTAAATTGGGTGATCTTTTGTGAGTGTCACTACAAATGCAAATTATCCCAATCCAGTGAGGGGAGGGATTTTAAAATCATTCGAATGGATATCGGAAAACGGATTCTAAAACTATAAACAATGATATTTTGGCCATCTCTAAAGTTATTTTGAAAATTATCTCACTGTTAGTAACTTGATATACAAATATTTTCTTGAATATATTAAAATAGCTGTGCCCACCGACTTCGTCCGCGTATTTAACTTAACAAAATTTCGGCATTATAAGTATCCTATGCGTTAATCCCGGTTATAAACTAACTGTGTTCCAAATTTCATCCAAATCCGTTCAGTAGTTTTTGCCTGAAAGAGTAACAAACATCCACACTTAAAAACTTCGCATTTATAATATTAGTAGGATAATGACAGCAACACAGACGTTTAAAGTTACCGAATTCAGCCCTCTGTAACATTTATAAAGTAGATCTAAATTAACTACCCACATATTTCTTGATCTAGAACCAGAGTGGAGTGGTGAAGCGCTGCGCATCATGGCCGGGCTCACTGCGGGGCAGCTGCTACACGCGCAGGTCGCCGGGTACGACGAGGCCGGCCTCCCTCTCGTACACCTTTACCTCACTCTACATCCGCAGGTGAGACTAGCCACAACTTATTTCTGACACAATATAATATATTCCGGTCAGTCGAACTATCTCGTAGATTATGCTCTTTTATACTTATATAATTACTAGCCGGGCCCGCGACCTCGTCCGCGCGGAATAGTGTCTTTGGGTAGGGTTTTTTTTAATTATAATAACTTTGAATCTTTGAGTCATATTTATTTATATTGAACCAACAGTCTAAAAAATAAGTTTCAAGCTTCTAGCACTATAAATAACGATACTTCCATACAACTTTTCATCCCCCCCTTTCAACCCCTTACATTCCTTTTTTAGCATTAAAAAGTAACCATGTCCTTTCTCAGGCTCAACTATCTGTGTACTAAATTTCATTTAAATCGGTTCAGTTTTGGCGTGAAAACGCGACAGACAGACAGAGTTACTTTCGCATTTATAATATTAGTAAGGATTTGTTGGTGTTGAATTAAACATCATTATATCTTTTGTTCAAAACCGGCCAAGAGCTGGTCGGGCTTTTACGGTACCATGGTGATACCTTTTCCGGCTCACTTTCATTAAGAAAACAATAACAACATTGAGAATACTGGGACCAGTATCCACGCGCAAACATTTCTTGTTAGTGCTCAATTTTCATCAATGTACAAAATGTCATGTTTTTTACGTCAAACATGTATCGACAAAAATGTATCCCTATAGCACCTTTTGTTTTTCAAGTTTCCTCCAAAGCTGATAGTTTTAGAATTACAAACATAAGTTTTGAAAAAAAAGTATGTTTTAGAATTACAAACATAAATTTGAAAAAAAGTATCCCCTTTCTGTTTCAACCTGTATGTGGAAGATCATCATGAGTGTTTTGATAACAATTCACTTGAATATAACCTTTGTTTTCAGCAAGTAATATTCCTGAATAGAGAGTTAGTGGATCGCGGGCTGGCGGAGTGGGACATCCCGCCGGACTCGTGAAGCGCCGCGCCGGCCGGCCGGCCACGACGCGACCCTACTATTTAATACGTTAAATAATAATTATAACGGCGCTGATTAGTTTTACGGCATTGCATTTTGTTTGACACAATGTACATTATATATTTTACATTTGAGACTTAACCTTTGCTGGCTACTGAAGTGGAACGAGCTAGGTCTCTCCTTGTGAGTTGTATACTTGTAGTCTCACGTTTTATATACAACTTGTGACACGTAGCATATAAATTAATAAATGTTTCCTTTCTTTAATTTTACATTTCAGTTTTTAGTTATAGTTATGAATATTATAATATAAGATTTTAATATAATTAGGTATTACTGTTTCATGTAATGGTAATACATGAACAGGAACATTTAATTGCGTAGTTATTATGTAGTACAGCTGCTGTATGATCCTACTCACTAGTTATATTGATTCTCTCTTCATCTAAACTCCCACAACAGGAACATATAAAATACAATACGCTTATAAATAAATTATAGTACATTTAATTCGTAGGATATAAACGACATCGATGAGTATAATATACCTACCGAGATGCGGAATTGTCAATTAAATCGTATGAAAACTGACCGTATAACGTTCAATGAACATTTTTTTTAATTCCAACGTTTCTCGCACATCGGGCTTTGTTTGTTACATACACGTCAATGTAAAAAATGTTCGGCGCTCATATTCTGCGTGCGCCGTCTGCAGAGCCGCTTAGAGGCTACGCGGAGACAACGGATTAAAGTTCATGGTAACTTCCTGTTATTTTTTTTTACGGCTACCGTCGATATTGTATTCCGCCTACTGTGCTGTAAACATTTTCGTACATTTATTTTTTAAACAGTAGTGTTAAGAGGTACTAATTTATTTTCACCTGTTCTAAAAATCAGTGCCAAATTTCATGTCTCATATAAAACCACCAAATTTTAAATTAAAATTAATACAGTTCACTGAACATAAGAACCAAAAGAATTGTGCAAAATATTTTCCTGAATAAGATTGCTGGTTCCTTAAAGCACCAATCATATCAGTGTCACTACTAAATCATATTGCGCATCTTGCTATGCATATTATACTAATGATTTACTACAAGTTGCGTAGGTAATTTTAAGAACGCTAATCCCCGAAGTGGTGAATGATAATTATTAAATGTCTTAAAATTTAAAAAAGTTATCTGTGAAGTTCAGGATGCTCATTATAATGCTAGACTTACACCGTCTTGTGCATATGCATAAAAACAGCATTAAAGGTACACAATCCTTAAGAGTCAAACTTTCGCAACCCAGACAATATACCTATTTTTTACTCATAATCTAATAACAATTGCTCGGCTACATGCCTTATTAAATGTGCCTTTCGGATTTCCGCAACTATTCTTGATGTACATAAAATATTTTTTGTCACAGTTCTGTTTAACTTTATATCAGCAACACGCATTCATTGATTGGTTGTGACAAAGTTGTATTTTATGAATACATCGTAAATATGAACCATACAACTCACCTGCCTTGAATAAACCAATGCAAATTGTTTACTATGTGTGGAAGACTGAAAATGTATAATTATGTACAGTTATTGCTATGTGTATAGAATGTGTAAAAAAGTACAATATTTTTATTGTGTGCTAATTTCCTAATATGGTGGACGTTAATGACAAGATGTCATTTTATCTACCTTTCGGCAAGATGGATAAAAAAGCTGCAGTGCATACAAACAAATATTGCCCAAGGATTCGTTCACTATTATAACCGTGGCTATTCGTGGTTGTGATCGAAGAAGCTCTGACAAAGATGCCGCATAAACTACACCCAGGGATGTGCGTTGCATTTCTTTTTGGCTATCGCTAGTCTAGCGAAGTTCTCGCCTCAATCTATTTCTTTGATGAGGCATTATGGACAGCGGTTCCTAAATATTTTGTTCACCTGACGGGTTATTCTAAATATTTTTCATTTATATAGGCAACGGCTACAGAACTTTTGTGTATTTGCCAACTTCAATTTAATTTTATAAACATTTTACTGTTATTATCAATTTTTCTCCTACGAATACTAACAGTGATTTTTTTACGAAATACTTTAACATTGGTAAAAATACAGACGTTTAGAGATTCCGATATCCATTCACATTAAAATTAAAAATACCCGGATGGTCTGCAGGTTTACAATAATCACAACGCAATAAGTTTACCTTTTTCAGATGGCACTTAAATCGGCATAATCATTTGTGTTCAGAAGAAAGTGTGCCGTTAGTATTTGAAATCGATTGACTTATAATGAGCAAGTGGTAATCCTGACATAATTATGTAGTATTAGTGTACATAAAGTAGAACTAGTGTGATAAAGCAATTTGATATTTCAATGTTATATGTAGTGAATCCAGTATTTTAATGTTGAAAATTAGTATGTTTTTAGTCATATGTCTTGTATGAGTATGCGTATTGTGTAACAATCTTAGTAATTAGAGTCTGATTGCATGTTAAGTAACAAGAATTCCAGAAGCACCATAAAACACATAGGTATGTCTGTTTCTATTGCATAATCTGAATGTACATAGTAGTACCTAGATGTTTCTTAAACCTAAATCAAGTCTAGGTATGAATGATTTAATCGGACTCTATTTATTAAGCTATTATGGGAAGTTTAGAATGTTAATAAATAAATATTTCGTCTTTAGTTTGCAGCTGTGAAGATGCTGGTTTTGGATATTTTATCTTGGATGGTGGTTTCCTATCCATTTTAATGAATAATCTTAAACGATTTACTTAAAGAAACATCTTGTTTTCTGTTTGCATTTTGTTGATGTCCCAATATGTGTATATAACTAATATGATACGGCTAATTTAATACATCGTTTTAAAAATATGACATGAATTTTATTAACACCCTTCCAGTTCATAAATAATAAAACATTTTTTTATATATTCAAATTTATTGTATTACAAGATATGTTTTATATAATATAAAAATTAATTTACTTAAATCTATTTGCCCAGTCCACTTAATCAAATATGTCAACAATATTATTGTATTTCAATATTACACACGATAACAGCCATCACAAATAACGAAAATGTATATGTCCTTTGTTATATATTTTATACTTACTTATGTAACATAAATAAACAAACATTTTATGATTGGTTCAACCTTGTACATAAAGCCGGGTCCAGTTTAATGTAGCGTGTAATGTAATGTTTAGTGAAATTTCACGCGAATTCTGCGTGTGGACTGCTCGTGACAGCTCGGGCCGGGGCTCGCGCAGATGCTTCGGCAGTTTGGTTTCAGCGCGCGAGCTCGGGCGCTGGAAATGGCATTCACATTATCCGCGTTTAATTTTCCCTCTGGATCCGGCTTAATGTTTTCGAACGATGAACGCACTCAAAACAACATACTACTTTAGTACAATAATTCAGGATGTTGAGGTCAAATATAGGGATAATAAATAAAAGTAAATAATATATACAATGGTAGTTAAAAACGGATTCGATGAACAATTTTGAGTCCATGTTGGAACATTTAATTAGGTATTATGTTCGTATGATTACAAGTTAGGTTTGGTACTAGTGAGAGCAGTTCTATTACACGTGGTTCAGACTGGAGCTGGATTATTGCGTAAAAGGTAGAGTTTTCCGAATTAACAGGAAAAAAAATGTGCCTCCAATCTCGTTATTTCTATGCGCATTCTGAATATTGAATGTTTGAACCTAACATTTTAATAATCGCCAGAAAAAAAACCTATTTCTTAATGTAGTCTTCAACTCTGATAGGGATATCAGAGTTGAAGACTATTTTATACTTGTGCCCGTTCTTACAATGCTATTGTAACCCAACACATAAAACCCACTTTTCTACCTGCCTATGGCATTGTAGCTTACAAAACGGATGGACGACCTTGGCTTTATTTAATGCTAAAAGTTACGCAAATCCTAAATATAATGTGTTCAACCTAGATTTACAAGTGTGACCTCGTTTTTGTAAGTTTTAAGGTTTTAATATTATGCAATTTCAACATGTTTTGCCAAGTAACACATTTTAGGCAGGTATTATTGCGATGATAACAAACGTAAGTAGTAAAAACGTTCGGAACCGAATAGTATACTTTTATATAGAATAGTATTTGAAACAAACTTATAAATATACCACTATGTACTAATATTTGCCTATATATCCAGTCCACGAAAACTTCAATTTGTATGCATCACATATTTATGCTCAAAATATGCGAATGGGTAAGCGACGATCTTAACTCCATACATCCGCTGAGTATTTTTTCATGGATTCCATTTTCTTTATAAATTGTACAGCTTCGGCTTCGGTGCGCCCTCCCTTTTCTTGGATAGCTTTTAATACTATACTTCTCACATCAACAGCCATATTCTTAGCATCACTGAAAGTTAAAAAACAGTAATAAGGTTCAAAATTTTCGAGCATTTTTATAGTTTATGCAAAATCTGAAAACATTTAAGACAACATTTTGTGATTTGCGACAAACACAGTATGCAGTGCGTTTATTAACACATTTATTTTACTCTAAATATTATCACGGTCGATATGATACTAGTTAATCACTAAATATACAAAAATTGCCAGATTATCTGGATAACTGTCGTTCTTGAAATGTTTTAGAGTAAGTTGGATATATTAATAAATGCACTGCACACGGTCTTTGTCGCGAATTACAAAATGTGCCTTTTATTATTGTCAGATTTTGAAAAATTTCTAAAAAACCTCAAAAAATTTGAACTTCGCGGGCTAGATGGGCGCTTTAGCCTTAAATGCCTAAATTTCAATAAAATGTAAAAAATAAACCATGCTATAAGTACTCATCTATTGCACACTGAAATGCGTCAATAGATATCTGTTAAAACCTTCCTTTATCAAAGGTTAAAACTTTAACAATTAAATGGTAATTAATCACCATTATGATACTTACCCGCATATGTAAAAATGTCCATTACGATTGCCAATGATATCCCATAATTGATCCATATTTCTTTCCAGTAAGTGTGTTACATATACTTTCTGGGCTTGATCTCGGGAGAAAGCCAGATTTAATATTACATCACCGTTCTTCTCGTATTTTTCTAATTCCTAAAAAATAAAAACGACGTTAGGAAAAAAATCGACATTAATGAGTTTATAAAGAATCAGATATTGACATTGAAATAAAACTATTTTTCGGATTTTATCGCGTTTATTAACTTTATGTTCCCGACGTTTCGGCGACGTTAAAGCAACCGAAACGTCGGGAACATAAAGTTAATAAACGCGATAAAATCCGAAAAATAGTTTTATTTCAATGTGTAGTATTCGCGTAAATATAAGAAAACAGATATTGACATTCACATACATCTCGGTAAATATAATCCTGGTCGCGATGTCTGCATCCGAAATACAAAACATTATCACCGACTTCCCTGCCATTAGCACGAGCATAAGCTCGTTCTTGCAAGAAGCCGCGGAATGGAGCTAAACCCGTGCCAGGACCAACCATTATAATTGGTGTTTGAGTTTGCAAGGGCAGTCTGGAAAATAATTAAATGAATAAATTAAATACATATTACGTGCGACCTATGGTATTGAATAGTAAGGTATGGACCTACGTATTGAAGATTCTAATCATCTCTCTCTTGAATTGCGCCTCTCTTTGCAATTATATTTAATATACTAGGATCTGCCCGCGACTTCGTCCGCGTAGACTTAAGTAAGGTATTCTATGTGTTAATCCAAGGTTATAAACTATCTGTCTTCCAAATTTCATCCAAATCACTACACAATACATCCACACTCACAAACTTTCGCATTTATAATATTAGTAGGACATTTCTAAGTGTGAATGAACTCTTTAATCCTACTAATATTATAAATGTGAAAGTTTGTGAGTGTGGATGTATGTATGTATGTTTGTTACTCCTTCACGCAAAAACTACTGAACGGATTTGGATGAAATTTGGAACACAGATAGTTTATAACCGGGATTAACATATAGGATACTTTTTATCCCGATAATCCCGAAATTTTTGTTACGTTAAATACTACGCGGACGAAGTCGGGGGGCACAGCTAGTAAATTAATATCCGCGGAAAAATACTCGCCAAATTTTCTTGAGGAAAAAAATTATGGGGATTCCTTGATATTTACCTGAATTGTGATTTCCTGATGTAGACAGGTACACGAGGCAAAGGTTTACCAGCTTCTGGTTTGTGCTGCGCCAGCCATGTCGTAGCTACACCCTTATTAACTCGACCAGTCGGTGTTTTGTATTGAACAACAACAGCAGTTATGTGTACTGTCTCTGGGTGCAACTAAAAACAGATAATTATTATATGTAAGAAAAATAAAACAAAATTAAACTAATACTTATTTTCTTTTGCCTGTTCTTTGATGGATCCATTGTGGTATAAATTCATAAAAAGTTGTGTAGCAGCAAAAGGTTTGTATTTTTAATGTTAAATATTTTTAGTAAAAATATAGTGTTTATAAGAAAGTTACTTTTGGACTTGATGAAATTGAATAATATCTTGGCTGGAGACGTGGTAAAAGTTCACAGAGATGGTCCAACGGTGGTTTACATGAAGATATATCCTCCAGAATGTGCACAATATTCCTACAGGCTTCTACTACGAAAGACTGGTACATAGCTTTGCCTTCTTGTGAATTTGTTGCCATAAGCATTAATTTCTTCTTATCCTGTAAAATTTTTGGAAATTAAATTAACATGTGTATATTATATCCTAAAGCATTATTTGTTTACAATAGTAGTGTAATTACTATTACAATAGCATAATCAAATGATAACACTTACTTCTTCATCAGAGCAATATTCAACCAACTCTCGTAAAATGTGTGTGCGAGGCAATGCCGTCACCTCCACATAGTGTGAAAGTGCTGTGCGGTATGTTGTAGGGCATGGGAATGGGTGCTTTTTACTGCTCTCCTGGTCAGTATTGATCAAGGAGAACACTTCATCAAGGTCAGCTCCTGTGAGTTCACCCAGGCGTTGTACTAGATTTGTATCATTTATCGGGTACACAGCCACATGATCGCCTGAAAATATGTAATCAATATAAAACTCAATATTTTATTTACTAATTAATAAAATAATTATAAGAGAAATCTTAGCATACCAGCCTCATATCGCATTTTAGAGTCAGATATGTCAAGTTCCACATGAAGACATGACCTGTCACCGCCATTATGCAGTTCCCTGTTCACTGTAATTTGTGCCAGGAATGGATTTTTAGCATCATAGGGCCTGAAAATATTAAATAATTAAATATTCCGTAAATTTTTAAAAAATGTGTACAATTTCTTGCAATACAAACATTACTTATACATAATTAAGAATACAAACATAATTGAAATCTTTTTTGCGTTACTCAACAACACCAGTTCTTTTGTTAGCACTAAAACATCTCTCAATTCATTCTAACTAAAATGGTTCAAAGAAAATCAAGCAAATTGACACATAAAAATATAGTTATATTGAACTGTGAATCTGCAAATAATATAGCTGCGTTAAATACATAATACTAATCATTTTAACAGGTGATTGAATACTAACGGTCTCTGCACTTGTAAAGAGTGCAGTCTTGCAATTTCTCCAGAGAACACATTGTTTGGCTGTATGTCACCAGGGGCATGTGTCACGAGGCGGAACTGACGGGTCAACTCCTCTTCTCCAGTGCTCTCAATATTAAACTTCTCACATACAGCTGGCCAGAATTTATCTTTCCATGTAATGAAGTCATCTTCAATACTGAATAAAAAGAGTGAAATGTGCAAGATTACAAATCACTAAGTACAAGTTATACATAAAGTTTATTTCAATGGACGGCTCCAGGTCTCTGCTCAACAGGAATCAATTTAGATCATGAAGCCACTTTTCCTGTACCAAGCATACCCAAGACTCAACTAGTGTCAGCTTGGGATCAGTGAAGAAAAACTTACAAAAGTACATAATTAAAATTAATCTAAAGCACAGATGACAGGAGGCTACACTGGCTAGAGTATTACAACTACACTAAACCCAAACTCGATAGGGAATGTTCAATTACTAACTGTTGCCTATGTTTTAGTGACAAAATGTTAGCAATACTAGATTTTCTAAATTAGGTAAGAATTACTATTTATTCAAATTAAAAACATTAAAAATTACCAAAAAATATT
The DNA here is from genome assembly GCA_918843915.1 of Notodonta ziczac. Classification (NCBI taxonomy): domain Eukaryota; kingdom Metazoa; phylum Arthropoda; class Insecta; order Lepidoptera; family Notodontidae; genus Notodonta; species Notodonta ziczac. The sequence goes on along the minus strand of OU974043.1, from coordinate 7,091,162 downwards.
ACAATAACAACAAAATTCTTTGATAAATATTCCATATCATGTTTGGCTTTAGTATAAGAAAAAGACATTTAAAATCATACTTTGCATCGTCATCTCCGAGGCCGAGCTCATAGACTCTGCTAGCTCCAAGATCCTCAAGTCGTTTGTCTAGGTATATTGCTACGGAATTATAGTGTTCATATGTTTTGTTGCCCAAACCAAACACCTAGAAATACATCATAGAATCAATACATAGTACAAATTTGTTATATGAACAACTTCAATTACAGGTTATATAAATCAAAGGTCAAAGTTTGTTTTAATTTTACATATATTGTAACATCAAATTTTATTGAAAATCATACCATGCATCGTAATTTGAGCAACGAAGATTTAATAATTCTTCTATGCTTGAACATTCGAGGAAGATTTATGAATACACTCATGATGGGTTAACTAAATTATGTGATTTTATTACGTACTTATCCCTATTTTAGTATTTACTAAATCATTGAAGTTAATAAGTTCTAATTAAAAAGCTATGGTTATGAAAATGTTTCTATTCAGTTTAGTGAATAAATTTCGAATAAATATATGTATCGTCATTTTATAGGTTATTTTTAGACAAATGTGCAAATGTCTAACGTAAATACGTAAGACTAACCTGTCTGACGTAAAGTAATATATAACCAAAGAGAATATAACCACTATATAACGTTAAATCGCTTTGAAAACACTTTGAAAAGCATTTAAATATCACCTAAAGCTTATAAATATTATGTTAACTCGGATTTAAAAAAATATTCGTAGCAATGACAGCAAGTGACATTTCTGTCTATCAGTTGTCAATGTCAAACATTCTCGTTTTTCTCTATGGCACACTGAAAAATTTAACACTGCTGCCATTATTGGCAGAATCATCGGTAGTCGATGGGGCCAAAAACTTTAATTGGAATTGGAGTGCTTGTCATATACATTTTATTATTTCTCCCAATTACCTTTTAGAAATTTTCGCTTCGCTCTTATCTCCTATGTATAAGCAGTATTTATAAGTCCAGTAGCTTCCAAGAAGCTTGACTAAGCTTATATGTATAAAGTTCTTGGTGGCATCACTTTTTTATACAGGTGAACATAAAGGGTACTTTTTTTTCAAAACTAACTTTGTAATTCTTAAAACTATCAGCTTTGGAGGAAACTTAAAAAACAAAAGGTGTTACAGGGATACAGCTGTCGACAGATTTCATAAGTCTTCAAAACCTTTAGTACTTCAACTTTCCCACAAAGCCGAGTTTTAAATATACAAAGTTGCAAAAAAATTGTATACCCTTTCTGTTTCAACTAGAACAAGAACCTCCTCCTTTTTGTGAAGTCGGTTAAAAACTGCATGTTTCCCTCTAGGTAGGAAGCCAAACGCATACCAAGATTAGATAGGTAAGTACACACACAACACAAGGTTGGCGCGCTGATTTTCTGTAATTATTTTGATGTTTTTGATGCCACTGAAGCCAGTAGGTACCTATTAAGCCCTCTGGTTGGTATTACGATTCGAGATACCTATTGCATCAATACTTGACAGTCGTATTGCCTTGGACCTACAAATTACCTAGGTACGTAGCCCACAGAGTTTAGTTGTAATGTAGGCGTAGAAACGATAGACTTGCCAAAGTACCTACTTAAGATTACCTCACACCTAAGTACGTAGTTAGTATGTAATGTACGACTGCGGTGTACAAATGCCTCGTACTTATCTGGTGGTAGGTAAGTACCTAAGTGGAGACTTTCGTCGCCTATTGGTAGGTCGTTTGACCCTTTTATGGCAGCTAATGGCAGTCCTGCTATAAATTATGCAGGTACCCACTCTGTGCAATGCGATAAATGCACAATGACAATTTGGTAGAAATCGGTCTTATAAAAATCTGGACGTTCGATAGCTACCATAAGTATAATTTTGTGAACCGAACATGCATCGGGACATCAGCTTGGACTTAAGGGGTTACCGCTAAAATATATTCGAACATTTTTTGTACTTAAGTAAGCATGCTAGTATGTAAATAACTTGTCATAAGGAATGTTGTATTTATTATACCTATAAACGAAATCACTTACTGCATAATTAAGCCCAGTTAAATCGGGCTCTCCGGTTTTCAACCACTCATAAAACTCCATCGAATTGTCTGTGGGGTCACCTTCACCGTATGTCGCCATGCAAAACACAGCCAAAGAGTTGGGTATGTCTTGCAATTTCATGAGTTCCTCCTACAAAATGAAACAATAAAAATTGAGTCACTTGACGTCACGAAACCTGAATTTTTGATGACAACAGAACGCCTCGAAGCAAGTAAGAAGTAAGTGGTAGTTGCGTCGGTACCTACGCAACTACCACATACATTTAGGCATGGAATTGGAGAATTAACTTAACATATAAGTAAAGACGTGAGTAACTTATTTATCCGGTTTACACGTTGCAAGTTGGCAAGTAAACAGTTGATAACCTTGATGACCTACCTAGCGAGTAGCGACAGACGCTGAACTGATTTAAACGAGGAGAACAGCTGTAGGCACCTAAGGTAAACTCGCTACCTAGCTAAGTATACGCTTTCTGCTTAACTTGCAACGTCTAAACTGGACATTAAGTAGGTAGTACGTCCAGAAGGTTAGGTAGTCAATTACTCTTGCCGCCAGCTCTTTGTGCCATGCGGGTCCACTTTGTTACACTGCGTACCTATCAGTGTAAGTATTTAGCCCCGCAAAGGTTTTCTCTAAAAACCTATGCGATGCGAGATGCGATTCATGCGAAATTTCTAATATTTATTAGGTACTAAGCTTACCAATATTACAAGACAATAATTATTAACGCACAGAATAAGTACCTGCTTAAGTTTTGCTCAACGACCACACGCAGATAAGTTTTATGTCCATAGGTACTTAGGTAGCTACATATGTCTGATCATTTTTGCAGTGCAGTGTCGTCATCGACCAGCAATTTGTCGCACGTATTTACTATTTAACTATTTACCTACCTGCTTTGATAATTAATGACTTACCATATCACATTCTTCAGGGTCGGCCACCATTCCCTTCATCTTGTATCGGATACCCTCCTTGGCGAGGCGACCAGCGAACTCCTCTGCCGTTCCGGTCTGAGATCCATAAAATACAACCAGACTGCGCCCGGATGATTTTAATTTATTTATGAATGAATTTTCCGTTACTTGAATAGATCCCGCAGCTCTGAAACAAAAAGAGCATTTCAATAACAAATTGCCAAGTACCTTACTCCTATAGGTAATCTGTGTATGTACAAATAGGTAGTACCGTATCCGCAAGCAAGTCTGAATATTTTTCTTCATTTATGGGTAAGTACCTACTACCTAAGTAGCTTTATACCTAGGTACATAGAACCTACTTAGATTTGTTCGCATAAACTCGCTTCAATAAAGGTTAGCAAGGCAGCACATAGGTATTTAGATAAGCAAGAAATAAAATAGGTTTTATTTTCATTGTTTGTATTGTGGGATGTGTTTGTATTTTTATAGGTAATGATTATTATATGAAAAACACCATCAATATAATATGTACCTACAATACCTTTATTTATACAAATCAATAAAATTTGTTGATAAAATAAACATACAGTCAACAAACTCGACGCTTGATCACCTCAAGGTTGCATTTTGTATGCAGTCATAAAAAACAATTAAAACAAATAGCTTTAAATAGGTACCTATTTCCACATCGAGTTTAGCTTTAGTATACTTAGATAGAAACCTAAACTATACAACGTGTTAATAAGTAAGGTAGGTAATAATTGAATCTGTCGACTAATCACTTGCTGATAACAGGAGGTCAATTTAAACCAGTGTCACGCATCCTTATTTACCTATTTTAAGAGCCACTAAAATTATGCATAGAAGTTATATGCAAGGTAAATTAAATGTCATCATGATTATACTTAACTAGCTACCTACTTGGTGGTGTGTTGCTTACCAGAAGTAAACTATTCCAAGGAAATGTAATAATTACATATTTATGCTATGTTAATAGGGGACCTACCTACTTAATGTAAATACGTGGCAATAGCTACCTGCCTACTTAATACAACGGAAAAATCTGCTCAATGATATTAATGAGATGAGCCTGAGCAGGACAACAGACAGGAATTCGGGGACTTCGTTTTACATTAAGTAGGCAATATTTTAACGGTTCAATTCAATTCACCATACTTATGAAAACACTAGCTGAGCCCGCGACTTCGTCCGCGTGGAATTTAACTGGAAGACCAGCGCTGGTTCTTGTCAACCAGCAAATGCTGAATTGGGTCCGTTTGTGGCGAGCAGAATTTTTAACTTTTTTTCATTTATTTTTTTGTTATCTTTTTATCCTGTAAGCCACAAGGTCCTCTCCCGCGGTCTCAGGCCGCGCGACAGGACCCATTTTTTAAATTTTGTTTTTTTTTAAAATAAAAGTAGCCTAAGTTACTGCTTATAACATCAGATATTTACCAGTAAAAGTCCCGTCAAAAGCGGTCCACCCGTTTCGGAGATACTCTTTGATTTCATGTGTTTTTATTTTTTTAAGCGGAACCCTAATTGTTTTTCTAAAATTAAAGTAGCCTAAGTTACTCCTTATAGCATCAGCTATCTGCCAGTGAAAGTCCCGTCAAAATCGGTCCAGCCGTTTTGGAGATTACCCGGAACAAACACACAGACAGACAGACAAAAAAAAAACAGTGCCGTCTAGGGACGCCCGAAAGAAGCGAAGCTTTGCAGTAGATATTAGATATATTATAAGTGGCGTGCATAGGGTTTTGTTTGAAAGAGGGTAGGCAGAGAGTAACATAAAAATAAATGAAATTAGGCATAGGTACCCACCTACCTGGGTAGGTACCTTGAATTATGTCTCGCTAGCTTATTCCAGATTTTCATTTAGGTTATCGTACCTATTGAACGAAATGGGACATATTTTGTTGTTAGTTTAGTAAGTAATAAGTAAGTACCTATTTAGCCATATCAGACATCTAAAGTGATTGGTTGATGTACCTATCTGCAGTTGTATATCGTTGTACCTTTTTCGTCCTTTTCTATGGTCAATTAAACCATTTTACGTTGGTGTTCAATTAATTATATTAAAATAATATAAATTGCAAATATAAATAAAATATAAATAGCAAAATTTCTAAGGGAAAAAAATATTTAAATTTCATATAACACAAAAATTCAATTGCTTGTGTGAAGGTTTGCACCCAGGACTGTTACTATTTAGGCCAGGTCTATTACCAACTGCGTCACCTAAACATTAGAGATTATGATGAAATTATCCACTATAAGGCAACTAAAATATCGTATGTAATTGTAGATATCGGTTACTTTATTCGGAACCTTTATCAACAAAGTCCATAGCACGTTGGGTGCATCAGTTCTCGTCCGAACACCGAAGTTAAGCAACGTCGGGCGCGGTCAGTACTAAGATGGGTGAAGCTTTGATGACACGCGAAATTGTGAAGTATTCTTAATTTTTAGATATATTTAAATTAGTACCAATGGTCTATCTAACCTTCAAGCGATATTTAGTATAAAGCTTAGGGCGCCGCAGCTCTGACGTCATCGTGTAACGCGTAACGCGTAACGCTTTTCACGGTTTTAGTGCCCGGGCAGCGAGCGCCCCGAACGTCCGTAAAGAAGCTTCGCTTCAAAAAAATTAAATCGCATTTTTGCTATAGGTGTAGTATGTACTTTTATATCCATTTAGTGAAAAGGTGTTACTTTGATATTACAAACAGACACTCCAATTTTATTTATTTGTATAGATAATAATCTCAAAATTAAGTAAGTAGTGTAATTTCACGCCTTACAACTTATAGGTAAGTTTTAAAGCAGCAAACATTTTAGGTAGGTACCTAGTACCTACTCAGTAAGTATACACTTTATAGTTCCGAGGTCAAACTAGGAATCCTCATAGTTTCGCCATGGCCGTCCTGTTTTTCCGTTTGACGTCACAGTTGTTTTATTCAGAGACTATTACGGCTAGATGGCTGCAAATTAGCACTAAAATAGATTTTTGGTTCCGCTACAGTGTATTTAAATATTGAAAGCAAAATTATTTAAGGATACACGCACAAGGTGAGATAGAGTAAAAAAATGTTTACTAAATCCTTCGAGTAGGATATCGTTGAATAGGTATTTCAAAATCATATTGAGGATATGTTTTATAGTTTTATAAAGTTTATTCTCGTTTACGAAATATTGAGCTCCAAAGTGGCATTATTTACGTGATGACTACGGAACCCTATAGTATGCGTCGTCCGACACACGCACTTGGTTACTTGGTTACTCGTAATGCTAAGGTTTAACTATTTTTAAATTGTAAATATGGAGGTATTTCTTACTGAACCTACAAATAAGTTGCAAAATAATAAGTAATTAGGTGGAGACATCTCTTAGACTCTTATAATAATAGTAGAATAATAAACATTTATTTCGGATAAAATCTATATTACAAAGGTAACTAAAACTAAACAAAATTATGTATCAATTACAATACATACGACTGTTGGCACTGTAAACAATATGAGCTCTCCTCCAATGTTTCATGAGAGTACAGTCAGCGTCCATGTTTTGAGAAACAGTGTCCAAGAGGCTGTTAGTGCTTCTCCGTATTCTATAAATTAGTACGAAATGCGTTTTCGCATGATCGCGTGGAAGTCATCCGTTCGCGGCTCAGCAAACATACCAGACGCGCTACAGTAACGGGCAGCCCTAACAGTATCCTGTATGCATTCTTGTATTGGACACGCAGGGCATTGTATGTCCTCTGCGTATATTTAACCCACTGAACGTGTAAAAGGACTGGCAGAAGGCCTTATAGAGAGATATCTTTATCTCACTGTTACATCGTGCAAACCTACGAGACAACATATTCGCTCTAATAGCCAGTGCCCTGCGTTCCCTTTCAATATCTATCTCATCAGATAGAGTTACCTTCACCCTGTGCCCTAGATATTTGAACTGGCTGACTCATTTGAGAGGCGTTCCGGCTAGTAACACCTCTGGAACTGGATCATAGGTTTACTACCAGCTTTAAACACTAGCAGTTCACTTATGCGAGCGTTATATCTAAGGCCACGAGTCTCAGCATATTGCTCACATATGTTAAGCAGTTTTCTAAGTGCTCCAATTGATGGGCTCAGCAACACCATGTCATCTGCGTAACTAATGTTGTTGACCATGTGACCGCCAATAGAGCAACCAACATTAGTGTCGCTGAGCTCACCAATCAGGCGATTTACATAAAGGTTGAACAGAGTGGGTGAGGTTAATCCCCCTGCCTCACCCCACATTCCAACCTGTAAGAATCAGAGAGTGAACCCGCTCATCTAACATAATTACTCTGATTTCCATACCAATATTTACAAAGAGCTACTAGCTCCTGAGGAAAGGACGTATCCTTTGATATTTTTTCAAATGTAAATTTTTATCAAATGCTTTGCTAAGGTCCAGAAAACATGCATATACCGTAGTGCTTCTCTCAGTACAGTATTGGACGGTATGCCTGAGACATAGAATTGCCGTTTCCATTGAAAGCCCATTCCGCATATTCCGGCATATTGTAAGCGCACATGTGAATTTAATTGTCCCTCAAGCAAACCGTCCAACACCTTAGCCACTATAGTTGCTAATGAAATAGGCCAATAATTATTTATATCTGAACCATCACCTGTCTTGTTCTTAATTATAGGTACAACAAGTGTTTTCATTAATCCCTCTGGTAGATAAGAGTGACTTACGCAAAATGAGAATAGCATGGCAAGGACCCGTAGCATGTGAACACCACCTTGTTGCAAGTTCTACACTAAGATTATCATGGCCCGGTGATTTTCCTCTAGTCATGTTTTTCAACACTCGTCTCACATCTTCAGCTCTAAATATCACCGTGTCACCAGCATCATGTTGATGCTCACATTGAACTGATGATGCAGGTCCCAATGGAGACTTTACCTCAAAGTGTTCTTTTAACAAACTAGCAATCAGAGCGGGCTCACTCACACTGTTAATACTAACCGGTAGGCTTGATGTTGGATCCAGTTTCCTAGTCTGCTTCCAAAAATCACTAAAGTTCTTCTCCATCCGACTTGATGCCAGAACATCCAACTTAATCTGTGTTTTATTGTGTTGGTACCACTTCAATTTAGTTTTAAATTATTTACGTGTCTCATTCATCCTATCGTAAATTGGACCCGAGGATGGTTTTCCACAAGAAACCCAATCTCTGGAACCAAGCCGTGCATACCGGTGAGCCTGCTTTACATATTTGTTCCAACCTGGAACATGACTTTTTTGCAGCCTGGCTTAATATCCCTATTAAATAATTTTTTGTGATCTATTTTGTAATGTAAAATATGTCTCCACCAAAGTACTTATTATTTAAGCAATAATCAATCGTCGTGGACCATTAAGCTAGGCGTGGTTGATGCAGTGAACATTATTTACCCCATCTGAGAAACGACCTGAGTTAGGCGCATATTAAAATTATAGTAGGTATGACGTGAGTAATAATTATTATGCAGAACAAAGTTCACGTGAACTACTTGAGTGCATTGCACTTAAGTTCTATGAGACACTGGATATGGCGGGCGTTGAACTGTGTCATACGATACCTTTATAATAAACACAGATCGAACTATTTGGTCGTAAAAAAGGTAACACAAAGCAAAACACCAATGACGATCATTGAAAAAAAATAAAATTGACAGGCTTCTATTACTAGGTGGAGCAAAAAGGGTATACTATTTTTTATGCAACTTAACGTTGTAAATCTCAAACTATCGGCTTTGTGGGACAGTTGACATACTAAATATTTTGTAGACTTATGAAATTTGTCAACAGCTGTATCCCTGTAACACCTTTTGTTTTACAAGTTTCCTCCAAAGCTGATAGTTTAAGAATTACAAAGTTAAGTTTTGAAAAAAAAAGTATACCCATTATGTTTCACCTTGTATATGCATATAATTATTGCAGTGCCTAGGTAGAAACAATTAATTTTACATTTGGTAGGTAGGTACCTACCATTATGGATACTTACCTACATAAATTATAGTTTAAGGTAAGTTACCTATGCTCTTTCATAATATATACCTAAATCTAAATACCTAATAGGTACTTATTATTCATTTCTATGATAAGTACTTATCTATGGTTACACCAAAGTACTACTTACAATTAGTTATCTTTTAATCTACCTATGAACTTCGATAAGCATAACGATATGGAAATTACACTCGTGTATTTGTGGTGTCGTTAATAAACGTTTTATTATCTTATCGCAACTACCAGACATCGCTATAAATACCTACATACCGAAATGAATATCACTTAAGGTGAAGGCGCCCGTCTAGCCCGCGATATTCAAAATTTTCGAGTATTATTATAGTTTATCAAAAATCTAAAACATTTCAAGAACGACAGCTATCCAGATAATCTGGCAATTTTTGTATATTTATTTAGTGATTAACTAGTATAGTATCATATCCACCGTGATAATATTTAGAGTAAAATAATTCATAAAACGCACTGCATACTGTGTTTGTCGCAAATCACAAAATGTTGTCTTAAATGTTTTCAGTTTTTGGATAAACTATAAAAATACTCGAAAATTTTGAATTTCGCGGGCTAGACAGGCGCCTTCACCTTAACTATGTACGTAGGTAGCTTGAGCTAGCCATCTAGGAAATGGTTATTTACACGTTACACGACGCTTATCAGTAAATATGTTTATTGTTATTAATTATACTTACTATTGTTCTTAAATTTAATCATGTCCCATGTTTAAAATTAAATAGGTAGTTAAGAAACATGTTGGACTGGCAATCATGTTCGACTGGTAAGTAAGTACCACATGTAAGTACTAAATGAACGATTGCAATTTGAGTCAATGTGTTTGACCGTTTCAGAGGACAATTCAATTAGTTAAGTATTTTAGTGTTCGGTGCCAGAAAAAATCAAACCAAGCAAGTAGATACTTACAATTCATCACAATTTATCTCGAGTGTTTAGACTTTTGAGTTTGATAACGATTTGATAAGTAACTACCTATGACTTGAACTAAACTTGATAATTAAACTAATGTGGCTACCAATGTAAATAAGTCGGCTAAGTTTAATGAAACATTATTAATGAACATCATCAAAGTCATGTAACATGTATTTGGATAGAAAAACCTCCCTTAAGGGTCTTGTAGTAACAGTTGTAAAGCACCTTATAGGTATTACCATACCGGCCATGACAATCATTTCGTACGGTGCAAGTTGCAAGTGTAACATTAGTAGTTTTGATTAATACATGAATCTTAAACCCCGTTGAAATCGGACCATATTATAAATAAGTAGGTAGATGTAATTTACAAAAATAATGTGGATAGGTAGATAATTCTTAGAGTTTTTTTTTTGCGAGATTATGAGTTATGTACCTATTGAACCTACCTATTGAAGGTTATTTTAAAGATAATCTACCAGACGAGGTTACTTGTTGTTTAGTCATTATGAGTTTTTTTTGTTGGGCGGTTTAGACCATGGCTACTTAACAAACAAACAATTTGAATTGGTAGATATACCTATGTATTCGTTAATAATAAGAATACTATAAAACAGAATTGGATACTAGGTGGTTTTGAGCGAGTTCCGATCATCTGAACTGGCTATTAAGCGATTTCACATTAGGTGCTATAGCATGGTATATCGCACCTATACCAATTATAATGCTATCGATAGAATCGATAGGTACTATCGAATATACTTATTTAATGTAAATAAATAAATAGGGAGCTACCTAGGTAGGTATATTGTCGATGATAGTATAGACAGTGATTAAAATAGTATAGATAAAACTTATACTTAAGTACAACACTATAGAAAGTATCAGAAATCAATCGTATCGATAGGCTTATCGATACCTACCTATTAGAACTAGTTTTCGAGGAACCTAACCTAACCATCATTCACGGGTAGGTAGTGTAGGACCTACCTACTTGATAAAAATAACAGAAGTCATTGGATTAATAGATAATTCTAATTTCTAGGGGCTAAAGCGCCCATCTAGCTCGCGAAATTCAAAATTTTCGAGTTTTTTATAGTTTATCCAAAATCTGAAAACATTTAAGACAACATTTTGTGATGTGCGACCAACACAGTATGCAGTGCGTTTATTAATACATTTATTTTACTCTAAATATTATCACGGTGGATATGATACTAGTAAATCACTAAATATACAAAAATTAACAGTTTTTCTGGTTATCTGTCGTTCTCGAAATGTTTTAGAGTAAAATAAATGTATTAATAAACGCACTGCATACTGTGTTTGTCGCCGATTTTCCAGAACATCAGACAGACAGACAGTTCAGGTAAGATCGGCGGTGGGGCAAGACCGTATTAAATGAATTCCCGGCGAATTTGGCCATGTTTTCTTATGCGGACAACATTTTACACGACGCAATTTTATCCTAACCGCGACCGATAGTTTCCGCCATTCGCTCCAGTAAGTTTAACGTGTGCTAGAAAAAAATACATAAATTTTGATATTTTTTGCCCATTTGACTTTTGTTTGTAACTTTTGCGAGAATGTAGCTCGTTTTGATATTATTTTGTCTAAATACTATTTTAAGAACTGCTAGCTGGGTAGAACTGACCAAAGCTGGCCAGTGTAGGCACAGATCCGGTGTTCCCCCTCACCGGTCAAGATCGTATAATCTTTACCCGTTCAGAAAAAGGGCACTGGTTGACAACCTTTTATTATAGGTATATCGCCTTGAATGCTATTCAAATTAGTTGTTTCTGTTCTCATTGCACCGTTAATAATATATAAATCAGAATCAGATTCATTTTCTTAACATAAACCATTTAGGTTACACGGTAAAAAACTTTTTTTCCTATCTAGGTCATATATTATCTTTTTGATACATTACAAAGTTTGAGAATCACAAAATTACCAAATTGTTGCATCAGAGGCAAGATCGGATGTCCAAAACCAATAATTCGTATAATAGATCAGAACATGTGTTTGTTGGAATAAAAGGTTATATTTTAAATATGTTTTAGAAGGATAAATGTTGTATATAATCCTTTATGGACATTGTTCTCCAAGCAGTAGAAGCAACTTTAAATCGGAGTCCGGTCTTGCCCTTCGACGCTAAATTTTTCATCATACTCATTAAAAAATCGTCTTGTCTTGGCTCACGTGTAAGTCGGAAATCATTGAGTTTAACGAAACAACAAAATTCAGGGCTTAACTACGTATATTCATTAACAATTAGCACCGAGTTTGTATAATCTGACATCTATACAGAAGGTGAGAAAAAAGAATTCTTGTCAGACTTCTTCAATATCTCAAAAATCAATCTGATCTTACCTTACCTAGATAGGTACCCACAAATAAAATGTAAGTAATCAACAGTCACTACCAAATACATAGACGCTTCGTGTCGTGACCTTGGCCATTGGATCGCCAAATTAAATTTGAATTTTAGGTAGGTATCTGCCTACCTACCTAAGTAAGTAAAGATTACATTAAGTAGCTATTAATTTATAATGTACAATCCACGTTATACATTAATAGTATATCTACGTCGTAGATACATGCTAGGTAGGTAGTGGTACCTATGCTACGAATAGAGTTCATTAAGGATGCATTATGAAAACTTGAACTTGTAATCTACCAAGACTTTCCTTAGAATACCTACCCAGCCCCAAAACCCCCAAAACAAAACAAACCTTTAAGTACCTACTAAGTAGGTACTTAAAGGTTTGTTTTGGGGCCTTTTCGACTTCAGTCTAAAAGTTATTTTGTAAGCAGGTTTTCGTTTCGTGCTAGCCAGTTTTGAGCGCTTATGTTTATGGTACCAAGTATACCTACTTACTTATGTAACTTTACGGAACTTAGTAAGGATATAGGCTATAGGTAGGTTGGCTATCAACCTAAGAAATGTATAATAAGTGTAAAGCGCCACCTATGAGGATGATAAAACATATTAAATTGCCGTACCGTAATCAAATACAAATTGCAAATTTATGTACCTAGCTACCTAGAAAGTATTAAATAAGTAGGTGCATATAATAATACTTACTGTATTGAATATTTACTTAGAAGAATTTCATCTTTTTTACTTTCCTTTTTCGAGTTATACAGCCACCAAATTGTACCTCCCAATAAAATCACGAGCACAATCATATCAAATGTGCTAAATAATGATCCACCAGCGACGACAGCGGCAGCGCCGGTAGCCGCATCCTTCAGCACATCTTGCGTGTTGTCTGTCATTTTGTAGGTTATAATGTCTTACAATAATTTCGTGGCACACACTTGGTTGCTAAAAGTATGAGGGCACTTGACGAACATAAAATTTGCGTGTGAACTAATAAATTATCCGCCCTATCCGGCGAGACACGCTTCACTTACGACACTTCATTCCACTCTGACACTGCCGTGAGTACTTATCTACCTACCTAACTGCGAACGTGACGACGACGACGGATGGTCGAATATTATAGCAAGTGCCACTACACTATATTATACTTTGGATTTTGGTTGACGAGAAAACGAGAGCGATAGATAGTCGACAGTCGATACCGTCTATCTACACAACAGCCAAAGCGAATATAGCCGATTCACGCCGAGGACGACTTGTGTACGTGGCGTAGACAGAGTCCGCGTTACGTCAGCTTTGTAGAGCGATAGAGCGAGAGCCGAGTGAACTCGCTCGCTCACGGCCTGCGGCTTGGTTTTCGTTTTCCTACACGTGCAAGGTTACTGACGTAGTTGCTCCGCGCACGGTACCACTACCAACATTAATTTATATGAATGTGTTCTGTGGTGGTAGGTACCAACCGCAGAGTTCCCACAACAGATACCAGAATGAGGCGGTCTGGCTGGACCATGGTGACGAAGTGTCGATGTCACGTTATCGATACCTAATTACTCAGCCTATACTGTCACAGTACATTATTTCGTACAGCGCTGATATGTCACTTAGACCTACCCTTTCCTTGATAGAGCAATTAAGCTAAAGACATTAAAGACTCAGTTTAATTTTAAATCGATACTGATCGAGCCCAAATTAGGTAGGTACCTACCCATGACTGAGATAAAAAACAATTTGATTAATTCAGTAGGTGTCCGATTATAATTCAGTACGCTGCTGGCTATCAAGAAGCAATCGATAACAAATAACGGACGATCGGCATCACTAGGAACCCCACATTCAATATTTATTACCTGTAGGTACCTACTTACATAATTCGCTTCGTTGACGTGGGACACAGAACCACCGACGCGAGTCGGCGCCCGCGTCTCGTCGACCGAGTTTGACTTTAGTTGCATTGCATTGCGCCATTTCTTTAGCAGTTTATAGACATAAATCACAAATCAACATAACATTATACGCATGTAATAGATAGGTTTTTGTAGAATATCTACCTATGTGGTTTACACATTATACCTACCTATTTCATTCTGAACCTGCAGAGGTTTTCAAAATCTTCTGATTTAGATCAAGTAGGTTGGTCTACAAGAATACGTGACCAAGTTTCCTATGTCTCTTGCATTAAACAAGATATTTACCTATCTACATAATATTATACAAACAAGAGAATTAGGTAATTTGTGTGCCATTTGCTATCTTTTTCAGTTAGGTACGTAGACAAATTAAGTAGCTCAGTTGACAGCTCTTTACAAATATCTATATAGATAATCTAAGATTATCAAAATTCAAAATTATTAACACACGTAAATCTAAATAGATACCTACCTACTTAGGTAAGTAATTAATTACCTACTTATGTATGTACTAGCTGTGCCCGCGTGGAATTTAATTGACAAAGTTTCATACAAACTTTCATCCCCTATTTTATCCCCTTGGGGGTAGAATTAATCAAAATCCTTTCTTAGATCCTTTCTCGGTTGATAGATCACTATGTCAGTCAGTCAGTCACCTTTGAGTTATATATATTTAGATTATACCTACTTATGGGCAGGTATGTTGTGAACTCCTCAGGTCAGTATAATAAGTATAATATAAAACTAGCTAGGTAGATAGGTTATACCTATTGCTTATACCGACCATTAATTTAAATACCTATGTAACTTCGTGTAAACACACGTTATACCTGCTTATTTTACCTGTATTTCTGGGTGTGCTTTGGCAGAAAATTAGCTCCGTCGGCCTTTCGTTTCACTCGCCTTGTTGAAATATGCATTTTATACTTTTACTAGCGGCCCGCCCCCGGCTTCGCACGGGTACATTATTCGAGTTTTAGTAAGGATCCCTAATTTTTTTGAAAATATATTATAGCCTATGTCACCCGGGGATAGTGTAGCTTCCCAACAGTGAAAGAATTTTTCAAATCGGTTCAGTAGTTTCGGAGCCTATTCATTACAATCAAACAAACAAAGTTTTCCTCTTTATAATATTAGTATGAAAAACGGTTGTTTTAAATAATTGAACTTCGATCCCCGAATTTTAATTAGTTATTCATACCCAAATAAGCAACGGATTAGTGAAAAGGAATTGGCTACTTATTAGGTAGGTAAGTATCTCCTCCTCCTGGCGTCGTATTCCTCAACTCTGAGGATCGTGACCGCCTCCCACTACCTTTTCTTTTATGATGGTTCGCCATTTGTTCCTATAATCATCTCTCTTAAATTTGTGTCCATAGTGAGGGGGGTTTTCTTGGGAAAATAATCACAGTGGGTTCCCGCGTCCTTCCGTGTCAGACTTTTTGAGGTGATTTAATCCTCACGGTCTCTGGGTACCGCTTCATGTGTGCTGGGTGGATCCAGGTGTGGTCCCTCCTCCTTTTGCTTCCGCGCTTGGGCCCGGCAACGGCGGAGTTATAATACACTTAAGTTACGCATACGAGTATAAATAGGTTGTTAAGGAATAAAATATTACCAGCCAAATAAGTACCTATCTAGTACTAAATAATAATAATAATTTACTAAACAATAAATATAAGTAAATAAGTAAGTAACTGTCCACAACAATTATCAAACTTACAACGCTTATATTTGGGTAGGTAGGTAGGTACCACGTACCACAATGGCCCAACTTGATCCCTTTTACTTTTACACCCAGACCACAGCTTATTATTTTGATCTTCCTACGTACATAATCTAAGTATACTTTGACTTTTAAAGACACGGTAAAAGTGTGTGATGGATGAGAGACGTAAATACCTACCTACCTAAGGGTTAAGTTTCGTTTTCAGTTATTTAAGCAATTTCCATGCAAATATTTCACGTAGACGCTAGCAACTCTACTCAATCGTATAAATTTACTCGTATTAGAGCCACAGAGTACCTACCTTGTATATATTAGAGCCGACGCGACGACGACGACGGTGTATAGCTATGTCCATCTGTTGTGGCCGCCGCGTGATGCGAGTGATACCGAGAGTTTTTAACAGACTTCCATAAAAGGAGTAGGTTTTATGTTCGGCTGTATGTGTTTTTTATGGATGTTCACCGATTACTCTGGATTACTGTACCGTCAATTGTGGACTGAGTTTGAGGGTATTCTCTCCAGGTGGCCCCATATTATAAATTTTATCAGAATTGGTCCAGTAGTTAACACTTAAACTTAAATACCTGGATGCACTAAGAAGCTAGAAATAACTAGGGACCTTGTAATTTATTTCATTTGGACTCTGTGCCACTATATTTGCACAAGTTTTAAATAGGACTACTTCTCAGGTAGGTAACAACCTAATAGGTAGTGAATTGGCACTGCCTAAATAGTCGTATATTGTCACGAATTAGTTATTTTGTTATCTTCGCAATGATATTGAGGAAAAACACGTCGCCCTCAATTTTAAATTATGAATGTTGATGTGAATTGTGACGCAGTAATAGGTCAGCAACTCAAGGTGATGGCAATCAGGCTTCCTGAGCGTGCCGCAGCGACGCTTTGAATTAAATAAATACTTTGATTCGAATCGTTAAATATTAAAATATCCGGCCAAGTACGTATAGGACCACGCTTACTATAGGGTTCAGTAGGTGTAGACATCTCGGCGCTTTTAAATAATAATAAACGTGATACATTTTAATTACTTATTTATAAGGTGGTTCAGGAATTACAGGATAAAAAGGTTCCTTTGGAGCCACAGTTTGGAGCTTAATTTTTAGAAGGGAATTAATTTTAAAAAGCCGTCAAAATACATTCAAATACTAGGGTATTTGAATGTAGTAGTAGTTTAAATTTATAAAAAAAAATGTTTATTACCTCCATGTAGACATGGAGGTAATAAACATTTTTTTTTCACAATACGGGATGTACCTGGATAGGTACCACACCCCACAGACAGTGTACCAGTACCACCCATATTTGGGAAGGGGAAATTAGCAATAATTATAGTATTTTAGCGGTACCAATTTGCCCTAATACAATTACAGTGAAGTCGGATGTGGTGAAACGAGTAGTTTGACTACGGAACTCTAAAAACCGTACAAGTGCGAATAGGACTAATGCCCTGAAGGTTCCGTACAAAGTTTATTGCTCCAAATAAAAAAATAAAGTTTATTAATCAAATGGAATTACACGTTCATAACATAGCAGTTTGTTTTTATAATAGGCTAACATAATTACAATGTTAAGAACATTTTTTTTTCATTTAAAAAAACATCCTGCACTTGGCTGAGCCTGTATCGCAGAACGTTTTTTTATTAACTTAAAATATTATTGGCGATGATAAAATAAGTGGATACTTACATACTAAAAAGATGATGATGAAATGAAGTAAGACATGGTACCTTTGAAATAATAAAAACATGGTCAGTTCAAATTCAATAATATAACTATATAAAGTCCAATCAAATTTAAATTTGGTAACGTTAAAATATACTCTTTACGAATTGTTCTGTTTTGTCATCAGACCATGCAATTAATTCTCTGTGTATTTTTGTTTATAAATCCTTTGATTAGTCTCGAATATTTTTGCCTACTTTCGACACCGATATCACTCTCCTTTTTTGTGGTCCTGTATTGTACTCATAGGGAGTAAGTTTTCAAGAACATTGAAGTTGTTTGTAATGGGGGAAACTTTTTTTTTTAGTTGACTATATGTTGTTGGCCAGAGTGGCCATAACAACTTCACCCGGACAGAGGGCGAGCGCAAGTGCGCTCCAGCCAGAGGGGCAGGGGGGCAGCTAGCTCAAGGGCGCCACAAGGGATACGACCTCGGCTTGGGCCGCTGCCAGGAGAGGTGGCGAGGGTAAATCTACCACCGGATCGGAACGCGACCTCGACTGAGAAGATCCGGCAAGAAACTCAGCGGGCTTGTCGGGTGCCAAGGTGTGTCTAGGTAAGTAGACGCACCTTCTAGCGGAAGCGGGGGTACGTCGACCTCATCGGCGAGGTCGGTGTCTGGCGGGAGTGTGCGTGTGTCGTTCTCCTTGACATCTGAGTCTAGGAGAGCTGTGAGTTTGTCGGGGGGATCCGGCAACACATGCCGCGGCTTGCGGCGGCATGTATCTGGCGCGTGTGTAGGTGCATAATCGGCGGCGGCGACGATTAAGGCATTGGTGTGTTCAGAAGCCTTCTTGAAATAGCGTTCGGATGCTATTTTGAAGTGCTTCTGGATAGAATCGAAATGGGGGAAACTATTTTACATCGACATATATATACGAGGGTGACACTGAAAGTACTTAGAAAATGATAAACTGAACAAACTAGCAAGTTATTAGTTTTGTTATCATCATCTGCCTCACCTTTTCCCATTATCTGGGGTCGGCGCAGTATGTATTTTCCATCCATTCCTTGCGCTCTCCGGCCATACTTACATCCACACTAACCTCGTTCATATCACTCTTAAACTCTTAATACAATCCATCCATCTTTTCTTGGGCCTTCCTCTCGCACTGTATCCCTCCACATTCATATGCATCACTCTTTTAGTCGCATGATTCTCATCCCTTCTCATCACGGGTCCAAAACATTCCAGCCTCCTACCTCTTACTTTATCTGTTATTGGCGCTACCCTGACACTACCCCTTATATACAAATTCTTCACCTTATCCATTCGTGTCTCTCCACATACAGATCAACATTCGCATCTCGGTAGAGTGGAGACGTTTCTCTTCCCATACTTTGGCTGCCCGAATCCGTCCGTTACTTCAGCTGCATATCTCACCCTGGTAACTTTCTGTACATGCCACGAATTAAATTCCCATAAGTACTTCGCAGACAAACATCTTTCTTTCAAAGCCTACCACAGAACCTCCCTAGGTACCCTATCGTATGCCTTTTCGAGGTCAAGAAATACCATGGGCAAGTTTTTATGAGCACGTCCGTATTTTTCCATATACAGACGTGCTTATTAGTTTTATTACATATTTTCAAAATAGTGTCCATTTACATCAATACATCGCTGCATCCGATGGAACCACTGAGAAAAGCACTTCGCCCACTCGTCCTTAGTGGTCTCTTCGACGGCGTTTTGAAACGCAGCCATTGCTTCCTCAACGTTCATATAACGTTTTCCTTGAAGTGAAGGAGGATCTAACTGCGAGGTCGTTTCTCCCGAACTTTTTCCAAGACAAGTGGCAAACAAGTGTTAATGTACCACTCGGCAGTAACTGTTTTTCGATCCTCTAAAACAATTGTTGCGTAATGACCTGTCCTTTCGAAGAACGAAGCCACTATCCTTCTTCCCACGCTTCGGCCTCTCTTCACTTTAGTTGGCAACTCCTCGGAAGGAAACACCCAGATAGCTGACTGTCTCTTAGTTTCAGGATCATAACAATAAATCCAGCTTTCGTCACCCGTACGTCGAACACAGCATTTGAGTCACCTCCGTTAAATCTTTGAACCATTTCACGACACCAATCAACACGACGGAGTTTTTGGGCCTTTGTCAAATTATGAGGTATCCACCGGGCACAAAGCTTCCTGACCGCTAAATGTTCATGTAGGAATTTGTGCACTTGACTCTTCTCTTCTTCTTTCTTTAAAAATATGGCCCACCCAAGTTAATAGGTATTTCGCCAGTGTCAAGTAATAAATACCGATGCCTAAGCTTGTCCGAATCTGCTGATAAGTCACTCTTTTGTCAGTCTCTATAAAACGCCGGACAACACTGATGTTATCTTCAGTCGTCGCCGTAGAAGTCTCTCACGCAGATCATCAACCAGTTGTAAACAGTGGTACGAGATGGGGCTTCATTGTGAAAGGCCAATCAGTCTATCATAACTTTCTAATGACATCGAAAGTTTACTCGCGTTAATTTCATGCTGACGTGAATTTTAAATTTACCGCCAAATCGTAAACAAATGACAAATCAATAAAATCATACACAATGGTCAGTTCCATTTTCAAAACTTTTATTTTTTTATTATATCCTTACAAGTGGCAAGTTCTAAAAACTTTCAGTGTCGCCCTCGTATATATTTAATCTATTCGAAACGCCCTATGGTGGGATAACAGATTTATAGCATAAAAAAGAGCTCTAAATACCTCCACCGCTATCTTATTTCGTAGCACTGGAACAGTTAAGTATTATTGATGTGAGGTTAGGTTACAAATATTCAAACCAGTAACTAAAGGAAGTTTATCGTATTATAGGAGTATTCATAATAAAATATATACAAAATATCATTTTACAATTTTTATTCTTATAAAATACAGTACTGCATTAGTTTATATGATGCCGATTTTGTTGGCAACATCCAATGCGTCATAGTCCCTGGCGAGCCGTACGTACGCCTTCTTCTTACCATCAGGTCTGAAAAATAAATTACTTCTGTAAAATAACTGTAAAAAGTCTTGATTTCCTTATCATATTTAATAAGATAATCAGAAGTGTGTAATTTTTCTTTCATTATAATGTCAATGAGATTCCCACAAAATATCATCATATTAATAGTATACTCACAAATAAATTCAAACAATCAAATCATAGGTAGTTAAATAGGTACCTGATGAGTGTGTTAACTTTAGCAACATTAATGTCGTAAAGTTTCTTCACTGCAGCCTTGATGTGGTGTTTGTTGGAGCTGGTGTGGACAATGAATACTAATGTATTGTTGTCCTCAATCTTCTTCATTGCAGCCTCAGATGTCAGCGGATACTTTATGATATTATAAGCATCCATACTGAAAATAGAAAATAAAGGCATTAATACAAAAAAAAAACATGTGATAATATTGAGTTTTTCCAAAATTTTACTATCAAATTCGAAACCGGTTATTCGCATGTTATTTTTTTATAACATAATAAGAATGGCACAATTTTAAAACCAAGTAAGTCTAATGTCTCATTATTTGTAAGAAAAATATCAAATTATATTGATAAACTTAATTTTATAAGTCAAGATCTGAATTAGAATTAGCTACCAAGTTTTCAACAAATCTGTGTTAATCACTTGACAAAGAAAATGGGAGAAAACTATTGCTCTGCTGATATATATGACCCCAATTAACGAAAATACAGAATCACATGATTCTTGAACAATGAGGATGTGTCTGTACTTAAAAATTATGAGAAGAAATATTCTTACCGATTCCTCTTGGGAAGCGATTTCCTTGGGTACTTAGGGTGCCTTGGAGGCTCAAAAGTCTTGGGCCTGCGGAAGTGCACCGAGGTACGGATCTTACGCACTCTCTTGCCATGTTCGCCTTTGACAACCTGAAAAACAGAAACATCAATCAAGGAAAATATACACGGGAATGTGGATAAACTTATTACACATGATATGTTATTTATTTTTAAACTTAATACTTTAATGGCTAGTTTTTTCAGAAACAACTGTAGTAAAATAAAAAACTAAAATCGTGGCGAATGATGTCACTTTATCCATTAATATTACTATGAAAGGTTTTCGCCAAGGGTGAATGAGAAATATTGTGAAGAGTACAATAGCCTTCGAGGGATTTGATCTCTTGAGGGATAGTTTAGGTGTACACTTGCTAATGCAACAAAAATGCTTTGTGACAACAGAAAATAAATAATCTTCTCAGGGTCAAAACTATCATACCAAACTATATGCCAAACAACATACCTTTCTCTGGGCTTTAAGTGCTTTAGCAACAGGCTTTACAACCTGCTTCTTTTGTCCTTTAATGCCAGTCTTTTTAGGCTTAGGAGCAATCTTCAACTTGGCCGCTGCTGGTTTAGGTTTGGAGGGTTTGGAAGATGCCGCAGCCTTCTTCACTGAGGGCTTCGCACTCGACTTAGTCTTCAGGGCAGCGGCTTTAGCGGAGCCAGGCTTGGCGGTAGGGACCGAGGCTGGTTTCTTCTCGGCAGGCTTGGCCGCAGCTGCCGCTGGCTTGGCCGCAGGAGCAGATGCGGGCTTGGCTGCCGCGGGCTTGGCAGCAGGCGCAGCCTTAGGCGCGGCGGCCTTGGGAGCAGGCGCCGGAGTCTTGGCGCTAGCGGGCTTTGCAGTACTGCTCGCTGCAGGAGCAGCAGCTTTAGGTGCTGCTGCCGGTGTTTTAGCGGTAGCGGGCTTCTTTTCCGCGGGCTTGGACCCGGATGACCCTAAAATAATACAAACATTGAAACACAAACCTAACCTCAAAGGTATATGTACTGTAGACGCCAACCCAATTGTTTTTTACTACGTAATACTGTAAAAACATTATTGAAGATTAATTATTGATTAGAATATCTATATATATTACAATAGCTAGAAATAAATAATTTCAGTGTTCACAACATAAGCACCAACCGCGTGGCTCAACAAAACGTCACTATCTGGTTTATTGTCCACAAATGAATCTCAAGTTCGTAACCATTGATATGATTTATTATATTATTAATGAATAAAGTAAAATATTTATAATTCACAAGCAAGCGGATATAATATTATAAAATACACACCGGATTTCTCAGGTTGCTTCTTGGGAGGCATCGTGACAGAAAAGAAAGATGGAGGAGGAAGTCTAGTGATGTTCAGAATCGATTATTGTAAATTATCCTAAGCACAAATCATTTTATATGTTTTAATCGATTATTGATTTGTAATGAATAATCGATTTTATTTTGGAATAAATGAAGAAATCAACGCTAATGCTAATGCCGCACTGCAGTTAACCGCTCGCGATTTCTAGCCACGTCATGTTATGATTTAAAGATAAATTAACTTGGTTTTATTAAATTACATGTCTGTCTCTGAGGTCTGTCTACTATATATTTTTCTATTTTCTAGTATTTCATAATGATGATAATCGTGTTACCTGCTCACATAGCGTTACTAATTCTGAGAACGTTCACCAACTTTTATTTTAATGAAAAGGGTATTGTATTTGCATAATAGTAAAAAATACGGTGAAGTTCGAGTAACATCGATTTCGATTGTGTGTTGCAAGTACCGAATTATCAAAATGGTTTTCTTTTATTTGTATTTCTGTGTACTGAATTACTTTGTTCTTGCCAGCCCTTACTTATGTAAGTACGTACCATAAAAATGCTGCATGTTGGTCTCGATAGCTGGTTCGGAGAAACAATTCAATAAAATGTGCTAAAATCAAAATATGCTCGTTTCTTGGAAACGTTTTAAGTAATCAATTATTACAAAATATTTGAGATCACACATCACTATAACTTTTATATAGTTCCGGCTCGGGGTACTAGCCCTTTGTAGCCGGTATGAAATGAAAACATCAAGTCATAGAACATAGAAAAAGTACATTTCGCAAATTATAATAACGTCCGCCCTGCGCGCATGACAATAAAATTACAAAAAATAGAGGCAACAATGTTTTTTATATTTTTATGTTAGTGTGTTTTTGTCTTTATGCCATGGACGCCTTGCTTAAAGATGCTTACAATACAGGGACTATGTGCAGTTGTGAAGGTATTCACAATCGACGGCTTCGACGGGAATTGTGAATCAAGTGAAGGGTGGACGCAACTTTCCGTCAATCTGTACAAATAAATAAAATTGGAGTGTCTGTTTGTAATATCAAAATAACACCTTTCCACTAAATGCATAATTATAAAAGTACATACGTCACCTATAACAAAAACGTGATATAAAAAAAAATTGTCTGTCTATCTGTATGTTTGTTCCGGGTAATCTCCGAAACGGCTGGACCAATTTTGACGGGACTATCATTGGCAGATAGCTGATGTTATAAGGAGTACCTAACTTAGGCTACTTTTATTTTAGAAAAAAAAAAAAATTGGGTCCTGTCGCGCGGGCTCAGCTAGTTATGAATACAAGGGCTAAGGCGGAGTGGGATAAAGGAAGCGGAGGGGCGTGGTATAATCCTTAAGAACCTTTTACGTAGTACCTATTCAAATACCATAATGCATAACATAAATTATTTTTTCATTACTCATACTCTGAAAGTAGGTCTGAAGTTGCCTGAGGAGCGAGTTGAAAGTAATACTTTTCCGGCCCGGGAGAATCGCTTTCAACTGACAGCTGTCAAATTATAAAAAAAAAATATTTCCATTTTCACATTTCTATGGAACCATGTTCAAACTTTTTCTACAGTCACTCAATTACAGCACGATGTAAAATTGAAATAACATAAAGTAAAGAATACATATTTTTAAATGACTTAATTATAATTTAGTTTCAACAATTTCTTTAAAATAACATAGATTTGGGCAAATATTTAAAGATGAAAATGAAAAATAATGGCTAAATAATGAAGTTGGCCGGCCAACGAAAAAAAAAACAAAATAGGCGGCAATCCGATCTTTTTTTTTTCTCGAGTTATAGAGTATTGTTCATACTTCCTTGTATTCGTAATGAAAAGCACAGTGTTTACCTCGGGTGAAAGAGTTATTTTGTCCCTCGAACTATTAACGCCCTCGCTACGCTCGGGCGCCAAACCCCGTCTCGTGACAAAATAAGTCACTTTCACCACTCGTGTAACAATGTACTATTAATTGTATAGTTAGTAGCAGATAGACAGTTGTGTACTTTTTTGAAATGGTAGGTAGTATTACCTAATAAGGTACCTATCAGAAAAAGTAAGGACTCGACAGTCGACACCAGGGGGATGTGTTTTGAATCATTCGAATCGATTTCTGGCGGATTCACAATGAACGGACAGTTTCCAATGTCAGAAAAAACAGCTTCCACCATTCTTTTACAAATTAATTAGAATTACGAAAGCTGTCGTTTGCGACACGGTCACGGTAACTTTCCGTTGTGAATTCCCCCCTCCCCCAACGACACGGATGCTGAAACTTTGAAGGTCTGTAAAGGAGGAGGTTCTTTACACTTCGTCAGGACAACTTCTTAGGTGAGTACCTACCTACCCTTACTTAGGTAGGTACCCACTTGAAATACTTGAATTGACACAGACTCCAAATGAAATCAATTATAAGGTTGCTATACTCCATTTATTATAACATTAGACATAAGAGGCTCGCAGAAGCAGGGATGCATTACATTTTATTTCCAAGTCAAAACAACTTATTTAGAGTCATTACATTAAAATTGTTTTAACATAACTTTTGATAGGAAAACAGTAACAAGTAATGATTAAATCACGGAAATTCGACAACAATAACAAACAAGGTATTCACAGGAACTTAGAGTGCAGGCGAATGACTCAATGACAAACACTGACAGCACATTATTTACGTCAATTTCATAGATAATATAGTCCGACAAAATTAGAAATACCCTGCTGTCATAACCTCTGAAGGGATTTGGTAACATTTTATATTTGGTAGAATTATAGTGAAACGAAAAACGTTCCCGGTATGTTCACCCCTGCTTCTTTTAGGTTTTTAGCATCGACACTAATTTTAAATTGTAATGAAATAATAATTATTTAAATGAAAGGCAATATATTTAATAAGATAAATAATTAATATTGTTACAGTTAGGTGTGACAAGCTGGTATATAAATAGATTATAATAAATTCGACGTCAATCGTAACTGTAACTTGTTAATTGTACTTTTATTACAAAGTGGACACTAAAAATAACCTTTTTTAACTTCTGTCTAATGCTATAACAAATGGAGTATAGTTATTTCTAGCTTTTTAGTGTACCCAAGTTTTTTAAGTCATTATTGTTTTTGCCAACTTTAAAGTTATTGAAAATTATTTCCTTGTTAATAATCGTAAGAGATATCTCGTTGTTACCACGTCACATTTAATTATTTCTCAGAATGAAATTATAATCTGTATGAACATTAAAATTTTCCGAATCCGTTTCCGGTATCGGTTCGAATGTTTTAAAATACCCTGGGAGTGTTATTCTGGGTATTCACAATTAACGAAAAAAATCCTGTTTGGATTGTTACAGTGCTGATCATTCATATATAATCTCGTTTTATAAATATATATATTTTGTTATTTCGTTTCTTCTGGGTAGTCAGTGACACGTATGACCCACTGAGGGTATGGCTGAAAATCGGCGCTGGGGGTCTCGTTCTTCTCCAGCACATGCTGAGCCAATTAGATAATTGCCGATAGATATCGGCACAGATCGCGCTGACCCTTATATTTTTATGGTTCCTATGTTTATGTTTTGTGTCTTGCGATGTGTGTCGAATAAATGTTTCTTTCTTTTCTTTCTCTCTTTCTTTTTTAGGGTTCCGGACCTTACAAGGAAACTGGAACCCTTATAGGATCACTTTGTTGTCCGTCTGTCTGTCTGTCAAGGCCTTTTTTCTCAGAAACGGGTAGAGTTATCAAGTTGAAATTAATATCAAATATCAAATGCTATGGTCCCTTGGGGGGGGGGGGGGGAATTAGGCTTCTAAGTCAACGCAATCAAAAGATACGGTGATTTATGTCACATATTTTGATAATTTTCGCAAATTCACTTATCAATACAAAGGAATCAACGCACAGCCCAAAACGCTGGTGTTAGAATCATGAAATTTTGACAGTAAGTAGGTACCTTATATACCGCAAGTATCCACTAAGAAAGGATTTTGGAAAATTCCACCCCTAAGTGCATAAAATAGGGGGTGAAAGTTTTTAGGGGAAAAAAAAATTAAATGAACCTATACTCCATTTATTATAACATTAGACATAAGAGGCTCGCAGAAGCAGGGATGCAAAACATTTTATTTCCATGTCAAAACAACTTTTATTTAGAGTCACTACATTAAAATTGTTTGAACATTACTTTTGATAGGAAAACAGTAACAAGTAACAATTGAATCACGAAAATTCGACAACAATAACAAACAAGGTATTCACAGGAACTTAGAGTGCAGCCGAAAGAGTCAATGACAAACACTGACAGTACATTATTTACGTCAATTTCATAGATAACATAGTCCGACAAAATTAGAAATACCCTGCTGTCATAACCTCTGAATGGATTAGGTAACATTTTAGATTTGGTAGGATTATAGTGAAACGAGAAACGTTCCCGGTATGTTCACCCCTGCTTCTTTTAGGTTTTTAGCATCGACACTAATTTTAATTGTAATGAAATAATAATTATTTAAATGAAAGGCAATATATTTAATAAGATAAATAATTAATATTATTACAGTTTGGTGTGACAAGCTGGTATATAAATAGATTATAATAAATTCGACGTCAATCGTAACTGTAACTCGTTAATTGTACTTTTATGACAAAGTGGACACTAAAACTAACCTTTTTTAACTTCTGTCTAATGCTATAACAAATGGAGTATAGAGACATGAAAATAAGTATTGAGGCTACTTATTACAAATAAAAAATATCATTTTCAGCGTTTTGTAAAATTCCACCCCTAAGTGTGTAAAATAAGGGTTTGTATTGTAGTTTGTATTCAGTTTGGTTGCAGTTTGTATTCGGTTCCCGAATTTGTTTAAGCATTTTTGGGAACTATTTATTATTAAAATATCTTGCCGGTATCGATATTAGAATCCAGGTATGGAAAAAACTATCTAAAATCATTATAAAATATTGTACGGAACCCTCAGGGCGCGAGTTCCACTCGCACTTGACCGGTTTTTTATTTTTGTTTCCGGGTCATAACTCCTAATAGATCGATAGGAATGTGATGGTTCATGTCATTTCATGGGCACGGAAGTTTAATAAGATCCAAGGAAGTTAGATAAGACAATATTCTATTCACTCGCACTTAATTAGTTACACAGCTACTTCGCAACCGAGCACTTCATTTGCGATGCGCCATCCATCGTGTATTATCTAATACATATATATATATTTTCTTAGCCGAAACCTTAATTATTATTGATAAAACAATAAAAATAATACATGAGACATTTGCATCAACCAGGGTTAATTTTATTTAGTGTTACTGGGGGAAAATTATGGATTTCGCGGCTCACGCTAACTTTAGTTGACGCAAATGGCTCTAATTACAAGTAAATACATACATTCATATAAAATTGCATTCGTAGTGAATTTGTCGATGGATAACAATTTCAATTCAACAATAATACTACAGGGTGGGATTGTGGGCTAGCGATAATAATACTTATAAATTTAATTATTACAATGGGTTATTGTTTCATACCTTCAAGGTACATCAATTAACACAAAAGTTGCTACATTATGGTTAATGTGATGCTTTTACCTAAATAACCAGGTGGTTATTTAGGTAAAAGCATCGCAACAATGTACTTACAATATTAAGCTTGAAAATAAATGGTTAGCTACGAAAAATATAACCTTTAGTCTAGTAGTAGAGCTGTGGCCATGGCAAGCGGACAATTTCCAATTCCAACATGTGAATAATGCCGTGGGTATTTATATGAGCCCCAATATGTGGCATACAGCCTAAAAAAATGCAAAATGTTAAACTGTAAGACCTTCAAATTATCAAATTTCTAATGCTAAATACATAAATATTATTTTGGGATATAGGGCCTCAATAGATTTCTGAGAGTATTTCACTGTCGAGTGGTCAATAACCACAGTGTAAAAAGGGCTTTTTGGTTTAAAACACTAGATTTACAATCCCCATGTTTATCGGATTGGTAAGGATCCCTTCCAAACCCAAATTGATCTCTACAATATGTTTAAGGTTGTTTCAAGATTTTAACATTTAGCAACTCAGACATTTTGGGATTGAAATTGTTTACAACTTTTGCCAATCTGTACTAAACAATAACATTGTACATAGCAAATAACTCTGATAAAAGTCAAGGCAAACATCAATAACAAAATTACCATTAGGTACATGTAGTGAGGATAGGTATCAGTACTCCAAAGTTATTGTAATGTAGGTATAGTGTATTTTTCCTTAGGATGCGGATTTAGTAAACAATCTTGGCATGACTTTTTAATGTTTCACATTTAAATATCTATTTTTAATATAGAATTACTAGTTTCCCAAATAGTATTCGGTTAAAAAAATCAAATACTTATGTTAAATTATTTGTAAAACGTCTTTTAATAATCTTGAAATACGGATTACATTAAAAAGACATGCAAAGATTGTTTACTAAATCCGAATCTTAAGGAAAAATACAGTTTACTTATATAAATATTACCAATTTATGCAACATAATGCAGTAGGTACAGCTATGTGTTGTAATCACTCTGTGCTTGACTAGAGCTTGTGGTTGTACGATGAAATGAACCTAAATTCAAAAGTGGTGTACCAAAATTTGCATTAACTGAACCCTGGTGTGGAGATTGTACATTACCAGTGGACTGAATGGGCCGTTTCCCTATAATTAACGGAAAGCATTCATCTGGAATACAGGATAGTGCTGATTGTATACGTTTCATACGGTTGGAACATTCCTCAAAATGTTCAGTAATGTATTTCAGCTCCGAAGTTGTTGTGAGATTGTAATGTGTTTTCAAATTTTTATCTATAACTTTCAATCCTTCCACAGCGGTGAAAGTGACCTTCTCGCCATTATAAAAAAACATTTCAATATCATTCCCATTTTCCATTAACTGGCATTTAGCCAATGATGTATAAAGTGTTATTTTAGGTGTTTTAGCTTTAACAAGTTCAACAAATCGTGAAGCATATAAATACTTTTTCCAATGTTTCTGTGGTAGATTATGATAAGTGAATAATTCATCAGGACTTGGATCATGGTCCAAGTTATTAATTCTTGTCTTGTTATCTGCTGTATATATTATGATCTTCATCCCATCTTTGGATATTTTACATATTTCTACAACTTGTTCCTCCCTATCTCTTCCTTTCCTTTTTAAGAATTCCACAATTACTCCTGTTGGTTCTATTTTCAATATTGCATTTCTCGTTCTATGTGAAATTGTAGGTAATCTATCAGCACAAAGTGGTGGGACATTCAGTGTGTTAGAGTTAATGTTGCAAGTCTTGGGAAGATTTTCTTTATTTTCTTCTGTGTGGCCACTAACACTTCGAATGGGTTGCGGCACTCTACTTTTTAATTCCATTTTACCCATATTCTCCAACAAGTTAATGGAATCATTTTTTTGTAAAATATTTTTATTTTTTATATCAAATAGTTGGCCTGAATGCTTTTCACTGCTGGTACAGCATATTATGTTATCATTGTGACACGCAGATTGTACGCTATTTTCTTGAATACCAGCAAATACATTATATGACAAGGGCTTTATATCCTGTTGGTCTGTCTTAAAATCTTTACTATGGTAATCAGAATGTGTTTTATCATCGTTTCTAATCTTACTGCTGTGCTGTGTGCTGTGAAGAGTAGTCAAGAATCCAGAATCCCGTGACAGGTCTTGCTTTGAGAGACATGTAAAATTATTGTTACTTAAAAATGGATGTTCTAATATACCTTTTAGTGTTATCCTTTTAGTTGGATCTTTACATAGAAGTTTTTGCAATAAATCCTGGGTTTGTATGGACAGTTCCGATGGTATTTTGTAATCAGCATTGATGACCTTGTTGAGGGTTGTCTTAACATGCTGGGTGTGAAAAGGTGGACTGCCCACCAGCAGGGTGTATAACATACAACCTAAACCCCAAACATCGGCTGGTAACCCATGTAGCTCTCTTGAAGCTACTTCTGGGGAGATGTAGTTTGGTGTTCCACACATAGTGACATGCTTCTCATCAGGACCATTTAACTGCGTTGCTAAACCAAAATCAGCTATTTTTACATTTAGATCCTTCGTCAATAACAAATTGTTCAAAGATAAGTCTCTATGAATAATATTATGTGTATGAAGATAAAGAACTCCACTTAAAACTTGCTTAAAGATGTCTGCTGCAGCTTTTTCGGAAAGGCCGCGTGTACCTAATTTAAAGTGCTTTGCCAGTTCACCATTATGTGCCAATTCTAAAACTAAATAAACATAATGTGCATCTTCAAAAAATGTATACAGTTCCAAAATAGCAGGGTGCTTTAGGCGTGAGTGTATGGTGACTTCTTGTCTCACTCTGCCTATCATGCCAGCACTCGCCATCAGAGCTTTGTCTATCATTTTGATAGCCACAAATAATCCTGTTTGCCGACATCTTGCCCTATATACATGTGCAAACCCTCCTTTACCAAGATGTTCTAATATTTCATAGTCTTCAATTTTTTCACCAAACATTGTCTTCTTTCTACAATATTCTAGTATCATGAATGAAACTAGACCCCTTTTGCAATTTATGAATGTATAACTTCATTATTACATCCATTATTTCTGTGTATACTGTAAAGAAATAATCATTGTTATGATACAGTATAAGAATAATAATAATAATTATTATTATAAGCAAGCAGTAAACCTTTTTTTTTAAATCACATGAAATCTGAAAATATCCAATAGAAATAAGCCTAGTTGAAGCTACAAACTTTGTTACCAAAGGAAGCATTAAACCAATAAAGATCAATAAGTACATTTAGTTTACCTTATTTAAAATCCACTTAGCATCTTCAATGCTTTTTGCTATAATCTCTTTCACTCGCACTGGGTCTGGTTCAATTTGATGTTGCTTATAGCTCTGAGAATTTAATTTCAAGAATTAGAAACATATATTTACATTATAAACAAAGTTTTTAAATAAGCAATAAAGCAATCCTTCATGCAATCATTCATTTGTATAAATATTACATAACACTTAATTTAAGTAGGTAACTACTTATGCATATATAATAAGCATGTAGGTACCTACTTGCTTATAAATACAAGGGTCATATATGCATGCCCTGTCTGAAATCACCGGTGTAATGTTTTGTCAATTTCTGGCTAAGTGATTATCTATTTTTATTATAAGATAGATTGGTTACTCAATACGTAGGTGTCTTAATTAACCTATTTTACATAATATGCGGGCACTATGTGAGATAACTATAAAGATAGACGCGTAGAAGTTACCTGTCTTATAGCAAACTTGTAATGTTTACAAGCATCAGGGGGTAGTTTTTCACACTGTCTCAATAGGTATTTATACAATTGTATAGAACTCATAACAATTTTCGAATCATTACATAAAAACCTTTTGTGAATCTGGAGCATTTATAAATTGATTCCTACTTTTATATTACTTTGCAATGACCACGAAATAGAGTAGGTACCAGTGGTTATATTATATTGTCTTGTAGCTACTAACAAGTTATTAACAAACAACCTATAGTTCGATTACTAAATTTGATGCTCTTTCGTTGATTCAGTTCAGTAACTTGACAGTTGGAATCAGTGTTGCCAGACCATACGATAATTATGGGAGCATACTATAATTTGACCATCGGTACTTTGTATGATAGCAGATATCTATGTTTAACGTACGATAATTTTGAGCAAATAAATCTGTCTTCCTCACTCATATACATACGCGTGTTGGTCATGCATGTTCATTAGACTAGACAGACAAAAGAACCCTTCAAACAGACTGGAAGTAATAGATATGATTCAAGTTGGTATTTGCCAGACGAGTACTGTTTGCAGCTAAGAAAAAACTATTTCATTACTCATACTCGGAAAGTAGGTCTGAAGTTGCCTGAGGAGCGGGTTGGAAGTAATACTTTTCCGCCCTGGGGAGAATCGCTTTCAACTGACAGTTGTCAAATTATTAAAAAAAAACTAGTTCCATTTTCACATATCTATGGAACCATGTTCCAACTTTTTCTACAGTCACTCAATTACAGCGCGATGTTAAGGTAAAGGCGCCTGTCTAGCCCGCCAAAGTCAAAATTTTCGAGTATTTTTATAGTTTATCCAAAATCTGAAAACATTTAAGACAACATATTGTGATTTGCGACAAACACAGTATGCAGTGCGTTTATTAATACATTTATTGTACTCTAAATATTATCACGGTGGATATGATACTAGTTATTAATCACTAAATATACAAAAATTGCCAGATTATCTGGATAGCTGAGTCGTCTAGAATCAAAGTCGGCTATCTGCCATTTTAGGCAAAATTAAATTATTTATATGGCAGCACAGAAAAGTTTGATTCAAAAACGTTCAAGTTTTCGTTAGTGATCAGAAACGGCTATTTACTATGTAAATCGTATCCAAACGTACGCTATAGAAACAAATACGGCCATCTTTCGGATATTATTTTCAAAAATGGCTATCCTAATGTGCTAACCAATCACAGGCGCGTATTTGACAGTTGGTTCAACGGTGAATTCAAATGGATGCGTTGAGTTTTGTAGTCAGTTTTTAAGCGATTTTTAAGTGTTAAAACAATAAAACCGACATACTTAAGTGTAATTCTATAAGATGGATAGTCCATTGACACCAGTAAATAATCGATATTCACGGAAACAACGGAGAAATCCAGAAAACTGGAAAAGAAATGTAGCTAAACGAATGAAGCGAGTACTTAGTTAGGGTTGACCATTTTATTTTATCTTTTTTTTTTTTTTTTTTTTTTTTTTTTTTTTTTTTTTTTGAATTGACTATATGTTGTTGGCCAGAGTGGCCATAACAACTTCACCCGGACAGAGGGCGAGCGCAAGTGCGCTCCAGCCATAGGGGCAGGGGGGCAGCTAGCTCAAGGGCGTCACTAGGGACACGACCTCGGCTTGGGCCGCTGCCAGGAGAGGTGGCGAGGGTAAATCTACCACCGGATCGGAACGCGATTATTTTATCGTATCTAAATAATTTGTATTAGTAGTACTTAATTGTGTGTTATTAGAAGAATATTGTGAAGAGAGGCTCGATGAATCGAATGATTTGCGAATTTAATTTAGTAAGGTTGATTACCAACGATTTTATTTAAAATATTATATAATTAAAATATGGGCATCATGTAGCCACCAATTTTAACACAATTTTTAGTTTTGAGTTTGTCAGTTGAGATTTAATTACTATTGATTAAAAAATAATATTGTTGATTTCCAAAGATTTCATTATTATTAATTTCCAAATATTTCTTTTTTATTCATTTTATAAGATTTAATTATGTTGATTAAGCTATAAGTTTTATATTCCAACTAATGTAACAGACGGCTTTGCATATACACTTTAATAAAAATGTGATACTTTTATAAAATGCATCTCATAAATTCTTACAAGCGACAGCCCTACGATTGATCGCCATCTTTGTTTATGTGTCAGTATCAAATATGGCTATCTGTGAAGAATGTCAGTATCAAATCCGGCTATTTCTAGAGTTTAATATCAAATACGGCTATTTCCAAAAAAAAAACGTTAATAATAGCTTATTTTTAAACTCCACGACATTATCTTCGTGTTACCATGTAAGATAAATACCCATAGATTATATATAGTTTTTACATTTATTCATCAGTCGCACAGTTTAGAAGAAATTCATTTTTTTTAGTTTACCAAAAATGACCTAAAGTATAGATAGACGCCTTTGATTCTACACGACTCAGCTGTCGTTCTTGAAATGTTTTAGAGTAAGTTGGATATATTAATAAATGCACTGCACACGGTCTTTGTCGCGAATTACAATATGTGCCTTTTAATATTGTCAGATTTTGAAAAAATTCTAAAAAACCTCAAAAAATTTTAACTTCGCGTGCTAGATGAACACTTTAGCCTTAAATTGAAATAACATAAAGTTAAGCATGAATTAAAGAATATATATTTATAAATGACGTAATTATAATTTTGTTTCAACAATTTCTTTAAAACAACACAGATTTGGGCAAAATATTTAAAGATGAAAATGAAAAATAATGGCTAAATAAAGAAGTTGGCCGGCCAACGAACAAAAAGAACAAATTAGGCGACAATCCGATCTTTTTTTTTCGAGTTGTAGAGTATTGTTCATACTTCCTTGTATTATTTCTTTAGCCAATTCCTGTTTTAATTTTTACTTTCCTTGTATTCGTAATGAAAAGCACAGTGTTTACCTCGGGTGAAAGACTTATTTTAGCCCGAGACGTGGTTTGGTTAGGTTAATAGATCGAGGTTCGAGAGATCGAGGTTTGTTAAAACTAAATTAGAATTAATTCATTTATAAACATATATTCTTTAATTAATACTTAACTTTATGTTATTTCAATTTAACATCGCGCTGTAATTGAGTGACTGTAGAAAAAGTTGGAACATGGTTCCATAGAAATGTAAAAAAGGAACTAGTTTTTTTAAAAAATTGACAGCTGTCAGTTTAAAGCGATTCTCCCTAGGGCGCAAAAGTATTACTTTCAAGTTTTACATTCACCCCTTGTGTAACAATGTACTATTTTTCCTTTATCCTTTTGAGGGTCACTGACGTGGGTTGAGATGCAAAAATATGAACGATCATTTTCTTGAAAAACGATTATTTTGATGGTGACTAAAGATAATTACAACTTTTGGATCTGGCAATACTGGTTAGAGGGATACCAGTTTAGGCTCAAAATGGCTTATAACCACAGAGATAAAGTATTTTTAAGTCTGTGCTTATACACAGGGCCAGAGCCCGTAAAATAACTAAAACGTAAAATAACTGTATAAAAAAGGATAGGTGAATGACAAATAGAATTCCTAATTCAAATAACGATATTAATTGCCCAAAGTTTTAGGTTCTTGGCTTGATAATAATGTATACAACTTTAACTATTAATGAACATTTCACAGGTAGCATGTGAAAAAACATCTAGCACCTGCTGCTACCGACATAGGTAGAAACTGTGAAACGAAGAAACACAAAGCGTTCGGTACTGTCACGGTCTTTGTGATAAATCATAGACCAGCGACTTCACAGGATTACATGTCATAGTGAAAATTCACTATGATTAAATTATTGACTATGAAAAATCACAGGTGAAATAATAGTGAAAGAAAAATATCATTTCCCGCACAGACTTGTCTTTAAAGGAACTTAACGTGGTGAGCCTCACCGACACCAATTGGTGTCTTAACGCCCGTACCGTTGAGCCTCGCCGACACCAATTGGTGTCGGCTGGACAAGCATTCAATATTAAATGTTCTAGTTAGATATTATGATGTATTTTGGCTTGAAACAAATTGGTTCTGATGTGGCATGATTTTCCACGACCATAATTAGCTATAAAAGAAATATCGTGGCTTGTGATCGGCCAGAAATCAAGTTTCATTCTTCAGTCATTTCGCGCGCGTAACATTGTCACGGCCTCCCGCTAATGACTCTCTTTTAGTGTGAATCTAGTATATACCCTTGTATACTCTGTGGTGTGAATTTGTGTTTTTTTACCGGTAAGTGGATTTATTTTCATTATAAGTGTTTATTTCAAGTACTCAGATATTAGTTTTGATAAAACAATGCCAGAAAACGTGTTTTTTGAACCAACAATTCTAATGTTGTACGAGTTCGGCAGAAATTCTGCCACACTTTGAATGTTTTTTTTATTGAGTTGCTACAAATTAGTGGCTTTATGATGTACATAATAGCGTAATAACTAGTTATTATTCATATTTTCAATAATATTTGGTAGATTTCAACAGTTTTGTGTACAAATATCCAATTCCAATTTAAAGTTTATAAAAAGTAAGTAATTGACTTTTAGTTCCTAAAGTCAATAGTTCCAATAGTGACATTTCCGCGTATGTCAGCCATTATATTGAGCTAACCCAGTAGTGCGTGGTCATGTCGATAAAATTATCGATAAACGATTATTTTGATTTTCGGATTTATTTGAATAGTAATGTAATCTATACAAATAAATAAAATTGGAGTGTCTGTTTGTAATATCAAAATAAGACCTTTTCACTAAATGCATATGAAAGTCCATACGACACCTATAGCAAAAACGCAATTTAAAAAAATTGTGTTTGTACCGGGTAATGTCCGAAACGGCTGGACCGATTTTGACGGGACTTTCACTGGTAGATATCTGATGTTATAAACAGTAACTGAGGCTACTTTTATGTTAGAAAAACAAAATTTTTAAAAATGGGTCCTGTTGCGCGGGCTCATAACGCGCGAGCGGGCTTTTTTGTTGAGTTAAATTCCACGTAGACGAAGTCGCGGGCTCAGCTAGTCGTTCAATAATATGTGGAAAAAAACAATGACACCTACTACTATTTATATTTTCATTACTGTCTTTTATGTATTTTAGGAAATGGCCAATTGGAATGTGGGGGAAATCGTGGTGCCGGAGCACATTCTAAGCCTCCTAGCGGACTCGCGACTCGGAGGGCAGTGAGTTCGAGGAACCCTAGTACCTCGACGTCGAGGCGGTATATTTTGAATACCTGGAGGAGGCGGAGGGGTACGAGTTGGCTCCACCAGGTCAAAATGTAAGTATATTTGAATAGTTTAGTATTTTTGTTCTTTTATTTATTACTTTTGAATTATTGTGTAAACTAATTGTTAATTGTGTTTATTATTTCAGATCGCCCTACATTTACTTTTTTATTTTACAGATCCGCCTCCACCTCCTTGGCGTGAGGTTCGCCAGGTCCTTCCAGCTCTGCCGCCCGCGAGTCAACACTAGGGCTTGCAAATATTCGATGATTTTAGATATTCGAATAGTAGACATTTTTAAGATGGTATTCGAATTATTCAAATAGTAGCATAAATGAATACATATGTAAATATTTGTGAATATTGTTGTTTATTTATTATAATAATAACTTTAACATGATAGGTGAATAATACCTTTTGAATTTTTAACTCTATACGAAAAAAACAGGAAAT
This sequence comes from Notodonta ziczac, assembly GCA_918843915.1. Classification (NCBI taxonomy): domain Eukaryota; kingdom Metazoa; phylum Arthropoda; class Insecta; order Lepidoptera; family Notodontidae; genus Notodonta; species Notodonta ziczac. The sequence goes on along the minus strand of OU974043.1, from coordinate 7,053,268 downwards.
ATGTGAAAAAAAAATATTTTATTGAATTTAAGTAAAAGGTTCAAGTCACAGACAACTTTGTTAGGCACTAGCTTCTGCCCACAACCGAATACCCCGAATATTCGGCCACTTTCAGTATTCGAATAATACTGAATGTGTGTGTAAAATGTATAGGTACATTTGTGCAAATATGTGAGCATATAAACTTTACACACTTTTACAAACATTTTTAGCGGTTGAAAATTCGAAATACATTAGATTTTTAAATAAACTGCCATATTGCCCCTAAGTGCAAAAATTTTCAAAAATCGTTTCTTATTGCCTAGGTACCTAAGTTATAAAATATAGTCAAAATTTTGTGTTCGATGAGTCAGTCAGTCAGTCAGTCAATCAGGATAATTCAATATGAAGAGGGCTTATATATTAGTAAATACAGTCCCGGACTGAAAATGTTTAGCAGATTTCAACTTCGATTCCTTCTCAAATCAAACTGTGAGCAATAAGATCTAAGATATTATATCAACAAACATATTACAGTTTATGAACTGGTCTACTTATGCACGTCATTTAGAAAAGTAGGTCAAGCCGTTTAGTAGGAGAACAATTACGAACTCACGCACACTGAAGTTTCATAAAGGTATTGTAAAGATTTTTAATTAATTAAAAAAAGAGTTTAATCGTAATTTACACCTAAGCCGTTCGTCGGAGAAAATAGGTAACCTGAATGAAATTCTTATATTTTTGTTCATATTATACAAATTAATAAAAAATATAATATTATCACGAAAAAATACACAGAAAATCTAAGTCTAATTCTTAACTCCATAGTGCCTTCAATCGCCTTTAGCATAGTGCCTTCAATAGCCTTTGACATTTTAAACCACTCCATGGTCGATATATTAGTAGTAGATGCAGGAATAACTAATGACATTGTACCATCAATGATAAACTATTATATTTGTTAATAAATATTAGCTAAAATATGATCATCAAAAATATATAATATTATAAATTGAATAGTTGAATATTCGAATAAAGCCTCCCTTATTATTGGAATACTGAAAATGCAAGCCCTAGTACGCAAAACAAATACTTTTATAAATGTACAAAATAATTTATTCATTAGTAGGTTCAGAAACGCTCTTTCTTACAGTCAGCTTATCGACAAGTATCGTAGCGGCGCGACCCCCATCACTACGGAGTGTATGAGTGTTCGACACCAAAACATCAAAACCATAACAAAAAAAGGGTCACCTTAGAAGGGCCATATCATTGTTTATTTCTATAAAACGTCAGCAAGAGTGTATTACATTTGAAGATCTATATTGTTTTTATTTATGTTTTACATTTTGCAAGTTCCAATAACGTGTGATAATTGAAAATAACAGCTGTCAAAAATATGATTCGATTTGTTCCCTTGTGCCAGAAATCACGGAATTTAGTGAATAAAAGTGGTATATTTCTACAAATCATGCATGGAAATAAGATAATAAGTGTTTGCAGAGTATTCTAATAATATTTTCTCTTATACACAACACGTCAAGACTCTGATTACGATATAAACATTTATGCGTTGAACTACGCAATTGCATAAGCGCGGCCGCGCGCAGTGTACTTTGAGATCGATTATAATAAATCTCTTCAATAAGATATGTTATAAAAATGCTGTTGTTTGATTACTTGTATGTATATTCATTATAATAAATCAAAATTTCGTGTCAATTAGTACTGTGATTATTTCAGAAACCTACATAATACAACAAAAATGCGATTTTATCCCGTACTCTGACTTCAACAGATGATTTATAATTCATGAGATGTAATAAAATGATTGTTTAGTCTGTAACATGAAGCCAATTTGTCCAAGAAACTAAAACAGTCATCAGAAAGACGATAGTAGCAATATAATTTGAATGAGAGGGTATTTTATGAGTCATGACATTTACCACCGCGGGCAGGCAAAGTGACAGCGAGGCTTGACACATTGAGCGTATTATGACGTTGGAGCGGGAGTGGTTAAGTCAAACAAATGGAAATAAAAGAATGTCAATGGTTGTTCACTGTGGAAGTAGAAGTTAGAAAAGTTAGAACTTGGAATCTATTTTTAGTTAATCTTCTGTGAGTGGCTGGTACTACTCTGGTCGAGCCAGCTTGTGTATGAGCTGTTGGCTGTAGCTTGGCTCTACCACCGAAAATAACAATTTATTAATCTGTGTGGTTTAGTTGCATGGATCCACAGGTTGGATCAATAGGTATGGCATATGGACGTTCATATTATTTACTAGCTGAGCCCGCGACTTCGCCCGCGTGGAATTTAACTTAACAATAAAGCCCGGTCCCGCGTTCTGAGCCCGCACGATGGGACCCATTTTTTAAATTTTGGTTTTCTAAAATTAAAGTAGCCTCAGTTACTGCTTATAACATCAGCTATCTAACAGTGAAAGTCCCGTCAAAATCGGTCCAGCCGTTTCGGAGATACTCTTTGATTTCAAGTGTTTTTATTTTTTTACGCGGAACCCTAATTGTTTTTCCAAAATTAAAGTAGCCTAAGTTACCCGCTATAAGATAAGCTATCTGCCAGTGAAAGTCCCGTCGAAATCGGTCCAGCCGTTTCGGAGATTACCCGGAACAAACACACAGACAGACGGACAGACAGACAGACAGACAAAATTTTTTTAATTCGCGTTTTTGCTATTTGTATCGTATGTACTTTCATATGCATTGAGTGAAAAGGTGTTATTTTGATATTACAAACAGACACTCCAATTTTATTTATTTGTATAGATGTATAGATAAATAATAAGTACCAAGGAGTTAGTAATATAATAGGTTCATGAATAGTACCTACTCAATTAATATATCCATGGGTTGGACACAGACATAACTTTAACTCTGTGGTTGCAACACAGGGTTACAAAGTCATTTTGTTTGACCCTTACTTACGGTGGTGTGTGTAATATTCATGATATAACTTCCTTGGTTATAATTACGATTCCATGGCATCCTAGCTCCATGCTTGGTGTTTATGGTTCATTCCAGATTTCATTCCTTTCATTGATTCCATTCAGCATTCATTCGTCATTCACTCATCCCATCCATCATTTTATTTTTCTTTGATGAGTAGAATAAACCCGAAATAAAAAATGGGCGAAGTTGTGGTAGATAGATCTTGGTAAAATCAGAGAGCGTATTTGAAGTACCTTTCTGGTGATGTATAAGTTTTACTTTTAGATATAAGTGAATTATAATTTGTGTGGAAATCAGTACATACCTTTATTCCTCAAGTTTGTGATTGTATTACATACCTTGATAATGATTCGTTAACGCTAATGTGGTATGGCACTTGTTACAATTCGACGTTCTCCAAGTGTGCAAACACCTAGGACAACGGTAAGTACTATCTGCTTAATCATATACTACGACTTTTTTGTTTGTCGTTTCTTGTGTCAAGTATGAAGCAGGCTATCATAAATAGGTAGGTAAATGATATTTTCATGTTTGTCATCGTTGCTTAGATCCTATCTAATGTTTGTTGCATTTGACGATGCCCCTGTACTGTGTATAAGTCTTCCAGGATCCTACTCTAAATGTGTAAGTTGAACCTCTTTGTGGCCAGAGAAAATAGTGTACATTAATGAGAATATTTGTTTTGTATTGTTTACTTCAACAATTTCTACTTTTGTTTAAGGATGAGACAGAAAAGTCCAGTGATAACATTGAAGACGATGTTGGGAACCGTGTCAGCAAGAGGTAGGTAATAAAAAGTCATAATTACTTTAATTAATATGTTTAAGTTACCTACAATTATGATAATTCTCCATATACACAAAAATTTAATCATCATTTTCGATTAACACTTCCAAAGAAATGTTGGTAAACGAATGAGTTCATGATGTACATGATTACAAAAGTAAATTAGAATGTCATTTTTTAGGGAACACATTTTCTTTGTCTAGATACTAAACCCAAATTTGATATGGATGTTTATCAACAAATTTTGTTAAGTTTTTTAATGTTATTGTTATATAACTAAAAAATAAATTTTATTAACAAATTTAAAATAAATTTTATTAACTTTTTACATAGAAAGAGACAAATAGCTGTAATTGAGTTGCAAACAAATCCAAATGTAACCACTTCTCAACAAATCAGATCTAGGGACATTTAAAAAGAAGGATAATTATCATCAATGAATAATGAGGTTTAATACAAACCATAGATGGTGGTAATCTGGACAAAAAAATAGATTAAATAAATATTAAAAGAACAGACCCTACTAATTTGTTTGGTCAAAGGCACACACAGTTTAGTATGATTCTCCGCATTTCCAATCATTCTCGGAACTTGGTATGTACAAATGCGGAGAATATTGTTTATGTTGTTAGTTATGTATACATATTACAATCAAGATGTGAGGTAATTAAACCTCCTATAATCCAACAATTATGCAATGTATAGCTATCTCTTTTCATAAAATATAGGTGTTTTAGTAGTGAAGAAAAATACCTTTAGAACTTAAAAGTAAACATGTACCTTATGCTTGTAATACCGCTATGATATTGACGCATTTAATACCCAATAATTGTGCTTTGTCTTAAAAACAAGCCAATTTTAATATCACTTAACTCTTAAACAAACTAAACACTACTAATCATGGCATGTACCTATTGGTTTAAAAAATATTCTGATTTATGCTTATATAATGTAACAAAAAACAATTATAAAATGATTACTTCTAAATCAGGTAATGACATTTAAGCATCTTAACATTTTATTAAGGTGATTGTACCAAAAACATATCCTGTAAACATTAGCCATCTTGTGATAGTGCAGCAGTAAAAAGTCATTAGATCAAATGGACCTAAGTCCAATTATAAGTATGAATTCATATAATTTTCTGTTCTATTATAATTCTATTCTATTATAATCTTGACTTCTTTAGTATGTTCAATTTTTCGACGATGTTCTCTTCACTTGGCTTATTAATTTAGCCAGTTCAGTGTAGACCTGTGAGTAAAAATAAAATCCCTGATAAGGAAATTTGTTAGTTATCTAATCTCTGCTTTCTGACTAACCCAGCACCAATTGTTGTCGTTCATGTTGGGATAATTTGGTGTTTAAATAGTTATGTATTACATATGACTAAATAAATTCCCTACAAAATTTTTGATTAGCAAATCTTTCAACCAAATCTGTTTTACAGTTTTTCTGTGTGTGAATCAGTCAAACTTATAATATTGGTAAATATCATTTTATATGCATTCCTATAACTTTGTCTGAAACATTAAGATCTTACCATTTTCATTATAATTATTATGGGTTGTTGATTAAACTTCTATTTACTAACAATAAATTAAGGTTAATTTATTGTATTTTGCATATTTTAAATGTATTTCAAATATTGTCACAGAACATAATACTAGTTATGCATACAGAAGAGTGACTGTTCAAGGACAAAGAAATTAAAGCTACTCTCGCTACACGGCAATAAAGAACAAACTCGACTGAATCGAGAGCCCTCGATGGGGCGCGCCGCGCCGCGCCCCCACCGTAGATGTTTTGACCAAGTGAGCCTGGCCTGATAAAACTCGCATCTCTGTATGACCATGTTTAACTTAAATAACGTTAAATAAATAAACTAATTAATAAAATAAAGTTAAATCTGTAAAATGAATGTATTTGTAAATAAGTTATATATATTTTCCACTATCGATTTCGTTTGAAGCATGAAATAAAAAATCCAGCTGTTAATATCCTAGAGTTATTGGTAGAAGAAAAAGATTTTTGAACAAGAGTTCCAACATCACCTTTCCATAATTAAATATCAAGGATAAAAATCTGAAAGCAGACCTCAAATGTTTTGCGTTTGACCTTAATAATAGTTGAGTATACACAGGTCGGTTGCCGCAGTACTTACTTACATGAAGTAGGTATTTAATATTTTACACGATTGTGGTTAATGTACTTCTATGAGGTTCTAACAAATACCGCGAATCGGGAATTGCTTTACATTTATTAATTCTTGATAAACACCTACTTACCTAATTAACCCATTTGTTTGTACCAGTGTTTACGACATTAAATACACTGGTTTTAATTTCCTCAAACATATATATTTCATATTACGTATTATTTTATTTAGTATATTACTCGCTGCCTCTGTACAATTATGTCCGTGCGCGTATAAAGCAATGTTATGTTTCTTTCCGAACACCTCGTGTTCCTGTTCTGCGCCGTGTTTCTATATTTAAGCGGCGGTTTGTGCTCAGTTAGAAGGAAGCTATGAGTGTTGTGACGTCGGCCGTCGTGCGGACTCGTGCACGAGTACCTTACTATCGTATGGGATGTGTGGGATGGTGCACTGCGTATCGAGATCCCGGCCATGGGTGGCTGACATGCTCATACGCAGGTGGCGTCCACTGCACCCTATGAGGAAATTATTTCGAACAGACATACGGTTTCGTGTCAGTGCTATATTTAGTGACATAACAATCGTGTTTGATTGTTTATTGGATTGACAATAATGGTCGCATTCAGGTAACAACCAGATTATTTATATGCCTGCATTATTTGCAGTGACAAAGACTAGAAAATTATCTGAATCCATCAGTTATACCACGGTTACTCAGCTATTCTAGCTAACCAATAGAACACAGATTTATATATTTATTACGTACCTTCAAATGTTTGTTTTGCTTCTCCGTGTCATGTCATGTCTCCAGCTTGTGTGAATTAAAATGATGTTTCAATCATATTTTTACAGACGTGGTCATAATTAGTTTAATTACCTTCAAAACTGTTTAATAAAATTGTAGTGAATACCAGCTAAGTATGAATTGCACATTACAACACAAACAAACAACAAATATAATAGGTATCTATTAATTGTAATCATATTTAGTTTATTCCTGTGTGTGCTTTGCACGCCTCATACTACTGCACACTGTGGTATTTGACTCGATTTTCGGACATGGTCTTTTATTGCAGAATTAGATAATATTATAGATTTATAACGTTAGAGTAGAACTCCCGTGTGCCAATTTCACTTAGTTTCAGAGTTATGAATTTTTTAAAAATACGCTTTTTTTCGGTGAATTTTTTTAATAAATTACTGCTCTCTAATTATATGATTATTTAATGATTTGATTTCAGTGTATATAAGAATGTCTAAAGCTCCATTTATTGAAGTAATTGGTAATTCTATATGCAGTGAAACGCGAGTAATTAATTATTTTAACATTTTCATTCTTATTTTTTTACTCCTAAACTAAGCTGTAGTAGCAAATAATATTGATACTGAGATTTACACAAATGTATAGTCAAAGCACTAGTGCGTAATAAGCTGCTTTATGAACCTAAAAGCAATGCAATATTAAAACCCTACGAGCAAGTTTGTGGAAAAAAAACATAATTCTTACTAATTGTATTAAATTTCCATTTCCATCTATACATAATTTCCTTTTTGTTTTTCAAAAACATTCGCCAAACATTCGCATAGATTCTTGCGAATGCGAATGCGAATGTCAAAAAATATGCGAATATTCGCGAATGCGAATGCGAATATTCGTTACATCACTAATGTACACAGTACACTTACAGGCATACATTGATTAATCCGATCAGTAGCCTATTAGATGAGTTATAAAATAATAAAGTATGGAATACCAACATATTTTCGTCTTATGCCGTTCTTCGTATCTTTATTCATCATGATCACTTCACACTTGTTTGCTATAATAGAGTATGGCGATATTCTAAAATGAAACGGCAAAGCAACGCAAACTAGTCCGAATCTATCGTGCCGTCATCATAACAGTTTATTCGGTCGGTGCATATACACATACTCGCGTCATGTGGTGCTGCTGGTAACTAACAACAGACCTGGTTCAGCCTGCTCCGAATTGGGTAAGGTTTGCGGAGCGCGATGGCCGATGGGCGGTCGCCGCGCTCGCGCTCGCGCTCGTGTCTACGTATAGTATGGGCGGGCGACGCAACGTTTTGGCAACGCTTCGTCTCGTCGTAGTCGCTATTTTTAATGAACCTTGAGAGAAACCGCCCTTGCTGCTTTAAAGCAAGCCAACGTTTGGTTTGTTGCTGACTATCATTGTGAATCTATTTTTCACTCTATTATTAGCACGATTCCACCCTCCCATGTATAGCAATATACTCACATGTTTCCCGTAGCTCTATTTTTGGATGACCTCATCATACGTTTATTTTACGCCCAGTCAGTAGCAACCAGTATCGTTCGCTTTAAAGGTACTCGACCCGTGAGAAGGTAAATGTCATAGTTCGATGTAGGTTTAAAATAGACATTAATTACCATTCGAATTTCTTTTTATAATAAATCTGTTAAGTGTTACTAAACGGGAAGGAATGAGTAATCTTTGCTATTATAAATACCTAGTACAATCAAATGCAGGCGTCGCGTCGTCGAGACAAGCCCACAAGCCAGCCAGCGCGTCGTCCCTCGCGAGGCTTGCGGAGCTCCCGCGCGGCCTGCGCCCGTGCCGGTGAAAGGGAGGTTAAACGCGCCGCCCGCAAGACGAATTGCAACAACTTTACTAAAAATGGCGTCATTCATACATTTCGCGGTTGCATTATCTTTTAAAAACAATTACCATCAAGGCACTCCAATTTTATGACACAGTAAACTAATATTTACGCAGCCTAGATTTATGTAATTGTTATTTTAAATGTCTTATTCAGTTATAACGATCATTGGTTAAGTTTGCCATTTATGACCTTTATAGTTCATACTTCATACTAGGGATGTGCCAAATATTTGTTATATAATCGGTTTCTTAATATTCGGCTAAAATGCCTAACATTCAAGCGAATATCCGACATTATAAAGTCTCCGTTCTTCTCTGAGGTGGTAAAATTGCATAATTAGGTATATCAACTTTATGGCGTGAAAAATATGTGACCTATCTTAGAAGATGTGACATATTTTATGGTGTAATGGTAGAAATAAAAGTGGTAGGTTGAGTTGACCTGTTTAATTGTTTATTTATTTCAATGAAATACAACGTTAATTAGTCTTTGGAAATTACCTTATCATATTCTTATTTTATAAGTTAGCAAACAACAGTTTGGCAACAGTAAAAATGAATAGGAAGGATAGCACATTCATTTGGTGAAATTCACGTATAAGAAATTAGAAAATAAAAAATACGCTTAAATGAAATTGTTATTAGTTTGTAGTATGTTTAGTTTATGTGGAAATCACTTAGGTATTTAGTTTTTCTTCATAATATAGTCGCGGACAATTAATTCGAGACCCTAGTACTAAAACTATACTTTGATGCTTATGTTAATGTTGACATAAGTAAATATGCGTTGGGTAATTGAGAGAAATGGGTGGAGCTATTTTAGCGGGCCTGCTATGCGCGACAAAACAAGTAAAAAATTACCGAACATTAGGCCGATTATTCGTATCCCGAAAAACGTATGTTCGGTCCATCACTACTTTATAAATACATAGGTCGCTAGTATTGTACTGTTATTGTTCAAGGCTGAATTGCAGTTACAATAGTGACTGGAAATTGCAATGAATAATTAGGTTTGCTTGAGTGAAAATAATTGTATTAAATAAGTAGGTACTTAGGTATTAAAGGCTGGAATTGTTTATATGTACTTAAAATATTTAAAAGAGAAAATTAAGTTGTAACTTAATTACATTGTAGGTAATAGCCGGGTGGTTAAGCGCGCGTCTTACGGGCACAAGGTCCTGGGTTCCAACTACGGCTCGCACTTCTGGATTTTTAGAAATCTATCTGTAAATCATAATTTAAATATGATTATCATTTGCTTAGGGTAATGGAAAATATAGTGTGGAAACTTAAACTTTCTCTCTTAGAAGATTCAACCCACTTTCGGCAGACTAAATGTGAAATCCCCCAACCAGCTCTTGGACAGCGTGGAGGCTTATCCCACTCGCATTGAGGTTTGTGTCCAGGAGTGGGACGTAAAAAAAGACTTTGTTGGTATTGCCTTTGACATCACGCCCCAAAGATCATTCGATAACTCATGAGACGTTGCATGAGCATTGATAAAATTATAATATAAAGGAATAAATGTAGGATCTTGGTTCTAAATCACTGACGAGTAGAAGTTTTGAAAAGTATCTAATATACATGTCACAATATTATAATATTGAATGTATTGTTTCAGTCTCAATGAGTGCTATTTCGCAAACAAGTGTGCAGCAGTGGTGCTGGGCGGTTCAGAGCGCGGCTGCGCAAGCCAGCGGCGGTCGCCGGCGCGCGCGCATCCCCCGCCCGATATACAACATCACCTACGATCAATGTTCTATCTGGTACGCCCCGAGGAGACGCTCAAAATGGTACGTTGGAGAGCGAACTTGAATTATGTTCATTAGATATTACGTAACAGAACAGAACATCCCTTCATGGAGAGATTTGTCATCGATATAACTTCTCGTTCGCATCATACGTCTTCTAGATGTATTTAAGCAAACCGTTCTTATGCCCCGACGCAACGCAAAAGGTTGTCTATAATTTAAAGTTTATGTCTCACCGTGGCATCGTGGTTCTAAAACGGATAAACTAACTTCAACGCTATTTTCATTATGTTTTGGCATCCACCACATATTCCTTTGCTTAGTTTGGAAGCTGTCATCTTACGAGCATGAACGTAACTTTTAACCAGAATCTTATCAGTTTGTGCTAATGTTTTACGGAGCAGTCTAATATAAATTTTAACAATCGTACGTTGTCATTGTCAACACTAATGTGTGCTCTGATCAAATATGAAGAATTGAACATGATGTTCAATGTGAACAGGCGGTGAAACTGGAGAGCGCTCACGCGGGCCGCACCAGGTACCTGGTAGTGGTGTGTCGCAGCAACGAGGCGGCATTACTCGGTATCGATTGCAATGAGCGGACCACGGTCGGACTCGTGTTGCGAGTACTCGCCGATACGTCTATCAAATTGGATGGCGATGGGTAAGTTTTATAACTACACCAGCGACCCGCCCCGGCTTCTCATGACTTTTCTCTACTTTTATACATTTAAATTAAATTAATAATTCTTTAAATGATAGTGGAAAACGCATCAAAATCCGTTGCTTAGTATAGAAGATTAAAGCGGACAATAAGATAGAAGCGCATAGACTCTTTTATAATATTAAGGCCCGATTACACAAAACTTTAATTACCTATCTACGATTTTCTATTCTATAAGCCATACTACCTTACTGACATTCCACGGAGTGACAGCTATACCTTGTAAAGAGGGTAAAAACTTAAACTGTAATACAGTTATACAGTTACTGTATAAAAACTAAAAGATACTAATCGTTAACTTTTGAGGTACTGCTTCAGATAATTTGATACTTTCCCTCAATTATTGGGTTACTTCTGCCGTTACCCAAACGTTACTACTACTATTAACGAATTAAAAAGTGTCATAAATATTTAAATAGTTTAAATATGACACCGACAATAAAATATAATCTTCGCAGCGGATAATTACAGTTGGGAATCTGGATTCCTCCGACGTATATGGAACCATGTCTCACATAATTTTGTCCTGGATTCGCTACCCTCAGAGTGTGAACTACAAATTGTTGCATGCCAAATTTCTAATGAATAGTCATAATAGGGTCTTATGTACCAAATCTTTAGTACCTACCTACTTATTTTGAACTCAATGATAGATCTCTTTTATTCAAAAACACATAATTATAGGCTATTTATTATAAGTCAATACTGGCAGAGCAAGCTTCCCTGACAATTACTTATACGATTTTCCTCACTGAATACCTTTACCAAGCCCAGAACAATAACTAATTAAGGATTCATTGTCCACAGAGGATTCAGTGTATGTGTGTGTAATCAACAACACATATTCAAGCCGGTGTCCGTACAAGCCATGTGGTGAGAGTTAAATTATAGCTGTGTCCCAATTATATTGAATAGCTACATTGATTCACATTTGTGAACTTATGTTTAGTGATGACAGAGTGAATTTTGATAATAAGTTACAGATAAACGTATACAATTAAATGTTTATTATCAATTAACGTAATCGCGATTATGACATAAGAAGGAATAGTATATAAGCCAATGAAAATGATATGTAGGTACTTTATAGGATTTCCTATCTAGAAAAAAAGTACAAATTATTTTCACACAAACCGTATGCCGTTATATAGCCCCGAGCTTGTGGGTCGTATTTTGTGTATTCGTCAATACAAGGTCACTTGTAATTCGACTCATTTCTGGCAGGGTGTGATAGAGGAGTTAAAAAGTAACAACTCCATGGCCCTGTATGTTCTGAGAAATTTAGTAGTTTTCGAGATATTTCCATATTTGTGATTTTTTCATAGAGACCGAAAACACGACACGAACGACTTAAGACGAAAGTGGGATTGATTTTAGTGAGAATTCAGTTGGATCCCTATTTTTCAAAATGTCTAGAAAAATACAGAATTTCTTATAATATTTCGTAATAGCGGTGTCACAAATCTCCTTTATCACACCCTGCCAGTAATACGTCGAATTACCAGTAGCCCTGTATAAAATATGCTGCTTAACATATTTATCGTTTCGGCAACGATTATACTCAGCGAGTAAATCACTATAGGTCGGCATTGCAAACGCTCCACCGTGCGAGCGCACAGGCTCGGCAGCGGAACCACTTCGCGGGCGGCGCCTCGCACTCCTGGTGCGACTACTACGAGAGCCATGTGGACTCCGACCGCTCTTGCATCAACGAGTGGCACACGATGGACTGCATCGAGTCCCGCCGCCCGCCCTCGCCGGACTCGCTGAGGCACAAGTCGGTACACAATACAACACTAGATTGACGACCGCAGTGGTTCGAGCGTAGGCCGTTCGGCTCACTGCACCGGGTGGTTGGGGGTTCGATTCTCGCCGGAGCAAAATTAGAAATGGCCTTTCGTAATTTGCCCAGGTTTGGGTGTCACTGGGATCGTCTCCAGTCCATTGTACGGTACACATAGTACAAGCGTTGCTTAGTTTGGGACCATACAGTTGGTGTGTTTTTCTGGCGATATTTATTATTTTGATAACGTGTCCTTTGTTTACATATAAATACCTAACGGGCCAATAGTCTAGCATTGAAATGAAATAGATCGATTATAATAAATTTAAATTGTCCCGTTCATAATAACAGTATCTAACTGTGCTCTCACCTCTAGATAAGTATGATTACCGAAATATGTCTAAACGTGCATTATTATAATGCGTGTGAGCGCCTAGACCTAGTTTCTCGACCTCAAGTATCGGACGTCGGCCAATGCGTTAATTAAAACATATTACTAACATGCAAAGATACAAAGCATCGCTAGGGCTGCCTCGTCTGATTACTAATGGCAGGCGGGGTTTTAAATTTGATTCCTGACGCAGAGTAGATCCTATTTCAAACCTTTATAAATCACCGTTTAGAGAAGGACGACAATAGATTTAGTTCTATAAAATTTATAATTTTTTACCTTCATTTGAAAAAACTCCCAAGGGCTGTTTACTATTTACCACAGAATAATATTCCAAAAAAGTCTAAATTGGGGATTGTCATCAGTGTGTTTCAGAGTCATTAAATCTAAACTCTATTACAATTGGATAAGGCAAATTATTCTCTAAAATCATCTGCATCGCAATCGCGGTGAACGCTGGACTTTAATAATATAACAATAAGTATATAAAATGTACAAGATGTATAAAGTGCCAAACATTACTGTACTGACTTCCAACGTAGGCAAGGCATGTATTATGTGAGCAAGAGCCATGTTATAAAAGAAATAAAATTTAATCTCTATCTAATATCTATTTATAGATCAAAATATTGATTGATTTGGTTTATAACTGTAATGTAATTATTTTATAGGCCACGAGAGAGAGATGAAACTGAGCGCGTCATCAGATGTACACTGAAGGAAATAATGATGAGCGTCGACTTGGACGAGGTGACCAGCAAGTTTATCCGAGGGCGGCTAGAAGAGGAGCTCGACATGGACCTCGCCGAGTACAAGTCGTTCATCGACCAAGAGATGCTCACCATACTGGGCCAGATGGACGCGCCCACCGAGATATTCGACCACGTCTACCTCGGATCCGAGTGGAACGCGAGCAATCTTGAGGAACTGCAACGCAATGGGTATGAGCGCATTATAAATCTCTCTATCATTTACTTGCCACACTTGCATTTTTCTAATTATAATTTTTGTTTCTATTTTCAGAGTTAGGCACATTTTGAATGTGACAAGGGAGATTGACAATTTCTTCCCAGGTATGTTCGACTATCTAAATATAAGGGTTTATGATGACGACAAGACTGACCTTTTGAAGCATTGGGACAACACATACAAATATATAAATAAAGCTAGAAACGAGGGTTCTAAAGTACTCGTCCATTGTAAAATGGGTATCAGTAGATCGGCTTCAGTGGTGATCGCATATGCCATGAAAGCGTTCAACTGGAATTTCGATAAGGCCTTGAAACATGTAAAGGCAAAGAGAAATTGTATTAAACCGAACACAAATTTTTTAAACCAACTGGAGACATATCAAGGAATACTCGATGCAATGAAAAATAAAGAAAAATTGCAACGATCTAAGTCTGAGACCAACTTGAAATCGCCTAAAAACGTAACTAAAACAGAGAATAAAGTGATGGGGCCCACGCCTCTAGTGCTCGCGCTGACGGGCTCGTACACGGGCCGGCCGCGCTCGTGGTCGCCCGACACCAAGCTGGCGGCCGAGCTGCTGCCGCCGCCGCCGCCCACCTCCGTCTCCCTCGAGAACTTGGCGTCCGAAACACGACACATGCTAATGCCGTGCGCAAACGGAAGCTATAGCGTTTCGCCCAATCAGATCATGATGTTAAAAGAGGAGGGAGTTCTCTCGGTCAAGCATATCGTAAACGAAATAGAGAACGCGGCGTCAGTCGATAGAAAAGACTTCAGCAGAAGGTATCAGAGATTAATTTTCGGTAATCAGACTGAATTGCCTCAGATGACCGACCCGTCGGCAAAGCCTCCGCAAGTTTCTCCATCGAGAACTTTAAGTCACAAATGCCCCCAGGCGAATTTTGAATCTGACAAGATTCACACGTGGGACCCGGGGGAGGGGTCGGGGCCCAGAGGAGACGAGAACCGGACCGTTAGTGACAATATAGTGAAAAGTGACAGTGGTATCATAGACGCGAAGACGAATAGAGTGACGACCAGTGACATTTTCGTGAATTCAGTAGAAAGTTCAAACTTGGACTGCGACGACAGGAGAACCGCCGACGATGACGCTCCGCCACCGAGCAGGCAGAGCTCGTGCAGCTCTTTCGACAGCGCGGTCGTGCTCGACCTCTCGCGGCACTCCTCCTGGGGCTCGTACGACACCAGGTCGGCCAGGCCGCAGCCCGCGGCCAGGGACGAGCCCGCCAGGAGGATCAAGGAACGCGCCGACGCCGACGAGCCGGGACCGCAGCCGAAGCTGGCCTGCGACCTCGGCGTCATCAGCGAGCACAGCGAGCCGCGCGCTAGCGCCCGCCTGGCCGACAACCAACGGAAATTCAACGAAACGTGTGCCATACTGAAGGAGCTGGCGAGCGCGGCCGAGCGCATGGAGCGCGCGCGCGACCGCGGCGCTTCCACGTGGAGCGGCCGCCTGTCCGCCTCCGCGCCCGCCGACACGTGGCTGCGCGCCGGCGCCGGCCTGCGCCGCCGCCGCGCCGCCGCCTCGCACGGCGACCTGCCGCGCGCCGCGCCGCCCCACCCCGCGCCTCCCGCGCACCCGGCGCACCTCCCCCCGCCCGCCGCCGGCCTCGTCAGCAACCTCAAGAAGGAGTTTGAGGCGCGCTCCGAGACCGACTCCCTGCGCCGGAGCGAGCCGCGGGAGCCGCGGGCGGGCGCGGGCGCGGCGCCGCCCGGCGAGGACCGCTCGGTGCGCGTGCTGGTGGACAGGTACGACCGGCCGGGGCGCGCGCGCTGCGAGTCGAGCTGCGAGGCGCCGCGCCCGTGGCGGGCGGGCGCGGGGGGCGCGGGGGAGGGCGAGGCCCGCGCGCGCTCGGCGCTGCGCAACTCGTTCTGCGGCGGCGCCGAGCGGCCGCCACCCGCGCCCACGGTCCTGGCGCTGGCGCCGCTCGGTTACGGCGACTTGGTGGTATCAACTGTGATGTCGAAAGCTCAAACTAAAAAACAATTGCAACACGGGAAGACCCATCCGTTGACGAGGCTCAACTTGAATCGGTCGAATAATAGATGTTCAAATCCTGTATATAATACTATGTAGAAGTATTTATGTTTTTTATTTATTATGAATTCTTGCCAAACTCGATATTTTATCTTTCTAGAGTTTTATATACTATATTTACAAAATGAAATCACAGTGTATTTGTCTATCACGTAAAAATGTATAAACGGCTGTTTGTGAGTAGAGAAATGTTAAAAGAGAGAATAAATTCGATACAACTGATGTACAACTTTTAAGTTAGTGTTTCTTCTATAAATCCTTATCCGTTTGACATAGTTAATCTACTTACTGTTGACATTTCTTGTACTATAGTAATGCACGATTTATGAGGAGCATGATTGTTTGGTTTTATCGTGATGGAGTTTAATACATACTGTAGGGGCAAGGCGAAGTCTTTCATTTTCGTAATACATAATATATTATCATTTAACCAAAATCGACAGTCTGTATTCTTTTGCCGGTAACGTACGCGACTCGGGGTACACTTTGAATTTCACTAATTTTGTGATATGATTCGGGAACTTTTTTAATTTTTCTTCTTATTGTTCCAAAATCAAATGCGTATATGGCACCTGGATTATTTCTTATGCAGCACTCCGTCTGAAATTTTAAATGAATTTCTATAAATCAAATTTACTCACTTACATGAAGATGTAATTTTAAAATAAACTTCAAACTTACCACTTTCATGTTTATATCCACTACCCGTAATACGTTGGAGTCAGATCCTGCGCATACGATAAGATTAGTATGCGGCACTATCTTCCCACAGTACAATTTGGATTGATAATTGTCTGGTACAATCGTTTCAATTAATTTACATGATCCATAATCCCAAATTTGAATGCAGTTATTCTCTTGCCACGAGCATGTCAGTATCTAAATTGAAAATGAATAGATTATACACACGTAGGTACTATTTATGTAAACACGCCCTTTTCAGCTTGTTGAATTTGATAGTTTTTAAATGTTGTAATTCATGTAATATATGCTCGAAGTAGGTTTGAAGATAAACCTATATATATTATTGTTGGCTTTTATCTTGTAGTACTAAGTACTTGTAGTACTTGTTGTACTAAGGAGAGTTCGCAGCGGTTCGAAGGGTGTTACTTGAGGGTGGGTTAATCCGTGGGGAGAGTAGGTGCTTGCATCAGAATATTATGCTAATTGCAATTTTAATATGACGTTCTTGAAACAAAAACACACCTGTCTTCCGGGTTTATCGAAGTCCAAACCTTCGCCGCACATGTGAACGCCCCCAAAATATCGCGTCGCGTATGGTTGACGGTCGTCCCAGCATATGACTGTATCATCCCAGCCTCCTGAGATCAGTTCGTGGTGCGATCTGGGGTTGAATGTACAGGAGAATATTCGTGACGTGTGACCATCCACTAGATTCTTCTTTTGACTAAAATGTTGGTCGTATTAGCGATATTACACGTATATGTCCCCACAATGATGGAAGTAGGTATTGATGCTAGCACCACACATCCCTAAATTCCTTGCGCCATTGATAAAGGAACAAACTTGCGCCATATGTACTGTGTTTATATATTTATTATTATTATTTTAGCCCTTTTTGACGTCCCACTCCTGGGCACGGGCCTCCCCTCAACACGAGGGGGATTCAGGCCATAATCCACCACGCTGGCCCAGTGCGGGTTGGCGGATTTCACATGTCTTTCGAAAATTGGTTAAATTTTCTGCAGGTTTCATCACGATGTTTTCCTTCACCGTAAGCAAGTGATAATCATATAGAAATTATGATTCGCACATAGATTTAGAAAAATCCAGAGATTCGAGCCGGGGTTTGAACCCGAGACCTGGTAGCCCGCAAGACGCGTGCTTAACCAATCGGCTATCACTGCTATATATGCACATTCTAAATTAAACAGATATAAAAGGAAAAGTAATGAACCTGGAATAAAACGCTCGTTCTTGCGTCTGCGCTTCCTCATCGTACATGTTCAACTTGGCATCATCGCCATATGTTATAAATTTACTTAAATGTGGATGATAGGTTAATCCTAATGTTTGCCTTTTCTCGCGTATAGTGTACAAACATTGATCGTATTTATACTTCCAGCATTTAATGCACCCGTTCACATCTGGAATAATTTAAATTCTCATAGTTAACTCTACCAACATGTTAAAATTGTGTCTAATTTATGGTCAAATTATATAAAGGTACGATTTGACGACCGCTAGCGTAGCGGTTAGGCCGCTCGGCTCACTGCACATGGTGTTTGCGGGTTAGATTCCCGCCGGGGTAAATTTCGGAAATGGCCTTTTCTTAATTTAGGTACCCTTGTTTGGTTGTCACTGGGATCGCCACCGGTCCATTGTACGGTAACCATAGTACAAGCATTGCTTGGTTTGGGACCATACAGTTGGTGTGTACTTATTTGATACTAACAAGATGATAACAGCACATTGGTAATCGGATGGGATTTGCTGACGGCCCGATGTTTGATAGCGGTGACGGGGCCGGGATAAGCGCGGCATTCGTCGTCAACGAGCGTGTGCATGCATTTTCCAGTGCTACAGCTGAACACTCTAATTGTACCGTCGGTGAACCCAGCAGCCACATCGTTCACGTCTTCCGTATATTTACAGCACATTATGTCTTTATTTGTTTCGCTAAAATATACAATATTACGTTTTATAGTAGTTATGTAATTTTATTAGAAGTTGGTATGTATACATCGTGCATCTTTCTTAGTAATACGTACTAATCTTTTCCGATGATTCGTAACCGGCTCGCAATGCACAATGTTAGCAGTTTATCAGTTTTTTAATATACATTAATATACAACACTTTGTAGGTATATACTGATGTGAATATTGAGCATTGACAACAGAATAATAGCCTCAATCATAGAAATATAACGCATATTTCTATGGCCACAATAATGTCCAGAAACTAGCATGCACCTAAAAAATTTTGGACGGAATGTGTACGAATTCGAACATTTTACTTTCAACCGTCAGACGAATCGGCCAATCGGTTACCGATTTTTTAGGTGCATCTTTATATTGACATGTGCATTGTTAATATTATCTAATACTAGAGGAGCCCTCCTCTGTCGTATCCACAGATATAGGATTTACATAGATAACGCAAGTATCACGATTTGTATTGAAACCAAGTGTGCCAATTCTTAACACCTACTGTGAGGTCACAGATGGCGGGAAATCCAAACCGATTCAAAGACACCGATGCCGCCGATGCCCCTCCGCCCGCTACGATTCTCTCGAGTGATTATCTCGCTCATACTCATATTTTTATATCTGTAGTCGCGAGGACTGTAAGTTATCGGCGACCAACCTTGACGTTTGGTCGGGGTTTTCGGACACGCTAAGTACGTACGTACTTAGCGTGCGTTATCTATGTAAATCTATATCTGTCTATATCTGCGGTCGTATCTGTTCACTTTGGATGTTTTCTAGTTTGATACTGTCGCTTGGGGCACTCATTTAAACAAAGTGGACAAATGGCGACTTACTCCTACATAACGGGAGAACATAAACTTGGAATTAGACTAATTACCTGCCTATTGTACCTATCTACTTGTCCCATACATAATAATTGGTACTTATACCTATCACAAAAATAATCTTGTTTTTGTTAGGTAGGTACTCTAACTACCTTCTTGATATTTAGACAAAAAAATAAACATGCGTACATGTAGTTAGGTACTCACTTATCTTCTACATATACTTCATTTAACAGAGAAACAGTAATAAATAACTCACATAATAGAAAGAACGTTTACTTCTCCTTGATAAATCTGGTTTTCTTCTGTATTGAAAGTCCGACGTTCGATGTGAGGTGTGTTAGTATGTACAGATACTATTTCTTTATCAGGTTTATTGCTCTTAATATACGTATTGGTAATGGCAAAGCTTTTTCGTGCTGTTTTTACACTAGACGGCGCCATTGGGCCAGGTGTGGTTTTCCTTTGAGGGTCCATGTTTCCAGTTCCAATACATTGCTTATTGAATAAGTTATGTTAGGTATTACCATGGACGAGACTACTCATCCGTAGCAATATTATAATTATAAATAGTAAGTATCAACGATGTTTGAGAAAATGGTAGTGGATACCTCTATAAAAAGTAGTTTTAAAATAGATTGGTTTTTAAGCTGTCACTGGAAAATTTTATGCATTTCTGTCATTTGGTACCCAAAGAGAATATAAGCCTTAAGCTTATGCCTATGGTGGTATCATGGTGGTGTAGGTGTACATAAGTAGGTACTTATTATTTTGATGAAATATTACAACCTTTGCTATTATCCGTGGTCTTCCATACTACCATAAATTCTTCCAAAATATCTTGTATATGTAACCCTAATCTAACCACTTATTAGTTCCAAGCGTAATTCACCTAGTCTTGGAAACAAAGGCGACGATTCTTGCTTAGCTAGTTCGCTAACTTTCTACTTCTGCTGGGAATCCATGAATATGTACCTACCTAAGTATAATAAACAAAACTTATAATAATAAAAATCTTTGCAGTTTAAAAAAAAGAGTGAATGCATTCGGGTTTAAGTATGTGCCCAACAAATAATATGTGTACTTATAGGTAGGTAATTTTCAAAACAACAACATGTACTTATAGGTAATTACCTATTGGGTATTTTTTATTTGTGATAAGTAACGATTCGTTACTTATCACAAATAAAAAATACCCACCTATGTAGGTTTAATTTGACGACTGATTGGCGCAGTGGTCCGAGCGAAGATCGCTCGGCTTACTGCACATGGTGGTTGCAGGTTCGATTCCCGCCGGGGAAAAAATCGAAAATTACCATTTTGTATCGCCCGCAGTCCATTGTACGGTACCCATAAAACAAGCGTTGCTTAGTTTGGGACCTTACAGTTGGTGTGTCAAAGGCCTTATCGTGCGGGTCAGCTGTTTTTAGGGAAGAGTTAGGGCGATATTTGTCCGTAGTTGTTCAATATCTCTGTTAACTCAAAGAAATAGTACCTACCTACGTACAAAATAACACAATAATTAGTTGAAGACCGCTTGTTTTAGGCGTTCCAGAACCGGTTCACTGCACCGGGTGGGCAGGTTCGATACAAGTCTATAATATATAAAAGCCTGGATTTAAATAAAGTCTAAACTCAGGTGGCTTTCAGAGGATTTTGCCTCGTGGCTGCGATTGTTTTTAAAGGTCCTGCTAAGTCATGAGAAGATACCTGCCTAAGTGAAATAGCATTGCAGGTAGGATATGGTGCCTTAACACACGATTGCCGCTGGTATTGATTATATTATAATAGTGACAGCACAGGTACCTACTTAAAAGGATAATTATACTTGAAGAAGTACGGCCGATAAGCGCAATAAAACAAAATTGCAACGCTAAATAAATTTTATTTCATGTCAATAGGTTTTTCACACTCAAATTAAAATGTACAGCTTATACATAATAACATCAAATCGTTCTAGCATTAGTATTTTTAATATCACGGAGCAGCAAATAACGAGGATGTGCATATTTATCAATTACAAGTGCATAAATCGTGTTTTATTGAATTACTAACATTTATATAGGTAGGAAATGGGTAAATGGTTTTACCTATTTTATTATTTCAAGATTCAGCGCCATGGCTGAGTGAAACGCTTGATTTAAAACGAAATTTGTTTGCGAGATCTGAGAACGAATAAAATCAAACTGTTCTGGCTTTATTTGACATTTGTGATCTTATAATGTTATACAGGTTTATAACTATTCAATAGGTAGGTACCTAAAAAGCCACCCTATCTTGAATCAATCCAAAGAGTTGTTGTCAAAAGTTCATACAAAATTGGTAGATGGGTAGACACTAACTATTCGACGATTTATTCGTTCTGCAATATCACGGAATTTGTGCAGTGTCGCTAGGTGGGCAACTAGTCTAACTCGGCATTTCACATGGAATATCTACAAAACTCAAACACGTCATCACACGATATTAAAATACACCATTACTTACACAGTAAATATACATATGTCTCCCACATCAATCATTGCACTTGGTTAATAAATAGACATGTATTATTCTATTTTACAGAAATGTAACTTCGATCAACTCATAGGGCTCATGTTAACACGTTTTCTTGTCGTGGAAACCGACGTAGCACCGCGCCATGCCGCGTATGTTTGTTCACGCCACGTACGACACGTTTAATTCGAGCCGTGCGTATGGCGGTCGCGCCGCTACAGTATCTCCTATAACGGCCCAGCACTGGCGCTGGGCGACCGGGAGCTTTACCATAAGTTTAACGATCTCTAGCATCTAGTTAATTTCTAACGTTACGTAAATTATTTGGATTGAAAATTTTAACTACCACTGTACCATTTTCTAAAGAAGTATTTTACTTAGTCGCTAGTGATTAGCGAGCGCAAAACTCATGTTAGGGCAGCAGGCACATGGGCAACCTGTGCCGTAGGTTTTCCTATCAAAAATACGTGTTAACAATCGCTTACCAACACTAATATTTGACGGGCCATGACGCGAAGCACCTCATATTATTTCAACGAGTTGTTAGTCGCTTACCATTGATACGTTGGTTTTAGTGACTTATCATAAGTAGTTATAGTTAAAAATTAAATACATATAACGGTAGTATATTTCTAAATAGACTTTCAACTTCAGATTCGTGGATAAAAAACTTCAATGTAAGTAGGTAACTGATTATAAGAGGAACAGCGGTGTTATTATAATTAATTAATCAGGATATAATTATTTAGTTACCTACGTACTTATTCATTACATGATACATCAGACGGCCAAGCACAAATTTTGATAGTTTATGAGAGCCAAATTTGTTACCTATCCAATATTTTTTCATAAATTAACAGGGCAACTGCTGTTTCCGCAAGGGGCGCTGCTGGTAAAAATTATGGTAGCTTTTGAAATCGAATACGGTCATGCCATCATTAATAGAATAAATAATTAGTTAATAATCCATATATATTAAGGGGTATCTATTGTGCAGATTGTAACATGTATTATGAATTACAAATGAAGATACCGTCCGCTAGGAGCTCTATGACAGTTGCATACTTTTAATTGGGAAACATTAATAAAATACCTGTTTCACAATTCTCAGATTAAGTTTATTATATTCTATGGACATACAGTGAAAATGTAAAATTTATTTGGAGAATAAACTTTATCAGAGTATTGTGAAACAGGCTCGAAGTAAGTTTAAGTAAGACAGGAAAGCTCATTTATTAAATAATTATTTTTTGTGGGATTTAGATGTAACTCCATAGGTGTAGCCAGAGGCGAGCAGAAAAGTGTCTTATCCATATTATTTTTATCATAAATAATATACAAGATACAATTGAATTATTGGTAAATAATAAGAAGTGGGTAAATAATGCGTACCACGGATACACCCATATTTCTATTACTTATTGTCTAATGCACATATTCTGTATTATTTTATATAAAAATCTTGCAAATAAACTCTTTTTTTTAGAATGTTATGTACCAAACGTATAGAACAGAAGTATATCAATGCATTGCAGTCAATCGTTAGTGGAATATGGTAGACGCTTAGATTTCAATGATTTTTTTACTCATAGCAGTCTTAGAGTTTGGATGAAATACGTGTAAACAACGAGTGACTAAGTCATTGTGTTCATAGGGCGTTATATAGATAGACTGCCAGGTGCCTGTACAGTCGATAACATAAATGTATTTTTGATATTGTTTTTTACATGTACAGTAAATGTAACTTTAATGTTCTTTTTTAATTAGTATTCATACATTTACGCTAACATAGTACACATTAATAACTAACGTTGGTTTTGTAAACTTATAGTCGTCCAATGCCTTGCACAAGTCACTTTCATCCACTCACACTTAGTGAGAATCGTCCATAGACATAGAATTTTAATCCCCGTACGTGACTAATAAGATTTGACTGTAGGTATAATGCACCAAAATATAAGTGCATGATGAGACAAATAAACTATACGTTCTTAGTATTTTAATTTTTAAAAGAATACTAACATAGAAATTGTTAACTGAAAAAAAATTGGATGTTTAATTTTATTTAAAAAAATAGTAGAAATTTATGTAATTCGAAACCTAACGTCGATAGGTAGATATTTTCATTTTTTTGTAAATATTATGTGCTGTCGTGATAAATGGTGCCTAAAATATGCACTAGCTATTAAAGAGCTTTAGCTTGAAATCGATATCAATGCATTTAATGACAACATAGTGTAGAGGTCGTTTAAGCGAAATCGAGCGGCGAACTCATAGTGATGAGTTAGTGACAAATTAAATGTATTTCTAAAATTGTTAATGTGCTTAATTTTAAACACCGTAATATTGAACTTGAAAGATAATAATCAAAAATCAGCAGAACAGACACACCGGTTAGGACATGTTAACAAACCTAGACCATTAATGAATCAATCTCAACTTGGAGAGCAAACGTGGTAACGCGCACTCAAGTGCAATCTCTGGAGTTAGGATCAATTTATGAAAGCCGATCGAAATCCCCCTTGTTTTAACACTGAGGTACCTAATACAAGTCTTGATTTATGTAGCTGTCTCTATTTTTTGACAGCTCTAAATAAGAACAACAGAATAAATCAATACAAGTATTGCGTCAGTGTATACGTGGTTTAGCGAGCCATATGATCCGATGAATAAATAGGCTGGGAGGTCCGGTTTAATCTCCAAATAAATTAACCGTAAGCGGCCGAATGTATAAGCTCCTGAGGGTTTAATACACGTTTTAACAGCAGATATCTTCAGCATTTGCAGGATCTTTATATAATATATGTCAGCAGTGATAGCCGATTGGTTAAGCACGCGTCTTGCGGGCTACCAGGTCTCGGGTTCAAACCCCGGCTCGAACCTCTGGATTTTTCTAAATCTATGTGCGAATCATATTTTTTTATATGATTATCACTTGCTTACGGTGAAGGAAAACATCGTGATGAAACCTGCATGTCTTAGAAGATTTAACCAATTTTCGAAAGACATGTGAAATCCGCCAACCTGCACTGGGCCAGCGTGGTGGATTATGGCCTGAATCCCCCTCGTGTTGAGGGGAGGCCCGTGCTCAGGAGTGGGACGTCAAAAAGGGCTAAAATTATAATTATACATAATATATAACATTTAACAGCAGCTCCCCTAAGGGTAATGTGCACCCTTCACCTTCTATCCGTAAGTTATCTGTGGACCTACAAATCGGATCATAACTGGCCCGTTTAATTAAATTATATTCGTGCCATTATGACTACTGCCTTAAGTTTGATGTAATTGTATAAACCGACCTGTAAGTCCCTAAGTTTAATTGTTATAAGGTGAATATATATGTAGGGTGAACAATTGAGATGGCTCACAATGGAGTAGTTCGAATAAAGTAGGTAATTTGTTATAATTGATGACTCATGATTTAAAACATACTATAAACGAACTAGTTGTAGAATAAGTATTTATGAACATCATTAATTGCAGTTTTCCTATCACTTAAATCATGATTCCTTATAACAAATTAAAGTTTCAGTTTTATTTTATAGGTAAGGTACTGGCTCATCTCAATTGCTCTCATCCTGTTTACAAATAATATAATGTTATAGAAGTAAGTTTAACAGGCACTTATATAGGTATTAAAGACGAAAATTGTGTAAGCAACTATTCTAAGTATAGACTGAAATTGACTTATTGAAATGAGTTTACGTCACTGTTACCAAGTATTTCTCGTTATGTAATATTGTTTTAATAGACTTAACACACATTAACAATGCTTATTTCTATACCGACAATCGACATGCATATAAATTAGAACCAAACAACAAATGGCCAAACTAAATAAGTTAATAAAATAAACAAAATCAAGCGAAAACATACACGAAAAACCATATATAAAGTTACCTATCGATAAGTTTCGGAATTATGTACTATACTTACATAATATAGAGACAGATTTTAATAGTATTTCATTTAATAAAGGGATAGCCCATAGGCAAAATACAGCTAGGTAGTTGCACGATGGATATAATAAATTAAGAACTTTTGGACTGATTTTGATCATTTTTAACGAAAATATTAACATCTCTCTCCATAAGTATGTGACAGATATAAATAGAGGGAACATGAACAGTAAAATACAGCTTATAATTTCAAAAAATGTTTGTAGAATAAAATGTTTTACCTACATCATTTATGAAATTAGAAAAGTCCGTGTAATTTGCGTTACTAATAACATTACCAGGTGTATTTTGTACTTAATAGTTTGGTTAATATATAGGTGTGCATTTAGCGCATGCCACCTGCACAGTGACCTTATCACTTACGATTTGCTGTAACAAAGTTTGAGTGTCGTTAAAGTGTTAGGAAGGTAAGAGACGAAATTGTTGAAGACAATGATGATTTAAAAATCGTAACACATTATTATAAAATGTATGTTATCTGTTTAATACACAATTCATGCTACCGAATCACTACAAAAGGTTGACGAAAGGCGTTCTATAGCTTCTGCTTTCTGTAACCGCGCACCAACAACGTATCACACGCTATATAGACGTCCATATACAGGAATCTCAATGAATTAAGTTAACACGATGGGTAACGGTGCTCTCAGAAGTGTAAATTTACTTCAACCATTAATTACTTTACAGATAAATTATAAAGGATGCCGTTATGCATAATTTAAGACAGTTAATATATATACAGTCTTGCAATTTGTACAACCATCCTTCCGAAATCTTTCAAATGTATATACAGTGACTATTGAACCAGCGCTCTACAGCTATATCTATGTATACCCATTCAGTAAACAATCCCACACTGATTAGTAACAAAAATATTCTAACTATTTATTTCGTCAAAAATAGACATCTGTCTACGAATTTCATACCCACATCCATCTGAGGAGACGTACACAATAAATTTATAATATTCAACATTATTTTGTTAAACAATGATAACAATTAATAGATTTCTATTTTTTATACAATGTATGAACAGTCTGTTGTTAAATCATTATCTTATAATGTACAAAAGAATAGCACACTATATTTTTATTACAATTTTATTATGTTCAGATATACGATTTGGTATTCCATTTTATTGCGCTTTAAATAAAACAGTACAAACTGACCTAAAGGAGCCTACTTCGATCTAAATAAAAATAAATAGTGAACATACACGTACTATGCAGCGCAGCGGCCAGCCGCAGTAAGCGGTTGATTAACTTGCGTGTAATCGCAATTGTGAACTACCCGCAACTGCAGTGGTTATTTTAAATTACTCGTAAAATTGTCGTTACTTTGCGTACTTACAAGGGGTAAAGCAACAAGAAGCGTGGGGGGGAGAGGGGCAGCTGCTGCAGACAGCTACATTACAGTGTGTAGAGAGGTAAGTTTTACATGACTGCTTGTAACAATCGGGCGGCTGGCCTGACCATAGCCGCAAGTGCGCATTGGCATTAAAACCCATATTAATAGATCGATCTGAAGTCTGAGACGAATCTTGGAAGTGTAATTCCAGTACAAAATGACATGTCAAAGCATACTCAAGACCGCTCTTAGACTTGAGATCGATTTATTAATACGGGCCTAAGTATCCACCATCTACTGTTATTCTCCAACAATTTTTCAATTAATAAAAGATGGTAGGTAAGTAATGATATTCTCATGTATAAAAATCGGATGTTAATATTTTGATTCATCATCTATTTTAAAACAACATTTTAGCTTTTCTGTTCTCTTATTGTTAAACAATATGTGCACAAGAACATTTAATAAATTAAACTTTTTTACTTAATAATCATTATAAATGATTAATCATGCACAATTAACAGCTTGAATCCTTATCCTTGGTACTGGTAACTTGATTTAAGGCCCTTTCTTTCTAGGTCCTCTTAGGAATAAAATTTCACTTTATTAGCAAAATAGGTATAAATCTAATAATGATACTTATGAAAAGTAAAATATTTTAAGTAAATGGACTAAAAGCTCACGTTTATAGATATTACTAATATAAAAAATAGGAATTCAGATTACGAAACATGTGGATAATGTGTATACCCAACTACCTAGCTACTGAAAAAATATACATATAGGGTAATTTTGGTAAGTATATTAAACAATGGAGCTAATTATTTAACTAACTCGAAGGTTAATGATATTATACTTACTGATTGTGAATTTGGTTATTGATACAAAAATATCTTGCATTTTTTTTCTGGACGAAAGCAGGTACTAAGAAGCGTTATTAGTAAAATCGAATCACATGCGTTTTATTACTTGCTAAGATACTATCATTGAATAGCTTTGTCAGCATATTTATTCTGTGCCGCGACTCCGTTTGTGGGGATTTAGTTCTGAATTAGATCGCATGTATTGTTTGATTTTAATTTCACTATTTTATAACAACTGACAGGCGTCTTGGTGTGCATGATAAACAGCAACGCTGACGTCATAAGGCGTCACGCATGGGTCTTTCATAATCGAAAATAAAAAGGTAGCCCTTATGAAACTAAAGACACGGAAGAATATAGGTAGGTACCTATACTAAAGTCTAACCTGATAGGTATCGAATGTTAATAAATTTCGTTAGGTTTTTTGTTGCTTTTGTTTTTCAATGGGTATAAATAGTTAACATCTGCCTGTCAATGGTTACTATGCTATGGTTTGTTATTAAACATTCATATCAAATAGAAGAAAATATCGTATAGAAGTTAACAAGCACCTGCAAAAAAGGTTGAATAAAATGAATATAATAATTCATATGAAATCAATGGTAGGTACTATTTATCGCTGAAGTGTGTAAAATCACAGGCAAGATAATATACCAATGTCAATAGTACATTAGTAATGGTATCTTCAGATATTCAACTAAGTAAAATTATGAAAATACTGTAATAACATTTTGTGTTAAATAAAATCCTCAAGCATATGAGGATTCATAATACGATAATAGAAAAAAATATCGAATATAAATGAGTGTCTATTAAAACATTATCTATAACAAATAATAACCATATGAAAGATAGGTATTATATCTATCTATCTGTATGGCTTATTATATATTAATATAAACATGATGTGATTCCATCTAAGATCATTGTTTCATACATTTCAGGTAGGTATATAGATATGATCCTAGATAATATTAGTATGTAACATTAGTATTTAAGAAGCATTTAATGTACATACATATTAGATACCTACATGTTTCGAAATCTGAATATTGTGTAGTTATTGGGAAAACTATATTTGTAATGTTCTATATTTGTATTTTATATATACAAAGTATTCATTTCAAATTCATACTTAAATCTATTAAAGGTGTTATAATAATAAAGAAATGACCAGGAAGTAAGTATAAATAATTCCAAATTGATAACACCAATTAAGGTTATTTAACAGGTTAAAGGTCATTTTAAATAAGTAAAATAATTTCAATTGACAAACAAAAAGCACAACAACAATTATTTGAATATCAATAAAAATAGAATATTACATAATTTCTCTACTATTTAATGCACCTATTACATCTGAACATGATACCATACCTAACTACTTTCATTGTAATAGGTAATTAATATATATTGGTAAAAGTTTAAGGAAATCAACAAAACACAAGCAATTCCATAATAAATAAATAACATCAGTAGCAAACTATGTGTGAAACCACTCTCTTTACAAACACAACAACCCATTTGCAATGTGTAGATAAAATAAATGATAATTATCTAACTGTTGCTACAATCACAGAAATTATTGTGAGCTTGTCAATCAGATATTGGATCAAACAGAGTGGCCTTGGGACTGGTGCCGCTGTCCCCACTGACTAGAGGGCCCCTGTGCAGAGTTACCTTGTTGCATCCACGACAGGAAGTTGGGGGGCCCGGGCGGAGCCGATGATCCTGGACCCGCGAATGCGCCTTGCTCGGAACCACCAGATGGCATGTTGTTGATAAGACCCCAGCCGGCTGCTTGATTCAGGGCTGCAGCCACTAATGCTTGATTCACTGGAAGGCCACCCATTCCCAAAGGCATGCTACCACCCTGGGCTTGTCCACCCCCGCCGGCAACTGCAGTTTGACCATGTTGTCCGGATATACTCAGAGCTTGCATGTTCACCATGTCCATATTGCGGCTGCTCCATGAGTTGTTGTTAGAAGCGTTGTGAGGATGTTCTTCATAGTTCCTGCCTGACATGTTGCGCTGGCTGGAACCACTCTTGTTTTGTTTGGGTGAAGCATTAGATACATTAACAGATACACCTTTGATTATATGATCTTGACCACAAAGACTTTGGGCAACCTCAGGATCCAAAAAGGTAATAAAACTGAAAGCTCTAAATGGTTTTGGAATAAATACATCAGTTACTTCCCCAAACTGGGAAAAGTACTCCCTGAGGTCATTAGCTGTCAACTCTTCAGTGCAGCGGCCAACAAACACTTTACAGGGCATAGATGCCACGGATCCCTCTTTAGAGTTTGGTATCCGAACATCACACCATCTTCCATCGATCATGTGTCTCTGAGCCAGCACTCTCATCTGAGAAGTGTATGATGCGAATCTGATGAAAGCAAATCCTTTAGACATACCCGTTTTCGGATCTCTCTTTAATTGCGCCATTAAAACCTCTCCAAATTTCTCAAAATATTCACGCACAGTTTGCTCAGTGGCTTTCCAAGGCAATCCCAATACTATCAGGTCAGAGCACAGATTATCATTTCTTTTGTTTTTCATAGCTGATGAGTCTAAATTCTCGCCTGATTTACGTTTACATTCTTTAGGAAAGCTACATATGTATAAATAATTACCCCATCCTTCTGGGGGAGGATACAATCTGCCATCTCTTAATCTGATGCCCCTGATGTTTTTCGTTTCAGGGTGACGGTATTTCAAGCCACAACAACCAGGAAATTGTGCTGACACAGTTGTTAACATCAACGTCCCATCTTCTTCAATTGGCAATTCTATGGGTTCTTCGTTTTCGTCTTCAGCCACGGGCAAGTACTCGAAGGACATTATTTCTTACTCATGAACAATGTTAATAAAAATTGATAAAAATAAACACTGATATTAAACTTATCACTACACAAATGTATATTTTTATGTCATTTAAATAAATAAAATTAATTAACGTCACCTACGGGTTATGAACCCATTGCAATTTGCAGGTTGAAAACATAGTTTGATAGAAGAGTTTTGATCTGTTGTAGAGGTGGAATCAAAGGGATAATTCTAGAGTTACAAGTGTCAAATATTAGTGATCATGCTATAGTAATAGACAACTTTCTAAAATTGACGTTTCATCACGTCGGTGTTGCCTGCCTGCCTGCTGCACACGTAGTTTACTAACGGGATACAAGAAGTTTAATAAAATATTGGGCTTAACCATGGGCTTAACATTATGCGCTTTCTCTATGGTCAACTCTGTTGTAGTCAGCAAGAAGATTATCATCACAGAGTTATGGTGGTTGTAGTCAAATCGAATCGGCTATTTCACCCACAGCTTACTTACACTCATAATATACATTTACATTAGAATAAGGGGGATGCATAGTCTATATATTATTAGTTTTTAATTCAATCGGCACTAATTTTTTGCTGCCAATCAAAATTATTTTCATTAGTTGTGTTAGATTATTAGCATTATGATAACCAAAATTAAGTGTTTGCAACGTCGACATTTTATTTTATTTCAGATAAAACCTAAGTACCTATTATACGTAGTAGTAGTATACTTCTTATTCCGATTGATCATCACATCCCTAGTGACTGAGTCCCATAAATAAATTTCACTTGACTTGACTGCTTGATTGACTGACTGACTGATATGAATGAAATGAAATGAAAATAATTGTATGTGCTGTTTTCAATAAGTTGGTTACAAAAATTTGTTATTCGCAATACAAAAAGGTAAATCTCTTTGTTTGTTCTAGTTTTCTTCTATAAACCTTGTTGTGATCATGCTGTAGCGATATGTTATATTTTCAACGCACCTAACCTACGTGATAATAGAACAGATTAATTTATGTTGTTTATGTTATAGGCTTTTTACAACCCGTCTACTATGTAATTACCCTAAAACCAATAACCTGTATCAGTAATATTGCTATGGATGATGATTCTAAAGAATACAGAAGAAATAAACCGCAGCAAAAGTTTTACAAGCCTGGTAGTGGACCATTGAGGCGATCAAGTTATGGTTTAGATGCAAAAATGGATTCACAAGATTTCGATGGAGGTTTCAAAGGCCGTCATCAGAATTATTATGGATCTCAGAATTCAGTTGCCGATGAGGTTGTAGACACCTATAGAGGAGCTAACACGCGCCACAAAAAACCAGAACAGCAACTGTATGTGCCTAAGTCAGGAGATTCTTGCTCTGACAATGATAGACAGTCTAAAGTACCAATGCGGTGTGATAATTCTAGTCAGTATGGCAATAGAAGAATGACTGATAATCCCGATAGGCTTGGTGTTCATGGCAGTACAGGGTCTTATTCCAGAGGTCCTTCGAGAAGAGATCGTTCCTATGGAGATTTCCACTCTAAGGATGGTTCAAATAATGACATTAATTATAACAGACAGTATAGGCAAGCCTCAGAGACTAGGTCCATCTCACCTAGCCATGCTCAGGACCAAAACTCTATGGACAGGAGTCGCGATAGCAGAAGTATGGAAACATCAGCAGGCCGAAATATGTCATCCTCTGGTGGTAAGCCTCCATCTGGTAGACGAAATTCTTCAGGATACACCTCGGACTCATCAAGACCAAAGTACATGATAAATATTGACAATATACCACCAAGATTTAGAAAGAAATTTTTACAACAACCTGGCCATCATAGTTTCGATAGTGTAGACCAAATACGTAGAGATAAACATCCAGCTAATAATTGTGTGCAACAGTCATATAACCAGGACTCTCACTACAATTCCTCATCTAATTGGTCCCAGACATTGCCGTCACGTGGCAGGGGGCGGTTAAGAGACAATGAAAGCTTTGATAGAGATAAATTCATAAGTACATATTTGAAAAATTATGAACATTCTAGAAAATCTACCCCTAGTGGTTCTTACATGAATCTGTATGACACCTCAATGGATAGCAGTAAAGTTAATGAGAAGATCAATACTGGGCCAAGTAGTACTGAAAGCCAAGAATTTTATGATGGTAAGTCATTTTCATTGCTTCATCCTTTTAACATTTTTGAGATTCTTATTATGTACATACTATCTGGCCAGATTATTCTGTCTTCCTTCTTAATGGTCACCTGCCCTGCGATTACCTTTGTCAGTATCCCTGTGTCCCACTAAAGTTGCGATTGAATACTGTGTTATCCCCAGCTTGTATGTAGATGGTGTGCAGTGTATTAGTTTAGGTGTCCTGAAATAATCTGCACCTATACAACTGTGATGAAATGTAAAGACTGAATATGACTTATGAGTAACATAATATCGCAAGTATTTGTTTTCTAGCATCTCAGAATGGTGTAGGTAGTACAGGAGACACACTAGTATCTAGTAATCAGATGGAGCAGCAGAAAAGAGAATCAGATGAACATGACAGTGAAACTACATCTCAAATCTCAGATCAGATCTCTTCCACCCTTTTGGATATCTCAAATTTGGTAAATATTTTATTTTTATTTTCTTTAAATCCTCTCTTCGAGGCAAAATAATAATGACAATGTTATACATGTTATTATGTGAATAGCAATTGCCTAAACAGGCAGCTGGTGGCTGAAAAACTGTATACCCATAAACCTATTGTTCTAATTGTAATTTAAAATCATAAATTTCCGCTGCTGATACTGTGAACAACAAACAAAGGTGCAGCGTAACAAACAGCACTTTCAACATTATACATGGATAACATGTTTGAAAACCTACAAGTCTGAATTATTTTATTTTGAAGGATTGGACGGAAGAAGTGGAAAAGAACATTAAACTTGATGATATCAATGATTCATCCACCAGTTTCTCACAACAATTGAAGACTTCTGTTCAAGAAGATGTTAAATCTGTTGAGCCGCGTGAGTCAAAACGTAGTGGGCGATCTCGACGTAAAGATCGAAGGTGAGTTAAGGTCACCCCACATTGATTGTCCATAAAACGGCTCAAGGAGGATAGAATGTTTATGTTGAGGGGATGTAAGAGCTCAAACGACCGTGCCCCGGCATTGCCGCAACCTTTTCTTGCGTCCGACGAACGTCGTGTGCTCTGGTCTACTTGACTTCAGATTTTCTATCCTGCTTGGGCTGTTTTCGCATTAGTCAAATTACATGTAGGTACAAGAGTTTCATTATATTGCGTAATTATAAATAATTTGGTTTGGAAGTATGTTTATTTAGTAATAAATGGACCTATTTAAGTCTGACTTTAGAATTATTTGAAATTAATTTTAATCTTAATAAATTTTAGAAGTTCTAGTAGAGGTTTAAGAAATCCAGAAAATAAATCTGATCGAAACAGAAAAGACAGTGTTGCAAGTGTTCAATATGAGACAGAAAGGCAGAGGAAAGACAGCAATGTCAGTTTGCAACACGACATGATACAGTCAGGGCTGAAGCAGAGAGACCGGGAAAGGCGCGACAGCCACAGGAGCAATCGATCCTCCAATATAGGAAATAGCAGAGACGATTTAGATCGGTGGCGGTCATTACGATCTTACAGCCGAGAACAGAGTACCGAGGGGTAAGTTTCGGTCGTCAATTCTTCGTATATCATATAATCAAAACGAATATAAATGTTCTCTTTCTTATTTCAGAAGAATAGTTTCGCAGTGCACCAGTAGAGATACGTCGACGAATCGCGCCGCGAGTCCGAGAGATACTGACGGTTTCCGGGTACCGTCGGCCGTCGCCAAGTCCGCGGCCTGGCTCTCTACAAATCAGGTATAGAGATATGAATAAAGATGCTTAGCCAGATGCGGATTGTATACTTTTGTTTAGTACGGGAATCGAGTACACGACCTTAAAACGGTGACCTACTTTCAGAAGAAAAATAACGGGTCCTGGGCCAACGGGCGTACGCCGAGCACGGAGCGCGGTCGGCAGTCCCCGACGCCGAGTCATACTAGCGCCAGCGCCGGCGAGGGCTCCGCGGCGCGTCGCTCGCGCAAGCGCGCGGGCCGCCGCCGCGGCTCGCGCAACTCCGACGCGCCGCACGCCCCAAACGCGCCCACGCACGCGCCGCACGCTCCACACGCGCAGCACGCGCCGCAAACGTCCCACGCGCCGCACGCGTCGCACGCAACCCACGCACCCCATGCGCCGCACGCACAACACGCAGCCGCACCACCCGGTCCGCCCGCCGCCGCTGGCGCGCCTCTTAGCTGGCGGGAGGAAATACTCGAATCCAAAAAGAATCACTTACACGACAAGTGAGTCCTTCCGTACTTGTTGGGTCTATTATTATGGGTTACATTTATTCACATAATTAACATTAAAGATACTTTGCACCTTATAAAAATAGATTGAATATATTACTGGCTAACATTAAAACCGTTACTTTTGGAATGCCGATATGTAATTTCATTCACTGCGACGATAATTTTCACAGACATTCGGATAACTCTAATTTGCGAAACAAGACTACGTCGGAATCCTCTACGTCACACCCCGGGCTGATAATGCTACCGCAAAGTTCGGTACCTCATTTACAGAAAGATTTGGGGTAAGTTTAAATGCGAAATGAATGTAAATGTTGGTTTAAACGCTTTGTAAATGATCGTTTATTAAGCTATTTTGAATGTTTCAGGCGAGGAGGCTCCATAGAAACTCAAAAGATTCTGTACGACCATCAAAATCCAACCAAACCGATAATCGTGCAAACTAGTCCAACGAAAATTGACATGAGGATGGAAAGAGGTACAATATAATTGAAATATATTTTATTTAAGGTACTGTGATTAAAAGGGAAAATTCCGAATCATTAAAATTAAATTCTAAGCTCACGTTCGTACAATATACAATTTGTTTTGTTTTTATGTGACTGCTCGGTTTTGCGGTTTGAGCGTAGGCCGCTCGGCTCCCAGCACGTTCGTTGGTTTATAGGTTTCTTTGAATACATTCGTAATTTGTGAGGAGTCTAATTTCATACTCCAATTATCCGCTCAATAATTCGCGCGAATGATCCGAGGCAGTCGGTTGGAGTTATAGAGCTTGAGCCAGCGATAGCCAGACGTTCCATCCTACTAATATTATAAATGTGAAAGTTTGTGAGTGTGGATGTATGTATGTATGTATGTATGTTTGTTACTCCTTCACGCAAAAACTACTGAACGGATTTGGATGAAATTTGGAACACAGATAGTTTATAACCGGGATTAACATATAGGATACTTTTTATCCCGATAATCCCGAAATTTTTGTTACGTTAAATACTACGCGGACGAAGTCGGGGGGCAAAGCTAGTATTTTATAAAGGCTGTCAATTTCTCAGAGCATGCCCCCAACACAGGTAAGAACGATCAGCGAGTATGGAGTTGGGATTGTGGTTACTTGGGCAGTTAACAAGTAGTAAAGGTGTATAAAATAGTACCTCAAATTCGTTAAAGTGTAAAGCTTAATTTTTATATATTTCCTTCGCAATAACATTAGAAGTCACGTCATCCATTGCCGGACACTTAGTACGGTTTCAACCCCCTGCCAGACACCCCTAAACTTCAATAAATTATGACCATACTTTCGTCATAGTATAAAAGCTGGGTTTTACATATGTTACGTGGGGACCTATAAAAAAATGTTACCTCAATAGCCGGACAGTTTCAATGGTTTTTACATCTTGCCAGACACATTGAAAGTCTGCTATAGGCGCGAGCGCGTGGCGTCAACTGTTCAGGAAATGCAATCAAAAATAGTGTTATTACGTTCATAGCTATCTAATATAAAGTACAAAATGTTTATTTATTATTATAAACCACAAAAAAACTATTATTACATGTAAAAAAATATTTATTAATTTCTATGATTTTCATCTTTTTCGTCAATATTTTCTTTATCTTCGTCACTACTGCTGCGGTCCGTGGCTTGATCGTCGTCAACATCACCTTCTTCATTAGTTTCAGAAAAAAATAACTTAATTCATACAATTACGAGTAATTAATAAATTATGTATAACAATTAGACATAATAATTGCATACCTGATTGAGTTTTGAGCGAATCACTAACACAACTTGGTAACTGATTATCCCCTTCAAACTATTTAAAGTGGTAATTTTCATTTTCCAGTACAAAAATATAATTTAGCCCTTTTAACGACCCACTCCTGGGCACGGGCCTCCCCTTAACACGAGGGGGATTCAGGCCATAATCCACCACGCAAAAGTTAAATTGTCTTGGAACCCGCACGAATTTAATCGAAGTGTCCGGCAATGGAGGACGTGACTTCTAATGTTATTGCGAAGGAAATATATAAAAATTAAGCTTTATACTTTAACGAATTTGAGGTACTATTTTATACACCTTTACTACTTGTTAACTGCCCAAGTAACCACAATCCCAACTGCATACTCGCTGATCGTTCTTACCTGTGTTGGGGGCATGCTCTGAGAAATTGACAGCCTTTATAAAATATGGACTGTCTGGCTATCGCTGGCTCGTGGGAGATTACGCGTAGCGATGTACGGTAGCGATTTTTCTGGGCAGATCGTTTAGCACAAGATACATTGATCGTGTGTATGACAATTTTTTGTTGGATATCTCATACAAACGATCAATGTATGATTCGTGTGTTGCTAGCATAAGATTTATAGATCAGTTTCGTAGTATAGTGTATGTGCGGCAGGTGTTAAGGAGGGCTCGTCGCGCGGCGGGGGCGGGGGCGGGGGCGGGGGCGGGGGCGGTGCGGAGGCGGGGGGCGCGGCGCGCGCGGCGCGGCACCGCGCGCTGCTGCAGGAGGTGGACCGCGCCGACGCCATCCTGCAGACACACATACTGAGAGGACCCCTCGCCCTCGCCGACCACTGGAATGACGTCATCGAGACCAGGTAACATCCTCATTATTAAAAGTCATACAACAAAGTTGTTGTTTATGTTGTTAGTAAATTAGTAATACTGTCCTGCACGGTTGTTAGTGTTTTATCGATAACCTTGTATATTGCGAGGGTTTTAGTTTAAATCGATATGATTTGATTATTTTATTTTATTAGGCATGGTAAGTACACTAGGTACTTTGTTAAGAAATCCGGAATCCTACAGTTTTTTTTCTTCTTGGCAGTCAAGTAATTACTTCTCTCCAATTTATAAGCAACGTTATATCTCAGTATTTTGTATTATTGCAGATGTTTATTACAAAGCGCGTTACAAAGACTCCTCATGTCCGATCTCAAGTATTGTCAGGCTGACAACGTCGAACATCATTTTTGGAAAATACTGTACTATAACTTCATAGAACTATTGAGAAAAAGTTTTAACCAAGTGACGCCGGAAGATAAACAGAAAATAGTGAAATTAATTAATGTTATAATTGAAGAAGGGAACGCATTTTTTGAGAATCTGGTACAAATGTTGGAGAAGGTTTACAAATTTAATGTTGATGATTACATAAACGATAATCACGTTTTGCCACCAAAAGGTTTGGGATACGTTGGTTTGGCATTAATATCTGTACAAAAGATATACGTCTTTCTGGGAGACTTGATGAGATATAAGGAACAAGTGAATGAGACAAATAACTATGCTAAGAGTAAGTTTTGGTATACAAAGGCCCAACAAATCAACCCTAAGAATGGGCGACCGTACAACCAGTTAGCAATACTAGCTATATATGCGGTGAGTGCTGGAATTAAATTGTGTTTTAAACATGGTGTAATAGTGTTTCAATTTTTAAAATATCTATTATATTTTCAGAGAAGAAAACTAGACGCAGTATATTATTACATGCGGAGTTTAATGTCATCGAATCCGTTTCATTCCGCACGTGAAAGTCTGTTATCCCTTTTTGACGAGAACAGAAAAAAGGTACAAGTAAAACAAGATAATAAGTTTTATTGCTAAAGTTATTTACTATAATGTGGAGTCCATGTCAGGTCAGCCGCATCCTATAGCGCACGGAGTTGACAAATAGATTGTAGAGTGTCTAACACGAGCTGAAAGTCACAAGGTGACCTGTGGATATTATTAAACGCGTCGAAAAAAACCGATGGATGTGAGTGGGAGATCGGCGGTGAGGGAGTTGCTGATGCTGATGTATGGAGGTTATCGGGGATCGGGACAGCTGAGTCCAGCAGTGTACGACTCGGGCTGCTGAATGTAATGTAATGGGAGTCGAATT
This sequence comes from Notodonta ziczac, assembly GCA_918843915.1. Taxonomy (NCBI): domain Eukaryota; kingdom Metazoa; phylum Arthropoda; class Insecta; order Lepidoptera; family Notodontidae; genus Notodonta; species Notodonta ziczac. The sequence continues at coordinate 7,013,782 of OU974043.1, read as the reverse complement.
TGTCTTCTTGAAACTTCGATGACGACCTTTTCGAGTAATTAAGTGTAATTGGCTACAGTCACCCATTTCAAAAAAACCCTTATTAATAGCGCACAATTAGCGGCGCTCCACATGTCGAAACATGAAATGTGCCACCGCGCAAGTGTAGCGCAGGTTAGTGTGTGACTATGGCACGGTCGCTGATCTCGTGGAAATTCGTACAATGACCTGTTATTACCTGTCTTTGTCACTCCCGCGTAAATCTAATACGTCTCGCTCACACAGTTGTCGGTCACACGCAATTCACGGCAACTGTGTGAGCGAGACGTATTAGATTTACGCGGGAGTGACAAAGACAGGTAATAACAGGTCATTGTACGAATTTCCTCGTGATCAGCGACCGTGCCATAGTACAGTTTCTGTTTAGTATGAAGCAGCGGAGCGCAAGCGTCGCGCGGCGTTGGAGAGCGCGCGGGGCGCTGAGGGCGGCGGCGGCGGGGCGGGCGGCGGGCCGGCCGGGGCGGGGGCGGGCGGCGCGGGGGACGGCGCGGCGGGGGCGGGCGGCCGCCGCGAGGCCTGGGTGCGGCCGGGCGGCGCGCGCCGCGCCACGGCCGCCGAGCAGCTTGCAACCTTCACCTCTGTCGAGGTAACTCTACTCTCTACTCTTGCAAATTTCCCACTGACGTACGAGGAATTTAGATACTGGCACTCCCTTAGACGGGTATACTTCTGTTCCTCTGTCAGTCAGAACATTTCGTTGGACAGGATTTTTCTTTGTCTTCCTAATGTGTCCGGCAAGATGTCTGCCAATATCGAACTAGTTGCGAAGACACCGGAGAGATTGATTGGTCAGTTTAATAGGAAGAGGATTGATAATATGATGAGATCCTTTTCAGAGATTAACTCCGATACGAATACGACGGGAGCGACGCTTACCGTGTTTAAAAATGATGACGATATTGCTACAAATGCTCCATCGACAATAAGTCACCGTTATATTTCAATTTACCGACATTATTATTAATATATCGTTATTTGTTGCAGTTGAACAAGAACTTTATCACGAGTTACCTGCATGTCCATGGGAAGCTTATAACTAAAATCGGGTAAGTGCAATCGAAATAATGCATTCACGTTTTTACAGTTTACTTAATTGCATCGAGAAGTCTTCATTTGATTGATTTCCAATATTGACAAAAGTTGGTATTGTCAACCCTTAGAAACTCAACTTAATGATACCCTATCGATAACAGGATAAAAAAGAGGCATCTCCTGACTGCCCGTAACTGCTATCATATATGTTAAAAAATATATATTTACTTCAGTTTCATATATTGTCTAACTCGTACCTTCACTAACTTAACTTTCCCTAACACAAGCTTTTGGGTTATAAATATTATATAAGATCTAGAATTGTAAACATTGGCTTCATGCTAACACGATTGTAGCCTGTTTTGTGATCAATAAATAAATAAATAAAAGAGAAGAGCCATTTAATAAAAATATAATTGTTTACTGCCAGTATGGAGACGTTCCACGAAAGCGCGGGATTGATGTTGGGCCAGTTCCGAGCGCTGCTCCACCGCCAGCCGCTGCCGACCCCGGCCGCGCGACTGCTGCAACTCACCGCCCTCAACATGTTCGCTGTGGAAACAACAGCTACGTCGCTCAAAGGTACATACACTTGTAATTGTACAAACACTGAAATTGTACATACACTGTAATTGTACATACACTAATTATACATACACTGTAATTGTACTAACACTGAAATTGTACATACACTGTAATTGTACATACACTGTAATTGTACTAACACTGAAATTGTACATACACTGTAATTGTACATACACTAATTATACTTACACTGTAATTGTACATACACTGTAATTATACATACACTGTAATTGTACATACACTGTAATTGTACATACACTGAAATTCTACATACACTGAAATTGTACATACACTGTAATTATACATACACTGTAATTGTACATACACTGTAATTATACATACACTGTAATTGTACATACACTGTCATTATATTAACACTGTAATTGTACATTAACTGTAATTATATTTACACTGTAATTGTACATACACTGTAATTATATTTACACTGTAATTGTACATACACTGTAATTATACATACACTGTAATTGTACATACACTGTAATTATACATACACTGTAATTATACATACACTGTAATTGTACATACACTGTAATTATACATACACTGTAATTGTACATATACTGTAATTATATTTACACTGTAATTGTACACACACTGTAATTGTACATACAGTGTAATTGTACATACACTGTAATTATATTTACACTGTAATTGTACATACACTGTAATAGTACATACACTGTAATTGTACATACGCTGTGATTGTACATACGCTGTAATTGTACATACGCTGTAATTGTACATACGCTGTAATTGTACATACGCTGTAATTATACATACACTGTATTTGTACATACACTGTAATTGTACATACACTGTAATTATACATACACTGTAATTGTACATACACTGCAATTGAACATACACTGTACTATAATTGTGTGTTTACGTAAACTTTTTCCATTCAATGCCACGTAACATAGGTTGGTGTTAATACATCGATTTGAAGGCTGAGAGTGAACTTGGTCATTTCTTCCAATATCGTTCCAGTTATATAGTAGTGAATACTTCTTAAGGTTTCGAGTCTCGAAATTAAATTTGTTTTATTTTATAAAGAAAACATATTTTTTTATGTCACGTTATTATTAAACAAAACAGAACCCGCACCAGCAACTCGCGAGTCTGTCCGCACTTGACCGGCATATGGTAACTGTATTTTAAAATCTTGGTCTAACTAGACTTTTCCAAAATGGAATAGCCCTCCAAGTATAGACGAACACTATTTAATTACACTCGTTCCCGACTAATTAAATTAAAATTCCTTGTTAATAGTTAAAGACGCTTTATGTCCCGGGCCGATTTATGTGCGATCTTATACGATTTATGTTGATAAACAGTGAAAACCGCATTGAATGGCGGTTGGAATTTTAATCGCTTGCGTATCTAGATGAATGTATAGTTGCTTCATTATCTCTGAGCATCGTCTGGACGGCGGAGTCTAGCCATGGATAATAATAAAAGTTCTAAAATATAGATCAAATTCTAGCGTATACTGTGTGTAACTATACCTACTCTAAATTTATATTCTCCGAAATAAACGATGATTTTCCGAATAAAATACTAATTTTCCGTAATAAATGATAAACATCCAAAATAAATACTAAACTATTGAAAAAAAAAACTAAGCTAAAATCGAGAAAGCCTAACAAAGGTAGCAATAAAGTTTATGAAAATACCCAACTATAGTTTTCCGTAATATGTTTAGTTTCTAGAATAGTATTACGTCAGCGATTGATGCGCCTATTGATTTTACGTTACTATTTGTATTTTTATTTACAGACGTTTTCGGAAATATTAGTTTTTTAATTATTTGTTTAGTATATATTTATTTTCTTTTGTTTTGTTCGGATTCCTGATCGCATCTCTAGTCCGCCTTTGATGTCGAACTCAAACATGTTTTTAACCCCCGACGAAAAAATAGGGGTGTTATAAGTTTAAAATGTGTAATCTGTGTATCTGTGTGTCTGTCTGTGGCAACGTAGCGCCCAAGCTGATGAACCGATTTCAATTTTGTTTCTTTTTTTAGATAGATATTCTGATCCAGAGTGTTCTTAGCTATGTTTCATGAAAATCGGTTCAGCCGTTTGAAGATCATCAGCTCTTTTGTAGGTTAAAAAGCCACATTCACGGCCAAAACCAACTTCCACGGCTCGAATCTGTTCGAAATTTGGGCTCATTGGAATAATATCTTTGCATAACTTGAGAACGGCTGAAACGATTTCGCTTTATTATATTTTTAATTGATCGTTATAGTCTGAACTGGCTTTTTACAATATTATAAATCTGAAAAGTTTCCTGGATTCTGGAAAAAATTGATATTTTATCAATTTTTATATGAGATTTGTGTATGAACTAAAGACGTTCCATAAGTCACGTTTCAAATGATGCATACGCGCATGCGTTAAATTATGTTTGTTTGGTAATGGTCATAAAATATTACGCAATAATAATTCTAGAAGGCCGCTGCTCCGCCGCTGCTCCGCCATTGAGAATTGAAAAACAAATCTAATTAATAATAATTTTAGCGTTATTGAAAATTCTTCCGCTGGACTGCTCCCGTCCACCTCATCCAGAGTTATTACATCAAATTGAATCATAATTGATAATCTTTTACTAGGAATTAAACCTCCGTGGCATCAATATTTAGATTATTTGCCTATTCTAATGTCAATTATTATAATGTCATATTATTATAATTATGTCTCATACTTTTACACAGATTTTCTGTTGATTATTTTACATTGCATTGGTTATAAATAAAATAAAATAAAAATAAAATAAAAAAATAAAATAAAAATAAAAAGCCTTTATTTCTACAGTCCTTAAGGGTAATCTCATAAGTATGGTTAGAAAAAAAAATAATAATTAACTAAATAATAATAAAAAAGTACGTTAATACTTAAAAAATTTTTTCTAAGCTAACGATACTGTAGTCGCCTTGACGGCGTAGGCCTCCCCTAAATCCCTCCACATATCTCTATTCCGTGCCTTCCTCATCCAGTCGTGTCCACAATTTTTGACAAAAACATCTCGCCATCTCTGTTTTGGTCTTCCCTGTTTTCTCTTTCCTTCTCGTGGGATCCACTCTGTGACCCGCTTTGCCCATCTAAAATTTTCCATCCTACATATATGGCCCGCCCAGTTCCATTTAGTCTGTCTGATCACTTTTTTACATCCATTATTTTAGTTCTTTCTCTTATGATCTTGTTACTTATTTTATCCGAAATCTTCAATCCTAAAATACTTCTTTCCATCTTTCTCTGACACACAGCTAGTTTCTCTTCGTCTTCCTTTCTCAAAGACCAAGTCTGGCAACCGTATGTTAAGCATGGTATTATTGCAATTTCATAGACTTTTTTCTTTATGTGTATACTTATTCCTTTACTCTTCATTATTTCCTTCAGTCCCCAGTATTTTTTCCACGCTATTGCTATTCTTCTTTTCAAGTCTTTTTCGGTGCAGTTGTCAAACGACACTAATTGTCCGAGATATACATAGTCTTTAACATATTCTATATTTTTACCCTCTACTTTGACATCATGTACCTGTCCATTCGTTATGATTTTTGTCTTGGATGCGTTGAGTGATAGTCCCACGTTCTTGCTCTCTCTCGCTAACTCACTGACCATAGTTTCTAGATTGGGCGCGTTTTCCGCGAAAATGACGATGTCATCTGCGAAACGAAGATGACTTATATATTCGCCATCTATTCTTATTCCTTGGCTTTCCCATTCTAATTTTCTAAAAACTAATTCCAATACTGCTGAGAAAATTTTTGGAGACAAGGGGTCTCCTTGTCTTACCCCTTTTTGGACAGGAAACTCTATTCCCTCTTTTTCTAACCGTACTTTGGCACGACATTTGGAGTAGATGCTTCTGATCACGTTTATATATTTTATGTTAACGCCTTGTTGTGCTAGTGCAACCCATATTGCTTCGTGATACAAGGAATCGAATGCCTTCGAATAGTCGATGAAACACATGTATAGAGTACTTCCATATTCATTTGCTTTTTCTATCATTTGCGTTACTACTTGTATATGATCCATCGTTGAAAATGATTTCCGAAAACCGGCCTGTTCTCGAGGTTGATTCTCATCCAAAGTCTTTGAGATTCTATTCAGTATGATTTTAGAAAATACTTTATATAAGTTCGACATAAGACTTATTGGCCTATAATTCCCGAGGTCCCATCGGTCTCCTTTCTTGTGAAGGAGAGTTATCGTAGATTTCGACCACTGTACTGGTGTTGATTCTTTTTCGATGATGTTATTAAACAGTATCTGTAGGGGTCTTTGCAGTAAATTATAAAATGATTTTAACAATTCATTTGTTATATTGTCGCTGCCGGGAGTCTTGTCGTTTTTTTGACTTTTTATGGCGTATTCAATTTCAGATAACATAATAGTTTGTGGTGCCATCGCCGTCATGTTAGTAGCGTCATAACACGTATACTCTTCACATTGACTCAAGTTACTATTAGAGGTGTATAATTCTTTGTAGAAAGATGTTGCTTCTTTAAGTATGTCTGGGCGTCTGGATAGTATTCTTCCATTCTTATTTTTTAGATTCACTGCCCACTCTGACTTTTCTTTCAGCGCTTTGTAAGCTTTTCGGAGCGCTCCTGTTGTATGTATGAAGTTTTCAAATATATTCTGTCGTTTTATCTTCTTTTCAAGTGCTATGTTTTTGTTTATTTCTTTACTGATTTTTGTTACTTCTGCCTGTATTTCTTTGGTTCTTTTTGTTTTGTATAACAGTTTTCTTTTCTCCAGCAGGTTTTTTGTCTGTTGGTTAATATAGTTTATTTCAACTTTTTTACTTTTTGGAATTTGTTTTAACATATAGTCTATTTCTTTTTCTAGTTTATTATATTGTTGCTGTACTGCATCTGATGCGTCTAGGGATTTCATTAGTTTCTCTTCCCAATTATTAGTATTTCCTATGGAAAATTGTGGAGTTTCGTTTGTATAGATTCTGGGTTGTATATTTTTCCTGTTTCGTTTTGATTGTACTGAAAGTTTGCATCTAATCATTCTATGGTCTGTATTAAAATTAAGATTGTGAATAATTTCAAAATTCTGTACTTGTCTGTGTTGGTTTGTGAGTATATAGTCGATCTCGTTATAGTTTTTGCCATTTGGGTGGCGCCAAGTCCATTTTTTGTGCGGTTTACGTTTGAACATGCTGTTAGTTATTTTGAAGTTCCTTTCCAATGCGAATTCTACTAATCTTTGTCCATGTGTACTCCTCATGCCATATGAGTATTTTCCGAATATACTTTCCTCTCCTCTTTGCATTTCACCAACCCTTGCATTAAAATCTCCGAGTATTAGTACATTTTTTGTTTGCACGGAGTCAAGGGCGGTTTCTAATGACTCGTAAAATAGGTCGATGTCTTCGTTTGTATATGATTCTGTGGGGGCGTATACCTGAATGACGGACCATATAGAATTTCCTGCTAATTGGATCTCTAGTATTGCTACCCTGTCAGAGAATGCTTTGAAACATATTATATTATTTCTTAGCTTCTTGTTTACCAAAAAGCCAACTCCATTTCTCCGTTCATGTGTAGCCGTATGATAAAGTATGAATTCAGTGTGTTCTTCAATGGTCTCTTCCTCTCGTCTTATTTCGCTCAGGCCTATGATATCCCATTTGATTAGTTTTATAGCATGGTTTAATTCGATTATTCTAGTATCTGATAAGAGAGTTTTGACGTTAAGACATGCGATATAGACATCCTGAGTTTGTGTATTTTTTCTGACATTCTTATGTTCATTGTGATTTTGGGGGTTTTGGTCTGGCTGGGGGCATTGGTTATAGGGATGTGAAAAAATAATCGATTTTTATAAAAATCGATTTTTTATAAAATCGATTTTTATTTGCCAAACCCCGACATTTAAGTCTAGCCGGAGTACGAATTTCTATTAGGTCGAATTACTATTAGGTACATTAACCGGTCTCATATCCGAATTAAACTTGTACATAGCTACGCCTCTAATAGGATTAAAAGAAGACGCATTAGAATCCTGGAGAAGCTATGAGGGAGCTTATCCCAAACTGACACAGTTGGCGTGCAAGCACCCTTTGGTACCGCCTTCTTCGACTCCAGCAGAGAGATTGTTCTCGAAAGCTGGCGCCATATTAACTAAGGCCAGGTGCCCAAAATTATCCAAACGCTTACCTAAGCTCTTTCTAAACTCATTGCCTATGGATTTTTAGTATTTTTTATTAGAATAGTTTAGTTTGATGTATGTTGATTATAAATTCCAAAAATTCTTATTTCTATTGTTTATTTTTAATTAATAAAACTGTGATTAATAGAATATTTAGGCGTTTATTTTGAAATTTATTGAAAAAAATTGAAAGCAATCGATTAATATAAAAAATCGATTATTTTTAAAGAAAAAACGATTATTTATACATCGATTTTTCATGCAAAAAAAATAATCGATTAATAAATAATCGTTTTTTTATGGTGAATGTCACATCCCTAATTGGTTATCTTAGATTATAAATGAGGAAGCGAAAACGAATGATGTAAATGGCGCTTTCATAATCTGGGATCGAAACTAGTTGTATCAGATGAATTTGCGAGATGAGCAATGAGCTACGCAACTCTCGCTAATATATTTTTTTGGAAGAACTAGGTAAAGTATACATTTATTGAAAAAGTCGTCGCATCGGGGGTTTTATAATTTTCAATTTAGAGTTATATATATTGCGCAACATAAACTAAACGAAATATAGGAAACATGAGAATATTTTACGTAATAGCGGTACACGTACTCGATTTAAGAAATTAATATATAACGTGAGCTGTAAACATGGCTATTTCCTGCGGCCCCACCTGGGCGCAGTAAAGGTTTGTAATTACAAATTACAAGTTATTGGAGGTTGATGCACTGCCCTCCGTCGGCCCGCGCCCGCGCCCGCGCCGCCTGCGCCCGCGCACCGCACAAATGCACACATTTGATGGCGACAGGTTCAACAAACTGACTCGGCGTCGGCACGGTGACGACCACACTTTTACGCCATTACCGGGATGATGTTTTGAATTATTGTAGAAATATTACGGTGCACCAAGCCCTTAATTACGATGTTCGGCAAGGCGATGCCCTCTGGCACGTTTGTGCCGAAGAAAATTCCAGGAAAGACACAGTAACTATATTGGGACTCAGAAATGCTCATAAATCAGTAAAATATATGGTTTTTGAACCAACTTCGCTACAAATATAATAATTGGCTGCTTGTGGTTATAACTCATAATAAATGGTCCATATGAAAAAGAACATTGTATTAGATCATATTCGGTCGATAAATATTGAGTTTCGAATCCGAATATAATTTATTTTGAATTTTTTCTACTCGTTGTTGAAAAATACCCGACGTTTAGGGCTGTATGTACTGACTTATGCTGTTGCGTAGGTTCGTGTTATTCAGGACATTTGTAGTAAAGAGAACATAATATTATAATGACCAAGTTACGAGTATTTATCAGTGGATTAGGTAGGTTGTTGTGTTGTATTTCGTTTGCAGGTGTAATCCGTGCTGTTTATTTTTAGACGACTATTTATACCGGACCGGCTCGTAGCGACCGACGAGCTGTCGGTGGATGATCCAGTGAGGGTGAACGATGCGTTTCTATCACTATTCATGCGCGACCGTCCTTGTTATGACATAAATACATCGCTTTGATCTATAAATAAACGTGGCGAGATGAACAGAGCGAAACGAACGATAAAAATCAAACGTTTTGTGATTTTAATCCTACTAATATTATAAATGTGAAAGTTTGTGAGTGTGGATGTATGTATGTATGTTTGTTACTCCTTCACGCAAAAACTACTGAACGGATTTGGATGAAATTTGGAACACAGATAGTTTATAACCGGGATTAACATATAGGATACTTTTTATCCCGATAATCCCGAAATTTTTGTTACGTTAAATACTACGCGGACGAAGTCCGTGGGCACAGCTAGTGTAGATATAATAAAGACGGTTATTGGGTAGATAGATTTATATATACACCTACCCTTTATTTCATATAAATATATTATATCAGGATAAAAATAATGTTAATCCTACTAATATTATAAATGTGAAAGTTTGTGAGTGTGGATGTATGTATGTATGTATGTTTGTTACTCCTTCACGCAAAAACTACTGAACGGATTTGGATGAAATTTGGAACACAGATAGTTTATAACCGGGATTAACATATAGGATACTTTTTATCCCGATAATCCCGAAATTTTTGTTACGTTAAATACCACGCGGACGAAGTCCGTGGGCACAGCTAGTAATAGATATACCTCTATATAATTAATATAAATATCACCAGTAACAACACGTCCCAAAATGAGCAACGCTTTTACTACAGGTGGTAGTGTACCTGGGGGCGATCCCAGCGACTCCCAGACCTGGGTAAATTACGAAAAGGTCAATAATTAAAAACTTTTATGTTTTTTTTTTACTCGACGGGCGGCCCTGCACAGAATATTTTAGGTTATTTATTTTGCGTTTTCAAATCTTTTAAATAAGGTCAAAAATGCAATATGTACGTACCTACTACTAATAGGTAGGTAAGAAAAATTCCGTACATACTTTGTCTTTTATTTTTGAGGTAAAAAAAATTCGCTGTAGGCACGATGAATCAACAGGTAGCTGGTTCCGGCTGGTCCTGCCCGATCGTTTACTAATGCAAACTGCTTCGTGTGAAGTCGATGAGAGTCACGATTGTATGCGCATACGTAATATTGCATGTTCATCTTTAAACATGGATGTCTGTAATTACGCGCCAATGATACGTAATAGGTACCTAAATTAATTAATTATGTGAGTACCTATTAGTGCTAAGAATTAAAGGAATTCTTAGAAGGACAAAGTATAAAACACTTAGTCTAACGTCTAACGAGTTTTAGTAGGATAGCGATAATCCTAATTTTAAGATTTTTGTTTTGTTTTGAAGTTATATAGATGTAAGGTTTATTATGATACATTGATATTAGTCGTATCGTCTCTGAAAATAATGTGACAATCGAGACAGAATTTTTCCTCTCACGATCTGATGTATAAATTAGCACCATAGTTCACACGAACATCGTGGTTGATTGGTTCCTATGGGTAACAGGGCGAGTTTGTCACAATTTTTCTTGAATTTACAATCTTAGTAGCTATATTCCTAATGTTTAAAAAATATCGTCTGAATAATACATCTTTAAAATAAGAGAAGCCTAACAATAATAAGCCCGAGTCTTAAGTAACCTCTGTGACGGGTCGCGGGTTATAAATCCTACCACTGACCGTTACACTATTGACGTTTTAAGCTTTGTCTCTTGTTAGAGTTAGGCCAGTATTAATAAATCTATCTCAAATCTGAGAGCGGTTTTGAGTACTTTTAAGACATAATAATGACATTTCCAAGATCGTTTTCGAACTTGAGATCGATTTATTAATACACCCTTAGAGCAAAAAATGGGAGTATTAGTAATGTTAATAGAATCATAAGGTCTACCCACCTCGAAAAAGTGCACTTGTATTTTTTTGCGACTCTCGACAAATAATTTGGTTAAATACGTATAATTGTCTTGTTTTTGCTTAAAAATAGTGGTCTTACGTTAATAACGATCTAAAACTATAGTGAAAGTGTTATCTTGCGAAAGTTTTCGCGATTTAGCTTTGTTTTCGTGACTCGCGATTTCCGTGGTTCAAAATGCCGGTCTGTCTCAAATGCATTAAAGAGATACCTAAAATTGACGATAAAAACCCTAAAATACAGTGTTATGGATGTGAAAGACATATCTGTGTGAAATGTAGTGGGTTGCTAGCCACGGAGTTGAGAGTGATTGTGCTTCAATCTCCTACTCTTAAATATTTGTGCCCCGAATGTGAACTAGGAGTGCGTCAGTTACCAGCACTAAGAAATACGGTCACTCGTTTGGAAATGGAGATTGGAATTCTAAAAGCAAATCAACATAAAAATGTGGGTATGGAGAGTATTTTGGCTGAACTAGGGGAGAGGAAAAAGCGGAGTGCAAATATCATCATGTTTGGCGTAGGTGAGTGCCAGCGCCAGACTGGTGATGCTGGTCGGGACAAAGAGGTACGTGTTGAATATGATAAAAAGCAGGTACAGCAGGCGCTGACCGCTATACCAGATTCGGATGCCCCAGTTGCCATGATTCGCCTTGGAAAACCAAATCAAAGTTCTTCACCACGCCCCCTTAAGGTGATTTTTGCAAATAAAAAGGCCGCCATAAATGTATTGAAAAATAATAAAAAGTTATCTCCCGGTATATCGGCTAAGAATGACCTCACGCCTTACCAACGAGAACATCTAAAGACTTTGCGAGAAGAGCTGAAGCAAAGGACCGAGAATGGAGAAACTGATTTGACTATTAGATATATCTACAACACTCCTAAGATCGTCGATACAAAAAAGTTATAACTACAGATTGTTTTGTAGAAATGACCATCCTGTATACGAACCTGGCATCCATTATGGCTAAACGAGATTTGCTTATTGTTGAGGTCAATAGACTGAAACCAACTTTTATAATTATTACTGAGACACACTTGAAACCTACGATAAATAATAGTCTGGTCGACATTACGGGCTATGTATTGTTTCGACACGATAGAATTAAAGGTACAGGGTGGGGAGGTGTTGCTATCTACGTACCGACTATGTTTCTCGGCAGACCCATTCAGGTGACTTTACATCCTACTTACAATAATAATAAACAAGTGGAAGCGCTGTGGCTAAACTTGAAGTATGACAATTTTAAGATGGTACTCGCCGCCGTGTACCGTCCTACCCATTACACTTTTGAAGAGACTGACAGATTATTATTTGAAACTATCAAACAAGCCTCCGATGAAAATGACCCCTTGCTAATTATGGGTGACTTCAATCTCCCAGATTTAAAATGGCCCTTACAAGATTCAGACATAGACAAATACAATTCACTATATGGAAGGTTTGCGGATATGTATGTAAACAGCAACTTAAATCAACTTGTAAGCAAAATTACGAGGCAAAGAAATAACGAAGAATCATTACTTGACCTTATTCTTTGTAATGAAGAGAATCTATGCACAAACGTTAAACACTACCCTAACATAGGAAAGAGCGACCATCAAGTGTTGGTAGCTACATTACAATTCAGGCACAATCCGAGCGGTAAAACTGTTACACAACCGCCACGAAGAAATTTCTATAATGTAAACTATAAGGAAATGATGACCTACGTGTTAAAAGAGGAAACCATAACAGATACTAATTTTACCAACGTGGATGATGCTTGGACTAGATTTACACAGAAAATGCAAAACGCAATTGAAAACTACATACCCCTTAAAACCAAACATAAAAAACTAAATATTAATAAACCCTGGATAAATCAATTAGTTTTAGATAAGGTGGAACATAAAATGAACTTGTGGAAACGATATATTCAGAACGGCTCTAACGATACATACAAAGATTATAGAACGGCTAACAATCAACTGGTAACCATGGTTAGACAGCTGAGAATGGAGTTTGAGAAAGGAATAGTAAAAAGTGGGCCAAAATCCTTCTACTCATATGTACGCCGACAATTAACTTCAGCAGTAACAGTCCCACCATCATTAAAATACGACAGTGGAAACATTACAAATGACAAAAAGGAAGTAGCCAAATTGTTTGCTCATCAATTTGAAAAATCATTTGTAGTGGAACCGAAAAATATGACCATTCCTCAAGTGAAAGCACCAAGAGTAGAAAATGCAATAGATTCACTGATAATTACAGCAGATAAAGTATCCAAAGCCCTGAAAACATTCAATGACTCTACTTCAATGGGACCGGATGCTCTGCCATCAATATTATTGAAACAATGTAGCGATGTTCTTAGTAATCAGTTAGCCCATATTATGAACCTATCACTCAATACCGGAAAATTGCCACTACAATGGAAAGAGGCCCTTGTCACTCCAATTTACAAGAAAGGTGATAAGTACAATCCTGCCAACTATCGACCCATTAGTCTCACCAGTATTGTCTGCAAAACCATGGAGAAAATAATAGCGACCGAACTTAGAAGTTTTATTGACAGGGAAAACATAATAATCGACGAACAGCATGGTTTTGTACCGAAGAGATCAGCAGTCACAAATCTTCTCATTTGCCTTGAAAAATGGACATGTAATTGGGATAATCGCCAACCGACGGATGTCATATACCTAGACTATGAAAAGGCATTTGATCGAGTCCCTATTAAAAGACTTATAGCTAAGCTGAATCACTTTGGAATACGTGGACAACTACTTAAATGGATAGAAGACTTCTTAAGTAATAGAAAGCTCAAGGTAAGAGTTGGAGACACCCTCTCAGATGCTGTTGACGTGCTTAGCGGGGTACCGCAAGGATCTGTGCTTGGACCCATCTTGTTCGGGATCTTCATCACTGATCTGAAAACTGCAATTCAGTCCGACCTATCAATATTTGCAGATGACACAAAAATTATAGGGAATCCTCTCATCACTCACAATATTATACAACAAGACTTGGACCGCATAGTCCAATGGACGAAAGACTGGCTTATCTCACTGAATGCTGGGAAGTGTACTGTACTGCATATAGGAAATAATAATCCAATGCTGACATATAATATAGACGACGTGCCCCTTCAAGCTGTAAATACACAAAAAGATCTCGGTGTTACGATAACGCACAATCTGAAATGGGATGTACATATATCTAATATAACAAAGAGAGCCAATTCCATGCTGTACATGATCAGAAAGGCCTTCTTCAATATTACCAAGGAATTGTTTCTTAAAATCTATAAAACTTACATTCGTCCATTGCTAGAATATGCTTTTCAAATTTGGTGTCCATACTTCAAAAAAGACATAGAAATGCTGGAGAAGGTCCAAAGAAGGGCTACTAAAATGGTTGTGTCCATAAAAAACAAGGCTTACGAAGAACGTCTCATCGAACTTAACTTACCAACATTGGAACTAAGACGGAAGAGAGGAGATCTCATAGAGACTTACAAGATACTCAATGACCACTACAACGTAAAAAAATTGAAGAACTTGTACACAATGAATCAGAATAAGCAACTAAGGGGCCACTCCTTGAAGTTAACCAAGCCTCCGTCTACTAGCAACCCCAGATCAAATTTCTTGACACTTAGAGTGATAAAATTGTGGAATTCTCTTCCTGAAACAGTAATAAGTGCTCCGACAGTGAATAGTTTCAAAAATAGACTTGACAGACATTTTAAATTATAATTATAATAAAATACAAGTGTCGTGATATACACGCATCAGCTCAAAGCTGCTAGTGTATCAATAAATAAATAAATAAATATTATAATTTTTATGTCAGAGGGCAGTAACGGTGGCGAGCGGTCAGCGTGGTTGGAGTGCGCGCTGGGCGTGTCGCTGCTGATGTTCGGCGCGATGCTGGAGCGGTGTTGCGCGCTGCTGCCTGAAGCCGCGGGCTCGCAGCACCACGCCGACGCATTGCTTCTACTGCCCGCCATCAAGGTAATCTACTTGCATATAATAAAACGATTTTACTTATTAAAAACACTTGTAATTCTGCAGCAGTGGCGTTTTGATGACTAGAAAGAATTACGTTTTTGCTCCATCCAAATTGATCTCTGTAGTTTAGAAGTTACATGTATTAATAACTTCGGGCATGAAATAAACATATTTTCATTCTTCTCATTTCACAAGATTTTCCTATTATTAATTACATACTTCTCTCTGCTATTAGTAAACATGACCCACCTAATCTTATTATTGAGGCAACGGTTTATAAATTTTTAGCTAATGACATTTATTTTGATGAAATCTGTCTAAAAGGTAATTTGATCTATTCGCTGTGGGTCATTATCATTATATGTCACTCGCACGTATAAGTGTTAGCTTTACGGTCCAAGTAAATGGTGTTCGACTAGTCGGCGTAAAGGAAACCGACATCCAGACCGATTAGGTCACGTGATCGCCGATAAAATCGTCCCCGTGTTCGTGGCCACTTATAGTAATTATAATACTAGTAGTAATTACGCTTAAACGCTATATAATATTAATGCCCTCTTGTATTATGTTAGTAATTTATGCATGACCGTTACATGACTGGGTGGAATGTGGGTTATTATTGTTTTATTGTGCCTTGGCTCGGATCATCCTTCCTGTATTTATTACTGTTGAACTTCTGGCTACGTACATTTTACAAAATACAAACCGTATGAATAGATCGGTCGTAAGTCTCAGAGCGATCTTGGAAATCCAATTCTTATGTACGAGAACTACATTTCCGTACTTCTCGTACATAAGAATTCGAGATATTGTGTGCAGTACAATAGATTTTTTAATCTATTGTACTGGTATATCTCATAGCAGTACAAAATTACACGTCAAAAGCGTACTCAAGACCGCTCTCAGACTTCAGATCGATTTATTAATACGCGCCCTGGGTTATTACAGGGCATAAAGTATTACATGTTATAAAGTATTTAAATGTGATTGTGTTTTAAGGTGTGGTCCGACTGGATGCTGTGCCACAGTAGTATATGGAACCCACCACCATCATTTGACAAGTTCGAAATAGAGTAAGTATTACACATAAAAACACAAAAATTGCTATTGTTACATAAAGTGTTTATTGTTTAAAGTGTACCTGTGTTTTCTTAAACATATTATTAGAAGTTAATTTTGTCAATCCTGTGAGGTCCTATATATCTAAATATATATAACTCAAAGGTGACTGACTGACATAGTGATCTATCAACGCACAGCCCAAACCACTGGACGGATCGGGCTGAAATTTGGCATGCAGGTAGATGTTATGACGTAGGCATCCGCTAAGAAAGGATTTTGATTAATTCTACCCCAAGGGGATAAAATAGGGGATGAATAATCCCGAAATTTTTGTTAATTTAAATTACACGCGGACGAAGTCGCGGGCACAGCTAGTTGGACATATATAAGTCATTATCAAGCCAAGTTTCTTTCAATTCCTTCCGGGTTAAAAAAATATATATTTGATTTATAAAAGCACGACCTTGTCAAAATTTTATTGTATCTATGTAATATTCGGTTTCCTCTAGATCCGACAGCGACCCGTGGGATTGGCTTGCGAAGCTTATGAATATTCTTGAAGCTTTGGACGACAAGTCAATGGAATTCGAAACCGAAATTACAGAAGGTGAGAACGTGTTTGTTTACATTACGCCCACTTACCGTGTTAGGTCAATTGTTCTTGTGGGAGACCAATTTGCGTGTATTGTCCGAGTGGGTACACGTTTCAACGTCACTCGTTTGTCTTTGTCGTTCGCGCCGCGATACTAAATTAAACAACAAGTAGCGTTCTGTTTCTGGACCAGAAAATTAAGTGGGTAACCGTTGTTGTTGAGATTAATGTGGTTGTTTATTGTTTGTATTCAGTCTTGCTTTCAAATAAAATAAGTTTCATTGTTACTGTTTGACGGCTAGAACAAGAATATCTCTACATGATGTATATGAGTTTTGTTCCTTTAAATGGGTTCCAATAAATTTACAACTCAGCATGAAAATAAAAATAAGCACAATTGATTTAAAGTATTTAATAAGTAGGTATAGGATGTAGTTTTTCAAGTGAATGTAGAAAATTGTCAAGTCACATACGCGATTATTTGGATTTATAGAAGTGAAGTGGGTTGGAGTGTAGGTATTCTTAGGGGCGTTATTACTTATGTTAGGTTAGAACAGTGACCACAACGCGTGAGCCGAGCGAGCGAAGCGAGTTTGCCGCGGTAGCGGCCGGCGAAGCGCCAGAATCCGAATGTGTGATTAGGTTAGGTTCGCGCCCCTAAGGGTGCACACTGATTGAAGTGACAGATAACGTCACCAAGTGGAATGAAGCGACATCTGGTGATTACAAAATAGTTTGTCCTCATTGGTGGTTGATGGTGTGCAGGGTGCGTGTGCGTGCGGCTGGGCGAGGACTCGTCGCTGGGCGGGTTCACGCCGCTCATGTACATGGAGCCGGCGGTGGCGTGGCTGCGCGCCGACCGCGCCGCCGCGCAGCACGCCGCCGAGCACGCCCTGCGCACTAGGAAACTACTGTTCTTTGGCACTGAGTGAGATTTGTACTATACCCATACCCACACTTGTATAGATTTTTCTATCTATTTTTTCAATGCATGTTTTATCACAGAAGTGTTTTATTGAATTCTGGCTATAAGTATCTGATTTAATTTATTAATTAAAACCAGGCAGGTTAAGTAAATACATTCTATTTAAATTACACGGTTCATAATGTAATTTGTTAATTAAAATATTCAATGTCAACATTAATATTTGTACCTACTCTCAATAATGTATGATGTGTGTAGCCTTAAATATTTGTTTTAATATTGAGCTTATTTATAGCTTGAAAGTCGATTATAACTTTTAAAAATCGTATGAGCATAGACTACAGGTATAGAGTATAGAGTCGGGAACCGTCGCGTTGATGTGAGTGTTCGCGTCAGGTACCTGGTGGGCGTGGAGCCGCCGGTGCTGCGGCTGCAGTACCCGGCGGGCGCGGCGCCGCGCTACGTCAGCGCCGTGCAGCGCGCGCGCGACCTCCGCCCGCCGCTGCAGCACCTCGTACGAACACGCCTTTCTCTTACACTTTTAACCCCTAGAGCAGGCATGGCGAACCAATGGCACGTGGCACAATATATTAGGCACGTCACTGATAGCAAAATTCATTATGCACCACGAAAAAAGTGTGGAGTAGGTATCATATGACAAGCGAACGCGATTGACCCCTACGCTACGGAATGTTCGGGTATGGGTAATGGGAAAATTATGATTTTCCCAACTGTCACAAAGTCAAAATTATCTGATGGCACGTTGATACGTAAAGGTTCGCCATCCCTGCCCTAGAGTGTCACGAGCACCTACGTCATCGGTGGATAAGATTTGAATGCTCCAAGTGTCGCGTTCCCCTACGGGTAAGTATAAGACGCGAGCGGCCCTTGGTTGTTTATTTGCTACGTATAGTGACACGTCAACGATAATAGGGTTTCATAGATCGATTATGTCAAAGACTACTGCTTTTAGCGTCGATTCTTGTAAAAATGTTATTGATTGCCGTCAAAAAAAACATACTTCCGAAATATTGCGACACTTGGGGCAGAGGGCATTCGGAGGCGGGTGAGATTGAAAGGGCACGTACGCCCACAGTTAATAATGTATCCCGTATTCGCGTGCCAACGCGAACGCAATGTATGATTGGTGATTGGCAAGTTTCACCTAAAATATTGATCAATCAATTTATTAATCTTGAATAGCAAAAATTTTATTAGGGTTCCTTATTAATGTCGGGCGTTAGTGGGACTTGGCTCGACACACACTCACAGCTCTTGCTTTTGTAAGCTATGCTTTTCAGTTGTGTCTAAGGAAGTCGCCAAGTTCGAATCGTTGGCAAGTCCCGGACACAATACATACACTGGAGTGCGTGGACCTAGAAGGACATTTAATACAAAAAATATGTCATTTCTAATATATAACTTTTCTATGGTATAATTCAGGGTGTTTCTAATCATAAGCCATGCTTCAAAATTGAAAAAATATCCAATATATTAATTTTATGCAGGAAAGTAGCATTTTTGGTCAATAAATCGGATTGATAAAAGAAAGTTCGCCAGAATATTGTTATTGAAAATGTTGAATTCTTAGACGGAAGACTCCGAAGACGAGGCCACCGCTAGCTCGGCGACCAGCTCGCCGGCTCGCCGCAGCGAGGGCGGCGCCGAGCTCGCGGACGAGGCCACGCGCCGCCTGCTGCGCCGCAAGGAGCAGCTCGAGACCAGGCGGGCCACGCTCGAGAAGCGCCGGCAACGGATGCAGGTGGGCGCCTTGGAAATATACAGATACATCAATGTTCAAATTCCAAGCATCGATATTTTAATAATAACCGCTACACCAATGTTCAAATTCCAAGCATCGATATTTTAATAATAACCGCTACACCAATGTTCAAATTCCAAGCATCGATATTTAATAATAACCGCTACATCAATGTTCAAATTCCAAGCATCGATATTTTAATAATAACCGCTACATCAATGTTCAAATTCCAAGCATCGATATTTTAATAATAACCGCTACACCAATGTTCAAATTCCAAGCATCGATATTTTAATAATAACCGCTACACCAATGTTCAAATTCCAAGCATCGATATGTTAATAATAACCGCTACATCAATGTTCAAATTCCAAGCATCGATATTTTAATAATAACCGCTACATCAATGTTCAAATTCCAAGCATCGATATTTTAATAATAACCGCTACATCAATGTTCAAAGTCCAAGCATCGATATTTTAATAATAACCGCTACATCAATGTTGAAATTCCAAGAATCGATATTTTTTTCAGACAGCTAATCGAAAATTATAGAAAAATCTAGCTGACCCGACAGGCGTTGGCCTGTCTTTTACGGGTATGAAAAATAGATAGTAGACGATTCTCAGACCTACTGAAAAAAAAAACCATAAAAATCGATGGAACCGCTTCGGAGGAGTATGGTAACTAACTTTGTGACACGAGAATTTTATATATAAGATATTCAATAACGTTGATTGATTAATTTCAGATACATATTTGATTTATTATAAATAATGTTTGCTGATTGATATTTATTTCGTAATGTGAGGTGATTGAGCTAGATTAGGCTAAATATAGTACATTTTAAGAGCGCCAATATTTTCTTTGAAATAGTACTGATATATCGATATTTTTTACCACTGCCCGACATCCCTGAATGCAGGACAGTGCTACACTAACACCGGGATACCAATAGTGACCATGGCCTGATCTAACATCGGATTGGTAGAGACGCGAGCTAGTTAATAAACTCGTCTAAGAGTGACAATTAAAAAACCCAATCAGCCCGTATGTTATGGATGGTTAACACCAGAAATCGTGCAGTGACGGTTGGATTAAACTGAAGATACCTATTATGCTTAGCTGTTTCATAGAACAGTGAAAGGTAAAATGAAATACATGGCACAGAATTTCTATGATTTACAATGTAGGTAAGTATATTATGGTAGCCATTTTCACTTACGTGGAACAGGATTTATTGATGAAAAATTAATGTGTGATATATTGTCGGTTCTAGTAGTAGGTAATTATGCATTTTAAAAGAGCAATTTGGTCAGTCATTTTCATCGTAAATTTAGTGAATCACGCGGAGGGTTCTTGTGTTAATTTGCAATACGCGAAATGCTGTGCGTGTTGAGGATTTATGATGATATTTTTTTCCTTAATTGCATCAATCTTTTCCAAAGTTTGAATAATATCAAAGCATTAATTCCGTTGTTGCAAATGCTACCAGGGAAATAATTTATTTCCACTATCTAAAACCTGTTACCGCAGTTTGCCTGAAGCGATTCCGGATGGCCAGCTCAAATATGAGCGTGTACTAATAATAATAAATATCGCCAAACTGACACACCAACAGTATGGTCCCAAACTAAGCAACGCTTGTACTATGCGTACCGTACAATGGACTGGGGGCAATCCCAATGACAACCAGACTTGGGAAAAATACGAAAAGGCGAGAAAAGGCCATTTCCGAAATATGGCGGGAATCGAACCCGCAACTACCCGGTGCGGTGAGCCAAGCGGCCTACGTTCAAACCAGTACCCCAAACGGTGCTGAAAGGTATAATATTTGTGTGATGCAGGAGATCCTGCGCGGTGGTAGCGGGGGCGCGGGCGGCGCGGGGGAGGGCGAGGGGGAGGTGGAGGTGCGGCCGCGCTGGCTGGTGCCCGACACCAACTGCTTCATCGACCAGCTGCCGCTGCTGCAGGCCGTCGTCGCCGCGCCCGCCCAGCCCTACACACTCGCCGTGCCCGTTGTCGGTGAGTCTACCGCGAGTGTTAACACTCTGACACTCGAGTTTTACGTGAAATTATAACTACAAAACGCCTCAACAACACTTGTAATAATATTGTTTGGTTATCTATGCAAACATGAGTTGAGATTAATTTTTAATTCAGGTGGCTGTATAAAAAAAATCTCAGCTAGGAAGGTATATATTATGTACATAGTCCCTGGGAACTCTGGTCTCAGGCACGATGCCGAAACGAACATGGCGATACTGTTTGGTCACCTTTCAATGTCATAGCGTATGCATGGCCCGGAAATAGCACAGGACAGGGGTTATGGAGAATTCAAGGAGATGCTTTTACTATGGAGCTATGGGATACATACTATAGACTCATAAAAATTGTGGTAACACATCTGTGTGTGTTCCTATATTGATGATATGATTGAAAAAGTTGTGCTATAAGCTAATTGCACATCTCTGAATACAAAAGAAGTGTATTTAAACCATTTGAATTCTTGTCGGTTTGTCTGTTTCATGGCGCATAGATTATTCAACATTAAATCTAATAGTTAAACTATTTTATAAAGAATATGATTTATAGTATGCATTTAATGGACTACTCGAAGAAGGCAATTTACTAATTAGCTTGTAACAAACATCATTACAATGACCGGCTGAATGACATTCCATAAACTCTCGCTTGGGGTGCGAGGTATGCATGAATGGTCACGTTTTTCCTTAACCGTAAATGATGATAATTACAGTAATTTTATTATTATTAATATATATTCTGCATTCCGGTGACATGCCGCAATGCTGTAGAAAATATTATAATGTTCACATTAGAGCAACTATGGCTCCAGGACGTAGATCTTGGCATAGCATAAACTAGTCTTGTAAATATTTTGAAATGTTTCTTGTCTCTTTTTCAAGATTGAATCGAATTCCTTGAGCCGCCGTTACCTTTTATTCGGTAAGGTTTATAAACAAAGAGACTTGTCTGTAGATTTTGGTTTTAGGGAAGCTTCTGAAGGAGGTAGCAAGGTTTCACACCGGTTTTTTTTAATGCAAGACACTTATCGACGGCCTATTTTATTATAGATGCAAGTTCACGCATAGTAAGGCGTTATAGGGGCGTTTAGGTGGCTCAATCCAATGTATAGACTGTGTCAATTAAAACTGTTTTTGCTTTCGTATCGGGGTCAATTTCCAGTATCTGATTTGGCTCATTACCAATACTGATATACTTTTTTTAACGTCAACAGCATCAAAGCTGACGGAACTTAATGTTAACCTCGCCTCCGAAGCACAGAGTATGTCGGATGTTATAATTCTATCACCCATCTAAGGTTCGACCGAGCCATCACCTATATCTCGACAAATTATGAAAGGATCCCTTGACATTACAAACAGACACTTCAATTTTATTTATTTGTATAGATAGAATTACGGTGTGCGTGTGGACGTAATTCTTCTCCTAAACGGCTTGATCGATTTTAATGATGTTTTTTGTACTTCCGAGGTCACGTGGCCGGTTCTCAGCCATAGTTGGACCCTGTAGGTGACGCTGTCGTCGACTAACTATATGGCGGGTATGACGGGGTGTGTGTGTGTGTGCGCAGTGATGTCGGAGCTGGAGGGGCTGAGCCGGTGCCCGCGCGTGGGCGGCAGCGCGCGCGCGGCGCTGGCGTGGGTGGGCGGCGCGGGCGGCGTGCGGCTGGCCACGTCGCGCGGCTCGCTGCTCGCGTCGCGCGCGTTCACCGCCGAGCGCGCCGCGCCGCGCGCCACCAACGACGACCGCGTGCTCGCCACCGCGCTCAACCTGCACGCCGCGCTCGCCGCCGACATAGGTCGCTGTCACCAACATTACTCTCACCTTTCAGTGTTATTTTTTTTATACATAATGTAACAGAAAGTGTGATCTACACAGTGATCAAAAACAATATTTTTTTTTGCAACTTTGTAAATCTAACCCGAAGTTCGCACTGGACGAACATGTTCGCGAAACATGTTGCTGTCTCTATTTTATGAAAACAAAAAATAGAGACAACAATATGTTTCGCTAACATGTTTCGTCCAGTGCGAACTCACGGTAAAACTTATGAACGATTTATGAAATGTGTCAACATCCATATCCCTCCAACACCGTTTGTTCTTCAAATTTCTCCAAATGCTGATAGTTCGTAAATTACAAAGTAAAGTTTTGAAAGAAATGATTTACCCTTTCCGTTTCACTATGTATGACATAGTCGGCAAACAAGTGTACGACCTCCCTGAAGTGTAGAGTTACTGTAACCTACAGATGCTTGCAATATTAATGGCATTGCTCGCACATTGCAGTCCTGAGTAGGACAGAGGGACGGGAAGGGGACAGGTTGAGCTTTCCTTCTCACTAATAGTACGAAACGCAGCTATGATAGCCACTTTACGCCGATCTTCTGTGAGATGATGGTACTACCCCAGTCAGTACAGCCTCTATACTAGGTGAAACAAAAAGAGTATACTAATTTTTTTGCAACTTTACTTAGTAAATTTAAAACTATGGGCCTTATGGGACAGTTGAAGTACTAAAGGTTTTGTCGACTTGTGAAATATGTCAACAGCTGTATTCCTATAACAGCTTTTGTTTTTCAAGCTTCCTCCAAAGCTGATAGTTTTAGAATTACAATGTTAAGTTTTGAAAAAAATTGTATACCCTTTTTGTTTCACCTAGTATAGACGGTAGAAAGGAAAAACAAATGAAACGCCATTTTAGTCGAAAATGAGTTTTATATACACTTCGATGGGGTTTTTGATTCTCTATCGTTGTGTCTATAAAACTCATTTCCGACCAAAATGGCGTTTCATTTGTTTTTCCTTTCCACCGTCGTATGATTTGTAGTAAATTTGCTACAAGGCTTCGCTCTACCAAGTCAATTTTCAGAATGTTTTTCTAGCGTGCACTGAGGCGCCGTGATTACAGTTAAACGCATTGCAGACACCCGCGGCGACGACGGCAGAGAGGGCTCGAAGGGCGTCCGGCGCGTCCACGAGGTGGTGCTGCTGACCGACGACCGCAACCTGCGCGTGAAGGCGCTGGCGGCCGAGCTGCCCACGCGCGACTTGCCTTCCTTCGTGCAGTGGGCCGGCCTGGCGCGCGAGGACGCCGCGGTACCGTATTACCCTGCACACTCGCTATTTATATGCCCATAATTGAGGCTCGCATGTTACCCGCGTACTGCGCACATCCATAAATATGTTCGTAATGATTGCAAATTAGCAGTACATGCACTCCTCGACTGGGAATTGCGGAAATACGGTTAAATGTAATTTTCTGTTGCAGAATACGCAGCCGCCATCCGTCGATGATACGACTGCCGGTCGTAATTGACGCGCGCGCGTGCAAACGACCCCAATGACAAAAGTTTAGCTCGTTCTGATTTACTTTACTATTAACGTGAAAAGCGAGGTGACTTAACTTGCGGAGGATAATAGTGCTTAATAAAGATAGAATAGCATTTCGCGCCGGAGCCGGGACTGCGGCCGCGCACGCTCGGTGCGCGCGGCGCCGCAGTATAGAATAGGAATTGAATAGATTAAGTAAAACTAATACACCAATAGATGGTTAAAATAAAATATTGATAGATTTTGTTAAGTGCTTAAGGATTCCACCTCCGTGTTCCTGAGCTACAATTTACTTTGTTATTTTTTACGTATTTTTTGTTTTACTCGTAAGGTGTTAGATCGACAGTTCAGTGTTATTGAGCTATTATTTTTATTTACTTTTTTGTATTATAGCGACTACAGCAAGTATATTTTTTATTATTTTCTAGTTGGACGATAGCAACGAGTGTACCGCACTATATATTGCTAACAACAAGTACATGATGCATAGAATCTTATACCATTTGTATACAATATTATGAATTGACTCAATTACGATTAATAAAATTAATGCATTAATTGCACGTCTGTTTTTGTAATTAATGATAATGTTTATTTAAAATAAGTACAGTTATGTACCTTTGTATTTTTAAATTAAGTTTCGCATCGAAATGTCATGTGCCATTCATTTCTTTTTATCAGTGCGGCCCAAGCCCTAGGTGTGAATTGCAAGCACAATAGCAAAATTTCGATGTATAGGAGTATTATAATGATGATATATAGCAAATCGAAGTCTGGTTGGCTGAACATTTATCTGCCTGTTTACTCTTGATTACGTGTGAGCAACCTCATCATGATAATTTTGTAACAAAATGTAGTACAAAATGAAATGTGTGACGTTACAAGGACATTTTATTTCAGATTTGTATAGAAATAAAAATAAATGTACACAAAGATTTTCAATCACTTTTATATTTACCAAATCTAAGGTGATAAATGTTTATCTCAAAATAAGTATCATAAAATTATTGAATTATTATGTTTCAATATTTTAGGTAGATCTTGAACCCTAAGTGGTCATCAGCGTGCATGCAGACCAGCGCTATGTACGTACTCCGTCTTAGCGGGTGTGTTGTGGAAACACTGTGTGTGACTTAATCAATCTATTTCAAATTGTTATCACTACCGTCGTGCGTGTGCAATGTTCATATTCGGCACCTACACTTATCAACAATCAAAAAATTATAATTTTACATGTAGATAAAGATATTGTATAAACAGATTTATATGACTACTATATCGTTAACACTTATTGTAACAAGGTATTTAGTTTTTTAAACATTTCATGCTGTTACTTTTGTCTTGATCATGACGTTTTAATTAAACATTTAATTACTTCGATATAATGTATTTTATATTCGGACCCTCTCCTTCAGTTTTTCCTGTTCCTGCAGATCATAATAATTTGACGACTGTACGAGGCAAGTACCTTTTAAAAAATGATTTAAATCGGTTTAAAACGTGCATTCTCTGAAGGCCGTGCCTTCCTGTCAATAAGACGTATACAATAGTACAAATGCTGAAGATAAAATTCCGCATTAATATGGCAAGTAGGTAGCCGAAGGTGCGGTAAGCCACTAGCGGCAATGAGTAAAGGTTGCGGATAAATAGAAAGCCATTCGATTATGAAATAAGTTTGTGAATAGTCTGCTCATAATATAGTATTCATATATAATGTAATAAACAGTAAATCTATTCAAGTTTTACGGGTGAGAAATTCCAATGTTAAGACTTGAGCAATGGGAATTGGCAATGTTCCGAGGCGAGGCTAGCGCGCACCGGTGCGGCAGTTGTAAAAGCACCGTTATACTTATTTACCGTGCGCATCTTGCTTAGGAGTTGTTTCAGCTTATTTTAAATGTTTAGTTAAATGCCTACGAGATGAATCCACATGTGGTACGTACGGTATGTCACAGTTGTTATAGTATGTATAGGTACATTGCAAACCTTAATTTGTCAGACTTTACCAACCATACTTATATTTTAAAATGAATAGTGCCTGCCTATATATACTCGCTTGAGGCTGATACTTTAAACATGTTAGCATTGCGGTTTTTAAGAATCTTAATTTCTTAGGCACTTTGTACGTGTTTCTTACATATTGGTACTCAATTAATTATTTGCTTAAAATTAGTTTTATTTCGACTTAGCTTAGGTGTTGAAAAGTAAATAATTTACTGTTATAACAAGATTTAGGTACTCACCTCTTCTTTTATCAAAGGTACCCACTCACTACCCACCTATCCATCTATGAACCCATCTATGAAAGCAATCCAGTTGATGATCTAACTTAAGAAAGATATATGCACTATTAGTAGATACCTATTTGTTATTTTTTAATGGGCCTATTAGCAGTCAATTTACTGGAATCATTGAAATATAGCAGGAGTGAAACCTTTAAAAAAAAAAATTACCAATTCATGTTTTTTTCGGTATGTACCTAAATGAGATTGGTCCTTTGTAGTAATGCGATCTGTTAATTCCAATACCTAAATAAATAAAATATTTTTAAGTGTTCATGCAATTCCATTACATTAAGTAGGTAGGTATTTTTAGCTTTTGTTATTTATCCATATTTCCTAATTACTTACCAAAGTGCTTCACAGTTAAGCCATCATTTTCTATTGCGTGCGCGTAGACGGACAGTTCTACGCACGACGCCGAGTAGACAGGTATCATCCTATTGGGTTTCACATAATGGCGAGATTCCTAATATTTACTGGAGTCAATGACTCTTGTAATTCATTATTGAATGGTAAATATTGAATTTATTTGGCGACGTCAATACTAACAGGAGCTTGGCTAAATTATTTTTAACACTACTACTGCGGTCTCCATGATATACTCGTATGCAAATATAATTAATGGTGAGCATATTAATACATGATTCACGTGCTTTTAGTGAAAACATGTAAAATATAAGTAGTGTGAAAACCAAATCTTACATTTCTTAAAGAAATATCACAGCGAAGGAAACTTCAAGTCTCTGGTCAGGCATGAGTCGCAGGTATCGTCTTACGATTACCGCAGGCACACAATTTATCCGTAGGATACTTTTACAAAAATACTTAGCAGGTACCTAGGTACGTTGCCTATTTATAAATAAGCAACGAACCAATAATAATAATTATTGTTATAATCTTTATATCGGCAATAAAAAAAATATAATTTAAAAATGATGATGACCATTTTTAAGTGCCTCCGTAGGCCTAAACACTAGATTAAAGTAGGCAATGTATGTTCATAACGTAGATAGTAAAAATTTAATATAAATTAAGTGAAGTAAATCTTACGTGTAAAATCGAATCACATAGTTGTAGTTTTAGGTATAGGTGTTATAATCCAGTAAGATTTTGAATGCTTTCAAGTTCGACCCCGTTGGGATCAATTTCGGGAATGGGGCCTTATTCGTAATTTGCCCAGGGTCTGGGTGTCACTGGGATCGGCCGAGTCCATTTATGTTACCTACCCATAGTTAAGTGTTGCTCAGTTTGGGTTTGGACCTGTTGTGGTTTCGCGATATATATTTATTTTAATAACATGTACCTATTTATTACTTACACGCAATTTAGAAGCGGGTAGGCCTGTACATAATCGTAAAGCATAAACTAGTCAATTTCCTTATAGGCGGCCCTTGATTTATGTTATATATAAGACCCCCTTCCACGTCAGAATTGCGAAGATGTTTAATTGATTGCGCGTTTATGGGATAATTTCATGTTGGAGCGCAGGTTTATAGGGGTGGTGTAACTGCATACTAGGCATATACAAAAATAATATATTAATTACTAGCTGAGCCCGCGACTTCGTCCGCGTGGAATTTTACTTAACAAAAAAGCCCGCTCCCGCGTTCTGAGCCCGCGCGACAGGATCATTTTTTTTGCTTTTTTCTAAAATTAAAGTAGCCGTTACTCCTTATAACATCAGCTATCTGTCAGTGAAAGTCCCATCAAAATCGGTCCAGCCGTACACAATACAGCAGCAACAGTAGGTATAAATACAATGCACTATGTTTTTGCCCAAACTTTAGCACAAACTTATTGCGCATGCCTTTCGCTGCGTGTGGTCGGGCCTTTAGTGGGGTATGTCCTACCTATCTAATGATTTATTACTAAGGATGACATTAATAAGCAGAATCAGACAGCGCTCAAACAATTACGTTTGTACTTTACCTAGTTTGAATGAAACATTATCCAAAAGTGATTTATTTTATTCACAGGTCAGGTGTGTTTAGGTAACTTAGGTACATCTTCTTAGATAATGATAGCCGTTTTACGTTATATGAGTAAAAAAAAAAATTGCCACCATAAAACATATGCATTTTAAATATAGGTCTTTACTTGAAATATTTTGTTTGTATTTTTTTCGTTTCGTAAAATATTTTAGCGGCAGTTAAAAGTTGTTCGAAATCATCTCGATAGTTGAATCATTGCTGACACTAACATCGCCCAGCTGGGTGTATTTTTTATAGAATCAATTAAATAATATTTATATATATATACCATTTTACATATTATGTAAAATGGTATGTTATTACATACCTACTACCTACCTATGTACAGAACCACCACACAAATAAATTACTTATTATAATCGGCTCAGTGATTTAGGGAATCAAAGAATATAGTAATTACGAATACTTAAACTTGTATAAATTATGGTCCGATACATAGAAAATACTATGACTAATAAAATAACGTAAATAAAAATAACGCCTTTAGTTTTTTTCTGATCGAAGATCGCGCTAATGTGATAGAGCTTTTTGCGTGAGTATCTACAGCCTCCAAGAAGACGCGTCATCCCCGTTGACATCAGCTTACGCTTATTATCTGAGTAGTATCCGGTTCTGCCCGCCGCAATGATCCTGCAATAGTTTTATGAATCATCAGTTTCATTAAATTCTAGGGTTCCACACACACACGGTAGTTTATCATATTACTTAAGATCCATATTTTTTTATAACTTGCAGCACGCAAGATATTAGTTTCCGTGTTTAAAAAAGTATTTAGGTACCTACAACCTGATTCCTAAACGCGGAATTATAATAAAGGTTTTTTTAAGGTACATTATGAGAATCGCTTAAATATATATACGGAAAGTCTTTATTACTAATAGCTTGCTACATGAACTGCGCAATTTTGAGCTGAAATCGTCGAGTTCCGCAGCGCATCGAGCCACAAAGCTACTTGGTTGGAATGTTAAAATTCGATAAATCCGTTGGGAATATTAATTTTATCCGATGATTGAATTTTTTACAAGGTAATCAATGAGTCGTGCGCTGGGACGGGGCGGGTTAGCTCATCCGGCAAACATTTTGGTGGTTTTTGTGATGGAAGCTGCGCGTGGAAGGCCTCGGAGAACACGACTTTGAAAAACAAATGACGGCATTACTGAGTTCACAGATAGCAGCGCTTTTACCCACAGCATAGGTAGGTACTTATACCGTATATACATGGTATTAAACGAAAAATAAAATTAGGTACCTATTGTTAACGTGCTACGTCAGGTTTCATGGTATAAATAATTTTCTAAACGTGTACCTATGACACGGTTAATCATAGTTTTAAGGTACAATTGCACCAACTGATGAAACGTCATGATCAGTTGCGTAATAGAAAATACGCGCACGCGTTTTATGCGCTTGATTAGACATCAACGCTTGCGCATTTGGAGCGTCACGTCATTGATTTGTGTCGTACGGGTAACGCAGCAATTACTTATACTATACTTACCTATATTATTATTTCGCTGTTATCATCACGGTAGTATATAGGTAGGTACCTATTTCAATTATTTTAATTCACTCTTCACTTTATTGAATTTCTAGGGACTTTATTTGAAATGAATGATTTTTTCATCAATAATGGTGTCCGATGAAGACGCCGAGGTTTGACCCTAGACGAGCCCGGAGGAAAACCTAAATTGTCTTGGAACCCGCATGAATTGAATCGATAGAAATAATAGAAGTTGGAAAGGCATGTTTTGCATATCTTGGTTTTTACTTTATTTAAATTTAGAATGTACGGTTATGTTCGGTAAATTCAAATTTATATTTGCTTTTTAGACACGGGTAATAGAGAATTGCTATTTCTGAGCGCAGCTTAAATTTTAATGGTAGCGGTTTACTGTTAGGTAGTTACCGATGTAAGCGGGGTTGAAGTCTACCTATCTACATACAATTGATTATAAAATTAAGTAATAATTATACAATGTTGTGGGGACAAGCAGTCGCGCGCGCGCAACTGACAAGGGACTCTAGCCGCACGCGGCTCGACGCACATTCCCGCGGAGACCGCGCGCCTCTCATTAATGAGCTTCGTTATAAAATAAGCTGAAGGCTTTTAACTGCCATCCTGCGAGATTGCTTTTCGTGGTCGGCATCTATTAATAGTTATTTATAGGCAAAACTGAAAGAATTGCGAAGCACGAGTATGGTTCGTGATGGACGTCTGCAGACAATGCGTCATAGTCGTGCATCACTGCTACGAGAATTACCTTACCTTCTGATAAACGCGCAGGGCTCTCAGGTTTTACAAAAAATACTTAGTAAGTGATGCAATGCAAAACCGGAAACATATATTGTGCGGATGTTTTACAAATTTATACTCACTGCGCGAAAAGCCTCGTGATAGGTATTTTTGTATGGATATCATTTAAACTGTGAGCTAATTAGAGGTTTTGGTCAGCTCAAAATGAATCGAGTTGCTTCGTAGTAACGTGATATTAGGCAGCCTATAAATTGATGTCATAAGATATAAAATAAATATGTGCTATTTAGCAAAATTTGTAATAGAGCAGCAAATCGTGATTCGGTTATTATCAAATTTTGGCATGCTGAACAGGTTGACTATATGGAAAGAATCAATAAAAGATAACGGGTTCGACCCTCCATCATGTTTAAAATTATTACCTACTAAATTTTTTTTTAATTTATGTGTGGTATTAAATAGCATGTGCTATGCAGTTAGGTATAAGTAAGAATTGACCCTATGGAAATCGTTTCATTTTGCATAACATGTAACCGTTTGTACAATTTAGCATTTTATGGACCATTAGACAGAATTTGGGCGATCGCTTTATTAAAATAAATTATTAATAATAGTCGACACAAGTTACAATTGCAGGATATCCATTATACTCGTACAATTGTTTTTTTTATTAGCATATTTTTAGTACCTACTGACGAATACTATACTCAGGAAAATAAACCTACTATGGGTAAGTAGGTATATATTTTTTCTATTTTAAGAGATTTTTCAGGGATTATTCTTATGAAATAGACAAAAAAAAATGTTATAGTATAAACACAATTTAATACTTTGATGACACAGTGTGAAATAAATAGGTGTATTGTAATTATGTAACATCGATTAGCAAGCGCACCTAGTGATGACAAATTAGCTAATGCACTAGACGTGAGAGCACGCTAATGACAAGGAACAGCCAACAAGTGGCAGGCTTACATGGCGCAGGCGGACCTCGTTACACTGTGGTGCAAGGGACTGGGCACAATCTGATCATTGCTTCAAACGTAGCAAAAATAAATAAAAATAAAATGGACGCTACAAATTCAGGGATTTTAGTAGATTGTTTAATAATAAGAGAAGATTAAAAATATAAAAAAACTATAGAAACAAACATACTTAATTTACTAAAAATTCAAAAGTGCCTGTTACAATAAATTTAACGTTATAGTAGTTAAACTAAAATTGAAATTAGGCCCATACATGTTTAAGCAATTATATTTAATTCACAAGCTGGGAAATTTCGAAAATTACTACTTTGTGGTTAATTTTTAAAACCTGTCTCGACTGATAGCCTCAGACGGAACAACTCAATATTTTTACCGTTGCATATGGCGCGCGAACTGAAATGAAAGGTAATTTCTTCACAGAACCATTTGAGTTAGCCGCTTTTTGGCACTGCGTACAAAACACGTTTATTACTGGATACACCACATAAAGATACAATTCGGACGTTTAAAGATTTGGAACGGTATGCACAGTTCGGCAGACTAGCAGCCAGACAGTCAGAAGGAGCGCAATGGCATGTAGGCCCGTTCTAGATACCCTTGAACCTAAAGTGGCAGCTCTCGGCCGCCTTGCCAATGACCCCGCACGCAGCGCAGGCGCCCGCGCCGCCTCGCGGACCAACTCGCTCGCTAATTGTTATGTAACAGAGAGAAGTTACGTGCATCGTCCGCCACCGATTCGAATATTCAGCTATACGCCAATTTAACGTCGCACGTTCAAGTACACTTAATGGCCACCGAAATCACCGCATCGGTGATATTGGGATGCACAAACAGGTTCGAGGAGCGCGAATGCAGTTTCTTGCCAATCCCAAAGGGAAGGTAGAGTCACTGAACTTGCACGTCGTTCGCTACATCTCGTTCCTTACTCCATAGTTCTTGTGATTGTAAAATATTTTTGTTTTGTTGTTATTTAAACGCTAGCGAGCAATCGTAAAATCTAGTGAAATTCCTTTAGATTATTATTTATTTAAGACATTAGTGTGAAAGTTAACATAATAATTTCTGCTAGGTAATAATGTACTAACTTATTTTATTTTTGTAGTTGTTAAGAGCTGCGATGCTTCACTACAATTAGAAAATTTAACTTTTTCAATTAATTTATTTGTATGATTTGAATAATATTTTCGTAAAACCTTGTTTAACCATGTCGTTTTTAAAATCTGTTTATAGTTCCTAAGTACTAATTTGACACGAAAGTTCAGAATATAACTATCATAAGCAATCTATACAACGACTGTACACTCTCTACCTAAATATGTATCTACTATAAAAATATTTACACACAGCAATTTATCCAGTTACAGGTCCGTAAAAACCGTTACTGCCGAGTCGAGTAGCAATCTATAACGTGGTTACTTATTAGTACATGGGTACTTGCACAGCAATTATATGCATGCTAGTCAAAAGCACGTGCGTCACATAAATCCAAATAAACCACTCGATTTGTAGCGATCCGCGCGCAGTCAGTACAGATGTAGGTAGCGGTAACGTTGTTAAAATATTTTCTTCTCGTTGATCTGTTGAGCAAGAGACTGCGCGAGTGCCGCGGGCTTTTGTGCTAGAATTTTGATTGATATTTTTTGTCAGCTAACTCGGCCACAATAAGATGACAGCGGTAACAAGAGGAGTGCGAAATAGACTTAGACGTCGTAACTGAAAGTATCAAGGTTAGTCGCTGGCGGGGCGGCCGAAACTCGGCTAACAGTAACAGTACACCCACGAGCGACGCAAAAACTGAGCACCCAGCGACTCGCACCGACTATCACCTTTGTGCTCCACCTATTCGATTTAATGATACCGGACTAGTGAATGGAGGGCGAAACAGATACATGTCTTTGTATCTCGGCTCTCAATGATAAGGATTTCATTAGGAGAACTCACCGTTCACTCGAGCTTGCTTATACAGTGCGCATACGCTTTTAATATGTTTAATTTTCTTAATAATGGAGAGAGTTCGCCGTGATTGAAAATAAGTCTCCAATGAATTGACATATAGAGATTCAATTACGGTTTGGCAAAAAAAAATTGCGTATTATATTGGTGGTTGTCAAATTAAACAATCAGAAGCACTTTCATTTGCAGCGGTGGAGAGGCCACGGGATCGAGCGGCGGTCGGCCGCTGTGCTGAGACCGCTTTCTCGGCCCCATTCTTGACCATGAGTCGGAAGGTGCCGTGTTCTCATAGGTAGTCGGCAAACCGATGTATCTATGTCGATAGCTTGAAGGCGGCCTTGAGCGGCGACCATTAATTTGTGTGCAGAGCCGCCAGCGGAATACCGTTACGGCGAGCGCCTGAATTTTATGCCAGTTTGGTGATATCACCGGATTGTCAGGTGAAGTTGCGCGGGATGTTCGTTCAACACGTCCAAAGCTACAAACTCTACCCCGGCAATTACCTGTTAAATGAACTCCGTATGTAGCATGCGAGCCTCCGATGTTACTGCTTGAAAGTATAAAGTTTTTCAAGCAAAAGCATAAAAACGGTTAATGACGACGCTCCAAGCTTTTATAATGTTCACACGGCTCTTCAGTTGGTATGTACTTATGTATGATGTTGTTTTATGGTTCATAGCGAGGGCGAGCTCTAAGTGTTTGTTATTTGTAAAATAAAAAATCATTCGAAATAGGTACGTACCTAGGTAGCTAATCGTTTTTTATGAAAACTTTATGGATCACAGTGTTTTCGATGCGAATACAAATAATATGATGAGTTCGAGAGTCGAGAAGACTGTTTGATTTTCACACGCGAAATCGTCTATACACATAGGCATCCATCTACATACACTACGTTTTATGACTAACCTACCTAGAAATCGGATGTCATAGGTGCGTCTCAGAATTCAAAGTTTGAATTTAGTTATTCTCACTTGTATTGTAACAGAGCGTGATGAATTATGTTGAGTAGATATTCCTTTTATAATATAGTAGTAGGTGGTACGTAAGCCATAAGCAGCTTATTAAGATGAGTAGCACGATAAAAACATATAGACATAAGTTGGCGAATATACTTAATAGCCAATACTAGATAACGATATTAAAACTCAATTCATATTGAAAGGAAAACTGCACCGTCAGGAATTTTGCACATTAAGTAGGTAAGGAAGGTTAGGTATATACTTGTTCTGTTGGATATTCATATCAATGAATTAACCAATAGTTCGCAAGGATGACCAAGTTATGATAACCGTGTTATTGCAAAATTCCCACTAACCGGTAAAAGAAAGGCAATGAAGGAAATGTATTAATGGTATCCACTAGCTGATTTGGTGTTGATGGCAGATTGATAAGACTACATGTGGCGAAGTAAAGTGGGCAAGGCAGCGGAGTGCACCGCCGGCCCGCCGCCGCCGCCGCCGACGCCGCCGCTCCGGTGTGATCAGAATTTGTTTATGCGGCCTGGGAATAGCTCAGCCAGATAGTGCTCTCATTTGCTCACGGAAAATCCTTAGCATTTTTAAGCGGAACGCTTTGCAACTACGAATGAAGCTGTGCATTTTAAAAAACCGTATAGTCGTCCATTTACATACGAATAAAATTACGCCATTATAATATTCTTACATCGGCGAGTAGCAACAGCGGGACATTTGTGTAAAAAAAGGAAAGAGCTCTCCGTTACTTGGGATTATGTTTAGTTAAAACTAGACTTTACCATGACTAAAATTTTATTGACCTTCCATTTACCTTTGTATAGCCACCACGACATATATATATACTGGGATGTTTGACTGAATGAGCATATCGACTAGTTACAGCTTAAAAAGTTCCATTCATTGATTTGATCTAGGCTAGTTATATATTGTAAAGGTCAAAACTAATTAGATGTTTCAGGGTAGTATTTTGGGATAGGTAATAAAAGAAATGAACATAGTACTTGAGATGATTTACATTCACGAAATAATGAGGTATGTTCCATGCTAATAAATATGAAGAAAAAAATACATAATAGTCTGAAAGAGAAAACAAGAAATTGAGATGTAAAACCATCATTACTTGTGACAGGAATATGGGCGTAAGGGGATGAAAGAGGAGTGAAGAATATTAGTATCAGGGTGTTGCGAAGTGGGCTGACGGCGCGACGCCGCGGCCCGGCGCGGGCGCAGAGCCGTGCGTGCCCCGCGACGTGACCGCGCGCCGCCACCGCCGACGTGAGACCATTGTTGCCTTTAATAGATAATTAGTTAGGTGCCGTTACTTAACACGATCGGATCGCCACTGTCGGCCCACATCGCCAGATTGCCACTAACTGCGGTGCACTCCACGCCGCGGATAATTTAAACTGATGCCGCTAAAGTGGGGCACCAGAGTTATAGGCATCAGCTTGCGGGAGCTTTGGATCGCGTCATCTCGATATCTCATATATTTGTAAGCCATTATTCAATCTACTGCCTAAAATCGATCCATCATTCCGTTAGGCTTAGCTCAGTTGATAAAGAATTAAGTAGGTACCTACGTAATAAATCAATAGTTTGACCTTATCGCTTACATGATAAGTAGATGATATAAATAATACTAAAGCTCCTAAAAGCGGTAAACTAAACTTGATCATTCGAAATCAATACCCTTTATTAACTGTACACAACATTCTGTACGAAATTTACAATGCAATTCAGTTAAATCCGCATGTACTCGCATACTGAATCGAAACTAATTTGAGTATTTCTGCGTTCTCACGAAAGTTTTAAGTGGTAACGGTACATATTGTTTAAGTACGTACTAGAACACATTATAAAAACAGAAGACGGAAGTACATAGTTTAGCCGTGACGTCGATAAGTAGTGATGATCCTCCGCATTACACTGTAAAGAAATATTATTAAAGCAGCTAGTATAAGTAGATACGCGTGATAATGTTGAATAAGCTCAATAGGTGTTTATTTCTTGCAAGACTCATGACAGCCTCGGCGCTGCCCGCTGTTATTATTTCATTTAAAGTTTTTGCAACGATTCTCGATAGCGCATTTACATACTGCAATGTTTTATTATGTGTTTTTATATGAATGATCGAATCGATTTCTAGTGATGTGTAAGTCATTAACAACGATACCTTTATCGATATCATGAAGTTTGATAAAACATTTCTGACTACTCAGCTATCAATCAAATGATTGCATTATTTCGAATTCTCTATACATCCGTCCGGGTCTGTACAATAACGTATGCCCCAGGCGACAGTTTCGAAGACCATACATTATGTAGGTATATACTTAATTAGCAAACACGGATACGAATAACAAACAGACATACTCTGTTTAATTTGATCATAGATACACATGATGCTCTAATCATTATAAATATTGTCTTCCATGAAAGGAAGGTCAGTATGAATGAAGACAGACATGATGTACCAGTAATCCTTATTTATATTTACGATGTCGATTACAAATAGTTAGTTACACATAAAAGGCAGTAAAGTGCAGAAGATGCATGTCGCATTGTAAGCCAGTATGATGTGATGCAGTTATTGCGATGATAATCATGCTATTAAATAATCTCTAAAGATTCTCCCGGGCCGGATGTGAACCACAACATTTGCATTTTATTGCCAGATATCATAAGCTATCTCAGGGCCTGTTGAGTTCTTTACTACACGTAAGCGATAAACTTTACTGTATAGCTTTGATATCTGAGATGGAGGATGGACCGAACAAAAACAAATAAAGCTGAACACAGCGGCCTTCAACTCGTACTGACAACCCGTTTGATAACTTGCAAGTCTGTAATTAGATGTTGCGTTATTCGTTGGTTGCCAATTAGAACTTATGCTTAGGAAGTAATTAAGTAGCTTATGAAGTTAGTAAAGAACTAAACCGTCATCCACATTGGAATGAGGAGAAAAATTTGCAACATATGCGCGTTTAAATCTAAGATAGGTACTATACGTACGTACTTTAGTACCCACGTTTATTTTCGTTATTAGGGTTTTGTAAGCAAGTTCCTAGTCGCTTTAATTTTGGTATTTCCGTAATTAAAATAACTGCAAAAAATTTAGTTACCATGATCACTAATAATGTTATTAATGTTAAGTCATTTTGCTAACAGGCTAGTCGGGGCCAGTAAACAGAATCCGCGCAGTGCGGGTCATGAACGCGCTTCGCGTGACTCACACTACGAGGAAGATCAGGAGGCATGTCGTCATCTGCGCCTGCTCTTCTGTTGTGGATGCTCACGTTTCGCCGTTTACAACGAAACGTATTTATATCCATTAATTATAATCATCATCAACATTAACGCGCTAGTCTCGAATTTAATTAATCAGTTCTTCATGCTTGATTTATCATTATGCGGTCCCACTGCGTGCATATCCCGTATTTATTATGTATGTTAGTTGGTAGTAAAGGTAGTTGAATCACACAGCTCGTTATTTTTAATAAATGCTTATTCGCCCTGTGGGTATACGATTCTTGGAACAGCCGGCATACCTCGGCTTCGGAGTTTATTTTGTAGAAATATGTGGCAATAACTATTATTAAAACTACCAATAGGTAGTTTTAATAAGTGGAGGGTGTGCTGCGGCACCTCGGATGCGTGGTGTGATGTCATGCAGGATTTATTTTGGGCCCTAGACCATCCGAGGCGTTTCTCGTTATTGTCCGTGCGTGACACAAATCCCCTCAGCTCCGAGAATCGTTTTCAAAAGATATCTAGTAGAAACATTTAAGTAATAATATAGAATAGGTGCGTAATGGGTTTTATGTTTTGCATGTAATTTTAGTTTATACAAAACATTTCCTGTAGCTAAAGTGCGCAATTATTTTTTGTTACTTGGATCAAGTGTTCTCGCCCGGCGCCTCACGCAGGGTTAAACGTGATAATTTAAGAAATGGAT
The DNA here is from genome assembly GCA_918843915.1 of Notodonta ziczac. Taxonomy (NCBI): domain Eukaryota; kingdom Metazoa; phylum Arthropoda; class Insecta; order Lepidoptera; family Notodontidae; genus Notodonta; species Notodonta ziczac. The sequence goes on along the minus strand of OU974043.1, from coordinate 6,974,443 downwards.
GGTGTAATACTATTTCTTTCTACGGGGACGGTAATGAAGCAATATCTCAACGATTCCCTCGGTTATTAGACGCTCTTATTTTCTGTCTCGAGGGACGGTAGAGTTGTTTGCGCTGCTCACTAGCGCGTGCTCGGCCGCCTACTTCGTTTGCTCCATCATTGTTTTGGACGACTGTTTCCGTCGTCTCTCTTGTTATTTATACCGTAACTTCTGATAATTTGATTAGGAAACTATATTTACACTTGCGTAGGTTTAGTATAGTTAGGCGAAATCTTAACTAGCATCTTTGTTGTTTCCGTTTCTATTTTCAGCTTTCAAATACGGGAGACAAATGTACCTACTTACTTACATCATACTAAAAAGGTATATTTTTCTTATAAAATGTAAATGTTCTTACTTTAGTAAGTATTACTTATCAATGACTTATAACGTATTTATTTATATACCTGCCGCGCGTACTCGACCTAGACATTGATTCTGAAAATATATTATCATCCTATATTATTGTGTCCATTATAAACTCATTAGTGTAGCGGGCAACGGCACTCGGGCCGGGCGCCAAATTACCAACATTATCAATTTATACTCGCCCGTGCACAAACAAAAAAGTCGAATGTAGATGGCCAGTTCCCGTTAACAAATTCGTATTGTGCAATGTAGGAGAAAAATTGTAACGCGTGTTTCGAACACGGATGTTTTTGTGGTTGGGTTTGATACCGCTAGCGTTCAACATGTTTGTACAAATGCTTTCACTGCGCCTAACATCAATCATCGGCGTGCAGCAGCGGCGCTGCGCGGCGGCCGCCCGCCCGCGCCGCCCGCCCCGCGCGCCGCGCCTCCGGCCGAGGGCGCCCAGCCGCCGCGTACGACACTTCATCAAACCTAATCATTTATAATTTTTGCCTTGCTCACCTAATTGATTTTATCCCAAACTGGATCAACTAAAAGCAATATGAACAGGAAGGCATTGCATTAAGTAATGTTAAGCCGCGGATAATGCCTACGAAAACGCATGATCATCCTAGGTACCTACCTGAATAATAGGTGTGTTCATTTTCTTTCTATATGTTCGTATTTTGGTTTACTTATCTACCTATTCATGAATGTGTATTTATTTACTAAATAAATTATCTCGTTAGATATCTACCTAGTTATTTTACTTTGGAATATACCGCGCAAGCGTACTAATGATAGAAGTGTGTTTTTAGTTTGTTTTAAAGTAGCAAGTTTTGTATGTACTTACTACCTATTGTACACTTATTATAAAAACGTGCAAAGGATAATGTCGGTAGACAGTGTAACTAACTAACCATTGGTTAAATTGTTCACGGTTATTTCGTAAATAATAAACAAATACGGTCGATAAGTATTTATCTTAATCGCCTACCTATTCATTTACGAAAATCGTGCATATCCAACAGGTAATGTAATACTTATATTTGTTTGAACAGTTTCAGATGTTAAAGGTTACTTCCTTGTTCTTCGTGTTGCGTGCTTGCGTAATAGAGAGACTCGTCACGTTCACGAATCCACGGATTGTACACGCTGTACACCGTACCACCTATTAATAATAGGCAAACGATCGGCCTTCACAAGGACGCGACGAAAGGTCGTATTTTTAATTCAATAAAACTGAAATGCGTGAAGGAATTATCATATCAAACTGTTTGAATTGTGATTTTTTTTAATTGACAGAATATATCATGGTTGTTTTTTAAGTGGTATATAATATAAGTAATAATTTAGTACTTATTAAACAGGCAATTTGCACCGCAGGACTTGTTAGCTGCGACGGTTGAGTGTCTTACTCCCCTCGCCGACCCGCGTCGCTTCCCTCACACTTCCCTACCTGAATCTCATTACCCTCAAGCTCTTATTGCTTTATGATCTGCTTTGAACTCATAATACAAGGACTTCAGCTGGGACAAATCCACTTTCAAACTTTGGAATCGAAATTGTTTTTGTTTTCAAGTAATTAAAGAGAAAAGAATAAAACGCCCTGAATAAAATATTTCTAGATACATATTTCACATTGCCTGGAGCCTTCACACACGCTTAACTACAAAAGTGATTTGTTGTCGTAATGTTTTCTTCTCTAGACAAATACTGATACGTTACTCAAATGCTTGAGACATCGGTTTCTGTAATATGTGGGTGGAACGCTCTCGAATTTGAATTTGGTCCGGGAATTCGGAGGCAACTTTTGCATTTTTTTTACAATCGTTATACCGAACATCTTTTTCCTGTAGAGATAATACTAACATCGTATTTAAGTAAAAACGTGAACACAGCGTGTGAGTTAACCAGTTAGCTTGATTATTGTTCGATTGCGGAATCATGATCGCGAGATACTTGTGCAGCCACTTCCTCTTGCGGCAAGGATCTTCGCAAGTTCGTGATTTTATAGTTGGCTTTAGACCCGTCGTCTGCATCGCTTAATTTCATATGGAGGTACACATCGCTTTGCTTGCCTATTATAGTGATTATACCTATTATAGAAGCTGCAATCACGTCCACCTAACCAGTTAGGCTACTAGGAGGTCATAAACGTTAAGATTGCGCAGATGGGTAAGCAGTTATGCTAAGCCAGCGCTGCGTTAGTATGGTGAGCGACCGCATGTGCAGTCAATTCCTTGGACCGTTGGACTCCTAAGTATAGTAATCAAAGATAACATTATTTATTAAAGTATATAGATACAAACCTTGGACCCTTATTAATAGCATCCGGTGCAGTGCTGGTCCTAAATTTGCTGCTCGCTCATTACCATAAAAATTTAAACATACTAAAATAAACAGTAAAATAAGCTTAACCACTTATAATATATTTTCCTCTTGCCTGCACTACTGATACCACCCTAGAGATCGAAAAGGTTATTATTATTGTCAATGCGCAAATCCAGACGAAACGGAAATGCGGGGATGAGGTCAGATATCAACTTAAAATTACAAACTTACGATTCACTTATGATAATATATGAATAGTACAAAAGTATTTGATGCTCGACTCGTAAGCAAACTTATCTTGCATGAACTTCTCAATCGAAGTTAATCTTATCTCCGCCTTAAAGCTTAGATACAAACAAATACAAAGTTGATAAATGACCTCGTTATTGCGACCGTTACGAGCGCCGCATGATTTTCATTTCGAGGTCACTCCGTATTTCTTTGTGAAGCATGTTGCATGCTCTTTAGGCAGATCATGATACGAATGTTTTTTCGGGATGAAAAAATGTTAATGTGCTTACCTACTTACTGACGATAAGTAGCTAAGTATGCGCGGGATGAGAAGAGTGTTGCAAGATTCATGTTTACCTTTGGCAAATACGACATCAATAAATCTTAATTAAGTAAAGGTAAGAATCTACTTTTATTTAATTTTAAAGTTAAATCTCTTGGGCAATGTAAATTCAAGTAGTCAAGGGTAAAGATAGAATGGGCACGATCAAAGCTTTAGTTGACCTTATATTCACCCGGTACCTTCACCTCAAAAATGTTTAATTTAGTAAACATTTTTTTTACAATTATCTTCAATATATCTAATGAATATGCTATTCACGCGTATTTTACGCGGCGTTGAGGTCTTGTGTTATTCCTAAACATAAAAAGGTTTGCACATAATGGCTCTGTGAGTCAGCCCTCGGTCCCTGACGTTCTCACAAAGGCATCCGCAAGAAAGAGTTATTAAGCTATTATAATAATGTCACCGTGAGATCAGAAGACACCTAAATGGGCAGTAAAGCGATGGCTGCGTCAGATTTGACATGCTATCCGTTGCTGCAATTTAAAATTCTCTGCGACCGTTCTGAATTCAATTAGTAGTTTTATTGAAGCTATACGTGCTATGACCAGAATGTACGTCGGCACAGATAAATAACCTACATATAAACATGCAAGAGCACTCATAACTGTTAGTATCGAAATAAATACAGGGTGAGGCGCGGGCGGCACATTAGACGATGATGGTTGGCCGAAAGAAGGCCGCGCGGCGACCTTCCTAATGGTGGGCGCCGAGCGTTGACCGGAGCTTTGGATTGCGCTTCGTCACACTCAAGTGCTCGAACCGCGGCCGGGTACCTGCCGCTACCTATAATAATTAAGTACGTTGCCAGACCGCATCCGCGTCGCAATTTCACGAATTTGCCAAACGTTAAGGGGTTTTATTACAAAGATATTTTTAATTGTACCTGACTCTACCAGTTTCTCAAATTTAATAAATAACTATATCAGGTTCCGAGCAATTAAAATTAAGGGAAAAATCTACAAATCGATTATAAGACCGATAATCATGTACGGCTCGGAATGCTGGGCGGCTAAAGTGCGGGAAGAGAAACGTCTCCACTCTGCTGAGATGCGAATGTTGAGATGGATGTGTGGAGTGACGCGAATGGATAAGGTGAAGAATGTGTATATAAGAGGTAGTGTCAGGGTAGCGCCAATAACAGATAAAGTGAGAGGTAGGAGGCTGGAATGGTTTGGACACGTGATGAGAAGGGATGAGAAGCATGTGACTAAACGAGTGATGAATATGAATGTGGATGGATACAGTGCGAGAGGAAGGCCCAAGAAAAGATGGATGGATTGTATTAAGAAGGATATGAACGAGGTTGGAGTGGATGTGAGTATGACGGGGAAGCGCGATGTATGGAAGGAAAAGACATACTGCGCCGACCCCAGATAATGGGAAAAGGTAAGGCAGATGATGATGATGATGATGATCAGGTTCCGAGCTAGTGGGTAGTACCGAGGGATGCAATATGTTTTAACTGAATCGATAATACTATAACACTACTAAACCCTGTATGGGCTGTAATGGCTGCTAAACTTATTTTATTTATAAACGCCGTCGTAGTTTTTCCTATCTGTTTAAAAGGGAACCTGCATATCTTTTATGTTTAGCTTAGTTACCGTATGTTACTGTCAAAATAAATACCATGTAAAACTATATAATGGCTATATCTACCACGAACTATAAACTTATGTGTTATGTGCGCTTTGATAAAGGAAGGAATCTTTTATCAAAGGTTGTGCCTTAATCAAATCAAATTATTATTTTTATTATTGTAAGTCAACAAAGCATACTCATGTACATACTCAAAATCTACCACTGGAGAAGACCCGACGTGAAACTTAATAGTAACTAAAGTTAAGAGTGTGAACACAAACATTTTAAAATTTCAGAAGTTATTAATGCATTTACCTCTAAATGACTTGATCAAAGTAGATGAAACATAACGGAAGTACGTCTTTCTACTCATGAAAAGCCCATTGTTGCACAGTTGTAAACGATTTTCTACCCTTTGGTATTCTTCGCTTTTTTCATACATAATACATATCTTCTATACATACATACAAATAAATAAAATTGGAGTGTATGTTCGTAATATCAAAATAACACCTTTTCACTAAATGCAAGTAAAGTACATACGACACCTATAACAAAACGCGATTTAATTTTTTTTTGTCTGTCTGTCTGTCTGTGTGTTTGTTCCGGGTAATCTCCGAAACGGCTGGACCGATTTTGACGGGACTTAAACTGGCAGATAGCTGATGTTTTAAGGAGTAACTTAGGCTACTTTAATTTTAGAAAAACAATTAGGGTTCCGTGTAAAAAATTAAAAACACATGAAATCAAAGAGTATCTCCGAAACGGCTGGACCGATTTTGACGGGACTTTCACTGGTCGATAGCTGTTGTTATAAGGAATAACTTAGGCTACTTTTATTTTAGAAAAACAAATTTAAAAAAATGGGTCCTGTCGCGCGGGCTCAAAACGCGGGAGCGGGCTTTTTTGTTAAGTTAAATTCCACTCGGACGAAGTCGCGGGCTCAGCTAGTCATAAAATATGATTAGAATAGTTATAAGGAAAGAGACGTGTTTAAGAATAGTATTTTAATTTACTGAGAAAACAAAGGCGATTAAATATTCCACTGGCAATATACTCACACTCGTAAACCTGGATTGTTAATTGCTCAAATGATTGAGGGCCAAGGAACTGAGAATTACGATAATTGATATAATATGAAGTCATCCGCTCAATGTGAACATCGAAAAAAGCGGCAGAAATTTTTATGGCACACGTAACTGATTGATCCTCTGGACATCCGCATCTAGTTATTTGAACGTGAAAAAAGGACTTTGGGATGTTTAGGTACCTACCTCTATCTGCCCACTTGTTATTTTTGACGCTTTATTGCGATTACCATTTTAATTTCCAATCAGGAGTGGCATGTCGAATTGCTGAATAACACCCGACCCGATAATAATTTTCCATGTAGACAGTGATCGGCTAAACTTGCTTCTAAAATAGTGATATTCATGATTTTATCCGTTGCTTATCTTTTACGTTGTGGAATATTCTTTTTAAAATTAACGATTAGGAATTTAAACAATTCAACTTACTACATGATGAGCTAAATCTAATAATATGCATATTGTACATGTATCTATATATTATTATGAACCTAACCACATTACCAAGAAATCTTCGTGAATGGTAGTGCATTTACATACCCCATTTATGGTCACGTGAGTAATATGAAATTCACCCATAAATAAACCTAAAAACCGCGCATACCAAAATATTCTTCGGCTAATTACAAAAGACAGCGCATTGAATTCCAGTGAACAATTATAGGCGAATTTTAATTTAAAAACAGTTACATACCAGTACTTTATTACTGTAACCGTAGAATGACAAATGTCTAATCATTTGCCTGTAATTTCCTCTCACATAAACTCATTTTAATGATTTCCTATTAATTCGCGAATTGAGTTTGTGAGCGGCGTAAGGATAATAGCCTTGCGGGATAAATCTTAGCGTTTGGTAAGGTCCTTACCTATTGTTAAATCTGTGGTCCTTAGTATATACTTTTCTCCGAGTATACGTGCGAATACGAATAGTATCTTGGTGGCCAATAGGTACCGTTACATTAACTGTTGACTTAATGGGACAACTAATGCCTATCTATCTACTGAAAATAAGAAAAAGACACTAACTTAATTTAACACTTCTTGTTAGGTATCTCTCGTTTGCACTAACACAATATTTACAGTGATTTGGATGATATCTCTATTTTGTGCAGCCAAAAAATAAAGGCGTGATACTCTGCAGCGGCGCCACCATGATAAAAAGTGACAAATCATAGTGGGAAAAAATGTACGATTAACGTATATAATGTACGTATATCGTATTTTAATGTACCTTTCCCAGGTACCGAGATAATTGACATTTTTAGTGGCGCCGCTGGGGAGTATGCTCTCCAGCGGCGCCACCTGGTTCTCATACTTATGAATGATATTGGCTGCTAAATTTTATTGGAAATAAATGTACCTATGCAGTCTACTATGTACATGTCAAAAAACATCAATATTATACAGTAGTTTAATTTATTTTGATCATTTATATTACCCTAAAAACGCCCGAACAGCTTAGGTTCACATACCTAGCACCGACAAAGCTAATGGTATTAGCAACTATATTCTATTGGAAATAAATGTTTGAACGCTATATGAGAAGTACATGTTAAAATATATAATTATAAGACAGCAGTTTATTTTTTTTCATTAATTTAATGTTCCCCTAAAAATGGTCGTATACAGCTGAGGTTCACATGCCTGGTACGAACAAAGTATTATGGTTTAGCAACTATATTCTATTGAATATATATAAACGAATCCTGTATGTTATTTATAAGTTACCAATTATCATTATTCAATTCAAATCGTTTATTTTGTTTAGGCCTACGGGGGCACTTACAAATTGACAATTTTACATTTTTTTTTTCTTATATCTACAACCGGTTCGGAACGCGACCTCGATTGAAAAGATCCGGCAAGAAACTCAGCGGGCTTGTCTTTTTACATGTCACATTTTTTTTTTTATCGCCAGTTGCTTATATTGAATAATTACAAAGGGTAGTAGATATTAACATAAATATTATAATAGCTCCAGTGTGTTGCCTTTTGATGTTAACAAGAATTACACAAATAATTCGGACTAGTAGGGCAATACACGCTACGCTTTGACATTATTATTGACTGTCGAGATTTGAGCTGCTTACTCCCAAGCTGATTTATCATCCAAATAATCCGAGATTTTGTAATAACCCTTTGCACTGATTTTAGTTTTAATTAGGGTTTTAAACTTATTGATAGGTAAATCTCGGATTTCATTGGGAAGCTTATTGTAAAAACGTATACATTGTCCCATAATATAATGACTTATTCTGTGGAGACGAGTTACATGTACGGATAGCTTGTGCTTATTCCTTGTATTAATAGAATGAGCGTCGCTCCTTTTCTCAAAATTATTAGCATTTTTTTTAACGTACATGATATTTTCATAGATAAATTGTGACACAACAGTTAGAATATTTATTTCTTTAATTTTTTCTCTGAGGGAGATTCTTGGAGCTAGATTGTAAATAGCTCGTATAGCTCTTTTCTGCAGAACAAAAATGGAGTTTAAGTCAGCAGAGCATCCCCAGAGCAGTATGCCCTGAAATAACTAAAATAAACAATTCTAGCTGTTTCAACGTCGGTTAAGTGCCTGATTTTTTTAACAGCATATGCCGCACTGCTGAGTTTACCCGACAATTTTTTGATATTAGGACCCCATTGCAATTTTGCATCTATAGAGATCCCTAGAAAGACAGTTTCCTCCACAAGGTCCAATTCTGCTCCATTTAGTCGTATATTGGTTCCTACTTGTCTCACATTTGGCGTTGAGAACTTTATACATTTCGTTTTATTCTCATTAAGTAGAAGATTATTTACATTGAACCAATCTACAACTTTAGCGAGTGCGTTGTTCACATCGTCATAATGTAAAAGCTGTCTTTTAATTTTAAATAATAAATTTCATAATATTTTTTTAAAATCTTCGCCAGAGTCACAGGACGAACGACGTCGCGGCGCACCTCAGCTATAAACGGGCGTTTTCAAAGTACCTTTAAATTTAATAAAATAAAATAAACTGCTGTCTTATAATTATATGTTTTAACATGTACTTCTCATATAGCGTTCAAACATTGATTTCCAATAGAATATAGTTACTAATACGATTAGCTTTGTCGGTGCTAGGTATGTGAACCTCACCCGTATACGGGAGTTTTAAGGTAAAATTAATTAATTGAAATAAATTAAACAATCGTCTTAAAATGATAATTTGTAACTTATAAATAACATACAGGATTCGTATATATATATTCAATAGAATATAGTTGCTAAACCATAATACTTTGTAAGTACCAGGCATGTGAATATCAACTGTAAACGGCCATTTTTAGGGTAACTTTAAATAAATGAAAAAAATAAACTGCTGTCTTATAATTATATCTTTTAACATGTACTTCTTATTTAGCGTCCAAACATTTATTTCCAATAGAATATAGTTGCTAATACCATTAGCTTTGTCGGTGCTAGGTATGTGAACCTAAGCTGTTCGGGCGTTTTTAGGGTAATATAAATGATCAAAATAAATTAAACTACTGTATAATATTGATGTTTTTTGACATGTACATAGTAGACTGCATAGGTACATTTATTTCCAATAAAATTTAGCAGCCAATATCATTCATAAGTATGAGAACCAGGTGGCGCCGCTGGAGAGCATACTCCCCAGCGGCGCCACTAAAAATGTCAATTATCTCGGTACCTGGGAAAGGTACATTAAAATACGATATACGTACATTATATACGTTAATCGTACATTTTTTCCCACTATGATTTGTCACTTTTTATCATGGTGGCGCCGCTGCAGAGTATCACGCAAATAAAGACGGCAATACCAATCCGTTTTAAAATAATATTGTGCGTGTTTTTAATAAGTATTGATATTATTTTAATCTACCAACGTCATAACGGTGTGTGAGAAATGTATATAAAATTATACATTTTTGTTGAGATTAATTTGAAAAATCCCAGAATAACTGTGTAATTGGGCAATTATAATTGATAGCGTTTGTGGTTTTAATTATGCGTTTTACCACCTAGTCCAACTCACTCTATGCACGCTCTTCTGATAGGTTATTTGGTGATAGTCGTCGGCGCGGGCGCACCTCGCCGTGTCCGCTTATTGCTCTGTTTACATAAAGAGTGTAACGCCCTTTGTGTTCCTTGTTTTGTTACAAAATATTGAACACCGTTTTATTTAACACCGACTTTCAAATTACTTAAATGACATGTATTGACAGCTAGAGCGGTTTCGGCTGTGTTCAAAAAGAGGTTACGAAATGTAACAAATTCATTCACGGTTGTGTCATGCATTAGACTATTTACCCAAATAACAGGATGAAATAGAAATGGAAGTTTGCATCGCATATAGTAAATATACATGTAAGCATGTAAGCATGCAAGTAATGTCTTAGATAAAGGAAAGAAAGAACAATGTGTTTTCATTTTAAAGATAAGGACATGCACTCGTTGCTTTAGTAAGAATCTAACTATTAGCCGTTGATCTTAATAGTAGGTAATGTTGGTTAATTATAAGTAGTTAGTATTAGACGTAACATTGATGAAAGTTGGAAGCTGGCTTTAAATCAAATGTGAGCGTTTAACAAACTTAAGCGTTGTTAAGCTTGTTAAGTACAATTATTTTGTGTTTGATCTGTCAACAAGCTAATGGCATACCGAAGATCATGTTACGATGTGAGTGGATACCAGTTTGGTGGGTACTGCTTGAACAAATGGTGGTGCGCACGCGCATTGCACAAATCTACGCAATGGATGCGCTAAAGCTGGAGTGCCAATGAACTTGGGCGGCTATTGACAGGTATTGCGTTAAAACAAATAGACGTTCCGGCGGCTGAGACAGACCTCCGTTCACTTGACCATATACGACTGTAGGTACCTATATGACCGCAAGCCTCCTGAGAACTTCTATGTAAATAATCACGAGGGTAAATATGGAATTCTTGTAAGCAAAGTATATGTAAGTACCTACCTTTATTTCCTAACTGTACACCGATGTTTCGCTCGTAGCAACGGATTTTAGGAAAATGTTTACACATTGTAGCAAACAATTTCCGAAATAGGTAACTAGTGAAAGGAAGTTAATTGATTTCCTCTTTATGATGTTATAAACATTTTATAGTATACAAAGTCGCATTAGACACTTATCTGTGTAATCCGTAAGTTATTGTTAATGATGCGTATTTTTTGTTCCACGAACGAAATTAATTCAAGATTGTTTCGCTTTCTTGCGCTGGATATTTGGTTCTTGCGTTTTGTGTTTTGTAATGAACTTCTTATGTTTGTGGTGCATAAAAAACAAAAGAGAGCGCCGCGAAGTTGATCAAACGCGTGAATATGATGTCAAGTACCGTTGGGCGGCGGAGTGGCCGTGGTTTGTTTACCCTACATGAACAGATAGCGCCAAGATATATTTGCACTCATTTGCATATTTTTTGCGACAAAGTATTCGACTACATTAGTAGGCGAATAGTAGTGGAGCATGATAACATAATGATTAAATACGTGTCACGGTGTATCAATTATTTTATGGAGGCATGCAATAAAGTAAGTAGATCGATATAAATAAATGTTTGATTGATGATACCTAATTGAATAATTTATTTACTATTTGTATTGTAATGATATTGGTTCTATAATGCCCATTAGAAATTATTAATGTTATGAAAGAACAGATACTTAAGCAAATATGTGAAATAGTGTAATACTCGTACCGCTGCTATATTAAAGATAGTTTTGTCGTAGTTCATTTACACATACCCAATACTTCTAAATAACGGTAAGTAATATATTCAACGTAATTTCCAAATGATTTTTTATGCCACCAATTTATAGGTATATTCGATAGGTTACATATAGTCATCACAAACTACACAACTCTTTGTCCACTGAGAAAAATAAAGAAAACATAAATGTTTTTGTAGCTACTAGTATCTCTTTTAGTATTTTTTACTAAACGTCAAAAAAATTATAAATACGAGTCAATACCTAAATCTTAGCTGTTATTATGAAACTTTTGTAAAAAATACTAATAGGGATACCAGGAGTTACTAAAATCATTTTTTTAGTTTTTTTTTCCTCAGTTTTACCAACAGGCATTTATGAATTAGAGTCGTCTGGAGCCGAGCCTGACATGTTGTTAGATGCCTGTTTGATGGGCTCTCCTCTTCCTATGTCCAGCAGAGTTCATCAGCGGTTGGTAGAGTGGTTATTGATTGTGACACGGTAATGGGGCGGGCCGTGAGCGGCGATAAATCACTCGCACCGAAGACCGAACGACCGGCCAATGGACATCCACACTTGCGGTGCGGCGTACGCGCATCTTTTCTAGCCTCCGATTTATTGAGAGTATTATATTTTTACATGTAAAAAAACATTTGCTTAAACAAAGGTATGATAATTGTAGTGCTGTGCCTGCGGGTTTTTATGATTTCAGTCACAAATGAAAATGTTTTGGAAGGAATTTTCTGAAGACTATACATAACTATTACTATACCTACTATAGATAGTAGCCCCGTCTGAGAACTAGGATAAGTACTTATGTGATGATACAAATACAATTAAATATGTGCTTAGAAAATATAGGTATAGGTAGGTAAGTACCTATACTTAATTATAATGCTGGCAATGTTGTTTTCTTGTAAATTATTACAGAATTTAGTGTTATACACTGCCTAAAGTAGAAAGACAGAGAATAAGTCGCAGGTAGGTAGGTAGTTAGTTACATAAGGTTAACTTATGTGTGGTCAAGTCAGTGTTGCGGCGTGTTGCGGTATCCGTGCATTGTCCTCGGCGACGACGCGGCGACGACAGCGCGCGCTGACGACGGCTGCTTCTTGTTGACACGCTCGTACGCCAGTCTGTGCCCATACGCACGTCGCATTGCCATTTCAACGAAATTAATCCTCATAATACCTACACTCTAATGTGGTATTGTTAATTTTAACGATGCGGTCGTGTTGATAGAACAAAATTTTATTGCTTTTTTGACATCTTCATGAGCCATTGACCCATAGTCGCTTACGGTACTTCTCAGGTATAATACAATGTTTAGACTAGACGTGAATCTTCATCCTGGAATAATATGCGTGCATAGGGTACTTGACGAGAAACTGACTACGATCAGCGTCAACAATAAAAAAAAAGAAATCTCTACATAAATCAGAAAATTGGCGTTGTTTCGACTGAGAAGAGTATAAACTCTTAGTACCTATTCTAAAAAATAATACTAGCTTTTGCCGGACGCTAAGAACCATCCTAGTTGCCCTTATAAATACAAAAATCATCATCAAAATCGGTCAAGCCACTAAGGATAATAACGACTAACACACGAACACCGTAATTTGTATTATAAAGATAACGATTACTAAAACTCTTCCGAGTCGAAGTCTGAAACATTTATGTGGATAATTTCCTCGTTTAAAGTCGTTTTATACATGCAATGAATTGAATCGTGCGCAAGGATTCAGAGTCGCGTCGGTTATCGCGCGGACACCATATAATGATTGCAGAGCATTACCATTTAATCTCATTAAATATTTGGGTACTTTGTGTGTACAGTTATTTTCGCGTTTGGTGACGACTTTGCAGTCTGCGAGCGTTATACCTAGCGCTTTATTTATATTCACAAGTTAAACTTATTCAGCAGATTTGAATCTTTAAGCTTCATATGTAAATCGGCTTAGAATTCTTATGAATAAGACAGTCAAGTGCGAAACATGTGTCGGAGGATTACAGTTCCATATGATTTTAGATATTATTGCAACTAGGTAGTCTTAGCCCCAATGAATACGAATGCTTAAGTAGAGTTCAATCTCTTAATAAAATGATCTCCTGAAAACAGGCCCCGAGTTTCTGACATTGTTTGGAATGTTATATGAGGTTTGGATCAAGAAACTCCCCGCAATCAAGTTTATTGTACAGGTCTTAACGAGATAATTGTTTTTGACGAATCGTAAGTACAATTTATCCCGAGATCGAAGGGCCGATTGCGGGCCCTAATTATATTTTGTATGGATACCCAATAACACGGACTAATGTGAAAAGCAAAAGGGGCAAGAATTATGTGTTTAGGTACTGTGAAGAGTTTTGTTTTGGTGTTTTGTATGCAGTCGCGCTTTCAGGTTTAAATTAGTTTATTTTATTTCGGTATGGAACCTTAAGAATCAGCGGGTCACGCATCAACGGGTAACAATGATCTCACCACAGATAAACGCAAATCATCGAATACATATAAAAACACACAATGTCGCCTGTTTGTCCATCTATTATGAGACAATTTGTCAAAGTGTTTTTATAACATCCGTTGTAAATCTGCGGATCACTGATTCCCTTTGGGGAATTTCGACTTCAAGCAGGTTATTGTTTAATAACCAGGGCATTTTTGACCAAGTGCAATTCATTACGATGCTTTCCTGTATTAATACACGACTATTAATTATTAAATTGAATATTTATTATTATCCTGCGACTTTAACAAAGTATTTTTTATAATCTGTTGAGAAAAATATGTATTGTAAAATGGGTAATCTTTATCCAGCGAACTAAGTACAGTGATTATCAGTTTCATTAAGTCAGTACTCAAAAGGAACCGGTACCTACAACCAACGCGAATAATCTAATAGATAAGTGATCCTTTTCATATCTCAAGAACTGTGAATAAAGAAAGAGAGAACAAGTCCTGTAATGGCTGGCAAGATGGACACTGGTCGGCTGTATCCTGCAATTTAATGAGACACGAACGCCGCTACGAGGCTGCTGCCGTTTTTCATTGGCTAAATTAATTCGTTGAACTCCATGCGTCGCCGAGGGCCGAGTAAAAAGCGTATGGGAACAAGCGGAAGTGTAAACCATTGCCAAATGTGCGGCTCTGATGCTTCGCAGAAAATGCTCTTTGTTTTGATCGAGTTACAAATATGTTTAGGGTTCTGTTTTTAATTTTCTTATTTCAATGTATCAAATTGTCTTTTAGGAAATTAGAAGCATGAACATTTTTTTTATAAGTATACGTGCATAACCGTCGTATAGGGCTTTACCCTGAAATTATCTGAAAATTGAAGCATTTAATCACCAACGACTGTTATAATAAGGGAAAACTCGTATTTAGTCAAATATATAGGTTTATGATGGTGAATGTAATGTACATCAGGGCACATGCTCAGCAAAATTGAATCTGTTTAATGTTGAATAATTTTGTTTACACTAGTTTTACTTTTTATAAGGTAAAACTTTTCTTCTCTTACAGATAACATCTGAGTATACATATACGAGTCTGTAATCTACTTACGAAGAAAGTCGTTAGATATATCTATATCTAACTATATATATATATATATATAATTAATGATTTTGTCCTTGTGATATCATGTTACTCTAGCCTAGGGAGAAGCACAATCCTTTAAAATATATAAACCTCCCATAATAATATATAAAAATTACAACTATGTTACACATATTACCGGTACCTAATTTGTGGCATATTTTTTACAAATATAAGTAACTAGCTGTGCCCCGCGACTCCGTCCGCGTGGAAAGCGCTTTTCTGTTGAAATTATTCCTGAATTTTCTTTGCTATAAACCTCACGGAGCCCGAGACCTTTCCAACGAATGCAAAACCGTGGAAATCGGTTCGTGCGTTCTGGAGTTATAGCGTCAGGAAGGAAAACCCGACTTATTTTTATATAGTAGATTTAAAAAGTCGTTTACGGTTTATGTCCCGTTTATCTGGATGGCGGCTGCCATACAAAGACACCATAAAGCACCGTAATGGCAACGTTAAGGATTTAAATATAATAATGTTTACTCATAATAATTAATGAAAATGAACGTCCCGAGCTCAAAGGGTTTATCGTATAACGATCCCTGTGAAACCCTAAACATTTGAGCGTAATTAGAATTAATGAGAAATGGACGAGAGGCATCCGTTGACACGACGAAACATGATACATTACACAGCCCCGCACCGCCACCGGTCGAGGAGGCGAATTTGTTAATGCTTTTTAGTTTATTTATTCAGAAGTCCGAACACAGATTGCCGTTTGTCATAAAAGAGAAAGATCATTCAGCGTTGCATTGAACGTCTGGGCGAGCTTGCGCATAAGCCAGGCAAGGATCGGATTAAAAAAATTGCGCACTGAGTTATAACTTTACGAGCCCACCTGGATAGAAAGGACTCATGAAGTTGTGGAAATAGCTCGTAATTCATCCTGAGTTCACGAACAAGCAAGTAGAATGGGGATCCGGGGCTCCGGGTGCGCCGCACTCAATAGGAGAACGCCAACAGCGGCGGTCAGCTTCCGTCTAGACGGAGATTATGTAAAATGGAATATAATCTTATTCGTTTTACACGGCCCTTTATCGCTACAGCTTGCATTACGCCCTTTAATATTGTAACTCGTTTATTTTTATTAGGATGTTTCCGCAAGAACTTACGAACGCAATCATATTGGAGTTCCCCTGTTTGTGTCCCAATGTTTAGATAGTGATGCGTTCCGGTTATGATAAAAACACGGAAGAAATATTTTTTCCTTAGGTATTAATATATGAATATACCTTTTTTTGACAACCCGACCTTTAGGGCCGACCACTAGGAATATCGCTAAAATAATTGCGCTTTGTCGCGGAAGCGGTGGAAACGTATTCTGGTCGTCTACCTATCGAAAATATTACCTAATAGTATTTAATTGGTTGGTTGTAAATCTAATACGCCTTATAAAGCTTAAGTGTTTCGGAAATTGTTGTCCTAAAGTGCAGAGCCGTCTTGTACAGTAATTTGTATTTGGGCGTAATAACCTTCTTTCATTTGGCGTAAGAGTTGGTACACCCAAATTTATATTTCTCAAAGAACAGAAAATATAATTACAAAGGACTGTGCTAGAGTTGGTAGAGTCTAACCAGCCAAAATAAGTGTATTGTACAATGTACAAATTAAGGGCCTCCTCTTTACAAGGCAGGTAAATATTTTGAATAGATTAAGTCTTAGGTGACTAAACATTAATAAATAATAATAAAAAGGAGCGTATTGCGGCAGATGGCGCAAGCATCGATTGGAAATTAGCCGACTAATACTACCCATTGTTATTGTTAATGACTGTCGCCCGATGACGTGCCCTTCGATATATTTACAAAAGGAATACCAAAACCGTCACGGTAATGCTTTAGGAACCCTCCGAATAGAAATTGCGGAAACTTAATATAAATCGAATAATCCATTCTTGTGCAGGGGATGTTTCGGGAGGATAAATCTCAATCGGGGATGAGGAGAGCGGCGGGCAGCGCGGGAGGGTCGCAGACGGCGGCCTCGGGCTCGCGGCCGGCCATCTGGCGCACTATAAAATCGATATTATTTAGCAACCGGCAAATATTAGGTGATGTGTGCTGAACACACACATACATGACGCTTCCAGTAACTTCGTTATGTTCCTTTTTTCTGTTACGTTAATTTTCTCACCACTGCACAAATAATAAATATAAGGCATCTAATCTTAAAAACCCCGCCCGTGGGTTTATCGGTTTCGATTACATTGATTAACTAGAAGAGTTTATTAGTATGATTAGCAAAACAAGTCATGAAAACGGGTCCTGTGAGTTGACGCCAGGGAAGTTACTCGTTTACTGAATAACAAAGCGTAAAGAAAAAAGTTACCCATGTAGTTACCTACTTAGTGTAGCCATAAGTTCTGTTACAAATGAAAATACTTTTTTTTAAATGAAGTAATTTAATGTTAATAAAACTAATATGTACATATTTATTGAAGTATCGGCAAAAAATAAAAAAATATTATATTCAATGTAGCTGCCTTGGGCTTTGATACAGGCCTATAGTCTCTCTGTATGTCTATAGTATTTCCATGGGGAAATTAGCCACCGCTTGCTCTAAAGATTTCTTAATTGATTCATTGTTGGAGTGTTGTTTAGAACAGACCATGTCCTCTAAGACTGACCATAATTTGTAGTCCAAAGGATTCAGATCTGGGTTGGAAGACAGCCTTCTTCAGCTCTTATAAAATCCGGAGTTCGTGCCTTGTGACCAGCTGCACAGTCTTGCTGGTACATTTTTAAAAAGTGTATCGCTGACTGTTTTCACAACATGATCTAAGACGGTCTCTTGGTACACTTTACCTGATTTCTTCACTCTCTGTTAAAAAATCTGTAGTTCTTTAGTTGTAACAATATTTATGGCCAGACTAGTTACTTGTGTATTTTCTGTAAGAGCGCGTTTGTGATATTTCCGAAAAGTGCGAAAAACATAATATGTCACTTTACCTACTTCAGAATTCCAAATTTATTATCAAAAAGATTACCTTTTTACCCAAATGCCCTGAAAAGAGGGTTATGTTTTTCGTGTGATGACGTAGACGTAGATGGGTAGAGGTGTCGCGATTCGTCTTAATCGTGAAAACAACATAAATAAATATCGCCAGACGAACACACCAACTGTACAGTCCCAAACTAAGCAATGCTTGTACTATGGGTACCGTACAATGGACTGGGGGCGATAAGATATTTAATATTAGAAAATTGTATCTGCGGAAAAAATAGAGGAGATAACTGTAAATAAAACATTAAAAAATTAAACCAAGTACATATCAATGTAAATATTAGGTGACAATTAGAAAAAAAAGGTTTATCGAGGACGCAGTAGGCATAGGAACGTTATTCTTTGTTGGGCTGGAACAACTCATGAATTAAAGAAAATAATAATTCTGAAACTAGACAATAAATCAAAACTATAAATAATTTGTATTTTATGCAATAAAAAAGGGTTTATTCTTAATGTGCTCATTCAAGATTTTTCTTTAAAAAAAGATGGCAGATGATTATAAGTTCTGTTCTGAATGTTATTGGTTCACTAGCGGTATTGCAAGTAATTGAAACCATGGAAGCATTTCTTTCCGTAACTTTATTAGCAATCACAACTTCTAAATAATTCCAATCACTTTACTTGGGCCGGGGATCGTAAACTTCTCTGATTACCTTTAGAAGCATGTTAGTTGAATTCAGTCGTGACATGTTAGCGAAGTGACCTGCCTTTTCGTTTCGTGAGCCGAGAGCCTCTTTGGTGGATGAGATTGGGTAACTTATAAATAACGAATACGCATAATGAATTGGTTTGTTTATAGCTTGAACTTGTTATTTACCAATGCTTATTTTGTCTGTTATCGTATCTTTGACTTCTATATACTTATGTGACTTTAAGATAAACTATGAAAATAAGGAGAATCAGAGTGAGTCGTTGACACCGATTTTGAGTCATATTATAATTATCTAAACGTGATCGTTAAATATTATGATTCACATAAATATTAATGGAAAATACCTTGTCCCGTCGGTGGTTTGTGGTCGTTCCTTGTGACGTCAAGACGGCGGTCAATGTTTCGGTTGCAAGAAGTGCTCAGGTCCACGATTATCGACGTACTTCCCCAATCTACATGTGGTGAGATGGCGAAGAGGTGAGTCATGGGCGGGCGCGGGAGCGGGCGCGGGCGCGGGCGGCGCCGCGGCCGGCCTGCCTGCGCCCGCGCAGCCTGCAGCCGCGCGCCAACATTCCACGCGAACGTTGCCTCCCTGTGTTCGTAACAATCCTGATGCAATATTCAACTTTAAAGCGTCCTTGCAATGCCGTAATTCATTACAACAAGTTTAATCGATGTAAAGTCCATTTATTATTTTTTCATCTTACAGATTCTGTCTATCATGTCTACAACCGATCCAAGGGCACATTGGCGACCTTAATTACGTTCAGTCTGGAGCCTTGACAGGAATGGCACATATTATGTTGTCGATTGGATTAATGCGTGTTCGGTTTCGAACTGGTATTTATCTTGAGTATCCCATACTTTATTATTAGTAGGTAGGTACTTACCTAAAGTTAAAAAATATGGAAAAGTTATTCGAATGCCTCGGTATCTTCAAGATTATCATGACGATGTCATTTGATGCACTTTAAAAAAAACACTCGGTACAGTAATGAATGAATCTTGATCTAGTGGAGCGTGTTAACGTTATACAAATAAGATGTCAAGCGCCTGTCAAGCTGAGTGGCAAATTGGCGTCGTTTTCTCATTTGTTCCACACCGACCAGCGCAGCGGCGGCGGCGCGGCCGCCGGGCGCGCTACGGTTAGGTACCTTATGAAGCCTTGTGCCCACTTCGCCAATGTCTATGTCATTGTCGCTTGTTGCGTCGCTACACTCAATTCGCAAAATAAAATAAGATATTGTTGATATACGATGAATCGAACTACTGACAGATTCATTTTATCTATATTGACTTCACAATACAATGGTCACTTTTTCTCGCTCGTATCAATTTGATCGATGATATGTCGATGAGATAATTATGTTGTTCGGAATATTTAAATCACCTTTCTTGGAAGAGCTGCGCCACGTTTAGTAGAGTACCTATACCAATATATTTGTGCAATTTCAATCGGAAAGTCTTATAGGTACCATAGACGAGGCTATATGTGCAAGCCAGCTCGATAACCGATAACCCCTTGGCACCGTAGGTGCTTGAGCCGATAGCTCGGTTAGAACTGCCGTTACTTGTAAAATCACACGCACAATCCTCGTAGCATTGTGCTGCGGTGCTTACCAGCAGAGCCACCTATCGATGCATCGGAAATTCTATTTCTAATTATAGATACTCTCTAGCCAAATAAAATTCGACTTAAGATGTCGACTATTTGCAAAGTAAGTAGAGTGATGATTGTGATGAATCATTTAGGTAAAATTGTATCCACATTTTGCTTACAAAGATTCCTTTGTAGTTAATTTTGCAAAAAACGGCAGGATGTAGAGTCGGAGGCGTGTCGAGTAGAGCGGCGGCGGCGGCGGCTTAGGGTTGTTAGTCGCCGACTGGAAATACTAGACACCTGTAAATAAACGATTCCATTGAAAGCTTTGTTTGTGCATACGTGACCAATATCACACATTCCTGACAGATATTCCAACTAAGTTGTGAGTTCTTACCCATATTTTTTATGTAGTCCATAGTGTTCAAGAGTGTAAGATCAAAAAGGTACAAATCAGGTGATTTTGTAGTTGAATAGATAGGAGATGATGTGATGTTCTGACAACCCTATTGCGTGCGGCGACAGCGGAGGCGGTGGTGGAGCGGCGCGGGGCGTGGAGGGGTGCGCGGGGGTGCGCGAGCGAAGCTGCTGCGAGTGTCCGCGGCTGTCAGGCCGGACTAACCCGTCGCTCCAGGTCAGCGCTCCAGCCGGCTATTTATAGAGGTGCCCCTTAAACAGAGTAATTATTCATTGATTAGCACTGCGAGGAATAGGGGATTGCGCTTCTGATAGCCATCGCGCAAACGAGAATCGACGCCGGCGCCGAGACACGTCCACACCGCCACACGCAATAATATAGCTTTCATGTGAAATGATGACAACTTGTCCAGCGTAAATCTAGAGCTTGTATTACGGTGATGGGATGAGAGTTGAATTATAGGTGTTATCTGATTGAAATCAAATGTATCCAGATTTTGCTTGTCTTTTGTTTGTTTATGAGTAAAAATTGACAATCAAAACGAATTTGTAAGTAAGTACCTACCAAATATTTATTTTTAAGCTTCGTTGGGTACACACACCCACACATATAATAATATATATGTTGGGCGTATACAGAGATTGGTTCACTACGTCAGGCCTCTAACCAAATTATACGGAAAATATATCAGGTAATGTTCTGATATCTATCTGTCATCATCATCTTGCCCTTATCCCACACTAGGTGGGGTCGGCGCAGCACGTTCTCTTCTTCCATTCAAGCCTATCATCCGTCATCTCTGCACTCACTCCCTTTTCGCTCATACCCTCTTCCACGCAGTTCATCCACGTCTTTTTAGGACGTCCCCTACCCCGACTACCGCTCACTATCATACCCATCGTCCTTTTGACCGCATGATCATCCTCTCTTCGCATAACATGTCCATACCACGCTAACCTTCCGCTCTTTATTTTCTCTGTCACCGGCGCTACTTTCAGGCTTCCCCTTATATACTCATTTCTAATTTTATCCATCCTTGTTACACCACACATCCATCTCAACATTCGCATCTCTGCTACATGCACTCTTCTTTCATCCACCACTTTTGTAGCCCAGCACTCTGATCCATACAATACAACAGGCCTTATAACCGACTTGTAAATTTGTCCCTTAAGTTTAAGGGGCATTCGCCGGTCGCAGGTTATCCCTGAGACCTGTCGCCATTTCATCCAACCAGCATTTATCCTGCTTGCTACTTCCCGGTCAATGTCGCCGTCGCTTTGCAAGATAGAGCCGAGGTATCTCAAGTCTGAGCAGACTGGAAGTGATATCTATCTGTCAACAGCCAAATAGAGAAAATTCAAATTGTTGGCTTTTTAACGTATACAGTTTTTTGTTCAATAAAAAGATAATCAATGCTAATGAGCAATCCGTATTTCTGTCGAAAAATCTGAACGAATATTTAATTGACACTTTCGAAAACGTGCGCTGCTTTGCCGTGTGAATGAGGTGTCGCATCAGATCTTTGATGCTAGGTTCGGTAAAGAAAGTAATGATACCGAAACATAATTATAAACCATCATAATTAAATGTACTTTAAATAAATAATATATATTTATGTTACACTTACACTTGTTTCCATTCCTGTATCGGAAAAGAAAATTAGGTCCTAATTATAATTGAAAAAACATAAATCATTAATTAAGAGCCACTTATCCCGACATTCAGTGGAGGTTTTATGCATGAAACGCTTTATCTTTTAAAGCGTCAATGAAATACTTATATTATAAAATACTGAAGACAAGACGTTAAATCCGATAGACACAGTCGGGTGCTACACTTTACATGAGTCATAATAAAACTATTCCAGTTCTACAAGGTACCTACAGCATAACTTAAAGAATGGGGTTTGCAAAGCGTGAGAATATTCCTCGAATTGGGTGTCTACGTAGGTAATATACGTATTAATTAAAATGTGCTTCGGCATGGAGACCCGTTACGATGTAGCGGTATGTAGAACACACTTTTGGTTTTAAAACATTACTCTGGTTTTACTTGGTATTGATGACTAACTAATTTTTATGGAATAGAATAGAAATTGAAACGGGAATATTTATAAACATTCCTACCCTTGGATCAAACGAGTTTTTTCCTGTTCACTAAAGATACCTAGATAAATAATTAAGTTCATGAGAGTGGAAGCGAATAAACAAAGCTTCATTTCGAATTAACGGAACGTTGCGCGGAAACGTTGCCCCCGAACCGATTGTCGGATTAGATTTTTTCAAGTCAGCAGGTAAGTATTAAATAATAATTGCAATGTGTAAATATGTTGCAAATATATTAGCATTATTTCATAACCAGGTCTTATATCAATTGTTTTTCGGAAACAGAGTTCGAACACCTATCACGTTTTATCGAGACGCCGATGAAGAATTCCCAGGCTTGACCGGTTTTATAATCGGGAAATTCGCGGAAGGCTCACGGCGACCCGCGCCGCGCACCCGAGCGACGCGACGCTACACTCTTCATACACGCCGAATTTAATTTTTTGCACGCTATGTAAGGAAAACCAAGCAGTACTTATCTAAATGAGTATTAATTTTACTTCATGGAAGGAAGCGTTTTATTATTATATTTTTCATTCTTGCTATATGCAGCCGCATTAGTATTTATTTTTCATAAGCGTACGTAGGTATCTTTCAATCAGATATTTAGTTTAAAGCAATCATATATTATGGTTATAACAACAGTAAACCCAATTAAGTAATGTGGCCAAATACCTTGTAAATAATGTGTAAATCTAACGTTAATAACCATTGACACGAAAATAAAAAAAAAACTAAATAGTCCGGAGATAATATTTTGGAACCTGTCAATAAAATGGTAATAATAGATGAGATGGGTATTAAGTATGAGGCAGCGGAACTCGATGCAGTTCGGCGGGTGTGCGGTCTGGGGTGGACAAAATCAATAGTCGCTACCTACGAATAGCTACCACTACACCCGCGAAATCTGCACACATCGCGATTCTTTATTCGGCTCATATCCGCCCCCGAACAAACGCCCAAATTATTGTCTTTCGAGCAGGTGCCGCTTATGATTCCCCTAATATTGCGCCTTGAACGAATACGCACATTTTTATTATTAGGTCACGCGGTGTTATAATATTGTGGAAATGAAAGGAAATGTTTGCTAACTTCAAGTGTATTTACTTACTTCTTGTAAAGTCTCGCCTTTTGTCACAGTCGATATGATCGTTTGGAATGAGATTGAATGCATTCGACTGATAAATATTTTGAATGATCAACAGGCCGGCTGTGATTTGGCACACAGATTAGATTTGCAAACAGTATCGCTACGAACGAGATAGGTACGGGCGACTGAAGCGTACTTAAACGGTCAACTATCAATCATATTTATGCTACAGTTACGTCTTAAAAAAATGTATGTCACATTGCGGATGCCAAGAAAATACCCTAATAATAAATTAGCATAGTAATGTTCGCGGCCGTTATGTTGGGATTGAGTCCGCTTTAATTAATATAAAAAGCGGCGCTTGGTGGTGTCACTGGCCTGAGCCGATCCGACACCACCTCGTCCTGTATTGTAATTAAAAATCAACTACGATAATCGCTTTGTTTTGATAGCATAATTGGGATTAAGAGAGAGGTGTCTTAATAAAGTATTGTATCCATACGGTTCTTTATTGGATTTTTTATAATTAAAGGAAGGATGTTCAGTGGATTCAGTAACATCTAAATTCTGATATTATTGAAACTGTACAACTTTAAGGAGTCAATTTTTTCAGTAAATTATCTGCCAATGAGCTAATGCGACACGAATTATTTCATTGTAATAACTTAGAATATACCAGATCTAGATCATACAATGTCCGTCACAATAATGAATAAATGAAGGTATAACCATAAAATAAGCAACGGTAGTCTATTTCTTTATATCTGTGATCAAGTTAAAAATAAATAATAAACCGATAAACAAGATCGTGAGAGCGACTTTATTTATAGCGGTAGGCCAGGCGCCATGCGCCATCGCGACGTCGAATTACTTTTTTATTATTAACGAATAAGTGCAAGAACATCCCTGTAATTATTACGAGGATATCTTGCATATACATACATACATGCGAGTATTTATAGAGGAATTTATGTTACAATTGAACTTTTGTTAAGTACACAGAGAAAGAAAATAACAACAAAAATATTTTTGTAGTTCCTAGTAAGTCATGTTTTTTTGTATTTTTACGTATTGTAATATCAGCAAAGATTTATGTTAAACCTCGCATTCATAAATTATGAACTGTTATAAAAAAAGTATTATAAAAAAATCTAATATACTTATAAACAAAATTACTAGCGACTACGAAAATAGTTTGTCGTATTTCTTTATCATTCGACAGTACTGAAATAGAACAGTACTTTGAGAGGTAAAAATATTGATCAATTACTTTCAAACATTACACAATTTAAATATAATGATATGTTATTGTATTTATGAACGAAAAAGCTCCACTAGTCTAGACTTAAATTACGTCTACGTGGTCTAGGTCAACTCTAGCCACGTTTTCGCATGCTCCGAAGATCATCCAATCTATCGGATGCTACATGATAGTTTGTAAACCCCTGACCTGAATAATCACCTTTAATCAAAGTAACGTACCTAGATACTGTAGATGGACCCAACATTTCGGCCTTCAACTCACGGCGCGTTAGTCAAAACTAGGTTTAACTGTGATTCGGCATTCATGTAACGTCGGTCAGTATTCTTGGTCAGAATTCATGTCACAAAAACAAGCACAAAAAAGTTTCTCATTATACCATGTTGTATTAATTACAGTTTATCACAGCGCCAATGTTACTTCAAAACGTTTGGTCATAAAACATTATCGCGATTGTGAAACTAGCGACTCGCATGACTAGATTCAAATTTCAATAATGATGTCGTGTCTGCTAATGAAGGATTTGTGTCAAATTTATTGCTAGCAGCGTCCTTCCGGAAAATATAAACATCTCGATTAATGACAACATATTTATATAATTTATGTGTAACGGTGATTGCTATCTCAAATAACGTAAAACGGGAATTGTGACCAGCGCATGAAAGGATAACAGTCGTTTTCTCACAGTATCGCGTAATTTTTTATGACATGGTCCGTAAATAAATATATTGTTTATTACCATGTACCTATATAAAAGTTGCCTATATTAATAAGTTTATAATTCCATACAACCGCTTTTGCATTACCTACTTAGTTAAAAAAACCACAAACTTTTCGGTTTATTTAAAAATGAAACATGTTTAACAATCAAGTCGGTAATTGTGTTATATTGAAGGAAAATGTAGGTATCTGCGCTATGACGCGGTTATGTGATTTCACTCGAAGGTGACAGATACAGAAAGTCACCTGTGTTAACAACACAAGAATAATGGCCGCTTTGTGTGGAATCATCACGATTAACAAATTACAAATAGTATGTAGGTTAGAATGCTGAGGTTGAGACAGCCGAATGGCGTTCCCATGTTAAATTAATTGTCGATTAGTAAACTTTTCTCCTTATGCAGATATATTGAATATTTATTATCCGTAAAATATTACTTTTATTGCTTTCTGGTGTTGACGATCGAAGTAGTAGGTAGTAGTAATCGATACCTAACGCCATTCAGTAATATATTTTTTCTTAGAAAAATGTATATCTTCTTATAAAAACCATTCCATCTCTATGAAATATTACAAATACTTACAGACTTAAATAATTCAATGTAAATACCTACTAGTTTTCTTATCGCCTTATAATTATTAGGTCATGTTAATTTTCTTTACAATAAGTCTCATAATATCAAACCGTGATTATTTATACGAAATGTTGTGATTATTTGCTTTGAATATAGCTAGTTAAGTAACATACGCATGCTAACGTCAACTGTTGATTGTTACAGTTACGTTATAATCTGAAATACATTTCAGAATTCGTTCCATTGACACAATTAACGACTGATACGTAGGAAAAGGTACTTATGGTTTGATTACCGTGATTAAACGTCCGCAGGGAGCGCCTCAAGTTAAATAGGTAAGTTAACAACGTCAGAAAATTACTATTTCTGTTACTCCTAGTAAGTATTTACTAAATATTACTATTTACTTTTACTAAAGATTTAATGCATCGCTTACAAAACGTTTTGTAAAAAAACTTGAAGGGAAACTATAAACTGCAACAATAATTTGTTTTTAGTACACAGTTACCTACATCATGTTAATTTATTATGGTACCTTGCAACATACCGTGTTATATTATAATAAGACATTATTACAATATTCTTGAATAATGGGATATACTTGATTTTTTATACAAGTAAATTGATACTGGCAAAAAAAATATATAATGGATGCCTTTCATAATAAACTAAACAGATGATAGAATATACCTGCCTACAATTTGCTATATTTAAAATAATCAACTATTTACCTACCGCATGCTACAATATTAGCATTCCGTTACATAAAATATGCTTGCAACTCCAAACACCGCTGTGTTAATTAGTTGTCACCAATAAAACAAACCATTTTATACATAAATACGGTAACGTAATGAAGACAAATGGTATAACACCTTTTGAATTAATTCATCATAATTCAAGAACAATTAACTATCATTGTAAAGCTGGTGCTTTGAATAATTTAGCTTCATTTTATGATAAAATTTGCATATTCTGGGTGATAGTGAAGATTCTGTGAAATTATTTATTTGTGTGAATAAAAAGTTGTTTGGTAGTGTTGATCCGTGTGGACGGGCGCTGCATGTGCCCGGCAGGCAGCGGCGCGGCACGGCGCGGCGCAGCACGGCGCGGCGATGTCCCCTTGCTGATGACATCTCGTTACCATCGCACTTAAATTCTTTAGGAGGTAGCTGTTTGCTAACTTTTGCTTTTTTTGGGCTCGGTTATTTGAAGGCTTAGGCAGAGCCCACACTGAGTAAAATTAAGACTAAAATAAATTTTGTCTCATCACTAATTTCACGTTGTTGATTTACCTTCAAATAAAGGTGGAATATAGGTATGTTGACGTTATTTTGTGGCTAAAATACGATCGATCACAGATCTTATGTAGTTTCATAATAGTATGATCGAGGTGTTATTATTGCTGAATTCAGTTGCCAAAAGAGCATCTGGCATGTGACAAAGAAAGCGCACATTTACTAATCATCGACTACGCGATGAAAGCCAAATATTTTTTTTGAGTGATTAGAAGTGAAGTTTTTTATTCATATTACAACGTCGCATTTAGGTACATACCTAAATTCTCAAAATAATGTCAGTAACAATAAATTATGTAGGTAGGAATATTTTATATGAAGTAGAAATCTGATAACATCTACATCTAAATATTGAATTAATACCAAGTATTTGTCTCCTTTATATTTTTTTTAAATCAGTGTTCTATATCTAAACGTTCCTGAAATACATAATTTTTTTCATAACAGTGTTGTTCAACTGGTATCTTATAATGATACGCAACATGCGCATTGATTACGGAAGCGCTCACGACGTTATCGGTGAGAATTTTGCTAATTGGCTATATCTTATAGATAAGCAATGAAGTCAATGGGGAGGACACCGGCTGCATCTTCAATTTATGCCGATGTGGATTCGCGATGCGTCGGGCCCGACGCCGGCCCCCGCCACCGGACCTCATATTTATACGCTAAAGCGGGTGCCGCTAAGAGTTCAAACGTGTGTCGGGCGCTCGGAACAGTAGACGGTCGAGAGAATCGCAACGCAACGCGTGGGTAGACGAGGGCGAGTGCAGTGTGCAGTGCGTGCGTGTGTCGCTGAAAGCTCGCGCCGCGAAGCCTCCGAGAGCGGCGGCATCGCGCGAGCGCCCGCCTCGCGCCAGTGCCGGCCCGGCCGCGCCGTTAGCACCACGCTCCGGCATCACGACGCCATACCACTTACTGATCACTGCTGGACACTGATATACACCGACTATCGACAACTTTGCATTATACCCCGACGGCCGTACAAGTGTTCGCGAATATTCATTGTGCAAGAGTGGTAAGTTTTTTTGAAAATTATATTAAATATGAAAACATTCTGAACATTTTACTTTTGAAATACAGCTACATTTTGGAATTTTGTAAAATAATAACTTTGTATGTGAAGGGGAATTGCGAGATCAACTGATAAATTGAGGCTGCACCGCACATAAAGCGGGCGTCTGAAAAAGCCGGTCCGCGAGCTTTTCCGCCGTTACAGTTCCGCATATAAAGAGCGCATTTACACGGTATCATTGAAGTTGCTACTTCTCCTAAGTAGTTTTATAACAGTTTTTCCATAATGATATCTCTGTTATTTATTTGTATTTTTTATGTTTTTCGTCAATTTCAGTAATATCAGGAAACCTATATGTAACTGAGTATTAAAGTTTCTATTTAACATAGCCTTGGAACACAATCAGAAATTAGGACCAACTTGCAGATTACTTGTTGCTGTGAATACCTATCATGAAAACTACTTTTAAAAAATCACCAAAGGCAGAGTTCATAAAAAAACAGTAATTCTATTATATTTTACCTACTTAATATTATCGGCTATCAAAATCATTCTGCAAGGTTCTCAATTTTGAAAGCCTTGTGATTGATTAATAACAATCGATTTGGCATAAAGTTAATAAAGGTGGATATTCTAGTATGTCGTGAGTGGATCGGATATAGCCGCGTGCTGCACAAACGAGCGTGGCCGATTCGATATTTCACACTCACCACCACTAATCATTCATGATTGTACTTACAAAGTAGATTGAAATCAAATCAAGCAGTTGATGCATTTCGGAATGTTGTTTAAATTTCAGATTAGAACAACATACAAATACAGTAATCTTTTATGTAGAGTCATTATTAAAATAATATAAAAGCATCGCTTTTATTTAAAAATAAATTTGTAAAAAGCACAGTAATTTACAAAAAATAAAAAGAAGATGTCACGTACACATATAATCGCAACCTCTGTAACTGTCCGTATGTAGTCAAACGTGTCAAAATTCGTAGTAATGCGGTAGCAGTTACAATTTCCCAGACTTACAACCAACACTATATCTTTAATTTAATTAGAGGAGGTATTTCTGCAAGCTTTTCCTTAAAACTTCGACCAGCGTTCGTAAGAAAGTTTTCAAAACCGTACATTCCATGTAACTCGAGATAGAAATATTATTTCGTCCCCAACGCAGTCGAGGTGCACCTGGAATTTTCCAAAGCTTCCCTCAATGTTTCTATCTCCCTCATTCGAGGAGGGAAGTTGGAGGACTTCTCATGCCGCTTGTTTATCTTGCGCCGAATTTGCTGCGGTGTCGAGCCCCCTCGGGGCTCATTTAGTAGAGAAATTTATTATTCGGGGTCAGTGTGTTGCCTCAGTGAGTTCTCACTTCGATGTTTTAGCTGGAGGCAGGTATCATAACTATTTCCTAGAAATTCAGAAAATCTAGTTTATACCAAGGAAGATTGCTCGTTTTAAATGCACGACTCTAAACTTGTAAGGCATTCATCATAAAATATGCTTCCATAGGGTCGTAAATGTTAATTATTTTTCTGTTCTGGATGCATTCAATTAAGAAGTCTTGTAGGCCGTTTTTCTCCACGGTTTATGTTACTTTAAACCAATAAAGTTCTTGAACATTTAAAATTACTCAAAAGTATTTTTATATAATTGCATATTTTCAAATGACCAGTCGTATAAAGCGAGATAAGTTTCAAGATATCGAAAAGGTTTGTGCCAAGAACAATAACGATTGGATATAACATCGGAAACACCTTAAACTTCATCGGAGGTCGGTAAGTGGTGTGCGAATCGTCGGTTTCGGTTCGGTTGATTGCGCAAAGAACGACGCGGGCGCGGGCGCGGCGCGAGACGCTGAGTTCAAGTGCAGGGTGAAGGTTCTCCTCTAGGTGTCCGCCGCGCAACGGCCGCGTCCGCGCTTTTATTCATCACTGCACTGCCCTATTGCGTTTTATGAAAGAAATAATAATATATTTCTGGATATCTTTCTCAACATTACTTACTTTAAATACTACATATAATGGTCAATTATAATTTTAATAATCGGCTTATACATTCATACGTTTAAGATTTTGAAACATTCATGATTTATTTAATAACGATCGAGTCAAAACTTTGCCTTGTGTTTATTTATGTTCCTATACCTATAGGTACTTATGTACAATATTTTCCGAAATTGGTTTAAATAATTATAATTTGCAAAGTACCTTGTTACTTCATAAGAGTTGAAAAATAAGAAATAAACAGCCTGAAATTCCGGGTATCCTGAACGGTTAATTTCGTTTCATGTTAGTCTCTGGTGACCACAAATAAAGAAACGCAATAATCCGTTTGGCCGTCGGCGTCGGCTGAGTCACAAAAATTTTTAACGATACAATCGCTGCCCTTGATTTGGGATTGAGGTTGATTTTACTCTAAATACCTAATATTAAAAAGTTTATACTAAACTTTTCACAGTACTTATTGAGCTAAATAATATATAGCAAATCATTTACATACGTAAGTATCTAAGTGGCTTGCTGTTACTTCATCACATTTCTTTTAATAGTTGATAGAGTTTTACACATTCAGAAGAGTATGTAGAGTTTGTAATAGATCACAAACCTTTATGGAATCTTTAAATTTTTGTTCTTTTTGTAAATTTTTGCCCGTTGGCCGGTTGTAAAGTGTGTAACTTGAAATTTTAATGCTTTCGCTAAATATGTATACAGGTACCTATTTTATTACTTTCAAGGATAAGTTGTTTTCCGATTATATTGATTGTTAGTCATCGTATTCTGTACCCAAACACATACTTTGTTTTGTTTGGTGCAACGTCAAATGGAGTGGTATAACAATCGTTTTAGAATCTTGTCCAAACCATTTTTAGATATGATACACTTTTATTTTTCCTATATAACATGATTTCGTTACGTAACTTAGAGTACCGTGGAAGCCAATAATGGCCTAACTGCTCTTTAGAAGCTTCATGGGACTAAATATAGTTCTTAATCAGTATTAGTAGCCATGTTTCCCTAGGGAAATATGTATATGTACTTAATAATTCATTTGACTGAGTGACTCTATTTCTTAGGTATTTTCCGCTTCCAATGATTTGTATCAGGTTTTTCTTTTAGATAAGAATGGGTTTAACCACGGTTATGTATAAAGAAGTGGTCACACAACAATCCTAGAACATACCATGCCTATTATAATACTTTGGCCTTATTGCAATATTAGACAAGATTCCGTTACAAAATAATATAGCAAATTCCCATTATAACTTGTAAGACTGGATTTCAAATAAATACAACTTAAATCTCTCAGAAAATAGTCGTAATACTACTGCATAAATTATTTGACCCGTTAGTGTCGATGACGACAGTTATACCTACTTATTTATCACGGCGATATGAATTTCTAACTTGTTAAGGAACTGTTACATCTACAAATTCAAGGTTCTGTAATCAATTCATCAGATTATTGGGGACGCGAAACTGTATTTATATTTAACTATCTCTTTTCCTTTAAATTAAAATTGTAAATTAAAATGTTAAATAATAGATATTTTTTATTAAATAGCGTTATTTTCTTTATAAATGATGGCCATGGTTCTAGTTACGAATTAATTCAATGCAAATATTTCTAAACAATAAAATAATAGCAAAGTTAAACCTCATTAACCGTAAGAAATGAGATGACGTTAAATGGTTTTACACACTTTATGAATAATGCAAAACGTTGACTATTTAAATCTATTAAATAAATAACTATGAATTTAATTGTATTTGCGACAAACAAAAACTAAATAGCAAATAGAAGGTAAATAGCGGTAATCATTGATGATGGTAGAGTGGCAAGGTCGAGGGGCTTCCGATTCTTTTGTTTAAGTGCTTCGCACTTAGAGCACGGAAATACGGCTAGTTGACGGGGGCTAAATGGCTGGATGACGTTCTTCCTTTAAATATACCTAACGGCCGTGATGTTTACTATGTTATTTAAAAACCAAGAAATAAACAATGGTAACGTTGAGTCGGTTCATGGGTTTTGTCGGAGATGTATTTGTTAAATGTCTACCGAATCGCTTTACTTGCTACAACTAAGGCAATGGCATGGCATGATAATGACTTACGGTAATTCATCTCATACATGCCGGGACAAAGCTATTATATAAATGGCGGCTATAAAATCAAGCGTCCTTAAAAGTTTGTTACGTCTCCGGTGACTCCAGTGACTCCGCATTAATGAAAGCGTGCGTCAATATGCGCGCGCGCAGACCCGGCGTGACAGAATGTGCTCGCGACGTCCGCCGTCCACAGAGCTGCGTGCCACGCGCCGCCGCCGCCGCTTCCTGAGAAAATGGCAACTTATGGGGAACTGAATCTGGGCCTCACAGGTGCCAATGACCCGCGCAACCTGCCACATTCGACGCACATGTGTTGCCATTCACATTTAATATTTACCCACATACCTCCGCTTTATATGGGTTTATTAGAGTCGTAAGAATGGAAAGCCACAATGGGGCAGAATGGCCAATGGTTTTAATGGCACCGGCGGATCGAGTCCATACAATCGATGCTGAAAGACCTACTTCACTTGAAAAATATCAACGGTACTTGTGCTCACAAAATATTT
Organism: Notodonta ziczac; assembly: GCA_918843915.1. Lineage (NCBI taxonomy): Eukaryota > Metazoa > Arthropoda > Insecta > Lepidoptera > Notodontidae > Notodonta > Notodonta ziczac. Next base: position 6,940,800 of record OU974043.1, on the reverse strand, counting down.
GAAAATATTTCTTTGACACACTCTAAATTGTATTACTTATGCGTAGCCAGTGCTCTTAGTTACATAACTATATTAAATCCAAACTAATTATTAGCACACAATGTTTAGGGTTCTTGATATATATTTCTTAGTTAACTTAACTTAAACATTTAATATCTCAGTGTTTTTTGACATGACAATACAATGTTTGTTGACAAAATATCCTACTAATATTATAAATGTGAAAGTTTGTGAGTGTGGATGTATGTATGTATGTTTGTTACTCCTTCACGCAAAAACTACTGAACGGATTTGAATGAAATTTGGAACACAGATAGTTTATAACCGGGATTAACATATAGGATACTTTTTATCCCGATAATCCCGAAATTTTTTTTTACGTTAAATACTACGCGGACGAAGTCCGTGGGCACAGCTAGTTTATAATACGTATAATAATACGGACATTTTGTGAGTGTCGTCGAAAATCCGTGGCTGGTGCGAGTGCAATGTGACCACGAGCCGCCGCCGCCAGTGTAGATGCCGAAACCGTTAACGGACCACAAAAATGTCGCAAAAAAGCTCGTAAACCGTTTCTGTTTCACTTGTCACATTGTATTTTTGTGACGTGACTTTGATTTCATAGAATATTTAAAAATAATTCGTGGGAATCGATACTTCTCTTTTAAAATTATGTAACTAACTGTAAATTACTTTGGTCAATACACGATCTCTCTATAATTTCGTATTCACATTAGAATTTAAGTACCTAATTGAAGCTTTGATTATCCGGAACAACCATTATGACAGACCACCAAAAGTAGGGAATCGTGCGTTGTCATTGTCACTAATAGAGGCTCAACAAGTGGTCTAATCACGCCTTATGTAAACGAACAATAAATGTATTGTTCTACTGCAATATGGTTATTGGTCCCTGATGTACGCAGCGTTGCCGTTGGTACCGAGCGTGTAAGAAACCTCGCGACACGTCGCCGCCTGAATATCAATATCAGAATATAGCTAAGCAGCGATGCCGGTCACAATGACCGATAAAAGAGAAACACACTAATATGGCCCTACGCGGAGTCCGTTTAAAATTCACATTCAGTGCTAACACCTCGGTGTTGGTGCTCGGTACCACCAAACGGAATGTAGGTTATGATGTTATTTAGCCTGAGTTTTTTGCCGGCCCAACTTTTTATTAGTTACAATAGGTAATAGTTATCTCCTTTCATGCCAATCAATTTCATATAAGGCGTGAAAGTATTTGACGTCACTGTGCCAAATTTTGTGTTGTTCAATGTGATGTTACCCGCGGCTATTTTATAGTGATAATGTATTTTACGCTCTTAAACGCGGCATATCTTTTATGTGGTAATGTGGCGACTAATTCAATACGGTGCATTGTATTATTTGTTTCGTCTATACCAAAACTTTTTAGCTGTGAAATGAATGTTCAATTACTCAAATAACCTACTTTATATTGCAAATACTTGTTGACCTATCGACCTTCTTTATATAGTGGGTTGAGAAGAAATCAAATTCTATTTTATAGGCGTCGATGCATCATCCAATGCTACACAAAAAAAACTTGCCAAAGATGTTCTTCAAAGTACGTCTGTGCTAAAACACGTAGATACGTGATACGCCTTTTTACGTGCCTTTTATTTCTGTAAGTACTTACCATCCTATGTGGTTTTTTATCGAATAAACGATACAACGTTATGTTTATGTATTTGTATTATGTAAGTACAGTAACAAAGTTGACTCAGTCGCACTCATCTAGCATCTTGTGAAATCCTAATGACAGTGAACTCAATATTGATCATCATTAACTTTGTGTTTTCATGCCATTAAATTAATTAAACAAACTATCATTCAGCAGATTTACAACGACGCGTGAAAAGCTTTGCATTTCGCACCTTTTGTCAATTTTATAATACTCTGGATTCATAATAATACGCGGACATACATAACGATACTGTCAATGGCCGCAAAAAGGATAATGTCATTTCTATATTTCGCATTCACCCTTCAGGCTAGGCGTCGCTATTAAACTCATTGAATGGTAGTTTATAGCTGGACAAAATTTATAGGTGTCTTGTCGATACACTGGCCGCGACTCGGTACAATGCATTCGATACCTTTCCTAAAGAGAGCGTCTACTCGGTGCCCACGCTCCTGGCACCCACACTCTAAACAACAAGACAAATAGACATATCCACTTTACCATTTACCGGGTAAAAATTCTCGTGTTATGTTTGAATAGGTCTTTTACCAATTAGTATTTGTGCCGACCAATATTGTATATGACGTTCGCCTCGCCCAAGGGTTATCTGTTGCATTCGTGCACACTTTGTGTGGTTCCCGCATCCCTTATGTCCGGCGAGAAGTGTGAGAGAATAAAGAGTCAACTACTGCTAACAGTCCATTGTTTGTACTCAAATACAGTCGTTTTAGGCTTTTTATGTAAGTAGACAATTAATGGTTCCGCCCGTTTCTGAAGTAATGTTGTATTAAGGATTTTGAAGGCGTATGGAATTTATACGACATTGATAAATAAGGAAAACCACAGACCCAAAGAAGTGCTTTTGCAATACAAATGGTTGTTTTGTATAAAATAACCTTTACCTCCTTTCGTGACCAATAAACAGATTACTTTGAACCTTTTACATTACCTTTGTACGACCGTCGGTACTTAAATGTTTTTTTTTCATAGTGCAGTATGCGCGAAACCAGTACGAAAGTTTTATAATGCAATTATAAATTCTGTCTACATTTTTAAGTTCAGTAAAATGGCTCGGACAGCACTCTTAATGTCCAGGTTGTTTTATGGTGCGGAACGTGCGATGTCATTGTCCTACGAGCGGGTTGGCGCGCGCCTCCGCCGCTCGCCGCGCTCTGCCACCGTCACCAGCGCCTTCGCTCGCCCGAGCGCCTCCACCAGCAACCACCGAGCTCACCACCACTGCATACGGAGAGATTGTTCACCACCTTAACATCTCACATTTTATTATTATATTACAGCCGTTATAGTTATATTACGCACTAACATTTTGCCGCCGCTCACTTACCTAAGCCTAAAATCTTGAAATCGTGAGTTATATATTTATGAACTAGATGCTTTGTATGCAGAGCTCGTGATCCTTTAGTCTCAAAGTTTTTTTTACACAATTACAGTTACTTTTAACCGTGTTTATGTTAGTCAGTAGATATATCTGCCATTGAACTGGCCCCGTATTTATCTGTAATAGTTACGAGCCCCTATTGCCGTAGGTACCCTTCCACTTGCTTTCTTTGTTTTCCTTTAATCTTGAAAGGGTCTTGTTCGTTGGAAGTAATATGCCAACTGCCTCCCCACATGAATTATTCACACTGAAGGTAAACCCGGGGGAAATGAAATCTTCGCGAATAAAATCAATTTTGACATGGTGCCTATATAAATATTAATTGCCCATTGGTACTTCCTCCTTCCTCTTATAACTAAAAAATATTATTTAAATAATCTGATTGAAAAAGTGTTGTCATTATCGCGTTAGGTAAATATGAATACCTGACAGAGCAACTGTGGGGTCGTTAAGTCTGTGTTTATTTGCGTGCCTCCGTGTCGACGCCTCAAGATGATCATTAGGTTATTAGGATTAATTTTGTGGCGCAGTACTTCCTGATTCGTGGCGCTTCCCTGAATTTGCTTTTAAACATTCGTGCGCCAGCGTCTTCACCTTGACAGAACATAGGCATTTTTTCCCCGTCTGTTTTTTCCATGCCAATAATGATAATTTTTAGAAGCTTCATTCAATATCTTGATGTTGGGCTAATCACGAACGTTGTTGTTCTTATAAGGTTCATAAAAACATCATGTCTGATGGCGGTTATAAAAATTTGATAAGTATAGGAGTGACGTAATATTTTAGCCGCTTCCTTACTTTAATTTCGTTTAACACTAATCCATCATTTGAACACCCAGCGTTGAACTCTGTAGTTAAAAAATGTATCATACTCAATGCGTAAATACATAAACTAAAGAGAAAAGCTAAGCTATCAGAGGCAAATGGAAACCAAACTAACTTATAGATAATGATAGTTACTTATTGAAAATAATTTACCTATTTCTTATTTTATCACGTCGATAAATTGTTCTAAGATTGTAAGTAAGTAGGTATTTACATACAAAAAAAAACGTTAGATCACAAAACACAGATAGGAATCTATCTATAGATAGCCGTTTTAAGATGTCAAGGGGTCAAGATTTTTTTATTGCAGAACAATCGAGATGGACAGACAGGGCAATATACCTACCTATCTATCCGAACATAATGGTTATACACCAGCTATATGTAGTTACACGTTAATTTAATTTAATTTAAGAACATACCTAATTATTGCTATTATATAAGTACATATATATTACTCAACATAGGTACTAACATCTTAATGCAGCAAAGTCCGATTTAACGCATATTTTACATTCGTTATAATTTTATGCAAGATTCGCCACGGTTTAAAATATTTCAGCTCCGGTACTTTCATCGTTCACGTGCTCATAAACTTACGCTTATTACGCATAATATTAATGCGCATCGCTCCGATAAGATGTTGATTTAAAAGTGCGGTGATGTGGTAACGGGACCAAACCACCTCAGCTTGGGCTCGGCCCCGCATATTGCATAAGTAAAACAAGCTAATTTCCTGTACCAAATTGAATCTCTTTCCAAGATCTCTGGATAATAAACCGTGGCACTTAAACGTTAATAATTGCAATCAGTCAGTACCTTTTATTATCTAACAATTACTATTACCGTTGCAACCTCTTAAATAACTAATTTCCCATTAAATCTTTGGAATAAGTGTTAATAAATTCAGATACTATATTATCAGTTTATTTCGAAACCGTTATAACAGTTAACAGTTTCTTTTTGTAACATTAATTCAATACATGTCGTGAAGTGATGACTCAAAAGACGGCTGAAAGGCTGTAACTATATAAATCGACGAGCAAACAAGATGCCCGCTGCGGTACCTGGCCACGGTTATTGTACCGACCACTTTTAGAAAGAACCAATATACATATTACTTACTATACATTTTATGAAGTACATAATTATGTGAGTAAACAGTGGTAATGCTCGGAGTCATATTAATACTCGTTAATACAGAAACTCAACTGTTAGATAAATATTGTAGATGTAAGTTATCCCGTAAGCGAACGAACCGTGGGAAAAATCAGTGATTATTGACATAACATCGATGATCCGACTTGTGTTAGTGGAAGAACGGTGCTGGCTAGAGGCGGTGCGCGGCGCGGGCGTTGGCGAGCGCAGGGCGCGCGGCCCGGCCGCCATTGCGACTGCCACTTACTAAATCAATATTTGCGCAGATGTCGGCGCAAGAGCATGCTATGCTTGTAGCGACCTAAAATTCATACAGCTTATATGGCAATGTTAGCGGTAAATTTTCTCGGCAGCTACTCGTGGTCCTTCAAATGTGGGTCGGCCTGCACGCACCCCGGCCGCAGTTGACCTCAGACGTGCTCTCCTGAAGGGTAATCCATTCGAATTGAGCGCGCATCTCAATGGGCTTGGTATTAGCTGATGATCAAGTTCAATGATAGTCTCGTAATACTCACAGATGGAACGTAATGTGTCCATATGTAATGAATGCCACAGTGCACGTAAGTCAGTTGGTATGCAATAAGCGACAGTTATGAAGAAAGTTATTTAGTATCAAGTGAATACCCTACATAATTAATGCTATCGGAATCGCAACCTCCTCGTGTCGAGACGATAATTATGGAGGTGTAATGATGATTCGAGAATCATTTCCGAGAGTAATTTACCCTTTAGAGTCAGTGTCCTGAGCAAATGTTCTTTTGCCATTTTTTATCTCCCCGTAGTTTCTAAGTGAAAAGGAAAAGCATAATTTTCTAAACGATGACCACGATTCCCGTGTAATATGATAATGCGATGTATAAATATTTCATGTCTAGGGCCCTTTATTATCGTTTTTGCGCAATAACCAGTTCTGTACAATGCAGTTCCACGGAGCCCTCTGCCTGTAGCTATTATTGTTATTTTTGCAGTCAACTCGGTGCACGTTAAGTAAGTTTATGCAAGTGCGCTCCTGGGATTTAATACAGGTATTGCGTAGAATTTCTCACGTCAAGTAATACTCGAGTAATAAGCAACATTATGTACCTGCTGGTCGTTTATTCCATCTGATGCTCTTGTAATCGTGTACACTCGGCATTCAGGATGCTTTTCTTGAAAAGTATATGTTTCAAGCAGTAAAACAGTTATTGTAGTATAACTAAAGAGTTTTAAACGCACTACGTGCCTGAGTTGGTTCGTTTGAAATGAAGGTCTGAACTTCGCTTGTTAGTGTTTGCCATTCTTCCTTACATAGATCTATGGTCAGTAATGACTGGCGGGTCGGTTAGCTATCGGCCAGACGCTCGTAAACTCTGTTCGACACGAAGCATTCGAACATGGCTGCGAATACGAGTCAATAGACATCATGCCCGGGGCGCTCACTTCCTGGTAAAAGTGGCTAACAGTTATATGTATTCCGCGGTAATTGTGTACCGAACATCACATACAATTATGTTAAATGTAATTAGATACTTAAAAAGGATATAAAAGATCACTGAGTTAGTGCCATAGAAGACACACATGGCTCTATGTGTTAGGTTGGGGGAAGTAGACGTGGCCCGCACGGGTCAGCGGTCGCCCTAATAGCTAGTGTCAGAAAGCGGCCGCGTCACATGGGAATGCAGGCGGGGGCGGTAAGGGGTCCGTAGATCCCGTCACTCGCAAACTTATTATTATCGGCAAAGTTTATACAGGGTTACTGGTGATTCGACGTATTTCTTGCAGGGTGTGATGGAGGAGCCAAAATCCACCAAATCTGACCCCCCTGTATGTTCCGAGAAATTTTATAGTTTTCGATTTAAGTATTTCCATTTTCTTGATTTTTTATAAAGAACCTGAGTAAAAACTTAAAAAACTGTTTTAATTAAACTGAAACTTGTTGATTACGTAATACAGCGGTATGAAACCTAAAACATCCAAAAATACGTAGCAAATTTAAAACTATCTAGAAGAATAATATTTTTTTTATAAGAAAAGTAAAATTTGTTACATTTTAACTCCTCTATCACACTCTATAAAGAATATCAGTCATTATCAATAATACCGGTCTCATTAATTCCCAGTAACCCTGTACAAGTGCAAGTAATTTCAAATGTATTATCTATGCATAGTATATCTATTCACACAATAGTTGCCAAATAGTGTAATAGAATTACAAATATTGTAATCACGATGACAATGTGCAAAGTATATCGTAAGAGGTGTCAGTAAACACTAAAGTGGAGTGGACCTGAGTGGAGTTATACCTTGGCCTAGGTGCCTAGGAGCAGGCGTCGCGCGGGGGCAACGCTCATCGTGTGAGCGATGCGGCCGCGGACCAACAATCGCGAATTCAACGTATGCCTAGCAACAGCCACTCACACTAACGGTGGCTCTCCACGAGCACACAGACATATAATGCACTCGCTAGCTTTGATAGCCTTTGCGACACTAAAATTCACCTTTTTTCATGTAATAAATCTTACGACCACATTTCGCGAGGTTTACGTCGCATGCATCGTCGTCGCACCGATATAAAAATACTAAAACGCTGTCAGAATGCTTATGAAATGTTAATGAAATGAAAAAAACTAAAAGAAATAGGTATTTCTCGTAGATCGAATCGAAATCACGAAATAGCATGGAAATAAGATAATTCGTACGAGCACTCGAGCTGAATTCTAACGCGGCGTGTAACGGTGATGAAGACGTCTAGCGCGGATTTACCTAAATTATTCGGAGTACGTTAGCGATGCGTGCGTGCCTCTGCGCACGACGCGATGCTCACCGTGCAGCGCGGCGCCGCGCTCGCCCCGGCTGCAACCCTTGCGCGGCGCGCCGGGTTCTAACAGATCACATTTTCACAAGCTATTTGTATAACATTCTAGTATATCATTTTTATAGATAGAACCTAAGCGTTTTCATTCGGCAATATTACTTATTTGTATGCAAATAGGTTCTCAATTTATTCAATGCACCAAAAAAGCACTGCGTTTTGATGAAGTAGATCGATAGATTTATATAATGTGTTTACGTTTTGCTACAAAATTTGCTCGGGTCAACGAACCGCGTTAGCTCATGAAGGAAACTAATATTTGCTATCTTTGTAGCAATTCCCTACGGACAAACCCTGCTACGTAAGTTATTACGTTAGTTATTTCCACTCTAGCTCCCATATATTTATATAACTAAACCACTTCACCTTTAGTTCACGCTCTTTTGTATATGCAAAGAGAAAAGTTATAATCGCTACAAGTTTATCTACCTAAATATATAATCTCAATCTTAGCACTAATTAGACCTATTTAAAGACCAATATCGAATACCCTTGAACTATGTGATTCTATGTATGAGTTAGAAGAATAAAAATAATTGCCATAAACGAGCTACTCTACATAGTTACATATCTGGTATGCGACGTGTGCATGCGCAGGCTACTTAGTATGTACGTGGCCGGCCGAGTCTGCCGTTAATCGACCGCTACACTTCAGTGACAATTATCGCCTAATAACGACGCAGTGTATCGCTTGTAGCCGAATCTAATAACGTCTCAGCGTCGCCGTGTCCACGACTTCTATGCTAATCACTCGTAATTTACGACGGCCGATAATCGCGACACGCGTACGTGAGTGCATTGTGCGAGCGGCGCGCGCGCATAACTCAGTGCTTTGCGAATATGTACGCCCGGAGCTTCGGGAACCAGCCGTGAGAACTTTCCAATCGATGTTACTACACTACAATATAATTTCACATGTACCAGTTTAAGATTGCTATCTGAAACGAGAATATAAAAGTGCTATCCGTACGCGCTCGGCGTTCGCGAAGCAGGCGGGAGTGGTCCGTGACTCCGTGGCCTCCTGTCGAGTGACCCTCCGGCCATCGCGTCTCACATCTAGTGCTGCGCCTCTTACCATACTACCCGGCTCCAGTCCCGTGCTTATATGGGCATGCTTGCTTCTGCCCGCGACTTTGTGCGCGTGGACTTAAATAAATTGTCCAGGTTATAAACTGTCTGTGTGTCAAATGTCATCCAAATCCGTTCAGCCGTTTAAAGGGATTGAGTAACAGACTTCTAAAGATCCACACAATAACTTTCAATATTTATAATATTAGTAGGACTCACGCAATACCTAAATAGTTACTACCTGCATTTATAAACAACATTATTTTAAAAAATACTCGTTTATAGTGCACGCCTCCGTCAATAAATTTCATATTTAGGAACTTTGTGAACTGCCAATAAGTATATAGGTACCTAATTTAAAGGTAAGTTATGACACGAACTCCTATTCAAAGATTGGACCACCGAACCGATGTTATTATCAGTAATTTAATTCAATCTAAAATTATTGGACCCATTTTAATCCGGCAATAAAATAACAAAATTATCGTTCACATAAGCGTTCAAGATACAAAAGGCAGGGCATAAGAAGGCTTTCCGATCCCGAGGCAGTTGTCCAACGTCCAAGAAATTGGTGTCAATGCTCGCTGCGGTTGCAGTGTTCCGAAATGATGTGTTGGGCAACATTGCAGCGCGGACAAGCCGCTGCGCGGGGGCCACCGACCCAGCGCGCCCGCGCGCCCGCTCGCCCGCTCGCCCGCTCGCCCTCTCGCACGCTCGCCCCGTGCACAGCGCGCCCTTCTGATATAGGCTTAATCATTTTATGCGTTTACCTCGGGTCACTAAATTACTTACTTACTCTCAATAAGACGGCAATGCAGAGTGTAGTTAGTTTGTGAACTAACAGAATTGTGACCATTTCCAAAAAAACTTAACTATGAAATTGAATAAAAGGAATTGCTTCAGGCATTATAATACACGTCGTTGCCTAGTCTACAACAGTGTGTGCGTAGCGGGTGCCTCTTAGCTCCCCAACCCAAGCGTTCGCATTTGTAAAGTGGTTTTGATCAATGACAGCGACATCCCTCGTGTCGGGTCTACAGTTACGATCTCCAAAACAATTAGAGCTGTATTTCTGTGGCTTTCCAACTGCATACCTATTTCAAATTTAGGTTTATTTTAATCGCATTAACTGTTACTTTAGACGCCACGGCGCTGGAACAAACGGTATGCCAAATTATGCTTGAGAAGTGGGCCCCTATTGTGTACGGGGAATCAGAGCTCTCACCGTGAATATATTTGTAATCGTAACATTACTTAGCGTGTTATTAATTATTTCTGGAAACAAGTGGTGTCTTAGATTTTTTAATGCTGATGTTAATAGGTAGTCATTCAATAGTAAATATAGCTATAGCTTACTTGTGTATTTGTGATTGTTATGATTGACATAATAATGCCAAATATGTACTTACTGGAGGAAGAATAAGATTTTTTTTTAAATTCACACCGCCTACATTGCGGAAGCTCTCGACGTCCGTAGCACGTGGCATTTCAGCAAAGCAAATAAATAGATAGTGATGAATTCTCTCCGCACCCTCACCCTCTCAATGGAGGTGACTTGCATGGAGTGTCTAGACGGAGGGATGCTCCTACAATAACCACTTTAGTTATAGATATTTGCGCACCTCTTATTGACATCAGAACATTTTTAGGATTAAGAAATTATAAATGTAACGAGAGAAAAAATCAATAGAAAAAAACATGCCCTTTTTTGCCCAATTTTATAGAACAGTCTAGCATTATAAATGCCAGCAACTCTATAAAATTATGTAGAATTCAAAGATTCAGAATAGGCTAATTACTGCTTCTTCTTCTTTCTTTAAAAATATGGCCCACCCAGTTTAATATGTATTTTGCCAGGTTCGAGTAATAAATAGCACACGGACATTTAATAACAATACCAAACAAGAATGTGACCGTCCACATTGGAAAACCAAAATGGAGAGGTACGAAAGCGGAGGATGTCAATTTTTGGTACCTAAAGTCACGCAGTGATGTAATATCGATTCGATATAAGTAGTATCTAAGCTTTGTATTTAGACAGAGGAATAATAGAGCTTTAGTACATTGAAAAGTGCTTCCTTAACAAAGTAATTTTAGGGGACAGTTTGCGGTAGCCTGCTAGAAAATATGTGGTAGAATTTTTATGACAAGAAAGAATAGAGAAAACACCCCAACGAGTAGCAGTTAAGGTGAGGGAGGTTGTTGAACATGCGTGTGAGGTGTAGCATGCCTACGTAGAGAGTAGGAGGGTTCCTGTGGGTGTGTGCAGAACGCGGCGGGCGCAGATGCGTTCCCACGGTAACGCGCTCGCGTACTACCACGAGGCCGGGAGTTACAATAATTTGACTCTTTCAGTAAACAGAATAGAGTACACATTACAAAACTGAATTTTACCTACATAAGTACTGTAAACCACTTTCTGTTATAACAAAACATATTTCTTGAAATTACAAAATATTTTTGCGTAGACTTGACTGGTATGATGTTTACAATAATCACGTGATCAATCGTCTTTGGGTTTTGTTTGGCTTTGTCATTTTACTTACGCAGGTGAATTAACTGTTAGCAGCACACAATTAACTTAAGCATTTTAGGCCACTATATAAATATCGTAGGTAGAGATTTCTACAAAAAAATTACACAATATTAGTGCATGCGTTCATTGGAAATTCTTTAAAGGTGCCCACTGCCAACATTGTTTTGAATGGCCGACGTTCAACCCGGTCTGAATGGACAGTTAAAGTTCCTATTCACTCACGGGCCACGGCTAAATGGACACATTTTTGTACGAACCTCACGTTTCCGCGTTCCTTGCGAATAACTCCTGGTTCAACTGTACCATTCAACTTTATTATGTTATGCTTTCGTACCCGAGCTAGCTGTAGAAGGTAATAACTGATAAAAGTTCTACACGCGCAGAAGCATTGTGTGTGAAATGGTTCATACCTTATGGTAGAAACGATATTTTCTCATTTTGTAAGACCTACTTTATACACCACTAAATTTTACTAAAATTTAGTCAATATTAATTTTAGTCTTACAAATCTAACGATTCCAATCATTAAAAATCATGGTGAGCCCCTGACTCCAAATAATAAGTATCTGTATAATGACCTTGTAAACCTATTTCCAATCAAATACTGTGTTTAATAAGAAATGTAAAAAAGGAGTTTCCCTTATTTTATTTCTGAATTAAAGACTCGAGGAAAAGCCAAACAAAAGTTCTCGGGAACGACGTCACCGGCACGAATGTATTAAAGAGAAACCATCCTATTCTAAATAGCCTTTTAATGCCTTAAAGAAAACCACACTTTGCCATTAGTGATCCTCCATATTGCTATATTATTTACGCTCTCTGCGGTAAGGGAAATACCGAAAGCTATTCGAGGCTAACAAAATGTAATAGAAACCAATAAAATACTGCCATTATGAACATAACAATAGCTTAGTATCGCATCAGACATTGTATTACGTGCATGTCGGACGTTCCCCGGTCCTGTCGTTACACCCACTCAGGCACGCGCCCTGGCCACTCACGACCCACTGCTACAAGTCTACGACCACCCCTTTGTCTTAATATTCCATCCTTGCTACACACAAACAAAATATTGTCTTTCATGACATTACTGCAAAGCGCGTTTGCTTTACATTGACCCCGTCGTTCATTTACAAAGAAAAAAAGAGACAATTGTTTTACAAAGAATTAAACGCGTCTGAAGTCCGACTCGTTTGATTCGCCGTCGTTTTTATAGTAGTCTGCGTTATGGAGATAAAATAATTGTTTTTTTCCGCATCATTAGGCATCTTTGCTCCGGCTGTTACACCACTGTTTCACAAAATAAAACGGTTTTGACTATGGGAAGCTGTTTTTTTACAATACCGGCTCTTTTAACAATTATGCATACTCTAGCTTAATGTAACTAGGCGTATCTCCATTATCAACTTAACCTATCAATTAAACAATATAGATACAATACCTATTTCTAGTTGATTATTATGTGTACTTACTGGTACTTGGTATCTAAAGTAGTCACATAAGTATTTGTGGATTGAGTTATTGGCGGAAATTTTTGAAAATTACATTTTTTTATATTACTTTAAAATATGACCATGTATCTAGATTTATTATATTATTATGTTGAGCTCTAATTGTTACAACTTTAGGGCGCTGCATGTGCACTACCTCTGATTTAAATCTGATTTATGTATATCGCAAATGGAGAACGATCACCCGGTCTCTCGTCGAAGATTCTTTTAAGTGGCTAGGCCCGATTTATCACAAAATCACTTCACAGAGACAACAAAGCAATGTCTCGTTTTCGATCCCCACTGTATTCTGATGTTCCAACATTAACGGATATGGCACACGTAACTACGCCAAAATCGAATGACAAATCCGTCCCCCACGACTGCAACCGAGTATCCAGTGTTGATGTGACGGGAGTAATTGATTCAATTGTGTATTGTTGCAGACGGGGTCAGATGGATCGGCGGCGCGCGGGGGCGCTGCTTGCGCTGGCCGCGTGCATCGCGTGCTCGGCTGCGGGTGAGTACATGAGGGCAGGCCTGCTCGGAACTTTACATCCATCTAACTTTTGATCCCGTTGGTATAAATAATAATAATAAATATCGCCAGACTGACACACCAACTGTATGGTCCCAAACTAAGCAACGCTTATAGTATGGGTATCGTACAACGGACTGGGGGCGATCCCAGTGACACCCGGACCTGGGCAAATTACGAAAAGGCCATTACCGAATTTGCCCCGGCGGGAATCGAACCCGCAACCACTATACGCAGTGAGCCGAGCGGCCTACGCTCGAACCACTGCGCCAAGCGGTCGTCAAATGGACGTCAAATGGACACTGATTGGCGAAAAAAAGTTTACCTACTATACCTACCCAAAAATGAACCCGTGATTAGTTCTAAAGCTTTCAACCAAGGCTAATTAGTAGTATTAGAGCCTTACACCAAGTTCCTGAGACGTTAATTTTCACATCTTTGCTTTATTACTGACTTGAGTGTGTGCGCGTGTAAACTACCTGGCGTTTAATATCAGAACGACCGGATATAATGATGAAGTGACAATGAAAATAAAAGTGTTCCAAAAGTTTATATTAAGTCAATGCTACCTACTATGACTATGACTCATGCGGTTGAGATTATTATGCAAAGTAGATTCAAATACGTCATTTGGTATTAAACAACTATGCATAGAAAAATACGTTGGAAATATGACGTAAAATTATTTTATAAATTATTTATTTATTATATTTTAATGCAGCCGAGTTTACCATTGTAATCTTTAGTAATCATTGACAATATGATAAGTACTTAAATACTAAAAGTAAAATAGGAGAAAATATAAATAAAATCATTAAATGTTGTATAATCTAATTTCCCCATTAAAACTTGTAAATAGATATAATATACACAGCTATTTACATATCATAAATATAGGTATTTATGGTTGTTAAAGGGCTATATTTCATAAACATTGTAATTTCACAGTAAAAGTTAATAACCGATAAGTGCTCTAGCATTACTGCACTCAAGTGCGGGCACACTCAGTCCCACGCGTCCATCATTTATAATACAATTTTCCGCTTTTAATACTACATTTATACATTTATGGTGCATGCAGTTATTTTTAAAGCTGTAAGTATATGAATTACAAATGCCCCATAAATAATTTAAGCTTCGGTTATGACAACGCATATTACTGAGATTACACATTCCGAGTGGCAGTATGCTAATGTAGCTGTATCGACGTGCAGTAATTCTTATTTATTATATTTTGACGGTGCTGGAAACGAGTATCTACCGTTGCGTCGTCTTGTGACCTGGTTGCTCATGAGAAGATTTCTACGCACGATATTGTAGGTTGCCGTTGCCACTGCCCCGCGCTATCTTTTCAGCTCGAAACTATCCTTTTATAGCCTTAACGAGTTTCGTTTTGTTAAAAGAAGTTTAGATGCGACATCACAGTGTGTAGAACTCTAGCTAGAATATCCGAGAACTGCTTTGCAGCGAATCATGCATGAGTTTATCTTACGTCTTACCTGCGGATATTACACTATCCATGACAGTGCAATCAGCAGTAAATACTTGAAGACTAACTGATAATACGAATCAGTATAGGTATTATAACTCTATCGAACAGGTTGATAGTTCATTGATCTCCCGCTGTTTATATTTAGGTACCTACGAATCATTTTCATATGCATTTATAGAGGTATATTATATTTTTATTTAGCAATGCATTACATCTCACAACTCATAAAAATTAACGAAATTGGGTTTTTATGACATTTCTTGTCATAAAATTATACTACACTCACAAATTTTATCGAGTACACATGAAATTTCTTCATCTGCATTGACCGTTCCCGTTACTTGTGATCGCTTTCCTAATCATTGCCACTCGTTTCTCCGATGCCAGTGGTCTATTTTGTTTTTCTGTGGCATTTCATGACGACATTCATCATCCGAACTGCGCCCACTATCACCATCTCGACAAAATACTAATATTACTTAATCAACGCAATCTGGTTCTATTGTGGAGAACGAACCGTGGAGAGTAGCCTCTGGTGCGTCGCCTAGGACGAGCTCGAGCCGCGCGGCCGGCGCGGGCGCGACCGGCGGCGCGCGTGGCAGCCGCGACCGTATCTTCCCTTACCCGCAAATAACTGTACAAAGGTCTGGTGCTGTGCGTGTCTGTTTCGCGATGCATGTTATTAGATGAGGCTATTTTGGTCCGCGCAGATTTAGTATCCGCAGCACGGTTTCTTCAAAGAATTCGTATTGAATTTATGTTATACATAGGAAGTATATTTAAATGCGGCCTACAATGTTTAGGTCTACCCGTGTGAACTTCATCACGCATGGCGACCACGCCGGCATTCATTCATTGAAACGGCGATCCATATTAATGTAGTGCAAATTTTAAATTCATGCTGGCTCCTCATTTCGATTGCCTCGGCCCATGTTTCTAAGCGCACGATTTTGCATTAAGTAGTTTTTTGTTCGTGCTAAGCCATTTATAACGTCACACTTATATGTAAAAGCGATTCATTAGGTATCATGGGAATTAAAGATGCTACGTCACGTACTTGAAGACTCGGCTATGATGCGGTACTTATTATTCAGTCAGGCGGCTCGGAATTTGGACACTTCGTCGCGCGGCAACACCTACTCTCTATACGTGGGAGTAACCCACTTTATTTATTTCTTTTTACGAATCGAGGACTATCACTATTTACGAGTTGCAAATTGCGACTACAGGATATTCGATAATTCATTAGTCCGTTACAGGTGTGTTCCGTTGTTTTTACGATGGATATTAGTCGTGAGAGTGGAAATAGTATAATTGACAATCACGGTTCGCAAAAACTGGATGCTAACGACATTCCTGGCAACCGTTAGGTGGACGATGCGGCGGAGCGCCACCCGCCATATACAGCCGCGCCGAGAGCGCGCCCTAACGGTGCCGCCGCCGCCGCCGCCGCCGAGCTGATAAGCAACACACCGCATTAACCGACATCATCCATTATACAAGCAAGCTTTTGCTTTTCAAACTCGCTGCGCTCGCGGAAACCATTCATGCATATTTCATTATTCGCCTTTGACAAAATTAGTTGGGGTTGTAATTTTCATAACGGAGATCACACAATGTTTAAATATAATTATAAATAAGAACATTATAATGCTATCGATTGTCAATAGCTTGTGTGTTAACTGAAAATGCTTTAGAAGACGATTTACAGTTGATGAATTAACACCCACATTAATATTTTGTTTTTCTCAATTGTATAAATAAATGATATTGATGCATTCGGCAATCCTTATTGCAGTTGCTTTTAAAATTTACAAATACTTCAATAGTTATCAAGATTGATATAACAAAGCGTAGGTATTTAATACCGCTATAAGTACCAATCAATAATTAAGCATAACACTTTAGGGAATACAAGCGCGATGGTGAATTATACATATTACGAGTATTCAGTGTAAGCAACATGATACGGTTCGGTTTTCTCAAAGATCACGAGAGTTGCCACGAGTGCGGCGTGTGACTTTTGCCCTCAGAATGAACAGAGAAGCCGCGGTGCCGATGTTAACGACGTTCTCCGTTAGTTTAATTACAGCTTTGTCGCCTCGCCGGTCGGCTTCAGTAATTATACGCAGTAAAACGGATATGTAAAACGACTCTAAGACGATGACCGATCACGGGTCTCGAACGATTTGCAGCTAATATCCTGCACAGCTGTGACGTGCTTAATAAGTCAGTCGTAAAACAGCAGTAAAATATTCTCAGAACACTCTTGGCTTTAATGTTTGCATCGATATTTTTCTTTCAAAAAAAGTTAATGTTTTGGCCAAAAGTAACAAGTAAAAAGTATTAACTGCTACAATGGTGAGAAGTCGGCTATATACTATCATGTTTATAACTATGATAAGTTGCTGAAATAACCCCCGTTATATAAATTCTTGATCTATTTACAATGGCTATTAGCCATTGCCATTGCCAAATTGTTTGGCATTAGCCAATGGCTATGCCAAACAATTTTTTTCTAAAAATTGCTATACTATTATTATTTTCTAAAAGATGCTATCGCAATTTTGTAGACGGATTAGAATGTCTGTAGGGGATTCTTTAGACCAAGTATACGAGACAAATGAAATACGGATGGTGGAAGATGGCCACACTAATACGTCACGTGATGCTTAGAATTGAGGATTATTGCAGCTACATATCAGTACGTAACGTACGTAGTATCAAATGATTCGCACCACATTATAAATGAAATCAAATTATTTATAAAATGATATGTAAGGTAGTAAAAGGTAGTTATTGGGAATTGAACGTGACATTGAAAATAATTGAAATAAAGAAATATTATCCGGCAATGTGCAAGCGGAACATATTTTACACGCGTCACTTTAAAGCGCGATAAGAAAACTACGAGAAAACGGAAAATTAAATTTACACGCACTCACACTCTAAAAAGCAATAAAAATAAAGTTAATGAATGTGATTTGATGCAGTAATTTTATTGTCCATCAAATATAATATTGCGTTTTTCTATTTTCAGCTCCCACAGCAAGTAATCACACAGCATTAGATTTATATGATGGTAAGTTATCTTCAATAAAGAAAATAGTAATAAGAGATCCTTTCATTTGAATGAAATCCACTTTGAATAAGAATATTTGACTAAAAGGGAGAAAATTTGTTAGTGTTATTGAACTTAATAAGTGATTTAATTAATTTCAGGTGCTCCGGAGGGTTGTTATTACAACTTCCAGCACTACGGGGAAGGAGACCGCATCATGACCAACGAACCTTGCCTCAACTGCACCTGTCACAATCGAATGCTTATGTGCTATCTGCGGGTCTGTCCGTTCACGAAACCCATCGGCCAGGACTGCACTATCGAGAAACGGGCCGATCAGTGCTGCCCCATCGTCACTTGTCCCGATGGTAAGTCAAACATACTTCAACAAAATTCTTATGTGCCGTAATGTGCCCTTCAACTCGTTAAAGACCGTCAATGCATAACGTACAGTTTAGAATACACTATCTCCTGCTATCCAGCTGTAATAGCAATTTAAAATATGTGTATCGAATTCATTATTTCCAAAAATAGTGTCAATCGAATTAATTTATTATATGATTTTACAATATTGTCCTGTACATATACCTGTTGCTGAATATTGTCGTTTACTTTTCAGTACCAGTTGACCTACTCACATCTACGTCAACCACGTCTCCAGCTGAATATGGAGCAACTGGTCTCGGAAAACTTGACAAATACGGATGCAGTATCAGCGGAAAATACTTCCCCGAAGGATCTAAAGTGCCTCCAACGCCGAACAAACCTTGCGAACATTGCTACTGTATACGAAACATGACGACTTGCGTTATGCAAGAATGTACACTTCATGTGGACGGTTGTACCCCAATATATCATAAGGATGTCTGCTGTCCGGTCCGTTACTCCTGTGGTAAGTTTCAAACATACGAGTATTACTTTAGTAACAAACTCACTACAAGACTTTCAACAATGCTCCAAATAAAATCAAAAATATGCCTAACTACATAAACTTTTTGCGAGATCAGGGTTGCGAACTGAGATATTAGATATAAAGCTTTCATCGTGGCTTATTTAGTGCTTTTAAATATTCAACGTAGAAGGGATTATTGTAGATATTCTAATTTTTATATTTAACATTTCCAGATCACCCCGAGGACGAAATGCCACTTTTGGACGACATGTCAACTACGGTTCGACCAACTCCTGGGTTCCTTCTAACAACTACAACCTTATCACCGGTGACACAAATGACACAGGACTGTGTTCACGACGACAAAGTTTTTGCTGATGGTGCTCAGATCAAAACTGAAAAAGCTTGCGAACATTGTTACTGTATGAAGGGAGATATCGTTTGTGTGGTGCAAGAGTGTGGTACACCTATGGAAAATGAAGGCAAAAATTGCACCTCCCTACCACCACGTGAAGGCCAATGCTGTCCAGATACTTACATTTGCGAAGGTGACGAACTTGGCACCGAACTTCCTATGGACCTAACTACAGAATCTGTGCCTGACAGCCCAACCACCCTATTACCGCCACGACGAACTAGTGTCGAAGGAAGTGGGTATAGAAATGAGCCAGATGAAGTTCCCTATATTAATATACCTACCTTCGAACCCGAACACGAAGGTAGTGGTGAAGAACAAGAAACATCAGCACCTTATGATACAACTGAAAAACTATCATCAGAGAAACCCGTAGATATTGATGATTTTATCGCGACTACAAAAGAAGGTCAATACGCATCATATACCACAAAATCTCCATCATTTGAGGTATCTGAAGATACTACCGCAAATGAAATCAATGGTGGATTAGAACCGCAGGAATATATCCCAGTTACAACAAATATTCCAATCGAAACAGGTTATGAAATAAATACTACTGAGGAAAATGTTATTCAACAAGAAGTTACGGAGAAGGAATACTTGTCACCTCATGAACCCACCTCTGATACTCTGGCTTCAGAAATGTATGACAAAGTCACAACAGAACCAGGAGAAGCTCTTAATACTGTTCCTGATGCAATTCCTGAGGAAGAAGATATTGAACAACACAAACATATTCCAAGCCCAACAGTTGCTTCAGCTGAAGAAAATAAGAAGACCACTCCTTTGATTACAGACGAAGAAATTCCAACAAGTGGTTATTCTGACAAGACAACAATTAAACCAGAACACTATTTCCCGAGTCCATCAACAATTGCCGCCGAAACATCAGATGCAACCAAAGAAAATGACTTAACAACTATTGACTCAATAACAGAAAAAGAAGCTGAAGCTGAGCATTACGTTCCAAGTACTCCTGAAATTAAGACGGAAACTCCTGAGCTTCATGAAAAAGTAACGTCAGTAGATATCGGTAAAGAAACAGATGGTACTGAACCAAACGCTTACGCATCTAGCACTATTAGCATTCCTACAGAAAAGGGCGATGAAGCTACAAGTGAACCAGATCACGACCAAAATACTGTTGCGGTAGTGGACGAGGATAATATTTACCATCATTTACATACTACTACTACACGAATTACACTTGAAGAGGAAGCAGGAACCACATTACATAGTATTGAATTAGGTTCCGGTATTGAAGATTTTACAGAAGAAAACATACTTGAACCATACGAACATGTCGCAACGGTGTCTCCTTCTGAAGAAGAAAGTATAAAAACTACTTCGGAACCAGACAGAGGACTGAATACCATCCCTAGTGAAATCGTTGGAGAAAGTAGCTCCGAAGTACCGGTACCAGAGAAAACTACTATTTCTCAAGAAACAATAGTTACTGATTCAGATAGCATGAGAAGAACAGACTCTAAACCAACAATTGCTTCTGAATCTTCTACAACTCCCTCAGAAAGTACAGCCTCTCGAGTAGACCACTTTACTGTAACCACTGAGCCGTCATTTAGAAAAGATGATGAAAGCAGTATTACTACGGAAAAATCGAAGGAATCAGAAGTTACAACAGGAAAATTCGACTTCACTGATGAAGGTTTCATTCCAACTTCAAGCCACGATGAAAAACTTAGTACTGGAGCTAATATTCCGTCTATAGAACAAGAGTTTACAACATCAACATCAGACAACGAAGTTGAAACGAAAGCACCTGCAACTGAATCAACTTTAGTATCATCTATTTCTTCAACCAGTATACCTGAAAAACTTCCAGAACTTCCTAGCGAACAAGGAACTGAATTCATATTTGAAACACCAACAACAGAGAAAGTATCTGAAATAACTACCTTGGCTGCGGAAATTGAAGTTCATGAGGAACCAGGACGAATTCCTGGAGAAGGAGATTGTCTATTGAATGGCATAACATATAGAAACAATTCAGTTGTGCCTAGCACTAATAACTGTCACTCAGGTTGCAAATGCGTGAGTAGTATTGTTAAGTGTGATCCTATCATTTGCAGTCCGCCACCGGATTATATGGATAATTGCCAATCTATCTACGATTCACCTGATTCTTGTTGCCCCACATACGTATGCGATCATCCCAGAGAAACTGTCCCACCGCAGTCTGACAATCAGATGTCTGGAACAGAATCTCCTCAACCTTCCCCGACCTATGAATGCCGTGGTGATCAATGTGAAATAAATATTAGTACCAAACAACCAGTAGAATCTGGTGACAAACCTGAAAGTCATGAATGTGGACCCGAGGGTTGTACAGTTATAGCACAGAAACCTGGCGATTCTAAATATCCTCTAGAATATCCTGGGGCATGCAAAGATGGTAAATGTCCATCACCTGCGGGCGATTGCAGTGATGGTAAATGTGAGGTGCCCCCTACTCATGAATTAGTTTGTGATCCGGAACATGGTTGCCAAGCAGTCCCAGTAAGACCGTGTGATGGTGAAAACTGTGAGACAACAAGTGTAGAAACTGCCAAGCCGCCACACCTTTGTGAAAATAAAGAGGACTGCAAGGACGTGACACCTTGTGAGGGAGATTCGTGCAAATTTGAAGTTTCATCTCCACAAGATACTCAGCAAGTATCTTGTAAAGAGGATGGCTGCAAATCTGAACAAGTTACACCACAAGAATGTTCAGAAGAGTCTTGTAAAAATAATGAAATTCCAGAAGTCGGAAACACATTGCCATCCGAGTGTAAAGGTTCTCAATGTGTACAACAAACAGAGACTGTAACTAAGGAGGGTCCACAGGATGTGTATACTGAATCATCTGTGCAGGAACAAACGCCATTTGAGGTAATCACAGACAAGGCTGAGACAAATGAAGATGAGCACAAAATCACCGAATCACAGAAAGAAGCAGAGCTGACTATTACAGAACAACCTCATATTTTAGATGTACAGCCTGAAATTTCTACAGTAATACCTGAAATATTCACTGTTAGCCACGAAATAGTTTCGGAATCTGAATCACCCGTGGGATCTAATGAAATATATACAAATACTCCGGAAGAAAGACGTACTACTCCATCGGAAAGCTATGTGACTGAAAGTGATAAATCTCCACAAACAACAGAAAAAGCTATAGGCACAGATAGTTATACTAATGAAATTCTAGAATCCCAGACAACCAAGCCAATTGAAGCATTAGCTTCAGCTGATAAAGATATAAGTCAAACTACGGATCACATCACAATTCCTGAAAACATTGACGATAGATACACAACGGTATCTAGTATTGAGACCGCAGAAATTACCACACCGAACATAGCTCAATCTGAAATAACGAAATTACCCGAATTTAGTTCTGAAATACCAACCGTAGCACACGAGCTTGGAACCCAGACAACGCTGTCTCCTTTAATGCACGAATCAAGCATAAAACCTGAATCGGACGTTGAAGCAGAAAAAGCAACCGTAACATCTGTGACTACAGAATCGGTACAAGTAATCTCTAAATCTACGGAACCAACAACAGAAGAAGGATATGGATTTACTGATAATCCAGAATATGAATTGCCAGTTACAAAAACGCAAGACATTGAGCCTATACAAATTGAGCCACAAGACGGTACTACAGAATCACAGAAATCACCAACTGGTGTTCAAGAAAGTACAACAAGACCCTCTACAATTTCGGAATATATCACCGAGAAGGAACAAATTGGAACAAAATTGCCAATTGAAGTACCAATGGTGACAGAGTTTGTCTCTGATGAAAAGCAAACCGAATCACCCGAACAGTCTGATGGAAAACTTGAGCAACCAATTACAAGACTTCCAGTGGATATCATTTCTAGTGAAGATAAGGATACAGATGCTAGTCCGGTGATTAAAGAACATATGACCGATATTCCTTTACCATTCACTAATGAGCCAGAAACAAGCTTTACAGAAATCGAAGATTCATTTGTAACTGGTCAAGATCAAACAACCACGGAGAAATCGATACCTGATGCAACAATTTTACTTGAAAATTTCGATAAGTCGACACAGGTCATTGAACCATCTACTACTGAAAAGGTACACGACATTGTTGAAATGTCTCTACCGAGTTCAGAAAAACCCCTACATCCAGACTCATTGTCTGTTGGTGTTACTGAATTACAAGAAATTAGTACTAAGGCTACAGAAAAAGAGGTTACTGATAAACAACAAGACATTGAGAGTCCTGAACAAGAACCAAGCTCTGAGGAACCACCTGCACAAGAATCATCTGATTTTGAATTACCAAAAGCAGAAAAGCCCGACACAGAAGAAAAATATCAAAGCACTGAAACATTAGTAACTGAAAAGAGCACATCCGAAACATCAGAACACTTGTCTACAAACTCTCGAGAATCAATTACAAAGCAACCGCATCAATATGAAGAAACAACAGAACTTTCCAAATCACCTATTACAGAATCCCAAGAAACATTTACAGAATCACCAATTGTTATTACAACAGCGTCTAAAGAAAGTCTTGAACCTATAGTCGTTACAGGTCACGAAGAAAAAACCACGTACGCTCCAGAAACCGAAGATATACAGGTACATTTGAGCACTAAATCACCTGAAATATTTGTAACTAAGCAAGAAACAGGTACCGAATTGCCACACAAAGAATACTCGAAGGTACCTGGTTCGTATATCACCGAATCATATGTAACTGAGACACAAGATCTGAGTACAAAAATGGAAGAACCTGAATTATTTAAGTCTACCACAGAAATTCCAAGAACTCCAGATATTGAAGAAGTTTCCACAGACGAACCAGTAACAGAATTACAAAAATTACACACGGAATCGGATATACAAAAACAATTTACCGATTCCTCGATCGCTATTGAAGGGATGCGCACGGAGTTGCCAATTTCACAAATAACAACTAAACAAGACGAATCTTTTGTAACCGACCAACAAGAATACATTGGTACAACGCCTCCAGCACCTGTCACTACGAAAGACGCAACAATAGTACCTGGCTTTACGCAAGTACCAGAAGCAACGCTCTTCGAAGGAGATGTTCAAACAGCACAACCGATACATCATGTACCAGGACAAGTGGAGACAATAACGAAAACACCAGAGGATACCAAACAAGAAGAGATGGAAGTAACTATTCAGGAGCATAAAGTAACAGAGGCTCCAGAAGAATCGAAAACGGAGGTTACTAGGCGGGAAGAAGATTCAACAAAAGCACCCCAAGATATAAAGGAATCAGAACCTCAGGTCACTATACTAGAAGAGGCAGAAGTAACAAAAGCACCTGAAGATGTAATAATTTTGGAACCAGACGTAAGTGGACACCCAGAAGAAACTCCTGTAGAGGTTACTAGTCAGGAAGAGGCGATAACAAAAGAACCTGAGGTAACAAAAGAATCAGAAGATGTCACTTCACAAGAAAAGGAAATTACAAAGGCCCCTGATACAGAAGAATCACTACCAGAAATAACTAAACATGAAGAGGAAGTTACTAAATCTCCCGAAGATATGAAAGTGTCATTGCCGGAAATGACTAAACAGGACGAGGACGTTACCAAAGTTCCTGAGGACATAAAAGAAACCCTACCAGAATCCACTGAGCACGAAGAAGCAGTAACCAAGGGTCCCGAGGACATTAAAGAGACTCTACCGCAAATTACTACAGAAAAAGAAGCAGTAACCAAGACTCCCGAAGACGTGAAAGAATCACTACCCGAAATTACCACACAGGAAGAGAAAGTTACTAAAGCTCCTGAAGACACGAAAGAATCACTACCAGAAATAACTGGACTGGAGAAGGAAAAAACTCAATCTCCAGGAGGCGTGAAAGACTCTGTAACAGAAATCACTAACCAAGGAGAAGAAGTAACTAAAGCTCCAGAGGACACGAAAGAGTCTGTACCAGAAATCACTAGCCAAGGAGAAGTAGTTACTAAAGCTCCAGAGGATACGAAAGAATCTGTACCTGAAATCACTCACCAAGGAGAGGAAGTAACGAAAGCTCCGGAGGACACGAAAGAATCTGTACCAGAAATCACTAGCCAAGGAGAAGTAGTTACTAAAGCTCCAGAGGATACGAAAGAATCTGTACCTGAAATCACTCACCAAGGAGAGGAAGTAACGAAAGCTCCAGAGGACACGAAAGAGTCTGTACCAGAAATCACTAGCCAAGAAGAAGAAGTTACTAAAGCTCCTGTGGACACGAAAGAATCTGTACCTGAAATCACTGGTGAAGGAGAGGATATAACTAAAGCTCCAGAGGACACGAAAGAGTCTGTACCAGAAATCACTAGCCAAGGAGAGGAAGTAACTAAAGCTCCAGAGGACACGAAAGAGTCTGTACCAGAAATCACTAGCCAAGGAGAAGTAGTTACTAAAGCTCCAGAGGATACGAAAGAATCTGTACCTGAAATCACTCACCAAGGAGAGGAAGTAACGAAAGCTCCAGAGGACACGAAAGAGTCTGTACCAGAAATCACTAGCCAAGGAGAGGATGTAACGAAAGCTCCAGAGGACACGAAAGAATCTGTACCAGAAATCACTAGCCAAGGAGAGGATGTAATGAAAGCTCCAGAGGACACGAAAGAGTCTGTACCAGAAATCACTAGCCAAGGAGAAGAAGTTACTAAAGCTCCAGAGGATATGAAAGCATCTGTACCTCAAATAACTGGTCAAGGAGAGGATGTAACTAAAGCTGCTGAGGACACGAAAGAGTCTGTACCAGAAATCACTAGCCAAGAAGAAGAAGTTACTAAAACTCCTGAGGACACGAAAGAATCTGTACCTGAAATCACTGGTGAAGGAGAGGATATAACTAAAGCTCCAGTGGACACGAAAGAGTCTATACCAGAAATCACTAGCCAAGGAGAGGAAGTAACTAAAGCTCCAGAGGACACGAAAGAGTCTGTACCAGAAATCACTAGCCAAGGAGAAGTAGTTACTAAAGCTCCAGAGGATACGAAAGAATCTGTACCTGAAATCACTGGCCAAGGAGAAGAAGTTACTAAAGCTCCAGAGGATACGAAAGAATCTGTACCTGAAATCACTGGCCAAGGAGCGGATGTAACTAAATCTCCTGAAGGCACAAAAGAGTCATTACCAGAAATCACTCACCAAGGAGAGGAAGTAACGAAAGCTCCAGAGGACACGAAAGAGTCTGAACTAGAAATCACTAGACAAGGAGAGGAAGTAACTAAAGCTCCGGAGGACACGAAAGACTCTGTACCAGAAATCACTAGCAAAGGAGAAGAAGTTACTAAAGCTCCAGAAGATACGAAAGAATCTTTACCTGAAATAACTGGCCTAGGAGAGGAGGTAACTAAAGCTCCAGAGGACACGAAAGAGTCTGTAGCAGAAATCACTCACCAAGGAGAGGAAGTAACGAAAGCTCCAGAGGACACGAAAGAGTCTGAACTAGAAATCACTAGACAAGGAGAGGAAGTAACTAAAGCTCCGGAGGACACGAAAGACTCTGTACCAGAAATCACTAGCAAAGGAGAAGAAGTTACTAAAGCTCCAGAGGATATGAAAGAATCTGTGCCTGAAATTACTGGCCAAGGAGAGGATGTAACTAAAGCTCCAGGGGACACGAAAGACTCTGTACCAGAAATAACTAGCCAAGGAGAGGATGTAACTAAAGCTCCAGAAGATACGAAAGAATCTTTACCTGAAATAACTGGCCTAGGAGAGGAGGTAACTAAAGCTCCAGAGGACACGAAAGAGTCTGTAGCAGAAATCACTAGCCAAGGAGAGAAAGTAACTAAAGTTCCTGAAGGCACGCAAGAGTCGGTACCAGAAACCACTAGCCAAGGAGAGGAAGTAACTAAAGCTCCAGAGGATACGAAATACTCTGTCCCTGAAATCACTGGCCAAGGAGAGGATGTAACTAAAGCCCCAGAGGACACGAAAGAGTCTGTACCAGAAATCACTAGCCAAGTTGAGGAAGTAACTAAAGTTCCTGAAGGCATGCAAGAGTCGGTACCAGAAACCACTAGCCAAGGAGAGGAAGTAACTAAAGCTCCAGAGGATACGAAAGAATCTGTGCCTGAAATCACTGCCCAAGGAGAGGATGTAACTAAAGCTACTGAAGG
Source organism: Notodonta ziczac (assembly GCA_918843915.1). NCBI lineage: Eukaryota > Metazoa > Arthropoda > Insecta > Lepidoptera > Notodontidae > Notodonta > Notodonta ziczac. The sequence continues at coordinate 6,913,214 of OU974043.1, read as the reverse complement.
CACACAAGAATCAGTACCAGAAATCACTCACCAAGGAGAGGAAGTAACTAAAGGTCCGGAGGACACGAAAGACTCTGTACCAGAAATTACTAGCCAAGGAGAGGAAGTAACTAAAGCTCAAGAGGACACGAAAGACTCTGTACCAGAAATCACTAGCCAAGGAGAGGAAGTAACTAAAGTTCCTGAAGGCACGCAAGAGTCGGTACCAGAAACCACTAGCCAAGGAGAGGAAGTAACTAAAGCTCCAGCGGACACGAAAGAGTCTGTACATGAAATCACTAGCCAAGGAGCGGAAGTAACTAAAGCTCCCGAGGACACAAAAGAATCTGTGCCTGAAATGACTAGCCAAGGGGAAGAAATAACTAAAGCTCCAGAAGCCACGAAAGAGTCTGTACCAGAGATCAGTAGCCAAGGAGAGGAAGTTACTACAGCTCAAGAGGACACAAAATATCAAGAATCACTACCAGAAGTAACTAGCGAAGAAGAAAAGGTAACAAGCATCCCTGAAAGGGTAAAAGAATCAGAGTCTGAAGGTAGTGAACTGAGTCCGGGGGATTTGGTTACAGAAAAATTAGAAACTACACCAACGTTACTCGAAATTCATGTTCCTCACGATGTGTTTTCGGATAGCGATAACAAGGTGCCTGAAGATACCACTTATAAACAAGTTGAAGAGATTGCTACTGAACAACCTATAGATCAATTTTCTGTAACTACGCCAGATGTTATAATATTAGAAGAACATACCCATAAAATAATAGAAGAAAGTTCAACACCATCACACGAAGAGCGAACTACTCTTTACCTAGACACAGAAGTTACTTCACCTAAACCCACTGAAGAAAGCATTGAGACAGTAACGAAAGAAGTAGAAACACCGACTAAGGCTGAAGAAGGAGTATTCACTGTTGCTGGATCAACACAGCCCCCAACTTCTTTACCTGCACTTGATCAAATAACCGAAAAGGTTCCAGAAGTTTCATTACAGCCAGAGGAAACACCATCAGACCACAAGGTTGATGAAGTTATCAAAGAAAGAGAACCAACTTTAGCTCCTGCATTAGAGGAAACCACGCCCTCAGTTCATATTGACTCAGAAAAATCATCAACACCCGATACTAAATACCCCGTACAAACTGAGAAAATACCCTCGGCTGAGAAACCCGTACATCATGAAATTGTTCACGAAACTACAGTTGCTGAAGATGAATTGATAAAATCTACAACAAAAGCGACAACGACAAAACAAGAAGAAGCTACCGTTATGCCGGATGATAAGCTTACGAAACCTGGACAGAAACCCGTTGAAACTAGTGATGTGACTCCATCAGCACCTTTACCAGAATTACCAAAACCAATTCCTGGTGAAACACAACCAACAGATGAGCTACCAACTCCTGAGGAAGATGGTCATTTCCCTCCAAGTGGTATGACTGGTTACGGTGAACCAGATTACGTAGAAGAAGACCAAGCGTTCGGTCCTGGAACCTGCCGATATGGAGGCAAAGTGTATGTGTCAGCGCAGCAAATACCCAGAGATGATCCATGTGACTTCTGTTTCTGCTTTAGGAGCGATATTATTTGTTTACAACAAAGTTGCCCGCCGCCTATTCATGGTTGTCACGAGGAACCAATTCAAGGTTTCTGCTGTCCTCGGTATGAATGTCACGTGTCGATGGCCACCACAATTAATATGACAACAACTACAACAACGACCACAACGACATTGCCACCTCATTTCCCGACTCACTCTTACAAGGGTGCGGCTCAAAGAAGAGGCTGCCAGATCAAGGGCCACACTTATAAAGTAGGGGAAGTCGTACGTTCATCATCTGGACCATGTTTACATTGCACGTAAGTATTTTAAACTGCAATTATTATAATAATAATCATCAATTCTACACCAGTAGGTACGCCTTTATTCCCCGAAGTGATAGGCAGAAGTGCACTGTATGGCAGACTGCAGACATTTCTCGCCGATTATATTTAGGTCCCAATGAAAGCGAGCTTATTATCATTCTTCATAATTATATAGTTCACCATGCTGGTCCATTGAGAGCTAACGAACTTAATACGTCTTTTCGAAAGATGAACAGGTTTCCTCGATATTCATTAATTGCTCTGCAAGTGATAATCCTACCATATCTAGTTTAAATTAAACAAAAACGGAAAAAAAACTTACGTCACGGTATACATTATATTTCAGATGTGGAGGAGACGGTCAGATGAAATGCGATCCCAAGGCGTGTACCCCAGAGCCGATGCTGAGACAGATGATAGCAGCCGCCGTGTCCGCCAAGAGGCGAAGGTGAAAAACCTTCGACCCCATCTAAATTGTCTCGTACACGTCATCACAAGGATAAGCGCCTATGTGATAATGAATTCCATCTACTCTTCTATGCACAAGAATAATGCTCAACTCAAATTATCCCCATGGAGTAGTTTAAGATTTCGTGTCATATGTAGTAATCTATTATCGTTTTTTTTTTTACTTTCCTCAAGAAGTCGTGGCACGCACAACTGAATTAGAATGAAAGTAACTGATCATGACTGTGATTAAAATATTAAATTAAAATATTATTTTCTGAAGGTGAAATTTATACGAATTTTGAGTCTTGATTTAAGACTAATTTATTATATTATTTATCTTTTTCTAACAAGTCAGTGCCAAACGCTAGTGCTAAGTTGTAAACGACTATGCCTTTATGATAAATATGTTCAAAATTATCAAATGTCACTCACATAAAATCATATTGACCAAAGCGAAGCTATACGCTCTCGATGCAATGATTGTAAGACCTAGATCAAGCTTCGAAGGTCATTTAGATCGCCGAAATCTTGACCATTTTAAATGTAAACTTAATTGTTTTACCGATATAAGCTTAGTCAATTTCTTTGTTTTTACACGATGTTACAGTAAGCGATCTAGTATCGTGTAAATATGAAGTTATCTTAAGGATCCCTGATGTTGTAAATGCCTTACTTAATTTGTAATAATTTATATATTTTAGGTGTATAGTACTTAAGCCATGTTTTGAGACCAGTGACTATTATAATTTTAGAAATAAAAGGCCGTTTACGATACCTAGAAAAGCGTCGGTCGACGTTGCTACCTTGGCCGATGCTTTTCCTTCTTTCACGTCTTACAGAAAGTGACCGTTCTTGTTTTCTTTAATTCGTGAAGGCGTAACATGATTTTTACTAACACTTACTCAGTGGTAGTGGCCAATATTTTAATCGTTTTGTAAAAAAAAACTTTTACAATATGATAACATGATAAAACATATTGTAGGATCTTTTATAACTTTTGATAATAAAGTGCTGGTAGTTTATTAAAAAAGCAGATCGAGATGGGTACGAAAGTTGTATAAACTGTTGCGACCGTTTTTGGCATGAAATGGGTGCACAAAACGATCGATCGCATTAATTCGTACCAACCTTTATCTGTTCGCAAGTTGTAGGTATATTTCTTCTTATTTATTTAAAGTCGTAGTAATAAAAGTATTGGTTTAAAATTTTATTGTGAATTGAATTTTACCGTTTCAAAAAGGACATTCAATGAAAAAAAATATCATTAAAATAATATTTTATTTGTTTATGATATTATACAGAGATAGCAACGAGGGCTGTCTGTACAACTGTGCGAATGAGTTTTGAATAAAATATCTCAAACGAATTGGGTTTTTTTAAGTTACCCCGATCCAAATTATTACCAAGCTATCGAGTGTAGGTAGGTAGAGCAATACATGATTATAATCTTCACTACAAACGAACATGCTAAGAACTTTTACAAACGCAACAAGTGCATGATGAACATCTTCAAATTAAGCTTCAATTAATTTATAATGCTCTAAAAATAACTAATACCACAAGTCTGTACTGTTAGTTTACAGTGGAGAACACTCTATCCATACTATCATTATTTTCTTCTTCTTCCCTTAGCACCAACTCGAAAAGCTACATCAAGCTTCACACAGATGTCTCTGCCTTCGGTTCGAAAAAAGCGTACCCTTATTATTAAAGATAGCGATAGATGTCGGTAACCTACGTAAGAAACAACTAAAAGAGAGTTCGTTACACGTATTAAAATAACTATAATAAAATAGATTTTATTATACCTATTGGAACATACATTCTACATACCTAAAGTATTATGAAGCATCTATACTTATTAGATGATGATGATAGGTATATTTTAGTTGTGTTCTGGCATGGAAAAACTTCATATTTACATAACTATATTTTTATTATATGTATTACCAAGTGAGAGAATATAGCTTTGCGAAGAAATTTGTTAGCTAGGTAGTTGTATTTATATATATGTGTTCCTCTCGCTTGGGAATCAATTTAGATCGTGTGTATGGGGTTTTAGTGTTACCTTCTTACTCAGTCACGAGACTATCCCATCGTGATTGCAATTATTTTCCTATAGGTACGTCGTTTTAAAAATGTAACAGCAAAGTGTATCGTGCCTAATACCTAAGTAGCTGAAACTCTGAAATCTAAATTTATATCTAACTTTTCAATCAATAAGCGAACAAATTGGAATGTGCTATCCGAGGTGAGTCCTACATAATTTAATTCAGTCAACGTCATTTATCCGCGCGAGATTATAATCATCTTTCATAAGATGTAACAATGTTTTCCTGGGACACAATTTACAGAAAATAATTCCGAACTACCTGCACAGCCTACATATTCAAACAGTGTAAATACCTGTTCTTGAAGTTGCTCCTGCAACTCACTTCAACTTTTCTACTTTTTGTTCAATAATCATAACGTGGAAATACCATACAATAAAATACAATACTCGTGAAGGTGAGCGCGGTTTGAGTTTTAATTATCAGATGAAATTAATGTATTGTAAGTTCTTATTTCTTCTTCTTTTATCTTTAATAATATGCCCACTCAGGGCCCACTCAGGTTAATAATATATGTATTTCGCCAGTGTCAAGTAACAAATATCAAATACATTTAATAAAGATACCAAACAAAAACGTGGCCATACACTTTGGAAAACTAAAATGGAGGCCCAGGTCTTATTTCAATAATGTACGATATTTTGCCTGGTGTCTTAGTAAATGCTAAACATGATGTACCTATTTGCCACAAAAAACTAGTGGTATTAATAATTTATGTTTGTAGCGAGTGATTTAATGTAAGGCAACTTGTAAGAAAGAAACCCCTCAGATTTTTTTGTGGAAGTTAAGTTAAGTACATCTTCATTACCATTTACTACTAAAGCGCCATACAAAATATCGTGCATTATAAAAATAAGACGTGTAATTCTATATGATAATCAAATTTTACTATCGCTAGATTTTCTTTATATTTCACATAAAAGTGTCTACGTATGCAACACAAGAATAAATTAACGAAATGTGGAATCCTAAAAATTAAGATATATAAATTAAACCTTTCAATTAATGTAAAATATGTGCCTACGTAAAAGGTATGTACAGTTCAAAAGCGACATTTGTAATTTGTTCTCCTATGATTCACTGATGTTATCAAATTACAAAATAACAAAAACGATTGAAGCTTGTAAACAAAAATTGTCTCGACATTGTAAGTAAATAAATAGAGTCGATTAAGTAAAACGTTATAAAGTGGCTAGGTAAATATTCTTCAAACACGACGTTGGTGGGAGCCCCATTACACCGGATAATAGCTTATTATTCTGGACCACCTTAATTTGATGGTTGATATTGATGTTGATATCGAATTATTTATGAGAAGGTATAGTCCGCAGGCAACAGTAAGAAATGTGTCATTAAATAGCATTTAAATGAAGCCAGACTGCATGAGGAAAATCAAAAGCTATGTAAACGTTCCCTAATTCTGCATGATTAATAACTAATGATGTACGTCTCATTCTAATTCTGGACGGGAATATCCATATTTTTCTCAACAAGCTATTTGTTACCTATGTAGAAATATGTACCCTCAATTTGAATAAGCCCGTCTCACTCGCACGAACACTCGGTCGTCTCCGTCGTCTCTCTCTATCCCATTACTTTTATATTGTTCGCTAACTTTCTTGTTTGTATAAGCAAATACACGTATTTGAAAGTTTGTATATTTGTAGATTGTATTGTACAATGATAAGTAGATGTCGGTACTCGGTACGTACCTACAGGTTTAAATATTTCGATATTTCATTAGACTACATTTTAGTCATCGGGCTTTCTCTGTTTTATGAAATCAACAATGTTTGATAACTAATGATAGTTATAGTAAACTAACAACATTGTCTTACCTGTGATTATATTTTACTACGGACCGCTTTATGCAAAGTACCTATAAAGATTTTATTTCAGTCTTATGAGGGTTTAATTCACTAAAATAATACACTTTACTGAGAAAAAATAGTAACGTCATCTAATTATTATTTTTTTACCTACTCAACGATTTGTGATTACGGCAAATAATTTATCATACAAGGCATTTCATAAATCATTGATGACATAAAAAATGTATGAATTTGATTGTCAACTATTACACACTACAAAACAGTAATATTCCGTACCTACACTTTCTATAGTTTTATTTTGTACGCTCGCTAAAGTTGCGTCTTCGTCAACATTTGTATGATACATCATTAGTTCCTCGGGTGACCCGCTATACAATTTCCCATAAAAATTGTTTAGGTACTTAATAATCATAGTAAAAGCTATTGATACCCCAAATCAATGCGTTCGCTAATGAGGTCATCATCGCCTGTGGTACAGACCAGTACACCAAATTATCACTTTACTGACTCTACATATCAACCTCTATCCTACCCATATCACCAGAAGATAACAGTCTACATACAAACAAACTCATCTGTACAATATTCATGCACACAAACATTTAATAACAACGACTGGAATAAGCACATAAAATGTTTACACAATGTGAACGAAAAATAAGCAAGTTTGAATTCAGTGTTCTCCCTCGCTTTGTATTCCTTCATTACGTATTGATGACTTGCTGCCCGGGAACGGGGTTGTGTGTGCCTGTGTCTAATCTTACAGCGCAGATTCAAATATCCCAGCCCACATACCCTTACTCCTCGCAGGATAGAAGCCTTACCGCCGAATACTAACTCAAACATAATTCCAATTTAAAAGCTACTCAATGTTTACATGTCATGTTAAAATAAAAATAATGACGTCACAAACAGCGCGATTTAAACATTTAATTTTGATTACCTAGTTTCGGACAAGGACAGGTGACTCCTTTAGGAGCTCTTGTCCGGTACTTGTCCGTTATTTATAACTCAGAAGGGTGTCCAATGAATACAAGGCATTACATAATTAATAATTGAAGTAATTACAAAACGGTGAGTAAAAAATACCATAAAAAATTATAGGAACTATAGAAATATCAGTAACTAGTATATTACTAATATTTTCTCGCTGTCTCATCATTTTTTGCGACCAAACATTTTATATAGTAGAAACATTTTATCCCTATAACCAAGATGGTGTCATACACCCTGCAAGCGGGATTATTATTATGTACCGTCCTCAAGAAAGGTCAACTTGAATGGTTGAACTGTCTGCGATCGACGAAATAGCCTACTTCAATCAGCTGATTGTCGCGGACAGCGTGGGAAGTAAATTCGTTGATACCTATGATAGAATTGGTGAGATTTAAATTGTGCTCTACCAAATCAAACGTACAGTTGTTCTTTGGGATAATTTCTAAATGCGAAAGCGTGTTTATTTGTAAGTTTAACTAGGCATCATGCTAAAATACCTAAATGATTCGAAATATATTTGATAGAAAGATGACGACGTTGGAACCAGAGTGATCTAAGTGACATTTTTACCAATAATAAGTTTATTGCAAAATGACATAGAAAAATCATAACTCTTCCAGTGCACTTCAGTGCTTTCTTCCGTGACCACAACATCTACTAAGACAACTACTACAACTAACAAATTATAATAAAAGCCCCCTAGAATTCTAACAGCAACGCTTAGTTTTCTCAGATACATACTGTTGTGCCCTAGATCACTCTGGTCCCAACGTCGTCTAACTATCCTCTCTAATAAAATTAAAACTACGTTTTATCCTCGCAAAGTCCACACTAAGGGGGATACGGGTAAATGTTACCCGTCCCAACTCAGAAATATCATATAAGTTCAAATTGTATCGCATTTTAACGTTGTGATTATATTCTCTTTGCTCTTTGTTGATAGATCCACAGCAAACACATCTTATTAACGTTTCTAAAGCCTTACTACACCTACCTATGGCTAGAATAAATTATTTAACCTCCTCCATGCTTCAGAAGACACGTCGAGCGAGCCGTCCCGGCAGTAATTTTAATAATATAATACAGTTATTAAAGTTAAATCTACTCCAATTATGTTTCTGAGAAATTCAAATAGAGCTTAAGCATATAGCTCTTCCTTGTTTCTCGTTTGAAAGTCAAATAAGGAAATAACACCTCAGTATGTAACCTAACTAAACGAAGAGCTTACCTACAAATTATATTTATTTACTAGCTAAGCCCGCGACTTCGCCCGCGTGGAATTTAACTTAACAATAAAGCCCGGTCCCGCGTTCTAAGCCCGCGCGACAGGACCCATTTTTTGAATTTTGTTTTTCTAAAATAAAAGTAGCCCCAGTTACTGCTTATAACCTCAGCTATCTAACAGTGAAAGTCCCGTCAAAATCGGTCCAGCCGTTTCGGAGATACTCTTTGATTTCAAGTGTTTTTATTTTTTTACGCGGAACCCTAATTGTTTTTCTAAAATTAAAGTAGCCTAAGTTACCCGCTATAAAATCAGCTATCTGCCAGTGAAAGTCCCGTCGAAATCGGTCCAGCCGTTTCGGAGATTACCCGGAACAAACACACAGACAGACAGACAGACAGACAGACAGACAGACAGACAGACAGACAGACAAAAAATTTTTAATTAGCGTTTTTGCTATAGGTATCGTATGTACTTTCATATGCATTTAGTGAAAAGGTGTTATTTTGATATTACAAACAGACACTCCAATTTTATTTATTTGTATAGATACTTATGTATGTAGCAAACAACCGCGATTTCTAAACACAAAACAACGAGATAGGCTAAGGGTAGGTTATTTTGAAGCCCTAAGTAAGCTCACTTTAACGTCCAGTACAAAATAAAATACTAACTATACAACAACAAAGTATAAGGATCATGGATAAGTCTAAAATTCCAAAGCAGAGTAACTCTTACCTACCTACCACTACTAACTATGAAGGATCTTTAATTATATTTCTTAACTTGAAAAATATGTATCACAGTTATCTACTACCTACTACATTTAAATCTGTGTAGGTAAAGTTTTAAACATTTTTTAATTTCAATTCAACTTCCATTATCTTGATTGTCCTTCTGATATGGAGTGGCAATTATTTAATTCCTACCATACACTAAAAAACCTACCAACTTATATATTTTTCTAATTGAACTTAATTCTCTGCAACAGACATAATAGAACCAATTCAACAAGAAACACTAATAACCTCGAGTAGAAAAATAATACAAAGACAAAATATAATTTTAAAGGAATCTACAAAACGACAAATTTTTATAGAGGGATTTGTCCCAAATAAGGTTGTATCTATTTTTTCATTTGGCGAGGGCTCGCGGGCTCCGCGGAGTCCCGTGCACCCACCATCCCGAAGCCGCGGCGCCGCCCCGCTCCGTTCGCGGTCTCCATGGCGACCAGCTCAAATGACGTATCGATCCCGCGGAGGGGGGCGGGGGGTGCTCGCGGGGTGGCACCGCTCCACCCGCCGCGCCGACCCCCTTGCACCCCTGCCACCGCCACTCGACCGTTGGCCCATGCAAAATGACGGATGTAAACTTTGGATATACCTCCTTGGAAGGAAATTATATTTTCATTAAAATTAAAATGAGCTCTATATTTTTTTTTCCGTGCATCATCTATTATAGAAAAGCTATTCAGACCCAGTAGGTGTCTAGATGGCTTTTAAATAGTGTGGTCAAAAAGTTTTCATTTCAAAACACAAATTACGCCTACCATATACTTAATTTACAACATTGTTATAATATAAGATCGGTAATAAAATAACATCTGAAAAAGTACAATACTTATATCAAAAACGCAATGATTGAACCTACTTCCGGAACAATAGCTAAAAGTTTAATTAGTTGAAGACATAATTTTCTATCTCTACTAAAATGCAAATAAAACCATTTTATAACAGACACATTTATGTGATATTATAATAGGTAGGTAGGTAATAATGTGTCTAGTGATCATTAGCTTTTTGTACCGAAACTAAGAAACAATGTTCAGGAATCTGATTACCATAATAGAACAGTGTCGGTACCTCCGTGCATCTTGTTGGTACGTGTGTGATTAATATCAGTAACTAATATCGTTTTATTACTATTTCTAAATTGAATCATTGTCGTGTTTAAACGTCTCTTCTAAAATTTTGTTTGAAACATTAACATAATTAAGTGGTTCTCAAAGTTTTCCCATTATAAACTTAGCGAGAAATTTTATTTTTCCCTCAAGTCAAGCGGGGGTGTGTGCGCGCGTGAGCACGATGCGGCGAATTGGATTTTCCCTAGTGTGAGTAAACCTACTTTTGCAAAGAGAACAGGGAAACCTTGGAGATTCATGAAATATTAATATAAAACGACTGAGAACTTATTCCTAAGGTAATTTAGGCTTACGTTGCTGCCATCATTTTAAACATAACTTATTTATAGATGTGTTGTAGTATTTGTATACATTACACATAACTTATTACAGTTGAATTTATTATTATTCTTATTTCATATAAAATTCATGAAGAGAAAGTAAAATTACACTTCACTCTTAAGTATTAAAACAATTTAATAATCGTTACCGTGCCCACAAACACGTACTTACCTACGTTAATACCGTCCGCACATAACCGCAGTTGATCATACATGACCACATAGTAAGAGGTCATTCACACGGTTGACCCCACACAGATAATTTCTTAACATTGGATAATTATATATTATAACCTTATTAAAACATTTTAACGAAAAACGTAAAATAAATTATTAGAGTTAAACACTATTCTAAAGATTTACGTTTCAGTCATAACGTCTTCTCTCGATGCGAACTAAGAAATATAGATCCTCGCGAGCAAAACCTGTACTAAATCACTAGTCTGTATTATTATTGTATTATTATTACATCAATAAATAAAGTAAAAATGTCGTTAGTACATAGTAGCCCCATAATTTTGTACTAAATACTTATGGGATTTGACTCTGATAGGCAGTATATTTTTTATCTACATACCTATAGGCACTAGCTACTACTAACTTCTAATCGCAATTTTATGGTAAAGGTTTTCTGTGTTAATCCAGGTTATAAACATCCAAACATAAAAACTGTCACATTATTAATATTAGTAGGAGTAATGTACTTCTTACACCCATTTTAATCGAAATATTTTAGTTAGTATAACTTTCTTGCAAAAAGTTTTTCAATCGAATCATAACAGAATTTAATTGCAACGTAAGTTTATCGTTCTGCAATCAATAGCGTATTTTATTTTGAATCTTAGGACTTATGTTCATAAATATCTCATACTGTTACACTATCTTCTATTTATTCAGGGTGTTTCAAAAGCATGAAATAAAATTTAAGGTACGTAAACAGCAACTAATATTTATGTCTTAGTGAAAATAGACTATACGTATCTGTCATAGCATAGCTATATTATAAGTTATGGACCTTTGAATATTAATGAGATTAAGTAGCCGCTAGTGGTCAAGAAGTAGGTAATTTGTATTGTATCGTTTGTACAAAAATTGCACAGTACCTGAAATTTGTCAAGTTTTGAAAGTAAGTAGGTATTTATGTTTCGATATAAAAAAGTTACCATTTAATTTATGGGCCCGAATCTCATCGATATTCCTAATTATTATTCCTTGAAATATCCTACATACTTCGTAATAAGTGTATAGTAACGAAGTCATCAAGTAGGTACAGTTAACAATTTCTCTCACGGACCGGTTTCGGAGTTTGAACAACTTAATGTAACGCTTTGCACCAAACAACAAACTTAATGACTGGGGTAGAGTATTTTTAAGTTATAAAGATATTATGATCACTGGCTTACCTTGAATGTATTGAAATAAAAATGAAAATTTATCGGTTATTAGCAAATGTAAGTAGGTAAGTAACTAAGTACGGACAGTTGCTAGGACTAAAATGTTTTTGTGTTTTGGCATTTAATTATATATTCATAAATTGCTTTCAATCGGTTGGCAAATATGGTAATACAGTCATTTATATTGATGCCCATTCTAACAATTTGTGAAAGCAGAGCTCCGCCTAAAATAAAAATATAAATTTTAGACTGACAAATTAAATATGCACAAACAACATCAAACATCCATATAACTAACATTGGTACCGCATCTTTGTTTGCCTATATGTATAAATATGTAATGGATATTAGGAAGACTACTTGCTGCTAATGAACCGGCCTAACACTATTAGTAGTTGGATTCTCACTTTGCCCATAAAATTCTGACAATTTGGGCGCGTTCCCAATTACGACAAACAAGAGTTGCTCTTAAAGTTTTATTTTTTAACGTGCGTACAATGCCTTTTGTATTGCAAAGATCTATAGGCTGCGGTAACTGCTTAACATCGGGCGGGTCGTACGCTTTTTTCCGACTTTGTAGTGAAAAAAAATAATAATCCTATTTTCGTTGTTAAAACACAGTAATGGTGACTACGCGATCAAGTTACCTACTAACCCACTTGAGACTAGATCAAGTAAACTTGATCGTATAATTATAGTATGACCAGTATGCCATGGGACCAACCCTGAAATTGGATTAAGCCTCAAATTAAACTTTAGGCATACATATGGAAACCAAAAACAACCGTTAAATATTACGTTATTGTATCTAAGTACATATTTCCAGTCTTATCTTATCGCTAAAGGACATGTATGATGCTGTGGAGACGTAGAGCTCGTAACATTTAGGGCGTTGATTTAAATATTTTTATTTTTGAATGATGAAATATGAAAAGTCATACAACAAAAAAAGTTATTTATGGTATTAGTATTATAGTACCAATGACCCTGTTCATTTGACAGCCATACAGTATAATAAATTGTTTTTATTTTTTAACCCTATTAATAACTGATTCTTGCAGTACATATGGATATTACGAGAAGGTAGGAGAATTTATTAAATGGTATTTTAGAAAGTGAAACCTCAAAAACTCTACACGAAACAATAATTTAATCTATGAAGATGTTCAACCAAACAAACATCTGGATTGACATAGACCAACATTACTAAAACAAAAGCGTACACAATCACCGAGGAAGATCCAAAACGTCTTAGAAATAAAGATTTTAAAATTCTCAATTTCAGCTTGCCATAAATGAAGCACGAAAATCCTTCAACCGAGACAAGTTTTAATTTTCAAGAGATGAAATTATTATTTAAATCGGTCCTCCAGACATTCTCGTTTGTATTATGAAGTACGAATCACAATAACAGGCGAGAAAATACCTACAACATCATCAGTATAGAGGCAGACAGATAACTCTAAATTGAAAATTTAAAAACCCCCGATGCGATGACCTGTTCATCAAATGTATAATTTACCTAGTTCTTCCAAATAATGATGTTAGCGCGATTTGCGTAGCTCCCGTAGCTCAGTATCCATAGCTCATCTCGCAAATTCATCTGGTACAACTAGTTTTGATGCCAGATTATGAAAGCACCATTAAATCATTTCTTTGGCTTCCTCATTTATAATCTAAGATGTACAATAATCAACAGAAAATCTGTGTAAAAGTATGAGACATTATTTTGTTATGACATTATAATAATTGACATTAGAATAGACAACGAATCTAAATATTGATGTCACGGAGGTTTTATTCCTAGTAAAATATTATCAATTATGATTCAATTTGATGTAATAACTCTGGTTGAGGTAGACGGGAGCAGCCTAGGGGAAGAATTTTCAACAACGCTAAAATTATTTTAAATTAGATTAGTTTTTTTATATTCTTTGTCAATGGCGGAGCAACGCCCTCTAGAATTATTATAGCGTAATATTCCATGACCATTAACAAACCAAACAAAATTTAACGCATGCGCGTATCCATCATTTGAAACGTGACTTATGGAACGTCTTTAGTTCATACACAAATCTCAATAAAATTTATAAAATATTCATTTTTTCAGAATCAGGGAAACTTTTCAAATTTATAATATTGTAAAAAGCCAGTTCAGACTATTACGATCATTTAAAAATATAATAAATCTAAATCCAATCATCTCAAATTTCGACTGGATTCGAGCCGAGGGAATTGGTTTTGGCCGTGAATGTGGCTTTTTTAACCTACAAAAGAGCTGATGATCTTCAAACGGCTGAACCGATTTTCATGAAACATAGCTAAGAACACTCTCGATCAGAATACCTATCTAACAAAAGAAACAAAATTGAAATCGGTTCATCAGCTTGGGCGCTACGTTGCCACAGACAGACACACAGATCCACAGATACACAGATACACAGATACACAGATACACAGATACACATGTTAAACTTATAACACCCCTCGTTTTTCGTCGGGGGTTAATAAAACAAAACGAGCAATGTTCTTATTAACATTATGTACTTAATTAATAAGTTGGTGTCCGGAAAACGTCGACTTGCACAATAGGATAGGATGGGATATGTCGATCCCCGCCCCCCGCGCCGCCCGCCCGCCTGCCCCGCTGCCCGCCCGCGCTGGAATGCCCATTGTCCCGTCGCGTCGCGTCGATATGATGTTATGCCCAGTATTGCCAAGCCACTTATGTCAACAGCTACATTTTGTTTGTAACAATTTTTAATTTTATTAATATTACTAGGTTACATTCTTCACATTCGCCATGTGAAACTGGTTTTTCTCTGTTTTTAGAAATTAATTGTTTATTTAAGACGCTCTCTCTCACTTACGTGAAGAGCCCAATTCTATTATTTTCGATAAAGTTAAAAATTCTAACAACATCGCATATGTATCTATAGTTTCCTATTTGTTTTTATGACTTAATTAGACAATGTAGGTATTCTACTAAGATTTTATTTTCTTTAATTTAATAAATCTGTAAAGAACTTAAATCTTGCAGCAGATTAAAGCACATAAAGTTGTATCATAAATAACAACTTACCTATGTATTTTCTAAATAATAGAAGTGTGTATTAAGTACTACCTTTCCAAGCTTACAATGAGACAGCATAGAGTTTACCGTGAAGACAAATTAATATCAACAAATCATGCGTTGGACGGGAGAGGACTAGCGCTCGCTGGCAGAGCGTCGCGCAGACGAGACGAGTATGAGAACGCGTGTAATATAATGTAACGCGTAGTTGCATCGAGAGCATTATAATGTTATAGTGAAGTTATTAGTGGTTGAATCAGCCGAGAGGCTCGCTGGCCGGAGTGAGCGCAGCTGTCAAGGCCAAGTGAGGTCAGTCCTCCGACGCTCTCCGAGCTACGATGCCCGAGACCGGTTCCACAATTTTTAGTCTCTTTTATTTTCATTTTTGTATACACGACGCTGAGACTAAACAATGTTTATTCGAGTCAGCATCGAATTAACTTTTACTGCGTGGTCAACTAAAATATTTTTTATGAATTTCATTATGACTACAAGATTGTAGATATATAAATATATGCCTATACTCGTATAGGTTTTGTTATATTTTATATCGTTAAATTAAATACTTAGTCTGCCTTTATGAATAGTTACAGATTATTATAAGTCAAACTTGAAATCATGAAAAAGCAATTATCCGAATATGCTATTGAGCCTGAAAATCCTGACTACTCTGTTCCGCAGAAATTCTTATTAAGTAAAAAAAAACGGAAATCTGGTGTTCCTTTACCCACAGCAAAGTATATATGGTATGGAACTATTCTCCGAACTACTCCTTTCTCTTCAAAGCTCTACAAAGAAATTCTAAATGATTTTGGGGCTTCCTTTAGAGCCATTTCTTTCTGTGTAAAATGTAGAATATGAATAAATACATATTATTTGTAGAGACCCCTATTAATAAAATTATCAAACGTAAGTACATATTTGAAAAATATGGCTCAGCTTTATCATGGAATTAAAAGATATTTCTAAATACAAACAGAAAATATACTACATCTAACGACTTCCTGTGTACCTACAAATTCCATAAAAAACAATAAATCAAAAATATATTGTTTAAATTCAACAGCACTGTATATTTATGATACCTACTGCGTTTATTTATTTTTACTGAAAGTTTATTTTTTCTCGAATGGTTGATGGCCACCAGATGGCGTGTCTATAGTGTTCACACTGTGGATACTGTATGGTTTCATTTCTTAACAGCTATAAACATGGCACCCTCGTATCTCGCTATGGAATTTTTACACACACTCTCTAAATAGCCTCACAATTTACACAAATGTACTTGTTAAGATTGTTGTGGGGTTTCCCAGTGTAATATGAAGGATTATAGGTTGCACATCGTATACTTTTAAGTTGTGTTAAATAATGGTGCGGTTGTTGTTGGTACAATAACAAATAATTATTTAGTAAACAACTTAACTTGTCTGAACTAGCCGTATTGCGTGCTTGTCTAAACGTATGAGAAACTAGCTGAGCCCGCGACTTCGTCCACGTGGAATTTATCTTAACAAAAACGTCCGCTCCCGCGTTCTGAGCCCGCGCGGCAGGAACCATTTTTTAATATTTTGGTTTTTTTTAAGTAAAAGTAGTCTAAGTTACTGCTTATAACATCAGCTATCTACCAGTGAAAGTCCCGTCAAAATCGGTCCAGCCGTTTCAGAGATACTCTTTGATTTAATGTGTTTTTATTTTTTTACGCGAAACCCTAATTGTTTTTCTAAAATTAAAGTAGCCTAAGTTCTCCCTATAAAATCAGCTGCCAGTGAAAGTCCTGTCAAAATCGGTCCAGCCGTTTCGGAGATTACCCGGAACAAACACACAGACAGACAGACAGACAGACATACAGACTAATTTTTTTTAATTCGCGTTTTTGCTATAGGTGTAGTATGTACTTTCATATGCATTTAGTGAAAAGGTGTTATTTTGATATTACAAACAGACACTCCATTTCTATTTATTTGTATAGATGTATAGATAATTTAGTTATTTCATATTCAATTTATTCTTGATTTGATTTGATGACAACAGGATTAAGATCCATATCTGCGACGGTTATACCTTCGATTTTTATATACCAGAAATAACTATCTCTATACAAGATGTTCCAATAGTCCGAAATAATAATTAGGCGTTTGGATGGGTAATCGAGCAATTATAATAAAATGATATAATTTTATTTATCTAAATTCAAACACTTTTATTTATTTTTTTCCCGCCAATTTCAAAAATGATCCTATCGCTACACGTACTTTGTTTTTTTTGTTGAATAATGGTGGCTGTTACACGTCAATGCAGTTTACACAGTTTTAAAATTATTGTTTATTTTAAAGCCGAAACGCGAGAGTCGTGTCAAGTATTCAAAGGCCAAAAGCCCGTACCTGAGAAAATCTGATAGTGACATATATATTACCAGCTGCCGTAAATGTACCTTAATTATGTTTTTCGGACTTTTTGAAACACCTGTATAACAATATCCAGTTGGACAAAAGAATATAGTAGGTACTTATATAAGTATCGCTGGTTGGAGACACCCATTAGGGTCATACAAATCGTTTCACTTTTTGTAATAATGTATCCGGAATCGATGAAACCGGCTGGCCTACCAGTTCCCTTGTCACCATGCAGCAGACATGCAGGCAGTAGAGACGACTTTGAATATAGAACACTTTTACTAACAGGGCTATTTATTAATCTGGTTTGCCCACGCTGACCGCCATCGCTGCGTCGTAAATGTTAAGAATCGTAAAATATAATATAACCTTAAACAATTTAACGTGAATCAAGTCATAGGTTGATAGATTTATCAATCGTGAATTTGAAAGTCATCTTCTGAACGTTTTTGGTCTTCCTCGCCGCCATAATAGGTTCATGTATGAATTGAAAGCTTTTAAATAAGGTACCTACATTTAACTACTTCATTACTTATTTAACTATTTAAATACTTATTTCAAATAAGGTACTCAATATTTAATAGGTTACGTTCGCTGAAACATGTGATTCTAATTGATTTATGTTTATTCTAAAACATTTTCTTCATAACCCATATCCAAATGTTGATGTCGGTCCCAGAAAGCCCAGTAGAGAACCTGTCCGATTTAATTTGAGTTTAAAAAACTTTATAATATGTTGCAATGTTTTAAATGGCAAAAACAAGTGAGACACGTAAAATTATGAGTCAGACTTTTAATTGCAAACTGTAACATTGTTTTACAGTATTCATGCTTCGCTAGTTATGTGTATCACTTAAATGGCGTCCAAGCGTTGGAAATGTTGGAGAAATATCAACGAACTAAAGAACAATGGAGTATTATGTGGTAATATTAGAAATATATTCGTTTGCTTATGCGTGGAAAAAAGTATCTAAACAAATCGCAGCATTGTTATACCCGACGCAGGGTCGAAACCGCATACATATCTATAACAACCACTTGCTTTCTATCAATACCATACAAGTTTTATAAAATGGAGACAGTGGTTGCCTCCGTAGAGGTTAGTTTTTCGTAATCCATTATTATAAAATTAAAGCAACCAAACTAAAATATTTCAATACAATTAGTATAAATTTATTGGATGATTATGTAATAACAACCACGTGTGACTGCAATCCCCAGTTAACGTCAAGATATTTTTTATCTTATCCTGGTTTGGGACAGAAAGGATCGAGTCAATGTGCCTACGACCAGTTTAGCGAGAGCTACCCCGTTCCGCGCATTCCATACTGAGTAGACTCCGGAGGGGATGTTTACACAGACGCTGGAGGTTTTTGAGCGTGGCCACATTCGAGGCTTCGAACAAGTAACTTGTCGGGGTCATAACCTGTTTGCGACCCTCCCTGCGGGACGCGAGCGCGCCGTGTACTCTAGTGACCCGAGACCTGATCCGTGAACACTCATCATAATATTTCCTTGTAAAACCTTATTATATTCGGTCACCTCACTTAACAAATAAAGTTCATTATCACGTAATTTCACACGCGGCTAATCAAGTATCTTATGGCTCTACATTTTCTACAAAGTAACAAAAATGCCGGTTTCATCTATAACATAATTGCTACCAATTAATACAGTAAGTAGTTTACATTGGTGATCTTTATTCCGAATAAAAATAGCGACATAAAAATATTTTAAATAATGTGTACCTAAATGATGTACCTATATGGGAATAAATGCTGATATACCTAATAGAGTTAACATTGTGGCTATTACTATGTATTTCCTTTCAGTTTCAGCAAAGTTTGAAAATAGAAACACAACAATACCTCGAATATATTTCGATGTATATACACATACAATGTCCATGTATGACGCAGACGGTGGTGCGAGCATGTAGGTAGGTATAGTATATGATTCCCGTCCGTGGGCATGCTTACAGGGAGGGCATAAAATTTAAATTGGCTGGAATCGTCGATTTGAGTTTGTTTGCGCAGTGTATTTGATTTGTTGAAATGACGTAGTAGATGTGTTGTATTTATTGTGTAGTGTTCTGTGGCCCTGTGGATATTGTTAAGGCGCACAATGCGAGTGCAGCGGGCCGTTGTGCCTTCTGAAATGTTGCACGACTACTTTTTTCGTCTGGATTCTATACTCACGATACTCGTTTTTTAAGCCGCGAGCCCGAGATGTACAGGTTTATCTGTTTAAAATTTATTAACATCGAGAAACAATTTAAAACCTTTTCTTTAGATGGTCCATGAGCGATTCATGATGAATGGAAATGTACTAAAGCTATTATTGCTGGCCTTCATAAGAGACGCTCTTTCATGTTTCTAATAGAAATCATACCTATACTTTGTTATCATTAATGTAAGTATGTACTTAGTTGACGTTAAGTGGTTTGAGAAATCGAGTGGAGTAAAATTTGTTGCTTTTGAGGTAACATATTTAATATAAACAAATTTTAAGTGAAATGCATATACAGTTCACTTGGATCGCTTAGAAATTATCTCTATTAACCGGACAAACGAAAAATAAATACCTACGTAAGAAGAAAAATGACAACAAATGATTGTTCTAGTTCCCAGTATCCCTTTAAGTATTTTAATACTAAAGGTTCTGTAATTACAAAACTACTAAACATATTTATGAGTCTTTTTTTAGTCTAGTAACCGACGATTTCCATAAAATCTTATATCCTAATGCATTATTTGAGATTGTCATATTAGTATACGCAGTAACACATAAATATCCTTAACACACACTTGCTCTGTAGTTGGAAAATTCTCTATAATTAGCCATTATACGCTATAATCATAGTTGTATCACAACCGCCCTGACTCTGTAGAGTAAAATTAAGGACTTGAAAGGACTTGAGGTGCGTTTTAATTTTCAAGTATAACAATTTAACATTAGACAAAGGTATGAATGCGTACAGTTTCTTTTGGTCAGTTTGTATGCCATGTTCTATTAGCCTCAGCGCCAAAACCATAAAGTTTAACTCTAGGTGAGTGCTTGAAGCCTTATTTTTATTACCAATTCTCACCTATCACCATCACCTCATCTACGACGTATATACGTTCGTCTGTTTCAGCTGTCACATTCTTCTTACTCAGGGACTGTTTGACAGGGCCAGTATTCAATGCTCGAACATCAGAGTTTGCCACTTACTCATACGATAAAAAGAAGTAGAATATTGCCTTGAAGGTGGACCACTAATTCCTATCTCATTCGTAATTGGAATCACAAAAGTTTTTGGAAATATCTTCGCAGTAGAAAAAAAAAATTAAACACTACACTGCATAAATAAATAAAAACATAAAATTAATTACAAAACAAAAAGCTCTTAAAAGCTTTCCTTTACAAACTCGATGGGGTTGGGGTTGCGCCCCTCAATTGTATTATACTTACATGCCAAACTAAATATCATTGTGACTATATTTTCAGTTACAGACATACTCTTCGTATTCCTGTTGTAGATAGGTACTTTCCTACTGAATGTACGATAATTAGATTGAAACATCGCACTCTTTATAAAAATAGCAACACGCTGAGAAAAGTGAATAGGTACATATAGCTTTACATTCGAAAGATTGTGACTATAATCAAAGAAACGGTAACGAAATTGCCGAGCATTGCAACAAATAAATAATATGAAATATAAATGGACAATTTTATACCTAACCTAACTCTTCATAAATCCCAGAAGCGTCGCAAATGCGGTACCGCAAGGATACACTAATGAAACGAAATGCTGTTTAACGGCCTCAGTAATTAGTCACGGTTGAAATGGTAGTTGGTACAGATAAGGCTTAAAATAAATTTTCCAGTGGTTCAAATCAAACTGAACGAAGCGTATGTACATATGCTGAAATGCGTCAAGTTGAATCGCAAATCCTTATATTAAATTTAATTTAGGGAATGTTTGTTTGAATTTTTTTGGTTGTAAATTGGAGTAAAATGAAGGAGCGTCCCGGCGCGGGACGGAGTGGAGAATAACACATGGGGTGCAGTGAAGGGTGCGGCGCGGGGCGGCCCACTGAAAAGTGCGCGGGTGGGGCTGAACAAACTCGCGGGGACATACAACTGCGGCGCCCGATTATTCAAATGCTTTAAAATTTCTAAAAATAAAAACAAATTTTAAATATAGAACATTTTCGTTTTGGTGATAAGTAATCATATTCATAATAATATAAATCTTATAATGTTTACTGTTGATTGTAATAAAAAGTTCATACAATTGAATTAACAACCCCAAGTAAATATAAATCATCCGGTTTTTTTCCAACGTTTATTGCGAAATAAGAATTTGAATATTCATCACCTAATCCAAAAGTGTATATTCTTTTTATAAAAAGAACACAACGAATACCTATTTCGATTCGTTACTCACTTGACATAACTGTTTGAAGTAAGTACATAATAACAATGCTAAATAGCAATTTGACTTCAAAATACAGTTATTGTAAAAACAAAACCGCTACTAAACTAGTTGTTAAAATACAATACATTACAGATAAGAGTGTACGATAGAAAGTGTGTCACATTCACGTTCCAATGAAGACGCATCCGGTCGTAAATCTTACGTAAACTATTTACGATAAACTACAAAAAAGTTATGAAATGAATAAGAAAAATAACTGAATATTTTCGCAGCCGCGGTTGAACGTCCCTCCAGCATGTACTCTCAAATAGGGGAACAAGCATTTTAGCATTACCCCCGTGCACAACTCTTCCCGCGGGGAGGGGGTGGGCCCACGGCGACGTAAAAATCAATATGCTGGAGTTGTTAAATCACGCTTATAAACGAGCACTCGTCTTCGTTTCATTCCTGAAATTGCTCAAGTATACGAGTTTAGTTTTCATTAACATTCCCCGTTTACAGGCGACAAAACATGCAAGTTTCTGCGCCTATGTAGACACGCGAACTCGGACCGTTCATTCTTGGATTGACCAATTTTTTATTTGTTAAATTAATTTATTTTTTTATTTTTTTTATTCTCTACGATATCATTACTTATTGTTGAGTAAATTTCAATGTATATTTATTTTGTAGTCTGGAGATTTGAAAGCTTTTAGTCAACGACAAATTATCAGAAGCCCGATATGCATTGGTATATGCTAATCGGTATATTAAGTAACTGTACAAAAATCAAACGAATAAATTGCAACATAAAACAATTATGTATTCTTTAAAGATACAAAATATACACTAAAATGCTGGCCTTTATTTAGTTAATCCCATTTCCTTAGCGCCTTGATTTTGTCCTCTGGGACGGAAAGTTAAGTTGAGTGTTTATTATTATTGGACATATAAAGAGTCCGAAGTTTTTTTAAATATAATCTTCCTTATTTTACCAAAAAATATCCTGTTGCGATATACCAAAATACCTTTATCGCCTATACCAAATACCCAACTCAACTCATCTTTAATTTAGCAATGAAAAATGTTATTGACCTAAAATACATGGTTACTATTTGTAAGATGAAAATACAATACCAGCGACAATAATAATTACTATTTACGAGCATGCTGTGAGTCATGTCATTAGATTGACATTAATTATAATCCCTGCGTAATAATTATTCACATACACCAGCAAGGTTAGTGTTTACGTCACTATTTAAACGCATATAGTGTGTAAGTAAATCATTTTCTTTAAAAATGTGTTAAAAATAAACACTGATTTGTATTACTTTTGTAAGAACTTCTAAACACGACTTAACTGGCGTACGGATGAAAACTTAAACATTATAAGCTGCAAGGGTTTATATGTTACATCACTCGAATGGATATCGGAAACGGACTTGGACACTTTAAACGTGTGTTGTTTTGCCAACTTTAAAGTTACCTTAAGAATTATTTCATCTTTAAATAAATATTAAATTTGCATAAATATAGACGTTTAAATTTTCCGAATCCGTTACCGATATTGATTCGAATGTTTTTAAATTAAACCCCTCCCTCCCCCTAGAGTAACTTAGCGGTAAGGACGCGGTGGAAGAAGGTTCCTCTCCTATTGGTCATTGCACTATTGACGTAAGCACGTCAACTTGCCTAAAAATTATAGTCCCGATACCACGGCATGTACCAGATACCTACACGGTGCTAAATACAACATATTTTTATACAACGTGGTTCAAAATTTCTATACCTACCTACTCACTAAACAAAACAAAACATCGTGCAGATATAATGAAATGGATTACATTGGGCGTCGATTTTATCAGATAGAACAACTTTGATCTCATTAATTGAACCGAGTGGAATTAATTAAAAAAGTGTTACGAACCAGTTGACTGCGAAGTTGTATTGAAACACAATCGGGGGCGCGAGTTTGATACGAATATTACCTGTACTCTTTGATAAAGCCTGTACTATATTCAAAACGTTCGGAAAGCCTGGACCGTGAAGGCCGTGCACAACATTTCAGATTAATGTCAATTGTCAAGGTTCACCGAAGGCGATACACGAACGATATTTTCAAAATTCAGTCTTCTTTAACTTTAATGATAACCCTTAGAAAATGTTGTTTCTTATGTTTATCAATTGTTTTCTTGAATAAAAAATATCTAAGACATTGACTGGATGGTTCCTTTCAATAGAACGATCATTAAAGCTCGAACGTTAATTACGCCGATGCATCGAAATCTCGAATAAATAATATCTCGATATTTCCGCCAGGAAACTTTATATCATAGTAGCTTTGTTTTCATCACCACTATTACCTGCCAGACTAAAAGATAGCGCAGGCAGAAATACGTACTGTGCCTGTTAGTCAGTATGTATGTAAAGCCAATGGGTACGTCAATAACACAAACTCGTACAAGTAAGCTCACAATTGTATGGGCATTGTGTGTTCGTTTAGATCACGCGTCCGATTGCTTTCAATTCTTTCTTATTTCTCCTCTGTATTGGTAGATAGTCATTTCTCGTTGGTAAACTAATAATAATAAATAACTAGTTTCGTAATATTGCCTATGTATAATTTACATCGGCTAAATTATAATTTATAACCTTAATGTTAAATGGCATGGAGAGGCGATAAGAATATTGAAATAAGTTTTATTACGCTAAACATTAACATATTTTTTGCATATATTTTTTAAATAACTACTTAACAAATTAAAAAAAGAGGTATTCTATATTTTTCATCCTTATGAACTAATAGAGATGATAAGATGAAATGAATGTATATTGCTGTTTATATTCATAAGTAATCATTTATTCATTTGAAAGGGCTACAGTCTATACAATAGGTGGGTAGGTAATACATGTTATTATCGCGATAAAACATGAAATAGTTGCCTAAAAGTAAAAAGTAATATTACTTGTCCCGTTAAAGTGGGTCACCCCCTAGCCCCCGCCCCCGCCACCCCATCGCCTCACCCCCCCGGCGCCGTCTCTCGTCCGCCTCGCGAGTGTCCCCACAACCCCACACCAACCCCCAACATTCATTGTGCCGCAATATATTTCTTTTTATGTGCAAACAGAAAAGTCATTTATTTAAATTTTCTCACGAATTCGTATCGCAATTTTATTTTATTATATTATCTGTATCACATTTAGAGAGCTCTATATGAGTGTACGGTTGTACCAACATGCCGCCGGGGTAATTGAGTTTGCATTCTATTGAATACGTCCAATGTAACGATCATTAGTGCCTTAATTAGTTTAAAACAAGTAAGATGGGAATTACAAAATACTCAACCTACCAATTTGAATACAAATATCCATCGAATATGTATTACTGAACGTTGTCTCTTGCTGTCGACTCTACGTTATCGCTGTTGTGTCCCCATGTAATTAAATTTAAAGCTCTCGACGTAGAAGGGAATAATATTAAACTCAATTGCATTGCAAAGATCACAATTTTATTCCAAACTTCAAATAGAAAAGTTGGCACACGATTTTTAGGTAGAGCGATGTAGCTTGAATTTTGAGACCACAGATTTTAGTTAGGTAATTACGTGCTATGAAATAATGTTTATAAAGATGATAATTTTGTGCAAAAAAATACAATGTGATTCTCTCAACACAGCACTCTTTGTTTTAGGCGGTATTTTTAATATGCTAATTCCCACTGAGTGCTAATAATTATGATCACTGGTCTGCTGATTTCTATTACATACTTACCTTACCTAATGGATTTCATGGAAGTCATTCCTCAGATTTTGGTGTCAGTTTACAAGCATGTAATATCTAATAAACCCTATGAATAAAACGAGAAAATTACAAGAAGTAAAATACTTAATTGTGACGTACCTTAGATAAGTATCTTGAAAAGATCAGACACGCGATACATACCAAGAGCAAACTTCCTACGAATAAATTATTAACACGGTCTGATTTCGAACCGACTTCAAAAATGAAGGAGGTTTTATGTTAGATATCAAGATTGTTTGTATGTTTTTAATTAGACAAAATAAACTAACAGGTGCTAATGCCACTTTTGGACAGAAATAGTTATTCTTATTCTTCTTTCTTTCAAAAATTTGGCCCAGCCAGGTTAATCGGTATTTCGCCAGTATCAAGTAACAAATAGCAATACAAACGCATTTAATAAAAAAAAAATAAGTACGAGTAAATTCACAGAAAAGTGGCATTTCTAGTTGTCAGCTTATATTTTTCACTGTATAAAAGAAAAAACAATGGGAATATTTCCTCTCCTTCCTACTTCAAAGCATAATTTATATCTGAGTAGGTATAATACTTACTGGCAAAAAAAATGAATTTGTTATGAGTTTTGGTAGGTACAGCTATATTGTTGAATAACACAAAAAACAAACGTATATGATAGCATAACAAGATAAGTCAACTGAACTGATAAATTTAACATTACCTTAATGAAGTGGAACTAATAATATATTTTTCATTACTCATACTCTGAAAGTAGGTCTGAAGTTGCCTGAGAAGCGGGTTGAAAGTAATACTTTTCAGGCCCGGGAGTTTCGCTTTCAACTGACAGCTGTCAAATTATAAAAAAAAAACTAGTTCCATTTTCACATTTCTATGGAACCATGTTCAAACTTTTTCTACAGTCACTCAATTACAGCACGATGTAAAATTGAAATAACATAAAGTTAAGTATTAATTCAAGAATATTTTTTTTAAATGACTTAATTATAATTTAGTTTCAACAATTTCTTTAAAATAACATAGATTTGGGCAAAATATTTAAAAATGAAAATGAAAAATAATGGCTAAATAAAGAAGTTGACCGGCCAACGAAAAAAAAAACAAAATAGGCGGCAATCCGATTTTTTTTATTCGAGTTCTAGAGTATTGTTTATACTTCCTTGTATTATTTCTTTAGCCAATTCCTGTTTTTATTTTTATTTTACTTGTATTCGTAATGAAAAGCACAGTGTTTACCTCGGGTGAAAGACTTATTTTGTCCCTCGAACTATTAGCGCCCTCGCTACGCTCGGGCGCCAAACCCCGTCTCGGGACGAAATAAGTAACTTTCACCACTCATGTAACAATGTACTATATTACGAGGCACAGAGAATCGATGGTTAAAAATAAATAAATATAAATATCGTTTGACGAACCGTACTATGGACTGGGGCTATCCCAATGACACTCAGACCAGGGCAAATTACAAAAAGGCCTTCTCGAAATTTGCCGCGACGAGAATCGAACCCGCATCCACCCGGTGCAGTGAGCCGAGCGGCGCCGCGGCGTACGCTCAAATCACTGCTGCGCCAAGCGGTCGTCAAATGATGGTTAATAATGTATTCTGTGCAAATAGCCCAAGGATCGAAGTTACATGACACAATAGTTGCATAGGTTCCTATCTACTTTTATCAAAGCCTGCCTATAAATATAGCAAGTGTAACTTTAAAATTCAACCGCGCTGCGCAAATTTTTATTCAAATATATTCAGCCGCTATTGCATGATATTTCTAACTGACGAACAGACATACTTTCACATTTAGGTATTATTAATATGGATACGGTAGATTTTTTTTGTAGTTTGATGTGTATATATGAAGAATCTAAATATAAATACAGGTTTTAGGTTGTGACAGATAATTTAGAGATTCTCCTCGTTAGAAGAATATAATTGCATACCAGATGGTATTAATACAGGGAAAAGCAGTTTGTGGTAAGGATATGTAAAATCAATATTAAAAATTAGTTATTTCTAACTATGATATTATAATCATCAGATATTATGGAGATATTTTTAGTTCTACGAAAAGCGTAGCATTTTCGTAGCATTTGCGTAGTACTAAACTTATACATTTGCATTAAGAAGCTGATAATTTTAAATTATTTGTGTAACTTGAACTGGATTTTGAGTTTGGTTTAAGTAACCTGTTTAGTATTATGCTGAATTCTATTTATTGGCAGCATCCATAACGAGCAATCATTGTTATTGTGGATAAAATCAAATATTTTTTTAAATTGAACTCTACACTGCTTGTTTAATGGCCTATAAACTGCTATAACTGGCCCTAAAATATATTTTTAACTACTATTAGACTACTGCAGAACGCCTTAATTAATCGTCAATCAAAACTCGGAATACACAAACAAGTAAATTACAGGTGGCTGTTGCTAACCCGTCACTATCAATACGTGAAAAAGGCGATAAAAAGCGAGTTGATGCGTTCATTCATGTTTGGAGAGGCACGCCCGCGCCGGGCCCGGGGCGGCGGCGGCGGCGGCGACCGCGCTCGCCACCGCCTCACGGCTCGCGTTACACACGTCACACGCATTCCTTGCCAACTGTTAACTCGATCACCTCTGCATTCCTCAGAACAGTTGGTGGCATTCTGAGTACCAAATGACACTTCAATTTTGAAACAACATTCTGGAGACATTATTTTTTCCGTTCCTCCTTAGATAAAAGGAAAACGAAAAAGATGGTGCCCAGAGAATTTTTCACTCGCTCAGTAACGTTATTTTATTATGCTCATTCATTACCTACTACCTAATGGTTTTCTAGTTATTCTGTGCTAATTACTGAATTAAATATTGAATAATAGGTATAGAAGAAAATACCTTTAAACTAAGTTTTGTTTTTACTCTCAGTCTCGGTCAGCACTGACTCCGACTTGTAAAATTTATCTCACCTTTGTTAGATCTTCAAGAAAAGGGACCTCCGTTTATTGGATACGTTACTTTGAGTGCGACTCGTCTATATCTCTGAACACTTACCTGCACACTCATGTAGGTAAGACTTACGTATTCTAATGCGGAGCGCATTAGGCTGTAAAAATTGTTTGTAAATAATTTTCTACTAATCATCTAGAACCTAATGTGCTAGACAAAGAGAGGTAAATAAGAATGTCATTTGTAAACACAATAGTTCTGGAATGCTTGACAAGACGTTGTTCAAGTTTCAAGTAATTACTTAAATGCCTGCCCAGCAATGATGGCCCTCAAATTTTCGTACGAATTATTTTAAGATAAGTTTACTCCTTACTTATTCGCCACATTTAGCGTGAAGCACATACCACAGAGTCTCTTTGATAAAACCGTGTGTACGGTCACAGGTCGAAGACCCATTGAAAAGATCTCAACGAACGTCGCGAAAAGTCGAGGAAATGACGTAGCTTTTATTTTCATTGAGATGAGACATAAACAAGGTGGCGGCGCACGAGTGCGGGTCACTGGAAGTTAGCGTGGCTCGTAAACGTATCGGCCAGGCGGGGCTACTGAGCGCCGCGCCGCCGCCCCGCGGCGACCGCACTCGACACGCTGCCGCACGTCGCCGACGCTCTGAATCGCACCCATTCACACATTGGATTATACTGGATATTCCTATAGTTTTTATCACAGCGATAAACTTGAAACAAAGTACTTACGTTAGTAAAAAAAAACCACTACCTGCAGCCGGGTATGAAATTGAAATTGGTGAAGCAAAAGAGGTGTATCAGGATAGCAAGTGGCAACATTGTTCTTGTTACTCTCATGAGGTATAGGTGTAACCGGTATACTTATGTATGTATACAATTATCGGTTTATTAAAAAACAGCATTGCCTAAACACTGTATTTCTATGCTAATATTTTTTTACACACCCATTTACAGAAAAGTCACTTACATTATTAACTAAGTATTATAATGTTTGCTAGTGACATGCAAGTTTCTCTGAAAGACAACCACATGCCTACGTTACTGATTAATTTATTTAATAGCTACTTTTTATAAAGATTAAAAATGTATCTCTAAATGTACATAGCAAAAACTATAAGCACAATTTGCATTGGAACCGGTG
Source organism: Notodonta ziczac (assembly GCA_918843915.1). Lineage (NCBI taxonomy): Eukaryota > Metazoa > Arthropoda > Insecta > Lepidoptera > Notodontidae > Notodonta > Notodonta ziczac. The sequence goes on along the minus strand of OU974043.1, from coordinate 6,883,368 downwards.
AATAACGGTATTTGTTACAGGGCATGTCCACAATAGGCTCCCCTGGGAAAGGCGGCGGCGGCGTTCGTTCCGACAACAGACAGCGGGTGTCAGCCGCCACGTGCTACCCAAGGCCACTCGCTTAGTGTCAAGGTCATTGCCACTCCAGCTCGGTACACGCCGCACCCACGCTCTTCTGTCACCACAAATAGACCGACCCACTCCACACCACTGTGATCTACCGCAACAACTCGACGCCAGCCCACTATGCCAAACGAGTAGCGTCCAACACCTTTTCCCATATTGGGAGAGCCACCTTAATCTTCTTTGAAATATGACTGCACTACTTGGAACCCCTTATGGTCTATTGACATTAAAGTTTTGTCAATAGCCTATTGGTTAGAGGGGCTGTCCTCGTAGCTGAGAGGTACCGGGTTTGATCCCCATCCTGGCTATTAAACTATTAACGTCAGCCCACTCCTAGCACACGCATTAACTTAGTTAGAGGGCCTAAAGTATACTAGTAACGTGAAAACACAAGTTGTTAGTAATCTTTAAAAAAAACACTGACGGACACTCATCGCGGCCTTTGGACTTGAATTTCAGCATGCATGTTCCTTTCAGCTGCTGGTTGCTCGGCAAGAGCCAATTTTGATTTGAAAATATCATATAAATTAACATTCTACAAACTGACTCTCCTTCTTGATGTTAGTACCTATTTAATCTATGTAGAGTACCTTAACGGAGTACGCACATTTTACTTAGATCAAGGAGCAGGATGAGTTCATTTGGCTTACATAAAGATGTTACGCAACGTCTGTCTTATTTTCCAATGTAATTTATGTAAGTGCACATAACACAAAACTAGGTGGTTATTCAAGTGTGTTTCTGTGGTTACTATCACCACTTACAGTAGCGTACTCACAATATTATATAAAAACTTAACCCAAAGTACCCATAACTTAACCCATAGTCCTTACTTTCAAAGATCATATCAGATATATTTTAAGAGTTCGACATTTTCATTCCAGTCATTACATTACATTTATAAGCAAGAATGTGTAAGCATGTTTTGTCAGCCAGCGGAAATATCCTGAATATTTATTTTTTCCCATCGATCCGACGCAAACTTTTTTCAAAGTTACACACACGCATAATACTTGTTTCTACAGAACACTAAAAAGTAACTACTTAACGATATAATAGGTACCTCCTATCTCCTTGATAAGCTGCTACATAATTACTTGCTAGACGCCCGTGGGAAATTAATTTTCTTCAATGCTCTTAACGTTTGCAGCGTTTCATTACTTTCTTAGGTAATATTCTTTTGATGCTTGAAATGAAAATTTTAATAAATTAAAGTTACTTACTTTCAAATTACTAAAACTGGTTTAGCTTGAAAGTTTGTTTCTCAACATGCTTTATAATGTAACAGTGACGAAAGCGCATTTAATAATGAAACCAATTATTTTACAAAGATGTTGAAACTGTATACTCATATTATATATAATTTAAGTCGAATTAGCATGAACCATGCTTTTGCTACATCTCGCACGCATTTCCTCTAGATATATGAATATCCAGACCTTTACGGACGTTTTCCTAAACTGATAGCTATTTATATGATGCATGTTGTTGAGAATCTGTATGAAACGTATAAGTAGGTACTCGAGTGCTATACATTAGTCATTAAGGCAACATTTGAATAGATTTTTAGGAAATTCCCTCCACTTTATATAATTGGAGATACTAGACTGAAGTTGGTTGAAAAACCTTCGGCAGAATGAAAATATGTTTCTCGTATCTGCAGGTTAAACAACATTGCTACTTTTTATTTAAGGGAATGGAATTATCAATGGTGCACCGCAATCCCCTCGTCTGTTACACAAACGGGATCTCTAATGAATGACGTCAAATTAAGCTCTAAGCTTAACAGAAAACATTACTGGAACCTTAATTCGCGATTAAGGCAAACATAGTGTGCGGGGTGGTGTGGTGTGGTGTGGTGTGGAGACGAAGGAGTGCATGTGCGGGTGTGTGGCGCGGGGCGCGGGCGCGGGCGGCGGGGCGCGCGCCGCGGCCGCCACTTCTCTGTGCTCGAGGAGCCCCGGTACACCTCGGTTTCCGGCGGGCGCTCCCTCGCGGATTCGCAAGTGTATCCCGCCGCGCCGCGCCGCCGGGCCCGCGTGCCGGCCACGTGGCCGCCGCTCACCTACTGGCGACACCCCGCTTTTTTACGCGCACTCCATTGATAAAACACTGCTAATTAACCGCCTGCGATTAATACAAGCAACACTTCAGTTTCTTACTTAGGTGCACTTTTCAGCTTTTATTGGTAGTAAATTAAAATTAGCTAATTGCGTAATAATTAGGTGAGTTACGTAATTGTGAACTCTTATTTCAAATAAGATAACTAACTATGTATTTATGTTGAGTCATCCGTCATAAGATTTGATAATTACTATGTTGTAAGTCCCTTCATAGTCAATTAACCTAAACCTAAAAATAATTTGGAAGCAATTTCCTTTTAATATATCTGTTTATGGAAGTAGTAGGTCCATCTGACAAGATGTTTTCTTATTTCACTTCAAGACTTCAAGCACCATTCTGTTGCCGTCGGTAACAATAATTATTACTTAGAATATTTACTTCATTGTCTGCTGATGATATCATGTGATTCAATGTTAATTTATTAATAAACAAATAAACTTTACACGAACTTGTTTCACTGAAAAAAATAATAAGCTATTTCCATACAATTGTCTGAATTCATATTTAATTATAATAGAATCTCTTGAGTGTTTTGTTATATTTAGAACCTTTATCGTTTCACAGACAAGCAGATCAAGAATTACTCAGTTCTTCAGCTTAAAAATAGTGTCTTATATCAATTGGACCTTTTAAAAGACTATTTAGGATCAAAAAGATACATGTGAAAGGAATTCCAGTAAATGGACCGTCATAATATTCCGGATATATTGCACGATCCTACAGCCGATGAGTTGGGATGGAGTCGATCCAGCAGACACACGATGACCAGGATCGAGCTTACAAACTCTACAACATGTACAAGGTCAGTAACATTTGTACAACTTTAACACATGACGAGTTGGGTAGCTCTGTGACTTACCGTGATTGCAAAAGCATTATACTTACCTACAAATTATAAATCCTATCAAGCCTCGATCCAGATACCATAACTAATTAGATTTTCAGTCTAAATTTATGTTTATGGGAAATAATAAGTTAATAGATTCACAGATCTATCTCTAAGATTATAGACATGTTGCAACGGCACTTTTCAAAATAGCTAAACAACCGCATTACCAGCCTCAGATTTTTTCTTAGCTCAAGGACGTATCAACATAGCTTTGGAATCTACAGATCCTCTCAAGCATCTCCCGGCGGTCTTGGAAAGCCATCGGAACTAATATGAACATACGTCCGATGATGAAATCGATGAAGGCATAGATTGCAACAATTCAGTTGTGATTCAGATTAATAAGGACTTCTGGATAGATAACCCGTATGCCTGTTTGTGTTGAACAACCTCTTGGAGGTAAACGGAGCAAATAAAACCTTCTGATACTTCATGATGATGATTTCAGGTGCCTTCATAATTATAATTTGTTAATTAGATGGAAATTTTGTGCGAGGATATGCAATAATATGGAATGATGCTGATATCTTGATAAAGTATACTGAACTACGGTTGTCTTATGTCCACTCTGCTCTTAAAACAATACTCAAATAATATTATACATAAGTGAAAATAGCATGAATTACCGTTCACTGCTGAAATCTTTCATGGCCCCGAGCAATACAGTATTGTAAACTCGGCGTAATTTCGTTCAGCTGTTTTTACGTGATGCGAGTACAAATAAACGGTCAGAGAGAAATCATAAGTGGATCCATCTTTTCTATGTAGCATATCTATGTAGTATTGGATTTTGTTTCATCCTTTACTACCTACGTAATAATCTTTCCTTGACTCAATGGTTTATGTTTATAAAGTTATATAAACAATGTTGATAATTATATACGATTTCTGCTGATTCCTACGGACGTAATATCGAAAACAAGTTATCTAAATTGATAATTCTGTACTGTAATTATTTTTATGAATTACTTGTAGTTTATTATTATAAACATTGATAAGTGAACAAGCCTTATAGAGATGAGGATCCTTTTTGGCATGTTCAGTCTGCATTCAGTTCCATACTAGCTCAACATCCGCTAACAAGTCATAATGTAAAACAGAGGTTAGACGCTGTTCTAGATTGGACTGAGAGAGATGTAGGAAATTTAATCACCTACCCTCAGAATCTATTCCTTAAATTAGAATAGTAAAGTGTATATGCAAACTTATGACAATTGACAGCGTCTCTCGTTTTCTTAGCCGAAGCAGAGACAATATCAATTTTCCAAAAAATATCTTCGCAAAAAATACCAAGTCGAAAATTCTGTACGCGGAAAAAAAATACTATCTTGTTTCACAACTTACTTTTGAATATATTATTATTTAATAATAGATATACCTAACTAATCACCATAAGGTGGTATACAAAACGTAGGTATGGACTGAAAACGGTCGCTATACTTTTATTTTCATATTGGTTAGTCGTTGGTGCTTTTCATCTTAACTGTATTTTGAAGATCGTGTACAGATCAATATTCTACAACAATGGGCTTGATAAACCTTAGTACAAAAATATTTATTTTGGGTTGGAAACTAACATCCGCTGTGTGGTCAGTCAGCATTTATAATTCTGCTTCCAAGGCATTCAGTACCATTCAGCTCCTCAACGTTCTAATATGGTTCTAGCCAAAAAAATAGTCAAAATCTTGACGAATACCATGTGACGTGAAAATATAAGCATTATCAACGATACATCATTCAGTTACTTAAGTGGTCTACAATTACTGTCCAACACGTGATTTACAAGCTCAGCTGTCGCCGCCGCCTCAACGAGTAGTTAAATTCTAGAATTGTTTACTTTTCTTTACAACTTTTCAAAGATAGCTTAAAGGACTAATAGTCCTCGATCATTTCTGGACAGCATAACTTTGAACATTCATTCAAAATCTAGTACCTAGTACACTCAGACATTTCCTCTTTGGAGAGCCTTCGGTAGATTAGATAGATGTACTTTGTTGAACTTTTAATTCAAATTGGTGAGCGGCAAAGGCGACGTTGGTTAGTATACACCAGCGCCACGGGCAAGGCGCGGCGGCTTGAGGAACTAGCGAGGCCGAGGCGCGGCGGCGCGGCGCCCCACCGCAGCGCGCGCCGCGACCGCCACGCAGTCTTCCCGCGCGGTCCGCACGTGCGTCTAGCGTGCCTTTCTATCGTGCTTCTCCTAAATGTTTCCGTACGAACTCAAAATAGGACTAAATTCAAGTGGAACAAATTAATATTAACAGAAATTGATTGTGCCTCTGTATCGTGCGAGACCGGAGTGGTCCGATTCGACGTTCCGGTGGTTGAACTTTACATACCGTGTAATGAATGAATGACTTCAGTGCTCTATCAATTAAAGTTGAAATTGTATTATTTTCTATTTCCTCCGTAGACTAATTAGATCTTACACGAGACCGGAACGTATAAATTTATTTATTTTATTGAACCTAGTTTATTACGTTGGATGGAGTGACCCTATGGCAACTAAATAAATATTTAAATGGTAGGTACCAACAAAGTTTCAACACCTGGACAAAGTAACTTTTTATTTAATTAAGATGGAATGTCAAAACCGATGTTGTACACACGTATAATTAAAATGTACCTACTTCTATGTAGCCCGTAAATATAATTCAGTTGTAAGTGAATATAGCGATTGTAGATATTAAATAGAATAAGTAAGTTATATACATATACTTATACCTTAGTTATTTAACATAATTAAAATTGCCACATCGCTCGTGCGTTTGTGGTAGACCTACATAATAATTTAAATGATTGCGGAAGTAATTTCAAGTCTGGTACAATCGTAAACCTCTTTAAAATATAAATATGAATAAGAACCTCTGATATAAAGTGATTTATTCTGGTTACAGTCGGTAACGATTGCATTATTAGTTAATAAATTGTATTTAGGTGCCATATTATGTAAATATACCTCATGAATTAGACTTTATTTTAATAAGTGCTTAGTTTGGCAAATGTTACATAACGACAATTTCATTGGATCGTGCTGAGTACCTGAGTTATTTCTGTCGTTTATTAGGTATAATATTTATGAACCCGTACTGTGTTGATATACCACCACTACTTATCTGTAACAAAGTGGAACACAGATATTGATACGAAGATAAGATTGGTAGGGCGTTTTTAATTATAATACTCGTGTCGTACGTTTTTGAATAAGACAAAAAAATATACTTGAGATCTAGTTTCAATTCAACACAATTACCTACCCGTAGTAAAAGTGGGCAATTACTCTACAATGCAGAAGGTCCCTTTCACTTGCTTTCTTAATCACTTATTGAACAAATAATACACAATAATAAATACCTACTTATCTCTACGCAACAGAAGAAACGACCTATATTTAAATACCTATATGTATGCGTTAATATTTACCTAGTACATTAGATTTGATTACTATAATTTAAAACGTGGCATAAAAAACCCGCCATGTGCAAGTCATGTACGGTACCCACTAATTATGTGCCAACATATTTATTATTTATTGATTCCAATAGACATTTTACGACGTTTAATGTTACGTAAAACTGTTAGTTAAATTGATCACTGAAAATAATTGAAACGCATTCTTTGTTAAATTAACAAAATCTTTAAACTGCCAACTATTTATGTAGCAAGTATGTGCTATAAAATAATGTTATCTTAACCAACATCGTTATAATGTCGTTAAAGTTTAAACCCATAAAGTCAATACCTATGCATTATAATTATGTAAATATGCATATCAATATCAGATTATTAAATGTTTATGAACATTCTACCAAATTTACACTAGGCTCATTTTACCGGCTGTTAATTAATTCCAATCAATTATAATGAGAAATAAATATTGAAGAACGCAAAGTTTCTTCTAAAATATAGTAAATCCGGTTGCTGTAATTTCCGATAGGCTGTATACTGGATTTCTGAATATTGAATCTATTTCTCCTAAAGAGTTACTTATAATGTGAAGACATAATTCACTTTTAAGTATTTTCTGAATAACCTTTAAACTTGCTTAAGTGTTAAGTCCAATTTTGATTACTTATAGAATTAAAGTTATGGTAAAGTCTAAAATGCCCTAGTAATGAATCCAGTGGACCACTGTGAAACCTTATGGAGGCGTCGTCAGCGTGTGAAATAATTGCGATTCGTAGGATGGTGATAAGTAAAATACCTTGTTAGAGCGTTTGCAACTTCATATTTATTAAGATAGAATATTTTTTCCGCTTAAACTTGAAAGAGAGCTCCTAATGTGTGAATTGAATTTCACATTTTCGCATAGTAGGATTCCAAATAATGGAACCGATGAATGGAAAGTGGTATATTAATAAAACAACATACCGCTGTAATGTATACTTGCAAATCGATAGACAAAATAAAATCAAATTCTATAGCATTGTTACATAAATTGATTGTACTTACACTGTGTAACTTGTAGAAAACTAAGTATCTACAAGAAATCCAACTCTACTATAAAAATATAATAATAACTCCCCAACAAATTGTGAGTTATGAGAACAATATTCCAATTGCAATAACATCAATTGATTTAACGTTATTTTAGTGGAAGGAACAAAACGAGGTCACTGACCGCCAATTACGTCCTAGAGACTCGGTCAGTCACTCACTCACTACACAATACTTAATTCAGATATATACCTATTAACCAAATACTTAGTTCATTTTAGTTTATAATGTTCTTATTACTAATTAAAAAATGATGCATTAAGAAATTTGATAACATTAATTTTATTTTATGCTCTCAATAAAACCGTCTGAAGCCGAGGTTTGTCGCTAGTATAGAGGATATATAAATCTATTGTATACCCTATATATCGACTATAACAAATTAAATAACTAGGTATAGGTAGTACATGGATACTTTCTGAACTGTATTAACTTGTTGCCTACTTTTAAAACTTTCTACTTTCCACGCTCTAAAAACATATTAGAAACATCGTATCGTTATGGATGCCACATTTTAATCGGCCATTACTCAGATTTATCGGTTAGTAGATTGACGATTAATAATTATAACGTTTATTTATGATAGAAAATAATACACAGGTATTATGCAACAATAACATAAGAATGTCTCGCTTCGCTCTACATTTCATAGCAGGCACCTATTAAAATTATTTATTCCGTAACAGTGATTAGTTTCGGTATCGAATATTAATATTTTATTAATGCTGTTGGCTTGTTACAAAATCCAATCGTACAGAAAGCAATTATCGGCATGTCCTTTCACTTGCTCGTTGATAGTAGTGTGTGTCGGAGCACGGGCCGGGCCCCGCGGGACCGCAGCCGCAGCCGCAGCCGGTGTGCCGCTCAAACCGGTCCGAGAGGCATGAGACCGACTTGTGGCTCAAGGTACTACATTATTACAATGTTGATCAATCGCATTTTGGAACAACGATTAAAACAGTTCCCATTTTAAAATATTTTTGAAGATTTACCAAAACTTAAAAAGGAAACGTTATTATTTTATTTAGACATTAGTACCTACTTCACTATTTGATTTTATATCTATTTACTACCTTATATTTGGTAGTACATAATAAAAGTAAGTAGTCAGTATTTACCTGCTAAAAACAACTAATAATTTACTGTAGTTCAGTACCTAAGGTATTTAAAGATCAAAGCTGTTTTATCTTAACGGCCTTAAAAGTTTATTAATTTTAAGAATATTTCTAGTAATTCGGAACACCTCATTATGTAAAAAAAACTTATACTTAGATATATTTCACGGCCACGAAACTTTTCGCGATCAGCAGTAGTTACTTACCGTCCAATCGCTTTTCCGACACAACAATTGCTTTCAGGAATCTATGTTGGATTTTGAGAGCTAAATGTTCAACTCTCTGTTATAAGTACATGTCAATAATTATAATAGACAGCTATGGCAAAGTCCTCATTCTGTGGTTATGATAAATAATAAGACAACTCGAACCGAATGCCAGAGACAGAGAATGCCATTTGTGCGCACCACTCTCGCCATTCAATATCGCAATGTTAAGAAATACTAACTGGATCGAGAATTGGCGCACCGAGCTGCAACAAGTAATAAGAAATAAATATTATGTACCACTTTCCGCAACATTTTAACATCTTTGATAAATGGCAACACCTGTTCATTTTAATGTTACCTAATTTACACACACATTACCTTAACCAATCTCAAGTAGGTACTCTATATGTATTATATGTATCTATACAAATAAATAAAATTGGAGTCTGTGTTTGTAATATCAAAATAACACCTTTTCACTAAATGAATATGAAAGTACATACAGCACCTATAGCAAAAACGCGATTTAATTTTTTTTTGTCTGTCTGTCTGTATGTTTGTTACGGGTAATCTCCGAAACGGCTGGACCGATTTTGATGGGACTTTCACGGGCAGATAGCTGATGTTATAAGGAGTAACTTAGGCTACTATTATTTAATTTTAGAATACAAAAAATGGGTCCTGTCGCGCGGGCTCAGAACGCGGGAGCGGGCTTTGTTAAGTCAAATTCCACGCGGACGAAGTCGCGGGCTCAGCTAGTATTAAAATAATTGTCTGAAATATTCATAGGGTCAAAACTCGTTACTCGTATGTTTGGATCTTGCTACGCAGATACAATATAAGTCCAGGATAATTTATTTTCCAGTAAGCCCGTGCTGATTTAATCAACAATTTACCCAATAGGGGCCGCAGGAAAGTTAATACTGTGTAAAAAGTAAAAATAAATAAAATTGGTAGTAGCAATCATGACGGGAAGTTAACGAGGTTGTTGTGCGCCGCGGTTATTGGTATTAAAACTTACTGGTGATCGCGAAATTGTCCCGCACCGCCCATCACAGTCAAGAAAACACGGCAGGCTACATCTAACGTTGAACTTATCTATTATAATTACGACATATTATGGGTTATCGACTCGAAGACTTTAATCAAAACTTACAACGTTAGCGATCCATTCTTTTACCGGCAATTTTCCCATTAATATTCCTGTCACGATGTAGCGTAATATTTATGCAATCATCTTCAATTACTTTGTTTCCTTTAAGAAAATATATACGAGAGGAATGTCTGATTACACAAAACGTGAAAGTTATTAACGTATAATAGAAAGTTGTTCTAAATTTTTCATGTTTACCTTGATTTCTTTATAATAAAATTATAAATAAGCACTCTCTTTCCTCTAATATGATTGAGAAAAGTGATGGCTGCTTCTCATACGAAGAGGGACCGGACTTACGGTTCGCTTAGCACACATCATAGCAAAGCAAATTTAATTTCCTAATCTATAATTTAAATTATAATTTATTGTAGATAAGCGCGAGTGCGATACAGACCGCAATTTAATGGCTTTATTAATAAGTCTTAGTGGGATTACATTACCCAGTTAGTGGAATGGTGCATGTTGACTATATTGTCTAGTTAAGTGACAAAAGGGTTAGGCACCAAATACATTAGAAAAAAACATCATGAAGATGTTACCTCCTTGCTCACCTACATTAAGACTAGGGCGTAATGTATATCCTGCAGATTTTTCCATATGATTGGAAGCAATGCTCAGAACGTTGATAGATTCAGTTAAAAATTATTTGTTACTTGACCTAACTTTTTTTTCGGTGTTGTTTCAGAGACCCGAAACCCTTTTGTCGCCGCTGTCTGCTCCCCGCGACACTAAGAATAGTGTATACGCTATGAATGATCAGGTCGGTATATTTTAAATAAATAATAATAATTTAACCCTTTTGACGTCCCACTCCTTGGCACTGGCCTCCCCTCACTACGAAGGGGATTCAGACCGTAATCCACCCCTGTGGATCAGTACGAGTTGGCGGATTTCACATCTTTCGAATATTGGTTAGATTTTCTAAAACATGAAGGTTTCCTCGCGGTTTTTTCCTTCACCGTAAGCAAGTGATATATAAATTATGATTCGCGCATCGATTTCGAAAAACCAGAGGTGCGCGCCAGGTTTTGAACCCAGGACCTGGTGCCCGCAAGACGCGTGTTAACCAATCGCCTATCATTGCTGTCGGTATATTTTAACAGTAATAAATTGGAATCGTTCACCGAGGTTTCCGTACCAATCACGAAGTAGGTAATATAGACAATAGTGAATTAGCTATATTTGGGTAATATCTATAAAATGTATTTTGGCTTGTAACTTCACAACTAGTTTTGAATTTATAGTTATAATGTAACGTAAAACATAATATTTTCCCATTATCAATCCACTGTATTCAATGTATTGAGTTGAGAACTTACACAGTTTTCTAATTATATCACACTACTAATAACTCGTAAACTGAAAGAATTAAGTAAACCTGAGTTTTTGCTGCATAGGTAGGTATGTAGTTCATCTCCTACTACAATTTTAAATGTAGTTCAGGTGCAATGACTATACAACCACTTATAATTATGGAGAAAGGTATCTATTAAGGTGAAGGCGCCTTACTTACTTAACTTACTCTAAAACATTTCAAGAACGACAGCTATCCAGATAATCTGGCAATTTTTGTATATTTAGTGGTTAACTAGTATCATATCCACCGTGATAATATTTAGAGTAAAATAAATGTATTAATTAACGCACTGCATACTATGTTTGTCGCAAATCACAAAATGTTGTCTGAAATGTTTTTAGATTTTGGATAAACTATAAAAATACTCGAAAATTTTGAATTTCGCGGGCTAGACAGGTGCCTTCACCTTAACTACCTGCGTCTTCAAATACACGTCGCTTCGATAGATGGCGCTCAACCAATATCATTACATGGCGATATTGAAGTAGGTATACACGTGGCGTTCTAATAAAGGTTCAGGCAGATTTCAATTATGTTTAATTTAAAATCAATGCGTCATACAACCTACCTACTTACGTACTTACCTATAAGTAGTACTTATATATAGATATACATATAGATTTAGCGTAGGTAAACTTATTTTATAGACTTGCGAATTTATCAAGGACAAAGTTGCCGCAAACCTTCGCATGCAATCTTTATCGATATTTTTATTACTTCACGATTTGCCGTTTGTAGATGTTAGACATCCCCAAATCTTTCTATACTTATCTATGATGCGCCGTGCCTGCGCCTCTGCCACTCCTGTATCCAGGCTTCTTACCTAGGGGCAAGGGGTCAGCTTTCGAAGAATCCTTTCAAGTGCCTAATCACCGCTCGCTACCGATAGGAATACGCGCGCCGCATGGATTTCATAGTTTCAAAGATTTCGTGATGAGTGAGTCAATTTAATTGGTAGCTAAAGTTAATTAATTTCATGAAGACTGGTACTGCGACTTTTATGTCACGAGCATATGGGTAATTTTGCAATAATTCACGCGACGCTTCGTCAAATGAACTGACTATACTTACTTATATCGCGTTTCGAGAACAAAGTCGATAATTAAATTTTTGTTACAGACATTTCATACACCATCATTTGGCGACGAAGAGTTTGATATACCATTAATTCACGGACAGCATGCTGCTAGTGCTGGTGTCCAAAACACCCATATACAATACACACAGCTGCATCACTCTGCTCCCCAGGTACGTAGGTACCTACACAGTTCGATGTGTCGTGGACAGTCGTGGTGAATGGCAGGTCAAATTAGGTTTACCCAGCGGAATGATGTGCAGTGGGCCAAACCTACCTATCTACCATAGGGAGAAACAGATAAGCTTTCTGAGAGAGCTCTATTTGTTTGTATCTTATTATTTCGTGTAGATCTGAGATCTTTGTTCGTCATTCGTCTGGATTGTGTGGTGTTTGCTTATGCTTATGCATGGCCGTTCCGACTGTTCCCGCACAGAATACATATTAGTACCTATTATATATATTTATGTGTACGAGTGAATATAATATTACGTTCCCATGGCATTCTAGTTCCTTGCCCTAAGGGCAAGGGCGCCATTTTTTTAAATATATTTGATGTCAAAATTGACAATTAGTTGTCAAATCAATCCGTCACTGTCATTCAATTCTTTGCGTGGGTTTGTTTGCTGATTTGTTTATTCCTTTTTTATTCTATTTATTTGTCTATTTACAGTTATCCGTAGTTTTTGAGTTCAGTAAATATATTTTCTTCAAAAGTACGTATCTTACTAAGTTTTTAGTCTTGAACATACTCAGTAACACTTGTAGTCATAAGTAAAAACATAATCATCATGCTTAAGTCCAACGAACGATTATTAGTAAAAATTCTAGATCTATGAGTATTTCATCAGTAGCGAATACTTAACAATATTGGATGTATAAGCCTACCACTTGTAAGTTCGTGTCGGTGTCCATGCAATATGTGTAAAATTTTATCTTGTGTTAGGTCGGCATGATGAATCCGGCACAAGATGGCTTGGCGCCGCCGGGCGGTGCTCCCTCTTATCAACAACCACTTTATTTGCAAGAACCACATACTCCAGTCACATCCCACAGGTTAGTTGTCACTTTATCTATGTATATGAACCTTTTTTAATGAGACTAAGCCCACCAGACAGTTAGTCCTGCAAGCCAGGATCGACAATGGTGTCCAATAATGTACTGGATGCCTAAATATTTTCTTACATCATTTGTGGTATCTGTTCTCTCTTTATGGTTTTTATTGTTTTTCTCTAATTATTGCTTTCTGTGAAATAACATGATAAGTATGTCTGTCTATCTAGTATGCTATGACTTTCTTTATCTGCTGATAGGTAAAACATATTCATAACTTTGTTACAATAATGAATAAATTGCAGTGGAGCAGGTGCACCAGCTGGCAACTACATGATCCAACAACAGCCTGGAGGGCAGCAGAGGTTACTGATGATGCAGCCCAGCCCCGTGATGAGTGGCCCTCCGACCCCCAGCACGCCCACACAGCCCTCGGGCCCGGTGTATGGATCACCACAGCGAGCATCTCCCCCAGGGACCACCAGTGATGACTCAGATGATAGTGTCCCTTCACACCACTCACAAGTAAGATTATTATTGTTTGCAATACTTAGCATGATATTACCTACTGTGTTAAGCTGAAAACAATTTAGTTGTCATAGTATGTGTACAGTCAGCATCAATTATGTTACTATCTTCTGATACAAAATAACCTCAACATAAATGTTAAGGAATAGACGTTCATAACAATGTGACCATCATAAATGTATTTACAAATAGGAAAGGTGTAACATAATATTGCAATTGACTGTACATTAACATTATTTATGTATTAATAATCTCACATGATCATTCCTCATATAATACTTATATGTTATTTTATTCAAAGATTTTAAGGCTAAAGCGCCCATCTAGCCCGCAAAGTTGAAATTTTTTGAGGTTTTTTAGATTTTTTTCAAAATCTGACAATAATAAAAGGCACATTTTGTAATTCGCGACAAAGACCGTGTGCAGTGCATTTATTAATATATCCAACTTACTCCAAAACATTTCAAGAATGACAGCTATCCAGATAATCTGGCAATTTTTGTATATTTAGTGATTAACTAGTATCATATCCACGGTGATAATATTTGAGTAAAATAAATGTATTAATAAACGCATTGCATACTGTGTTTGTCACAAATCACAAAATGTTTTCAGATTTTGGATAAACTATAAAAATACTCGAAAATTTTGAATTTCACGGGCTAGGCAGGCGCCTTCACCTTAAAGTACAATATATACTAGCCCTCCAACTTATAGAAAGTTATTATCCATTTATTTACAGTTGCATTAGAAAGTACTTTTGATATAAACAATGCCTTATAAAACAATATAAATTGATTAAAATTTATATTAATTTGGGGGTTAGGTTATGTTATGTGCAATGCTTATATAGATATCAAATAGTTAACAAACATAGCTTGCTTTAATATTGATATGCATGTAAACTATTTTTTTCCATACAGTCACAAAATATTTATTAATGTTCCAATCTGTACATTATTTCTTTTACTCTTGCATTTCACAAAAAATATATCCAAATAATACTTAAAATGTGGCTTATAATAAAACACCACCACAGCAAATATTATTGAGACCACTAGATTTAGATCACATCTATTTTAATTTGAAAAATATAGTTCATTGGCATACCTTCTTTTAATTTGTAGTTACAGTACATAAACCAAACAGTAGTTCTATAAATTATAAAATTCTAATGAATTGGTTGTTTGTTGGTAGTTGCCTGGTGATGCGGAAAGCCTTCTGCCTATCCATTATTGCTCAGCGAGCCGGCATCAACAAACTACGCTTCATCAGGTATAGGCAAATTTTATCCCTTTACATCATGCACATGCATTATACTTAGTTGGTAATCCGTTTTTTATTTTATGTTGCCAATGGACTATGTTTCAAATATAAATTTAAAAATATAGAATAGGAGCATAACTCTTATATTTTTGTTTTAGATAGGCGTGGGCAACATGGGAGTAAAGCGATCATCACCAGAACCAATAGACAACGGTATGAATCGCGGGCAGATGCAGAAAAAACCTAAAGTTCAAAAGAAGAAGAAAAAACGCGACCCTAATGAACCACAAAAGTGAGTATATTATATTTATTTTTATTTACATTTTGTGTTTTTTTGCTCATATAATATGTGCTTTAATAAATCAACACTGCTTACCTTTCTTTTTAAATGATAACATATTTGTTATAGGCCGGTTTCCGCGTACGCGCTATTTTTCCGAGACACACAAGCAGCGATCAAAGGACAAAACCCAAATGCCAGTTTTGGCGAAGTCTCCAAAATTGTAGCTTCAATGTGGGACGGTTTAGATTCTGAACATAAAAGTGTAAGTGTTGCGAAAGCCAATAAATAATTTTATGTGAAACAAACGTCTTTGTCGCAATATTTTATTTCAACATGCATTTTATTTTCGTAACAGGTGTACAAACAAAAAACAGAAGTCGCCAAGAAAGAATACCTCAAAGCACTGGCTGCCTACAGAGCTAGCCTGGTATCAAAGGTAAACGTTATAAAATCATATTATACTTATTTATAAAAAATATTAAACTTAATCCGAATTACTAAAGCATTTTGAGATCGTTTTGTTAATACGGGCCTATGCATGCAACAATAACTCGTAATGTAAAGTTGCAAAGCTATGTATATTATTACCAAAGTTTTCTTTCATTATATTTGGAATTAGGAGCTATGAACGAATGTAGAACGAATGTTAATTTTCAAATCGACACCTTTTTTAACCTTCATCATCTCGTCATGTTCATTTCCGTAGACATGGAATTTAGTTCTTGTATCTAACAAAACTAGATGGCGCTTTCTAAGTTTAGTTTTACCTTGAGTTTGACAGGCAGAGACGGTGTTACCAGGTCAACTGATTTTGGTATAAAACTACTATTTCATTTCTACAATCCCCTTTATAAAAAAAAAAAACTATTAAAAAAACCTGTACCAGCCGGAAATTTATGAAACGAAACGAAAAAAATTAACGACGATGAAATATATTGACACCAAATCCTTCGCGCAAAATACGCTTTCACAATAACATTCGATTTTACTTTGATTTTATATTAAAATATTTTTGTAATTTGGCTCCTATACATCCACTGGATTTTCTTAATAAATGTACTGATTTGTGAAAGTTCTCTTGGCAACACTGGACAGAGCTTTCATTCCGCAGGCTCAAAAGGGCTTGTACCCAGGGCCGTTAAACTAACTTTAAAAAAAAAAAAAAAACTTTCATGCGCATTTTGTTTTGTTCTTGGTTGCGAAACATTAACATCGTATATTCGGTTCCATTGGATAACTAATTATTTAGCGCATTACTGCTAGTACCTTGGATATATCAAAAAATAGTTTGTGCGTTTAGCATAAGGCACTTACAATAAGAGCTTTCAAACTGGGTAAGACAAAGCGAAAGCTTAGCGTGTTTATAGGTTATGTAAAAATGAGCTTTTGTGTTTGTAAACAATAAATTTTATTTGCCTAATTAATTGAACGAGACGATAAATACGTGCTTATAAATTGGTATTATATTATAGATAACATAAAGTAGATCTAAATATACACACCATGCGAGCAGCAGTAACGAGGACAAGTTATAACAATAAAAGTATGGGAATAAATGCTGAAATGAAATTTTGTGGATAAATAATATTATTATTAGTTAATAAAAAGGAAAATGTCACTACAGTCATATTATTGAACTAATTATTATAGTCTCTCACATGATATAACTCAAGTAATTGTTTTCAGGGTGGTGAACAAGAGAATCAAGCTATGTACAATCATACCAATAGTGCCAATCCATCCTATGGTAATTATTACCAAGGTCAAACATATGGTAACGGGCACTCGCCACAGGGCTATGTACCAAACCCAGCGCCGCAAGGCTACTCCCCACAGAACTTTCCGGGCGCCCAGCCACAGGCCCCCTACTCTGCGCAGACAACCCAGGTCTACCCACCGCAGAACCCTCAGCAGTCCCCTCAAAACTACCAAGGCAATATGAGTCTCACTCCACAAACCTACCAGGTTAATATTGTTTAAACTTTTTATAATAATAATTAGGATTTTTTTATAAAATTAGATAATAGTTGTTCCCTGTGACTGTATGCAGGGTGCAATAATTTTATCAACAAGAACCTAGAGGCTGAGGGAATACTAGCTGAGCCCGCGACTTGGTCCGTGTGGAATTTAACTTAACAAAAACACCCGCTCCCGCATTCTGAGCCCGTGCGGCAGGACCCAATTTTTAATATTTTGTTTTTCTTAAATAAAAGTAGTTAAGTTTCTGCTTATAACATCAGCTATCTACCAGTGAAAGTCCCGTCAAAATCGGTCCAGCCGTTTTGGAGATACTCTTTGATTTCATGTGTTTTTTTTTTTTTACTCGGAGCCCTAATTGTTTTTCTAAAATTAAAGTAGCCTAAGTTACTCCCTATAACATCAGCTATCTGCCAGTGAAAGTCCCGTCAAAATCGGTCCAGCCGTTTCGGAGATTACCCAGAACAAACACACAGACAGACAGACAGACAACTTTTTTTTAAATCGTGTTTTTGCTATAGGTTTCGTATGTACTTTCATATTCATTTAGTGAAAAGGTGTTATTTTGATATTACAAACAGACACTCCAATTTTATTTATTTGTATAGATGTATGCTAAATTTCAAGTCCATAGGTCTCGGAGATATTGTGATAAACCAATGAGGGAATGAGTCAGTAGATTTTATAAATATAAATTCATGAAAAATACATTAGTGCAGATAATATTTTAATGAGTGTCTTTTATATACTTCAATTGATTCACACCACCTGTATATATGTCACTGAAATAATATTTAATAATTATATTCCCCAGGGTGTGCCCAATCAGTCTCCACAGGGTTACCAAGTTAACTCAACCACTACACCTCAAGGTTGTCAGCCCAATATTGCCCAGTCCCCAAGAAGCTATCAAGCAGCACAGTCCCCAACCAACTACCCAGCAAATTCGGCTCTTTCGCCTCCTGGATATAGACAAGTGCAGTCACAGTCACCCCCAATGGGTTCTGTGCATGCAGCTATACAGTACCATCATTCCCAACAAGTAATTTTTTTCATATTTTATTTCTGTTTGACCATTAAATATATTTTTTAAGTAAGTCCTTACTAATGAATTATTAATTTTAGCAAATGCAGCAGTCACATCAACAAATGCAACAAGTTCACCAAGTGCAACAGTATCAACAGCAACAACTTCAGCAGCAGCAACAACAGCAGCAGCAGCAGCAACAACAGCAGCAACAACAACAGCAACAACAACAGCAAC
Source organism: Notodonta ziczac (assembly GCA_918843915.1). NCBI lineage: Eukaryota > Metazoa > Arthropoda > Insecta > Lepidoptera > Notodontidae > Notodonta > Notodonta ziczac. The sequence continues at coordinate 6,864,449 of OU974043.1, read as the reverse complement.
AACAACAGCAGCAGCAGCAACAACAACAGCAGCAACAACAACAACAACAAGCACCAAACCAAACTCCCAAAACTGAACAACACTCATCGGGCAGCAATGGGAACTCTGGTGTTCCATTACAAACTTCTGATGTAAGTCTGTAAGTTGACCTAACTATATAGGATGTTATCTATCACAAGGCCCAATGTCATCAAAATTAATACTATAATTTCAGCATAATGCTAATGTCAAATATATAGCTTTTTAAATTTATCTATTAAAAAAAATGTATGGTTATTTTTTTATTATGTTGGTAAGATAATGGGACACAGCTTTTTTCACCAAAAAAGCCGTGATGGACAATGTTTGAAACAGAATTATAACGTTCCATTAAAAAAATACTGTTTTACAGCAAAACGAAAACCGAAGTACAACGTCGTGCATACGACAGGGCTGCACCAATCCTGCTATAGCAAATAGTGAATGGGAAGATGAATACTGCTCTAATGAATGTGTTGTCAGCCACTGCAGGTGAGTACTATTACACTTGCTACCAGTTCTGTATATTATTTCTTATTGTTCATATTTACTGTCACTATTTTGGCGAAATTGTCCATTGGTGTAATCACGATCCCACATACTAACCATATTGAACAAATTAATAGAATCACAGCAATAAAATATAATTAGTTGTAAATTAAATTATTTAATACAAAAATAAAACCATTGGGCATGTAAAATAAGAAAATTAACCTAAAACTTTTATGTATAAATATTTATAATGTCTGTGACTTATTTGTATGAAATTCACATGTTTGGCACTGAAACTGTAATTTCATCAAGTTGTCTATGAGTCAAGCTACAATACTACCATCATTAGGCATGTTATAAAATATATATATTTTTATTTATTCCATTTTACTTTGAAGTTTCCACATCTGATAATTACTTGCAGTCATGAGTGCCGAAAAGTAGTGAATCCATTTCTTGCTCTTGACTGACTTTAATATATTATTATCTTAGGATAGTTTGTGTTGATGTATCTAACTGGCTATAATATTTTCCAGGGACGTCTTCAGCTCATGGGTGGCATCTAACAACAGCAATCAAATTCAAAATTTTTCTGCTGTCAAATAAATTAACAGTATGTTATAGGTACATATCAAATTAAATAAAACCAATTTATAGGAACTTCTGGATTAATCTGCATGCTATAAAATATTAATTAATTTGTAATTATTTGGTATTTGTGTATCAATAATTTTAGTTTTGTTTTTTATGTTATCAAATCTGCCATTCATTGTACTATTATAATAATATTTATTTATTATTATATCCTTGTGTTAATAATAATAACATACAAAAGCGAACATGAGTTTATAATTATTTATCATTTCATTTATCTACATCTACTTACACAATAATATGCCCATTACTGGAAGTCGACTGGTAGTTAAGACTATACTATTACATTATAATTATACTCACATACTCTTAACAATAACTTTTAAAATAAAACATGAACATTTATAGGGTTTGCTGTTGTTCATTTCTGTCATTTTTGTTTCTGTATGTATATATTGATATACATAACGCACTAAATTGTACAAGAGTAAATAGCGCCACTTATGATAATGGAGTGCATCAAAGCATTTGTTATGTTAAATTTTGTTTTATAATTAACTTTCAGTATTGTTGGTTATAATTAATTATGATTATTTAAATTAGCATTTATGGTCAAAGAGCAGTTCAACTTATTGTATGTTTAAGCAGTGAATGCCTATCGTCATCACACTCTAGATTGAGAATATGGAGTAAATTCCTATTTGGATTGGATATAAGCACGTACTCAGGGATAGGTAACAGTTGTAATAATTGTTATAGAAACCTACTGACGGTAAGTTTTACGATTTTATCGTATTTTTCGTAAACTTAGTGAATACATTATGGTTATTATTAGCAAGTTGCAATTAAGTGTACCTTTATTGCATTGTAAATTTCTAGCTATGAACCTAATAGCAATATCTATCCATTTCCCTAGGAGTTGCGTTTAGTATGATAGGATTAGCTGGACCAAAATTTCTTTATATTCAAAGCGATGATAAATGATAATATTTTAAGGATATGTTTTATTGTATGTCCAATACCTTATGATAATTAATTATAAACGTAATAAAATTGTAAATAAAGACTCGCAATAATAGACGTAGATGTAGGGACTACATAAGGTATATTATTTTTATGCTATTTATTTAGTAGTCTCATTAGACTTACCTTATTAGTTAACTAAATGTAAAATATAACAATGTATAAAATGTAATTAGAAAACTGATTTCATTAAATTTCTTAAACTGAAAGATATACCCTCTATTTATTTAGTCCTAAAGGGCATTATCAGTTCGTATAGTGTCTAATAATATTATCAAGTACGATCACACTATACTAATTCCTTTATTTCTTATCCTCAGAAGAATGATTCGCTTGTTGTGTTATGATTATTGGTAGGACAGGAACGACTTGAGATAGTATTAAACATAAGAGCTTTTAGGTATATGTAAGATTAACAGTCCTTCTGAATAAAGCTTAAATATTTAATTACTAGCTGAGACCGCGACTTCATCCGCGTGGAATTTAACTTAACAAAAACGCCCGCTCCCGCGTTATGAGCCCGCATGGCAGGACCCATTTTTATATTTTGTTTTTCTAAAATAAAGGTAGCCTAAGTTACTGCTTATAATATCAGCTATCTACCAGTGAAAGTCCCTCAAAATCGGTCCAGACCTTACGGAGATACTCTCTGATTTCATGTGTTTTTATTTTTTTACGCGGAACCCTAATTATTTTTCTAAAATTAAAGTAGCCTAAGTTACTCCCTATAACATCAGCTATCTGCCAGTGAAAGTCCCGTCAAAATCGGTCGAGCCGTTGCGGAGATTACCCGAAACAAACACACAGACAGACAAAAATGTTTTCAATCGCGTTTTTGCTATAGGTGTCGTATGTACTTTCATATGCATTTAGTGAAAAGGTGTTATTTTGATATTACAAACAGACACTCCAATTTTATTTATTTGTATAGATATGCTGCATAAACAGGATATCTGCCTTGACCAAAACATAGGACTTCCTCAATGAAAGAAACATTTTTTTTTTGAACGATTACGTTATATGGTTACACTTACAAACCTTTGCGTTTGAGTAAACGGGATTAGTGTTGCCTTGTTGCCTATCGATAGGTTGTCAATACTATCGTGACCTCGAAAAATAGTCAGAATATCGATAGCCCTATCGATACTATTGAAATTTTACAATACTATCGATAGTATCTATCCAAGAAATTGAGCAATACTATTGATAAAGTGCAATACTATCGATACTATTGGGTATAGATAGTATCGATACTATCGCTATTATGGCGTATTTTATTGAATTTTGGTAAACCTTCGATAGTATCGACAGTGATTGCAGTAAAATACGCCATAATAGCGATAGTATCGATACTATCTATAGTATCTATACCCAATAGTATCGATAGTATTGCTCAATTTCTTGGATAGATACTATCGATAGTATTATAAAATTTCAATAGTATTGATAGTGCTATCGATATTGTGACTATTTTTCGAGGTCAACTATTGATATATCAACTATCGATTTTTAGGCAATGCTAAACGGGATGCATTGAATATATTTTGTCTCTGTTTATCTCGTTCACAGTCCAAACCATAAAGATTATAGAGTCTGTCTCACGAAAGAAGACCCCACAGAGTACTATAATATATTGGGAAGACCCACGGCAATCAGTGGAACGAATTTTCACTACGACGTAATCTATTATATTTTTCTGTTGTCATTTATATCAATTTCAATAAATTACTGTAATAATAAAATTGGATTCATCCTACAGTGATAAAACATACAATTTTTGGGGAGTCTAATTGTCTTGGTTCACACTAGTGATGAACATTTCACAGGGAGCGTGGGAAAAATCACATTAAATAAGTTTCCATAAGTAGCAACTTGCTACGGACATATATAAAAACTTAAAAATCATTACAATTAAATCGCAAAATGTTGGTACTGGCACAGATTTTATGATTAATTATAAACCAGTGACTTCATAGGTGTTAGTGAAAATTCACAGGTGAAATAACACTGAAAGAAAAATCTAATTTCACGTATTAAGAAAGAATTGAAAGTAGCAATCACTTTCATGCCTATTTCACACCAAGGTTCACACTAAAGCAAAGGTAAGTATATTGTGCTTACAACGTTGTCTTGTCGCGTCAATGGTTCGCTTCACTCTTCGCTCTTGTGTACTTGATGGCGTTATCCTCAGAATATTGATCTGTGAATTCGATCGTCAACATTGCATGATGCGGATGCGCTCTTTCTTACTACATTGAACATTCTAAGGCAGAGAGCAGAGCGGAGAACACCATTGACCCAACCATAGACAAAAAAATCCAACAGGAATATTTAGAATTTTTAACTGGCAGCTCTGAAGTACACGCTGTCACGCTTTGCCACAGAATACAGACAGATAAAAGATAGAAAAGAAAAGATCCAATTAGTCTTTCTTTTTCGAGTTTGATTAGGTAGAAAAGAGATTTTGAACTAAAATACAAGTTACAAATGTATATATAGCTTGTAAATCTATAATTCGTGTAAATAACATCAAAATCCTATATAACTAACCTTATTTAGTTACCAGTAATGAACATCAAGTACTAAGGACAGTTTACGATACGTACAGGAAATTTACGATAAAAATGATGGACGGAAACGATTTAGTGTCTGAAACATCAAGAAGAGGTATAATTTCACAAGCCTGGACACGAATTTCTCAGGTAACAATCTTATTTATGGGTTATGAACAAACATATTTTGTAACCGGATTAGATCAGTTGTGTCTGCATATTATTAACTATTTGATACCTACCGTAGAACTCCGTGTATTGTGTATTTCATCTATATCCCTTACAAGCTGTTGGAGTCTAATTAAATTGTATATGTATAGAAATACTCATATTTTAGAAATTAAGTATGTCATTGTGTATCATGGTACTAATAACTCAGTAAAAAGAAACTGGATATAGGTATCCTGGTAGATGACAATCCCACACGGCTTAGTACATCCTGAATACCTGTTCATACTGTTCTGGCATGGAATTGAAATCAGGCAATAGAGTGGGGATAGCTTTGCTCATAAGCCAGTCTGTCTTTGATGTGTAATGATCCAATCCCTCAGATCAGGGTGCACTGGGAAGGCAATAAATAAAATTGCTAACAAGTTATGGCCAACACCATATGGTTATAGGGATGAGTTATAACAAAATCACTGTCACATTCCAATCAGCTAACCAGTGTGGCCTTAGCTTTACTCAAGATGACATACCCCGCCATGCCCAATACTCAGACCCATTTCTATGGAAGTGGTTATGTTACATGCTTATGATGATACTCAACTTGACTTCACTAAATCTCCACCATCCAGAAATATTACTAGTTATGTCAAAGAAGATTGCACATTTTAATAAAATTCCCTGTTTCAATGTTTCTCCCTAAAATTAAAATTTATGGAGAATGGTGTTGGTGCAATGAGCGCCATCTGTTAAGTCTTGCAGTAAACTTGTTTTATGTGGTGATAACATACAGTGCAGTAGTATGACTAGTACTAATGACTAAATAGAAAATGCATATCTTTTTTTTAATTTATAGGTATGTACTTACATGCCTCTGACTTTTTAAGGGTTCCATATTATAATATTAATATGCTAATATAATTTATGGTCATTATAGGTATTCAGTAGGCAGCCTAATTTTAAACAATTAAAATGATAATGTTTAATTACATGAACTTAATAAGTATGTATACCAAATGGATGGAAGGTGTTCATGTAAGAATTTTGGATAATACCACAATTCCTAATTTTCATCCCCAATTTCATCTTATTAATATTATATTAGTTTATACATACAGCACATTAATACTTTAACTTAAAGCGGAGTTTTCAGCTGATTCATTTATTGAAATATTTTTTGATTATGTAATTAATAATATTTTCGGGTCACAGGTTTATCAAGGTACATTAGATAAATGGACTCCACATACAAGATTCCGTTGGGTTGGAAGTTTTGTTCTCTTTGGCATTTTTATGCTTAGAATATTTACAAAACAAGTAAGTAATACTTTACTCATTTTTTATTTTAAGGCATAAGTAGCCTAGTGGATAGAGGGGTTGCCCTTGTAGCTGAGAGATTCCGGGTTCAATCCCCACCCTGGCTATTAAACTATTGACTTGAGCCCACTCCTAACACAAGCATAAGCATAGCTGGATGGACTAACGGGAATACTAGTAATGTGGTAAACCCTCAATGCTAGTAATCTTGTTTTTAAAAGAAACATACCTTTATATTAAACACATTATATTAAAATAATAAAATTCCATTTTAGGGGCTCACGCCAAAAATATATGTATGTCTGTAGGTAGATAATTTGATGTTGTAATCATGGGTGTCCCAGGACAGGGTGTTGTTTGAGGAGCAGTCCCTCCCTTCTAGAAACTTGGGAACCCAGATTTTAATAAAAAAATGTAGGTGAGAAATTCACTAGAAACCCAGAAAGATTATTTTTTCTTGTCCCTGGTAGCTTTCAACATTTACATATTGCTTTCATTTAATACTTGTACTTTATTTATATTCTCAATTTTCATTTAGTTCTAATTATTTGAAGCAGACTTTTGAGCTGTTTATGAACATATTTATTTAAGTTTGTACCCTGAGATCAAAGAATTTGTACCTAACATGAAGTCAAAGCTTGCTCAATGATATGAACTAAACTGAAATGTCCAATCTCTTTCAGGGATGGTATATTGTCACATATGCATTAGGTATTTACCATTTAAACCTGTTCATTGCATTCCTAACTCCGAAAATCGACCCTGCTATGGATTTTGATGGTGAGTATATAAATCAAATGGTTACATAAAGCTTTCTTATACACAACCGGTTTAGAGGGTCGTTACCACGAGGAAGAGCCAGCAAGAAACTCAATGGTTTCATTGCAATTCTAAAAAAAACTAGTTACCTACAGTCTATTTCACATAGGAAGTCTCGCGGAATAGTACGGACCTAAATTGTACACACCGAAAATTGTATTTCCAACACGCGACAACAAACAGCGCCTCATCTGCGGGTCTCCGTATGTGAAATAGACTGTAATAAAAAGGCCATGATGGTTAGGAGCACAGATCCCACATATTAGGGCGAGATTCATTCAATATTAAAGTATATTCGATATCGCAACCTTAATCATAGTCTGTATGTAATACCATTTCAGGTGATGATGACAACGGGCCTGCCTTGCCCACCAGAGCTACCGAAGAATTCCGACCATTCATAAGAAGATTGCCAGAGTTCAAATTTTGGCTTTCTGTCACTAAAAGTACACTGATTGCTATTTGCTGTACATTTATTGATGCCTTCAATATTCCTGTATTTTGGCCAATACTGGTCATGTATTTTATAACCCTATTCTGTATTACTATGAAGAGACAGATTAAGGTAAATGTGATAATTAATTACATAATGTTTTTTGCACTTAGGTATACAGAGGTGGTAGAAGTAATTTTTATAAAAAGCCTTCGGCTATGGCTGTGTATAACTGCAGAGGGCTCTTGACTCTAATCCACATCTTCTGTATATACTCCCTGGACACTTTTAAGATTGTTTGCGTGGCAATATCTCTCGCGCCACAGCTTGCCACACCCCTGTTTATTTATTATTTATATTTTTTTAAAAATTGCCCTTTAATGTGCCACTACTGGACACCAGCCTCCCCTTAACACAGGGGGATCAGGCATGTGCCTATGCAGTCATTTAATTCCTATTTACAACATTATGTGTCAGTTTGAACGTCATTGAAACCAACTTTTTTTTCCACAGCATATGATTAAGTACCGGTATCTACCATTTACTCACAGCAAACCAAAGTACAAAACTGTCGACTCTGCAGTTACTGTGAACTGACGAAGTTAGTTCATGTAATATAAGAACCTTGGGAAGTTTTAGTTTAATTAATTTAAAAACTGTTGTATGGCAAATATTTCTAGAAATACAGTTTTATTGCAATGTTTTTTTTATGGTTATGTTATTTTTATTAGTATAATAATTTTAAGTAGGTAATTGATGTGACACATACTGTGTGAGATAAAAATAACGCCAAAATTATCTATCATCTATAACTTTACATTAATAAGGTACCCCACATAGAGTTTTGCTCTGTGTTACATTACATAAAATGATGTCTCATTTTGAATTTAATATTTCGTTTCTTTTTTTTGTATTTAAGAAAATATACATACCTATTTATGTAACATTAAGGTCGATGGGGCGATCGTGTTCTCCATACATATTTCAATCCGAATGTATACGAGACACACAAAGTTTTTCCTTACAACAATGGATTTTATCACTTCTAAATAAATTATTGTATTCGCATCTAATGATTTCAGGCATTTAAAAATAGATTAACATAATTAAAATCGATCGTAAAATTTGTTAAAATTTACGCCTGTGTGTGTGAATTTGTCAGCGCCATCTGACTAAATTAGGCCATTATTAACATAAAATTTGTACTTTGAGTAAACTGCGTGCTAATAGTGTACTAGTTGAAATGACAGATGGTGGTGACCAAATTATTATTGCAAATATGTATATCCCTATATTGCGCCATCTATATTAATAATTCCGTCAAGGGGTACGGTAAACTCGATTGAAACGTTACCAGAATAATAACACTTAAAAAAATAATGATTTCGAGTCGACAACATATATCCGCAAAATTCGGATTGTCGTGATAAACAATATTATAATTATAATATTCGGCACAGTACCGCCATATTTTCTATGAACGCATGTCAGTCAGTGTCAGTGATGACTGCGCCAGTGTTCTCAGTTGGTGGGCCATATTTTTAAAGAAAGAAGAAGAAGAAGTGCATTTATTGATTGAGCTGTCAGAACAAACAAATTCAGTGTTCAATGTTCATGATGTTTCCGTACGAGTATTCAATTCATTAATTTTGCTTTGCATAGTGATTAACTTTCATTATCATCAGCCTATGCTTGTCCACTGCTGGACATAGGCCTCCCCTAATGAGCGCCATAGCGCCCTGTCTTCAGCTTGCCGCATCCAGAATCTGCCCGCAGTCTTTCGCAGATCGTCATCCCACCTGATCGGAGGGTGTCCTACACTACGCTTGCCGAGTCGAGGTCTCCACTCAAGAGCACGTTTACCCCAGCGGTTGTCGGTTCTTCGCGAGATATGGCCAGCCCACTGCCACTTCAGCTTGCTAATTCTTTGAGCTATGTCGATAACTTTGGTTCTCTGTCGGATGTATTTGTATTTCTATTAACTTTGTTTGGATGTAAACACATCATGCCGAAAATTGAAATGAGTCACATTTCACCCGAGCGAAGCCGGGTTTTCATATTTTATTATCATAATAATAACATTCAATAAAAAAATGAAGTAACGAGCTAAGTGTTTTTAATATTTTCCGGACATAATACAAAGTGTCTAATAAATAAATTAATGTATCGCTGACATGATAGGTATCAGATAATTAAATAAATATCGCCAGACTTACTCAGCAACTATATGGTGCCAAACTAAGCAACGCTTGGACTATGGCTACCATACATTAAACTGGCGATCCCAGTGACACCCAGACCTGGGCAAATTACGAAAAGGCCGTTTCAGAAAATTTCCTTTGTCGGGAATCGAACCCGCAACCATCCGATGCAGTGAGCCGAGCGGCCAACGCTCAAACTACAGCGCCAAGCGGTCGTCAATTCGCCACACGAGGTACTACGTTGTTGCAGACGCGACGTTGCCAATTGGTAGAGAGCGGCGACTTGACAACGTCGAATGTCTATTATAAAAGCGTTTGCTGTCGGAAATATTTTTTTCGTTTAGTGTATTATAGGTACGATCACAGATATAGATTTATATAGATAACGCAAGTATCACGATTTGTATTGAAACCAAGCGTGCCAAATTTTTAACACTTACTGTGACGTCACAGATGACGGGAAATCCAAACCGATTCAAAGACACCGATGCCGCAGATGCCCATCTGCCCGCTACGATTCTCTCGAGTGATTATCTCGCTCATATTCATATTTTTATATCTGTAGTCGCGATGGACTGTAAGTTTTCGGCGACAAACCTTGACGCTTGGTCGGGGTTGAGGGTTTTCGGACACGCTAAGTACATACATTTGCGTTATCTATGTAAATCCAAATCTGTGGGTAGGATAATGTTGCCGCTGGCTTAGGATTACCGTATAGGTACATAAAAATGAAAATTTACTGTATTTGCCAAATAAATACCGAACCTGGTATATACAAACCATAGATACTACATTATATATGTACACAGGTACTAGGTAAGTACGTAATAAATATTGGAACGAAGTTCCTTATCGCGCGTTGCGAAAGGGGGCTAGACGGAAAAAATTTAAACCAAAAAATGTGTAACGTAACGACACTTTTTTCCCTTTTCCTTTTCCTTTTGCTTTTCCTTTTCCTTTTCCTTTTCCTTTTCCTTTTCCTTTTCCTTTTCCTTTTCCTTTTCCTTTTCCCATTCCTTTTCCTTTTCCTTTTACTTTTACTTCCTTCCATTGTCCAAGCCTTGCTTAGTTTGGGACCATACAGTTGGTATGTTTGTCTGGCGATATTTCTTTATTTATTAGTATTATTTTGATTGAGCTGAAGCTGTGATAGCCGATTGCTTAACGCACCAGGTATTGGGTTCAAACCCCGGCTCGCACATCTGGATTTTTCGTAATCAATGTGTGACTCATAATTTCTGTATGATTATCACTAGCTTACGGTGAAGGAAAATATCGTGAGGAAACCTGCATGTCTTAGAAGATCTAAACCGTTGTTGAAACCTACGTGGTGGAAATCATCAAAGCACTGGCCTGTTTATAATTAGTTTTTAAATTCCGTGTAATTTATATTGACATTTGTTTTTACATAGAATTCTATTCTGTCTGTCAAAATACGCTGTACATAATTATCTTATCTGGCCTACGTATATATTTTATTAATCTGCTGAGCTTCGCAAAATTAAACGGAAGCGTCAACTACGCGACTTGGAGCTTCGCCATGAAGATGTACTTGATCGACAGCGAACTATGGCACTGCGTCATGAAGCCTGCGGAGGAAGTTGACGACTTTCAACGCAAAGATGCCAAAGATCCAAGATTTGCTTGAGTCTAAGCGAACATCTATATCTCATCGTTATGACAGCTGAAACTTCGAAGGAAACATGGAAGCGACTTCGGGAAGCCTACGCTGACAGCGGGCTTGCTCGACGCTTACAACTTATGAAGAAATAGCTTGGTACTAAACTTGTATTGTACTCGAACATAGAAGCCTATGTGAATTACATACGGCATGTGCAACAACAACTGATTGCCAATCAGGCTGGCCTGGAAGATGAACTTGTTGGTGTGATTATGCTGGCAGGACTTAACGACAGCTACAGCCCAATGGTGATGGCAATAGAGCATTCCGGCACCTCGATATCTACAGACTCGGTTGCATCGATCCTGCTGAAGGAAGAACGCCGAGATGCCTCTGCTACATCTAGTGCCTTTTCGTAGTCTAGTGTAAATAGTGTGCCTAAGGTGTCGTGTACATATTGCAAAAAAGTAGGCCACGTAGTGTCTCAATGTAGGAAACACTACTAACGCTACTCTGTATAGGACTCTAGGTCCTATAATTTTGATTGAGACACGATTTTTATGTTGATTTCTTGTAATTATTGTTGTTGTTATAAATAAAAATATGTTTACATGGAAAACCACATCTATTTCTCAGTAATGTACCTCATATGTTAGAAAAGTGGAATACACTAACAAGTGTATTACAATTATATTTTCACCATATTTAGTAACATCTAGATATATATAACAACTCAAAGGTGACTGACTGACTGACTGACATACTGATCTATCAACACACAGCCCAAACCACTGGACGGATCGGGCTGAAATTTGGCATGCAGATGTTATGACGTAGGCATACGCTAAGAAAGGATTTTGATTAATTCTACCCCAAGGAGATAAAATAGGGGATGAATAATCCCGAAATTTTTGTTAAGTTAAATGACACGCGGACTGTCGCGGGCACAGCTAGTCAGACAATAAAATTATTCTATAACAGACGTATATTTTTATCGGTTTTTTAGAATGATGAATACACATACAATAATGTATTTTACAATAGCAAAAATATAATATTTTCGCTATTTATTATAAAATAAAAAGGCCGCAATAAATATAAAAGTACGCCCTCTAGTGGCTAGTGGCTAAAATACACTTTTTGTCAATGTGTGCGTGTATGTATTACAATAAAAAGTGACAGAAGATTTTTATCGGAAAACGCTTAGATTATGAATAATTTTAGGTTGATATTATTGCATATGTCAATGCAGTATAATAAGTCTTAATCGCAAACAATAGTATTATATCTTAGAAATGCTCAAATTTTGCGTAAAAAATAAATAAGTAGAATTTGTTGACTACAGCGTCATCTTGAGAGAAACTGCAATAAACCCGACCGACGCTTTAACCTTAAACTAATTTAAATGTTTAAATTTGATGGCTTCGGTTTATTTCAAATCCTACCTAATTAAAATTATTTTAGTAGGAGTCATTATAATTAAGGTGATGGCGCTTCTATAGCCCGCGAAATTCAAAATTTCGGTTTGTTTATAGTTTATCCAAAATCTGAAAACATATAAGACAAAATTTTGTGATTGGCGACAAACACAGCATGCAGTGCTGCATTAATACATTTATTTTACTCTAAATATTATCACGGTGGATATGATGCTAGTAAATCACTAAATATACAAAAATTGCCAGTTTTTCTGGTTATCTGTCGTTCTTGAATGTTTTAAGAGTAAGTTGGATATATTAATAAATGCATTGCATACGGTCTTTGTCGCCAATTACAAAATGTGGCCTTTAATATTTACAGATTTTGAAAAAATTCTAAAAAACTTAAATAAATTGAAAACGCGGGCTAGATTGGAGCTTGAGCCGTACCAGAACGTATCAATGCCGTCAACATTTCGTTACCCAACGATTTATTTATTTCCGGTTACTCATCGGAGTCGACAGTGCGGAAGTTTAGCTATGTATAATATACGTACGTATACAACAATTGTACTAATTACTATTTAAAATTTGTGGTTTTTCCTTCTGAGTTTTCGTGAAAATAAGTATCTATATTTCTTATCTACCACAGTCACAAGCCATTTTTTTATTTGCATGCACACATTGACTCAGGCAGATAACAAGAGTTGGAAATGCTTATCCGCGAATTTACCCTACTGGCGGAACATTAACACCAATTTACGTTATTTTCTTATTTTTTGGACGCATAGAATAGAACAATACCATAAATCGGTGTATAATATGTATCGTTAGTTTAAACCAGTTTTAAGATGGGCCTGTTTTAAGGTATATCACAAGCGGAGCGAGCGTTACAGAAGATTGAGCAATATAATAACTAGAACTACCTACTAGTTGATTAACTTTTACTATGTAGGTAGTTTAAACAGATTTTTATAATCAAAGTGTTTCTGAAGAGTTACCCAATTAAATTCACGTAAAACGACTTTGAGTTCGATATTTTGTAAAACATGCATTACATTTGGGATTATTTTGGCTGAGCAACAATAGATTACCACTATATTATTTGTATTCCCATTAAATATAATCTACCTATATGTACTTACTTTCAATGATGAAAGCTATCACCATGCCGGCCAGCCTTCCAAATTCATCCAGGCTTCCAAATGAGTAAGTAAGTATGTTACAATAGTAGTGTAAAACCAATAGGAATGCGCAATAGTAAGTACCTGCTTAGTTAAGTAAATAACATCGAAACCCAACACAATGACAAAAATAAACGGCCATCTGTGAGTTAAAATTATACAAAGCAATTGTTAGGCAGATACATTGGTTAGTAGGTACCTACAACATATCCCTGAAATAAAGTGTAAAAATAGTCGCTACTGCGTTAAAAATAGGTGGTAAGTATCTAGCTGTTGTTTGGCTTACTATCTGGTAACTAACTATAGTTTGACATCGTGCGGCTATCTAGGTATGATCAGCAGTCGGTACCAACCAACATAGAACCTTGACACACGAACTACACGACCCGACCTATTCAACAATAGCTATACCTATTATATACGCTAAAATTAAATGTTTTATCTTACTCCCATAGCTCCGTCTCATATCGGGTGTCCAATCCGTTGGAAATGGTGTTAAAATCATATATTCCTCTGCCGAACCTATAGGGTTATATAGGCGAGCGTGGTGGTTGTTAGGTAAAAAGTAGTGGCGTTTAAAAAAAAAAAAAATACCTACCTACGTATCTAACTTAATTATTCATAAGTAGCAGATTAGCAAAAACCTAGGTATAATAGTCGAAGGTCATTCACAGCCGCCACTCGCCACAATAAACCACCAGCAAACACATGAAGACCTTGTACGACGAGCAAGATTAGTAGTAATGGTAATACTGTAGTACACTATCGCCCGTAACGTAACGTAGACAGACGCGCAGGTACCTTCAAATCGTTTGAAATTTGGCGCCCAGCACAGATTACTTGGTAATTTGGTATACATATGAGTGTCTAGTCTCAAATTTGTGCCTAAATCGGAAAATATTCAAATCTCGCAACTTCCAAGAGAGTACTTTGAAAAAATAAAATTACTTTTGTCGTGGTTTTTATTCCTCTAAAACTATTCTTTCGCAAAATAAAAGAGTAGGTAGTTACTACTTAGTTTGAAAATGTTAAGATGGTATTGCTAGTAGAACAACATAAAAAGTTTCTAAATTAAAACAATTTTATTTTAAAATTACAGTGGTGGCTTAGTTCAAAGGCGAACGGTCTAAATTTCTACACACTTGAATCAATCGCTTAACCACTCAACAGAGTGAGACAAAGCTGTGAAAGAAATCAAACCTATCTTGTAGCTCCGTCTCTCTTAGTTGAGCGGTTTTATCCGTCCGTCCGAGTATAAGGGCTAGATGAATATTTTTTTAACATGGAGATATAGGTAACAGGTCCCTACAAAAATTTAATTGTGTCAAGAAAAATATGGTGATTTTACTGAAAGGTATTAGGAAAAAATTTTAGAAATTATGTAGTACAAAATACTGGCAACTGTTCCTTAAATTGCCAGTGTTACTATTTAATGATATTTTCTAAAGTAATAAAACGCGCTCGATATCCCTGTTTATTTTATTGACCACTCGCCAGATGTTTGCGCATTGTTTTCCAGTGCGCAGTAGTTTCTCTGTCGTGAAATCGGGATTCTGTTTTAGTATTATATCTATTCTGCCATTTTGAAAATAGTGGCGTGTATGGATTAGACCTAGTGTTTTTTATGTGACAAATATGTCCGGGAGCAATGATAAAGTGTCGACTACGCAGCGTATGATCCAAAGTGTCGCGTTCCCTCCTAGTCGCAAGCTCACTGTATCGGAAGTATTCGATGAAAAATCTGAAAAGCCTCTACCTGATGTGTTGAAGCAACATTTTATCTTAGAAGGTCGGATCGAGGAAAATGCGGCCTTACGAATCATCCAAGATGGTGCCACCTTATTGCGATCAGAAAAAACGATGATCGAGATCGATTCACCGGTGACTGTGTGCGGAGATGTCCATGGCCAGTTTTACGATTTGATGAAATTGTTCGAGGTGGGAGGCTCTCCCTCTTGTACCAAGTATTTATTCTTAGGTGATTATGTCGATCGAGGTTATTTCAGTATAGAATGTGTTCTTTACCTCTGGGCTCTCAAGTTGTGTTATCCGAAGACGTTATTCTTATTACGCGGTAATCACGAATGCCGACATTTGACAGAGTATTTCACTTTCAAACAAGAATGCAAAATCAAATATTCTGAGAAAGTGTATGATGCATGTATGGACGCTTTTGATTGCTTACCTCTTGCTGCACTTATGAATCAGCAGTTCCTATGTGTGCATGGTGGTCTTTCGCCGGAGATCAACAATTTAGATGATATTCGTAAACTAGATAGATTCAAAGAACCACCTGCATTCGGAGCTATGTGTGACCTGCTCTGGTCAGACCCATTGGAAGACTTTGGTAATGAAAAAAATGCAGAACATTTCTCGCACAACTCAGTCAGAGGTTGTTCATACTTCTACAGCTATGCGGCCTGTTGTGATTTTCTACAAAGAAACAACTTGCTGTCGATCATACGAGCTCATGAGGCTCAAGATGCTGGGTACCGGATGTACCGCAAAAGCCAGACCACAGGCTTTCCCAGCCTCATTACCATTTTCTCCGCCCCCAACTATTTGGATGTGTATAACAACAAAGCTGCTGTCTTGAAATATGAAAACAATGTCATGAACATCAGACAGTTTAACTGTTCGCCACACCCATATTGGCTACCCAACTTCATGGACGTGTTCACCTGGTCTTTGCCATTTGTGGGTGAGAAGGTCACAGAGATGCTGGTCAACGTGTTGAATATTTGTTCTGATGATGAACTTGTGGCCGAGGGAGATGATGCATTGGAGGAAGCTAATCTCAGGAAAGAAGTCATCCGCAACAAGATTCGTGCCATTGGAAAGATGGCTCATGTGTTCTCTGTGCTTCGTGAGGAGAGTGAATCTGTTTTGCAATTGAAGGGGCTAACACCAACAGGTGCGCTGCCATTGGGAGCCCTCTCCGGTGGCAAGACATCCCTCAAAAATGCCCTACAAGGTTTCTCTCCAAATCATAAGATAACTTCATTTGCTGAAGCTAAAGGTCTGGATGCCATCAACGAGCGCATGCCCCCCCGGCGCGACGGTCAGCGCACACCGGACGCGCAGGACAAGAAGTCGCATGTGAACAGCAATGCACATTCGTGAAGTGCTAGCTTCTACTTCTCTTCAATCCTTACATTTTGGTCCACAATATAGTGGTAGTGAAATATGTGTGAAGGAGACTCAGCTTTTGGAATGATATTTCACATTCATAATAACTAGGTGGATTTGAAGGGAATTGTCATAATAGATACAAAATATTTTTAAATTTGGATTTAACTTTTTTTCAATAGTTGAAGTTAAAAATTTATCTTAAGATATTACCTCTCGATATTTAAAATATGTCAGATCTGCAGGCAACAAATTTATTTAGTCAATTAAATATTAAGGAATGCACATTTATTTATAATGCGCTGCACTGTTTAATTTTTGGTAATGTAATTTTAAATTTTTCATATGAAAAGACATGATATTGTAATGTAAATTAATTCAGATTGTCTACTTATACTCTACATTGTTATCTACATTAGTGAAAATTAGACATGTCTATAATTTTCAAAGCATAATTAGCTGTGATATTAAGCGACGATCAATGTATTATTTAATAGCGATCCGCTAGTGGAGTACAGGCATGTTCATTGGCTAATCATGCATTGAAATATGTAAAATAAGTGGAGAAGTTCTCAGCTTGGGCGTGTCTTTATATTCTATTAAGTAACTAAAATTAATTATGTACTATAGTGTGCAGCACATGATGTGTTGTTGCCGTGCGTGTGTGCTGTGTAAATATGCCTCGTGCGTACACACACGTTATTGCAGCTTTAACACTTGAGATAAATATTACTCTCTTTAATATCTTTGCTACAAGTTGTACTTAATTGTATTTTATTGTACAAAATATACTAAAATTACTATCTTGAACTATTACTTAAAATATTTAATTTATAACTTTTGGGTGTATGCTGGCCCCTTGTTGCCTGCATGCAGCTGAACTTGTATGCTGGAACATCACATAATTAAAGTTTCTTAGCCCTAATGTTTCGGTATATAAGGCGTAGTGGCTCATCTAATTGCAGATTTTCTTACAGCTTCTATTCCAAATTTCACTTCTATTATAAAATAAGGTCTAATGACCTAAGCACTGTTGGAAAATCTCTTTTGGTCTGCCAAATAATCATTAATTGATGCAATAAGTTAATAATTGTGAATACTAAAAGTGGCTTACATCATTTTCAAGTCAGTACTAAGTATTTTATCTCAATTCAGTGTGTAGTCCTTCATATGTTCTGTACTTTTAAATAAATTTTACCTATGTAAACAACTAACAATATATTTAATTTTATTTTGTACTAATCATGGGAAGTGTTGTTTTATCCTTAAAATATATTAACATTGAGCTCCATAATATTATGGTTTCAATAAGTCCTTCACAAGTAGAAAATTATGGCATGGCGATGATGGTGGGGAAACAAAACTGAAGGTATTTTTGTATCTTGTCTTTAGGCGATTTCCAAAAAGGAATTTCTCAATTTGGTTGTAATTTTTTTATGTGTGTAACCTTTAAACGTACCGTCATTTATAAAAAGATTAGATTTTATTAATTTAAAAATATACTTTCAGATTGGTCCTATATAAATTTTATCAAAAGTGGTTCAGTAAATGAGAGATATGAACTATTTACGATTACCAACAATTCATTACGTTAGTTTACCACTGAAAATCATGAACTTCAAAAACCTGAGTGCACTAAAAAGCTTTAAATAACTAGGAACCTTATATTTTTTAATGTAGGGTCTGTGTCAATTCAAATAAAGTATCTAAGAAGTAGCCCTAACGTAGTTTAAAGATTGCAAAGTCTAGTCCCGCCACACACTCCCACCACTGTAACTCCTGTAAGCCAGGATCGACAATGGTGACCAATAATGACGTCGAGGTTTGACCCTCTACGAGTCCCGGGGAAAAGTTAAATTGTCTTGGAACCCGGACGAATTGAATCGAAAGAAATAATAGGAGTTGGAAGAAAAAATCCACTTCCCTCCGGTGCAAAGCGGGAGACAAAAATTGCTGGTATGGGCTGATTGCCATAGAAACAAGACTGTTACAGCTGATTGAAGACCAGTTGTAAGGTACCACGGATCGTAACATGACTAAGTGGACCTAAACTCGTGAGCTGATTATACCTACACAGTAGTATAGCACTAAGCACAGTCTATCAACCTACATTACTTTTACAAGATTGGCGTATGTTACGCTCGCGTCAAGGCGGGGAGGAGTCGAGCAGCCACCGCACCGTAGAGGGCAGCCTTTACCAATGGTGCAGGACGTGCGGCCTGTGCGCACTTAGGCGTAGGGTATTAGGGCCTGTGCACACGTTTTAGAAACACGCTCGTCGTACGTTTTAGAAACGTGGGTCGACGTCGCGCTTTATCCTACAATGGTCCACGGACTTCATCTGACTCGCGTGCGTAACGCGTCTGTATCGCTAGGAATCCGAGCCGACGGCGCGTTTAAAAAACGTGGTGACCACAGGCCTTTAGGGGTCGCTGAGCAACGCCGGCGCCGGCAAAGTAAACAGGCTATTGCTTCCCAAAATCATTTATAATTGCACCACGTGTACCTAACCCAATATTCGATCACTGGGAAAAAAAATACTGTATTCGATTTCGGCCACCCCAGGCGCTACATGGACTAGAGCCGGCGCGGCGCTGCCTGCGAGCTACAGGAAAGGGGGTAACCTGTCGTCCTCGGGACTGAATGGCGAGCGCTAAAGAATACATAGTTTTTGCTTTAGGCACCTGATCAGAAATAGGCATAAGAAAACAGTCGTGCACCAACAATACATGTATTATTTTAATATTTGTCATAGGTATTACAAAATGATTCAATATTTCAAATTTCGCCACCCACCGCCAACGTACAGTTGTATCACTTGTAAGGAGATCACCAAACATCTTGAGCAAAAAGGCGCGTTGTGGGGGAAGATGGCGCACGTAAAACATAAGATCGACTCATTTTTTAGGTAGGTACCCTACTGTTTAACCCACGTCCGTCCGCCCGACGACTCGACGTCACCGTCATTTTAGGGCTAGAAGACTGTAAATTGGAACACAAATAGTTTGGTGCCCTCATCTCTGTGGGTGCTACCCACAGATATAGATTTACATAGATAACGCAAATGTATGTACTTAGCGTGTCCGAAAACCCCGACCAAGCGTCAAGGTTGGTCGCCGATGACTTACAGTCCTCGCAACTACAGATATAAAAATATGAGTATGAACGAGAGAATCGTAGCGGGCGGAGGGGCATCGGCGGCATCCGTGTATTTGAATCGGTTTGGATTTCCCGCCGTCTGTGACGTCACAGTAGGTTTTAAAAATTTGGTACGCTTGGTTTCAATATAAATCGTGATACTTGCGTTATCTATGTAAATCTATATCTGTGGTGCTACCGTTAAAAAACTATTTAAATATTGAAAGCAAAATTATTCTAAGGCACTTCCCGTAACTACTTCGGGTAGGTCATATACTTTTCCGGAAATGACACTTCAAGCCGGAATGGAGTCGCTTTTCTTATTCCAAAACATCATAGGAAATCTGTAATGGGCTACGAACCTGTAAATGACCGAATACTTAGTATTAAACTCAAAGCTACACCAGTGAACCTTAACCTCATTCAGATCTATGCTCCGACCAGCACTGCACCCGATGAGGTTATAGAAATTTTTTATTCAGATCTAGAGTCCACTATTGCGAAAGTCCCAAGCAGAGAACTGCTCGTAATACTAGGAGACTTCAACGCCAAAATTGGAGCAGAATCACAACAAATCAGCAACTGTGTAGGAAACTTTGGGCTAGGAACTCGCAACAACAGAGGAGAACGTCTTATACAGTTTGCAACCGAAAACAGCCTGGTGGTAACAAATACCTTGTTTCAACTTCACCCACGAAGGTTGTACACTTGGACATCACCAGACGGTAACCACCGAAACCAGATCGACTACATCCTGGTCCGGTCACGGTGGAGAACATCCATCCAAAATGCCCACACCTTACCAGGAGCGGATTGTGGATCAGATCACCAACTCCTCATCTCAAAGCTGAAACTGAAGCCGAGAGCGGCTAAAGCCGTGGAAATGCAAACGAATTTCAAAATAAAAGATAAAGAAAAATTTTTGGCATCAGTGGAACAGAACTGGACAAAATGGACCAACGCAAATCATGTAGTGGAGTCATCAGAAGAGCTTTGGTGTCGAGCAAAACAGCTTATCCAAATGGCCGCCATAGAGTCAAAACCGCCAACCGAAACTATCAAACGTCAGCATTGGATGACTGATACTACTCTGGCTCTGGTGGAAGAGAGACGTAATTTAAAAGCAAAGGGTGCGAACGTACGAGTTATAAATAAGCTGTCGGCCCAAATTCAAGCCAATAGCCGACGAGACCATAATAACTACCTTCGCAAAATATGTGAACAGATTGAATCGCATGCTGATAAATACGAATCCAGAGATCTTTACCATAAGATTCGATTGATAACAAAAACACTGTCATCTAGAAGCTGGGCCATCGAAAACGGAAATGGTCAGGCTGTAACTGAACTGGACCAAATTTCTGAAGTCTGGAAAAATTACTGTCAGTCCTTGTACTACGATCTTCAGTCACAAAACTTTCCATCCACATCACCAACATATGAGGAGCTTGAGCCAGACATCCTTTTATCTGAAGTCAATGCCGCCATGAAACATCTAAAGAATGGTAAAGCTACAGGTAGAGATGCGATTCCAATCGAAACAATCAGAGCTCTAGGGGGGAACGGTGCTCTCATATTTCACACCATCTGTAACAAGATCTGGCAGTCTGGAGTTTGGCCGACTGACTGGACTCACACCGTCTTTACCCCACTTCATAAAAAGGGTTCAACAAAGAAATGTAACAATTACCGCCTTATTGCGCTTATATCACACGCGAGCAAAGTTATGTTACATATTCTTAATGAGCGTCTCAAGGCCTATTTGACTAAGGAAATATCACCGGAACAAGCTGGTTTTGTGAAAGGGAAAGGAACTCGCGAGCAAATCCTAATCGTTCGTCAGATCATCGAGAAAGCCCGAGAATTCAACAAGCCGACTTATATTTGCTTTGTTGACTTCTCCAAAGCGTTCGATTCAGTGAAGTGGCCGATCATGTGGAAGACGCTGCTGGATATGGGTACGCCGCGATATCTTGTACACCTCCTTAGACATCTATATGAAGAGGGGTCAGCCTCAGTGCGGACAGATGATATATTATCAGAGAATTTTCATCCCAGCGCTGGCGTCCGCCAAGGATGTATACTTTCACCACTCCTGTTTAACACATACACCGAGTTAATAATGCGCATCACTTTGGAGGGCTGGACAGATGGTGTTACGGTGGGCGGCTACAAAATAGCAAACCTACGGTATGCAGATGATACCACCTTATTTGCGACAAGTGCTCACCACATAGAAGAGCTACTACTTAAGATGGAGCGTGTTAGCCTTGTGTTTGGGTTGAAGATAAATCGCAGTAAGACCAAAATGATGATTGTTGACCGAGCTAACAACAACTCGCCCGAAATTATTCAGATTGCAAACTGCGATGTGGTCCAATCCTACATATACCTTGGCACTTTAATATCAAACAACGGCGGCTGTATTGATGAGGTTAAACGACGTATGGCCATTACGAGAACTGCAATGGACAAGCTGAAGAGAATTTGGAAAAACAGGAACATAACCAAAGCCACTAAAATCCGACTTGTGCGTACGCTGGTTTTTCCCATATTTCTGTACGGGGCAGAGACGTGGACTTTGCGAGAAATAGAGAAAAAGAGGATAGACGCTCTTGAGATGTGGTGCTGGAGAAGATTACTTGGGGTGTCGTGGACCGAGTTTCGCACCAATATATCCATACTCGAAGAACTCGGTATCAAGCAGCGTTTATCCACGTTAGTACAGGCTCGCATTCTAAAGTTCTTTGGACACGTCTCAAGGCAAAAAAACGACTCCATAGAACGGTTAGTTGTACAGGGCCGAGTGGAAGGTACCAGACCACGTGGAAGGGCACCCATGCGATGGACCGATCAGATTAAATCTGCCATTGGCGGTCCCTTGCACGAGTGCACCAGGATGACGTCCAATAGGGAGAAATGGCGAGACATCGTGAGGCGAACAACATCTGCCCCGGAAAACCAATACATGACGACCACGACCGCTCTGTCAAGAGCGTAACGACTAAGAAGAGAGGCCGAATGAAAAAAAATGTTGACTCATCCCTTGGAATCGAATCATTGAATAGGAATTTAAAAAAAAAAAATTATGTTTTGTTCAGTTGTCAGTTTCTCAAAATTTTTTACGGTTTACAAAATATTGAACTCCAAAGTTACCTGTTTTACGTGAGTTGTTTATGATACCCGAGAAAACCTAGCTAGCCAAATATATTATTTCGTTATTGAAAATGCTATGGAACCCTACATTGTGAGCAGCCTGACACGCTCTTGGCCGGTTTTTCAACATGTTTCCGATCTCTGTACCTGCGAGTGTGCACTGGCGAAACTCTATTTGTTGACTGCACAAAGTAGATAAATAAATCGGTGTACATGTTTCGTCAGCGCAAACGCGTGTAACTACCACATATTGTATACGTAGATATTTGTAGCATACCATTATTGTCCACACAAAGTAACCTACACTGTGTTATAACTATCCAAATACAATTTCTTACATACAAATCTAATATTCAAATCATGTAATTGTGGAACTGTGTTTTCTTCTAACTCTTCATGAGATGCTACATAAGTATTCTTGACACACTTATTTGCATCTTTACAAATACAGTGACCTAGTGAATTACTATAGACATCATTTATTTTACACGCATAATGAGCGTAAGGATCACTCACAGTGTTGATGCTGTCTATATTAGCAGTTAACATTAGGTTTGCACTTGGATAAATGACAAAGGCAAACATTGTCAGAGCAATTAAACATTGTATAGGGATTGCTGTACACCAATACTTTTGTGGATAGTAATAAATATTGAAGTAATGCAAATAGGAATCAGGTGTGATCGCCCAGATGCAATATATTCCTAACAGTATTTTACTAAACAGATACATAAAGAAACCGTACAGAGATCGAGCAGGAGTTGGTGCGGGGGTATGTTCAGGCATTATTGTATTTAAGTTTGAAACTCTCCGTATTGCTTAAATGTTTTAACAACTAACAAAACATTCTTGATAAAAGCATTTACTGCTACTCGTAATCGTTTCAGTTCAGCTCCATGAAAATTTCTGAAAAATAAATGAATAGGATAACAATAATATACGTAGGTTACGGTTACAGTAACAACATAAGAAATTACCCACAACAACTACCTACAACATTAAACAAAATTCATGATTTAATTCAATATAGCATCAATTTCAATGAGTATGTATGTGGTTAGCGTACTGACAATTGAAGAATTGTTTGATGCCACTGTGGTGCTTTGAACAATAAAACACCCTATCTTGTTGGGAAAAATGTACTTACATACTTAGCTCTTTATTGTTTGAGTTAGTGGCCAACTCTGGTATTTGCATTACCAAGGCCTCCCAAATATGTGAGTTTGAGTCAAGCCATTTATCAATGTCTGTGGCCCTTAAAACTACTTACATTGTAGAGTTGTAAGTATCTACTCACATTTCAAGATGCTTTCCATTGATACTCAGTAACCTGCTGACCCCACTTCCTTTTAATTCCTTGTCAACATTTAAAACATCAAAGGCTAAAGTTGCAGATTCAGGTGATGGAAATGGAATTGATAGACAACTGTAACAATCATTCAAAATCATTAACTACACGCTAATCCTCATCTATAAAGGTAAACTAATAATATTACAATACAAAAGCAAGAAACTACTTACAGGAACAACTTTTAAAAGGTGTTTCTAACAATAAGTATACACAAATAGTTTAATATATTATGATCGTGAAACATACTTACATGTTCATGTTTTATTAGTATTTTATTTATTGTTGTAGGTGCTTCTATCTATGTAGTCCATATAGATTAATCAGATATTAAATGATATTAAATGCATGTATGAAAAATACATTCAAAGCACTTAAAATTAAATAAAAGGTCTTATTTTAATAATGCACGATATTTTGCATGGCGATCGACGACCGTTGGTTTAAACACGCGATTTATAATCAGGGTTTTTTGTAGTAGTCTTCATTAGCTTATTTTAAGTTGACGCTTGCTGTAACTCTTATAAGTTACTAGCGGCCCGCCCCGGCTTCGCACGGGTACATTGCAGTTACATTATTCGCGTTTTAGTAAGGATCCCTAATTTTTTTGAAAATATATTATAGCCTATGTCACCCGGGGATAGTGAAGCTTCCCAACAGTGAAAGAATTTTTCAAATCGGTTCAGTAGTTTCGGAGCCTATTCATTACAATCAAACAAACAAAGTTTTCCTCTTTATAATATTAGTATGATAACACTAGCAGATGGGTCAATTCGCAATAATTCACTCTTCAGCATCTTCGTGAAAGGAATTTACTATACTTATCTTGTGCTAATTGTAAACATTTACTTCATGCTAACACGATTGTAACCTGTTTTGTGTTCAATAAATAAATAAATAAATAGACGACATGCTAAATATCGTGCATTATTAAAATAAAACCTTATTTATTTATATACCATACTAAATGACATAACGAAGAAAAGAACCTAACCTAAAAAAGACAACCAAAGAGTAATTAACAAAACCCAACTTTTTATATTGTGCCATAAGTGGGTATTTAGCCAGTGTCAAGCACAATTATACCTAAAGTGTGACCTAAAGCCACACGTAGTATTTATAAGTCTGTGCCTAAAGCACAGACTGAGACTTCTAAAATACAATGTACTCTCTTTGTAAAATATTGTAGCCTGTGGAGATTTTAAGGCTAAAGCGATTTTTATAGTTTATCTAAAATCTGAAAACATTTAAGACAACATTTTGTGATTTGCGACAAAGACAGTATGTCTAAATATTATCACGGTGGATATGATACTAGTAAATCACTAAATATACAAAAAAATACAGTTTTCCTGGTTATCTGTCGTTCTTGAAATGTTTTAGAGTAATATAAATGTATTAATAAACGCACTGCATACTGTGTTTGTCGCAAAACACAAAACGTTCTATTAAATGTTTTTTCAGATTTTGGATAAACTATAAAAATAATCGAAAATTTTGAATTTCGCGGGCTAGACAGGCGCCTTCACCTTAATACAGGGTCCTCAATCTTAGAACAAAATTAAGGGAATGTAAGGGAAGTCATGCTACTAAATTACGATGCACACAGCATTCTTTTCAGCAAAAGGATAGTTGGTGCTTTTTAATTTATTAGGATTTTTTTAAAAAAACTTAAAATACAGATGGCACTTTTATAAGTTTTGCAAATTATTTACTCATCGATTCACAAGATGTCGCTCCACGCAAAGTAATACCTATGCAAGAACTTCAGTGCTTTTCTAAGCTTCTTGGTCCTATGGCACAGTTGAAAATACTATCTACTAAAATAGTATATTTTTAAAGTATTTAAATAATCTTAAAAAACCATTCCCCGCTTTCTGGCGCTGTAAACAAATGACATGAAAACGTTTAGAGAATAATATGTTTAATACCTAATATGGTAAGTAAGTGCCTCATACTTTAGTATGTTTTTTTTTGTGTTATTCCAATGTTTTGTGTCAATATTCAATATACTTATAGATTTCTTTTCTTATTTTATTTATAATTTAATTAATAAAAGCTGTTATTATATTAGTATGGTCCATGGATGTAGAAATTTTAATACGAATTTGGTATTTCGTTTTATTGTAAATTGGCAACATTAAAAACATTTTAAAAGAAAAAACCCCAAACAGCTCAAAATCAAAATGGTGGTCGTGTAATATTTTTGAAACGGTAATTTTAATTGATTTTTAAGTATCTCCAACTCTTAACTTTGTTTCTTTGGATTTTACGACCAACCTACGTTGTTGCCCTGTGAATTACTGTTGAGTTGAGCCTGTGCGTATCTAGTTTATACAAGGTAAGTCTGTGCTGTGTTCCTCCGGTGCTTTGTTTGATATTTTTCAAATACCTATCTACCTAGTTACCAAGAGGAGTCCTCGTAATTGGTCCCGTCGTTATTCTTCGCATCGGCATCGGTATCGAAAATGTGTTCAGGGTCAGTGTGTAGCCTTGTGTGGGCGCTATGACTTAGGTTAGGTTAGAATAGTAACCAAAACGAAAATATTTTTTTTCCAAAATTCGTCTAAATCCCGGCACCATAGCCCCCCTAACTGGAAACTAACATAACCTTATGACACATTCGGATTCTGGCGCTTCACCGGCCGCTGCCGCGGCGCGCTCGCTTCGCTCGCTCGGCTCCCGCGTTTTGGTCACTGTTCTAACCTAACCTAACCTAAACCTAAGTCATAGCGCCCCTAAGGCTACACTCCAACCCATTAATTACTTACGTAATTTATGTAGCCAGTGGTGCCCATAATCTAAGCTTAAGTTGTAAAATTGCCCAAGGAATATCAACTACTAATAATAATATCAACTTTTTATTAATTTTAGGGACAGAAAAAGTTCTTCATTCTTTTCCATATCCAGAGAAAGATAGCGAACGGTTCAACAAAGTGGGTTTTTCAAATTGGTGGTGCCATTGTGGGGCTGAAAAATGAATTGATATATAAGTATCGCTGTGTTTGTCGTCGACGACACTTTGAAGATCTCTGTCGCTATAAGAAGATAAGCGATTCCGACATTATATATGCCAGGTTTGTATTAATATTATTAAGTACATAATATTTTATTTATCTCAAGTTTTATAAAAAATATTGCATCTAGCCATGTCCATCAATTATTTAGTATTTACAAGTTATTTATACTATGCATTTTTTTAAAACTGAATCCTGAATCCATGTCCTGAATCTTTTTCGCATAAAACAATCCTGTAACCAGTAGTAGGAAATTTAAAATGTCTATCAAATAAAATCCAAATCATATTAGATTTAGTGTTTCAATAATGTTCCCATTGCATTTCAGATCCATTGTCGCTGAAATATATCAAGCAAAGAGAACTGTCGCAACAAATTAAAACTAAAATTGCTCTTACAAAACCATCAACATCAGCAGGTAACTATTTATCAATTTTACACATTTGTTTGATACACAACCGAAGTTGCAGGCAGCAGCAGTATAAGAAATAAGGTGCGTTGAAAGTTGTTTATTAAAAAACTGGCCATGTGTACATCTGGCCATGCACATTGAAGGCTTCTGAACCCATTTCAATAGCCAATATGTATCGTATCTATAACCAAAGTAGTGAAATACACGAAAAAATATTTGCGGGATAGAAAAACGGTCTTGACAGACAGACAGGCGGCCGACGGACAACAAAGTGATCCTATAAGGGTTCAATTTTTACCTTTAGAGGTACGGA
Source organism: Notodonta ziczac (assembly GCA_918843915.1). Taxonomy (NCBI): domain Eukaryota; kingdom Metazoa; phylum Arthropoda; class Insecta; order Lepidoptera; family Notodontidae; genus Notodonta; species Notodonta ziczac. The sequence goes on along the minus strand of OU974043.1, from coordinate 6,836,099 downwards.
ACCCTAACACAAAATGTCATTTAACCTGTATTATTATATTTCAGATCCAGTGCTCGAGGCTGTGATACCAGAATCAGACACTAACTAACAACCTAGGTCAGTCATCAAGCCCGTCAATCTCTACAAAAGATGTTCAACGAAATCAAAGTAAGTTTCTTTGCAACAAACAATGTCCACGTAGTAGTAAATTATAAAAACGTAATTAGGAATTGAGCTAGCAATTACTTCATAATATTTATATTGGTGGCACGTGGCTATGGTTACCTACTATTAGGGTTGCATTATTACAGCTGTGATTTTAAATTAAATTTATTTATATGCATGGATCATTTATGTGGTCTGAATGAAACATAAAATAATTACTATTACTATAATATTATCAACACATTAATACAATAATACATATGCATATAGATTTCGACGACCGCTTGGCGCAGTGGTTTGAGCGTAGGCCGCTCGGCTCACTGCACCAGGTGGTAGCGAGTTCGATTCCCACCAGGGCAAATTTCAGAAATAGCCTTTTCGTAATTTGCCCAGGTCTGGGTGTCACTGGGATCGCCCCCAGTCCATTGTATGGTACCCATAGTACAAGGCTTAGTTTGGGACCATACAGTTGGTGTGTCAGTCTGGCGATATTTATTATTATATATTTTATATAAAATAATTTCCTTAGCTATGAAATGCACCTGTTGATTTTGAAAACAAAAACCAATATGGTGTATTATTGTACCATCCGATAATGTTGCTAATAAAGTTCGCTCGTCTTGCATTGACCGCGCATTGCCATCGGGTCCCGAGTAGACCGCGCGCCCGTAACCCTCCTGTCGACAACGAGTAGACGCCGAACGACAAGCCGGAGCTGGTTGGGTGCCGGGTGGCTCTAATAAGTTATGACGTTTTGGGAAGTAATGAAATACCGCAAACTAAAGAACTTTTAATATAATTATGATACATATTTTGATAAAAAACCGTGCAAACTATACCGTTCTTATTTCTTGTAAGATTATCTTTTCGCGGTTAGACCATAATCAAAGACAATTTGAACAATTGATAACGTAAAGGTTTAATTTAAATAAATGTATAAAAATACAGCTGTATTAACAAAAAAAAATACTTTGTTTAGTTTCTCGTATTTCATTACTTCACAGAACTTGATCCTAATCGGATGGTGCAATAGTACAGAATGTTGTTTCTTTTTGTTAATCAACGGGTTCAATTCCTGGCTAGATAATCAAATAAAAATCAAATGATGCTGTTTTAGTTTAATCAAAATGGGTCTAGAGGTTCGTTTAAGCATTTTTCGATATTCTCTATAGTTTCTTATCAAGCCACGCACCCACACTTGAAAAATTCACCTGTAGATAGGAAATTTTACTATCAGCGTACTTTAATTTCAATTAGTATTAAATATTTTTTATAACCCACTAAATTCTAGAAAATAATCATTATATGCTTTTATTTACTGACCAAAATGGTTATTTTTGCATCTACGCAATTTATGAATCAAGATTACCGTTTCTAAAAATAAAACTGTCGTGTTTATTTTCAGGAAAAGCAGTTCTTCTAGCAGAATGCCAGGAGACCACTGATTTATTCCTATTCCTAGACAACATATTTGATTAGTTGAATGGGAGCTTCATGAAATTGCCAAGAGCCAAGCCGCCAGTCGATTCCGTAACAACAAATTCAAGCCACCATAAAATATGGATGGAAGGAAGAATAATATTTTGATCAATGAAATTTATTACGATGCTGGAAAAGTCGAGCCTGTTCCTACAGTGAATAACTGGCTGTGGACACTGGAAGCTGTAAAAGTTTTATTGAAGAAACTAAGCGTTGATTTTGTGGTGAACCTCAGATGGATGAATCAAAAAAATTAGGAGTCATGGATGCCGTAACAATAATCCAACATGCGAACAATTCGAGTCGGCTTTTACAACATTATTAATTAACAATGTAACAAGTATACACAGTCGTGGTAAAAATTGCGAGAATGATTTATGTGATGCATTACACACCCTCCTCATTGGAGACCAGCCAGACCAGACCAGCTCAGTAGAATTCGATTTTGAAAGCATTCTTAACACAATTTACTTCTATTGAGGAGAAAGAAAAAGACCCCCGCATTATAGCACCACTACAGTATGTGAGCGGGTATTTCTTAAAAAAGACTAAAACACGAATATTTAAAAACTGTTCGGAATGTAAAAAAGATTTCATGAGTGATGATCAGTTAGAATATATAAGGTACAGGGAATATGCCGGAAGACGATGGCTTTGTTCTCCTAGTCTTGGATTAATACAATTAATTTCTAATATTCAAGATGTATTCAATATAATTTTGAAACAACATTTGGAAAGAAAATGCTTGAAAGACATAATTAATACAGCTTTAATAGTATTATTAGATTTTGACTTCATAACATGCAACATGCCCAAACAAAAATTGATAAATTACTTGATGAATGTCTGTGGTAGGTTTATGGTATTTAATTATTGTAAGAATTTAAATAAATATGTATGGGAAAAAACAAATAAATGATTATGAAGACGTTTATCAAGTTAAAGCTAAGAAACTTCTAGCCAAATGTTGTAAACGAAAAAAATATGTTAAATTTTACTAATAAAAACCAAATGTACCAGAGAATTCGTTGTTATTGAATTAATTGTTAGTTTTAGGTACTTTAATAACTTGCTGTTTTTCAAATAATTAATTACTTTCAATGTTTGTTTATCATAAGGATAACTTTCAAATGCATTGTAAATGTATCCAAAAGCAAACTGATAAAATCTACTTTCAGTGTTGTTTTTTGAGGTTGGTAAATTTGTTGTTGTGGTTTTTAAAGTAAACTCTCAAATCTAGTATTTTATGTTAGATATTTTGTTTATTTTACGCTAGAATTTTGTTATCTTTTTTACTTAATTTCTTATTTTCTATAATGTACATTTTCGTTTATATTGTTAAACTTAATCTAAAATCTGTGTATTGTTCTAATTTTGCTAATTGTTATAAGGGCTTTCCGAAGTGTGGTATTTTTTAATTTTTGATTTACTTATGATTGAGAATTGTTTCCATGTACGTTACGCTAGGCATTATAAATGCTTACAAGAAGTATGCTGATCTGAAATCTACTGTCAGTACTTTGTAGCTGGCTTGTTGTTTTTTAAGGTACCTACTTTTGTTCATCTACTACTACTACAGTTTTTGTTTATCTAATATCATTGTATGTTCATGTTATATTTCCTGTTTTTATAAATATTTTATCAAATACCATTTAATGATGAATATTTATTATAAACTATGTGCTATATAATTTAATAGCATTGTGTTTATTTTCTATTTTTAATGCACGTAGAAAGTTAAAGTAGTAGATATATAAAGGCATTCCTTGGTATTGATTTTTGTGTAAATCTGAAAGGCGTGTGTTTATCTATAGTTTTAAGTTTATTTAATAATAGGCTATTAATTTAACTACTACGTTGTAAAGTAAGCAATTACCTACTGTAGGCATCATACAACAATTTATGTTTTTAAGTAAACTCGTCCATTATGTTAGCTATTTTGTTTATTTTTCGCTAGAATTTAGTTTTCTTTTATACTTAATTTGTTATTTTGTATAATGTATGCTGATAAAATCTACTTTCAGTAGTTTGTAGCTAGCTGGTTGTTGTTTTTTTAAGTTACATACTTTTGTTCATCTACAGTTTATTTTGTTTATCTACTATCATTGTATGTCCATTTTATGTTTCCTATTTTATTAAAAATAAATGTGTTTCTAATAATGTAGCATTTTATTTTCAATAGATAATATATTTAATAGCACCTATACAGGTTACTAGGTACCTATAGCCACATTCCTGATTTAGTTCCTAACTTAAAATCCAGAGGCACTAGTTATGCATTCCCTTATATACCTATAACATTGGTCTCTATTTCTAGTATATACAAGGTACTCTGTGCCTTAATATTTTTGTGGACCTAAACCAAAAAACTTCCTATAACTCTGTGAAACATGTTCATTTATATGTATGATCTTTTTGGTAGGTATCTACAGGTGACTTAGACAGGTGACGACCATGATGGTAATGATCATCATCATTATCAAATGCTATATAGCTTGTAAATACTACTGTTATGTAGGAACCAGGAACGCACAGGACAGATGAAGTATAGTAATAGTGAGGAAATTATCATCTTGCAGGTAACCGTAGACAGGCCAACATCTCTGGAAACTACTAAACCAATTTTGATGAAACTCACCGTTCCCATAACAAGTTGAGACAAAAAACAATGCAAAAATATCTTTTAGCATTTTAGTTTGACAAATGCGTGGACAAACATACAGGCATACACTCACGAAATGTAGTAGCTACATTTGTTGAGAAACCTATGTTATGCATTTTTAACCAAGTTACATCATTGTCTTTACATACATAGGTACACGTCATCTTGAGAACCTCCTTATTTTTTCATAGATTGTATGAATGAGAACATAATTCATGTAAAAGATTTTATTAATATTTTCAAACACAATTTACTATGTACACATTACTTTGTAAAAATATTCATTCTTGTCTTATTATTTATCGATTCATTATTATAGGCAACATTATAAACATGATAAAAAAGAACAATCACGAAAATTATAATGTATGAAAAATAGACATTTCATTAATAATTTTTAAATAAGTACACGGAATCAGTTTTATTATGCGTACAAATACGGATGTACGAAATATAAAATATATCGAAGCGTATCTCTATAAAGTAAACAACAACTCGGTAGAATGGCAGCACGATACACGATACATATTTACTGTAATTCATAAAAATATAAAGAAAAATAACACGGCGAAATGCGATCACGGGTCTGTCCGGCCCGTCGCCGATAGGACACCTTCTGACGCAGCCGGCCGGCACTAGCAGCACCAGCGGCACTAGCGGCGGGGGCCCCAGGCGGCGGTGGGCGTGGGCGCAGCGGGCGGCGCCTGGCGCGGCGCGCCCGGCATGGTGGGGAACTCGTGCGTGGACGCCGTGTCCGGCGCGCGCTGCTCCCACGGCCCGCCCTTCACCACGAAGCCGGCGGCGGGGAGCCCGCCCGGCCCGGCCGCCGCGCCGCCGCCGCCGCTCGGCGCAGCGGGCGCGGGCTCGGCGCTGAGACCGTCTCCGAAATCGCCCAGCGACGGCGCCGCAGGCCGCGTGTAGCGGTCCGAGACGTCTTGTATCTGTGGGTTGAGAGGTGAGTTTTATATTGTCGCCCGAGATCTGGGATCAAATCTTAGAGTCTAAACCGAATAACCTAATTGTACTTACATATTCCTCGGCCAAGTTTAGAAGGTGGTCCTTTGCATCTAGAACGTTGTCCTCATCGCCCGTGATTACCACGATGTTGTCGTCGCCCTGTTTAGGGAATCGAATGTCGACCTTGTACTCGTCCATGATGCGTCTTATATTTTTGCCCTTGAGACCAATGAGCCTCCTGTGAACGCGAGGATCGATGTCGACCTCTTCGCGATATTGGTTATCCTGTAGCAGTAACATTCACACAGTTAGTACAAAATTAGAGTATAGCAAAGTACTTTGATAGCTTATCTTTCTGTTATGAAAAATATACTAACCAATTGATGAACAATGGCCAAAATGGCTTCCTTGGCCTGCAAGGCTTTGTCCTCATAACCCTGGATAGTAATAATGTCGTCATCGGGCTCGCCGCGTTTGGGAAGATTGATTTGTACTCCATAGTCTATGCGAATCTTAGTAATAACATTACCGCCCCTGCCTATAACTAGAGGATGGTACTCCGGTTCCACTTTGAATTTCAGCTCAAATGACCTGCACAGAAAACATGTGTATTAACGGATGGTTTTCTTTTAAAGTTGATAACGGTGTTAGTGTCTCATCTATATTAATGTGAGTTTTATTGTAAAAAAAGAAATGTTACCTGAGAAGCCGATCTTCTTTTTCCTTCTCCATTTCAACAATTTTATCGGTTAAAGCAATCTTGGCCTTCTCCACATTAGTGGGAGTACCGGTTACCTGTGATCAAACATATAGCTAATATAATGCACATAAGAATCGGTTACACTTTTTACGTGTAGTATAACTGCAAATAATAAAATGAGATAAAACATATTTAAAGCCTCCAGATTACCTTCACAATGTCACTGGTGTCTTCGTTAGGCGGTAGAAGGATGTGCACGTCATAAGTTTGCATAAGTTCTCTCCTCTTCTGACCAGCGAGTAATCGATGCAGTTCATTCGGCACCTCTACGTCGATCGTAATCGGCACCTGAAAATCAAGTAAATTAATTATAACTCAAACGACTTCTGAGATGTTTCTAAACGGCAAAGTGCAGTTAAGGGCTCGTATTAATAAATGGGTCTCGAGTGAGCGGTCTAGAGCATGCTTTTGACGTTTAATTTTTTACTGGTATGACATAAGAATGACATTTTCAAGATTGCTCTCAGACTTTATCAGATTTATTAATACAAGCCTAGAAGAGTAGAGTAGCAATCATGTAGTAAGTACACATGCTAACATGAAAAATAATAATAACAATTTAGCCCTTTTGACGTCCCACTCCTGGGCACGGGCCTCCCCTCAACACGAGGGGGATTGAGGGGTCTAAGTACATGAGCAGGTTTATATTTGATACCTGTTCCAGTAGAGCCTTCTTAGCGGCTTCGCAGTTCTCGGGGCGGCCGGTGATCCTGATGACGTCATTGGGCCCCGGCTCGGCGGCGTCGTCGTCGCGCGCCGGCACGTCGGCGCCCTCCGTGGCGTCGCGCTCGGGGAACTTGATCTGCACGTCGTGCTCGGCCGTGATGTCCTTCACCTTCGCGCCGCGCGCGCCCATCACGGTTCGGTGGTGCTTTTGTGGGATCACGCATTCGATCGTCACCTGTGAGATTTAAAAAGGGGTTCGTTGTTTTTTTTTTACTGACTATCTTGTTGGTCAGAATGGCCAGAACAACTTCACCCGGACAGAGGGCGAGTGGCAAGTGCGCTCCAGCCAGAGGGGCAGGGAGGCAGCTAGCTCGAAGGCGCCACAAGGGGCATGACCTCGGCTTGGGCCGCCGCCGATAGAGTTGGCGGGGGCAAAACTACCACCGGTTCGGAACGCGACCTCAACTGAAAAGATCCGGCAAGAAACTCAGCGGGCTTGTCGGGTGCCAAGATGCGTCTAGGTAGGTATGTAAGGGGGTTAGTGTACGCGGTGATACCTATTGCGACACGCCGCCGTGAACGACTATTTGACGACGTGCAGATTTTTTCCGATATGTCTCAGTCCACCCCACAGACATAGATTTAAATAGATAACGCAAATGCATGTACTTCGTGTGTACGAAACCCCGACCCAGCGTCAAGGTTGGTCGTCGCTAACTTACAGTCCGCGCGACTACAGATATAAAAATATGAGTATGAGCGAGATAATCACTCCAGAGAATCGTAGCAGGCGGAGGGGTATCGGCGGCATCGGCGGCATCGGTGTCTTTGAATCGGTTTGGATTTCCCGTCACTAATGACGTCACAGTAGGTGTAAAAAATTCGGCACGCTTGGTTTCAATACAAATCGTGATACTTGCGTTATCGATGTAAATCTATCTGTGGTCCACCCATTGGAAGCCAGATCTAGGCGATAGAACAAATAAATGAAAGCGGCGTCACCTTAGCTTCCAAGTCTTGTATGATCTCTTCGATGCGGAGCTTGGCGGCCTCGATGCACTCCTTGGGCCCCTTGAGCACGACGCGGTCGCTGCTGACGCCCTGGCGCGGGAAGGAGATCTGCACGCCGCCGCAGTCGTCGGCGATGCGGCGCAGCACCTCCCCGCGGCGCGCCACGAAGTGCCGGTGGTGGCGCGGCGCCACGCTCATGTCGCCCTCCGCCACGTTGCTGATCTCCGCCACCGCCGCCGCCAGCTGCTTGCGAGCCGCCTCCACCTGCTCCGAGCGACCTGGAGTGCCACTTGTCACGTTAGAGACATTACACTATAAATGTTCGCGATCCGTCCGACTGACGGGCATTACGTGATATTTGTTAAATGCGCATCGTATTTTAACATGTATCACTACATAGTAGTAAACAAAGTCGCTTCCCGCTGTCTGCCTGTCCCTATGTTTGCTTAGATCTTTAAAACTAGGCACCGGATTTTGATGCGGTTTTTTTCAATAAAATGATTCAAGAGGAAGGTTATAATACATGCATAATATGTATAGTAGAGAAACATTTTAGTATCAGCATTGCACCCATGCGAAGGCGGGGCGGGTCGCTAGTTGTTATATACATATGAATGAAACGTACCGATGATGAAGATCGCCTCCTTATCTTCGTCCTTTTCCGTCGGGAATATGATACGTGCGCCGGTTTGTTCCCGAATCTTTTTGATGTTGGCACCATTTTTGCCGATCAAGAACTTGTGGTGTTCGGGCTTGGCGCGCACGTGCGCGGTGTGCGAGGTGAGCTCGCGCTCGGAGGCGTGCGCCAGCAGCTGCTGTTTCGCCTTCTCCACGTCTTCGACGGGCCCCTTGATTATCACTTTGTCACTGTCGCTGTCTGCGGCTGGGAACTTAATGAGTACCCCGCCGCATTCCTCCATTATGGAATGAATCAGTTTTCCACCGGCCCCGATCAAAGAATTATAGTATTTCGGTGGAATCGTAACCTCCTCCGTGACGACGTTCGCTTTCTCATTGTGTATCTGTTGAATCCGTTTGACGGCGTCCTCCACGTTCTCGCGCTTGCCCCGCACGGTGATCACGTCGCTGTCGTCGCCCTCCGCCGGGAGATCGATCACAGTCAGAGTTTCATCTCGAATCTTTCGTAAATTCGCACCACCTTTGCCGATAATAAACTTATGGAACTGTTTGAATATAGGTACTTCTTGAACGTACGACGACTCGGCTATTTCTTTTATCAGCTTGTGCAAGTACTTCTCACATTTCTCGATGTCCTCCTGCGGGCCTCTCAATTTAATGGGGCTCCTCTTTTGTCCCTGGTCGGGTAACGTAATAAGCACACGTTCAAACTTCTCGCGGATTTCCTTAATCTTGTCTCCTCTGACTCCAATAAGAGATTTGATATATCTATGATCGACATAGACTTCCTTCGTCCTTTCGTTTTCCAATTTCATCACCATTTCGCGTATTTCTTTCTCAGCATCAGCTACACCCTGATGGCTGCCCTCAATGCGAATAATATTATTGCCTTCATTTTCAATAATGTTAATAACTACACCAGTCTCATCCTTCAGTCTATTAACTGAAAATTAAAAAATAGCCAATCATTATATTGAAATACTATTGAATAACAACGACGGCATAAAATAATACAAATAAATAAACTGACTGTTAGTTCCGCTCTTGCCAATAATGTGTTTGAAAAATTTCGGGTCTACTGACAACTCGACGTAAGTGAGAGTGGCCAGCAAGTTCTTAACAAAATCGTCCAGTTCCACTTGCGCGCGCTCCACTTCTTCCGGCGGGCCGTCAATCTTCACCTTGTCTTCGGAGTGGGTAATGTCAACATGAACCTGAGAACAAATCATAAAGAAAACTCTTAGAATAAGACAAAATAGACAGAAATCAATAATCTATTATCCACATATTTAATTAAAATTTGTTCCAACCTTTGAGAAATCCTGGGTAATCTTTTTAATGTTAGAACCATTCTTTCCAATAATATATTTATGAATCCACGTAGGTGCGTCAACGGTTGCAGTTTTAACAGAGTTCGCTTTTTCACACACTTTTGAAAGAGCTGTTGAATAAAAATCACACTTAGTGGGTACTTGGTACTAAGGTAGTTATTTACTTAATACAAAATCGAGCTAATACCGACCAAGACCAATCTTGTTATGAGGTCCATGCAGGGTGATGGTGCCGGTGGGCGAGTCCGGAGGCGGCATCTCCACCGATACTTCGGTTTCCTTCAAGATCTCCTGAATAGTGGTTCCACGAGCTCCGATCACATACTTGTGCTGGGATTTAGGTACTTCCACCCTCACTGTCGAACATCTTTTCAGCTGTTCACAAAACATTCCAAATTATATTTATAAGTAGGTACATGCTTTAAGTAATTTTCATATGCAGTTGTGTAAGACATACCATATCCTGATAGATTTGTTCTATTTGCGCCTTGGCCGCGAGCACGCCATTCTTCTCACCGGCAATAACGATTTCGTCGCTTTGCGTAGACGCGGGAGGAATATGGATGCGCGCTCCTGTCTCGGCGGTCAAAGCGGCGGAGCGCTCGCCATACGGTCCGTGAATGAACGGGTGATAGATCTTCGGGATCTTAATACGCTCGAGGGCTTTGCGGGACTGAAAATTATCATTGAATCACCGAAATGTGAAAGTTGTACATTATTTTCTAATTACGACTAAAAGCTTATCCGAAATTCTGCATTACAAATGACGACCTACCTGTTCTTCGGAGCAAACTCTTATTTCATGTTCGGCTTTCTCAATGCCCTCCTTGGTGCCAGTGATGGTGATGATTTCACTGTTGTCCGCAATACTAGGCACGCTGATTTTCGTAGCGGTGACTTTTTCCAGATCTTTTAATTTCTGTCCCAGTTTGCCTAAAATCCAACCGTGGTGCTCCTTGGGGATAGAAACTTGTTTGCTGGCCTGAAAAAAATAAATAATGCTGTTAGTTTTCTATCCAAAAAATCATAAATACGTTTTGGAAACCATGCATGAGCAAAATTTTTTAAACCAATTGAATTTGTATACCTGTTGTTGGAAATGGGTCAAAATAAGACGCCTTGCATCCAGAACGGCACTATGTTTGCCGGTGATCAAAAAAGTCAAACTGCCATCCTTGCTAGTAGATATTTCAATATGCGCTCCGGTATCCTTGGTGATAGACTGACAGGTCCTTAAAGATTCGCCTTCGCCAAAGGTGTTGGCATTATCCAATTTTCTCTCTTCATATGGCACATGGAACACCTACAGAAGATAAATTAAATATGAGGTAAGTAGGTACATTTCAGCAGTATTTACCAACATACAATCTTTTTTATCGGCCAAGCGCTAACACAAGATAAAATATTAACTAGATTAAGACAATCCGCTCCCCCAATGGAAGCGAGGCTGCAGCAAAATCATAATACTTCCATAAAGCATTGAATGGCGTGAACACAAAACAGCTCAATGCTCAAATGCTCAGGAACTGCATGCTACTAGGTACTAATCTCAATCGCTTTGAATGCGGCCGATACGACTGGCGCAGTCTATTAAGGGGTCCCAATAACAGCACCCTCCCTCGAAGGCTTGTTAGGATTAAAATAGGATAACACTATTTTGAATTCAGCGTCAGCATTCAGAAATAAGCTTGAACTCAAGTTAGTGTAATAAGGTCTTTAGCAGAATTATGATAAACATTTGTCATTCCATCTGGCACCTAGGCTAGTCTGCTCTATGGCTCGCTAGCAAACAAATGCCTTCACTTCATTACCTTCACTTGAGGACTTATAACTGTTATGCTTTGTCAAAGAACAAATTCAGACTCCACTGGTAAGAATATGATAGTTAAATAGTGGATATTAAGAAGATGTATGCAGTAAATAATAAACAATTAAACTACATAAACCTACTAACTAATCTATAAAATTCCAATGCGTTTCCAGGGATACTGCTTATCAATATACTTTTATCAGAAAGAACTAACTAGTATAGTGTTATTATTACACAACATTTTTTTTATCAAAACCATTACTGATTACGTATGTCCCGATGATTTTAATATCCTACCTGGTATATAATATACATGTGGTATACACGTGTAAATTATTTTGAAGGTCGCTTTTTATTTATTCATTGGTTAAAAGCTGTTTCAATAGTACGCAAAGAGTTAAATTTTACAATGTATTCACCAGCTGTATACAATTAGACGATTGACTTTATGCGAGTATGAGAAAGCAGTTTTATTTGAGTGTGTCAAACATGTGCATGCGGCCTTACCTGAGTGTGCAGGGATGAACCGACGCGTAGTTTATTGGTAGCTTGTTGTATGTTGCGCTGCACGGGAGGTTGCGAATGCGGAAGAGCGGGGAACAGGTCGTCATAGGCGTACGACGCGTTATTCTCATAGTTCACATTATTCATGTCCTCGACATGCACGGGTATCTCAGAATGTACGGGAATCATGTCTCCAACCATCATAGATTGCTGATGCATCATTTTCGTCTCCTCCAGCAGTCCTTGTCCGCGCCAAGTCGTTACAGTACTGGACAGTGAGAACACACCAGTTTTAACAATCCTACTATGTGAGTGTGGATGTATGTATGTATGTTTGTTACTCCTTCACGCAAAAACTACTGAATGTATTTGGATGAAATTTGGAACACAGATCATTTATAACCGGGATTAACATATAGGATACTTTTTATCCCGATAATCCCGAAATGTTAGTTACGTTAAATACTACGCGGACGAAGTCCGTGGGCACAGCTAGTAATAAATACTTGTCACAAACCTGCTTTGTAGTTTAGTTTACATTATCATGTTTGGACAATTGTTATAAAGCTATTCACACTAAACTTGCACTCATTATATCCATCATTGAATATGAAGTTTTATTATATTGTAATGTTAAAGAATATTGATGGACACATGTAAATTTAAATAATGACTTTCAAGTATCTTTTTCCACAACTTGATAAAGAATGTATAGCAGCAGACTGCTTTATTTACACAATTGTGAGGTATCATGGACAATACTTACATATTTGCTGAATGTTAACAAGTCTCAAAAGTTGCCAAGTAACAATATGTTTCATGAATTCTGACTGACAGTACTCATTTTAGACATGATTCACCAATACATATACAGGTTGAAACAGAAAGGGTATACTTTTTTTTCCAAAAACTAACTATGTAATTCTAAAACTATCAGCTTTGGAGGAAACTTGAAAAACAAAAGATAGGGGTACAGCTGTTGACAGATTTCATAAATCCACAAATCCTTTATTACTTCAACTGTCCCACAAAGCTGATAGTTTTAGATTTTCAAAGTAAAGTTGCAAAAAAATAGTATAGGTGCCCTTTCTGTTTCACCTAGTATATACAAAATTCCAATTTACATTCTAGTTATTCCTGAATACCTCCCATAATTGCCACATTTTCTGAGATAATTAAATTAAACTAAAATGAAAATATCAGCCTGGTGATATTTATTTATTTGAAATCTCAATCATTCAGCAACACTTTGAAAGACACCCATGTTCATCCTTACTCATATATTATTATAGATTATGTAATAGTCTTTATTTTGATGTCATGCAAAAATGGCTCAATTAATTTAAATGTTTGGTGCATATGTAAGTTATGTTTTAAAATAATGTATAGGCTAATTCATATCCTTGAAATCTAAACAGGCTGTAGTTCAAATTAATTTTAAAAAATGAAAATAGATTTAACTTAATTTCATTACAAATAAGCCTAAAAGTGGCTTAAACTATTTATTTAGTATAAGTATGAAATAGTATAGATGTACCTATACATAGGTTGATAGTCCATTCACAGTTTCTTCCGTTATCAAATATTCACAGAGATAACTGATTGAAAGACAAAAAAATAAAAATAATTTTTAAGTCCCCCATAGTTGAATATGAAATACATTAAAATATGTGTATATTATATAGTGTATAATAATGTATATATAAAAATATGTCTACCAGGCAATTCATTTAATAACTTGCACACAAATTACTTTCAATAACAATTGTACTGAAGGAAATGTCCTGATAAGCATCTTAAATCTAAGCATTTTTATGTTTTAACAATGCACATGCCAGAAATATATCCATATTTCCAATTAAACTAAATTCTGAAGGGGCCTACCGAAGTGCTTAACCTTTGCTTACTCCATGTTCCCACATGACTCTTTCATACGAGTTCATTGAACATTACATTTATATTTGTATATAGGAACAATATGGTATGGATATAGCTAATTGCAGGCAGATAATATTCTTATTACTTTACAACATGGCTTTTGAGCAAATCCTAAACATAAAAAAATACTTTTTACTCTTGAAGAATTTAATTAAATTTTGGCATCCCGATTTTGATAATACGTGTCACCTTCCACCACATTTGACGTGGAACTCGTCTCAACTAAATACAGTAAACACTCACCGAAAGTACTGTAGCTAATCAATCTGGAAGATTAGTCTTTCGACGCCAGGATCGATAATTCTTTCTCCTGTGTAGAAACATTCAATAATTAATTAATAATTATTGTAAAACATTTTTATTTAGATTTTTATAAAATAGATACACACGTACCCAGCTGCAGTAGCGAGAGAAATGTGACATAGATTATAGAATAGAATATAGATGGGATCTTTAAAAAAAACTATGGATAGGATAGAAGATTTTATTGTTTGTCTATGGTTACAACATATACAATACTAAGGTCTCTGATTAAGTTAGAGGAGACGCGGTAGATTGTGCACATTTGTGCACAATCACAAAAAACATACATAATACATTACAATCCCAACAATCATTTTGTAGAGCTAGCCAAGAATAATATATACATACTAGCTGTGCCCGCGACTTCGTCCGCGTGGAAATGAACAAAAAAATAATAATTTCACAAATAAAGATAAAAATTTTGTTAATAAAGAGTGAAGTTAATAAAGAACCTATGCTAAGTTTAATCCCATTTTTCTTTTTTGCGTGTCGATGTTTCGTGTTTTATATACCTATCTATCGCAAAAGCTCGCTCGTGCGTTCTGAGCCAGCGCGACAGACAGCATTTGTGATCTATGCTTTTTGTTGTTTTCTAAAATAATAGTAGCCTAAGTTACTGCTCATAACATCAGCTATCTGCTAGTGAAAATCCCGTCAAAATCGGTCCAGCCGTTTCGGAGATACTCTTGGATTTCATGTGTTTTTATTTTTTTACGCGGAACTCTAATCGTTTTTCTAAAATTAAAGTACCCTAAGTTACTCCTTTTAACATAGGCTATCTGCCAGTGAAAGTCCCGTCAAAATCGGTGCAGCCGTTTCTGAGATTACCCAGAACAAACACACAGGCAGACATACAGACAGACAAAAAAAAAAATATCGCGTTTTTGTTATATGTGTCGTATGTACTATCATGTGCATTTACTGAAAAGGTGTTATTTTGATATTACAAACAGACACTCAAATTTTATTTATTTGTATAGATTATTATCATGTTCTTGGATCTAGCCAGCTTCTTGGAGCTAGCATAACAAAACATTCTGTTACCATCCGGTTACCGGACTATTAAAGAGTCTCAGCCACGGTTAAGCGGCTTGATGTCAAGCACGCAGATTTTAGATTTAGTCACATAATAGAAATCCATGCCTCAACCACTTAAAATATTGTTAAGATTTCTGGGTAGGAGTTAGCGGACTACTAGGCACTAGTGTTGCCTTACTATCAATTGCCGATCGATAGGTTGTCAATACTATCGTGACGTCGAAAAATAGTCACAATATCGATAGCCCTATCGATACTATTGAAATTTTACAATACTATCGATACTATCGATAGTATCTATCCAAGAAATTGAGCAATACTATTGATAAAGTGCAATACTATCGATGGTATCGATACTATTGGGTATAGATACTATCGATAGTATCGATACTATCACTATTACGGCGTATTTTAGTGAAATCACTATCGATACTACCGATAGTTTTACTACATCGATATTTTACCAAAATACAATAGTATCGTGTTAGATTCAAACGTTAGAAATTACTCTGCACTCTTGGTTACACTAATCGCAATCGCATACATTAAGTGATTAGGATAATACAACTATTTTCAATATACTAATGAACTAATAATGTTGACTAAAATTTCGTAGCAATACTATTGAAATTTGGTTAAATATCGATGTAGTAAAACTATCGATGGTATCGATACTATCGATAGTGATTTCACTAAAATACGCCATAATAGTGATAGTATCGATACTATCGATAGTATTGCACTTTATCAATAGTATTGCTCAATTTCTTGGATAGATACTATCGATAGTATTGTAAAATTTCAATAGTATCGATAGGGCTATCGATATTGTGACTATTATTCGAGGTCAACTATCGATACATCAATTATACATTTTTAGGCAACGCTACTAGACACTCCATAGTCTAAGATAGCTTGCTACATATCTCTAATCTGTGGTCTAAGATCTATATTGATTGAGTCTATGGCCAATGTATTACTTATAGTACCAAGGAAGTTATAACTATTATTCCTTTATAGTGATGCATTGATATATTTTTTTATTAGGTATGTTCTTTGAAATAAAGGTAAAAAGGGTAAAAATGTAACTGTAAGCCAAATCATTATTTTACTTTAATACCAGCCTTAGACGCGCCGGTTTCGTCACAATGTTTTCCTTTACTGTAAGCAAGTGATAATTATATTAAAATTATTATTCACACATAGATTTATGAAATTCCTGAGCCGCGAGCCGGGTTTTTGAATCCTGGGCCTTAAGGGCCCTAAAAACAAGCATGATCCCAGCCTTGATACCAGCTAGACCAATGATCAGAAACCAGTTTGGTGGCTGAATTAGGTACCTTTGCACATTTTAATAGTGATACTCCCATTATTCAGACAAAACTAACTATTTAGAAAGTATTTATTGGATACATATCTAAGATTTAAATACGCTTTGGAATTGGGATACAAGAGCAATCGGTTTTTCAATAAAAACCAGTACGTTCCATTTTTGTAAAAACCGATTTTATAGAACGCATCACTAATACTTTATTCTATGGTTTATGGTAGAAACCATTACAATTTTGTGTGGATATTTTGTGAGGTTTACGAAAAATAAAGTACCAAGCGTTCTTTATTAGTTGTATCTATCTATATATAACTGATAAATCCTGATGACATAATAATGGATAAAATTCCTAGGACTCACGAAGGTAATCATAACATTGTTGGACTACCACGATGCTAGCCAGCCATATTTTGGGAAATGCCTATCATTTAGTTTGCCGACAATTTTATCTCACTTTAGTTCGATTTGTCATTTTTATAATTATTTTTACTTAATGAAACTGAAAACGATCAGAAATTTTGATTATAATGTGGCGAAACGATTGTGAACTATTCAGAATTCACATAATTTGTAGAACTTTGTGTTGTTGTTGATGTAATTATGTTCAATCCCCCTTGTCTATCTTTTATTATGATGTATCTAATTGTTGTTTTATGCAATGCATGTAACCCTAGCTTCTTAGACGAAAAAAAATATATATTCACGAGATTATATTGGTAATAACTATATGGGTTATTTTACAGCTATTGAAGCACAGATAAGAGAGATCCAAGCTAAGAAAAATGAGATACCTGAGAATGGATCCAACAAAGGCGTGTCTCTAGGTGAGACATACTATGATAGTGATATTTATGACAATGCTGGGAAGAGCGGTAAGTCAAGATATGATGGTTATGTGACCTCAATTGCTGCCAACGATGAAGTTGAAGATGATGATGTCGAGAATGCTCCAATAACTCAAAAAAGGTCAGGGTACACTGCACCTGCTTCTCTGCTAAATGATGTTGCACAGGTACTTATAACTTTTCAATTAATTTTTATTGGCTTTATTCAACTGAGTGAGGTGCTTCTCCTGATGTCTACTTGGCAGTGTAGACCAATAATAATGATCTGTTGTTTTATTACCAATAGCTAAACATCAATAAATACAATACAAATCCATAATTGGTTATATTAGAGTAGTGAAAAATATTATACAACAAATCTTCTTAATATGTCTATGTCTATTTTCTATGTTCCCTACATCAACATTAGAACTATTGTAATAGTACATATATTATTGGAGAGCTGGTAGGTATACAGTTAGTGTAAGCACTAGTTAATTAACCTGATAATTTAAACTAGACTTGATAGCATAAGATTTCACTTAATCATAAAAAAAATGCAGTTTGGTTAGGTAAGTAAACTGTAATTTTCTTTTGCAGACTGATAAAGATTATGATCCGTTTGCTGACAAGAGAAGACCAACTATTGCTGATAGGGAAGATGAATATCGTCAGAAGAGGCGAAGGATGATAATATCCCCAGAACGTTCAGATCCATTTGCCGAAGGTATTTCAGTCACTTTAATTCATATGATTTCATTTATTCTCTTTTCAGAGGAATTATTCTTGTATCTGAATATTTTCATGTTGTTATTATTTTGTTTTCAGGTGGTAAAACTCCAGATGTAGGTTCAAGGACGTACACAGAGATTATGAAGGAACAATATCTCCGAGCTGAGGAAACAGAAGTGGGTATCCCAGTAATTAATGTATTTTAGTAATTAAGCAGAGTATGATGGTCACATGACAAATTGCTCAGTCTCATTCCTTTTCTTATGTATAGTATAAAGCAGTGGCTCCCATACTTATTTTGTATACTGCCCACTTTGAGAATAAATTGTTGAATAGCGCCCTAATTTTTTCACCTGCTTAAAACCACTATAACGTCAAATTAAATTAATTGATTATTGAGAGCTACACACAGCCCCCATTTTTTTCTGGGTCTCTTACCGCCCTTTAGGCCTGCAGCGCCCACAAGGGGGCGTTATCGCCCATTTTGGGAAAGGATGGTATAAAGCATGAACAACAGTGGCGAGATCTAAGATGTATATTTAAGTTGATAGGCACTGTTAAAGGCTAGTTATATTTCAGAATAATAATTATGAAGGTACAAATTGACTCTACACAGTCATCAGCATCAATGTGTGTATATTTTTCAGCTCAGGAAAAAACTCTTGGAAAGAGCCAGAGAAGGCACCCTCAAGCCAGTCTCGCAGTCAAATGGTGAAGCTGCAAAACCTGCCGCTAAACGTAAAGGTCGCTGGGATCAGAGTTCCGAAGACACTCCCGTCGCTAAGAAGACCGTGTCGACCACACCGAGTTCTCAAACTACGCCATCATGGGACCAAGATGTAATTATTATATCCAATAGAAAAAAATAAAATTAGAAATTAACGTGAGGTTACAAGTGAACTATGTTGTGTGTGTCATATAGAGGGGTAGTTGGGAGGAGACGCCGAGCGCGGCGGGCAGAGGCGGCGAGACGCCGGGCGCCACGCCGTCGGCGCGCGCCTGGGACGCCACGCCCGGCCACGCCACGCCCGGCCACGCCACGCCCGGCCGCGACACGCCCGCGCACCATGCCTCCCGCCGGAATCGCTGGGATGAGACGCCCAAGACGGACAGAGGTCATTTGCTTTTTATATTCATTAAGAACTGTTAGTCCATTGTTTCCAAACCCTCTCTGAATGGCTTTGAAACGCTGAATAAAGACCAGTACCAGTGGTTTCCTTAAAACTGGTTAGGCATTGATACCGAATATGATCCATCGTCATTAAAGTACACATACTTTTGTAATGTACTTGTTATTAGTAAATTCTATTTTCGCGACTTCGTCCGCGTAGACTTATGTAAAGTATTCTATATGTTCATCCAGGTTATAAACTATCTGTGTTCCAAATTTCATCTAAATCCGTTCAGTAGTTTTTGCGTGAAAGAGTAACAAACATACGTCCACACTCACAAACTTTCGCATTTATAATATTAGTAGGATTTTCTTTCTGTCAGTTTGATAATCCAACTATAATCTAGTGATGTAACGGATGTTGGATTTTTGACATTCGCGAATACGAATGCGAATGCGAATATTTGGCTTCAACATTCGCGAATGCGAATGCGAATGTTGACTTTCAAATAAGAAACTCTAAATTTAAAATTTTAAGTGCGTCGACTTTTTATATTACAAAAGAGCTGATAATTTTCAAACGGTTAAATCGATTTTTGTGAAACATCGCTGAGAACAATCTCGATCATAATACCTTTCTAAAAAAGAAACAAAATTAAAATCGGATCATCTGTTTGGACGCTAACATGCCACATACACACAAATACACATGTTAAACTTATACCACCCCTATTTTTCGTCGGGGGTTTATAAAGAACGCGCAAAATGTTAGTTTGGTTTGACATTTCGTGTCGGCCGAGCATAGCCGAACCCATACAGGTTGAAAGAACGATGTTAGTCACATCAATTCGAAGAGATTTGTTTTGATTTGAGGGTAGTTTAGTATTATGGCATTAATCAAATTTATTTGATATTCAAATTTTATTGAGTTAATATTTTAATTAGACTAACAAGAGCGACAGGGAAATATCCTACTTTTAATTTAGTGGCCTACCTCAAGACAGCTCGATTTTTTTTTCTAAACTCAAATATAAATAAATAAGTGCATTATGTGCAAGTGAGCTAAGTTACGATCGAGGCTGGATTGCAGCCAGAGACTAACACGAGGGCTGTGCTGTGATGGAGCCGAGTGTAATTAACAATGCTCACGCGTTTCATACGACATTTTACAACTTACTTGAACACTGACACTTACTTACAGGATGAATGAAAAATAAAACAACAGGGCGCGCCGTAAGTTTTTAGGGTTCCGTAGTCAAACTCGGAACCCTTATAGTTTCGGTACGTCCGTCTAACATCACAGTTATTTTATTTTGAGACTATTAGGGCTAAAATACATAAAAAATGTTTATGTACCGGTAAATAACTGTTTTTAAATTTTGAAAGCAAAGTTATTCCATTGTCCCTCCCGTACATAAGAAAGGGGAGTGAAAAAAAATGTTTACACACTCCCTCGATTGAGGTATTGTCCAGTAGGTATTTTAAAATAACTTGAAGGTTTCTTTGACAGTTTTTCAATATTAATTCCCGTTTACGAACTATTGAGCTTCATTGTGTGTTTTTTACGGAAGTAGCAAGATTCATCCTTAGAACCAATAAATGGTTTATTATAGGAAATAAATAGTTCTTTACTATCTATTCAAAACCAGGGTTGTTACAAAAAAATCATTTTGTTTTAATCACCTTGTTTAAAACATGTTTTAATCATTTTGGGAAAAAATCATTGATTTTTTCCTCCTGATTTAAATCAATGTTTTAAACAACGTTTTAAACATGATTTAATCAGTACTTGATAGTCAAATAAAACAGCGTCATGTACATGACGCTGTTTTATTAGTACATGTAGGAAATAAACGTTTTATTATTTAAAATATTTTATATTATCAAGGGCCTGCATCAGAATTGTCAGATAACATTTATCAACCAAATAAATATAGCGTTTTGACATTATGTTCTAAGGAAAAACTGTCATGACGCCATATTTTGTGGATAAAAGTTAGGACGATTTTAAAACAGGCTCTTATATAACACACTTATTAAATCACCTGAGTTGATATTGTGGTGGCCGTATCGTATTATTTTCAATACTTTTGCAATTTGCATTATGTAAGTTCATTCTTTCCACTAGCTCTATGACCTCCTTAATATAATAAAATAAGAATAGTCAAAGACACTATGGTAGCAATTTTAATTATGTCACAAATAAGACACACACGTATAAATACTTTAATAAGTTATTTGCAGTGTTTCAGTAGGTAGGTAGTAGGTAGGTTTGTAAGAGCTATATTTCATGCAGACTTTCACCCCCTATACACTATTGTTATTTTACACCCTTAAGGGTAAAACTTTTACCGTCAAGGGTGTCTCTTTAAATGTCATATTTATTTATGGCGATCAATCAACAGCCTAAAAAATAAGTTTCAAGCTTCTAGCTCTAAAAATGACGATACTTCCATACAACTTTTCATCCCCCCCTTTCAACCCCTTACAACCTTTTTCACATTAAAAAGTAGCCTATGTTCTTTCTCAGGCTCTAGTCTATCTGTGTACCAAATTTTATTTAAATCAGTTCAGTAGTTTTGGCGTGAAAGAGCGCCAGACAGACAGACAGGCAGAGTTACTTTCGCATTTATAATATTAGTAAAGATTTAACTCAACTAGATTTTAGCAGCCTCACATCCGGAACTTCAATGTAGTGCTTCCAAATATTGTATTTTTCCTTCCACCAGTGAGGATGGAAGGTGCAGAGGTCATGCTTGTTGATAAAGGAAATAAAGAATACAGGTCAATAAAATTAATAAAGCTGTATAGCTTGGAAAAATAACAAAATCACTTTTAAAAATTAAAGGTTTTTGACACTTTGTGTACAACAACAAGTTCTGAAGGAAAGAAAGAAACACACAATCGAGATGTCAAGTGTCAATATCAAAGACGCGATCTGTGTAAAATGCATTCCGATCCACGCAATGTCCGCTAATAAAAATCGAAAAAAACAATTTAAATCAGTGTTTTAAACATGAATAAATCATAGTAAAAGCATGTGAAAAAGAACATGAATTAATCATCAAATCATTGATTAAAACAAATAAAACAAAAAAATATTTTTTTATTTCAAGTCTCCTATTTTTTTCAACTCTGTTCAAAACAAATATATATATATATTTAAATCTAAAGTTTGGTTCGAGTCTTAAACCACGCACCACTGATTGTGCACCCAGTCTAATCACAACTTAATTTTTCGAATTAAAAGTCCTTATAAGAATTTTCATCAGTCCAAAAAGATAATGTTTATGGCACTTTTGCTGAAGATGTCAATGATGCCGGTTCAATAAATTTAGTAACAGATTTTTATTTTATTTATACGGTAGCCAATAGTTTATTAATTTCTACGAAGTTAATAGGGTACGAGAGCCGCCGTATTCGATATTTCATATAAATAAAAAAACATCACTTTTATTTTATGAGTTCCGTATTATCGAAAAGTGGCGGTATGCGTAGTCCGACATGCATTTGGCCGGTTATATTTATCTCTAGGTCTGGCAAAGCCGCTAACAATTATTATTGTTACGTACACGTACTAGGGGTAGGTACAATTAATGCCGACTACGTGTATAAAGGGTTTATTCCGCTCTCCACAAACTTGACAAATACACAGTTCTACACTAGTTCACTAATACTAGTTACACACAACAAGCACTGTTCCAAATCACTTAGCAGACTCACAGTATTCCAATATTATCGCCTAGGTCACTGGTATATCACTCTTCGTTCGCTTACTTAAGTTCCGTACACTGTCGCTTCCAAGAAGTAACTAACTCGCTGCCCGTCGTCAACACCTTATATACGGAATAAAGATGCGAGCTGGTATTTTCCTGAACATTCTCGGTAGGTATGTAGGTAATAATAATCGGAATCGAACGATCTCGAGACACATTGTCGGCTTTCCTTTGTATTCGTTCGCCAGTAGGTATTCGCAGCCGTCGCCGCGTCGCCGCGCCGATAACGCAAGGGCGTTCACCTTATACCTACATACCTACAGTCTCGAACATTCAATTTTTAGAGATCCTTCGTAACTAATCGATGGAGTACATCTAGAATAACAATGCGTTTTTGTATCAAGCTGATAAAATAAGGATCCTTCGAGATATTTGACCAAGTAGTTTCTAGGTCGCAACATTACCCCCCTCTTAGTCATGCTCGTCCCGAGCATCATTTGTTCCATGATACCGAGCCAATCTGTCCACATGGACTACCTTTGGCTTTCCTCGAAGTCCCTTCTTAATGCGATAGGTTACGTCGTTGATCCTCGTAATAACTGTAATAGGTACTTCCCCACGAGCCTGAAGTTTCGGCGACTTCCCTTTTCTGCGCAGAGGATTGCGGAGGCACACCAGTGTCCCTTCTTTAAAACCGTTGGTGCGGTCGTACCGGCTCTCCATCTTTCCCCTGCTCGTTGTCTGCCGCCCTTTCACTGACGCACATACAGTGCATTTACGGCACCAGTCCTCGACTTCTTTCCGATAACACAGCCAATAAAACCGCTGTCGCACCTTAACGAGGGTTTTCTTGTATCCAAGGTGCCCACCAGAAACACCAACGTGAATGTGCCGTAGAAGAGGGGCTACCTTACTCCGCGGCACTATCACTTGCCTGGTAATTTCTTTACCGTCGGTAGATTCCCATTTCCTGTACAGAACATTATTTACCAGAGCCAAACTGTCCCACTGAGCCCAATAACTCTTCGTAGTCGGACTGTAGACGGACACGTCGCTCCATTGAGGCCTGTTTCCACTCCGTTTCCAATGCAGTATAGGTTGTAGATCAGCATCTTCTTCCTGCGCCTTCTTCATACTGGTTCCGGTCCATTCATCGTCAGTTCCATGAGTCCTTATGAGCTTAACCTCTTCCCGGACTTCCTTCCTCTGACGATAAATATTACACGGGCGCGATCCTCGTAAACAGACTTCTTGATCTGGAAACCTTAGCACTTCTTTGGCTACATCTAAAACACACTGTTGATTCTTCGAGAAATCCAGTCCCAAAATGCAATCATTGGTAATACTTGCAATCAACACTGACTGACGGTATATCCGGTTGCCAATTCTTATCTTGACATCCGTCTCACCGAGGAAGGAAACTGGCTGACCAGTGGCTGTCTGTAGATGACACGATGGCGATCGCTTTTCCCACATTATGGTGCGTTTCAGTAGCTCTGGCCTCACAATTGTACGCGATGCTCCTGTATCCACAGTTAAGCCGCAAGGTTGGTCGTTCAAGGTGGCTTCGACGATCAGACTATTCCCATTACAAACTTGGGTTATGGTAACGGTTGGCGCCATAACTTGGGATTCAGACTCGTCTGTGACCTTTCTCTTCTTCGAAGGACATTCCAGGCGAATATGTCCCCTACCACCACAACCATAACAAGTTGGGACAAACCGGGGCTTCCTTTCCTCTTTAACTACCTCCTTAACCTCCCTGACCTTATTTAATTTCGTGTCCTGCCGAACAGCTTCCACCTCGAGAGCATGAGCCAGTGCGTTCTTCATGGTTTGATGGTGGCCCAGCCGTACAAAGGTCCTAACTTCCGGTTCTCTTATGCCATTGATGAAGGCATCCAGCAGAGTCTTCTCAATCATTTCTGGTGCCGACAGGTAAGCACGACGAACCAGCCTTTCCACTTCCTGTGCCCACTGTTGGAGACTTTCATTAGCCTTTTGTTTTCTTTCGTGAAGTTGTGCTCGATAAACATATTCCAGGTGTTTTTCACCGTAGCGTGTGTCCAGTGCATCCATCAGAGTCTCCAGCGTCTTTCCTTTGGGTGGCAGATTTTCCAGTACCATTAAAGCATCTCCCTGTAAGGCAAGCGCCAAGGCCGCAAAGGACTGCTCACTGCTCCAGGAATTTCCTATTGCAAGTATCTCAAACTGGTACTTGAAGGCTGTCCACGAGGAAGTACCATCAAAGCGCGGGAGATCGAGCTTTGTGGATGATGGTGAAGCTACTGAAATAGGTCCTTGAGTCTTCAGCTTCACCATTTTCTTATTCATTACCTCCAAGCGGCTTTCGAAGGTCTCAGTCTTCAGGGTTACCTCCTTATTAAGCACAACCAGGCGGTTTTCGAGGGTTCCAGTCTTCTGATTAACCTCCTCGTTCAGTACCTGCATGCGGTCTTCTAGTGTCTTTACTTTCTCACCCAGAATAGTGATTCCAGCGTCGATTTTACCCAAGACTGCTTTTTGATTAGCTTGGATCACTTGCTGATTAGCCTCCATTGCACGCATGTTCTCCATTATTTGTTTGAACTCCTGCTGACTAGACTCTTGATTGGCCTGCATCAATCCTTTGAACTCCTGCCGGCTAGCATCTTGATTTTCCTGCATCAACTCTTTGAATTCCTGCCGGGTAGCCTCTTGGTTGGCCTGGATCATTCGCTCGCTGGCCTCTTGATTGGTTTTGAGCATTTGCTGCATAGACGCCAGCAACGCTGCCATGTTCAGTTCCGATGAGGTACCTGCTGATGCTGCCTCAGCTCCCGCCGAAACACCGGCGTCAACTTGACGCTCTTCTTCTTCACGGCTACGTTGACGTGCGGCATCCATCTCGACTTGACGTCTGGTTCGTGGAGTACGCCCTTCTTCGTCTCGTGGTAGTAACGGCATTCCGCTTCTGACACCAAATGTTACGTACTAGGGGTAGGTACACTAAATGCCGTTAAACTGTATAAAAGGGTTTATTACGCTCTCCACAAACTTGACAAATACACAGTACTACACTAGTTTACTATCACTAGTTACTCACAACAAACACTGTTCCGAATCACTTAGCTGTCTCACAGTATTCCAATATAATCGCCTAGGTCACTGGTATATCACTCTTCGTTCGCTTACTTAAGTTCCGTACACTGTCGCTTCCAAGAAGTAACTAACTCGCTGCCCGTCGTCAACACCTTATATACGGAATAAAGATGCGAGCTGGTATTTTCCTGAACATTCTCGGTAGGTATGTAGGTAATAATAATCGGAATCGAACGATCTCGAGACACATTGTCGGCTTTCCTTTGTATTCGTTCGCCAGTAGGTATTCGCAGCCGTCGCCGCGTCGCCGCGCCGATAACGCAAGGGCGTTCACCTTATACCTACATACCTACAGTCTCGAACATTCAATTTTTAGAGATCCTTCGTAACTAATCGATGGAGTACATCTAGAATAACAATGCGTTTTTGTATCAAGCTGATAAAATAAGGATCCTTCGAGATATTTGACCAAGTAGTTTCTAGGTCGCAACATTATATTATTTGAAATATAATAAATCGAATGTTTATAATATGTTTTATTTACAGTGAAATTTAATGTGAAAGTAATTTATTTAGATGATAGATGTATTTATTTATAACATTCAAATTAATTTATTGGTTTTAAATATTTACTATATTTAGGATAACTCTTTGCTAAGATTATAAAAATGTAAAGTCAATAGCAGCGCGTAACTACTAGTGCGTAATAAGCTGCTTTATGAGCCTTAAAGCGGTGCAAAAAGGGCCACCCTATGAGCAAGTTAGTTTAAATGATATATAATTCTTACTAGTTGTATTAATATTCCATATCCATATAGATAATTTCCTTTTTGTTTATCAAAAACATTCGCCAAACATTCGCATAGATTCTTGCGAATGCGAATGTCAAAAAATATGCGAATATTCGCGAATGCGAATATTCGATACATCACTACTATAATCTATACAACAATAAATCAAATTGAAGTATTCAGTCATCAAGCACCCATCACCAGCTAGTACATTATAATACTCTAGATTGCGATGACTAGACTAGAAGCTAAAACTGAAGGTGAATGTTGGTGTAGAAACCCCCGGCCACAACAGCGGCTGGGCCGAGACGCCGCGCACGGACCGCGGCGCGGGCGTGGACACGATCCAGGAGACGCCCACGCCCGGCACCAAGCGGCGCTCGCGCTGGGACGAGACGCCCGGCGCCACCCCGGGCGCCACGCCCGGCGCCGCCACGCCCACGCCCTCGCACGCCACGCCCTCGCACGCGACGCCCACTCACGCGACGCCCTCGCACGCCACGCCCACGCCGCACACCCCCATCTTCACGCCGGGAGGGGTGAGTTGTTTGTCTACTGATAATTAGAGATTTGCAGGATCTATCCTTTCTTACACCCATACGGCATACGGTCGACCCGACCACAAGGTGATTGCTATACCATAGGTAAACAAGATTTACTTTAACACTGAAGTTTTTTGGATAGACCGCAACACTTGCCCATGAGGTCCAGGTCACCCTTGTCCATAGTACACCTGACGACCGCACCAGCAATGATGCTACTTTGCTATCTTATATTGTGGCAACAGAAAGCTTATATGATGTTCTTTTACAGTCGACTCCTGTGGGAATCAAGGCCATGGCCATGGCCACCCCAACGCCCGGTCACGTGGCTGCCATGACGCCAGAACAGCTGCAGGCCTATCGCTGGGAGAAAGAAATCGATGAGCGTAACAGACCCTACACTGACGAAGAGCTGGATGCCATGTTCCCTCCCGGGTACAAGGTTTTGCCTCCACCGGCCGGTATGTACACATGTATTCGGAATTATCCTTTAATTGATATAAGTTGTATTTTAATTCGTAAGGTTTGACACATTAGTTATTAATCACCACTTTAATTTCAGGACACATGTATTAAACAAAGCCAACGACCATGCGGAAGTCGGACGTAATAGTGATACATGTGTTGTCAACTTTCAAATCATAGACTTAAATTTTAATACTTAATTTTTCTTTCAGATGATTGATGACAATAAGGCTTTACGGTCTCGTGCCGTCGGATAAACCGCCAGAATATGCTTAATTTTTTGCACTGTCGCCGATTCGATACCATACATAGTGTAAAACCCGCTCTGACCCTTGTGTGTTGTTGCCCAGGTTATGTTCCGATTCGGACGCCGGCTCGTAAGCTGACCGCCACCCCCACTCCGCTGGGTGGTACCCCTATCGGCTTTTTCATGCAGACGGAGGAGGCGGGCGGCTCGGCCGCGGCCGCCGCGCGGCTGCTGGACCCGCAGCCTAAGGGCGGCCAGCAACTGCCCTTCATGAAACCCGAGGACGCTCAGTACTTTGACAAACTACTCGTCGATGTCGATGAGGACGCTCTCTCCCCCGAGGAATTGAAAGAGAGGAAGATCATGAAACTCCTTTTGAAAATCAAGGTACGTACGGTGTTCGAGGAAACGTTGCAGCGTCAAAGTCGTTCGGCAGAAACGTACTGAACATACTTATTGAAACGAAGTTCCTTATCGCGCGTTGCGAAAGGGGACTAGACCGAAAAAATTAAGACCAAAAGTTGTAACGACACTATTTCTTTCTGCCGGCGTATTCAACGCGGTCAGTCAGTGAGTGAGTGAGTCAGTCAGTCAGTCAGTCAATAAAAAAATAATAATAATGAATCCTCACAGTGTTTCTGCACAAGTTCCGGATATTGCAACTTCGTTCCATCCGGGTGTCCCTGGACACCTCTCAAGTTTTTTGTTAAATTGCAGAACGGTACTCCGCCGATGTGCAAGGCGGCTCTGCGCCAGATCACGGACAAGGCGCGCGAGTTCGGCGCGGGCCCGCTGTTCAACCAGATCCTGCCGCTGCTCATGAGCCCCACCCTCGAGGACCAGGAGCGGCACTTGCTCGTTAAAGTTATCGACAGGATCCTTTACAAACTGGACGACCTGGTTCGCCCCTATGTACATAAGGTAAGATTATCGAAGGATAAAAACTCGTTCATATTATAATTATAGTCAATAGTCAATACTTTATTGCATTCCATATGTATTACAAAGATGGTATAACAAGATGAAAGATCAATATGGGCCCTGTCGGGCACAGCAAAATTAAAATTAGGAGAAAATTAAATGTCAATAAAAATGAATCTAATACAATTATTCGTCAATGTTAATGTCATCCTTTTCAAGTAGGTACTACAAATTATAATTCAAATTATATGCAAAGTCAGTTGTATAGGACAGATCGCCACTATCGTTATTTAAAGCTGGACTCTAAATATTATTTTACTGAGTAAAAACGTTTTTGGATTAGGTATAGTTTTAGCCGCTTTTGGAATACTGTTATTGATGTTATTGATCAATTGAATTGATTATACATAATACTTTTTAGATACTTGTCGTCATCGAACCCCTGTTGATTGACGAAGATTACTACGCGCGTGTTGAAGGCAGAGAGATCATTTCGAACTTGGCAAAGGCGGCAGGTCTCGCAACTATGATTTCCACGATGCGTCCGGATATTGATAACATTGATGAATATGTGCGAAACACTACCGCCAGAGCCTTTGCTGTTGTCGCTTCTGCTTTGGGTGAGTTTAACCATTTGATTTACAAGAGGATTACAGTAACTCGCCTAACTCTTCGATGGGATCGCAATGACCTTGTTTTTTTTATTTTCAGGTATACCATCTCTACTCCCATTCTTGAAAGCCGTATGCAGATCCAAGAAGTCGTGGCAAGCGCGACACACCGGAATAAAAATTGTTCAGCAAATCGCTATCCTTATGGGCTGTGCTATATTGCCGCATTTGAAGTCTTTGGTGGAAATTATTGAGCATGGTAAGAGTTTTATCTAGATTCTAGACAATATATACTACTATTCGAGACTCATTTGTATAATACCTTTTTTAAAATCCTTTTTACAGGTTTGGTGGATGAACAGCAGAAAGTCCGAACTATCACTGCGTTGGCTAGCGCCGCCCTCGCCGAAGCGGCCACTCCTTACGGTATCGAGTCGTTCGACTCCGTGCTCAAGCCGCTGTGGAAAGGTATCAGGACTCACCGAGGCAAGGGGTTGGCCGCCTTCTTGAAGGCCATTGGCTACCTCATCCCTCTCATGGACGCCGAGTACGCGAACTATTACACACGTGAAGTGATGCTCATCCTTATTCGTGAGTTTCAATCGCCCGATGAAGAAATGAAAAAGATTGTGTTGAAGGTGAGTCTCGTGCGAATTGTATGCCAACGGCGACATTTCCATTATGCATCTACTAAAGCCCAAAATGATGTCACTATCATAAACACGAAAGTGACTCTGTTTGTTGCGTTTTTACGCCTAAACCGCTGAACCAATTTCGATTACTTTTGGTACTTATAGAGATTGTACCTTGGAGAAGGCCATATGCTACCTATTGTCGCGAAAATAAAATTTAAGGGTTGTAATAGAGGATGGAAGTTTGTAGGTAAATTCCGTTCCGAGATCCACACGGACGAAATCGCGGGCAAAAGTAAGTATTTGAATAAAATTTTGTAATATTTTCTTACTATTTGTGGCATCTATTTCAGGTAGTGAAACAGTGTTGCGGTACGGACGGTGTGGAGCCCCAGTACATTATGGATGAAATCCTGCCGCATTTCTTCAAACACTTTTGGAACCACCGTATGGCCCTGGATAGGCGTAATTATCGACAACTAGTGGATACCACTGTGGAGATCGCCAACAAAGTCGGTAGTCACAAATTTATTGAAATGATTATGCATTCAGTGCAATTTGCTAAGATAATTTATTTTTCAGGTCGGCGCTTCGGAAATAATCAACAGAATTGTAGATGATCTGAAGGACGATAACGAACAGTACCGGAAGATGGTTATGGAATCCATTGAAAAGATTCTCGCCAACTTAGGAGCCGCAGATATTGACTCAAAACTCGAAGAAGCTCTCATTGACGGTATATTATATGCATTCCAAGAACAGACCACAGAGGTATATATAACAACAAATAAATGCGTATTTAAATAATTGACGACGTTGGAACCAGAGTGATCTAGGGCACAACAGTATGTTTCTGAGAAAACTAAGGAAACACGTTAACGTTGCTGTTAGAAAACTATGGATTAAAAAAAAAAATGTTATATGAAGTTCTGATGAGTTTTGTTAATTATGCCATTATGTGATAAACTCATTACTAGTAAAAATTACACTTAGATCTGGTTCCAACGTCGTCAATTATACAATTCTATTCAGTTAATAACTACAGCTTTTTTTTTTCACAGGATGTGGTAATGTTAAATGGTTTTGGTACAATTGTAAACCAACTGGGCAAGCGCGTGAAGCCGTACCTGCCCCAGATTTGCGGTATCATATTGTGGCGTATGAACAACAAATCGGCTAAAGTCCGCCAACAAGCCGCCGATCTCATTTCACGTATTGCCGTTGTAATGAAGACTTGCCAGGAGGTTTGTGTTTTTAACTTAAACCCATTGTTCAGTAATGTTTTGGTACAATAATCGATTCTTAAATCTTGAGACGGTTTGACATAATCGATCTATGAAAGCCTATTATCGTTGACGTGTTACTAAACGTAGCAAATAAACAACCAATGACCTGCTCGCGTCTTATGCCCATCCGTAGGTGAACGCGGCACTTGGAGTGTTCAAATCTTATACAGCAACGTAGGTGCTTGTGACACTCTAGGGGTTATAACTCTTTGAAACACTTAAGTCTCACCTATTCTTGGTTCCATTGGTTATTGTGTATGCTTTAGGTGTATGTAATACTATATTGTGTGTGCTTTGCAGGAAAAACTGATGGGACATCTTGGTGTCGTGCTCTATGAATACTTGGGTGAAGAATACCCAGAAGTGCTTGGTTCAATTCTAGGGGCGCTTAAAGCTATCGTCAATGTCATCGGCATGACGAAAATGACGCCACCTATCAAAGATTTGCTGCCCAGACTGACACCCATTCTCAAGAACAGGTACATTTCTACTTGTTTGCATACTTTTTCTCAAGAGTAAAAGATCCTCATTATTGTGTAATAGCTGTATTTGACGACGTCGTATTCAGGCTACGTTCGGTTTCATAGTTTACGCCATAATACGTTTCAAACTGAATATGAATATGATTGTATTAAAATATTGGTATTATTACACGATATATATTTTGTTTTTAGGCATGAAAAAGTGCAAGAGAACTGCATCGATCTGGTTGGGCGTATTGCGGACAGGGGGCCCGAGTTCGTGTCAGCCCGAGAGTGGATGAGGATATGCTTCGAACTACTGGAGTTGTTGAAGGCGCACAAGAAGGCTATCAGGCGAGCGACTGTGAACACGTTTGGTTACATCGCCAAAGCGATAGGCCCTCATGATGTGTTGGCGACTTTGCTCAATAACTTAAAAGTACAAGAGAGGCAGAATCGGTAATACATTTTTTTTACATTATTGTTTATTTTTTACCGTAAACAAACTTGAAAGCACTTCCAAGCATATATTTTTTTGTTTCAGAGTATGTACAACCGTCGCCATTGCTATTGTGGCTGAGACCTGTTCGCCGTTTACAGTATTACCCGCATTGATGAATGAGTACAGGGTACCAGAATTGAATGTACAAAACGGAGTCCTCAAATCATTGTCGTTCTTGTTTGAGTATATTGGTGAAATGGGGAAAGACTACATTTATGCTGTTTGTCCTTTACTTGAAGACGCACTCATGGACAGGTAGAATATTTTTTTATTAATCTATACAAAAAAATAAAATTGGTGTGTCTGTTTATAATATCAAAATAACCTTTTCACTAAGTGCATATGAAAGTACATACCTATAGCAAAAACGCGATTTAAAAGTGGTTTTGTCTGTCTGTCTATATGTTTGTTCCGGGTAATCTCCGAAACGGTTTGATCGATTTTGACGGGACTTTCATTGGGAGATAGCTGATGTTATAAGCAGTAAATTAGGCTACTTTTATTTTAGAAAAATTTAAAACAAATGGATCCTGTCGCGCAGGCTCAGAACGCGGGAGCGGTTAAGTTAAATTCCACGCGGGCTCAGCTAGTTTATAATTAAGCCTCTTTGACGTCCCTCTCCTGTCACGGGCCTCCTATTACGAGGGGGATTCAGGCTATAACCCCCAGCGTGGGTTATAGTCTGAATCCCCAGTGATGGTTGGCGGAATTCACATGTATTTCGGAAATTTGTTAGATTTTATAAGTGCCTTTATAGGTATCATTCTAAAATATTCTGTTGTAGAAAACTGTTAGTACAAATGGACATCTTTCTCGCGTTTTCAGGGACCTTGTGCATCGGCAAACAGCGTGTGCGGCCATTAAACACATGGCTCTGGGTGTATACGGATTCGGATGCGAAGATGCTTTGGTGCACTTGTTGAATCACGTGTGGCCAAATATATTCGAGACCTCGCCACATTTGGTGCAAGCCTTCATGGATGCCGTCGAAGGCATGAGAGTAGCTCTCGGCCCAATAAAAATACTTCAGTACGCTTTACAGGTTAGAACTATATAATACCTATGTGACTGTTTTGCCGCGGCCGCCACCGTGGCTCAGCGTGCGGCAGCGCTAAGACACCGAGATTTTGGCTCTCGGCAAGTAGTAAATATGAGTGTGAAGTTATTATACCAAAACCCACATAAGAACGCAATCTCTAAAATAAACCCCTACAACGAAGTAACATAAAAAATAACAACAAAGGTCCTAATTTCATTGAATAAGTTAGGAATTACAATGATATATATTCTTAATAATTTGTTTCAGGGACTCTTCCATCCAGCTAGAAAAGTTCGTGATGTGTACTGGAAAATCTATAACACCTTATACATAGGTGGACAAGACGCATTAGTCGCGGGATATCCGAGAATACAAAATGATCCAAATAATCATTTTCTTAGATATGAATTAGACTATTTATTGTAAGTCGAATAATGTTTTGGGATAGATTCTATAGCGTATGCCTATACAATGGCCATGCATTTCAATTTGTCAAATTATAACACATCCGCACGTTTAGTCAAGTACATAGATATTAACCAAAGGCAAGCAGAAAATAATATAAGCGTATTTTCACTTATAAGACAGGTAAGTTAGTCGTGTTTCTCACTTGTTAAATTGATACAAAGTCAAATCGAAACCCTGAAGTTACAAAACTAAAGTAAATTAATTATGTAATGTGCATTTTCAATCACAACTCAACCAACACAGTGTCTAAAGTGCAATGTTTCTTTCTCGCATTCTAATATTGTTTGAACTGTACTTTCGTTATAATTATTACGTCTCGTTTTTAATCACAAGTGAGGATTATTAATTACAAGCTTTTATTTTTACTATGATATTTTCTTGGCTACCATCGTGTTCTAGGAAATATAATGAACTATTTGGACAGATAATTACAAATGTGTTACTATGACTTTTTCTCAGAATAAACTATAATTTCATTTGAACCAGATTTTCAATTTACGAATTAAAGGCATATATGATATACTTATCGCATTTTATTTTAGAAGCACTAGGTTGCACATTTGGTATACTTATGTTTTTAAGTTTTAATACAATATAGCAGACGATATACAAATGACTAGATAACATAGCTATTTTCACCAACATTCTCAAATTATACCTAAAATTATTAAATAATTTATATTATAAAATCAGAAAAAATAATTTGGAATGCACAATTAGGAACTAAAATAAATTCAGTCTACAGTCTAAAATAATACGTAATTAATATCAAAACTGGAGATCATTGTGAACATACAGCTGGCGGAATTACATAATATTACATTGCATTTAAGAGCCAGATGCCTGCATACATATTTATAGCAAACAACTACTTCTAGCTGATACATGGACAAGGGGCCCTGAGAGCACACTCTGCCAGACACAACCAGTGGGATTGTCAGCAGTTACACCAAGTCTTCTCTGGAGACTACCCTCTGAAGTAATGGCCCACACTTCTTGTTCCATACTTGATACATGCTTGAATGTCGCTTCACATTCTAGGGAAAAAAGAACTATATAAATAGAGGCACTGATTTTCTAAAATATAGTGATATGATTAGATTTGTTAATATCCCACTGCTGGGCATGGTCCTCTACGAATATTATCAATTTCGTGCAATTTATTATAATAGTAAGAAAGTAAAGATTACCTGACAGATATTTCCATTCTCTGCCATCTGGTCGATCACGTGAAACTTCAGTTCTTACTGCAATAGCACCATTTGACAGAATAACCCAAGCTGATGACTTTGATAATGTAACAGTTTTTGCGCTCACACTTAACTTTGGACTGTAAGGGTTGGTACATTTTGGTGGTTCAATTAGTTTCCAGTTGGTTCCAGTTGTTGTTTCTTTAGATGCAATGTCGTCTCTGTAATAGAGTTCACCTTTTCTTCCAACCGCCCATACAATATTACAGGAAGTGCTTATGGCAATTAGTGATTGAGGGCTGTTGACATGCTCCCAATGCAACCCCTGAAATGCACACATGCATGCTTATACATTGTATCATTACTATAATAACTAGATATTAGTAACTGCACCGTGAGTTTATTATACTTTCGCTAAAGTTGCGAGTTCTTACTTAAATTATTTGCATGATGCATTTTTTGTCTCTCGGAGCTGTACGATTAAGTATACGAATATTTTACGAAGCCCGAGTGTAACTAACGGTTAGAGATTGTGGTGGTTCTTACTGTGGGTGTAGCAGCCGTGACACCGGTTCGGTAAATTGCATCACCACTCAGAGTGATGGCCCAAACAGAGACTTCATCACCTTGATTCTGTTAATAGAGAACAAACAAAATAATATTTAGTACACAATGGCGCCGATTCTGTTGCATTCAGCGCCATATGAACTTTATTTTTCAAATGCAACATCAATAGGTACCTATTATTAGATGTGTCGACGTCAACGTGACCACAAGAAGCCTATGATAGAAACCTGTGGAGATGCAAAGGGGATACCTATGCCTAGCTGTGAGACATTTACAGGCTACTAAAAAAGTCTAAATTAGTTTAGTTAAAGTACATAAACCTACTCAAACAAGTCCTATGTAAATCGGTACTTAATATTCAACTCACCCATATGGATATGTCTAATAGAGCAGTGCTACCAGCACGCACCCAGGGGCCTTCAGTAATAATTTGAGCTTTTCTGTACCACCGTCGTCGTCGTACGCAATCTGTGAATAGTTTCTTCCCATGATATGGTGCTGGGAAATCCGTTGCATACTGCCATCCATCAGAATCGACTCCCCCTGGTGTATTATAATCAATCATCCACTCAGATATCTGAAAAACAGTGAAATATTATTTAAATGTAAAATATTTCTTATGTTAATAATAGAATACAAGTATTTTTCTTTTGAAGAAGAGGGAGTCCTTTGCCCAGCCGTGGGATGAAATATAAATGAGAGAAACAAAAAAAGATTAGGCTTAAATAAATAAAATTTTCTTTACCCAGTGCCAATGACGATTTAGTAGTTTAGTGTGTTCACGAGTTCTTTTATGTTTTCCAGTGATGTCACTCCACATATAACGGTCTGTGGGCAGACCTGTAGACGTATATCCAGAGAGGGGATTCCATCGCTGATTCTCATACACGCAATATGTTTGAGTATCAGTCATTGAATGTATACCTTCCTTACTCCCTACACCTGAATAAAGAAAGGTATAAATCAATGGCATTAAAGTGACTAGATTTCCTATGAATTAAAGGATATAAAGATTTTTTTTTTACCTTTAAGAACATCACTTCCCCAACCTCCAGTGTAGACCCACACTCTATGGTCATGTGAAATACCCCATACAACTCCATTTTGACAGCCCTCAACTCTACGCAAGTACCCACCCATCATTCGCCAATACATTTCATCTGCTCCTATGATTGCATTTGTAGTTGAATACTCCATAGAATATAGTTTTAATGATCCTCGTACCAAGACTGATGTTATTGTTTCAGGACTCAGCCTGTGCTCAAAGTAACAGTAACTCTTTTCATTGACAAATACTTTGAAAACTTTCTCATCACAGATAATTTTTATACAAAACTCTTGCCCTGGAGCTAGGGGCAAATCATGTCGGTCTTCAATGCCCCAACCCCCAATTGTTTTGGTGTTGCACACTACAGTCCTTTCATCAAATCTGACATTAAAGTGGAAAGGTACATCTATTACTTCGGTTTCAATTTTATGCCTCTGTTTTTTAACCTCGGGTCCTTGTAAATCTATGTTAAATCTTTTTATTTCATCATTCAAACACCCGGTGACTTTCAGTGTACTTCCAGGTGGAAAATTATTATGTAAAGGTGTTGAGAAACCAGATAGAATATCTTTACCAAACACTTGAAACTCTTTGGTATATATACCATTTTTGGAACTGTTTAGCTTCGCTGGCATTGGGTCCCAGTTCAGTATATCCCCTGAGTGAGAAATTACCCAAATTGAGTTTGCTGATGGTTTGCCAGAGAGTCCATTGATTTGTGATGTTATATCCACTAATACATTTAGCCATTCTTCTTGTTCCATTTCCGAGATGAATTGAATCTTAATGCTACTTTTATTTTGGCGAGGGAGAGAAATAGTTATCCTAGGGCTGCCAGGTTCAGATGAAGTGATAACACTTGTTACTTCACCTAAATTAAGAATGAATTTTATTGTACCATCAGGTTGAAAAACTGATAATGTTCCTGTATTTTCTAAGTCATGCCAGTATAGCGATAATATGCAGTCTTCACAGGACTGATTGAAATTGATCAATCTTGCTTCACAACTTCGTGTCCAACCTTTTTCTTCCACTGCCATACCATAATTTGATAAATCCAGCAACTTATAACTGTTCCTACCTTTAAGGCTATCTAATATTTGAATGCGCCACTTAGCAGAAAGGTCTGTATTGAAAGCATTATGAGAATCTGTGAACCAGTGGGGTACCTGCATTACATCTACAGAACAAGCACCAGCTTCCACAAAAGCCCATGTAGTTTCACATGTACCCCATGCAGTTTGACTTACTTCATCATCAAAGAACATCCCTGAATCTACATCAAATACACTACTGTCACTATCTGGCTGAGCCTCCATGCCTACAACAGATCCAACACTGCGAACAGGGCTCCATGCTCTTGGATTTTTTAGTGTAGTTTCATAACTCTTTCCAGTATAATCTATGTTCTCTGCTTTATCATTCCTTATGGGGCAAGCTTCTTTAGGTTTGATAGGTAAAGTATGCTCTATTGGGGCTGAGTGGGATTCCTCCCAAGAATTATGTATATTAATATTAGACTTGCGCTCGCCTGTTGTTTCGCTCAACATACTGAGACTATGGTGTTTAGTATTTGAAGTGGAGGACACAACACTTGCTGAACTAGATGTGCGGCTAAGTTGCATATTTGCTTGAACCATTCTCCATCTTTTACCAGTTTGCTCTGCAGGTGTGATACCACAACGCCAGTAAATACATTTATCAGAATCTCCAATTGCAAAGACTTGGTCATTGATGCCAACTGAAATAAAACTCATGTTCCCTGTGATCTCCAACCATCCACTCCCCATAGCAGCTGCTTCTGAAGTGCCCACTGTATTCCCATCAATGCCTTTCCTAAACCACACTCTTGTGTCAGAACTCACTGCCCAAACAGAATTATATCCAACAGATACAGATGACAGCTTTGTTTCATTAGGAGACTTAACTTCCATCCAACCTTCACCTGTAGGACATTCTTTAGTAATACCTTTTCTAATAATAACTCTTCCTGTCCACAGCAGAGCCCACACTAAGCCTGTTGGTCCAACAGAAATCTGTTTAATATCACAATTAGGTGGAATACTAATGTTGATCCATTTTAACCCTTCTGGTGATGTAGTGCTGACTCCAGCCCTGAACATGACACGCCCGTGAGCTGTAATTGCCCAAACTACAAGAGTTCCAGGAGAGGCATAAGGGATTTGATTACCTCCAATGCTCACATCAATAAAAGGTTCTTGTGTGGGGTCCTTATGCAACGGTGCTATGGCACACCATGAGTTCATAGCACTGAACTTCCTGTACCTTATCCATTTTCTTCTTCTAACACAGGACTTCCACTGCTTTGTGGGGCCAAATTGTGCTGGAAAATCAACCGCATAAGTCCATCCATCATGGTCCAATGGTTGTCCATCTAGAGTAAGTTCAAGTTGCCAGTCACCTTCCCATTGCCAGGCCATAGATGGTAACCGTATGCGGTCAATAGATCTGTCTTTGGTGCCGTCTTGAGATGAGAAGTGATACCTGTCGGTTGGTAACAACCTTCCACTAAATCCATCCAATGGTAACCACCTTTCGTTTTCATATGACTCTTCTTTGACTCGAATGGGTATTTCCAGACCGTGGACATGCATATATATTTGGCGGTCTCCTCCGACGGCCCACAAAAAATGTGGTACAGCCGACAATGTTTTGAATTCCAAACCTAAATACATGAATTCTCTCCAACATGATCCACTGGTTGACAAGGCGTATACTTTGCCTTCGTTATTAATGGAAAATAGTAGCGAATTACTAGTCATTCTAAGTGTTTTTATAGTTTTTCACTTTGAAATTATGAAAAGCAATGCCCTACATAGCATTAACTAAGAACTAAAGCGTGATACTCGCTAACCTGCCTTCAGTCAGATTATCTTATCTCTGAAACATAATTTACTGTCGTAATCCTCTATTCATTAATTTTCTCTAAGCGCCCCATTTACTTATATAAAAAACTACCCTCCGCCGGCTGGGCCAGGCTGGGTTGAGCAAGCAGCAAAGAGAATACAATACTATGGCAAGCAGAGACTGTCTTGATGACAGTTCTTGCTTTTCGCTTTTTTTTATTATGGCTTTTCGTGAATCCAGAGGATACATAGATACAATAAGTGCTCTATAATTTTATTACTTAGTTTTTTTTTTTGGAACGAAGTTCCTTATCGCGCGTTGCGAAAGGGGGCTAGACCAGCCCCCCTATTCGCTAACTCTGTTGACAGCTCATAGTGATGATCACTTGGCAAAGTGTTCAACGAATAACTGTCAAACAGCTAGTTTCGTATTCCCTATGACCAGTGACTAACTAAGATGACGTCATGAGCACCGAGTATTGCTGATAGTCACCGTAACACTTTTTGACAGATGTTTTCGTATCGATATTTGTATGATTGGTATTCTGTAAGCTTAGTGGACATCAAACTGATAAGCATTTCAAAATATTCGTGAAAGACACTGCTCAAGGGTAGTGTTTTTCAAGTAAAAGTGATGATCACCGAAGCCGGTAATTAGTAAAGCAAGTGAAAGTTGAAACTTTTGTTGTTTGTTTGTGATTCGTGTGCGTAGAGAAATATTATGACACGTCTTATTTTGTTGGGATTTGCTAAAGAAAAGCGAAAACAAGAATTTTTAAGTACTTATTGAGAGACGCCGCCTGCACGACGCTAGTAATCTACTACAGTTGCACAAGAGGGTTTATTGCAAATATAATTGTTTGAATACCTAAAGCTGGATTTCAACAGGCATTAGAAGAACTCAGTTTTTGATGGTTCATATGTGGCCTTAATCCGACCATGATCATGAGGAGGCATATTTTAAGTGAAAAAATTGCCAATCTTTAAATGTTTTAATAGTAAGTAATAACAATACCTACTAAAATAATAAGTACATCTACATAATACCTATGTTTAAAAGGTAAATTAATTTCTTGTTTCAGATTTGTGGTGCTGTACATGATTCATACCTATGTGGAGTCAATACCCCATAAAGTGTATTTTAGAAAGACTTGAAAGAAATGAAGAACACTGTTGGCTATATGATGAGAAATATTATTTTGGCTGGTTATTGATAATGAAGAGCTCAATGAATGTAAATGTGTTAATAGATATTTCGAGTCTTCAATCAATAAATAATTGAAACAAATATGAACATTATTATTATTTTTAGGTGATTCTATATACACAGCACCCCTTGGATGATGACATCTAACTTAGGTGCAGCTCCGGGTTCACCAGAAGATCACTGCACAGACAGAAATACTGTTGAACGGTGTATTGGAGTACTGATAACATGTTGGCAGTGCAACATGGTACAACTACACTATAACCCAATTACAGCAGTCAATGTGGTGAATGCATGTGTTGTTTTACAAAACATTGCCAATTCACTGAATGTTCCAATGCAGAGCCTCAGAGTGATGTTGTCAGAATTAAGTCTACAGAGTGTGGTGGCAAGAATCATCGAAAATCCAGATAACTGTAGGGATATAACAGACCAAAAATTATGGAATGTTTCGAGATAATAATTTATAATTATATAATGCATTCCATAATCATCGGGCTTAGTAATACTGATATTTTTGTTACTGTTTTAACATTTATTACATACCTAAGAACACAAATTACATGTTTCATATTAAGAAGACAATAATACTTTAAAATACATATAAAGCTTTAACTTGAATGCTACTAGAAGTATTATTATGTACATCTTCTCCAGTGTCCTCATAAGCTCCATCGCAGTTCCTTATGCAGCTGAATTTTGCTCTTCAGCAGCAATGTGCCGTAAGTATCTAAATGACGTTGGCCCAGCACCGCACCCTCTCATCTCCATGAACTGAAATTTACATATTTAAATTGGTTTGATGTTGAAGCCTATTATTATTGTAATTGATTTAAAAAAACAAGCACTCTAGGAATTTTAAGATTTACCTAATGTGCGAATTTACTTTTCAACTAAGATTAATCACTCGCTGAGTATACTAATGATGACTGAGTGATTTTGTTTTAGATTGTAGGTAAAATAACTATTTTAAGCAGATGGTTCATTTCTTGAGTTAATTTATTAACTAGTAAACTTACGTGGTCTAAAGTAGTGGTTCCTTATGCCACAGGTTTAGCAGAATTGCTACGGAGTCACACGCTTCTCGGGTGACTAACAGCCTGTGGACTTCCCGTAAAGTGACCCAATGATATATCGCGATGAGACTCCGCAAACTCCACCAGCAGTTCCATTTGGCTTACGGAAACTCTTCTGCATGCAGGCATCTTAAAAGTAGAAATTCTACATTAATACAATATATTAAATACTTGAATTTACCTTCAGTTACTTTGATCTTATAGTGATATCATTAGGTAATATTGAAGTTAAAAAAACTTTGATTCAATTAACAATTTTCACATTATAAACCATAACTTAATCGTTAACTTACCTTAAAGGATTTATTTTAACAAACTTATGGCTTACAAAACACAATTAAACGCAGTAATTAAATTAATTACGCACCAAA
This sequence comes from Notodonta ziczac, assembly GCA_918843915.1. Classification (NCBI taxonomy): domain Eukaryota; kingdom Metazoa; phylum Arthropoda; class Insecta; order Lepidoptera; family Notodontidae; genus Notodonta; species Notodonta ziczac. The sequence goes on along the minus strand of OU974043.1, from coordinate 6,793,772 downwards.
CAATTAATATAAAATCAGCACAACATTGATTTCCCGCCATCTTTACATGTCATGTGTACATAAACCGCTTATGATGAAATGTTATCTAAAATGTAGTACTTCACACGTTCAAAAGGCGTTGTTCAATTTAGTCGGATAATAGTCGATAAGAAATAGAGGCGTCGAGTGTTGTATCGAAGAGCACCGCTCTCCGCCCGTTAGTCACCGTAACTTCATATCCACTCAATGTGATACGGAATACCAAAGTTGTACCATTCTCAGTTGTCATCAAAGTTCAGTGTACAACTGAAGCCAGTTAGTCACTGGTGATCATCAAGTTAGCGAATAGGGGGGCTGAGAGGTGTTAACTAAAGGAGGCGTAACGTGCTTCATTTTACTAATAAAAAAATTTGTCAAATTTTGGGGGGGACGAGGTAACCACTACAAAGAAATGATGCACAATTACTAAAAAAAAATTGTGTCATTATGAATGCACACTTAAATAAATATTCAACACTAGTAACTTTTACGCACACTAATCGGTCAAATACGTCAACATGCAAGAATTTACGAGTGTAAGACACTAAGTGCAATAGGGAGAAACCAATATCGATATTTCTAATTAGATATATCGATAGTTTTACTTGCTCATTATCACAAAAATATTGCATAGACGTGTGCATTTCTTCATCTAATACAAAATATGAATTATTTTGTATATTATGGTATCCTAGACAGTACGATGATTTATCGTTTATGCATTACTTTGAAAAAATCCCTCGATGTGGTAATGAAGCATTTAAAATAAATAATATTTTACGACAATATACAAGGTGGAACTTCTACTGCATCACTAATATATATACTTCACGTGTGTATATCAGTGAAATATTTTTTTAGAATCATGTCAGCAGAAGTATAAATAAAATACTTACGGCATCAGCTAAAAAATAATATTGGTACGACATTATCTACTATTTTTTCGTCGTTTATTAGATGAACATTGGAATTGCAACGAATCAAAGTGTACTGAACAAATAATACTTGTGCGAGTAGGTTCCCAACCCCACTTTCTATTGGAAGATTTTTCCCATTTGGTTTTAATTGAGGGTCTTTGGGAAATCTGGAAAAATAGTCCACTATTTTTCCAGATTTCTCAAAGTAAAAAAATAACAATAAGTAATTATATTTTTACTATATATAATTTAAAGTAAAATATAATAAAAACTCCAAAAAATATAATTTTATCGATACACATCCACAATCATAAATTTATCACAGCCGCAACACTATTCAAAATGGCGAACTCGAGATACCATACTACACTTTTCAATTATTTCGTACTCGATTGTTTAATCGATAATGTTTTCGATTTTATGACATTTTATATTTTATTTATTTTAGTTAGAAATAAGCTTAGACCATTTATTTATCTATGGACTAGCCTTACATGATCATTCCCCTCTGCCAAGGTATAAGAACAATAAGGTCTAACACGTTTATAAAAAGTGTTTATGGAATCGATTTAATCAAAGTCAGTATCGTTTTCGATGTGAAAGGTGCTCCATAAAAAATGCCGACCTGCGCTATAAACCATTGCAAGAAGAGGTCAAACACCTCTAATCTACAAAAAAACGGAGTAACGTTTCATATGTAAGTGTTTTTGGTGTAAATAATCCCTTATTTTTAACTAAAATAAATAAAATATAAAATGCCATAAAAATCGAAAACATTATCGATTAAACAATCGAGTACGAAATAATTGAAAAGTGTAGTATGGTATCTCGAGATCGCCATTTTGAATAGTGTTGCGGCGGCAGTGATAAATTTATGATTGTGGACGTGTATCGATAAAATTATATTTTTTGGAGTTTTTATTATATTTTACTTTAAATTATATATAGTAAAAATATAATTACTAATTGTTATTTTTTAACTTATCATTATTCCACTATTTTTCCAGATTTCCCAAAGACCCTCAATTTAAACCAAATGGGAAAAATCTTGCAATAGAAAGAGGGGTTGGGAACCTACTCGCACAAGTATTATTTGTTCAGTACACTTTGATTCGTCGCAATTCCAATGTTTATCTAATAAACGACGAAAAATAGTAGATAATGCCGTACCAATATTATTTTTTAGCTGATGCCGTAAGTATTTTATTTATACTTCTACTGACATGATTCTAAATAAATATTTCACTGATATATACACGTGAAGTATATATAAGTGATGCAGTAGAAGTTTCACCTTGTATATTGTCGTAAAATATTATTTATTTTAAATGTTTCATTACTACAGCGAGGGATACTTTTAAAGTAATGCATAAACGATAAATCATCGTACTGTATAAGATACCATGATATACAAAATAAATCATATTTTGTATTAGATGAAGAAATGCACACGTCTATGCAATATTTTTGTGATGATGAGCAAGTAAAAATATCGATATATCTAATTAGAAATATCGATATTGGTTTCTCCCTATTGCACTTAGTGTCTTACACTCGTAAATTCTTGCATGTTGACGTATTTGACCGATTAGTGTGCGTAAAAGTTACTAGTGTTGAATATTTATTTAAGTGTGCATTCATAATGACACAATTTTTTTTTAGTAATTGTGCATCATTTCTTTGTAGTGGTTACCTCGTCCCCCCCAAAATCTGACAGAATTTTTTATTAGTAAAATGAAGCACGTCACGCCTCCTTTAGTTAACACCTCTCTGTCCCGATATAATTATTACTGAGCGAAACCACAGACTTAATAATATGGAACGAACTTAGACCTTTTATCTATGGACAAGACTTACATGATCGTTCCCCTCTGCCAAGGTATAAGACCAAGAAGGTCTAACACGTTTATAAAAACTGTTTACGGAATCGATTTTATCAAAGTCAACATCGTTTTCGCGGTGTAAGGAGCTCCGTAAAAAATGCCAACCTGTGTTGTTAACCTGTGCAAGAAAAGGTCAAACACCTATAATCTACAAAAATACTCAGTAACGTTTCATATGTAAGTGTTTTTGGTGTAAATAATCCCTTATTTCTAACAAAATAATTAAAATATAAAATGTCATAAAAATCGAAAACATTATCGATTAAACAATCGAGTACTAAAATAATAAAAGTGTAGTATGGTATCTCGAGTTCGCCATTTTGAATAGTGTTGCGGCAGTGATAAATTTATGATTGTGGACGTGTATCGATAAAATTATTTTTTTTGAGTTTTTATTATATTTTACTTTAAATTATATATAGTAAAAATATAATTACTTAATGTTATTTTTTAACTTATCATTATTCCACTATTTTTCCAGATTTCCCAAAGACCCTCAATTAAAACCAAATGGGAAAAATCTTGCAATAGAAAGTGGGGTTGGGAACCTACTCGCACAAGTATTATTTGTTCAGTACACTTTGATTCGTCGCAATTCCAATGTTTATCTACTTAATAAACGACGAAAAAATAGTAGATAATGTCGTACCAATATTATTTTTTAGCTGATGCCGTAATTATTTTTTTTATACTTCTACTGACGTGATTCTAAAAAAATATTTCACTGATATACACACGTGAAGTATATATATTAGTGATGCAGTAGAAGTTTCACCTTGTATATTGTCGTAAAATATTATTTATTTTAAATGCTTCATTACCACATCGAGGGATTTTTTCAAAGTAATGCATAAACGATAAATCTATCGTACTCTATCGTACGTAATCATCGTACTGTCTAAGATACCATAATATACAAAATAATTCATATTTTGTATTAGATGAAGAAATGCACACGTCTATGCAATATTTTTGTCATGATGAGCAAGTAAAACTATCGATATATCTAATTAGAAATATCGATATTGGTTTCTCCCTATTGCACTTAGTGTCTTACACTCGTAAATTCTTGCATGTTGACGTATTTGACCGATTAGTGTGCGTAAAAGTTACTAGTGTTGAATATTTATTTAAGTGTGCATTCATAATGACACCATTTTTTTCTTAGTAATTGTGCATCATTTCTTTGTAGTGGTTACCTCGTCCCCCCCAAAATCTGACAGAATTTTTTGTTAGTAAAATGAAGCACGTCACGCCTCCTTTAGTTAACACCTCTCTGGAAATAAGGGATTATTTACACCAAAAACACTTACATATGAAACGTTACACCGTTTTTTTGTAGATTAGAGGTGTTTGACCTCTTCTTGCAATGGTTTATAGCGCAGGTCGGCATTTTTTATGGAGCACCTTTCACATCGAAAACGATACTGACTTTGATTAAATCGATTCCATAAACACTTTTTATAAACGTGTTAGACCTTATTGTTCTTATACCTTGGCAGAGGGGAATGATCATGTAAGTCGAGTCCATAGATAAATGGTCTAAGGGCTAGACGGAAAAAATTAAAACCAAAAGTTGTAACGACACTTTTTGCTATAGTTGTAAGCCGTGCGGCGTGCGCGTGTTTCTCTGTCTGTCTCTCTCTCTCTCTCACTTATAAAAAGCAAGCCAGTTATTTTCGTTTCGTCTTTCTATTTCGTATTGAACAGTGTGGTGTCGCGACGATTATTTTTGCTGAGTGTATACAGGTTTTTTGTACATACAATAAAATTGCACTATAATTCCTTCCCTAATTAATCGAAAGGAACTTCGTTCCATCCGGGTGTCCCTTGACACCTCTTAGAGTTGTGTAGCTCGCGAGCTACAGACAAAAATATATATATCGGTACCAAAGAGCTAATCACTCTTTAGCTCATATGATTTCAAATTATATCTCTACGGATATGGTTTCAATTTGAGTTACTGAACTAAGTGATTGACATGTAGTAGACGTATGACGTAACTCACTAGCTCTTTAGCTCATGAGATAGAAATCGCACACGACGAAAAAAAGAAAGAGACTAGCGATACGAAGCACTCCGCATGAGCATTGGCCGGCCGCGGCCGTCCGTTATTGGATAATAGATCGTGTCAAATGAATAGAGTATAAATTATGAGACTTTGTTTGTGTAAACATTCAAAATTGCTTGTATTTTTTCAAACCGTTTTGTTTTAGTTACTTTACTTACTAATTACGCCTTTGACTGAACTGAGTAATAGTAATTTTGTGTTTAGTATGTACGGTATTGGTTTTTACCTACAAGTAGGTCTTCTGAGCGTTGTAAAAAACACATCGCTAGTTCGCTCAGTCTTCAAACAAATCTTTATATCACTAGTGAGCTACTGATATACAAGAGAGATATATATCACTGAGCTGAAAACATATATATATATATATATCGGTTCAGCTCAGTGATACATTTTGCGCATCTCTAACACCTCTCAAGTATTTTTTTTTATATGAATGGCCTCTTTTCTTACAATTGGGTCAAGCCCAATATGATTCTGCCAATGTCGAGTAACGAATAGCAATAATAAACATAATACATTACAAAATGTGAAGAAATTTTGGAAAACCAAAATGGAGACATTTACTTAGTTGTCAATGGTTTTATTATATTCGCTCTGTGTCATGCTCATCATGGAATAAGGATGCCATGGAAGGAAATGTAATATTACTTACAACTTAAAATATTTCCGTGAGTGCTTACTGGATGAAACATGTTGTTGTCTCTATTTTTTGTTGTCATATAATAGAGACAACAATATGTTTCATGAACATGTTTCGTCCAGTGCGACCTCATGATTACGTAGAAGCAAACTCATAGGACCCCCCGCCGTAAGGGCCAACAGCGGCAACAGCAGTAGGTAGGTAAATATTGTGATAAATTAAACAAAGAGTAAATATAATTACAAACAGCCGAATGACTCAGCTTTCAGCCATGGAATTATTAATAGAAGCCATATATAATTTATTCATACATTTATTTTCTATGCACCATATTAATTATTACCTTGAGGTAAGTAATATTTTATATTAAGATCTGTACAGAGATGATGGTTATACCATTATAGAATAATATCACACAGTTATGTATTGAAGACGGAATAATTAATACTTTATACCTATAAACTAGAATAAATTAAAAATTAACATCTTTGATGTAGAATAAAAATTATCTAATTCACTTAATATCATACACATTTTTTTTATAAATTCATCTTGATTAAATTCATAGGACTCTGTCCTGCTTTTGAAGATACCTCATCTTTTTCTAAATGTTTCATATATGCAAGGAAGCAAGTCCATACAAGACTACAGACACTAATAAAAGGGACCCTGTTTCGGGGTGCAATGAAACAGAAATTAATCATAGCTACAGCAGGCCATACAGAAGCACCAACCTGAAACAAAAATATTATGATGACTATTCCTATATATTAAAATCGGTGTATAAATGTGTTAAGAATAGAGTGCATGTGTTTAAAAGATTTGACAGCTTTAAAAACCATATTAATATCATCATTTTTACTGATGAGTGAACAAAACCCATAAGTTATTGAGGCCCTGTACCCAATGCTGTGCTTACCTTATAAGTTGGTAAAAACTTAGCAGTCACTTCTGCAACAGCTTCATTGAACTGCTTAGATTCCAGTAGACTCATGCCAAAATAAAAACTGCACATTGCAAATGGTGTATATGTGATGGTCTCAACAAATGTCTGCAAGATAAAATAGGTACCTAGTAAGTGTGATGGAAAAAAAAGAACAGCAAATATATTATGTATTGTAACTTGTACAAACCCTATTCAAAACCACAGTTTCTCCACCACTAGTTTCTCATCTATTATAGTTTTTTTTTTAATCTTTATTTATTAGGGATTTTCATCTGAAAGGATATGTCAACCCCATCGTAACCTTACACTAGTTAAACACAAATAAAATCTTACAAACATAGGTAGAAAGTAACAAGACAAAATCTAGTATAGTTACCCAGAGCGGGCCAATCAAAAATTTATGACAGTTTAGGGTTTAATACGAGTGTTATGTTTATGAAGGGTTACATACCTTAATGATACCTGCACGTATTGTGTTTCCAGGCCACATGATGCTAGCTACTGTTAACCAGCTATACAAAGTAGGTGCAACATAGCATGATCCATACAATCCATAACGGCCACATCTCCACCAGTCATAATTATCTGAAAATCAATAATTTACTTATCAATACCAATTAAGATTAAATTAATTTCCAAGCACACCAGTTACGGTAAGTACTATTAGTGCGGTTCCTTCTTACCAATAGTTTTTCCTTCAAAAGTTTGTTGAATTAAACTAGAAATAGGCCAAATTACACTATATGATGCCATTCCTCGTAAAAGAGGATACTTTTTGAATGCAATTGCAATTTTGCTGTAAGCACCCATTTCTGACACAATAAATAGACGGAAATGTAATTATATAAGATCATTATTCCATATGACCTAACTGGATCTATGCGGAAAAGTCGTCATAAGATTTTTGCTGGTAAAATGCCAAATACATTCGGTCCACCTTATTTATAGAAGTGTTTCGCTGTGGTTTCGGTACGTAAATAGCCCAAATATAACCCTAAATCACTGAATGGGATATGGAATTTATTTATGAAATTGTAAATAACAAAATGAAATTGTCACTCAGTGTCAGTCACAGATTAGAGATTGGTGTCAGTTCAGTTAAGGTGTCAGTGTGTCATAGGCAGTTCAGGTTCAGTATTGGTTCAGTACAAGAAGATTATATATCAGTAGCATGCACGGACCATACACCACCAACCACGGACTTCTATACCCTGTAACTGGATCAGTAACAGGTTTTCTTTTGTCGTACGGTTTTCGATAAGTTACGATTGCTGGACATCATTATTTAAAAAATCCGATAATCTAGCAACACATGAAATGTCATTTTGCCTGCGGAAAAAATAATAATTTGCGTTTGCAAACCTTCATTATTTGTGTATGTTTTCGAGTTTTTGCATCGGAAATGCAATTGATCTGTTTATGAATAATTTATTTCTAATATTACTTAATTCTGCGTTTGTACGGATTTCTACACTATACGAAAATGCCTGCTTACTACGAATGGTTGGTTATCACTTTTGTGCCTATAAAATAATAAATTAGTCTAAATAATTACCAATCAATCTTGTACAAAATATTACAGGACCTCAAGAAAAAGAAATCGGCGGCTTGCACACGAATGTCCCAGTTTTGAAGTGACGAGCCATCCATTGAAGATAAATAAAGTTACGATGGTTAGTATGTTGTAGAGTACTTACTTTTTGTAAAACAGAAGTGGCGGGTGGAGGGCGTGATTTTAGTAAATGATGTGTGTGAACATCTCAAGTACCTATCTCGCTCAACAGGTGGTGGTTCAGACTGCCTCGAAATAAACTTTTTATTACTAATGTAATATATTGAGCTTTCCAGAAATCAGTCTCTAAAACTAAGCACTTACAAGTATGTGGATACTTGTGAGTGCATGATATAAGCTACTGACGGTTAGCTTTGTTTGCTTGTTTGCACTGATGTAATATTTACACTGATTAATGTTGTTGCTAAGCCTCTAAGTTCTGACACACACCAGGTTTATGGTACCAAACTTAGAAATGCTTGTACTATAAGTACCATACTATGAACTGGGGACGATCCCAAAGCCACCCAGACCAGGGCAAATTACGAAAAGGCCATTTCCGAAACTTACCCTGATGGGAATCAAACCTGTAACCACTTGGTGCAGTGAGCGGGGCGGCCTATGCTGAAACCACAGCACCTAGAAGTTGTAGTAGATGTGATGTACTAGAGTAAAAACAAATATTAATTTGACTTACAGAGGGAGCAACCTAGTATTATAGATCACATCAACAAGTGGAGTGCTGGTTTTGAAGAGGTGGATCCATTGTTAAGATTTGAGCAAATGAATATGGATGAAGTAAGGAATCTAATAATATAATTACTTAATGTATATTAAAATTGCTAACTACTATCATTCATATGGGTTCCTCCTATCTTGATAAATAAAATAGATTTGCTCAAAAGAAAAGTTTGATCATTTTACAAGCAAAAATTAAAATGAGTGAATCAAACTTACAAACTGAAAATATGATGTAAGAGTCATCACCAGAGACTGATATTTATGATCATAATTACAAAGGTGTTGTTAAATGCCAAATCCTGAGCGAATTTCATCTGTTGCATGCAAAACATAGTGTTTTCTAAAATTCAGTTTGCTCCAAATGTATTTCCCATGAATTATAGTACTATGTATTTGATATTATTCATTTGTCTACTATCATCATCATCATTATTCATCATCTATTATACATTATTATACAGGATTCAAATCCAGTAGAAATAGAAGTAGATGATAGTGTGAACTATGCCAGAGCTTGGACCACTAAACGAGCAGGCATTTTGACCAAATATACTACTGGTGAAAAATTGACAATAGTCAGCAGTTACCTCCCCGGTGGTGAGAAAGGTATGCATCCATTAAATATTCTTATTATAATTATTAATATTGTTTTATTGAATCTTGGTCTGGTTTGGTTCACAGGATGTAAAATTTTATGTGGCTTGGCTTCTATCTTATGTGTTCACTAAGAATGCATTTTGCGAATATATACTTAATATTAGGTATACTAATAACTAACCATATTATAATACTTATTATATATGCCTCCAATTATTAAATTATCATACTTACAAATATGATGTACAGAGATATGATAATGGTAATGCCTTCTTTTGCACTGATGTTATTCTATACTCGTACATGTTAACCAATCTATGGTGCTATAGTAACTGAAAAATAAAATGGTATGTTATGTTAGTGCAAATGAGGGTTAATATTTAATATAGGCTTAAAACTAAATATATTACACTAATATGTTAATGTTCTTTTCTTCTTTTTAATTTTGTTTCATTTTTAAGTTAGTTCATTTTCAGCACTTATTAGGCAAGTATCCAATCTGAATGAGAAAGTAAAACATAGACTGGAACAGTTGGATGATTTTGATGAGAGTTCTATCAGGAAAACAATGGGTTTGAGCCAACAGGAGTTTGTCACTAACATTAATATGCTCAGTGATGAAATTAAGAAGGTACATACATATTGTAACTACTAGATACTGGGAGATATTAAAACAAAATGCAGGTGGTCCCAGGGGTTATACTTCAAAGAGCTTAAAACAAAAAGGTGTTACAAGCATGGAACCAGCATATTATTTACAACATAACCCAGTGGGGGATTTACCAGCAGGCTGAGTAGACTTGAGCCTTAGGCGGCAAATTTGGGTACAAATTGCAACAACCCCCTTTAGAGCCTTTGATCAGCTCAGAAATATACCCAAAAACTATTTAATATGCATTTTGAAACACATTGTTGGATTGTAAAAATAATCTAGAACCTGCGAATTGTAAGAGTTAAGGGCGGCAAAAAACAGCCCATTCCCTAGGAGATGGGTTAATCGCCTCCTGACATAACCAATACCTTTTGCTATAGTTTGCAACACGAGAATTGAAGACAGATACACACACCATCACTCCTGTCTTGTAATGTCAATGAAGCTCAGTATGCTACACATTTCTGTAGTTATGACCATATTGCAAATGTTATGAAATTCTCATAGAGCTATGTCACCAAATGGTCATGGTAGTAAAAATCTGGCTTCACAAGCATTCAGGATGGTGCTGTGTTGTAAAGCTATCTCTTTTTTGCTAAGATGTTGCCTGTAAAGGTTGAATAGTAGGTTCAGTTTCAGTAAAGAAAATCTATTTGGTATTTCAAACAATAAACGTGAGCTCCATGCTTGTCATTCGTCTTTGGCTTCACATGTAACCATTTAAGTAATTTCCTAAATTCCGGCGAAATTATAAAACGAGCGTATTTCTGAATATATGAATATATTACGGTGAAGGAATACATCGTGAGGAAACCTGCATGTCTTATTAGATTTAACTAATTTTCGAAAGACATGTGAAATCCGCCAACCCGCACTGGGCCAGCGTGGTGGATTATGGCCTGAATCCCCCTCGTGCTGAGGGGAAGCCCGTGCCCAGGAGTGGGACGTCAAAAAGGTCTAAAATTATTATTAAAATTATATTTCTGAATATATAAGCCACGGTGCACCCCTGCCTACCCCTCTAGGGAACACGGGGTGGGGGGGGGGGTGTATTATAATCTTTGCAAGGTTCAAAGGTTTTAGTGTTTCTGTGCCCAAAAACATTACCAACTCTTCCACAGGCATGGGAATCCGAACAGAGAGTTAAAGCATTTAAAATAGGAATCCAATGTTCAAAATTGCTGTCTGATATAAGTGTAATGCAGTTCTATCCAAGCAAATTTATTCTAATTACTGATATTTTGGACACATTCGGCAATTTAGTATTTTATCGTCTCAAGGAAAAAAGCTTTGGGTGAGTAATCATTTCAATAATAGATAAGTGTTGTTAGAATAACAGCCACTGTATGGCCCCAAACTAAGTAACGTTTGTACTGTGGGCACCGTAATATAATGGTTTGGATGCGAACCCACTGGCACCCAGATCAGGGATAATTGTGCAAAGGTCATTTTCGAAATTTACCCCAGCGGGAATCGAACCCGCAACCACTCTGTGCAGTGAGCTTACTGGCATACGCTCGAACCATTACGCAAATTAATTGGTCGTCAAAATAATATGTTTCTAATGTGGTAATTATTCATTCAGATTCCGATGAACAGATCACATATTATTTATGCATGAAATTAAAAGAAAAAAAGATCTAAAGTTTATTTTTTAATATTAAATAATAAAGGAATGAGATGTGCCTTATCTATAATTTTCAATTATTTTCTGTATTACAGATCACACGATGTTAAAAATATATACAATATCGATCCAAAATCAATCCCAGAAGCTGCAAGGGAAACATGCCAAAACTGGATGTACAAGATGGCGTCAATCAGAGAACTCCTGCCCCGACTATATATGGAAATGGCTTTGTTAAAATGTTACGTGTTCATTTCTAAGGAAGATATAAAACCTGCTATATCGAGACTCACAGCTATGATTAGAGGAATCGGAAACCCATTAGTGGCTATTTATTTACGAATTTATTTGTGTAATGTGGCCTTCAAATTGTTAGGCAAAGAGAGTGAGGAATATTTTTATATGAACTTGAGAGAGTTTTTTGAAGAATATCAACAGGTAATAATGAAAGGGTTAGATTATTTCAAACCTACAAAAAATATAATAATGTTAAATAAAACATTATCAAGTGGTATGTATAAGCTCGTATCCGCTTACAATTGTACACGCGCTTATTCCACGTGGTCGGTTCAGTCAGTACCAATATAGAGGAGGCGTATTTCGCGGCTCGCGCTTATAAGTGCGTCAACACTCATACGAGCTACGCCTACAGCATAAGGCGCGCCTTTACGCGCCTACACGCGCTTACAAAAACGAGCTTAAGGCTAAAGCGCCCATCCAGCCCGCGAAGTTCAAATGTTTTGAGGTTTTTTAGAATTTTTTCAAAATCTGACAATAATAAAAGGCACATTTTGTAATTCGCGACAAAGACCGTGTGCAGTGCATTTATTAATATATCCAACTTACTCTAAAACATTTCAAGAACGACAGCTATCCAGATAATCTGGAAATTTTTGTATATTTAGTGATTTACTAGTATCATATCCACCGTGATAATATTTAGAGTAAAATAAATGTATTAATAAACGCACTGCATACTTTTTTTGTCGCAAATCACAAATGGTTGTCTTAAATGTTTTCAGATTTTGGATAAACTATAAAAATACTCGAAAATTTTGAATTTCGCGGGTTAGACAGGCGCCTTCACCTTAAACGCGCCGAAAAGATGCTATTCTGAAACCGCCCTAAAATACTGAAAGCGCGCGAGCGAGCATACTGTGTCATTCATTAGGCGCGTGGTATTCTACCTACCTTTAAACAAGGTCTTTATTTAAAATGACATGACTGAGATATGGCGATTTTATAACTAAATTATAACATTTTAGATATTCCAGACTTCGCTGAGGAAAAAATACGAGACTCAATTGTTGACGCTTGATAAATATTTGAACCTCTATGTCCCGGCCGTAGATTGGTTGATGTACGGCGCGCTGAACTCCAGCAAATGTAAAGAAACCCTCTTGGATGAGTTCCTGAAGAAATGCGAAGAAATGGAAAACAAGTATTTAGCACTTTTTCAAAATAATATCATGATAATATTATACTTAATTGGCTACTAATCAATTTTATATTTTAGCGAATTGTTTTTGTGCTGCATCGTATCAGCATTCGATTCTTTAAGTATAATCAAACGAGCGTCTAAAATATTGGAAATTATTAACAATTCAGCTGATAAAATGGGTACCCAACTTATATTTTTTTCGCAATTCTTTATTGGCTAATTTAGAAAAATTTCAGTAAAACAATGCGAGTTTACTGTTACAGTCATGATAAACGAAGTGCTGACATCTCTCGGCGAGCATCTCTGCAAAGCGGATAGCTATCGGCAAGTCGCGTCGGAGTCGTTAATTCAAACATGGTGGAAGATTGCCAGCAATATAAAGTCAACAAATAACTTTCTGCAAGTCTTAGAACCTTGGCTTCAGTTTGCGTGCACACATTTATCGGTATAATTCTTTGGTTTTTTTTTTAATGTATCAAGTCGGTAAACAAGCTTACGACCCGTCTGATGTTAAGCAGTTACTGCATTGCTCGCATGTTGGCGACATGAAGGAGAGTGGGATAGAGAGTGCGGTTGGACTTCCGGCTCTTTCACTCGGCTTACGAAATGCTACTATGATAGTTATTTTAGCTAGCCGATTTTCTGTGACAGGGTGGTACTACGGCGAGCCAGCATGTTTATAAACAGTTGTTACAGGATTACCGATTTCTCAATACTTTTAAATATATCTTAACTAGCCTGTGCCCGCGACTTCATCCGCGTAGTATTTGACTTGACAAATATTTCGGGATTATCGGGATAAAAAGTATCCTATGTGTTAATCCCGGTTATAAACTATCTGTTTTCCAAATTTCATCCAATTCCGCTCAGTAGTTTTTGCCTGAAAGAGTAACAAACATCCACACTCACAAACTTTCGCATTTATAATATTAGTAGGATTAAATAATGTATTGGAGTTTCTTCATAGACGCAACACGTGAATATAATACTGCGAGGCACGATACGCTACATGGTCAAGTGCGGCAAGTCTGCCGACGAGTTCTCTGGGAATTTTCAATTCGTTATCAAAAGAATGCTGAAATCCATTCCGGATGTCGAGGAGTTGTTTTTGATGGTAGGTATCCGCTGGCGGTTTGCCAGCTTTATACGATGTCTAGCTGCGATTTACGATTTAAAATTATGGGATTGACCTAAATTAACGTTCAATGAACATAGATTTAGGCTGACCGCACATGTGCTACTATGATATGGAACAGTACTTATCTATATCTCTGTTTTGTGGCTACTTATAGTGTATCTAAATCTGAGTGAGATTTGATTACTATTTACTTATTAAGTGACAATGGTGTTGCCTGCTCCTATTCTGTTGCTGTTCCTGAGAATATACAACATCTTTTATTCATTGAAAAGTGTAACCATTGAGTTTCTTGCCGGATCTTCTCAGTGAAAGCAGCATTCCGAACCGGTGGTAGATTCTGACTATTCATAAATGCATTGTTGGCTCACATTAATAAAAGCAATTTTGAGTTTGAGTTTGAGTACAAATAGCTTTAACTCTCGGGTGTCTTAATAAGTTGATTCAGCGAAGAATGAGTCGCTTAATCGTTAAAGTTAGCAGTTCCCTTTGTACATCATACTATAATATAGACCAATATCGATGTCTCACCCACCGTATGCAAAAGTACCCTGGAGTGAAACTACTAATGGAGCGGTGAAATGGTCGTTTAGGCTCGTATTAATAAACATATCTCAAGTCTGAGAACGATATTGGAAATGTCAATTTTATGTCATATTAGTTCAAAATGCCATGTTAGAATCTTGAGTCAAGACCGCTCTCACAATTGAGATTGATTTATTAATGCGGGCATTAGCTACCGATACAAAACGAACATCTATTCTGCCTGACTTTTCTATTTAAAGCAGTTATCTTGAGCCCAAACTGCTGGATGACCGCTTAGCGCAGTGGTTCGAGCGTAGGCCGCTCGGCTCACTACACACGGTGGTTGCGGGTTGGATTCTCGCCGGGGTAAATTCCGGAAATGGCCTTTTCGTAATTTGCCCAGGTCTGGGTGTCACTGGGATCGCCCCCAGTCCATTGTACGGTACACATAGTACAAGCGTTGCTTAGTTTGGGACCATACAGTTGGTGTGTCATTTTGGCGATCATTTTCACAAGAGTGCAACAGCCACATCACATTACGACGTCATGTTCTTTGCGTGGCGCATTCACCTATTCTTTATTGTGGCTTCTTCATTTTTACAGCGCCATAAATGATACAGGTCCTGCGTCGTCGAGTTCTGATGCTGTTGTAACTGAACCTAATAAACATTATCTTGAAATGCGACGACTCAATATATTTTCGTCGGAATCAATTTTACTCTTAGAGCGGTTTCGCACTACCTCCGATCCGAACCCGTGAAGATATGGTCTTGTGGTTAAACCGGACAGAAATGAAAGTTTGTTTTTTTATTAGGACGCATTCATGCCTCTCCTGGAGTTGGCCCAGACATCGAGCGCTCGCACTATGATGGCGAAGGCAGTGCTGTCGATATTCTTCTCGAGGTATAACTCCGTGCAGATAGAGGACCACATCGTCATCTCCAGTTTAATGCGACTTTGCTGTATACTACACGACTCTATTAAGTATGATATTTTTTATATATGACTTCATAAATGGATATCGTTTTGCAGAACGGAATCAAGCCACATGCACTGCTGTAGACCAAAACCAACCTTATGTTAGTGGTTCTGGGTTGGTTTTAGTTTGCAGAAGTGTGTGTAGGTTGGTTCCGTTATGAAAAACTACGTACAAATATATCTGCCCATTCTGTTTCGGATCCATGTACAATTACCAAATACGATTGAAAGTGTTACGGTATTATATTTCTGATCAATAGATTATAATTCTGGTATTTAATGTGATTCGTTAAAACTAAAATTCTACGACTAGAAAACAAGCGGCCATAAATAACGAAACTGTTATTTATACCACCGATTTTAACACTTTTTGCAATACTTGTTTATTGGAATCTGATGTCCCTTGTTTTTATGTTTTTATCGGAATTTTGTTAAAAAATACTAGGTACATTTTTTTCACGATTTGTTACGCTTGTCTGGTATTGTGCCAACGAGTTCGAAGGTTTTGAAATGTCTCTCTTCACGCGTTATTAGCATAGCTGACAAAGATTTTTAAATTATATTTTTTGCAAACCATCACAAAAGCTGATCATTGAAATTATGTATTCAACCAATTTTGAGATATAACGACCGATCTTCAAACATTTTGCTTCTGCTCATACCGTTAGCAAGGTAGCTACAGCCATGTCAATTAAGACTTATAGTTGGATGCCTACTCGCGGTTGCATTTAAAAGTTTAACCATCTTGAAACATTAGGTATGCACCATTTCAAATATACCATTTTAATTCTAGCGCTGTTACGGTAGAAGACGAAAGTAAAATATGCGGCGATCTGATCAACAAGTTCATACAAGCGGTCTCGTACCAGGACGACCTCGAGAGACAGTTGAACTTTTATGTGGAGTGTCGGTCGTCATTCATTAAATTAGACGCTGTACTCATTGCATTGGTGCACGTAAGTAAACAATAGATTTCTAACGATAAAATGATGTATTGATGACTGAATCCGACTGACGACATTTAGTATATGGCTCTGTGTTTGTATCCTATAAAGTTGTTTCGTGAAAACATACCTACGTGTTGTCGCATTAAGGCTGTGACCACGTTGTCGGCGCGCGCTGATGTATTGATGATTGAATTCCGACTGACCACATTGTGTATATGGGACTGTGGTATCCTATAAACACAGATATAGATTTACATAGATAACGCAAATGCATGTACTTCGCGTGTACGAAACCCCGACGAAACGTCAAGGTTGGTCGCCGCTAACTTACAGTCTGCGCGACTACAGATGTAATAAAATATGAGTATGACCGAGAGAATCGTAGCGGGCGGAGAGGCATCGGCGGCATGGGTGTCTTTGAATCGGTTTGGATGTCCCGTCACTAATGACCTCACAGTAGGTGTTAAAAAATTCGGCACGCTTGATTTCAATACAAATCGTGATACTTGCGTTATCTATGTAAATCTATATCTGTGCCTATAAAGTTGTTGTTTGAAAACATACCTACGTGTTGTCGTATTAAGGCTGTGAACGCGCTGTCGGCGCGCGCGAGCCCGGCGCAGGGCAAGTGGCTGCAGCGCGCGTGCGCGGCGTACTGCTTCGTGACCGTGCCGTCGCTGCACTGCTCGCTCGCCAAGGTGCAGCTCTACCTGCTCTCCGGACAAGTGGCGCTCCTTAACAACTGCATCGGACAAGGTATATTATATACTTTACTATTCGTATTTCGTAACATTTACAGTAAAATCGCGTGGAAACCATAAGTATCAGACGTTTTTTTTTTGATAATTTAAAATTTTATTCCAAACGAGGGTAAAACAATTTTAGCTCACCAGACGTTGCTTAATTGAACTGGGCTGACGTTATCTGGCACTTTACTTCTATCACTGTCGAGAGAGAGGCTGTCAAAGTAGTAATGTAACGTGTCAATGGGCCACTTCAACGTGGCGCCGCCCTGGTGGCAAAAAACCTGAATGATTTGGTAGCGATATTTTCTGTTAATTGGGTGACCTTCTATGTAAATATATAATTAATTTCGACTACTTAATTTAAATATTTTATTTATTTTTGGAACTACTGCTCACAGAGTAATCCACATTTCACTGGTATTTTCATCCAGGATATTTTATAACTTACAAGCGACCCGCCCGGCTTCGCACGGCTCTAAAATTATCAGTGTTTCTCTACTATATAAGCAAGTATTATACATTATAAACCTTCCTCTTGAATCCCTCTATCTATTAAAACCGCATCAAAAAGCCGTTTCGTAGTTTTAAAGATCTAAGCATACATAGGGACAGACAGCGGGAAGCGACTTTGTTCTATACTATGTAGTGATGTGTCATCCGTTGCTTTTGCAGCTGAAGCTAATTTCAAAGCCCTCATTGGCTTGATACCAGATATACCCGACTACATTCTGGAAGATGGGCAAAAGAAGCCCACGCATCACAAAGTTATAGGGGTCTTAAGCGATTTCTTATCCACATTGTTACTGTTGCCAGTAAGTACATAATTTAAGAATAGTATCCCCTTATTGATTGGGAATAATTATGTTTAAACATGACGCATTCGTTAAAAATACTTTCACAGTCGTGACGGTGACCTCAGCCTGTAGACAGGATATTCTGGGGATTCGCGTTAGTTAACACATGGATGCATATACGTCAACATCATAAATGTATATTAAACTGCACGGTGTTCCGGTATTATCCTACTAATATTATAAATGTGAAAGTTTGTGAGTGTGGATGTATGTATGTATGTTTGTTACTCCTTCACGCAAAAACTACTGAACGGATTTGGATAAAATTTGGAACACAGATAGTTTATAACCGGGATTAACATATAGGATACTTTTTATCCCGATAATCCCGAAATTTTTGTTACGTTAAATACTACGCGGACGAAGTCGGGGGGCACAGCTAGTATATTATATTTTAAGATCTAGTAATTACGGGAAGCCTAATGATTACGTTCGGACTTTTAGGATAACGTAGATAGCAACTGTAAAGCGTACATATTGAGCGGGCTCATAAAGACTATGGAGCGAATACATTGGAATAAAACAGAGCCGCTGTACTACACGATACTGCTCCGCACTCTGGACCTGTTGTGCGAGCTGACGCAAGAGAATTACACCCACCATATTGAATCAGGTTTGTTTTAACTGTAAATAAATATAATAAATATCGCCAAACGAACACACCAACTGTATGGGCCCAAACTAAGCAACACTTGTACTATGGGTACCGTACAATAGACTGGGGGCGATCCCAGTGACACCCAGACCAGGGCAAATTAATAAAAGGCCATTTCCGAAATTTACCCTGACGGGAATCGAAACCGTAACCACCCGGTGTAGTGAACCGAGTGGCCTACACTTGAACCACTGCGCCAAGCGGTGGCTTCTATAATATAGGAATAGTTATTAATAATGTAATTTTTGCAAGCAGGTAACTTAACAATCCCAATCAAGGTTAGATGTAACTGATTTTATCTTCCTTTATCTACCTCGGTTGAAACTAGGAGATTTGGGTAGATGCAGACCTGTTGCGAAACACGAACATAACTAAAAAAAATACAGTTATTCAGAGATTCGTTTTACTGCACGCGGTTCGGATCTTGAAACTGTAAATTAAGTTATCTATTTTATTTTAGTTCTCTCGAACGACAAGTTATACGTCTGTGACCCGGAGTTCGTAGATGTTTTAGAAAAGTATGCGACTAACATATGCCAAGAGCTGCTAGTTGTATTGAAGCAATTAGGCGACAGCCGGGAGACTAAAAAGCAATACAACCTCGCGCTAGAGCTGTTCTGGCGGGTGATACGCCGCGGCGAGCTGCAGCAGCGCCCCATGATGAGCCTCGCAGCTAATCTGTGGATGCTGTCTCAGAAACTACAGGACTCGAATAGTAAAATTGCGGTAAGGTGCAATTATGCAAAACTTACCTTACCATTATTGATTCCCCTTTCTCTTTGTAGCGTAACATGGTACTAATTTGACTTGATCACATAAATTCGCAACAACTACAGAAAGGGTATACTATTTTCATTGCAACTTTACTTTGTATATCTAAAACTATCGGCTTTGTGGGACAATTGAAGTACTAAAGGATTTTTTAGACTTCTAAAATCTGTCAACAGCTGTATCCCTGTTACACCTTGTGTCTTTCAAGTTTCCTCACAAAGCTGATAGGTTTAGAATTACAACGTTAAGTTTTGAAAAAAAAAAGTATTCCCTTTCTGTTTCAATCTGTATGAAGATAATAGAGCAATTTAAAACCCGTGATGATCTTCTTGAAAGCCGTCAAGGCGAGTTGAATGTTGAATGGCGCCCGAATAATGCGCGTATTAAGGAAATTCACGCGTATCAACCGTAGCATTTAACTTCTTTTATTGTACTTACTTACTATTTTAAATGTCAATTTTATTTCTACTTACAGAAGGCAATTTTATCAGCGTTACAAACTGATAACAATCCAGCGAGTCGTCAATTGCTTCAAAAATTAGAGGAAGGTGTGAAAAGTACGTGAATCTCTAAAGAAAAACAAACCTGACCTGGCAACTATACTTTTAATGAAGTGATAAACTTAATTTGGCAGTGCTACTAGCGTTTCTAGTGTTAACTGAGAATGTAATGTAATTAAGCAATCGTGACTTTCTGAATCATGGCGTAGTTTTTTTGTACGTTTAACCGCTTAGAGAAATTAGTTCGCCGGCTACTCGCCATTCATTGCGAAAGATTTGTGCTAAATAACTGCTCTCTATAGGTTCAGATGCAGAGATATCGCCGACATTATACTTTAAATATCTACAAATTATGTTATAATATATTAATAATAATTATTGCTTGGTCTTCACAGTAAATTGGAGTACCTATTTTAACATATATGCTGGTGAACATAGAACCTACTTTGGAAGTCTGTTAAGAAAGCATTCCGTATTATAAGTGTACAAATTATATTGAGTTTCTTTCACTGCCTTGTATATTAATTATATGCTAATTATATTTATTTTTGTGGTTTCATTTCATAGACGTTGTCATTCATCTTTGAACGTTTTTATAAATAGTTTCGTATTTATGCCTACTTATACCACAAGCCGCCTGGTTTATTACATGATTAACCCGAGAGTGAAACTAGCGACATTATTAGAAAATAATTGAGCATCTAAACAATAACCTAACTTGAGCCACGGACCAGCTGCAGTGACAAAACGATTCTGTTCTTAATAACGAAATGCAAAAGAACATGGTAATCGTTGGTGAACTTTCGCATAGGTACAGTCAACATCAAAAGTAGCTTGGTATTTGAAATGTCCAAAAGAATTACATTGTGAAACACGTCATAATAATAAGTCACCAGAAGTTCAATAAAGTATATGATATATTGTGTGACCGTTTCTTTAGTGACCTTCTGGTGTGTGACAATGCCATTCTTTTGGAAGTTTCAGATACCAATCTACCTTTGATGTTGACTGTACGTGCAACATGTTGACAAAGGTGAAGTATTTTGAGTAAGAATGTTTATTGATTGTATGTATTTAATGTTGTCGGCGACGGTCACCGGGTGCAGTGTCCACACGTACACTCGGGTGGCGGCCTGCAGCGGGCGGGCGCGCGGCGGATGGAGTAAGCGGACATTGTCCGGCAAGACACGCTTGAGTGGTGCGCGCGCTCTGTTGCGCCGATCTTTCACCTTCGCAATATTGACGCCTATAAAACCTTGTCAGTTGAATATTGTGACGTTACTTTCATCCCAACACAAGCGAAGAATACAACTCGACTCTGTGAAAAGTAGTTAACGTAAAACGGGCTTTATTGGGTGCAAACCCTCCTTGAAAATGTATAAACTCGGATGTCTGGTAGGACATGGATTGTTATTTATTTCGATAGTTAGCTAAACTAAAATATGGATTTTGCATATTGTAAATCCTTTTTTGCAGTTATTAGTCTGGGCGATATGTGATGCAGTGGTGACCGGAGAAGAACAAAATGGATTTGTGCAGCCGTTGGATTTTGGGCCCATTTTCGATGCAGGTGAACCTGGTTGGTAACTAATTTAGTAACATCTGTATTTATCACTTGGATAAACACATAGTAGTACAGTCGCTTAGCTCACCGCATATTATAAAGTATAACAGCACAATTATCGTCTTTTCAGGCGTATCGTCGTTGGCTTCAAACCCCGTAGCAGCCGCTGTACTTAACGTAGATAAGAGCCAATATCCGCAGTTGTTCGACACTATCGTTAGTAGTTCCATCGATTCCTTCCAAACTCAATTAGCACCTAGAGAAAATGCATTTTCCGCCGAACACTTTGGGTTTAACCCAATAGCCAGCCAAAGCTTTCTGCCGCCGGCGAAACCTGCTAATTTAGTTGCGCAGCCAAAACAACAGCAACTGCACTCCCAGGCCCAAGCGATACCTCTAAGATATGATATTCGTACCGTGCATGATCCCAATTATAAAATTTACAAACCCGAGGAGGACGAACAAGGGGAAGAAATATTATCAGCTTTAAAAAAAAATCCAACTGTAGCTGCATATTTTAAGCCGGCGGAGACCAATGTTGAGGTGTCTCACCCTTTTAACTATCGTAAGGAGGAATTGAGCGAAAATTCAGAAATTGAACAGAACTACAAGCCAAATGCTTACATTACAGGACCGGCCCGTATTCGACGATACACAAGTGGAAGGAAAAGGGAAAACTTGAAAAAGAGCAGCGAGGAGGAGGACGACCCTTATGATTATAAAGTTGAATATATTTCAAAACCTAAAGCTTTCGACACCGAACTGTATAGCAGCGCATATAAAGAAGAAAAGAATCCCAAAAAAGAATATGAATATCCTTATGGAGGCTATGACTCTGGATATGATCATAAAGAATATGACAGAATCAAGGCGCTTTCCGAGCAGCAAGCCGCGGAAATTAAACAAAATCCTGGAAATTGCAAAGAAGTGCAACGTGATGGCATGACCTGTACGACATGCAAAGATCCAAAGACTGGAGGAAACTTCGAATCCTGTTCGTACGTGGCGGAGCCCAAAAATAATAAATACGCTTATTCGAAAGAGAGGAAATTCGACAGCAACGACGAACCCGATGAAGCTGACGCTCCCCAACAGGCTGACCAAGCAAAAAAATCGGAGAAATATGAATTAGCACCCAATAGTAGCGAACAAAAATTCGCAAAACTGAGAGCTCCCGAACCTAGCGACGATTCTCAAGGCAAATACAAATCATATTACACTCACAGTTCCAATCCCAACCCGAGTGAGTCGCTACGAGCTGCAGACGATAAAGAAAGTTCCGAGGAACAGGACTCCTTAGTAAAACCGTACAACTATCAAAAAGCTTTGCCCGGCTTCTACACTAACAATCAACCTAAAAAAGACGTGGAACATGTATTAGCAGAATTTAAGAAAAAGGATAGATCAACATGTAAGAAAGTACAGAAAAACGGAATGACATGCTTCCAGTGCATCGATAAAGCTGGTTTGAAAAATGAAGAGTGCATGTTTGTATCCGAATCAGCACCGAAGCGAAGCCATTTAGCCTATCAGGAAGTCAAAGAATTTACATCCAAACCGGCAACTCTAGATAAAGACGGTGCCGAGGGCGCCGAAAGTCAAACCGTGACCACAAGTGCACCACCCGCACAGAAGTCCGCTGCATACGTAGTGGACAACGATACTTATGGGAAAAAGTTAAAGCGCAAGAAGACTCCACAGAGTGCATCCCCAGTCATAGCTGCTAGTAATCCAATCGCTAAATCGGTGAAGCCTGTAGCCCCGTCCGGTAGTACACACAAAACTAAGAGGAGTACAGATTCAGAAGCTGAAAAAAATGTTCAGATTGCCGATGAAACTAATATCGCTCCACCTGAAGAGTTTGCAGGTGCCGATTCTAAGGGTGCTTTCTGGGCCGAGACCATGCCGCGCTACAGTGCAGCTTTGGGTGTGTCACTGCCCGAATTCATGCTGTCAAGGTCAGAGCATGAAATTTATTTTGATGAAACCGTCGCGGGCGCGTAAAAGAGATCTAAGGCTTAAATTGTTAGCCAACAAATTCAGTATTAGTAGAGCGTGTCGGTTGTACAACGCCTTAGATAGAACCTGAACAAAGGTAACGGGTATTTGTTGCGTAATAGTAAAATAAGATTTCACAGACTGACGTGCTGCGAATCAGACAAGAAAACTGTAAAATAAGTCCGCAGCCACACCGAACAAAAACAAATTGAATCCATTGTTCTTGTTTTTGTTGGCTATTATATTAAATTATCTTCTATAGCGGGATTGTGGGGTAGCGCTTAGGCACGTATTTAACAATATTTGATGATTTTGTACAATGACTGTCCATTTTTATCTGAAGTACGTTGTTAACTAGTTATAGATGTTATGAAATAAAATTTTGATATTATTGTTACATAATGATTTGTCTTATAATTATTTAGTCCCTGCCCTAACTAACGTAATCTTGTGAGTTTATGTCGAATTTAAGTTGAGCAATCTTCATTGCATTCGGTTCTCATATAAGTAATACTGCGGTTTGGGCCGCACGACGATGAAATGAATCCAAACATTGTGTGTAGTAAAGCCGTTCACAACTCACAAAATAACGCTCGTTGTGCTCCACCACTATACACATCCTGTTTTTATTATTGTTTTAATAAGAAAATAAAAAGTCTCCTATAAACTAAAACTGAATAATAAGCCCATTTATTATTTGATACAGAAACTACTGTACAAAGAGAACTTACTTAAGGGTGACGCTCCACTTGACTGTGCTATGAAGCGGGCCCGCCCGCTTCGACCAATAGGATCGCTTTATTTCCTCGGCTTCACCTATTTTTTTATCGTGGGGAAATCCTCATGGATACCAGCACGCCCCGGGGGAGACGTGCGGGTTATGCCAGACTCCTACCGGCTAAAACCCGACGACGTGGACTTACTCCCGCCTTGCGATAGGGCCGCAGGCAAGCTTTCGCACACATCTGTGGCTCAGCTCAAGTTGACAGAACATGAAACGACCCTAGTGGTCGAACCGGGAGGGCCCGCTTCATGGTACAGCCGAGTGCACGGTCATCCAACTCTTGGTTCTGTCAAGGGGTACAACTACTCCATTGCAGATAAGTGTTACACTAACTATTGTTTTAATTGCACAGTTTCTAAAAATATCGCCGGTATTTTTGCACCTTTCCGTTTCCTTTGCGCTGCAACGCAACAACGCTAACAATTTTACGCAACTTTGAATTTTTTAATTACGCTTCATTTGGTCTTACTTAATCCTTCCTACTTACAGTATGTTTAATTAAACTAGTAGGCAAACATCGTTCTCCTTTCGTTCTAGGTGCATACGGCAGGCGCGTGTTGTATGGACAGTGTAATGTGTCGCGGGTCAGTATGTGTGTAACGAGACCGTATCGTCAGGTCACGATTGTTGGCATGATATTCGGTCAGTGTCCTACTTGTCAATACTGTTTTTAATGTTACTATTTTTACTGGTAATTGTCCAACATACGCGCGTCACAAAGGAACAGTAACGCCTAAGGCTTAAACAGGCTAACCAGACATCGGAGGAAGGTAATTAATTTCAGTCGAGCTCTAGCCATGCAGCGGCTCAGTGTTCTGCGAATATAAATAAAGTTGTATAAGATTAGAAGCCAATAATAAAGTAGTAGATAGATACTGACGGCGTGTATTTTGTGTAGTGAACGCACTAGAAGTTTGAACGTTACCAGCGCCGAGAGCTGTTTTAAAAATCTGTCTTGAAGTTTGTGTAAGTATTTTTGTTTCTTTTATATTAGTGCCAATTTAAAAATATTTATCAAGTACTATTTTAATTATAAATGTTATTTCGAATTTATTGAATAACTGAATTATCGCGCCAAATAATTGAACATACTAAGTATTATTTATGAAAAAAAAAAAGTTTTATAAATAATTAAATATGAATAATTAAATGCGTTACCTTAAAATGTAATAGTAGTTATTTATAGTAATTCACCGGAAACAATGTAAACAATAGTTCGGAACTTCGCTAATAAAAATAATGCCGAAGCCAGCTGCCCACGTCGAAAAAATGATTTCTTGTCTCTGTGCCAAGAAGCCGATTGAATAAAAAACGGGGCTACTATTTTATTGCGCGACATAGGCTCCGACTTCTGGCTGCGAGATTTATTTTTGTCGTTGGGGATCTACGTCAGACATATACAAAGGCTATTGCGTCCATTAAAAATAATTGAACAACAGTTCGTTTGTTATACTAATACTACTGCTAAAAGTAGCTGCGAAAGATACTGCTTGGCTAATACCGGGAATGCAGTCTAGATTATTTGTTTCTAATGCGCAAATAATTAGCTGATATTATTTTATAAAACGAATAAGGATATTGAAATGATTTTCACTAGTTTTTTATAGTTATGTATTAAACATAAAATATAAATACCTAATATAAAAATAATAATAGAAATCTCTAAGTTTCTTACATAGTTACTAATTAATTAAACTAAACAAGGTTATAACATTGCAGCCGGCATATTGAAACAATGAGTTCCCAAGAGTACGGCGAGGAGGATTACGTGGACGTGAGGTCGCTGCCGCTGCGGCCGCCGCGGCCGCTGCCGCCGCCCGAGCGGCCGGCGCGCCGCCCCTGGCACCCCGTCATGTGGGACAGCTCCATTAGCGGAGTGTCTGCGCCGGATCAGGACCAATCCGAAGAGGTACATCAAAAAGCACTCGTTAAGTCGTAGAGGTTTCTTAATTGGCCTCGCAATAGATGAAAATAACCCTTTATTTGTGCCCTGCAGCGATTGTCGTAAAATGCTTGCAACCCAAAAATACAGTCGGGAAAATTTGTATTTATTCATTGATCTTTTTCCAGTCTGAAAGACTAACAAAGTCGAGGGAGTACCCACACAAGCAGCGCATACGGAATCTCCGGCGACTAATAGCAGATGGCAAGGTCAACCCGACGCCCGAGACGCTCATCTTTTTCCTCTGTAATAAGTTCGCCATCTCCGAGGAACGACAAAGGAAGGTCGTCTAACATCGTTCTATACTTCAATAGTGATACAACTAACCGATCTTATCGTAATATTTAATTGAACTAATTCAATTTGTGGAAATGTAAATACAAAAACGATATTTTTTAAAACTGCGTTATCACTTTAATACCTCCGTTATCGAACTATGTACAAATATTAAAACACACGCGTCGCGCGGCTCGCCGGATCGTCGGGTGACAAGTCCACGGGCGGGGGGCGGGGCGGGCTTCCAAAGACTCGAGGCGGAGTGGTCACATTATATACTTTATATTCTCATAAAAATTATCTACACACAAGACTTTTAATATAAAAACAGAATCGAGTTCGTGGAGCGCGCGTCGCGCGCGGGGCTTCTCTGCGGGGCGCGGCGGGCCCCGCGCTAGGGGGCGGGGGGCGGCGCGGCGGGAGCGGGCGCGCCCCCCGCCGCCGCCGCCCCTGCCGCCGCCCCCGCGCCCGCCGCCGCGCCGCCCTGCTCCTCGTCCTCCTCCTCCTCCGGGTCGAACTTCAGCATGAGCTGCTTAAACTGTGGAAGATACATTTTATTCTAGATAGACCGCTTCTTCGTTTTCGTAGCGATTTATTCGACGACGAGGATCGCACGACGAGTGCCAGCCCAAATAAGCATTTCATCTTTATCCGACGAAAGGATCTCGCCGACCAGGCGATAAACAAACATTTAAAAGGCTCTCGTTTCACGATCTATGTGTATCATAACCTCGGATGGAGTAACAAAATTCCTTCATAGTGCATCACAATCAGATTAAACATTTTTTTTTTTGATCTGGACTATATTTTGTTGGCCAGAGTGGCCATAACAACTTCACCCGGACAGAGGGCGAGCGCAAGTGCGCTCCAGCCAGAGGGGCAGGGGGGCAGCTAGCTCAAGGGCGCCACAAGGGACACGACCTCAGCTTGGGCCGCTGCCAGGAGAGGTGGCGAGGGTAAATCTACCACCGGATCGGAACGCGACCTCGACTGAGAAGATCCGGCAAGAAACTCAGCGGGCTTGTCGGGTGCCAAGGCGCGTCTAGGTAAGTAGACGCACCTTCTAGCGGAAGCGGGGGTTCGTCGACCTCGCCGGCGAGGTCGATGTCTGGTGGGGAGTGTGCGTGTGTCGTTCTCCCCGACATCTGAGTCTAGGAGAGCGGTGAGTGGGTCGGGGGGGGTTCGGATTAAACAGGATTTCATTAAAGAGCGCAATTAAGCCGGCGGGTGACCATATTTTTCGTAACGTAAAACATACGGATGAAAAAACCTATCAACACTTAAAATATTCTGTATTTGAGTCGTTAATTTTCAAACATGGCCATCTCCATATTTTTCAGATTTTAGGATTTTATGATATTTGAAAAGAGTACAGTACATAAAATATGCCTGGAAATTCAAATATGTCCATATCCGCGTGTTTGAAATTAAAGACTTATTTAGTATAGACGTAACGCACCTCGAGGTAGTCGTCGACGAGCCGCCGGCGGCCGCTCTCGTCGAGCTCGTCGTCGCAGTCCTCCTGCTGGAGTTGCGTCATCGTCGCCTTCGGCTCGAACACCGGAGCGAGCCGCCGCGATATCGCCTTCTCGTACACTTTCACACTCTCGGATGGAGAGTATTGATTTATTTTTCTGCGAAAGAATACTCATTTTGACAAACTAATATAATAATAATATAATATCGCCAGACGAATACATCAACTGTATGGTCCCAAACTAAGCAACGCGTGTACTATGGGTACCGTACAATGGACTGGAGGCGATCCCAGTGACATCCAGACCAGAGAAAATTACGAAAAGACCATTTCCGAAATTTGCCCCGGCGGGAATGGAGCCCGCAACCACCATGTGCAATGAGCCAAGCGGCCTACGCTCGAACCACTGGGCCAAGCGGTCGTCAATATAGTATCTAATAATAAAATCTAAAGTTTATTTACGTTCATCGTAAATAAATATAGATCATCACTTCTGTATTGTTAAAGTGGCAGAGGTGTCGCCCCCCTCATTTCGCTGACAATATTAGGTCCCAATGTAATAGATGACGTACTATCGCTCTTCCTCCTCGTATCGGTATGAATATGATTAATGCTAACAACATATGTGAGTAAGCCTAACTCAGGTGATTAAATTTACATTTATAGACGCCCTGGAAAGATTTAAGAGAAGAAAAAGTGCTACACGTTTTGTAAGCCTACCAAAACGGTCAGAATTATACTCAAAACACAAATGACCGAGCATGTTAGGTTTGGTTGACCAGGTTAGGAAACGTAACCATACTATACCCGTTCAGGGGGGGAGGGAAGTCTTCAAAATACCACGCTTGGTACAGGGGTCTAAGGATTACGTTTTTATCCTCTAGGGATATCTCTCGCTTTTTCGAGCCATACACAAATATTGCGCGCAGCATTTTCAAAAATGTTTGAAACTGTACCTATGAATTACTACGTGACAACTAGAGGGGGGGGGGGGGGGTCTTGGCATATACTACGGGTGGTCACCAAGGGGGGAGGGGGGGTGGTAAAGAAAATGAAAAAATGGGTAACGCAGTATAGGTACGTTCTCTAATGTGGTACTCACGCGTCGGTGAACCCGTAGAGCTGCTTGAGATGGTGCTTGAGCACGAGCAGCAGCAGACAGCCGCGCGCCTGGCGCATGGCGTCGCGCAGCGGGCGCGCGCGCGCCGGCAGCCGCGCCAGCAGCGCGTCCGCCTCCTCGTCCTCCTCCTCCTCCTCGTCCAGCGGCGCGCGGCTCTCCTCCAGGTCGCTCTTGTCCAGCCCCTACGCCGATATACTTATTTATATTCAGCCATCTCACGGCCATAGATATCTAAATATATATAACTCAAAGGTGACTGACTGCCATAATGATCTATCAATGCACAGCCTAAACCACTGGACGGATCGGGCTGAAATTTGGCATGCAGGTAGATGTTATGACGTAGGCATCCGATAAGAAAGGATTTTGATTAATTCTACCCCCACAGGCATAAAATTGGGGATGAATAATCCCGAAATTATTGTTAAGTTAGATCACACGCGGACGAAGTCGCGGGCACAGCTAGTACTCGTATATATATACCTTATAGCTTTGATAAAAGAAGTAAAGGATACCGCATGTTAGTATGTTTTCCACCAAAACTACGCTTCATTCAAAATTCGCGCAGTCGCCCCCGCTAGTCTGCAATCGAACAGTGACACAAGAGCTGTCAATATCGCGGCGTAAAATATAAAAAAATGCCGTTTTGCATTATTAAAACGTGTAAACGTGAGAGCTGAAAGTATAAGAAAGCGAATGGTATTTCATTTCATTAGTGAATACCCCTTGCAATACAATATTTTACAAGAAAAAGTCAAATTTATATTTTCATACATTTGATGTAGTTGGATAATGTGGATACGACGACTTCTATAAAATTATATTATTACGCAAAAAAACGTTTATTACTCTCTCCACAAGCTTTACTTATACGCACTAGTGCACTAACGTTTGTTACACACAACATTTTCGAATCACATAGCAGTCACACAGTAGTCCAATGTAGTCGCTTAGGTCACCGTATATTCCTCTATGTCTGTTTTCTTAAGAGATGTTCAATGTCGTTTCCGAGGAAATAGTACATTGTTACACAAGGGGTGAATGTAACTTATTTTGGCCCGAGACGTGGTTTGGCGCCTGAGCGTAGCGAGAGCGCCAATAGATCGAGGGGCAAGATAAGTATTTCACCCGAGGTAAACACTGTGCTTTTCATTACGAATACAAGGAAAGTAAAAATAAGAACAGGAATTGGCTAAATAAATAATAAGAGGAAGTATGAACAATAATCTACAACTCGTAAAAAAAAAAATTGCCCAAATCTATGTTATTTAAAATAAATTGTTGAAACTAAATTATAATTAAGTCATTTATAAATATATATTCTTGAATTAATACTTAACTTTATGTTATTTCAATTTAACATCGCGCTGTCATTGAGTGACTGTAGAAAAAGTTGGAACATGGTTCCATAGAAATGTGAAAATGGAACTAGTTTTTTTTAATAATTTGACAGCTGTCAGTTGAAAGCGATTCTCCCTAGGGCGGAAAAGTATTACTTTCAACCCGCTCCTCAGGCAACTTCAGACCCACTTTCCGAGTATGAGTAATGAAAATTCGTTTATTACGGTACTTTTTTCTATAGATGAAACTCGAAAATCTCAATAGTTTTCTTTATTATCAGTGCGATTTAAGACATTTAATTTAAGATACAACAAAATGTTATATTCCATGTTTACTTTATTTTTCCCTAAATTTCCTCAATCTATAGAGGCGATAAAAAATTACATAATATGCTATACTTTTTACGAGAGATCCCGATTGGAGACCGTCAAAACGTACCTGTATTTGTGAATTCCATTCTAATGAATCGGATTTTCATACAAGTAAAAAACCGCCACCGGATGTTAAATAAGACTGCCGAACCATTTTTTTTTTACCAGACTGCTTCCCTAATTTTGTTCAACTTAACACTGTACACATGATATCGATGTCGTACCGCGTATAATTAAATGTTGCATTTATTTTCTAAGTCCCAGTTTTAAGTCTCTGGTATTTATTAATGAACTAGCTGAGCCTTCGACTTCGTCCGCGTGGAATTTAACTTAACAAAAAAGCCCGCTCCCGCGTTCTGAGCCCGTGCGACAGGAATCATATTTTTAAATTTCGTTTTTCTAAAATAAAGGCGTAAGTTACTGCTTATAACATCAGCTATCTACCAGTGAAAGTCCCGTCAAAATCGGTCCAGCCATTTCGGAGATACTCTTTGATTTCATGTGGTTTTATTTTTTTACGCGGAACCCTAATCGTTATTCTAAAATTTAAGTAGCCTAAGTTACTCCTTAAAACATCAGCTATCTGCCAGTGAAAGTCCCGTCAAAATCGGTCCTGCCGTTTCGGAGATTACCCGGAACAAACACACAGGCAGACAAACAATCATTTTTTCTTTCTTTTTATAGGTGTCATATGTACTTTCATATGCATTTAGTGAAAAGGTGTTATTTTGATATTACAAACAGACACTCCAATTTTATTTATTTGTATAGATGTAAACATTTTTTGTAGACCAATAAAATAAAAAAAGTTTTTCCATATTTGCTTAAGATTTTCCTTCAAAGAAAATCATGAGGCGTATCCATAGTTTTGACGTCGTTTTGCACAGTTTTGACACGGTGCCCCGCGCGCCGGCGCACTTTACACACACTGTCATTACCGCGAGATCGCATTTGAATAATCATCAAGTATGAAGTACTGTATCCTTTTCTTCCTTTATCAAAGCCTTATAGCCTATCTATACAAACAAATAATTTGTAATATCAAAATTACACGTTTTCACTAAATGCATATAAAAGTATGTACGATACTTATAACAAAACCGCGATATAATTTATTTTTATCTGTCTGTTTGTTTGTATGTTTGTTCCGGGTAATCTCTGAAACGGCTCCACTGATTTTGGCGGGACTTTCACTTAAATAATTATTTAAATTCCACGCGGACGAAGTCGCAAGCACAGCTACCGACCAACACTATAACACTAAATTATGGGTGGTTCCGGCGGCTATCTCCTCCGTTAGCGCCTGAAAACCACACCCTTCGACCAGTAGTCTTCCTGAATGAAAGTTGACAGCCTATCAGTGGGGACCCTGACCACGAACGCCTTGAAACTAGCGTTGTGCCTAGAATCCAACACCTGAACTCTCAATGAGACATTGCTCTTCACTCGGATGTACTCTGCAATGTCCCCCGCCTTGCCGGCATAGTGGAGGAGAAACAGGTAGACTGGGGTGGTCAACACTGCCCAATTTACATGTATAAATTGCAGGTGTTTGGTAGAATATCTTTTAAACTACTTATGAAATCAACTTGAAACAAAACGCATTGTTAGTCTAAAGGTAGTCTATATAGCCGTTAAGAAAAATCTTGAACATTGGATAAAAGTTCAACCGATAAAACTCGAGCGTATAACAAGACGCACGGACGCCAATGAGTATGTAGCTAATAAATGTACTAAGTAGCACAAAACGTCTATTCATCTCTTTCTTATCAACAAAGACGTAGAAGATCTAATATATTTTCTAGAAATAATTTCTTACCTCACGAAAATGCTGCAGTAGATTTGATCCTGACGTCGAAATGATGATATCAATGTGGTGTATGATAAATAATGGTTCATCTTGAACTTGATATGGAAAATAGCTAAGATTGTCAGCCAGGTATAACATTTGATCCAGTGGAGCAGTCTGAAACAAAAAAAAAAATTGATAATTTTTTTTTATGAGCCATTTTATCGATTTTGTTATTGCAAACTCGGCCTGCTTATCCTATGCTTGTGAAAGGTCGGGAGCGAACGCAACGAATTATGATTCGTGTGTCTAAAATAATAATGGATTGTAATTGGTCGACTGTAAGTCACCCTTACAGTGAATGTAAAGTCCAAAGGGTGATTCGTCCGTATAATTCCTCTATTACATTTGAAATTGGACCAGTAGCGATACGATATATGGCTAATACGGTGCTGGGAATAATGGTGTAATTTACATATTTACTTCATTCAATAGTATACTCACTGAAACATCGTCAAATTGTTTTAGTAACGATAGTACCAACGCTCTTCGTTGTGGCCGCGTGTTACGCAATAATGAGTATAAGAAACCGTTGAGGGCGGTAGGCAGGTCGTCCTGTTCCTTTTTTCTAAAAACAACAAAATAAACATGAGTAATCGGGTTCGCACTAGGACGATTAAACCACTGGACGCTAGAAGTACTTGATAACGTATGAAATCACGTTCAACCGACTTTCGAGGGGTTAGAACTATTGTTACATTACTCGAGCATATTACAACTTCGAGCGAGGCTTATGTTTTTCGACCGCTTGGCGCAGTGGTTCGAGCGTAGGCCGCTCGGCTCACTGCATCGGGTGGTTGCGGGTTCGATTCCCGCCAGGGTAAATTTCGGAAATGGCCTTTTCGTAATTTTCCCTGGTCTGGGTGTCACTGGGATCGCCCCCAGTCCATTATTGTACGGTACCCATAGTACAAGCGTTGCTTAATTTGGGACCATATAGTTGGTGTGTTCGTATGGCGATATTTATTTTATTTATTTATTTATTCGGTGCATGGCTTACGAGGTCTCGGTGACAGAGGCAAGATCGCGCGTCTAGTGGTTAAATCGTCTTAGGGTAATTTATTGCTCAATTAAACATGACATCCATTTTTTACCTAAATCCTCGTATGACACCTTCGCTCGCGTTAACTTGCAATATTTTTTGCAGCTGATAGGATAACTTGATACCAAGTTGTGCTTTCATATGTATGAATCCAGGATATTTCTTGTCTATCTCTTGGAGGTGTTTATCGGCGGTGTGTGACACGGTCACTTCTAAATCCGTGCTCATGCATATCAAATATGGAACAATCTGTAATTTAAATAGTGCAAGTTTTAGCCCACGATTACACTGAAGCCGGGACCCACCGTCCTTAGACATTGCGATGCGACGGCGATTTATTAGTACATTGTTATACAAGGGGTGAATTTGGCGCCTGAGCGGAGCGAGGGCGCCAATAGATCGAGGGACAACGTAGTGTTTCACCCGAGGTAAACACTGTGGTTTTCATTACGAATACAAGGAAAGTAAAAATAAAAACAGGAATTGGTTAAAGAAATAATACAAGGAAGTA
Organism: Notodonta ziczac; assembly: GCA_918843915.1. Classification (NCBI taxonomy): domain Eukaryota; kingdom Metazoa; phylum Arthropoda; class Insecta; order Lepidoptera; family Notodontidae; genus Notodonta; species Notodonta ziczac. The sequence goes on along the minus strand of OU974043.1, from coordinate 6,759,301 downwards.
TGAACGATACTCTACAACTCGATAAAAAAAGAACGGATGTTTTGTTTTTTTTTTCGTTGGCCGGCCATCTCCATTATTTAGCCATTATTTTTCATTTTCATCTTTAAATATTTGGCCAAATCTATATTATTTTAAAGAAATTGTTGAAACTAAATTATATAATTAAGTCATTTAATATACTTATATATTTAAAATATAAATACCTAACTTTATGTTATTTCAATTTTATATCGCGCTGTAATTGAGTGACTGTAGAAAAAGTTGGAACATGGTTCCATAGAAATGTGAAAATGGAACTAGTTTATTTTTAATAATTTGACAGCTGTCAGTTGAAAGCGATTCTCCCTAGGGCGGAAAAGTATTACTTTCAACCCGCTCCTCAGGCAACTTCAGACCTATTTTCCGAGTATGAGTAATGAAAAAATATTTTTTTTATGTGAGGCGGCCTCCGCCATTTGTTATGAGGATTTTTTTAATGAAATCGCTGTCGGATTGCACCTGCCTTACCCGTACGGCCCCGGCTTGACTTTTAGTTTAAGACTGACTAAGCTGATAAATTATTATATCATTACTATTTTTACATAAATAGCTTGTTGACTTAAAGTACCGTCTCAAGGCATATGGGGACGGGTTGACGTTCATGAGGGGGTGTTGATACAAAAGGGGGGGTTCTAAGAGTGTGTAGCTACGGCAGCGCGTACCTGCACGGGATGCACGAGCCCCTGCGCCAGCACCAGCTGCACCACCTTCATGGCGCTGGAGCGCACCATGGTGCTGGGGTGCAGGAACGAGCCCAGGATCTCCTTCAGGTAGAGCTGGATCACCGTCGACGCCATGCCCGAAGACACGTCGCCCATTTCCTTCAGATTCTCGTGCTTCGAACGTTTAGACCCTGCGACCCAGACATGTATACTACATTAATGCCAGGCCTACACTTTCATATTTACATGTGATTACATTGTTTTCAAAAATAAAATGGCGCCACGTTGCAGTGGTGTGACATTGACACTTCACAGTCTCTCTTTCTTTCGGACCTCGTGTTATGTAATTAGTATTTGTAGTGACACTTACAGACGTAAAGTCCCGATAACGTCATCGCAGTTCAATTAAGATACATCTGATGAGCGGTTATAGGTATAGGTTTAAACGCCTATTTCATTAACGCTTGGTTGAAGATCGTTTGTGATAAAACCTTGTGCAAGTAGTATACAGTGCTCATTTTGAAAAAATACTGCAATCTTGTTTACTTACATTCTTTATCTTGCCTAATCATTCTCTGCTCTTCCTCTTGTAAGTACATTTCAATATTCCTGAGTACATCTGCTTTCATTTCGATCGGCGCTAGGTCTGACGTCAGCAGTTGATGATAGAATTCTTTCAACTCGGGCCGTAACATAAACTCGTAGTGCCGAACGCACACTGAACCCAGCGCCTTTAGAGTATGCGAAACAAAATCCTCGTCTTCAAGACCGACGAAAAACATCAGAGTTGCGAAGATTTGTTCCTTTATGTCAGCCTGCGAACAAATATAATAACAACTATATACGGAATAGTGTACAGCAGTATAAGTATATATTTATGTTACCGATAAACATCTTTAATGCATTATATGAAGTTGGAGCTTTATTCGTCTGCTTACTTGTTATACAGCACCCAAAGAAACATACTTGTTGTAAAACAACATCTACTCACCGGAAGACCTTCAATGACCTTAGCTTCTGTGAAATCAAAATATCGCAGGAGTAGTCCGACTATGAAGAGCGCCCGTCGAAATTGAGGCCTCGTGTGTAATGTCCTGGTCATCTCTGGATTCCGCTGCCAGCAGTGTTTCCATTGTAGAAGTACCCCTAGAAGGGAAATTTTACACTTTCAATCTATCTTTAGAATAAGTATATTCCACATCATTTATGCGCTCTCGTAGCGTAATAGAATTCAGCCGTAAAGCTTGCTGTTTAATGTAAAACTGCAATAACACTTTAGTCAGAGGAGATAAAACATAAATTCGCTTGTAGCGACGGATGGCTTCAAGCTAATTTGTATTGAATAACAGTATCACCTGTATTGGTTAAGTGTGTAAGTGGAAGTACTCACCGTGGTACTTATTGAATACGTCTCTGATGAGCTTGTAGTTGTGCGTGAGGTTGTTGACGATGGCGGCGAGGCAGGCGATGCAGGAGGCGATGACGAGCTGACCGCGCTGCAGGATCAGCTTCACGGCGTCCTCCTCCAGCTGCGCCAGGAACACCTGACTCGGGTGCTCCATCAGCGGCACGGCCAGCTCCAGCGTCGCCGCCACACTCGACATTATTTGCTGCTCGTATTGATTCTGCACCAAACGATAGTTATATTTCATAACATGCAGCACTTAGAACCGTATCAATAAATCTATCTCAAACCAGAGAGCGGTGTTGGAAATGCCATCGTAATGTCATACCAGGGCCCTAACCACGCTAGCTACTCAAATCGTAATAGAAAAGCAAACGCTCGCGATTACGTTTCAAACGCTCCGCTTTTGAGGTTTTGCTGACACGAGCTTCACGATTTCTACTGACATTGATAGTTTGAAACGCATTCGCTTGCTTTTGCTTTTCTATTACGATTTGAGTAGCTAGCGTGGTTAGGGCCCTGTATAAAATGACATGTCAAATGCGTACTCAAGATCGCTCTCCGACTTCAGATAGATAAATTTAATACATGCCTATATCGTGATCGCTTACTGTACGCATCATAAGAAACCTCAAGTTCCTTCGAAGCGCAATGGATTCGTTACGCCGACAGAATAACAAAAAAAGAAACTAGCTCAGGGCCCCCACATATTATGTGTTGCTTATATATACAATTACATACCTGACATTTTAAACTGAGGTACGGTTGCAGCGTCAACGCATGATTCACTAACAACTGTGGTCTAATTTTAGCAAATAAATGCAATGTGGACAGACATGCTAAAATGCGTTGTGACGAACCTGTGCCTGAAAATACAAATTATTTCAATAATACAATCCTCCTGTAAATAGCAACAATATACGCGGTGAAAACGAAAGGGTATACTATTTTTTGCAACTTTACTTTGTAAATCTAAAACTATCTCCTTTGTGGGACAGTTGAAGTACTAAAGGTTTTGTAGACTTATGAAATCTGTCAACAGCTGTATCCCTATAACACCTTTTGTTTTTCAAGTTTCCTCCAAAGCTGATAGGTTTTGAATTACAAAGTAAAGTTTTGAAAAAAAAAAGTATCCCCTTTCTGTTTCAACCTGTATAGAACAGAACATGAAGTATAAAGGTTTACCATCAGCACTCGTCTCCTCCAATTGGAGTAAACTTTCAATGAGACAGTCTACTATTTGCTGACATGCTACTAAAAGTGATTTAGGCGGTTGATATATAATTTTTGTGGAATCTTCTTTATCCTCCTTAGGTTTAAATAACTGGAAATATTAAGTTAAATTAATAATCAGATATAACATAAAAGTCACAACTTATCATTTCTTCCTTTATAAAAATTATGTTTAATTTAAAATCGACAAATATTCGACGAATAAATTAAACAAACAATTAGCAGTGATAGCCGATTGGTTAAGCACACGTCTTTCGGGCATCAGGCCATGGGTTCAAACCCAAGCTCGCACATCTGGGTTTTTCGAAATCTATGTGCGAATCATAATTTATATATGATTATCACTCGCTTACGGTGAAGGAAAACATCGTGAGGAAACCTGCATGCCTTAGGAAATCTAACCAATGTTCGAGAGACATGTGAAATCCACCAACCCGCCCTGGGCCAGCGTGGTGGATTACAGCCTGAATCTCCTCGTAGTCAGGGAAGGCCCGTGCCCAGGAGTGGGACGTCAAAAAGGCTAAATTATAATTTAAAATTATACAAAATAGGAATGTTACTCACAGTTGTTAACAACTGCTGAAACCACTCGAGCCCCATGTCCCGGGAGGAGATGACGACGTCGGTGATGTTGAGCACCTTCCTGGTGAGCGGGTCGGCGGCGGCGGCCGTCAGGTCCAGAGTGCCCGGCCGCGGCGTGTTGGCGCACGGACTGAACCACATGTTTTGGAACACTTCCATCACCAGTTTCCTAATGCCTTCCTCATCATTCACTCTCCTAATCATTTTCACGCAAATCTCGGGTATCTTCGGAAACTCCGGGCACTCTATACAAATGTCTTTTAGTATTTTTATCACACGTTTTCGTACCGACACACCTGTGTCCTATAAAAGTGGTAAAATAACATTTTTGAAATTCAGTTGCTGTTTACCTAAAAAGCATACTTATAATCGGAAACACACTCACCAATATTCTATTTGATAGCATTCCGTAATACTTATCGATGAGATCGGGCCTACTGAGGACGAACTTGCCGACCAGATCCACCGCCGCCTCTCGCACCGCAGTGGACTGGTCAAGGAATGAGCGGTTCACGCCGATCTGCATATCGGGCCGAGCAAGAACCGCCGGGTCCGCCTCCACGATCATCGCGAGACACTTCATCGCCTTCGTACGGATCGCTATCGTGTTTTCGCACAAAATCACAAGTATTTTTCTAAGATATCTATCAAAACTCTGGGAGAACGATCTCTTGGAAGCCAAGTACTGAGATATCAACTCGGCTCCGCTGTAGTCTATGTACGATTGCATCACTTGCACTTGAGTACCCCCTTGATATCGAAAAGGTCTAACTTTCTCGAGAAAGAAGTGCTTCCGTCGTTCTATAGTTTTGAACTTCTCCGCAGAGACGAGCGCGGTGGCAGCGAGCTTCTTGTCGGGGCGCTCCCTGCGGCGGCCGTCCTCGGCGTCGCTGTCGTCATCCGGCTCAGACTCTTCTTCGCTGGACTCTACTTTGAAACGTTTCTTCGTTTTATTCTTCGGCCTCTTCGTGGGCGACGTACTTTTGGGTTGGATCACCAGATCTCTGTACCACTGCGTTATGTAGAAGTGCCTCGCGCAGTTCCACGCTTGATCCTTTTGGCCGTTGATAGCGAGATAGTCCAGTAACACCCTCTGCAAGAATTCTGTTCTCTCCTCGTCCTCATCGAGGCCGGAAGTCGCACTCTGAAAAATAATTACATATTTTTAAAATGTCAGCAGAAATTTGGACAGTTCTTAACCGACTTCAAAATAGGGGGGAAATGACCTTTTCGTAATTTGCCCTGGTCTTGGTGTCACTGGGATCGCCCCCAGTCCATTGTACGATATCCATAGCACAAGCGTTGCTTAGTTTGGGACCATACAATTGGTGTGTCAGTCTGGTGATATTTATTTATTTATTATTTATTTACCTAACAAATAATCTTAACATAGTGGAACCGACTCCAAATAAAAAAAATATAAGTTTTGGTGCACCCAGGTTTTTTTGAAGCCGGTATAATATATATGTATTACTAATGTTGTTACCGGGTGGTGTCGCACCTGTGCGTGGCTGGCGTCCTTCTCCTCCTCGGCGCGGATGTCGCGCACCACGGCGTCCATGGTGGCGAGCTTGGCGCGCGACTGCACGCCGTCGCGCCGCAGCCGCGCCGCCACCAGCCCCAGGTACTCCAGCGACGCCACGCGCACCGACATCTCCATCGACTTGTCCGACATGTACTTCACCTGGTAGCATTTTACCGTGTTAACTTTACAGTCAAGTAGGTTTTTGGGAATAGTCAAAGTTATTTTGTTTAGGCCCACGGGAGCCCTTGAGCCCTTACAAATTGTCAATTTTACATTTTTTTCTTATATCTACAACCGGATCGGAACGCGAGCTCAACTGAGATCCGGCAAGACTCTCAGCAGGCTTGTCTTTAACATTTTGTTATATTTATTTTTTTAGATCGCCAGTTGCTTATATCTAAGTATACAAATACATAAAATCGGAGTTATTTTGATATTACACAAAATAACACCTTTTCACTAAACACATAATAGTACATACGGTACTTATAACAAAAACGCGATTTAAATTATTTTTGTCTGTCTGTCTGTTTGTTTGATCCGGGTAATCTCCGAAACAGCTGGACCGATTTAAAGTTTAATTTTAATTTTAGAAATACAAATTAAACACTTGAAATCCAAAAGTATCTCCAAAACGGCTGGACCGATTTTGACGGGGTTTACACTGGCAGATAGCTGATGTTATACGCAGTAACTACCTTATTTTAGAAAAATAAAAAAATAGATCACAAATGGCGCGTGGGCTAAAAAAGCGCGAGCGGGCTTTTGCGATAGTAGGTATATAAAACACGAAACATCGATTCACAAATGTTAAATGATTTTTTTGTTAAGTTTAATTCCACGCGGTCGAAGTCGCGGGCACAGCTAGTAGTTAATAATTACAAAGGGTAGTAGATATTTATATAATTATAATAGCTCCAGTGTGTAACTGATTTATCATCCAAATAATCCGAGTGGTCCAGGACTACACATTTCAAAAAGGATAGCGGCAAATTTCGCAAACCCGATCACGTCGATATATCACTTACCAGCATTGTTCCGAGTAAACTTAGCAGCAGCTCAGTGGCGGGCCATTCTGGTTTGTTCACAGTGGTCAGCAGATCGTGTACGAAATTTTCGAACAGGGGCCTGAAGTCGACTTCCTCGGAGCGACTCCGGCACTTGTTCAGGAATGACGTCAGGAATGTACCGCCCACACTGATCGCTGCCTCGTACTTGGATATTATTAGAAGATCTTTATCTACATGCTGTGGAAAATACATTTTTTTATTTTTTGCTGCCAAATTAGCTTGCGTAGGTCGTTGAGAAGTTAAACCAGCCTATTTATTAATTTATTTATAGGTAGATACTTACTTTTTTACTCTCAGATGCATCTAAATCTTTGTCTTTATCCTGCGATTTGCACATCGTCTCCGGCAAAGTGACCACGCACTGAACCAACTGAAGCACGAGTGCCGTTAACATCTGTATGTGTTGGTCCGAGCTCAGTTGGAAGGACCGCAAGTTGTGTTTGGAGCTAGGTATGCGCGCTATCGAGGCTAATATATCCTCTAGCAGAAGCCGCCTGTGCTGCTCGTACTTCGTAAATATCTGTGAACACCAAACGTTGCCATAGAACACCCAAGCTCAGGCAGGGTCGTCTTTAGGAATTCACTTTTTTATAGGTGAGGATCGACATCAGCCCGAAGAACGGGACGACAGAGGGATGCAACATCGTTTAAACTTTAAACTAGTTACAATAACTCACTCATCACCGAAACAATTTTGGCATGGAACACTGACCGTGGTGACGAGCTTCAGCGCGCTAAGCTGGAGCTCGCTGACGTTCTCGACGAAGAAGGGCGAGACGCCGACGGTGGAGGCGTGCAGCACCGTGGTGTCGGTGAGGTGGTGCGCGGCGAACAGCTCGGCCAGCAGCGTCACGCTCTCGTGCGCGTGCGTGTACAGCTCGCGCACGGCGCGCGTGGCGCCCGCCCCCGCCCCCGCGCCGCCCGCCCCCGCGCCGCCGCCCGCCCCGCGCCGCGCGCCGCCCGCCGCGCCGCCGCCGCGCCGCTTGCGCCCGTCCACTGCGCGCACAACGACTCAATAATCATGTTCAATCAGTATCGAGCGATTGATATTATAATTTACTAGCTGTGCCCCCCGACTTCGTCCGCGTAGTATTTAACGTAACAAAAATTTCGGGATTATCGGGATAAAAAGTATTCTATATGTTAATCCCGGTTATAAAATATCTGTTACTATACTGTTCCAAATTTCATCCAAATCCGTTCAGTAGTTTTTGCGTGAAGGAGTAACAAACATACATACATACATCCACACTCACAAACTTTCACATTTTATAATATTAGTCGGACTAGCTGTGCCCGCGACTTCGTCCGCGTGGAATTTAAGTGACAAAGTTTCATACAAACTTTCATCCCCTATTTTATCCCCTTGGGGGTAGAATTAATCAAAATCCTTTCATAGCGGATGCCTATGTCATAACATCTACCTGCATGCCAAATTTCGGCCTGATCCGCCCAGTGGTTTGGGCTGTGCGTTGATAGATCACTATGTCAGTCAGTCAGTCACCTTTGAGTTATATATATTTAGATTCTTCTTTATTACACACCATATTATTCAGTACTAGTTAACTGTTAGATGGGTTAGCCATGATTATTTGCTTATAAATAAACTTTGGTAGAACAACATAAGTATTGTATCAACTGGACACCATAGCCTATAGGTATCACACCAATCATAGCAAAATGCCTACAAAAAACTTTAGATTCAAAATAGTATTGTTATAAACAAGTTCAAAGAGATAGATAAAACCAATTCACATACCTTTCTTTTTGGATGTAGTTTGAATGCTGTATACCGGGTCGTAGACGCAGTATATTGTATTGTTAAGTTGAAATTTTATGAACATTATGATTCTATCTATGACGTCTTCTAGGAATATGCGCTTGGGCATATTCGGGGAGGTCATTACATACAGCGACGTGAGACTCGCGTCCGACGCGCACATGACCCTCTCTAATGCTGACTCCATCCACATTTGTCGCATTTCTTCACTGTCCTCCTGTACACACGGAAAATACAAAATTGCTAAAATAGTTTTCCTCTCAATTATGTCACTAGATAAGTGTAAATACCCACCGGGTCGCTGACTAACGACATTTTCTCAGCGGCTCTAATATTTTTTTCCAGCAGATTTAGTAATCGAACTAGTCTGTCTGAAGGTATAGCTTCCATAGCACCAAGATTCTTTAATTTAGCGGCCTCCGAACACAACTCTTGTAGCTGATACCGTGGTAATAACAACTCTTCTGGTATATCAGATCCCTCTGAAATAATTACAATGTTTAAATATCGAAATTGAAATAACCCTTGGTCTAAATTTAAGACTCTGAAGTTGACGATGACTCACCCATTTCGTCAGTAATTAATATGTCATCATCAATAGTTTCGAATACTGATTCAATCAATTTGTTAAAACGTTGATACGTATTTGTCTCCATTAACTCATCTACCGATAGCATTTCTAGCACGGGTACTAATCTCCGTTCAACTTTTCTTAATTTAGGTCGCACTGAAAGAAACAATTTATATTATGCATTGAGTAAAATACTCACAATTCGGTTTAGTAAGGTGAATGGGGAATTAAGCAGAGTTTTACATTATTTACAACATCTATTATTCCCTGTATCACAAACAAGCCATCAAAGCAACCTGGGCAGGATCATGGGTAGGCAAAACCTTTAATCATAAATACCAATTGCAGCTTCCGCTTCCTCCTTTTTACTTGCTTCTTCATGCTTCCTCTTGACTGCTTCCCAGTTTTTTTCTCTAGCTATATCTATCGCTTCTCTTTCCTTATCTACACTGGGTGTATTATTAGACTTTGCTTTTAATGGTGCATTGTCATCAGAATCAGAGTCAAGTGTGCTATTTTTCCTCGATCTATCTTCAGTTCGAAAATCATGTTTCTTTAACAAGCCCTCCTGTAGGAAAAACATACAAAAATGTAGGAAATGCGGAATGGAACGAAAAGGTTAGAACAATTCCAATATTCTTCATACTCACTGATAGTCTGCCAAGTTTCACTAGAGGGTATCTATTATTTAAGACACTGGTACTTTTGGTAGTGTCCGACTTATCCTGACTGGTGTTCTGTGCGGGCTGCGGCGCCGCGTACGGCGCGCCCATCGACGGCTGAGGCACTTGCGGCTCGTGGCGCAGCGGCGACGGCGCCACGCTCGCCTGCGCCGGCGACTGGCCCGTCACTACGTTACCGTCTGCGGGACAAACCAATTTTATAAGGTACAACCACATATATATATTTACATAGATATCGCAAATCCATGTACTACGCGTGTACGAAACCCCGACCAGGCGTCAAGGTTGGTCGCCGCTAACTTACAGTCCGCACGACTACAGATATAAAACATATGAGTATGAGCGAGATAATCATTCGAGAGAATCGTAGCGGGCGGAGGGGAATCGGCGGCATCGGAGTCTTTGAGTCGGTTTGGACTAAATTTCGGCTGTGACGTCACAGTAGGTGTTAAAAATTCGGCACGCTTGGTTTCAATACAAATCGTGATACTTGCGTTATCTATGTAAATATATATCCGTGGGTACAACACATAATATGCATAGAGACAGATCCCAAAATCCTCACATACCTTGTTCAAATGCTTTCTCTTGTGTTTGCATTATATGTAATCTCTGCTGTTCGGGTTCATTACTGGGTGACATTGAGAGTGGATCTTTGTCATCACCTAAACTAGTACCGAAATTCCTATTGTCCTGTACTAGGCTGTTGTAGAAGCCCCCGTTTTGTGAATTGGAACAAGATGAGTTTGACAGTGGACTTGCGTAAACATTGGAAGAGTTTCCACTGTTCCAAACTGGCGAGACACTGTTCTGAGCTGTGATGTTTACTTGGCTGCCTGGCCTGGCCTGTGAGGGGGGAGAGCCCATATTAACATGGGGCGACGACTGCGATGGTGGAGCTAGCAGTTGCTGGTTTGGAATGGTTGCTGTGTGGGCTGTTGTTCCAAGGGCCGATGGACTTGCAGGTACAGTGTTGTGTGTTGAATAGTTGTATTGCGATGCGGAAGGTGACATCCCATTAAACTTGGAAGAGTGTAAATGGTTGCCCCAGTGATTTCTTTGTTGTTGATCATTGTGAAACACATTGGGGTTGACATGTAAGATGGCCTTCAATAACTCAGGTGTACTTTGTTGTGGGGCAGGGCTAACCGCATTGGGTATGCTTTCATCTTTGAGATCTCTGAAAATGTAATGAATAATTATTGTTAGGTAAAGATAATCTACACCAAAGACAATATAATTGCCTAAAAGACCGACATAAGCTAGAAGAAATGACACACACTGATATCTGCTTGTATTTTTACAGCTCGGTCCCTCTCGGCCAGGCAAAAAATATATTGTCTGTAGGTTTTAGTAAAATTTGTCAAATAATAAATAGTAACATATGGGGTATGAAGTGATCTTACATGTGCTGCACTGACGTCTGCATGAGTGACTGAAGTAGTAGCGAGACTAGGTTCTCATCGCGGGTTGCAAGGAGGATGGCTGCCTCTTCGGCTACCCGCGGGTGGAACAGTTGCGACTTGTTGTTAAGTGTTGATGGTAATGGTGTGGGAAGCGGTAACACTGGTAATACTGCAAAGAAAAGTAATTTGTTACTCTTACAGTTCAAATTCAAATTCAAATCATTTATTTTGTTTAGGCCTACGGGGGCACTTACAAATTGTCAATTTACATATTTTTTTCCTTATATCTACAACCGGATCGGAACGCGACCTCGACAGTATCAGTCATCATCCTAAATGACATAGCCTTTGTAAGAACAGTTTGTACAAATTGATCTATACATTTAATGCCAATTGGGACAATACCTTATAGAGATTATTATCAAGACTATAAGTTGACAAAATATATTAAATAGCAAGCAACCATTGACATGAGATTCGCACATACACATTTAAGAGGTATAGTAGACGCTGGAAGAGTACCCTAGGGAGGTATGAGGATACCATTTGATTGTGCAGTTGTTGACTTATGTTAGTAACATGAAGCATTGTTCTAATTAGCATTGCTCATACAAATCATTTATAGAAAGTTCATAAAAAAATAATAATTAATAATTAGCCCTTTTGAAGTCTCACTCCTAGGCACCAGCTTCCCCTCAATATGAGAATGATTCATGCCATATTCCACTACATTGACCAAATGTGACTTGGTAGATTGAACAAGTCTTTTGAAAATTAGTTAGACTGGATCATCTACTTCATATGAACTCAGATTTTTGTGGAGTTTTTACAGGACATCGCTTGGAATCAATTCATCAATTGGTTATCAATTAGGAATAGGCTTTATACAACATTTATATTCTATTTCCAGTTCTGGAAATGAGTTTTGTTGAACACACAAAATAATGTATCACAATTATTTTTGTTGTTGTAATGACCATATTTATAATACTAGACAAGTTATATTAAATAAACAGTGTAACTCATTGGGATCAATTATGTTAGGTAAGCACTATGTAAAAATATATAAAGTTGATATACTCACAGTCTGTCAAGCTGGCTACTCCTGCTAATGTTGTAATTGGAACACTAGGGATATCCCTCTCATTCATCTTGGTTGTACAATTTATTTTCTCAGGGTCAGTAATATTATCCTAGAAATTAAATAGAAAGCCTTTGCTGTTGTACAAAACATATCATACATTGCTTGCGTTGTCGACGTTTCCATTGTCACGGTACTTTCCACTCACGTAACACATAGCACAAAAAACATTATCATTTTAATTCATTGAAGATTGACTGTTAGGAAGCATTTCCCAAAAAAAATAATGTAACAAATCCCACAAGATTGTTGTGAAAATGGGGCAGCCGTCAATTCGATGCTTTGTTGTGCGTTGTGCATCAAAACGAAGGTCAGCGCATCTGCTCGACACTCCCAACATAAGTTGAGAAAAGTAGTTAATGGGCACTAGAGCACATTTTGCTATATTTTAAATAACAAATACTCACTGAAACATTCTGAAATGTATGTATAATCTATTTATCCAGGACAAATCAAACATAATCCCAACATTTAGTTCAACCAAGACTAGTGATGTACCCAATCGATTATCAAAATATCAAGGGTACAGTTATTCACTAACGTAATGGTAACCAATTATTAAAAAAAACGTATTTGATTTATATTGTATTACTAGGTAACTATTTATTTATATTTTAATGATAAGAAAAATGACAAAACATATTATGAAAATAGACCATCTTTATTAATCACCGGGAAACTGCTGGATATATTAATAAACTAAATTACAGTTGATTAAGTTTGTCCTGTAATACGAAATAACCTTTCCAAGAATAAATTTATAAGAATAAAACCTGTGATTGTAAGCATAAAAACTTATATTTGTTCAATGAGCCAAAATAATCGGGTTAGTGCATCACTATAGAAGATGTATCCAAAAAATTACACCAAAGAGAACCACGGTAGCAAGAAATACTTTATGGTAATACTATAAACAACTATAAATAATCTTTCTCTATGACTACAGCCAAGAAGGTGAAGGTGATGTATAAAGTTCTTGACTACAGCAGAAGGTGCACCGAGAAGATTATATGAGTTGCACCAAAGTTGTACGTCAAGATCCTACTAATATTACAAATGCCAAATTTTTGTAAGTGTGGATGTATGTTTGTTACTCTTTCACGCAAAAATTACTTAACGGCTTTGGATGAAATGTGGAACACAGATAGATTGTAACCTGGATTAACACATAGAATACTTTTCTTAAGTCTACGTGGACGAAGTCGCGGGCAGCAACTAGTTGCATATATAATCATGTCCAAATCATGTCATATTTTTACAGGGTTGTAATATAGTGTATATTATGCTAATGTTCACCAAAGATAATACAATATTATTGTATTATCTGAGTGTTTTTGTTTTTTGTGTTTTTGTGTTTTGTTTTTGAATATTTTTGGCATCGATGTTAATCGATGTCAAAGATGCGATATCTGATATCTGCTACCCGAATGTGTACCTAATGTTTGTAACATTACTGGTGGCGTTACGATATAATATAATATAGTATCATCAATATTAACAATATTATTGATTACGCGTATCGAAAACTTATGAGATTTTTTATTATTTGAAATATTCTAAAAAACAAAAGACTACCATTTCAATTAAAAAATTAAATAAAATGTTTAAAATTTAAAAATAAAACTTTTCACCCGTTTGCAGTTTTCAACCTTGTACGCCGGTCATTAATTAAGTCATAAGAATCCGTTGTCAACATAAGACGTTCTCGGAATATTGGTATGTTTCCATTTGGTTTCCATCATTAGCATTTTGATGACCCTTTGCGATACCTGTTCGATACTATCGATAGTATTTTACAATACTATCGATAGTGTACTATCGATACTATCGATAGTGATAGGGCTATCGATATTGTGACTATTTTTCGAGGTGAACTATCGGTAAATCAACTATCGATAGTTAGGCAACACTAGGTAGGACTGTTGACAAAGTGTCAACTATCATATAGTAGGTATAGATACTATACTATTGGGTATAGTATCTATACCCAATAGTATCGATACCATCGATAGTATTGCACTTCATCCTTAGACCATTTATCTATGGACTAGACTTACATGATCTATTGATGATGATGATTATCATTCCCCTCTGCCAAGGTCTTAGACAAAGTCGTCTACCTCGTTTATAAAAACTGTTTGTGGAATCGATTTAATCAAAGTCAGTATCGTTTTCGATGTGAAAGGTGCTCCATAAAAAATGCCGACCTGCGCTATAAACCATTGCAAGAATAGGTCAAACACCTCTTATCTACAAAAAGACGGAGTAACGTTTCATATGTAAGTGTTTTGGTGTAAATAATCCCTTATTTCTAACAAAATAATTAAACTATAAAATGTCATAAAAATCGAAAACATTATCGATTAAACAATCGAGTACGAAATAATTGAAAAGTGTAGTATGGTATCTCGAGTTCGCCATTTTGAATAGTGTTGTGGCAGTGATAAATTTATGATTGCGGACGTGTATCGATAAAATTATATTTTTTGGAGTTTTTGTTATATTTTACTTTAAATTATATAGAGTAAAAAATATAATTACTTATTGTTATTTATTTAACTTAACATTATTCCACTATTTATCCAGAATTCCCAAAGACCCTCGATTAAAAACCAAGTGGGAAAAATCTTGCAATAGAAAGAGGGGTTGGGAACCTACTCGCACAAGTACTATTTGTTCGGTACACTTTGATTCGTTGCAATTCCAATGTTTATCTAATAAACGACGAAAATTAGTAGATAATGCCGTTCCAATATTATTTTTTAGCTGATGCGGTGTTTTATTTCTACTGACATGATTGAAAAAAAAACACTGAGATATACACGTAAAGTGTTTGTGTGGTAATATTTTTGACTAGAATATGTAGTAGAATATAAAGCAACCAATATATTACGGGCCTTGATTAGACACGGTGGTGTACAGAATTTACTCAATAGAAAGTACTTTTCTTAAAGTCGGAATTAATCCATGACTTTAAAAGTGTCTGCTATTACAAATCGAATAAATATTGCGCGAAAATTTAGATTTGCTTTGAAATAATAATAATATAATATTTACTTATTTAGTGACAACTAGCTGAGCCCGCGACTTTGTCCGCGTGGAATTTAAATTAACAAAAAAGCCCGCTCCCGCGTTCTGAGCTCGCGCGACAGGAACCATTTTTTTAAAATTTAGTTTTTCTAAAATTTAAGTAGCCTATGTTACTGCTTATAACATCAGCTATCTACCAGTGAAAGTCCCGTCAAAATCGGTCAACCCGTTTCGGAGATACTCTTTGATTTCATGTGTTTTTATTTTTTTACGCGGATCCCTAATTGTTTTTCCAAAATTTAAGTAGCCTAAGTTACTCCTTTTAACATCAGATATCTGCCAGTGAAAGTCCCGTCAAAATCGGTCCAGCCTTTTCGGAGATTACCCGGAACAAACACACAGACAGACAAACATTTTTTAAATCGCGTTTTTTCTATAGGTGTCTTATGTACTTTGATGTGCACTTAGTGAAAAGGTGTTATTTTGATATTACAAACAGACACTCCAATTTTATTTATTTGTATAGAAGATGGTGTTTCCTGCTCATATTCTGTTAATGTTGTTGTTTTCCATATTTTATTCGCTTGGTTTTGGATTTAATTATGTTAATTACTGGATCCCAAGTTGGTGGTAGCACCCAGCTATCTTCCTTATTGAAATTAGGTTGTTTTTAATTTCAATGGCCTCACGTATCATCCTTGGTCGGAATCGGTGTTCTTTTGCGAGGATCTGTGGTTTATCAAATCTGATATAATGGCGTTTTACAGGACCGCACACGATTAGTTTTATTTCAATTGTTGTAATATATTATTTATATTAAATGTTTCATTACCACAGCGAGGGGGGTACTTTTAAAGTAATGCATGAACGATAATTCATATTTTGTATTAGATGAAAACATGCACACGTCTATGCAATATCTTTGTGATGATGAGCAAGTGAAACTATCGATACATCTTATTAGAAATATCGATATTGGTATCTCCCTATTGCACTTAGTGTCTTACAGTCGTAAATTCTTACATGTTGACGTATTTGACCGACTAGTAGTGTTGAATATTTATTTAAGTGTGCATTCATAATGACACAATTATTTTTTTAGTAATTGTGCATCATTTCTTTGTAGTGGTTACCTCGTCTCCCCCAAAATCTGACAGATTTTTTTATTAGTAAAACTAGCTGAGCCCGCGACTTCGCCCGCGTGGAATTTAACTTAACAATAAAGCCCGGTCCCGCGTTCTGAGCCCGCGCGACAGGACCCATTTTTTTAATATTGTTTTTCTAAAATAAAAGTAGCCTCAGTTATTGCTTATAACATCAGCTATCTAACAGTGAAAGTCCCGTCAAAATCGATCCAGCCGTTTCGGAGATACTCTTTGATTTCAAGTGTTTTTATTTTTTTACGCGGAACCCTAATTGTTTTTCTAAAATGAAAGTAGCCTAAGTTACTCGCTATAAGATCAGCTATCTGCCAGTGAAAGTCCCGTCGAAATCGGTCCAGCCGTTTCGGAGATTATCCGGAACAAACACACAGACAGACAGACAGACAGACAGACAAAAAAATTTTAATTCGCATTTTTGATATAGGTATCGTATGTACTTTCATATGCATTTAGTGAAAAGGTGTTATTTTGATATTACAAACAGACACTCCAATTTTATTTATTTGTATAGATATAGATGAAGCACGTCACGCCTCCTTTAGTTAACACCTCTCTGACTTCTACAATAGTATTGCTCAATTTCTTGTATAGATACCATCGATAGTATCGATAGTACTTATAGTAATATTTCAATAGTATCGATAGGGCATTATCGATAATCTGACTATTTTTCGAGGTCACGATAGGATTGACAACCTATCGATAGGCAATCGATAGTAAGGCAACACTAGTCCTACCCAAAGCTACGATACCAAGTACGAAACATTGTATAAAATACTGACTTAAAAATACTATACTTCGACAAATAAATCGATTCAGTAACTTGGCAGTTCAAAGAGAAATAATGATACCATACTAAAACTAATAGTGTTGCGGTACCTAGTGAAAGATTTTGCGTTAAGAACGAATGATAAAAATTTCGAAAGTTCGTATGGAAGACGTGTAATTAAAGAATAATTAATAGGTATTCATAAAAGTGATTTGCTTTTATTATTAAAATTTTTAATACGCAGTTGACGAGATGGCAGCACAACATGGCATAATTTTGCTAAGACTGCCCTCTTACCATTGCGAACTCAACCCAATTTAATTAGTTTGGGCACCGATAAAGGGGCATTTCGCAAAAAAACAAAATCACTTAGATGAAAGAAGTAAAAAAAATATTTGAAGCAGGGGTCAGTAATGTGACCCCCTCGTCATGGAGTGCCTGCGTATTTCACGTCATAAAAGTTCAAGAAGACATGTGTCGTATGGACCATATTATTGATAATATCATTGATAATTTTATAATAAATGTAACAAGTGACAGTGAATTATCTGATTCAGATGAATACACAAAATACATCTCAAAGTTTTTTTTATTTTAAATTACCTTACTACTGAGAAACATAATACTTATATAACAAATTAATAGTGTACCTATAATTGTTTTAAGACAAGTTATTAAATTAGCATGTTATTTTATAGTAAGTACATTATTTAAGTTCATTTATTTTCGTTCATTCTTACACCACATCTCTATCTTTTTTTTGTAAAAAACTGGTATCCCTCCAACTGTCAAGTTACTGAATTCTGAATCGAATTATTTGTCGAAGCGAAGATCAAAGAGAATATAATAAAGATTACTTGACAACGACGGGGAATTAATTCAGTGCATTCAATTCAATACTGGTTTTCGTATATTGGTGGTATATTGTCAGTGTAGGTCTGTGTAGGTCAATCGTCATAATGAACCTACATTCCAACGCAGTCCGATCTTTAACCTGGTGCATTAAATACTTGGGTATATCTCTAACTTTGGGGGTAACAATGTGTAAATTATTAGATTATTTTGCTAGTAAGAAGCGAAGGGCAGTTTTACAAGGCAAGGTATGATTTTAGAATTTAATTTATATTTTACTGAGACTGTTTTTTACAAGTATTTAGGTACCTACTTATAATCCGATATATAATTTTTTATGTTTTAAGGTAGTAGTTATTACTGGTGCCAGCTCTGGAATTGGAGAAGCTCTAGCTCATGCTTTTTATGACCATGGAAGTAAAGTAGTACTGGCATCTCGACGAAAATCCGAATTGGAAAGGGTTAAAAATGACCTTATTGCAAAAAATCTGGTAAGAATACTTATTTTATTATGTATAAGTTAAACCTATTTAAAAATATATTATAAGCACTTGATCAATTTCTGATATGCCAATTTTTTCTTCAAGTTAGCTCTACAAGAAACCATGCATGAAAGTGAGTTATAAGTACCTATTAAAAAAAATCAGTTAATTGTTTTCATTTTTATGTGACTTATCCATACTTGACCAAAAAGTTTACTATTTCTAAATTGTAAGTAGGTATATACAAAACCTGGTTCCTAAGACATTTTCCATGTAATATCCTATTGTTTCACATATTTTCTTCATTCTGTTCCTGTAAAAAAATACTGTTTAAAATGTGTCTACCTTACCTACATAGGTTTTTGTCTCATTACAGGCTACTGAAACCTTGGAGCCAGTGGTATTGGAGTTAGATCTGGCTAATTATGAACACTTGGATACATTTGTCCAAAGAGTATATGATTCATGTGGTCATATTGATATATTGATAAACAATGGTGGAGTATCACATCGTGGATCAATACTGCATACTAAAATTGATGTGGACAAACAAATCATGTCCATTAATTATTTTGGTACAGTTGCTTTAACAAAAGGTAGCTAAAATATAAAATGTACAAATTTGATATACTTGAGACAACTCTAATTTACAGTAAGGATAATTTGTATTCAATGTTTTCAGCATGTCTGCCCAAAATGGTTGAAAGAAAAAGTGGTCACATTGTGTTTGTGAGTTCGGTCCAGGGGCTTATTGCCATACCAGATCGTTCAGCATATGCGGCATCCAAACATGCCATGCAAGCATTTGGTGATTCCCTTAGAGCTGAAATGCATCAACACAATATTGAAGTGACAGTTATTAGCCCTGGTTACATTAAAACTGCTATATCCTTGAATGCTTTCACTGGTTCTGGTGATGCCCATGGTGGTGAGTATATAATTTATGAAAACTAGTTGTCCTATCACTTGGTTTTTGTGATTTTTCATATAAGGGAACTCTGACATTTTGATTTAGTTGACTAAGGTCATAAACAAAACATGGCAAGTCCTTTAAAGGTCAAATGTGTTTATTCCTTATACATTTTTTTAAGTGTTGCAGGACATAAGAAGTATCATATGGTACTACTGGTAGAGTCATGGGGATATTATGGTCAATGACCTGGGAGTATACTTAATGTTGAGCCAATTTGATATCTAGGCAAAATCCATCCAGTGGCGCATGAGGGACATTAAGACTAACCATATTTTTGAGCTTTCAAATACTCATTTTTCATACACAGAGAAACAGAGCACTGTTGCAGTTTTATAACTTACTAGCTGTGCCCACGGACTTCGTCCGCGTAGTATTTAACGTAACAAAAATTTCGGGATTATCGGGATAAAAAGTATCCTATATGTTAATCCCGGTTATAAACTATCTGTGTTCCAAATTTCATCCAAATCCGTTCAGTAGTTTTTGCGTGAAGGAGTAACAAACATACATACATACATCCACACTCACAAACTTGCACATTTATAATATTAGTAGGATACATACAGGCTGTATGTGTATTTTAATATAAGCTTATTTTATTTTACAGTAATGGACCCCAGTACAGCTGCTGGTTTTACCCCTGAATATGCTGCAGGAAAAATGATTGACACAATTGCAAACAAGAGAAAAGAACTTGTTCTCAGTCAATGTGCACCTAAGCTTGCTATTTCATTACGACATAGTTTTCCTTCAATGTACTTTTGGGCCATGACAAGGAGAGCAAACAAAACATAATGATTATAGGAAGGAGAAAAAACTATTTTTTATGCTCTATAATTTATACATACGTACATAAGAACATTTATTAGGCTAAAAAGATATTTATTGATACATATATAAAGAGTAAAGAATGATGAAGGGAAAATGCAATATGAATAATACAATACTTAGTCCTGTTTTCGTATTTTTACACTAGACTTCTTTTCGTTGATTGATATCTCAAGATTTGCTATTGCTTATTTTATGTATCAATGACTAGTCAATGAAATAATATACTCATTATTTTATACATTTCTGATTTGATCCTAGACTATATAAGCAGCCAATATTTATTTATAACCATCTTACAGTCATATATACAGGTTTAGTTTGTTTTTTTCTTGTTATTGCAGTAAGTTGTTGATATTTATTGTTCTGTGACTTGATCACTAGATTGTTTATAATTGTTCTGCACTTTTGGAACCAATAACATACTGATAACTTTGAAGGTTGAATAGATAATTTAAAAAACTTTACTTAATACATATTATAATATACTGGCAAGTATGAAAATATTGCATTTGTCACTAATTCTTGCTCAAGGCCCAGGGAATAATAATAAGGGGAGCACTTGTTTTAATGGAGTATGTGGTTTGTTAATGAATATACGTAATATTATGGGATTAATTGATTTTAGGTTGTATGGTTATATTCCTGTTTAGAATTGGATTTATTCAATAAATAAAAACAACTGCATTTGCATTATTATTTTATAATATACCTAATAGTAACAGTGAGGATAATTTTTAGATACCACTGTTAACCTGTAATAGAATCCTCCAATAAACCACTATCACATTTGTTTAACTAAAAGCATCCTTATATTACAAGAAAATATATTTTGTACAAGCTTTCAACTAATTCTACTAGTATTCATAACATTATATTTTTTACATTTCCTACAACAAATAATTACATTATTATACTTGAGACCTAAAAACAATACATGTAGGTGGGTATAGACCAAATTAGCAAAGAGCTAGAGCTGGAATAAGAGCAATTTTCCTCTTTTGTTTTTAACTCCACAAACAATCATTGATCAACAAAAGAATACTCAGTCATTGTTTACATCAATAATTATAATAGTGTGGATGGAATGAGCACTGGTAATCTAGCCTAAACCCACCTTTATAAGCATTGTGTTTTGTTTCTTTATGCCATTTGATGGATCATTGATGGACTTCGAGTTAAGCATAATTGCCATTGTGGCTATATAATTGGAGTCTATATTCTATTTAAATATGTTATATAGTCTCCATAAGCAAATAGCAGCAGCAGTCAAGGATACGGTGCCATGTAATAATATTTTTCTCTTATTGTCTGTGTGCACAAGTACAACAGGTGACGCTGATGTAAGGTCACTCAACATGGGCAGTGTAGCTAAATGTCGATGATCTTTCTCTTCCTGATATTTGCAGCAAGGATCCCATTGCCAGGACAGGGTGTAGCAACCAGCACAGAGGACTGAGGCAACACCAAATGGTGCACAAGCCAGTGAACTCCAAGCCAAACCTGAAACATAGAATGATAATTATGAGAAGTGTATTGTGATATGTTTTGTAGATTGTCACTTGAAGTTAGTAAGACATCCAATGGCTGAATAATGCAAGTCAGGTTTCAGTCGTTGTTTGACATAAGGCTGGGGTTGCACCGGTGACCGGTTTTGTTAAAACAAACCCCTATAAAACAATAATATGACAATGGCCGCGCTCATCATCGAAAATTCGTTTATAAATCGCCTTCGCACCGGTATCGCCTTACCGATGCAGCCCCGGCCTAATAACCAACAATTAGTTCGCACTGGACGAAACATGTAGTTATCTCTATTTTTTGTTGTCATAAAATGGAGATTTACACATTATAGTTAATTGATTAAACATTTTGTTTTTCATACGCACCTGACGCAATGCTACAGAGTCCACTGTAAACAGAAACCTTATGCAAGAGGTTTCCTACGTATATCCATCGAACTGTCTCTTCGCCGAGTGGTTCTGGTTCTATAACAATAACGCTCACGCCAGCCTCAAGTGCTCTTTCCAATTCCATTTCGAATTTGATATGAGCATTTTCACTGTCGTAAACTTCTCTTATGATCGCGACACTGGACGGCTTTAGATCACTATAAACAATGAAATTATGTAATCATTGAATATGCGACAACAACTTTAATTTATTCATTACAAACATACTTTATTCTATTATAAATATTGAATGCTTTGACAATAACAAATATATTACGAGTTTTTTTTATAAAAAAATCACTTGTATTTACCAACCTGTCACTTTCATCACCCGCCATCTTCTAACATAGACAAGATAGAAAGAAAAATAGCAATATAGAACTGTCAGAACCACAGACTTTGTATTGAACGAGTTTATACTTTATGGTGTGATCTACCTACTATTATTTTCAACTGATTGGGTGGGTATATACTATTAGCAAAGAATATGAAAACTACTAAGATACAACAGACAGTATCTTCTAGAGTAGGTACACATAAGTTGTTATTTGTATTATATAAACATCACAGGTTTTTATATCACAGCACTGCATCTTTATAGTGATTTAAAACGCAGTAATAAAAAAAATTACACTGATTTAACAAACAGAATCTTGCATAGATATTCTGGTAACATAATGTGTATATTCAGAGTTGTAGGTGTTTACACATCCAGACCTCAGAGTCTGTGGTAATGTTTGGCTTCAAGAATGTCAAAAATCTTCGCCGGTCTATTACAGACACATCGATAAGCTGACTATAATATATTTAATGATCGTTATTTTTAGCGTATTTCTGTTGCGCTTTAGTCTGAAAGTGGTGGAATGTGGCTAGGTCTGTAACCTTATCTGTCTACGTAGAAATTTTGTAGAATAGAAAATACCAAGAAGATTATAAAGAAAAGGCCATCGAACATAGAGGAATCATCATCTCTGTGGTGAAGGCGGAAACGGCACCTTTCATTAAGAATTAGGGAGGAACTTTTTGGCGGGAAGAGGAAAAGCGATATTGAAATTTTTGTTTTAACCTGTTTCTTTGAATATAAAATGTGTGATGTTGATGAAAATTAATCATTCATTTAAGCGTACGCCAAAACAAAAAATAAATAGATAGGGGTACAGGTCTACGATCGGGGAATAACCGGACCAAAGTGTGAAGAGGTCAAGTAAACAAGTGAGCTATGCGGCTGCATTTAAATTTTTAAATCGCTAAGTACGTAGCACGTACGGGAGCACGTAGTTTTGTATTCTCTTTTGAGCGAGGGACACGACCGACAGCAATGTTTCGACGGGCCAGTTGTATATTAGTAAGCTCCAGATTCTGACTGCGGGCAAAGCTCAAAGTCTAAAATCTGTCTAAAGTCGGCTTAAATCCGGTCAAGACACTAATGAGAATATTATGTTTACTCATTGGTGTATTCACTGGGTTTATTGCATGTGTTGCGCTTTTGCTTGCGTAAAAGGAGAGCTCCCATATACCTACACATTCTTCCGTCATTTCAGTAATAAGGTAGGTAGGTAGGTATATGACATTTTATATAATTTTCAACATTCTCTGTTTCGGAAAATGTATTCAAGTAAATAAGAATTCTAACTAGAAAAGAAAATGTATGCGTACTACCCGTCCTAATTGAATAGGCGAACACTGAGTTTCGGCGCGGCCGAAGGTTCGGCTAATTTTTGTCCGAAACCGAAACTGCTGCCGAAACTGCTTTATTGGCGGAAATAACCCGAAACCGGAGCCGTACTCTCGGTTGGTCAGTAATTAAAGATAATAGTAATCTATACATTATAATGTTATGTAGTCTACCTGCTTAGATCTAAAATGTGTTAACAGGTAGAGACAATGCAAAGGCACGAACACAATTAAATAAGAACAAGTAAGTATGTGCCATTGTGTATGTTATCTTTTATTGTGTTCATTTTAGACGTTAGACGTTAGTAAGTTATAAGTAGGGAAAGGAATAAATGAACTAAAGCTTCTCTCCACGCATGACAAAACTGTCAGATGGTAGAGAGTAGACAGAGAATTACCTAGTTAGAATATGACCACTGAGAATAGTAAATCCTACTAATATAATAAATGCGAAAGTTTGTGAGTGTGGATGTACGTTTGTCACTCTTTCACGAAAAAACTACTGAACGGGTTTGGAGGAAATTTGAAACATAGATCGTTTATAACCTGGATTTCTTCTGGATCGTTTATAACGTTTGGAACCTACGCGGACGAAGTCACGGGCATAAACTATACTGAATAATACTATCTGTCTGTGGAGTGTAAGGCAAAACGTCATAGACTACATAGGGCGTTTAAAATTATTATAACGAGTACGAGGGATGCCTTTTAAGTTTTGTCGTTTGAAGAAAAAAACACAACTAGAACCTTATAGTACTTTTTATTGTTTTTCAAAGTATTCACCACGTAGCTTAATACACTTTTCCATTCGCTCAAACCAGTTATTATAACATTTATTCCACTCTAAAGTGGGGGTGTTCAAAATGGCTGACTTGAAAGCGTCGACTGCTTCTTCACTGGACTGGAACCTTTGACCACGAAGACTTTTCTTAATTTTAGGAAATGTAAAAAAATCGTTAGGGCTTAGGTCAGGACTGTATGGAGGATGGTCAAGAATTTCTACTTTTTCCTGCTTCAAATACTCAATCGTTTGACGAGCGCTGTGTGAACTTGCATTGTCGTGGTGCAGGATGATGCGTCGCTTTGAGTTAGATTTTCGAAGTTCGGCGATGACTTGTGGTAAACAAACTGTGGTATACCACTCTGCGTTAACCGTTCTACGATCATCAAGTGCAATAGTCGCAACATGGCCGGTTTTTCTAACGAACGTGGCCACCATCTTCTTTGAAGTGCTTCGAGAACGAACAACTTTAGTCGGCTTTGGCTCGTCTTGAAAGACCCAGATTGTAGATTGTTGTTTGGAATCAGGATCGTAGGCATAGATCCAAGATTCGTCACCACTGATGATGTCGTAGACGTGATTTGACTCTCCTCGGTTGAACCTTTGCAGAGTTTTCTTACACCATCTGACGCGGGCCGCCTTGTGATCGTCGGAAAGCAGATGCGGTATCCAACGGCAAACTAGCTTTCTTACACCAAGCGCTTCATGCAAGATCTTCTGAATGGTTGTCCCTGAGATTCCTAATAGAGCCTCTATCTCTCGATACGTCACATGACGATCTTCGAGAATTAGTTGTCTCACTCCAATGATGTTATCTTCAGTGAATGCAGATTTTGGGCGACCTTCGCGAGATTTGTCACTAACACTAGTATGTCCACGCTGGAATTCTAAATACCAGCGTTCGACAGTCCGCAGACATGGGGCTTCATCCCTGAACACAGATATTAGCTCTTCAAAACACTGAAGCCGTGTCAGGCCTCTTCTAAAGTTGTAGAAAATTATTGCACGAACATTTTCCTTAGAAAGATTCATTTTCGTACGTAACCTGACAGATTCTAATCGACGCTGTGACTAAACAATAACATTAATCCTAATACATTCAACTGTTTTGAGATTCGAAATTTAAACACATTCGAATATAGAACAGTTCCCAATTCAAAATTGCCGGGAATTATGGAAACGACAGAACTTAAAAGGCATGCCTCGTATTAATGACTCAATCATACAATGCACTTTGATTATGACTTTTGAACGTATTCAAATTCCAATCGTGTGATTGAATGTCTTCATTCACGTTTCCGCTAGGGGCGCAAGCTGCACGTTTTCGCTTGGAGCATTGCTGTGAAAATAATGGAAAATCATTTGAATGGCATTTGCTTGAAGGACTTGTACTAAGCTTCCCCAGTTAATTATAGATCAATTACCCATCGTTTGTTCTAGTAACACTGAGTGCCCAAAGTGCGTTGGGTAGCGTGGGGTAGCTCTTGCGGCTGTTTAACGATCAGCTGGAAGCCTAACTAATCACGCTCGCTTCGCATTATACACATCCAGTACCCTACCTACCTACTTACTAATATTAATCCCAGCAAAGTATTTAATTTTCCCTCCGCTGACGATTGTCGCCCACAACGAACGTTCTAAAATCCGCTTGCCTGTTTAGGCAAAGGTGAATGTTGCAAACTGTATTCCATCATGTAAAATAAAATGAGTAATGAAATTATAATATTAAACAATTATCATCTTTAATCCATGATGATAGAGTCGAGAGTGTACTAAAATGGGCATGTGACTTTAGACGTGTTGTCTATGTTGTTTTGCGTTGCGATACTACATAAAAGGTGTGCGTGTGGGTGCAAGGCTGACCTTATAGGCACTACCCACAGTTCGCAGAGCATTTAGTATTATTTCCCTGACATCCCACACTCGATTGCTATTATCACCATAAACGATAACCACTAAAATATTGAACTCTTATAGTTATACCACCCGTAAGTACCTACTTTTTTCGGATATACCTGTGGATACTAACCTGGCTAACGATAAAAAACCATCTAACAGGAACGATATTGTTGTAGTATAACAACCTGGGGCGGTATTCATAGTTGACGGAAAGTTTCCGATGACGGAAACAAAAGCTTCCATCCTTCTTTTACAAATGAATTGGATGAAGGATTAAAGCCGAAGGAATAACCCTTACCCCCCTGGGTTTCCTATAAGCACTTTAATGACAGGTCCAATTAGTTAAATTTGCAATGTTGTTAAACTTTTTGTATAATATACATTTAATACATTACATATTCAAGAAGAACTCAAGTCAAACATCGAATCGTTCCAAGGCATTTCTGGTCGAATATGTGTATTACAACTAAAATTCAGCGTTAAAAATGTGACGCTCATACAGGCTTACGCCCCAACAGAAAAAGCGGATAACAGCGAGATCGAGTCTTTTTACTCTGATTTGCTTAGAGCCCAAGACTTAGCTACGAGTTCCATAACTATCTGCATGGGAGATTTTAACGCCAAGATAGGCCAACCTAGAAAAGACGAATCCATGGTCACGGGCAAATATGGTTATGGCAGGAGAAATCCCAGAGGTGCGAGACTGCTGCAGTACGCTCAGGAAACCAAATTAATGATTATGAACACAGTATTCAAGAAAAAAGTTAAAAACAAATGGACTTGGATTTCGCCAGACAAGAATTATAAGAATGAAATTGATTATATATTAACAAATAAACCTCGACTATTTACAAACTTTGAAGTTCTGAACCTCTCGTTCCCGTCAGACCACAGACTTATAAGGGGTACCTTAAAAGTAAGCAAGGAAAAGAAAAGCAGAAAGTCTTTCAGTTCGCCTATAAATCCACTAAAATCAGAGAATGACAGGAACCGATTCAAAACAAATTTGGAACAACACCTACCCGAACTTGACAAAAAAGAATTTGATAATGTTTTCTCCTACTACACTAAATTAGAGAAAATCATTAAACAGTGTCTATTAAAGACATCAGACCAAGAACTTCAAAACAAAAGATCAATTATTTCCAACAAAGCTAAGGCACTCATGGCCCGTCGTAGCCTACTCCAACACAGCAGTAATTTAACTTCAGCAGAAAAGATAGAGCTCAGACAGTTATACAAGGCAACAAACAAAGAAATTAAACGCAATTATAAAGAGCACAGGCACAACACGATGCTATATCATCTCGAGACTTCAGGAAGCCTAAAAAAGGCAATGAAAGAGCTGAACAACGTCAAGCATTGGATTCCCTCACTCAATTCTAAGTCTAAACGTACTCAAACTCGCCAAGAAGTTATAAACACAGCTACAAAGTTTTATCAAGAATTATATACTGGTCACGAGGATCCTGAGGGTACAATTGACTTGACTAAATCCCGGCCTACCCTGAGCAATAGCGAATACTCACCTTTCCATGAAAGCGACATTTTAAGAAAAATAGAAAAACTCAAATCGGATAAATGCTCAGGTACAGACGGGATATCAAACGAAGCAATAAAAACAGCTCGATCCATCTTACTGATACCCATTACTCACCTATTCAATATGGTCCTCAACGAAGAAGTCGTCCCACAAGCTTGGACTCAATCGGAAATCATCCTACTTTACAAGAAAGGCGACCCAGCAGACGTCGGTAATTACCGTCCAATAAGCCTGATGCCGTGCTTGTACAAACTCTTTGCCTCATGCCTACTGGAAAAAATAAGCGACGAGATAGAAGCTCACCAACCAATCGAACAAGCCGGATTTAGAAAAGGATTCAGTACTATTGACCATATTCAAGTCCTAGAGCAAATTATCGAAAAGTACGTAGAGTTCCGCAGACCACTCTACCTTGCATTTGTAGATTACAAAAAGGCTTTCGATTCTATTTCTCATAAAAGCATATGGTCAGCTCTACAAACCCAGAGAATCAATAACAAATATATCAACATACTAAAAAATGTGTACAAAAACAGTACGAGCACAATCAAGCTTAAACGCTCAGGACAGACAATCAAAATCGGTAGAGGTGTGAGGCAGGGCGACCCGTTATCCCCAAAACTATTCATAGCGGTACTGCAGAACATTATGGAAAACCTGCCGTGGGCCAATAGAGGCTTAAAAATAAGAGAGAAACGCCTGACTCACCTGCGTTTCGCCGACGACATTGTTATTTTCTCCGAAGATGCTGCAGAGCTCCAAGAAATGATGGTAGAGCTTCACGACGTAAGTAAAGAAATTGGTCTGGAAATGAATCTTTCAAAAACAAAATTGTTGTCCAACCATATCAAAGTACCAATTACACTGAATAACTCTCCGCTAGACTACGTTAACGACTATATATATCTTGGCAAATTAGTATCGTTCAGCAAGACGAATAATATTGAAGAAATAGACAGGCGAATCGCGACAACTTGGAGAAAATACTGGTCATATAAGGAAATCATGAAATCAAAAATCCACGTCCAATGGAAAAAGAAAATAATGGACTCCTGCTTACTACCCTGCCTTACATACGGATGCCAAACTTGGATTTTTGATTCCGTAGCAAAGAGAAAACTCAACTCATGTCAAAGAGCCTTAGAAAGGAGCACACTGAAGATTCGACTATTAGATAAAATTAAACATACAGCGATAAGGAAAAAGACCAAGGTAATTGATGCCGTCACCTTTGCTCTAAATCTAAAGTGGAAATGGGCTGGACATGTTGCCAGATACACAGATGGGAGATGGACTCAGGCAGTCACAGCATGGAAAGGTCCAAACGGTTACAGGCGAAGAGGCAAGCCAAAGGCACGTTGGAAAGACGAGATAGAATCGGTAGCCGGCAAAAACTGGATTCTCACAGCAGCAGATAGAGACAAATGGAAAGCTCTGGAGGAGGCCTTTTCCCACAGAGGGGTTCATGCAACCAATATTAATCGAATTTAAATATACATGTATTAATAATTAATTCAATCTATTTTTATATTTTATTAATTTTTATTTAATTTAATTTTATATCTACATTATACTATTTTGAATGAATGAATTTTTTTAGACATATTATTTAAATTATTTAAATTCTTATTTACTGATAATAATGGAAATCATGAAAACAGTCATTATAATAGTATTGTCGAAATCAGCCTAAACTTTATCAATGAATTAATTTATTATTTTTTTTTATTTTTTTTTAGATTTATACTTTGCATGTTTCTTTGTATAGTTTGCATGAAATAAAGAGGCTTTTTTATTTTATTTTTTATTTACATTACATATTCATTCAATACACACAATATTTATTTGTATATGATATGATTGAATTACGAGTACTAACGTCACAAGAGACAATCCAGACGCTTTCAGATATTTACAAGTGTTTTCACATGCGCAAACGGTTTCACTTTTACGTTTACATTACATTGATGTTTTGTTTGAAAAGTATTTACTTAGCAGATGTCGGTCAGTCTTTGTTTATGATAAGTTATCACTTAGCGTGGCCCAAATTATCATCATCATAGTGGCATGTAAGTTGCCCTATTCCTATGGAAGATTCACTATATTAACACTACTTTAGGACTACGTCTTAGGTACCCACCCCCACATACTTGAATTGGCACTGACCCCAAATCAATGTAATTATATGGTTCCTTGCTATTTCTAGCTTTTTAGTGTACCCAGGTATTTTTGAAGTCTGTTTATTTTTTATATTTTTTGTACCTACTTACTTAAATGTTCGGAACTCTCAACGTGCAAGTCCGACATACACTTGACCAGCTTTTAGCACTTACTAATGCGCCACGAAAAATATCGTGTGTATTTACAGAGGAAACCCCATTACAGTAATACAAATTATAGATTAAAATCGAAATCATTTTGATTCAAATTATAATAAAAATGTTGAGGCATTTCAGGATTGTTTCAGATATTGATAACCGTCGGTCGTCACGTTTTATACCATATCGGAAAGTAAATATGCTGGTATGTTGCTTCAACTCTGTGGACACACATAGCCTATTGTACCTATGCCTTTGTATAAATATTTATGTAGGTACATACTTATCTTTATAAATTAGAAAGTAGACATTATGAAAACTGCTGTAGGCACCGTACCTATATTAGGTAAACAGACTCTGTTCCCAATAAAACACCTGATATTACCTACACGCTGATATAACTTGTTAGTTCAATTGAACTAACAGTTTTAAATACAAGTAAACACGTTTTATTACTAAACACTTATAAAATGTGGGCGTCGTTCTAATTTCGTGCGATCTGTGAACATTATTTCAACATAAATTACTTCCTTATTTGTTTTATAACAAAGAAATGGGACGATACATGTTCTAAAGGGGCATGTGTATCTGACTATTAAGTACTTACTCAAGTACATTATTACTTAAGTAATAATTTAATGAACCTGCTCTAAGGTACCTAGTGTAGCTACCTACCTACCGAATTAAAACTACTTATCTAGTACTTTAACAAATGTAAGCTGCGAGCGTAGTTCTACCTAATCCTACTAATATTATAAATGTGAAAGTTTGTGAGTGTGGATGTATGTATGTATGTATGTATGTATGTATGTATGTATGTATGTTTGTTACTCCTTCACGCAAAAACTACTGAACGGATTTGAATGAAATTTGGAACACAGATAGTTTATAACCGGGATTAACATATAGGATACTTTTTATCCCGATAATCCCGAAATTTTTGGTACGTTAAATACTACGCGGACGAAGTCCGTGGGCACAGCTAGTGATATGATAAATATATATTTTACACCCTGTATTGAGTTGAAAACTACTGATATCCTACTAATAGTACCTACTAGTAGTACCTACTTGAAAGGGATGACATTAACATTGACAAATAATTGTATTGGATTCATTTTTATAGACATTTAATTTTCTTCTAATTTTAATTTTGCTGTGCCCGACAGGGTCCATATTGATCTTTCACCTTGTTATACCATCTTTGTAATACATATGGAATGCAATAAAGTATTGACTATTGACTATATTATAAATGTGAAAGTTTGTGAGTGTGGATGTATGTATGTATGTATGTTTGTTACTCCTTCACGCAAAAACTACTGAACGGATTTAGATGAAATTTGGAACACAGATAGTTTATAACCGGGATTAACATATAGGATACTTTTTATCCCGATAATCCCGAAATTTTTGTTACGTTAAATACTACGCGGACGAAGTCCGTGGGCACAGCTAGTACCACATATATAGGTATCATAAAGTACGCAGCTACGTACATATATTTGTGTAGGTACTTATCTTCACTAGTTATTACAAGCTTAAATCATCCCACACGGCACACCCCACTTAATTAACCCCCAAATTTCAGGAATGTTATCTTCTTGTTTTGTTAAATTTAGTTACAGCGTTATTCCCAGCAATACGAAAGATCATTTTCATTAGTAAACTTAATTTGTAACGATTACGTCATATCAAGGTGTGGGCGAACAAATCTGCCATTTGCGGATCGGTAGTTAATTACGTCATCAAACTTATTATCGGAATATCAAACAGATTATTATTGCTTTGTTCTTATGGAACGACTAGGAGATGGTGGTATACCACTTTCGAGTATGGCACGGCCTCTATTGTGGATGGTTCGTGATCGAACGGGCGCGGGTAATGAACCCGAGCATCCGCGGGATTCATGACGAATGTTGCCCGGTCGCTTACCATCCCAGAATATATATCTTTTTGGATATTTAGTTGTATACTCATTCGTATAGTAAGTAGGTACCTATATCTGTTACAATAGATGTACCTGTAGGTTTTATTGTTTTCTGCCTAATAACTGTAGTTCTAATTTTAATCAACAACGTAATTTTTTTTACTGAGCCTGAAGCTTATTTGGTAGTTAAATGAATTTTAACAAAAATCTATTTAGATCTGTTATTGAAGCGTGACAACATCTAGATACGAGTGAGGAGCCCGCGCGCCGCCAAGGCACCGCCGCGCCGCCACCTCCCCCCGCGCCGTACTTCCGCCGTGTTAAGCACTCGCTTTGTGCTCACGAATTCAAGCTTCCTTCTTACTTTTTGCATTACGAAATACCTCTTACATAGTATTAAAAAATATATATTACTATAGTATAGGACTCTTTTACTAATTAGTTGGTACCAAACTACCTATTAAGTTAACAAAGACACATTATAATTTTATTCTAGGGTTGAGAAAATAGTTACAATCCTTAGCAACTATAACTCTAAATTGAAAATTTAAAACCCCCGATGCGGCGACCTTTTTATCAAATGTATACAATAATCAACAGAAACTCTGTATAAAAGTATGAGACATTATTTTGTTATGACATTATAATAATTGACATTAGAATAGACAACGAATGTAAATATTGATGCCACGGAGGTTTAATTCCTAGTAAAATATTATCAATAATGATTCAATTTCATGTAATAACTCTGGTTGAGGTGGACGGGAGCAGCCCAGGGGAAGAATTTTCAATAACGCTATAATTATTTTAAAATAGATTTGTTTTTTTATATTTTTTCTCAATGGCGGAGCAGCGCCCTCTAGAATTATAATAACGTAATATTCCATGACCATTAACAAAACAAACAAAATTTAACGCATGCGCGTATCCATCATTTGACACGTGACTTATGGAACGTCTTTAGTTCATACAAAAATCTCATATAAAAATTGATAAAATATACTTTTTTTCCAGAATCAGGGAAACTTTTCATATTTATAATATTGTAAAAAGCCAGTTCAGACTATTACGATCATTTAAAAATTTAATAAATTTAAATCCAATAATCTCAAATTTCGATTGGATTCGAGCCGTGGAAGTTGGTTTTGGCCGTGAATGTGGCTTTTTAACCTACAAAAGAGCTGATGATCTTCAAACGGCTGAACCGAT
The DNA here is from genome assembly GCA_918843915.1 of Notodonta ziczac. Classification (NCBI taxonomy): domain Eukaryota; kingdom Metazoa; phylum Arthropoda; class Insecta; order Lepidoptera; family Notodontidae; genus Notodonta; species Notodonta ziczac. Next base: position 6,725,801 of record OU974043.1, on the reverse strand, counting down.
TTTCGTGAAACATAGCTAAGAACACTCTCGATCAGAATACCTATCTAACAAAAGAAACACAATTGAAATCGGTTCATCAGCTTGGGCGCTACGTTGCCACAGACAGACACACAGATACACAGATACACAGATACACAGATACACAGACACACAGATACACATGTTAAACTTATAACACCCCTCTTTTTTCGTCGGGGGTTAAAAAGGATTCGTAGATAGTTTATCTTCTGTACTCAAAAGTCAAATTGATAATAAAACCGCTAGTATGTACATAAGTACCTGATTTCTCTAATAAATAATCAGAGTGGGTTAACCGAATATTGTGGATATGTCCTAGGAAAATTAGGTTTAACAAAGGTTAGGGCTATGTGGTAGGTACATGTTCGTTCTTACCCAATCAAAAAGTCGTGGACAACTGCTGTAGGTAGGTATTACATTCGCGTTAATCAACGATATTTCTGTTAAGATAAAAATAAAAATGTACGTAACCAGCATGTTTTGCGGCTGTTGCAGACATTACTTACTTTTACTTTTTGTAAACTTGATCTAGTACAAATAAACTTGGGACAAACTTTAAAATACTTATATTTTAATGATTGTGACCGGTCGCGGTGATCACAACCACATCACAGCGGACGGGGCAACGACATGGACAGCATGGCATAGCCAATAATAAATTATGTTGCCGAGTATGCGCCGGCGAACACCTCGAACAACCAACCCTATATATTACTTACAGTATATTCCTTTACATTATGTATATTGCATCACATTACATACCCTATTAATGCCAATAATTTTGAAGCTTATTGCAACAAATAACCTGAAGTGTAAATAATATATTATTATAATGAAATTACAAATACAGCGCGCCAAATATTTTTTTGGATCATTAGAGTTTACTTAACTGTTTGTGATTTGCTGGACCCTGCTGCATAATAAATATAATTATTCATTTATTCACAGTGCAAATGTACGATTTCTGCATTTATATTATGTTTACTAACTGTGTAACAGACGATGAAGGTTCGAGTAATAAGCACGGTTATACACCAGTGCTGTACTAGTCCACGTTTCATTAGTCTCCATGCACATTCTCCAACGATCTATGATTGGTTCTGATAGGATCTTAAGACTATTCATTCATTTATCTTTCTAGTTCTGGTCAGCTGCACTGACAGGCCTAGGTCCAATTCAAGATATGCCTCTGAATAAGTAGCACATGATTGAATTCTTGTAAAAACCTACAAGCATTTTTTTTGTATTTGTATGTATATTTTTCTAACTTCATGTGGATGAGAGTGAAATATTTTATAGGAATCCTCTCGCACGGAGTAGTGAACTTAGCGATACCGGAAACATCAATCGTATGTGAATAAGATAGTTATAATTAAATTTATTAATTTCTCGAAGAAAATTGTTGCTAATGTTACCGTTATGGCAGAGAGGCAGTTGCCTCGGGCCAAGACAAACGGAAGTAGCCATATCCTGGGCAATGCCACGGCCCTACTTATATGTAGTTTGCTTGTAATAAGCATATATAATCCTCAACGTGCTAGGGTTATTATCGTCTGATTTTCTTTAACCATTCCATACGAACCATTGTTCAATACGATTTTTCGAAAACCACCGAGGACAACCCTGTTAGTATTCAGCCGATGTATTTTAATACACAATAGTCGGTCATGATTTCCTTTCTCCTTTAAACACATATTATAAGGTGGTGTTGTCATGATGTGCGTCAGTCAGCGACCAGGCGCCCCCCGCACCGTCCCCCCGCCCGCACATACCTTCGTACTCTCCGCGCGCCACGGTCACCGAGCACTGTGACCTTTCGCTGAATATCTCACCACTAGGTACTAATATTACGTAATTCACGCTACTGTGCTAGGCAGGATTAATTATAGTTTTTTATTCATCTAGTAATTAACTAGCCATAGGTAACCATTTCGATATACCAATCATGGATTTATGTATACTTTTTAGTACTAAAAAGTAGGTAAGCAATTCTAATTTAGGATTCTGTGATTGGAATAAATTTCAATATTTATTGTAATCGAGTTCGCACATACCACAAGACTCGTTTTAAGGTCAATTTGCCTTTAATGATGACAACACCTCTAAAATCATTCAAAGACAAATGAACGTTCTTCATTCTAATATTATTGCATCGCGGCAGCATACATTTTTTCGATGACGTGTATTCTCTTGTTTTTGATGTCTATCAGAAGCCAGAAATATAATGATTACGAGAAAGATTCGTATCACGTCTGTACTTTCTATCGTATCGCAGAACGTATTCCGTCGAGATGAATTATTGGTTGATTAAAGTACCGGTGAGACAATCTCGGATGAGATCTGTTGGCCGGGCACAGTCCAGTTTCCCAATAGTGCTCTATTGTTGTGTGACGGATTCGGTATTTTACTCATTATTTAGTAGCGGCCCGGCTTTGACGTGACGCGCTTACAATTCTCTTACAAAAGAGTTCAACGGGCATAATTACTCACTACACTCTGTAATGACTAATCTATCGCATGGTATTGTACGCTTTGCTTGCTTACATGGGAACATTACAGTTACACATTAACTAAGAGTAGGTTTGATCATATTATCTATATTTCACTTGTGCATATTTAAACTGATTTCCTGGTAAATGTTTATTAAAATTAGAATATTAATGTAAGTACATATTGTATGGAAATCACCTAAGGTGGTACTATGCAGCTTTTGTATTAAAGTATCTTTGTTTTTAATTCCGTTGCGGCCAATCTTTGTCGACGGGAACTAAATGGGTAGTAGTAAATATTCAAACGTGTGAGTTCAGTTAAGGAATGCAGGGGTTTAAAAACATAAATATGTCAGGATTTAATTTCTAGGAGCAGATTATAGTTTTAACATGTCTAATAAATAATCACCGCGCAGTCCCTTTTTGCTTTTATTCATTCAAAATGTTCTTTATTGCATTGATGTTGATTTCAAATATGTACAGTTAATTTGTCTTTTGTTTGTTATGTGGTCGCTCGTTTCAATTGACAGTATTGACACAAGAAACTAATAAAATATATCTATTCGCTTATAAATTGCGACCATAAATATAACGGCAATACATTTCATTTAAACCTATTGTGAAGTATAGTTCTCGTATCAACAGAGGGCCACTGTGTACCTATCAACTAAAGAACTGGAAAATAACAAGATCAAGCTAGCTATTTTATACTTTTTCTTATCTTAGTTCTTATCTCCTCGTGTTGTCGTTGCAGCATCTGGCTTAAAAATGTATTAATGCGCAATGCTGCAGCATTGTGTTATAATGAAGTCAAGTGTTTTTAGTTTCGGTTCTGATGTTCCGGTTTTGCAACATGTTGCGTTTTTTCCTCTCGCGAAATTGTGAACATATCAACCTCATCAACATCCTCGTCGGTGCCGGTGGCGGCGTCGTCTGAGCTTCAAACATGAGCAAACGTTCATGACGTGAATTTATTATTTATATGTGGAAGAATTATAAGTGTATACGTATTTTCGAATACCACATAAATTATAGTACCTAAATAATTTATTTTAAACTGGTTGTTATTGCGACTTCTTTCGCTTGGTCTTGTTTGTTTTGGTCTATCTTGTCGGATCTCTTATTTTTTTTCCCTTTCATATATGCTATATTGATCAAGGATAATGTTATAACGATAATGTATCAGCTACATAAGATATTAGCACAAAAAGTTTTCATATTTCAGACAGTGTTTTGAAAAAATAAACTGATAAAATAATTACTCAATTTGGGATCTCTATCAATAATAATATCCACTACATTTCTTAATTAGGGTTCAAAATAAAAAAAATACTAGCTTCATGTTAAAAAAAATATAACTGGTTTTTATTGAATATAGTAAATATTTGTGATAATGTGTGTGTATTATTAATAATTGTCTACGAAAGGAGCTTATTGATTAGTAACTACGATTTTCAACAAAGTAATATTCACAATTAGGTTTAAAAGCTTCTCAATTTTATATGCATTTAGGTACAAACATGTCGTCTTTACGAGTTTTTTTCGTGCCGTTTGAACGGCCACGCATAGTCAATTCAAGTAGAGCAGGCGATTAGGGGCGAAGCGCGACGAACTGACACGGTCAACCGTGTGTTTGTCCAGCAGTCTGCAACACTGTTGCTGAAGCAACTGCTCAAACACACGATCAATGAACCTTCTTCGTTAAATTCAAAAGTGGACCATTTGCTATTTACTTTGCGCACATTGAGTCATAGACTTGCCAGATAAACGGTTTAGGGATACTACATACACTCATACAACGAAGTAAGCTGATATTGTAACGGTGACTTAATTATGTCGATAGACTTTAGTTTGCCTTAGAATAGATACACGCATGGTATCACATATTTTTTTATAAAATTCCCAAGAGCTATAAATACCTTACAATATCATTTAAGACAATTTCAATATTCTTAAAAAATCAATATTGTTTTCATTGCGTAGGTAATCGATAATTTTGCTAACAATAGAGTTTTATGGGACACTCGCTACTCGGTCGGTAGGTGAGGTTTTACAGCTAGCAAAAGAAGAAACTAAAAAAAATGAAATTGGACTGTACAGTTGGGTATGTGTTTGTGGGAAATTAGCCAAATAAAGAGTATCTATGACTCAAACAAAATATATAAAATATGTGGCCTGAGTATGACTGTTTTATTCCAAAATAAGTGATGCATCTAACTATCTATGATAATGATTGATTGTGATATAGCTACATTCGATTCTAAGTAACAGTGTTTGAGGTGTGAGGAACGGAAAAACTCATGGTGACATTAACTACTGCGATTAGGTTCTAATTATTGATGTGGTATAGCATTTGCAAGTTGATATCTTCAAAGCTGTAGCACGGGGAATTATCAAGATTTCATGTACAGTCGTTAGCCATCATCAACTAACATTTATTGTCATCAAGCACATCTTTGTAATTAATACATCCAGTAGATATCTCTTGGAAAAGAGAAAGCACAATGGACAAAACAAAAATGTGAAAGCAAGGCAGGTACCTATATGTTTGAAGTGAATGAATGAGGAGTAATCAAACATGAGCACGACGCTCGCTGACGAGGATGGTTGTTCAAAAGCTGCAATGGCTGTTATTAACATAAAAGGAAACCTTAATAGTAAACTTTTCAGTTCTTATTTAAGATGCATTTCGTGTTCTCACTTGCGTAAAATGTGTTACTAAGTACGAGTACGTGGCAAGACTTGTTATTTTTCATGTATTACTTGCGGCCAAACGTTTACAGCGATTTTTGTTGTTGTCACTATTTTGTGCACTTAATAATTTGAACAACAACATGTTTTGTATAATGTTTCTTGACGGGGTTTGGCGCCCGAGCGTAGCGAGGGCGCTAATAGTTCGAGGGACAAAATAAGTCTTTCACCCGAGGTAAACACTGTGCTTTTCATTACGAATACAAGGAAAGTAAAAATAAAAACAGGAATTGGCTAAAGAAATAATACAAGGAAGTATGAACAATACTCTACAACTCGAAAAAAAAAAGATCGGATTGCCACCTATTTTGTTTTTTTTTCGTTGGCCGGCCAACTTCATTATTTAGCCATCATTTTTCATTTTCATTTTTAAATATTATGCCCAAATCTATGTTATTTTAAAGAAATTGTTGGAATTAAATTATAATTAAGTCATTTAAAAATATATATTCTTTAATTAATACTTAACTTTATGTTATTTCAATTTTACATCGTGCTGTAATTGAGTGACTGTAGAAAAAGTATGAACATGGTTCCATAGAAATGTGAAAATGGAACTAGTTTTGTTTTATAATTTGACAGCTGTCAGTTGAAAGCGATTCTCCCGGGCCGGAAAAGTATTACTTTCAACCCGCTCCTCAGGCAACTTCAGACCTACTTTCAGAGTATGAGTAATGAAAATACTTTTTTTCTATGCAAATGTATCAAAGTTTTGAAATGGAAAATGCTTACTAACTATTGATAGATAGGTAGCCTTTTATTTCTTGAAGTTCCGTTTCTCTTTGTTTGGCGACTAATAGATCGTCCTTATGGAAAGAAAGCAGATGAAAATCATAGTAGTAACATTTACAAATACTTTTTACCATGCAGTCTTGTTCACTGGAAGGATGGATGAAGGTAACAAAAGATCGGGAGAACCTACAAAAAATGTTTTTTTTTTTGTGAGTTGGCCTAATAGTAGTTCTGTTAATCTCTTTATAATTTATTTTATTACTTTTGATTATGAATATTATACTAATAAAGTAGGTACCTTAATATAAAAAGATATTACATGTCTTTTGAGTTATTAGTATTAATCATTTTAGTGTTATTGCGAACAATTATTTTACATTATTGTCATACTGTCGTTTATAGTTGGTAGATTTTCAATGTCACTGATAAAATCACTGTGAATGGAGCCTTTTACTCGTTAGTACATTTTACTGTTTTTATTATACTGCCTATGCCTATATGTTGGCCAAACAATTGGTAAGTATGAGTACGGAATAGTTTATAAGAGTAAAATTGTAGGCTTTTCACGCTGATGACTTTATTTTGTAACATTAGGGACAATCCTAATATGGGAATTAAATTAAATCTGTTAATTCACTTGCTTTTCTGCAAAAACATTTGTTATGTTTAAGTAATACAGTTGGCTATAACGTCTTATCTATAGCAAAGCAATACTCTGAACCCAGTTTAGCTATATTTGGCAAAGAGACAGGCTCACGAAATAGCGGTCGAGGTCCTTCACGCACACGCAAGAGCAGCGTCGCGCGCTGTGTTTGAATCAAACCATTTCTTATTTATTTCCCCGCGTAGCCTTGCAAGTCTTGTGACTCCGTCATCGTTTACTTTGGTGACATCATCATCATCAGGTTTGACTTGACTAGAAGTCGTGCGGTCGTGGCAATCGATATCTGTTAGGTATACCTAGACTCTATTCTCGTTATAAGCTGATGCTGTCATACGAATTAATTAGATAAATCTTGATCATACAAGTCGATAAAACTTTTTTATTAGGAAAAATACTGAAGTTATATTTTATCATTGATATAAATTTTCATTAATATGTTAATGAATGATAACAATTGTTTATGAAGAATTATAAAATTTGTGTAATATCTTTGAGCAAAAAAGCTTTGGTTTGATGTAGAGTTCAGTCTTAACGTGTTTATATTTTATTTAAGTTACAATTTTGAAATAAATATATATAATACTATACCCCGAGAATTGCAATACAAACATTTTAGATTGCTCATTCTCAAACGATGTCAAATCTGTAAAGGTACGCAATAGTCCATAATGTAGGTAAATAAAGTACGCTGCTTATCCTTTAGAGAAGGCGGGTCAAAAGTTGCTGTGGAATCCACTCTGGGTGATTCTCTATGGTAATGGGAGTCTCGTTACAGGGAACGTTGAGGGCTGTTATTGCTCGCGCATGCAGATCCGAAGCGATAGTCGGACCCGTAACGAGCGTATTAAAATATTTTATTGGCGTGTAAAGATTTTCGTTTTATTTTGTATCGTGATTTCAGTATTCGAACTTTCGTTTACATAATATACCTTGAAAAGAAGATAGATTAAGGCTTGTTAGCTAAATCTTTTTTTTGGTTATAGATAAAACTGAACGGGAATTCTCTATAGTCAATATTAAATTATTACAAGTATTACTAGTGTAAGCGGGGTTAACGATGTAGTTAATATTTTATAATATAAAATATCTAGGTTGTCAATAACACAGTATTTACAAAAGTTCTTACAAGTTTCTTACAAGTTAGTGTGAAACAGAACAAGTTCCATATTTTATTGTCGGAGGCAGCGATGCGCGAGACTCTGATGTCATGCTTGAAATGCCTGATATGTAAAGCTAACTTGGAGCTAATGGTAGCGTGTTGTGGTCGGATTCTAGGAAATTACATTAAAATTGCCGCTTGATTTTTACCACGACGTGCTTGAGAGGCTTGAAACAGGTAATGTAATTGTTATTATTGTAGTCAAGTGTTTAACTTGACGAATTTAATAAAAAAAAAAACTTTAGTAAATAGTAAGTAAATCATATGCAGTCCTGCGACCATACCAATGTATGTAATTATTTAAAGCTCTATTTTATATTGAAATAAAACTATTTTTCGGATTTTATCGCGTTTATTTAATTTATAGTTTTATTTCAATGTGTAGTATTCGCGTAAATATAAGAAAACTCTATTTTATATTTACGGAAATAAATATGATTATTCATTTGTGATTAAGACACAAGTGTGTTCGTTGGTTTTAAAGATAACCTTGGATTAAAAACGTCAATTCGCTGTGTAAATTACAATTATATGTATACATATGTATATTTGTACTTGGTAAGTATTTAATTAACAATAGAAAAATACTCATCCATGGTCTTAATTTTAACATTAGGTACTTTCACCAGGCATTAATTTAAAGCTTCGTATTCAACAGAACAAAGTCGAAACTTATATTGCAATTTTGGATACCTACATAGGAAAATCATATCAGTCATCAGAGAATGTGTTATCGGAAATTAATATTCTCTGCAACAACTTCATGCACCTAATTATGGATGTTTTCAATTACTACTATGTGATCTCATCCCAGTGAACTTGACGGGAAATGATGCCTACTATGTCAGAAGATAATTCATTATGCCTCGACTGGTACACTGCCGGGCTGTGGTGTGATTATGCTGTTATTTTATAATAGTCGTTATTACTATAATTTGTCCAGCAAGTGCGAATTATTTAATGAGTTTTAACCTTCGGTCTATCATTTTCCAGATGCTATAGTTGGATGTTCTTGTTGCGTTGATCTTGATAGTTTCAAAGTAAAGGTTTTGCCACATGGTGTATTACGGTGCCGTCGTTGTATCAGTACCGCCGATCATCTCATCCGTGTCATCAAGTGTCGGGTAATGCACTATACGCGACCTTTATATGTACCTATTTCCTTTTTGTTATCAGTGATATAGAAAACAATATGTATATACAACAGGATACGATTCGGTCCTCAATACGATTCTCCACAATATAAGCAATACAAGCACCCTATCAAATGTATGTCGTAAAGTTTTATGACAATACGGTCCTGTTTATAGCAACAATATATTGAGCGTTCAACCAAAAAGTATTTATGTGACCACTCGGTATACATTTTACCTAGGCTGTTGGATGACGAAACACATGTAAATGTGATTTTAGATTATAAACTGACTTTGATTATGAGACCATCAGTGAAAATATGAATATTTGGGTTATACATATATGTACAGGTTTGCCATAACGGGCTAAGTGTGGGCGGTGAAAAGGATGCGGTGTCGCGTGGGAACCCATCCCGCGGCTCTCGGCCAGCCTATCGCCCCCGACACCATGTTTCTACGGCAACCTAGACTAATTACGGACAGATTGTAGCGGCCGTTGCACCCGTGCTGTGCTCCGGTTTATGCAACCATAAATGACGGTGTATTTTTAAATCCCGACGACGCAACGAAACTATGTTATAATTTAATCGTTTTTAGGTATATCTGTGGAATCACAGCACCTGAACGAATATACAATTTTAACGCAGTGCAAAATGCACTTGGTAGTAAAATATAATAATGTATCAAATAGTCATGACATTGAATTACTAAAATGTGCAGTTTTAAATACAAAAGAAAAGCAAACTAACAAACCAACAAAACCTGCTCACTAAAATAAATTTCGCGAGGATTTTATAGCAATCATTTATAGCATGTGTACAAGGCGGAGAGAACTCCAAAGGAGGCTGGACGAGTTTTCAATGTGACCTCTGTTTGATTTTGCACTTTTTATATAAGTGTGGATGTTTGGTGTGGACACACGACGTACATCTTCTCAGTGACAACCTTGAATGTTGATCGCCTCAGACTTCTGCTAATGAATAACTAAGTACAGTACAGGCTTCGACATCAAGCGGCCGTTGCCTGCAGTAACTACTTATGTAAGCGTATACAACGCAAGGTTTTCCTTAAAAGCTTTTTCTTGTAAAAATATTAGTCATGCGATGGGCAGAAACACGTCATGATACCTATAAGCATGATTTGGAAAAACCTTTTCCATTTGGTTGGATCTAATTTATATACAGAACTCTAGAATTAAAATAGTCTTCAGTATTAAGTCTTAAAGACTATAAAAATAAAGTATGCAGTCTCGCATGCTTCAACCAGTCCTGTATACATATGGTGTAAATTTCAAGAAATGTATCTCGTTCAACAGACGGTCGTCTTAAGTATGTTACCGGTTCGTCCAAAGAGCATTGCGCAAGCGGTGATTTCGACAGCGCGACCGGCGGATATGGCACGGGGCCGTTCTTTCGTAGCCCACACCTACACTAAACTATTTGAACAGAACTGCCTGCATACACCACTTGCTAAACGCTTAAACAAACGCACCGCAAGCACAGTATAATGGCCGGCCCACGTTATCACTTGACACTATAATATTATAAGGGTAACAATTTGTTTTATCGCTTTCTTTTTTCTAAGATATTATCTGCTTATATTTACTAACAGAGATATTCCTTTTCAAGGGTCTTTTATTTTTTATAAGTATAAACTGAATTTTAATAATCTAAAGTACAAAACTATACTTGTAACTTACGGAACTAACGAACTATTTACTCCGATGATGTTGGTAAAATTATGTTATGATCATTATTTATTAATACGCCATTACCATTTTTGTTCACCAATTACTTTAACGATATTTTTCTTGATTTGGAATAATAGCCACTTATTACACGCGGAATTGTAGAGAAACCGCAAGCTAATGTCGTTTTCTTAACATTGCCATGTATTCATTTATGCCTGCTCCACGTATGAATTATGTTCTAAGTTGCGAGGAGATGAATATTATTGAATCACGTCTTGTGTCATCAGTCGAGGTCTTGGATGATCTCATTCCTTCGGAGACCTTCTTATATTATTGATATTCAATTATTTTTATTTCATTATTAGTATTGAATACATTCGTAATAACATGGCACCTAATGAATAAATGATTATTATTGATTGCATGCAGACAGATCTAAAGAATTGCTTTGTTGTTGAGTGAATAAGAAGTTAACAATAAATCTAGGATAGCAGTTAAGTATTTACAGATATAATTCCGGTGTACCTACATGTTTTCGTAATTTTCCCCGTATAGATCAAAACTATTCAAATACCTAAACTAGTGTAATAGCTCTACACTAGTCTAATTAAAGGTTTTATTACTTAATTACGCAATAAGACCAAGATCAGCGTTTTATAGTATAGGTAGGTAGTTTTTAGTGCACATATTATACGATCGCCTCTACGTTTCAAAAGAGACTTGATAAATGGAATAAATAAAATATGGGTTCCAAGCGAGAATGTGGTGGACAAACGTCGGTATTAAAGTTCCAGGAATGCTAGCTGCACGGGCGCGCGCGCGCGAGCTGCGGACGAGCGTTCCTCTCCCCGACGACGCTGCGACGGCCACTAACAATGGAACTAAATTGAATGAAAACTCGCATTAAGTATACATATCTAATGCCGACCATCTTTGAAGACGACGCTGCCAATATTCTGTATTATTTATTTGTGTCTTAGAACGTTATATTCTTAAAACCATATAATTGTTAACATAACGGGTTCCTATAGCATGAGTATATTTTTAAGATAAATATGTTGCTTATCAACTAGAAACTCACCTTATTCAGTGCCAAGCAGATATAGATGAAGAAAAACCAGTCGAAGCAGTGACATCATCTTCCTGTGCTGCAAGAGGCCTCGTCCTTTGTGGATAGCGAACATTTAAAAGCAAATTTATTGAGGCTTAAAGACGTAATTTGAACGGAAAACATGTAAAAGTTACAAATAACATCGATATCTGTTTGAATTTTAATGAAGAACGCGAGAATAGTGCATGTAAGTAATCTTGGCTATGTTTGTATGTATGTAGTATGTTGTAAGAATTGGTGATTATATAGTTTATACCAAAATACTCAGTGCCTAATAAGGTAAATAAAATTTTCATTATAATGGATACATAAATTTGAATTATTTGCTTATTCACCTATTTGCATAGTTAGACATAAATAAGATTGAAAAGAAACTGAAAAAAACCATCAACAAATCAATATTTTTTTTTGTTAATCTATATAAATAAATAAAATTGGAGTGTCTGTTTGTAATATCAAAATAACACCTTTTCACTAAATGCATATAAAAGTACATAGGACACCTATAGATTATAAATTTTTGTCTGTCTGTCTGTCTGTGTGTTTGTTCCGGGTAATCTCCGAAACGGCTGGACCAATTTTGACGGGACTTCCACTGGCACATAGCTGATATTATAAGGAGTAACTTAGGCTACTTTAATTTTAGAAAAACAATTAAGGTTCCGCGTAAAAAAATAAAAACACATGAAATCAAAAAGAATATCCGAAACGGCTGGACCGATTTTGACGGGACTTTCATTTATAGATAGCTGATGTTATAAGCAGTAACTTAGGCTACGTTTATATTAGAAAAACAAAATTTTTAAGAATGGGTCCTGTCGCGCGGGCTCAGACCTCGGGAAAGGGCTTTTTGTTAAGTTAAATTCCACGCGGACGAAGTCGCGGGCAGTGTAAATAAATAATAAAAATAAAGAATACTATTTGGAGTTATTTTACTAAGCATTTTGTAATCACAAATGTCTAGTTAAAATACTAAAAGGGATACTATATAGGAACCACAATAATAATTTGATGTAATTAGGTATCTATATTTTTTCACCGTGTAAATAACCTACCATTTACCACCGAGTAGATTACGAATATTATAATGGTTAGATCAGTTCTAACGATGCGATAAGGTAGGATGTAGTTAGTATCTATTGTTCATTTTTTAAAGGTTTTGTAACAATGAACGCTACGGATGAATTCATGCGCGTACCCATCGAACCCGTTTACGCAAGTCTTTGTGTTTTTGTTAAGCCATAAGTATTTTATATTGACCAAAGCAAATCTGGATAAAACATATATTTATAATTATAATTATAATAATAAACAACATCCTCTTGTATTCTCCGAAGAGGAAAGGAAGGTGTGCTGATAATGTACATTCCGTCGATGGTATATTACCTTCATCCCAATGAGAGATATGTCATAAGTATCAGTATTTCATAGTAATTATTATTCCGGGCTCACTCTCACGCGCTATCAGACAAAAATTTACCATGAGAACATTAGTTTATAGGTAATTATAATTACTTGCGTTTCTACTTATACCTAAATCATACAATTATTTATGTGAACCATTGTGTAAAATTGTGCATGTAGGATTAATTCAATTTATATTTTAAATAAGCAAGAAGAAGCAATGAGGTCATACACGGATACACATTTGAGTCTACATGACTTTGTGTCGCACCTCGTCAAGATTAAACCATTTAAGTTATAAGTAGATGACTTCAAATAAATTGCTTTGTGTAGTAAGTTTACCAAAAATGACTCCTGGTCGAATATAATATTCTAGAGAGATAAACTTCATAATCTTGCAAAACTATAATGAACAGCAACAAACCTTATATGACGGCCGTACGATGTTTTATAAAATAATTGTTAGTTACGGTTTATTTGTATGCTAGTGTTACTTTAGCACAGTGGTTCCCAAACTTATTTTATATACTGCCCACATTCAGAATAAAAAAAATGATTGCCCCCCCCCCCATTTTATCACCTAATTAAAAACCACTATAACGTCAAATTTAATTAATTGATTATTGTGAGTTACACAACGCCCCCATTTTTCTGGGTCTCTTACCGCCCCCCTTTAGGCCTGCAGCGCTCACAAGGAGGCGACAACGCCATTGGGAAAGGATGCTTTAGCACCAAGCCTATGTCTTAGTAGCTACCTATACCTACCTGATGAATTATTAATAATCTTCACTTTTCTATAGATGGTATCCCTTCAGCAATTAAAACATTAATAAAATTGCAGCTATCGATCAATGTGATATCTATAATTAGTTTTCTCAATCATCTTTCCTACCTATCTAATAATTTTAAAATAATGGATTAGACGTCATTTTTACTTATTCAAACTCAGACATTGATTTTTCCTGCGAGCACTATAAAACCTGTTTATTGGCAGAATCCTTATCCTACAGCATTTATTGAAGTGAGGGAAGCATTCAACCGGTTTATCTTTTATGATGCAATATTGTATGGTGTTGAAATATAAACATAAGTATGCTTAAGTGTCTCTGGGTTCAACGTCACCCCGGGTCTTTAATGGTCAACTGCCATCGCAAACCTCATCCGGCTGAAGTATTCGCAAGTTGTCTGCTGTGTCCTTGCCACCTCGACTTAGTTGTTTTCCGCTACGGTCTGTGGATCACCAAGATGGCGGGTGGGGCTCTTGGGGGACTCGGGCGAGGGACGGGGGTGGCCGGGACAGGTCCGCGGCGCCGCTGTATCAACGCGAACGCGGCCCTGAGTCCGAGCCAAGCTCTATTTTTAGCGCTGTGTCACCGTTCGTTAGCGCCCGTGCCCCGCTCATCCATGCGAATAAAGTCTTCCTGCAGCGGCGGTTGAGACTTAGCATTAAATTATTAAAAATATTCAGCAATGTGAAACTTGCACAACAACGTGCAAATTATTTTCTTGGAGGTGAATGTGTTATTATAAAACTTAAGAATAGCTTTGAGTCATACACCTATTCCGTTTTAGTGTGCCAGCAGTATAGCGACATTCGTACATAAAATGGCATGCGTGTGGGAACAACATCTATCTGCACTTTTTGCTCACATTAGTTTGCATTTTCTATGGCTTTCATACTTCACATTACATACAGCATGAGTTGCGTTAGAAGTCGCACATTTTTTTATTCAAATCACGTATAACGTTCCTAAGTAACAGTAAGTCGCCTCCATGATGTCATCGGCATGTGATGGGCTGCGCTGTGCCCTTTTGTAGATGCAGTGTTATGTAAGAACATAGTTGTTTATGTACACGCTATGTATTATTTATCAGGGTGTCGAGATGGCAAAACATCACCAGAGTCCGTTGTTCAGTGTTTATCAATTTGTTACGTGAATTACGGCTCCATTCCAAGTGCCATTATACCATGCTGCTGTCGTTTAACGCCGTTATAACAACTGTTTCATTTGATATCTTTAGTAGCTTTTTTGAAAATAATAAAGGAGAATTTTTGAGTATCTTAAAGTAGAACGTTGTTTATAACATTTTTAATTTACCTATTTGACTTACGACATAATGCCATGCCATGATTTATAAACAGTCAAACCAAAAACCATATTTGATGATTTTTTGTTGCCCATTTTTGCATTTATCTGTGCCATGTCGATCATTAATGCTAATTGTTTTCACAAATAATTATTTTATGAAACAGTTCAGAAATATTGTTTCATATCTTCAAAGTATTTTAAAAATCATATAGGTAGGTTATACAAGACTCGTGAAGAGATAATCTCATTGTGATGACCTCTACATAGAAGAGTGACCGATGTAAATAAAATTGCAACTACGAATAAAAAATGCGGGAGATCTTTGCCCACCAATGGCATAGCCAGATGAAAAACAAATTACACATTTATAATCCATCATATTTATGAATGGTCGTAATCACATTGATTACTCACACGAACTGCGCAACGACACAGTAAGGTAACAGTATCGGGCGTCGATTGCTAATGACGAGTTGTTTGTCAAGGCTTTCCATTGCGGGTGTCGCGTCGCGCCCACACGGACGCACAGTTTTAGGTGTCACCTGGTGATTGCCGCCACTTGGCTGCCATTCCCTGCGGCCTACGCGGGCGCCGAGGACTCGGCCCACGGTTCACCTAACATATTACACAATGTTTAAGGTATTTTTGCAACGCCTGAAGGTAGTACTGCAGGGCAGGGTAATGTATACCTTCTCAGTGGTTAGGATGGATAACATATCCATCACCATTCATTTCCAATGCTAACATTAGCATTGGAAATGAATGGTTTTTTTAAACCACTAAACCTTTCTGTGATATATTTTCATTAAAATGTCACAGCTACTAATTAGATACTTGATAAACAATAGATTTTGATACAGAAGGGAGGCATTCCTTTAAACCCAACGCGGCGGTCACGATATTTTGATGATGTCAGATCCGAGTCATGCATGGAAAAAATTAAACACGTTCTAAACCGGACATTATATTGCCCAGTAATTAAAATAACGAAGGGTTATTTATATATTCTTCTGTATAATAGTTTGAAATCGTAAAAACTTGTGCAGGGAGAGAGCCATACTTATTTTTAAAGATCTTAGAGAGGCTTAAATCTTTATTACTATAGGGATTGAGAACTCGGCTCATTTTATAATAATGGCCAAATGAAAATGCAGAAGGACAAAAAGGAGAGGAGTTCGAGATTGAACCAATCATATACCTTAACATTTATGATTCTTAAACGTGAATAGAAACAATTAAATGGAATTGAAATTGGCTATCTGCACAATTAATGCCACTTTTATGGAGAATAACATGGATATTTATATGGGTCTGATAATCAATTCAATAGAGTAGAGATCTCTACGTATATATATATGGTTTAAATTAATGTTGACTCATAATAAGCCTTTGATTAGCATTCCAAAAGCGTTCGAGTTATTTTATTAATCGTCAAAGTCATATACAAGTTTCCTATTTCATCTTACACCTCCGTACCACATTAATATGAATCACAGGTTCTTTGCCATTTCCAACAAATAGCGATTTAATCCGGTTATCTTTATATTAAAGACGGGCAATATGTGAAAAGTGGACTGCCTTGATATTTGGATGTTAATTTTGTTAAATGTCACAGAGTGCCGCCGCGCAGCTTGTTTGTGTCGAGCTGCCGCGCAGGAGACCGACGTATTACAAAACACGGAGAAAGCTGCTCGTCTGGCGAAATCACACCCACACCGCATGTGCCAAATCTTCTAGAGAAACCCTCTCTACATATATGGCAACTTACTGATATGCAGTAAAAGTTGTTTTTGCACGTAAACAGAATACTTATACATGTATCAAGGATATTATGTAGGAACCAATTTAAACGCTAATTATTCATTTAGCGTATGAAAACATATACATGTTAACAGACTTTACACGTGCACATGATCACCATATTTACGTGGGTACCTACCTGTATAATAAAACTTATGACAAGAAGGCAAATGAAAAGATATATCTACTTTGGGAGATTCTAGCTTCTTTAAGACTGTACGCGCACACCCAATTAAGAAAAGTATAAAAATTACTGAAACTCTCTTTACCGTTGCTAATCTCGATGCTTGAAAAGTTCTGTTAGAAAACAACGTTGTCTAGACTAGAAATCATATGATTGAGGGGCATTACAACGACATGGCATAACGTTACGTGTGGACACGTATGCATCGCAACCTTGTGCGATGGCGGGCCGCGATTGCGATGGCGAGCCGACCGTGACACTGGCGCGGGTTATGATAATGACGTCTTGTACGAACTATTGTCGAGTTTCGGTATAAGTACGGAGCCGGGAGTTCGCGCCTGCCCTGCGAGTGTGAGTGAGTACCTCGGCGACCGTTATCCGGTCACCGCTACGCCGCACCGTACGCCTATGCCACGCCGCCGTGGAAAATGACTACAGCATTCGAACCGTTGGGAATTAAAAACAAGAACGGTTTTACACCTAACTTTTTATGTAGCCGACGATAATACCCGAGCTATATGAGCAATTGCTGTGTTTTTTTATTTTTTTCACAACTGGCGCTATGCGAAGAGTCGGCCATGTTGGTCGAAAAGAAAAACCTGTTAAATACGCAGAGTCCAAGACAGGTTTTTTTTAATTTTTAGTATAATATCTAAACTAGTAAATGTAATAGATATTTTTTGTTGATTCCAATAACCTTACCGATACCTACCTACTCAATTTACTTGGTGCTGGATATCATATGGATATCTGTTTTTTTTTTGTCTGAATATGAATTAAAAAAATATATTGTATTTCTTTATATCGCATGTTAACCACTACCACTACGAAAAAATCATGATGCACAAATAGCGTTTACTCAACTGATATAGAGGCTTATTTATGATCATCATCATGTACGGAGGCGCATGGAGTTACAATCTGGCGAGTAGTGGAAGTATTTCTTTAATAAGTAGATACCAATAACGATTAAATCAATTAACTCGAATACAACAACAATTAATTACAATTAACTCGACTCTAGTACAGCCCGAGAGATTGTGTGTTTTATGTGTCGTAACTCGTACTATACTCAGTATTTTACATAGCTTTCCATTTTATTTATAACTTGTTTCTATTAATACTACACCCAGGACTCTATACATCACCCAGGAGAACTGTTTTAGGTGCAAACTCACCTGTGCTAGGTTTTGCAAAATCATCAATAGTTGTAGTGATCAGATTGACTTGCATTCTGACTCCCTCGCCAAAATCTCCAAGTCAATTACTAAATGTTTATAAATAAGGGAGATTTACTGTACCTCATAAGCTTTTTTAAATATAAACCGAGCATTTTTAATCATTTATTTTTTTTCATTTTTTAAATTTATTGTTTTAGTTTTTTATTTCTGGAGTTTACCGGGTTTATAGCTTATTGCTTTATAGAAAATACATTAATTTTATATAATTTTTTATCACCTATTACTTTTTTTTTTCTCTCTTTCTGTTGTTTTCATTTAGATTAGTTGTTTAGAATTTAACTGTTTAGTGGTGCATGCGGTGTTTACCTTTAAGTAACTGTTGCACTTGTACAAGTCTAATTATATTTATTTATTGTTTTATATGGTGTAAACAGTTGTTGGTGAACCAAATAAATAAAAATAAAATAAAATACGTACCTACACAATTAGGTAAATGTCACTTGTTATATAAGATTTCATATAAGAGGTCAAATATTACAGCGTGATATTCAGTTTTGGATCCATGTAGATCCCCGATCTATAAGTAGTATATTTACGAGTAATATTATTTTTTGATCCTATTCCTACTTCAGAGAGGCATAAAAACTCTTAAAACCTTCTCCCATTGATTCATATGCAAATGTTACATATTAGCATCTCCGTAGCAAAGATCTGAGATGGGTGATATTCCGTGCTTGCCGAGACCTCCCATTCGATATAGCTTCACGATTGCATGCTCTAGGAAGGCGCCGATGAATCAATGTTATCTGTATTCCGCTAAAATAAATAATGTGACTGTTGCACGAGAATTTATATCTGATAGGTATAAAATATAAATGCTCTAAACATTACATGGAGTTTTATATTATGTCGATTTATCTACTAAATTTCAGATGATGTTTTATACTAGTAATAATATATAATAGTAATGTTGCCCTTTTGAGGTCCCACGCTTGGGCACGGACCTTCCCTCGCTACGAGGGGGATTCAGGCCGTAATCCACCACGCAGGGCCAGTGCGGGTTGGCGGGTTTCACATGTCTTTCGAAAATGCTTTAGATTTTCTAAGACCATGCAGGTTTCCTCACGATGTTTTCCTTCACCGTAAGCAACTGATAATCATATATATGTCGCAGCCAACTAGCTTAATTCGCCGTTCAATTAACAGCCTAGGCACTTTACTAAACAGCGCCGTTCAACTAGTGGCCTGAATGATATTCAGCCATTTGATCAAACAGCTAGACAAATGACTTGGATCGATGACGTTTAATTACTTGCCTAGCCTGTTAATTTCAATTTAGTTCTACTTTCTGCCACCTAGCGCCGAAACACACCAAACTGTCAATATGGGGTCGGCAACAAACAACTTTGATGGAATAATTTTATTAGGTACTTAGGTATTTTACGAAATTGTTTAGATTCACCGAACCTACTTGCCGGGTGGGATTTCTGTGGGGTCATAAAAAAAAACCCTAACCTAAACCCATCCGGGTCGCTCTGCTTGGGTAGTATTTTGAAAAAGTTTTGTAGTACTTAAATGTCAACCAGTTGCCTAAGCATTAGCCAGCCAGTTTATTAAATGTCGTAACAGACGATACGGCAGAATATCATTTAGGCCGCTAGTTGAACGGCGCTGTTTAGTTAAGTGCCTAGGCTGTTAATTGAACGGCGAATTAAGCTAGTTGGCTGCGACATATAAATTATGATTCGCATATAAATTTCGACAAACCCAGAGATGCGAGCCGGGGTTTTAACCCCGTATACTAGCACAAGTAATAAATCCTGCGATGAACAATGGCTTACATAACTCGCACATTATGTACTTGTTACTTGTCCATAAGATTCTTTTTTGTGTTTTGGCTAGTGTCAAGTAAAATAATATTCTCAAGTTTTATGATGTTTTAATGGGCATGGCTTAATATACCCTCCTCAAACCCTATTAGTTAAGTGGCGGATACTAAACTTACGAATTACCAGACTCGTATGGAACTCAAAATTATGTGTCATCACTTTAGTTCCAATCCAACTGCCCACACTCACATATATCTATGGACATATAATTATTAATATCTCACCAACATAAGACATTATAATTAATAAAAAGACAAGTTTGGAAATTAAAACAAAAATAACAGCATCACTTATCCGCTTGCTGTAAAAAAACCATGAGCATTTTAAGTGAGTGCGTGTATTATTTGGACAAGAGTCATTTGTAACGAATACCGGTGACAAGCAAACATAGCCCGGTTTTGTTTGCCGGTAGCCGCGCCGCCGACGTCAGGGCCGAGTACCGCCGCAGCGGGGAGCAGATTAAAAAAGCTTTCCCAGGGTGCACGAACGGCGATGCTGAATCTACAGCATTACTCCAGTGGAGATACCATAGAGTACCTTTGCGTTAACTTAGGTATTACATTTTTATGCGCAATTAGTAATCATCTTCATCTTGTTTTAGATATAAATCTTCCAGTGACTCAAAATCTATATTGGTAGATTAGTTTCATAAAAAAATCCCCATGTTTCAAATACCCATGTTTTAAAAATACGTTAAGAACGTTTACTAAGTACCTATACTAAGTTACCGGTGAAAGACTTTAGTGGCCCAAAATTATTTTATCCTTCATGGCTCCAAAATAAATCTTGCAGTCTAAAAATTGGAATTTGCTGATTGCTAAGCGTTTGAATATAAAGCTAAAGAGAGACCAAAAAGTAATTAAAATCTGCATGCGTCTAACAAATTAACGGATACCCAAAATTTTAGGACGGAACAGCGCGCGTTGATGTCTAATATATGGGTCAAAGCAACCATGAAAAAAATAATAATAATACCAATACACATGCCTTATATAACAACTTTTAAATAATTAATATATAAGTTATAAATATAAGATTTGTAAAATAATAACAATATGTAGTTAACATGTACATCTGATAATGTTTATCACATCAGGTTTGTTGTGCGCTTTTATATGACTCCACATATAATGGAGTTTTCAATTATGATCGCAGAGATTGATAGAAGATTTTCTAGAAATTACATGTTGAATTATATCCTTAGGGTGCTTTATATTTAGATAGTTCCTTGCTGTCGTGTCGCACCATTACCACTCAGGTGATTATCACACATTGGATATAATTGTACG
The DNA here is from genome assembly GCA_918843915.1 of Notodonta ziczac. Taxonomy (NCBI): domain Eukaryota; kingdom Metazoa; phylum Arthropoda; class Insecta; order Lepidoptera; family Notodontidae; genus Notodonta; species Notodonta ziczac. Next base: position 6,704,217 of record OU974043.1, on the reverse strand, counting down.
GCGCGCGGGTAGTTATTGAGAACCCAAACTTTCCACGTTTTGTACGTTTGTCCAATATACTGTCCACTGTCTAGTAGGTAGCTAAATTATACATTTATATTCATTTTATCAATTTATAATATAGTAATATATTATTTATGTGTAATAAAATCTTAGTTTACATACTTTCTTATTTCTGCATTAAGTAATATGCATAAACGCAGTAAAACTAAAAACACAAGCAAACTGAGTCTTAAATCGTAAAATACCTGCAGGCACACGCGCATACCGACTGATAAACTTTTTGTTTTACTGTAAAGATATATTACCGACGGTTGCGTTATTTTGTATTCAATTTTATCGAGTGCCTTTGAATAACATCACCAGAGGCGTATTCGACGGACAATCGAATTGTAGAGCCATTACTGCGATTGTGTTTTCAATGGATCTATAAAAATAGATGTAATTGGTGATCAGAAAAAAACGAATAACACTTATTGAGCCCCACGACGACGATGCGGCTGCCTTCTGACCGCTCCGAGGATGTTAATAGCCGCACAGAAGCCACGCTTTTTATAACTCTTAGATAGAGTTAGCAGGCAAGTGAGCCGTGATTGAATATACGGCTTTTATGTGGTAAACCAGTATTTTATGTTGAACGTCGGCATGTGTTCGGGTGAGTTCATCTACACTATACTCCATTTATATTCATTTTATAACCTATAAGATACATAATTTTGGTAATTTCTTAGGTAAATGCCAAAGAAACAAAGGTTTACTAGACAGGAAATTGTTTTATTTTGTTTGTACAATAGGCTACCTTCGCCCTTACTAAGTAACTACAAAGTTCTATTTACATTGAAAGAAGAGGATGCGAAAACTGGATTTTCAATAACCTACAGCAGGGTCAGACAACGAAAGTTCTCGAAATGGTTTCAACTTTTTTACTAAACTGTCTTATTCTAATCGTCGACCTTTGTGGTTGGAAGCCTGAAATCTTTCTTTTTGCAAGAGTGGGCGAACGGGTTTGGTGCTTGCTTTGTCGCCCTTGGAGCTTTAGTATACGGTTGGCAAAAGCTCGGCCACTGGGGACGCGTTCCAGGAGAGGTTGCAGCGCGGCGCGGGGGCAGCGCGGCGAGGGTGCGGGGCGGGGCCGCACACCGCAACCTGCGCGAGCGCCGAAGCCTTCGACTCCGCGTTCAGTCATTGTCCGACCAACATCTCGGTCGTACGTACCAATCGACCGGCTTGTCGCTACTACATTTGTCGTACGAGTGCCCGTTAAACGAACGGTTAACTCTGATCCTCGGAGTGTAGGTGCAGTGTTAAGTGATGGTGTGTTTTTAGCTATACAATACGAAAGTGTATCGCTAACAAGTACATATTGCCGACTACGCTGTGTGGCGAGTTCCACGGAGTTACCTAACGGCTGTTCGCCTGTCGGCGAGGGAAGGCGAGTCGTTTCTACCGGGAGGAATGAGCCCCGTACACCACAGTTGCCGCACTCACCGATGATCTCAAGGTTGGTTTCATTTCGCTCTGTTTTTTTGGCTCACACACGGCGGTGCAACAATGTCGCAAGTGCAATTTAGCACGACATGACCCCACGACCGCGCTCGCAGTCTATCTACACTACGCCGATTTCATTCCAATAACTTAACATTTCTTTCAATCATTCTGTGCTCACTTTGTGAAACGTTCACTTACCTACTTCCATTATATTTTTCATACTTTATATACTTAATGGAATACACACTATACTTTATATGCTTAATGGATCTTTCATTCTTATTGAAATTTATATAAGACTCCAATTGGGCATAACCGTAACTAGAAAAAAGGCTTAAAGTAATTTACATACTAACTTTCTTACCGCCTCAATTGTAATTTCCCAAAGCCTGAATTGACTTCATTTCCTGCTTATATTCAATTTTAGTACCTTATCACATTTGAGTTTATGGATGGAAAGTTTTAGACAAATTATTCTGTGTTTCATCTGCAAGTTTTATATCATCATTTCATATAGAGAGGAGAGTAATATTCTTAGTAATTATTGAATTATATTCGCCACGGCAAGCTTTTAAAAAATGGAGTGGTTACATAACCACGTCCACATCGGACTTATTGGTGACTTTAGTGTTGCAAAACGAGATAGTTTCACTGCAAGCCAATTTATTACTCTCATACTTGGATATCCATAGGGTTGCCATATGTCAGTAGGATTATAAAATGATTATGGATGTAGGAATAGGTACCAACAGTAACCAGATATAATTGTGTTTTTTAGTTGGTACGAATCTACTTTAAATATTTTAAGTAAAAGTAGTTTGACTTGCAGATAACTTTTAATAAGAAATTGGAATGAATCGTTTCAGTTATAAGCTCTAAGATATTTATCATTTTGTCTGTACTTGGTTTACTTATTTTGGATAGACTTCTCTGATTCTATTCTCATTAACGACTTATCACAAACTATTTTCAGTTAACTATTGTAACTGAAAACAGTCATAATTGATAAAAACTAAGTAACTTTAACTCGATTGCCTTTAGTTCAAATTAGTGGGCTCGAGACCCGTGTACCTACATAATGAGCGTACTGAAATTGTTTAACACGGCAGATGTGACCGTAACCACTGGTTGCCATGAGCATTGTCCTGAAATATGTACTAGTATTTTACATAACAATGCCATATAGGGATAGATTAATTTCAGCGGCAACCATTGGCCGGTATTTTGGTCACGTGTTGCAACCCGCCGCCATTAATATAATCCAACTCTGCATATTAAGTACGTGCTCAGTACGTATCATACGATTTTTTAACCTATATTAGTAGTTTTCCTGAACGTTTTTAGTGTGTTAGTTCAGTGTGAAATAAGTAGGTATATTTACGTAACCAAAGCAGGAAATGGTGCGCTGAACATTGAACTTATTTCATAAAGTTAATTTTACCGTACTAAGCAACAAGTTAAATATTTTAAGTCGATTTACAATTGCGATCATGTTGGAAGTGCGTCTAACAAATTAGAAACTCTTGAGCTGAAAAGAAATACAACTATGCAACTTTCACTGAACATACGGCTTCCCTGTTAAAAACGTATATTGGTAGGTATATACGTGATCAGTATATTTTAGAATTTTGTTTCTTTTAGTTTGAGTAAATAAAATGTTATCCAAATTTTATGTATTTTAAAATGTTATAATAAATTATATATAAAATTCAGAATAGTAACTTACAAAACAAGTTGTATCTAAGACTTAAGGTGAAGGCGCCTGTCTAGCCCGCGAAATTCAAAATTTTCGAGTATTTTATAGTTTATTCAACATTTTGTGATTTGCGACAAACACAGTATGCAGTGCGTTTACTCGTATTAATACATTTATTTTACTCTAAATATTATCACGGTGGATATGATACTAGTTAATCACTAAATATACAAAAATTGCCAGATTATCTGGATAGCTGTCGTTCTTGAAATGTTTTAGAGTAAGTTGGATATATTAATAAATGCACTGCACACGGTATTTGTCGCGAATTACAAAATGTGCCTATTATTATTGTCAGATTTTGAAAAATTTCTAAAAAACCTCAAAAAATTTGAACTTCGCGGGCTAGATGGGCGCTTTAGCCTTAATAACTAAATATGAAACAGATAATTTAGTTTTTTATGACCAAATATATATAGTATATTTAAAAAATATATTTTCATGTTTTGGATCCACTTCATTAAAGTATAAAAGCGCGAATTGACTTTGTTTAAGCTTACGTACCTATAGTTGAGCACAATTACTTTTGTAAGTATTTGAAAGTGACTAATTATCATTGTTTACTTTTACTTCTGCTCGTATGTGCTTATTTCGATGGACCCCTGCCATAAGTACCCACACGAATTTAACGCGCATTTAAAGTTCTGTCTTCTACGAAACATTTGTATAGCACACCACTTTTTTCAATTATTTAAATTATTCAAGGAAATTCGATTTGGCAATTAAATCACTGTGACACACATGACGTGGCCGACAGCCTTGGTCATACTTTACCATACATGAATATTTAGACAACAAAGCACCACTCTAGGCATGTTTTCTCTTCTCTATGTGGCCTATTGTTCCACTTGTTTGGAAACTAAAACTTGTCTGGGACATTTTTCTGCATTGTTCAAATATAAATAGACTAGTTGGAGATTTGAATCTGTTGCCATGGAAACAGAGTACCTACCTCTATCTATGGTAATGAACGTATTAAACAGAAAATATATGGTCATTATTACAGTTAATATTTTGTAAGTTTATAGTTTGTATCTGAGGTACTTACTTTTAGATGTTTTTTACATTGTAAGAGCGCGTATGAACTTACGATAGCAAGGGTTACTTATTATTTATTAATATTAATATTATTTATAATGGGCTAAATAATAATCCGTTTTGGCTCGATATATTTGAAGTTTACCAATCATCTTAAAAATGAAATATGGTTGTAACAATTCGTTATAAGAAACCAGTTACAATTTAGAAGGATCTTTTCGCGACGGCAAAAACCTCGGGTTAATTAAACTAATAAGGAAAGGTTACATTGACTTTTTATGTTCAGCACTTGCGATACGATCTTAATACGTGGACTAATCATTCAATTGTATATGAATAAGCCGCCATTACATCACTTACCTATCTTCACTGTGTTTTTATCCTGTATTTTGTTTTCTATATACGGGTGTTTAACAATAAACCTGCTCTAAATCAGTTACCGTAGCCTATAGATGTTTGCAATACCAAAGGTATTAAGAAGAATAAGAATCATCATCATCATCATCATCAGCCTATGCTTGTCCACTGCTGGACATAGGCTTCCTCTAATGAGCGCCATAGCGCCCTGTCTTCAGCTTGCCGCATCCAGCATCTGCCTGCAGTCTTTCGCAGATCGTCATCCCACCTGGTCCTGGTTTAGAATAAGAATACATTTATTGAAAAACAGTATTTACACGTAAACATATAAAACAATTAGTACAAGAGGTATAATTCATCTTGTATCTTGGGATGGGCTCGCACGTTGTCAATCTGAATGATGCGGCAAGCTGAAGACAGGGCGCTTTGGCGCTCATTAAGGGGAGGCCTATGTCCAGCAGTGGACAAGTATAGGCTGATGATGATGATGATGATGTCAATCTGAAGGGGAGTGTGACAGAGGGTGGGGAAAGGGGGAGGGGTTGATTGTTTCGGCTCTCTCACTCATCGTACGAAGCGCAGCTATTACAGCTCTTCTGTGTGGGGGTGGCACTACCCCGGGCGTTTTATTTAGAACTAGCTGAGCCCGCGACTTCGCCCGCGTGGAATTTAACTCAATCGCTCCTGCTCCCGCGTTCTTGTTTTTCTACAATAAAAGTAGCCTAAGTTACTGCTTATAACATCAGCTATCTGTCAGCGAAAGTCCCGTCAAAATCGGTCTAGCCGTTTCGGAGATTAGCCGGAACAAACATACAGACAGACAGTAAAAAAAAAAAACGCGTTTTTGCTATAGGTGTCGTATGTCCTTTCATATGCATTAAGTGAAAAGGTGTTATTTTGATATTACAAACAGACACTCCAAATTTATTTATTTGTAATAATAATAATTTGTATAGATAATTCATCATTCATAGAAGCTGTGAAAGCCGATTGGTTAAAACACGCGTCTTGCGGGCACCAGGTCTTGGGTTCAAACCCCGGCTCGCAACTATGGATATTTCAAAATCTATGTGCGAATCATATTTTCTATATGATTATCACTTGCTTGCGGTGAAGGAAAACATCGTGAGGAAACCTGCATGTCTTAGAAGATCTAACCAATTTTCGAAAGACATGTGAAATCTGCCAACCCGCACTGGGCCAGCGTGGTAGATTATGGCCTGAATCCCCCTCGTATTGAGGGGAGGCCCGTGCCCAGGAGTGGGACGTCAAAAGGGCTAAATTATTATTATTATTTATAATTAATCTAGGTGTAGGTATAAGTATTGTCTCCATTTTTTGCGCCATATCTAATTTACAAACCACACCTCAGTAATGAAAGATATAAGTTTTATGTGCACCCAGCAATTTAGATCTCCGAATAAGACATGATAATGATACCTATGTGATTATTTTTACAACAAAACTATTGCATCATTTTCAGGCGCTAACATTAAGTAATAAGATTAATCCTAACGAGGGGGATTGTTTTGTTAACCTATTATTGATGATGTCATTATTTTTTTACAGAAAATATCTTTTTAAATTGGTTTTTAACTAAAACCAATTTAAAAAGATGTCATTAAGATTTCAGATTTCACTAAGCATAGGGCATACCTATTATAAGAGATATTGGTGTCAACTCTGTTGACTATAAATAATGAATAAACGAAATGTAACACATCTAAAATACTTCTGTCTTATTCATATGTTACGATCACGTGAAGGATGGCAATACCGTTACCTTAGCGTAGTTTAGTTGTGTGCCATCCGAATCAGCGCCGTTTTCTTAGGGTGACCGCCTGCTCCGACCAATAGATCACTTCCTGCTCCGATCACTTCATTTCCAGATAACTTGAGCTAAGCCGGGTGAGGATGAGGAAATGAAGCGATCTTATTGGTGGAAGTGGACGGGCAACGCTGTTATGTTTGTGGTGTAGTCTAATTCAGTTATTCCTTTTATCTATCCGAAGATGGGTTTTTTGAGTTGGTTAAACGGTATACTTGCGAACCCATGTAAATGATATTGTATATAAAATTATTTAATAAACTATTTAAAGCGATATTGTTAAACACTGTAAAGGAGAAAATAATGATACTCTTGAAAGGCAAACAGTAACTTATTACGTTCATTTAATCGTAGGTGATTATTAGTACTAGCATTTGTATTTTACATTCGCGTGAGTTATACTAGAGAAGGATAGTACAACCAACAAAGCACTTCATAAGTAGCCGAGGCTGTACCCAACCGTAGCGCCGCCTTCAAGGCCCCTTTGTTCTTAATGCAATATATTCCCACAAAGCGGTAATTGTAATCAACAGCAGATCAGATAGTTTTTGCTTGAAGTTTCGAAGTAACCGCCGTTTCATAGTGACGTTAATTTGCGCAGAATTACGCTAGCGTAAAACCCATGTATAATTAAAATTCTGTATAAAAGTATGGATTATCTTCTTTTTCGATGTACCAGTTATATTTATGAACACGCATATACCTCATATAATGCTTAAAAGATTGCAATCTCTACTACACAACTGAAGTTTATACCATTTACAGTAACAAAGTTATGTTATACATGGATTTTACTTTATTCTCCTACACAGCCAATGTGAATTGCTGAAACATGCAGTGCATTTTTAACATAGTTTTAAAATTACCGACATAATTATTAAATGATATTATATCTTAAAACAGAGCGTTTTGGCGCTCATTAGGGGAGACCTATGTCCAGCAGTGGACAAGCATGGGCTGATGATGATGATGATGATGATGATGTTGAAATACAACTATTTTTCGGATTTTATCGCGTTTATTTACTTTATGTTCACTCCCCCCGTGACCATGGCTGCTGTAAAGCAACCGAAACGTCGGGAACATAAAGTTAATAAACGCGATAATATCCGAAAAATAGTTTTATTTCAATGTGTAGTATTCGCGTAAATATAAGAAAACAATAGATGATGATGATGATTATATCTTAGGTTTTAAATAACAACTGAAAACTATTTCAAATAATGAGGTCATAATAAATTGTTTTTGAATTTATTTAGCACTTTGTTTAGTTCAGACTTTAACTTACTTTGCTTTGCGTGGAATTATGTAAATTGCTTGTATTATAATGTGTGCAGATATTTCAATAATGTGATACTTTAAAGAGCGGTCCACTCTACAATTGTGGGGAAGACAGGTGGCGCCGTGTGGGTTCGTTGCCGTTGCGCCCGCGCACCTGTCGTTATGGTCCCGGACCCGGGCCGGCGACATCGGCCCGTTATGTCATTCCGTAATACCACTAGAATGTACGATCCTACCTTACGCATCCCATATTCTCACGCGACATCACGTCACATCAATATCCCATTTCCTGTGAGAATACTCTGTACACTTATAATAAGTAATGTCAGTTAGTTGTCTTTCTTTCTTCCGCGAGTATTATTGTTTTCGCTTCCTGCTTTTTGGTTTTAAATCAAACTGTATTTTATGTTATCTACCATGTTAATCTACTACTAACTTTCTATGCACATACTATATCGAAATGAGTTTAATGAGCGCATGTTTAAAACTGTTTGCTTAAATATTATTATTATTTTCAAGAAAGGTATTTTATATTAAACTGTTTATTTGGTCGGGTAGGAAACAAATCTAGTAAAAAGTTACCTATGCGAAATAAATATTAAAAAAATGGAATTTGCTTTCATGGTCTGATAGTTTATACATTCACTCTGAATATTTACATAGTTTGATTGATTTCTCTTGAACCATTGAAACGCGAAATGTCGCTATATTACTAAATCTCTACGTGTTCTTAATACATGTATAAACTATATTCAAAATATAAACAAATAATATATTTTCTACATATTTTCAATGAAAAATACACTAAATAATCTTTTTAACAAATAGAAGATATACCTATTAGGTAACTAATGTAGCAATTTGATTTGTGAGTAATAAAGAGTTTCTCTTCTACATACGAGTATTTTGCATTAGTTACACCACTTTTTTATTTACTTATTCGATTCGATAGCAAAAAACAAAATAAAAAATAATCTATAAAAAATCGAATAATTGGTCAAACAATACTATAATTTACCCACTCGCTGAGATTATATGAATCTATCCACAAAACATTAATAGGCGCGCCATCACCACGGAATTATTCATTATTAGGTACTAAAACTGATCACACCCGAAACCGATCCCTATTTGCTATTCGGTAGGTGATAGACTTTTTAGGTAGTTCAAATAGTTTTTATTTTAGTACTACAGAAGTTGTGTCCATATTATGCATTTTATGAAATAAAATAACTTTCTCTGAATCTGCCTATAAAGTTTATTGGCGTATAATACGTATAATAGCGAATTTATGTATTAGTCTTTTAAATCATACACTTATGGTTACATTACAACAAATAAGTAGATGTTGTGGGTATATCTTATTATGTACTTACATCGAAATACATTTACCGTTTGTTGAGTTGGAAAGATGACTAGATAACAATCGTTATGTTTTAGCGGTGATTGGTTGTAAAGGTCGCAGCAAGGACAGGTGAAAGGAAAAACAGTAAATAATACTTGATTGTACGAGTTTTACAAACTTACTTATTTTGAATATGTCAATTTATTTTAAGACGTATTAACTGAAACAGGTGGTATACTTTGGCTGGTCTAAAAAGATTTCAACGGGTTTTATATTTTATTTAAAGTAGGTACTTATTGTTTTGTAGTCCAAAAACTCCGTATATTTTCTGTTGTATATTAATGTTGGTAATAATATTTCTTATTATTGTCATAAGCACATGTAAGGGAACGGAAACTTTTGGAAATAAATAAAAACGTTTCAATCTTGTGTGTGAAGTCTTTTCGGTTAATTGGAAGTATTGAGCTTCAAAACACGTTGTTTGCGTGTTGCCGGCCACTTAACTGCTTTTGTTACATGCCGCTAATTCGTGCCAATTTGTAGAGCTTGAGAGTCAACATTTTTGGATTGATTTGATTCCGATTACTGTTGAAATTCGTGATTTGGGAAATCCACTTCAATGTAACACGTGAATAAGATTAAAAAACTATATTTACCTTTATTATAACCTATATTTATATTTACTCAAAATGGTATCTTCTTTCAATAAACATCCCACTCGATATGTTTGAATGTCTCATTCATCAAAATGGAATGGATAATTTTGGTGTAACTACGGTGGAACATTAAATGATTCATACATGCAAACTTTAATACAAACGTACATAGAGCGCTAAATACATAACCCTTTCTGTAGACGAGTAATAACAAAAAAAATAGAGACTAAAGACCGAAGACTTGTTTTTAAAGACTCTGATGGATCATTCAGATTTTTAACTGCGGTGCAGAATAATGCAGGACTCCCTATTCTCCCATAAATGTAGCTGCTAAAGAACAACTGAAGAAGAAGATTAATTCAAAGTTCGGATTAGATAGAGCTCCATGTGGCACGAAGCACGAGCGCCATGACCACTATAAAGTGTTTCTAGCGGTCGTTCTACTTGCTTGTCCCTCGGGCACCGTCCTTACTTAGTATTCCCTGCGCAAGCGCATTGTCCGCCGGTCGCCGGCCGCGCCCCGCCCCACGCCCCGCCGCCGCCGCCGCCGTCCGCCCACGTCACCGGAACTTGGTCTCCTCCGAACTGCTCTTTCTCCTTTAATAGATGGTATCAATACACGCGCAACATGTCACGTGCATTTGCTATTTTATAGGCAGAAATATTATGATAGTTTATTGTTATTCTTTTGTCGGTCCCATTTTATTTCTTAGATTTCAGTTCTAGTAGTATGTAATGAGTCTGTAACTTTAGTAAATTTTATGCTAACGTAAGTAGGTAATTTATTTCCATAGGCAGTTCTATATTTTATTAAATCATTTTAGTTAATGTAAGTATTCAGTATTCCGCACTGTAGGCAGATGCTTTTAATTGATGGATAAAAAATATGAAGGACTAGCTGAGCCCGCGACTTCGCCCGCGTGGAATTTGACTTAACAATAAAGCCCGGTCCCGCGTTCTGAGCCCGCGCGACAGGACTCATTTTTTTATTTTGTTTTTCTAAAATAAAAGTAGCCTCAGTTACTGCTTATAACATCAGCTATCTAACAGTGAAAGTCCCGTCAAAATCGGTCCAGCCGTTTCGGAGATACTCTTTGATTTCAAGTGTTTTTATTTTTTTACGCGGAACCCTAATTGTTTTTCTAAAATCAAAGTAGCCTAAGTTACCCGCTATAAGATCAGCTATCTGCCAGTGAAAGTCCCGTCGAAATCGGTCCAGCCGTTTCGGAGATTACCCGGAACAAACACACAGACAGACAGACAAAATTTTTTTATAGGTATCGTATGTACGCGTTTTTGCTATAGGTATCGTATGTACTTTCATATGCATTTAGTGAAAAGGTGTTATTTTGATATTACAAACAGACACTCCAATTTTATTTATTTGTATAGATATGGTTCTTAGTCAACATTTGTGTCATTTATATTGAGTAAATAAATGTATTTAATAACGTTAGTAATGAAATCTTGGTGTATTACTAAGCGGGCGGTTACTCAATGTCAAACCAAGTAGATATATTTGTATTTCTGGTACGTAAACCCGGATCCGGGTCACAAGTTTATAAATTATTCTGTATTTAAGGAAATTTATTATTATGCAAATGTTCATTGTTTAGTGTCGGTAATAGCCATCAATTGGGAGATTCACATAATAAGAGTGTGACGAAAATATGTGGGTAATGACAATGTAAACTTGCATTCCTGTGTTACTGTTGAAACAGATGGGTTTACCGCTAGTGCTACTACGGATACCGTTCGCAATGATACCGCGCCACTCACTCCGATCGATTATTATCGATAATACCAATGCAATTTTGAGCTTATCGCGATCCAACAAAGCGCATTCACTGTAGAAGCATACAATTGTTGCGGCATTCCGGCGCTTCGACTTGCTCTTACGTTCTTCATCACGTCTTCATAAATAAAGCGCACGGTTGCGCAACTTCAACTACAAAGGTTAATAATTTGTTTGAGTGCAAATTTTTCCTTATATTCTTGTCGAAGAGCTAAGTTGCAACTACAAATTAAGGTTTGTCAAGGCCATGCATATTAAACAATTCAATTTTACCTATTATAATGTTATTCTAGAGAATCAGAATATATCCATCCATTACCTTTACGACAGAATTACTCAATTGAAATTTGAGGTGAGCAAAAAATAAACAGGTTTTTGAGTTAAACACGGCAATCTACCGATGTTTTTTTACTACTCTGTGTTCAAATTGAAATGTGTTTAGTTAACGATTTGGTTTTGGTATTCCATCATACTTGACCCCTGTAAATACTGAGCGGAGCGAACATTTCAAGGTCTTTGGTAAACACACTATAGTATCCTAAACTTCTTTATGCATTGGAGCCATACAACGAATATATATGTTGGGTAAACTACGATGAACTCGAGGCGGCTTGGTTGACTAGATACACACAATTCTTCACATAAATGATAATTTTCAATATCTGGCAGCACAGCCTTCGTTGGGTAGTATCATATTGAAACAAAAACACATGCTGTCTACACACCGTAGGTATAGTTATTCCATGTAGAGTTCAATATATAATTGTTTGCACAGCGGGCGGATTGGTGGCAGTAGATAAGTTTCAGCGGCAATCACAAGTGGAATCGTTCTCAGGAGAGAAACTGCGTACAGGCATTGTTCATTCGAAGCCCACTTTCCGTACGGGCGAAGTGCAAAGTGGCACCGAGCGAACGCGACGTGAAAGTGAATGGCGCAAGCGAGCTGCATGCCGCGGCGGCACCGGCGTGGGTTCGCGGACGCATTTTACGCCTGATTTGATACCACATTCGTACACGCGAACCTCATGTTGGCTTGCAAGTTCGTTAATGACGTAATGCTTATCTACTTACTGTGTGTCTATTATGACTGACGTATTTTGTCAGTGAGCGGAATTATTGATATTCACCACCATATCTTTTCACTTTCGTTGATACGTTTGCTTTCTCTATTAGAGATTTAACTATCTATCTACCTATTTTATCGCCTCCAGATACGAAGGAAGAGTGAATACCAGCCCACTTAATTCATCCTAAAAGCCATGATGAATAGGTGACGTCACCGGACGTAGTCTAGTGTTCTATGAAAACTGCTTTTTATAATGCTGATTTCATCATTATCTTCGTTATTCAACAATGCTGCGGTATTTGTACGCTAAATTATTAAACATGGAAATAAAACAAAATTATTACACTTTTTCCAATACATTTGTATGACATCGTGCTTTTTATGTCATCGCATTTATGTAGAGTTTACTTTTTCATTCTTTTGCATTTCTGTTAGCTATTGTCGCTTGTTTATTTATACTAGCTATTGAATGATAACCAAATCAGTGACTTATTACTTTAGTTGCTATTCAGGAAAGTTTCTTACAATCATTAATAATATTTTAACAGATATGCTTAAAAATATGGGGACAACGGATCTTATCTCGACGTTTAGGCGTCTCTACAACTTTATTGAATAAATGGGAGCAAATCACTTTCACTTTAAAAGTTATTTCAGGATACGATAATGATAGGCAACTTTTTTATGTGGTGGATACTGGCTTAGAAACTCGTTTCTTTTTTATGTTACAGGCTATCTTTGCTTCTAAGCCAGACTGTCATTTTTTATTAACAATGTGGTTTTGTATTTTACTATTATATTTTGCAATAAATAATAAATATATGATAATAATAATACTGGGGCCCAAAATAAATAAATACCCAATTATGATCACCAAATCAGGGTTTATTTAATTTCGAAAATGATGACGACTATTGGTTTCCTAATGTTTCTAGAATTCATAAAAAGAGCAAAACAGATTCCGATTATAAGCAAGCAACTTTATTTAAGTAATAATGGTAATTCTATGTAATAAATTTCCAGACTAGCACAGACTTATGAACACTACGTTTAAGCAGACTAGTTACTACTCTATAGATAGTATATGTACAGTCAACAAACTCGACGCTTGATCACCTTAAGGTTGCATTTTGTATGCATTGACCAGCAGCCGCATGCGACTAGCATGGTCGTAACAACAATTAAAACAAAGGATTTCTGAAAAAAGGGCTTTTGTCTCATCGGACGCTTTTCGTCTCATTGACAACAACAAAATGGGCGAGGCATCCTATGACTACTGCTTGCAAGGGAAAAGTGTAAAAAATTGATCAAGCGTCAACTTTGTTGATGGTACCTATTAAAGTTTATAGCCAATTTCTGCCAATGGAATATAAATAGCTTTTGTAGGTTTTTTATGGTGTCAAGGCTTACGATTATTGAATTATTATTGGTGTTTCTCAGTGTCTCGTGTGGCCTTAACTGAGTAATAATACCTCGCACATTATTAGTGACACCATCTTGGATACTTTGTCATAATTGATTATATAATTTACGTATTTTTTGCACTTTTATAGAACCTTCTGCAAGCTTGCGATGTTAACAGTGCCGGATTAACCATGATTATCTGCGATGATGACAACGGAAACTTTAATTAAGATTGTTGTTTGTTACAATGATATTCAGACAATAACGAACTTAAGTGTTAACTTTGCTTATATTTCTCCCACATTTATTAGGTTATTTTAGGTTTCCGAAGTTTTTCATAGTGTTATCTATCCATTAGTTGCTAGGCCCGATTTTTATGAACTAGTATAGATTTGTCATGAAACCAGTAGAGCTGCCAACACGGGTCCACTGCTGGACATAAGTTTACTTATTTTATGTATATTAAGACGTTAGCACAGGCACCTTTATCATAATTGTACGTTCGTGTCCAATATGTTCACTCTCAAAATGAGTTATTATTGTTTTTATCACCGACTACAAATAATTATGTGCGTGCTAACGACGAGCGCGGCTGCTGTGACAACTGGCACAACGACATTTGCGGTGAGCTCCGTGCTAGGGTGAAGTAGGTACAACGCGTACCTACCTGTCTCTGTAAGCCGCCATGCAACCGCTTAAACACGCAATACTAATAAACCACGCGTAAAATCACTTACCACAGATAACTTATGTCTGCGTACAATGTATTAGCAGAACATAAACCTATTTTAAGTTTGTCAGTACGAAATAAGCAAGTAGGTAAACGACAATAGTATACCGCTCGCAGTTACATGACCTCGGCCATCAGCCTTCGCTTTTGTCGTGGTGGTTAATTATAAACGAAAACATTACGGGTGCTTTGGTGCTGTTGGCGGTTAAAGAAGTGGTTAAATCAAAATTGATTTACAAATATGTTTTTATTTACCCACCACAATTTTGGGGATCGTAACGCATGTTTATATTAATTACATAAATATTTAGATATCTTGTCATTTCTAAATTTATAAATTACTACACATTGGCTAGAGTTTTTTTTATAAAATCTCACTTATATTTAGTGATTTGCACACAAGGCATTTTAGCCTTGAGTTATAGCAAGTTGAATAGATAACGAGTTATGTAGTTATAAAGGTATCCCACGAGGCTCATCATTTTATGGGTACTGAGCAATAGCTACGGGATAAGATGAATAGGCAGGCCCACCCGGTCGGCATTCAAAAGATACATGTTAGATTGAAGAATTATAACTATTTAACGTACCCTTTCTTTTTGTTACAGAGACAATGTATATAGACACCTTGCCGCTCGTGGTTTGGACGCTTTTAGTCACAACGACACATGTGAGTAATAGAATAAGTCTTATTACCTTCCTCATTCAATTATACCCAGCCCACTGTCACATTTTAAAAAAGATCGAGACGCATGAAATGTATTTCTTTCACAGGTAGCGACACAAAGCCAATACGGAATAGGATTAGGAATAAAACGAGAAGTATTTTTCTTAAATTTAGAAGACGGCTATTTTGGCTGTCAAGTAAACGAATCGACACAAATATTACAATTATATGAATTATCAAAACTATGTGACGGCGTGTCGGATTGCTATAAGGGATCCGACGAACTCAAAACAGAGTTGAAATGCACAGGTGAGTTCTATATGTTCATTATAATTATTTTCTTACAAGTTGGCTAGCTCTTAGATATTAAGTCAATGGTTCAAAGGTACTATTTAAGTATTGCACAAAGCACAACACATATAAGTAAGAATACTTATTTGTGAGCGTTGAGTAGCAGAAACTAAACATTCGGAGAAGAAATGAACTGTTCATCACAATACAATATACCAACCATAAATGCACCTGAAAATATATTTCTGAAACCAGCCCTAAATTACACCAGAGACTTGTTTTATTTTACCCGAAGTTTCTGATTGTATAAATGTCTCATTAAAATAAATCAAGTTCAAAATGATGAGGTAAAAATAAATGCAAACAGGTTAGTTATATGACATCATACAAACTTTTTATTTTTCCCAATCGACAACTTTTTTGTTTTTATTATTATAATGCCGGTTTTATTATTTTATATTCGTGTTTGTGTTCGATAAATTTATGAGCTAGCCAAGGCAGCTAGCATTTTCAATTTTCCACACAAGATGAAACGACCTTGTGATAACTAACATTATTGCTATCTTGTAGATGACTGTACCAAAGAAGATGGCGCCCAATGTATAAATGGTGCTTGTCTAAATGGGGTGTGCCATTGTAACGATGGTTTCGGCGGTTGCAACTGTCAGGAACTAGGTGGGTATTGTAATAAAGTGATTTATATATAATTACTACTGTAACAATATTTTTAGATATGCAGCTCGAATATCAATAATAATAATAGAATAATATAATGGGGATGTGTACCTTATGATTTAACTCTAATTACACACTATTAAATACTGAAAATCCTATTGAAATTAGATTAGTAGTTTTTGAGTGATCCTCAAACAGACAAAAGTTAGAAAAGACTTGCTTTCGATTAGGAGTCTTCCAAGTAAAGTTTTGTAACAAGTCAGCAATACATCCACTATTTAGAAACAAGTTCGTGATATTATAAGTAGACAAGCATAATGTAAGTATTTATTGGAAGAATGGTGTTAATTTTTATTTGTACCTTTCAGACGTTAACGAATGCAAAGATAGGCCATGCGATGTTTTTGCTCACTGTACGAACACAGTCGGTAGTTTCCAGTGCTCGTGTTTCCCAGGCTACGAAGGCGATGGTTTCACTTGCAGAGGTAAATAGCTGCCGCTAACTGTAATAATGTTATACAAGACTGTGTTTGTATCTCACAAACACAGTTACATTGTTGTTGCTAAAACTTAATTATAAATGGGCATTTTGTAATAGTGAGAGGTCAGTAAAATTATCCGATTGGCTTACTGATAAAACTGGTCGAGTTACTTATTTAATTTTGTGTGTATATTTCATAAAAACGTTTACACAGAAGTAAGAATGAGTTTTTTACAGATATAAATGAGTGTGAAGATCCGGCGATAGCGTCCCGTTGTGTAGAAAACGCGGAATGCTGTAATTTGCCCGCTCACTTTATCTGCAAGTGCAACCGAGGCTTTGAAGGCGATGGGGAAGAAGAGTGCCGAGGTACTGACGCCCGATTTGCTACCTCCCTAACAGTTTGTTTTGTTTATTTGTTAAACGTATAAGCATTACATTAATTGGTTTGGCTCTCAGATATTGACGAATGTCGACGACCTGGAGCCTGCGGAGCTAACGCCGTATGTCAGAACTATCCTGGAAATTACACGTGTGCATGCCAATCTGGTTATACTGGAAGTCCATATGATGGGGTAAGTCGATTAATAGTTTTAGGCTTATTTGCAGAATAAATTACGTAAAATCTGCCTATGTTCAGTATGTGATTTTTATGAAGCTACATAGACAAATCACGTTAGTAAACTCCAGAAATTGCTTTCCGAATTTAATAAAGTTTGGTTTGGTTTGGTTTTTGACGATTCGAGAACCTACCTACAAGGATGACGATATGAACAAATACCAAGTTTATTATATTTCAATAATTTTATGACGTAAAATCCAGTGCGTTGACATCGACGAGTGCGCGACCGGCGATAGCTGCGGCCCGGGTGCGGTCTGCCGTAACGTGGAGGGCGGCTACGAGTGTAGTTGCCCGCCCGGCTTCAAGGGCGACCCGCGCGTCGGCTGCCGGCACCAGGACGAGTGCGCCCATGCGACCTGCGGTATTAGCGCCCTCTGCGAAACTCTCCCTGACGGATATCGCTGTGTCTGCCCGCAAGGTTTTGAGGGCAACCCAGACATCCAGTGTATCGGTAAGCCACCACGCAACGCGTCAGTAGGTGTGACCTAATCCTAACATGTTTTCGTCTTCTGTGGTCTAACGCTTTATGAACTTTAACTCCCGTTAACGAACGCGCTGAAAACTACCGTATTACGTGGACGCTCGGTAGCTTCACGCTTCTTACTAACCTAACCGATCATGATATTCAAAACATTTATAGACAAATGAAGAGATATTTTCAGCCCACCTTCTCTACACCTGGGTCGTCGGCAACGAAATAACTTTTCGACGACTACGCTTACTTTTATATGTTTCAGTGCGGCGGTTGAGGGTATTTAAACCCTTAATGTATTTTAGACAACTTTCTACAGATTTACTTCTCGGTTTTCGTCTTTAAAACCTTCCGTGTCGTCTGTGTCTATCCTTCCTCTTCGTAGTGGCTGTCGGCGTACCTACTGCGCGTGTGTATATATCGGTGATCGCGCGCGCGACAGATGTAATTAGAAGTTGAGTTGTTTGTTATACCAGACGTGGATGAATGTAAGAGTAGCGAAGCTGTGTGCGGCGCACATGCCGTGTGCACCAACACTGTTGGCAGCTTCGTGTGCACGTGCGAGCCAGAGTATACTGGAGACGCGCGCGCTCGGGGAGGCTGCCGCGACATTGACGAGTGCGAAGCGCTTGAACATCCTTGCGGTACGCACGCTATTTGCGAGAACGCTGCGCCAGGTTACAACTGCGTTTGCCCACAAGGATATAGAGCGAAACCGGATCCACAAATTGCTTGCGAACAGGTACTCTTCAAACCTTTTAATAATGTATCAGAAACTCGTCATATCAGTATGAATAAACCGTGATATTTTTCAGGTCGACGTTAATACGTTGTGTAAATCCAATTTCGACTGTACGAACAACGCTGAATGTATTGAAGATCAATGTTTTTGCAAAGAAGGATTTGATGCACGGGGATCCGTTTGTTTCGATATAGATGAATGTGCCGCTAATTCTTCGATATGCGGAGATAATGCATTGTGTTTGAATACACCAGGCGGATACAATTGCGAATGTGCCGCAGGCTTCATTGGTACCCCCCCACGTGTTGCGTGCCGGGCTCCTTGTGAAGACGTTAAATGCGGAGAGCACGCTTATTGTAAGCCAGACGGTGTAGAGGCATATTGTGTGTGTGAAGAGGGCTGGACATTTGATCCGACTGATATAGGAGCGGGATGTGTTGATATCAATGAGTGTGATGCGACAGTGGGCCCGGTCGGTCGCTGCGGCAATAACGCTCGCTGCACAAACACATTAGGAAGTTTTAGCTGTCAATGCCCTGAAGGATATACCGGTGATGCTTACAAGCAGTGCGCCGATATCGATGAATGCCAAGAAGATGGCGCTTGTGGAGTGGGAGCGGACTGCATAAATCGTGATGGGTCGTACAGCTGCGAATGTCCCGAAGGCACAATACGCGATCCTGATCCCAAGGTGCGATGCGTTGAAGTACTGACGTGTAATAATGATAACGACTGCCCTGGAAATGCAATGTGCGACCAAAATGCTAGATGTTTATGCCCAGAACCAAATGTTGGAAATGATTGTCGCCGTAAGTTTATTTCACTTTATAATCTGTGTTATTAGAACGTAAGTGTTTGAAGAAGTCAAATGTTAATTTTTGTTTTATTTGTCTGCTTATAGATCCTTGTGAAGCTTTACACTGTGGAAGCAACTCCGAGTGTCTACTGAACGATCAGATTGCACAATGCATATGTAGAAGTGGCTTTACTGGTGATCCAACATCCTCGACTGGTTGCCAAGATATTAATGAATGTGCTGATAATCCTTGTGGTCATGGCGCCGTATGTAAAAACCTAGCGGGGCATTACCAGTGTGAGTGCCCCAGCAGCTTTACCGGTGATCCCTACGTTGACGGCTGTATTTCTGGAAAGATGCCGAGTGAATGTAGTCCGTCCAACCCCTGCCCACAGGGTGAACAATGTGTCCCGCATGATGGTGAAAATGTGTGTATTTGTTCACAAGGCTTCGCGCGAAACAAAGGAACTGGAATATGTGAAGACATCAATGAATGTACACAGCATGGCCGGTCACCTTGTGGCGTAAATGCCATCTGTAAGAATTTACCAGGAAGTTACGAATGTAAATGTCCTTCAGAATATAGTGGCAACCCATACAATCTTTGCGAAATATGTAGCGATATATCCTGTCAATGCCAGCCGCCATATAAAGTAGTCGATGGAAACTGTGTTCTGTCTGGATGCACAAAAGACAATAAATGCGGCGAAGGTGCAGAGTGTATTGTCATATCCGACGGGGTTAGCTACTGCGCTTGTCCGGCGGGATATACCCAAACAGCTGAAGGTTCCTGTGAGGACATAAACGAATGCGCGTCTGGTCAACCAGCTTGTGGATACGGCGCAGAATGTATTAACACTAAAGGGTCTTTTACTTGTAGATGTCCACCCGGTTATAGTAAAGATACAATCTCCGGACATTGCAATTTAAATCAAAAGCGATGTATTAGTGATTCTGACTGTTTCCCAAATGAAAAATGTATACAACCTGGTCAATGCGTATGCCCTCCACCATTTTATTTGGACGTCACAGACGGTCAAAAATGTAAAAGTCCTTGTGAGCGCTTCACTTGTGGTATTAATGCTAAATGCACACCAAGCGACCCTCCAAGATGTATGTGCATGAATGGTAATGAGGGAGATCCTTACACTGGATGTACGAACATAAACGAATGCCACAGTGCGCCTTGCGCTTTCGGTGCTATATGCCATGATCAAAAAGGCGGTTATCGTTGTGAATGCCCCGCGCCCATGGTTGGCGATCCATACAAAGGTGGATGTAAGTATATCTAGTTATTATTGTAATAATAGCACTTCATTTTTGAGTCAGGTAATGTATTTTAATTTAAAATCTCTACGCATTTTGTTCAGGTACCGATAAAGAAATACCAACAGAGAAACGATTGTGTGCCACTGACGACCAATGTCCCAATACTCTCGCCTGTTTAAACAGCACCTGTTTATCACCGTGCCTGACGGTTTCTTGTGGAGCAAACGCCTTTTGTGAAGTAGATGATCATGCAGCCTGGTGTCGCTGTAATCCTGGCTATACTAAACCCGAGGGCGGAAAATGCATATCTGGTAAGAATGCGACTAATCCATTTTTCTGTAGTTATGTTTAAGATAATCCATGTACTTAAGCATATTTTGTTAAAGTGTAGTTTCAAACTTTCTTCGTAATTGTTTTCCTTTAGGATGTGACACGTACTCATGTGCCTCTGGAGCTCAATGTATAATTTCAAAGACCGGGCCTACATGCGTTTGCCCAGAAGGAATGGTTGGCAATCCTTTCCCTGGAGGTGCATGCAGAAGAGATATATGTGGGTCTGGCGTAGCCTGTGAGGAGCCGCTGACATGCGTAGCAGGACGCTGTAGGCAACGCTGTGATGGCGTGGTTTGCGGTGTGGGGGCATCGTGTGATCAGCAAAGCGGCAAATGCATTTGTAACGCCTTTTTCGTCGGAAATCCTGATCTACTTTGCATGCCACGTAAGTTGAACAAAATACTATATTACCTATAATGAATACCTGTTATGTTATTTATAGCGTTTAATATTAAGAGTTTTTAAGATGATTCATAACAGGTTTATTTTATTGTAGCTATTTCTCCGCCATCTTGCGAACCTGGGTGTGGTGAAAACTCACACTGCATATATGGACAAAGCAATGTATGCAAATGCGACAAAGGCTATACTGGAAATCCATACATAAAATGTTTACCTCGAAGGCAAATAACCTGTGCTAAGGCATCTTGTGGTATTAACGCAGTCTGTCAGCAAACAAGATCCCATGTTGAATGTTTATGTCCACCTGGTTATGTCGGAAACCCTAATATACAGTGCACTGATATAGACGAATGCAGCAGCAAGCCATGCGCCGAAAATGCAATTTGTATTAACACTCCTGGAAGCTTCAGCTGCATTTGCAAAAGTCATTACGTCGGTAATCCTTACGAACTGTGTTCACAAATTTCCATTTCAAAGTGTGCTGACGGAAATACTTGTACCTGTTCTCAAAATGCAACATGCCCTGATGGGTTTATGTGTGAAAAATCTAAATGCGTCGACGTATGCCTGACAATGATTTGCGGTCCAAAGTCAATTTGTGAAGAAGGCCATTGCCATTGTCTCCCTGGACACAGCGGTAATCCCAATGACTTACAGAGAGGATGTATACCTGACAATAAATGCTTGGTTGACGGGGATTGTAAAGATTCAGAAATATGTTTCCAAGTTGCTAAAAATGTTCGTAAATGTGTAGACTCATGCAGTAAATTGCAATGTGGACCTAATTCGTTCTGTATTGGTGCTAACCACCAAGCCCACTGCATATGCGCAGAAGGATATATTGGAAAACCCGCTGACGTTAAAACAGGCTGCCATTTAGTAATACAAGAACCTCAAGAGTCAGAATGCAACGACTATAACGATTGTAATGAACCTCAAATATGCATTTCCGTGGATGGCTCTGCAAAACGATGTGTAGACCTCTGCTCAACGATAGCTTGCAGTGCTAACGAAATGTGCAGAGTCATAGACAACAATGCGCGTTGTGAATGTAAAGATGGTTTTCTTTGGAATCCTGTTAATTCAAAATGTGAACAGCCTTCGACACCGAATTGCGAAACTAATGACGATTGCGATGACAATAAATCCTGCCAAAAGGACGTTCTCGGTGTTAACAAATGTGAGGACACCTGTTCCTTATTTACATGCCCTGCAAACTCTATGTGTGTTACGAAAACTCATAAAAGTCAATGCGAGTGTTTGACTGGTTTCGCAGGAAATCCAAACGATCGTGATGGTTGTATAGCGATTAACAAAAATGAATGTTCAGACGATGTACAATGTAGGGAAAGTGAAGTATGTAAAGTCGTGGGAGATGCGAAAAAGTGCATATCCGCTTGTCAATATATAGTTTGTGGCCCTAATGCTATATGTATCACAAATAATCATATTGCGAAATGCCAGTGTCCATCTGGTCCGTTTACAGGAAACCCCAATGATCTTGAAAAAGGGTGTCAATCAGTGCCATGTATTTATAACGCTGATTGTTTACCGCATGAATTATGTAACAGAATGACACATACTTGCATGAATGCTTGTAGCGAAGACTCTTGCGGTGACAATGCAGTCTGCATAGCTGAAAATCATAAAGGAAATTGTCAATGTCCCAACGGTTACAAGGCAGATCCGTTACCTGAAGTCAATTGCAGAAAGATCGAGGCCTGCAACCCTAATCCTTGTCATCCCACTGCTATTTGTGAAACACGCCATTCATCTTTCGTTTGTAGATGCCCCACAGGTCATGTAGAAGATTTAAATGGTGGCTGTAAAAAACAAGACGAGTGTGCAAGAGGTGACAATGATTGTCCCTTGGAAACCGAATGCGTTAATGGTCGTTGTGTCAATCCTTGCGAAGGTGCATGCGGAATAAATTCATTATGCAAAGTTGTTAATAGAAAACCTATCTGTATATGCCCTGACGGTTATGAAAATATAAAAGGAAATGCCTGCAAGAAAAAGTTATTAGTTTGCACCAGCGAGTTCGATTGTAATGGAGACATATGCTCTAATGGTCAATGCTTCACAGCTTGCAGAAATTCGAGTCAATGCGATCCCGGAGAGTCGTGTGATAAAAACTTCTGCATCACACAGTGCAATAAGCATACACAATGTGGTATAGGACAAGCATGTGTAGCAGGGCAGTGTCTTATTGGTTGTAGGGGTCACGACGACTGCCCTAGCGAAGAGGCATGTGTAAATAATAAGTGTGCGAACCCCTGTCTGACTACCAGAGCTTGTGGGCCGAATGCGATATGTTCAAGAATAAATCATGGAACCACTTGTGAATGCCCCCTTGGGTTTCAAGGTACACCTACTCCACAGCAAGGGTGCGTGCGAAAACCGAATTCATGCGTTAAAACGTCTGAGTGCCCTCCAGACCATATGTGTATTGGATATTTATGTCAAGTACCGTGCCAAGATAATTCCGGTTGTGCTATAGGAGAAAAATGTAGTGATAGCCGATGCCACAAAATATGTCATTCTAGCAGCAATTGCTTACATGGAGAACATTGTAGCTCGGGCATCTGTATACCAGGCTGTAAAACTGATACCGACTGCTTAAACAATCAACTTTGTAAATCAAGTGAATGCCAGTGTATATCTGGATTTGTATTAAACAATGACGAGTGCATCAACGTCAATGAATGTCTTGAAAATCCATGCCATCCGTCAGCACAATGTCTAGACACGCCAGGTTCATATAAATGCGTATGCTCCGTTGGAACTATCGGAGATCCATATTCCTACGGCTGTATGTTACCTAACCAGTGCAGAAATGACAATCAATGCGACAATTCTTTGGCTTGTATAAAAGGAAAATGTTCAAACC
The DNA here is from genome assembly GCA_918843915.1 of Notodonta ziczac. Lineage (NCBI taxonomy): Eukaryota > Metazoa > Arthropoda > Insecta > Lepidoptera > Notodontidae > Notodonta > Notodonta ziczac. Next base: position 6,679,833 of record OU974043.1, on the reverse strand, counting down.
CCTGCCAACCTAAAACTTGTGGATTAAATGCTGTATGTTCAGTCATAAAACACAGAGTCACATGTGCCTGTGAAAAGGGTAACTTGGGAAATCCATTCGACAAAAATATTGGATGCTTTAAAGTTCAATGTGTGGACGACACTGACTGTTCCATTGACAAATATTGCAACACAAGGAATAATAAATGTTCTGGTTAGTAGCAGTTATTTTAATACATATGTTTATAGTTTTAAGTGTACCGCCAACTAATCCATTATTCATTACAGATAAATGCGAGGAGTCTGCGTGTCAAGGTGGAACCTGTACAATAGAAAACCATAAAGCTGTGTGTACTTGCTCAACAGGGTTCGATCTGGCAAACAATGTTTGTGAAGATATAAATGAATGCCTAAGTAATCCATGCCATTTGAATGCAAATTGTATAAATAGCCGTGGCTCGTTTTCATGTAGCTGTGCAAACGGAACAATATTGGACACAAACAGTGGTAATTGTAGATCTCCCGGAGAATGTTCCTCTGATGAAGACTGTTCTGATAAAACAAAATGTGACAAAAATTACTGTATCAACCCTTGCGAGAAAATGTCACCATGTGGTGAAAATGCTGAATGTATAGTTTCAAAACACAGTCCTATTTGTGAATGCCCTCCTGATAGCCAAGGCGATGCATATAAAAAATGTACTAAGTACGAATGTGTTCAGGATAGTGACTGTACATCTGAAGAGGCCTGCGTTAATTACAAATGCAGAAATTCATGTAGCATACCCCGAGCCTGCGGTAAAAACGCAGATTGCCTATCTAGAAACCACATTGGCCATTGCTCATGTTCTCCTGGGTATACTGGAGATCCAGTTCTTGGCTGTGTTCCAGTTCAATATTGCACAGACGATAGCCGATGTTCATCGGGTACAAAATGTGTTGATAATTTATGTGTTGGTGAGTTTTTGTTTATAGCTTTTGAATTACACTTAGCTTCCTGTGATAGGTACTTATCCTAATGATTTTATTGCAGGTTTATGTAAAAACTCGAGAGATTGCTTAAATGACCAACTTTGTATCCAAGACACTTGCAGAATAACATGCGATTCTAACAGCACTTGTCCAGATTTCCAGTTTTGCTTGAACAGAATCTGCTCTAAAGAAGTTCAATGTGTATCTGATAATGATTGCGCCGATGACGAACGGTGCTTTGTTGGGAGAAAAGGTGTTCCTCAGTGCATTAAAGTTTGTGAACGACATCCATGTGGCAGGCAGGCAGTGTGTGTGGGTCAAAACCATCAACCAACATGTTCATGTGCATCTGGATTTTTCGGAGATCCTTTAGTAGGATGTCAGAAAAAGGAATGCGATACTGATTCACAATGCGCAGATGATAAGCTATGCCATCAAAATATGTGCAAAATTACGTGTCTTGTTCGTAACAACTGCGGAGAGAATTCCATCTGCTCATCGGAAAAACATAAGGCCGTCTGTTACTGCCAGCCGGGCTATACAGGGGACCCTTCAAAGGGGTGCGTTGAAATAGATTGGTGTGTATCGAATCCTTGCGGTGATGGCGCCGCATGTAAGAGCTTAAGAGATCAGGCTCAGTGCTCTTGTGCTCCTGGCTTTGTTGGAAACCCATATGAAGAGGCTTGCCGTAAAGCACAAGAATGTCGGTTTAACAGAGACTGCCCTAATGTTGCTCGTTGTACAGTCGTCGATGGTATCAGGAAATGTACAGATGCATGTGACAACGTCAAATGTGGACCGAATGCGGAATGCATTGCGTCAAGACACACCGGCCAATGCAAGTGTAAGACTGGTTATGTGGGAACAGCTGTAGGTGAAAAAGGATGTCGCCTTCGAGAAATATCATGCAAGATTAGGAAGGACTGTGGAGATGACCAATACTGTCATAAGGGCCTTTGCAGAGGTAAGTTTAAAAATAAATCATAACTGTCTGAAAATATTGTGTTAATTTCGTGGTTAATTTCAACGGTGGTAGTACCGATATTAAAATTTATTTACCATTTTTAGGTTTATGCTTAGTTGACGAGGAATGTGGATCAAGTGAGAAATGTTTCAGTGGGCAATGCGTAAACCCTTGTCAATTAGAAAAGGCCTGTGGCTTGAATGCTGTGTGCAGAACAGATAATCATGTCATGCAATGTAGTTGCCCCCAAAGCTTCACAGGAAATCAAGATGTCGAATGTGTTAGGAGTAAGTTTTCGAGTTTTTACCTGATTAAATAAATTTTGTATCAATCAACCATAAGCGTATGTACTAGTACTGCATGTCTAACATCATATTTCGTTTCTTAGTGCCCAGATTATGCGGTGCGGCTGGCGAATGTGAAAATGGTTATATGTGCCAAGACTCTATGTGTGTCCCACAGTGTAATGCTGACGAACAATGTGCATTGAACGAAAGATGCAGTAAAGGCGTTTGTATGCGTAAGTATACACCGAAATATACACTTAATTAGCCCTTTTCGGTACAATCTCATCCTCAATGTAAGTATTATTAAACAAACTATTTTCTTACAGTAACTTGTCGAGTAGATAATGACTGTTTCCTGGGTCATATCTGTCTGGGAAATAGTTGCCAGTATGGATGCAGACACGACGAAGATTGTGGACAAGACGAATTTTGCAAAAACAACTTCTGCCAAAATCCCTGTGCTAACGAGATTAATCCTTGTGGTCCTAACGCCCTGTGTTCAATCGTTGATAGAAAAGCATCATGTATATGCCAAGAAGGTTTAATACCCAATCCGACACCTAATATTGCCTGCGTTCGAGCTCCACCCTTGTCTTGCCACGTACACACGGATTGCGCTGCCGGTTGGCGTTGCGAAGACGATCGCTGCCGGCCAGCATGCACTGCAGACGGCACGCAATGCTTACAAGGCGAAAGATGTGACGCAGGTGTTTGTCGATATGCGTGCACTTCAGATGAACAATGTTCCGATGATGAAGTTTGCGATGGACGTATTTGTGTGACAGGGTGTAGATCCCACTCTGACTGCTCAAATCAGCTAGCGTGCATATCAGGTCAGTGCGTCGATCCATGCACTGAACCGGCCACTTGCGGTGCTAACGCGTTGTGTACCACTAAAGATCACCAACCTGTATGCGCATGCCCGCCGACGTTATCCGGTGACCCCAAAGTTGTATGTAGAAGGACAATGTCACCTTGTGATTCTAATAAGAACTGCGATGATGGATTTAATTGTTACGGGGGCACATGTCATCCGTCTTGTAGAAGGTAAGTTTAGTGTACATAGTACTACTAAATATCTAATCGAAACACAATGTAGTGTAAAAAATAAGAAACATATTATTTAATTTTGATGGTTTGATTTTAGCGACAACGTTTGCTTCTCGAACGAAAAATGTATACGAGGCATATGCAGAGTGGTATGCAATAGTGATGAAGCATGCAATGATGGCTACATATGTGAAAACAGGATCTGCAAACAGGGTTGTCGAGACGATAATGCTTGTGACATTAACCAAGCTTGCTTGAAAGGACAGTGTAAAGGTGAGTTGATATTCAAACATAAAATAAATTAAAAAATATACATATAAATAAGTAATAATGGAAAGTTGTTATTAAACACGATTGTCTTTGTACAGATCCATGCAGCCAAAATGCAGTGTGTGGAATCTGTTCTGAATGTAAAGTTCTAAACCACCGTGCTCAGTGTAGTTGCTCCAGCAACTACACCGGTAACCCGTTAGTGGAATGTAAAAGAAAAACGGTACCATGCGACGGTTTCTGCCCATGTGATGACAGTGGATATTGCATTTCACTATGTGAGGGCGATTCAGATTGTTCTTGTGGTGAAAAATGCTTCAATGGAGGCTGTAGATCTCAATGTTCTCTAAGAAACAAATGCCCTGAAAGACAACTTTGCCTTCAAAATGTTTGTGTACCCGGATGTAACCGTGATTCCCATTGCGGAGATGATATGGTATGCCTTTCAAGACGTTGTGTAAAGGCTTGCCAAGAAGATACTTGCGGTAAGGACGCTGCTTGTTTCGCACTTAAGCATCGTGCTGTTTGCAAGTGTCCTAGCGGGTTCACCGGTGATCCATCTGAAAAGTGCAGTCCGTACGAATGTGCACAAGATGAACAATGTGCCGCTGATGAGGAATGCTTCGAAGGGAAATGTAGAAATGTATGCTCGGGGGCGTGCGGTATCAATGCTATCTGTCGTTCCGTAAATGGAGGTCCTCAGTGCTCGTGTCCTCCTGACTACTTGGGAAATCCGAAGATTGAATGCTCCAAACCGCCTGCCGGAAGTTGCTTACGTAATCCATGCGGAGTGAATGCTCGTTGCCGCGACTTAGATGACGGCAACTACGAATGCACATGCCCACCGAACTGTGCTGGCAATCCTCAAAAACAGTGCTTCTGTGGGGCTATGGAGACGTGTGCTTACAAATCCTGTGGCACCAACGCCCAGTGCCGTATCGGCTCACATGGCGAGGCTCAATGCTTCTGTCCAAGAAACTATCCTAACGGTGATCCAAATATAGAATGTAAGTAACTGTTTATTGTTGACTGTCTCATTAGGTATTCTCAATAGGAAGTCAAGTACTTATTTTTATTGAGGATGACATCCAGTAGTGTGAATTCCGTATAAAGCAACGTATGCCACGTTAGTCACGTAGTTAATAGTCGCCCATATTGCAAGGAAATGATAAAATCCTTTCTTTGAGATTAGATGTGGTGTTATAATACATTTGTGGTGCCGGGTTATAATGGCATTCTTCTTCATGTTGTAGATACTCCTCTTGACAAGAATATGGTCCTCATATATCAAATATTTGCCTGTTTGGAATATTTTCCAACCTTGGGCTTTTGAAAAGTTTTACTACACCTAAAGGCAAAAGCAAACTTAGGTGCAATAGATTACTGACCTGTAAAGTTATTTTCTATTTCAGGTTCCCAAGAACGCAGTATAGTTGACTGTAGAACAACTGGTTGTGGAGTAAATGGTGAATGTTTGAGGGAAGGTGCAGAATTTGTATGTCGATGCATTCCTGGCACAGAAGGACAAGCCGATATTGAATGTCATACCAGTGAGTACACATTCCGCTAATCGTTCGTCTCGACACCATGTAAAAATGCACTATATTTTGCAGTTTATCTGTATCTCATAATAACCTATCAATGGCAAGTTGATAATATTATAAGCCATTTATGAGTCTTATTTCAAATTGTAATATATTTCCTTTTATAATCATAAGGGGTGATTTACCACAGTTACTTGTATATACAAGTGGTACATGAATGGATGGATAAATAGAAGTGGGTGCCAAAGGAAGTATTTTTTAGTGTATTCATATTTAAAAACGACTTTTCATTCTATAAACTAAGGTCCAATCATTTATTTTTACCCCTGTCCTTGGGAACCTCACAAAAAAGAAATAAATCTAATTTATTTAATAACTGCGAACAATATTTTCCTTGTGTACAAATATGTTTGCCATTAATTAAATTGTTGATGCCGTAACATATCTGTACTAAACATTATGTTTAAAATTAGTGGAAGCATTCTCACCGTTCGTGCTTGAGTTGTCAAACCGTCAGTAACATTTTGTTCGGCTTCATGTACATATCGCTTGTATTATTTCCGTTATATACATATCCTCTGGTCATAAACTATCAGTTTCAAAAAGCATGCACTGTCTCGTGAGAAAGTTTCCTCTTCGCGGCTGAAGGTACCGCTCTTTCGACTCTGCTTTCTTCTTTCACATCTTCTTAGGTATCGAATGCACGAGCGACAAGGATTGCGCGGTGGACCGAGCGTGCTTGAGCTTGCACTGCGTGGACCCGTGCACGGTGCGCGGCGCGTGCGGGGAAGACGCGCTCTGCGTGCCCTTGATGCACAAAGCCCAGTGCTCATGTCCGCAGTGCTATGTCGGACAGCCGAGGATCGCGTGTCGCCTTGACCCTGGTTGCAAACCTACAGATGACTATAATAGCACTTTCACCTGTTCCGACATGAAGGCGTGCCCGTCAAAGCTAGCCTGCGATCTCAGCACGAGCCAGTGCCGTAATCCTTGTCTTGGATATCAAAATTGTAGACGAAATCAGAAATGTGAAGTACGGGATCACAAACCTATATGTGTTTGTCGGAATGGATTTGCTTTAAATGAAAAAGGAGAGTTGACTTGTGCACCAGAACACGCAGAATGTACGAGAGATGAACAGTGTCCATCTAATGCGGCCTGTCGTAATTCCAAGTGTGTGAATCCGTGCTTGGCGTCCGTAGAGCCGATGTGCCCGAAAGGAAAACAATGTGAGGTAGTAGATCACCGCCCGATGTGCGTGTGCGTCGACGAATGTAACCCGAGTTTATCGATATGTTTGAGAGATAGCGGGTGCCCGAGTAACTTGGCGTGCAGAGATTTCCAATGCAAAGATCCATGCAAAGATGCTTGTGGTGGAGCTCCCTGCTCAGTAGAAGATCACCACCCAGTATGCAAGTTTTGTCCTAATGGATTCACACACGACGAAAAACATGGCTGCATCAAAGGTAAATTATAGAGACCAACAAATTCAAATATTAGTGTATCTACCATATTAGTATATTAGAATCTTGTACGAACCTTAATAATCTTGTTGTTCTTCATTATTACAGGAATTTTCGATAGTTTCTACTCTATGTCTTCATGCGGCTCTTTTCTATCTTATTATTTCTTTGTTTCTGGCATGATCTTATTTATCTTATTCCACAGTTTGTCTTCTTCTGCATCAGGTAGTTGTTTCAAGCATGTTACTTATAGTAGTGTACATATACATATTATTTTAAAATTAATTTCACAAACTCATATTGGTGGCGGATGCACTAAACCTTTATTTTAACGCTTTTAACGCTTGGCATTAATACGACATGCAACAAAGCTGCCACGAGACAGAGTTTGCAATTATACACAGAATGCCTTCTACACACTACATTATATTTACTTATTTATACTATATAATGTGTGACGTAAAAATAGATCTTGTTATAAAATGGCATACCTACCATGTGAAGTAACTTCTTCTATGGAAAACCATATTCCAATTTATAACAGTACAACAACCTTTATTGCGGTACATTTTTCTTTCAAACCTAATGAATAAACATAGTAGAATTTCTAATAATATCCTAAGTATGCATACTTCTACGAGAAATGACTTTACAAAAGCATCCCACTCTTATTTGGGCTGAAAGTAGAACCACATTATCACTATGAATTGTGTACCGTTTGTTATATCCCGATAAAACCATTTTAGTCTGATCAATAATTTGTGGTCGTTCAAATAGCGTTGACATCTGCATAAATTGTATTAGGCTAGGGACAAATCTAGCGAATATTACGCGCCACAAATTCGCTTCGTTGTATGGAGGTAAGTAAAATTGCAATGTTACACGCTTATTACACATATTTCAATGCAAGCACCATAAATGTGGGTACCAAAAAAAAAACAAAATCAGAACAAGAAAACTCTTTCGGATTTATCGCTAGATTGGTCCCTACGCTTGCTGTAACTGAAGTAGTTAAAGTAAGATGAACTACCAACTTTTTTCCTTATTCGTATGCATATTTACGTGCTCACGGACTACAGACATTTCAATATAATGTATACGAGGTTTTATAAAATGTACTGACATCATTGTGTTATATACAGCTGCAGAATGCGGCGGACATGAGCATTGTGCGCCGACTTTGGCATGCATCAACGGTCGGTGCGCCGATCCGTGCGCACGCGGCGGGCCTTGTCTAAATGGCCAACACTGCGCTGTTGTCGACCATCAACCTGTGTGTTCCAAGGGTAAGGATTTCTTATAATAGAAAAGTTTACTATTTATTATATTAGCCCCTGTGATTTTTCGGGGCTTTTGCGTAGCTCCATTGAGTGTTACATTGATGAGAGTATTTTACTATGTGGAGATTGGAAGTAAATCTGTCAGACAACCAAATTGTAAATACACATTAAGAATGGATGCGAATTTATAATAACGTATCGTTTTTTTTTTCTCTAGTGTGCCAATGTCAAACATCATCAGACTGCGCAAGATACCCCAATACGGATTGTGATGGCTGCGCTTGTATTCAAAGTAAGTAATAACCTAAATTAATGGGAACTCTTGCCCCCTTATTAATAAATGTGGTATAGCTGGGTTTTAATTAATAAATCATATTGCTTGGTAATATTAGGTTTATTATAATAATTTTATAAAAGCAACTTATTACAACGGTAACCCGGTTGTCACTGCCAGCTGCCAGCGCACCGCAGTTCTTTCAATTTCAAAACAATAATTTTTTCTTAAATTTATTATTTTCTCGTCGGCCAGGAACGCCTATCGCTAGTGGCCAGTGCGCCGACATGGACGTTACAGTACACACCGAATTATCTCGTTCTGTCATAAGTAATTTGACATTCGAAAGAAGAAGACAAATCATGGTTTAACTATACAACCGCTCAACCACGTTTATATAAAAGGGGCTTATGTAGTATAGCGTTTTATTTTTAAGACGTGCCCATAAATACCTAACGGATGTACCTTAAATGTATGGCCACCTATATGAAATACATGTGAAATGTTTTATGTTTTGTTTGTTTAGAAGACCAACCAAAGACAAATTGCGCACACTGCCGACCCGGTGTCCCTTGCGATCCGTTCTCTGGCGCCTGCATGGAAAGTAAGTACCTTATATGTACATTTACAAAAGTCATTTAAAACAATGCTAATGATATGTTAACATTCCTAATTTAATTTCAATATGACTTTCTAACTGTGATAATAATTTAAGTTGTACACTCGTACCTAGTAATTATAAGAGACAATCTTCTTTACTTTTCGTACATGCTATTCTCACATAAGTGATGTTTCGCAGACCTTTGCTGCAATACTTGCAAGTCTGCAACTGTTAATATTTTTATTATGTGAATAGCAAAACTAACTCCAAATAAACTGGTTATTGCTATAATTTAGTATATTCATTTGTCCGATAAAACGCCACAAAGTACTGGCTACGATATCACGGCAGACCCGGCAGGCAATTCTTTATATTTACATAATATACATACATACATACATACAAACACTTTGGGGACAGTGTTGTTGTTATAGGATTATCTATTTAAGTATATAATATACTTGGTTTTTTTTTACGACAAACGTTTTTAGGCTTATCGACCGAACATACCATCAACAACTGTCAGGATCGATGTTTCTCTTACTAATCCTTTCACTGTTCCTGTTGGATAGAATTTTATAAATATTCTATCAATGATAATAATATGGTTCATCTCATACCTTTCTACTATCTTTGCTATTAGTTGGTCAATTAAGCCTAAATTCGTGACTTTTCTTATATCTTAATTATATTACTTTTCTTCTTTATTTCTTGGGCTTTGCACTCTATGTAGATAGACTTTCATTCTATACTCTTTATGCCTATTAGATACTTTATGATTATTAAAGTATTCCAGCTGAATTCAAGGCACAATATAAAATATTAATGTTAATAGGTAAATCCGAAAGTGAGCATGCGTTTTATAATCGAGGAATAATAAGTATATTAATGGTTTATTACATTCCTATTAACAGATGGAACTTATGTCCCACTAACCGAAACCACTACTACGTCTGGAAGAGAAAATAAAACTACTATTCATGACTTGACTGTACCAACTGACAATTTACCCCAACCTACTATTAATAACGACCATACTAGCAGTTTATCTTTAACGAAACAGGACACTACTTATTCTCCTATTGTAACCCAGTATGAAACTAGAACTGATTCTATAACTGAAGGTGTGGCAGAATCTGGTCTTGGTTCTACTTCATTATATGAAGAGGGGACAAAATCTGTCGATACGGTATTATTACATGATACAACTACTCCTTCTATAGAAACAGAATACGAAAAAGCATCTGAAACTACGCGTGATTTTACGGAAACAGTCACAACTCCTACGTCTGATATCACTATGGTCGAAACAACGATAAATCCTCCTGACAAGGAAAATAAATTAGTTTCTAATAAGGTTAGCGTAGGGACTACTCTTGACGTATCACATGAAACAACTTCTCAGCCATTAATTTTCGAAACTGGATATGAAGTTTCTAAACCTACAGTAATGGAACATAAAACTTCCGTTTCCATGGTTAATGAAGATACAACTACTTGGAATCCAACTGTAAGTCAAGAGGTAATTACCTCTAGCCCGATTTCAACAGAATATAAAACTTCTACTCCGCTTTTGAATGAGTATAAAACAACTTCTCCAATTACAATAAGTTATGAAACGAGTTCAGTTCCAATTGTAACTGAACATAAAACTACGTCTAGCTTAACTGTAACAGGGCACAAAACAACTTCAGCCTCTTTTATAAATCAAGAAAAAACTACTACTACTCCAATAACAATTGAAGATGAAGGTACGTCCAATCCTATTGTTACTGAATTTATATCAACTTTGAGTCAAACTGAATTTGTATATATAACAACTCCTGCACAGATTGGAACTGAACAAACGACCTTTGTTCCAATTGGATCAGAATATAAAACGACTCCTACGCATTTCGCAACTGAATACAAAACATCCTTTAGTCCTATTGAAACGACACATAAAACAACGCCTGATCAGATTTCAACAGAATACACGACTTCTGGGCAAACTGACACAGAATATGAAACTACTTTTTCTCAGGTGGGAACTGAATACAAAACGACTTCTAATCGAAATGATATGGAACAAACAACTCCTTCTCAGATCATAGCTAAATTTACAGCGACTTCTGATCAAATTTCAACAGAATACAAAATGACTTCTAGGCCAATTGAAACAGAATATAATACCACTCCTGCTCAGGTGGAAAATGAATATAAAACTACTTTAAATTCAACTAGCACGATTTATGGAACAACCTCTGATCAGGTCGATATTGAAAATAAAACGACTTCTGGTCCAATTGGTATGGAATATGACACAAATCCTTCTCAGGTGACAACTAAATTTACAACGCCCTTCGCTCCAACTGATACGGAATATAAAACGACTTCTGATCAAATTTCAACGGAATACAAAGCAACTTCTAGGCCAATTGATGAAACAGAATATAAAACGACTCCTATGCATTTCTCAACTGAATACAAAACAACATTAAATCCTACTGAAATAACGCATAAAAAAACGCCTGCTCAGATTTCAACAGAATACACGACTTCTGGGTCAACTGAAACAGAATATGAAACAACTTCTTCTCAGGTGGGAACTGAATACACAAATACTTTTGGTTCAAGTGTAACTATTCATGGAACAACCGCTGATCAAGTCAAAATTGAATACAAAACGACTTCTAATCGAAATGATATGAAACAAACAACTCCTTCTCAGGTCATAACTAAATATAAAACGACTCCCGCTGCAACGGCAACCGAATATAAAATAACTTCTGATCAAATTTCAACAGAATATAAAACGACTTCTAGGCCAATTGTAACGGAATATAAGACGACTTCTTCTTCTTCTCAGGTCGAAACTGAATATAAAACTAATTTAAATTTAGCGGGAACAACTTATGGAACAACGTCTGACCAGGTCGACATTGAAAATAAACCAACTACTGGTCCAATAGGTATGGAATATGAAACAACTCCTGCCCAGGTTTTATCAAAATTGACAACAACATCCGCTCCAAATGAAACGGAATATAAAACGACACCTACGTATTTCTCAACTGAATACAAATCGACATTTAGTCCTACTGAAATTACACATAAAACAACGCGTGATCAGATTTCAACAGAATACACGACTTCCGAGCCAAGTGAATACAAAACAAGTTTTGGTTCATCTGGAACTATTTATGGAACAACCTCTGATCAGGTCGATATTGAAAATAAACCAACTACTGGTCCAATTGGTATGGAATATGAAACAACTCCTGCTCAGGTCATAACTAAATTTACAACAACTTTCGCTCCATCTGAAAAGGACTATAAAACAACTACTGATCAAATTTCAATAGAATACAAAACGACTTTTAGGCCAATTGAAACAGAATATAAGACGACTTCTACTCAGTTCGAAACTGAATATAGAACTGATTCAAATTCAGCCGGAACGACTTATGGAACAAACTCAGACCAGGTCGACATTGAAAATAAAACGACTTCTCGTCCAATTTATATGGAATATGAAACATCTCCTGCCCAGGTTTTAACAAAATTTACAACGACATCCGCTCCAACTGAAACGGAACATAAAACGACTTCTGATCAATTTGGAACTGAGTATAAAACGGTATCTGGTTTCAACAGTGAATATGAAACTACGCACACTGGAAAGACATATGGAACAACCCTTGGTCAGACCGAAGTTGAATACAAAATGGCTACTGGTCCAATAAGCATGAATCATGAAACAACTCCTGTTCAGATTAAAACTGATGAAACAACTTTTACCCCTATTATAATTAAATCAACTCCCGGTTCAATCAATTCTTCTCCAGTCGTTGCGGATTCTGAAATCCAACAAACATCTGTTCCAACAAAAACTGCAGATGAAACACCTTCAGTTCCAATTGAAACTGAATCTGAAACTAGTACCAATTTTATTAGCACACAATACAAAACAACTCCTACTCCTGCCGTCACCGAATACAAAAGAACTTCAGTTTCAAACACAAATGAATATGAAACAACATTGCTTCCCCTTGTCACTGGATATCAAGCAAGTACTGTTCAAACTGAAAATGAATATAAAGATACTTCTGTTCCCAACGAATCTGTATACGAAACAACATCTGTTCCGATCACAATCGAAAAAGTAAAGCAATCTGCACCGAACATGGAATATGAAACTAATGTTTCACCAATTGCAACAGAACACTATGAAGAAACTTCTGAGCATCCCATAACTATAAATCAAACACCATCAAGCTCGAATACTGTAGATTCAAAAACAATTACTGCTTCTCCTCATATAACTACATCTACAATAATAGAATTAAACACTTCCCCTTCTACGGAAATAAAATATGACATAACGTCTACTTCGATCGACTCCAAGTTTGTTACTCAATCTATCCCCGGAGTATCGACGCCTTTGATAATAGAAGATGACGGTACAACATTAAAATTAACGGATTATGAAACTAGTTCCAAATCTGTTACAATAGAAGATGAAAATAAATCAACACCCATTATAAATATCTATAATACAAAATCTATCCAGACTGAGCAAGAAACGCTATCTACTCCAATATCAACGGACTCCGATTTTGCGTTTACACCTGTCAAATCAAATATAGGCACACAATCAACTCTTGAAATTAAAAATCTTGAAACAACTCCTAATTCTGTCAAAACAGAGTATGTTACAAATTCTATAGCAGATGCAACTAATTATGAAACAAAATCTACGTCTACCACAGTAGAAGAGGAAAATACTTATAGACCTACACCTACTGTTATCAAATATAAAACAACATCCACATATGAAAAGTCGAAACATGAAACTTTGTCTCCAACGCATTATGAAACAAGCACTATATCTATTATACCAGCGCATAAAACAGAAACTATACCTACTATAATTCAGTATGAAGCAACTTCAGTTCCAATTAAAACAGAATATGAAAGAAGCTCTACACCTGTCGTATTGGAAATAGGAACGGAAACTACACCAAACGAAGCAAAATATGATATACCTTCTACTACATCTATTGTAACGAAATATGAAACAACTGACACATCAGATTATGAAATAAGCTCGAAGTTTGTTACAACACAGGATGGATATAAATCTAAGCCCACTATAATTGAACATGATACAACATCTATCACAGAAGCAACTGAATATGATACAGGTTTTACAGTTGCTATTTCAAAAACAGGATCAACACCTTCGGTAATTAAACAAGACGGCACACTCACCCCAATGCCAATAGACTATAGAACCACAATTCCTACTACAACGGGTTATAAGACAAGTATTTATACCTCTGATACAACAGCTGAACCAACGGAACATGAACTAGAAATAAAATATGAAACAGAAACCGCGTCTTCTGTAAAAATACATGACATCACATCTAGCACGCCAACAAATTATGAGAAAACCTCAATTGCCCCAGAGTTAGAATTAATCCCCACCCTAATTTCAACTAATCATGTAACTAGTACCACACCTGGTATAACACAAGTAGAAGATAAATTTACTTCTAGTGAAATAGAATCTAAACATGACACCACCATGAATCCACTCGCTACAGAGTATAATAAAATTTACATAACTGACGTGCTGGAAAAAGAAATAAAATCTAACACCTCAGGTGTAAAATATAGCACAATATCCACGCCTATCTCAACAAACAAAGAGGAGACGTTAAATCCAATCACGACAGAGGATGTTAAAATCTTTAATACACTTGTAACGGTATCTGGAGCAATTTCTACGTCTACCGGAACAGAAAAAGGAATTAAATCTTCAAATGCCAGTATTGGTTATGATACAATAACTTCTACAGAAACAGTGAATGAAATAACATCAATTCCCACAGACGTAGAGCATAAGGTAGTAGAAATGGGCACAAGATCTACACCTTTAGTTGTAACGTATGACGCAACTTCCGCATATACCTCATCAAATGATGAAACAACCTCAACCCCAATTATACCGGAGAATGATAAAAATACTACTCCAATTGTTAGGGAATATGAAATACGCTCTTCGTCTGTCGCTACAGAAGATGAAAACAAATTTTCACTAACTGATAGTAAATATACACCATCAGCTCCAACAGAAACAGAGTCTGAAACAACAGGTGGAGAAATAACTTCGCTCACTCCTGATATGACCGAAGATAATACGTCAGCCTTAAAATATGCAACACTGCCAGTATCCGTCCCTACTAAAGAAACAACAGCATTCAATCCTACAGCAATTATTTATGAGGAAACTTCTACACAGCAGGATATTGTTACAGACAGAATCGAAAAAGAAACCACATCCAGTTTTTATAAATCGAATTATGAAACGACTTATACCAATCAATATGGGACTACATCAATTCCTACAATCGGAAAATATGACAAAAATAAAACTCCGATTCCAGAAATAGAAACAAGTCCTTATTCAAAGGAAACTGTAGTGACTTTAACGCCTGGAAAGATAACAATGTCCACTCCTAGCACATTTATTTCCACGGTAACTGCCTCTAGTCGCCTAGAACCTAACAACGAATCAACTATAAAATATGAAACAGGCAGTTCACATACCGCTAGGGTGGATTTTACCCCAAACAATCGTGTAACAAAGTATAAAACTACATCCATTCCTACTTCGACTGAATATAAAACTAAAGTATCTGCGAACACTAACCGCCCCTTTACAAATTACTACGATAGTAATACTACTCCGAAAATTCAATCAGTTAAAACTAATACAAATGGTCATTCAACCATTCATACAAATACAGACACCACGGAAACCACTACCCCTCACACTGCTGATGAAGATGTTCGTACTTCTTTAGATGCCGATGTACTGATACAAAGTAGTAGTACGATTCACGTTGAAAGTACTGTCAAACCTTATACTAAAAAGCCTTTAGAGGGTAATTATTCATCAACACCTGTCATTGAAAATAAGAATACCAAAACTCCGGAAAATCAACGAAAATTAAATAACAACTACACCGACGTTACTGTAATACAAGACTTGCACAAAAATGTTAATAAGACTACTGTTAGTCCCAAACATAGCAGTAACACAACTTCTCGTGTTTCTGAAAATAATTCCATGGATAAAATTGATTTTGAAACTACCACAACTGTTGATTATCGTTCTAGTTCTAGTAAAATAAATGCTATTACTTCAGAAAATACACATGTATACGACGAACGTACAGTTTCTTATACAAAAGAAATAAATAGGGAATCTACAACTGTTAGTATAAGTGATGTTAATCCTTCTAAAGAATTGGTCATAAGTTCTGAAAATTTTGGAAATACTGATTATACTACAGAAATGTTAATGCACACAACTCAACAAGATGATTTCGACATAACAAGATTTCCTTCTACCGTCGAACCAGCTCATTATAATACCGCAGATAAAGTAACAGCCACAACGGCTATCAAAACCACAACCATCAATGACTTCGATTATAGTACACCTAGTACTTTGTTGGACAGTGATGTAACATCGGTAACACAAAGCACAGCAAATTCAATGAAACTCACTACAATAACTTCGCACAATAATGATATACTTTTTACTACACCGAAATTTGAACCAGAAATGGAAGAAACTCTACCATCTTCTGAAGATACATCATATGAATATTTAGTAACAACCCATCAGAATCCATCATATGATACAAGTAGCATACCACCACAATATACTACCATTACGGAACCCCCAAAAACTGAAACAACATATAGTATGCATAGTAGCACAGATAATAGTAATAACATACCTAAAGATCTACAAACTAGTACAACTCATACAAATACTCTTTATACTGATCATAATGATGACTATTTAGTTAATTTAAATACAGATACGTCAACGATTATGACTCAAACATCAACAATATTTGAAACGACTCTGACGGGAAATCAATTTACTACGTTAGAAAATGATGTGACTAAACACCATTATACAACGATTTTACACAGAACCGAAACAAATACAGGATACACCCATGAAACGTCAGGTGAATCTATGACTAGCCCTACATCAAAAACAATTAGTGAATTGACAAAATTTGAGGTATCGTCTACAGAGTTGATTATGCCGACAACTGAAACTGTGCATATGTCAACATTTAATGATGTTAAATCAACACAGTCTGCTACAACTTTATCAAACGTTGTCATGAGCTCAGTAGGAAATTATCCAACAATTTTCTCTGAAAATAATGAATTGAGCAAAACAACGTTTGAAGATAAATATGTAAATTCTGATCAAACTCCAACAGTAACTGAGACTAATTTGCCTAAAGTTACATCTGACTCTGTGGAAATAACAACAAATATCAAAACATTTGATAGCACACGAAATTCGCCTTTGGAATCGTCGACTGATGTACCAGATACTACTTTATCTCAATCAAATCTTATCTTGAAAGATTCCACGACGTTGAAATCTGGGTTCACAACCAGTAATCCCAGTTACACGAAAGCAAGTACGCCACTAACCAATACTTATACTGGAACTACAAATAATAATATTGAATCGACAACTGAGCACTTAAGTGGAACATCTGATCTGCACCTTGATATAATTACTAAAATTGATACATCAGTCGTTAAGGGTACTACATATTCAGATAATGAAATGAGTACTAGTACAGTCAAGGACGATAACAATAAAACGACGGTGTTAACAATACCAGACATCACTGCCACAGACGATAAATTTATGAATACAGACGCCTATCAAATAACTACAGTTGCTTCTACTATTGGTGATGATAATAACGCTTCTATAATAAATTCCTTTGAAACAACGATTAGTAGTTCAATAAACTCATTAGAATTATCTACTGAAATAGGTACTACTCTCTTCGATAGTTCAAATTCAAACAGCGAAATAAGTACAGAAAAAACTGGTGAACAAAACTCTGATACTAAAACTACACCATTAGCAACAACGATAAAAAACTATGTTACAAATAAAGTTACCGAAACGACACTGCTTGATATAAATACGAACAAATATGATAACACAAGGCCTGGGACATATACAACACCAAAACATGGAACAATTCCTGATACCACTACTATGGAAACTACTACAGCATCCAAAGAAATTAGACTAGGGAATGTTACAGCTTCTGCTTCGACAGATATGCTTACACAAAAAACTAACATTCCAATGGCAGGAAATACTCTAATTGTTACCACCGACATAGATGTCGAACCGTCAACAACAGAACAAGATAATAATTATAATAATTGGTTCCCAGCAACAACTCCTAGTTCAGATATTTCAAAATCAACACAGGAAACGAATACATATAGCACACCAGTAGAAACCACACCAAAATCAAATAAAATCCATACGACAATAATAACAAACGATATCCCCGATATTAATGGAGAGACGCTAGTGACAGAAGTGATACAGGATACAAATATTAAAAACACGTTACCTGGTGAACTTCTGACTTCAACAACAAATTATAATACCAAAACTTCTGCCACACCGACTGTATCTAGGGAGACAACTGCTACTTTGAAATTACAACATACTTCAAGTATGAGTACATCTACTGAAAGTTTATCTTCAAGGCGGAAGGTAGTGGATATTTCCGCTTGGACTGACTCAACCCCCTTTACTGACATGACCTCGACAGAGACCACTATAGAATCAACTGACTTACACATTAACATGCACTGTAAAATAAACACGCATTGTCCGACGAACAAATCCTGCTTAAATGGAGTATGCCAGAATCCATGTGACAAGGGCCGCAATCGTTGTACAAAGCACGAATCCTGTACAGTTGTCAACCATACTGCTGTTTGTATATGTGATGACACTACGGGGAACAACTGTAAAATAAAAGGTAGGCTTTTAAGGTGTTTTAAGTTTATAGGTTTTTAATTTAGAATGTTATGAAACTGTTCTCATTCATACCGACACACAAACACTTATACTATACACGTAATTTCTTGCTGGCAGTTTAAAACCCAGCAGTCAACTGCGATAGGCTAAAAATTTTGCTTTGTTTTATATGAATGGTAATCATTTGGTTACCAACTTGTAGTCTTTACAAAAATGATGTTTTATCGGACAAATGTATATTTTATTTAATTTTCACGTCATTAATTAATTGTAAATACACTAATGTTCACCTAACCTAACCTAACGTGTAACATACTAGAATCACCCGGAACGCCCAAGGTACCAGAACCTTGTCATTCTGACCGGGACTGTATAGAAACTGAAGCCTGTTTCATGGGATTATGTCAAAATCCTTGTGAGTTCGACAACGTATGTGGCATTGGAGCTAATTGTCAGCCCGTAAAGCAAAGGCCAATGTGTTCGTGCCCTGCCGGACACGACGGAGACCCTGCCTTTAAATGTTCACCTAAAATAAGTAAGCCTTTACTGATACCTACTAATTACATTTACCGCATTTTTAACATTTATTTACATCCTACTATATTTTTAAAGATTTAATTGCTATTCTATATTACTTGATTACAAATTTTCAGATTTCTGTTTTTAATGTTGTTTTTTTTTATAATGTATATAGTTTTTTTTAACGAAAACCGAATATTTTTCAACTCAACTTACACTTATTTATAAATACTTTGCCTTTTGCTCAGTTGGTTGCACTCGGAATGAAGACTGTCACTTGACTGAAGCTTGTATAAATAGTGCATGTCAACACCCTTGTGCCATACACAACCCATGCGCACCCAATGCGGCCTGTATAAACACAAACCACGGTTCAGACTGCAGTTGCGCTGAAGGATATCAAGGAAACGGATACGTCGGATGCGTACCAGGTAGGAATTTCTACCATTACCTTCTAAATAACTTTCTATTTATTAATTGATGATCTTCTAATAAAAAAAAAATGTTTTTAGTAATCCCAGCAGGTTCAGTGTGTCAATATAACGAGGACTGCCCACCGGAATTGTTGTGTGATAGATTGAACAGAGTATGCATCAATCCTTGCGCTGTCAACAAATGCGGTGATAACGCAGAATGCCTCCCGTCAAATCACGGCATCCAATGTAAATGTTTCGCTGGATACACAGGCAACCCCTTCTTGGAATGTTACCAAGGTAAGCGTTAAATACCAATAATTTAACGTTTTTCACTTTGAGAGTCCTTTCAATATTGATGTTGAGTGAACTAATAAAATATTTTACAGTTCAAGGATGTCGCACGGACAACGAGTGTGCAAATTCGGAGGCATGTATCAATGGCAAATGCGGATCACCATGTCGATGCGGAATAAATGCAGTTTGTGACGTATTAAATCACCGAGCGTCCTGCAAATGTCTGCCAGGCTACAATGGAAATCCTCAACTTGGATGTGAACCGCCAACGAATCCTTGTAATCCAAATCCATGTGGAATTAACGCTATGTGCGAAAGTGATAACGGAAATCCGATTTGCTTCTGCCCGAAAGGTTTGACTGGAAATCCGTTCAAAAACTGCAGTAAGTTGATTGTGAATTTATGTGCTACTGCATCGATTGATGACTTTTTAATTGTGACAGACGTCTTTATGTATACAATTCCTTTATGCGTGTGTGTTCGTTATTCTTCTCGTTTTAAACGCTTTGACCCATTTTGATATATATTTTTTTAATTCGTCACCTGGCAGATTCTTAATTATACCTAGGTGGAGCTGTTGTAGAAATCCAAAAATACGCAGGCGATTATGCATGTAAAAACTAGTTCGTTACAAATTGCTGTGGCTGTCTACAAAATAGGAATGTAATTATATTTTTGTTAACCATCCGTTTGTTTCAGTTCCAGAGGGTAATGAGTGTGAGCCGAATCCGTGTGGGTCATACTCTGGATGTAGATTGATAAATAACCGACCAGCGTGTTTCTGTCTGCCAAACTATGAAGGGGATCCTCCCCGCCAGCCGTGTCGTTTACCGAGCAACCCCTGCAATCCTTCACCATGTGGACCAAACACACAATGCACCGTTCAATCTAACGGATTCTCCAAGTGCACTTGTCTGCCTGGGTACATTGAAAGTCTCAACACAATCAGAGGCTGTGTCGAAGCACGTAATCCATGCGAGCCGAATACTTGTGGCATAGGAGCGCGTTGTGATCCTAACAGAACTCCCCCTTGTTATTGTCCGGATAATGCTATCGGAAACCCTTACAAGTCGTGCAACACCCAAGGTTACCTGCCACCCGATTTTCTTTGTCAACCCGGCCCCTGTGGACCAAATGCCGACTGTTACGTAAGCGGAAATATAGAAATGTGCTTCTGTAAGTCCGGGTTCACCGGCGATCCACATGTCGGCTGTCAACCCCATCGAAGCCCTTGTACACCAAATCCATGCGGCCCACAAGCCAATTGTCAACTAAACTATGACGGCCAAGCTGTATGTATATGTGCTGAAGGTACCTTAGGCGATCCTTACGGAGTAAATGGCTGTCATTCCAGAGAATGTGAAGTAGACGATGAATGTAAACTTAATAAAGCTTGTATGGGATATACTTGTCGTGACCCTTGTCCCGGAGCCTGTGGTTTCAATACCAAGTGTCGGGTTGAATCTCATCGACCGGTATGCGTTTGCGATGATGGACTTATGGGCAATCCTCT
The DNA here is from genome assembly GCA_918843915.1 of Notodonta ziczac. Classification (NCBI taxonomy): domain Eukaryota; kingdom Metazoa; phylum Arthropoda; class Insecta; order Lepidoptera; family Notodontidae; genus Notodonta; species Notodonta ziczac. Next base: position 6,658,513 of record OU974043.1, on the reverse strand, counting down.
TATGGGTTGTTCGCCGCCCGAAGATCAGAAGTCTAACACGAAAAAACCATGTAATTCTGCGAAATGCGGTCACAACGCATTGTGTCAAGATGTTGGCGATAAAGCTTTGTGCTTCTGTCCACCAGACTTCTTGGGCGACCCCGCTATAGAGTGTAAACCACAATGTACAATGAATGCTGACTGCTCGTCTAACGAAGCATGTATAAATAAAAAATGCACAGATCCCTGTTCGTTCGATAATGTGTGTGGCATCCACGCTGTTTGCTTGTGCTCAGATCACACAGTGTCCTGTTTGTGTCCCGACGGATACATAGGCGATCCGTTAACTCAATGCATTTATAGACGTAAGTAAATAAGTTTTAAAAAAATTCATCATGTATACAAAGATATCCTTAGATGTAAATAGGTAGTAATTTATTTTATAAGTGGATATTTTTTGTTTCAGCAATAATAATTCCAATAGATAATACAACTGCACAGCCTTGCTCTCCAAATCCTTGTGATCCCAACACTCCGTGCGACACCTACGGAGATCAATTTGCTATTTGTGACACTTGTGTCGGCCCGAACGCTGTCAATAATCCTGCGTGTAGACCTGAATGCTTGTTTAGCTCCGAATGTCCTTTCAACAAGGCTTGTTTAAGAAATAGATGCGTGGATCCGTGTCCTGGCTCGTGCGGTGTTAATGCGGAATGTTCAGTCTACCATCACGACCCTATATGCCGATGCATAAATGGATTTGAAGAAAATCCATATGAGCACTGCAAGCCGACAACTAATCGTGAGTATTAACGTAATATATAGTTTGTTGGTATGTTCATTACCCATAGAATACTTATTTCTCAAAAATAAGTAGCATGACTGTAATCGAGTTTTATTTCGGAAGCCCATTGAACCTTTTTCAAAGAATTGTGATATATTCATGCCACTTGTTGTTGATAAATACTTAATTGATTTAAAATTTGTACCTATTGAGTAACATAAATAATAAAATTCTTACTACGCAATTTGTCATGTATTGTAATATGAATTTTATTTCAGCCGTTTTGGTAGAAACTTGCGACAACGTTCAGTGCGGAGCTAATGCCGCATGTGAAGACCTGAATGGAGCACTGACTTGCAAATGCCTGCCTAATTTCTACGGCAACCCGTTCATGTCATGCCGTCCCGAGTGCGTTGTCAATAGCGATTGTGCACCGGAATCAGCCTGTTTAAATAACAGATGTGAAAACCCATGCAAGGATATATGTGGTATCGGCGCTGAATGCAAAACTGTAAATCATCATGCGGTATGCTATTGTGAAACTGGGCACACGGGTGACCCATACGTGAGATGTCAGCCCACTATTCCCACAGGACCTACATTATCGAGATGTGATCCATCACCCTGCGGCCCATACAGTCGTTGTCTTGTATCACCGTCTGGTTATGCAATGTGCTCCTGCTTGCCAGGTCACAGAGGTGTTCCACCGATGTGTCAACCCGAATGCGTCAGTAATTCAGATTGTTTACAAACCGAGACGTGCATCAATCAAAGATGTTCAAATCCTTGCCAAGGCAGCTGCGGCATTAACGCCGTTTGCATTGTAGTAAATCATAACCCCATATGCAGCTGTAATTTGGGACAAACGGGAGATCCATTCGTGGCTTGTGTTGAATCACCGAGCGTTGACCTGACGCCTACAGACAAAAATCCCTGTGTACCTTCACCATGTGGACCGAATTCGGTTTGCGAGATAAAGTCAAACCACCCCGTTTGCTCTTGTCGTCCTAATTATTCAGGCACTCCGCCATATTGTAGACCAGAGTGCGTTATCAGTCAGGAATGTCCATCTAATAAAGCCTGTATCAATGAGAAATGCATGGATCCATGCGAAGGCACTTGTGGCAGTAATGCCAAATGTAATGTTGTGAATCATACGCCACTATGTAGCTGCCTGGATGGATACAGAGGTGATGCGTTTGTAGGATGTGATGTTGAACCAAAGAACAACTCACCGACTCCGTGTAACCCATCGCCATGTGGGGAAAATACTGTGTGCATTGTTGCAAATAATGGAGCTCGTTGTTCATGCATCCCTCCCAATATTGGAAACCCATACGCGGGCGGTTGTCGGCCAGAATGTACTATTAATTCCGACTGTCCAAATCATCTTGCTTGCCTGTCGAACCACTGCCGAGATCCATGCAAAGACCTATGTGGCGTGAATGCTGAATGCTCTGTGACCAACCATGTGCCAATTTGCACGTGCTTCAAGGGCTTTGAAGGAGATCCGTTTTCATCATGCCGTCAGAAGTCTGCGCCATGTACGTAATATTTTCTTTTGTTGAAATTAAAGTTTAATCAATATAAGATTCATGTTTGATATATATTCCTTTTGAAACGGTATTGGATTCATATATTTTTCTCAAATACACCGTGACGTATAATATTTCAGCGACACCATTTAATCCATGTGAGCCATCACCATGCGGACCGAACAGCGAGTGCCACGTGGTAAGCGATCGGGCGGCGTGTTCCTGTCGGGCCGGCTACCACGGCGCGCCTCCCGCGTGCCGCCCCGAGTGTGCTGTCAACTCGGATTGTCCTGCGAATAGAGCTTGCATAAATCAAAAGTGTAAAGATCCCTGTATCCACAGCTGTGGATTGGACGCTCGTTGCCACGTTGTTGGACATAATCCTATATGCTCTTGCCCAGAAAACCTACCAGAAGGTGATCCTTTCATCAGATGCTACGGAAAAAGTAAGATTTCCAAGTTCAAATTGCAACGTTTCAATGATTTATTTCTGTGTTTTGAAAATTATCATGTATGATTATGTTCCCGTTTGAGAAGAAAAAAGGGTAAACTCTATATTGTGGCACACAGATATTAAAACTTATGATTGAAATAAATTTAACTCAACATTTAAAATTATTTGAAAAAACACTTACTCAATTTAATTCGATAAAAAATCTCAACATACGACCCTTAATTGTGCATTAAGGTTTATTTCGAGTAGGTAAGTGGCACCTATTTGCTTTTCCAAATGCGTCATATGTAAATTTTTGGTCGACAGCGTATGTACCTACTAAAGTACCATCTGAACCATGCCTGCCATCACCGTGCGGTCCACACTCAACGTGCCACAGCGAAGCTGGTCGAGCTGTTTGCTCGTGCGAGGCAGGAACACTGGGCGCTCCTCCGTCCTGTCGGCCTCAGTGTGTCATCAATCAGGACTGTCCTCTAGCGCTGGCATGTCTCGCTGGCACCTGCGTCAATCCTTGCGTCGGCTCCTGTGGGTTCAACGCAAGATGCAACGTACAAAACCACCAACCCATATGCTCCTGTGACGACGGCTTCTCTGGGGATCCATTTGCTGGCTGCAGTCCTGTTGAAAGTAGGTGTACAACATTTTTTACGCATGATAAACTTTGTGTACATCGCATCTGCATATACATACATTCAACTATACATATGTGATAGCATGTTTATGTGTACAAATTTTCAGTTTCGAAAGATGTGCCTCATCAACCTTGCAATCCATCACCTTGCGGACCTAATGCCATTTGTCGAGAAAGAAATGGTGCCGGTTCTTGTACATGTGTAGATGAATTTTACGGGGATCCATATCTTGGCTGTCGTCCGGAATGCGTTATGAATACAGATTGCCCTAGAGACAAATCCTGTTTCAATAATAAATGCGTGAATCCATGCTCCGGTGCTTGTGGACAACACACTGAATGTAGAGTAGCAAATCATGCACCATCTTGTTATTGCATGTCTGGATATAAAGGAAACCCTCTTCATGCATGTACTCCTGTATTATGTAAGACTTTCTTTCTTATTCTTACTTGATTATTTCTATTTCTATATTTCGTACTTTACTCATCTACTTTCTTTCCTACTCAATATAGCTCTACCGGAACCCCTGGACCCGTGCCACCCTTCGCCTTGTGGACCGTACAGTAAATGTCGTACTTTTAAGGGGCACGCTGTTTGTACATGCCTCGATTTGTGCGTTGGCTCTCCACCGAATTGTAGGCCCGAATGTATTATTAGTTCGGATTGTCGGCCCGATAAAGCATGTGTTAATCAAAAATGTCAAGACCCGTGTCCCGGCATGTGCGGTATCGATGCCCAATGCCAAGTCGTGAATCATAATCCTATATGCAGTTGTCTGAATGGATATACTGGTGACCCTTTCGAAAGATGTTTCTTTGATGAAAGTAAGTAAACACTTTTTATTCGTACACTGGAAATAAAATATGCGTTATACTACTTTTAAATACTAGGCGTTATATCAATTTCACAATATAAAACTATCTTTATTATTATACCAATAGGACAGATGGAACCAATCGACCCGTGTATGCCAAACCCATGTGGCCCGCATTCGCAATGCAAAGAAGTTAATGGTGGTCCCGTGTGCTCATGTTTTGAAAACTACGTGGGACGACCTCCTAACTGTAGGCCAGAGTGTTTAATCAGCGTCGAATGTCCTGGTAATTTAGCATGCATTGCAGAAAAATGTAGCGATCCTTGCCCAGGTTCTTGCGGGTATCATGCTAGTTGCAATGTTGTCAAACACATACCGATATGTACTTGTGATCAAGGATATTCAGGTGACCCGTTCTCTGGGTGCTCACCCATTCCTTGTAAGTACTACGTTTCCTCAATATGAGATATTCTAAGACTATTTAAAATTTGGACCATTAAATCTTTGATGATAAATTCTTTTAGCCATTGAACCTCAAGTTGCAAGCCCATGCTCACGATCACCTTGTGGAGCTAACGCAGTATGCAAAGAGAGGCACGGAGTAGGATCATGCTCGTGCTTGCCTGATTACTACGGCGATCCATATGTGGAGTGTCGCCCAGAATGCGTGTTGAATTCAGATTGTCCAAAGGATAAAGCATGCTTTAACAACAAATGCAAGGATCCGTGCCCTGGAGTCTGTGGCATGAATGCCGAATGTCGCGTTAACAACCACGCTCCGTCGTGTGCATGTATACCTGGATATGAAGGAAATCCCTTCACATCATGCTACATAAGTATGTGTTACTTCATATGATACCTATTGTATACATAAAGTAAAATGGGGTTGGCATAAAACATATTTGTTATTTTTTAGGCTCAGATGAAATTGCGGTTAATCCTTGTTTACCATCGCCATGCGGACCGTATAGTTTATGCCGTGAGAGTGGCGGTCATGCGATATGCTCATGTCAAGAACAATATTTTGGTTCACCGCCTTTCTGTCGTCCCGAATGTATGGTGAGCAGTGACTGTATGCCAAATAAGGCATGTATCAACCAAAAATGCGCGGACCCATGTGTCGGATCGTGCGGAAGTAATGCCAAATGCACAGTAGTCAATCACAATGCGTTATGCAGTTGCCCACCAAATTACGTTGGTGATCCATTTGTACATTGCGCATACGAAGAGAAACGTGAGTGTTTTCATAAAACTATGTAATATACTAAACTACGACACTAATTTCACTAACTAAAAAAATAATAATTATGAAAAAAAATAACCAATTAATAATAATAACGATAACAAATAGATATTATTCTAAATTCCCATTAATTTTAGGTCCAAATATTGTACCTTCTGGAAACCCATGTATACCGTCGCCCTGCGGCCCTAACTCCCAATGTAGAGTTATAGGCGAAACCCCGGCGTGCTCTTGCCAGCTTGGTTATATTGGACGGGCACCTAACTGTAGGCCGGAATGCATATACGATGAAGAATGTTCAAGCAATCTAGCATGTGTTCGAGAAAAATGTGTCAATCCATGTGAAGGATCGTGCGGCTCTAACGCTGAGTGTGTTGTAATAAATCATAAAGCGGTTTGTCATTGTCGCGAAAGCTATTCAGGAGACCCGTTCCGTGGTTGTTACTTTATTGGTGAGTTTGTTTTCTAATGTTTAGTCGGTTTACATTCAATACTCACACCAAACAATATTTGAATTTATTTATTTTGTTCAAATAGTCACCGTTCCAAGTGAAGAAGAGACAAGCCCGTGTAATCCGTCGCCATGTGGCCCCAATGCTGTTTGTACTGAAAAGAATAATGTAGGAGCATGTACCTGTCAGCCAGGATACTTTGGCGATCCATATCTCGGATGTCGACCGGAGTGTGTCACAAATAATGACTGCCAGCTGGATAAAGCCTGTTCGAACAACAAATGTGTTGACCCGTGTCAAGGAGCGTGTGGCATAAATGCTCGATGCACCGTAGCGCACCACACACCAGTATGCTTGTGCATCGACGGATACGAAGGCAATCCTGGAGTATCTTGCCATCCTCAAAGGAAACGTTAGTATTTAAAAATGGCAAAGTAATCAATCCATATTGGCATAAAAATGTAAATAAGATAACGATAATTTTAATTTATTTTTAGCGCCCGTTGCTGATATAAATCCATGCGTACCATCACCTTGTGGGCCATACAGTAATTGTAAAGTAGTGAACGATCACGGAGTTTGCTCCTGCCAGGAAGGATACGTGGGGTCACCACCGACGTGCCGGCCCGAATGTGTAACTAGCACAGATTGTCCCCAGCATCAAGCGTGCATTAAACAGAAGTGTAGGGATCCCTGCCCGGGAACCTGCGGTCTAAATGCAAGATGTCAAACGATTAACCACAATCCAATCTGTACTTGCAATGCTGGATTTACTGGTGATCCATTCGTATCATGCCAATTAGAACAAAGTAAGAATATGACCGAAATAATAAAACAGTCTATTCAGCAATTAAATTCCCGAAGTTATTGTTTGTCCTGAACCCTAATAATAACCTTAAGGTTTATTAAATACACAAAATGTTATGGTTTTATTGCGTTATTCGTTACAATATTATTATATTCCATTCTATTTGTATTTATCTCTTTCTATTTCATATTTTTCTTACTTGTGTATGCTACTTTGTTCTAAATCTATCATATTTTCTTTCTTAGAACCTATCGTAGAGGGGCCTAGAGGAAACCCATGTGTTCCTTCACCATGTGGTCCGTATTCGCAATGTAAAGTAATCGGAGAATCGCCTGCATGCTCATGCTTACCAAATTACATTGGTGTTGCACCGAACTGCCGACCGGAATGCTCTATCAACGCAGAATGTCCTGGTAACCTTGCATGCCAAAACGAAAAATGTGTGGATCCATGTCCAGGCTCTTGTGGTTTTAATGCCGAGTGTTCTGTTGCAAATCATGTTGCACTATGTAATTGTTTGCCGGGCTATACAGGTGATCCTTTCAGTGGCTGCTCACTGTACGAACGTAAGTTTCTCGGCAGGTAAAAAACATGCTCATCATAGTAGAAGCTTTGATTATAACACATCGTTTGTTCGGATTTACAGCACAATCAGAGCCGCCGCCGAATCCATGCAATCCATCGCCGTGTGGCGCAAACGCCATATGTAAAGAAAGAAACGGTGTTGGCTCCTGTTCATGCGTGCCAGAGTACTTCGGGGACCCATATACTGGATGTCGTCCAGAATGCGTGTCGAACTCAGACTGCGATCGCAATAAGGCCTGTTCAAATAACAGATGTAGAGATCCCTGTCCAGGAGCTTGCGGTATTAATGCAGAATGCAGGACTGTCAACCATTCACCAACATGCACATGTCTCACGGGTTACACTGGTAACCCATTAGTCAGATGTGATATAGAAGGTAAGTTTATTGCTGCAATTACTGAGCGACTTAAGGCATTGGATAATTATGAATAAAGAAACGGTTACTTAAAGTCCATTCTTTGTATTTAGTATTTACAGATAGACCTAAGGCTGAAAATCCTTGCCAACCAACACCATGCGGACCGAATAGCTTATGCCGAGTAGTAAATGGTCACAGCGTTTGCACATGCGAGAGCAATTACATCGGCACGCCACCGTCTTGTCGCCCCGAGTGCATTGTCAGTTCTGAATGTCCGCAAGACAAAGCCTGCATTAAGAAGAAATGTCAAGACCCCTGCCCAGATTCCTGTGGGGTCAATGCTCGGTGCCTAGTTATCACACACAATCCAATTTGCACGTGCAGTCCCGGATACACTGGTGATGCATTTACCCAATGTGTCCCAGTAGAGGGTAAGTCCTACAGAATTAATATAAAAATTTTACCCTTCTGTATTATTTTCCTTATAAACAATGCATTAATTTATTAATACTTATTTTAGATGTGATCCGAGCAACTGATCCTTGCCAACCGTCACCTTGTGGACCCAATTCTGAGTGTAGAGTTATTGGAGACCAAGCCGCTTGCTCTTGCTTGCCTAATCATATAGGCAGAGTACCTAATTGTCGACCAGAGTGCACAATTGATTCAGAATGCGCCAGCAATACGGCCTGTATCAACGAGCGCTGCAAGGATCCATGTCAAGGGGCATGCGGAGTGAATGCTATTTGCTTAACAATCAACCATAAGCCGATATGCTCGTGTCAACAAGGTTTTACTGGAGACGCGACTAGAAACTGTATACAAGCTGTTATATCTTGTACGTATTATTTTTCAGTATTGGTTTACTCTATTTAATAGTAAGGACCAGTTTGACATTATATTTTTATATTTTAGCGACCGAAGTGACTCCGACATCAAGTCCCTGCACCCCGTCTCCATGTGGACCTAATGCCGAATGCCGAGAATACAATGGAGCTGGTGCATGTGTTTGTTCAGAAGGATACGAGGGTGATCCATACAGCTCTCAAGGATGTCGCCGAGAGTGTGAGAGTAATGACGATTGTACACCCAACTTAGCATGCACACGATTCAAATGTATAGATCCATGCCCAAGAACATGTGGTCATCTCGCACAGTGCACTGTAGAAAATCATATTCCTGTCTGTACGTGCCCAAGAGGTTTCACTGGAGATCCATTCTTCCAATGCAAAGAAGTCACGTTGCCTCGTAAGTTTTAATATTTGATGAATATAGCGCATGTTTTTTGGAACAAATTACTATGGCTATTGATAAAACAAATTGCAAACTTATTACCTTACAGCTGCACAACCTCAGAACCCTTGCGAGCCAACACCATGCGGACCGAACAGTCAGTGCAGACAAGTTAACATGCAAGCGGTATGTTCTTGTTTGCCGAATTATATTGGATCACCGCCGTCGTGTCGCCCACAGTGCATAGTCAATAGTGAATGTGATACATCAAAAGCCTGTATCAACCAAAAATGCGACGATCCTTGTCCCCACTCATGTGGGCTAAGAGCTCACTGTCTAGTCAAAAATCACAGTCCTATTTGTACGTGCCCAGTAGGCATGACCGGAGATCCGTTTACACAATGCTATCGTAAGTATAACTGGATATCTATGCCATACCTTCATTTATTATAATGCTTTTAGTGCAATTAAATAATTATTATGATTATTACTTTTAGCAAATCCTCCGACTACAACAGAAAGGCCTCCTTCTTGTACCCCATCACCCTGCGGTCCTCATTCACGCTGCCAGTTATTAGCAAGTGGCCCGGCGTGTTCATGCCTACCTGGATATATCGGTTCACCACCATCGTGTCGACCTGAATGTACTATTAACGCAGAATGTCCAGCTCCATTAGCCTGCGTTCGACAAAAATGTGAAGACCCATGCCCTGGTTCATGCGGCGTCGATGCAACATGCCACGTTCTAAACCATGTCCCTGTATGTGTATGTACTGAAGGGTATACGGGTGATCCATTTGCAAGATGTACGCCTATAATTTTAGAAGGTACTATTTTTATTACCACTAATAAAATTACCGCACTTTATTTATTTTTTGAACGAGGTAGTATCTAATTGTATTGTGTTTGCAGATTCCACGCCAATTCCATCCGACCCATGCAACCCGTCTCCTTGTGGAGCAAACGCTGTTTGTGATAATGGGTTCTGCACTTGCTTACCGGATTACAGTGGCAATGCATATGAAAGCTGTCGACCTGAATGTACTGGCAGTCAGGAATGTCCGAGAGACAAAGCGTGCTTCAGAAACAAATGTCGCGATCCATGTCCAGGAACATGTGGACAAAATGCTAAATGTGACGTCATTAATCATATACCTACCTGTTCTTGTATGTCGGATTATACCGGTAATCCGTTTACCCATTGCCGTCGCATCGAAAAAGTGGTACCAAGGCCAAAAGATCCATGCCATCCATCACCTTGTGGCCCCAACAGTATTTGTAGAAATAGCGACAATGCTCCCGTATGCGCCTGTATTGAAGGATTCCAAGGTTCTCCGCCAGGATGCCGACCAGAGTGTGTAGTCAGCTCTGAGTGCCCCTCTACTAAAGCATGCGTAAATCAAAAATGTATAAATCCTTGTATAAATGCATGTGGCGTATCTGCTCGCTGTGAAGTAATCAATCATAGTCCAATCTGCAGTTGTAATCCGGGACAAACGGGAGATCCATTCAAGAGTTGTTATGATATAGTAACTCCAGCCGAGCCGGTGGACGCATGTAATCCGTCACCGTGTGGACCCAACTCTCAGTGCATCGAAATGAACGGCAAAGCAAATTGTAGGTGCATTGAAAATTACATAGGACAGCCACCAAATTGTAGACCAGAATGTGTAATAAATCCAGACTGTCCATCAAATCAAGCATGTATTAAAAACAAGTGCATGGATCCATGCCCAGGTTCTTGTGGAATGAATGCAGATTGTATTGTCGTAAACCACATGGTTTCTTGCAGTTGTAAAGAAAAGTACGATGGCAATCCATTTATGCAATGCGTACTTCAAGAAGGTATGTGCATATATTTTACTGTATTATGGTATTCAACTGATACATTGTTATTATATTTTGATAACAAATAAATAAAAACAACATTAATTTTACCTTTTTATTTCAGAAAAAAGAGTTCAGCCATGTGACCCATCGCCATGTGGTCCAAATGCGATTTGCAATCAGCGAGATGGAGCGGGTTCATGTTCATGTTTAGAAGGATATCAAGGAAATCCTTACGATGGTTGTCGCCCGGAATGTGTTTTAAGCTCAGATTGCCCCGCTGATAAATCTTGTATAAGAAACAAATGCGTTGATCCTTGTCCAGGTATATGCGGTAGGAACGCCGAGTGCACTGTCATTAACCATGTCCCAAGCTGTGCATGCCTTAAAGGATTTTCAGGAAATCCATTCAATCAGTGTAACAAGGACGAAGTAATAGACAGACCAATCAGGCCGTGCCAACCGTCACCTTGTGGCCCTAATAGTATTTGCAGAGAAAACGGCGGCCTAGCATCTTGCGAATGTTTACCAGATTATAGAGGCGCCCCACCAGATTGTAGACCGGAATGTACTGTTAGTAGCGAATGTCCACCGGATCGCGCATGTCATAGATTAAAATGTGCAGATCCTTGCAGAGGTACATGTGGCATAGGAGCGCACTGCCAAGTGATCAACCACAGCCCCTTATGTAGCTGTCCATCGGGCTTGAGTGGAGATCCTTTCCAAAAATGTTTTGAAATAGAAACAGTCGTACACAAACCAGAAAATCCATGTCAACCCAACCCATGTGGACCCCACAGTGAATGCCGCTCACTTAATAACAATCCATCATGCTCCTGCGAACAAGGATACATTGGCGCTCCACCTAATTGTCATCCAGAGTGCCTAGTCAACACCGATTGCCAGTCACATCAGGCGTGTATTGCAGAAAAATGTAGAAATCCGTGTGAAGGTTCATGTGGATTTAGAGCTGAATGTAGTGTGCACGCTCATATACCTATCTGCAGTTGTCCAGTGGGTTATTCGGGTGATCCTTTCATTCAATGTACAGAAATAATTGGTGAGTTAACAAGCCTTTTGTAAATATTTGATTCAGTGTGGAAATCAGTAACAATTACTTTAATATAACAATATATTTACAGATACGCCAACACCTTCTGCTGACCCTTGCAATCCATCGCCCTGTGGCAGTAATACCATATGTGATGCCGGGGCCTGTTCTTGTGCACTAGGGTATTTTGGTGACCCATATAATGGATGTCGACTTGAATGTAGTACTAACGGCGAATGTTCACCTACTCGCACATGTCAGAGTGGAAAATGCGTCGATCCATGTCCAGGTGCTTGCGGTACCAATGCGATTTGTACCGTCAACAATCATATTCCATCGTGCACTTGTCCTCCTAGCACCTCAGGGGATCCTTTCACATTGTGCAATGAGATTCCAAGAGGTAAAATAAAAACATTATTCTTCACTCTATATAAAATTATCTTTTAAGTTTTATAAGTTAATGTCCACCCCTTTATGTCCTTTCTGCAGTTGTTTCGGACACACCGTGCTCCCCATCTCCCTGCGGCCCCTACAGCGAATGCACAGTGAGTGGCAACGGTGCTGCGGCTTGCTCTTGCAAAGCTGGCCATGTTGGATCCCCTCCATCTTGTAGACCAGAGTGCCTCGTCAGCGCAGAGTGCAAATTACAGCTGGCTTGTATTGACCGTCGATGCCGTGACCCTTGCGAAGGAGCATGCGGTCGCGGTGCACGCTGTCAAGTAATAGCGCACTCTCCGATCTGTACTTGTAATGAAGAATATACTGGCGATCCCTTCTCGTATTGTTACCCCAAACCAGGTTAATTTATTTTCTGATTTTTGACATTTTATTTACTTATAAGGTTTTACATTTTTTAAGACTAATCAACGTCGTTTTTTTAGCGCCTCCATCTGAGCCAGTTGACCCGTGCCAGTCATCACCGTGTGGTCCTAATTCGATTTGTATAAATTCTGGCGAAACGCCGGCGTGCAGTTGCCAGCCTGGTTTCATAGGAGCGCCTCCTAACTGTCGTCCAGAGTGCACGATCAGCGCAGAATGTCCGGCGACACTGGCTTGCGTTAGTCAGAAATGTAGAAATCCCTGCGAACAAGCTTGCGGTCCACGTGCGATATGTTCGGTAGTCGACCATCGTGCCATATGCGCATGTGAACCAGGCCTAGAAGGGGATCCCTTCCAAGGTTGTTCACAGCCTAAAGGTAAGAAGCAATTGAATTTAAATACTATCCATTGTATCAAACAAATTTCCAGAACTGAAATATTTAAATAACCATGCAAAATATTCGATATTACTCGATGTTGAAAATTTGACTGTCATTTTTAAAACCGAGTAGGTATCGGTAGGTACTTTTTAAGTTTTCAAAAATGTATATTTTAAAATTAAGGTTTAAAATTAAGGTTTACGGAATTGTGTAAAATTAATATGCTACGGACACCAATGTACCTACGTTCATTTGAAATGCATATAACCCTCTGCTTTGCAAAGCGTGATAATTTGTTCATGCTTCAAGTGACGAGCTTGTCATAAAAGAAGACATTTTTAGTGTTCACGCCTCACACGGTTTACTAATGTACATAGGACTGCAAGGATGTTTTCACTTTGGAACTCTGTGGTAACCATGCCTGCTGCTTTGGACAAAGGTGATCACATCAATGCAGCATCTATGGAAATGCTTCAAACATGAGTCCCGGAATAGGTCCATAGGTACAGAACGGTTAAAACAGAGGTGATTAAACGCTTCAAGAAGGGATGTAATTTTTTTAATAACTTAATGTGAAAATAATGCCTATGCTTTGTCAACGGAGCACGCGGAGATAACATAGCACTTACAGTAAAGCTTAGGCCGTCCGCCGTGACGGCCGCTTACGGACGGCGCTGCTTGAGATAGTGACGCTGCCACCGGATTAAGGAGGTCATTAAACGTCGCGGAGCCCAGCAAGCTTCAACTAACGCTTCGGATCAAGGAAGTGCTTCTACGGTGGTTGATCTGTATTCGGTAAGTAAATTTATCCTATTGGAATAACGTTTCAGCGCCACCAAAGACTGAATACCTTAACCCGTGTCAACCTTCTCCTTGCGGCGTAAATGCGGAGTGTAAAATTCAAGGAAACGCTGGTTCATGTACCTGTTTGCCCGACTATTTCGGTGATCCTTATCAAGGTTGTAGACCGGAATGTGTTGCTGACTCAGACTGTCCCTTGGTTTCCGCTTGCAACAGAAACAAATGTGTAGATCCATGCCCAGGAGTTTGTGGGTATAATGCCGATTGTTATGTTACCAATCATAAACCCACATGTAACTGCAAGCTAGGCTATAGTGGAAATCCGCTATCGATTTGTAATCCAATACGAGGTAAATATTGATAATAATATGAATAATAATAACTACAACTTGTCGTGACATAAATACTAAATATAATAATTTTCAGAGTACGACGTTGCGGTAGTGAATGTTTGTAGTCCATCACCTTGTGGTATGAACGCAATTTGCAAGGAAGTCAATAATCAACCAGTTTGTTCATGTCTACCTAATTACATGGGTTCACCACCTAATTGTAAACCTGAATGCATTGTGAACTCTGAGTGTAAAACAAATCGAGCTTGTGTTAATCAAAGATGTACAAACCCTTGCCCTAAGCCATGCGGACAAAACACGGACTGCAAAGTTCATAATCACAGTCCGGTTTGCACTTGCCGGCAGGGATATTCAGGAAATCCATTCACTGTATGCAGCTTAGTACTGCGTAAGTATAACAAAACATAATAATTATTATTGCATTATGCCAAGATATGATTTTTAGAACCAAATAATTTCCTTTTCAATTTTTTCAGAAATATCTCCAAGTGTAGCGGCTCCTTCTGACCCATGTACACCGTCGCCATGTGGGCTGTACTCAGAGTGCCGAAATAACAATGGTCTGGCATCGTGCTCCTGTCTACCATCGTATATCGGGTCGCCACCGTACTGTAAACCAGAATGTGTCGTTCATTCCGATTGTGCTAGCGATCGGGCATGTGTAGCGGAGAAATGTAGAGACCCTTGTGAAGGCTCGTGTGGCTTATACGCGAAGTGCTTTGTACACAATCATGTGCCGGTCTGTCTATGCCCCGATGGATTCACAGGGGATCCATTCAAACAATGTATAGCACGACCTATTGAAGGTACGTCAAGGTGACTTAATCACAAATGCAATTGATAATATTCTCTGCCTCGGTCTTTAATAAAAGAAGAAAGCCTCGGTGTTTAATGTTGTCTCTATTATTTTTAGATGAACGTTTACCCATACCAGTCGACCCATGCAACCCAAGCCCTTGTGGTCCTAACACGATCTGCAATAACGGCGCTTGTTCATGCATCGCCGGCTACCACGGCGACCCTAATATGGGATGCAGACCAGAATGCGTTTATAACACGGATTGTCCACTCGATAAAGGTTGCTTACGAAACAAGTGTGTTAACCCATGTACTGGAACATGCGGATTGAACGCCATATGTGACGTCATGAATCACGTGCCGATGTGTTCTTGCCCCAAAGGCATGAGCGGAAATGCATTCGTAGAATGCAGGCATTCGGCTGGTAAGTACTTGTTTACTACAATTCATTCATTAACTTCTATACAAAGGCATTTCAAACAAATGTAATTTTTTTTTTCGTAGTGTCTTTCAACAACCCGTGCAATCCATCACCGTGTGGACCAAACAGCCGTTGTCAGCAATCAAACGGTCAACCGGTATGCTCGTGCGTGCCCGGATACCGCGGAAGTCCGCCGACTTGCAGACCTGAATGTGTCGTTAGTCTTGAGTGCCCATTGAAGGAGGCTTGCAATAATCAAAAATGTGTCAACCCATGTGTAGGCGCCTGCGGGACAGCAGCTGTATGTGACGTTATCAACCACAACCCAATTTGTACATGTCCACCATCGTTCACTGGTGACCCATTCCTCAGATGTATAGTAATAGGTAAATTACCCTTAGATATATTTATTTTAATAGATAAATTACCCTTAGATATTATTTTTGAAGATTTTTGAACTTTCATCTAAGCATTGAAATGATTTTACAGTTGCAGTGGAAACTCAAGTAAATCCATGTGAACCGTCGCCGTGTGGACCACATTCCGTGTGCAGAATCAGCGGGGAAAGTCCAATATGTGCATGTTTACCAGATTACAGGGGAACACCTCCCAACTGTCGACCAGAGTGTATCAGTAACAGCGAATGTGACTACAACTTAGCCTGCTTAAACCAAAAATGTGCAGACCCTTGCATAGGCACCTGTGGATCAAATACGGAGTGTAGAGTTGTTAGCCACTCGCCAATGTGTATATGTCAACCAGGTTACTCTGGCGATCCATTTTCGTATTGCAACCCTATACCCCTCGCAGAACAGACTGAAGTTCTAACACCATGTAATCCAAATCCGTGCGGATCTAATGCAATATGTAAAGAACTCAAAGGTGTCGGCTCATGTCAGTGCTTGGACGGCTACTCTGGTAATCCATACGAAGGATGTCGACCGGAATGTGTCGTCAACTCCGACTGTCCACTCAACCGAGCTTGTTCTAGAATGAAATGCATAGACCCATGCCCAGGCACATGCGGCTCAAACGCAATATGCCAAGTCAACAATCACCAACCGACATGTTTGTGTCAGCCAGGATACACCGGCAACCCATTCAGCCATTGCTCTATTTTGCAAGAACGTAAGTACCTTCTATATTCAGATCTTACTGCATTTAATTATATTCCAAATAGAGTTCAATATTCATAATGACAATTTCCCATTTTTAGCGCAAATTGTTGAAACGAACCCATGTAGTCCATCGCCGTGTGGAGCTAATAGTCAATGCAAGGAGATCAATAGGCAAGCTGTGTGTTCCTGTTTGCCCACGTTTGTGGGTTCACCACCGAATTGCCGTCCCGAATGTGTTGTAAGCTCGGAATGTCCATCGCACCTGGCTTGCATAAACCAGAAATGTGACAACCCATGTGTTGGTACATGCGGCGAAAACGCCAACTGTAATGTCATCAATCACAGTCCCATATGTGTCTGTAAACAAGGCCTAACAGGAAATCCATTTACAAGATGCTATCCAATGAAAAGTAAGTTTCTTGTGACTAATTTTGAAAATCTATATATTTATAACCAATATGTATATGGACTACATCAAAAATATTCCTATTTTCTTTCTTTATTTTCAGTATCGCAACCACCACAAAGCTTGCCGACAGATCCATGTCTATCGTCGCCATGTGGTTTATATGCGGAATGTCGAAACGTAGGAAACAATCCATCTTGTGCTTGCAAGCCTAATTACATTGGCAATCCACCAAACTGTAGGCCTGAGTGCACAATCAATTCGGAGTGTCCTAGCAATCAGGCGTGTATCAATGAAAAATGTCGAGACCCTTGCCCGGGTGCTTGCGGCCTAAATGCCCTGTGTACTGTGTTTAATCACATTGCTCAGTGTGGCTGCATTGAGCAATATTCCGGAGATCCATTTACACGATGCTTGCCAATGCCTGAAAACGACGGTACATTCATATTATTTAATTAGTTACTATATTTTAAAACTATTACCGTGCTTATCATTTTATTTATCTTGTGTTTTTACAGACACCTTCGTAGAAACAGATTTATGTAACCCATCACCGTGTGGAGCAAATGCAGAATGTAATAACGGCGTTTGCACATGTCTACCTGAGTATCATGGCGACCCGTACTTCGGATGCCGACCAGAATGTTTAATGAGCACAGACTGCCCTCAAGATAAAGCTTGTGTTAGAAGCAAATGCGTTGACCCTTGTGTTAACACTTGCGGCAGAGAAGCAATTTGCAACGTCTTCAATCACGTCCCTATGTGTACTTGCCCGAAAGGATATTCAGGAAACGCATTCGTTGAATGTCGTCCAACGAAAGTAATTGAAGTCATAAACCCATGTAATCCATCGCCATGTGGTCCAAATGCCCAATGTCGTGAGATTAATGGACAAGCAATCTGTTCCTGTTTGTCTGGATACATCGGTGCACCACCCACTTGCAGGCCTGAATGCACATCTAGCGCAGAATGTGCTCTAAATAAAGCCTGTTCCAACCAGCATTGTATCGACCCATGCAAAGGAAATTGCGGTACGGGAGCGATATGCCAAGTGATAAATCATAATCCTATTTGCTCTTGTCCTTCAGGATTTACGGGTGACCCGTTCAGTAGATGTGTCGTAGAAGGTAAAGGTTTTGAGTTTTAATAAATACACAGATACACAATAAGTGTACAGATTTTAGTGTATTAAAAGATGTAGAGACTACTATGAACTATTTATTTCAGATATTCAACCACCGCCTTATGTAAATCCATGTGAACCGTCGCCATGCGGCCCTAACTCTATATGCAGAGAAGTAGGAGGTTCACCGTCGTGTGCTTGTCAGGACACCTTTATTGGAAATCCACCCAATTGTCGACCAGAGTGTATAGCCAACTCAGAATGTCCCAACGAAATGGCATGTATCAATCAAAAATGCAAAGACCCGTGCCCTGGTTCTTGCGGAACTGGAGCAGAATGCAGAGTCGTAAGCCATGCGCCACAATGCTTGTGCCCTCCAGGTTACACCGGAGATGCTTTTATAGGGTGTAGAATTTTAGATGTGATAATTACACCGTGTTCGCCATCCCCTTGTGGACCAAATGCCGTATGCAAAGAACAAAGAAATGCCGGTGCATGCGTGTGCCTACCTGATTACATCGGAAACCCGTACGAAGGATGTCGTCCAGAATGTGTGGTCAATTCCGATTGCGCCACGAACTTAGCGTGTATCCAAAATAAGTGCAAGAATCCTTGCAATAATATCTGCGGACGCAACGCCGTGTGCAATGTCGTTAATCACGCTCCTAGATGCGAGTGTCTACCTGGTTTAACAGGAAGTCCTTACCAGAATTGCTATGAAAAAGGTTAGTTGTTTATTTAACGCAATAAAAATAAAATGTGAATTTAATTATTTTTATTGACTTATTACTGAATAATTTACTTGTTTGCAGAAGTTTCTACGGTTGTGCAAAAAGATCCTTGCGTACCATCGCCATGTGGGCCGTATAGTGTTTGTAAAGAATCGAATAATCAAGCCGTATGCACATGCCAACCTGAATACATAGGAACACCGCCTGCCTGTAGACCAGAGTGTGTTGTAAGCTCGGAATGTAACCAACAACAAGCTTGTATAAAACAAAAATGCAAGAATCCATGCGAAGGTGTCTGTGGACTGAATACCGAATGCAAGGTTATCAACCATAGTCCCATATGTTCTTGCCGACCGCAGTACACTGGCGATCCGTTCAATAGATGTTATATAATCCCAGGTATTTGTTATGCTTAATTTGATAAATGCGTTGGTTTATTTTTCGATAAAAAACTTATAAAATACATATTTCCAGTTGCTGATGTCATCACCGCTTCTACCGACCCTTGTTTGCCATCACCATGTGGACCGTTCTCTCAATGTCGAGACGTTGGAGGTTCGCCCTCCTGCTCATGTCTGCCGCAATATATGGGAAGTCCACCAAATTGTCGCCCCGAATGTACCATCAACTCTGATTGCGCCAGTGAATTGGCTTGCATTAATGAAAAATGCGTAGACCCTTGTCCAGGTTCCTGTGGAGTTAACGCAAACTGTAGGGTCCAGAGCCACGTTTCTATCTGTACTTGTCTCGATGGCTATACTGGAGATCCATTCCAAAGTTGTACTCTGAAGCCAAATATAGGTAAACATATTATTTTAAAATACAAATCTACATTTCTTGTAGCAGTGTTTATTTATTAAATCTTAATGCAAAAAAATATTATTTCAGAACCTCAACCGGCAGACTTATGCAACCCGTCTCCATGTGGGCCAAATGCGAATTGTAAAGATGGTATTTGCACTTGCATTCCTGAATACCATGGTGACCCATACTTTGAATGTCGACCGGAATGCACCACCAGTTCCGATTGCCCAGTGGATAAGGCTTGTGTTAGGAACCACTGCGTGGACCCATGTGTCAACACTTGCGGAACGAACGCCAACTGTCAAGTTGTCTCCCATATGGCTGTTTGCACTTGTCCACAAAAAATGACCGGCAATGCTTTTATACAGTGCAGTCCCGTAAAAGGTAAGATATTTATATATTTGAAGAAAACCATTTATTATACTATATGTACACACATCATAAATGACAAATATTCAATATTATTTACAGAAGTTATATCATCCAATCCGTGCCAGCCTAGCCCGTGTGGTCCACACAGTCAATGCAGGGAATTTAACGATCAAGCTGTATGTTCCTGTTTACCTGGTTTCCGCGGCGCACCACCGTCCTGTCGTCCTGA
Source organism: Notodonta ziczac (assembly GCA_918843915.1). Taxonomy (NCBI): domain Eukaryota; kingdom Metazoa; phylum Arthropoda; class Insecta; order Lepidoptera; family Notodontidae; genus Notodonta; species Notodonta ziczac. The sequence continues at coordinate 6,638,403 of OU974043.1, read as the reverse complement.
ATGCGTTGCTAGTTCAGACTGCCCGCTGAACAAAGCGTGCAGTAATCAAAAATGTATCAACCCGTGTCAAGGAACATGCGGTGTAGCTGCTTTATGTCAAGTGGTCAATCACAATCCAATTTGTACGTGTCCATCTGGTTTGAGTGGAGATCCGTTTACAAGATGTATCTCAATACGTAAGTTAATACCTATTTTGTTTTACATTTTATGAATACTTCATCACTTTTCAAAATTATTTCTTTATAGTACTTACATTTATCCCTATAAACCTTTACCACTTGGTAGATAGGTAAAATAAGGAAAGTTATAAGTATACTCAAAAGTATGTTCATACAATATACCTTTTCTCGAAAACTCATGAAGGTAAATGTAATCAAAATAATTATATCTACATGACATTTTCTTACAGCTGTCGCAACTACGCCTATACCAGTGAATCCTTGCCAACCATCACCTTGTGGCCCGAATTCTATTTGTCAGCAAACCGGCGGCGACATACCTTCATGTCAGTGTATGCCAGATTTTAGCGGAGCGCCACCAAATTGTCGACCTGAGTGCGTAGCGAACAGTGAATGTGCTCCACAAATGGCTTGTATTAACACAAAATGTCAAGATCCTTGTGTGCAAGCTTGCGGTACAAATGCCGAGTGCAGAGTGGTCAGCCACACGCCTATTTGTGTCTGTCCTGAGGGTTACGGTGGTGATGCAGCCTTCCAGTGCACAATTACTGCATTGACACCTATTGAAGTTTTATCACCATGTACGCCATCCCCTTGCGGACCAAACGCTGAATGTAGAGAACAAGCCGGAGCTGGCGCCTGTATTTGCGTGACAGGATACAAAGGCAATCCCTACGAGGGCTGTCACCCAGAATGTTTGGTAAATTCCGATTGCCCCAGCAATAAAGCATGTACAAGGAATAAATGTATTGACCCATGCCCGGGCACGTGTGCCGTCAACGCTGATTGTCAAGTTGTAAATCATTCACCACTGTGTTCTTGTCGACTAGGATATGTAGGTGACCCCTTCACTCAATGTATTTTGAAACGTAAGTATTATTGTCGCAATGAAACACGTGGTCAGAACAAAAGGGTAGTTATCTATATGATTGTGAAAATTATTTTTTATCACAATTTGCAGCGCAAGAAGACCTTCCCACAAATCCATGCCAACCATCACCATGCGGTCCGAATAGCCAGTGCCGCGAGTCGAATGGACAAAGTACATGCTCATGCCTCCCTGAATACCGGGGTTCGCCACCTAACTGTAGGCCTGAATGTGTTGTGAGCACCGAGTGTCCAGTAGACAAAATATGCAAAAATCAGAAATGCATATCCCCATGTCCAGGACCCTGTGGGCGTAATACAGATTGTAGAGTTATCAATCACAGCCCCATATGCACGTGCCTAAATAGATACACAGGAGATCCGTTTTCAAGTTGCTACATAGTCACCGGTAATTATTTTCTCTAAAATAAACCTATCACAATTTGTTTCATATACTTATTTGTTACTTACACCATAATATTCAGTTCCAGAACTACCCCCGGCGCCTGAGAGGGATCCTTGTGCACCATCTCCATGCGGACCTAATTCTCAATGTCAGAACCTTCGCGGTATTCCATCATGTTCATGTCTACCGAACTTTGAAGGCAGTCCTCCCAATTGTAGGCCTGAATGTACAATAAATGAAGATTGCGCTAGCAATCTAGCTTGTATCAACCAAAAATGCAAAGATCCATGCCCAGGTTCATGTGGCATTAACGCAAATTGTCAGGTCATCAAACATGTTTCGATTTGTTCTTGCGCTGAAGGTTTTACTGGAAATGCCTTTACACAGTGCAATCCTATACCACCGATAGGTAAGTTACCTACATACATTATTTTAAGCTATGTATTACTATTAAATTGCATTGACACAATACTTAAATGATGTTTATGATTTATGTTAACTACTAAAAATTTGATATGTCATTGCAGTGCAAGATGACCCATGCAACCCTTCACCTTGTGGTGCGAACGCAGAATGTAACGACGGAAAATGTAGCTGCTTGCCAGAATACCAAGGAGACCCTTATTCGGAATGTCGACCAGAATGTGTTCAGAGTTCTGAATGTGACCGCAACAAAGCTTGTATTCGTAATAAGTGCATAGACCCTTGCCCTGGCACTTGTGCGCCCAGTGCTATGTGTAGTGTAGTCAACCATATACCAATGTGCAGCTGTCCTGAACGTATGACCGGCAATGCATTTGCCGAATGTCGGCCAGTTTTAGGTAAGTACTTACTTGTGCACAAATTATCTCGCCATGCCGATCAATGTCGATAAATCTAAATTGAATTTATTATTTCAGAACCAGTTGTCACAAATCCTTGCCAACCTTCTCCATGTGGTCCAAACAGTCAATGCAGAGAAATCAATGGTCAAGCAGTTTGCTCGTGTGCTCCTAACAACATCGGCTCTCCGCCTGCTTGCCGCCCAGAATGCACTATAAGTGCTGAATGTCCGTTAAATCAAGCATGCAGCAATCAACGCTGTACGAATCCCTGCGTGGGATCCTGTGGCGTGAACGCAGAGTGCAAAGTAGTCAACCATAATCCGATTTGCACTTGTCCGGTATTTTACTCGGGAGATCCATTCTCTCGATGCTTCAAACTTCGTAAGTGTCCAAGTTTAATTATTTTTCTTTGATAAGTGCAAAGCCGTTCTTTTTTCCCCTAATTATCACAGGTCACCTTAAAATATTATTTTTCTCCCTTGTGGTACAATATACTACTGCAACTAATAAATTCAGTAATGTAGGTTTATTTCCAAATATTAAATAACATATTTTTTTAGCCGAACGTTTACCAGAACCAGTGGACCCATGTACACCATCACCTTGCGGGCCAAACTCTATGTGTAAAGTAATTAATGAAGCACCTTCATGTACTTGTTCAGAAGGTTTCCACGGCCAGGCGCCTTACTGTAGACCAGAGTGCACAAGCAATGAAGAATGCTCTTCACACTTGTCGTGCATAAACAACAAATGTAAAAATCCATGCGAAGGTGCTTGCGCTCCAAACGCTGAATGTAAAGTTGTTAGTCATTCACCAATTTGTTTGTGTCCCAGTGGATTTACTGGAGATCCGTTCTTTAACTGCATTCAAGTGCCGCTACATGTAGAACCTATTGCAACGCCATGCTCGCCATCACCCTGCGGCGCCAACGCGCTTTGTAAAGAGAAGAATAATGCAGGATCGTGCACATGCCTTGAAGGCTATATTGGAAATCCTTATGAAGGCTGCCGACCCGAATGTGTCGTCAACACTGACTGCCCCTCGAATAAGGCTTGCATCAACAACAAATGTGACGACCCCTGTCCAGGCAGTTGTGGTTCAAATGCGCGATGCCAGGTTGTAAATCATGCCCCACTTTGCTCGTGCATCGAAGGTTACAGTGGAGATCCCTTCAGATACTGTGTTTACCAAGGTAAGATATATATAAAACGTAGGCCTACCTCAATTTTCTTCATATTCCAGAAGTAATTTTTTTTTCTATTCTCAGAATCTCCACCGCCATCTGTACCTGCTGACGTATGTTACCCATCGCCGTGTGGACCGAACAGTCAATGCAAAGTAGTTAACAACCAGCCTGTATGCTCGTGCTTAACTGAGTACGTGGGCGCGCCACCAAATTGTCGCCCAGAATGTGTCGTCAGCTCCGAGTGCCCACAACACCAGGCTTGCGTTAAACAGAAGTGTGTCAGTCCATGCCCCACACCATGCGGGGTTAATACTAACTGCAAAGTAGTCAATCACAGCCCAATATGTTCGTGTAAGACGTCATTTACTGGTGATCCGTTTACTATTTGCACACCGGTGAGATGTAAGTATCTTGATCTGGACACAGTTTTATCTTAATTCTGCTTATATATTCCATTATTTCAGGCATTGATTGGTTAATTTGTTTTACAGTTGAGCCTGTTCCGGTAGTAACAAACCCCTGTGTTCCATCACCATGCGGACCCAACTCCGAATGTCGAGATATTGGGAACAGTCCATCCTGCTCGTGTCTGCCTACATTTAGCGGTAGCCCACCAAATTGCCGTCCGGAATGTACAATTCATTCAGAATGTCCCAGTGATCGTGCGTGCATCAATTCTAAATGTCAAGACCCCTGTCCAGGATCATGCGGATCAGCTGCCGTGTGCAATGTGCTTAATCATATACCCATTTGCACATGTATTGAGGGTTATATAGGTGATCCATTCACCAGCTGCCGCCAGAAACCATTGGAAGGTAAGGATTCCTTATTACAGCTTTTATTACTCTTGACTTTTTTATAAGTCTTATTGTACAATTAATGTTTTTTGTTATAGTTGAACCATCTGTAATTGATGAATGCACAAATATACATTGCGGCTCTAACGCCGAATGCATAAACGGACAATGCCGTTGTTTGCCAGAATATCATGGGGACCCCTACTTCAACTGTCGACCGGAGTGTGTATTCAGTACAGATTGTGATCAGAGCAAAGCATGTGTGCAAAGGAAATGTGTCGACCCGTGCGTTAGCGCTTGCGGGCAGAACGCAGTATGTCAAGTAGTTAACCACATTCCGATGTGCAGTTGCAATGCCGGGTTCACCGGGAACGCTTTCGTAGTATGCAATCCCATAAGAGGTAACATTTTCGAATTTATACATGACATTTTGAAATCACTATATTTTATAATTATCGTTATGTTTGTCTAATGATGTAATCAATCAACAGCCACACCAACCGTGAACCCATGTAGTACCGCAGTCTGTGGACCAAACAGTCAATGTCGCGAAATAAACAATCAAGCTGTATGCTCATGCCTTCCGACATACTTGGGCGTTCCACCGGCCTGCAGGCCGGAGTGTGTGGTCAACGCTGAGTGCCCACAAAACCAAGCTTGTATGCAACAGAAATGCGTGAGTCCGTGTATCGGAACATGTGGCTTGAGGGCGACGTGTGAAGTGGTCAACCACAACCCTATCTGTGCTTGCCCCGCGGCACACTCGGGTGATCCATTCGTCCAATGCACCTTTGTATCCAGTAAGTCATAATAAACAGTGCCTAATCTAGTTTCATTTCTTTGATAATAATGTTTCATGAATTAATTATATCCTATTTCATTTAAGGTGCACCTCCGATCTCAATAAATCCTTGCCAACCTTCGCCATGCGGACCTAATTCAATCTGTAAAGAAATTAATGAGAGCCCGTCTTGCACTTGCCTGCCTGAATATAATGGCCAACCGCCTTATTGTAAACCGGAATGTATCAGTAACAGTGAATGCCCACCACATCTAGCATGCGTCAATCAAAAATGCAAAGACCCATGTCTTCAGGCTTGCGGTACGAACGCTGAATGCCGTGTCGTAAGCCACTCGGCGATGTGTGTATGTCCACAGGGTTATATCGGTGATCCATTCAGGCAATGCTCTCTTCACGCTCATGAAATATTAAACCCATGTTCACCATCGCCTTGCGGATCCAACGCTGTATGTAAAGAACAAAACAAGGCAGGGGCATGTATCTGCAATGAGGGTTATTTCGGTAACCCTTACGAGGGCTGTCGCCCTGAGTGCGTGACTAACTCTGACTGTCCGGGCAACAGAGCTTGTATTGGTAGCAAGTGTCAAGACCCGTGTCCTGGTACTTGCGGCGTCAACGCTGAATGTGCTACGATACATCACTCTCCGACGTGCACTTGCATTGTAGGATATACGGGTGATGCTTTCCGTCGATGCAATCCCATTATCCGTAAGTATAGCATAACTTGATTAACTAAATTCTGTTTTTGTTGTACAATTATTAACAAAACGACTTTGTGTATTACTTTTAGTTCAAGAAACACCAGTAAACGTTTGTTATCCAAGTCCATGTGGACCAAATAGTCAGTGTCGCGAAATAAACAACCAACCGACATGCAGCTGCTTACCAAATTACATAGGGGAGCCACCAAGCTGCAGGCCAGAATGCACATTGAACTCAGACTGCGCCTCAGACAAGGCTTGTTTAAATCAAAAGTGTGTAAACCCTTGCCCTGGCCCCTGCGGACAAAAAGCTGAATGCAGAGTTTTCAACCATAACCCGATATGCAGTTGTGGTTCAGGATTTACAGGCGATCCGTTTACTAGATGTTATCCCAAGCCAGGTAACTTTGTAATTTTTTTAAATTAGGTAGTTTATGGACAACATTAAACCAGGTTTCTGCGTACTTATATGTATTTTATATTACAGTGTCGCAGCCAGTTTTCGACGAAACCAGAGATCCATGTGTGCCCTCTCCTTGCGGTCCTTTTGCAACATGTCGAAACTACGGAGGCCAATCTTCGTGCTCTTGTTCCGATGGATACTTTGGAAGTCCACCAAACTGTCGCCCCGAATGTGTCACAAATCAGGATTGTATTAGTTCCATGGCATGCATTAATGAAAAGTGTAAGGATCCTTGCCCCGGCTCGTGCGGACAAAACGCTCGTTGTTCAGTGATCAAACATATGGCCATATGTACTTGTCTTGACGGGTACAAAGGTGATCCGTTTACTGCGTGTACACCACAACCTGTCCTACAAGGTATTTTATATGATGAATATTTTTATAGTCAGTGTTCACACTTCTAGCTACAGGTGCATTTTATAATATATCATAATCATAATAATATTTGTTTCAGACCTTGCTCCCCTAGATCCGTGTAATCCGTCACCGTGTGGTTCTAATGCGCAATGCAACAATGGAGAGTGCACATGTCTACCAGAATACCGCGGTGACCCCTATGTGGGTTGCCGACCAGAATGTACAGTCAGCACGGACTGCCAACGGAATCAGATATGCGTGCGTAAAAAATGTGTGAACCCGTGTCCGGACACCTGCGGTGCTAATGCAGTGTGCGAAGTAATTAACCACGTGCCTATGTGTAGTTGTCCTGCTGGTTATACAGGAAATTCGTTCGTGTCTTGCAATGTCATTCAAGGTATAAATAAACAAATAATTGATTAGCTTACATACAATTATATATTTGTGTTAATGGGTGAATTAATTCAATTGTTATTTGTTTTTTAGCACCTTTACCGACCAATCCATGCAACCCAAGCCCGTGCGGTCCCAACAGTCAATGTCGTAAAGTGAACAATGTAGCAGTATGTTCATGTATACCTGGTTACTCAGGCAATCCACCAACCTGTAGGGCTGAGTGCACAACAAGCGCGGAATGTCCACTAAACAAAGCGTGCAATAATTACAAGTGCGTGAACCCGTGCACTGGAGCGTGCGGTGTGGCAGCACTTTGCGAAGTCGTCAACCACAATCCGATTTGCTCTTGCCCAAGCGAATTTACTGGTGATCCATTTACCAGATGTACGCCAAAACGTAAGTTTTTTACACCTAGCTCATATCACGTGATGTCAACAAAATTGATATGTGAAGCATTATTTCTTTTACACTATTTGTCACACTTGTTGTTTGTTTTAGCGCTAGAGATACCGCCGCAAATAAACCCATGTGTACCATCACCATGCGGACCTAATTCAGTTTGCCAAGCCATAAATGAATCTCCATCTTGTACTTGTATGCCAGAGTTTATTGGATCCCCACCCAATTGTCGCCCAGAATGTACCAGCAACAGTGAATGTCCAAACGACTTGGCTTGCATTAACAGCAAATGTGGTGACCCTTGCGTTGGAGCCTGCGGTTCTATGGCGCAGTGTCGAGTGGTCAGCCACACGCCAAATTGCGTTTGTCCGCAAGGATATGCAGGAGATCCATTCTTGTACTGTAGCATTCAACAACATATTGTACCAACTGAGCAATCGTCACCGTGCAGTCCATCCCCATGTGGAAGTAATGCCATCTGCAAGGAACGAAATAATGCTGGATCATGTATCTGCTCAGCGGGATACTTCGGAAATCCTTACGAGGGTTGCAGACCTGAATGCACCGTTAACACGGATTGCCCCTCAAATAGGGTGTGTCAACAAAACAAATGTCAAGATCCCTGCCCGGGAACGTGCGGTCCTAACGCTCAATGTCAGACAGTGAACCACTCTCCGATTTGTTCGTGCTTTAATGGATATACTGGGAACCCATTCCAGAACTGTGTCCCTATACCACGTGAGTAAAATACTTTGTTCGTTTTTAATTACCTTGTCAAGTCCAAACACTAATGAGAATGATAATAATAACATGTACATAATGTTTTCAGAAATTAAAGCACCAACAGACCCTTGCTCGCCATCACCATGTGGTCCTAATAGCGCGTGTAAAGTAATGAATGAACAAGCAGTGTGTACTTGTTTACCAGAATATCGCGGCGCTCCACCAAACTGTAGACCAGAGTGTGTTGTTAGCGCCGAATGTCCTGCTAATAAGGCTTGCATAGCCATGAAATGTAGTGACCCATGCGTTGGACAATGTGGACAAAACGCCAAGTGCCTCGTTATCAACCACAGCCCAATATGCTCATGCACAGATGGGTACACTGGCGATCCATTTAGTAGATGTTATCAATTGACGGCGGTAGCTCCAGTAGAAGCAGATTTTCCGAAACACCCATGTTTACCTTCACCTTGTGGGCCATTTAGTGAATGTAGAGATACCGGTGGAATGCCATCGTGTACTTGCCTTCCGAACTACATAGGTGCACCGCCTGGATGTCGTCCCGAGTGTTCAATCAACGCCGACTGCCCTAGCAACTTGGCGTGTATTAATCAAAAATGTAAAGACCCATGCCCCGGTTCTTGTGGCCTAAATGCACAGTGCACAGTAAAGAACAACTTGCCCATTTGTACTTGCTTCGACAAATACATTGGCGATGCGTTCACTGAATGTAAATTGCAAGGTAAGAATACTTGTTAAACTTTCCTCAAGTCACTCCTTGAGTGAAAGTAAGGTGTATCCTATAAAATGTAAATATGTTGTTACAGAAATACCTAACGATGAAATTGATCTGTGTAACCCATCACCTTGTGGATCTAATGCAGTTTGTGATAATGGAGAATGCTCGTGTCTGCCTGAATATCAAGGGGACCCGTACTTTGAATGTCGTCCTGAATGCGTACTTAGTTCAGATTGTCCACAAGATAAAGCATGTCTGCGAAACAAATGCGTAAACCCATGCAACAGTGGAGTGTGTGCAAGTAACGCAATATGCGAAGTAATAAATCATATACCGATGTGCAGGTGCCCGGAACGTATGACCGGCAATGCATTTGTTCAATGCTCACACATGGAAGGTAAACACTAAATACTTTTACAACTTTACCTGCACTAGCAACACAACATTAGAGTGGCAATTTCTATAAATTTATGTTACTTCGTAATTTCAGTTGTCCAAACTCAACCGTGTCAACCGAGTCCATGTGGACCTAACAGTCAATGCAGAGAAGTGAATACTCAAGCTGTATGTTCTTGCCTGAGCGGATACATCGGTAGTCCACCTTCCTGCAGGCCCGAATGCACCGTTAGCACAGATTGCTTACCTAACGAAGCTTGCAGCAATATGAAGTGTGTGAATCCCTGTCAAGGGGCGTGTGGTGTAGAAGCAAAATGCCAAGTTATTAACCATAATCCCATCTGTTCCTGTCCATCTTCATTTACCGGAAATCCATTCGTTAGATGTATTGTCCAAGTATTTGAACCTGAGCCTGTGAATCCTTGCGTTCCATCCCCATGCGGACCAAATTCGATCTGTAAGGAAACATCAGGTGCCCCTTCATGTTCTTGCCTCAGTGGGTTCGTGGGATCACCACCCAGTTGCAAACCGGAATGCATCAGCAACTCGGAATGCTCTCTTCATCTCGCATGTATAAATGAGAAGTGTAAAGATCCTTGTGTTGGCTCTTGTGGTGTGAATGCACAGTGTCATGTTCTTAGTCACTCTCCGTCGTGTTCTTGTTTGCCGGAGTACACTGGTAATCCATTTGTGGAATGCCATAGAGTCGTAGAAATCCAAGTAGTAACATCACCTTGTCAACCATCTCCTTGTGGCGCTAATGCTGTTTGCAAAGAGTTTAACGGCGCAGGATCATGCACGTGCTCACCAGAATACTTCGGCAATCCTTATGAAGGTTGTAAACCAGAGTGTATCATTAACACGGATTGTCCATCGAACAAGGCTTGCCTGCAGAACAAATGTCAAGATCCTTGCCCAGGAGCTTGTGCACCAAATGCACTATGTCAAGTAGTAAACCATGCTCCGTCATGTTCTTGTCAAAGAGGTTATACCGGAGATCCATTCCGATACTGCACACCTGAACGTGAGTTTCGTTTTAATGTAATTTTTTTGTATAATCAAACTCGCGATTTTGATATTCTAACTCTATTATGATTTTGCAGAAATATTGGAAACGCCAATAAATGTGTGCCAACCATCACCGTGTGGACCAAACAGTCGTTGCCAAGAAGTGAACAAACAGGCCGTGTGCTCATGTTTACCGGAATACATTGGAGTACCACCGGGATGCCATCCAGAGTGCGTCACAAGTGCAGAATGTCCAAGAGACAAAGCATGTGTAAACCAGAAGTGTGAAAACCCATGCCTTAATGCATGTGGATCAAACGCCGACTGTAAAGTTATCAACCACAATCCTATTTGCACTTGCAAAGCACGATACACTGGCGATCCGTTCACAAGATGTAATCCTATACCACGTAAGTATTCTTACTTTAAAAAAACTGCTAGTAACATTTCAATCATTAGTAAGATACTAATTTTGTTTTCCCCTTTTTAGCACCCGTGGCAAACTCCATGTTAGAACCATATAGAAATCCGTGTGTGCCCTCACCGTGTGGACCTAATTCTATTTGCCAAGAAATAAGGAATATACCGTCTTGCACATGTATGCCTAATTACATTGGAAGTCCACCAAGTTGCAGACCAGAATGTACAATAAATGCGGAATGTTCAACATCTCAAGCCTGTATACAACAAAAGTGTCGCGATCCTTGTCCTGGCTCCTGCGGTGTGGCTGCACTTTGTGCAGTATCACGTCATACTCCGATATGTACGTGCCCAGAAGGTTACACAGGAGACGCTTTTACCGTGTGCTCTCCAAAACCACCAGGTTAGTATTTAAACATTTATAACAATAGGCTAATGAACAATTTTGTATGTTTATATATCTGTATTTAAAATAATCAAACATTGCAGAAGCTGATATTATTATTGACAAATGTAATCCATCACCTTGTGGAACAAACGCTATTTGTAAGGACGGCGTATGCTCATGCGTAGAAGAACACCAAGGAGATCCATATGTGGGATGCCGACCTGAATGTGTTCTTGGCTCAGACTGTCCACGCGATAAAGCCTGTGTGAGAAATAAATGCATCAACCCTTGTCAAGGAACGTGTGCGGCGAATGCGCTTTGTGATGTTATAAACCACGTTCCCATGTGTAGTTGCCCTCAGGGAATGACTGGCAACGCATTTTATAACTGCGAACTCATTAAAGGTAAAATAGTATAATAAGATTCAATGAAATTTTATTGTACAATGTATTTTGGAGAATAATTACCAAAACTTTTTTTTAGTGCCAATTGTAACAAACCCTTGCGTACCATCACCGTGTGGACCGAACAGTCAATGCAGAGAAGTAAATGGTCAAGCTGTTTGTACTTGCGTGCCTGGATATCGAGGAAGTCCACCACTATGTAGGCCTGAGTGTGTTGTCAGCTCCGATTGTCCACTCAACAAAGCGTGTAGTAATCAAAAATGTATTGATCCTTGCATCGGATCATGTGGCGTCAATGCTAAATGTAGTGTTGTGAAACACAATCCCATTTGCACGTGCCCGCCTAAGTATACTGGCGATCCATTTTCAAGATGTGTACCATATAGTAAGTATCATTTCATTTATTAAGTTTTCATTCAAAATATGGATTTTGTAATTGGACATCAATGATAAAACGTTTGTTTTATTTTAGGACCACCTGAAGCTGATGTTACTCCTTGCATACCATCACCATGTGGTCCTAATTCTATATGCAAAGAAGTATCAGGCACACCGTCTTGCACTTGCATGGCTGATTTCTTTGGATCACCGCCATATTGTAGACCGGAATGTACGAGCAACAGTGAATGTCCCTCTACTCAAGCCTGTATCAACCAGAAGTGTAAAGATCCTTGCATCAATGCATGCGGGACTAACGCGCAATGCAGAACAATAAGTCATTCTCCAATGTGCTTCTGCGATAATGGCTTCACCGGCGATCCATTCTCTAATTGTTATCAGAAATTGGATGTTATTCAAGAAATATCATCACCCTGTGAACCATCTCCCTGTGGACCCAATGCCGAATGCAGGGAACACAATTCAGCTGGCTCTTGTACTTGTCTACCTGATTACATTGGCAATCCATATGAAGGATGCAGGCCCGAATGCACGATCAATAGCGATTGTGTGCCAAGTAAAGCTTGTATTCGTAACAAATGTCAAGACCCATGCCCAGGAACTTGTGGACCAACAGCTCTTTGTACCGTTGTTAATCATTTGCCGACTTGCAGTTGTCCAGTTGGATACAGCGGAGATCCATATAGGAGATGTGATGTTTTGAGAGGTATTTATGAAAACAATAAAATCTGTTGTGTTCTAAATAAACACGGGAATATTATTAAGTATACTCTATATTACTTTTTTACAGAACCAGTTCCGGAAACGACGACACCATGTGAACCAAACCCTTGCGGACCTAATAGCATTTGTCGTGCAGTTAATGGCCAAAGCGTGTGCTCATGTATGCCAAATTACATCGGCTCTCCACCTGGATGCAGGCCAGAATGCACAGTTAGTTCTGAGTGTCCGACTGAGAAGGCCTGTATCAACCAAAAATGTGCTGACCCATGTCCTGGCCATTGTGGACTGAACACAAATTGTAGAGTTATAAATCACAGTCCCATATGTTCTTGTAGTTCAGGATTCATTGGTGATCCGTTTACACGTTGCTATCCCCAACGTAAGTGATACAATATTTTACTTGCTTGTTACTTGCTATTCAATGATATAAACTTTATACATCTAAAATTATAATCGATCTTATTTAATTTTAGCACCAGTTCAGCAACCTGTAGAACCTGTAAGAAATCCATGTCAGCCAAATCCTTGCGGTGAAAATGCTATCTGCCGCGATATCAACGGTTCTCCATCATGCACATGTATGCCTGAGTACCGAGGACTTCCACCGAACTGTAGGCCAGAATGCGCCATAAACCAAGACTGCCCATCAGACAAAGCTTGCATTAACCTTAAATGCCGTGATCCGTGTCCCGGTAGTTGCGGACAAAATGCGGAATGTAGTGTGTTCTCGCACGTACCAGCATGTACTTGCGCTCAAGGATTTACAGGAGATCCGTTTACATCCTGCATTTTAATTCCGCCAATTGAAGGTAAAAACCTTTCATCTTTCGGAGTGTAATGTGTATGTAGTGCAAACTCATCGAAAACCTTTATCTATATATATGTGTTTGTTATAGATGACGTGCCGGTGGATCCATGCAACCCATCGCCTTGTGGTTTTAACACTCAATGTCGAGATGGAGTTTGCACATGCATACTTGGCTATCAAGGAGATCCGTACTTCGGATGCAAACCCGAATGTGTCACAAATATGGACTGTCCGATAGACAAAGTTTGTTCTGGAAACAAATGTATAAACCCATGTCCTGGAACGTGTGCCACAACCGCGCAGTGCAATGTTTACAACCACGTGCCAATATGCACTTGTCCTGAAGGAACTACAGGAAATGCTTTTGTGGAATGTCATGCATATGAGGGTAAATATCTTTTTGCTATTGTATTTACAAAATCATTGTTCGAATCTATATTACAAACATGTATTTACAATGTTTTACTTAATTCATAATTATAATTATATTTTTCAGTTGTTCACATCGAACCTTGTAATCCAAGCCCATGCGGTCCTAATAGCCAATGCCGTGCAATAAACAACCAGGCAGTTTGTTCGTGTCTGCCAACATTCATCGGAAGTCCACCATCTTGCAGACCCGAATGTACAATTAGCGCTGAATGCCCATTGAATGAGGCTTGCAACAACCACAAGTGCATAAACCCATGTATCGGTACCTGTGGCTATGGAGCAAAATGTGAAATTGTTAACCATAATCCGATATGCTCATGCCCTGCGCAATATACAGGAGATCCGTTCACACATTGTACGCCAATAGGTAAGTTATCACGATTTTTCAAACCTATATACGAATTTGTGAGTATTTATATCCAATGTCTTATGATCTCCATGTACTATTTCAGTGTCTGTGCCACCGATACCAATAGACCCTTGCACTCCGTCGCCATGCGGTCCGTATTCAGTATGCAAAGTGATAGGAGAATCACCATCATGCACTTGCCAACCCGATTACATAGGAGCTCCGCCCAACTGTCGCCCAGAATGCGTCAGTAACTCTGAATGTCCAAGCAACTTGGCATGTGTCAATCAAAAGTGCAAAGACCCATGTCCGGGAAGCTGCGGATACAATGCTGACTGTAAAGTCATCAGTCACGCTTTAGTTTGCTCCTGTCCATTTGGTCAAACTGGAGATCCTTTGATTTCATGCTCTCCTGTCAAAGGTAATATAATTTGTAGCTAGAAAACTAAAGCTTATTTTCTAATAAACATTTATATGTACCGAATTAAATAAATTAAATTAAATTAAATATTGATTACCTATTTGTATTACAGATACGATCATTGAGTATAATTCACCTTGCACGCCTTCACCTTGTGGTCTTAACGCTGAGTGTTCAGAAAGGAATGGCGTCGGATCGTGTAGATGCATCGACACGTATGTTGGCAACCCCTATGAGGGATGCCGCCCCGAGTGCGTGATAAACAGCGACTGTTCTCCGAGGCTGGCGTGCATTCAGAACAAATGTAAAGACCCTTGCCCGGGCATATGCGCAGCCAATGGAATATGTCAAGTCATTAACCATCTTCCTTCATGCTACTGCCCACCGGGTTTAACTGGAAATGCTTATGTGAACTGCATACCGAGAGTGGAAGGTATGTTCGACATTTTAAGAAGTCTTATTATATTACTCAAATCTACCTAACATATGCAACAACTAATAACTTATACGTTTTTACAGATGTTAAACCAGCACCTTGCACGCCGTCGCCCTGTGGTCCGAACAGTGTTTGCAGAGAATTGAATTCCCAAGCAGTTTGTAGTTGTCAACCCGACTTTATGGGCACTCCGCCACACTGCCGGCCGGAATGCACGATTAACAGTGAATGTGCAACTGATAAAGCTTGTGTCAACCGCAAGTGTGTAGACCCATGCGTCGGACAGTGTGCCAGAAATGCTAATTGTAGAGTGATCGCTCACAATCCGATCTGCTCGTGTCAAGATCGTTTCACCGGAGATCCGTTTACCAATTGTGTACCCAGTAAGTATAAATAAACATGCCACATTTTGATAAGTTGGTAATGTTGGTACAATGTTACGGAATAATTGACTGTTTATTTTATTTTTAGTGCCAGTATCGATTTCACCGCCGCATGTAGAAGTAAACCCATGTGTACCATCACCTTGCGGACCGAACTCTCAATGCCAGGAGTTTAACGGCAACGCTCGCTGCACTTGTCTTCCCAACTACATTAGTTCACCGCCGCGGTGCAGACCAGAGTGCACGATTAACTCGGAATGTAATGCGGTGATGGCTTGTATCAACAACAAGTGCGTGGACCCGTGTCCCGGGGCGTGTGGAAACAATGCCCAGTGCAACGTCAACAACCACTTGCCAAACTGCGCGTGCTTGCCAGGATTCAATGGTGATCCATTTACCAATTGTCAGGTCATTCAACAAGGTAAAATATCTTTATGGATTTAACTAACATTTCAACGTATCTGTGGATTTTCCTGTTACTAATAATATATTTTTCTAGATGTAGCACCAGTCAATCCATGTTCTCCGTCCCCATGTGGGCCTAATGCTGTATGCGAAGATGGTGTATGTTCTTGTATACCAGAATATCACGGCGATCCATACTTCGGATGTAAGCCGGAATGCGTGCTAAACTCAGATTGCTCAAGAGACAAGGCCTGTATAAGAAACAAATGTGGTGACCCCTGCATTGGAACTTGTGGAACGGGTGCTATATGCGAAACTTTCAACCACATACCTATGTGCTCATGTCCACCTGGTTTCTCGGGATCACCGTTCCATTACTGTGAGGAAATAAAGGGTATGTATTGAAGGAAGTGATTACAACTATGGATACATAATTCTTTAGAACTAAATTTAATAAGCGCATTACCTTCACAGAGCTACCAGCACCAGTGAATGTATGCCAGCCATCTCCGTGTGGTCCAAATAGTCAATGTAGAGAAATTAATGGGCACGCTGTGTGCGTCTGTGTTCAGAGCTATATTGGCAGTCCACCAAATTGCCGCCCAGAATGCAGTGTTAGTTCAGACTGTAAGCTTAACCAAGCATGTTCGAATCAAAAGTGCATAGATCCTTGCCCAGGCGCTTGCGGACGTAACACACATTGCATAGTTGTCAATCATAATCCTATATGCACTTGTCTTTCGGGATATTCTGGAGATCCATTCTCTTCTTGTCAATTAATTCGTAAGTATAATATTCAATGTGAATTTATGAAATGCACTTTGCAAATAAATTGAAAATAATATACAAATACATAATATGTACTTTCCTTTTCATAGCGGCTGCGCCACCAGAAAAGATAAATCCTTGTCTACCTTCACCATGCGGCCCTAACTCGCAATGCACAGAGAATGGTGATAATGCTGACTGTCGATGCTTGCCAGAGTTCATTGGCGCACCACCAAACTGTCGCCCTGAATGTACTAGTAACACTGAATGTTCCTCCAATATGGCTTGTATAAATAGAAAATGTCAAGACCCTTGCCGCGGCTCGTGTGGTGTTAACACGGAATGTAGAGTTATCAGTCACACTCCAATATGCTTGTGCCAGAATGGATACACTGGTGATCCATTCTTACAATGTATTATTCAATACGAAGATATAGTGCAAGAGCGACCAACACCATGTGTCCCATCACCTTGTGGCGCAAACGCAGAATGCAGAGAGTTAAACAACGCCGGATCTTGTACATGTTTGCCAGGGTACTTTGGAAACCCGTATGATGGCTGCAAACCGGAATGTTTAGTTAGCTCCGACTGTCCGTCAAATCTAGCTTGTTACCAGAACAAATGCAATGACCCATGTCCAGGAACATGCGGCATAAACGCTCTGTGTAACGTTATTAATCATGTTCCAATATGCTCATGTCCGGACCAACACTATGGGGACCCATACAAAATCTGTTCATACAAAATCCAAGGTAATATATTTTGGGATTAAAAAAATGTACTAAAAAACTCTAATATTGTTATCTCCTTCCTGACCTAACGAGCCACTTTATTATTTCAGAGGAGCCATCGGACCCATGTAATCCATCTCCATGTGGGCCAAACAGTCAATGCAGAGCTCAAAATAGCTTAGCAATATGTACCTGTTTGAGCGGATATCAAGGAGCACCACCCTCGTGTAGACCAGAATGCGTAACCAGTTCAGAATGTCCCTTGGATAACGTCTGCGAAAACTTCAAATGTGTATCACCCTGCCCGAAAGCTTGCGGTGTACAAACGGACTGTAGAGTTATTAAACACAACCCTATTTGTTCTTGCAAGCAAGGCTACACTGGTGACCCGTTCTCATTATGTTATTTACTTCCTGAAAAGCAAACTCCAACAATGGAACCAGTTAATCCATGTGTTCCATCTCCTTGTGGATTGAATTCGGAGTGTCGAGATATCGGTGGAATACCATCTTGCACATGTATAACTGGATACTTCGGCAGCCCTCCTAATTGCAAACCTGAATGTGTCGTTAACACTGACTGTAGCAATGACAAAGCATGTATCAGCATGAAGTGCCAGAACCCGTGTTTGGGATCATGCGGTTTGAATGCTTTATGCAACGTAATCAATCATGTACCCGTATGTTCATGTCCTACCGGATATGAGGGTGACCCATTCTCATTATGCAACGTTAAACCACCAGGTAAATTTATGGTGGTAATTTATTCTCATTATGCAACGTTAAACCAAGTAACTTGTTATAGAATACTAGCGACCCGCCCCGGCTTCGCACGGGTATTTTTACCAGTGTTTCTCTACCATATTATGCATGTATTATACATATTATAAACCTTCCTCTTCAATCACTCTATGTATTAAAAAAACCGCAACAAAATCCGTTGCGCAGTTTTAAAGATCTAAGCATACATAGGGACATACAGACAGCGGGAAGCGACTTTGTTTTATACTATGTAGTGATTGTGCGAGCACACGACAGTAGGTATTAAATGACAATTACACTTTACAGAAAAACCACAACACGTTGATCCATGCTATCCATCGCCGTGTGGGTCCAATGCCGTTTGCAACAATGGCGAGTGCACATGCTTACCCGAGTACCAGGGTGATCCTTACTTCGGTTGTCGACCAGAATGTGTTTTGAGTACAGACTGCCCATTAGACAAGGCGTGCTTAAGATCCAAATGCGTCGATCCATGTCGAGATATGTGCGGTGTAGACGCGGAGTGCAACGTGTACAACCACGTCGCAATTTGCAGCTGTCCTGTCGGTATGACTGGCGATGCGTTTACTCGCTGTGCCAAGATTGAAAGTAAGTATTTTTATAATGTCTGAATATACCTCATAAATGTCATATTAGATCCCTTTTGTCTAAAATAATATATTTTGCAGAACCTGCCAACCGCCCGTGCGAACCTTCTCCATGTGGGCCGAACAGTGTTTGCAGGGAAGCAAACGGTCAAGCTATCTGTGCTTGTATACAAGGGTTTATTGGCAATCCACCCAACTGCCGTCCTGAATGTATTCAAAGTACTGATTGCTCACCTTCCTTGGCTTGCATCAACCGAAAATGTCAAGACCCTTGTCCTGGATCCTGCGGTCACAATGCTATATGCAACGTTAAAAATCATAATCCAATCTGTACCTGCCCTCCGAGATACACTGGATCACCATTCAATCATTGTTACGGTACTTAATTATATTTACAATATTTTCTATTTTTATATGAAAATTAAAAACAATAGGTTGGTAACTATATGTTTCTATACTTTTAGTACAAATGTTGGAAGAGCCGCTTTCGAATCCTTGTGTGCCATCACCATGTGGACCTAACAGTATATGCAACCCGACACCAAAGGGTGATTCCTATGTTTGCTCTTGTCAACCAACATTCGAAGGAACCCCGCCGCAATGCCGCCGGGAGTGTTCAGCAAGCGATGAGTGTCCATCCAATCAAGCTTGTATCAACTACAAATGCAAGGACCCATGTCCTGGATCTTGTGGAACTAATACTCAGTGTGCTGTACGTTTGCATAGCCCAATGTGCTCTTGCCAAGAAGGTTACACCGGTGATCCATTTACATCGTGTCACCTTATCCCACACAAAGTAGAAAGTGTAGATCCTTGTAATCCGACACCCTGTGGTGCTAACGCTCAATGCAAGGTTTCAAGAAACGGAGCTGGTGCTTGCATTTGTGAGCTTGGATACTTCGGAAATCCTTATGAGGGATGTAGACCTGAATGCGTTGTCAATACTGACTGTCCTTTCAACAAGGCTTGTCTAAGAAACAAATGCGAAGATCCATGCCTGGGAGTTTGTAGTTTTACGGCAACGTGTCAAGTGATAAACCACGTGCCGTCATGTAGTTGCGCTCCTGGTTACACAGGAAATCCCTACACCTACTGCCACATCGTCATAAATGAACCGGGTAAGCATTCTGATATTTCATGTAGATGTTTTATGTATTTACTTATTCAACGTTATTTAACAAAAAATATTATTTACAGCTCCTATACCTCAAAATCCGTGTGTACCAAATCCATGCGGCAGCAATTCTTTGTGCAATGACAACAACGGGCAGGCATCATGTTCATGCATGCCCGATTTCTTCGGATCGCCGCCGAATTGCCGACCTGAGTGCACTGTCAACTCGGAATGTGACTTTACTAAGAGCTGTATTAGACAGAAATGTGTGGATCCATGCGTCGGTGTTTGCGGCCAAGAGGCCGCATGTAGAGTTGTAAACCACGCACCAATTTGCTCTTGCCAAAGAGGCTATCAAGGAGACCCATTTATCCGATGTACAATAGTTCAAGGTAAGAACGAACTAATTAAACTACTATGCTATACATTCAAATAAATAAAATACCTATGCTTATTACACGTGTACGGTTAATGACGACGTGAAAATCGATTACAAAATACAATTGCCTTTTCAGAGATACCACCAGATGTGGAACGAAATTCATGCGTACCATCGCCGTGCGGACCAAATTCCGTTTGTCAAGCAATAAACAAAATACCATCTTGCACGTGCCTAGACAACTACATAGGGTCATCACCGAACTGTAGACCCGAATGTACTGTGAACTCCGACTGCCCGAGTACCAAGGCATGCATAAATTTGAAATGTCGCGATCCATGTGCGGGCTCCTGTGGACTACAAACAGAATGTCAGGTGTACCAGCATGCGGCCATCTGCAGTTGTAAAGAGGGATACACTGGAAATCCATTCGAAAGCTGTCATGTGAAACAGAATATAGGTACGATATCATACGACGACAATATAAAGCACGGTCTGAAAACTTCAATCATAAGTACTTAATCAACCCGTTATTACCTACGATACAATAATACACCATTTTTTTTTCCAGAACCCTTACCAACTGTATACGATAAATGCAATCCGAGCCCTTGCGGAGCAAACGCGGACTGCAACGACGGTGTATGTTCATGTCGACCAAACTACTTCGGTAACCCGTATCTAAGCTGTCGCCCTGAGTGCACGCATAATTCAGATTGTGCTCCACATTTGACGTGTGTCAATAATAAATGCATCAATCCTTGTACGAACTTGTGCGGCACGGGCGCCTTGTGTGAAGTATATAACCACATTCCTATGTGCAGTTGCCCATCCAATACAACTGGAAACGCGTTCTTCTCGTGCAACGCAGTAACAGGTAAATATAAAAAATACACATCGAGTTCCTGCTGTGCCAGGCTAGAATATTAATTAAAATGTTACCTAAACCATAACTTACTTGTTTTAGTTGTACCAGAAAGGAGAAACCCATGTGAACCTTCGCCGTGCGGTCCGTTTAGTGTATGTCGAACAACGTACGAGCAAGCAGTTTGTTCTTGTGTCACCGGTTACTTTGGTGTGCCACCAGCCTGCAGGCCAGAATGTTTAGTGGACTCTGATTGCACGAGTCTTATGTCTTGTTCCAACCAGAAGTGCATTGATCCGTGTGTCGGATCGTGCGGATTGTACGCTGAATGTCGAGTCCACCACCACAAACCTATATGTTCCTGCAGAAACGGATTCACTGGCGATCCATTTACTCATTGTATCGTTGTTCAAAGTGAGTACTATTATTGTATTACTATTGTCATTTTTATTATTATTCATACATTAATAAAAATTTAAAAGTGCGGTGAAGTGAAATCTTTGATAAAAGAAGATGTGTCATGAATGACTCTGACCAATCTGAATAAATATTAGCCAACTACGCAGGAGCTATTACATATAGTGCACAATTGTGTGCACAAATTCAGGTGCACTCTTTCTTCCCTCACTCTAATAGTTTTAATTAATTATAATTTATTTATTAAACAGATGAACCACCACCGAAGAGGACTCCCTGTGAACCATCTCCATGTGGCCCTAACTCCGAATGTAGAGCTGTAGGCGAGGCGCCTGCGTGTTCGTGTTTGGTTGGATACACGGGACAGCCGCCATACTGCCGTCCCGAGTGCGTTACGAACAGCGAATGTAACTTCAATAAGGCGTGCATCAATACCAAATGCACCGATCCATGTGTTGGCGCTTGCGGAATCAATGCAGAATGCCGAGTTATTAGTCACTCTCCACAATGCATATGCCAGACGGGATATGAAGGAGATGCCTTTTACCAATGCTTCCCCGTTAAAGGTAATACATATGAGCATTTTTTATGCTGCGTTGATGAGGGTCTGTTAATGGGCGTAATATCTTATGCACATTTTTTAACCGTTTCAGTTGTACAAGAGACGAAACCAGCTCTGCCAGTCGAGCCGTGCGTACCTAATCCTTGTGGTCCAAATGCCAATTGTCAGGAACGCAACAATATCGCCAGTTGCACATGCGCAAGTGGATATTTCGGAAATCCTTACGAAGGCTGTAGACCTGAATGTGTTCTCAATTCTGACTGTCCACAAAATCGAGCCTGCATCAACAACAGATGTCAAGACCCTTGTCCTGGGTTATGCGGAACCAACGCTGAATGTCAAATGGTTAACCACGTTCCCAACTGCGCTTGTGTGCATGGGTATGTGGGCAACCCATACGACAGGTGCTTAATAATACAAGGTAAGTTATTTACTCTCTCATACAAATTACTGTCAATTTAAAGATTTTGGATCCCTTCGCATATGGTAGTTACTTACCTATTTTTTATTGCAGATACTCCAACTGATCCTTGTAATCCGTCACCATGCGGCCCATATAGTACATGCAAGGCTGTCAATGACAACGCTGTATGCACTTGCCTAACCGGGTACATCGGAAATCCACCAAACTGCCGTCCAGAATGTAAAACAAGCTCAGAATGTCCTCTTGACAAAGCATGTGTTAGACAAAAATGTGTCGATCCATGTATCGGAAATTGCGGAGAAAATGCGCAATGTCGTGTGTACCATCACAGCCCGTACTGTACTTGTCTGCCTGGCTACGAAGGTGATGCGTTCGTCAGATGTACAAAAGAGCGCGTGGTACCACCAGAAATAAAGTCTCCCTGCGAACCAAATCCGTGCGGACCTTTCTCTACGTGCAGAGACGCTGGAGGATCCGCTATTTGCAGTTGCCAGCCGGGATACATCGGCGCTCCACCGCGTTGTGCTCCAGAATGCGTCATAAACGAGGATTGCCCTAACAATAAAGCTTGTGTCCGAGAGAAATGTGTTGACCCATGTTTGGGTTCCTGCGGACCGAATGCGGAGTGTCATGCGATGAACCATCTCGCTATATGCACTTGTCTACGGGGCTATCGAGGAAATTCATTTGAAGGATGCTACGTATTACATGGTAGGTGTTTTTTTATTAAAAATGTAGGTCCAACAAGCTCTATGTTCAAATTTCCTTTATAAACACATATTTTTTAAATTACAGAACCGGAAACAACCGCTCTGATTGATCTCTGCGCTCGAAGTCCGTGTGGTATAAATGCTTTGTGTAGTAATAACGGTACATGCTCATGCATTCCCGGATATCATGGGAACCCCACAATCGAGTGTCGACCGGAATGTACCACAGACAACGACTGCGACAAACAAAAAGCCTGCGTCAACTACAAATGCGTTGATCCCTGCAAGAACGCATGCGGTGTGGAAGCAATTTGCAACGTTTATAATCACATCGCAATATGCGAGTGCCCAGCACCTTTACAGGGAGACGCTTTTATCGCCTGCAAGCGAGTCACCGGTAAGGAATTGGATTTATATAGTTTTTCCATTATTGCTCATTGCAAGGCCGTGGGCCGCACCGGTAAGGCGATGTTTGCTTGGAACGATTTTGCATCGTAATTGCCTTATCTGTGGGGCGCCGGTTGCCGAGCAGCGAGTCCTAATTAAACATATCTCTTTTTTTCATGCAGTACCCACTGTTTTCGAGTCCAACCCATGTTCGCCGAACCCATGCGGGCCGAATACCATCTGTCGTGCATCCGGCACTGTAGCGCATTGTTCGTGCCGACCTGCGATGCTCGAGCAGGCGGCCGGCTGCCGGCCGGAGTGCCGCTCGTCCGCGGACTGCGCGCCCCAGCTGGCGTGCCGCGCCGGCAAGTGCCGCGACCCCTGCCCCGGCTCGTGCGGCGCGTACGCCATCTGCCGCACTTCCATGCATTCACCTATTTGTACATGCCCACCGGGATACGTTGGTGATCCGTTCCTACGTTGTTTACCGGGTATGACTAGCCAAATTCTGTCAAGACCATTACAGCTAATGAATATTGAATACTAATGACATCTGAATGTTCACAGCCCGCGAACCAGAGCATGATGTGAAGATATCACCCTGTCCGGATTGCGGACCACACGCCGACTGTGTTGACAGTCAATGTCGATGCAGGGCTGGTTTCTTTGGAGCTCCACCCTTCTGTCGTTACGAGTGTCTCGATTCCAATGATTGCGACTGGCACCTGGCGTGCGTTAATAGGCGTTGCGTAGACCCTTGTCCGGGCGCGTGCGGCCAAGGCGCGGATTGTGCTCCCATAGCTCACGAGGCACGATGCACTTGCCCCACCGATACCACGGGAAATCCTCTCATGGCGTGTCGTCCCATCGAAAAAATTCGTAAGATAGATAAAATGAAATGGAAGATTGCTTGCGTCGAATTTAAAATAAAAATAATAAACAATAACGTTAATTCTCTGACAATTACTTAGGGATAGGCAACGTGGCGATCTGGTGTTTTCGCACTTAAAGCTTAGGCATGGGTTTTACTTGTGAAACCCAGTGAACTGCGTGCCTATTTACGTAACGCGATTTTAGCTTAGTGACCAGCTAGCTTACCCTTTTTGCTACCATGTGTTGGAATCAATCAGACGATGGTATTAATTTTTTTATCTACTGATATTCCAGCCAAACCTCCAAATGACCCGTGCGTACCATCACCATGCGGGCCCGGAGCTGTATGCCGTACGAGAGGAACGAGTGCCTCGTGCGAGTGCGAGCCCGGCTTGCGCGGAGACCCGTACACCGGCTGCCGGCCCGAATGTCTCGCCGACTCAGACTGCGCGCCCTCGAGAGCGTGCATGCGTTCTCACTGCCGTGACCCTTGCCAGGGTACATGTGGCGTAGGAGCAGATTGCGAAACCATCAACCATATACCTTTGTGCTCATGTCCACCTGGAACCAGAGGAAATGCATTCCAACGATGTGATGTAGTTATTTCTGGTAAGTCGCAAAATAAAATACGGGAATTAGGTTCCTGAAATTACTAAGGTAATTAAGAGTTAAGACTGATGAATAAACAATTTCCTTACAGAACCTCCTCCTTGCACGCCTTCACCATGCGGTCCGGGAGCCATATGTACAGTATCTGGAGATAGTGCAATGTGCTCGTGCCCGAGTGGTACCTTCGGTGATGCGGCGACCAGTGGCTGCCGGCCGGAGTGCGTCATCAGCTCCGAGTGCCCGCGGGATCGCGCCTGCGTGCGCAACAAATGCGTCGACCCCTGCCCAGGAACCTGCGGCACCGGCGCTATGTGCCGTGTCGCCAACCACGCACCCATATGTTGGTGCCCACCATCGACAATCGGAGATCCTTTCCTTGACTGTAGAGGTTAGTTAAAAGAGACTATTAAAAATTCGTAAAAATCCTTACCCATGAAATTATTTTTTCTAATTAATATTTATTTTTTTAGAAAAACCAATAGAAGAACACGACCCATGCGACCCTAACCCTTGTGGACCACACGGCACTTGCCGCGACGGAATATGCACTTACTATGAATGCATCGTCAACGATGACTGTCCCGGCCACCGTGCATGTATTAACAGGAAGTGCGCAGACCCGTGCGTCAACTCGTGCGGACTGAACGCTATATGCACAGGAGTGAGACACTCGGCTGTGTGTTCCTGCCCAGCTGGGTACACGGGCTCGCCTATGGTGCGATGCGAGAGAATCATCATCCCCAGCCCAGCGCCGCCAGTGCCCGAGTGTGTGACGGACGACCAGTGCGCAGATAACGCTGCGTGCGTAGACTCCCGCTGTTCGCCAGTCTGCGGCCCTAACAACTGTGGCCTCAACGCACGATGCATAGGGAAACAACATAGAGCGCTCTGTGCTTGCCTACCCGGCTACGAAGGCGACGGCTACACTGGATGCTATTCAGGTACCTTGTTTGTCTTCTGGCCAAATAATTAATAATAACATACGACTCAGATATTTTGTTATATGGGAAATTTCTTTGTTTCAGTACAATGCCATAGCAATAACGACTGTCCAGACGACGAGAGTTGCGAAAGCGGTTCATGTGTGAAGGTTTGTCTGCGCGTGCGGTGCGGCACCGACGCGCACTGCGTGGCTCGCGGCCACGCGGCGTCGTGCGAATGCGACTCCGGTGCGCAGGGCAACCCGTGGGTGGGATGTCGCCGCGCAGAATGCGTCGTGGATGATGACTGTGCCTCGTGGTTGGCTTGCACGGCGGGCAATTGCAGAGACCCATGCCCCGGAGCGTGTGCGCAAGGTGCTACCTGCAACGTTATTCGCCACGTGCCTACCTGTGAATGCCCACGAGGCACACAAGGCAACCCCAAGATAGAATGTCGAAAAGGTTCTTAGCACATTATTTTTAAAATCATTTTTCCTATAATTTTAATTTGGTAACTAAGTAACATTGATTGAATGACCTCTCTTTTATAGTGCTCGAACAAGAACCGGATTGTGTGATTGACGCGGAGTGCGGACCTGATCTAGCATGTCTACAAGGTAGATGCAGAAACCCTTGTGAACCGACGTCCTGTGGCACCAGAGCCATATGTCGGGTGGCGAACACACTACCTTTCCGTACTCTCGTGTGTGAATGTCCTAAACCACTCACCGGTGACGCCTCAATACAATGCAACCCAAGTAAGTATACCTACGTTTGGCAAATTTCAGATACGCAAGGGTATAATTATTTCATATACAATGATCCTTATTATACAAAGCTATGGAAGCATTACATTTACAGATATTGCGGAACCTACTTTTAAATATAAACGTTTTACCCATTCTTAAACTGTAAACAAAAATTCATGAAGAAATTGACGGTAGGTGTGGCGACAACTGCTTTATGGACCACATCCTTAATTGTGCAAACGTGTAACCATTTATACATATCTAAGAGGTGTAACTATAGTTCACTGTGCATATTTTCTCACGCATTTTGTAAATTATGTATAATAATTAATGTAGATATATACAGCAAATTTAGGTACCTACTACTTACATATCTGTTTTGCACTAGACTATGACGTACTATGTCTTGATCATCAAGTTTTCTCTAACACAACTTCCACTTGTCTAAGGAGACTCCTAAACGGGTTAAGGGCTATAATAGTTAATGCAATTTTTAAAAGCGATAGCCTTGATTCAATAAGCCTCGATGACCATATAAATATTACCTGGCGTTGTTGTGTTATAAGTACCTACTGAAAGGTCAAAATGCACAATTACTAGGCTACCTAGCCTGTTTACGAGAATGAGGTAACTGCTTTAGATGTTTTTGATGAATTTGCATCATGGCAAATTGTATTATTATTAGGAGGTGAATGCAGTACAGACCCAGACTGCGGTCCGGAGGAAAGTTGCATAAGCGGAACGTGCGTAAACACTTGCTTGGAAGTGAAGTGCGGCGTAGGCGCAGAATGCCGCGCTGCAAACCACCGCGCGCAATGCGCATGCGTACCTCCGCTACAAGGAGATCCTCAAGTTGCTTGTACTCTTGGTAAGTATTATTTTGTACAAACATTTCTCAAAATATAACATGCCGTTCTCACTCGATTATTGTGTGTGGTTTACCATACTTCAGTAGTGACAATATTCTTAAATGCGTAGGTCTGCCTGGACCTGAGTGCGTCGCGGACTCTGAATGCGGCTCCGCTGAAGCGTGTGTGGCGCGTCGTTGCGAATCGGCGTGCGCAGGCGCATGCGGGTCGGGCGCGCTCTGCGAAGCGACCAATCACCGCGCGCGCTGCCACTGTCCGCCTGGCACTGCTGGCGATCCTGCGCGCAATTGCTACACACGTAAGAGACACAAAGCCCGTACACAGCATAGCGTAGAGTAGCCTAGATCAATAATTCAATACATAGGTGCAATTAATAAATTTAAATTATCAACATTATTTATACATTTCTTTTTTTTTCAGCCGAGTGCACTACTGATGACAACTGTCCCTTCGATAAAAGCTGCGTTAATAGTTACTGTCAAAACCCTTGCAACCTCGGCACTCCTTGCGGCCGAGACGCAAACTGCGTCGCAGTGGCCCACGTGGCCAGCTGTCGCTGCCCGCCCGGCACCCAGGGTGACCCGCGCAGAGCTTGCATCTCAGCCGTGTGCCACTACAACGAGGACTGTGATGATACTCATATATGTAACCGCCTGAACCGCGTGTGCCAGCCTGCGTGTTCCGACAATTCATGCGCACCCGACGCCATCTGCACCGCACAAAACCACCGCTCGGTATGCGCGTGCCCCCCCGGCCGCACCGGCGACCCATACGGCCGCGGCTGCATCGCCCCGCAGCTCACCGATGAATGCACCACAGATTCAGACTGCGCGTCGCCACTCGCCTGTGTTAACACCAGATGTGTCGACCTATGCATCGGAAATCCATGCGAAGCTGGCCTCGTTTGCGAGATCGTGGACGTGTTACCGCTCCGCGCGATCGCCTGCGTGTGTCCCGACGGAGGACGCGTGGCGCCCGACTCGGGGTGCCGCACTCCACCGGAACCCGAGTGCTCCGTGGACTCGGAGTGCGCCAACAGTCAAACCTGCCGCCGGGGAAGCTGCGTCGAGGCGTGCAGGGCAGACCCGTGCGGACAAAATGCACTATGTGAATCCGTCGATCACACATCCCGTTGCACCTGTGCACGTGGCTACGTTGGAAATGCGAGGATCGAATGTAACACAGGTAATTATAATAAATTATCTTCTCATAATATCCGATTATACATTTGTGATCGGATACTGTAGTTAGAGAGTGAACTGATCTAATCTTTTTTTCCAAACAGAACCGCGAAAACCAGGATTCGACGAATGTTTCAATGATGAGGAGTGCGGTCCAGAACGTGCTTGCATTAACCGCAAATGCGTAAACCCGTGCAATGATGCCTGCGGTCTTGGAGCGTTGTGCCGGGTCATAGACCACAAACCACAATGCTCTTGTCCGAGAGGATATTCCGGTCACCCACATATGCAATGCCGTCCTCGTAAGTACCTACAGCGAATTGAGCAGTCACTAAAACAATATCGATATTATGAGAATAATGTTATACCAGTCTTTCATAATTTTGTTCCAGCATCAGACGGATCTGTTATTCCTGTAGGCTGCAAAGCAAATTCTGAATGTCCGCTGTCGCAAGCATGCGTGAATGGCGCATGCGCCAATCCTTGTGCCTGCGGTCCAAATGCAGAATGTACTGTCGCAAGACACCATCCCGTTTGCTACTGTGAACGTGGATATTCAGGCAACCCTTATGTTGGATGTACTAAAGGTAAACACTGTTATTATAACATTGAATACTCGAACGCAATTAAAATTTCATCGAGACTCGAAAGTATATAATATACATATTAAAGTAACGTTTCAGTATTCGGATGAATGATCCATGAATCATCATGGACGTATTCGAATATTCTTATTACACGTATAACATGTTTTCTATACATTTCTTATTTTCCTTACAGTTGGTTGTAGTTCAGACTCGGAATGTCCCGACAGCGATACGTGTTACAACGGCGCCTGTATTAACCCATGTGTCATCGATGCCCCGTGCGCCATCAGCGCTGAATGTTACGGAAAAGCCCATCGACCCAATTGTCGCTGTCCAGCAGGAACTACAGGGAACCCATTCGCCAGGTGTTTGGCGGCCGAATGTGAGATCGATAACGACTGCAATGATGATAGTGTATGCGTAAGAGGGGTTTGCCGCAACGCATGCTCTAGCGAAGGGCGAAGCCCTTGCGCGAGCAATGCTGAATGCTTCGCTCGCAACCATGCTGCCTCCTGCAGGTGTCCCCCAGCATTATCTTCAGGAGACCCACTAGTCCACTGTTACAAAGCCGAAGGAAAACCTGAATGTCGCATGGATAGCGAATGTCCAAGTGGCTATGCTTGCCTCAGGGATGAATGCCGGCAGGCTTGTGCCGAACTTAAGCCATGCACCGGTAACGCACGTTGCTCGGTTTCTGATAGCGTACCGTTCCGAACATTAATATGTCGCTGCCCTGACGGATATATCCCTGAAGAAGGAGGATCCTGTAAACCAGCACAACTACCACCTCTTAGCTGTTCCTCGGACCAAGACTGTGATGATCAAGAGTCTTGTGTCAACAGAATTTGTCGAAATCCATGCAATTGCGGAAACAACGCGGAATGTTTCGTACGAAATCATAGACCCACCTGCTCTTGTCGTCAAGGATACGATGGTGATCCATACCGAATGTGTCATATCGTAGGTTGCCGCACTAGTTCGGAGTGCCAATCACATGAAGCCTGCGTTAATGGCAATTGTATGAGTCCCTGTCTGTTGAACAGTACATGTGGACCGAACGCTGAATGCTACACGGAGAGAAGCCTAGCGCTGTGCAGATGCCGCCCCGGATTCGAAGGTGATGCTTACTCTGGCTGCAATGCCATAGAATGCAGATCCAACGGAGATTGCCCAGAGGATAAACAATGTCACGCCCATAGATGTGTAAACCCATGCTTCAGTGAAAATATATGCGGTCTTAGGGCCACTTGTTTAATTAGAAACCATATGGCCGTATGCAAATGTGAACAAGGCTATACTGGTAGTCCGTACATAGAATGCAAACCACCGGTTACTTATGAATGCTACGTTGACGCTGATTGTCCATCAAAATTAGCATGCTTATCATCCAAGTGCGTGAACCCTTGCACTACACTAAGACCTTGTTCCACTCCGGCTCAATGCGAAGTTTCAAACACCCTGCCTGTCCGCACAATGCTATGCACTTGCCCACCAGGCTACGTTAGCAATGGCGGGGGAGTGTGTCGCCCCGTGACTTCAATCGAAGACGACTTTTGCCAAACCGACGACAACTGCACCGCGAACAGCGCTTGCGTGACATCCCTTTGTAAGAATCCCTGCGATTGTGGACCGAACACTAACTGTCAAATTAAAGATCATAGACCCGTCTGTGCGTGTCAACCGGGCTTCATAGGCGACGCACGCACTGGTTGCTACCAAGTTTTATGCCAATCCGACTCACAATGCGCAGATGATGAAACATGCTTCAACAGTCGCTGTGTGCAAGCTTGTACCGTCGACTCTGATGTGTGCGGAGAATCAGCAGAATGCTATGGTATTGACCATCGCGCTTCCTGCAGATGCAAAATCGGTACAATCGGCAACCCATCCGTTGCCTGCACACCGATCGGGTGTCGCGCAGACTCAGACTGTCCTCCAGACAAAGCCTGTATTAACTCAAAATGTGTTGATCCCTGTACTGTGGGGACTTGTAAACAACCTGCGGAATGCCGAGTACATCTCCATGAAGTACACTGTGTCTGTCCACCCGGTTACCAGAGCACCGAAGATGGCTGCGTGAGCACCGGACGCCCGCAATGTCTAACGGATATAGACTGTCCTTCAGGAACGGCGTGCTTGAACGCAATGTGTGTAAACCCATGTCGGGAAATAAAGCCTTGTGGCACCAACGCAGAGTGCAAAGTCGTCGACACCTTACTAATAAGAACAATGATATGTGAATGTCTCCCCGGATACAAAGGAAATGCTCTCGGCGAATGCATTTCCCACATCCGTAAGTCATTTTTCACTTAAAATATTTACAGGTAGAATAAAACAGACTCACAATATGCTTTTCTGTTTAGTACCACCGCCCAAATGCGTCTACGGGCAAGGCATCGACCCGACCGGGGAATGCGTGCCGTGCCGCGCGGAAGACGGGCGTGTAATGGACGCTCGCGGGCGCTGCGTGTGCGACGTGACGCGCGGGTACGAGCCGCGCGGCGACCACTGCGAGCAGCGCGGCTGCCGCGCCGACACTGACTGCGACGAGCGTTCGCGCTGCATGGCCGGCAGCTGCGTCCACGCTTGCAAGGCGGAGCCGTGCGGCGTGCACGCCACCTGCGACGCCATCGCCCACCGCTCGCACTGCACCTGCATCGCCGGGTACACGGGCAACGCGAGAGTGAACTGCAACGCGACCAACCCACCACCGACGTACCGTACCAACTTCCCAATACCGGATATGAAGGTAGGTTTCCTTGAAGCGAATTATTCGTATTCCTTTTTGTGAATTACTATTTTCAAAAAATATATTTTATTTAAGAACAGCGAACTAGCAACTACCCTATATTTCACTAACGATTTGCAAGATATAAGTAACATTTCTCGTTGTGTTCTCCAGGTACACTGTCTCGCTGACGGTGTTCGTGTGGGGCTCAAGATCAAGGATGAGAACGGATTTAACGGGGTATTATATGTCAAGAGCTACAGCAAGGACGATCGCTGTCGCCAGGCGATCGATACGCCCAAAAACGAAGAGAGCATTGTCGACTTTACCGTGCACTTTGGCGAATGTGGCTTAGTGCATGTTAACGTGAGTTCCCTACAACAATATATATAAGGCATTTCCTGATCTCTCTCCTCTCGTAAGCATGAAACTCTCTTGAGGTTCCCTCTGCTATCAGAGGTGTCTTTGCACCCTTTGCAACTGTACTCATCTATCCACCTCTGAGGCACTAGCAGAATGAAACACACTAGAGTATTTTTGGTTCAAATTTTTCTTGATAACCAATTTACGAAAGCACTTCCATATATAGCACTGTATGTCCACAGGGTTTGGCCAGCTTCGTCCTCGTGATGCAGAAACATCCCAAGTTAGTGACGTCGAACGCCAAGGCGTTCCACATCAAGTGTATCTACCAGACAGGCGAACAGAACGTGACGCTCGCTTTCAACGTATCGATGCTGACGACGGCCGGTACGATCGCCAACACCGGCCCCCCGCCCACTTGCTCCATGAGGATCGTCTCCCGCTCCGGCAGCCAAGTCAGCTCCGCCGAAATCGGAGAGAATCTCGTCTTGCAAGTTGACGTGCAACCATCGAGTAAGTATTCATAAAAAGTTAAGGTCCACATTACCTTGTTGAGATCACGCCACGCGATCAGCAATGCTTGAGATATTTGTACTAAACTGAAAAAAAAATTACAGGCATTTACGGCGGATTTGCGCGTAGTTGCATCGCTAAAACGAGCGAAGTGGCCACAAACGTAGAAAACGAATACCCTGTGACGGACGCCGACGGCTGTGCTACGGATCCCTCGATCTTCGGAGAATGGGAGCGCAGCGAAGACGGCAGCGTCTTGCGAGTCGCCTTCAATGCTTTCAAGTTCCCGAGCAGCGACAATATACGGTTCCAATGTAATATTCGTGTCTGCTTCGGAAAATGTCAACCGGTAAGCGACAAACCCGAGATTAAAAATCACTATGATACCAATTCAATAGCACATAGGTAAATCAGTTTCTATAAATATTTGTCTCCAAACAGGTGAACTGTCGCGGATCCGACGCTTTCGGTAAACGTCGGAAACGTGAAGTGATCGATCCGGCGAGTCCTGCGGGTCAGCTGCGGGAGGAGGTGACGGTCGAGTCGAACCAGATCCTGACGCTGGAGCGACGCGACCAGGGCCGCGCGGCGCGGCAACGCGACGCCGGGCCTGATGACGCATCGGGTGGGGCCGGAGCGGGCGAAGTGTGCGTGTCTGCAGCTGGGCTCGCCGTGGCGCTGGCGCTGACGGCACTGCTGGCGCTGGTGGCGGTGGCAGCGGCTGTAGCGTGCTGGCTGGTGGCCTGGCGGCGCGCGCGCCCGCCGCCCGCGCCCCTGCCGCACCCCGCCGACTTCCCCAACCCGCTGTTCCAGCGCTGAGTACGCTAGTCGCGGCCGCGCTCCTCCGCCGGCGCCGGGCGGTGTCGGTCTTCTCTCTCTCTCCTCGGTGCGCGCCGCCGGAGGACCGCCGGCCGGGGCGCCGCGAGCGCCGTCTCCCTCGCACCGCGCTCGCCGCGCCCCCTTAACTTTATTTTTAATTATTTTTTACGTTTTATCTTAACTAATAATATGAGATCGTCGCCTCCTTCGAATTTTGTGATATTCATATAATTATTCGAAATCACCATAATTTTATGTAAAATAAATATCGAATACTGTACTTATTTTAGAAATAAACAATTAATAATAATAACAAATATTTCATTTCCTTTAGATTAATAAATGATTGTTTTATGCCATATTATTTTACGTGTACGAAAGTAAACAGCCACCTTGTTATTCATTCAGATTAGATGTTTAGCCTTCCCCTTCCTCCACTGCTCTCTATTCCTAATGGGCCACTGTATAGGATAATTTACTATTTAAAGTCCAAGAGGGAATCCTCGTGAAAGCTCAGTTTATCCTACCATTCTTCTGGGACTGCCGTGATGTCGTCTGGTATTTTCGAGAACCCACTATCAGATTATTTATGCCCAGTGTTCCTCTGACATACGGCAGCTTCGTTAAATATATATTTTAAAACCACTTACATTACGTACTTACCTATCTATCTACAAAGTTCATCGCTTTCTGACGACCATTGCGTCTTTCTAAGTGTTTAGGTTTTATAATTTAGAAATTGCTGCAAAATATAAAGGCTTAGGAAGGGTGTCGTGACGCACATCGATAACAACTATAAAAAACTACGTACAAACCTCATTTGAAAATTTGTTTAATTTATTTATTTATTTAAACTTTATGCACAAGTAAAAACACAATGTACAATGGCGGACTTAATGCCTTAGGCATTATCTACCAGTCGACCTTAGGGTGGTGCAGAAACAACATGGCGGGTGCAACTAAAACGATATAAATAGAGGAATTTATACCTATATACATATATTGATAAATACATAGATACATACATACATGTAAAACAAAATTGTTAAGAAAAAAAAAAGTCCAACGAATTACCGCTGTGACGATTTTACAAACTTCTTGCGAATGTGCTCTCGTGCCTTCACCTTAAAAGACAACCGACTTTTTGCCGTCCTGATATTCAGAGGGAGAGCGCAGACCATGATCCTTAACCTCGGAGCCAAACGGAATGACGGTATTGTCATAGATCTAATCTACTTACCCTAAAATCTTCCTTTAAATGATAGGGTCAGTTTGTACCAAAATTTTATTCGGCGACCTTTTAAAACTTCCATGAGTTTATCCATTCTTACCCCAAAAGAGGTCATTAAAAATATTGGGCGTAACTCGTTATTTTTGGCTTAAATCAATACATAGTATAAACAAAGTCGCTTCCCACTGTCTCTATGTCCCTATGTATGCTTAGATCTTTAAAACTACGCAACGGATTTTGATGCGGTTTTTTTAAATAGATAGAGTGATTAAAGAGGAAGGTTTATGTATAATACTTGCCTAATATAATAGAGAAACACTCATAAAAATACCCGCGCGAAGCCGGGGCGGTTCGCTAGTTATTTATATTTTACTGTTTCCTCACTCGACACTAAATAATCGTCTAGCGTGTAGACATCCTCCTCCGTCCTCTTCGACTCCTATGACTCTATCATTAAAGATGAGTACCTACCTACTAAAATACCACCTACTGACCCAAGCTTCATAAATTGAAGTCTCACTGTATAAAATTTAACTAATTACCTAAAAACTACTTAAATCGGGATTAAATTATCAAGTCCAACTTAAACGTAGTTTAAACTTACGTCGACATGTTTATTATTGGTTGTTACATCACCAGAGGAGTGACACTATTGGAAACATTTACTTAGTAAGAATTATTGTCAACGAGAAGACGTAGGTATTGGTTCCTAATAGATGTGTTAATCAGTCGGGAGCGACAAATCAATTAGCAATGGAGAGGGGGCTCGCTCGACAATTGAACACCTAACATTATTAAATCATTTCGCGTCGTGACCATCCAGTGGGCTTGCCATTCGTAACAACTGCTACCAAGACTTGGTCCTTAGTGTAACATGTCCAATAATATAGCGAAAAGCTTGGAAGCCACGAGAAGAAAATACGCAAAAATCTGGTAAGTAACTACCTACCTATAACAAATTATTTGTATAATAATCAATTGACACCCATCAACACTTTTTTTTCTTGGACCTACAAAGTGTTAGACGATGTGGGGGCATTTATATGTATTTACCAAACTATATAAAAATTGTTTTATATTTCTGTTGGTTACTTGTAAATATACTATCGAAAAATAAAAGTAACAATTTAAAACTTAAGTACTTATGATACTAATAATCCGTTCCTAACCAGCGATAGTGCTGCTGAAATTATTTTCAAGATTTACAAAAATGTTTATAGCAACAAATATGAAACGTCTTCAGTGCCATCATTTTCATGATCTCGTTACTTCCAACAGTTTCGATTTTTTTTTTACCGTAAAGCCGGTTTGGTAGAATTAAAAAAAGACAATGGCCAATGGTTTCCCTATGGGATGGAAATGCATGAAATAAACATAAACATAAACATACTTGGGACTCAGGTCCTGCTTGGATTTGAGCCCTAAAATGCTAAATATCATTAGTATATAATGTACCTGACCTGAAAAAGGGGAGTACAAATTTAGAAATAATTGTTGTTAAAATTGAAATTTTTAAAATTAGAAACAGTGAACAAAATTTTACTGAATCTCAAATAAAACAGAAAAATATTATTTTTTACTTTCTAAAAGGGCTTCAAGCTCTGTGAGTACAAGGGCCCAATGGCCAAAGACGGCCCTGGACTATGTACTTATCTTGATAGCCTTGCTTTTGATTGAATACGCGTAGCGTGGGCGACGTAGGAGCAGGCTAGGTGACATTTTTTATTATTATTAAAGCCTGGGGCATCTACTCATTAATACCAAACAATATGTATCTTAAGCCATCAAAAATATAATACCGACTCATATGTTTGTTATATTTGCGGGTGTCAGGAATTTCGTTAATTTCTTCAACAACAATAAAGAAAATATTAATAATCAAAATAGTTAACACGCTTTATTGCAAGGGATGTTAAGATTTTAGGTAAACCATCCAGTTAGGACCTAGAAACTTGTCGGTCGATCAGCACGAGGAGACACAGGACACAATAACATCTTATTAGATAGATATCCAAGTATAGAGTGGCCTGAAAACGACGGATGAAAGTTGCTTCGCTACCTCATGCTCACGAGCGTTAATCTCGACATTTTCGTTTTTTATTGTGATTTATAAATGCCTAATAGTGTAAAAACCGGAACTGTAATGGCAGAAGATAAAAAGTATAGGTATAACAAGCCTTTTCGGCTTTCAGAGGTCAATACTAAAAATGTAGCGGCTTGCACGAAGTTCAAAAAATTATGTCATTATTTCCTCGTAAGATATTCTGAAAATGGTAAATGGCAATTGGCTTCTCTCCTTTCTCATTGGGGTTCTAATACCCACTACAGCAGAGCCTACCACTTCAGAGATTACATAGAGGTAATCTAAGTGTTAATTAATCTCAAAATATCACTACATAGTATAGAACAAAATCGCTTCCCGCTATCTGTCCCTATGCATGCTTAGATCTTTAAAACTACGCAACGGATTTTGATGCCGTTTTTTTTAATAGATAGGGTGATTCAAGACGAAGGTTTATATGTAGAATACATGCATTATATAGTAGAGAAACACTGATAATTTTAGAGCTGTGCGAAGCCAGGCCGTGTCTCTAGAAATTATAAATAATTAATCAATGTAACCTACATGACTCATGAAATAGGTACAAGCAATCCAATCCAAACAAAACAATTACTTATTTTTGAATGAAAAAAACGTTATCGCCGTTGTTACCCAGTACAGAGATAAACGCAAGCGCAACGCGACTACTCATGGCCGCCGCGACGCATGCGCGCGCGGCGACCCTCCCCCCTACTCACGATGTGTCCCCACCACCCACTACTAGAATCGCACTTTGTTTACCAATTGCCTTGCCGCGATTGACGAACCAGTCGGGGCAGTCGGTCCGCCAGCTAAGCCGACCTCGCCCGCACTCGCGATCGTTCATTATTCGCAGTCGCGCGTCGCTGGCGACGCATGCGACGATAGTCTCCGCGTCATGACCCTGTGACGTGATATTATGAGTAAAACAGAAATTTCGTCGGAAGCCGCCGCGCCCAGCGTGGCGATACACGTGGAGCAATATGACGACCAGGAGAAAGAAAACTCAAAGCTTCTCGACCTGCACGCTCCGGCGCCGATGATAACGCCCTCTGGCCAAATGCGCAAAGTAAAGAGCTTCAGCGACACACACAGAATCCGTGATGTGGCAGCGGCCTCCGGTGCAGCGTCCGCGCGGTGTTTACGACCTTACGAGCAAGTGACCACTTATCCTGAAGGCTCCGAAACTGGAACCAACTATGGCGCTCCATCTGTACGATCCCTCGCCTCGATCGGGATGGGCTGCACGGACGGCCGAAAAATGGTGATCAGACGGGTACCAACTTCGCCCACGGAATTGTTCCATCTAGTCCGTCCTCCTACGTGAGTACCACCGCGAATGATACATCCTCTGGGTTGCCATTATTCAATTGACTTCTATCAAACGTTCGCATCTCCCCATCCTCTTGTAGGTATGTGACAATGCGATAGTATTTATTATTTCCTTACAATATTACACACAGTAAGTACCTAGCAATAACTGCTGTAACAAAGAACATGTTTTCGTAACATAACCTAACATATAATTAATCATATATTTGTAGTTAACTACATTTATCACAGGTAGGTTCATAAATGTCAAACATGCAAATAAGATAGGTGCAACGAGCCAGATTGTTTAAAAAGGTTTTTTGTCATTTAAAAACCGGTATTTGTTTTTGGAACCACTTTTTTCTTACCCAATATTCTTAAGAACTCAGCTGTTTTAGTCTGCAAGTAGGTGCCTACCGATTAGGCATTCCTGTATAGGAATAACGGTGCCACAAAGGACTCTTTGTTATAAACAAGAAGAAAGGTTCCTAATTATTTAAAGACATGACAGTTTTTTATCATTAGATACCAACTTCATCACTGAAAGATAAAATTGTAGTGATTAATTATCTAATTGCGTTATGATTACTACAGCAATGTACCTACTTACGTCAAAATACATACATAACGAATTTCCTGTAATAAATCAGATTTTATACCCCTGTATAAAATCTGATATCTTTGTAATCTGTATCTTCCTAAAGAAACTCCCATATTTAAGGCGACATAGCTCTACATATTCTCAAAATCGAAAATAGCTCTCTCTCTCTCTATTTATAAATCAACACTGTCAACTGTCTGGACAACTCCGATTTCTCACAGATGACTGTCGTTTTTGTTTTCTTTAGTAAGATTCATAAGGCGCCCTAATAAATAAAACGCAAAGATAAAAGGAAAGTAAAGAAAAATGTAAAGCAAGGTGGCTTACCTGCATGTGATTACATCGGATACTTATACAACACCTTCGATGGTGGATTCGGACCTTCGTCGCGTTCCGATGCGGTTGTAGGTAAAAAAAGTTAAAATTGACAATTTGTAAGTGCCCCCGTAGGCCTAAACAAAATAAACGCTTTGAATTTGAATTCGTGGTTCGGACTTACGATAAAAAATCGCGCGAACTGCGTAATCGCTTTATATCAGGATGACGCCATAGTCATCTACAATGGAAACTCTCACCAAGAAATATCCTGAGTATTTGAATATGAAGGTAAGTATAAAGAAGTATTGTTTGAACCCATAATACTTGAATTTCAAAATCTTTCGTCTGCGAGATGCTTTCGAAAATACTATTTAAATTCGATTCATATTATTTTAAAAATGGAAACACTTGATAAACACAAGTTATATACAATTTGTTATTTGTAAAGTTTAATTTCATTCGTGTTGATCACGTTTCTAACTTTTCTATACACACAAATCAATTAGATTGAAGTGTCTGTTTGTAATGTCAAAATAAAAGCTTTTAAATGCATAAGTATGAAAGTATATACGGTACTAATAACAAATACAGCTGGACTGATATTAACTGGACTTTCAATGGCTAATAAGTAACTGATGTAATAAGGAGTAATAATTTAGGTTACTTTTATTTTATCGAAGTACCATGCGTGTAATAAACCCGTATGTTCCCAGAAAAGCCACAACTAGACATAATATTTGAATGGATATTGGGTCACAGCCTTCCCTTGTACTCCCAACTTTAATCATTTTGCTAGTTTAAATTGCTTTCATCATAATGATAAAAAACTGTATAAGCTACTCTATCAACGACCCGTATTGGCAATTTTTGATCAAATAGCTAGCCTTTTTCCAAGGCTGTTTAATACGCATTATCACTCTCAGAAGAGGTGGCGGATGACTAGCAAATGCCATCTACGTCAATGTAAATACAATTCATGCCGGTTATAAATAATTACCTATAACGGCCATTCGGTAGAAATAGTAAAAACGTAAAGATTATCTATCTAAGTGGAAACCGATGCCAAAGCTTACAATGTTATTTTAATCACTCCCTCACTTTTCAATTGCAGTTACTCATTTGTTTTAATTTTAATTAAATTTTGTTTTTATTTAATATGTATATATATATATTATAATTACTTTAGAAAAAAAATTTATACTTTCACAATTTCGGCTGATTTTAATTTAAATTTGTTTTAATTAAAATTAAAACAAATGAGTAACTAACTGCCTATAAAACAAATTAGCCGAATAGTTGCGCTGCTCTATTTAACACAGTCTCGGAATCCTTAATCCTTATTAGTTTCATTCATGTCTGAGTAATGTTTAAAGCAACCTACATATCTGTACCTTAGCTTTGAACACCTACCTCCCTATTTATGTCACGATTCGTGTACAGATTCTTAAAAGTTCTAAATGGCTTCTCATTTTCTTAGAAAGGAAGTCGCTATGGCGTCCGGGGCAAGAGCAATAGAATAAAAATGTTTGCATAAACAGGTCTCATAGAACATGGATGCTCATTAATTTGCTCGTGTATCTTCTGCTTCGTAACTTCGCACGCGCATAACAACGGTTCTTTTGTTTTTCAGCGATATCTGCTGACGTCATGCCGGTAACGTTCTGTTTTGTTCTTGACCACAAATAAATCACAGTTTCGTAATTCACTGCCCTTCCCTCTTCCCATAATCAAGGTCTTGAAACGTCCGGCTGATAATGTAGAGCTACATAGTGGGGATAATTTATGGAAAAACATTTTAAAATATATATTTTTAAATATAATATGGGCAATTTGAGATTGAGCAACATCAACTTTGCTCAAACGCCATTTGTGTCGAAATACTTAACTAAATAACGGTTTACGGTCTTGGCTTGGCTTTGGAAATTTAGAATGCAAAGACAAAAAAGATTACAACCGTCATAACTTTTTAGACGGTTTTAAGGCCTACGAACGTAGGTAATTAGTGTAGCTACGTAAGTATTATAGGTATAAAAAATATTTTAATAATAAGCCTGGCGGGCATTTTTAACTGAAAAAAAATCATTGAATAGATAAGTCGAATGCAATGATAGACTAATATCCCTAATGATTTTCCAGTATAAACATAAACAAATATAATTGCTTTAATAGGGTAGGTACCTGCCTATATTACATGCATATTATACAATACTCATAATATGTTTAATCCAATCAAATCTTAGAATTGAAAGGAAGTGATATGAATATCATTAAGATAAGGCTTTGGGTGGTTCCTCCATTACTTTACATTTCTCTTTGAACCGCAAGGGATTTGTATATGTCCGACAACATTCTGACAGCGGACTACTTAAGACAATCCCAAAATCCTATAAGGATTATGTTTATAGGGAGATTCGGCCGGTTGACCTTGAGGCGGTGAGCCGATAACACTGCAACGCTGCTATCTCTGCACACATAGGTACAATATCTCGCATACGACATGGATACGACGATTGATCGTGCGCTCGCGCCGACCGGCCTTATCACTGCCTACTTGATAATGATTTTAAAATACGTTTGCCTACTTACCCGTTGACAGGTTAGGATTAATTCCTCCAAAAGTTGTTTCTTTTTCGTGTTTTTGCAAAATGTCGTTAATCTTTTTTTTGCAAAATTAGCTTCTGTCTGAGTTGTGTAAGTACCTTACCTACCTACCTAATGTAATCCGTAAGCAATAAATGTTATTATAAACAGATCAAAACAAACAGCACTAGTTAAATAACCCCGATTGTATAAAACTTATACCTAGGTCCAGAAAAGGAATGAACAGGAAACATTGTTACACGAGTGGTGAAAGTGACTTATTTAGTCCCGAGACGGGGTTTGGCGCCCGAGCGTAGCGAGGGCGCTAATAGTTCGAGGGACAAAATAAGTATTTCACCCGAGGTAAACACTGTGCTTTTCATTACGAATACAAGGAAAGTAAAAATAAAAACAGGAATTGGCTAAAGAAATAATACAAGGAAGTATGAACAATATTCTACAACTCGAAAAAAAAATAAAGATCTGATTGCCGCCTATTTTGTTTTTTTTCGTTGGCTGGCCAACTTCATTATTTACCCATTATTTTTCATTTTCATCTTTAAATATTTTGCCCAAATCTATGTTATTTTAAAGAAATTTTTGAAGCTAAATTATAATTAAGTCATTTAAAAATATATATTCTTTAATTAATACTTAACTTTATGTTATTTCAATTTTACATCGTGCTGTAATTGAGTGACTGTAGAAAAAGTTTGAACATGGTTCCATAGAAATGTGAAAATGGAACTAGTTTTTTTTTTATAATTTGACAGCTGTCAGTTGAAAGCAATTCTCCCGGGCCGGAAAAGTATTACTTTCAACCCGCTCCTCAGGCAACTTCAGACCTACTTTCAGAGTATGAGTAATGAAAAATTATTTACTTACTCATTTTGCTAGATTGTAAGCAAAATTGACAAATGTATCTCCCTGGCATATAGCAAAACTGTTATGATATTTCCCAACAGCCTGTTTCTCGACTTTTACAAATGGCTCTATCTTAAAACACTATCATCAAACTCACAAATCTGATTTAAGATGTCAATTGTTATAATTATCTGCAGTAATTTTCCGTCATATCATATAAGTACATATAAATATGTAGGTACGTAATTAGATGATTATAGCGGTCTAAATAATGGCCTAACAAATTAACTCTTTAAGAAGTAGTTAGTAAATCCTTTGAGCTACGTGACGTCACGTTAATCTACAGTGATTGCAGATCATTCATCATTAATCCAAACAACCCATTTATCAAGGTTGCATGTCTTTGTAATAGGCGTATGTACTTATATAATGTTTATCAGAAAAACAACATGAAAGGAAAATACCATACATAACATACACCTGTATTCCCGAAGGGCAGACAAATGCAATACTAATGTGCGCGTTTACACGAGAATGAATAGACACGAAGGTTTTACTCCATGGTAAGGAAATACCAAGGTAAAATAATAAGAAAAGTAAAAAAATAATTAAAGAATCCTAGAGCATATGAGTAAATTTCCCTGTCTGCACATATTTATTTAATTTAGTTTCATTCGGTTCAGCAAACATGTCATTTGCTTTTAAACTCAACACATACCTACTCGTAGTGAGTTCATAATTAACATAAATTATCTATGACATGTACAATCTTTTTATAGACTCATTATAATTATAAGCATTGTTCATATTTGCAGATTTAACTCTGAAAGTGTACCTACCACGTAACAACAGTATGATCCTAAACGAAGAAACCACTTTGAACGAATTAATTAGTCCTATCACAAATGGTATATTTTAATTCGGTATTTTTACATTTGGTAAGATGGCATTATAAGATGATCAGGTAGGTCCGTTTAATTTTATATGATAAGTCATTTTAAACATTTGCCAAACGAACACACCGACTGTACGGTCCCAAACTAAGCAACGCTTGTACTATAGGTACCATTTTACTTGGGTCGGCCCCACTAAACCCCACTACGCTAAGCGGTCGTCGATCTTAGAGTCTTACGAAAAATGTTTTCTCGGCAGGCCTCCTGATGAAGACACGGGTTCGCGTGAGAGTGATTGCGAAGAAGAGGAAGAAGACACGACAGCTCATCTAAAGCCCCGCCGACCATTCTGGGCCAATAAAATACAGTTTGTATTGGCCTGCGTCGGATATTCTGTCGGCCTCGGGAATGTGTGGCGATTCCCTTATTTATGCTACAAGAGCGGGGGAGGTGAGTACAAACACTAAATGAAATCTTTAGTACCCTATACTCTTATCCTCTGTCGTATGTTGTTGTGATATACGAGAGTTCGTTGGATGTCTCATAAACTGACATTGACTTTTCATGCGTCGGAAATGACAATGTCTCAAGATCTGTACCTACTCAGTAGATAGATACTTATACTAATAATGGTGGTCACAGTGATTTTAATATCGTTAATCATTATTTTATGACTCGCAAACGGCTCAAGCCATATTTAAGAATAAACCAAATGCAACAATATAGGTATTGAGTGGTATAAAAACATGCGCAGCCGCATGGAAATTTAAAGTGCGCTAGCGTCGTCACGCACGTCACGCGACGTAATTTTAGGATATCGTTTATCTATTATCGATCAAATTAAGTCTTATTATTGACGGATTACCTATTTATTGAGTATAATGTAAAAGCGTCTATCGTTGAGCTATAAACTGGATAACTACCTATTCTAGGTACCTATTTCTGAGGCAGAACGGCACAAAATTACCAATCGGTCACACCCACTCGCGTAATTTCTGTAAAGATTCGCTAATGTTGATACTTGATTCCATACGTGGACACCTATTATATGTTATCTAACCTATACGTACTTGTGTAATTCAGATCGGTAGTTAAAGATTACGAAGTGCCGATTTTCGGCCTGGTTTAGCTAATAACACGCCTTGGCCACTGTAAATTAACTCATTAAGGCGACAAAGGAACATCGTGTCCGTCGTGACATTGCATTTAAGTCTATACAAATTGTCCACCACTTCGCACACAGTAAAAATTATCCGAGCACGAAATGCGGACACAATTGAGACGGCCGTGGTGACATCGATTATATTTTT
Organism: Notodonta ziczac; assembly: GCA_918843915.1. Classification (NCBI taxonomy): domain Eukaryota; kingdom Metazoa; phylum Arthropoda; class Insecta; order Lepidoptera; family Notodontidae; genus Notodonta; species Notodonta ziczac. The sequence continues at coordinate 6,593,466 of OU974043.1, read as the reverse complement.
ATCACTTTATTATTGTGTACTTTTAAATTGTACCTAAACATATCCCGGCAATAAGTTGAAAATCGTGACTTACATACCAACTTTACGTATCTATATACGCGAATAAGTTTATAGCACTTTAAATCACCATATTCTTATGTATTATCTAAACGATACATCGCCAACTGTATTATACAATTACCTAGTAATTAGTAGGATAAGAAGGTAATTTACCTAATAGGTACCTACCTTATCGGGCTTTAATGTGTTTATTTATAATAGTTCAAAATGCTTCGTTAATAACTTTGCCTGGGTACAATCGTACGTACGTATAGGTACTTAATACCTTAATAATTCTACCCGTGACTAATATAACAATAAGTAAAATGTAGGCACTTAATTTACTAAAATAAGTCAATCTAAATATATATAACTCAAAGGTGACTGACTGACTGACTGACATAGTGATCTATCAACGCACAGCCCAAACCACTGGACGGATCGGGCTGAAATTTGGCATGCAGGTAGATGTTATGACGTAGGCATCCGCTAAGAAAGCATTTTGATTAATTCTACCCCCAATGGGATAAAATAGGGGATGAAAGTTTGTATGAAACTTTGTCATTTTTAAACCGATCGGGCTGAGACTTTGCATGCATAAAGGTACTATGACGTAGACATCCCCTAAAGGATCAAAATTCGACGCGGACGAAGTCGCGGGCTCAGCTAGTTGAATAATATGCATAAGTATCAAGGTACAAAAACTATTGAAAGTAGATACTGGGTATGAAGCTGCTAGAAAAATATATTATTATTATGTACACAAAATGTAGAGATCGTGTCCGAGCAATGTTTGTGTCGCGCCGCGCTAACATGAGCGGTTGGCACCGAGGCTCCAATCGAACCAACACCACTACAAAGCGGTGTGAATTACAGCTGATTTCTACAGCAAACTGATATTTGACACCGCGGAGACGTGTGTTCACAAGATATCAAATGATTTATCACCCGATAGGTATTTATAGCAAATCACAGCAGATTATTAAACTACGTCAATTTGTTTACAAGTGTATAAGTGGAGGTAGCGTTCGGATTTCAAACTGAAATCATAATACACCGCTCTCGTTTTATACTTAAATTAGTTGTAAACTTAGTTTATACTCAAATCTAATAGTGTACCTATGACCTTGGAAGTTGACACATTCGTTTCATAACTAAGGTTACCTATATTGTAGTAAGGTACAGTAATTCCGACACAGAATAATGCAGGCAACTCGTTTCCAACCTTACTCGAAACTTAAATGATGATTGTAATAGAAAATTAGTTCGGTACGAGACTGATAATAGATACACATAGGTATTAAGTATACCTACGTAACTAACGTAGGAACAAATTACGCAATAGCAATAATTATGCACGACTTAGAAATCACTGTCTACCTGCATCACTTGACTACCTAAACTGAATCTAATATGAGATGAGAATAGCTATTGCTTATTGCAATTGAAAATAATTGCCCAAGCCTGGTAAAGTTGGTTAAAATAGGTACTTATACCAACAACACCAATAATGAATAATGCGTACGCCACACACCTGCTTGCATAATTTTATCTTCCGCTAATACTTATCCAACCCATTTAAAAATGGTTCCACCAACTATCTTTGATAACACGAGCAAACGACTAGGCTAATTACGCTAGTTCCTGTGGGTCAACTCGTCTGTATCAAGGGTACAATTGGCGCAATAATGACCACAAACGACGCCAGTACCTATGTTGGATATAGGTTTTTGTTGGTAGATTTACTTTGTCATAATACCTATGACAATTTTACACTGAACAACTTTACGACGATACACAACTGTAATTACAACAAATACCTGCTTAGTTCCTTATTATGTGGCAGATGTTTTCCAGATGGTCACACTAATTAATTCTTACATGGGGTCGCAGTCATATGTCAACATTCCAAAAATAATGTGAGTGTGCGTGACCGAGTTAGGTAGGTATACGTACAAGTGTATTCTCCATGCGGAGATGAAGTACTTTGAAAGATTTTTATTTCTTTGGTTATAATAAAGTATTGTTTTGTTTCAGGGGCCTTCTTAATACCTTACTTTATAATACTCGTCATATGTGGCATACCAATGCTCTTCATGGAGCTGGCGGTCGGCCAGTACACTGCCCACGGGCCCATCGGAGCGCTGTCACAAATATGCCCACTTTTCAAAGGTGAGTGCCCCACGCTACATTACTTCGTTTAAAGATTGATGAACCTAACAACGCACATAATAAAGGTAATCATACCAGATTATTCTGAAAATTATACTTGTCATCAACTTAATATGCTCACTTGCTCTTGAGAAGCATAAGTACCTTGTTGCAATTTGCAAACTGTAGTATCCAGACCACAATACTCAAGGTAGGTACTTCAGTCCCAGTCATGAGAATGTGAGTCTCACTACGTTTCATTACATTTATTATTTACCGTCTATTCCTTTTAAACCACGTACAAAGGAAGTGACATTTTCAAAACAATGATTCGCAGGCGTAACACTAGTACCTAAAGAGGTCCATAATATGGACTTTAACCATAATATTATGGGTTTAAACCTGTGAACTTTAGGTAATGTAAACTAAGTAAGTTAATGAACTTACTAACAGTCAGTGGACTGTGCTAAGGCGTATTACAACTTTGTTTCTCTCTTTGTTATAATTCGCTACGCGCATTCCGATTTCCGAACTATCCAATGTAGGTTATACGATTGGTTGTGGACCGATCTAATTACATTTAAGGCTAAAGCGCCCATCAAGCCCGCGAAGTTCAAATTTTTTGAGATTTTTTAGATTTTTTTCAAACTCTGACAATAATGAACGGCACATTTTGTAATTCGCGACAAAGACCGTGTGCAGTGCATTTATTAATATATCCAACTTACTCTAAAACATTTTAAGAACGTCTGCTATCCAGATAATATGGCAATTTTTGTATATTTATTGATTTACTAGTATCATATCCACCGTGATAATATTTAGAGTAAAATAAATGTATTAATAAACGCACTGCATACTGTGTTTGTCGCAAATCACAAAATATTCTCTTAAATGTTTTCAGATTTTGGATAAACTATAAAAATACTCGAAAATTTTGAATTTCGTGGGCTAGACAGGCGCCTTCACCTTAAGTAAAAGAAGGTTACCTAGTACCTAGCATCTAACCGCAATTAAGTTCAATTACACAGTACATTCACAACAGCGAGCTTACAAAAATACCAAGCATCTGATCATCATAATATCTGATTGCAGGTGCCGGTTTAGCAAGCGTTGTGATCTCATTTCTAATGTCCACTTACTACGCGGTGATAATAGCGTGGGCTATATATTACTTTTTCACGTCGTTCAAGACGGAAGTGCCGTGGGCCAGCTGCTCCAACCGATGGAACACGCCCCAGTGCTGGGTCCCGAACCACAACATGACCAAGCCAAACGGCTCGCAGACACCCACCGAACAATTCTTCGAGTAAGGTTTGGCTTTGTATAGTAAGATAATAATGTACCTACTAGGATAACATATCAGGCTCCGTGATGTGCGATTGCCCTTATACTCAGTCTGACGTGCTGTAGTGCACTTTTACACACTATTTCCAAGATTATTAGGTGTTCTTATCATTTTGAGAGAAGTGTACTAACATCAGTAAGCAGTAGGTAAACAAAATATAGCAATGTCGAAACAAGGGAGGGTATGAACACAGTGAAAAATTACGAATTAATTTACCTAAGTAAATTATAGACCCGTCATTACGGCGTAAACGATACAAGTCCGAACGCCTCACACTTCCAGTTCTTTATCTGAATAGATAAACAATCGAATGTGTGACTAAATAGACTTATTGTTTGCGCCGGTTATATGACCGTGGACGTGGTCATAAATTCGCCAGTTATGTTTATAAATGTCGCCAAGGTAGGTACTGTTTCCGGATATGTCCTATCAAGAATATTTTTATCGTATGAAGTAGGTGGAATAGCTACCTATATCTAGAACAGTGAACAGTCTACAATATATGACTAATTACAATTCTGGGACAAGACGACTGATAAATAAGATTATTGTTCCTATCAATCAGCGGAAATCTACATTATAAACATACGAAACGCTCTTATCAATCTTGAAAGTTCGTTTGTAGGTGGATTGGTTTGTTGACCTATTGTGAATACTCTAGTGCATTACCTACTAACCTAGCCAAGCAACCAATGTTTATACTTATTGCAGCATTCTAAACCGAATGTGTTCTAGTAGTCGATAGTCCTCAACACCTGTGGATGGGCCAGAGCCCCTACGTATTATGTTATGAATAGGTGCAAATTAAGGCGATGGAATCAACTAGTTGAATAGATAATTCTCTATTCTTTATCTTAGCAAGAATAATTAAACGAGACACCTAATAGACGTTATCATCAACGTGTGTTAGACATGAGATCAGGAGAAAAGAGATGCTGAACGCAGGGTCATTTACAATCTCGCTAGCATTTCTGCCATGTACATATAATTACAATGCCCCGAGTTGAATCACATTATTGGTGTTGTTTGGTATTAGGTTCTTTAGTTTTGAGTTTATTCTAAATATTTGCTGTTCGTAAATAATATGATAAAAGGTTTAAATACAAATGAAATACCTACCTACCTATTTGCTAACGACTTAATATAACAATACTAAGTAAAGTTGTGGAATATAGAAAAAGAAGTTGTAGGCCAAAGAAAACAATGTAATATAAGGTGTAAGTTGGTACTTAAACAAATAAGTATATAGGTACTCCAATGCAATAACAATACATAATTACGTTTCTTTTCAGGAAAAAGGTACTGAACATAAGTCCCGGTATTGAGTATCCTAACGGCATGCGTTGGGAGTTATCAGCTTGCTTAGTCTGCGCTTGGGTGCTTGTTTACTTCGCCCTCTGGAAGAGCATTAAGTCGTCCGCTAAAGTACGATACATCACGACAACGCTGCCATTTCTGCTTATCGTAGTCTTCCTCGGACGCTCGTTGACACTCGAGGGAGCCGATGCAGGCCTCAGGTTCTTCTTTAAACCGGATTGGGGACTGCTAAAACAATCGAGACCATGGGTGAACGCTGCCTCACAGATCTTCAACTCTATCGGAATAGCGTTCGGTTCCATGATAATGTTTGCGTCATATAATCGCTTCGACAATAATTTTCTTCACGACACTGTGGCCGTCACGCTGATCAACGCGGTTACTAGTCTTATCGTGGGAATATTCACCTTCGCCACTATTGGAAATATCGCTTTTGAACAAAACACTTCTGTGAAAGACGTCATTGCTGATAGTAAGTACCTAACTATATTGAAATGTTCGTATTTTATTAAGCTTTCACGTGGCTAAAACTTCATGACTGACATAAATGGCTAAACTAAATAGACGCAACAACATAAGTACTTCAATTCTATTTATGCGTGCGTTACAAGAATTAACTGATTGATTTTTTGTTTTAGGTCCCGGTTTGTTGTTCGTGGTTTATCCGCAAGCCATCGCAAAGATGCCGGCACCTCAATTATGGGCGGTACTATTTTTCTTCATGTTTCTTTGCCTTGGGCTAAACAGCCAGGTAAGTCTGATATTTCATGCAATAACTAACAAATTATAAAAGAAGGTACCTAAATACTAATTGAATTTGCTTAACATACGTAACTGTTTGTTCTTTTTACAGTTTGCTATAGTGGAAGTGGTGGTGACGTCAATACAAGATGGGTTCCCGGATATGATAAAGAGGAGACTCGTGTACCATGAATTGCTGGTGCTGTGCGTCTGTGGCGTCTCATTGGTGTTCGGCTTGCCGCACATAATCCACAGCGGCATATACGTGTTCCAGCTCATGGATTATTACGCCGCATCACTTAGCATCACATATCTCGCCTTTTTCGAAGTGGTCGGCATAGCTTGGTTCTACGGCGTAGACCGCCTCTCTAGGAACATCAAACAGATGACAGGTACGTAGAAGAAAATATGAGCTTTCAACCTTCACCAATTAATCCTGCATTTTTATCAGTAACAGCTAAATATACTTTATCCATAATATATTTAACAATTCGGAGAAAACGGAGAAAATATTTTCGAATTACTGATCTCCCGTTAGTTTCTTACTCATTTAAATCCGGTAGACCTTGTGATTTCTTCATTGGGTATTATCTATATAATAAGTATGTTAATTTAATTTAATACATAGGTGTACAACAGGTATACCTTCTCTCTACCTACAAAAATAAAAGTACGTCAGTAGGTACCCTTAAGCGTATTGTCCGCAACACTTTCAACATGTATGAGCTGTCATTGTTAATACACGGGATGTCCTGTCTCCTGCGCAACTTCCGCTTTTGTTTGTGTGTAGTGGCTCTCGATGATAATGATCAGATATCATTACGAACATCGTGCGAATAAAATTATTAGGTATGTACCTAGTATTAGCAAATGACAATGACTCAATGCGCGAGGTAGTTTATAGCGATATAGATATAAATATTTTTTTCGCCAAAATTCACCACACCTTGATAGGCGTACTTAACAGTTTATCTACAGCACCAATACGGATATTAACAATTTCGATAACAAGTGCTCACAGTTTCGTTCGTTATGACGGTTACGACGTATTTTAGATGTTTATTGAATTGTTTATGTTTAAGGTCGTCGCCCATCATTGTACTTCCGATTTTGCTGGCTAATAGCAGCACCAGCGTTGCTTCTGGCTTTGTGGGTGGCCAGTCTGGTGGACTACACGCCGCCCAGCTACCGGCATTACCAATACCCGGCGTGGGCGCAGGCGCTCGGCTGGATCATTGCTTCGCTTTCTTTACTCTGCATCCCGGTGTACGCCGTTGTCGTCGTTATTAGGGCGCCCGGAGACAACTGGAGAGAGGTATGTCCTAAGATTCGATCTACAAAACCTACGCCATCGAAATCAATATAGTAGATAGTATTGATCATTTATAACAAAACATTTCAATAGTACTTAATGCTTATTTTTAAAGGCATTTAAATGAACTAGATTCATATACAAGAAAAAGTTAATTCAAACAATATATAAGTACCAGCAGGTACTCAGTAATTTATTTTAAGTACCTACTGAACATTTATCTTAATAACTTTATCAGAATTTATACAAAACAACGAACTTTTATCAGACATGTCGTTTTGCTGATGCGCGATGCAACGCAGAGCGCTAACATACCTAACTTTGAGGCTTTTGTCTATCTGTCCCGGGAATTGAGGTCCTACCTAGAACGTGCGATTGCATTTGCTTGAACATAGGAATTGGCGTTTCGTTTAATAGCCGGTGTCGAAATCTTGGTTTGATCTTACGAAAACGATTCTACCGTTTTCTAGGGAATTCGTAGAATTAAACACATACAAAATAACCATGTATCTATTAAACAGGTATTGTATTTGATGTTTCAGAAACTGCGTCAATCAATACGTCCGACATCGTTTTGCGAGTGCGGCGTTGAAGGATGCGACATTTGTTACTCTGACTCCGAGCCTCCAGAGTACAAAACCGCAATCAACTAGTCTAAACAACTAAGGAATATTAGAGAATAAGAACACGAACGAGCCTACCTACTTTTATTTCTATATTTATTAATATACGAGAGTGACACTTGTGATATCAAGAATAAACAAGCCACTAAGATAATGAAACGAGACGGTATTCCATCATAATTATCATTAATTACAATGAAGCGCGACGGTACTCGACCTATATCAATAATGAGTACCAGTGCTGACAATATACTCCATAATTGGCTGGGTAAGCATCACTTAGATGATTGAGTTTTGCCTATCTCTTTGGTGTCGGTACTACTTAATACTAGCGGGTAGATACTATTGATAAGCAGGCAGTTGTGCAGAAACTGGCACAGAAAGTAGCCATATAGCAAGCTAAGCTTAGCTTGCTAAGATCCCATTTAGTAGACCTAATCCACGGGTGCTTACCACGCTAATTTACTTTCCAGCAGTCCTAGCACGTGCCGGTAGTATCACACACAGACAATCAAATTTGCCTCTAGTCTGCCCGTCTATAAGATAGATAATACCGCGGCTAATGAAGGAAGTTAAGACGCACTAGTGATACTACGAATAATAAAAAAAAAACTAGGATCTGCTTACCCATAGCCAGAAAGAATACAGGCTCCTCCCAGCAAGCAAGATCTGTAGACTGATATAGAGTATTTGAGTATTAAGACATACATTCTACAAATTGAATTGTAAGTCACCAATCTACTGTACTCTCGTATTTTACTACTTAAATGATTAAAAATGTTGTCAACAATCTGATAAAATTCGATTTTATTAGAAGAATAGCAATCTGCTTTTCAGCTTTTTGCTGGTCTGAAAATATCGAGCAGTTTAAAATGTAGGCAGTCAATTACTTTGCATATTTAAAGGAGAATACTATGTGCAAATTAATAGATAATGTAAGCATATTAATAAGATTAGTAACTTTTTTAAGCAAAAAAACATTTGTGATCAAAGTCATTCCATTAGAAATATTGTTTCAAGTGATTTAGCTGTTTAAGTATCTATTTATTTGGAGTGATAAAATGAAATATAGTATTTAATAATGATGTTTTAAGAAGTAGGTAACTGATGATGTAAGAAATTATGAAAATGTCAGATAAGTAGTAAATCTCATGCATTATTTGGAAACCCTTAGGCATACTTACCTATTGATAATCACATTACCAAGATGTTGATTATATTTCATGTCCTCGCCAAAAATACGAAAAATAATTCATATTGGATCTAGGCAAGTGCATTCAGGAATTTCGTTTTGTTAGCAAAATTATTTCAAATCTCCAAAATTACAAAGTACAATGTTACAAAAGTATTAACTGTAAATAAGTATTTGTAAATAAACAACTAAGTACACAACTTGTTACTTTTAGAATGTAAGAAAATTAATAAAAAAAAATTAAGAGCAAAACAGATGTTTTATTTTAAATTTACTAGGTAAATTTTTATATTACTCACTGATTTAGAAATTTATACATACCTATATACAGGGTTATAGGGTAAGTCGACCTAAATCCTTTAAGAGATGGTAGTTTCCATCATTCCTGACAGATTTGACTAGGAAACCCCATATACCAAACTAAACCGTTCTCAAGTTATCGGCCTTTGAATTTATTTTATAAAAATTACAGATTTTTTGTCGATTGCCCCCTTCTTTTGTGTTTTGTGTTTCAATTTGTTTTGTTTTTGCTATTTTTGTGTAGTAGACTAGTTGCTTTATTATTTTAAACCATAAAACTGCAAGTAACTGTACCAAATGAGTCATAGTAGACAGTCAATTGATGAAAAAATTAAAAAAATTGAAAGAATTTATTTTTCTTTGTAAGATATTTTAAAAAAAGTCTATGACAGATGTGCTGCAGATGTACTATAAAATATCTACGGTTCTTCAGCTTTCCGATAAGGTATAACATGCTAGGGTATTGTTAGGATTCTCGGAAAAAACTTCAAACAAAGACGCCCAAGTAGCAAACGTTAAGTTGCTCGCAGCGCCTATTGTCCAGCAATGGGTGCGAGCGGGACATCTTTCAATGTAAACAGGTACGAGTGAGACAAGTTATTCCATGTAAAAACTATTTTGTTGTTATTGTGTGTATTTTTTAGTCAGTCTGCTTACGCGATTCGTCCGTGGTAGATGCGATACTTGGTGTTCTTTGTTTTTTATTCGATTTGGCTTGTTTTCTGGACTGTTTCTTCCTATTCGTGACTGTGCTTGTTAACTGGACCTTGATTTGTGCTTCTGATTTTGAACTGTTGAAGATGACGACCTTTACGAACGAAGAATATGCTGATATTTTGATTTGTTATGGGTACTGCAACTGTGTATCTTTACGAGCCCGTGAAGAATACATAGTACGTTATCCTGGCCGCCGAATACCGGATATTAGTGTCTTCGACGGAGTTTACCGACGACTTAGAGAGACTGGCTCTGTTTCAAGGCGACGAACAGACCTGGGTAGACCACGAATGATGACGATGAAGAGCAAGATAATGAGATAGTTCGACGATTTCGACAGGATCCGACTACGTCAACCAATGTTGTTGCTCGGGAACTTGGACTCTCACAGTGGAAAGTGTGGTTTACAGTGCATACTGCCGGTCTCTACCCCTACCACTACACGCCAGTACATGTCATCGAAGAAGAAGATCTTGCGAGGAGGCTGGACTTCTGTAGATTTATGCTCAATGCAGATTTGGAAGATCCATCCTTTTTTAGAAGCATCTTGTGGACTGATGAATCGAAATTCGATCAAGACGGGATAACTAATTATCACAACGCACATTATTGGGCCCCAAAATCTCAAAGAAATCCCAATAAAAAAAGGATAAAGGGTTCACAGAGACGTTTCAGTCTTAACGTGTGGATGGGAATAATTTCCAATCATTTGATTGGGCCTTACTTTCTACCCCAAAATTTAAATGGAGAAAACTATGAAAATTTTTTGAGACAAGATTTATCTGGTTTGCTCGACGATATTCCATTAAACCTCATCCGTGACATGTGGTTTCAACACGATGGGTGCCCCGCGCACTTCAGAAGGAGTGTCAGAGAGTGGCTAGACACTAATTATCCCAATAAGTGGATCGGAAGAGGTGGACCTATACCGTGGCCAGCCAGGAGTCCAGACTTGACCCCTATGGACTTTTATGTGTGGGGACACATGAAAAGTTTGGTGTACCATGAACCGAACCCAATACAATCGATTGAGGTTTTAAGACAAAAAATTATTGATGCCGCTAACGAATTAAGAAGAGGACTAACGACTGGTGTTGTAAAAAGTGGCCTAAGACACAGAATGCGTGTATGTGTGCGAAACAGAGGAGGGCACGTGGAACATTTTTTATTGTAAAAAAGACCAATAAACAAAATTTGATATGTATTTGGATTGTTTTATTTTGTTTTCTGACTCAAAAACAACGCTTGATTATCGTTAGTATTTACTACTACCTGGTAGTATTTCATCAATGTTTTTATTAGATAAGTCTAATAATACCCTATGTTATTATACCTTATCGGAAAGCTGAAGAACCGTAGATATTTTATAGTACATCTGCAGCACATCTGTCATAGACTTTTTTAGAAATATCTTACAAAGAAAAATAAACTCTTTCAATTTTTTTTATTTTTTTAACAATTGACTGTCTACTATGACTCAGTTGGTATAGTTACTTGAGGTTTTATGGTTTAAAATAATAAAGCAACTAGTTTACTACACAAAAATAGCAAAAACAAAACAAATTGAAACACAAAACACAAAAAAAGGGGGCAGTCGACAAAAAATCAGTAATTTTTATAAAATAAATTCAAAGGCCGATAACTTGAGAACGGTTTAGTTTGGTATATGGGGTTTCCTAGTCAAATCGGTCAGGAATGATGGAAACTACAATCTCTTAAAGGATTTAGGTCGACTTACCCTATAACCCTGTATATATACATGTACTTGTTGACTACAACCATTGGTCATTGTGTAGCCTTAGGGGTGCTATGACTTAGGTTAGGTTAGGTTTAGGTTTAGGTGAGGATTTCCCCACAATAAAAATAAATAAATAAAATGGATTAGGTTTAGGTTAGGTTAGGTTAGCACAGTGATCAAAACGAAAAAACAAAATTTCTCGAAAATTCGTCTAAGTCTGGCTCCATAGCCCCCATAACTGGGAACTAACATAACCTAATGACACATTCGGATTCTGGCGCTTCGCCGGCCGCTGCCGCGGCACGCTCGCTTCGCTCGCTCGGCTCGCGCGTTTTGGTCACTGTTCTAACCTAACCTAACCTAAACCTAAGTCATAGCGCCCCCAAGGCTACACTCCATTATCCACTAACCTAACCCAACCATTCAAGTTTCAAAACTATTGCATACTTTTACCAAGTTGAAAGTATAACTTCTCACTTACACTGACAAAACATACTTGTAAGTACCTACACCAATTAAGGATATTGGTCCTATTTCATGCTAGCAATAAATATAGACAATGAGTATGCCTATCTACCCATAAATTGGGGAAAATAGCTTGCAAGGGCAAACTTAGGGTAAAACGGCCAATACAGTCATACATTAAAATAACGTACAAAATATCCTCCTTTATATGTAGGTAGGTAGGTACCTAATTTCACTACGTTTTCTTTTTCTTTGGACTAATTTGCTTATCCTCTTCCTCTTCATCACTGTCACTATCCTCGTCATCCATGATACAGTCACCACCTACAAAATGAATAATTGGTATATTAAGGAGGATATCTATGAACTAACATAATAAGTCAATGGTAGTAGTAGATATCTAAATAAATTACGAAACAAACTTTTTAAATACTTAACTGTAATGTTTTCGTGTCCATTAAGTAGGTACTGAAAGCCGTAAAAACTGAATAACTCAATGGACTTAGAATAATAAAGCTATTATGCTAAGTGAAGGGATATGTTCTCGATTGGTGTGGCTGATAGATACATACACCACAAACACTTATCCTTACCAGAATTACCGAGCTCCTCGATCATTTTTGTCAACACTGCGTTTGCTGTCGATTGAAACTCCACTAGAGATTGGACTAAGTGATGTTCATTAACCTCTTTAGTGATCGTGTTAATTAATTTATCGTTTTGAGTTATAGTTAATTTAATTTCAGGTAACATTTCGAATTTTTATATCTTTAGATTATTTATTTCGAAACAATAAACGTGATTACAGACTTTATGACAGTAAGTGTCAAGCAGTGTCAAATGTCATATCAATTGGTTAGGTTCTTTTTTATTAGGCTACGTTCCACTTAGCGTTTACAACGATCAAAATGCTCCTGTAGCCGTTCCACATAACGCCCGCTGTCGTTGTGTTCACGGCGAAAACGTCACTCATGACGTCATGACTTACGCTCCCGCGAAGCTCACGACGACCCATCTAAAAAGATGGCTCGTAGTGATAGTTGATAAAATTTGCGGGATTTTCAAAACTCAAAGCATCAAAGATGGAGTGGTGGCGATGAAACTTACGTTATTTTAGTAGAAGTGAATGTTAAAGATTTAATTACATTTGAACGTAAATTAATTAAATACGCCACTAATATTAGATAAATATAAAAACATAAATTATATTTTTTTCAATTTAAATAGATTTAAACAATAATTATTTAAGTTTATTTTCAAGGCTTATAGATTATAATCTAACCTCTTAAATCTTTTGCTTTCTTTTTACTTACTCGCTGTTTGTATTATTTACCTCCACGCTCAAAACGCTCTACAATCCATTCCACTTGAGTTTACGACAGTAACGCTAACAAGCAAGTAGAACGGGAAAAACTGCGGTCGTGAGCGTGATCATTGTGAACGCTAACTGGAACGCACCCATATGTTTCATAGATGGTCAGTCAGTCACAGTCACCAAGAAAGAATATACCAGTGTTCCGGTGTTCAATATAACCCGAACAACCATATTCTAAAAAAAGTTAGTACCGGTTTTTATCCTTACTAATATTATAAATGCGAAAGTAACTCTGTCTGTCTGTCTGTCTGTCTGTCTGTCTGTCGCTCTTTCACGCCAAAACTACTGAACCGATTTCAATAAAATTTTATAAACAGATAGTCTAGAGCCTGAGAAAGGACATAGGCTACTTTTTAATGCGAAAATAGTACATTGTTATGCGAGGGCGCTAATAGTTCGAGGGACAAAATAAGTCTTTCACCCGAGGTAAACACTGTGCTTTTCATTACGAATACAAGGAAAGTAAAAATAAAAACAGGAATTGGATAAAGAAATAATACAAGGAAGTATGAACAATACTCTAGAACTCGAAAAAAAAAGAGCGGATTGCCGCCTATTTTGTTTTTTTTTTCGTTGGCTGGCCAACTTCATTATTTAGCCACTATTTTTAATTTTCATCTTTAAATATTTTGCCCAAATCTATGTTATTTTAAAGAAATTGTTGAAACTAAATTATAATTAAGTCATTTAAAAATATATTTTCTTTAATTAATACTTAACTTTATGTTATTTCAATTTTACATCGTGCTGTAATTGAGCGACTGTAGAAAAAGTTTCAACATGGTTCCATAGAAATGTGAAAATGGAAATAGTTTTTTTTTTTATTATTTGACAGCTGTCAGTTGAAAGCGATTCTCCCGGGCCGGAAAAGTATTACTTTCAACCCGCTCCTCAGGCAACATCAGACCTACTTTCAGAGTATGAGTAATGAAAAAGAGTTTTAAGGGGTTGAAAGGGGGGATGAAAAGTTGTATGGAAGTATCTCATTTTAGAGCTAGAAGCTTGAAACTTATTTGTCAGGCTGTTGATTCGACTTCTATATTAATAATTCCGTTCAGGGGTACGGTAGACTGAAACCTTACCAGAATAATAAAACATAAAAAAAATCTGATTTCGAGTCGACAACATATATCGGCAAAATTCGGATTGTCGAGTATTTTGTTAAATTCTAACGGTGCAAAAGACAATATTTCGCCATATTGGCAGTTCCGTCAAGTTTGGCACAGTACCGCTATATTTTCTATGAACGAATCCCTGTCAGTTAGTGTCAGTGTTCTCAATGTGTAAATGAGTCTTTATTCGAAATATCTATTAAACTGGGTGGGCCATATTTTTTAAGAAAGAGGAAGAAGATTGAGCTTTCAGAACAAACAAATTCAGTCTTCATGTTTTTAGGGTTCCGTAGTCCCTACGAGGAACCCTTATAAGATCATCCAGTCCGTCCGTCCGTCCGTCCGTCCGTCTGTCTGTCCCGACCCGTCACAGGGTCATAACTTCTACAGTTTCTGACGGATGTTGATGTAATTTTGTACAAAAATACTTTAAGAGTAGATCTCACTTTCAAAAATATAAAATGTAGCAAAATTACTTTTTTTGAGAACCCACCCCGAACATCGAAAAAGGGGCATTTTTTTTTTTTAGTTACCCAATCATGTGGGGTGACGTTGAAAAGGTATTTTCAAATAAAATGATGTTTTCATACAAAATTTTATCATCAAAAATTCCGTTTGCGAGATTTTTAACTTTTAAAGATTAAATCAAAATTCTGTAATGAATTCCGACACTTCTTACATTTTTCTATTGCAAGAACATTAATAAGATTATGCAGTCGAAAATGGATACATTGTTCACCAATTTCAATGAAATAACAGCAATAAATTTATATTTTGTGTTAATACGTGTATTTCTGAAGTGTTCATGCACGTGGATAGATGTCGTTAGTAGTCTATAAACAACAGTAGGTAAGATTTTTTACGAAAAAAATATCGACACTTCTTACATTTTTATGTTGCAAAAATATGAATAAGATTATGCCGACGAAATTGGATAAATTGTTAATAAATTCCAATTAAAAAACAGCAATAAATGTATGTTTTATGTTCATTAGTCTATTTCTTAGTATTTAATGGTGTCGATAGATGTCGGTAGCAGTATGATGTCGGTAGCAGGATGTATACAACTTTAGTATCTATTTCAACCTGGGGTGAAATTTTAAACATTACCTTCAATGAATCGGAACCCTTCATTGTGCATAGCTCGACATGGCACTTGGCGATTTTTTTTCGTATTCATTTCAATGGACAATGCTATACGAATCTATGCCTTGCCTAATATTCCTTGAAAACCGATATCTACAAAAATATCTACCTAAGTTTTGTAAAAGATTGTGTATTATGAGTCACATTTCACCCGAGCGAAGCCGGGTTTTCATCTATATATATAACTCAAAGGTGACTGACTGACTGACTGACTGACATAGTGATATATCAACGCACAGCCCAAACCACTGGACGGATCGGGCTGAAATTTGGCATGCAGGTAGATGTTACGGCGTAGGCATCCGCTAAGAAAGGATTTTGATTAATTCTACCCCCAAAGGGATAAAATAGGGGATGAAAGTTTGTATGAATCTTTGTCAATTAAATTCCACGCGGACGAAGTCGCGGGCACAGCTAGTAATAAATAAAGATTATTTTTATTGAAATGAAAAGTCCAATAAAGCCGAATTTTAAAGAGTATTTATATCTTAGATATGTTTCTGAAAATAAACAACTGTGAAATTTATTTTATCTGTTTCCCTCACCGGTTAAAGTTGTCTTTGCACATTTTTCTATCATATAAATAGTACATTGTTACATGAGTGGTGAAAGTTACTTATTTTGTCCCGAGACGGGGTTTGGCGCCCGAGCGTAGCGAGGGCGCTAATAGTTCGAGGGACAAAATAAATCTTTCACCCGAGGTAAACACTGTGCTTTTCATTACGAATACAAGGAAAATAAAAACAGGAATTGGTTAAAGAAATAATACAAGGAAGTATAAACAATACTCTACAACTCGAAAAAAAAAATCGGATTGCCGCCTATTTTGTTTTTTTTTTCGTTTGCCGGCCAACTTCATTATTTAGCCATTATTTTTCATTTTCATCTTTAAATATTTTGCCCAAATCTATGTTATTTTAAAGTAATTGTTGAAACTAAATTATAATTAAGGCATTTAAAAAAATATATTCTTTAATTAATACTTAACTTTATGTTATTTCAATTTTACATTGTGCTGTAATTAAGTGACTGTAGAGAAAGTTTGAACATGGTTCCATAGAAATGTGAAAATGGAACTAGTTTTTTTTTTATAATTTGACAGCTGTCAGTTGAAAGCGAAACTCCCGGGCCTGAAAAGTATTACTTTCAACCCGCTTCTCAGGCAACTTCAGACCTACTTTCAGAGTATGAGTAATGAAAAAGTTTTTTATATGATAGACAAATGTGCAAATACAACTTTAACCAGTGAGGGAAACAGATAAAATAAATTTAATTAAAAAGTTAAGTATTGAATATTATCCGGCCGCAATTTAACTAGCCAACCTATGTGCAATGTATTAATGTGAATATTATCTATCATTTATTTCTTATCACTAATAAGTAACAGGTATATATTTCTTAGACCGGATCTTAGACCATTATCTTTACACCCCTGTGGCATAACATTATTGGCATGAATATTTGGTTTAGGCCGGTTCCCAAAATTATAATCTGTCACATCACTATTTTGAAAATGTAATGCAAAAGGTTCTTCACTTTCTTTATCTATGGCTTCGTTTCGCTCCTTTTTTTAGTATTATATTATCCAAGAAGATTAGAACGACACTGGAGAGTGCATACATACAAATAAATAACATTGGAGTGTCTGTTTGAAATATCAAAATAACACCTTTTCACTAAGTGCATACGACACCCATAACAAATACGCGATTTAAGTCTGTCTGTCTGTCTGTCTGTGTGTTCGTTCCGGGTTATCTCCGAAACGGCTGGACCGATTTTGACGGGACTTTCACTAGCAGGTAGCTGATATTATAAGGAGTAACTTAGGCTACTTTTATTTTAGAAAAACAAAATTTAAAAAATGGGTCCTGTCGCGCGGGCTCATAACGCGGGAGCAGGCTTTTTGTTAAGTTAAATTCCACGCGGATGAAGTCGCGGGCTCAACTATACATACATATATTTTATCCCGCTCACACTTCATCTGAAATTGCCATGATAAACAAAAAAATTACCTAAAGTAACGTGTGATGAGCCAAGATTTCGCAAGTCCGTGGTTTTCGTATCTGATTTTTTTATGGATTTTATTTAGATATTACAAATGCATCAATTTGGGAATCCTCTTTTGACTTCAGTATTTATTTTTATACAGAAAACAAAGAAATAGATCAACTGTTCACTTTCCTGATTGTCGGTAGCTGTTATTAAAATTATTTAGCAACACTGATAGAACACTCAATTTGACACTATGGCCAAACTGTCAAAGATTTTCAAGCACTTCGCATTTTTTAATTAGTTTGATGCTTAAATAAAAGTGTATTCTTGTAATTTAAACGATGTATTGTGTTGTGCAAAATTGCAGAAGTGTATGGATACCAAACTCAAACATTAAGTTTCACGGGTGATTGTATTTTACGGTAATAACCGTTTTTAACCATATTTATATTATTTTTAATGGGAGACATAATAAAACGTCAATCAATTATTATTATTAGTATTGTGTGGCTATTGATTAATGATATAACAGTTTATGTTGTACTTTTCGTACTATATTCATAAAGTTTTTACATGAACAATTTACCTAAGAAGGGTGACCATCATCTCACTGTTTCAGATTTTCTGAGTAAGGAAGGATACATAAATAGTATACTAATCATATGTTCCAAAGTCAAAAATATAATCTTATTGCACTTATATAGAGTAACCACCATATATTGTGATTGGGCTAAGTTTATAAGTAGTACAATCACAATAGGTACCTATTTTATGACGGGTGTGTATACCTAACTTTGCCCCCTGCACGCTTCCACCGGCACCGTAGGCAGGAGCCGAGCCGGCGGCGCGGGGTTCGGCTCGCATACGTGCTCGCGCTGGTACCGCGCTGTGAGTTAGTGACAGTTAGTTCTTTTATTTGTTTATGATGAGTGAGTTTGTAACGCGTATCAACATATGGTGTGACTTAAATGGTTGTATCTTTTGATTGCGGTGACTTGGAAACTTTATAAATTATTGATTCTTCTTCTTTCTTAAAAATATGGCCCACTTAGTTTGATAGGTATTTCGCTAGAGTCGAGTTACAAATAGCAATAACAAACACATTTAATAACAATACAATACAAAAAATAGGTGTGATGTGATTAAGATTAGAAAAGTCATGATGACATGACTATTCATTATCATCAAACAATCTATTTACTATTCTATTAAATTTTATGGTAGCTTCGCTTCCACAGTAATTGGGATCACCACTGTTGCACAAGAAATCAATAGCATCAGCGACAGAAGAACTGAGTGTCTGCGCTGCAAGATATATGTATTTATTTTTATACTATGATTGTTGACAATGTCCACCTGTAACTTTTTGGACAATTTTAACCCTTCTTTCAATTGCACCATGTGAAGTTCTTTAATAAATTTAAATGACATTTCCGTCCGGCGTTGTTAATGCATAATCAGACATTTCTAGTAAGCTTTAAAATATGCGTAGCATCTAATAAGTAGTGCACATTGTTAACACATAAGTCTTGGAACGATCTTGATTGCGCTTTTGATATGTCATTTTGTACTGGTATGACATAAAAATGACATTTCTAAGATCGCTCTCTCAGACTTGAGATCGTTTTATTAATATGGGCCCAAATCCGTCAGTCCTAAACTTGAGATCCGATGTGGTCACCCTAAAGAGAGAAGCAACAAACACATGTGACGTTATTCAAGGTCATATTTCTTTGCTTCAAAACATTGTTCGTATCAACACATCCAGTGTTATGTATAAAGTTCTTGGTATTATCCAAGAACTATCCATAGTGTTTTCATTCATAATATGACTGTTTATGTCAGATTGATTACAATCAATCAAAGAAATCAAATGAATAATCAATCAATCATAGTACCAGAAGATATCAGCTGATTTGTGATCATTCTTTAATACAATTATATTTTCTAATTTAAAATCACTATGTAAATTTATACTTATAGTTATGCGAGAATTCGGTAGATTCGGCCCACTTATTGGTGCTATAGACGAAGGAACATCGAATGTTAAATTTTTGGTAATTTCGGTGTTAAAATCCCTATTTGTAGACAAACGAAACGCCGTAATATAAATATACTTCGAATTGTTTTATATGAAACAGTGATGTAATTACAGGTTTTCGCAGCTAACACCTCAGAGGTGTTGACGTACCACCAACTATCACTAAAACGATTTAGTCCCCAAGAAGGTTGGGTTGAACAAGATGCATCAGAAATTCTACATGCTGTATTGGAATGCATTGAGGTAAATTAAAATTTTGTACTCATAAAAAAAACCGGGGTTAATTCGTAATACATAAGAGTGAAGAGCATTATCTCATTGAGAGTTCACCTGTCGGACTCTAGTCACAACATTAGTTTTAAGGCGTTTGTGATCAGGGTCCCCACTCAAGGGCTGTCAACTTTCATGCAGGAAGACTACTGGCCGAAGGGTGTAGTGTTCACCCGTTTTGGGGGGAGATTGCCGCTGTCACCACCAATAGTTTAGGGATAGTTATAAATATGTATCTTAGTTTGTGAGGTATATATATATATATATGGGCCTGCAATGCCTGAATATAAATAAATACAGAAATATTGGGTCAGTGGAATAGGTGCACTACAACCGTCAGGCGACTTGGTAAGAGAGTTCTCTATAAAACTGCTTGCTCTCTTGCAATAGCATTGTTCACCAGACACCTAAACAAAGAGCAAGCAACCCAAACCAACAATATTGGGATACATCTAGTTCAGAATCCCATAGGACATAGTGCATGTTTAATTATTCAATTACAATTCAAGTCCTTCAATAATTGAAATTGTATATAATCCTTAATAATGTGAGTACCTCAGTAATACTCTTTTCTTATGTTTGTCATTATAATAATACATAAATAAATAATGCCCCAATTGTATGGTCCTAAACTAAGCAATATTTGTATTATGGATACCATACAATGTGGAGGCAAACCTAGTGATACCGAGACCAGGGCAGATTACGAAAAGGCAAAAGGAATCAAACCTGCAAGTCCTCCAACCACCCGGTGCAGTAAGCCTAGCACTCTTAACTACTACACCAAGTGGTTTTAATACTAGGTATGCATATTCATATGTATAATTTTCAATTCATCTGTTCCAGGTAACAACTGATAATCTGAAAAAGTTAGATATAAATCCTGAGGATGTAGTTGGTATTGGCATCACAAACCAAAGAGAAACAACCGTAGTATGGAACTCAGCCTCTGGACAACCACTTTACAGTGCCATTGGTAAGATACACAGGCAATTCATAAAACAAAATTCTACAATCAAATCAGAATGCAATATCAACCAAGAAGATCTGGCAAGGAACTTAGCGGGCTTGTCTTTCAATTTTCTTATTATTCTTTTTTAAAATTTCCTGTATCTTCCTATATTTAATCTGTACAAAGAATAGGTATTTTGGTAAATATAAGATAACGCCAGTGTGTTGCTGTTCGAGACAGCATTACTTACAATGCTTGTACTATGGATACCCATTATAGATGGTGCTTATCACTTGGACTAAATATTGGACTTCTTTTCATGGTCTGTAAATCATTAACAAAACAACAATATTTTTTAATGATAAAAAATTTAATTTAGACATGCTTTATTTATAGCCAAGAAGAATTGGCGACAATATTGAGTGTTAATTCTGTTGGCTATAAATTACGACTAAGCAAAAATACTGTTGTCTTTCTCAGACATTATGACCATCCCAGGAACTCCAATACATTAACTAAAGTATAATTTTGGTTACCAATGAAATTAGCACTATTAATTCTTTAGATGCAACCTAACAAACTTTATTTACGTTTGTTATTTTTTGTTCCAGTATGGTTAGATGTAAGGACATCAAGAATTGTTGATGACCTTGCCAAAACAAAAGGAGCACAGTGTGTAAATGCTATGACACAAACTAGCGGGCTTCCACTATCCACATACTTCTCATCTGTTAAGCTCAAATGGCTCTTGCTGAATGTACCAGCTGTCAAAGATGCTGTCAAATCCGGAGACTGCATGGCAGGCACCGTGGATTCCTGGTTGATATGGGTAACTATGCATTATACTTATTATTAATTAACACTGATTTTTCAATCATGTATGCTTACATTTCAATAGCCTGTAAATACTAGCTCATGTATCCTTGCACAAATTCATAGGAATGTAGAACTGTGAAAATTATTTAGGGAGATTTATATGGCGAGTGAGCTAGCCGAAACGACACGATCATAAGACACAACATAAAGATATTGGTCCTAATTCTGTTATCCATGTTAAAATTAAACTAAATACTGGCACAAGACGGTCGACAGTACCTGTTTTATAGAGTACTTACATATAGGTAGTTTTTGTACAGCAACAGTGTTAGGGAGATGTCACAACTATTTTTGTTATTCTTTCACATTCCAGAATCTAACTGGTGGCAGACATGGCGGGACTCACGTCACAGATGTAACAAACGCATCGCGAACACAATTAATGTCTCTCAAAAGTCTGCAGTGGGATAAGGGACTGTTGCGTTTTTTCGACATACCAATACAAATTCTACCAAAGATTAAAAGTTCAGCTGAAATATATGGTTATATTTCTACAGGATCCCTGCTGGGCGTTCCTATCGCTGGGGTCAGTTCTTATTGCTTTTACCAGACTACCTACGGCGAGCTTTCAGCGCTTAAGCGGAGGTTAATGTTTTTCCTGTGTTTGTAACTAAAAATGCACCTTATTTTAATGTGTTGTCAGAACCAATAACCAATATCTTTGACATATTTTAAATATATGTATAAATAAACCCAATTAAGGTGATAGCGCCTGTCCAGCCCGCGAAACTCAAAATTTTCGAGCTCTTTTATAGTTTATCCAAAATCTGAAAACATTTAAGACAACATTTTGTGATTGGCGACAAACTCAGCCTGCAGTGCGTTTATTAATATTATTTTACTCTAAATAATATCACGGTGGATATGATACTAGTAAATCACAAATTATACAAAAATTGCCAGTTTTTCTGGTTATCTGTCGTTCTTGAAATGTTTTAGTGTAAGTTTGATATATTAATAAGTGCACTGCACACGGTCTTTGTCGCCGATTACAAAATGTGCCCTTTATTATTGTCAGATTTGAAAAGAATCTAAAAACCTAAAAAAAAATGACCTTCGCGGGCTAGATGGGAGCTTTAGCCTTAAGTACCTATTTTAACTTCGTGCTTTACTTAAATATCTCACTCATTTTTAACACACATTGAAAATAAAATAAGCGTCAATAATGGCACGGTATTTCTATGTTACATGTATAGGTAGATGTCCCAAAAATATAGTTAATTGGAAGTCCTCTGGTCGAGCACTCCTAGGGGTACCCGTAACACCAGAGGGTGTTACAGTTAGTATAGAGATACTTCCTACGCTTTTTGTAGAGTTTACCTGTATTTTTTTGTCAGTCTTGGACTAAAAAGTATTAGACACAGGGAATCTAAAGCAGGTGAATAGTATGCCATGCAGAAACAATGATGGTTAGATCTGATACCACAGGGCCATAAAAACTTTTGGATCCCTAAGTTGATTATAGTTCTAAACGTTTCAAATTCGTCTTAAAGAAGACTGATTTAATAACTGGATATCTCCAAAAAATAACAAGATTATAATGGGCACGTTTTGAGTTCCTTAGGGGTGCTTTACCTCTAGATTTCCGCTTGGCCCAAATTTATAGGATATCCCTTAGAATTAAATTCTGGATTAAAAACTAAAAATCGTGGCTGACACGGTCTTGTTCGCGTGTATGAGCCTTGAGGTAAGGCGCTACGTTCCTATCGAATACGTCAGTTATGTTCTGGTTATAGTATTAGTGATTTCATTTAATTAGACACCTAGCTCGTTAATTTATTTATTGCTAACTTAGCCGCGAGTCTTGGGCGTACTTAAGAGTAATAATAAATACCCACCTTAATGTTAAATTTATTATTTAACATACTGCTATTGTGTAAGTTATGATTACTCACATTACTCGTACATTCCAGTGTTTGGGGGACCAGCAAGCTGCTTTAGTTGGACAAGGATGTATGCGATTTGGACAAGTCAAATGTACATTTGGTACCGGATGCTTCTTACTGTACAACACAGGTAATAATTTCACCTCGGGTGTTCTAAATGAGACTATGTAATTTGGTATTGCTGGAGATAATTCATCTCTCGAATTAATTAAATCGCTTGCTTCATATGAATAATGAAACTGCGGTTATATGCGGCTGAAGTGGGCGCTTTGCAAACTACCTTAGAACGATTCGACCTCGATTTGTTGTTATTTTGCACCCCTATTGGATGGAGTTTGGTTATCTCGCATTGTGTAGTGTACCCTTTATAATGGCGATACTCCGCCTCTGCTTATTTCATTGGGACCAAACCTAATGTTATATGCACTAATACTAATGTTTTTTGTTAATTCTGTAAATATACGTTTCTGATTCAAAGTGGGTACCGTATATGAAAAAAAGGAATGTCGTAAAATAGATGTGCACCTACCCTTACGGGAAATACAGGTGTGATGCTGTATTATCTTAATTATAGTTTTGTTTAACAGGTGATTCGATAATACACTCGCAAAATGGTTTGCTAACAACTGTTGCATATAAACTGGGCCCAGATGCACCACCTGTATATGCTCTGGAGGGATCCGTGGCTATTGCAGGTGTGTCTCTTATCTATTTTATATTCCATTGTTTTGTTTTATTATATACTTTGTACTTTTTTTTAATAAGTCGCATCAATGATTTATTATTTTTGGTCTAAAGGCGATACATTACAATGGTTACGAAATGGCTTGGAACTTATAACCGACGTGCGAGATACCGAGTCCATAGCGGCCGAGGTGGAGGACGATGATGACGGAAACATTTGTTTTGTGCCAGCATTTAATGGATTATACTCTCCGTACTGGAGGAGAGACGCCAGAGGGTAAGTAGGTATGATTCCATTCGTACATCGAAAGTAGGACTACATTCAAACAGACGGGAGTATAGAGGCGACAGTCGGCCAATACGGTGATATTGGATATTATAGTACATTGTTACACAAGGGGTGAAACTGACTTATTTTGTCCCTTGAACTATTAGTCTTTCACCCGAGGTAAACACTGTGCTTTTCATTACGAATACAAGGAAAGTAAAAATAAAAACATAAATTAGCTAAATAAATAATACAAGGAAGTATGAACAATACTCTACAACTCGAAACAAATGAAGATCAGATTGCCGCCTATTTTGCCGTCCATTGTACGGTACCCATAAAGCGTCGCTTAGTTTGGGCTTGGGCTGTAACAAGTAACCATAATATTTTTAAACGACTTGACCGACCGACCGACCGGAAGTGGAAGCGGAAGTAGAAATTTAATATGCTCGGATTGCCGCTTATTTAGGTTTTTTTTTGTTAAAATAGAACCAGTTTATTTTTAATAATTGCACAGCTGTCAGTTAAAACTTAAAAGTGATTCTCCCGGGCCGGAAAAGTATTACTTTCAACCCGCTCCTCAGGCAACTTCAGACCTACTTTCCGAGTATGAGTAATGAAAAAGCATAAATACACCTGCAAGTTTAATTCCTAAATTCAAAATTTACATCTTTCAATTCTCGGAGTCACTACTAGGCGACGAGGTGGACGGTTTTTCTCTTGTATTTCGAATGAATTCACGTTACAATAACCTAACCTTTAATTTTATAGTGTTAATGTTTAATTT
This sequence comes from Notodonta ziczac, assembly GCA_918843915.1. Lineage (NCBI taxonomy): Eukaryota > Metazoa > Arthropoda > Insecta > Lepidoptera > Notodontidae > Notodonta > Notodonta ziczac. The sequence continues at coordinate 6,568,134 of OU974043.1, read as the reverse complement.
ACAATACGAAGTTATTGACTGCTTTATAACTTCAAATTTCTATCGACCTGTAGAGTGATGTGCGGCTTAAATTGTAAAACGCGTCGCGAGCACATAGTCCGCGCGGCGCTGGAGGCGGTGTGCCAGCAGACGCGCGCGGCGGCGGCGGCCGTGGCGGCCGACTGCGCGCCGCTGCGCTGCCTGCTGGCGGACGGCGGCATGGCGCAGAACACTGTTCTCATGCAAATGCAAGCGGACATCCTCGGCATCCCTGTCGTGAGTACTATATCTAAATAACTCCGATGACATCCAATGAGGGCAACACATATTCGATTCCAGATGTCGCCCGATTAAATTGGGTGACGGTTATCTGTCACTTCACTTTCTGCTCTGCCAATTTTACTATGTCTGTGCCGCTGCTCATATTGTTTCTCAAACCTAAGTTGCTATCGATTTACTTACGTTCATATTGACGGTATGGTAAATCATTTTGTGCAGGTTCGTTCATTAAAAATACAAAGGAGTGCCTTTGCGACATGCTCACATCCTCACGTATGTTCTCACTTAGTGTTCCATGTTCATCCACACCAGCGTGCGCTTCGCTCGTTGTTTGTCAGGCATGTATATACCTTACAAATGACAACAGGATGTCTAGTACCGCCACCCTTAATTCGCTAAATTCTCGTGGACCCTTTCATATGTCCCACTAATAGAACCACGAAGGAGAACCACGTTTCGTGATCCCCACAACTTCATTTATCTTGTTTGCGCCACTAGATAAGACCTTTGATGATGGAAAGCACGGCTCTCGGCGCGGCCATCGTAGCGGGGCGAGCGCTCCAAGTGTGGCCCACCTCGACACCCAGCCCGCCAGCTGACACCTTTCTACCATCGATGACTTGTGAAGGTAGGTATTTCTAGGCACAAACACCAGACCCATTAAAAAAAGCAAGGTTTTTTTTGGAATTTCATAATAATGCTGTTCCATATTTGGATAGTTAATGTTTTTCAATTGCAGAACGTGAAATGAGACGCGTTCGGTGGGAGGGAGCTCTAGAACGATGTATGGCGTGGGTGACGAATGACGAGGAAGTAAAAGTCAATATAAGTAGTGGTAAGTATATTGTACACAGATTTAAGACATTATGGCATGAGAAAATCGTTTGCATACAATAGTATTTATTTTGTTACAGATGAAACAGATCGTACAACAGCTGTTATATCTCCCGGTCTGTTTTTCCTTGGCACTGCGCTTCTAGTGATAATTGCTGATAAATTAAAACCAATTTAATTTGTGGGCTCAACAGTAGTGATTAGAACAACTCTGTACCTCCAAAGTTAGCTATATGAAAGTATTAATTTATTCATAGTTCATGTTGTTGTTACTTTGTTGTCATAATAATAAAAAAATCTAACATTATTTTACTTAGCTCTTTTGTTTGGAAAACCTTAATTTTATAAATATTTAATTAATGACATAGAAACCTTGTTATATAGCAAAAAGACATTCATCAGACCACTTAATACAGTCTCTTAATAATTTCACATAAATAATAGTAAATGAAGCGATCTTCTGGCGCTTGTCAGTGCAAACCCACATTCATTTTCTAGCCTTTTATAACTGCGATGGGCCGTAGTTTGACAGATTTCTTACTAATGCCAGCAGCATGACACGTATTTACAACATCAGTTACATTTTTGTATGATTCTGGTGCTTCCTCCATTACCAACTTGGGTGATGCCACTCTTATTGAAATACCCATAGTTTCTAACTTGTTCAGAACTTCTTTGTAGTCGATGTTTCGTCGTGATTTTGCTCGTGATAATGCCCTCCCCTATAAGCAAAAATATTTTATTAGATGGTACAATGGTTATGAAGTGAATACTTTTTAAAATGCCACTTACAGCTCCATGACATGTTGATCCAAAAGTCTCAGTCATTCCCTGATGAGTCCCAGTTAAGACGTAACTGCAGGTGCCCATAGTTCCACCTATCAGCACCGGCTGCCCAGTCAGCTGGTAGTCAACAGGAATCAAAGGATGGTGTGGAGGGAAAGCCCTGGTTGATCCCTGAATCATAATATTAATATTGAATAATGTGTAAGTTAAAATAACAATTTGATAAGTATTTCTCAGGTTCTTACCTTTCTATGCACTAACAAGGTTTTCACTTTTCCATCTACAACATGTTCTTCAACCTTAGCTATATTGTGAGATACATCATAAATTACATGCATGTCCAAATCATCAGGTGCCATTTTGAACTGCTTTGCAAACGCCTGACGCGTCAGGAATGTCATAGAACTCCGGTTCACCCAGGCAAAATTGGCAGCTGCTGCCATCGCCTTCAAATAATCTTGGCCCTCGACAGAATTTATTCTAGCACAAGCTAGTTGCCGATCATTGGTCTCAATTTGGTCCCTCTTCATGGCCTTCTCCATTTGCACAAGTGCATCAGTTGCTACTTGATGGCCAAATCCTCTACTACCAGAGTGGATCATCACACATACTTGGCCTACTCTCTCAATACCCATTTTTCCAGCAGCATATTTGTCATAGATTTCATCAACCACTTGTATTTCAGCATAATGATTGCCAGCACCTAATGTCCCGAGTTGTGGCAATCCCCTCTTTTTGGCACGTAGGCTGACTTTAGAAGGATCTGCATTCAGCATCCGTCCATATTCTTCACAGTGTTCTTTGTCTTCAGCCCAAACATACCCTTCTCTGAGAGACCAATCCATTCCCATCTCTAAGGCCTCCTCTAGGTCACGAGCATTCATGGGTATTATGCCTTTGGAGCCCACACCTACAGGGATATGGTCAAAGAGGCTTTGAGCAAGTTGTTCCTGAAAATTTTATTTAGAAATATTACAAACATACCTTTTTCGTATTAATGAGAAATTTGATAATTTATATTTTAAATTATTTTTACTTTACTGAGCAAAGGGTTTTGGAATACTATGTCAATGTTATTACAAAGTGTCAATTATAAGTGAACAGGTTACCTTAATTGGCTGGACATCTTTTTCATCAAGATTGGTTCTCAGCAAACGCACACCACAATTAATGTCAAAGCCCACCCCCCCAGGGGACACAATGGATTTAGGATCTGACATGTCAAAAGCTGCCATATTTCCTGTAACAATTAGATACCCACAAGTTTTTATAATGTAGAACTTTTTATGATCACAGTTGTGTGGTATTCATGCGGTTAATCTTCTATTACAGTGCAAATATAATATCAATTTGATCTAACCATCATGAAAAGGTTAGGCAATGTTATCCTAAGTTCAAAAATACTGGATTACTGTGAACTTATATTGCTGTCTGCTTACCGGATGACTAAGAAATAATTCATTTTCAGCATACTAGATAAACTCTGGTTTGCCTGCAAGTCTATCAAAATGTGGTCATAAAAAAATCTTTAACATCTAGGATTTCTGGGTGGCAGTTTTGTAAATGCTGTTAGCGGACGACTAGACACTTCTTTATTAAATAGGTGACATATTTACCTATAGCAAAACCATAGCCGGAATGTACATCCGGCAAGCCGACAGACCGGCCAACAATCCCGGGCAGCGCCGCTACATTAGCTATCTGTTTGACTCCTGGAAGGAATCCACCGGTCATGCCAGGCCTACACGAATTTCTAAGTTCGTCTAACATCAGTTTTTCAAGAGCACTATTCACGTAAAATACGCCTTCAACTTTCATGTTAGGTTGGAAGCCCATTTTGATTCTCCAGCAATATGGGTTGATTTTTTCCAAGTATTTCAATTCTTCATTATATTGGCGTACTACCATCTTTCTGGAATATTAAACTCTTGCAATAATTCGAAATAAATTCCACAAATTTGGCATCCACAGCAAATAAACTAAAAGTTAACCGCTGAACCACAGATTAGAGATCGCTGAACCAAAGCGCTGAACAAGACAGATTTGGCTGACTGACAGAAGATTGTAGGGATGTGAAAAATAATGGATTTTGTCAAAATCGATTAATAATGTTTTTACAATAAATATCGATATTGATGACTCATTTTAAAATTGGAAATAATCGTTTATTAATCGATTTTCATCTGCCACACCCCGACATTTACCGGTACATTAACCGGTCTCACCTCCGAATTAAACTTGTACATAGCTGCGCCTGTAATAGGATTAAAAGAAGACGCATTAAAATCCTGGAGAAGCTATGACGGAGCTTATCCCAAACTGACACAGTTGGCGTGCATGCGCCTTTTGGTATCGCCTTCTTCGGCTCCAGCAGAGAGATGTTCTCGAAAGCTGGCGCCATATTAACTAAGGCCAGGAGCCGAATATTATCCAAACTAGCTTACCTAAGCTCTGTCTAAACTTATTGCCTATGGATTTATAATATTTTGCAGCGAAGCTTCTTTACGGACGTTCGGGGCGCTCGCTACCCGGGCACTAAAACGGTGAAAAGCGTAACGCGTGACGCGTGACGCGTTAATATAATATATCTAATATCTACTGCAAAGCTTCGCTTCTTTCGGGCGTCCCTAGACGGCACAGTTTTTTTTTTATTAGAATAGTTTAGATTGATGTTACGTTGATTATAAATTCCAAAACTTCTTATTTCTATTGTTTATTTTAAATTAATACAACTTTGATTAATACAATATTTTGGCGTTTATTTTGGAATTTATGGAAAAAATCAGAAAATAATAATTATTTTAAAAGAAATCTCGACTATTTATACATCGAACTTTTCATGTTTAAAAAAAATATTTTTATGGTGAATGTCACATCCCTAGAAGATTGACACTATACTTTGGGTCATAGAAGAAGAAAACCCTTTATGGACATGGTAGAGTCGAAGAAGTCGAAGAAACGAGACACGCCATCATAAATAACCACAGAGTTCAGGTAAATTAGTGCGTCAAATAATCTTCTTGGAGTAATTATCGGTAAGTAAAAAAAGTTGAAGTAATAACGCCCTATGGCTAGCTACTAGTCTAAGGTTAAAAAAGCCACACACAACACAGCTAATAAATCGACTAATAAAATGACAGTTATTATCTTATCTCTTCAAATTGTATCACTCACCCACCCTATTTTTGATTCAGTGTTACCAGGTCTACTGATTTTCCTAAATGTACATATTTATTTATTTGGACAAAACAACGTAACTATCACTTATATTATACTATATTATAAAAACATAATATAATGTATTTGGTAGATTTTGAAACCAAGATGGGTTGAAATATGGAAGCAAAAGAAGAGACTACTGATCTACAGCGATCCACAGACTTTTCCGATCCTTAATTCCTTATGAAACCTTAAAAAAATATTTAATCGATGGCATGCTACTGTCCTGAGTCCATCCGTCATTCTCAGTATGTATAAACGTTTACTAAACCCTTAGTGCTAAATATACTCTATGATATAAAAAAAAATCTTTTATTAAAATTTTAAACAAAATATATAGGTAATAAATCCCGATTTCATTTTTTAAATAACCTACTGATTTTTTCGCAGTAAATCTACTGGATTTTAAAAATCAGAGCTGGCAACACTGATTTGATTTCATAATCAAGTTTTAACCTTTTTGTGAAAATTATTTTGCACGACTTTTGCGAATATACGAAAGCGAATCAAAACAAACATTAGAATGTCTGCTTTGATGAAGCTTCGCCATATGCCTGTGATGCAGCGATGTATTTGGAATCACGTCGACAAAGTTACACGAAGTATCTCTACCTCTAAAAAGAACAGCGACAATGCAACAACTGCTTGCACCAGCTCGGAAGACAAGAATTGGGTGAGCTACGGTTTCAGCTATACTAGTAAAGAAGAAGATACAAACGTGCACCATGCCTCTTTCTTCTTCTCTGTTACACTGTGCCTAGTTTTCGGTGGATTCGCTTGGGCCTATGCTCCCGACGTACATATGAGAGACTGGGCTCAACGTGAAGCATTTCTAGAGTTACGTCGTCGTGAGAAAGCTGGACTTCGCCCAATAGATCCTAACTACGTAAACCCTAGTAAGGTGAAGCTACCAGCTGACTCGGAGTTGTGTGATGTTGAGATCATTATTTAATTTATTATGTACAAGGGCTGTAGGTATTCTGGATACTAGTAAATTATTAAACTATTAAATCTTTCATTTATTTCATCGCCTTGTCTAGCACTCAAATAACTGGTTAGTAAACATAGTTTTGAAATAACATGTATACTACTAAATCTAAGTATGGGAAGATATCATTGCAATCTAGATTAAGATAGTGGATATTTTAAATGCTGTTGCCTCAGCATTTTTCTGTATCTTGTAAATAATAAATTATGTTACTGTATGTAAATCTTATTGATTGTTATTAATAACTCAAATAAATAGAAAAGCAGCCTTTTATTTTGAAAAATATTAATTTACATTAGGTACATAAAACAAATCTTTAACAATAACAAGAAATCCTAATAACAATGCCACACCTCTTAAAAAAGGTACCTAAACTACTTTACAAAATTAAACATTGGATAAAATTAATTATTGCATAAGTATAGGTTTTTATGAAATAAATATGGGTTCAATCTGATATAATATTATTACTTTTCATTAGGTAGGTTATAAGTTTGTTAGTAACAATTAAACATTTACTTATTCCATTCCTATGCTGGTACCACACAAACAACTCTTTTACCAGCTACTGCCCCATAAACACAATTTGATGTTGCAACAAGTGCATTTACACAACTGCCCATGTTTATTTCACCAGCAGCTTGTATCTTGTCACCAGCAATGTTCCATCTTTTGATGAAGCCGTCCCATCCTCCTGTCCACACGTAGTCACCACTCACTGACATGCTTGTAATTATCATGTCGCTAATCTGTCAACAATTTAAAAAACAATTATAATTACTTACCTTTTCAATGTTTGCATAATATTACTGATTTGCATTCAATCTTCCCATAATAAGACTAGTCATATAATTATTCCAGGAGAGCTGTTGGGTGTATTTCTAAGAAAACTACGATAAGCTCACCTTAACCTCGTCCAACATTTTGAAATTGGTATCAACAGTCGCATCGTGTAGCCGTAGGGAGTTGCCACCTCTGGCCATGAGCAGTAGCCGGTTATTGGTTACACGCAAAGGGGTGCGACCTTCCATTGTATGGCGTGTCGTGAAACGCGTTTTCGACTCCTCTGTAAAAAAGGTATTATTAAGTGTCTAGTAGACACTCAAGTAGACAATCTAGTAGTAGTAGGAGTAGATAATCTGAAAATCTTCAGGTAGATAGACACTGTCTACCTACCTGAAGTTTTTCAGATTTCCCAGATAGATTAATAGCTCAGGCAGTTTATGTCAACATGACCATGAACTCACCAGGGCTAATTTCAGTGACAGTCACATCAAGGTCTCGCGCCGTATACAAGAAAGGTGGATGCAAACAGAGGTCTTTTACCTCTTCTAATACATTATATTGGGCCTTCTGCAAGTAGTTTTCATAGACAGTAATCTGAAAATATAATATAGGTAAGTATTCAATGTTTAAATCCCTGTCCCATGTACCTAACCACTTACATCCAATTCCTGAGAAGTACAGCGGATAAAAGTGAAAATTATCCTCAGAGCGAATTTTCATAGATAGGTAGTTATACCCAATTTTTTTGTTCAATAATACCTACCTAGTTATATATTTGGAAAAAAATGCGAGTGCCTTATTAACTAGTAGGTAAGTATTATATCCCAAATCTAAGTAGGTACATATCAAATAGAGTACCTACGAGCAATAAATTGCTTATAACAACATTGTAAATGCCCCCACATACGGCGCGATTCATCGCTCTCATCGATCGATCTGAAGAAAATCGATACCAACTTCAATTTTGCCGCTCGTACACGAAGCGGTCGATCGCAATGAGCAAGCGCGTGCGGCGCGTGTGTAGTCAAACTGAGACAATAATCAAATCGTCGATCTCTAAGAACTTATACACTGTCGATTAATCGTTACGATATTCAAGTTTGCATGGATTTGTTGCGACGTCCGATGTCGTCTTCGATTAAGTAAATCGGTAACGATATTGACACACTATCGATTCGTCGTTTCGATCAGTTTGAAACTGATATATTAAAAATTTAATTAATTAATTATATTAATAATCAACTTCTTGTTTTGAAATGGATCGCACCGTATATGGGGCCTCTAAGTTAATTGCAATTATTTTTATGCAATTTCTTAAATTAGGTTCAGACTAGATACCAACGCACTTACATTTCCGTCTACATCACCAGCATAAAGCATATGATCAAACACTTGCAGAGCTTCTACGTCAGCGCAAGTCGATGGCAATTCAGCAATCATCTCACCCGTTGGAGACCAAACCCTGATTCCGCCATCATTGGATGACGAATACACTTTGCCGCCGCCAGTAGCCAGCGCAAATATCTGAACAGAGTGCGCCGGCCACGATTCTTCAGGTGATAACTTTGCATCGAACGACTGAATAATAAATATAGCACATAAGTAATGGCGATTTACAATAATAATAAAGTAGGTAGGTACCGATGTTAAAATACAAGGCCGCAAAGTTTCTTGCCGGATCTTAATCGAGGTCGTATTCCGATCTGTTTGTGACTTAAGAAAATAATTAGACAAAGACAGTTTGTAAGTGCCATTGTACGCCTAGACAAAATAAACAGTTTGAGTTTTGAGTATTTAAATAATTAAAAAATATTGAACAGTAGTTTCTAGCCCGCGACTTCGTCCACGTAGACTTAAGTAAAGTATTCTATGTGTTAATCCAGGTTATAAACTACCTGTGTTCCAAATTTCATCCAAATCCGTTCAGTAGTTTTTGCGTGAAAGAGTAACAAACATACATCCACACTCACAAACTTTCGCATTTATAATATTAAGTAAGACATGTAGGTATACACCTTTTTTGTGATTGTAACTTGTAACGCCTGATACTATTGTTATAGCATATTGCATCAACTTCGTACATAATTATGTATGTTTAATGTATTGAATGAAGTTATTTTAGGAGCATATGATGTTAAAGAGTTGACTAATACATAAAGCCTAGTATATTGTGATGAAAGCTATAATTATAAAATTATAAGTAATTTGAAGTTTAACTTTCATGGATTAAGAATAAAATAATTCAATATTGTTTCCAGGCAGGACTTGAATAGACGCTAACAACACAAACTGACTACTTACTCTTATACACCCGTCATCGGTGCCAACGAACAATTTGTTATCCCAAGCTATCACGCATGGTTCTGATTCTAGCTTAGTTTCCACTTCAATTTTTAGCGACATCGTATTCAAAATATTTAACAAAAATACGTCCTGTTGCGGTAGAGCTTCTCCTGATACTAATAACGTGGAGCATCGATGTTGTTATTCTGGACCAAAATAAACTAAGGCGTTCGATGATCTTTACGAACTTTCCATACAGAAATAACAGTCCAAAATGAATCTAGACTGTTCGAATGATCAAAACACTTGCATAAACTGTAAGTAAACATGTAAGGACATTGTAACTGCATTCAGTTGGTACCTACCTACCTACATCAGTAGCTGTAAGTAGCTGTTTACCTACAATAAGGGGTTTTAAAGCGGTATATATGTTGCTAAATATTTTCTTAAAATTTATGAGCATTTTAAGTATTTATTATTTTAAATATGTATAATTGAGAGAGTTTGTTTATTTATTTTGGTGGGCTCACTAGATAGGTAAGTACCTACTCCAAGTGCTGAATGCACAAGAAATGATACATGAACGAAAGTCAAACGCATTAATATTATTTTTACATTCCTCAATGCCCCGTATGACGCAATATTACGGGAGCGAAATAAGATATCATTATTTCGTAATCAGATTGACCATAATTTGAAACAATGGAACGGATGGGTAACGTAACACAAAAAGCGTTTGATATGTTGACATACATAATGTTGGTAGGTATGACAATCCCTAGATCGCGGAAGCGCCCGTTGACCACATTTTATACCTGTGAAAGTGAAAATACTAAATTGCTGTCATATAATAAATAGAGCCGTGAGACGTTTTGTACTATTGTATATCGAGGGGACCTGTGATTGTTACATACTTACCTATTCTTACATCACAACCAGAGGATTCAATCCCGGCTCTTTTTTCTAATCCCGGGATTTCAGGATTATCTATAGACAATGCCCTGATCCCGGGATAATCCCGGGATTGTAGTGTTAATGAAAAGTAATATTTTAAAAATTAAAAATACATCTTTAAGTCTACGGCATTAACATATTACTTATTTTAGAACTGCAGAAATATAATAGCTACTTACCTATTGTTTTCTTATATTTACGCGAATACTACACATTGAAATAAAACTATTTTTCGGATTTTATCGCGTTTATTAACTTTATGTTCCCGACGTTTCGGTTGCTTTACAGCAGCCATGGTCACGGGGGGACTGAGGTGTTAGACGTCCTGATGTCATAGTTAGTAACTGGGTACCCTCATATTTAGTTGTTGGTTGCGGTCCGATCCACGCAGAAAGTGCTCACAGTGTCTCGAGGTCTTGCAAGACCTCAAGACACTGTGAGCACTTTCGGACCGCAACCAACAACTAAATATGAGGGTACCCAGTTACTCTACTTCTTATCAATTCTTTTAATGATTTCTTCAAAGTATAAAACAAAAATCTTATAATACTTAATTACACGACGCTAAATGAAGAGGTTTTTTTGTTTACTTCTTATAGTTTCTTTACACCTCACAACATAGCCCGATCGTCATCAAAAACTAACTAAATCAGTGGGATATTCTAAATCATGCGAATCGATATCGTAGACGGATTCAAAATCTAAACGTCTGGTATTTTCGCTTATTTAAAATTAAATCAGAAAAATATTTTAATCTTAGTCATCGAATAGGTAGGAGTGCCTTATGACTAAAAATAAAATAATTTTCAAAATAACTTTGTAAAATTAGCAATCATCTACTTCTGATTTCGATTCTAATGATTTAAAAAAGATGAAAAATAAGGTCACTAACAAAACGTCAAGTCGATGTAAGTTTCGTTTCGTTTCATGAAAAATTTGCATAACATTTTTATTAAGTTATTGATTATTAGCTAATCCCAAAAATCCCGGGATTTGTTAAATTTAATTAAAGAAGTTTTGATCTCGGGATCCCGGGATCAAAACCTCTAATCACAACACAACCTACCCACATGAGATAAATAGGTACCTATGTCTGTATCTGCAGGCACATGTGAGCCTCCCTTTTTTGTTGGAAAACCTTTTATGAGTTCCCTTCCACCTCGGGGGAGATGGGAGGAGTATATCCGAGTCCTCGCACCACCAAGGCGCAGTTATACCCACTAATACCAAAGGTTTATCATACTGCGCCTTTAGATGGGGTGGCACGGGATCGCTTCAGCACGCACCGTGCGTGACAGTGTAGAGGTATAGGTATTATTAGGTTATTTTTGCTTAGGATGCGGATTTAGTAAACAATGTTGGCATGCCTTTTTTAATGTTTCATTTTTTAATATCTTTTTATAATGTAGAATTACTAGTTCCCCAAATGGTATTAGGTTGAAAAATATTAATACTTATGTACGGTAAGCCTTGAAGTTGGATTATCTATGAACAGGTCCAAAACACAGCTCATGACCAATAGCACGAAACACAGGGTCGTAGTGGACGGGCAGATCATACAATATGTCGACGAGTATACGTACTTGGGCCAGATAGTCTCGTTCAAAAACCGGCAAGACAAGGAAGTCGCAAGACGGATCGATAACGCCTGGAAGAGCTTCTGGGCCATGGGTGATATGATGAAGGGTCACCTACCTGTATGTCTTAAACGTAGACTCGTCGACGTGTGTATCTTGCCCGTCTTAACCTACGGTGCTCAAACCTGGTCACTCACTGAGCTACAGAAATCCAAACTCAAGGTTTGCCAACGAGCAATGGAGCGCAGCATACTACATGTTAAAAGGACCGACCGCGTCAGAAACACTACCCTGCGCTCCATCACTCGGATCGCTGACGTGGGCGAGAAAACAGCAAAGCTGAAGTGGGACTGGGCCGGCCACGTGGCACGCATGGATCCGTAAAGGTGGGCAAACCGTATTAATACCTGGACGCCCAAAGATGGTCACCGACGTCGCGGCAGACCAAGGCGAAGATGGTGCGACGATTTGAACACCTTTGCGGGTAAATCGTGGCCACAACAAGCCAAGGATAGGGACCTGTGGCGTAAAAAAGGGGAGGCCTTTGCCCAGCAGTGGGACATAAAATAGGCTAATAAAAAAAAATTAAAAAAAAAAATGTTAAATTACTATCCGAATCTACTAATAATTTTGAAAGACGAACTACATTAAAAAGACGCCAAGACTGATTACTAAATCCAATTCTCAAGGAAAAATACATTACACCTATATTGTCCTACCCATAAATCGACGTAGGTAAGTAATGTACTGACATCGAATGTAGAGTTCGTTATACAATAAATAACAAAGTATGTAGGTACCTACCTACAAAATACAACAAGATGAGTTCATCACAGTTGTAGGAAGGTACTTATATAAATAATGTAGGTACATGAAATGGGTTTAGGTAATTATATTAATGGTGATAATGGTATAATCGTTGGAAAGTACCACCTACTTATATATTCCAATGAAGAAGATTGTATTTCAAACGGGTTTTCAAAATTAGTTACTTAGATACCTACCATATTAACTCAAAAATATTATTAGCAATGTGTAGTAGTATCTACTGAATCAAAACTTGGTATTTCTTGTGTCGTATGGGAATAGTTATTCGTCAAGCAGACAGCATAGATAGGAGTGCCTACAAACATAGGTACCTCTACTAAATTGAAGAAAACGCTCTTCTTTAAAATGTACCTATACATTTTTGATTTAAAGGTTGGTACCTACACGAAAATGTTTATTATGTAAGTAAAACTTAATATTAAGTAAGTAACGACATTCGATTTTGCAATTCACATGTTTTCGCTTTTAGCGCGCCACTAATCAGGAACCCTACTGGACACTAGTTAACACCTTTCGCAACGTCTACTACGAACAAATTTTCATCTGAAGTATGCTGAATCATTTAGGCATGTAGTCTTTGAAATATGTATTTTTTATTGGCAGACAAAGGGAGTCTTCTAATATTTGCTGTCGTAGTAAATCGTTACTACTACGCATTTACTACGACTGTATAGGTAGCTATTACACAAAGTGGTGGAGAATAAAAACGCGCATCGTCGGCGCGTTTAAAAAACGTGGTGTGCACAGGCCCTTATGCATGATTATGGAAATCATGGTTAATGAGTTTTATAGTATGGTAGGTACCATCAATCAAATCAACTTTATTATTATATGTGCTTATAAATATAATACTTAAGTTGATAGAAAATTCTTTAAACGAATTTAGGCTACATTCACACGGCAAGAATGAACTTCATTTTATATTTTGACCGTATTCAACATACGAAAACGGTCAATGTTAATGGAAAAAGACGTTGCGTATTTGTCGTGCGTGTGACTGAACTCTTAAAAGCAAAGTGTAAACCTTGAAGAATGACGCGCAATCGTAAGAACCAAAGTGGATTACCTACGTTGGTAGGTACAAATAATAACTAACGTTTGCTACTCGTGTTCTGAATATTTTTTTTATGATTACGTAGATAATGACTTTTTTCATTAACCGTAATTTTATATAAGTAAGTTCTAAGTTATTATTAATATGGCACAGTGACACTCCATAGATCTAAGGGGAGACTGTTATGGGTTATAGGATATTATTTTGGATTAACAACAATACAACTGAAGTCATTATTATATAAAACATTTAATGATATAAAAATAAAATATATTTACAAACATTCACATCAATTTGATGCAATAAAAGCAAAGGTGCAGTATTGTTTGGCGTAATGCCAGCATGCCACCATCACAGCACCGGCCCGCCCTCTGTAGATCAACAGTTCTTACCAAAACATTTCACAGCATAAACACTAATGAGAAATATATTATCTGCTACGTGGTAAGACCCTCCATTATTAAATGTTAATGTCTTAAAGTAAAAGCCGATATACTGCGGTCTCTCCTTGCAACCCGCCCACTGAGCAGCAACGATACGTGATACAAAGTACGATTCATTTACGTTCAATCGCTTTTGTACTGAAACGAAATCATACATACACACGCAATTAAGCAGCAATTAAATTTAGGAATAATTCTTACATTCACATTAACTGCAGGTGAGAAGATTAAAAGAATGCATTATCAACGTGTCCACTGGCTCTACGTTAAAACTAAAGTTAAGGACATTCTGGCAAAAAAAATTGTTTCAATACGATTCTTTGGGGAAAATTTCAAGTATAGGGCATTTACCACTCAAACTCTGCCACCACAGCATTATGCACTTCTTACTACTTATAATAATTATAGTCCGAAATTGAGCAGGTACACTTACTGTGGGTTGATTTTTTAAGCACTTTGGTTTAACTAGAATAAAATTACTCCCGTTTTAAACTTAGTTTCGAAGGGTGGACTAATAGCATCATTAGTGGCGTTTTTGGTACATATTCTACGAGGGTTAAGCGGTGAGGGTCAGCTGGTGTCCGGGTCAGCAGGAACCGAAGGCGGCTTAAGGAGCGCCGTATTCCGAGGAGGGCGCGGATGCGGGAGGACCGTATTCCTGCTTCGGTAGGGCGGCTGGGTAACCCTCTTGTTTCTGAAAAGACAAAAAGTTAAGATTAAAAATGACTCCCAGCGAAAATAAAGCACCACCTAGGTATGTATATAAGTATTTAGAATCCCCAACTTTATAAGAGGGATTACATAAACGTATATAATTATTTAATATCGAATCTTAGAATAGGTAATCTTTGTTCGTTTAAGTTGCATGCAAGAGATCGTAGTTTCCGATTAAACCGGCCTATACCCAGAGATATGTCACCAAGTCAAAGCCTATACCACACCACATGAACTACCTATTGATGTGATTATTACTAAGTACCTAAAAGCATATGCTTATGCTTAGTTGGGTTGACTAACGGGATAACTATGGGAAGTAAGTACTTAAAAATGTAACATTTTAGAGACGTTCGTTTTGAAAGAATTTAGTTATTGTGCAAAATCTATAAATGCAGTATTGCACCAGTATTGCAGAGCTCTGTGTAATATTTAGTTAGAATGCGCTTCAACCAAAACAAAATATTGCACCGGAGGTCGAACATTTTCACTTTTGTCGGCATGGAGGACTGAGATGTCTAAAAATTATTGCAGGTATCATGTAAATTATCTGCAGTGTACACTCAACAGAATATAAAATCAGTAAATAAAGGTACCTAATATCTTCTTAGGTACCTATCTAGTAGCAATTCAGTTTCTACCCGAATGTCATAATATTGCATAATCTCGTAGATGTATCTATCTAATGTTAATTTAGTCACTTTGATACAGATCGGATGGTATTCAATAAAAATGCAATTATACGCACTTAATGTACGCAATTATAATTCTTGAACTCTAGCACACATTGACCCAGTTACGACCATATTATAAACACCTTAACATCTAGATTACGTATGTAGCTCAGACGCCTTTACGTGTTACTATGTAATAATGACTTGCCTACTTTCGAACGTGGTGATCTTCGTATGACCCGCCAATTATAATGCTATTTGCATAAAGTTATGTTGCCTCTTGTTTTATAGCATTGAAATGTATTACGAGATAAAAATAACATGTAGGTTATTGTGTAGGTATTCTTGATGCCGTCATTAAAAACGATCGCAGACATTTCAACCGCCTATAATGATGGCAGGTAGGTCTGTAAACCTCCTGAATTGTAAGTCGAGCGTTGTTACGAGAAACTAACCATTAATTAGGCACCTACTTGATTATAAGTGCAATGAGACTGAACTGACTAAACGAGTGATTTCCACGAAAACTTTTCTGAAACCAAACATGCAGTACCAGAATTTAGCACGGTATCTGGGTGCGTGTAAGTTAAGTATACTTAATAGCATGTGAGGACATTTACACATAAATTCTGTGTTTTAAATAAAAAATAACTAATAAAAATCCACATATCCAGTGATTACCAATGAGGGCATTGCGTTACTAATGTCTCGAAGGTGGCATCCTCGGTTGCGGCAATATAATGATGATAGCGGGCGCAGTGAACACGCCTGATTCGCAGGTAATGCCATACAATACTTCCTAGATTGCTCCAGGAAATGTATGCGCACTTTCACGAGCAAGTGTGCGAGCGCATCCTAACATCACCATAACGTTTTTGTCCGCGAATAACTGATTAACAATTAAAGCCTTAAATTACTTATGCATGCATGCATTCTCTTTAGCAATGCTGAGTTGAATTTTATATAACACTGCCATTCAAATTTAAGCAATGATTACTTTATGATGAAATAGAGAGATAAATATATAACTATATATCTTTAATTGACCTAATATAATAATTCTAAACTTAGGAGTCTTTTTATTTATAAAGTGTTTGAATAACATCTTACCCACCTATCCTTACTTAAAATTTGATTCAACTCGTTAGTTTTGATTTGAATTCGCAAGCTCACCTGTGTCTTATATCTGATGAAGTAGACTTCTGGTTTGGCTGGTTGCGTGGGCGCCGGTGTCGGGATAACAATATCGGGCTGCTCCTCTGGCTTCTTCACCAACACGTAGACGAGGGTCTTCTCCTCGTTCTGAGGCTGCACCGGAATGACGGGCGCGGTCGGGGTGGGCGGAGTGGGCGCCTTAATGAACACTATTTTGTAGTGCTTCTGCGGGGGAGGCACGTAGATAGGCTTGCGGGGCGCGGGAAGATCGTTGTCCGGGGGCGGCACGTGCACGTACACGTGTTTGTGCACTATGGGCTGCTGCGGGGGCCCGTACTGCGGCGCTGGTACCCCGTACGACGTCGAGGGAGCGCTGTAGGAACGGGCAGGGGCGCCGTAGGAGGTCGGCGGCTCCGGCCTCGCAGCCGCGCACACCACCACCACAGCCACCACCAAAGATCTGAGTACCTGCACACATAAACCCTCAAATGAAACATCACGTAGATATGAATAGGCGCCTGGTAGATATCGAGTACTATCCATGTATTTTTATATTATTTGTAAACACTGCACAGTATCCTTTCGATCATGGATTTCCACTAAAATATGTCACGAGGTCACTACTTAGTGAACAGGACGGTATCGTGAGTAGGTCGCGTCACGGGCACCTACCGTTTTGTCACACATCCTGGGCACGCTGTATACGCAGCTAGATAGTGTAACTAATGTCCAGTGACCAGGCGCCACCAGTGTTTATAAGAGTTGTACGCTCCATATCCGGGGGAGGGGGCACTTTCGATGGTTCACATACCTTTCGCAACACGATGGGGCTCACGCGCTGCCCTCCTACCGGCGACGCATCGGCAACGTGCTCGAGGGCATATGATCACATCACATCATTAATCCTTTCAAATTTTATTATCTTAGTTTTCATTTGGAGTTATAGGTATTGGAGAAGTCGGGACGTGGGGTCTTCGGGCTCTTTCTTAGGTTTGATCAGGGATAATTATTATCTTGGTAAGTATGTCGATTCAGTAGGTATTTAGTTCGTACGTGAGAAGTTAATAAATAGTTACTAGACTTACTACTTTACTAGTAAATAGCAATGACATGCAGTTTAATGTTCTGTTCATAACAAACGCGGACGGGCATCACGATACTTCCCAAAATATATTATGTATTACTCTAAACAACACATCAGTGAAAATTCCGTTATCACATTTAGCGCTTTTTGAGTTATGCAAGTAACTGCGACTAGCTTCTGCCTGCGACTTCGTCCGTGTGGACTTAAGTGAAGTAAAATTATCTTTGTGCCAAATTTGTGATGCTCAGTCAAGCTCTCAGTTTATGTTATGTAGGTACTCACAGTTAATGGTCAAACTTACAAACTACAAAACACATTTTCACATTTATACATAAGTAATATAATTTACACGTAAGTAATATAGTATTTTGGAAGAAAGAATATTCGAAAAATCTACCTGGTCTAATTATCTTTGCCAACGAATTGATGTATAGGTACTTACTTACCTATCACGCATTTCATTCCCCCTTTTTTACGCGGGCACGGAAAATGCATCTTCTACAGGTCTTTAAAAAGTCTAATAATAATAAATAGTTTGAGAAACACTTTAAAATAAAATAAAAAACAAAATACATTGAAATAAACACTGCCCGCGTGCAATGGTGCCAAGAATGCTGACTGAATTTCCTCGCTGTATTGGCTGATTTTTAGTACGAGGAATGAGTCAGCTCTCTTTTCACTTGTGGAGGCCAATTATTTTGGTCATTAAAATATTTATGACCTTTTTGCACATTGGCTCCATGGGTTTTACGGCAAATGGCACAAGTACGTAGTTATTATTATTATTATTTACATAGTATAAAAATTGGCTTGAAATACCAAAATTATTCTCGAATATTGCTGGCTGATACAGGCATCTAAACTGTGTTGTAGGTCATTCAATGTCTTCTTATGCGGCCGCAAGTAAGTTGCGGCAAATTATTCAAGTCTCGGATCCCGTATCTCGGAAAAAATGATAGTTAGTTACGTATAGTCTGACTTTTTTAAGCCTACATATCAGCGACCCTATATATGTACCTACATTATTATTTCGGTGTTTTGAGACCATGTAGTGACACATATCTAGAATCCTGCACTTCTTTGACCGGACAATCGTATGACCGACTTGGCAATCGGCGCCGCCAATGCAGAAATGCATTTGGTCAGTGATGATGTTGAAAGACCAGCATTTGCATTTGGCCATCTAAGCTATGAGTGCTAATATTATAATATAATACGATATTTACAATGTGATGGCATGTTATGTAATAACCAGAGATAGATAAATCTAATCAACGCCTTCATTTACTCCACTTTTCTTAATTGGGTACTGACATTATGTTCCTAAGTACGAAAAAAGGGTAAGGGCCTTGGCGAAGGCACCCATCATCATCATCATCAGCCTATACTTGTCCACTGCTGGACATAGGCCTCCCCTAATGAGCGCCATAGCGCCCTGTCTTCAGCTTGCCGCATCCAGCATCTGCCTGCAGTCTTTCGTAGACCGTCATCCAACCTGGTCGGAGGGCGTCCTACACTACGCTTGCCGAGTCGAGGTTTTTTTTTTTTTTTTTTTTTTTTTTTTTTTTTTTTTTTTTTTTTTTTTTTTTTTTTTTTTTTTTTTTTTGAATTGACTATATGTTGTTGGCCAGAGTGGCCATAACAACTTCACCCGGACAGAGGGCGAGCGCAAGTGCGCTCCAGCCCCGAGTCGAGGTCTCCACTCAAGAACACGTTTGCCCCAGCGGTTGTCGGTTCTTCGCGAGATATGGCCAGCCCACTGCCACTTCAGCTTGCTAATTCTTTGAGCTATGTCGATAACTTTGGTTCTCTGTCGGATGTATTCATTGCGAATCCTATCCTTCAGATAAACTCCGAGCATAGCTCTCTCCATAGTTCGCTGAGCGACCTTAAACTGGTGTACCAGCCCTACCGTGAGTGTCCACGTCTCGGCTCCGTAGGTCATGACGGGTCATGAAGGCACTGACGTGCGCAATACTAATAGTAGTAAGAGCCAGGATTTAAGATGTACCTATGTCGAACAGAAGACATTTTAGCATTCCTTTGCAGTCATTCGATTACACCCATAGGTACCTACATAATAATAATAGGTAATTCTTAAGCACTGCATTATTAGGTACAGAAAAGCTAAGTTTACTATGCAATCGGCCCAGGTATGGCGCTGAGTTTAAATTACACGTAAATTTTACAAGCTAGCAACAAGTAGCACAACATAAGTGGAAGGATACTATCCCCGCCGGTTGCGTGGAAGTTAAATGAATATTTAAAGAATGTGAGCGGCATTAGACGTTGCTTAATACAATATAAATGCAAAATTCTGATTCGAATTACATTTTGTCATATAATTTGGTGCAGATATCCCTCGATTCTGGCCAGCACAAAGTAGATACCTACCTAAAGTTCATCTATATATATATAACTCAAAGGTGACTGACTGACTGACTGACTGACATAGTGATCTATCAACGCACAGCCCAAACTACTGGACGGATCGGGCTGAAATTTGGCATGCAGATAGATGTTATGACGTAGGCATCCCCTAAGAAAGGATTTTGATTAATTCTACCCTCAAGGGTATATAATAGGGGATGAAAGTTTGTATGAAACTTTGTCAATTTTAAACCAATTGGGCTGAGACTTTGCATGCATAAGGCTACGATGACGTAGGCATCCCCTAAGAAAGGACTTTGAGATGCTGGCTATATAAGATTAGTAACGTTTCAATTAGGGTTCCGCGTAAGAAAATAAACACACATGAAATCAAAGAGTATCTCGGAAACGGCTGGACCGATTTTCACGGGACTTTCACTGGTAGATAGCTGTTGTTATAAGCAGTAATTTATGCTACTTTTAAATTAGAAAAACAAAATTTAAAAATGCGTCCTGTCGCGCCGGCTCAGAACGCGGGAGCGGGCTTTTTTGTTAAGTTAAATTCCACGCGGACGAAGTCGCGGGCTCAGCTAGTAGAAGCTAATAATCGAAAGGGCGAAGTGTAATTATAATATGTAGTCCAGGGAGGACTCAGTTTTCCGTCGGTTTACCTTCGTTTGATTGGGTCAATCATTTACGATACGTTAGTAACGCTCGATTATTTCTCAGTATAGCGTCCGTTGTGGAGTTGGTACTTTGTTCCACGGTTGGATAATATTTCATGACAACTCGAGAAACTATAAGAACGCAAATATAATTTGCAGTGTGAACGAAGCGCTCGGTAGCGATCAGTGCATCATTGTTTACGGTACCATAATGTGTTGAAGCGTCAGTTGACCCTTGACTCCAAGCCTTAGCATGTGGAAACACCAGGAAGGAGCATCGTAGCCTATCCCCATCGCAAACCGGTTGATTTAAACATTAATTCAAGCGATTACTATACTTGCTATCTAGGTCATTGTGTGAGGAACTTGTTTAGTACCTAATCCTCTTCATTTATAACAATAATCGTTTTATCGTTAAAATCTCGTTAACTGTATGGATTAAATCAACTCAATTCTTTCAATATTGTTCCTTATCATTTTGTACATGGGACATTTCGCTCTAGTTGTACATAGTTACAAATTTCGGATACGTCTAAGTACGTTTATAAACTATTTGTTTTATTCGCTAATTTTAAATAACCCGTCGTATTGAAAACTTTGGAGAGTATCCCCTGCTCCATTTGGGTTCCTTCCTCATCAAAATAACAGGAAATGATGAAATACGTTTTTTTTTTATTTATAAATAATCGATCAACGAAAATAAAACCAATCGTGATATTGAGGGTATATAACTGTAAAACATACCTATTTTCCAAATTGCGTGTTTCTATTTCAGTGGTTTCGGCTCTGCATTATTGATGAATCAGTCAAGATTTTCTGCTTCATATGTACCTACCTAAGTAGGTGTATAATGCGCCTAACTACAGGCATCCTACAGTGCCGTTGAAACCTTAACAAAGTTGATTCGAGCTTTTAACTACAAGCAATTGACGAAATACATAAACCCTTGAGGAACGCACCATGATTAACAATTGACTTTTGAACTCTGAGGAAGATTGGGGCCAGATGTAAACGCATCAGAAAAAGTTCCACATGTGCCGCGGCTTCCTTGCTCATAGTGTTAATCACAATTGATTGGAGTCTATATCTGACACGTAGAACATCAAGCCCACAGCGACGAGACCGCCAGTTGAGTGCACATCGCCTATCCGTACTACGACTTCCTATTCAAAATATAATGTAAGCAAGCCCGCATACAGTGAGTGTCTATTAGCAACAAATCCCCGGAAACACGCGAAGATATTTTGAGAGATGGCAAGTAAACGGTCCTGCAAGGGATTGGCAGGTATTGCTGGACCAAATACGGTGAGTCCATGATCAATTCATGAAGCATTAATAATAATAATAATTTTAGCCCTTTTTGACGTCCCACTCCTGGGCACGGGCCTCCCCTCAACACGAGGGGGATTCAGGCCATAATCCACCACGCTGGCCCAGTGCGGGTTGGCGGATTTCACATGTCTTTCGAAAATTGGTTAAATCTTCTAAGAGATGCAGGTTTCATCACGGTGTTTTCCTTCACCGTAAGCAAGTGATAATCATATATAAATTATGATTCGCACATAGATTTAGAAAAATCCAGAGGTTCGAGCCAGGGTTTGAACCCGAGACCTGGTAGCCCGCAAGACGCGTGCTTAACCAATCGGCATTAATAAGCATTAATAAGTAACGAAATAAAGTGCGTTCCTGGTATATGAAGAAGGTGTATGTACAATCCGTACTGCTAGATATTTTTTCATATCTCCCTGTTGTGGATGGGTACATACAGTACATTCTGCAAGTAACTCGGTACCAGTAATTTGATGCTGGAAACTTGATATTTACGAGTATCCTGTGCAGGTTCTGATATTACAATAAGTTACATGACTTACACCTAGGAGGGTGCACCTACGTCTATCTGTAAAGGATCAACGTGTATAGATGAGCACAATAAGCTGGAACACTGTGTTCCTACTAAATAGATTTTGAATATAAATAACGAAACTAAAACAGAAATAGGTAGGTTTTAAACCTATTAATCCTTATAAAATCTATACAAATAAATAAAATTGGAGTGTCTGTTTGTAATATCAAAATGACACATTTTCACTAAGTGCATATCAAAGTACATAGAACACCTATAGCAAAAACGCGATTTAAAAATAATTGTATGTCTGTGTGTTTATTCCGGGTAATCTCCGAAACGGCTGGACCGATTTTGACGGGACTTTCACTGGCAGATAGCTGATGTTATAAGGAGTAACTTAGGCTACTTTTATTTTCGAAAAACCAATTTAAAAAAACTGTCGCTCGTGTTCAGAAGGCGGGGGCGGGCTTTTTTGTTAAGTTAAATTCCACGCGAAAGAAGTCGCGGGCTTAGCTAGTTAAACTAATGATCCATAGCGGGTTAAGAATTCGAGTTAAAAAAATAATAAAACAACAATCAATTAGTGGAGATGTTTTTACATTCAATTTCATATTCCACATTTACGCTTTCGTAAGTTTCGCCAAGGATAAGCTTCGCGCTGCAATCGCTGTCGGTAATAAAAAATAAAACTTTTTCAATCCGCTTCGTATAATTAGACGCCACACGAAATAACCTCTGACATCTAACAAGTTCGCGGCGAATAATCGACCAACTAACTTATGTAATACGGCCATAATATATATGGGTATATTTTACAAAATACTTACAATTAAAAGCATAATGTCGTATAATTACACAACAAGAATGCTTCTGCCCTCACCGGGGGCATTCGCCTGTACCCAATGATTCAGATTCGAGGATTACATCTGTGACTGAGGGGAACCGAGAGATTTTTGGGGCAGTATTGTTTGTTACATAATCCTGAACATAGAATCTTTGAATTTTAGATGTCATAGTCATGCTTCTTTCCTAGATTTTTAAAGTAGACAACTTCAATATGCCGAATCTTCTCAGTCCTCAGGTCGCGTTCGGATCCGGTTGTAGATATAATAAAAAAAATTAAAATTGACAAATCGTAAGTGCCCCCGTAGGCCTAAACAAAATAAACGATTTGAATTTAATTGAATATGTTTTTCACGTCTTTTGAAATAATTTTGCCTATTCAGCGCATTTTAAATTCTAAGTTTTCATAAAGATAATAAACCTACAATTAACCTCTTGTCACCGCGGATATTAAACTCTACTAAGTTCACTAACAACGGTAACTTTAACGTAGGTAGGGACCAATTCTGTTAATTTTGGAAAATTGGATTAGGTCGGTACAATAAATTTCAAAGTACATTTTACAATTTGAATAATTTTGCCACCGATGCGGATAAGATAATATTTGCCACTTTAAATGTATAATTAGGCCGTCTAAACTAAATTAGGCATCTGCAAATGAATAGACGCAGACAATTAAAGTATTTATTATATATTAAGTATTTTTAATACTTACGTCACAAATTTTCCTAATTACATACTCGCTTTAGTCCTAATGGGACATGAACACGTGGTGCCATTCTCCTCAAGCGTTTCAAAAGCGATTACGACGTACCAATACTACCACTACCATAGTACTACAATCAGAATGAGCCGCTCCACTCCGGCGCAAACTTCCGTGAACCGGATAGTTCCGGATTGCACGCATCAGTAGATGGCATGAGCCATGGGAGTTTACTACACCACATTCCGGACAATTAACCGTGGCCCTTGTCAGTGCTCATTGCTTGAATTAAGTATACAAATAAGAATGGCATCCACTTTGGTCAAACTTTACTAGAAATTTCATGTTTTGTTTTTATCATTCAATTCAATTCAATTCAATTCAAATCGTTTATTTTGTTTAGGCCTACGGGGCACTTACAAATTGTCAATTTTACATTTTTTTTTCTTATATCTACAACCGGATCGGAACGCGACCTGAGGAATGAGAAGATCCGGCAAGAATCTCAGCGGGCTTGTCTTTTTACATGTCATATTTTTTTTTTAATCGCCAGTTGCTTATATTCAATAATTACAAAGGGTAGTAGATATTAACATAATATTATATTAGCTCCAGTGTGTTGCCTTTTGATGTTACCAAGAATTACACAAATAATTCGGACTAGTAGGGCAATACACGCTACGCTTTGACATTATTATTGACTGTCGAGATTTGAGCTGCTTAGTCCCAAGCTGATTTATCATCCAAATAATCCGAGATTTTGTAATAACCCTTTGCACTGAGTTTAGTTTTAATTAGGGTTTTAGACTTATTGATAGGTAAATCTCGGATTTACCTCTTAATTAGTAACCCATAGGCAAAAAACATAGTTTTCACTTGTAACATTAAAACAACAAGCTTTTACATTTTAAACATGTAGTATAATTTACGTTTTATAGGGCCCACGGACCCAAGTCTGCTAATTCAGCTAAACATATTCGTTTTTGTTACTTAGGATCAGCTTAGGACACAGGAAGCCGTTGAACTAATTTTTAAAAAAGCAACCTGTTGGCAAGCCATTGGCCGACAATATATCGCAGTCGCTAGGAACTTTTGGCACAAAGATAAAATTGGTGACCAATTGTTTTCCGATGCAATGTAAATGTATGAAATTATCAGACTCAGGTCGCAGGTTAAGAATTATCAGTTCTAAAGAGCACCACATTCCAAACAAGTGTATTTTTAAAATCTTCTTTAACCTTCACAAAGTACTTAGTTGAGCACAAATGATTAAACCATTTAAAAGACAATTGATAAACGTCCGATGTTAATTAAAAAAACACTATGTGAACGAAAATTGTTTGTTATTGTGCAGTTTGCACAGCCCACACGGCGATTAAGCAATTAGATATGTTTAAACATCTGTCTATGTAGCTAAGTTTAGAAATGATTGATATATGTCCGAGGCTAGTAGGTAATTAAAGCATGAATGATTAATTCGAGGTACTGCGAAAGAAAAAAAAATACCAACACATTAACGGACCGTCAGATAAAATGTGTCGGTAAAAATGTCTGTTCAAGCATCGTTAAAATATCTCGTACTAGCTGTGCCCACGGACTTCGTCCGCGTAGTATTTAACGTAACAAAAATTTCGGGATTATCGGGATAAAAAGTATCCTATATGTTAATCCCGGTTATAAACTATCTGTGTTCCAAATTTCATTCAAATCCGTTCAGTGGTTTTTGCGTGAAGGAGTAACAAACATACATACATACATACATACATACATACATCCACACTCACAAACTTTCACATTTATAATATTAGTAGGATAGTAGGATATGTTTACACGTACACTTCTATTTCAGATTATACTACTTGCTGTATTAAGTGTAAACTTAATATGCGTTGCATCAGGAACGCCAAACTCATCAAAAACCATCAAGATCGATGTATCGCAAAATGAAATTTCTTCTGACAATCTCTTTCACTGGGAGGATTACAGTGTTGTGGCGGCGATGCTTATAATCTCGTGCATAATTGGCGTGTTTTACGGATATTGCGGGGAAAAACAGATGACCGGTGATGACTTTCTGCTTGGAGGATCGTCTATGGGTACTTTCCCCATGGCCCTCAGCCTCGGAGCAAGGTAAACCTATACATAGTTTTAGCAAACTTTCTTATACACGATATAAGTATAGAAGCAACGTCTGTATTGGACTAACATTTTTTTATTGCATAATTGTATAAATAATGTCTCAAGAATTTGCAAAGATCAGTACTAGCTACTGACATATGACGTCATAACTTAGTAGTTTTCGCAAACTTCAATAGCGAATGTTTTCAATCACTTAAGAATTGGTATTTAAGTACCTTTGGGTTCATATAAAAAATATTCTAAATTCGATGTAACTAGTCAAACACGCAATTTGTAAGACGGGTAGTTACAGTTTCATATTGTTTTCAGCTTCATAACGGCAATAGAATTGTTGGGGAACCCGGCGGAGATGTACATGGCAGGCGCACAGTTCTGGATGATATGCTTAGCGTTCCTGCTGGTTGTGCCCATTGCCAGTAATCTGTACCTGCCCGTGTTCATGAGGCTACGACTCACCTCATGCTATGAATATTTGGTAACGTAACTTTTATTGCTTTCGTGTTTCTTCTCCTTGTTACACCCAGTAACGTTATTCTCCCATATCTCCCAACCTCAGTAATTTTGATTATTTTATACCGAACAGTAATGGGGCGAAGAGGGCTAAACATGAGCTGTCGAAACAAAGTGGTCTAACAAACGTTCAAACGGTCCTGGAGGCTAAGTACACATACGAGAACTAATCGAATGATTGAGTCTTCCCTCCCATACATTTCACAGTAGTATCCCACCAGTTGCGTAAGGGTCAGTGATGCAGCATTACTGGTAAATGTACCATACCATTAACGAGTGAAGTAAAACCAGAACTAACCTTTCGATCACCCGATCGGTATTTGAATATGTTCAGAACTCATACTAACCCACTTCATCTGGTCGGTAAAACGAACCCATCAGGATTGCATACCGTGGTCTAGTGTTTCTTCCCGGGCACAGATTTTTTATTACTTCCCGCTTTTTGTTTTATTTCCCAGGAAGTCCGTTTCTGCAAGTCAATCCGTGTGTACGCGAGTGCGTTGTACCTGATGCAGATGATACTGTACACGGCGGTGGCGGTGTACGCGCCGGCGCTCGCCTTGTCGGACGGTAACCGAACATTGCCTCATTTATAGATATACTATATGATTCAAACTTTGTCCTAAATTCACGAGAATATTCAGGGCATTATAACAAAGATGAATTTGTTAAATAAGTATATAGATAATACCCTTACTTTAACGCAAGAAGACATTACGTAAAACGGTGTCAATGTTCGATACAATAATTAACGGTAATTATTATAAATGAGTTAAAAAAGAATTGCGAAAAGAAGAATAGCAAATAGGTCGTAATTAGTTGTAATAATTATTTATAATTTAACGTTAAACCTACAATTGAAATTAAAACCATTAGAACGGAGGTACAGATATTATAAAGGAAGGTATTATAATAATTAAATGGCGATTTATTTATCGTTGTCTGATGTTGTGTTATGAATGGCGATCGAAAGCAAAAGAAAACCACAACCCTGTTGCCAAAAACTTCCGCCTTTGTTGATCGCACTTATTATGCATACCTTTTCACTAACTTTCTTTATTAAGCGGTAATACCGGATCATCATTACGTTTTCGTTGTTTTGCCACGATTAAATTACATCGTTACAACATTTTATTCGTTCACAAGAATAATTATTCTTGCTACTTGGATTATATAAATGGTTTGTAGCCATACTTTAAGTGTCTGGGTATTGAATTACAACTTGATCAGATAATTTACATTCATTTTTATTTTTTTTCTATTCGAGTTATTGCTATCCATCTTAGTTAGACCGACGATACCATTCTTTGGTACTTACCTACGCGATAATTGTTTGCAGTTTTCAAATTTACGCAATAATAACCATGAAGTAACGTCTACATTCACATATAAAAGATGTGTTTTGTTGGAATCAAATCGCTCTGAGTTATCAAAGCGAAGATTTCGATTTCATTAACGAACACGCAAGCGCAACCAATGTCAATAGAAATTTTGCAATGGCTATGTAGCCAAATATGGGGTCATGCTGACGCACAGCACGCTGCGTGCTGCAGCCCCATCCATACATTATTCAATGTCATTGCATTCGCTTTTCACGTAGCAAGGCTTTTCAAATTAACATGAGTAAAATGCGAATCTGTGCGTTAAACGTGTTTTATATAAAACAAAGTCGGCAGACAAGCGCACACAGCAGCACACAGCAGCCAGAGCATTGCTAGCACGTTGGCGACCTGGTAGAGGAGATACGACGATACGATACGATACGATATTACCTGCCAGGCGCGGAAACAAGATTTCGTTTAGCAGAAGGGAGCGGGCAGTTTTTTTAAGTACCAATTTCCAGAAAATCCGTGAAGTCTTATAACGAGTATTTTTTTATTATTAAAATTGGTCAAAAAAATGGACTTTCCTCATGACTCGTGAGTCCCATTGCCCCCCTACAATCATACAAAAATTGTTAGTTATGTTGCCATAATAATCTATGACTTAGACCTATTATTATCTTTTATGAAGATAAAATATCTCCGTGCCTTATGTGGATAGGCATTTATCTATTAGGGGCTATTAAACGTAAGTTCCTAGATTTTAAGATAGGTTGTAGGTAGGTTCTACTCACCTATTAATTTAATATTATCAGGTACTCACTTGTACTTATTTAAAACGTTAAAAAGTTTAAATTAAAAACATATTACTTTTTATTATGTAATCGCTGCTATACTAATAAGTGTGGCGCTATTTTCGATTCGGTCACGGTAGGTATCTACTTATTATTTCTTAAGTGGTGCTACAAAGTATGCAATACGCAATAGGTACCTGCCGAAAATCAACATTAGATTATAATTCAAGCCACGAAGAAGCGGCTCGATAGCGTATGTTACACCACATCCCTAAACAACACATAGCCTATACACTCCCGAATTAACATTTCGTTATCCTTGAACCTGCTGACAATTAAGTAGGTACATTCATGAAGAGGAGACATTTACTTTAAAGGTTTTAGATTATAATAGGTACATTCATTCGGTACCCTAGAAATCATGCTAGTGCACGTTGAACTCCAATACTTAATCCGAAAAATCTAAATGAATATAGTCATTTCTTAATTTTGTGTAAAAATCATGAATTATTGAAATAGAATCCACAGTAACATAAAGTGATGATACACACATCATGCAATACCACATTCATGGAGATCATCATTGTGATATCTTATAGACACTAAAATATTTATTACCTATTAAGATTGTTATAAATGATAGGATTTTAATAATACACAAAGCTTGCGTAAGTCTAATAGACTAAAGAAGTAATGAAGAAACGTGATCTAGTCTATTGTAGAGTCATTGATGCTGTTAATTTACGGGATCGCTGATTTGACTCTCATGGGTAGGTAAGATTTACCTAATTTTGGGGTACCTATATGTATATCTAACAAGTAAATCAATACATAGTATAAAACAAAGTCGCTTCCCACTGCCTGTATGTCCCTATGTATGCTTAGATCTTTTAAACTACGCAACGGATTTAGATGCGGTTTTTTTAATAGGTACAGTGATTTAAAAGGAAGGTTTATATCATACTTATCATACTAATATTATAAAGAGGAGACTTTGTTTGTTTGATTGTAATGAATTGGCTCCGAAACTACAGAACCAATTTGAAAAATTCTTTCACTGTTGGGAAGCTACACTATCCCCGGGTGACATAGGCTATAATATATTTTCAAAAAATTAGGGATCCCTACTAAAACTCGAATAATGTAACCGCAATGTACCCGTGGGAAGCCGGGGCGGGCCGCTAGTATATAATACATGCATAATATAGTAGGGAAATACTGATAATTTTAGAGCCGTGCGAAGCCGGGGCGGGTCGCTAGTACCTAGATAAAGGGTTATGAAATGTATCTATACACAAATAAATAAAATTGGAGTGTCTGTTTGTAATCTCAAAATAACACCTTTTCACGAAATGCATATGAACGTACACACGACACATAAAGCAAAAACGCGATTTAAAAAACAATTTGACTGTCTGTCTGTATGTCTGTTCCGGGTAATATCCGAAACGGCGGACCGATTTTGACGGGACTTTCACTGACAGATAGCTGATGTTATAAGGAGTAACTTAGGCTACTTTAATTTTAGAAAAAAAAAGAATGTGTCCTGTCGCGCGGGATTAGAACGCGGGAGCGGGCTTTTTTGTTAAGTTAAATTCCACGCGGACGAAGTCGCGGGCTCAGCTAGTGAAAACTAAGTTAGTTTAGTACCAACTTGACCAACATTATCGATAAAATATTCGATTCAGATTTCTATTAAGGTTGTTATATCGTCCATTGAACAACATGTTTCGTAACAAATATAACTAAGTACTCAGGTATTCATAGTGTAACGTATTGGTAAAGTCTGTTTTATTGCTATGACTAAACTTCACACGATACATACCACGGCGTCCCCTACTAGGCGCATAAGTAGCGTGCACCGTAGCATCTCTATGCACTTCGATGCATGTCGCATTAACTCGCATTGGTGTGACTGTTAAAGATACACGTAATGATAACATAACATTATCCTATAAGGAATCATTGATGATTAATGTTCCCAGGATGGCCTGCTTTAGCACACATTTGACTTTTGGTGTCAAACGTTTTATTGTGTCATAGGTTTTACATACCCATATTTACATACCGATGATTTTACTTTGTAAGTTAAGATAATTATTTTGGAACCTCCATTTACCTACCTACCTTTGGTACCTTGTTACATCTTAATATTCCGATGGGGGATTTTTCCCACTTGTTATATAACAAAAGTTTCCAAATTACTGGCCACAATCCTGTAAGTAGTGGCATTATTCTAATCTGAGAACCTGATAATGCTTTTATAGGCAGCGTTTTGGAACGCTTAGGTGTTAATTTTCCTCTCAGTATGTTCATATTCAGTTACTCACGTTGTTTTTCTATCATTTGTTCCAGTTACCGGGCTTAACACTTATTTAGCGGTCTCGCTTATTTATCTCGTGTGCATTTTCTACGCCTCTCAGGTGAGTTGATTTGATATAGCGCAATATTTGTAAAATATGTAATCGGTACTTACTATAAAATAAATAGTACAATATTAAACGGAAACCGTGACTTTCAAGAGATTAGAAACGTAATTGTAAATGCAAAATATGACATAATCATAGAATGAAATGATTGATTATGCAACATGCAATGCTTGTTTTTATTAGGACTTCTCAAAATGGTATACAACAATTATGGAGAATAGAGCATAGTTAAATTACTACCCTAATGGTGAAAGTAATGACCAATCGTTTTTCCGCAAGTGTGGTAAGATTTTAATATAAAGACGATAATTGAGAAATACAGCATTTGCCTATGTGTGCATAGCATCATCTACAATATTAACTTTGTATTTTCTTTTGATCAGGGTGGTATGAAAGCAGTGATAATGACGGATACGTTTCAATCGGCGGTGCTGATCGGCTCGCTGATAGCCGTGCTGGCTCTGAGTGCTACGAAAGTTGGCGGGCTTAATGCCGTGTTGGAACACGCCTGGAGGACCGACAGATTGCACTTCTTCGAGTAACTATGATAATTCATTCCATTTACTTGCAGCGCACTTTAGAAGTAGCGATTTCAACGCGTGTTTTTTTGTTTCAATGTTGGCAAAGTCTTCGAGATGGTTGTTTCTTTGCTATATTTAATAGAATTGGTTCTGCTGTATTGATAATACACCCAACCTAATTTCAATAATTTCTTGTGACCTATGTGGTTAAGGGTATCGTTTATTTTTTTCCAATATTCAAAAATAAGCTGGTGCTGTGTTTTTTATTCCTATTACCAATGTTTTTTTTATCCAGCATGAACCCGGACCCGACGGTGCGTCACTCCTTCTGGTCAGTGGTGATCGGCGGCACCTTGTACTGGACCAGCATGTTCTGCGCCAACCAGGCGTCGGTCCAGAAGTACCTCTCAGTGGAGCACATAGCACAGGCGCGGGTGGCGCTGTGGGTGTCGGCTGTCGGCCTCATCGCCGTGTATTCGGTCAATTTCGCAACCGGCGCCATCCTCGCGGTCCATTACGCTGATTGTGATCCTATTCAGGTAAACACGTTGGACAGTAATTCACTGTTGCCCTGACACGGCATTGCACCAATTGCTTAGTCGAATGCCGTATTATGAAACGTTTAGTGGATAAATAACTAAAACTTGGAAGCGGTTAACAATGTTGCGTAGGAATATGTTATTATTTATACAAGGTATATTTAGTTAGGTAGTTAGTAAGTACACAACAGATTTGACGACCGCCTGGCGTAGTGGTTCGGTAGGCCGCTCGGCGCACTGCGCTGAGTGGTTGCTGGCTCGATTCTCATCAGCGTGAATTTCGGCAATGGCCTTTTCGTAATTTTCTCTTGTCTGGGACTGGGTCGCCCAAATCCAATGTACGGTATCTACATAGTACAAGCATTGCTTAGTTTAGGCCCATACAGCTGGTGTGTTAGTCTGCGGTGGTTACTAATAGTAAAATAATTTTGTAAAATAG
This sequence comes from Notodonta ziczac, assembly GCA_918843915.1. Lineage (NCBI taxonomy): Eukaryota > Metazoa > Arthropoda > Insecta > Lepidoptera > Notodontidae > Notodonta > Notodonta ziczac. Next base: position 6,535,377 of record OU974043.1, on the reverse strand, counting down.
TTTGATTGATAAATCCAATAGTACTTACTTCGATACAATATTTGAGCCTGGGCATATACCTGTAATTTCATTCCTAACTATTGGTAAGTATGAAGTCACAGTTTAGTGATTTATTATATCGTACCTCAGGAGGGTGTAATCAACGGCTCCGATAGGCTGCTTCCACTATTTGTGGTGCAGCAGCTCGGCGGCGCGCGCGGACTGCCCGGCTTCTTCGTGGCTGGCATCTTCGCAGCCAGTCTTGGGTAAGCACACGGAACAAAAGAAACTAATCCCTATATCAATAGACACAGCACTCCACAGGGTCAAGTAAGAATTATGGGTTTGGAGAACTCGAAAGCCTCTTCTACACACACCACATTTTAATAGCAATATACAATGTGAGACACTTGAAGGCGTCCTCATAACTAAACGTAACTCTTATTCCAAACGTTTATTAGAATTAGGATGAAACTAGTAAAGTCCAGTTGGAATACCGGTTTCAATTCGTGTAAATCATCTGTTGAAATATTATTCTCGTTGATCTAGCTAACCACTCTATGTAGGTACCTACCTTCATAGTAATATTCAAATGGTTACATTTTTTTACCCGACTATTATGATTTTAACCGGCATGTATATGTTCATCTGGTCCTTATCATAATTTGAAAAATGACTTATCTTTGTATGCGTCTTGATTGTCCGCTGGTTATAGACTTTGTGACGTCACATTAAATTGAATATAGCGTCCTCTAGAGGAAATAAAGACATGACCAAAAAATTTTTAAAATGATCCCGTGTTTTTATACCTAATCAAAATCAATATGAAACATTTAATGATATTAAATGCGCTGATAAATCCAGTTAATTAATCATAGTAAAGTACAATCTTAAGATAAACCTGCACCTGATGAATAGGTTTGTACTAAAATAACAACAACAAAACTTATATAGCCGATACGTTCAGTTGATCTAAGGGCCTGTGCACACCACGTTTTTTTAACGCGCTGTCGACGCGCGTTTGTATCGATACAGACGCGATTCGCGCGCGAGTCCGACGCAGCCTGTAGACCTTTGTAGGATAAAAGCGCGCCGTCGACGCACGTCTCTAAAACACGCCTCGACGGCGCGTTTTAAAAACTTGGTGTGCATAGGCCCTAATAGTGAAATTTCTCGTATCTCGCGCGCAGCACGGTGGCGGCCGCGCTGAACTCCTTAGCGGCTATAGCTTGTCAAGATCTCGCCACCGGGCTTCTAGAAATAACTTTGCCTGAAAACAAAGGAGCACTGGTGAGTAAATTTAATCTCCTCAGAAACATACCCACTTACTTACATACATAATTCGATCTCCTGAAACGTATCTGTAATGTTATTTTTAGGTACAAATTCTTCAGTAATGGCGTATATCCTTGACCCAAAATGTTCATTCGATTTTATTAAGTCCGTCTTGTGCGTGCCAAGGTTAGAGCTGTGATTATCACAATTCCATGGTTCACAGAGCCCCTCTCCACTTAGGTGTAGGTTTCTTTCTTTCTTTATTTTCCTTTTCTCTCTTGACGATTTTTCTTTCCTTTTTTTTGGGATCACCCCAAGTCCATTGTACGGTACCCATAGTACAAGCGTTGCTTAGGTGGGATCATACAGTTGGTGTGTCAGTCTGGCGATATTTATTTATTTATATTTAATCGTGTTGCAAGTTATTTATTAATTTCAAATAAATTATATTAAATAGAATTAAAATTAAGATAAAATAAAATAAAAACCTACCCCTAATCAAACAAATCCCGTCCGCGTGGGATGGTGGCACGAATACTGGCTGCATTTCCTCGCTGTATTGATAAGCTAATTTTTTGAGCGAGGAAAGAGCCAGCCCTCGTGTCACCTGTGGCGGTGACCAGTCTAGGGGTGATTTTGTTGAATAGCACTTTAGCACTTAAAATAAATAAATAAATTACCTCATATCTTTATTCTCGTTAAAAAAACATCAAATAAAAACTATTTTGACTTATTTTATGCATGGGCGGCCCGGGCCCTTAGTAGTGGGCTTGTTTAAAGGTCCTTTCAAAAGTTTCATGTGCGTTTACAACACGTTTCTTACGTACTTATTTGTACAGATAGCCCGTTGGGTATGCGTGGTGTGTGGCGTGGTGTCGTTTGCGCTGGTGTTCGCCGTGGAGCGGCTGGGCCCGGTGCTGCAGCTGGCGCTGTCCTTCAACGGGATGGCGGGAGGCGTCGCCCTCGGCCTCTTCTCACTCGGCATGTTCTTCCCTTGGGCTAATGCTAAAGTAAAACTTTGCACCTTTTTATTTTAACAAATATCCTGAATAAAATTATCAAGCGGTCTAAATAGAAGGTACCTATTCCTATATAGTGTAGGTTAGTTGGCCGTTCGGCTCACTGCACCGGGTGGTTGCGGGTTCGATTCCCGTCGGAGAAAATTTCGGAAATGGCCTTTTTGTAATATGCCAAGGAGTGGGTGTCACTGGGATCGCCCCCAGTCCAATGTTCCGTACGTATAGTACAGGCTATGCTTAGTTAGATACCATACAGTTGGTGAGTGAGTCTGGCGATATTATTGATTAAAAATAATCTTCTAATTTATTCGTTGAAATTAAGTCAGATAAAACTGGTTTGTGTTTCAAGGGTGCGGTGGTCGGTGGTATATTCGGTCTGCTGCTGGTGGTCGCGGCGGGGGCCGGCGCTCAGCTGGCGCAGCTGCCGCAGCCTCGTCTGCCTGCCTCCACCGACGGCTGTGTTGCTGGTCACAACATTACAGTCCATGCAACTGGGTATGTTTACCTACCACGCCCTAATTTCGCAATAGGGCCGAAATATTCTGATTAACTGATTTAATTCATCCAAATTTTATTTATTACTTAATATTCAGAAGCATGTTATATTAAAGTTGTGTGTTTTAATTAATAAATAGGTGGGTACTTAAGTTACTCAAGAAGGTATTTAAAAAACAACCTGGCAATGCTGAGAATCTTCTGGGCACTTTGCCAAGCAACGCCGGTCTGGCACATGTGTATTTTTGTAAATTGTTTTTCTTCTTTTTAATATTCTGTAGAGATCAAGACAAGTGTAGGTATATACGAGTATATATAGACGTCGTGTATAACTATATATATAGACGTCCTGGATGCCATAGTTAATAACTGACTAACTAACACCTCAGTCCCCCCGTGACCATGGTTGCTGTAAAGCAGCCGAAACGTCGGGAACATAAAAAAGTGAATAAACGCGATAGAATCCGTAAAATAGTTTTATTTCAATGTGTAGTATTCGCGTAAATATAAGAAAACAATATGTTAGTCAATAACTGAAATAAATGAGTAAGTATAAAACTTCAATCACAAAAGAAATGGTATTTCTGTGATCGAAGGTCAAAAAACAAATACCTACACCAACACAACATTGCGCACCGAAAGGGATGGGCAGCGAGGTGCAGTGTTCATTTACATTGTTTTTTGCCGATGATATTAGGTAATGTCCCAAAGCAATAGTTAGCGACCCTACTGACTTTAGTACCGGCTACGATCACGGCCCTTAACCATCGGAAATCGGGGTTATAGTCCACACACTACAACTTCGGCCTCATGAGAGCCATTCTGCCTCAATATAATTTGTTTCACTGTGAGTCGGTACCACTACTTAAGGACAACTACTTAGGTATTTACTTAGATGGGCATCGACTCCGAATGATAGAAAATATAAGGTCGCTGGTAGTTATCTCTAGCTTTTTAGTGCACCCATTTTTTTTAAAGTTGATAATTATTTTTTTTATCTGTAGTACAATCACTGTAGTGTTTGTATCAATTTCTTTATTGTAGTTACGACGGAAGCCAACATGATGATGCAGTGTTCTGGTTGTTCCGCGTGTCGTATCTGTGGTACTCGGGGCTGGGGTGCGCGGCGACGCTGCTGGCGGGGCTCGTCACCTCCGCGCTCACTGGCCCCACGGACCCGGCGCTGGTGCCCATCGACCTGATATCCCCGCCTGTTGTCAAGCTACTGAACTCATTACCCAAGAGAGTCAAGGTAATAACTTCAATACGCTACCATGCGTATAAATTTGCGACATAGACGCTAGCAAGGAATCTCTATTCGCTTGCTAGCGTCTATGTGAAATATTTGTAGGTATAAAAAATAAAAATATTTCACGCTGATGCAACTCGGAAGCATAGTAGAGCTACAGGACATTGTACGAGTACTTTTGTTCTATATCTACCTATAGAGTATAGATAATTAACTATAAGGCAAGACGAGATAAAATATGTGATAAACTGCCATCTTCCAGCTTAACAGCAACAATACGACACCCTAATAAGTTCTTATTTCTGCAGAAAGTCTTGAAAGTCCCTACACGTCTGGGCTCCGAGCGTCGGCGCAGTTCGAGCGTGCGCCCTCCGAGTATAACGGACGACAAGGACACTCGGCGGCGGCGGCGGCTCTCCGAGATGGCGGGCGGCGTGTTCTACAGCGACTCGCCCGCCCTCACGCGGGGCTACGACAACTTCGCGCTGGGCCTCGATACAGAGAAGCCGCTACCGGAAGACCAGAACAAACTTAACAGTATCAAACTTGAACCTACGTCGGATTATTTACCGGAGACATCCAATTGTTAGAATATAGCTACTAAGGGCAAGCTAGCACATCAAAATTAGGTATGAAACCCCCTTTTTAAACATGTATTAAACAGTTAATTTTGGAAGGGAAAGTACCACAAGTACTATGTGCCCAATCCGGCCGGATCCGGTCGGATCCGACCGAATTGAAATTGGTGCCGGATTGCAATCCCTAACTGCACGCGAAAAATAATTATTATTTTAATTTAATAAATTCTGGCCGCAGGTTACCTAGCTACACTAGTAACAAAGACGAAGAGTATACTTAGTAGGTGCTACCTAACATTTTTGTAGGTAGAGAACTGAAAAATAAAACTTGCATCACGCATAATTTTGACGACTTACATGACTACCCTACTACTTGCTGAAGTTTTGTGTTAAGTGTATCATAAAGATTATAAAAGGCGGCCAAGTGCATATTGGACCACGCATTCTATAGGTGTCCTTAGACAACACGCAAAAAATATCACTTTTTAGCTCAATATTTCGTTCACGAGAATTAATTTTGAAAAATTGTCAATCAAACCTCAAAATTATTTTAAAACACCTATTCAACGAGGTATTGTTGAATAGGTACGTGTAGTGGGGTACCACTCGAGGGGGTTAGTAAACATTTTTTTTCACTCCCCTTTTTTAAGAGTGGGAGGTACTTACCCTGAAATAATTGTCTTTCAATATTCAAATACACAGTTTTATAGTTGTACTTAAAATCAATTTTTGTGCTAATTTGAAGCCCTCATAGTCTCCACTTAAAATTACTCTGAGGTCGAACGGAAGGATAGAGAAAAATTGAGAAATTATAAGGGCGAATGTATAATGTGTATGATTATGGAATCCTATAAAATTATTATTTTATTTCAACGTAAGCATCAATTATAATAAAAATCAACAATGAAAATCTAGTATGTAGTGTAACTAGTTCAATTTTAATCTGTATATTCTGGTCTAAGGAGGAGCAGGGTGGGCCAGGCGAGTATTTTTGCAAGAAATTGGAGTTACCGGATCCGGCAAATTGCACCGGATCCGGTAGACGTAAAATGATGCCGGATCCGCTGGATTACCGGATCCGGTTTTCCGGATTGCAATCCGTACCTGCAGTGAACACGCCATGTAAAGGTAGAGCTCTAAATGTCAAAACGTCCAAAATTCTGTGAATTTGAGCGTTTTAACGTAAGCAAAGGGTAAGTGGGAGGGGTTACACAGGTATTGCAAAAGTCCTTAATACCTACGTTAGCCGATAGGTATACTGTTAGTAAAGACAGACAAAGTATACGTACAACCACCGCCTGACGAGTAGGAGCCGCTGTTAAAGTATTGCAGAATACCTACTTGTTACGTCAATTTGTTAAAATTGGCGAAATAAGATATGGAAAAGTACCTATGTGTTTTATTATACCAATTCATTGTATACGCGATGTTTATTCAAACAGTATGTGTATTTCGTGCCTGTTATGTTAGTTAAGTACCTACATATTATAAGATTATTCCTTTCTTGTAAGTATACATTATACTCATAGGTAGTAAGTAACAAGTACTTATTTAATCTTATCGTATATACGCGTGTCTAATCAAATCATCAATCATTGGATTGAAACACTGAAACGCAGATTTGTTTCGATCTGAAGTAGGTACCTATTAAAGTATGCGAGTTGGTAGGTAAATGTTATAAAAAATGATATTTGTATTACACTTGCCTACATGGGATCATTTATTTAATATGTCCAGTTTGATGTTATTCAGTGATTTGCATGGCACTCGTGTCAACTGTTTATTTTGCCAGTCGAGCAGTCCAGCCAGACCATGGACTGAAATGGCGATTTAAAATGAGTAGCTATCACTGTTTCACACACACAAATAAAATAGTGTGGTATGGCATGTATACTTAAGATTCACAAAGCTTTAGTTGTACATAAGTCTCATAATTTAATCAATGTGACACGAGATATCAATGATACACAAGAACAACCAAAATATTTCGTTTTTTTTTGCTTTGTATTATGTACTATTTTATATAAAATTAAAGCTTTTAATATAAATAAAATTAATGGTCATTTTTTAATTATTTATTTACCATTTTAAATGTACACTTATAATAACATTAAAGGCAGGGGAAATAAAATATATACTTGTTAAATACCCAGTCTTGGTACATACACATTTGTTTTGAACTTTTTTATATTCAATTGTATTACTTGAAAATATTGCACTACTAAATCAAAATCTTGTCTGCCTTGCATGTTCGTGATTTCAATAACAATATAATAAAAACTAACATAAATTTGGGCCATTATGAGATGTCTCCACTTAAATAACAGTAATAGGCGTTTCATAAGCGAATTACGTATCATTTCACGATAATAAGTCTTGTTGGTGTTGTGATTGCTGCTGATGGATTTCCTGCATGGTGGAGACAGGTAACGTGGTGCTAACTGTTATCGAAGGCATTCCTGGTAGCGACACGGGCGTAAGGACCGGCATCCCACCGGAGATCGGCGGCGGTTGTATAGGGGCCTGGGAGAAGCTGCTCATGTCGAAAGTGGGAACAAGATTCGGTGCGGCTTGTGGATACGTAGAAGGCGGCGGCACTTGTGACGCGGTGTAATTTGGCATCATGGGTATGTACGGCTGCGGTTGGTTCATCGGTATTCCCGGTAGGTTGGGCAGCGGCGCTGGCGGCTGCATGTTCGAAACAGATGGTATACTTCCCAGATTGGTTAATGTTGCATCTGCTAAATCTGTAAATATACAATAATATGATACATTACGAGTTACGACACAATAGATGTATTTTTAATATGAAGGAATATTTTTATAAATGTATTCTAAGTAAACATCCTCAACCTCATAATATTGTAACAATTTTTTTTAACCTAATTAATACAGAAAATATTGGGATTAAGCGTCAATAGCCTGGTGGTTAGAGGGGCCGTCCTCGTAGCTAAGAGGTTTCGGGTTCAATCCCCATCCTGGCCATTAAACTATTGACGTGAACCCACTCCTAGCACAAGCATTAGCTTAGTTGGAGGGGCTAAAGGGAATACTAGTAATGTGATAAACACACGTTGCTAGTAATATTATAAAAAAAAAAAACCAAATGTGAGTGAACTGCAGTACACTCCTGCCCACCCTTTCTGGCATACAAGCGAGATGGTATATTTATGTACCCTGCACCCCTCCCACATCCTCAGGAAATACATTGGTTTTTATTTTGATCTCATCAAAAATGTACTTACTGCTAGAATATGCTGCCATATTGGACACAACAGATGGCGCTTGTGAAATAGGCTGCTGTGTTGAGATCTGTTGTACTGCTTGTTGGGGAGCATAGGAGGGAACACCGGCTACGGGGGCCGTGTAGGTGCCTGGGTTCACCATCGGCACACCCGACAGGAATGGAGGAGGAGCAGTCTGGGTGTACTCTGCTTGCACATTCGGCACTTGCGGTGCAGTCATCAGCGGAGTCTTGTCATCATTCAGATTCAAATTTTGCACACCACCCACAATGTTATGTTGAACATTGACGTTTTGAGGTGCCTGAAATACATATAAATATTGAATGACAAAGACATCCTTAGTATTGAAAAAGATTACTTACAATTATTGTACATAGCTCTACCAACAGCCAACACCAATAATAATAGGAAAAAGACTAAAGTAACATCAAGTATTTTTTTGTTTAGTACAAAAATATACTCCCAAATCTCAAATTACAATACACAATGTAAAATGCTTTTTGTTTCTTGTTTTTTGTCAATTTGACAATGTTGCTGATTCTGTTCATACACAAACTACACTGGACCATATCAACTATAATGCTATCCTTCTCATGTTTGTAACATATAAGCAAGACAGACACACTTTTAGATGTGTTAAATTTAGTACTGGTGTAAATTTAATACAATAAATGAAGTTCCTGCTTGTAAAATCAAAATAATGGCTTTTAAGTGTTTTTTTACGTCTGTTTGTGCTGTCTAATCTTGGAAACGGCTGGACCGCTTTTGACAGGACTTTCTCTGGTAGATAGCTGAAGTTATAAGGAGTAACTTAGGCTACTTTTATTTTAACAGCTAGTAGTATGTTTATTTGATATTGTTAATGCATACCATTGGAGGATTAGTTGCATAAGGATTTGGTACAGGCACTGACTGGGCACTTCTAATTGGAATCCTATGCAAATATCCATAACCTATTCCGCATCCAAGGCTGCCTTCACCTCCCCAGTTGTGGTTTGGAGTGATATGGACCTCGCGGCATGTGTCATCATTCACATTGTAAACATAGAGCTTCAAAGCTCTGCCTTCATGTGCCTCAATCAATGTGAACAGGTCCTCACTCTCATGCATAATAGAATCTGCCCCTATTATATAGTCAGAGAAAGGTCGCAAGCCTGCCAGTTCTGCTGGAGATGTTGGATGAACTTCCTGAAAATTACAAGTAGGAGTATTAAAGTTGTAATGTAATATATTTAAACAACATTGATAATTAAAACCTATCACAGATTTTAATTTTATTGTTGGTCATAATACATTTGATATATATTTATAGTTTATCTTTAGCAAGTTATCATAAAGAATGGTCTGTAATACAGAGCATGACTCTATTATAAAAATATATTGGTTTATATATCTTAGGTACATACCAACACATGCCAGACATTTTCGTTTGCCCCTTCAAAGGAGCAAAACCTTATACTGACTCCGAGTAGACCCTGACCACCCCAACCAGCACTTGGTGTTATCATAACTTCCCTGACTGCTTGCGTTTTGCTACTGTATATTAACATTTTAGTACTTCTATCCACATTTTTCTTTAATAACTCTTTAAGAGTGTCATTATCCTGGTCGAGTCTAGTATCTTCTATGGCTACAATAAAGTCAAAAAACGCTTCCAAATTCGCTTTCTGGCCCGGGGATCCATCTTGAACCTACAATGATAACATAGGCAATTAGTTTAGGACACGTACTTACGGATTATTCATGCATTTACAGTAGTAATATAAGTTTAACAACAACACAAACCCGCAACACATGATATCCTTCAGACCCGCCTCCTGGCACTTCGGAGCTATGGGAGGAACCCATTGGATATTATTTTTTATGTAATAAACCTATTTAATCTCTAAACTATATTAATTTAGCTATTTTATAGTTTAATTTCTTTAATTTACAATTTCTCTTCAGCCGCAACAATTTTTGACATTGACATTTCTATTACGTGGCATCATACATACATCATTCATGCAATGCAGCTTGGATCGAATAAGTATCGATTCCATCAAAACATAATCGACTACAGAGAGATATCGAGAAGCTTTGATAAAGGAAGAAGATCGCTGGCTATAGTTGCTGGCTGGAGTTGTGAACTATACAGGCGTCCTTTTTTAAATTAAATTTTAAATGTGAAAAATATACCCGATTTCAGTTCAGAATATTTTTTTATAATTCTAAATAAGTTTCGGTTTTGGCCGAAACTGAGACCCTGGCCGAAGGTTCGTTTTCGGTTCCGGCCGAAACTGAAAAGCTTGTTTCGGTCGATCTCTACTTCTACTACATTATCTCTAATCTGACCTCATCTGACGGAGCTGTTTGACAAGACAAAAGATGCTGTCAAGGCGCTGTCTGAAGCTATCATAGCTTGCTACATATCTCTAATCTGTGAGCTATCAGTCAGTCTGTGAAATCAAAACTCTATTACATTCTCCTTACGTAGTATTGTATTCTCTTTGACATTCTCTTTGAAAACAGAAAACTGCCAGGAAAGAACTAAATAAATAATTTAATTAAAATAGAAGGGTATCTGTTTGTGTGCAGCAATAATAGAATAAGAATTAAATTCAGGATTACAAATTAAAGGCATTTAAAGGTACCAAAGTGTTTGTTACAGTTAAATTTCTATATATTTTGTTTAATTTTGTAACTTCTATAGTAGGGAAGGTACCAATATCGTTTATACCCATATACCTACGTTTCGTACATATTACTTTTACTATTTACAACATTTATTTGAATGTACAGGTAGGTAGGCAAACTAATAATACCTTGAAGATGAGAAGTTGTCAAATTCGTTTTCGAATACTTATATGGGGTGTGGCATGTGAAGATATCTTCTTCTTCCTTTTTTCATTGAAGTTTCTAGTCGTCCAGTAACTGGACAATATATTTATAAATTATCGTTTTCCCTAAAACCTAGAGGTTGGTGGATTTTGCAGACCAAGCCACTTTGAAAGTTTCTGTAGCGGGTGAACAATTCTAATTATATTTCTTCCCTAAAGCAGACGACCTTGGAATGGCATTATTTTATATCTGAGATTACACAAGTAAACCGTGATGTGTGTATTTTGAAAAACAAATTTAGTTGTAAGAAAATCCACAACTACACTTCTTGTTACATTCTTTATCATATTGCATGAAGTGGGTCCAAAATCAGTAGTAATTAATTGACAGGTTAACTGGTACACTATTTAATTTTATATACAAAGATTTTGATAATCTACAATTCTGTCCTTTAACAATATAATAATAGATGGATAAGTAGATTTATTCTTAATTTGACATCAGTAAATTGACTACATGCAGAATAACGGAATACAGAAAAATAAATATCCTGGCGTTTTATTACAAGCAGGTACCTATTTATGTAATTAACCCACCTCAAGCAAACTAGTATACTAGTAGTTATATGGTAGTAGTAGTAGTAGTTATACTATTTTACGGAACCTACACTTATATAGGTACTATTAAAATAACAGCAGACCTGCTATATAATTTTAGTAAAGGTCAAGGCATCAATTGGTGCCTGTGGCCTGGATTATCAAATCAATAATATCAAGTTTGAAACCGATCTTGGAAATATAATTACAGTACAAAATGACATGTCAAAAGAAAACTTAAAATCGCTTTCAGACTTGAGATTGATTTATGAACACGGGCCTAGGTTATGTGAAGCTGGTATTAGGTATTTCATTTTCTTATTAAGTATGTTTTTTTTTTCTTACAGTTGATCTCTTATCTTATACTAGAACAATGGCAGAGTGGAAACATTTAATTACTGAATGGCTTAATGAGTATGCGACATTGCAAGAAAATGAGATAAAAAGCTTTGCATCAGAACATGAACATAATCATGAGATTGCAACAGTCATATTCAACCTGTTTTACAGTGAAGATGAAAGTGTTGCACATCATAACCGGGAAATGGAAAAAGAACCTGAATATGAGCAGGTCATAAGGGCACATAATCTTAATCTTTAGCCCCATTCCCCATCGCCCACTGGCGCCTGGGGCGGACTGTTAAAAAACCCTAGCTTGTGTCCCCAGCACCAACAGTTATTACATGGATCACTTAACTGCTCTCAATAACTAAAAGACTTATGAGATTATGCCAAATTTTATATATATTTACTACATGAAAGCACAACTTTTTGTCAATAGCTCAATCTGGGTCCTATTGGCGAGCGCTTGGCGCAGTGGTTCGAGCAGCGGGTTCGATTCCCGTCAGGGTAAATTTCGGAAATAGCCTTTTCGTAATTTTCCCTGGTCTGGATGTCACTGGGATCATCCTCAGTCCATTGTACGGTACCCATAGTATAAACGTTGCTTAGTTTGGGACTGTACAGTTGGTGTGTTTGTCTGGCGATATTTATTATTTATTTATTTATATTCCCATCATTTATGGTGTTATAGTTACTTACCAATTGAAGTTGCATAAAATAGGTATGTTTTCAGAATTTATAGGGATATAGTTCCTGTTTTTTCGCTTATAGCTCGAAATTTGGTTGACTCACTGAACAGCCTGTCTGTAACCGGACAGCAGTATAGACATGTCCAAGGCTTGGTGCAGTCTAATGATGTGGCCATGGGTGGGATACACATAATGTCTAATGTTACATGTATTTACTTTCTTTTACAGATATTGGAAAATGTGTGCACTCAACTATTTAGCTTCTACAGATCTAAAGAAGTGGAACTCCAACGCTTCACATTACAATTTGTTCCTACCCTCATTTATAACTATTTGAGTTCAGTCGCTCAAGGCAATAAGAAGACATGTCGCTGCATAGAAACATTACTTATTGGTACAATACAATCATAATTTAGACAATATTTGGAATTGGATGTTCCATTTTGTTTTGAGTTATTTATACAATCTGTTCATTTTAGACAGATAATCACAGGTAAATTGTTGGCTACATTAACCCAATGACATAAATTGAGTTATTTCTTTTTCAGGTTTATATAACTTTGAGGTTGTAGATGAAGCTGGTAAGCCTAAAGTGGTGTCTTTCAGACTTCCATCATTAGCGCAAGCTTCAATATACCATGAGGTAATTATTCATTAATTAAGATACTGCTTCGCACCCCAATTATACTGGCATCGTGACGCCATTATAGAGGCACCTCGACGCTTTCAAAATGGCATCGCGACGCTTTCAAGTGTCGTCACGACGCTGTTATAGGGGCGTCGCGACGCTTTATAGTGGCGTCGCGGCGCTTTCAAGGGACGTCGAAGCGTTGTTATAGTGGCGTCGCGAACCTTTTTAGTGGCGTCATCGTGACGCTTTTGTAGTGGCGTCGCGACGCTTTCAAGTGGCGTCGTGACGTTATTATAGTGGCATCGTGACGCTTTATAGTGGCGTCGCGACATTATGATGGTAGTGCTTAGATAGAGATGTTAATTTCCTAAATCCTCTTTCAATCTCATTTCTAGCCTCTGTCTCTGGGAGCGCAGTTTTTAACTGAGAGTGCTCTGCGGCGATGGGAAGAGTGCAATACAAAACTAGTCAGTTGGGGGCCATTGCCTCAAGTGGAGGTGATCAACGCGCAGAACCGTTTAAAAGTCATGTCCGCATTACTATTCATTTACAACAGACAATTGAGTTTGTTACCGAAACTCGCGTTACGACATTTCTGTATTGCTGCATCCAGGTATGGTTTACAGATTTATTTATTTACTAGCTGAGCCCGCGACTTCGTCCGCGTGGAATTTAACTTAAACGCTCCCGCTCCCGCGTTCTGAACCCACGCGACAGGACACATTTGTTTTTTTTTGTTTTTCTAAAATAAAAGTTACTGTTTATAACATCAGCTATCTGCCAGTGAAAGTCCCGTCAAAATCGGTCCAGCCGTTTCGGAGATTACCCGGAACAAACACACAGACAGACAAAAAAAAAAATGCGTTTTTGCTATAGGTTTCTTATGTACTTTAATATGCATTTAGTGAAATGGTGTTATTTTGATATTACAAACAGACACTCCAATTTTATTTATTTGTATAGATTTTTGCATAACTTCTGTCAATTATGTTGTTATTGTAGAAGTTTGACGTGTTTAAATTATTGTAAAGACGCAAAAAAGTGAAATGCTACTCAATGCAGTTTAGAAATGATTTTAATAAACAAAATAATGTAATATTGCCAGACTTACACACCAACTGTATGGTTCCAAACTAAGCAACGCTTGTATTATGGCTACCGTACAATGGACTGAAGGCTATCCCAGTGACAGTCAGACGAAGGAAAGCAATGAAAAGGCCGTCGTGAAGAACCGTCAACCTCCCGGCACAGTGAATAGTGGACTATGCTCGAACCAAGTAGTGGATTTACGAACAGCCTGAGTAGGCTCGAACCTAGGGAGGCAGATTTTAGTCGTCCTATTAGAAATTTTAATCCGTACATTATTGAGCTTTGATTATTTCCTAAATATACCCAAAATCCATTTCTTGTGCAATTTCAACCAAGTCGTTTGATTGAACGGACAATTGTAAATCCGACACTACTAGAACCACTGCACCAAGCAGTCGTCAAAAAATTACATAATTTCATACTAATTGCAGAATAGTTACACAAGGATTCTACAAAAAAAGCGGTAGCGGTTCATGTAAGCCCATATCACGGATACCAATGTCGTCTAACTTCATGTTAGAAATGATAGAAGGCGCCTATTTTGCCATGTTCAATGAGTTCTACACCCTGGCGCTGCAGGCTGTCAAGGACATCGACCAGAGGGCGCAGTATGAACTGCTCCCTGATGTCATGTTGGTGACCAGTGCTGTGATAAACTCCTTGAAGAATAATCCTTCAGGTTAGTGTGTTACATTTATAATAGGGAATTCCGTATATTTTTAATATTGACTCATAAGGCATTGTAAAATATTTTTTCCAAAACCAAAAATTACAAAGATATTCGGTTTTAAAGTGTACCTAAAGCAATAGTGGGTAGATAGTGTTGTCGCGCTCTTTCTCTGTTGTACACGCGCTGACATATGGCGGTGATTTGCCAGATATAGCGCTGTACCGTTTTCATTTCTTCTGTTTGGAAACTTTGTATCTCTGCCAAGAAATGTTGAAAATTATTTCAGTGTTAATAATCGTAAGACATCTAAAATGTCATCATATGTAATTATGCAATGACAAAAAAACTAACAAATACCCATAGGAAATATAGGAAACCATTGACACTGCTGCGTTGGGCTAGTGATCGCAAGCCCGGCATTACAAGGAGGCCAACTATCCTAAATTCGGCGGGACAGTCCCAGAAACATAAAGTCCGAGTATGCATAAATTGTCCCTGACTCTATACTAAAAATAGACCAAAACCCAAATCGAGTACGGATAGTATTCGATTTGGGTTTCCAAAGGTTGACTGGAAAAGATCGCAGCATGCGATAAGAAAGCCGCCTAAAGTATACTGTACCTATGTTCCTTTCCTTAAGTTTGGTCAAATTTAAATTCTGGTGTTCGATAAAGAGTTTTTCTATTCTTGATAATTCGTAAATAACGTGTGGCTATGTTTCAGGTCAACCATGTGACGGCCCGATGGGTATCAGCGTGGCATTGTCCCCCGCTACCACCACAGTGACCATGTCTAAATCTATGATTACTAACGCATCATTCCGCACCAAAAAGTTACCAGGTTAGTGCTTTTTATTAATTATTTATAAAAAAAATTACCCTCAGATAGGGATGATCCACTAGTTTCGATTAGTTGATAGAGTACATTATTCATTCCCGTTTGTAAATAGAACGCATAGTTATCCTCACATATTATAGTGTTATATCATTATTTCTTATTTACATACAGATGAACATGATTGTATGCTGCCAAATGCATGCTCTCCGAATTATATTTTGGAACATAGTTTGTGGAGTTCAAACATTTTTCTATGCAAAGATATTGATAATAATTCTACATACACCAGCATCAGAACACGTATGAACACTGTTGCTAAGGGGATGACAAACACATTTGATGGGTAGTAATTAGTTGAAAAACTAAGCATCATTCACATTTCACCTATCTACACAAAATGTGAATGTGATAATATTGAATGTATGTTACCTAAATAATGAATCACACAATAACATTTGTCTTAGTAGTATTCATTAACTTATGCGGACGGGGTCAAGACTTAAAAAAATAAATCAAATAGATATTTTATTCACATTGCACATACTTATCTAAGACATGCACATAATGCACTTTGTAATATCCATTACAGTAGTTGAGCACAAACAGCCACTCATTTCTCGACCCCTTAGAAATAGTAATAGTATTGTAGTGGGACGAGGGAAGCAGGAGATTATTTTTACTATCCTCTACTATTATGGAGCTATTAGTCACACTTTTGTGTACTTTCAGATCGAAAAATTGTTTCATTTTTAAGATGAAACTTACGAAAATGCTTAATTTATTCTGCATATAATTACTATCCCATTTATTATCTTTTTTGAGTTTCAATCACAGGTATGCTAATTGGGTTGATATAAGTAGGTTATGTGTATATTGTTATCTTTACAATTATTTTGAACATTCATACTAACTGATGTCATGTCATGTAAAATAATGTCAATCATTAAGAATCAAGGTGCGCTCTACAGGGGGTTTCAGAAGTTCGAAATAATACTTGGGGCTTGGGATGAGTATCAGACATAGAATTAAAGGTAATAAAGAACCCACTTATATTTTTTTAACAATCTATTTCCTGGTTATTAGTACCTGCTACTCGTAAATGCAGTTTAACCTTGACCATTTGAAGTATTCCAAGGCTGCAAAACGAAAGTTGAAACAAATATTCTGAAGTCCATAATTCAGAAAATATTACAGTTTTATCTTCAGTCAGCATCTACATATCCGCTACCATATATGTACCTTATATATTATTTCGATCTTTTGAAACACCCTGTATACCTATGCATTAAAATTTTCGGCACACCAGTAGTAGATATTAGGATATGCAAATGTAAATGTTATTAATTTTTACCTTATTATTTAATATCAAAATGGAGCTTCGTGACAATATATTGTTTAAACTCAAAAGTTTGTTTTTAAATCAATTAATAAAACACGAATGTTTTCAGATGACATTCCTATACAAGCCGGTCAAGTGGTGCCCACAGAGTCCACAGATATGCTCTCCTCTATCACCGAAGAAGGGGAAGCGGAGGGGGCTCCCATGCAGCGCGGCGCGGTCGTGCGCAATTCCAAGCCCAAACTGAGCGCCTTCCCGGTGCTCGGCAAAAAGACTAAGGATAGCAAAGACAAGGGGTCAGGTGTCGTGGGCGAAAAGAAAGTCGCTCTCAAGGAGTCCACAAAGGGAATATGGAACACCCTGAGCGGCGGCGGAGGAGACATGGTGGATGCGCAACAGAAATCGAGCAGTATTGATAATTCCGTTGACGCCAATTGCAGTTCGAAAGATGAGAAAATGTCGATGACATCGATGCACAACAGCACTGAGAATTCCGACACGCGGTCGCAAGTGACAACCGACTCGCTCGACATGGAGACCACGCCGCGCTTCGCAGCGATGCAAGTGAGCTCTGTGTAGTTCCATGTCTGAAAGTGATGGTGTGGTGTGGTTTGCAAATTTAGGTAAAATTGTAAAGGTGGTAGTTTCATATTTCAATATTTTGTACCATTAGGTACTTGGTTAGAGGCTACGATTCAAAATATAAAGATAACAAGTACTAATGCATACCTGCTTGTTGAAATTCCCTATCAAACATTCATTTTGTTCGAATGAAAATTATTTGTATATAAATGTTCGCTGACTGTTGTTACAAATTGAATTGTTGTTTTTAATATATACCAGAATTTATCTGCAATAAAACGTATTATTAATATTAGTTCTCAGTGTATAATTTACCAGATGTAGGAAATACTTATCCAGATGCTTACCTACAGACGTATAACCACTTTGGTTGCCACGCTAGATCACCAGATCAATTCATTAAGTTTCAAATCAATTCAATTCAATTGTTTCAATGATGTAGGCCAACATATCACTTTGGGGGCGTCCATTAATTACGTGAGGTGTTCTAGGGGGGGAGGGGGTCACGTTAAATCTTTCCAAATCTCACTTAGGGGGCAGGGGGGCTCTTCGCAAAAATCACGTAATTATTTTTTTACCAGAAAACGGTGTAAAATTAATTCTAGAATAATATACGGCCAAAACTGAGACAATAGTGTTTGTCGTGTTCGTCCGAACCCCGCAGAGCGGCGAAGTAGCGCTCGATTGTTTAAGCGCTATTAGTTTTGTGGTTTGAAAATTAAAAAAATATTGTTTTTTTAAAACTTCTATCAGACTTTTGAGCTCGAAGAGCTCATAAACGTAATAAGTGAAGTTTTGAGCGCTTAAGTATGGTATTAGCGGGAAGTTGCAAGGATGGCCTTTAGGGTCAACCGTTTTCCTCATTTTTAGGGTTCCGGACCTTAAAAGGAAAAAACGGAACCCTGTTGTCCGTCTGTCTGACAAGACCCTTTTTCTCAGAAACGGATAGAGATATCAAGTTTAAATTAATATTAAATATACCCTATGGTCCTTTGTAGGTGTATAAAAAATAGGCTTCTAAGACAACGCAATCAAAATATATGGCCATTTATGTCGCATATTTTGATACTTTTTGCAAATTCACTTATTGAAATAAAGGAATCAACGCACAGCCTAAACCGCTGGTGTTAGAAACATAAAATTTTGACAGTAGGTACCTTTTATGCCGTAAATATCCACTAAGGAAGGATTTAGTGAAATTCCATCACTAAGTGTATAAAATAGGGGGGCAAAGGTCGTATGGGTAAAAAAAATATCTCAACTTAGAATCATGAAAATTAGTATTAAGGTTACTCATTACAAATAAAAAATATTATTGTCAGCATTTTATAAAATTCCACCCCTAAGTGTGTGAAATAAGGGAAAACAGTTTGTATTGGGGTCCCGAATTTGTTCAAGCTGGAAACGCGGCTTTAGGTAGATCTTGCTGTAAAAACTTGAAACACTGTGCAGTAAATCTAGAAAAATTGAGGACACTAGCACATGACAAGACATTGCAATTAAAATTATAACAGGAGAAATAGGTTCACCAAATCACGAGCTACATCCGACCAAGTTAAAGTTAAATTAATTCCCCGTCGTTTCTGAATAAACGCATACTGTGATTCAAAATACAACCGCAAATACAACTTTGTTTCTTGTGTTTCACTACTTTGGTTATAGATACGTTAAATCTTCTAACTCAACTCAAAAACTCAAAATTGTTTTTATTCATGTAAGCAAACAAAGCATTTATGAATAGTCAGAATCTACCACCGGTTCGGAATGCTGCTTCCACTGAGAAGAGCCGGCAAGAAACTCAATGGTTACTCTTTTCAATGAATGAAAGATGGTGTACATTCTCAGGAACAGCATAAAAAAATAATATGAGCAGGCAACACCATTGCCACTAAATAGCTAATAGTAAATAATCATCATCTTCGTTATTGCCATGGGTCCGGAAGCCTTCATTGTGCATGTCCTGACGTGCACTTGTCCGGTTTTCTCAATAATCCAACACGTTTACAGTCAAAACATAGATTTTGAAGAATCTCGCGTGAGATTAGTGGAGGGGGGGAGGGAGTTGAAGAAAATCTTACGATACCTCACTAAGGGGGAAGGGGGGATCGAAAAATTCCCAAAAGTGCCTCACGTAATTAATGGACGCCCCCTTATTATATTCAGAATCTACCATCGGTTCCAAATGCTGTTTCCTCAGAGAAGGGCCGGCTCTTTTAGAAAACGTTTATTAATGGAAAACCACTTTATGACCTACACTAATTACAAGTTATCTTAAGGTTCCTCACAGAACCTCACGTGCAATTTAATCCCCATTTTCGAAAGCACTCCCACCGACGGCTACCCAAACCCCGTGGCTGCTGCCTACATCTTCTCTGGCCCGCACCTGACTACGTCTTTGACTCTGTTCTCGTAAACGGGCTGTTTCGTGGTAATTTCTAGGTGCATTTGTGTAGCCGTTGAATTGCTGACTATAAGTATCGTGCAACTTGCTGAGTTGTAGTGTTTAGCAAGAATTCCAGCAAGAAGTATCTTTGTAGCTCGTTCACGAGACCTTGTGGTTTACTTTGTCCATCTCATTAGGTTTATAATATTATCGACTTTCGTTTATCGTGTGAACCATAGGTTAACATTATTATCAATATGTCAAAAACATTACTCCTACATTGCTTGCTTACCTCAATCGTGTTCGTCTGCTTTAAACACTCGTCAGTTTTTCTTCGTAAACGATTCAGAAGACATCAATTCTTTAAAAATGAAGTACCTTATATTATTATCCTTACTCGTTTTAATGTTATACGTGTCTACAACTACAACTCATGACCTTATAGTGGGTACAAGTTACGGTACGCATTTAGTGTGGCAACAAAAGGTTGAATATATGGCCATCCCATTCAAGAAGAGGGTGAAAGAAGTGTTCTTTTCCGATGCGGGTCAAGCCATAATCAAGGTAGGTTACGGCCCATTTAGGTATTATTCTTCATTATAGTTATAATTTCTATGACAATTATTCACCTACTATCTAATCGAATGTTATAAATGTTATCGATAAATTACTAATATTTATTTTATATCACTGCACTGGCGAAAATCCAAACTCTTCATAACGGGTCTAGGTTTAATCAGAGTAAGTAGGCAGGCATTTAATAGTTAATCTTAATTATTTTTCACGCTCGCCCCTGCCTTACAGTCTTAGCATAAATGGATGTCGCAACATTACAATACAATACAATGATTAATTACAATACAAACATTATAATGATTAATTTACAGGGAATCATAGTGAGAGACCTCGACCACACCAGCGGCGTTGCCACCATCACCGCAGGCGGCGTGGGATCCTCATTCACTAACATCCGCTTCAAGAGTGAACGTGGCAGTAGCCTTAATTATCAACTTGAAGTCTACGTTTAATACTGAATTACTACATTTCACGTTATTTTATTTATTAAGCATTATGTCTACAAACTGTAGGTACCTACATGCTATGTGTAACTTTTATTATTTACGGATAGTTGCCGATGTCGAGCCCGCGACTTCTTCCGCGTGGAATTTAACTTAACAAAAAAGCCCGCTCCCGCGATCGAGCCCGCGCGTCAGGACCCATTTTTAAAATTTTATTTTTCTAAAATTAAAGTAGCATAAGTTACTCCTTATAACATCAGCTATCTGCCAGTGAAAGTCCCGTCAAAATCGGTCCAGCCGTTTCGAAGATTACCCGGAACAAACAGACAGACAATTTTTTTTTAAATCGCGTTTTTGCTATAGGCCTCGTATGTACTTTGATATGCACTTAGTGGAAAGGTGTTATTTTGATATTACAAACAGACACTCCAATTTTATTTATTTGTATTAGTGATGTAACGAATGTTGGATTTTTGACATTCGCGAATGCGAATGCGAATATTTGGCTCCAACATTCGCGAATGCGAATGCGAATGCGAATGTTGACTTTTAAATTGAAAATTTTAAAAATCCCCGATGCGACGACTTTTTGAACTACAAATGAGCTGATAATTTTCAAACGGCTGAACCGATTTTCATGAAACTTAGCTAAGAACAGGAATACCAGAATACCTTTCTAACAAAAAAAACAAACTTTAAAATTGGATCATCCGCTTGGGCGTTTCGACGCCATAGACAGACGGATAGATAGACATGTTAAACTTATAACACCCCTCTTTATTCGTCGGGGGTTAATAAAGAGCGCGCAAAATTAGACTGGTTTGACTTTTCGTGTCGGCCGAACATAGCCAAACCCGTACAGGTTGAAAGAACGTAGTTCGTCCCATAAAGTTAATACGAAGAGATTTGTTTTGATTTCAGGGTAGCTTAGTATTTTTGCATAAATCAAATTTAACTGATATACAATTTTTATTGAGTTTATTAATTTATTAAATAAAATAAAACCCGATGGCGCGCCGTAAGTTTTTTGGGATCTGTAGTCAAACTCGGAACCCTTATAGTTTCGGCACTTCCGTCTGTCCGTCTGCTCGTCCCTCTGACGTCACAGTAATTTTATTCAAAGACTAATATACTGCAAATTGGTAAAAAATTGTGTTAATGTACCACTATAAAACTGTGTATTTAAATTATGAAAGCAAAGTTATTCCATTGTCTCCCCCGTAATTAAGAAAGGAGAGTGAAATAGTACATTGTTACATGAGTGGTGAAAGTTACTTATTTTGTCCCGAGACGGGGTTTGGCGCCCGAGCGTAGCGAGGGCGCTAATAGTTCGAGGGACAAAATAAGTCTTTCACCCGAGGTAAACATTGTGCTTTTCATTACGAATACAAGGAAAATAAAAATAAAAACAGGAATTGGCTAAAGAAATAATACAAGGAAGTATAAACAATACTCTACAACTCGAAAAAAAAAATCGGATTGCCGCCTATTTTGTTTTTTTTTCGTTGGCCGGCCAACTTCATTATTTAGCCATTATTTTTCATTTTCATCTTTAAATATTTTGCCCAAATATATGTTATTTTAAAGAAATTGTTGGAACTAAATTATAATTAAGTCATTTAAAAAAATATATTCTTGAATTAATACTTAACTTTATGTTATTTCAATTTTACATCGTGCTGTAATTGAGTGACTGTAGAAAAAGTTTGAACATGGTTCCATAGAAATGTGAAAATGGAACTAGTTTTTTTTTTATAATTTGACAGCTGTCAGTTGAAAGCGAAACTCCCGGGCCTGAAAAGTATTACTTTCAACCCGCTTCTCAGGCAACTTCAGACCTACTTTCAGAGTATGAGTAATGAAATAATGTTTACTCACCCCCTCGAAGGAGGTATTGTTCAGTGGGTATTTTAAAATAATTTTGAAGGTTTCTTTGAATTTTTTCAATATTTATTCTCGTTTACGAAATATTGAGCTCCAAAGTGGCCTTTTTTACTTGATGAGATTCATTCTTTAGCTTAGTACCGCATTATACATGGTTTATTATAGGAAATAAATAGTTCTTTACGATAAAAATAAATATAACTAATTTTTTTTAAAAAGTTTGAACTGATTCTCAAACCCACGCCCCACTGATTGTGCACCCAGTCTAATCACAACTTAATTATTTGAATTAGAACTCCTTATAAGAACTTTTCATCAGTCTAACAATAAAATAAAGGTTTATGCCATTTTGCTTAAGATGTCTATGAATGCCGGTTTAATACATTTAGCAACATAATATCATACTATTTTATTCATACGGTAGCCAATAGTTTATTTATTTCGCAGAAATAAATTGGTTGAGGTGTTTCAAATCAATAAAAAGAGATTACTTTATTTTTAGGGTTTCATATTATCGAAAAGTGGCGGGATGTCTACGGAACCCTATGTATGCGTAGTGTAACATGCATCTAGCTAGTTCTATTTATCTATGTCTGGCAAGGCCCCTAACAATTATTATATTATTTGAATTATAATAAATTGAATGTTTATAATAAACACAAAAATTAATAAATAAATTTATTTAAATAATGAATGTAGGTATTTATTTATAATATTTTAATAAACAATAAGTAGTTATTTATTTTATAAATATGCTTGCTATTTTTAGGATATTCTTTACTAAGATTAAAAAAATAATAAAGTCGAAAGCACTAGTGCGTAATAAGCTGCTTTATGAACCTAAAAGCGTTGCAATAAGGGCCACGCTACGTGCAAGTTTTTTGAAATAATATATAATTCTTACTAGTTGTATTAAAATCCATATCCATCTATAAATAATTTATATTTTGTTTTTCAAAAACATTCGCCAAACATTCGCATAAATTCTTGCGAATGCGAATGTCAAAAAATATGCGAATATTCGCGAATGCGAATGCGAATGCGAATATTCGTTACATCACTAATTTGTATAGATGATTTAGAAGAAGATGGAAGCTGTCGCTTTCGACATCGGACGGACAGTTCCGTCAATTGTAAATACGGGGACTGATACATACCACACACCACCACGTCACAACATATTAACTCAATGCCAAGCAGGTAGCAAGTCGAAAATGTGTGTGATTTGACACCAAAGTCATTAAGTATCTATGTATTGTACTTACTATCCTAATGTCGTGGTCCTTTTTTAAATACTGACTGTTCCTACTAAATAATGTACCTACTTATCATACTAGGAGGTAAAAAAACGCAATTATTAGGTATGCTGCATTCAAACTCTATTTTTGAAATATATATTTGGATGATAATATCAATAGGGGTTGTTAATGTTCTTCGTTATTCTTGAACGGCTTGTCTGGTATTCTTTGTTTCGTGGCACGATAAATACATCTCTGTTAATGGTGTCTATTGCGCCCGCTGCAAACGGTACGTTTTCCAACCGTCGCAACGCTGACGACTGATATTTTGTCTCGAGAAGTTGACGCAATTTGTTAATTATTGCTGCCTTTTCGTCATGTTCCATCTCATTTATTAGTATCGGTAAATTAGCAACGCATATCCATAAGTAGAACATACCAACTGAAATCCCATTAAGTCAACAAACTAGGTGGCACTGGCCAAAACATTATTTGGAAAAACATTCTGTTCATAACAAAAATATAGTCATCAATATGTTTTGTATGAATGTTTCGTCCAATGCGAACCAAGGATTACAGACAAAACCTGCGCAAGTATTACTGTGCATATAATATCATCATGGGAACACGATTTGCTAGTTAAAAATATAATATTTGAACGTTGCCGCTTTGGTAATAGTTGGTAGGTTGTCTGCAACAGGGCATTGTGCTGGATATCCTATAGATATTCCCACTTAGGGTTGAGTCTTGACATGTTAAATAAAAACAAAATAATAGTGTTATTCTACTGGCAGTGCCTGTTACAATTGACATATACAAAAATACTTACGAAGAAAAAAACCGCCCGCAACGCTTGCCCCTATGAGCAAGCCAATGTCCATAGTGTTCTGCTTGATTAAAAGTAAACTCGTAGCCATCAAGATTGAAAGCAAGATGAGGCGAAGCAGCTCAATCAAGATGTAAGTAACCATTAGCATATTGTTGCACTGCCGCAGAAAAGATACTATGGCCGCATTGACAATTAATTCAGGGTGAGATGGTGCGATGACAAGAACGTATCACAAAGCAATTCTGTAGGAACAGGATTTTTAATAATAATAAATATCACCAGACGAACACACCAACTGTATGGTCCCAAACTAAGCAACGCTTGTACTATGGGTACCGTACAATGGACTGGGGGCGATCCCAGTGACACCCAGACCTGGGCAAATTACGAAAAGGCCATTTCCGAAATTTTCCCCGGCGGGATTCGAACCCGCAACCACCATGTGCAGTGAGCCGAGCGGCCTACGCTCGAACCACTACGCCAAGCGGTCGTCGATTATTTGCATGTTGGTCAAATTAACTTAGCCTTTTTTTGGCATACATGGTGGAAATGGCTGGCACAGCAGAGTGACGTAGACAACATTTTTCATGCATTTCGTATCGTTTAGAAAGCCTGGAGGCGCCGCTTGGCCACCAGTATTGGCCCAGAGTGCGCCAGCACACTCTTAGTGAGACAGTAGACGTTATTCAAACGTCCTTTACCTTTCACCTTGGACCTCTACTTGAAGTTCAATATTGACTTACCGTATATGCCCCATATATAAACAATATACACACTATTATATAGACACATGTGAAGCTTATACTGAATGAGAGATATTTTCCTGGGTCTGCAAAGAAAAATATATTAGGCACCACGGTAATAAAAAGTAATATCGAGGTAAGTACTACCGTTGTTTGTACAAATTTTCCTGGCTATGGAAGTAGTTACCCGCTTTAATATTTTCCAAATAATCCTTTGCATAGATTAGATTCAGATCAGCAGTCCAATTAGTAATTTCATCAATTACCGATTGAGATTGACTATACGCCAAGCATGATGCGGTCAATACCATTAGTGCCTGTAACTAAAACAAATCATGGTACCTAATGACTGGATTGTCTTAAGTTGAGACTTATGGCTGTATTCACAAACAATACTTGTCATTGCATTATGCGTTCGCGCTCTGTGAGACATATAAACTTAAATATAAAACAGAGAGAACTCATAGTATGCTAGGAGTGGGCTCACGTCAATAGTTTAATGTGGCCAGGATGGGGAACGAACCCGGAACCTCTCAGCTACGAGGACGGCCCCTCTAACCACTAGGCTATTGACGCTTCATAAGATGACAAACAAAATATCGTCCAATAGGGCATTAGGGGAGTCCATTAATTGCGTTAGGTGTTCTGTGGGGGGGGGGGGGGGGGGTTCTTAAGGATCACGCAAAATCTTTCCAAATGTTACTTAGGGGGGAGGGGGGGTCTTGGCAAATATCACGTAATTATTTTTCTAGCAGAAACCGGTGTAAAATTGCGTATTTTTTTTTATAATAAAGTATGGCCAAATCGTCCCAACCCCGCAGAACAGCGAATTAGTGGGAAGTTGAAAGGATGGCCTTTAGAGTCAACCGTTTTCCTAATTGTTTTTCTCAATAACCCAACACGTTTAAGTACAGCCAAAACATACATTTTGAAAATCCTCGCGTGAGATCAGAGGAGGTGGGAGGGAGTTGAAGAAAATCTTACGATATCTCACCAAGGGGAGAGGGGGGGTCGAAAAATTCTCAAAAATGCCTCACGTAATTCATGGACGCCCCCTTACCTATGTCTCCTATTATAGGATTTCAATATATTTATGTAATTATAACATACTTACCAAAGAAAATATGCCAATTAGTATCCCGCCCAATCGAAGTGAAAACCAAAAGCAGCAGCTATATACTAGTGCCATTGCACCTAACACGGCAGCACTGTTATATTTCATGAGCAAATATTTCTAATGGAATAGGTATGTCATGATTTATAAATCCGAAACGTAATGGATCCAAATAATCTAAACAGTCATTAAAAATGAATGAAGGTAAACCTAATAGCTTTTCACATGGGTATCTATATGGAAACTAAATTGCTCGTGTATCGATTCATTGACATCATTTTTGGGGTCAGTATTATACCTAGTTAAATCAGCGGGTAGGTAAACTAGCTATATCTAAGCGCGGCAGTAAGATAAATATTTTATTTGAAGCCTCCTCGTAAGTGTGACCTAAATTTTTCCTATCTTATGGCCGATAATTACGTGTTTTAAGAGTGCCTCAAACGTACACATTGTTTGCCTATTTTGTTTAAATGCTCTTTGTAACGAAACGTACCTATACAGGTAAGTAGGTAAGTACTTAATTAATTCATTGGTAGGTAGTCCATAATATTACTTTCGCAAGAAGCATAACTACCTATACCCTATATGACTATAAACTCACGGTAAATACCTACTAATGAAATGTGAGCATGGCAGTCTGACTTCTTATACTAAAATTGTACGGAACCTTTCACAAAACACGACTCGGGTACCTAGCTGGTAACTGGTAACGTTGGTCGCGTGCGCGTATGTGACCTGAGTAGGTCTAAATAATAGAAAATATAGAAATACGTTGTCAGTCGGTAGCTATACCAACTAACATACCTATATATAAGCTATTAATGTGTTTATGCATGGATACAGAGTGTGTGTTTTGTTAATCTAAAATCGCAACAAAATAAATCCATGCAAACTTTAATATCGTCACGATAAATCAACACGACAGTGGCTCTTTGCGATCGACGATTCGAATTTCAATTTGTGTGTAAGTCGGGTATGTCTACGCACACGCGCCCCAGGCGCGTGCTGTTGGCTAGCGCATTCAATCAATTTGTGTATGAGCGGGGAAATTAAAGCGATCGATCGTTACGATTTTCTTCAGATCGATCGAAGCGACGGATCGCACCATATAAGTAGGGTAGGTACGATAAGTTACTTGGGTACGCGGTATAAACAGTGCCGTAAGTAGCCTTTTATGCGCCTGGTGCGAGCTCCTATAACTGCGCTGCGCCCTTGAAAACTTGGTCCAGGTCAAGTCGTTTCTGCGCCCCTCCTGCCTCCAGGGCCCGCGCCCTGTGCTTGGGCACCACTGCGCTGGCACTGCCTTAGTACTGCACTGGGTATAAAAAAAACAATATGAAGGCGTCAATAGCCTAGTGGTTAGAGGGGCCTAGCTGACAAGTTCCGGTTTCGATCCCCATCCTCGCTATTAAAGTATTGACGTGGGCCTACTCCTTACATAAGTATAGCTTAGCTGGAGGGGCTAACGGGAATGCTATTAATGTGATAAACTCACATTGCCAGTAGTCTATGTTAAGAAAAAAATAATGTTTCGTGTGATGTGATGTGAATGAATCGATTTTATTTTCTAGGGGTAGGGGCTTACATATGCCTTAGTCCTCCTACCTTTCTTACCCACCTAGGGCCTGGGTATGGGGTATTTTAAGGATCTACAAATTAATTATAAGGAGTATGGAAGCTGTCGTTTCCGACACGAAAACTTTCCATCGACTGTGATATCAAATTACTATAGGTACTTGCACCCCCACTCCTCACTTCTTCAATGACTTATACCTATTCCGAGACGTATGTTATGGACCAAGTATAGTACTTATGCTTAGAAGAATGAATAGAAAATTCTCCTCGCGAATCATAGTTATAAGTATGAGTGTACCCAAGAAGCTTAGAATAAAGTGATAGAATAAACATGAAAGTTCTTGAGTGTACCGAATAAGCTACTATACAACACTGTGTTATGTATAAAATTCTTGTGAAATTCGTGTGTACCGGACATGGACGTAATAATAAATAGATATTAAGGCTAAAGCGCCCATCTAGCCCGCGAAGTTCAAAATTTGTGAGGTTTTTTAGAAATTTTTCAAAATCTGACAATAATAAAAGCACATTTTGTAATTCGCGACAAAGACCGTGTGCAGTGCATTTATTAATATATCCAACGTACTCTAAAACATTTCAAGAACGACAGCTATCCAGATAATCTGGCAATTTTTGTATATTTAGTAGTGATGTAACGAATGTTGGATTTTTGACATTCGCGAATGCGAATGCGAATGCGAATATTTTCTTCCAACATTCGCGAATGCGAATGCGAATGCGAATGTTGACTTTCAAATAACCCTAAACTTAAAATTTTAAAAATATCCCCTGCGACTGGTTTTTACACTACAAAAGAGCTGATAATTTTCAAATGGCTGAACCGATTTTCATGAAACATAGCTAAAAACACTCTCGATCAGAATGCCTTTCTAACAAGAAAGCTAAATTACTGTCGGATCATCCGATTAGGCGCTACGATGCCACAGACAGACACACAGATAAACATGTTAATATTGTAACACGCCTCTTTTTTCGTTGGGGGTTAATAAAGAGCGCTTGTGTGAAGGTCAGACTGGTTTAACATTTCGTGTCGGCCGAACATAGTCGAACCCAAACAAGTTGAAAGAACGAAGTTAGCCACATAAAGTTAATTCGAAGAAATTTGTTTTGATAGAGGGTAGTTTAGTATTATTGCATTAATCAAATTTAATTGATATTCAAATATTATTGAGTTCACAAATATATTAATTATGCTAACGAGAACACTAGAGAAAGATCCTATTTATAATTTAGTTGCCTACCTCAAGACAGTCCCATTTTTTTAAGTTCAAATATAAGGAAATATGTGCATTATGTACAAGTAAGCTGAGTTGATCATTACGATCGAGGCTGGTTTGCAGCCCGAAACTAACGCGAGGGTTGTGATGGTGCCAAGGTGTGTGTAATGAACAATGCTCACGCGTTTCATACGACATTTTACAACACTTGCGAGTAAAAAATATTAAAATCTTAATTGAAATAAAATCACAGTTCACGAATTTGTTTAAGACCTAGAGAATTGCAGGATGAATGAAACATTAAACAAGATGGCGCGCCATTAGTTTTTAGGGTTTCGTAGTCAAACTCGGAACTCTTATACTCGAAGATTCGCTACGTCCGTCTGTCCATCTCTCTGACATCACAGTAATTTATTCAGAGACTATTACGGATAAACTACTCCAAATTGGCAAAAAAAGAGTTTATGTACCGGTACAAAACTGTGTATTTATATCTTGAAAGCAAATTTATTCCATTCTACCTCCCGTACTTAAGAAGGCGAGTGTAAAAAATGTTTACTCACCCCCTCGAGTGAGGTATTTATTCAGTAGATTTTAAAATATATTTTTTAAATCTAAAGTTTGGACTGAGTCTCAAACCCACGCACCACTGCTTGTGCACCCAGTCTAATCACAACTTAATTATTTAAATTAAAACTCCTAAAAATAACTTTTCATCAGTCCAAAAAGAAAATAAAGGTTTATGACACATTTACTTAAGATGACTATTAATGCCGGTTTCATAAATTTAGTAAAAGAAATTTTACTAAATTATTCGGTAGCCAATCGTTAATGAATTTTTCAGAAGTTAATAGGTTACGAGAGCCGCCGTATTCAATGTTTCATGTCAATAAAAAATACATCACTTTTATTTATAGGGTTCCGGTTATTATCGAAAAGTGGCGGGATGTTTACGGAACCCTATACATACCGATATGCATTTGGTATCTATGGGTCTGGCAAAGCCATATTTATTTATAATATTTTAATAAACATTGTTTATTTATGTAATACAAATGTTTACTATTTTAGGATTCATTACAGAGGATTAGGATTTTCAAAAATGTATAGTCAAAGGCACTAGTGCGTAATAAGCTGCTTCATGAACCTGGGGGCCAACCACCACCTCTTATAGCAGTATTATTTCAACCTTACATCGACTTTTCGTACCATGACGTCCTTAATTGTAAGCTTATAATAACATTGTTTGCTTAGCAGTTTTGATGACGTCACGTCTATTCGTTCATTCTATTCGTACCACGACGTGATTTTTAACGACTAGCATTAATGCTTAAATGTCAAATCTTGCAATCTTATAAAAGTTGCTCGGCCGCGACGTAAATAACATTACTTTGAGAATTTCTTTTGTTTTCAAGTGTATTAATTAATTATTTAATATATAAAGTAAGTAAAAGTTATTTAATAAACGTAATAGTGTTAATTTGTTCAGTTTTATGGACTTTTGTATGTATCAAGGCATATAAATTCTTATTTGATTCTAGATGGCAAATGAATACGAAATTGTTGAGTTCTTGAAGTCGGATACCGCAGAAGGAAATTTAACACATATACGTCATTGTAGTGAGGCATGTTGTGACCCCTTCGGTTTAGAAAAACCGAAGTTTATAAAAATATATAGAATCATGAAGCAGTTCAAACATAACCTCTGTGTGATGAGTTGAGGCCTCTGATGAAGAAGCCTATAATATCTATAGACTTTACTGTAGAGACGAAGGTAATTACTGTTATCTATTAAGTGCAGTGTATAATGATTATTATGTACTAGCTGTACCCTGCGCTGGTTGCTACGCTTTCAAATATTGGTCGTACCAACTCAGAAACCTTTGTGGGCTCATGCACAACACTTTGCTGAAGATCATGACATTATCACATGCATAGTTTACTATGCATAGTATTCTATAAAGGACATACAGATAAACATTAATTTTTATATAATATAGATGAACCAGTCAACCACTATTAGGTACTTAAGTATGAATTAATAGGCTAATCTTGATAACCAACTAAGTTTGATTATGTTTCACAGGTATTGGTTGCATTATTATTTTATGCAACAGGTGCCTGCCAGCGTCTTCCTACCTCATTAGCGACATGAGGAACGCTACTATTGCCACAAGCATTACCACTCCATGAATGTTCAATTGGTAAGTGTATATTCACACCATCACACCTGCATTCCCTGATGGATAGACAGACTTTTAGTCCCAATGTGATAGTAGCTCGGTAGAAATAAATTAATATTATTACATGTTACAAAATAAGTAAAAAAATACTAATAAAATATTTATTCTCTCATAAATTGTATAACATAATAAAATTATACATACATGGTACCACATAGTTAGTCTGTCGATATTTATTTATTATTTACATAATGCAGTCTTCAATATGTTTTCAGATATGTAACATGCAAATTATGAGTGATGCAAGTCATGACTCTTTCATATGTGCTAGCCATCCATTGACAGCTTACAGAAGCTCTCAGCAACTCAGAGAGTACTTGGTTTCTTGGTAGGTATTACATCATTTGGGTATATTTTATATAAAATACTTAAGTACTTATAATTTTATAATTATAATATTTTTTTGCCCTTAGGTGATTCTGGGTATCCTCTGAGAAAGAGCATGATGATACCAATACTGGATGCGGCAGCTGCTACACAGAGTTTTCTGGTTCAGCGGCTCTGGGAAAGGCGGCATGCAGAAACCCTGAAAAGAAAAATGTTCATTTCATAAAAATATAGTTATTTTTGAGACACTAAAATTTTATTTATTTGTATAGATTTGTTAAAGTGTAAATTGCTGTTACTTCTTTGAACCTGACTTAGATCTTACAAGTAAGGATTATACATTTAGGATCAATATCCCTACTCACACCACTGGAGATTTGAATAACATTGATATTTTCAATTATTTACCTTTCTATTCTCATGGCAGTATTTTGTAGGTTGTAGGTCAGCAATATGTCGCACCATTTGCTCCATTACCTCGCTGGTGAGGACCGGACGAGGGCACGTCTAACAGCCTCCTGCAGATATCTACCTGCCTCCCGGACACACGGTGAACTCTTCGGCTGCAAGATGAATTCACACAAAACATTTAACAGCTGCACTATTGGTTTTAATTCTTCATTCACCTCAAAATTTGTTTACCTATTTATTATTTCACTTTACTTTGTTTCCATATTAATAAAGCTAGAAAATAGGACGTCACACACTTCCAAAATGTATAAATAAAATGTGTTCCTTTTTACAAACTTACCCCAATTGAATTTGGAATGTCGCTCGCCGATAACCAAAGTACTTGACTGCACACCCACTTGACGAGGAAACATTGCACGATTCACATTTTAAAATTAATAAACAAAAATACTAAGAAATCCCTCGCCGATGAGCAAAGTACTAAGCACGTCACACTTGATAGGTAAACTTCAGCTTATTTGATTTTTTCATTACTTTCTAAAGGAAAATGTTAAATTATTTGTATATTCTAATAAGAAATTTATCATATCGAGTATATTATTATCATAAAAGCTTTTGACGATTGGAACATCGTATGAAAGAGATAGCCATATCCAGTTTATATAGCGTTATTTCTTTTCTACAATAGCAGGGAAGAGACAATCTTGACAATATCATTCGTTCTTTGCAGCACTATGCAGGAATACAACAAAACGGATCGATGAAGGTCATGGTACGAATATGAGTAATGTTATTATAAGCTTGAAACAAAACTTCCTTGAAATAAGATTACTTTGTAAAAGCTGGTGGTTGGCCCCCTGCACCCTATGAGAAAGTTTGTTGAAAAATATATAATTCTTAATAGTTGCATTAAAATTCCATTTCCATCTATACATAATTTCCTTTTTGTTTTTTAAAAAACATTCGCCAAACATTCGCATAGATTCTTGCGAATGCGAATGCGAATGTCAAAAAATATGCGAATATTCGCGAATGCGAATGCGAATGCGAATATTCGTTACATCACTAATATTTAGTGATTTACTAGTATCATATCCACCGTGATAATATTTAGAGTAAAATAAATGTATTAATAAACGTACTGCATACTGTGTTTGTCGCAAATCACAAAATGTTGTCTTAAATGTTTTCAGATTTTGGATAAACTATAAAAATACTCGAACATTTTGAATTTCGCGGGTTAGACACGCCTGTCTAACCCTTCACCTTAATCACAGAATTGACAGAGTTAAGTATGTGGTATTAATCGTATAAATAAATAAAGTATAAATCAGGAAGCCGGTATAAATAAATAATACTTTTAGTAACATATCTCTGAGTACTTTACAAGTATTATCTTTGGTACTTTATAAATGTCATCGATAGAATAACTAAGCACGAATCATCTTGTATAATCTTCTCGACAACACAAATGTAATTATTCCATGTAATGTATTGGAACATCCCTATTTTGACATTGGTTGATGATATTTGACAGCAGCGCAGCAGACTCTTATCAATGGCCGAATCTATTTCCAAGATGAGTTTAGGGGTGGGGGAAAAAATGGCGGATTTCATTTGACAGCTGTCAACTGTCAAAAGTAATTTGTCAATGTCAAATTTGGACGCTTAACTGTCAAATTTACTACTCTACTGTCAAAAAACTTCCTACTAGCGCCACACAATTATGAATGAAATTGAAAACTCGCATGGAAAGGGGCTGTGATTGGTAAATTTCATAATGAATGACTAAATTTGAACCAATCATCTTCAATCCAGGTAAAAAAGCTATCTATTCCCAAGATTGAAGTTTGTGACCCACGTGTTTAAATACGCTAATGTTTACATTTTTACTACTCAAGTTTGACGTTTATCAACCACGGGATTAATAACCCTTTACATTTTTACAAATCCGCAATGATGATGAATTTGTCGTTATTTCTTGAAAAGTAAAAGCGCTCCGTAGTGTTATGTGGTAGTCTAATAACCTAGATTAAAGATATGTACTTACCATTATATTCTCGATAGAGGAGTATAATCTTATTTAGTAAGTTTTGATCGCAACTGCGGTTTATCAATAATTAAGTTTTGACTGAGTGAGTGCGATTCCAGGGTTTTATTCGGATTTGTAGAAATTCTTGTGTGGAATTAATAAAAAAGGTGCCCAAGAACCGACAAGGAAATCAATAGGTGTAGGTATCCATTTAATCCAAATTAGAAGAACAATTCATCAGAGTTTGGTATTGAAGGTATGCCTCCTACCACCTATTGCTGGAGGTGGTACCGGCCTTTGGTAAATTTAAAGAATGTAGATACTGGGAGCAACATGGTTAGTCAGTAAGTAAGTATATGAGCAAAGAGTGAAATTTTACCTGAAAACCCCCACACATTGGGAGATGTGTGGGGGTTTTCAGGCCACAGTTCACAATGCTTTATTCACAAGAGAAAGCTTTAACGTGTCAGCAGCAGTGATCTTTAACTGTTCTTTAGACATGAATTCAGTAAAAACAAGTGGTGCTTTTAAGTTTTAACATAATGTTTATAGATAGTCAGCTGACCATTATTAAGTATTGTTTTCATAGAGTGAACCACGTCAGTGCAGTTGTCCAGGCTGGTACCAAGTTAGACCATCCATTAATACTATATTAAACCAAGGCAGGTCTGAGTTCAGGCTATATTGATATAAATAGGTATCTGTATGTTGTTCCTAAATAAGTACCTACTTCATTGCTAAAAATGGTTACATAAAAAGTTTATGGTGTATGTAGATACAAAAAGCATAGGTATTAACTTGTAACTATGCCTTAGGGCAATCACCAGCACATCAGTTTGGGATGACCTAATACTCAAGTAAATAACTTATTTATTCTACTCAGGTACAGAGGTAAGTATTCTTTTTTGATAATAACCTAATCATTACTTTACTCTATGAGGTGGTAAGTTAGGTAGGTACTTACTTAGATAAGTATATAAATATTATGTGTCGCTCATAATACGAGTATATAGGTAAGTACCTAATAGGTCCATAGATAGGTACCTAGGTACTTATTCTTTGTTTTAAGTTTTGCCAGGAGGTACAATAAGGTACTTAACCTATTCTGTGAGGTATAGCCACCCAAAGAGAATACAATACCATATATGCGCTACGGCGGCGGCGCGTAGCGGCTAGGCTATAGGTGCAGTAGCTCTAGCTACAGTAAAAATAAATTTCGGCGAATACCTAAAACCAGTCGCCAAGTGCGTATCGGGCCACACATACCTTAGGGTTCCGTACATCACTGTATCTTATAAGTTAAAGTTATTCATAGGTACATAAATTAGCTAAAATAAACAAAAGGCTTGTAATTTCGGTTCATATTTGTATCTTTCCAATGAATTTTCAGCAATACCACGCAATTAATTTTGCATTTACTGGGTCAGTTAAATACCTATAACTTAGGATTTATTCAATTCTCGACGGTAATAATTTCTAATGTAAAACATAACCGTATGCAGTAGGTAATAGTAATCCTAATTATACTTATTTTATGGTTTTTTTATGCCTATCTATGGGTAGGAATGTGATGAGGTTCAGTATATATTTTTGAAAACCTGTCAGAGAAGCTAATAATTAAGGCTGTGACTTTTATTGGTTTATGCGATGCAGGCTACTTGCTTTTTATAAATAACTAGCTGAGCCCGCGACTTTGTCCGCGTGGAGGTTAACTTAACAAACTTTCATCCCCTATTTTACCCCCTTGGGGGTAGAATTAATCAAAATCCTTTCTTAGCGGACGCCTACGTCATAACATCTACCTGCATGCCAAATTCGATCCGTGCAGTGGTTTGGGCTGTGCGTTGATAGATCAGTCAGTCACCTTTGAGTTTTATATATATAGATTATGACTAAAGTCTGTTTCGCAAAAGAATTAGGTAAGTACACAGTGTAAATTATATTTCAGACAGTTAAGTACTATTATAGGCACTCTGTTTCTTGCTTTCACCTATTTCTTGGTCGATTCCATTAAAATATCGATATTGGTAGCATAATAATTTATTTGGGAACTCTTAAAATGTTTCTTCCCATCGCTAAATCCCTTATTACAGACCACCAAGAAGATAATAAATATTATTATCTTTTGATTGAAACAATCACTGAAATATTCGGCATTTTCATATAGGCTGAAATAATAACGACACTGTATGTTAAAATAATACAAAAAAGAGTGATGAAGTCAAATATTTCCAAAAATACCACTTTTCATAGAGGGGATAAAAACAAGAAGAATATAAATATAAAATTCTTGGTTTAAGAATCATAGCCGAGATTAAAACACAAAAACTTTAGTCTATGGTCTAAATAAAAACAAAATCTTGTTATCATTGTCTATGGTCGTCATAAGTCAATCTTGACAATAACTCTTTCGCTTATCAATCTTATCTATTGATTTGTTTGATTGCAAAATGCAAATTGCAATGGATGGAGTAAAAAGTTTAACTTGATAAATACGTCTACCTGTCTAAAATATTTTAGTCATACGTTAATTAAATATCACGTACGTTTCGTCAAAATACAAAATGGCCAAAGAACATATCAAATGTTTACCTAGTGAAATAATCTGTATGATATTGCAAAACAATGATTATCGTGATATTGTCAAGTTCGGCCTAACATGTAAACACTTTAATTCAGTAGTCACTGTTAACCAGTACATATGGAAGGACAAGCTGAAAGACCTGTGAGTACTAAACCTGTATCAAATTGTCCTCTTTCAAAAATATAAATTCTTATCTAAACCTGGGTTCTTGTTTTCAGGCTCCCAAATGACATATTCGCATTAGTGGAAGCTCACAGAGATGGGAAGTGGTTTGATGCCTTCAAAAACTATTATCAAGTCAGAAAACAAGTTTACTATGAAATAATAGGGATGTCTGCCAAATATTTTGAGTAAGAAAATCATTTTGAATATATTTACTACAACACAAACTACAAACTTCCAATTTATTTTCAAATGATTTAAAATACCGCCCTTGAATCAAAACATCAAAACACAATAAGTGCAATATAATATCTGCCTACATATTTTGTCAGTCTTGTTTGTAATTAACATAAAACTTATAGTATTACAAACAAGTTTGTAACTCAAGTGTGATTAGTAAGTTACTATATTGTTGTGACTTACTAATCACAGTGATGTTTGAAAAAGCACAAAAAAATTAACAGTGTATATGTATCCACATGTCAAATACTCAGCTAATAGCTTTCATATTTTTGTAGTCGACTCGACAGCATGAAACTAGAAGATGTCAGGATGTTTTTCAGTCTTGCATTAGCTGATAAATTAAATTATTACTATGTAATTTATATATTACAAGATGTAATAAGACAAGCATACAAAGGAATGGAGAACAACCATTGCAAGAAGTAAGTAATTGATTTTAATTTCTATAGAAATATTTTGTTCTATTGGTGATCTAAAATATTTTGTTACATTATTTTCAGACCATTTACACTAACAGAAGTGTATTATGCAAAAGCTGTATTGCGTTATTTAGTTCAAACTTACCTCACACTCAAGTGGGTGCAGGCACACTTAAAAAATGAATTAGATCCAGAAGTTGTATTGAATTTAGTTGTGCAGTGGATAGACCCTCTTAATTTCCATTTGGATGAAGATGTCGAAAATGCGGTTAGTGTTGCATTCATTCATCTTTTTTTATTTTTCAATAATAAATAATGTATACTTTACCTACATTATTTTAAGGCCAACAATAATTGAGGTGAGATGGTATGTTTGAGTTCAAGTCAGTCACCATATGGCTCCTTATATTGGTACCTACTTATAGTTAAATAATTATAATTTTGAGTAACCATTGATGCCAGCTCTTTAGTTGCTCAATTACGACTAAATAGAATTACATATCTATGAATATTTCTCCCTGGCTCATAAGTTTTGACCACAAGGATGGATAGGCTAGGCATAGGATGGCTATACAATGAGTTTAGTTAAGTTTGGTTGTGTACCAACTGAATCAGCCCCAATATGGTTTTTTATTTCAGATCAATAGCTTGGTCATGAAAGTTGAAACACTCTTGCCAAAAGATGAACATACCATTGAACCCATGAGTATACCAGAGAAACTTAATAAAGGGTTTGTAACACACAAGCAAGTGCTGAACGCAATATCACAAGTTATGTACAGACAAATGCGGATGACCATCATGAGTCACGCAAACTTTGATACTCTTGATATAATAAAGGTAAAATTAAATACCTTCGCAGCTATTTAAAAAATTAAATCCAAGATTAATTAGCAACCCAGCTCTATTCTACATCGATTTATTTTAGTTTTTGGCTTGAACCCATTTACATAGGCATTCAGCTTGGTTGGAAGGGCAAGCCGCGGTATCGTAGTTGAGATAGTTTGTTTGATACCGTGTTGACCGTCTTTGCTTATAATGTCCTAATTTAAATTTAAAAAACGTGTAGGTATGTGGTCAACTTAACTTGGAATGCCGATTATAAGCATTGGCTAAAATGAATAGTCACGTGCCACGGGCATTAACCCGAATAGTATATGCCTGTAGGTACGAGGGATGCCTTTTAAGTTTTGTCGTTTGAAGAAAAAAACACAACTAGAACCTTATAGTACTTTTTATTGTTTTTCAAAGTATTCACCACGTAGCTTAATACACTTTTCCATTCGCTCAAACTAGTTATTATAACATTTATACCACTCTAAAGTGGGGGTGTTCAAAATGGCGACTTGAAAGCGTCGACTGCTTTTTCACCGGACTGGAACCTTTGACCACGAAGACTTTTCTTAGTTTTAGGAAATGTAAAGAAATCTTTAGGGCTTAGGTCAGCACTGTATGGAGGATGGTCAAGAATTTCTACTTTTTCCTGCTTCAAATACTCAATCGTTTGACGAGCGCTGTGTGAGATTGCGTTGTCGTGGTGCAGGATGATGCGTCGCTTTGAGTTAGATTTTGGAAGTTGACGATGACTTGTGGTAAACAAACTGCGGTATACCACTCTGCATTAACCGTTCTACGATCTTCAATTGCAATAGTCGCAATATGGCCGGTTTTTCCAATGAACGTGGCCACCACCTTCTTTGAAGTGCTTCGAGAACGAACAACTTTAGTCGGCTTTGGCATGTCTTGAAAGACCCAGATTGTAGATTGTTGTTTGGAATCAGGATCGTAGGCATAGATCCAAGATTCGTCACCACTGATGATGTCGTAGACGTGATTTGACTCTCCTCGGTTGAACCTTTGCAGAGTTTTCTTACACCATCTGACGCGGGCCGCCTTGTGATCGTCGGAAAGCAGATGCGGTATCCAACGGCAAACTAGCTTTCTTACACCGAGCGCTTCATGCAAGATCTTCTGAATGGTTGTCCCTGAGATGCCTTATAGAGCCTCTATATCTCGATACGTCACATGACGATCTTCGAGAATTTGTTGTCTCACAGCAATGATGTTATCTTCAGTGAAGGCGGATTTTGGCCGTCCTTTGCGAGATTTGTCACTAGGACTAGTATGTCTACGCTGGAATTCTAAATACCAGCTTTCGACAGTCCGCAGACATGGGGCTTCATCACTGAACACAGATGTTAGCTCTTCAAAACACTGAAGCCGTGTCAGGCCTCTTCTAAAGTTGTAGAAAATTATTGCACGAACATTTTCCTTAGAAAGATTCATTTTCGTACGTAACCTGACAGATTCTAATCGACGCTGTGACTAAACAATTGCATTAATCCTAAAACTTTCAACTGTTTTGAGATTCGAAATTTAAACACATTCGAATATAGAACAGTTCCAAATTCAAAATTGCCGGGAAATATGGAAACGACAGAACTTAAAAGGCATGCCTGGTACTTACCTGATTTTCATTTCTATTATTTACAATTTACAAGTAACTAATTTCATCCTTAAAATAATGTGTTTTCATTATAGGTGATCAATAATAAGTGCGGTAATCCGATCACTTTAGCAGCTATATACAGCGCGGTCGCAAAGAAGTGCGGGGTGCACTGCTTTTTAATCGCTTTTCCACATCACTTGATACTACAATGGCGGAATAGTAACAACTCCCAGCAACACGTACAATATAAAATTTCGCTGGACACTGGGGAATTGATTCCCAAGGGACAGTGCCCTTTTTCCAATAATTTCATGGCATCACATCAAAATACACAAAAATATAACCCCGATTCATTGCTTCAGTACACTGTTTCGTCCTTCCTTTCGACAAAAGGACTCATCAAGGACTGGTATGTAATATTTTTTAACGTCCGGCTTTTATACATAGTATGTATATAACTTAGCATTATATTATGGCTTATTCCAATCCAGGCCAAGAAATCCTAACACTGGACTACATTTTCATTTCAATGATACCTACTTATTTATTCGTAATCTATCTATATATATGTCGCCGCCAAATAGCTTAATTCGCCGTTCAATTAACAGCCTAGGCACTTAACTAAACAGCGCCGTTCAACTAACGGCCTGAATGATATTCAGCCGTATCGTCTATATACAACATTTAATAAACTGGCTGGCCAATGCTTAGGCAACTGGTTGACATTTAAGTACACACAAAACTTTTTCAAAATACTACCCAAGCAGAACGACCTGGATGGGTTTAGGTTAGGTTAGGTTACAAAGGTGACTGACATCCTCGATTCTATCCAGAAGCACTTCAAAATAGCATCCGAACGCTATTTCAAGAAGGCTTCTGAACACACCAATGCCTTAATCGTCGCCGCCGCCGATTATGCACACGCGCCAGATACACACGCGCCAGATACATGCCGCCGCAGGCGGCGGCATGTGTTGCTGGACCCCCCCGACCCACTCACCGCTCTCCTAGACTCAGATGTCGAGGAGAACGACACACGCACACTCCCCACCAGACACCGACCTCGCCGGCGAGGTCGACGAACCCCCGCTTCCGCTAGAAGGTGCGTCTACTTACCTAGACGCACCTTGGCACCCGACAAGCCCGCTGAGTTTCTTGCCGGATCTTCTCAGTCGAGGTCGCGTTCCGATCCGGTGGTAGATTTACCCTCGCCACCTCTCCTGGCAGCGGCCCAAGCCGAGGTCGTGTCCCTTGTGGCGCCCTTGAGCTAGCTGCCCCCCTGCCCCTCTGGCTGGAGCGCACTTGCGCTCGCCCTCTGTCTGGGTGAAGTTGTTACGGCAACTCTGGCCAACAACATATAGTACAGATAAAAAAAAAAGTGACTGACATAGTGATCTATCAACGCACAGCCCAAACCACTGGACGGATAGGGCTGAAATTTGGCATGCAGGTAGATGTTATGACGTAGGCATCCGCTAAGAAAGGATTTTGATTAATTCTACCCCCAAGGGGATAAAATAGGGGATGAAAGTTTGTCAATTAAATTCCACGCGGACGAAGTCGCGGGCACAGCTAGTCATTTTATAAATAGGGAAATATATATCTTTCAAAGTAGCAGTAAGAGTTATAATCGATACCCAATTGAATACCGACGAAGCCTGTTGAATTAGGATTATTAACATTACCTACTTTTCAAAGAACCTGCCACTTGATTGATGCATAAATATTTTACATATTACTAATGTACTTACCTACATATTATTAATTGCCCCACAGTTATTCGTACAAAGATTTTGGAGCATGAAACCCAAAATTTGACATGTTGTAAAGCAATACAGAACATAATATTTTCATCAAGATGATATATTTTAAACTTGATTATTTGGTATTAACAAGTGCCTTTATTTTTATAGGTACACACACAACGCAACACATTTGCTGAACTTTTTAAGCACTCATGGAAGTGTGGAGAACCCTTACAGAAATTTCCTTTCTTATTTGCTTGACAACACCCAAATACCTGCATTAAATTATCCCGTCGACCTTAAAGTGGTCAGTATCATGTGTAATGTTATCGTAGATCTATTAATTAAATCGAGTTTACTAGTTATCTAATCTAATTACCGACTTATTTTCAGATGATGGATTGTCACAGGGAGATCATACAATCATTGGCGATATTAAATTCAAGTCCACCATCTATTTGCAGAGACGTAAGCACAGAATACTAAATATTACTATATACATCGGCTACAATACTAACTATTAAGTCAGTTCGCTAGTATCAAGATGCATGTCTCTTATATCCAGCTTTCTAAAAATACAGATAGCTACATAAATCAAAACAAGTATTTGTGTAATTAGATTAGATTAGATAACTCTTTATTAGTCTACCACTAGAAGACAAAGAAAAAATACAAATTATTAAATAATTTACACAGAAAGTGGAAAATGGGCGGCCTTATCACTAAAAGGTGTAAAGGAGTAGTAAGATGTAAATTTCCGTCCTCCCTATCTTACCCAGTCTTCGGTACTCCCTATAACTTGTTGACACTCAATTTTATCAATATTTGTATTCATTTCAATTTCGTCTTTATATGGACAGACTATGACGTCGTATATTTTTCTAGGTTGTTGTAAGGCATCGTAACAGCAGTGTGAAATACGCAGTTGGCATGTTATGCTATCACAAGAAATATGATTATATGTGCTTAATTAGAGGATGGAACCTGTGCTGTTCGGAGAAACAAGGGCTTTTGGATATGAATACTCTTCAATTGGGCTCTCAACAGCCATTCTACAATATAGTCGCCGTTGACCAGTCCAGCCGATATGTTGCTCAAGGTACATACAATGTTAGAATGAAGTTATATTTATAATAAAATAGGTGTTTACTTGGAGTAAAAATCGCTATCTGCAAATATAAGATCCCCTGCAATCTACACACTCGGAGCTGAACGCCATACACCAAGGCTGCTCACCCTCATGAAAACTTTAAATGGCCCGCGCAAGCTAGTTCCTTTATTTAGCATAGTATTATTTTAATAAACAACAATAACATTTCATCGTTTTGGCTTTTCTTATTACACAACTTTTACTTAACAGTAACTTAAATGGCAACGTCTGGCCTTTAAAATAGTTAGACAGCTTTGCATATCTGCTATACACCAAATTTCGGGCTATTTAATATAGTTTGTTTATACAATTTCAGAGAACCTTATTGAAATAAGGCACCCAACCCGCGTGTACCACATGGAGGATGTTATTGCAAAGGAGTTCACTCACTTCGACGGGTTCTCGTACGTGCCAAACAGTGAGAAGGAGAATGAATATCCCGAAGATGGTCCAATAAGAGATATATTCCGAACAAGAGCTGAACAACAGATTTGAATTATAATTTAAGCTACTTTTGGAAAGCCTGTAGATAATGTAGAGTAGTTGCAAAATATTATCTACAAATAGCATGTATTTATATTCTGCTTTTTAGTACTTCCTAAAGCCATGTCCTTAAGGAACGTAGTAATAGCTCTTCTCAGTGGAAGCAGCATTCCGAACCGGTGGTAGATTCTGATTATTCATAAATGCTTTGTTGGCTTACATGAATAAAAACAATTTTGAGTTTGAGTATGAATAAATCGATCTTTGTTTGTTTGATTGTAATGAATAGGCTCCGAAACTACTGAACCGATTTGAAAAATTCTTTCACTGTTGGGAAGCTACACTATCCCCGGGTGACATAGGCTATAATATATTTTCAAAAAATTAGGGATCCTTACTAAAACTAGAATAATGTAACCGCAATGTACCCGTGCGAAGCCGGGGCGGGCCGCTAGTGTTATATATACCAGTACAAAATAAGATGTCAAAAGCGTACCTAAGATCGCTCTCAGATGTGAGATAGATTTATTAATTCGGGCCTAAGTGATGTATACAGGTTGACACAGAAAGGGTAAGTATGCTTTATTTTTCAAAACTTAACTTTGTAATTCTAACGCTAAAAGCTTCTATTCTTAAAGCTAACAGCTTTGGAGGAAACTTGAAAAACAATAGGTGTTACAGGGATACAGCTGTTGACAGATGTCATAAGTCTACAAAACCTTTACTACTTCAACTGTCCCATAAAGCCGATAGTTTTAGATTTACAAAGTAAAGTTGCAAAAAATTTGTATACCCTTTTTGTTTCACCTAGTATAACAACTGGTCATTAGTGTTATTGGGACTAGGTCCGCCACATACACTAGTCTAATTTGAGTAAGCTAGGATCGACAATGGTATCCGATGATGATGTCGACCTTCAACAAAGAGCCCTGGGGAAAAACCAAAATGTATTGGAACCCGTCCAGGGTGTATTTATTCAAAATAAAGAATAAGAGTTGAAAGAAGATAACAAAAGAGGATTATTATGGACATAGTGTATTATTAAGTATTGTAATCGTGAAATCCTTTAGACATATTCAATTACTAACATTCAAATATGTATTAAAAAAAAAAGTTATGCACAAATATTGACGTTTAAATTTCCGAATCCGTTTCCGATATCGTTTCAAATTATTAATAAATTATAAATATATGGATGATTCGATATCGA
The DNA here is from genome assembly GCA_918843915.1 of Notodonta ziczac. Classification (NCBI taxonomy): domain Eukaryota; kingdom Metazoa; phylum Arthropoda; class Insecta; order Lepidoptera; family Notodontidae; genus Notodonta; species Notodonta ziczac. Next base: position 6,490,461 of record OU974043.1, on the reverse strand, counting down.
GTTTAAATTTCATGAACTATTTAAAACTTTACAGGTATGTATTTGGTTTTGAAACATGTAGGTTCATCAGTTACTTTGTTGATGCTGATATAATTACTATTTAAAGTATCATGATAGGATTAATAACGGAATAATATATTTATGATACGAATGAGATAAGAAGAATGGATCCCTAATTATTCAGATATGTACTTATCTAATAACTATATTATTTGGTGTAAATAAAATAACTAAATGTACAAATTAATTTTATTTATTAATCCTCCTGTAGTGCTCAATAGTTGCCGACAATTGAAAAACGAGATCTTGTAGTTAAATATTATTATTTACATTTAAATGTGTATGCTAGCTGTTGCTTCCTTCGGTTTAGTAATGGCACTACGCAGCACTAATTAAAAGCGGCTTATGTTGCGCTACTTATTCCACTGATCATGGTACTGTACATTTTAATGAAATGTATGTTTTTGCAACAGAAATATTAAGTACAATTTGAATTAGCGCAGCCAGTGTAAGATATTTTATTTTTAATTCTATGTATGTTTTCACAAAACACTGATCCCTATACTTACTTATTATTTTAATGACTTCACAGATCAAGACAAAACCACAAAGAAATATTGGCAGAAAGTTCTAACTTAAGAAGCTATTTTTGGCAAAAAAAATATTTCAAAACTACAAAACAATTTCGTACTCCTTTGGATACATGGGAATGATATTTTGTTCTAAATCATTTGCAAAGCTTTCAACGAATCCTAAAAAAATATATATGTGCGTCATATTTTACCCAAAACGATATGTATATGCACAGATTTATCGTGTAAAAAAGGTACTCTTCAAGCATACTAATGAATGAGAGACTAGTACATACTTACGTTCTATAGTTGCATGTTATTTGATGTTACATGATAGAATTATACTCCCATTTCAATTAAACCTGCGAAATTGCTTTTTTCAAGTTATTCAAGCTTTCAAACTGGAAGTCATGTTTTACTAATATTTATATTAGCTATGAAATTAAAATGCCATCAATAGAAATTACATGACGCTTTTAATTTTTTGAATGTTTACTCAAATTGACTTAAAATTAGACCTACAAACATACGTTGTTCCAAACAAAATCCGAACTTAAATTAAATGTGATTACATGTCTATACACTATTCGCTAGAAAATAAACTTACAATGTTGGCAGCAAGTAAATTACCGTCACAAGACATTAATAATTCGCGATGTCTAATAAAAGGTATCAATTTTATAAATTACCTACGAACTCGGTTAACGAGCCAGAGATCAAAAGTGTACTTGCGACGATAAACTGGACCTAAAATTCCTAGAGCGAGCTGTAATTGAGCGGTCAATACTCTAGAATCTCACTCAAATTATAATAATTAACGTTAACGTAAGTGTAGAAGCAAATAGTAACCTAAGACAACTAAAATTAGATAGGCATATTATTTTAGACATTTCCACCACTAAAATTTAGTGTCTGACAACATGTTTAAATGAAGCAAAACTACAAAATTATAAGTTGGAACTCTTAAATCGCATTACATGTTGAGTACATTTGGATCAAGTTTGGTTATGTGCTATAAGTAGTTTAACTGTATGTTAATGATTGAGGTACGCCATTGACAGTCTTTGATTTCAGGACTCCGTTTTCGTAAGACATCACTGTCTCCCGACCGTTCTCTGTTACCCTGAAACAACAATCAATTCTTTATTAATTTCATATAGACCGCCATGGAGAGTTATAAGGTTTAGTTGTAATGCCTGCACGCGTGCCGATAGCGATGAATAGAACTGCGTTTATGTCCTTACTAGCGTCCTTCTTAGTATTTTTTATCAGTGTTTCTCTACTATATTATGCATGTATTATACATATAAACCTTCCTCTTGAATCACTCTATCTATTAAAATACCGCATCAAAATCCGTTGCGTAGTTTTAAAGATCTAAGCAAACATAGGCGGCAGCGGGAGGCGACTTTGTTTTATACTATGTAGTGATACGCGGTGTTTGTCACATCAAGAACTGTAGAAAGGTGTCAGCTTGCGGTGTTCAGCTCTTTACATCTAGTTACACCAGCGCACTCCTCAATGCGAGGGGAATCCAAGTGCATGAGGGCCCGCACAGGTTAGAATTTCCCACTTTTTTCGCAAGACATGCATATTTTCTTACATGAGTACAACATAAGTACAACTTTATTTTTTCACCTTTCTCACAAGCCAGCCGATTTGCTCCTTTTGAAAATAAGTTCGCCTTAACTGGACATTTACGAAAACATGCAACACACAATTTTTTTTTATAAGTACGTATGGGCAGTGTGTATTTAGTTCGCTTGCAAATGCCGTTTTGGACTAAATAAGCCTTAATACTTTATCAGTAGCGCAACTGAGCCACTAAACTACATTGATTTTGTCAAACTGGGTCAGGGTCGTAGTCGCGTTAGTTATTTCAATAGATGTTGTCGAAGTATTTACGGACTTTCTATCTGTTTAGTGATTCAAACAATACTAAATAAATAAATATCGCCAGACTGACACACCAACTGTATGGTCCCAAACTAAGCAACGCTTGTACTATGGGTACCGTACAATTGACTGAGGGCGATCCCAGTGACACCCAGACCTGGGCAAATTACGAAAATACCATTTCCGAAATTTGCCCCGGCGGGAATCGGACCCGCAACCACCATGCAGTGAGCCGAGCGGTCTACGCTCGAACCACTGCGCCAAGCGGTCGCCATTGTTTTGTTTAATTATTCTAACTAATAGTACTTTAGGTAAAAGCCGGAATAACCTCCAAATATTGTCTATTGCACCGTAGCATGTATACCTATGTAGTAAATAAGTCCATTGAATAAGTTCCTTACTCCAATCGAAGTACAACAGTGAACATAATAGGTACTATATTTCCTGGTCAAACTAATGAAAAGGTATTACCATAGATATAGATTTACATAGATAACGCAAGTATCACAATTTGTATTGAAACCAAGCGTGCCGAATTTTTAACACCTACTGTGACGTCACAGATGGCGGGAAATCCAAACCGATTCAAAGACACCGATGCCGCCGATGCCCCTCCGCCCGCCACGTTTCTCTCGAGTGATTATCTCGCTCATACTGATATTTTTATATCTTTAGTCGCGAGGACTGTATGTTATCGGCGACCAACCTCGAAGCTTGGTCGGGGTTTTCGGACACGCTAAGTACACACATTTGCGTTATCTATGTAAATCAATATCTGTGGGTATTACGTTACGATTACGCATCACTTACTTCTTGGTCGTTATTTTTTTCCCGTTGACAATGCGAGTGGTGGTGGTGGTGCTTCTCATGTTGGCGCTGCCGGGGCCCGCCAGCGAGCTGTTGAACGTCGAGAACGAAGTAAAGGTGTTCCCGTTGGCGTGTGCAAATATATCGTCGAGCCCCTGCATGCCGAACCCGAACGGGCTGAACAGAGACGAAGTGAGGGAGGTGCTCGGGTGGTGACTCCGACGTCCGTGCCTGTGGTGCTGCCCGTGCCCATTTAATTCTAAAAACAACACAATAGTACATTGTTACATGAGTGGTGAAAGTTACTTATTTTGTTCCGAGACGGGGTTTGGCGTCCGAGCGTAGCGAGGGCGCTAATAGTTCGAGGGACAAAATAAATCTTTCACCCGAGGTAAACACTGTGCTTTTCATTACGAATACAAGGAAAATAAAAATAAAAACAGGAATTGGCTAAAGAAATAATACAAGGAAGTATAAACAATACTCTACAACTCGAAAAAAAAAAATCGGATTGCCGCCTATTTTGTTTTTTTTTCGTTGGCCGGCCAACTTCATTATTTAGCCATTATTTTTCATTTTCATCTTTAAATATTTTGCCCAAATGTATGTTATTTTAAAGAAATTGTTGAAACTAAATTATAATTAAGTCATTTAAAAATATATATTCTTTAATTAATACTTAACTTTGTGTTATTTCAATTTTACATCGTGCTGTAATTGAGTGACTGTAGAAAAAGTTTGAACATGGTTCCATAGGGATGTGAAAATGGAACTAGTTTTTTTTTATAATTTGACAGCTGTCAGTTGAAAGCGATTCTCCCGGGCCGGAAAAGTATTACTTTCAACCCGCTTCTCAGGCAACTTCAGACCTACTTTCAGAGTATGAGTAATGAAAAAGTATTTTTTTTTTCGAGTTGTAGCGTATTGTTTATACTTCCTTGTATTATTTCTTTAGCCAATTCCTGTTTTTATTTTTATTTTCCTTGTATTCGTAATGAAAAGCACAGTGTTTACCTCGGGTGAAAGACTTATTTTGTCCCTCGAACTATAAGTCTCGGGAAAAATAACTCACTTTCACCACTCGTGTAACAATGTACTATAACAATGTGGCATTGCATGTAACTTTATTAACAAACGAGTGGAAAGTTCCCTGAAGGAAATACTTTATTGCTGTAGGCACAGCTAGCTTAATACTAGAGTTATTGACAGTGGTAGTTAATGGAAGTTCATTCCCAATCTCGAAAGTTGTTCTACAGAGCGTAGCTAATCTAATCGCCGACTCACACAATTTTATCATCGCATCGTGAGTTTATGTAAAATCACATTAATATTTATCGTTGTTATCGAATGATGTATGGCCCGAGTTCAGATCTATTTCTGGAAATATGGTCCGAGATAAACTTTTAATTTTATTAATGTATTAAATTGCCCATCAAACTCTCCAATTAAAGCCTTTCTAATATAAGAAATCATTTCCGAAATAAAATCTAGGTGAGCGGAAAGAAAGTCTGCCAATCATACGAATGGGCAGAAATGCGTACTTAATAATTATCTATATTGATACATCAATACCTATACTAAAATCAGACACGATATAGGCGGAATGTCCGTCAACATTTACCTTGTTTGGCGTTTTGATTTATATTTTAATATTACCACCATTTCCTATATGTATTTCTTAGCGTTTTCTGGAACGACCGGGCCGTCACTAACCACCAAACATGGCATAAATTTACCAAGAAAAACAAAACAAGGTTTGTTGACAGGCATTCTATATCGATGTAGATTAATATCAAATGATACATTACCAGCAAATAAGTCGCCGAAAGGAGAGCCGCCAAAAAATTCTCTAAACACTTCCTCGGGATCTCGGAATGTGAACGGGAAATTATTAGCGTAGCCGAAGTCATAATCGTCGTCAGCGGTGGAGCGTCTTCCTCGGCCGTTGTTCAACCCTTCTTTGCCATACTGATCGTACACTCGCCGTTTCCTCTCTGTAATTAATATATATAATTAGCAATAAATAAATAATTAGCATATTCACATTGATATTATCTACATCATTTGCCTAGTCCTAAGACACACTAATAGTACTCAGTCACGCCTTTGTAACGAAACCTGGAGGGAATTTCCTCTTCAATGATTTCGCTCCCACTGCACTGCAATAGCGTCGACGAAAAATGATGTCACCTTTGCTCGGAACAACGGAATATTAGCAACCGACGAGTTAATTCACCTTCGATGTGAATGTGAACGTATCCTAGTGAGTAGGTAGATACTATTGAACAACCTATTAAAAAAAAAAAAACTTATGACGCATTTGTGTATAAAATATTGTTTTCCCTTTTAATTTGGCCATTCTGTTCACTGCCTATACATAACATTCCCTTCCAATTAACTCAAAATGTGCAAAAGTTGTGATCTTAAAATATGTAAATTCTAATAACAAACATTAATTAAGAAATCCTAAAAGGCACTATATTAATCATTAAACACATATACATAGCTATTAGCTATTATATTTGTCTTTTATACTAGGTGACACATAATGGGTATACTATTTTTTTTGCAACTTAACTTTGTAAATCTCAAACTAACGGCTTTGTAGGACAGTTGAAGTACTAAAGGTTTTGTACACTTGTGAAATCGGTCAACAGCTGTATTCCTGTAACACCTTTTGTTTTTCAAGTTCACTCCAAAGCTGATGGTTTTAGAATTACAAAGTTAAGTTTTGAAAAAAAAAGTATACCCATTATGTGTCACCTTGTATAAATTAAGTAATTATTAACAGATTAAGACCACCAAGATTATTTAATATAGAGGTAAGATTAGGTCACACTTAAACAGTTCACAATAAACCTTAAAACCATAAGAATTAGGATGTTAGCATAGAGTTAAATAAGGAGAAGGGCCAGGTTTCAAATGAACCTCAGATGCTCAACAGATAGATACCTACTTAGGTACTTATTTATTTAACATACCTTTACTTACGAGTCTTGGATGATTTCAAGAATTTTAAAAAAGTTAGTCTTACCTATTACTTTGAGAGTAGACATAAATTTAAGTTATCATTTTAGGGTGATACCACACCAATTGATCGACTGGCGATGAATTTCTACTAAGAGCAACGGTCGATCGACGGTTGATTGATTGATGTCGTAGCACCCGTATAGTAAATCCAACTCAAGTGCTGTGTGTGAGAATCGGAAATGTGACCTCACGATAGCTAGGTGACCTCCCATCGAATATAAATTTGAACTTCATGAATTTAGAATTTACTTACTATGTAATTAGTCTAAATACTTACTTAACTACCACTAAAAGTTAGAATAGTTACTTACAAGGCTTTATAATAGGCAATCGATAAATGCTTACATAAGTCTTAAAAGCTTAATTTGACAAACGAATGAATGTCCAACTTTAATACCAAGTTAAAAAATCTCACCGAGCTTCGCCACAAGGACAAATATATGTCTGATTAAGAATTTAGCGCTGAATATACGTGGGAAGGTAACTTTTCTAAAAAGTGTAAAAATTTTATGAACTCTGTGTATGATATTGATACTTGCAAAGGAAAAGTGATATTTCTGGTGAATCATTTGTAATTTATAACAGGTAAGTAAACTGTTCAATAGGGAAAAATAGTTTCAGGGATCCCATTATTAGATATAACATAAATAAATACATAGTGGTTATCTGGAGTTATACTGCAGGCATTCCATTAATGGCTATAATTAGGCTAAAATTTTCATTTTCATAAGACTTCCGCGCTTTCAAAGTACCGTAACAATGACACGCCAAATTATCTTCTAAAAGCACCCGTTTTATTCATATTATTATTCGTAACGTAGGTGATTCATTTTTACGTGGGAGGAAAAGGTAGTATTGTGAGCTAGGTAGACAGGTATATCAAGTAGGATAAATACATTTTCATTACTCATACTCTGAAAGTAGGTCTGAAGTTGCCTGGGAAGCGGGTTGAAAGTAATACTTTTCAGGCCCGGGAGTTTCGCTTTCAACTGACAGCTGCAAAATTATAAAAAAAAAAAAAACTAGTTTCATTTTCACATTTCTATGGAACCATGTTCAAACTTTTTCTACAGTCACTCAATTACAGCACGATGTAAAATTGAAATAACATAAAGTTAAGTATTAATTCAAGAATATATATTTTTAAATGACTTAATTATAATTTAATTTCAACAATTTCTTTAAAATAACATAGATTTGGGCAAAATATTTAAAGATGAAAATGAAAAATAATGGCTAAATAATGAAGTTGGCCGGCCAACGAAAAAAAAAACAAAATAGGCGGCAATCCGATTTTTTTTTTCGAGTTGTAGAGTATTGTTTATACTTCTTTGTATTATTTCTTTAGCCAATTCCTGTTTTTATTTATATTTTCCTTGTATTCGTAATGAAAAGCACAGTGTTTACCTCGGGTGAAAGGCTTATTTTGTCCCTCGAACTATTAGCGCCCTCGCTACGCTCGGGCGCCAAGCCCCGTCTCGGGACAAAATAAGTAACTTTCACCACTCATGTAACAATGTACTATTCATTCTGAAAAATAAAAATACTTTAAAAATGAAATAAAGTGGTAAAATAATTTCACGAATTTTATGTGACTATGCATCCGTTACTGCAAATAGCGTCACATTGAATATTTTTTAATTAACGTCCAAAAAACACCTATTCGTCCTTTTTATGTATGTTTACCGATTACTTATTCAATTGTGGACTGATTTAATCAATTATTTTTATATACATAAATTATTATTTAGGCAAACTATTTATTTATTTGTTTTAATGCGAAAAGAGGGTTGAAAGGGGGGATGAAAAGTTTTATGGATGTATCGTCATTTTTGGAGCTGGAAGCTTGAAACTTATTCTTTACGCTGATGATTCGATATAAATAGATATGTAATCATTCAAAGTTTGTAAAAGTTTTACCCTCAAGGGTGTAAAATAACAATAGGGAATAGGGGATGAATTTTTGTATGGAAATATAGTTCTTTGCAGTGAAACACTGCAAATGTCTAATTAAAGTATTTATGTGTCACATTTGTAAAAAAAAGGCAAAATAATTAAAAATGCTACCCAAAGACATTATTCCACACGGACGAAGTCGAGGGCACAGCTAGTATGAAATATAAATAACCGAAAAAGCTGAGCCATAACGTATAAATGCACATTAGGAACCTACATACTGAATGATTAGATATTTTAATCACACAAAACTCATTAACTAGTTAGTGGCAGCAATGGGTAAGTAGGTTGCAAAACTTTAGTTATTTTTTCAGATTATGTTGAATATTATCATAATACTTAACTATGTAAGTAGGTTATTCGACTTGAGATGAATATTTGGGATATCCGGGAACATATTGGCATATTAAGTATGATGATAATATTCACAAACTAAGCAAATCCTGCAGTAAATGGACAGCTACCGAAAAAGCGGTGGAATGGCGTGTCTCCAAAAAACCCCCTGAAGTTAAAGTGCCGATGCCCATTGACTCCATTCTTGCTTTGATATCTGTGCGCGTGGTGACTGGATCCCCGTGCATCATATACTTTCCGCTTGTTCGCTACCCAACAATAGAAATAATCTTATAGCTCGGACTAATAATGTATACTAACTTAACCAATAAAATCTACACAGTGGAGTTAAAATTAATTAATATTTTCCATTTCATAAAGACACAGAAGTTGATCAGCATAAACTCATAGACAGATAAAAATAATGTTTAACACAACATCATAGAATGTAGTTATTCGAAATGGTCGCCATATTTGAACAATGTGGCCAAAAAGTTGTTTTCCATCTCCAAATAAATTTTTAAGGGCAGTGCAGTATTATTTTTGCGATTTCGACAATTTAACAAAATTGAATCCCTTTTCCAACCTCTTGTTTTAATAATCATTTCATTTATGTTGTGCCTGTTTATTTTATAGGAGCCCTTAATAAATAGGTACATACTAAGTAAAGATAAATACATCTACCTACAATGTACAAACAAATGCCTCTATTTATTGGTTGCTAAATTTAGTAGATTCAATTACATAAGTATACACTGTTAAGCAACTTGTACTTGGGCAACATTGAATATTCCAGCTAAACAAATACCCAATAAACAAATTGTTGTGAACTAATACTATTGATTAAAAATGCACTCACCATCTGAAAGAACTTCATAAGCCTCAGATATTTCTTTAAACCTTCTATTTGATTCATCAGCATTGTCTGGATTTTTGTCAGGATGCCATTTCAATGCTAATTTTCTGTAACTAATCATCAAAATAAATATTTATAACGTACCTTGTAAATATTACAACTTAAGCCTGCTGCTCCATAGATATAGATTTATAAGTGAAAGTTTGGAACGCCAAATTGACAAAGATGGTAATTGATTAGCAATTTACCGCAATAGAAGCAGTAAATAGCAAGATGTAAATAGCAAGATGTAAAGTCCAGTAGGGAAGGGTCAGCCAGATTTCAATTAAATTCTGATTCTGTCAAATTCCATCCCAGCCAGAGGACAAAAAGCTTTACTTCCTCTTCCTAGGCTCATATCCCATCCCAGTCTACCCTGATTTAGCTAATAACCAATATTTACACTGAGTGGTTGCCATCTGCCCTCAGAGACCGGACTAGTGGAAGTAACCATTTTTTGCAAGTTTTTTTTTAAGGTTCTAACTGTCCATATATACTGTCAAAAATTACAATAACACCCGGGACTGTCAGCTTAACATGCCCTCTAAAGCAAGGTGGTCAGTTGTTATATTTTGGTCACTCATCCATGGTCTGACCTAGCCGAGTGTGGCTTAACATGTCAATCTATCAGGGGTAAGCCTATCTGGGGACTTACACATTGTATGAAGAAACTTACGCTTTTTTTATCTCTGCCTCTGAGGCAACTCGAGTAACTCCTAGTACCCTGTAATAGTCCACCATCGCTGGTCTCCCTCAAGGGATGTGAAATGATCTGGAAACACAAAATATGCACTTAAATCCCTTTTAATATCCCAAAACAGTACAATTTGAATTTCCTCTATGAGACATAAGTAAGTTCCTATAGTGACTTTATGAACTGTAAGAAGATTATAAACTATGCAGTACAATTGGGTTTCTTTTCTTTACAATTTGAGCTGTTATTAGGTATTAGTTTTTCTTAACTAGTTGCTTTTACTTTAGTTGTTCATCAAGAAACCGTATGTACGACATACAAGCAGTTGGTGATGGTGATCATAATATTCAAAGATAATACAAAACTCCATTATATTTATGAACTTAACCTCTCAAGTTTTTTCAAAAACTTAACCATTAATAAATGATTTATTTCAAAAACTAAACAATAAATCTACCACTTATCTTAAATATGTATGTACACGTAAGGAACAATGAACTACTTATAACTCTGAGATGCAAAAAATGTTCCCACATACCTAGTATGATTGATGAGAGAAAAACCACATGAAACGAAGAGGAGTTCTAAAATAAATAAATATTTTATCACAAAAATAAATCAATTACTATATCACGCTTACCGTGTAATAGGTAAATACGTGAATAATTTATAAAAGAATCACTACAATAAAAGTGACTATACTCGGTAGTTATGTTATGTTATATGGGACAGAAGCAAAATGCGAATTTTCAAAATTTACTTTTTTTTTGTAATGACCTCAAAACACAAGAACTAGACAACAATCTCTACAAATAACATTTCATTTTCATTCATGACAGTAGCAAACAGCAAAGCATGTCTGTCTGTCACGCCGGGAGAGTTGACAGAAGACAATCAGCAGGAACCATTGAACTAAGATGTCATAGCAACGTAATGTTTAGGTACAGTGCAGTAAGGGACAGCAACAGTTCACCAAAACCCTTACTAATATTATAAATGCGAAAGTAACTCTTTCTGTCTGTCGCGCTTTCACGCCAAAACTACTGAAGCGATTACAATAAAATTTGGTACACAGAAAATTTAGAGCCTGAGAAAGCACATAGGCTACTTATTAATGCGAAAAAATGTATGAAAAGTTGTATGGATGTATCGTAATTTTTAGAGCTAGAAGCTTGAACCTTATTTGTAGGCTGCTGTTGATTCGATACAAATAAATGTGGCATTCAGTTTGTAAAAGTTGTACCCTCAAGGGTGGAAAATAACAATAGGTAATAGGGGTGAAAGTTTGTATGGTAGTAAGTAAATTTAGGCCCATTTAAACTAAAAGTCTGATACTCAGAGTAAGGTATAAGATACTCTATGCATCCCATTCACTCTTAACGAAAAGGAATTTGCGTGTATCCCGTTTCCAAAGCTGTAAATATGATCGCCGGCACTATTAAAAAAAACATGTATATTCTTTCTCTATGGCAGGAACCAATGCTGTTGCGACGCTGATTGGACGCAATGGTGACAGTCATACGTCGTCCGTCATGTCAGTCAGGTAGGGAGCGGAGGGAACAAAGGGAGATGATTTCAATCAATCTCCATCGTGTCTCCTCTACTATGTCGACATTGGCAGAATCACATTGGGCCTGACACAATGGAAAGAGGCCATAACACAAAAGAAGGGAGATAATGATGCATTTTTGGTTTTCCAAAATGGACGGTCATATTTTTGTAATGTATTGTTATTAATTGTATTTGTTATTGCTATTCGTTACTCGACATTGGCAGAATCATATTGGGCTTGACCCAATTGTAAGAGGCCATTAATATAAAAAAATAGATAATATAGGGAGATAATTAAAAAAAAATATAGGCATGTTCGATAAATAATATTGTCAACGAGAAAATGTATACCACAATAATAACATGTAGTCCGTCATTATGCATATGTTGCGTCTTGATCTTTCATTGTTTTGGAAATGGTTGGGCTTTTTTCACGTTCGTTACGCCTTACTCCGTGGTGGGTACTAGGCCTACCTAGTACCTATACAGGCAAGCTTATTACACTTGGCTGAATTTAGTCGTCTAAATTAGACAGTAATTTAGTAATCAAATTAAAGCTTCTGATCCTGTGTTCTGATCACATTGTTCTAATTTAGTTAAGTACCTACAGAATCAGTTTATGCCATTAAAGCGCGACAACGATGTCGGACGTATCGAGCACAAGGATGGCACCAATACTTACTGTCCAGTCACCAAGAAATTGGCCTTTGCAAAAGCTCTGGCCGTTGACACAATACATTTTTTTTTTAAAATCAATAAAACCTGGGTGCCAATACAAATTTAAAAAAAAAAAACAATAAAACCTGGGTGCTCTAAAAAGCTAAAAATAACCACCTTGGACCTTGAATTTTTTTCGTTTGGAGTCATCATCTCATCGTCATGTTCTACTTCTAGTGCTCGTTGTCATTATAGGGAAACGTAGTTTGAAGTGTGAGTTTTAAGCACAGACTTCTAAAAGAACTTATAGCTCTGCGGTTTTTTCCCAAACCTTTTTTTCCTAGCACTACTTACCTAAATGAATCGGCTGCATTAGATAGGGGATACCTACTTTATGTAAAAAGTGCAGTCCGAATGCAGTTCGTCTGCAATTTCAATATTTTGTCTGTGGTAGTTAGGTATACCTACCGTACGTATAAAACATAAGTAGGTATTCCCTTCACAGCTATCCTGAAAAAATATTCCCAGCTCTGAATAACAATATTCATGCCAGCTCGTCGCACCAGTGCTGAATCCTACTAATCCTACTAATATTATAAATGTGAAAGTTTGTGAGTGTGGATGTATGTATGTATGTATGTATGTATGTTTGTTACTCCTTCACGCAAAAACTACTGAACGGATTTGAATGAACTTTGGAACACAGATAGTTTATAACCGGGATTAACATATAGGATACTTTTTATCCCGATAATCCCGAAATTTTTGTTACATTAAATACTACGCGGACGAAGTCCGTGGGCACAGCTAGTATTATAAATGTGAAAGTTTGTGAGTGTGGATGTATGTATGTATGTATGTATGTTTGTTACTCCTTCACGCAAAAACTACCGAACGGATTTGAATGAAATTTGGAACACAGATAGTTTATAACCGGGATTAACATATAGGATACTTTTTATCCCGATAATCCCGAAATTTTTGTTACGTTAAATACTACGCGGACGAAGTCCGTGGGCACAGCTAGTTTGGAAATACGCTGTGTAGACCGCGGCCTAGAGGCGGCAGCAGCTTGGCTAATTTTAGGAAGCATTTAATTTTTTCAACAAATTAGGTAAATCTACCCACCCAGTACTTACTACTTACAAGTGAGTGAAGGAAGTAGGGAAGGCGGCCTAAAAGGGAAGTTGCCTTAGACGATTGATACGTTGGTAAGAATTTTATTTACTCACTAGCTGAGCCCGCGACTTCGTCCGCGTGGAATTTAACTTAACCAAAAAGCCCGCTCCCGCGTTCTGAGTCCGCGCGATAGGACCCCTTTTTTAAAATTTTGTTTTTCTAAATTGAAAGTAGCCTAAGTTACTGCTTATAACATCAGCTATCTACCAGTGAAAGTCCCGTCAAAATCGGTCCAGCCCTTTCGGAGATACTCTTTGATTTCATATGTTTTTATTTTTTTACGCGGAACCCTAGTTGTTTTTCTAAAATTAAAGTAGCCTAAGTTACTCCTTAAAACGTCAGCTATCTGCCAGTGAAAGTCCCGTCAAAATGGGTCCAGCCGTTTCGGAGATTACCCGGAACAAACACACAGACAGCCAAAAATTTTTTTAATCGCGTTTTTGGTCTATAGGTGTCGTATGTACTTTCATATGCATTTAGTGAAAAGGTGTTATTTTGATATTACAAACAGACACTCCAATTTTATTTTATATTATTTATTTGTATAGATTAAGTCCTATACTATACTCGTCGAAGTAAAGTAAAATGAAGGATAGATGGTAGGTTCCTACCTGAGTGATAGAAACTTGGGTAAGTGATCTTAGGTACGAGTACCTATTCGATTTAGTGCCGTGCCGTGCGTAGGTATTACGTGAAATTTTCTATCGTTACTAATAAAGGTTGTTTTAAGAAGGTACCTACCAAGTTTTAGGGATTTTTATGATTTAAGTATACGTACTATAGACTTTGCTCACGGTTTTCCCGCACCAGATTTTCTTACGAAAAATCTCGACCCAATCTCCAACATTTGGTAAGAAGGTTCGATCGAGCTAACGAGCTGAAAGTTAATTAGCGCATCTCTGTATCTCTTATTAGGTAGGTACCCATAACTCTTCTTGAAACGCCAATTTTTGTTGTTACGCAGCGATATTACCTACCTAAATAAGTAAATACACAACTTGTCTTTATCCATTTCACATTTAGGTAGGTAGGCACTTAGGTATATCGGGGTCGGCTTGGTGTCTACTCCCGAAGGTCAGGTAAGGTACTCTGTATCGTTTGCCTATTTAACCCTTCTTTATGAGCTAGCGGCCAACTCCGGTTTAAGACTGCTCGAAGGCCTCTGACTTGGCTACACGAGTGTGATGACCAATGGCTTAACGCGCCCTCCGAAGCACGAACGGAAGCGCTTAGTTGTAAATGCCACTACTCACTAGCTGTCACCTTAGACCATTTAAATGTAACCCTTGATTATTGACAACAATTTGTATTTTTCTTCAGTGCAAACAAAGGGTAACCGTGACTTTCCACTAGCGAAATACCTACCTATTTACACCGGTTCATCTTTTTGTTACTATTTTTGGACACCACAAAATAGAGACATCTCAAAACGGAAAAGTAGGTAGGTAGGTAGGTACCTATGATTTAATGAAATTTAGAAGCGCAGGCTTCGAAGCAAGACAGCAGTTTTGATTGTAGCTAGTAGGTATAGGTACCTACCTATTATGATGCATGTTGCACGTTTAAAGGTAAACAAACACATATAAATAGGTAAACATTGGAAAGTAAAAGCTACGAAACATTGTTTCTAGAACTTACTTACAATGTCTCGTTGAATGGGAATGGAAAGACATTAATAAACGAAAAACATTATTTCCTAGGTATGCGTAGGTACCTACTAATAGGTAAGTACCTAACAAAACTATAAGTACCCACCTATGGAAAATATAGGTATCCCAATAGTTATTAACAAATCAACATGATTTCTCCAGACTAACCAAACCAGCAAGAGGGCGCCACTTCCATACTATGTTATTGTTTCGTGTACATACCTATTTCTTTATGATGAATCTTTACCGCATGTATTTAACTACCTAAATACAAGTATACTTACCTAGTCACAGTTTTGCACATCTAGGTTCTTACCTGCCAACATTTTGTTCAAAAAAACCCGATTTAGCTGTTATTTGCCTCTAAGGGCATTTATGCCTAAAGGTAGGTATAGATTGTAAGTATACCTATACCTACTATACGCCCTAATTGTATTGAAAAGATAACACATATTTATACCTACTTACTAATGAAGATTTTTCGGGGAGAAAAATGTAGTCTACCTAATGGCGAATATCTGGTACCTACCTAACCTATAAGTGAGTACGTTTAGTGAGGTGTTTAGTTTCGCACGAATCCTATATTTCTGTGTAGTGTAATAGGTACTAGGCACGAACCTTAAAATAACATTGGCTCTTCCGGTGACTATAACGTTGGTGCCAACCACGGATAGCAAAACGACGTCCACCTTCCACTTCACTAACTGATCTCAACGCTGTTAATTAACACTTCTCAAAAATCCCTCGTCTTATGCAACTTTGTTTTGTTCTCTGGTTAAAGTATCACTATCACGTTTAATGTCGAACACACTTGCACTAAATGGATGACTGATCTTTTCCAATGACACTTGTTTTCGATCCGTATGAGTAACCGATAGCACTACATTGAAATGATTATCTTCTTAACGAAATCCTCAACATATGGAAAATTTTTGCACACAAAATCAATAAAACATGGATTGACAGCGGAGTCTGTGTGGGCACGATAAGACAAAGCGTAGGTAGAGGTAGCGGTAACGTAACCGCACCTATTTGTACAAACGATCCGAGCGCACGTTTTCCATCGACTGACATTCGACGAAGCGAATATTAACGAACGACTCACGAATGGCAACGAACAGCGGTCACTGAGCACAATAATAGCGCTAGTAGCGCCGCACCAGCTGACGTGCGCTTTGGTGTGAAGTGTGAAGGACAAGGAAACAATCATAAATAAAACACAAAAGTTAACAGAAGACCTACATTATTATGTACATACGCTGAATTTCAAGAATCTTTCGTAATAAGGTGTTTGACAAACATTCTGGGTAAACACAGGCTTGTTGAATAAATCAAATCAATTAAATACTGATGTAGACAATAAAAACTCCAGAACCTATACATAAATCAGTTAGATAGGTGTAATTAACCCCCATCGACTCCCTTCTTGGCGAAAGTGTAAACCAGCTTAGTAGGTATGTTTCAGGATTTCGCCTATCCACGCAATACGAATTATGAAACAATCTCGGTACCACACCTATGTGCTTGAATAGGTTCTTACCTAGGTAATGGAGTAGAAAGATACAAGATGGATCGAATCATGTTTGGGGAGTTGAAAATGGTTATTTTGTAAACCTACTTACTTTAGTAACAAATGCAATATTACAGGAATAAAGGATTGTACATGAAGTTGATAACGGGTCGCAATGAAATGGGTGGCTATTGCATTATTGCATGCTACTGCATGCTATTGCATGGTACCTACTAGTGATGTAACGAATGTTGGATTTTTGACATTCGCGAATGCGAATGCGAATGCGAATATTTGGCTCTAACATTCGCGAATGCGAATGCGAATGCGAATGTTGACTTTATATACTGAAAAAAGTGAAAATTTTAAAAAAATCCCGATGCGATTACTTTTTAAACTACAAAAGAGCTGATAATTCTCAAACGGCTGAACTGATTTGCATGAAACAGCTAAGAACACTCTCTATCAGAATTTCTTTTCTCACGAAAAAAGCAAAAAAAATATCATATCATCCACTTTGGCGCTACGATGCCACAGATACACATGTTAATATTATAACACCCCTCTTTTTTCGTCGGCGGTTTATAAAGAGCGCGCAAAATGTTAGACTGGTTTGACATTTCATGTCGGCCGAACATAGTCGAACCCAAACAGGTTGAAAGAACGAAGTTAGTAACATAAATAATTTCGAAGAGATTTGTTTTGATATGAGGCTAGTTTAGTATTATTGCATTAATCATTTTTAATTCATATTCAAATTTTATTGAGTTTATAATATTTTAATTAGCCTAACAAGAACAATAGAGAAATATCCTATGTATAATTTAGTTGCCTAACTCAAGACATATGGTTTTAATTAAAATATAAGTAAATAAGTGCATTATGTACAAGTAAGCTAACTTGATCATTACATTACGATCAAGACTGGTTTGCAGCCTGAAACTAACGCGAGGGCTGTGATGGAGCCAAGGTGTGTAATGAACAATGCTCACGCGTATCATACGACATTTTAGAACACACAATTGCGAGTAAAAAAATATTATAAATAATACAATCTTAATTGAAAAAACACAGTTCACGAATTTGTTTAAGACCTATAGAATTGCAGGATGAATGAAAAATAAAACAATATGGCGCGCCATAAGTTTTTAGGGTTTCGTAGTCAAACTCGGAACCCTTATAGTTTCGCCACTACTGTCTGTCCGTCTCTATGACACCACAGTAATTTTATTTAG
The DNA here is from genome assembly GCA_918843915.1 of Notodonta ziczac. Classification (NCBI taxonomy): domain Eukaryota; kingdom Metazoa; phylum Arthropoda; class Insecta; order Lepidoptera; family Notodontidae; genus Notodonta; species Notodonta ziczac. The sequence goes on along the minus strand of OU974043.1, from coordinate 6,472,497 downwards.
AGATTATTAAATCAAATTAGCAAAAAATAGAGTTTATGTATCGCTACAAAACTGTTTATTTATATTTTGAAAGCAAAGTTATTCCATTTTACCTCACGTACTTAAGAGGAGTGAAAAAAAATTTTACTCACCCCCACGAGTGAGGTATTGTTCAGTAGGTATTTTAAAATACTTTTAAGGTTTCTTTGACAGTTTTTTAATATTAATCGGGAATTAATATTTAAAAACTGTCGGAGATACCTTTCTTTACGAAATATTGAGCTTCAAAGTGGCCTTTTTTACGTGGATAGCAAGATGCATGCTTTGACATAGAACAACATTATAAATGGTTTATTATAGTAGATAAAAAAAAAATACTTTCAAAATGGATATAATTCATAAAAAAATCTAAATTTGGACTGAGTCTCAAACCCACGCACCCCTGCTTATGCACCCAGTCTAATCACGACTAATTATTTGAATTAAAACTCCTATTAAGAACTTTTAACCAGTCCAAAAAGAAAATAAAACTTTATGTCACTTTTGCTTAAGATGTCTATGAATGCCGGTTTAATAAATTTAATAACATAATTTTTTGCTATTTTATTTATACGGTAGCCAATAGTTTATTCATTTCGCAGAAATTCATAGGTTACGAGAGCCGCCGTATTCAATGTTTCATATCAATAAAATATACATCACTTTTATTTTTCGGTGTAACCTAAAAGCAGTGCTATAAGGGCCAACCTACGAGTATTTTTTTGAAAAAATATATAATTCTTACTAGGTGTATTCCTTTTTGTTTTTCAAAAACATTCGCCAAACATTCGCATAGATTCTTGCGAATGCGAATGCGAATGCGAATGTCAAAAAATATGCGAATATTCGCGAATGCGAATATTCGCGAATGCGAATGCGAATATTCGTTACATCACTAGTACCTACGTAAGAACAATTATTTCCGTCTGTTAAAAAATTCCTAAAGTTTACTATATCTCTGCTTGGTAGAATTCTAAATAATCTTATTGATGACTGTATTCTTAGTTAGATGGTAAGAACGGCGTTCGCCCAGTGACCTGGGCCTGGGGTAACCGACCCTAGTGTTAGAAACCCGGGTTCACGCCCACTGCGGCTCGAGGCCGAACATCGTCAACATACGGTGTCTGACCTACCTAGTCATCGTTTGTTGCTCATTCAACAGGTCGGCACCTATTTGAACATGTTAATTCCTGTTATTTATGATTAAAAAAATATACTGTAGCACAGTCGTAAGACTCAGAATATTTTAAGTCCGTGCAGTGAGATCTATAACTATGTATTGGGTACTTACTTATTGGTAAACTTAATAATAATTCTAGTGTTTCGAAAATATGTTGCCTATAGATAAATTGTAAAACTTATAAATAGTGAGTACCTAGATAACTTACCTGCAGACAAAGTCTAGCAAATGCCTGATACTATACGCTCGATAGTTGTCAAAAGGGTGCACTTTAACCATGACTGAATAAAGCAAATACCTAGTTATACATCTTCTTATCTTTGTCACCAAGGGACTAAAGTTGCGTAAGTCAGGACGATTGTACGGGAATTAGTCGTTTTACCACACGTATTTACAGTTAGACATACCTATTATGGTATTAGGTATCTTCCTACTGTTGGGGTTAAACGATGTTTTCAAAGCATGACAGAAATATCACCAGCCTTTATGTAATGCTTTTGTACTTATAGGTACACTCATGCGGAATTCGATGGTACGCAAGCACAATGTTAATAAAGTGGTTTTGTAGATATCTTATGTAAATAAAATAATTGGTAAGCAAATCATCATTATAAGCAGACTGCAGATATCGCATATTCAGCACTGTGCGGCCTTCAAGAGACCGGTTGCTGTACAGTCACAGTCACTACGGCAGCTGATACGGTAAGTCCAACTGACGTCATTACATGCTAATAATGGCGCTGTGTGACAGATAATTTCATTCAACTTCTATTGGTGACTCAGCATCACACATCTTTTCCATTGTTAGCTATAGCTATTAGCTCTTCTGATCACATGCCAATTAGCTATAACGCGATAAAATTATTAATTTCAAGATAGAGCATGATATAAAAACAAATCAATTCTATTCGTTTATCGTGTGTTACGGCTTTTAATCGTCACTAAACGTTAATTAACAAAAGTTGTGGGCGAACGACGATGGTAGCTGTACTGTCGAAAATGTTAGTCATTCGAGAAAGCGGGGCATCTCATCACCACGACGAAAAAATGGAGCCGTTCCATTATTATTTAGGTATGATTAACTCGTTAGCGTTACTCATGCATTCTTTGTTATTTAGGTATGAGATTAGTATGTACAGGAAGATAGGTGGGCATGAAGTACCTATAAGGTATTTCCTTAGAGGTGAGTATTTCAAATTCTCATTCTGAACTCACATTTGGGTCCTACTTGCATTGTTCTATAAGTACCTAAAGTAAGTATATTACTGATTTGTGGCCCACACAGGCCAAAAGCTGGGTAAGCCTGTGGCCAGGGCTCATTCCCGATTGACCGGAGGACTGGGTATTGTAACAACTACCCCCAGAATAGGTACCTAAATAATATTGGTAGATACTACGTCACTACCATCTACCCTCAATATTATTTTGAATTGCTCTATTGACCTATATTCCCACTTATAATCTTACTTTTACTATTTATTTCAAAATTTAGCCCAAGAAACAACGTTACCGTGTTACTACGTAACTACGCACTAGAAAGGCATTTATTGTAATAATTTAGAAATTACCAACAATGAGTTAATGTTATTAGCAGTTGAATAAGTTAGATCGCGAGAAGGTTACAGAATTATGTAACTGATTAGCATAGTGCATTACCTAGGCAACACAGTAAATTCACACTTTTGATTTATTCAACGCAACCATGTCCTCATTCATACAACGCAACATAGTTTCCTACAAAACTCAGTCGGAGTATGTCAATAGTGGCGAAACTAAGTCGACTCTAAGTATGAAGCAACTTTATTATTGCATACAAAACACTGTGATGGATCTGTTAAATAATAATTGGACAAACAAAACAACCCGTGGAATTTTTAAAATCTATACCCCGTGCTGAACACTTACCAGAATTATAAATAAATAGATTTATTCATTGAAGAGCAAAGGCATTGAAATATTATTTAAAGAGTAGTATTATTTGGATGTAAATTAGTTAAATAATAAAATAAAACATTGCGTACGTACCTTGCTACTTTCTTACAATTACAATCGTTTAGTAGACGGTAAACATATTCCAATTATCCCGGTAAGTCCAATACTTCCATCCTTGCTTATTTATGAAGAATTTGATCAATTCTCATGTGCTCATTCCTTTTCTATATCAAATTTGCATAAAATAAACATATCGAGAGTTGATTGGTGAAAGTATACCTCGTCCCTACCTACAATTTTCTGCATGCAACGTACAATTCGTCTGTGGTACTCATCTAACACAAAAAATGTTCTTTATTTTCGAATGGAAGAGTCTGTGCGGAAAAAGAAACGTAACAGGTGAACTAATGGCGGCGATAAACATAGGTAAGCCAAACTACTGTACAAAACTTACATGCCATAAAACAAGTTAAGTACATTATAAATATATCACCCCAGATATCATAATGTGGCTGGTGTATTTGTCGCAGCCAAATAGCTTAATTCGCCGTTCAATTAACAGCCTAGGCACTTTACTAAACAGCGCCGTTCAACTAACGGCCTAAATGATATTCAGCCGTATCGTCTATCTATTACAACATTTAATAAACTGGCTGGCTAATGCTTAGGCAACTGGTTGACATTTAAGTACTACAAAACTTTTTCAAAACACTACCCAAGCAGGACGACCTGGACGGGTTTAGGTTAGGGTTATTTATTTTATGACCCCACAGAAACCCCACCCGGCAAATAGATTCGGTGGATCTAAAAAAAATCGTAAAAAACTTAAGTACCTAATAAAATTATTCCACCAAAGTTGTTTTTTTCCGACATATTGACCAAAGAGAATATAAAATATAGAGATATTGACAGTTTGGTGAGTTTCGGCGCTAGGTGGCAGAAAGTAGAACTAAATTGAAATGAACAGGCTAGGCAGGTAATTAAAGCTAGGCAAGTAGTTAAACGTCATTGATCCAAGTCATTTGCCTAGCTGTTTGATCAAATGGCTGAATATCATTCAGGCCACTAGTTGCACGGCGCCGTTTAGTTAAGTGCCTAGGCTGTTAATTGAACGGCGAATTAAGCATGTTGGCGGCGACATATCTACTATGTCGACGGCAGATTGAACAATCAATAGTCTATCAAAGTGTATCTTTCAATTAGCTACATTTACTATCATACTAACGCATACCCGCTATATTTATGTGAACTACCCATGACCTACCAGAATGCTGTTACCAATAAGAGTTTTTCTTAATATTGCGATTCACTTATATCTTGCTCGGGATTTACATTTCAGACCCGCAATAAAATACTTACCCCCCCCCCGACCCACTCACCGCTCTCCTAGACTCCGCCCGCTGAGTTTCTTGCCGGATCTTCTCAGTCGAGGTCGCGTTCCGATCCGGTGGCAGATTTACCCTCGCCACCTCTCCTGGCAGCGGCCCAAGCCGAGGTCGTGTCCCTTGTGGCGCCCTTGAGCTAGCTGTCCCCCTGCCCCTCTGGCTGGAGCGCACTTGCGCTCGCCCTTTGTCCGGGTGAAGTTTTTATGGCCACTCTGGCCAACAACATATAGTCATATCAAAAAAAAAACAAAATAATTATGAACAAACACTAGTTACGGAACGTCTAATATAACTGGGCATCAATGTCGGATTTACACATTTCCCAAATACCTACGTACTAATAAGCTATTATTTATTTTTACTATCAAAAATGTTGGTTTTAATTGCACAAGAAATAATAAAATATTTTTAGGTACATTTCTGAGCGAATCAGATCAATCATCGTACAACTTATTTTATTATTTATAGCCACACTACTTTACCGCTACTTTATAAGGCGGGGTAATGTATAATAATTAATAATTTTACCCTTTTTGACGTCCCACTCCTGGGCACGGGCCTCCCCTCAACACGAGGGGGATTCAGGCCATAATCCACCACGCTGGCCCAGTGCGGGTTGGCGGATGGGTAATGTATGCTACTTACAAAATTATGTACATTCGGTAAACATAATTAAATAATCTTCATTGCGCTTACATACAGTTAAAAAATAATACATTCAAATAAGTTTGGCACCAGTTTGTCGCAGTCAATCCCTAAATTTGCCGCCCCCTAAAATCTGGTCACCCTAGGTTCAAGCCTGCTGGTATAAATCCGACACTGCTGGTCGTTTAGTGATACGCCTTATTCCACGATCTGCCTGTACCCATAAGCGCTGCAGTGCAGGTCGTTGGTCAATGAGGTCAACAAACTAGCTCTAGCCTCTAGCACACAAATAGGTTAGTAGGCGCGTGTTGTATTTGAACCTGAAAATAGTATTGTGTTTGAATGTATTCATATCTATGTGAAATAGGAGAACATAGGTAGGTATATTGGTGACATGTAACACAAGTGCCGGCGCCTCGGACAATAAGTTTTCATGATTAAATTTAGATACGCGAAAGTATGTCTTAAAAACGTTCCTACTAGAGTTTTATATCACTAAATTACGAACTCAACTCCATTTAAATTATTTGAATCCCCAATAATGACGCGAAAGTGGCTAAAATATTACTCATAAAAATAATATCTGTGAAGATCTATTTAAATCATTTGAGTGCGCAAATAGCTGCGCGTCGTCGTTGTGGGTGATACCTCCCGTAACGTTCCGAACCAACGTGAATTATTATGAGTTTGGAATTTGCATTACATAAGTACCTACATACAGGTATCACACATTCTATAGTCGATAATGTTACTCTCACTCAGTAGAAAGACCATTGAGAGATGACGCAAAGGGCAGTTTGCAATCACTCCGTGAAAATATCCGTAATCAGCTAAAATATAAGGTAGACTGATGAAGCCGATCACAATACCATACAAACAGGTTTTGAAGACCTGCAGATAAATAGGGCAGCCGCTCTTGCGACACTTTCTTGCACACTTTTACTTAGTGCATTCAAGCACTACAGATATATGAAAATATAAACGGTCCCTACGTATAAAGCGACATGTCTAAACACATTTCTTTAGACCACACGGTAGTAGTGTAGTGTACCTAACTTATACCCTTTACTAGGTATATCATCCAAGATATCATCATTATTATTACCTACCTACATGTTATAGAAATTGAAACAAAGAAATATTCTAAGTCGATAATTTGAATCACCAGCTCACATGATAGATTGACAAAAATCAATCAACAAAAAACCGGTGAGTGCGATATATAAAGGGAATGAAAATAATGCAATCAAAGATTATGGAAGAGTAATACCTACTTACGTATTAGTTTCTTACTTTCGTACTTTATAAATAAGAAACTACCTACCTAATTACCTAGATTACGCAATTTACTGATTACAAGGTTAGCCACGGTGTGCAGGCAACATTTCTGCTCAGATAGGCTGAGACATAATTGCTATTTTTGCTCGACGCGAGAGTTGTTATAATTATAGAAGTAGACAAATATACCAACGTAAGTAGGTACCGATGTATCTACCGCTTCCTAAATATAATCACGTTCGTGACGTCATTTTCTGTTTACGCGATATGTGTCTACCAACTATTAGGTATGTTGGTATGTAGGCGTAGGCAGTTATGAAATACAATTTGGATAGACTGTAGGTATTGCTAAACGAGTCCTAATGAATATGTAGGTAATGAAAAGTGAAGTCGTCTCGGTATTAAGCGAGGGTTTTGAGAAATGTGCTAAATAGTGTTATGTATATGTATTACATTACAACCATGAATGTCGATAAGTAAGAAACCGGATAAGCCAGATACCTCTGGAGACTAAACAAGGTGTCCCTGAAGATCTCACTAAAGTAAGTCCTGCGTAAACGCAGGTCTGCGATGTCGCTAGTTCGCTACAACTTTTTGTAAATACCTAAGTAAATGTGTATAGCTAGGGATGTGTAGCTAGCTATTATTATAAATGATCCATTGCTCGAATACACTCATTTTTACCTATTAGATGTATGTAACACAAAATATAAAGTTGTAGAACACGTTGTACCAACTTTCGTTACTTTCCAAAATACAAAAAAGATTACGGTAATTGAGCAAAAAAAGGATTTAGCATGGTAATAAAATAGAAAATGGATAATTGTATTTTTTCAATATTACCGCCCACATGCGGGAATCTAGCACGCGTATTTGAAGCCACAGAAATGGTATCTAAAATACTTATTATAATAAAACGTGCGATACCATTTCCCCGTTAGGCCTCATTCGCACGGGAGCTTTTTTAACGTCCGTTAAAAAAGCGTTCAAATAGAACAAATGCATTTTTAAGTATATATGTTCATACGTCAGCGCTTTTAAAACGCGACGCTGTTTTATCGAGCAGTGTTGCATTTTCAGCGCTAGGCGTTGGGCGTTAAGGCTTTAAAAATGCATTTGTTCTATTTGAACGCTTTTTTAACAAACGTTAAAAAAGCTCCCGTGCGAATTAGGCCTTACCATCACAGCACACCTATCTGGTAAGTACTCAACTACCGTGTTAAATCAATGTCACACGAGAACACAAGAAAGTGTTCCGAGCGTGTACCAATTTTCTACAACACTTGAAATTGTAGTTGGACCTACCTATGGAAGTTTTTACCTACCTACAAATATTATTTGATTACTGCTGCATAGGTAGTGCCGAATGCTCAAACGAAACTCACTCTTGTTTGTTTGTCTGTCCATCGAATTGTCGTTCCATTTTTTTGCGTTCGATAGCGAGTTTTATTCCAGCTATATTTGGTGTAAATAATTTCAGGCGTTACAAGATCATCGGAGGTTTTTATCTAATGGTATTATCCGTTAGGTGCAGTAGGTATTACAATTTAAAACAAATTAACTCGCAAGTTATCATACACCATTTATATCGATATAAGTCCCATTTTTTATTATATTTCATATTTATTGGCGGTGCGGTGTTAGGGCTGGCTCGACCAGAGTACTATGCTATTCAAATGAGAATAGGATCGACTTTGCGCCATATTGTGACGTCATAGCTGTCAATTCTAACCAGTTAGGTAGGGTGCGCAAAACAAGATATTTTTCAATAAAATTTATTTGCAAAGGATGAGTGAAAAAAGCGGTTTGTTCCTTTTGATTAATTGAAAAAGTTCTGCTTTTGTGAAGCAATCGTCGTATTCAATATTTTTTTCTGTTAGCCATGACTGCATTCCTGCTTTTTTATTGGCCTTTGCGACAAATATGAAAACAAAAAAGGTTATGGTATGGTCTTAAAAAACGAATTATGACTTTAAATAATTAAATATTATATTAAGACAATTTACTACCAAGTTAACCATTTTATGTAAATTTGATATTTGAATTTGACTATTATTATTGATATGCAAATAAGTTTTTTGCAAACCATGCTTTTCAAGTGACATTTGACAGATAGAGGTTATTGACATTCCTATTCTTATTTGAATCGCATAGCACTACCCTCTTACAGAAGATAGGCGTAAAGTAGCTTTATAAAGCATGTTAAAACACCCGGAAGGCGCAGACTCTGCACTGAAGATTGTTGCAACCGAGCGTGAATTACCCAAACTGTTACAATAATCACGGATATGCAAAGATCCAGTGACACTCATGAGTCATCTTCTATTCTACAACATGCACCATTGGCCGCGGCGTCGATTTACCAAACCGAACCAACCTACGTGGCTGACGTAGTTTGTGGACTGATCCACATCTTACCTGACTCATTTCATAACCATAATTCGTTTACCTACATGGAACTCTCGCCACTATAGGTATCTCGTCACCATTAAATATTACAATTTTGTTAAGGAAGTGCACGCTATTATCGTCTTTATATGAAACGGCAATAGTGTCTTTAAATCACGATAGTATCAAAACTATCTATAGGTGTTCAAATTCTATATAAAGCAATGAACGTAGGAGTGGAAAGGTTGAAAATGGAAGGTCGTCTCTTGGTCTACGAGTCCACAGTGGGAGTTGGTTCTGTATGCGTTATACCATCGCACACCAAACGGCCGTTTGAACCGACCCACACAATATTATGTTCGTGAATTTGCGCATTCGCCAAAACTAGCCGTGTAGTTTTTCATCATACCACGTATGATCTTCCATCCCTATTTTACAAATTAATAAGAAGAAGAATCAAAGCTGTTGTTTCCGACACGGAAACATTCCGTTGATTATGACTACACCCTCAGATGCAATGAGCCTATACGAACAATCTGAGGCCCGTAGCTGATTCATCGGATGGGGCCCTCCCTTAATGTGGCGGGACCCGCGCCATGAAAGAAGGCCTTTCTTACTAACAAAAAACAGAAAGCGGCGTTATTCCCCAAGCGTCACTAGCCCAGCCCACCAAATAAGTGCCGCGGCATAGAAATGAATTTATCGCAATGGATGCGTTCTAAAACTGAGCGATATCTTTTTTTACGAATGTGCTCAATTCTTTATAATTTATCTGTATAATTCGTGAATGTTCTTCAGTTAATGACAACTATACCTAACTTTAATTGATTCAATTAATATTATATTTATTAAAAAAAATTATAATAAGCTTTTTTTTTATCTGAACTAAATGTTGTTGGCCAGAGTGGCCATAACAATTTCACCCGGACAGCGTTTGTAATAAGCTACCTATCTCCTGACCTCTTGGCCAGGCCGGTGGGAGGCCCGTGACTTTTGCCCGCTCTGCCACCCTATTGATACGGCACAGCAATGAGCTTCGACCACTTTTCGCTTCCTCATCGCTACGATACACATAATGATAACTAATCGATTTGTCATACACACAAAATTGTTAACGCTAACAACCATCGTTCACGCAATCCCAAATTTTACTACCTACTGCACGGTGCGAATAGATACTTCCAGCAGAACCTACTACCACGTACATCTGAACCTGCCTTTTAACATACAAAATAAAAAAACATAATCTATATAAGTAGTATATTTGGAAGACATGAATGAGACATTTAAGCCATAATATCTAATTATACATTATTAAATAAGTTGCGCTATTCGACTACAATTTAATTTCAAATATGACTATACTAAGATCAATACATCGACTTACTTATTGTAAATCAAAATAATAATAATCACATATATGGCACTTTAAAATATAGCAATACTGTATACATTTCATTAATACTGAAGGTAGCCACAAATAAAATTTAATACTTTGACCTTTAAATTGGCTTAGTGATCTCGGAATCATGACAAACATCCTTTAATGTTGTTCTTAGCGTGTCCAAATATATTTCTGCGTGCTTGGGCTGAAAAATCAGAGCTGGCCGCAGACGAATCGCACGGTCTCCACACGCGCCTCCTAGCACTCCTGTTAGAGATACACGTTATATAGTGTTAATTTATTAAACTTTATAAAAAAAATATACTGACATTAATTCTTGTTATAAGGAACCAACAATACTATAGGGGATAAGTGGAATTGAATAGTGTAGTTGGTATAACTGGTATACTTTGGGAGAGATAAATGCACGATCCGGATATATCGACGGCCCCATGGCGAAGTGGTTCAAGCGTAGGCCGCTCGGCTCACTGCACATGGTGGTGGCGTGTTCGATTCCCGTCGGAGCAAATTTTGTAAATGGCCCTTTTCGTTATTTGCCCAGGTCTGGGTGTCACTGAGATCGTCCATTGTACGGTACCCATAGATTTTTTTCGTTGCTTAGTTTGGAACCGTACAGTTGATTTTAGTCTGGTGATATTTTTTTTACTCACCTCTGCTGCCAACTTCAAAGATAGTAAACCAACCTCGTTAATTCACAATAGGCGGGGCCGGCAATTTTTTTTTGCACGTACTTTTAATTTGTATTGTATGTTGTATGTGCTTAAGTCCCACAAATTTTCTAACCGTTTATTTCACTAGCATGATTTTTGTAAAATTGATTAGCCTTTAGCCATACCCTTAATGTATCACTCACCTTTTTTCTTTAGTGTAGCACTTATTTTATCTCTCAGTTCAGTTGTGGCGGCATTGTATGACAAGAATGTGCCGCGGCCGCGCACGCTGTCTATAAGTGACGGGAACTCATGCTCGAGACAGTGAAGACCATCTTTCAGAACCTTCCCGGTTTTATTTACCAATTCAATCAAGTTATCTTGTTTGATGACTTTCAAAACGCGTTCCAGGAGTACCAACTTTCCAGGATCGCCCATCCAAGTGTTGAAAATACGGTACTGATGTGGTGCCCTTAAAAAGAAAAGAGATTACTTTTTGAGAGTGAGCAGGTTTGCTCCCGCCGGTTGTGCCAGCCTGCGATGTATGAAAATTCGTGCAATACACTATTCTAACTAACTCTCGTATTATCTAGGATGACGTAAGCGACATATCGTTAGGCTACTCGTTTAGATATACATTTGTTGTCCAGACGGTGTCTAATTTATTTATTGCCGTAATAAATATTTAAAACAGAACTCCTACACTCACTTAAATTCCGGTTTGAAATAGAATCCACCTGTAAGCATCTTTTTACTGAACGTAACCACATCGGGCGGCGATGGCAAGTCGAAATGTTCATGGCACCACATCTTGCCCGTGGGCCCACAGCCAGTCTGAACTTCGTCTATGATTAGAGCCGCGCCATTCTGAAAATAAGTTTAGTCTTATACTATTGAAGCAACAGAACTTACTGATCCAAGACCCGCTTGTACCATCCAACACAAATATTTCCAAGTTTTAATTAAACAACATTCCTTATTTAAATCAAAAATGTTTATTGCACCAGAATATTAAAACGTATACCTAGCTGTCAAAGTTAAATGCGCTATGACGTTTAGTGTGCTGTCATGGCGGGTTTATTGTTTTATTATCCAATATTTAGGTTGTTTTAAAATAAAATAGCATGGATTTTATGAATTTATTTAGTGATGAAGACGAAGAATTTATAGAATATTTAATTATTTTTTTATCACTCTGTAAGTGTAACATTATGGATATAACATTTGTTCACTTGACATAAATTTATTAATCTGAATTCTCTACTGTGCACTAAGAATGAGAGAGAGAGTGAGAGCGACATAATCCGTGACAAGTCTTATCTTGGCGCGTACTAGCTCTGCAGGACTCTACACATTATGATGTTTTATTTTAAAAACCCGGTCAAGTGCAAGTTGGGTTTGCTTGCATATGAGGGTTCCATACTATGGTACCACGTCTTTATTATTTTACGTTTCGTACCTCTTTGCAAACTCTTTGCAGCCCCTGGAAGAAGTGCGGCGACGCTTCGTAGTCTCCTCCTTCCGACTGAATCGGCTCAACTATAACTCCAGCTACTGGGTTACATTTTTCATATTGTTGAATAATATCAGCCACCTGTTCAAGGCATCTAAAAAGGAAGGCATAATATAGGCACTGTCTCGTCGGCAAAACGGTCGTAAGCGAGGCTACCGATATTGAGTATTCGGTTCTATGCGCGGTTCGATTCACTACGTTGAGTTCATCTTGTTTCTGGTATATCCTGCTTTAACGATCGGAAATATATACAAATTTAATATTTTTGTTGCGAAGATGAATGGAATCCATGCTCAACGTTCCGTCAAAATTTACAAGCATGCATCACAAGCAGAAGCAATTTTGACCTCTAGGAAACCTCGAAATTCGGATTCGGAGTATTCAAGTATGCCTGGTAAATTAAACAGCAATAGCTGACGATAACGTTAGCTACACTTTAAACATATGTGTTCAAGAAAGTTTTTATTTCTAAATACGCATTCCTAACACAGCTTTAAAAAAATTGCACGGGTCTGAAAAGCCGAAAAGCGTGGATTGATTTTAATTGGGCACGCATCTTCTTACTCAATCCTCGAACAAAAGAGTGATTTTATTATTATGCTTATTGTTTGCCAGTCTCGGGTCAACTAGAACAAGGCTGCTCATCCCTATGCCACATTTTGGCCCGGGGATGAACTTTAAATGGCCCGCGCAAGCAAGTTAGAAAATTCTCGAAAAGATGAAATTGTTGCGTACCACGAAAAGCACGAGTAGTTCTGCTCATTCTTTCCGCGGTACGCAATACTTGCGTGGTCACCGTATCGTTCATATTATTTGACTTTTTATTGTACAATTCTTACTTCAAAGTAACTAAAACAAAAAACAGTCCCGCCCCGCCAAAAATGTCTGAACTGAATAGTCCGTTTGGGCTGTCTGTCTATTAATAATTTGAGCAGCCTTGGTATAGAATAATTTAAAATTTGTTCTATTTTTACTCACAAAAGCCTCGTTCGAATACACACAAAATTACTTGGAGCGGCTTGTAGAAACTTTTGGCTTTATTGGCAAATGTATAGAACGATTCAAAATCTTATTATAAACTCGCTGAGCCCGCGACTTCCTCCGCGTGGAATTAAACTTAACAAAAAAGCCCGCTCCCGCGTTCTGAGCCCGCGCGACAGGACTATTTTTTTTTTAGGTTTTTTTTTTTAAAATAAAAGTAGCCTAAGTTACTGCTTATAACATCAGCTATCTACCAGTGAAAGTCCCGTCAAAATCGGTCTAGCTGTTTTGGACATTACCCAGAACAAACATACAGACAGACAACATTTTTTTATCGCGTTTTTGCCACCTTTAGTGAAAAGGTGTTATTTTGATGTTACAAACAGACACTCCAATTTTATTTTTTGTAGGTATATGTATAGAATGATTCGGAGTCGTTTAGATACGGCTTTCGTAAGCTATCAAAGTAAGAAAGAAATAATCCTATATCATATTATTTTAGATAGCGTTATTGTGCTGTAAAAAGCCAAGCCGGTGTCAAATAGGTACAACTCAATTCGGTCAATCAAAACAATAAATACAATTACGTAGAAAGCGCTAATTCAAATTACATAGCAATAATAAGTGGTATCATGCCAACACGACGTAGATTAACACTAAAGCAAGGCCGTGCATTACAGAATACATTCACTTAAAGACATCACAAAATAATAAACTTAGAACATTGCGATGATAAAGTTGTTAAAATTGTTTGCGTTGTTTGCTCAAAACAAAATAAACCACCTACATGCATGTTAAGGTTTATATTGTTTTGGAAGTCACATACAAATTGGGTTATTTACATTCGCAAAGTATACGAAAATATTACTGCACCGTTAATATCATCATGCTTCAAGACTTCGAAAATAAGAACAAACGAACTGTTGAAAATCAATCGACTCATACTAATTCGATGTAATTTCTGAAAAGAATAAAAAATAAAGTAGGTCAGGACAGCGCGTCTATCAGTGAAGTACATGCAGGTGCATCTATTAATAATATCGTTTAAGTTTATAATGTAATAACTGTTATTACGCGTATTATCTGAATAGATTAAATACGTAACGTATAATAAGTTAATTATATGTACTACCTATACAAGGTGTTTTAAAAGTCCAAAATGATACTTGGGGTTTGGATGAGTATCGGATATTGAATTAAATGGTACCTACTTATAAACATTTGATCGAAATTCCAACTAGTTTGAAAACAATGAAAGAAAGCCTATACATTTTTTTTGTACTTTTTTGAAGCGAAGCTCCTTTGCGGACGTTCAGGGCGCTAACTGCGCGGCCACTCTATCCGTGCTAAGCGTCAGTAGCGTTACATGACATACACCTATATAAGTAGGTATACGGAGTGGCAGCGGCGGCGCCATCTGTTTTTAACGCTTAGTTCCTACGCTTTATACTATATATAAAGCTTTCTTTAAGTTTGTGGCTCTTTCAACTGATCCAGCATACACTGTTTACTAGACCATTGAATTTGTTCTAAGGCCGTAACACGAAAGATATGACACATGTACAAAAACCCGTTACTCTGAAAATATTACAGTTACATTAATTACATAATATCATATTCTGACTTGACCAGGAATCTACTCGTACATATCAACCTACCTACCTACCTATCCTACCTTATATGTACCTAAATTATTATTTCGGACTTTGGAAACACCTATATGCGTAAAATATCGTTACAAGACTTATCAGAAAGACTAGCTTTAAATCTTCGAAAGCATAGACATTAAAAACAGTAAGTACAATCTAAGGCAAACAAATAAATTATGATAAAGACCGCGATAATATTATGTGGAAGACCTTAAATTGGTCTTCAGTCTCCACCAAGGACTTCCAATGGCCCAATTGGTGTACAAAATCAAATAAGTAATACCTAATTACAATAATAAAATTAGATTTTTACTTGTCATCTTCCTGTCGGTTTTCTCTTTCCCACTTGTCGAGGGGATATCTGTATCGTGGAAATGGGGCTACGGGCCAATCAAAAGCCGGGCAGTCCAGCTTATGTAAAGGTTTCGACCTGGTGGTGGACAGCGCGCCGAACGTGCGGCCGTGGAAACCCCCCTGAAAATGGTAAATTACAAAAATGGTACAGAAAATATTTGTTGATATTGTCAACATTGACAAGAAGCATTTACGGAGTATCTGACGACTATAGGCCTCATTTTTGTATTGTATTGTTATTAAGGGTCTTTGTTATTGCTATTTTTTGAGTATAGGTACATATATGTACGTTTTTATACGAAATTTATTATAGGTATAATAATTATAGGTACAGATGGGCGTTCAATTTAAAAATAACTTGTAGGTACGCTGTTCAACGGAAGTAATTCTTGATGAAACGTTTTAAGCGAGTTAACAGACCATCATCTCGATAGGTGCCTACAAAGGGGGAATGGTCACAAGATATTATACGATGTACGGAAATGGTGTTATATTCTCTTAAAATATTTTTCTCATCAAATCCTTGTTTGAAGAAGATATCTAAATATAAGATCACGAGACACTTTTTGACACTACCTATTACCGATGTATTATTAGCTGCAACAGAGGTGTAAATAATGAAGTTATTAAGCCATAATGCATGGTTCACATCGAGTGGAGAACATTAACAATGCAATAAAGGAAATTGAAGTGTCTATACAGTTTTGCGTCTTTAAAGTTGATATTTCCGTCGCTGCATCTCCATGGAATTGTGAACTCTAAATTACCTACTTTATGGTTGTGGCGGATTCCAGCGCGCGTCTACATGGTAATATGAACTTAATATCAATGTTTTGACACTCCAATTCCCTTTACCGCACGCCGCGTTGTAAATAAATTGGTCTCCGCTGGGCTCCACTCGATGTACATCCTATATAACGCAAACGAAATATTTTTGGAGTATATGTACGCAAAATCAACTAATTTAATCCCAATTAGAATTATTGGGATTTACTCACACTCATCTCTCCGAGATACCAGCCTACTACCTACATTATCATCATGGATGTAATGGATGCACATTAATTAATTAGCATGATCATATTGTCTTCACAAACTAACCTGAAATGAGAGGATCGACAAATTGGGAGCACCCGGCGGTTGATTGAGCATGCAGGATTCCATTTCCTCGGGTGTAAAATCAATTTTACCTCCGCGTTGTTTCGTGCGGTACCACATAAATACTGCTTTGTACGCATTTTCATTCGAACATGAGCCACACATCATCGTCATTATGTGCGTGAGGCCAGAGGGTGCGACCGACATCAACACTTTTCTCAGTTTATCCGGCCAATCTGCTGCTGGGAACACTCCTAAGGCTGGACGATTCACTAAGGCTCTCTGAAAAAAAATTGTCAAGATAGGTACTAAAACAATACACACTATGTTGTTGTAGCTAGATAACATAAAGGACAAAGCTTTACAATAAAAAAACAGGCAGTTATCATTCCTTATTTTTTTGGAGTCTTGTTTATTGAAGCAATTGGAATTTATTGAAGTAACATGCTATGATTTGCTGGATCCGTTGGGTCAACAGAGAACAACAATTTACAATCGAATTATAATCAAATCACCCATGCTTGTGTTGTCCTTGAAGGTATTTTATTTATCATGATTGTATAATAAACACTATCTTCATATAATTATAATAATACAATATTTAAAAAATACATACAAGATTATGTTGATCCTCGAATGCGTTTAGTAGTTGTGGATGATTGTACCCCAAGGGCACTGATGATATTTGGGTAAAGGCATCCAAAAATGTATTCCCATCAGCATCCACAAAATAATTCCCAATGGATTTATCATAATCCGCAAATAGTTGTACAGAACCAGCTTGCTGCAAGAAACCGGTCTTAATGTTATATTAACTAGGTACAAATTGCAACTTAATAAGTCAAAATAATTTAATAGTTCAACATCTAGAGCATATACAGCTATACAATAAACTTTCAGTCACATTACATTGCATTATTATCAATTATATATTAAGCATAATATTATGGTTACTAAAACTTACAATAAATATCTTAATTGTAAGCAACAGCCAAAGTACAATGCCTGATAATAAAAGTAATTGTTAAATTAGCTTTTTTCTTTACAGTGCTGTTAGCTGTTGCTTTTACTTTACTTGTTCATGAAGAAACTGGCTGTTAGACAGGTAAGGTAGATATCGTCACCCTTTTACCAATGGGAGTTGAGAAGCAAAATGAAATGATACTTAACTGCAGAAGAGGAGCCTATTACAAATTTCTTTTTTTTTTTTTTTTTTTTGAATTGACTATATGTTGTTGGCCAGAGTGGCCATAACAACTTCACCCGGACAGAGGGCGAGCGCAAGTGCGCTCCAGCCATAGGGGCAGGGGGGCAGCTAGCTCAAGGGCGTCACTAGGGACACGACCTCGGCTTGGGCCGCTGCCAGGAGAGGTGGCGAGGGTAAATCTACCACCGGATCGGAACGCGACCTCGACTGAGAAGATCCGGCAAGAAACTCAGCGGGCTTGTCGGGTGCCAAGGTGCGTCTAGGTAAGTAGACGCACCTTCTAGCGGAAGCGGGGGTTCGTCGACCTCGCCGGCGAGGTCGGTGTCTGGCGGGGAGTGTGCGTGTGTCGTTCTCCTCGACATCTGAGTCTAGGAGAGCGGTGAGTGGGTCGGGGGGGTCCAGCACCACATGCCGCGGCCTGCGATTACAAATTTCCTAAAGCAGTTACCTACCTGTACAGAGTTTAACTCTTTTAACAATTGCTGTGTCTTTGGGCCAGGAACAGCAGTATGAATGGCGGGTTTTAATGGTTCTTGTACCAAACATGTTGCGAAACCTCGTGTATCTGTTGAAAATTGTAGACTATTATCTATTCAGTCACAAATTAGCGAGCCTATAATAATGATAATATAATGTAACCTCTTAATTAATACCATAGGAATCAGAAGACTCATTAACTGACTGCCGGCACAACAGGGTACATATCAACTAGCTACAATTATTGATTATGAAGACAGAGCCATAGGCAAAGGACTCAATTTTATAAAATAGTCAACAGTTATTTTTCAATACCTATTACACCCCCTACAACATGGGCAGATCTTACCACCAATTAATAGACACAGAGCTATAGGACAGGACAGGGCTGTTAAAATACAGTGTTTTATTTCTCCTCATAGATTCATCTTTCTCATTTAGCAACTAGACCCCAGTTTTATCCCAGTTTTCCAAGTTGTCTGCTACAGCATGATAAGGGGAATATAGTAAGTTTTGTGAAGGGAGATCTTTAGCCAGTACTAGGATAATAAGATATAATATAATAATATATAAATATATATATTTATAATTAGATTATAACAGGTTTATGATTCTTACCTCTTGAAACATTTATATTATAACATTTGGTATAAAATCGATTCAGCACTCGAAGCATCATTGTAGCTACCTAAACGACGATATTAAATTCAAGCTATGGGGGTAATACTACGCCAAGATATTTTGTTAATTATTCAGTCACGGTATTAGATTATATTACAGCAAAGCAGTATTTGTTCAGGAGAACTAATCCGTGACAGCATCTGTGGTGACAGCCAGATGAAGACAATTCTCTTTGGCTGAACACGGAAGCACAGAGAGTACCACAGATATAGATAGGTACTTTGTATATGTCGCCGCCAAATAGCTTGATTCGCCGTTCAATTAACAGTCTAGGCACTTAACTAAACAGCGCCGTTCAACTAACGGCCTGAATGATATTCAGCCGTATCGTCTATTACAACATTTAATAAACTGGCTGGCTAATGCTTAGGCAACTGGTTGACATTGAAGTACTACAAAACTTTTTCAAAATACTACCCAAGCAGAACGACCTGGATGGGTTTAGGTTAGGGTTATTTTTTTTATGACCCCACAGAAACCCCAACCGGCAAATAGATTCGGTGGATCTAAAAAAAATCGTAAAAAACCTAAGTACCTAATAAAATTATTCCATCAAAGTTGTTTTTTTCCGACGCCATATTGACCAAAGAGAATATAGAATATAGAGATATTGACAGTTTGGTGAGGTTCGGCGCTAGGTGGCAGAAAGTAGAACTAAATTGAAATGAACATGTTAGGCAGGTAATTAAACGGCTAGGCAAGTAGTTAAACGTCATCGATCCAAGTCATTTGCCTAGCTGTTTGATCAAATGGCTGAATATCATTCAGGCCACTAGTTGAACGGCGCCGTTTAGGTAAGTGCCTAGGCTGTTAATTGAACGGCGAATTAAGCTAGTTGGCGGCGACATATATAATATGACGGAAGTCTGAGCATGGAAGTGATAATGATGATGATTGAAGGGGCTGCAACATCAAGGAAAAATAAAATGTATGGCGATGGATCCCACTTTGTGAGGTTGGTAGCATTGTATCTGAAATCTTTTGTATAGTGAAAAGCGATGGTAGGTAATGGCGGTATAATTTGGTAGCAAACAAGAAGAACTTAGCTACTGCTGTATATCAGCAACAGTAGCAAAGGATACAAAATATCATCGAAATAATTACGTATGGAAAATATCTTATACGTAGTATTAATAACTCTGTGGTAAAAAATACACTTTTTACAGATAGGAGTGTATGCCTAAGGCCATATTTTTAAAGAATTCCGATCTTTTTTGTTTTTATTAAATAAAAGTAGCCTAGTTACTCCTTATAACATCAGCTATCTAACAGTGAAAGTCCCGTCAAAATCAGTCCAGCCGTTTCGGAGATACTCTTTGATTTCAAGTGTTTTTACTTTTTTACGCGGAACCCTAATTGTTTTTCTAAAATCAAAGTAGGCTAAGTTACCCGCTATAAGATCAGCTATCTACCAGTGAAAGTCCTGTTAAAATCGGTCCAGCCGTTTCGGAGATTACCCGGAACAAACATACAGACAGACAGACAGAGATACAAAAAAAACACGTTTTTGTTATAAATACCGTATGTACTTTCATATGCATTTAGTGAAAATGTGTTTTTTTTTATATTACAAACAAGAAATTCCAATTTTATTTATTTGTATGTATGTATTTGTATAGATTATAATCTTCTTGTACGGGCCTAAATAGCTTAAATGATGTGTGTGTAGAAGAATCTTTGTTTATCACTGTGTCAATATCATCAGTATTGTTCCGAACACATTATAACTCTGTGATTCCAAAGACATGTCTCTTCATTTCTTGCAAGAAGCTGATATGTGTTAGTGATGTAACGAATGTTGGATTTTAGACATCGCGAATGCGAATCCGACTACGAATATTTGTCTCCAACATTCGCGAATGCTAATGCGAATGTTGACTTTCAAATATGTAACTCAAAATCGAAAAATCCCTAATGCGACGACTTTTTAAACTACGAGAGTTGCATGCCTAAGGTATTAAGTCCGCCTTTGTACATTGTGTTTAAACTGTGCATGTGTGTGCATGTGTTATTTATTTATTTATTAGGATTTGTGCCCTGAGCCGCTCGAGCGGCATCTTGCTACTTCGACCATTACTGATCTTTTGTAGCCAGCACTGAAGTGTTAAAGTTCACTGCCTAGTCCTGAGGCCTTCAGGAACTTCCAAATGCTTTGAGCAGTGAGTGTTTGTATCTCCTCCGGATGCATGATGTGCCGCCCCAGGAATATACTTCTGCAACGCATTAGTGAGCCGCACGAGCAGAGGATGTGCATTGCACTTTCCTCTGCTTCTTGGCAGAATCTGCACATTGTGCTGTCGCTCATCTTTAGGTTGAACAAATGTTTGTTTAGTTTGCAGTGCCCGGTGAGGATTCGAGTTACTGCGCAAGTTTTGTACCGACTGAGCCCTAGGAGCTCTTTCGATGCTTTCTTGTTGTAGCCTTTAATCAGAGCTTTTGAGTGTTCTAGTCCTGGTATGGCCTTCCACCTCTCGACCGCTCTTGATAAGTATTGGGTATTAAGGATTGTGTAGGCTCGCTGTTTAGAGATGCCGCAGAACGGTTCAGGACCGATCTGCGGGTTGTCGGTTCCAGCTCTGGCTAGCTCGTCCGCCTTTTCATTTCCGTCAATACCCGAGTGTCCTGGTACCCATCTGAGTGTAACTCTGTTGGACTGACCTAGGCTGTTAAGGTTATTCTTACAGTTTTGGACTAACTTTGAGTTGGTCTCAAAAGAGTCTAGTGCCAATAGTGCCGCTTGGCTATCTGAGTTGATGTAGATGTGTTGTTTGGTTACTTTACGATCCAGGTTAAGTTCCAAGCATCTATTGATTGCGAAGAGCTCAGGCTGGAAGATGGAGGCCTCTGTGCCTAGGTTGACACTACTCCTATGCTTAGGCCCTTCTCCGTAAATCCCACATCCTACATTCTGTCCTTTTTTGGACCCATCTGTGTACCACACATGACTGCCATTTTTTGGGGTCTGTAGGCCATTTAGCCATGTGTCCCTGTTTGGTATGTTTATGGTATACAGTTTTGTAAAATTTAATTCCGTTTGTAAGCCATCTGCAGGCATATTTAGAATTTTTAATTCGAAAACCGACTCTTTAAGTGAGTTCAGGGCTCGTGAGTGCCACTTTGGTTCCGATAGTGTGCATATCCTATATATACTTGTTTTAGCCTCTTTTTGCACGTGTAGGTCTAGTGGAACTAGATGTAGTAGTGCATTTAGGGCTACACCTGGTGTCGAGGAGAATGCACCAGTTGCTATTAAACCGGCCGTACGTTGTAGGCTGTTTAATTTAATTTCAGTTGTTTTCTGATTGGCCTTATTACACCAGACGACGGAGGCGTAGGTAATTATTGGCCTCACGACCGCGGTGTATAGCCACAGAGCGATCTTGGGTTTAAGTCCCCATCTCGCTCCAGCCATGCGACAACTTATCCATAGAGCCATTTTGGCCTTTTGGATTATGTTATTTAGATGTGAGTTCCACGTCAACTTTTGGTCGATTGTGACCCCTAGGTACTTTACCTCACTCGAGAAAGATAGGGCTTTGCCGTTTAGCTTAGGATTCCTAAGTCTTTCCAGCTTCCTTTTCTTTGTGAACGGTACTATCACAGTTTTATCTGCATTAATTGATAGTTCGTTTCCTCTGCACCAGTTGTTTATGGTGTTGAGAGCTTCTTGTAGTAATGAGGAGATGGTGTGGAGGCATGGACCTCTGACCATGACCACAAGGTCGTCCGCGTAGCCCTGTATCTCATAGTCGAGGTTAGTCATTTCTACAAGAAGTTGGTCCACCGCGAGTGTCCATAAGAGTGGGGATAGTACGCCTCCTTGTGAGCAGCCTCGTGTGGTGGAGAACTCTTGCGATGTTTCATTCAAAGAGACAGTCGCAATTCGATTTGAGAGCATTCTTTCCACCCATCTGGTGGTAGTGTCGTCAATGCCCTTCGCACTCATTCCTCGAAGGATGGTTTTTGTGGGCGTATTGTCAAAGGCGCCCTCAATGTCTAAGAAAGCACATAGAGCAGTCTGCTTATCCTCTAGGGTTTTTTCCACCTTGTCAATCAGATCGATTAGGGCAGTTTCCGTAGATTTTCCCTTTTGGTAAGCATGTTGGTTAGGACTAAGTGGTCTGGCCACCAAGTATTTTGCTCTGATGTGCTGGTCTAGGATTCTTTCCATAGTATTTAGTAGGAAAGAAGTTAAACTTATGGGTCTGAAGGATTTGGGCTGTGAGTAGTCCTTTTTCCCTACTTTTGGTATGAAGCGTACCTCGACCCGTGACCACTGATCTGGAATAGTTCCGCCGGCATAGCTAGCTCGGAAGAGTTTCACCAGATGCGGTAGGAGGTGGTCAATTCCCTGCTGCAAAAGTGCCGGGAATATGCCATCCTCCCCCGGTGATTTAAAAGGCTTAAATTTCTTTACAGCCCATTTAACCTGGTTAGGCCGAAAAATTGCACTGGCCCTGTTCCAGTCTGAACTCTTTGCCCTGTGGACGGTGTCCTTTGGGTTGGAGTTGGTATTGTTGATGATCGAACCTGGGAAATGGGTGATTCTTAGTATATCCAATGTCTCCCTTTCCGTGGTCGTAAAGGTGTTATCTGGCCTTTTTAACAGACCTAGATAACTGTTTGGTGTCTTGGCTAGTATTTTCTGGATTCTAGCTGCTTTATTTGTTTGAGCAACGTCATCACAGAATCGTCGCCAGGACGCTCTCTTGGCTTTTCTGATTTGTTTGTTGTACTCAGTCAAGGCTCTACTATACCGCTCCCACTCATGCGGTTTAGTGGCCCTATTGAAAGTACGTCGTGTGGATTCCCTTAGTTTTTCAAGTCTTTTGTTCCACCATGATGTTTTGTTTTGGCTTCTGAATTCTCTTATAGGGCAACTTTGTTCATAGGCATCTATGATGCCTTCCACTAAGGTGCGGGCTGAGTAGTTAAGAGATTCAGTAGTTTTAATAGACTTAGGAATCGCCTTTAAGTTTTCTTCGAGAAGTCCTCTATAGGTCTCCCAAGAAGTCCTTCTCGGGTTTCTAAGTCTAATAGGCTCGGTTGTAATTGAGCCTTGTATTCCGAAGGTGATGTGCCTGTGGTCGGACATAGAGTTTTCGCTACTTACTTGCCAGTTAGTTAGGTGTCGGGACACCTTTTCCGTGGCAAAGGTGATATCAAGAACTTCCTGTCGAACCTTCGTTACAAAGGTTGGGGTGCATCCTTTGTTTATGAGTTGTAGTCCGTTGGTCAATAGGAAGTCTAAAAGTAGCTCACCCCTTTTGTTGGTCCCAGTGCTTCCCCAGATGGTGTGGTGTGCATTGGCGTCGCATCCTACAATGAGTTCCGTCTTTTGTCTGCGAGCGTACTCCACGACATTAGACAGTTCTTCTGTTGGATCGGATTTCTCCCCGGGCAGATAGGCTGAGCAGATGAGTACCTTGTCCATTCCTGACCCTTTGAGATTGGTGAAGGCAGCCACTACGTCGTCGCTGCAGAGTTCTGTAACAGGTAAGAAGTTAACGCGTTTTTTGAAAACAATGCAGGCCCTAGGCTTGGTGCCTTTCTCGTTCGCCAGAACTTTACCTGCTTTATTCAGTCCCGCAACCATGGATTTGGTGTTGAGCCATGGTTCTTGGATGAGCGCAAAGTCCAGGCCATTTTGGTCAAAGATCTTTTCTACAACCGCTGAGGCTGCGATGGCGTGATGGAGATTGGCCTGGAGTATTTGTGTCATGCCGGGTGGGTTGTGGACTGATGGTGTGTTGTGTGTTGTGTGTGTGTGTGAGGGTGTCTAGTGTGTAGTGTGTGTGTGGGGGTGTGATAGTTTGCCCCCTCTGCTTCCTCGTCCAATTTTGTTGCCCCTCTGCTTTTGAGGGCGCTGACCCCTCCCCCTGGGGATGGAACCACCCCTGGTGGTCCCCCTTGCGGGGGGAAACCTGGTACCGGTCTCGCATGCTGCGGCGGTTGATGGGGAGGAGAGGATCGCGGGACTTGGGACAGGTGGGACGTAAGGGACTTGGGGCTTGGTGTGGAGTTTATTGGAGGTGGATCGTGTGGGTGGTAGGGGAATGTTTGAGGAGTTGGATGGTATAGGAGTGGCTGCGGAGGTGGACGGTAGAGGTTCAGGGAGTGGGGGGTAAATTCCCTCCGGCTGGTAGGCACTGGAGGCGCCTTTTAGCCGGAAGGTGATTTTCCTGAGGCCTATATTGGCCTTTAGGTCATTCCTTTTGAGGGCCTCAACAGATTGGTCGTCTATGGACAGAGTTAGTGTCACGCCGCCCTTTTCGACCTTTCTGTTGAAGACCCTCCAGAGGTCCGTGGATAGGCCCTTGTTTTGGAAATTTAATGCCTTTAACGCCATGTCCACGTCTTTGGCCTCAGGGTTCGGGATAAAGACTACCCCCAAAGTAGGTTTGGGCAAGTCTTTCTCACTGATCAGTGATAGACTCGCGCCTGTCCATGGCGGAATCTCTCTCTCCAGCCAGGCCTTCGCGCGCTCGTCGTCACACGTGATGCAAAGCCAGCCTGGCTTGAGAGAGAATCCTCCGAAGGCAGGTCCCTCCCCCGGCCGACCAGAGTCGGTAATACGGCGGAGGATAGCACAATATAGTGCATCCATCTTCTCATCCGTCATTGGGATGGTATCTTTGATACCGACTCTGATCGACCGGAGGGCTTCCCTGTAAGAGGCGCTTGGTGCTGGAGGGGTTGGCTCCGGTCTTGGGGGGGTATCGGTGCGAGTCTCCGAGGTCACCTTTGGGGTCTTGGCTATATGACCCTGTGGCGATTCCTCCTCCGAGCGGACCCTTTTAATCGGGCGCCTGTAGTCTGGGTTCGTCGACTCGAACCGGTACCCGAGGGCTTTTAGTTCCCCAAAACTCTTGGAGCAGAGGTTTTTGGCCTCGCTGGTTTGGATACCAATCTTCTTGAGGGCCCTGTAGCGTTTTTTCGCTGCTCCAGTAGGGGCATGATGCTCCTTAAGTTGGGGGGCGCTGCAGGCATTTGTCGGCGAGTTTGGGCTCCTAAGGAGCCTTTCCTCTTCCGTTGTGCCCGGCAGCACCTCCATGAGTGACATATGGGCAGATTGCTCCGCACCTACTGTCAATGGTTGAAAGTCCTCACAGAGGCCTTCCACTGTTTGTGACTCCGTCACGGTTAAAACGTTTTGGTTTTTTTTATCAGCTTCCATATCGTTCCCACGAGAAGCAAGGGAATTAAAAGGTCCACCCCGGCAGAGCCCCGCTTGCCAGGGTAAGGCTATGGATACCCCCGAGTTTCGCCCGGTATCGAGGGCCACCGTTAGCGACTGAGCTCCCCCTCAGCCATGCATCCATCGGCACGGTAGGTTGACACCTTGGATTGGGTATATTGGGGTGGAGGTGGGATGAGGGTTGGGTAGGAAAACAGGGAAGGGGTTAGGGTAAGGGTGAGGGAAGAGGAAGGACGTTTGTCCGCCCCACTACGGGACGCAACGGGACGTCCTGGCCCCCCAGTTGTGGTCCACACCAACCCGGTCGCCCGAGTCGGCCTCTCCAAATCAATTCGGGAGAGTGCTCCCATCCACCACCCGGGAGCGTTGCGCCGTTCAGCAGAACTGGGAACCGCTGTCGGGTGCATGTGTTACTTGTGCATAAAGTTTAAATAAATAAATAAGAGTTGATAATTTTCAAATGGCTGAACCGATTTCCATGATACATAGCTGAGAACACTCTCGATCTCGAATACCTTTCTAAAAAAACTAAACAAAATCAAAATTGGGTCATCCGCTTGGGCGCTACGATGCTACAGACAGACATGTTAAACTTATAATACCCCTCTTTTTTCGTCGGGTGTTAATAAAGAGTGCGCAAAATGTTAGACTGGTTTGACATCTCATGTCGGCCCAACATAGCCGAACCCATACAGGTTGAAAGAACGAAGTTAATCACATAAAGGTAAAACGAAGAAATTTGTTTCGACTTGAAGGTAGTTTAGTATTATTGCATTATTCAAATTTAATTGATATTCAAATTTTATTTTTGTTAAAGTTTTAATTAGACTGACAAGAACAATAGAGAAAGATCCTATTTATAATTTAGTTGCCTACCTCAAGTCAGTTCTATATTTTTAAATTCAAATATAAGTAAATAAGTGAGTACAAGTAAGCTAAGTTGACAATTTCATTACAATCGATCCTGGTTTGTAGCCCGAGACTAACGCGACGGCTGTGATGGACCCAAGGTGTGTAATGAAAAATTCTCACGCGTTTCATACGACATTGTGACAAAAAATATTTAAAATATTACAATCTAAATTGAAAAAAACACAATTAACTATTTTTTTTAAGACGTAGAGAATTTCCGGTTGAATCTATATCTATACAAATAAATAAAATTGGAGTGTCTGTTTGTAATATCAAAATAACACCTTTTCACTAAATGCATATGAAAGTACATACGATACCTATAGCAAAAACGCGAATTAAAAAAATTTTGTCTGTCTGTCTGTGTGTTTGTTCCGGGTAATCTCCGAAACGGCTCATTTCGACGGGACTTTCACTGGCAGATAGCTGATCTTATAGCGGGTAATTTAGGCTACTTTGATTTTAGAAAAACAATTAGGGTTCCGCGTAAAAAAGTAAAAACACTTGAAATCAAAGAGTATCTCCGAAACGGCTGGACCGATTTTGACGGGACTTTCACTGTTAGATAGCTGATGTTATAAACAGTAACTGAGGCTACTTTTATTTTAGAAAAACAAAATTAAAAAAATTGGTCCTGTCGCGCGGGCTCAGAACGCGGGACCGGGCTTTATTGTTAAGTTAAATTCCACGCGGGCGAAGTCGCGGGCTCAGCTAGTGATAAATAAAACAAGATGGCGCGCCGTAAGTTTTTAAGGTTCCATAGTCTACCGTCTGTGCGTCTGCACGTCCCTCTGACATCACAGTAATTTTATTTAGAGACTATTAGTTATGTACCCCAACAAAACTGAGTATTTAAAGTTTGAGAGCAAAGTTGTACCTCCCGTCCTTAAAAAAGGGGAGAGAAAAAAAAAATTACTCACCCCTTCGAGTTGTAGTTCAGTAGGTATATTAAAATAATTTGAAGGTTTCTTTAACAGCTTTTCATTATTAATTCCTGTTTACAAAATATTGTAGTATTTTATGTATACGGTAGCCAATAGTTTATTACTCAGAAATTTATATTTTACGAAAGCCGCCATATTCGATGTTTCATATCAATAAAAAAAGAACAATTTTATTTTAGGTTTCTGTATTTTCGAAAAGTGGCGGGATGTCTACGGAACCTTATAGTATGCGTAGTCCGAAATGTATTTGGCCGGTTATATTTATCTATGGGTCTAGCAAAGCCGCTAATAATAATTATATTGTTTCATTTACAATGAAATATAATGTGATGAAATTAATGTATTTATTTATAATGTATTATAAAAATGTTTACCATTTTTAGGATTGCGTAATAAGCTGCTTTATGAACCTAAAAGAAATGCAATAAGGGCATCCTACGAGCAAGTCTGTTGTAAAAATATATAATTCTTACTTAGTTCTATGAACATTCCATATCCATCTATACATAATTCCCTTTTTGTTTTTCAAAAATATTCGCCAAACATTCGCATAGATTCTTGCGAATGTCAAAAAATATTTGTAATATTCGCGAATGCGAATATTCGTTACATCACTAATATGTATTATATATAAAATTATTGATTTCTATTAAATGCCAAAGTCTCAGATTGTTGCCACTGTCACTGTCAGACAATACATTTAATTTGACAGTTGATTGAGTTGAGACTTTGTTGTTACCTACTTATTCAAGCTTGAGAAAAAATATACGCACAAAATTACGAAATAATTCGTTCTTAGCACAATGTTGGCGTCTATTAAAAATATATTCAAATGGAGTCCGAGAAAACCTTCAGAAACAAGAAAAAACCATACATCTCTTCTTTTGGCAGCATTTATTGGCATACTTGAAGATATTTTATTTTGGAAAAAAATGTGGCTGTCTTTATCTTTTATATTCTTCTTGAATCTTGTATTTTTGTAAGTATATTAATATTGCGTTTCATAATTTATCTGGTAGAACTATAAAGGCAATATTTAGATAGGTACCAGTGTATGCATTGTCATTGGTTAAAAGCAAGGTTTATACCCAGATCTAAACAGATGATATACTTTCTGGCCAGAAAAGAGAGTCCATTTCATAACGGGCTTTCTGATGCACCTTTTATTATATTTAGTGTTTGGAGAAAATGTTAATTTATAATATCATTAATGTTAGGTGCCTAAACCTAACTACCTACATTCTTACCTTGGTAAGTTCAATAACCCTTTTAAAATGTTATTTACAGTGTATGCATTCATAGGCAAGTCAATTTAGTGGAATTTATTTTGGGCCTTTCTGTAATAGCTGTAACCATAGATGCATTTGAAGCCTGGTTGAAACACAAACACAGAACAGGTTGTCTCAAGAGGATAGCTGCTTATGAAGGACACCAGTTAAATTCAGCAGCAGTAGAAATTAATCAATGGGTGGGCAAAAGATGGAACAACTTTTTATATTTAAGAGAAACAAACCACACAAAAGTGAGTTTTAGCACCTTATGTTATCAATGAGACTTTTTGTTGAAATTCGGTTTCAAATCATAAGTGAATGTTTGTAAGTTTCAAGTGAGCATCATACTAAAGCACCTGAATGGGTTTGAACAAACTTTGGTACAGTGGTATGTTATGCTCTAGAATATAATACCATAAACTACTTTTTATTCTTGAAGCTCTTGTCTTAAAGGTCGGGCTGCAGGTGGTCATCTAATAATGTAAAGTACCCACAGAAGTATAAATGCAAAATTTCATTGTTTCAGGCTTTTCTACTTATTAACATTTATTTAGGGATGGCTTTTGTCGCAGGAAAATATATGAATGGTTACCTCTTAATTTATTTATTACTTATGTATGTGTGCCTCTTCTACAAAGTGATACTACCTTTACTGAAATTTTTCAGAAATATGCGACATGATTTAGGTGAGCAAGGTTTGCTTTTGTGCTCATAATTGTAGTACTTGATTTATCAATAATATTAATGTTTACAGAATCTGATTATGAATTTGAAGGCCTTATACCAGAAGTATCAGAAGGAGATATTAAGTTATTATCTATTGAACCAGAACCCAACAACATTGCTGATGATAGGCAAATTTATGGTAAGAATTCAAAACTAATTGTCCCTCTTATTTGAAAGGCCTAAATGCCCCTCACGTTGAGGGGAGGCCTGTGCCCACCTTTAATAGGCCAATTTATTTATTTTCTTTAAATACGAGGTCCCTTTATTATTGCATACCCATATCATCATACTTCATACTAATATTATAAAGAGGAAAACTTTGTTTGTTTGATTGTAATGAATAGGCTCCGAAACTACTGAACCGATTTGAAAACTACTTTCACTGTTGGGAAGCTACACTATCCCCGGGTTACATAGGCTATAATGTATTTTAAAAAGTTAGGAATCCTTACTAAAACTCGAATAATGTAACCGCAATGTACCCGTGCGAAGCCGGGGCGGGCCGCTAGTTAGATAATAAAGGGAGGTACTAGGTACCTAGTTCTCCCCACAAACTACCAAATGTTCATAATATATGTAACTTAAATATGTGTAAATTCATGTGGGTTAGGTAAGTTCCATGTCATATCAAAGAATGTGTACCATTGAGAGACATAATAGATTGTATACTAATGTTAATGTCTGCCAAGTGTGACCAAAGAAGCTGAAATATGAATATATCTTCCTCACCACTAGGCAGGGAATGATTATAATATGATTACCAATACCAGTGGGACCAATATACTCTAATATCTATACAAATAAAAAAAATTGGAGTGTCTGTTTGTAATATCAAAATAACACCTTTTCGCTAAATTCATATGAAAGTACATACGACACCTATAGCAAAAACGCGATTTAAATATTTTTTGTCTGTCTGCCCGTCTGTCTGTGTGTTTGTTCCGGGTAATCTCCGAAACGGCTGGACCGATTTTGACGGGACTTTCACTGACAGATAGCTGATGTTATAAGGAGTAACTTAGGTTACTTTTATTTTAGAAAAAAAAAAGGGTTCCGTCGCGCGTACTCATAACGCGGGAGCGGGATTTTTTGTTTAGTTAAATTCCGCGCGGACGAAGTCGCGGGCTCAGCTAGTTAATTAAATAAATGATATTGTTTCCTAGATTACTGGAAACCTGAAGATGTGCCACTTGCAGAATGTAGCGACAGCTCTGATAACAGTAGCTCCATAGTGACAAACTTTTCTATGGAAAAAATGCGAACTCTGGAAAAAGATGTTGAGTCATCAGACACCAGTGAAGATGAATATATACCATTAGGCAAGTTCTATGAGTGATTATTTGTGGAGAAAGATACCCGTAAGACAGATATATTTTTTATGAGCATGTTGTATAGTTCTCTTGTCATCCCGAACCAATCATTATAGAGCATGATATTTCTGTATGTTGATTAATATTGGAAATTTATCAAATAATTGATAAGATTATCGTAGAGTCCAATCAAAATCAGTTATGCCTTATGTGACAGGCTTACTAGAACTCTGTAAATTGTTTTAGTAACAAAAACAACTCTGCTTTAAAGCCTAATTCTAAATTCAGACATACAATTTTAATGCATTGGTTGACAGCACTGTGACAAATAAGTACTTACTGCATAATTATGCATAAACAAAAATATGAAAAACAATGTTTAAAATACAATTTTATATATTAATTGCATTTAAACTTTTCAGATCAACAAAAGGAGCAATTGCAGTCTACTTTGGAAGTTGTTGAGCCATCTCAGTCATGGGGCAGTGCTGCTTACAATGCCCTTTGGAATATAACAGGAGCTGTCACAAACATGATGCAAACAGAATCCAGATATAATAAAAGGCAACGATTATCAAGTATTGACTCATCAGATGGATTTGAAATTGTTGATAAAAATGATGTTTCATAAAACATATCTATTTTATAAAAAATCATAATACTTATGTTATACCTAGCCATTTTTATTAGATATTTTTGACATTATACTTATAGAACTCAAACATTACAAGGCATATTTTCCAATTTTGACATCATTTCTTGATGTTGTCTTTTGAGAGCTTTCAAGCGAACATTATTGAGTGTGTTTCTGGCTACAAGAGCCTCCAACATAGGTCTAGACATCTGTAATAAAATAATAGTAATTAAAGTTTATTTTAAGACCTACACGCAATGCTGGTTACAGAACAGATTTTTTTTAGACTAATAGGGAATGCTTGGTCTTTTACCAGTAATTTGGGCTATCTACCATATGTTTGAAACAAAATAGAATCCAATCTGTAGTATCCTAAGGTAAAGTAAGTAGATACCTTTTATACAAAGGCCCTGAGTTGAACATTAGCGACTGTAACTGATTGTTTGATATACTGGTTACAATTGTTTACCACTGTATTGGGAACAAACATAGTCCTAAGATAAATAAATGAAATCCCTGAATGAAACTAGCATTAAATTAGTTATTGCTACAACAATGATTATGGATGGAACCTTCCCATGACCCATGGTGTTACAGGCCTGACCGTGACGGCGCCAGCTCGCGCCACGGGGCCGTGTGAAAGTTGATGCCTGAAGCGACTCATCAGATAAATTATGACGCCAGTGGCGAATGCCGCGAACGCGCACGCGAGGAAGCCATGGCCAAGGAAGTCGATGCTTAGACTTACATAGACTAACACTACACTTTTCTTAGTGCTAAGCAGAAGTGTAATGGGTGGTAAATTACTAGTTCAAAAGCATGCAAATCTTTCTTCTATAACATATTGGTCTCAAACTTATGTACCAAATTATATTAGCAATCTTTATGATATAATATTTTTCATTTTTTGATGACAAGCATCTTTATTTATATTTAAAAACAATACCTTATCAACAATATGGCCAATTGCTATTGTTCTAACAGCTGCATTATACTGCTTGTTTACTATATCATCACTTTCATTTTGACCTGCTTCATTATTGTATGCTTCATCGTCTTCTTCCTTCAATATTGCTGGCAATTGAGTTAAAGTCTGAAAAGTATAATAATTATAGTCACCAATCAATTAAAAAGCACTTCCATGTACTTCCTGGTTTGCAAAGGAAAAACATATATATCGATTTTGTGCTGTCAAAAATAGTGACAACATTTTTTGAGTGACT
Source organism: Notodonta ziczac (assembly GCA_918843915.1). Lineage (NCBI taxonomy): Eukaryota > Metazoa > Arthropoda > Insecta > Lepidoptera > Notodontidae > Notodonta > Notodonta ziczac. The sequence goes on along the minus strand of OU974043.1, from coordinate 6,439,438 downwards.
GTTTTTTCCAGTGCAAATATAGGGTTAATAAAAAATAAGTGTTTTAAAGCAAATCAATAATAAAAAATGTTTTTTTTTTTAATATTTTGTAAGATTTGTGTTTTCAAGGGTGTAGATGTTCTGACTAATTTGAAAATATCTTCTGAGTAAGTATACCTGCATATATTTACTTACCTCCAAGTTGTTCAATAATAAAGAATCATTATTATTTATGATTTCCATTTCAATTTCCCTTCTACTTTGACTTGAACCATCATTGATTGATTGAAAACAAGTTATTTGAATCTAAAAATAAAAGATTATGAAATATATGAAAGTAATTTATAAATCAAACAAAGCCCAACTGCATGTCATATCATTATTGCCAGGAACTACTGAACAGATTTTTTTCTGGTATTCACAGATATGTGTATACCACGCTGGGATAGTTAGCAGGGCAGTGGCCCTAGACAAGTGTTTTGTGAATTGAATCACTTAAATGTATGGGAATGATGTTAGATTGCTCAGATCAATTCTATAGATTGCTTTGCTTAGATCCATCTAAGCAAAGCAATTTGTAGAATTGCTTATATATGGTCATTAATTTTATAATACTATTAGACATTTTAATGCCTATGTAACATAAGGGATGCTGTTGACAATAGGTAAGTATGCAAGTGTAGAAAATTTTGAATATACAAAACACTTACTGAAGGCGCCTTGGTTGTTTGTTCTGTGAGAAATACTGCAAATATTATTCCAACAAAACTCGAATCCATTCTTTGATACATTGATTGTGTTGCAAGGTCTGGAGGATTTTATTGTTATTAATTGTATATAAAAATAAACATCATTAAAATTATTGTTATCTTACCAACATGGGATGGCCAAACTGTTATATGTGGATGTGAGTGGTACCATCCAACCACTCTCAATGGCCTGCTGACCTCTGCTGCAAGTTCTTCAGCTCGAAGTGTTGCCTGTACAAGTTGCTCTTCTGATATTTCTACACGGTCAGGTTTTTTATCCAGTCGCCGAAGTATCACAGATGAGTCTATAGACACCAGAGTGCCATTGTTGTGGACCTGTTATCATCATAGCAGCCAATTAGTCAGCATGTTGTAGATGCAATATAATTGATAAGTACCTATTATATTATACCGCTGATTTACATACCTCGCCGATTAGTAGCCCCATAATTTCTTCCTTTTCAGTAGATAAGGCATGTTGAACGCACACCAAAGCGACGTCAGAAGAAAGCAAAACTTTATTTAACATAGTTGAAAGGAACTATTAAACGATAAATTATTGTTCACCAACAAAACACTAACTTAAAATATGTTGACATTGCATAAATTAGACTTGTTGAGAAAGCATCGATGTATCGATATGTTTAATTTATCGATATTTTAGCCCATATATGTTGACACATCGATACATAGTAGTGATGTAACGAATATTCGCATTCGCGAATATTCGCATATTTTTTGACATTCGCATTCGCAAGAATCTATGTGAATGTTTTTAAAAAACAAAAAGGAAATTATCTATAGATGGATATGGAATGTTAACAACTAGTAAGAATTCTATATTATTGAAACACACTTGCTCATAGGGTGGCCCTTATTGTACCGCTTTCAGGTTCATAAAGCAGCTTATTACGCACTAGTGCTATTGAATTTTCATTTTTTAAATTTAATTAGTAAAGAGTTATCCTAAAAATAGTATACATTTAAACACTATAAATAAACAATGTTTATTAAAATATTATAAATAATTTCTTTGACATTCAATTTCATTGTAAATAAAACATAATATTATAGACATTCGATTTATTATAAATAATATAATAATTGTTACCGACTTTGCTAGACCCATAGATAAATAACCGGCCAAATGCATGTCGGACTACGCACACTCTAGGGTTCCGTAGACATCCCGCCAATTTTCGATAATACGGAACTCATAAAAAAGTGATGTTTTTTTATTGATATGAAACATCGATTACGGCGACTCTCGTAACCTATTAATATTAATTTATGCGAAATTAATAAACTATTAGTTACCGTATTCATAAAATAGTTAATAATTTCAATTTACATTAGTATTTGTATTCAGTAATACTATCTCGTATGTGTATGTGGCCGGTTGACAGCGGAGCATGTAAAGAGCAGAGATTTTTTACATTCGCTACCGGACAAATACTGGTTTTCCTGATACAATAAAGTATTAGGTAGAAGATAGCTTTTAGTTTTGATATTTTTTAAATAATTGCGTAATAAAAAGGAATACAGATAAAAATACCTCAATTTTTATTGAGATTTTCGTTCATTTTGTATAAAAATGACTATTGGTATTACATATTGAGCTATATACACTATTATGTTAAAACGCAAACTCTTTGGAAAATGACCGATTTATCGACATCGATAATGATATTTTAATAAACATCGATATATCGATATAATTTTTCACTTCCGACAAACTGCTAGGGAAAGCATAAATCACAGACAAAGTACTCTGACTCTGTGGTACTTTGTGATAATGTCAAAAAGAGTTATTGATAGAGAAAGAATACAATCAACTGTCAAATATTTATATTTATGAAAGTGGCTACTCACGATGCAATTTCATTTTCAATTTGTTGAAGTCGAGATCGCAGTGATATGGTCGATTGTCAGTAATACTCTACTCACTTAATCTAGCTAATAATTTCATTTTGATTTGTACTGAGCTGCAGTGCAATCAGACGTCGTGAACACCATGATTATTTAAAAAGTCAATTTTGAAATAATCTCAGTTCAAAATTGACTCAACTACTCTATACACCATTCAATTTATTGATCGAACTGGTTTGATTGCTAGAACAGACGACTCGACATTTAAATTGAATACGAAATTGCATCGTGAATAGCCACTTGTAGAAGGCACCGCGCCGATCGTTTTTTATTTTTTTCCGATCTACGCACAAACAGAAAAATCTGTGAGAAAAATAAATCAATTATGCAAAAATAAAACAATTATTATTTACTTTCCGCTGGCGAAATGCAAAAAGTGAACCACGAAACAAAATTGCCAAGACCACAGACCATTCATGTCAAAGTCAAATATCAATATCAAAATTGTCAAAGCAGTGTGGCAACGGTGACAGCTGGACTTAGCTTGCTACATATCTCTAATCTGTGGCTGGACTTTTATGAAGGTGGTACTACCAAAACGATTGGCCTTCTTCTTTCTTTTGGCAATTTACTGCAGTTCTGAGAAAATAATCTTGTTTTCGAGATAGCGGTTTGCTCGCAGCCCCTCTCACACTGTGTGTGTCCAACCGCCACATTACCTACCCTCTATCATATGAGAGAGAAACTATCTACCTATTTACTTAGTGCTTTGCCCCATTGAGTACATTTGTATATAGGCTCTGCCCTATGAATAAACTGTGATTTGTGATTTTGTGATGGGTCTCTGTCAAGTCAAAGTTTTTTAACGTTGTTTTATGTATCCACGATCTAGGTGGACAAGACAGTTTTAAATTAAGTTATGTATTAATTTTTGAAATATTCCTAAAGTGATGGTGTTATTTTTGTTGACCATAATTCAACGTCCTTCCTCAAGAAAGAAAATATAATCACTACTTAATTGTAGTGGGTCCGATTATAAAATGACAGCAAATACCTATGAGAAATGTTCAAGCAAGGATGGGGCCAGACCATACAAATGTTTTGAGTATGCTAACAAAATATCCATAAATTTGCATCACTTCAAAAGAGATGGAAGATTTTGTGATATAGATTTAATATCAGGCTCTACAAAAATCAAGGTACGGTACCTAAACCTAGAAATTAAACGTAGGATATTGTTACCTATAAACCGATGTTACTTCTAGGTTCTGAGTTTGAGACATTGATTGTGCTGGTCCTTGGATTTTCTGTTTAATAATTTGAAAAAACAAAAACCTCTGCCTGGGATTTATTGTATTTGTTAAAATACAGCCTTATTGGTTTATGTTTTAGGTTAATATTGAGTTGATACAGATTTCCTGTAATGCAAGTCCAGTTGTTAATGTAATTACAGGCTCACCGTGTGATACTTGCAGCAAGCTGTGCATATTTTGATGCAATGTTCAGTGTTGGCCTCGAGGAAAGTCAAAAAGGTTTTGTTGCACTACCAAGTGTACCTCCAGATATTCTCCCTATGATTATTGATTTTATATATACAGGTAAATCAGATATTATAATGCTACATTTCTTCACATTGTTATAGTTAAATTTAAATATAGGTAACATATAATTATATTTCAGGTGAAGTAATAATTGACAAAAGTACAGTGCAGCATCTATTAATTGCTGCCGATATGCTACAACTCAGAGAACTAGTCACCGGATGTGGCGAATTTCTGAGGAGAGAACTGCATCCCTCAAACACTTTGGGTATATTTAGGTATTTATTGATCTTAGTCATGGTTAAGTAGTCATTTGAATATGTTTTGTTCCATACGTAGGTACCTGTAATTAGTGAAATGTACTTTTACACACTAAAGGAAACATGGCTTTCATTAAATTAGGTTTGCAGAAGCACACAACTGTGTGGAACTGGCGAAGGAAGCACTAGAGCATGCTCAGGCGAACTGGAACATTGTAGCTAATGGTGATGAGCTACTAGAACTGCCATTACCACAGCTCATTACTTTGCTTTCATCAGAACAATTAAAAGTTGACAGTGAAGCACAGGTATAGTAAAAAAAAAAATTTTTGGAAATAATATGAATACCTAATTATGTATGCATGGGCAAAAACTATTTACTTACTTTTACATACATATAATCACTATGAGGGTGCCCATGTGATATTTATTCAATTTATGTTTATATAAAAATCTACTAGTTATATCCATTCTCCACTGCCTTATAGTTCATTCATTAGATTTTGTTTGAGCCTATATCATTATTTTATCCCCCACATGAATATAGTTTTTAGTTTTTTGGTCATTCATAGATAATCACTTTGCATGCATATTTTTCAGGTTTTATATCCTGCTCTTCGTTGGTTGGAGCATGATCCAGGGTGCCGTAGACGTCATTGTTTTGAAGTCCTGTATCATGTACGATTGCCTTTGATTTCGCCACAACTTTTAGATGAAGCAATCAAAAATGTACAAGATCCTTCCATCGCCGTAGCTCTCACAAATATAATACGTGATATGGTGTGTACAAATATATCTTTTGACCTTAACAAGCATGCAGGCAGGACGTTGTTAGCGACAATTAAATTTTGATTCATTAGATGATTACTTAATTATCGTTTAGATATTGAAAAAATATTAATTGTAGGCAATTTATTTTGTAGAAATCACGTCGCGGTGCTTTAGTTGCGTTAGCGGTGGAACCGCGCCAGCGGGCGAGACGTGTTCTGCTCGTGGCGGGCGGCTCGTGCCGCGACAAAGCAGCACACCCGCCACTGACTACAGACAACATACTCTCTTCGGTTCTGAAGTTTGATTTACATAAGCGGTAAAATACTCATAAAATTTTGCAGATTAGAGTAAGCTTTCGGTTGCAAAACTCCTAAAGAGTATCAGGTTCAAATTGCACCACCCCCAGTCTTTCTGTGGATGTAAAAGGCGTCTAAAATAAACCCTCTTTATCCAAAGTTGGTCTAGATGAGATCGCATTGTAGCTTGCTATAATACCACCCAATGCATACTTTGCTTGCTGTTTGTTCCTTGTTTGTGTAATTACTGGTATATGTGCATAATCTATTATATCTATGTACAATAAATTTTGCAGAGAATGGGAGGAACTTTCGGCAATGGGAATTGCACGCATCCAACCGGGTGTGGCGACCTTGGGAGGTCGAGTCTATGCTGTCGGCGGCGAACAAGGAAGTCAAATACTTGCAAATGGAGAGGTTTATGATCCCCAGGTATTATTATTTTCATTAATTAATTAAGACCGCATAATATAGGCAATAGCAGTAATAATATGGAAGTTAAATAACTAGATATTTAAATATGTAAAAGTTATAAACAAGATCAACATGAAAACTAAGCAGTTATCACATCACTAATTCAATAAGTACATACATTTTTTTCAGACTGATAAATGGTCAAATATATCACCAATGAAAGAAGCGCGGTGTGAATTTGGAATGACAGGGTGGAACGGAAATCTTTACGCTTTTGGTGGTTGGGTCGGCTCCGATATGGGTGCGTCTGTTGAAGTGTATGACCCTGTTGCCGACGAGTGGACGTCCACTGGACGGATGCCGGAACCCCGATTTGGAATGGGTGTAATAAATTATGAAGGTATGTACTTAATAACTTTTTGTTTCCATCCCCGACACAAGCAGAGGGTTTTACAAGTTTGCCGCCTCTGCCTGTGTCGGTAGCATCGTAGGACAGCTGATTAACTATTTCAACCTGTTTTTTTTTATAGATGTTATCGGCGATAATGGAATGTTTTGTGGTTTTCAATTTTGTTATTATAATTTAGCCCTTTTTGACGTCCCACTCCTGGGCACGGGCGTCCCCTTACCACGAGGGGGATTCAGGCCGTAATCCACCACGCTGGCCCAGTGCGGGTCGGCGGATTACACATGTATTTAGAAAATTGGTTAGATTTCCTAAGACATGTAGGTTTCCGCACGACGTTTTCCTTCGCCGTAAGCAAGTGATAATCATATAGAAATTATGATACGCACATAGATTTGGAAAAACCTAGAGGTGTGAGCCGGGGTTTGAACCCAGGACCTGGTGCCCGCAAGACACATGCCTTAACCAATTAGCTATCACTGCATTTTTGTTATTACATTAATACAAATCGATTGTAGGTCTAATATACATCGTGGGAGGTTGCACGCACACGTGGCGCCACACGCGGGACCTGCTGTGCTACCACCCGGCGGCGCGCAAGTGGCACAGCCTCACGCCGATGCTGCACGCGCGCAGCCAGGCCGCGGCCGTCGTGCTCGACAACTACCTCTACGTCATCGGCGGCAACGCGCCCAGGCGCACGGTCCTCACATCCGTTGAAAGATACAGCTTCGACGACGTAAGTTATAAGGGTTGAACATGTTAATTCAATTGTATATTGTTGTGAAAAATACAACTTTGTTTACGTTTCTATTTTTACTGAATGACTAGTAATATAATCTATACAAATAAATAAAATTGGAGGGTTTGTTTGTAATATCAAAATAACACCTTTTCACTAAGTGCATATGAAAGTACATAAGACACCTATAGCAAAAACGCGATTTAAAAAAAAATTGTCTGTCTGTCTGTGTGTTTGTTCCGGGTAATCTCCGAAACGGCTGGACCGATTTTGACGGGACTTTCACTGACAGATAGCTGATGTTATAAGCAGTAACTTGGGCTACATTTATATTAGAAAAACAAAATTAAAAAAAATGGGTGCTGTTCGCGGGCTCAGAACGCGGGAGCGGGCTTTTTTGTGAAGTTAAATTCCACGCGGATGAAGCGGGCTCAGCTAGTATTTAAATGAAACCAGTAGGTATATTTCCAAAAAAAAATAGATAATAAATAATACATGTCTGCTTCCATGTCGTAATGCCATAGTTTAAAGATGAATTCATCATTACCAGGGCACGTGGGAGGAGGTGGCGAGCCTGAAAGAAGCCCGCGCCGGGTGCGCTGCGGGCGCCGCCGAAGGCCTGCTGGTGGTGGCGGGCGGCGACAGCGAGAGCGCCGGGGAACGCGCCTTCTACCGCGCCAGGACCACCCTCGCTAGTGTCGAGCTCTACGACCCCCGCGACAACACCTGGCGCCCGGGGCCGGCCCTGCCGCATTCCCGGGCCGAGGCGGGAGCCGCCGTACTTTGACGAACGATTCCGGCCGGAATATCACAATTTTCCGAAAACACTTCAGAACGAAGGTACAAATATACTGGCAACTCGGGCGATACGAAAATATATAGCATCTCCCGTTTCGATGTTAAGATTTTGAATATATATATTATTAGTTATTATAAGATATTATATAAAACGCAGACGTCCAAATATCGTGCACATGGAAAGTGATTTTTTCCATACAAATTCATACAAAAGTATTGTTTTCAACTGTCTGGAAAGAATAATTAGTGACTATGTATTAATTAATATAGGCGTACCTAGAATTTTAACGAGTATTATGTTGTTTTTTAAAATTTTATGTTATTTATGTAAAACAAGGCATTTAAGTAGTTACTTATACACATCAGTATGGAGTTTTTTTCGACAGAATTGTCGCGCCAATTTTAGGGAGACTGCAATTTTATAAGGCGTCGTCGAACAATACACAATGTACATAAACTGTTATCTGAACGGGAGGGAACACGCTTACGTTGACGTAGCACATTAACTCTTGCCCGTAGTACTGACACGGTTAGCGCATATTTATCTCACCCTTACTACCACGGCCAATAAATACAGATAATAATGATAATACTGTTCGAGTTCAAGTCTGTCACTGAAGGGTTCATAAATATTTGCGTGACTATTTTATGAAGTCGCAGTTCAATCTGTGATGGGACCCCTAATATTAATTAAAAATAAATTAAGGCGGAACGTTAAAATCAACTAAATTTATAAAATATATTACATTTCGTATCGCTTTAATATCGTTGGCCGTGGTATAACTTACTCTCCACTTTAAAAACACTGTGTTATTACAAAAACCTTTTTTTGAAAATAATACCGCCATAATGGCTCTGCCTGCGAAGCCATCTGTTGAATAGGGGAATCAAAAAGGTTAGTTATTTGTTCATTGTAGTTACATTCCGGTTTTAACCTCTATGGAGAGGAGGGGTAGTCCCACATTTCGGAAATGGTGCTAAGTATCTAACGTCACATCTAGACTTGTATGCCGGTGGAATATACAGACAAATGGGGTGGAAGGACATCTTGGTTTTGTTTTTATTTAATTTGATAAATTGAGATTAAAACAGTGACAAGATGAAACTAAAAATAGCTCTCACAGACTTGGGCGGGCCGCAACGCATGATGTTATTTTTTGCAAAGTTACGTTAACACCCTTTATACAATTATAGCTTCAAGCTATTTAAATTGTAATGATTAAGTAAATTATTATAAATAAATAAAAATTCGCGGTCGCCGGGTACATACATACATTGTCCATTTCGATCTCGTATTTTTTTTTGTAAATGTAAGGCAGCCCTTGTTTTGTAATAGTATTAGGTTTGGTACACAAATACAAAATACGTCTCCTATTATACTGGTGAGCAATCTGGTAATGGAATCACAATAACAAGCCAACAACCGCTCCTTTAGTTTAAATATCATGCAAGTCTTCTGGTATTTGAATATACCAACTCCATACTATAGATAACATTTGATGTATATTCGATATATTTTATTATTACGAGAATATTAATATATTGTGCATTTTATAATAATATGATATATAAAAATAATCTGTATTGTAATACTTCCAATACTTTAAATATGTTTATTTTATATAGAAATGTGTTCAAATTAGAATAAACACACTATGTAATAAAAAATGTTATATAAGTTTAGAAATCAGACTGCCGCCTGGTAGCGTTAGTTACATTTTATAATTTATATTGAGTGATATTGATGAATCTGAATTACAGTAGATACATGATAAGGAAACAAATACAATTAAATATTTTTACAGTGACACAGTTGCTTTCAATAGAATAACTATAAACAAAATGCTGGGAACCTGGCGTCTGAAACACGTGTTATGTCTTCGGTCAAATATAGCCGGCCGACTAATCCCTCGAACAGAGACATCGGCCTGTCGGGGTGGTGCAGTTCCGTGCCGGGCCGCTCGACTGCGCACCACTCGGTGAAACACGAAGCTCGGTATAGGTAGAGAGGTTTCTGACAATTACATTCTTATTCAGTAAAAAAATCTCTAAATACTACCACTGTAAATCTACTTTTCTAAAAGCTTGCAGCGTGTAACTACAATGACGCACAACTACATATTAACATATTATATTATCAGTTAAATATGATAGCCCAAGCTCCAAACCAACATAAATAATTCAAATTGCTCGATCTTCGGTTGACCACTAGGGCTGGTACAGTTTCCCATATTATATAAATGTACAAATTATGTTCGTAGAGACTAGCAACCAAGCGTCAAACTGCAGGGTTCTGCATAATTTTATTCGAAATCGTTTTTTTTGCTAGTTTCCGTGAACTCGCACTAAACCATTCTAACCTTGATCCAAACGAATATTAGTTTTATGTGTCAGTATGCGTTATTTCAATATCTCTTGAGGGCTTTTAACATACCTTAGTGGCTTGATATAATTGTATAAATGCGTATGCATTTCCACTGACTCCATGACAAATACTAAAACCTTTAGTACATAGACCCCGCTGCCAAATAACATCGCCACATCGCAATGCGATTTTCATATATTTATCTTCCTCAAAGACCTATAATCATAACAAGTTCCATGTTTGAAAATATGCTATAACCAATTACTTTGTTGGATTCGGAGAAATTCACATGATCACGAAAACTGTTAAGGTTTTCTTAAACATGCATTGTAGAAGTGTACGGAACCCCATAGTATGCGTGGTCCCACAAGCATTTGGCCGGTTTTTTAACTTTTGAGGTATAAATGATCTTTATTTACCTGATAGGCCAAAATACACAATGGTACGAATCCTGGGGCCCCATGACACCATTGCACCAATTTGTCTCGACCAAAAGCTTGCAGAGAAGATGGAAAGTTACCACTTGAATGTTGTTGACTCATTAACCAATCTAAAGTTGGTTTAATATAGCTGCGTATCTCATCCACATGAAGATATATGCGAGCCTGAAAGAACACCACACATACATGTTTACACAACATTATGTTATTAAATAAATAGGTATGTTCAATAAATAATTTAAATCCATTACTTGCAACAGCATGTATAAAATGCCAGCCATTCCATGAGCTGCACCAAAATATGTTTTTTCATGCCACTGCCACAATAGAGGACTTTCAGACTTTACATGGGAAGAAAATTGCTTCCCTGATTTCAGAATACTATTTATCACCTAAAATAGCATATTGTGTTATCAAACCTATTCAAACAAAAGAAATATATAACAAAATATAATTTCTTAACACCTATGTATAATATAATGTTGAGCTAAACGCTTTTTATTATGGAATACAATGTGGACATGGGTAAAATAAATAATATCACATATACACTTATTATATATGCCAATCTAAACTTTATACCTATGGACATTTAATATTCATAAATAGTAAAATGGAACATTGGTGTTTTGATATCAAGCTTTTACCTTCACTATAATGTCATGACCATGAAGAGGGGCTAGATTCAAATAAAAAGGGAGTACATGAATTCTGCAAATGCGAGGCAAGTTAGTACCTTTTCAATGTGACTAGCAGGAATTATTTCTTTTCCATTTATATGCTTATTAACAAATAGTAATGCATACAGATATCCCGACTTCCCATACAAAAGCTCATCTGGCGAGTAATTTAACAGGGATATTAAGGACATTAACCTGGACAAAAGATAGGTAAACTGAACACATTAATTATTTAAAAGTTGTGCAAGTAAGTTTTATTTTTCCATATTACACTTACCTTTCTGCCAGTGTTTTATAATCAGGAAGATCTTTTGGACGCTTAGGTCCTAGTTTATATGAGATAACAGTTGATAATGCAAGTGGTCCAGCATCACCACATAGGAAACTTATTCTTCGACCTTTAAGGTTATCAAGGTCTATGTAATCTAATGCAGCCTGTAATAACATACCTAATTAAATAAGTTATGTATGTCGTACTTAAGTAAATCAAACCAAAATATATGACAATGTGAGATAAAATAAGTAAGTATCTAACAATAAGCACCTCGTAGGTACATTTAAAAGTAACACACCTGTAGTGCTGCATGATTAAAGCCACTGTTCAAAGAACACATAAAGTGGTACAGTGCGAGGCCTGCTGAACCCGTATATACTGTACCATCATAGAATATGTCACTTGATTTTGTTTTTAGCAATTGCAACTTATACAATTTAAAATTCTGCAATTTGCTTTTAAACTTTTCGGATATCTAAAATCAGAAAAAAAAACTTTTGATGTAGGTCTCCATATTATCACTATGGAGTATAACAACATGTGCTGACAGCGTAGCTTACAAAAATGACCAGCAAGTGGTAAGGCACATATATTCGTTTTTATTATTGTAATGGTCAAAGACCTACAAATAGGCACACTACTGAAATAATATAGGTACATACTTATGACAAAGCTCGGTTTGCCTATTTTGTAGGAATAAAAATACTGCCCCCCCGAAGCAGAATGGGGATATTGAACAATAATTTATTTATTTATTACTCCAGCACTCACAGTTTCCCAAACCGTGCTAAGAGTCATGTTACAACAAATTTTAATATGTACTAAAATAAAATTAGTAATGGCACATTAAAATCCATTCTGTATAATATCAATATTAATAGAAACCCATAGCCCTGTATTGTGTCTCATTCACTCGGCCGCCAGTCGCTGCTCGAATGGTCTATGGGGCCACCCCCATACAAACTTATACTCCTATTATATTTCTAACTGCCCTTTATATGATGGTACGTAAAACAAACCCAAAGAAGAATGCCGGCTCTCCTCTTCGCTGTCAAAATATGCTCTGGTGTCTTGGTTGGTAGCCTTAAGACACGGCTGCGTGACTGGTTGAATCGCCATAGTCTCTCAGTGAAATACTTAGTGCTCTAACAAGGTAAGCAGTTATGGAAAAATAATAAAAATATTTCTGTATACAAACCCCATCTTTAGAGTCGTTTAGAATATCAGTTACTGTTTCAAGTGAATAGTCATCATATTGATTTTCAAAGCAACCTTTCGGACCCATAATATTATACTTCACAATTTAAAATGTTGAGTTAAAAATATTAGCCAAATATCAAAATAAATACACAAACCAGCCATAGAGTAAGATTGTTTTGTCAAATGTCACGCTAGCTCTCTCTATTACATTCTCTTTTATGGCAATTGGCAAGTAGTAAAGGGCAAGGGCGAAAAAGCGCGGGAATCGTCGAATTTGATAGGCGCGTTTTTTAAACTTAAATTTATAAATAATCATTTTATGATAGTTAATTGATCGGTAGGGTAGTATTTTGTATTTATTATTATCTATTCGTTTATTTTTTGTTTTAGTGTATATATTTCTGCTGGTAAGTTAAGTTTTTCTATTTCTTTCATCCATTGATGGAACCGCCGGACCCGGGGGGCACGGTCCCCCCGGTGGGATGCAATATTACTATATCCAATGAATCCGGCATCGATACCGATTGTTCGTCCCGTAGTAGGGATCGTAAATTAAAACGTTCACGACAGACTAAAATTTGCAAGCACTGCAATAAAAAAAAAAGGAAGAATGCTAATACAGAAGCATATAGCATTTCTGATTGTATTTGTGTACATAGTAACATAGCTATTGAAAAAATTACTCCATCTGGGTCTTTGGGGGAATCAGATATTGCTGCCCTTAAAACCCCAGAAACGCCTAATTCGAACTCCTCTCAGCCGCCTCAAGTAGGTCGTAAGATTTATTCTTCATCTGACTCTGGTCCATACATTGTACATGTGCAAAAGATTCTTACCGAAGAAAATGATGGGACTTACCTGCATCCAGTTACGTTTGGAAAGTTTTTAAAGAAAAATGCCTTCCTCAATGTTGTAAATGGTAGTGTTAAAAAAATTGGCAGAAACAGAGTTTCACTTGCGTTTATCAATTTCACAGATGCTAATACTTTCATATCACATAATAGCCTACAAACAAACAATTTTAAAGCTTTTATACCCTCATTTAATGTTACAAGAATGGGTTTAGTGCGTGGTGTTCCAGCTGAATGGTCTATTGATGATATTAAGGAGAATATCTCTGTTCCTATAGGCTGCGGTGAAATACTAAAATTAAGGAGAATTAATTATAAAGTTGTTGTGGATGGGAGTACTATATGGAAACCTACACAAAGTGTGGTTCTGACAATAGATGGTCAAGTTTTGCCAAAGCGGATTTATCTGTGTTATAATGCCTTACCAGTTGATTTATACACTTTTCCTACTGTTCAATGTTATAATTGTTGTAGATATGGTCACACAAAGCTTCAATGTAGGTCCAAGCCTAGGTGTTTTAAGTGTGGACAAGGTCATGCCGGGTCTTCATGTAATATAGAGGAGGATATGTCGTCATGCTGTATGTGTGGCGGTTATCATTTTGCTACAAATAAATCCTGTCCAGAATTTTTACGACAAAAAGATATCAAAAGTTCAATGGCAAAAAATTGCATTTCGTACCTAGAAGCGTCAAAATTGCATCCAGCAACTCATAAGTTACTTTATTCTGAGGCATTAGGCCAGGCAAGTTCTAATAAAATCAATGTTGGTAAAGTAATTGATAATAATATAAAAAAACAAAATTTAAGCAATAACAGTATTTCTTACAGGAAAACTATTTTTAAGCCCCGTGGTGCTAGCCCTATTCTATCTAAAGGTTATGATCGGGAAGCACACAATTCATTAATAAGAGATTTAAATTATCAACCATCCTCCAATGGGTGCGCTTTAAATGTGAATAAAACTGACGATAAATTCACCGAGTCTTCTGTATCAGAACTTATTGTTGCATTAATTAACGCACTTTCTCAGTACAAGTCTTCACCGTCCAACGTTGCCACTAGTGTAGATGCTGTAAATAACTATAATACTCATAATGGATCTTTCACACATAATCCAATGGAACTGCCGGAGTATAGTCAGTAAAAAAAGTGAGCTTATTCATTTGATAAACAAGCATAATCCGTCAGTAGTCTGTCTTTCCGAAACTTGGTTGAAGTCGGAGTCCAATTTCAGGATTTCTGGCTTTACCTGTTTTCGACAGGACAGATCTGACGGGTATGGCGGTGTTGCCATTCTTGTTCGTAATTCTTGTATTTTTTCTGCATTTCCTCTCCCATCGCATTGCGATGATATTTCTATTGTTTCAATACATGTAAATAATTTATGTATTGTATGTGTTTATATTCCTAAGCCTTCAGTGACAAATTTTAGAGAACTTAAAAATATGATAGGTCTAATTCCTAAGCCTTGCTTAATTTTGGGGGACTTTAACTCCCATCATCAAGTATGGGGTAGTTCTGTTTCTAATAGTTACGGTGAAGATATCTTAGAGATGGTCGACACCTTTAATTTATGCATTCTAAATACCGGATCTCCCACTAGACGAACTGCCCCATATGAAAATATTAGCGCTGTAGATTTATCTTTTTGCTCGCCAGATTTAGCCTCACGTTTGTCTTGGCAACCTCTTCCGTTTACCTTTGGAAGTGATCACTTCCCAATTTTAATTTCTTTCCCTTATCCTAAACCTATTAAATTTGTTAGATCTTCACGGTTAAGGCACAGATTAAAAAAAGCGGACTGGGATAAATTTAAATGTAAGGTTGATAGCAAAATTCCTCAACTCATTTCAATTTGTGAAGGGAACGAAAATTCATGTAATCAGCAATTTTCAAATACTCTTTTAGAAGTGGCCGATGAACTTTTCCCAAAGAAAACTCCTCTAAATTCTCTTCCTTCCCCACCGTGGTGGGATAATGAATGTACAAATGCTGTGAAAAAAAGGAAAGAGGCTGAAAAGATATATTGCGATGAAATGACTTCAGAAAATTTTCAGGCTCTATCTGAAATTATGGCTGAAACTAAACAATTATTAAAACAAAAAAAAATTGACGGTTGGAAATCCTTCTGCTCATCTATTTCTCCTTCAACATCTTCTGCTACTGTTTGGGAAAACATCAAAAAATTCAAATCTGCTGTCATTAAACCCCCTGTGTCTGTTTTGCCTCCTTCTTTATCTGATTCGTTTTTAGACATTCTTGCTCCACCCTCTGTGAAGGAATGCTCTGTATCATTGTCTCGTCCTTCTATTACTCCATCTTCCCTGGACTCTTCCTTCTCGTTGTCTGAGTTAAAGGGTGTGCTTTGTGGCCTGAAAGACTCATCCCCTGGCCTGGACAGTATTCCATACTCTTTCCTGTCACATCTCGGTGATCCCGCTCTTTCTCATTATTTAGATTTAATTAATTCTGTTATGTACACCGGTAACATCCCTGACACGTGGAAAACACAATTAATTATACCGTTTCTAAAACCTGATAAACCTCCTGCCTCTGCATCATCATATCGCCCCATAGCGTTGTCTTCAGTTTTATTAAAAGTTGCGGAACACCTAATTAAAAACAGACTCGAATTTTTCCTTGAAAATAACAATTTGCTAGCGGATAGTCAGTATGGTTTTAGGAAGGGCAAAAGTACAATGGATAGTCTTGCTATACTTACTACCGACATCCGCCTTGCATTCACACAGAATAAATCCGTTTTGTCGGCATTCTTAGATATTCAAGGAGCATATGATAATGTAATAGTATCAATTTTAATCAATAAATTACAAAATTTGCAAGTTCCATATGTGTTAATTAATTTCATTTCAAATATATTATCAGAACGATGCATTCAGCTATCCTTGGATAATGGATCTACGCTATCCCGAAACGTTTATAGAGGTCTCCCTCAGGGATCTGTACTAAGTCCCTTGCTGTATAACATTTACACATATGACTTGGAGTCTGCCTGCTCTCTAAAAGATGAGCCTAAATCAGTAAATGTTCTTCAGTATGCAGATGATTTATTACTGTATGCCATTGACAGCTCAGTTGATGATGCTTCTTACACTTTGTCTCGATCGTTGGGGTTTTTGGAGTCTTGGTTAAATAGTAATGGCCTGGAGTTGTCTGTGTCAAAAAGTAATATTGTATTATTTTCCAGAAAGCGTACGCCTCCTCCAGTGTTAGTTCAATATAATAATTCTTACCTTCCTGTTAAAAATCAATTTAAATTCTTAGGAGTAATACTGGACTCAAAACTTTCAGGTTTACCACATTTCGATTTTCTTGTAGCAAAATGTGAACGTCTGATTAACATGATGAGATGTCTAACAGGGGTATGGTGGGGGGCTCATCCAGCTTCCCTTAAGTTGGTGTATAATGCTTTGATTAGAAGTGTTTTAGACTATGGCACATTTCTTTTAGAACCCGGTAATATAGCAGGCTTCAAGAAGTTAGATCGGTTACAATCCAAGAGCTTAAGAATATTGTCAGGAGCTATGGGTTCTAGTCCAGTAAACGCCCTGCAAGTTGAATGCTGCGATCCGCCTCTAAAATTACGGAGGCAGTATTTATCAGATAGGTTTCTATTTCGTTGTTTACAATTTTCTAATCATCCTATAGTTTCTAAATTATATCAGTTGTCACAACTAATCTCTTCATCTTCATATTGGGCTCATAATGTCGTGACGGCCATGCCTCATAATATAAGTTGCTACATTCTCAGGCTATTGTAAAACAATCATTGAAGAGTAAAGGCATCCATCACGAAGAAGTGAGAATATTTGTAATGTAATACACATTGGGCAAAAAAATACCTTTATATCTCCAATGTCCGAACCTCCTTCAAATCCTCTCCCCTCCAGTTACACAGGATAAATCCGCTTCACTTATATTTGCATCCTGTAGGAATAATTATAAACTCCATGATACCGCTATTCACACGGTATCATGGAGCATTAAGATTTGAGCCTTACCATGACGACCTACCACAATATATATATATATTATATATACGTATGTGTGTGGGTGTGTGTAGGTCATGTTGTGTAAGTATCATGAGGGAAATATTTGTGTCTGTATGTGTGGGAAGGTTCAGCTCTACGAGAGAATTAATTGCTATTCTGTACCTCCTATCTCCTATGTCTAAGCACGCTCAACAGCTGTGAACACCTATTTAGGGGCCATATCCATCCTTTGGCACAGGGTAATGAGCATCCTGTTTTGTCCCCCTGTTCCTAATCCTAAGCGTACTCCATCAAGTAACTATGCATCAGAGCACACTCCGGTGAATACGCATCTTCATGCTCACCTATATAGTACGCATCCTAGGCACGTTCCAACGCACGTGCATCCTAAGCCAGCTTCTCGAGCCGCGCATCCTTAACCAGCTTCTCGAGCCGCGCGTCCTATTTAGGGGCCGTACTGTACGGTACAGGGAAGGAAGCCCTGTTATTTTCCTCCTGTTGCTAAGCGCACCCATCGAAGCGTGCGCGGCCTAACATACGGTGAGTAATGATATAATAATGAGGATTTGTAACGATACTCTACGAGAGAAATAAATGCTATTCTGTACCTCCTATCTCCTATGTCTAAGCACGCTCAACAGCTGTGAACACCTATTTAGGGGGCCATATCCATCCTTATGGCACAGGGTAATGAGCATCCTGTTTTCTACCCCTGTTCCTAATCCTAAGTGCACTCCCGCAAGTAACTACGCCTCAGCGCACACTCCGGTGAGACACATCCTAATGCTCACCCATATAGCCAGCATCCTAAGCACGTTCCAACGCACGTGCATCCAAAGCCAGCTTCTCGAGCCGCGCGTCGTATTTAGGGGCCGTACTCAGTACGGTACAGGGAAGGAAGCCCTGTTATTTTCCTCCTGTTCCTAAGCGCACCCATCGAGGCGTGCGCGGCCTAACATACAGTGAGTAATGTGTCATAATAAGATATAGCGTATATTCACTAAGGCAATATTATAATATTCACTATGCTTGATATTATTAATGATTATAAATACTTATGCAGATAGTCACGGTTATTGGTACTTGGTAAATACTTAGTAAATACTTAGCTTTGTTCGCAGACTCTTTCTCCCATGTTGGTTATACACATAACAGTAAACTGATGCGACACACTTGATTCTATACTTAAAGCTTTATATCTCAATCTACCGTCAACAAAGACAACTTAGCTTGTCCAACTTATCCAGCGGCTTCAAATATACTCACTACTTTGCCTCGCTTTTATATTGAGAAACTTGATGAAAGTCAATACCATAGACTATCCACAGACTCACAACGCCACCGCTTTACCATAGACTATCACTCTTTGATGTTGCTAGCATAGACAATTTAAACTATTTATATGGAACTTCGCGATACTTCGCGACACTCCCCGCCAAAGAGAACCAAGTTAGGAAATACTGAACTGTAGGCCAACTCTTATTTCCTTTACATCTCGAGCAGTTACGTTTCTCTTTAATTACTTGTCTCTGTTCAGTCATTAAGAGTATGGTATTAGCTCTCCAGGCCTACCGGTTATGACCTCATCATGAAACTACAATACCTTATATTTTCTATTATCATCAATATTATTTTTATCTAATCATTGACTGATCTAATTCTAACATTGGTAGTTCAAGCTAACATGTGTGTATTATATTGATCATCACCGCTATCTCCCGTATCTTTGAGGAAATTATTGTCTTCCTCATCTTTATTTAAGTACACATAAATGAGAAAGATCTTGTAAATTCACTGTACACACAATCACACACACACAATGTGTCACAAATGACTCTAACTATGGTGAATCGACGTAGTTAGTTGACTCCTTTATTAAAATAAACTATTCAGCCTTCTGTTTCCACTATTCCCGGAGTAACGACTTGGTTGGAAGTATCTACGTGGATCCTACATTGATGAAGTAATCTTTAAATTACCCCTTTTGTGTATGCATCATAAGTATTCTTGATCCTTAATATTGTTCTCCTATTGCCAATGAATCTTAATGTTTACGACTTTACCTCAACAGATATCAGAAACCAATTGCATTAATTATATGAGATTTTAAGCTCTACCCACAATTTAATTGAAACTTGTTGAAATGCCTCTTTAGTTTCTTTGTAAGACTCATCTCAAAGACTTACTTCTCTCGTTATTTAATGTCGCTAATAGTTGTCCACTTAAATATTTTGTAACAAATTTCTTATAACGACGGTCTTCAGATCAGTCATTGATAACCTTTAAACATATTCAGAAAGTATGCTCGGAAGACCCTCCCCGGCCAAAGAAATTGCTAACTTGACTATACTTTGTCTTAAATCTATTACACTTGTTTGATTCTCTCATCAAAGGAACAAAGGCTTGAACTATCAAAGTATCTACTGAAATCTACTCAGTCTGAATTTGTATTAACATCTGATGGATTAAACTGACACATATCTGCTTTGTATAGTATTAGTAAATTAATATAAATTAATCTCTAAACTTATGAATCTCTTTATTTATCTAGTTTATAAGTTTGCAGTAAATAAAAATTCCATAACGGCTAAATTATAGGAAACGTTTGTTTTAACATTGGTAATAAATAAATAGTTTTTAGTGAATCATCTGATTATTCCCAAATTCTCAATGCTAGTTTACATGCGAACAATGAACTCGTGACTGCTCAATCTTGAATTTAGTAATACTTTAGTTTATGATCTTATATTAACTTTCCCTATAGTTTCACAACAATCCTTGCTCACACCGTAAGCCCGTAACCATATCATAAATCAACGTGAAGTGTCCTATCACTATCACTGATATATAACAAATGAATGTACCGTGTTTGAATGACAGGCAACCAGACAGTACTAGGTAGTACCCGGGCGTACAACTTTACCACTCTTTCCCGCAAGTGTACGTGAATAACTTTAAAATACCTATAATTTGAATAACCCTTTTAAACTATTGAGGTGGCTTCACAGTACTTACATCCAAATTATCAGAAGATATAAAGGAAATTTAGTCTCCAGCTGCTAAACATACACTTCATATTTAACTGTGGGCATCTACTGAATGATTCCTCTAAATTCCGATCGCCCTAAAGTCAGTTAACCCTGCAAAGAGTAGGTACGGTCAATGTAGCCGAAATCAGTCTGCGGGTTAAATCCGTACATGAATGATTACGGCGAATCTTGAAAGTCTTGAAACAGTACATTTGTTTATGTCTAGATCGATGGAATAGTATGAAATGTTAATGCCAACTATATTTTGTAAGATACTTGATATCATTTCATTTACTACCTCTTGGGTCTGTATACCTAGACCCACATCCGTAACCCGTTTTATCCCAAACTAAGTTGATTCAGAAATATATGAAGTCAAATGTGCAACCACAATATGCTAAGTGGGAAACTCCGTTTAATATTTACAAAGCTAAATCCTCATATTGCCTCATTGCATATACCGTTAACTTTCCTATCTACTCCTCCCCAACACTTATGTATTTAGTAGTCTTACAAGAGCCAACTAGTTACGTGTTTATTATCCCAGTTTATCACGAACTCCTAGTTATTACACGGTTTAAAATTGAATGTGATCAGATATTACTTAAGAATCGCTTCACACAATAGTCTCATAACAAAAATATAATTTTCCTGAAAAGGTTCATCATAATATCTGGTTTAATAAATGTGACAGAAAAACACTTAACCGTTTTTTCACCATATTTCAAGTTCTAACCGAAGAGTTTGGATTAGTATTCTCATATATTTACCAATAGCATGTGTTTGAAACATCTGTCTAATTCTAAAGAACTTGCTGCTAGACGCAATAGCCCTAAATCCTCGGGATGCCTAATTCCTCTACGGGCATTCTTCAGAAAAACACTTTTATTTAATTATACAAGGTAGATATGTTATTGCTTACAAATTATTTTAAAGAGCAATAAATAATTTCCAATTTCATCTACTCAATATTATTTATGTGTACACATTATTTATGTGACACGAGATATAGTAAATCAAATCATGTAACAAAGTATGACAGTAATGCCCTCGTCTACCCTATATAAACGATTATTAAACATATTTAAATAATTGATGAACTGGGCAACTTGAAGTTATATATCCAAAGATTATTTAATTGGAGTGGGATAATAGCAAGAATGTTATATATAACACTAGCTTCTTGGTTAACAGTATCACGGTTAACGAATCTGATCCGAGACATTACCAACTTGCACATTTAATATTCTCATACAAATGATCCTTTGATAATCGACTTTATTTATTTCTTCACTACAGGAATCCGAACTATTCATGATATTAGGTAATCTAACACTTATTAATCTTAGTAAGACATTTTCTTAATTTGTTGAGTAGAGAAAACTCAAATAAATTTTTCAGAAGCACGAATTTCTATTTGATAAACTAGTTAACTTAAGCACCTAAGTCACATCTGAAATTCAATACACTCTAATTGATGGTAATCTGTCTGAGAAATAGCTTATTTACTGCACGATTAATTAATCGAATATATTTCTTCCACAATGAATAATTTTAAATATTTAGTCACTAGAATCATTGTGTGAACACTACAAGCCAGCAACTTACTTATAAATTCCTTTAGCAAACTTACTATTTAATAATGTTTTAAGCTAGACAAGAAGGTAAGTTTCGATCCTATGTCCTAGACTTAAGTCATAGCAACAGTTACTAGCTTGGGATTTCTCTCCTGCATAAGTATGTACCTGCTCTGCATTAATCATTAAAGTGTTTTAATCACAAGATATACCTATTAATTGAATTTTAAATGGCTCATAAGTTAGCGTACGAAAGGGATACCATACAGGTTTCATAAGTAGCAACTGCCACCGACATAAACAGAAACCGTTAAATCCTTGCAATTAAATCTTAACGCGTTAGGTACCATCACGGCTTTCACGAAAGCATTGCACAGTGTTGCCAGTGTCATCATGAATTAAGGTGACATAGTAAGCTTACTATGAATAATGAATTTAAAGTAACAATCATTGGCATGCCCAGTTATATCAGTCATATTATGTTGTTTTCCGAGAGGGATATTTAATACAATTTGAGATCCATCTTCTAATATCATCGCTCATTACTTATATAATAAGTTTGTAAATTTATTCTGTCTATTGTCATTAAATGTTCACACTTGACACGTAAAGATCTTAGTACAAATTTGTCTGAAATTGTCCGGGTGATCTTTGTTAGTGGTCACGTATATATATTGGTATGTATCTTTAACCTACTAGGTATTTCTTTATCCAAGATCATATGATGAACCAACTCACTAGGTGTTTCCAATAGTATCAATTCATTCGTTTCCGTCCGTCATCTTCAATGTTTATTAACAAATAAACTATTCAGAACCTTCTATCATGTTGACCTGTGAGATGATTATAATGGACATCGTCCCTTTGCAATTTAGTGCTCCTTAATTTCGTTGAAAGCGTGTCTACAATCCGTAACAACACTGGATGATGCCGATTAAATTATATACCGTGTAAAATAATGTGCGTGAAAATAACAAAGGATTTATAGCCTACGAAAGGTATGTTGATCGCAATAGAGTAGGTAGTCTGTATGTTGTATTTAAAAACTTCGATTGCCTGCCTTACATAACTTTCAGAAACTGATTAAACATATGCTGTTAAATGCAGGAAACTAAAATAAATATTTAATTTGGTGATACTTAAGGAAGTCGTCGCCATTGAACATAGGTAACTAGTTCCATCGTAGGTCATTTTACGAGTAATGTTGATATTTTAGCTAACAGAAGCCGTAACTCTGTTTCGATCATGTCTTCTGACACCCTCTAGGTAAGTATATCCGATATCAAATCTTCAGTCTGTGTCTGCCCAGTTGTACACTATCCAACTTATCTCGCATTTCTCTACACTTATTACTAAATTCACTGTTTTACAATTTGGGTGGTGGATAGTGACTCCGCATCTCATCATCAGGTTTAGAATTCCGAATATTCATACTACCCTATATTGTAGGCACCCATTGTCATGGGAAGCGAATCCTTGCGCGAAATTACATAAGATTAGGTTTAGACGAAACGACGGAGAAATCCAGGTACCAATCAGGCAGAAACCAAATTGTACTTAATCACTACGATGTCACTGCCGTAAATTGCAGTCACTACTTATTGTAGATAGTACAAACAAAGTAAGTACTTTCGGTACGTCAGGTACACGCACCCATTACATATAGGTACCATGCTTAGTAGGTACATCGACATCAATACTAAATGATAACTTTATATTCGATTCAAACCTCAGTGTATAAAGGCACCTAAATAAAAGTAAAGGTACCCACATCAAACAAATCTCTCATCATTTCAACTTCACTGGCACTTTCATAAAGATATTTAATGTTCAGAAGACGCATGCAGCAGATTAATTCCAACAGTGTAATATCTACCTATGTAGGTACCTAGACATCTATCTCTACCGTTCTGAGCCACTTGTGCCGTGTGCCACATATTTGCAACTATTTAGTTAGGAAGGCAATCCCAAAAAATCATATGTAATGCACGCAAGTAGGTACTTCCAGACAATACTTGTAATCGATAGTAGGTAGTAATGTGTCCGAACATAAACACAATTTTAACGATGAGCAATCAGACAGGTATGGATGTATGTCACTGTTCATCGAACGTATCTCCATTATCTTAACAATTTTAAAGTAAACTTGGTACCAACATGATATTTAAAACACTCTTATGGTTAGATACCTACAAAAACTCTAACGCACTGTTAGCAATCTTGACAAATTATCCACTCATATAGGTAACTTAAGCCCAATTTTAATTTATAAAGTTATCAATTCAGTCCTTAAATACAGCACATTTATAGTAGGTTAGGTAGTGAGAAAGTGGGTAGATACCTAACCTATGCCTTGAAATTATTACACTTCAGCGGCCCGCAGCGCCCTATTTTCCTGGATATACTATACTATTCAACGCAATAAGTAATATAATTTAACTCCCAGTGCCCAACATAAATCAAGCAGCCAACGCGCCTAAAAATATCGAATACCTACCACAACATTGTTCTTATACCGCGTTGCTGTTGTCAAATAGGATAAAATTGCGTCTGTATAGGCGTATATACCTTCTGGTGAATTTTCACTTATGATTATATTTCAATTAAGTAATGTGTAAATATTATGGTGTAAATGTTATTATTGTTAATTAAATATATTCTCAAAGTCATAATAATGAGTTTACTTATGGTTAATTATGCTTTCATTTGTAGATCACCCATAAATATAATTAATTTCACAATTATAAACACTGAACAATGGTCATTCACGCCTTATAACTTCATTTCTGCCATGGACACTACGCAGTCGATTTAAACTTCAGACTTATTATTTATCTGTCATCCAAAGGATTATTATGTTTATATGGCTCACCATAAATGAATTAGCATATTGTGTAACTTCATAAATTATTGAATCATAGAAATCATAAACATTTAAATTCCGAACATTAAAACCATTTAGAACACTGGACGCCATCTCTTGTTCAATCTTAATACTAATGATAGCCAATACATTCAATGCTCAACTTAAATTGGTCTATTATCACTAGAGCTATCGAGTACTTATTTAACTCACGATCTTCTCATTACACACATTCTCGTGAAAGGCAAAGGAAGGAAATTTGAGGACCTCAGACATTGGAGTAAATCATTTTGTTTTCTTTCAAGTATATATCCAATCACAATTTTAGTTCCATTATTCATTTCAGATGTCGTTCTCCACGATCAATTTAAACATTTCTTTCTTAAACCAACAATTTCCAATTTCTAGAACAAATTCTCACTTAGACGCTCTCACAGATCCATCGATCCCAGCACCTCCACCATATCGTGACGGCCATGCCTCATAATATAAGTTGCTACATTCTCAGGCTATTGTAAAACAATCATTGAAGAGTAAAGGCATCCATCACGAAGAAGTGAGAATATTTGTAATGTAATACACATTGGGCAAAAAAATACCTTTATATCTCCAATGTCCGAACCTCCTTCAAATCCTCTCCCCTCCAGTTACACAGGATAAATCCGCTTCACTTATATTTGCATCCTGTAGGAATAATTATAAACTCCATGATACCGCTATTCACACGGTATCATGGAGCATTAAGATTTGAGCCTTACCATGACGACCTACCACAATATATATATATATTATATATACGTATGTGTGTGGGTGTGTGTAGGTCATGTTGTGTAAGTATCATGAGGGAAATATTTGTGTCTGTATGTGTGGGAAGGTTCAGCTCTACGAGAGAATTAATTGCTATTCTGTACCTCCTATCTCCTATGTCTAAGCACGCTCAACAGCTGTGAACACCTATTTAGGGGCCATATCCATCCTTTGGCACAGGGTAATGAGCATCCTGTTTTGTCCCCCTGTTCCTAATCCTAAGCGTACTCCATCAAGTAACTATGCATCAGAGCACACTCCGGTGAATACGCATCTTCATGCTCACCTATATAGTACGCATCCTAGGCACGTTCCAACGCACGTGCATCCTAAGCCAGCTTCTCGAGCCGCGCATCCTTAACCAGCTTCTCGAGCCGCGCGTCCTATTTAGGGGCCGTACTGTACGGTACAGGGAAGGAAGCCCTGTTATTTTCCTCCTGTTGCTAAGCGCACCCATCGAAGCGTGCGCGGCCTAACATACGGTGAGTAATGATATAATAATGAGGATTTGTAACGATACTCTACGAGAGAAATAAATGCTATTCTGTACCTCCTATCTCCTATGTCTAAGCACGCTCAACAGCTGTGAACACCTATTTAGGGGGCCATATCCATCCTTATGGCACAGGGTAATGAGCATCCTGTTTTCTACCCCTGTTCCTAATCCTAAGTGCACTCCCGCAAGTAACTACGCCTCAGCGCACACTCCGGTGAGACACATCCTAATGCTCACCCATATAGCCAGCATCCTAAGCACGTTCCAACGCACGTGCATCCAAAGCCAGCTTCTCGAGCCGCGCGTCGTATTTAGGGGCCGTACTCAGTACGGTACAGGGAAGGAAGCCCTGTTATTTTCCTCCTGTTCCTAAGCGCACCCATCGAGGCGTGCGCGGCCTAACATACAGTGAGTAATGTGTCATAATAAGATATAGCGTATATTCACTAAGGCAATATTATAATATTCACTATGCTTGATATTATTAATGATTATAAATACTTATGCAGATAGTCACGGTTATTGGTACTTGGTAAATACTTAGTAAATACTTAGCTTTGTTCGCAGACTCTTTCTCCCATGTTGGTTATACACATAACAGTAAACTGATGCGACACACTTGATTCTATACTTAAAGCTTTATATCTCAATCTACCGTCAACAAAGACAACTTAGCTTGTCCAACTTATCCAGCGGCTTCAAATATACTCACTACTTTGCCTCGCTTTTATATTGAGAAACTTGATGAAAGTCAATACCATAGACTATCCACAGACTCACAACGCCACCGCTTTACCATAGACTATCACTCTTTGATGTTGCTAGCATAGACAATTTAAACTATTTATATGGAACTTCGCGATACTTCGCGACACATAAAGCTCCTCCCTGCTTAATAAAAAGCTTTGAAAAATATTCTTCTCTTTCTGCTCAAGTTACAAACTCATCACAACTTCCATTATTTAAGTATGATTATCAATCGCTAGTCCTCTCTCCTGTCTTAGAATATAATATAAGTATTAAAAAAAATGATTTGGAACCTAATTCTGAATTTTTAACCGTTGTAAATAGTAAGTGGCCTGAATGGCATCAAATTTTCACGGATGCGTCTAAGCATTCTTCCGACACTTGTGTGGGTGTTGGCGTTTATCACGCCCAGTATAATGTAGTACAAAAAATTAAACTTCCTTCTGAGGCATCTGTGTTTTCTG
This sequence comes from Notodonta ziczac, assembly GCA_918843915.1. Lineage (NCBI taxonomy): Eukaryota > Metazoa > Arthropoda > Insecta > Lepidoptera > Notodontidae > Notodonta > Notodonta ziczac. The sequence continues at coordinate 6,411,804 of OU974043.1, read as the reverse complement.
GTGAATGTTATGGTATATACAAAGCCTTAGAGTATATTAGTATTTGCAAACTACGTAAAACAGTTATTTTCTCAGATTCTTTGAGTGCATTACAAGCAATATCCAGGTATCCCTTCAATTCAAAAGTCCACTTCCCAATAATATACGACATCCGTAATTTATTATATAAAATTTTCTCTAATAATTTAACAGTTACTCTCGCTTGGATTCCGAGTCATAACGGTATAAGAGGTAATGAGAAAGTTGATCTCCTAGCAAAGGATGCATGTAATTCTGGTGATCTATTCCCATTTAAGAATTATTTCCATGATTTGCTAGCTTTACCCAAGACTTATCTCTATAAATCTTGGAATATGCTATGGTCAGAGTCAGCGAAGATTAAAGGATCATATTATTTCCAAATTCAAAAGTGCGTTCCCGTAAAACCCTGGTTTTTTCGTATGAATTATCCTAAAACATCCACTTCTATAATCACTCGTTTGAGGCTAGGGCATACTTGTTGTCCAGCTCACCTTTTTAGACTCCATATAATAAATAGTCCGCGCTGCGCTTGTGGCGAGGATGTCGGAGATCTAAATCATATTATTTTCGCGTGTCCTTCTTATAATCATTCTTCCTTTTTTGACGTGTTAATATCCCTTCGTGTTCCTCTTCCAACTTATCTTCCTAGTTTATTTATTTATGACGATATAAATATATATAATGCCCTTGTTTCTTTTATATCATCCAATAACTTGAAACTTTAATTATTTCCTTCCTTTATGTAAATTATATGTAGTCAATTTTGATTTAACTATTTTCCCGATCCGTTTTTATTGTTTTTCTCGTTCTCTTACTTTGTTTGCGTTATCGATTCCTACGTTTTATAAATTAAAAACTTGAAATTGGCAAAATACACACAGTGTGACGCCATAAAAAAAAAAAAAAAAAAAAAGGGCAAGGGCCGCATAAAGGTACATATAATATTTTTTGTACGTTGCAATCCGTTGCTTCGATCAATCTAAAGAAAATCGTAAAGATCGATCGCTTCAGTTTTGCGGCTTATACGTGAAGCGATTGATAGTTGCGATTATAATGCGCTAGCCGCCCGGACGGACAGACATGGAGTTCCACTACGGGACACTAAAAATGACATCGTCTATCACTTATCCACTTCCCGCCAAAAATACTTTGTAGATCTATAGATCAAAGACTAAAAAATTCGCGCTTCATAGATAATATAAATAAAAAGGGTGAGAGGAAGCAGATTGGCCAACATTCGCCCCGAAAACCAAAGAGCATATGGAGTATAGACAAGTTTTAAGACAGGGATAAAAATCCTTAAAAATCGGAAATATGTGAATTAAGTTTGGTCTATTCCTCTCAGAGATACTCTTAATAGTCTAAGTTTCCTTTGAATCAAATCAAAGACCTTTTATAAATGTTCGGTTCTGTAAAGTTTGTGGTGGAGCGAAAATTTCTAAAAGGTCTTTGTTGGTAGCACTGTTCGCTATAGTGATGTACACATTCGATTATCTAGTAGTACGTAATCAATTGCAATTTATTGTAACATACCGTCCTGATTTATCGCATTGCAAAATTGACGATACAATACAGTGAGTGTACAGTGACCCTTGTAGGATACAAAGGTTTATGAAACGAAGTTCCTTTACGCGGCTTGTGGTAGGAGTTAGATGGCTGATATAATCACGATTGAAAAGCGTTATACGTTACTTTGTAACGTCCACTGTGAAATAGTTATTTAATAATCAACTAGATTGCGTGAATTATCTAGCTGACTGGATAGTGTAAGTGTGTAATTTTATGCATGCACGTAAGTTGAACCAGAGATTTATTGAAACTTTTTACATGGCAACTTTTATAAATGTCACCCGGCATAAATAGTTACTAGAACTAGTCTTGATACTTAAATAATATCTATATAGTGGTTCATCATAAATGTATATGACGATAGCAGTGATTCGGATGGTTCACTAGAAATTGAATTTTTAGTTTCTGATTATGTTATGACTCATAAAATAAATTAATATTTAAATAATTAACTTTTTATTTTTATTTCTATTTACAATAACATGAATGAAGCTTAATGTCTAATAACATTTTATTATCTAGAAGGTTCTGCATTCTGCGACATCTTACTATTCTTTGCTCTCAAGTTAAAATTCTAGAGTAATATGGATTGAAAGCATTATACATAAAACTAATAATAGAATATAATAACAAGATTAGGTAAAATTTTACCTCATTTACATGCGTATTTTATTTAGGAAAATCGAACCTAAACTATTTTTTTTTTTTTGTAAAGTATCAAGACCATTTATTTCTCATATACCTAGTGATACCACACGCAGATTTTTTAAAATTGCCGCGCTTTTTCAGTTTCAACTTTCTTGTGCCAGCGAACTTTGTCCATGAGGGAGGTCCCCCAAAGGCACAATTTCTTTTTTTTCTATGGAGGTACGAAATCCAAAACAGTAGAAAAATAATATGTACATCCAAATACATTTGGTGGTTCGATCAAACGATTGAGATTTGTACGTCTTGTACGCACAAAAACTGGTTGTAATTAAAAATAGCAACAATTTCTGTCCAGATATCATTTATTGAATTATGATTGAATCTGCTCGCTATCTAAAAATTCATACAAAGGTTTTTTAAAGATTGTAAAAAGGAATCGATAAATCAATTCATAGATAATTTAAAAAGTATCAATTCATAGAAATTTTAAAAGTAATGACTTTGGCTTTTTTAGAAACAGATAGGGATGGGACGATTCATTATTTTGGAATATCTTGATCGATATTGAATATCAAATGAACTGCCTTGTTGATTAGGGAAAGGAGATCGGTTTTAGTGTAAAAAGTTGAGCTCGTACCGCAGGTTCTGAATGTAGCCAAGGCTTTTAACGTAAAACAATACTAAATATGTATGTGTTTTTCAATATAATAGTTCCAATAAGCCTGATATATGGTTATAGGTGGTATGGTATGCATTGGTAGTATTTCTGATACGTACTACCCACCCCTAGTGAGTTCGGTAGGTTAGTATATACCTACATACATACACAATATATGCTTTGAAAGGAAAGAGCGCATGCGTTTGATAATTTTCGGCCATATTGTTATGACGCATACAAGATCATAGGTCTCCGCCAGTGACGAGTCTTCTCGCAGTTGACGTGGCTACTACGTACCATCCCGTTCGCCCACTCCGGACGCAGCATAGACGGTGACGAGGAATACGTAACTGGTGAGTGCTTGTGAAGACAAACCTTGCGACCTGTCACGGTTGCTTATATTTTGGATTCACAATAATGTATGTTTTGTATGATTTTGGAATACTCGAGAATACTAAACACTGAAAAATATGTTGCGTATATGAGACGCAATAGGAAATTCCGCGTCCCGACTATGACGCGATGATTCCGTTTTAGGATGACCATGTCAACAAGAAACCTGTAAGAGAACCAGAGAGTTTTAATCAACTGATGATGTCGCCTTGAGCATGTCTGAAGATCAAGGAATGCACAGAAAGTTGACCTTGAATTTTAGGTGACCTTAGGTGGGCATGGACGGAATGGTGGAAGAGAATGGCACTTCTAGCGGTGGTGGTCCGACGGACCCGCTGGCCGCGGGCTCGGCCGCCGCGTCTGCGCCCCACGTAGTGGCCGTCACGAGCATTGTGCAGCTCACCCTGCCCGCACAAGCTCCTTCTGCACAGGTGTTTATTTTGATTATTGTTTACATATTTATAAATTCACGTTTCCTTACAGTGCTGTGATTGGTATTATTGTGACAGTGATAATTTTAACCTTATAATATTAGCAGTATGATATAAATGGATTTAGAAACTGGATTATTATTACAACCAAGTGTAGTGAGCAATGATATAGATGATATATCAAGATCTAATCGAATGTATGCTTCATAATTAAAATACAATACTACCTGACTATCTATTACCAACATACTGTTAACAAAAATGTAGATTTTTATAAAATAGCAACAAGTAATCCTAATTATTTTCAGGTCCAGTCTGTAATACAACCAAATCAGCAATCTGTGATTCAGACAGCGTCCAACATACAGTCGGTGCAATTGCCAAAAGGGAATGTGATTCTCGTCAGTAAACCTAGTTCAGTAATACACACAACACAAGGGACACTGCAAACACTGCAGGTAAGTCGCTCACAATGTAATTTTTTATTATTATTATTTGATTAAATTACTAGTATATACATAAGCCCTTGTTTTTGTTTACATTGTGAAATCATAGTATTCAATCTAATCCATTTGTAATTTATTACGTAAGCAAAGAAAAGGTTTCTGGATCAAAGTTGAATTACGAAATAATGGGTTGGGTTGTAAATCAAATATTAGAGGTACCTCTACATCATACTTGGATTTAACAAAATGGTAGACAAAGATGTATTAAGTTCAATAGCTATGTATTGACTGAGATTCACAAGGCTGGTGCTCACTGAACAGTACTCCGCGAATAAGGTTCCAGCAACCATTAATATAATAACCTAAATTATTGTAAAAATAATAAGTGTCATTCCATTTTATTTATAGATAAAACCTGAGCCCAATTCTATAGTGAGTACTCAAGGACAATCGTGTAGTGATGACAGCTGTAGCGGCGATGAAAGTCCAAAGCGAAAGTATCGGGAGATGCTGACTCGACGACCATCCTACCGCAAAATTCTCAATGACCTTGGAGGTGCAGAGATTGCTGGTGAGTCACACAAATGTATTTGCAGTAGGTATTTCCTCAATAGTTACAATTATTCACTACATTTTAAGGGTACTAAAAGGGGGCTAGTCATATGGCTGACTATCAAAAAAAGCTGTAAAAAATTTGCCAGAACAATAATATTGTTCAAACCAATATAGAAGTAAATAACTACTACCAGTACATCAATCATTTGGTTTCTGCTGTAATGGTCCTTTAGGTGCACTCAGCGCTTGGAAAGTTCGCACAGGTGTTGCATATTCTCTTCCTTTAAACTCATTTCGTTGGAAAATGCATGTATACTGCTATACTCACCTTGCATATAAGCGTTGACATACTAGCGCCTATTTACCTATGAACTTTTATATAGAAACATGAGTTGAGTGCTTTCCATGTGAATGTAGTCTTAAATAATTTCCAACATATATACTAGTGTTAAATAGTTTATTATAAAACTGTAGCAGATAACTTCCATATAAGGTTTAATAGCAAAATTTTGAGTTATATAAAGATTGTGCTTTGCTTATATTTATTATTAACCTGTTAGAGTACATAAGAACATCATTACCATCTCTTCACTACTTACTTAGTGACTTCGTAATAATAACATAACAAGACAAAAGGCTAAACAGATTCAACTAGAGTACTGAAAAGTATAAGTACCTCATGATATTGCAGAAAATCGCATGGGATCTAAACTGGGAAGCGAGAACGAAGTGTCGCTGTCATCTTCTTTGTCTTTTGCACCAGGTCAGTTAAATGTGCCGCCGTTGACACTATTTGTTTCCGTGTGCAACATGTGTCACTAACCTGTTACAACGCATCATACATAACTATTTGTACATCGTGTTGGTACGCGGCCCATAACCACTGGCTTCGAGATAGTGCCATTGCCATATAAGTCATATTTCACATCACACATGTACTGGTGTTAGAATGAAATAAATGATGAATCTAATACGGTTCTTGGTGTAGTATAGTCGTTTGGATTTCAATCACATAGGCTTGCTGCAATTTGTTAGATTAATTTGTTTCTCCCTTTCCTCTCTTTGTCTTCATTGTGCTGCATAAATAGAACTATGACGCGCTATGCACAATAATAATAGTCACTTGAATATTTTGATATGATGTAAGGTTTTTGTTATAAAATGTTAAATTATAAAATACATTTTAAAATACCTACTCATTAAATTAATGTGTATGTTACGGTCAGTATGATAAATGCGGTGTTTATTTATAATTACCAGTTAATCACTGACCGGAACAAATACATGACGTCATTACCGATTAAGGAACTACTTTATTTCCCGACACTTCTTTTTTTCTGACTTATCATTTTTAGTTGTTCAAGTCCTTAAGCACGTGTTGTAATTTCAAAGATTAACCGTCAATATATACCTACTTGAGGGTAAGGTATATTGACTGAGTCTTTTTTGGTGTGCGACTACCTATATACTCTCCTTAATCACTTGAGCGCAGCGTCGGTGACGTCAAAGAGGGCAAGAAATGTTTAACTCACCAGATGTGGCTTGATAGAAATGGGCTGTTGCAGGCCTGTTGTTATTTGTCACATCACTTCTGTCCGTGTTATTACATCGCCCACGCCAACGTGGCGCCCCCTGCAACATTATTTGCCCTCATTGGTGCCGCGAACAATAGAAAATTTATGTCTGCATATCACTCGAGTAGGTTCATGAAAACCGAGAACTTGAACCTTACATAAACCACCTACCTAAGCAGGTATCTTCTTACTGGCGATTAAACTATTTTATTGTGGTTCCTCACCTCACAAGGAATCAAAACCAAAACCCTTAATGTACTACTCTTGCGCCCGTCTGTTTGTCACAACCATTTTATCTCAGAAACTGCTCCTTGTTATAAACTTGATTTGTAGTATAAAGGTCGATCTTGGTAAGTGACAAATCCAATAGTTCTTTAAATATTGTGCCTAACGTACTTTCGAGCTTCTTGAATATCGAATTTCTAGCAGGAAACATCGGATACTTCTTTCGTTCGTCTTAATATGCGAATCCGATTCGTACTTGACTATTCAGTCTACAGATTTATGGGATTACCAATATTTAACAGCGATACCCGAGACACAGTGGACTACTGGGTTGTTTAGACCATTATTGTCCAATACTTTCATAGCTTTTAATTGACCACTACGACGATCAGAGATGCCAGATATAATGACAACAGCTGGTTTGAACGTGCTCTCGCCTTCTGGAGCACGGACGAGGTCGGATGCTATATATATAATCCAGTGACTTATCCGTGACGGGACCGAACTATCTATCGGGTTTGTCTGCGATCTCTTTAACTCATCAATCGACAACGTAACGACAAAAGGTAAAACACCATAGTCTTATTATTGATGGGCCTATGAATAGGCCCCCTTTATGGTTAACATGTATGAAGAGAGTTGAAACTACTTTTGATCTCTTGTTACGTGTCGTAGGACACGTAGGAGACAACAGTTTCTTATATTTCCTATACAACACTGAGCCTTGCTCGCATGACTCGCGTCATCGGTTTTTCATATTAAATCCAAGCAAGATTTCATTTTACTGACCGGTATAGTTATTATTAAGATCAAGTATTTTTTAAATTGAGAGCTACATTGAGTTAGGTGCGAATGCTACATAATATTCACGTCATCGCTAGGTTGATGCTGCGGCCTGCCTGATTAATATTCTAACCGATGACGTAACCTGCTGCAAGGTACGATGACGGCATGCTGTATATATAGGTACCTACCTAATGTTGTGCTGTTCTTATTCATTAGTGTTATGTTATTGATAGACCAGCACCATGGAACACTATAAAATATTTTATTTTTGCATGACATTTCACCAATGTGTGGATTTTGGTAGGGAGTAAGTAGGTTCACATAAATATTTTTTATGGAAGTCCTACATTTATTATGTAGTACAAGTATTTGTAGGCTGTTGATTCGATATAAATAAATATGATATTCAAAGTTTGTAAAAGTTTTACTCTCAAGGGTGTAAAATAACAATAGGGAATAGGGGATGAAAGTTTGTATGGAAATATGTAAGATTTATGTCAATGTTTTATAAGTTTGCGACAAGAGACAAAATATTAGAGCTATTCTGATGTAACATTTACGGTGTGGGGGGAGCGCGGTGTGCATTAAAAATACAATATTCCACGCGGACAAAATCGCGGGCACAGCTATAAATTATATTTATAGTAAAATATAATTTTAAATCTTTATTCATGCTGTATAATATAACTACATCGTCTCAAATAAAGTTCCCGGCGCGGCGGTGAAGTGTGTATGTAGGTTCGTCTGAATGTCTTGAATCTCGAGAAGCACAGAATTATGTTTCTGTGCCGGGGTGGGTTATTGGTATTTTTCATACTGCTGGGCAAAGGCCTCCCCTTTACGTCACATTAGGTGTTTCGTGGCTATATTTATAATTACCTAGTTATAATGTTCGTATGATTATTAGTACATTCGTAGTTTTGATTAATACGTACCTACTTACTGGTTTTTTACAAAGCGGAGCACAATCTCTATATCTATTTAAAGTTTTATATACCATTTTAATAAATCTCATTTTTTCATTATTTCTGTCATAATTAACTTTAATTATTTTTTATATTTGTATTTAGTTATTCCTGCTGGAGCTTTACAGACAGACAGTGGTTTGCATACCTTGGCCGTATCCGGGGCAGCGGGGGGTGGCACCATCGTGCAGTATGCAACCAATCAAGACGATCATTTCTACGTTCCTGGTTAGTATGCCTTTAGTAATAGTTTTGTACACGCTTCGAACTACTCGCGCTGTAAGTTGACCTACCTGAAGTTGGCTCTAATGGCAACGCAATAAATGCTTTCCATACGAAATATCTATTAAGACACCACTAGAACTAACTTCAGGCCCGCCAAATTACCGCGCGCGTACTGTATTTCATATTATACACCGGAAACCATACTGCCATGGTTGCAGGTCCAATGCTAGAAGACCAAACACGCAAACGCGAGCTGCGGTTATTGAAGAATCGTGAGGCGGCAAGAGAATGCCGTCGTAAGAAAAAAGAATACATCAAATGTCTAGAGAATAGAGTAGCAGTGCTTGAAAATCAAAATAAAGCACTCATAGAAGAACTTAAATCCTTGAAAGAGTTATACTGTCAGCAAAAGACAGAATGAGGCCCAGCCGGCTAGAGGGTGTGCCATTGCCCTGCCTGTGAGAGCCTAGAGGCATGTCGTTTTCTGTGCTAGTGCCGCGATTAGATATTATGGTTCGGCTCTAGACTTTAAGAAGAATTGCTTCTGTAATTCTGAATTCACACTCGACGGTTCGTCAAAATGTTAATACATTGGTTGGTCAATCCGCAATTTCTTAAGTATTGTTAGATTTGATGTATTGAATTGTTAATGTGTTTTGTAATTTTCTATTGTTGTTTTAATATCATTTGGTTAATCTTTATGCAGTATAAGAATAAAAATAACAAAACCGACGCCACATGATAGTAGTAGGTTATTATACATTACATGAATTATTTTTTTTACCATTCTTGTTTGTTAAAAGGTACCCTGTAATAATTATGAGTTGAATATAATTTAAACAACCACAATATTATTTATTATGTATATATCATTTATAGCTTTATTTACCATTCCAAAATGTTGTTTTTGTAGCATGAGTTTCAAGCAAGTTCGACTTGTGTGCCATTTTTGGAGTCGGAATGTTTCCTTATTATTTCATTCTCATATATTTGTCAAATTATTAATATCTGCAGTGGTACTTTTTGGTTATTTTTATCCTTTACAAATGACTTACTTACAAGTAATTTGGACTACACTGTTAGATATCGTCACATGTTGCTGTGATTGAAGATACTGAAGTGATAAACATTACATTATGTAAGCTGATTATAATTACCTATTACATACCTACTTCTAACACCATACAGGGTGTTTGTAATGGATAAGCCAAAGTTAATATTTTTAGTTGTTTTGTGCAATAGCCATATTGCAATGTACAGTTTTATCTATATTTTTTTCTAATAAATAAAATACATATACTAAATGAAAATAAGATTTTTGTAAATTGTGTATAGATGAAAGATTATAATATGTATAAAGGTATATATAAAAAATATGTGTATATATTAGTGTAAAGATGTGGATGAGGAAGAATGGTGGATTTTTTATCAATAACAATAATGAATTATGCATTTTACTTTATTTCAAAGGAAAATAATATAAAATAGATCACATTGCAAATGCCATTCTTTACTTTTGTCATCCACTATTTATATACTTACACATTACACAATAAGTATTGCATTCTTGTGAGAGGGTAATTTTAGCTGACTACCAGAGTTAAAGATTTTACGTATTTTATTTGCCATGATTGATAGATACTAAAGCCTAATTGCTGTATTATATTGACAATTAAATTGTTTATTGCAATAGGGACGTAAATTAATGTTTTAGGTGGGCAATCTTATTACTTTGGACTTTTATTTTGTAAAAGATCAGTCATGGCAAATGATTTAGAATTAATTATAGACATTGTGAAAAGTGCCTTTAAAACTTAGAAAGATTAAAGTTTATACCAACATAGCTCTTTATGTTAACTTAATGCTATTTATAAATATTAATAATATTAACTGTTTGATGTATTCATGTGGTCTTATTTTTTCCAATTTAAATTCCTAGTAGGTATATTGTTGGTTGAAAAAATGGTGTATAAAGAACAGATGTATTGCAGCAGAAAAGCAAGCAGTGTGCGGGAATAAATCACACCAGTATCAACAAATGAATTGAATGTGCAGATGAGCATCAGATAATGAGAACAAATAGCGTCTGTGCTACATATCATTACCTATAACTTTGATTTAGGTAAAAGTTAAATCCAAACACCAACATAATGTTGTCTCCTAACCATTACCTTGAAAACTCGAAATTACCTAAAATCATAAAAAAATGCAGAAAATATGTAAATTGCCAAAGATAGATGATGGTACCAGAGTAGGATATTTGCATGCAGTTTTACTTGTCTTTGAAATTTTCAACACATATATCAAATTACTATTTAATAAGAGCCTTAGACTTCTGTACAATGATTGACTCCTTGCAGTGCACAACTGGCAATGCTATACTAATAAAGAGGTAAATTGATTATTTTTTAAGAATGTTAGCCGCTGGCTCATACAAAAAAAAGAAGCATGTATGTTTGGCTGAGGTAATCTCTAGAACTACTAATCAATTCTGAAAATTATTTTACTAATGGAAAGCTACACTAGCCCCCTGAGTGACATATGCTATAAAAATACTGCACAGGGCTATATTTAAATTTAGTTTATAGAATAGCAATTAGTTTGGTAGGCCTCTTTACTGGAATTCATCTGCCATTCTATTTTACGTAAAAAATATATGGAAAAATAAAATATTGAACAATAAGAAATTTATTAGATATTGTATCTTGACAATATTTGAAATTCAGTGTAAAAATACACATGAAATACAAGCAGTAGTAAATTACTATTATCAGGCTATTGATGTAGACAACATTAAATACACTTCTTAGTGTTATCTCTTATAATTTTGTCTCTCCACTTTAACAAGATATCCATACCGGATTAATCTTAATCATCAAAATTTTGCGACAATAAGAAATTAGCAGCAAGGTTTTCATTCTTTTCACAAGCAAAATATGCTTGAATGACCATATGTTCTGGGAAGCCCAGTGCTTTTAATCTTTCAATGGCCTCTTTGTCTTGAGGTGAAACCATTGGTTGCTGTGACTGTGGGATGTCAACGGGGATCTCCTCAGCAGCAGCACCGCTTGCTGGAGGGTTTGTTGGTTCATTCAACATTCTTACAAAGGCTTGTTGGTGTTGACTGATTGCTTGTAGGAGTGCTGGATTTGTTTGACCAATCTGCTGAAGTACTGCATTCAACAAATTAGGATTCTGCTGGATGACAGCCCGCATTTGCTGAAATTGCGGTTGGTCACGAAGAAAAGCTAGGGGATCATCATCAGCACCATCCTCAGCATCTTGCTCTTGCAGCAATTCTTCAGGTATACCAGTTATTAAATATTCCACAGCTCTTTCCCGATTATTAAAAGAGGCCCTCAGTGCTTGCTCCACTTGTTGTCTATTATAACCCATATCCATAATACTCTGGACTGTCGACTCAAAATCAGGTTCGTTGGAGGTAGCAACAGGTTCTGCTTCCGCAGCCGGGGGTGGTTTTGGCGCTGCTTCAGTGGTAGGTTTCGCTTTACCATCCCCGCTTTCGGTAGAAGCACTTTCACCCGCTTCAGGCGCGGCGGTAGTTGACGGTTGGGATTCCGATGTTTTTGGTTTAGTTACCATGATAACAATAAATTTCTTTTCATCTATATTATAGGTGCATAATTTATTGTCATCCAACAAAATTTTCCCCGCATATATAAGTCTTTGATGATCGGCAACATAGTCTTTACCTTTTTCGACTTCAATTTTCAGCTTGAGCGCTTTGACAGTTTCTTCTGGGTCAATATCTATTTGAAAAGTTTGTTGCTGCAGAGTTTTTAGCGTCACCAACATTTTGATAAACTTGCTGCGATACTTCTTTGAGATGGCACAAGTTTTATCCTAAATTAGATAGAGTACCGAATGAATAATTCTGACTCGACAAAATTAAGCAGTAAACATAACCTCACGATTGCCCTCTGAATGAAATGTTCGGATACACATTTTATACGGATGACAGTTTAGCGCAAAGAGAATACAATACTACGTAAGAGTTTAGCGTTTACTAGCTATATCCACAAATTTACCGGATGTACTACACACGCTGGCTCAACTTATTTTTATTCGTGGATCCAATAATCGTGTCTATGCACGGGATATATTCGAAGATAATCTTGCCTAGGACTTCTAATAGTTGAAACTTTACTTTTGGCTATGTGTTCTAGTTATTTTGTTCTGTGACAGCTGGTAGATCCAATGAGTATGCATATTATAACAAACAAAACAAGTATTCTCCCCTTATATCATTATAACTCTGTGTTCCCCCTCTCTCCTCTTTGCGCGGGGGCTCTAAGTTAAACCAGCTCTAACGTAGTGGTTCTATCAAGTATGTGGGTTAAATTCTTTTTGGGGCTGAATTGTATATAAAATTCGGATACACAAGTCACCGAGGAGTATTATTTGTGGTGGGCCGTTACGTAGTATGTATTCTCTTTGGTGGTGAGCATAGGCGGCATATATAAAAAATATGGAAAACCTGCCAAGTGCGTATCGGACCACGCAAACGAGGGTCAGTAGACATCACAGACTTAAAAATTCCACGTAGACATCCCGACACTATTATTTCCAAGAGTATGTAATTATTACGTTTATATTATTTAATACGTGACCCTAATACAAGGTAATGGTACCACGACAGTCCATTTTTTGACGCGGAGCCGAACTTACGTTTTTTTTAAATTAAATCCTCAATTTTATTTTAAAATATCTACCCAACGGGGGAGTAAAAATTTTTTCACGTCCCCTTCCCAAGTGGTTCAAGCGGTTCATGTGCCAATTTGCGCCGCCTTCTAGCCCTAATCTGACGGACAGATATATCGCTTATCCGGTGTAACAGTCAATTTTGCATTTTACAAATTTTTAAGGTAATAGCAAAATGTTCGCCATGCATTGATTTATCTGGTGCAGCATACTGAATAAGTATAATTTTAGTTAGAACATCAATAATTATTGAGTTTTTTAAATATCAGTTCTATTTTATATTTTTATTTTGCAATATGTAATGAAACCTTACTATCAATAGTTTGCAATAAACTAAGTTTAAAAAACTGACTCACTGTAACAAAGTCACAGTCATGTTTTGAAGGATGAAATAAACTTAAAGACTGTCTCGTAAAAAAATGGATTTTATCAATTGTGACTATGTCATATAAGGGTACTTAGATTGACCACGGAACCCTAAACAAATATTTTCTATCTATAATAATTCATATAATAGTATCGGTCCGGTTAGTTTCACCATTTAAATCTCGAAAACGGCTGGACAGATTGCTATGATCTTCGATTTGTCTACGCCCGAAATAGCAGAACTATAAATAGAAAAATGCGAAAAAAAAAACTTACTAACATAGAACCTCCTCCTTTTTGAAATCGGGTAAAAACAATATCGAATTCTGAGGCGATACGAAGTTCGCGGGGTCAGCTAGTTACCAATATATAAATATACTAGCTGAGCCCGCGACTTCGCCCGCGTGGAATTTAACTTAACAATAAAGCCCGGTCCCGCGTTCTAAGCCCGCGCGACAGGACCCAATTTTTTAATTATGTTTTTCTAAAATAAAAGTAGCCTCAGTTACTGCTTATAACATCAGCTATCTAACAGTGAAAGTCCCGTCAAAATCAGTCCAGCCGTTTCGGAGATACTCTTTGATTTCAAGTGTTTTTATTTTTTTACACGGAACCCTAATTGTTTTTCTAAAATCAAAGTAGCCTAAGTTACCCGCTATAAGATCAGCTATCTGCCAGTGAAAGTCCCGTCGAAATCGGTCCAGCCGTTTCGGAGATTACCACACAGACAAGCAGACAAAATTTTTTTAATTCGCGTTTTTGCTATAGGTATCGTATGTACTTTCATATGCATTTAGTGAAAAGGTGTTATTTTGATATTACAAACAGACACTCCAATTTTATTTATTTGTATAGATGTATTGCGTACTCTACCCCATTGACATTTCAATAAAGGATTTACTATGTAGAGCATGTACATATGTCTATCGTGTTGCAAAGTAAATACAAGTAAATCGGAAGGTAACTATCACATATTATTGTAATTGTACAATAATTACAAATATTTCAAACTTTTATATTTGTCTACCATACTTACACTTGACGTGAGAAGCGAGAGGCATTGTAATTCATAATCGCGTCCCATGCGAGACTACAAAAAGTACCATACAGTAGTTATTAAAAATTTATTACTTACATACATAAGTTTGCCTTATTTCTAAATACCACTAATTAACTAAAGTCGCTAATTTATATTAGCTAACATAATATCTCACAAAATGTGTACATAATAATATTTTCTGTCAAAGGCTAATCTAAAAAGAGTCAGCACGTTAATAAATTGAAGCGTGTACAATAAATACTATAATAAGAACCGAAACTGACATTCTTTTTAAATTACTTTAGCTTGAAATTAATTATAAATTATTATTCTTTGCAAATTTCATCACATACTTTACAATTTATAGACAGATGATACAGAACTTAATAGGGTAGGTGAATACAACAAACTGTATCTAATAAATTCTATAGACCCGATTTAAGTTTATTCCTTAGTGGGAGACACTGTACACTGGCACTTTTATCATGGAGTCGTTTCAAATAACTTTTCACGAAAGTACTTAATTTTTTGTGCAAAAAATGCTTCTAAGCCGTCAGCGCACCGATAAAATTCTGAGTCCTTTGGATTAAAATATCGACAATTATCAAATATTTTAGTCATATCACCAATAAATTCACTTAAAGTACTATATGTTTGTTCATTCACTTTTCGTTCTACATTTTGAAGATCTGTAAAAAGAGCAGAATAGATTACAAATTCATCAGAAAAAATGGGAGTTCAGTCAACATCATCATTACCCGTTCCACTCATTTTGTTACATCATTATATAATGGCAGTTATCGTAGTCTTTAAGCCATGTCGTTAGCCTTCGAGCGGCCTAAACTCGAGTTGACCAGTAAGTATAGAAACGAAACCAAAACTAGCCACTTATAACTGAAAACTGTTAGTTTATAACTTTAGTTACGACTAGTACAACAGCGAAGGCGAGCGAGTATAGGTTGCTCATTGGCGACACCAATTCGTTACGTCTGGGTATGCAGTCAGCCAGAAAAATTGTATGGCCATTGATTTTTGGTATGTTGCCTAGCTGCCTTAGCAGGTTTAAAGCACAATTATAAAAGGTGTAGTTACAAATAAGAAAATAATAAATTACATACCCATTGGTTCTTTGATAACTTTATAATAGGTGGGAGCTTCTCTCGGGTCCACAGGTTCCATAAAAGGCCATGCGTTTTTATGTAGCTGTATTTGTTTTACGAGCCTCTTTAAATTTTCAAAGTCTTTAGCAGTGAGCTCTTTCATGTTAGCATAATTAACAGAATTATTTTTTTGGCAATTTGGACAAATGTACTCGTCAATGTTATCAGCTTCTGACTGAAGAATTCCAACACATCGTCCATGGAACCAATCCTGGCACCGATCGCAGCAAATATAAAACCTGGAATTGCAAATTTAAGTATATCGCCAGGTGAAAGCACAAACTGCACAGTTACAAAACCTTAGTTTGGGACCATAGTGTGTGTGCTTACAACGCTTGTATTATTACCGTAAAATGGGTTGGACGCGATCCTTTTAACAACCCAGGCTAGGGCAAATTACGAAAGAGTTTTTTCCGAAATTAATCCCGACAGAGGGTATCGAACCCGCATGCATACACATGCGCTCGAGCGCTTCGAGCATGAATATTTACACTAATAAGTTCATACCTGATTAAAGAAAAGCAGATATTTGTTATTTTAAACTGACGTTGATACCCCTCGTTTACACTACACAATACTTGAATTCCAGCTTAGAAATAACGACAACAACATAAATCAAAACAAGCATTTAGTACATTACTACAAATTAAGAGTTAAAAAAGTTACGTACTGTGAATTATCATAGGGTTGCCGACATAGACAATAAAGCTCCTGAGTTTCTTCTGCTCGACGGCAATCCGGACACACGTACTCTTCCATCGTCTTGCTCATTTCTTCAGTGACCCCCACACAGTCACCGTGGAACCAATTACTACAATGCTCGCAACCAACGTAGAACCTATAAAATAATAATTGTTGCTATTAAGAAATAAATATACACCATCGCTACGCCTGTATACTCCGAAGGAGTGGTGGGCGGAGGTGCAGTGCACCAACGACGTTTCGCAGCTGATATTTACGTCCCAAAGTAATTGAGGGCGAGCCTATTGCCGTATGCTGGACCAATGTGTCCCCCCTCAATGCTAGGGGGTATAGAAATCTACACCGCGCAGGCCTAGTGCGGGTTGGCGATCCTTCCACATCTTACAAAATACGTGCAGGTGCAGGGTGATTTTGTATGTAAAATAATTTATAATAAATATTAAATTGAAGATATTTGCAACTAGTTTGCTAAGAGTTTGCTTTTTATTATTCTAAACTTACCTTATCTAATTACCTACTTATGGCCAACCCTCAACTTTGTATAACACTTAAAATATATTTATTTGTGTTTAAGAACTTTAGAGTAGTTAGTTCATTGTTCTGGCATGGGAATCTTCCTTTTTTTTGTTTTTGATCTGGACTATATGTCGTTGGCCAGAGTGGCCATAACAACTTCACCCGGACAGAGGGCGAGCGCAAGTGCGCTCCATCCAGAGGGGCAGGGGGGCAGCTAGCTCAAGGGCGCCACTAGGGACACGACCTCGGCTTGGGCCGCTGCCAGGAGAGGTGGCGAGGGTAAATCTACCACCGGATCGGAACGCGGGAATCTTCCCAATCATACTAATATTATAAAGAGGAAAACTTTGTTTGTTTGATTGTAATGAATAGGCTCCGAAACTACTGAACCGATTTGAAAAATTCTTTCACTGTTGGGAAGCTACACTATCCCCGGGTGACAAAGGCTATAATATATTTTCAAAAAAATTAGGGATCCTTACTAAAACTCGAATAATGTAACCGCAATGTACCCGTGCGAGGCCGGGGCGGGCCGCTAGTATTTAATAATAGTAATATTAGCCATATTAAATACGTTTTCACATGAAAACTAGTATACTCACTTGGTGTTGTCGTAGGGTGTGCGGCATATACACAGGAGCTTTTCCTTCTTAACTGACCTCTTGCCGGGCTTGGGCGCGGCGGCGGGGGCAGCACCGCGCCGCTTACCTCCGCGGACCTCCTCCTGCTTGCTCCTTTCCGCTCGCGTACGCAACGCCAACTCAGCGGAAAGTTCCTTCTGTGAAAATAACGAGTCCCTGTGAAACGACCGGAACCAGCGGGCGCGCAAGACGGACCGGCGCGGCGGCGGGACGGATCGGTACCTGGATCTCAACTCCGAGCTCCTTCTCTAGAAGGCCGCGCTTTTTGATGATGTCCTTCTTGAGCATTTCCTTATGCTTGAAGAGAAGCATTTGAAGGCGGGAGTGGTTGGATGCCGCTCGGCGGCGCTCGTCCAGCGGCGTGAGGGCGGGCGCGGGCTGCTGCGGCGGGGGCGGGGGCGCGGCGCGCGGCGGCGGCGGCGGCGGCGGCGCAGGGGTGGGCGCGGTTGCGGGCGCGGGCGGCGGGGACGGCAGGCGCGAGCCGCGGCCGCGTTTGCGCGGGCTGCTGTCCACCCACTCGTCGTCGTCGTCGGGGCGCACGGGCGGGCGGCGGCGCGGCGGCGGCGGGGAGGGCGAGCGCGCGGGGGCGGGCGGCGGCCGCGGTTCGCGCTCCACCACCGGCGCCTCGGGCTTCATCCGCTTTTCCTGGTAGCGCTGCAACTGCAGGAGCTTCTCCTCTATCTCGGGGTTCAGGTTCTCCTGCTTGAGTGCGCTCTTAATCGCTGGAATGATTTAATATATTTTTTTTATAGTAACGCGACCGTCGAATTTTGGTTTGCGTTACGTTGGCGAAGCGAGACCATCCTTCGAGATTCTTTAGAATTCGGATTAGTCATACCTGTGGCGTAATCGAACATTTCGGAACTGATTATATGTATATTCATTATTCATATTGGAATCTGGTACCCTGGTGTTCTGGGATAGCCTACTACATATAATTGTATCACAGGACATTAAACCTAACCATGTCAACAACGAATACTTATCATCCCAGCAAGCACAGTTATTTATAAGAAAGTTGTATTTGAGGTTGATTATTGAGTTGAGAGCTGTTGAGAATTGATTTTATTCAGAAATTACATGGGATCAACCTCACATTAACGGTCGGCTATACCTAGTCGTTTACTTCAACCTAACCATGATAATTTTAGCTGTAATTTAATTGAATTAATTTGATTACAATTAATAATTATTTAATTGTAATTAATAATATATAATTAATAATAATAGTAATGCTAATTTCATTTCTAAAATCCGACAACATTTAACTGATTTATCAGCTTTCGAGATGCATTGCGACACAAATAGTAACTTAATAAATAAAACTCGGCTTTGATTTCAAATTATTTTTAATCCTACAATTTTTTAACGACAACCAATCTAAAGTAGGTATGATACCACTTCGTTTGCTGTTTGCCTTTAATTTGTAGTCCAGCTACTCGCCGCCAGGACGAGGTGTAGCAACAAATAGCTAGTGTACGGGTAGGCCCACAGATATAGATTTACATAGATAACGCAAATGCATGTATTCGCGTGTACGAAACCCCGACCAAGCGTCAAGGTTGGTCGCCGTTAACTTGCAGTCCACGCGACTACAGATGTAAAAAAACATGAGTATGAGCGAAATAACCACTCGAGAGAATCATAGCGGGCGGAGGGCATCGGCGGCATCGGTGTCTTTGAATCGGTTTGGATTTCCCGTCACTAATGACGTTACAGTAGGTGTTAAAAATTCGGCATGCTTGGTTTCAATACAAATCGTGATACTTGTGTTATCTATGTAAATCTATATCTGTGGGTAGGCCCAACCGTTCAGCAAGGTCGTTCGGAAACAGTAGTGTAAATACTTAGTGCGTAGTCTTCTTTGATGGCCCACAATATACCGACAGAGCCTTAAAATATAGTGGTTTGTGTTCCTAGCGGGGTGAACGGCGATATTACGCAACGTGCTTACGGCATTTTGGTATGGAGACTGCCGCACGCACGCGACAAACACGTTGCGTGAAGTCTCTACCAAATTATATTACCAATAAATAAATATCGCCAGACTGACACACCAACTGTATGGTTCCAAACTAAGCAACGATTGTACTATGGGTACCGTACAATGGACTGGGGGCGATCCCTGTGATACCCAGACCAGTGCAAATTACGAAAAGGCCATTTCCGAAATTTGCCCCAAATAGAATAAATACTAGTGTGGTCCTTGGTCAGGACACGTGCTGCCAGTGAACTAATCTACTAATTCACATCGAGCGGAGCCCATTTACCATGCGGCAAAGGTAATGGTAGTGGCTTTAAAGAAAAAAAAACGCTCTGGTTACCACAATTAATCAACCGCAAATCTAACTTTGTTTCTCGTATTCCACGACTCTTACGATGACCAGATTCAATCATTGAAACGGCTATGGAACCCTACGTGTATGACCAGACATGCACATGGCCGGTTTAAAAATGCATTTTTGTATGTCTATTAATCTGAGCAAATTCCGAGTACCCTCGCGAGACCTCATCTACTGGGGACTCACGCGCAATATAAATATATATGTCGCAGCCAACTAGCTTAATTCGCCGTTCAATTAACAGCCTAGGCACTTTACTAAACCGCGCCGTTCAACTAGTGGCCTGAATGATATTCAGCCATTTGATCAAACAGCTAGGCAAATGACTTGGATCGATGACGTTTAATTATTTGCCTAGCCTGTTAATTTCAATTAAGTTCTACTTTCTGCCACCTAGCGCCGAAACTCACCAAACTGTCAATATCTCTATTATATTCTCTTTGGTCAATATGGCGACGGCAAAAAACAACTTTGATGGAATAATTTTATTAGGTATTTTACGAAATTGTTTAGATCCACCGAATCTACTTGCCGGGTGGGATTTCTGTGGGGTCATAAAAAAAATAACCCTAACCTAAACCCATCTGGGTCGCTCTGCTTGGGTAGTATTTTGAAAAAGTTTTGTAGTACTTAAATGTCAACCAGTTGCCTAAGCATTAGCCAGCCATTTTATTAAATGTTGTAACAGACGATACGGCTGAATATCATTTAGGCCGTTAGTTGAACGGCGCTGTATAGTTAAGTGCCTAGGCTGTTAATTGAACGGCGAATGAAGCTATTTGGCTGCGACATATACACGATATGAATGAATTTCGGCGCCAGTCACTGGATACATGTAGACGGGATCGACATAGTTGATTTTGCCGTTGTTGCTGCACGTTGCAGTGCATTTTTGATACCGTGACTGTTAGAACTGTGGTGAAACTGGCAGTGACTGCACAAAAGCGTCCAGATAGTGCCAGCCGTGGCTGGTTAGCTGGACTGACTCGGCACGAATTCAGCTCTAAACTGTTTTGTTTTTTAAAATATTACTAGCAATGTGAGCTTATCACATTACTAGTATTCCCGTTAGCCCTTCCAGCTAAGCTAATGCTTGTGTTAGGAGTGGGCTCAAGTCAATAGTTTAATGGCCAGGATGGGGAACGAACCCGGAACCTCACAGCTACGGGTGCGGCCCCTCTAACCACTAGGCTATTGACGCATCAATTGAAACTAGTTTCCACGCAAGCTTAGTATCTATATTCCATTTATTATAACATTAGACATAAGAGGCTCGCAGAAGCAGGGATGCAAAACATTTTACTTCCAAGTCAAAACAACTTTTATTTATCGTCATTACATTAAAATTGTTTTAACATAACTTTTGATAGATAAATCTAAAATACTAAATACTTCGATAAACAAAATAAAAGTACGGGGGTACGTTTCTGTCGCCGTTGGCTCTGGTCAGCAGACTCAGAACTTACATGTTGTAAGCCACTCGGGCCCGCACCGGGATCACCCATAGCTCGACAAAACGTAACTTTTTGTACAAACAAGTCAATAACAACAGTAATAACGATAACAAAACAATAACAAAGGAAAACAGTAACAAGTAACAATTAAAACACGAAAATTCGACAACAATAACAAACAAGCTATTCACAGGAACTTACGAGTGCAGGCAAATGACTCAATGACAAACACTGACAGCACAATATTTACGTCAATTTCATAGATAACATAGTCCGACAAAATTAAAAATACCCTGCTGTCATAACCTCTGAAGGGATTAAGTAACATTTTAGATTTGGTAGGATTATAGTGAAACGAAAAACGTTCCCGGTATGTTCACCCCTGCTTCTTTTAGGTTTTTAGCATCGACACTAATTTTAAATTGTATTGAAATAATAATTATTTAAATGAAAGGCAATATATTTAATAAGATAAATAATTAATATTATTACAGTTAGGTGTGACAAGCTGGTATATAAATAGATTATAAAAAATTCAACGTCAATCGTAACTGTAACTCGTAAATTGTACTTTTATTACAAAGTGGACACTAAAAATAACCTTTTTTAACTTCTGTCTAATGCTATAACAAATGGAGTATAGTCAGCGCTGGACAGGGTTACTGAACTACCATCGTGTATACCGGGCATAAAGATCAACCCAACTTTTTAGATTGTTTCAGGTTACTGTCTGCCACTAGCAAATGTGGCGCAAATAACCTCAATGTTCAGTTTTATCGATTTGGGCACAAAAAATTAAAGGAGATGGAGCATCATTGTTAATTTGTAGTTCATTTTAATGCTTGATGTTTACCTATTCCTAGGTTTTTGTGCACTATGGATTTAGAAAATATTTTCGAGAAACATTAAATGTAAATAAACGTGATTATGTACTTACTTTGTTGGATATAATCTGGCGTGAGCACGAATTTATTACTTTGTAGACCATCTTGGCCTGAATTGACTATGTCAGTTTTCGTGCTATTTTCTTTAATATCTTCATTTTTAGAAGGTGTCGCCTCTTTGTGACATGCTGCCTCGGCGACATTTTCTTCACCGTTTAGAAGTAGTGGGCGCTTTATTTTATCTTCTTCGCTATCATCCTATAAGTAAAATATGTAAATTGATCAACAGCTGCGCCGCTTTTTTCTTGTAGTTTTATTAATGATGTTGTGATAAAGGAATTTCGACACTTTAAAAAAATCAGGGAGACCAAATAAAAAATACTAAACATTAACTTATACATCCGTTTGTGGGAATATATCAGAGTATTAGATTAATAGTCGATGAAATAAAAAAGTAACAGTATTTCTATTTTATATCTATAAGATTTAGCATGCCGAGTTAATTATAAGTAAACTAGTACTAAATTGCCCATACACCCCCACAAAACGTTTGCAAGTAAATTATAACGATAAAAATAAAAGCTATGTAAATAAACAGGACTCATTAAATAAAAGGCGATGATTATATTAATATTTTATTCAGACGAATCTATTTTGCTAGATTATATTTATTAAGAATTGGATTTATATGAATCTTAAAAGTATATATGCTAACAGGTGGTGTATGAGCAATTTATTACCATATTTATTACTATATTTCTATTGACCTTGGTACCTTATACACTGATCTTAAGTGAAGTTCAATTAGATTAAAAGTGACTAATAAATACTACTACTCGACATTATTTATATAGAGTTAATGTTGTACATATTTTTTATGAACTATACACACCAATTTAACAAAGTCTAAAATGGCGTTGGCTTAGTCGTTGATTATTCCACTTAGCCGAAAGGTACAATAAACACGCAGTGACTCGAGCGGGTGAAAAAAAAATCACGCATATTTAGGCACCTCCTGCAACTGTAGGGTAGACAGCCTTTTCCATATATTTGAAATTTTGCGTCCACCATCTCAATTAAATTAGACCCCACGTTTTACTTGTGGTTTATATTTAGCACGAATGTTTTATGTTAAGCTTTCGACGGGAGAATATTATGGTGAGCCCTAGGGCTAGATGGTATGCTGCAGATTCATAGCTATTTTGGTGTGTACGGCTCTGGCTGAACAATGTGTAAAAAATATTATAATCATGAGTTATTCATATTTAATAAGTGATTACCTTATTCAGGTAGCATTATCTTAATACAAATAAGAACTGACACAATAACACAGCTGAAAACATGCATGATATAATACTGCATGAGTAATGGAGCAGAGTTAACGAGTGTCACAGGGGTAGGTACTTTTCAATTTATTCATAACAATGATATATTTTAATCCACGCATATGCTACCATAGGCATGTTTTGCAGTGTGAAATAATAATAATAATATAAAATGAACGTACAGTCAACTTTCACATCAAATATTTGTTATGAAGTTTGTTACTTGAATTAATATCTGCACAATATTTATTACTTTGATTAGGTACACTGTTCTATAAGTAATGCATAAACGATTCCTAAAAGACAATGTGGTAAAAAGTGGTTATATACGAATGTTTTAAAGACCGACTACCATAAGGGCTATTATCGCTTTAAACGGTATCGCAAATTGAATTGGGATGCTATGCCAGTATTGACCCTCCAACCAACCATGCTGGTGGGCAGATCTGACGGACAGATCCATTTACGGGGAAGACTTTTGATCGTAAATGGTTAATAAAATATCTGAATTTCTTTATAGGCCCAACATTTGCAGTAGAATTAATACTTCAGCCCTATTTCTACCTGTTCCTTTTAAGTAAAAGTCGACTTTTTAAACATATCCATACCAGAAATATCAGAAATGTTATGCATGTTGTCGCCAGTCGATATATACAACGAAGTACCTACAACGTAACATTTGCCTTGATACTTGGTGTTTTTAAATAACAGAGGTAATAACTACGACAGTGATAGTCAAGTAGGTCAAACGCACACTTCGAAACGAAATGTGTGAGCCAAACTTGGGCTCGCACCTCTGGAATATTCGAATTAGAAATAAGAATATCATATCTAACAAAAATAACTATAACTTTCTAAACGATGAAGGAAACATAGTGAGGACATGCATGTCTGTGATAACATAACCAGTTCTCAAGATATGTGCGAAGTCCGCCCACCCGTCCGCGTGGTGCACTATGGCCTCAATCCCTCTGTGGAATGTTCAAGGCCTAACTATTACTTTACTATTGACTAGATTTCGTCTGCAGCTTCACTAGCGCAAATGTTCGTTCGCGCTACACGATATTGTAAAAGCTGTACAGATATTTTTTATTTTATTCTACAGCCCAACCCCTAATGGCTATAGCGTGATCTGTAACTGATTTTTTTTAATCTAATCATAGGGATCTAATAGCGAAGTCGCCGTTGAAATAGCTTCTGGCGTTTTTCCGTTATGCTCGAAAAGACAGACAATAACTTTAAAAACACTATTTGGACTCTAAGACCTTCAAATAGTTTTTTTATTTATTTAAATAACCCATAAAAAAAACTATTGAATGAACAATACGGTTATATTTTTCATAATAGTGGATATACTATATTGATCATCACGGTGACAGTCAACATAATGTTTAATTATTATCGAAAATATATTCAAGTAAAAAATAAGTAAATATCGAGGATCAGGTTTAAATTCCGTACGGAATGAAAGCAGTAAGTCTCGTCACACTTTATGTAACCCAAATTTAAATCTCAAATTTGTAAAATCATGATGTACTAATAGTTTCCCACAAAAGCCATGAAACGCCAGAGCAACTTTTTTCGGTCCCATTTTAAAACATTGAATGCTATTATGCAGTATGGTCATAGCATTATGTATTTACATACAATTAAATTCAATATTTACATACAATTAAATTCAATTTTTATAAACTCTTGGTGGTGTAAAAAAGGAAACTTAACAGATTTTAAAATCAAGTGGTAGGGCACTATAATTTATCGGTGATTGGAAGGTCAAGTGTGACGTGACATGGTCAGTTCAATAACCAAAGAATATTTTACCAAGGAAGCGACAGCAGCCCCTGGGTGGTCAACCTACACCAGATTAATATACAATTTATTTACTAAATGTATGAGATACAGTTCTAATAGCATACATAATTATTTAACACCTTTTAGCTCAGAGTATATAGAGTAAGAACGGCTTTTACTAATTTTAAGTAAAAATATATACTAAATAATGACCAAATCGGTTTTTTTTGTATAAGCCGAATTCTGTAGTGTTTTATATTATTTTTTGCCTAAATATTTTATTCAATCATCAAATACATCAGATATGTATGACTTATATCATAAATTAATATACATACTTACAGAAATATTCTTTGGTGTTTCCGATTTTATAATTTTATTTTTACACATAATTTTAATATTATAGTCGGCAGTCTTATAATTATTTTATAACACCACCATAAGCAGAGACATGTTTTATTTCATGTGAGAATAAAAGGGTTTGATCATAACGAGTGCACATGGAGTGCATACACTATTCTGGTCGGTTCGGTAAAGCATAATTTAGCAATAGTATACCGCGCTCGATTTGATCCCACCCCACATCACAGAGCTATTTTAGAAAATGCAACATTAATGATCAGTTTTAAAACACAAGAGTATTGGAAAATAAAAAGGCTAAGTCGGTGGAAAGTTGATCGCTTAAAAATAGGTTTCTATTACATACTCACAAAATATGTACTGCCATACCATAAAAGAAAGAACGTCGATGGCAATATTCGGCAGTTTATAAATCTTCGGTGGTACGGTGAGACTATGCATATTATTTCTTAAAGTGTGGGTCCTAATACTTCAAACAATAATGATTTTACTAAATGCGTTTGACAGCTAATAGTAGTATATTACCTGATGCGCGGGCACGGGCAGCGGCTGCAGCGGCTGCAGCGGCTGCAACGTCTGCGTCGTGTGCAGGGCCGCCACTGGCGTCAGTGGCGGCGGCGCGGTGGGCGGGGGTTGAACGGCTAGATACATTTTTCTAGGTCCCAACATACCTTGCTTGCCCGTCGATTCTTGTGCTGGAACAGATAGAATGAATGATAACCAAACGAAAAATAGAAGAAATCAAAAATAGAATCGTTGGCAGTGACCTAAAAAAAAAATTAATTTCATGCGAGTTACCTTTCAAAAGTTGCTGTTTGACTTGATGTTGTACTAAAGCAAGTTGCTGTGGCGTCAAAGAATATCCGTGAAGGCCTTGCAAAACTATACTAGGGCCACTACTCGTCTGCATGACCTGTAAATATAGTAAAAAAAATATATTTAACCAACTTAAAAAAAACTGCTGGGTGCATTAAAAAGCTACAAATAACTAGGGACCTCCTCATTTCTATCATTTCGAGTCGGTGCCACTATCTTTATACTACGTTAGTACAAATTATAAGGTACCTATCCCTACTTACTTGAATTGGCTTCAAATTAAACAAATTATAAGTTCCCTAGTTATTTCTAGTTTTTTAGTGCACCCAGGTTTATTGTCACTTGTTTTTTTTTATTCAAACATTTTTTAGGATTTATAATGAAATTTCCATGGGACCAATCCTTTCAAACAAACATAAAAAAATATATTTGAAATCGGTTTATACACAACTCCTGTGAGGTAACTAACATAAAAAATACAACCAAACTGAGAACCTCCTTTTTTTAAAATTCGGTTAAAAATTGTGTGCTGGTAGGTATAAATCAAATCTTATTTTAGTCATAAATAATATCAAATGGAACAGTAACAGAAAAAGTCCATCACCTGAGCCGTGACGGTCTTTATAACCGTTCCGGGAGGCTGCCCGACCAACAGGCGTTTCTCCACAAGCTCATCTTCGGTGAGGAGGTGTTGCGGAGCCGCGGGGGGCGGGGGCGGCGGCGCGGGCGCGGGCGGCGGCGGCGCGGGCCGCGGCGTCGGCGCCTGGGCTACAGCCGCCGCGCCCGGGCCCTGCCCGATGTGCGCCACGATCTGAGCCTGGTTGTTGCCCGTGGGCCGGATCAGCACTTGCTGGCCGTTCACGGTCGCCAGCTGGATCTTGCCGGCGGCGATCTGCTGCACGAGCGCTGGGTTGTTGACGACGATCTGCTGCGCGGCGGCGCGCGGCCGCGGGGTCGAAGGGGCGGGGGCCGGCGGGGCGACGACCGGGGCGGGCGCAGGCGGCGCGGCGCGCGGCATCAGCTGGCCCTGCACCAGCACGGTGTGCATGGCGCGCGGGCTCGCCTGCACCAGCACCGGCGGCGGCGGCGGCGCGGGCGCCAGCGGCCGCGGGGTCGGCGCCTCCCGCTCAGGCTGCGCGGCGGCGCTGTCTCCGCTCTTGGGCCCCGGCGAGGCGGCCACCAGTTGCCCCGTGACGCCGTGCTGGCCCGCCATTATGACGTGGAGCTTCCCGTCCGGCATCTGAACGAGCTGTTGCCCCGCCAGTAGCCCCCGCACGGTGATCTTTCCGTCTGGAGCCCGAATGATCTGAACCTTTTGCGGCCCTTCCTTGAGCGGGGCCGGGGCCGGCTTAGGCGTCGAGGTCTCCGCCTGAGCGGCTTTGGTCGGCCCTGAGATCGGCTGACTGATGACCCGTGTGGATCCGTCGGCTCCCTTCGTCATGATGATCCTTCGGGTTCCGATGACGGTTTTCTGGCCGACCGGAGTGGTGGCATTGGTCGTGAGTAGCGATGTGAGAGTGCTCTTGCCCTGGTTGGGTGTGGTTTTCGCCTTTTCTGTATGAAGAAAATTCCCATGAGTTTTTACGAAACTATTGTGCCGCAGTCTGCCACTGTTGTGGTTTTAATAGTACATTGTTACACGAGTGGTGAAAGTGACTTATTTTTCCCGAGACGGGGTTTGGCGCCCGAGCGTAGCGAGGGCGCTAATAGTTCGAGGGACAAAATAAGTCTTTCACCCGAGGTAAACACTGTGCTGTTCATTACGAATACAAGGAAAATAAAAATAAAAACAGGAATTGGCTAAAGAAATAATACAAGGAAGTATGAACAATACTCTACAACTCGAAAAAAACAAATATCGGATTGCCGCCTATTTAGTTTTTTTTCGTTGGCCAGCTTTATTATTTAGCCATTATTATTCATTTTCATCTTTAAATATATTGCCCAAATCCATGTTATTTTAAAGAAATTGTTGAAACTAAATGATAATTAAGTCATTTAAAAATATATATTATTTAATTAATACTTAACTTTATGTTATTTCAATTTTACATCGTGCTGTAATTGAGTGACTGTAGAAAAAGTTTGAACATGGTTCCATAGAAATGTGAAAATGGAACTAGTTTTTTTTTATAATTGACAGCTGTCAGTTGAAAGCGATTCTCCCGGGCCAGAAAAGTGTTACTTTCAACCCGCTCCATAGGCATCTTCAGACCTACTTTCAGAATATGAGTAATGAAATAGTACATTGTTACATGAGTGGTGAAAGTTACTTATTTTGTCCCGAGACGGGGTTTGGCGCCCGAGCGTAGCGAGGGCGCTAATAGTTCGAGGGACAAAATAAGTCTTTCACCCGAGGTAAACACTGTGCTTTTCATTACGAATACAAGGAAAATAAAAATAAAAACAGGATTTGGCTAAAGAAATAATACAAGGAAGTATAAACAATACTCTACAAATCGAAAAAAAAAATCGGATTGCCGCCTATTTTGTTTTTTTTTTTTCGTTGGCCGGCCAACTTCATTATTTAGCCATTATTTTTTAATTTTCATCTTTAAATATTTTGCCCAAATCTATGTTATTTTAAAGAAATTGTTGAAACTAAATTATAATTAAGTCATTTAAAAATATATATTCTTGAATTAATACTTAACTTTATGTTATTTCAATTTTACATCGTGCTGTAATTGAGTGACTGTAGAAAAAGTTTGAACATGGTTCCATAGAAATGTGAAAATGAAACTAGTATTTTTTTATAATTTGACAGCTGTCAGGTGAAAGCGAATCTCCCGGGCCTGAAAAGTATTACTTTCAACCCGCTTCTCAGGCAACTTCAGACCTACTTTCAGAGTATGAGTAATGAAAAATTATATGAGACATACCTTGCGACATTTCGAGAGCTCGCTTTTGCTGGTGTGCGGCTCTCTGTTCCCTGAGTTGTTGCTCCATTTTATCCTTGAGATCGGAAGCGTTCGGCGGTGGAGCGACGTTACGTTGCGGCAGTTTGCCAGTGGATGTGCGGGTCACTGGCGTGCCACGTTCTGCTCGTTCTCCATATTGTCGTACTTCCCAGAGCTCTAATTTCTCTTCATCGACCCACTCTTCTGAAACCTAAAACATATATTTTACAATATTATCCAAATCTATATTATTACATAACATTACGTAGATTATTATTTTTACCTGGGGTTC
Source organism: Notodonta ziczac (assembly GCA_918843915.1). Taxonomy (NCBI): domain Eukaryota; kingdom Metazoa; phylum Arthropoda; class Insecta; order Lepidoptera; family Notodontidae; genus Notodonta; species Notodonta ziczac. Next base: position 6,381,998 of record OU974043.1, on the reverse strand, counting down.
TGTATTTTGGGGCGATTCAGCACGCTTTCTTTTTCTTAGACCGCTACGAATCGATGTTACCTCGCGTACAGTTTTAGGTAATTCGAGAGGTATAACAACTCGCCGACGTAGGTATTGTGTTCTCTCAGAAAATTGCCCTATGTGTCGATGTTTTAATAATTCAAGAGAAACAATCTCCGTATCGGTGGTCAATTGATGCTTGCCATCCGCGGACGCCGGCTTAGCCGCCATGTCATCCCAACGCAAGCAGGCCCACATGATTCGTAGTTGCAAAGCTGCACTAGCTAGCCATTGAAGATTAACAGTACGATATAGCCAACAAGTTTTAAACAATGGCCTAAGACAAGGATACGGCCAGACTGCCTGATTAGGTTTGGCGTTATGACTAAAACCTGTTACAACGCTATGCCCTGCTTGCCGGCATAGCTTTTTCAATTCATGGTGTGGTAATACCATGATCGTTTTAGCTTTACTTCTAGTGTGGAATGTGGAGCAAAGAGGATATTTTACAGGCGTTCTTTTCTTTTTCTTTTCAACTGCTGATGTTTGTACCCTCTTAAGGTAAACTTTTCCACAGGGATTCTCTGTAGAATATACTCTTACAATATTGCCTTCATTCTTATCTTCTTTAATTACAAGTTTATCCTCCCTTTTAATTGACTTCGTCAAACCAAACCTTCTGTTAACTAGCGCACGATATTTTGCCTTGTCTTCAGTTTTAGCTGGAGTCACTGAACACTTATAAGACGAATTCTTTTGCTCAATATTGTTTCCTGCATTTGTTGCATTAGCCATTGCCTTTGACGTCCTGCCCCTCGTTATTTTCAGTTTAGGAATTGGGGGCCGTACTTTATTATCGTCGACATCATCCATATTTTGTTCTGTTGTGTCACCGTCAGTTAACTCTTTCAAGGGACCTATTTCCACTTCATTATCTTCATTATTGTTGCATGTGATATCAATGTCCATCTCATTCCCAACAGCAGGTACGGCGGACTCCTCGAGCGTACTTTCATTTTTGACAATACATACATTTTCATCATCCTTTTCAACTTTTAAATTTACATCACCATCGCTTAGTTTCCTTTTTACATAGCAATCGGAGATTTTATTGTCACATTCTTGAGCACACGCAACAGCTGATAGTAAGTCTGTTAAAATGTTATCATTAGAATTTGAGTTTGTGGAATTTTTACCTAACAAATATTGCTCTAAAATTGACATCTTGGTACCATCTTTAGAATTTCCAAGGAGATTTGTGGAATTCACATTACCATCTTTCAATAATGTGACCAGTTCATTCAAAAGTTTTCCTTTTAGAATGCACAAAGGCGAATAACAATTTATCTTAATCTGGGAGCCCTGTAGAAGCTCTGATTTGTCTATTTTGGTGCAACCCTGTGAGTAACATTTGTATTTTTTTGTCAATTGAGATAATATTTGATATTTGTCTCGAAGTGCGTCGACATTCTTCAGGTCCATATCATTTTGCTGCGTTACATTGCTTGTCTCACATATTGAAGTCATATCAAGCTCAGGTTCATCGTTTTCGACATCTATGTTTTTATCATCTTCACTTTTTACATCTTCTTTTTTTACGTTCACCAATAAATTAGCCAACTTCTTCTCTTCCATAAACTTTAAATATGTGCGTCGAGCTAAAAAATCGTCCAATTTTGATTTCTTCGCTATTTTGGGATAATATCTTCTCATAGAAGAGCTCAATGCTTTTTCTACATCTATTTCCTCAAAACCATCTTCATCTTTTTCAACTTTTAAGTTACGCATTGAAGGAGGCACTGTAATTAACAAGACAAAGTACAGGTAGTATTGAAAAGTTTTTGTTAATATTATAACTGACGGCGTTGGAACCAGAGTGATCTAGGGCATAACACTATGTTTCTGAGAAAACTAAGGAAACGCGTCAAGCGTTGCTGTTACAAATTTAATAGTACATTGTTGCACAAGGGGTGAAAGTGACTCATTTAGTCCCGAGACGGGGTTTGGCGCCCGAGCGTAGCGAGGGTGCCAATAGTTCCAGGGACAAAATAGTCTTTCACCCAAGGTAAACACTGTGCTTTTCATTACGAATACAAGGAAAGTAAAAAATAAAAACAGAAATTATCTAAATAAATAATACAAGGAAGTATGAACAATACTCTACAACTCGAAACAAATGAAGATCGGATTGTGGCCTATTTTGCCGTCCATTGTAGTACCCATAAAACCATAAAGCGTCGCTTAGTTTGGGATTGGCCTGTAACTATCATATTTTTAACCGACATGACCGACAGACCGACCGGAAGTGGACGTAGAAGTAGAAATATGCTCGGATTGCCGCCTATTTCGTTTTTTTTGTCAAAATAGAACCAGTTTATTTTAAATAATTTGACAGCTGTCAGTTGAAAGCGATTGTCCCTAGGGCGGAAAAGTATTACTTTCAACGCGCTCCTTAGGCAACTTCAGACCTACTTTCCGAGTATGAGTAATGAAAAATGATTCCCTAGTTATATGAAATTCTGATGAGTTTTGTTAATTATGCCATTCTGTAATAAACTCATTATAGGTAAAAAATACACTTAGATCACTCTAGTTCTAACATCGTCAACTATGTTCTTATATGAAGTCCATAGGGACTATCAATAAAAGTAACATATCATTGAAATTAAAATAATAATCTCAACTTACGTTTATCCATTACAGATTTATTCTCTGCATCACTTGATATGAGATATTCATAAGTTTTTGGTTCAACAGCAATCACTTTAATTGTACTTCCTTCTCTAACTCTAACTGCAATCTTAGCAGGGCCATTGCAAAGGCCTGGCTTTGCATTATTGTACTTTTTGTACTTTCTAGTGGATGAATTCCATAGCCAACCCCATTGTCCATGAATTCTGTACTCTTCGCCTTTTTGCTTCCACGCCTAATAAACCAATTAATAATTTCAAAAACAATTCATATGATACAGGCAAGGTTTAATACATATTTTTTTTATGCTTTTACCTGATGGCGAAGGCCAAGTGAATATTTAACAAAATTGTACGCAGTGCGATAACGTTCTTCCTCCTCATCTCGTTCTTTCTTCTCTCTCTTATCAAGTTTTTTACGTTCTTCACGTTCCGCAGCAGTAGTGCGTATCAACTTCACATGGCCTAGTTGTTCATGCCAAGCTGGTACCCAAACTGCACTTTTTATACATGCCTATACAAAAAAAAAATGTTTATAATCTTACAATATTTGGAATACTTAAATAATTGTAAAGAGCGCTACTTTCAACCCCTAGTAATATTACTGAGTATACTACCTGAAGAACACAAAGAGCCCTGGAAAAATCCCGTGGTGCTTGACATAGTTGTACAGCTTGCACCCATGGCTTTCTTAACAGGGACCAGTTGGGATGCATGAACTGTAGTACAATATTAGACTCCAACTGCAATAAAGTTTGCCTTAGTGTGCCCACTAGCAATGGTTTTTTCGCTGTAGAAAAAACAATTAGACCAAATAAGAAGGAGCAGTGATACAATAAAATAAGTAAGCAATGTACATAGCTATAATATTACCATTAAGTAAGCCAACCCATTTAAATTCTTGTGCTGATGCCAATGAAAATTTATGAGACATATATCGCTTTTTGTCTCTTTCTTCATTTCTTTGTGGTTTGTTCAAAGCTAGTGGATTTGTAGTATATTGGTTTACGTAATTTTTAAAGCTATTTTCATTGCCTAACTTAAATAAGTATGTTCCGTTTGAAATTTGATTGGTTTTGAGCCTCGTCAATCTTTCTGTCACTGCAACAAAAAAAGTGTGATAAATTGTTGAAATTCTAAAAATATACTTTTTATTCTTATAACATGCCGTCACAATAACATAATTAGTATTATGCATTTAGGATGCTTTTGATTCAATATTTTTCTCATCTTAAAATAATAATTTTAAAGTGTTTCGCTCTGCAATGTCGGATCTCTTCAAGAACATTTCTATCATGTACAATAAAATTTATTTATTTTTTAATGACAATAAAGTTATTGAATTCAATATGTTCGTTTTAACCAAAACAGTTAAGTGAAGCGCCGTAAATGTGAAGGTTTTCAAACAGCTAATTAAATAAATCCTTACCTTCTTCATGTTTCTTCTGTAATGACACTTTAGTCTTGATCATTGAATTATTTTTGCCCTTTTTAGGATCCTCTTCCTCTGGGTCTTGTTGATTTTCGTCCTCCTCCTGTGTAATATCCTCACTGATCACTGTAACTTCATTTACAACATCTCCATCATTGACTAAAGATGAGACATTATTATCTATCTTCTCGTCATCTATTTTCAATCCTGCATTATGGGCTTGTCTTTGTTGTTCCTTCAACTTTCGGTGTTTTATTATATTCGCATTTTCAACTTCTAGATATGACTTTCGATTACCCTTTAGTTGATTTGTAAGATGCTCAGTAACTTCCATTTGTCTTATGATTTCTTGCTTCATTTCTATAAGTTCTCGTACCAAGGGAGCTTCCATCTCTTGACAGTCGAGAATATTGAGTAAATCTTCAAACTGCTCGGGTGTTGAATAATACCACACATCCCCATTTTCAGACTCACTAAAAAATATTGTCAATTTTATCAAATATGAAAATAAAGACGCCAAGTCTGTTGATCAAAAATTACGACTCCTCCATTACTCTTACTACGTACTACGGCCGTGAGAAGGACGGCGATACATTTAGTTTAGTCAAGCCAAAGCACAGAATCTATACAAATCAATATAATTGAAGTGTATGTTAGTAATGTCAATATTTAGCTTTTTACTAAATGCTTATGAAAGTATATTGATTATTGGATTACCTATAAAAAGAAAACATTTTTAAAATTTGTCTTTTGTACCGGCTAATCTCCGAAACAGCAGAACCACTTCTGAGGGGTTCTTTCACTGGCATATAGCTGATGTTATAAGGAGTAACTTAGGCATTTATTTCATCGAAATACTACGACCGGCGGAGCCGCGGGCATCAGCTAAGTACCTAATAATACTACAGAATGGCCTGCCGGCGGCCACCCTCCGCCAATATGAGTTACCTCACGCCGCCGAGCACTTCGTAGGCGCAGGTCGTAGGCACTGAACTCGTCACTCTGACGGGAATGTACAGATATATATTATGTTTAACTGTTATTACCATTCTGACACCCAACTTGCAATCAAAATATAATAAAGAAGGAGGCTTTATTTCGAGTAAATAGATAAAACCAAATAAATATTAATGATTAACCACAGTAGACTACAAAAAAAAATTGTACGCTGTTACTGTTATGAATTTTACCCCTTTTATTTAAAGTAGGTAAACCTTTGTGTGCACCTGTGATTTGCATTTCTAACTAAGTATACTGAGTAAAATATCGATTTCTATTTTCACATGCAATACAGGGAAAGATGTTTTACGTGTAATACCACCTAATAGGTCAGTTGTACCACGGGTAAAATATTATGGGTAGCTTCTCACTACTACTGGTAATACGTCAGGAAAAAAACGGCTTAACTCAATACGATCAACTATCAATAATTCAATACGAGTTTGGGCTGGCCTGAATAATGTCAAGTTTGTATTAGCGCCAAAAACTTCTGTTGTACCACTCCAGCAGGCTTACTCTTGAAATAAATCCTAAACTCGATCCGATTCCAATCCGATTCAGTTTCAATCTCAATCTCCAGAAATTTGGCACTCCTGAACGAAATCGAGATAGACATTGGAATCGACTGCATGTTCGAGTACATTGATTGACATGGGGTTGCCATATAAATAAAAATATTAAATACCAAATTTAAAAATAATGAATATCTCTTAAAATCTATAAATAAATTGTATTTGATATTTATTTTAAGATTAATAATCATATAGGTGTTTTTTGCTAGCATTTATATGTTTTTTGACGGTAAATACTTTGGTATCAATGGCTAATTGTGATGTCATTGCCTACGTTCTATTAAAAAAAACTTCCCGCGCGCTTGTCATGCACTTCAAATATAATAAAAACAGTGAATTTATTAGTCTTATGATAAACAAAAGTTTCAAAGCGATGTTAGCTAAAAGTTTCGAAGTTTCAAGTGTTTTCAGTTTCACGTTATAATGCACAAGTTCAAGTTAGTGGATTCACAATGTTCGAAAAGACTGGGAGAGATTTGTAGCAATAGCGAGGCTGAAGCAAACCTGTCACAGCGAGGGCCTTATCTCGTTATAGAAAAAAATCGAGGGACTCACAATAGCAACAAGAGAAGGCTCTCAAACTGGCGAATGCCCTTAATACCATTACTGATGCCCTCCGACAGAATAGATACTAATTATATTAATATTAATAAAATCTATTACTTATAACTTTAGGGTTTAAGTAGATATGTTTTAGTAGTTGTGTTAGTAGATACTAAAAATATAGAAGTTACATTGTATTTTTTATGATTGTTAAGGAACTTTCTAGCTTATGCTTGTATTATTTTATTCATCTCAAATTTCTAGAAATTTATGAACATGTAAATTTAGTACATTGAAATGCTTTTATTTATGTGAATATAAATAAAAAACTCCATGGTAAAAACTACAATTGTATTTATTCAATACTTGTAAATATTAAATATTGCTTATATTTGTACCATGAACTTATATATTATTATAATATGGCTACTATATATAAAAGATTAATATTATTTTGCTTAACAAAACCCTAAGTACAACACATTACATAATTTAATACACAGTTCAGAACAAGCATTATGAAATAAAGTTCTAGCTTAATTGAATTTACACATTGAGTTCATTGAATTATTATCAAAATAGATTAGATTTTTTTCAAATAACACAATATTAATGAAGATGCCGAGCTGTCCACAGTTCTTGTACAAGTTGTGCAGGAGCCTTGACTCCTCTGCGCAGCTCAACGGGCATTGCATTGCATTTCATCCATGAGTACGGGATCAATATCTTCCAGACCCAATCTTGCTTGGTTAAGTACAAAGAATACATCTCCATCTATGTTTTTAAAACTCCAATTGTGTGCTCAACTTTAATGCGAGCCATGTAGTGCAGATAAGTGTTGTACTCTTCAGCTGAGCCTGGCGGTGTATCCTCAATTGGCGTCATATATTCCTTTTGAGGTTAACCAGAATCACCTAAAATTATATTAAAAATAATTATCATCATTATAATAGGTAGGTATACTTATAAAATATATTGCAGACAATGAAAATTAAAGCCCATTTGGAATAAGAAATGTTAACCAAGTATTAAAACTCTTTCTCTAACATCCCAGCCACTAATCTTTGGTAGCTGCCAGTGGCGTAGAACGACAGAGTCACTAAAACCTAAAGAATATAATAGAATGAAAAATATCATGTGAAAACTGAAAAGGTAACCTAAGTTAATTGTTGATTGACAAACCTTGATTTTGTTGGTACATATATCGCTATGGCGACTAGACTGGGACATCAAAGGTTCCATATCCTTGGGTATATACCTCTTCATAAAGCTCCTTATCTACTCGGTATTTTTCCAAAATTCATCGTCCATGGCAAATGTATTGTTTGCATAACGCGCCTTTCTTCTTAAATTCCGCCTTAGTCTCATATCTAACTTATGAGCAATGTCCAAAATATCAATAACAAGTGCTAAACGTATCATTATTCACAGTAAAAACTTCACAAATCATCCACAATAACGAACTCGAACCCGAAAAAGTTGCCTTTTTGTAATCGAATAATTTCGATCATAAACACGAACTCAAACTCGATATGTCAATGTCAAAATCTTGTCAAGAGTACCGAAAAAGTGCATTCATTCGAATAAAGTCGATTTCAAGTAGTTCCAAAAAATTCCACCAAATACGATTCCAATCGTGAGCTAGTGTAGCATTCAAGAGTACCAAATCACAAGATCTCGATCCCAATTTCAAATTCCGATTGAGATCGAGTGTCGAGAGTAAGCCTGCAGGTCCTCGATACTCCATATAATAACAATAAACATCCACAATTCGAGCACTAACAGGTCTTGCTGGAATTTTCCCTATTAGAGGTTAGCGAGCCTTTTTCCTATTAGAGGTTAGCGAGCGTGTTCCGCCCTGCTGGGAACACACTCGCAAACCGCTAGTGAGATAAGGCCTTTATAGTCATGAGTGGGGAACCAAACACGGATGAGTGCATAATCGCCCTAAGATTTTTTGTTTGTTGTTTCATAATTAGTAACAACTTTTAGGTTTGGTCTCTCGGAAAAATAAAATGTTGTGGTTTTCGTATAAAAATATTAATATGGATGTAAATAAATAATGGAGAAACATTTGCGCCTGAGTGCCGACCCTTGTTTAGAAGTAATCTCATATGCCACATGTAGTCGAGTATGTCTTTTTAGGGTTCCATATTAATAAGAACCTTTACCAATGTTTTATGTATACTATAATACGTTGGTGACTTTATGTATTATGTATACAATTTTGGCCCATCATTAAAATACATATCTCAAATTTTAAAGTTTAGAGGTATTGCAGCTTGTGATAAAACTACCAATCTTTTTTGTTCCTAGTTTTTACAATGCTTTAATGTTGGTGTAAAGTGTTACCATGTATGATAATATTAAGTCACTTTTGTGCTGGGTTTATCTTTTTAACGATCTTGGTCTTCTTCTATTAGTTTAGTGGTAATTTATAACAGAATTCATTCACACCAATGGTAAGGGTTTCATAAAAAAAATAATAATATGTGACTTACACAAATATGCGCCGTGCAATAAACCAATATTTTCGACCATGCCTGTCAAAACCCAAATGCTCATGACGACACATTAAGCCTTGTTTTTCAGCATCTGGAAGGCAGTCTGTCACACCAATAGTTTTATGTTGTTTACATAATGCACATTGCCAGTCTTCAGACGGTACATCCCCCAAAGGTGGATCGACACATTCCAAATGGAATACTGCAGGACATGTCTCGCAGCACAATAGATCTCCTAAGCGATGACATACACGGCAATGGTCATCATAATGTATAGGAACTGTAAAAATTAGAAAATTATTTATAGGTATATAAATTATTACTAATCAATAAATTACCATTTTAAACATATGATGGCATTTAACACTGATTTTTGTTGACTTACCGACTTTATTTTCTACAATTCGGTACTATGTTGAACAGAAAGTTCATAATGTTTTAAAATTATTGTAACTTAAATTTGGTGAAACAAAAACCATTTTAAAACTACTCTATAACCTCAAATTCATCAAAAATTGCAATTAAATAAAGTGAGAGTAGTTGAAACTATGCCCATGCCCACCCCATGTTGATGTCATAATTTACACATAAAACAAATATTAATAAGGTTGAACTTACCTTCACTTAACAGATCATCTCGGACTGGATTAGTTATAAGAAACTGATTGCATAAGAACTGAAGTACAGCAAGACGGTCGTCCACAGATGTAAATGGGTATTCACATAAATTTACAATTCGGACCACATTCTGATCGAATGATTTGTCACTTTCTACATAAATTCTAAGAACTTCTGGCCAAGTCATAACATCTAACAGAAACAGAGTAATGTTAACACTGTCCTTATGATCCAATGGGCCAAAATGTGTTTGTTGTGCATCCTCTTCTCTTAGCAGGGCCTTTAATAGCATCAAATGCACCTCCACAAGTAGAGTGCTCTGGTCCTCACAACTTATCGCTGCACAGAGATCCTCGATGCGAAAAGGAGATAATCTTACAAGATGCCTGAAGTGTCGCAACACTTCATATACACCAACCACTTGTAAAACTAAACTCTGATTAATTATTAGGTCATCCGAAGAAGTAGGAAGATCCAAAGCAGGAACATTCCGCTCTTGTTGTAGCCACAGAGGATCAGGGCTAGGAGGTCTCATCAAATTGTTATTGACCTTTCGAGGGGTTCCACCAGTAGTGCTATAGCTGCTAACTGAAAAATCGCTGTCAGTCCCAGCACCGTCGCCGGCGACACTCCCCTCCGAACTATCGCTGCCGCGGTCTTCTTCTGGATCAGACCTATCGCTATATTCATCTCCAAAATCAGATCCGTAATGATATTCAGATTCATGATAATCGGCCGCCTGAGGATTATATCCTCTTCGTGAATACGCACCTGATATTCCACCTCTTTTATTTTTATGGGCTTTGCCTCCTCTCTGTTTACGTGTACTACGCCTGCTAATATCACTTCCTTGCGGGGAGGATGCTCTAGAAGCAGACGGTGTGCTAACCAGGGATGTTGAACCTGCATTTTGCTGATTTAGTAAATATTTTGGTTTTTTCAATAGATGATATTGGAATTTTCTTGTTTTCTCAAAACTCCCCGATTTCGGAGGCCTCCCGCGCTTCTTTGCCCCCCTTCCCGACATCATTGAAAATAACTGTCAATTGTATACAGTCTCGCACGTGTATCGTAAAAACATAGTCTTGTTTACAAAAACAAAAAGATGGTATTGCATTTCAGTTCATCCTAAATCCAACGCAGTCATGATCCCAGCCGTTTCGGATGCTTTACATTATATGGACGTCTCACAAAGTTCTATACACAATATTTAGCACGGTCTCATGATAACGCACAGAAAAAACACTCAAATCACTGATATCAAGATATTTACGTACTGAATTTTATTGATGAAAGAAGGCACCGAAAACGTAATGACGCGAAATGCGGCGAGTACATGCAATTCTGAAACGCCTAATGCTGGCTTCCTATTGGTCGATTATCCAGTCCGCCATGTCGTTTTCATAACTTGAAGGTATTGAATTTGGGAAATACTTTTTCAACCATATTCTTTAACCAAATTTATTACACAGAGAAAATTATAGAGGAAAGTTTATCAAGTCGGTGTTTATTTCTAATGATTTTATCAAAAATGATCACTGGAAAGAGTGGTAATAGCCGCGCAGAGCACATCTGCAGCCATTTTCTTTCTTTCAAAATGATTCGTCGAATGGATCATTTACATCCTTTTTATAGTAGGAGATGTTGTGTTAAATTTCAAACAAAAAACTAATATTTTTAAATAATTACTAATTATCTAATATATTAATGAACACGTTATTAGGATATTTAATTGATATTTATATTAAAAGTACATATACCAGTTACCGGAAAAGAACTTAGTCTTTTAACTAGAGCATAGAGTCTAGAGAGTAGAATGTACTATGCTCTGTCAGTCTATGGTATACACTGTAGGGCACCCATAGAGGTATAAGAATTCTTATATCTCTATGAGGGCACCTGCCGGCCGTGGAAAACAGAATGAAATAGCTTTGCATATGAAACTAGCGATACCATGAATACGTGATATTGCGTACACCTGACGAGTATTCACAATTGACGGAAAGTTTCCGATGTCGGAAACGTCAGCTTACATCCTTCTTATTCATTTATAAAAGAAGAATGGAAGCTATCATTACTAATCGGAATCTTTCCGTCAATTGTGAAGAATCGTCCTGTAAGGGACTACAACAGTACACAGAAATAACAATTAAAGTAAAACTATTTATGAATGACTGAATCAAATATCGATGTTGCACAAATTTCATTCTGTAGGGGAACTACGTAACTGTTCCAACCACAGAGTTATAATTGTCCAACCTTGTCTCAATAATTTCGTGTTTGATGGTCGATTTAAATTTATTGAAATCGGGTCTTCACTCTTCCCGATTTCAATTGAATGAAATCAATGACTGAAAAATCACAGGTGAAATAATGGTGAAAGAAAATTTTAATATCACGTATTGAAAATGAATTGAAAGTAGCTATCATTTTCATTCCTACTCCTTTTGTATTGTATTATCTTTTCCAAAGATAATATAATAGAGAGAGATGTAATTGCTTTTCTAAAAACACACTGACTGACACATACTGACTGACTGACTCTGACTCACAACGTATGTAGGTATCGTAGACCTTTTTTACCTGCTGAAAAATCTAAGTATGTACTGAATTAAAATTGATTTTGTTCTCGGTAAGAGCAGCAAGCAAAGCAACAACTCTTTTTAGTTTGCTGTTTCGTGAATCGTTTATCCCTAGTAGTGCCACCCACATCAATAATTATCACGATGATGTATCACATGAAGAACATCGTTACCCACGATGAAGAGATAATTTTACCGACGTGCATGTATTTTATTAAAAATCCTACTGTTTTTGTAAAAGAGGACAGTAGCGACATCAATATCAGTAACCAGGTTATCAAGTTTCTTAAGGTTTATGTCATTGTAATTTTTTGATACACTATCTTACCTTTTTATCTAACTCAAACCTCATCTATTTTAAACGTCATATATAAACTCAAGCTTATATTCCACAAGAGTAGGAAGCTGAGACCACTGATTGCCACATGCTACAACATGTGGTAAAACTATCTTGTCTGTTTGTTGTGTCTAATACTTATCTATTGTCAGATACTATTGCAAAGCTGTGTCGCTAAATTGAGTTCAATTTACAGGGGCATAATACCAAGATGACCGAGTTGGAACAAAGACAAGACCAGCTCCTAAAGAAACTAGATGTCCTTTATGATAGAATTAAAACAATTGGTTCATACTGTAAAGTTAGTAGTCCTGAAACTGCTAAGATAAAACAATCTGCGAAAACTGTGAGTAAGTTAATTCATTTAATTAATGTGTAAGTAAGTTAGTGGTCCCATAAGACTATTTTGTCGAATCTCCCACATGAGACGATAGTCTCTTAGGCTAAGAGTAGGTAAATCAGGAAATTCCTGTAGGTACCTAGAGCAAAACTTTTGAATAAAAAAATGAGGGCAATCCAGGTCAAGGGGGTTCAGCTGACAACCCTACCCCATCTCCCCTTGGTATGCCTATGCTACCACCTATTGTGTATGTTGCTTCCACTTAGTAGAGTCAACCAAAAAAACACCAGTTATGCTATTGGAAATATTTATCTTTTTCCTATTACAGTGTTAATTCTCTCTGTATTATACTTGTACAGTATGCTATTGTGCTTGTTACAGCTAGCTGACCCTGAGGAAGTAGTTTTGGTGCTCAGCCCAGAGAGTTTGCCTTGGTACCTCCATGTCATACTTAAACAAACTTCTCTAGCTGTCAATGTATCATGGCACATTCATTCTTCTGTGAGTAATGAGAAAGTGCAGAAAATTAAAAACTTTATCATGAACCTGCATACATGTAATAACATTTCTAAAGTTAATTTGAGGCTGATATTCAAAAATGGTGAGTAATGGTAATCTTATTAGAATAGCTTATTCCTATAAACTTTACAGTTTAACATTTCCAGTGAGCTTTACCTACAGTTAGGTACATTATAATTCATATTATAACAAACAGGCCCTGCCTGTCCCCTTACATCTGAACCCATTATGGATCAAATTTGAGAATAAGCTTTCTATTGTGTCTGACTGGGTTTTTACGCAATTCTTGTATGTTACTCTGTCAGCACCCCTAGCAGTAGGCTAAATAAATATATTATGTACACAATTTATTCCACAAATGTGGTTGTCATGTAAGCTCGTATGTACCCACATGAAACACAAGAAAACCTTTTAAAGGTGATGGCCCGTAATCTGGCCTGCAGCCTATGCTTATAGAGTAATCAGCAATGGAGTTGAAAAGCAAGCAAATCACACATCCTTTGGCCTAATAGTTTGGCAGACGGGTAGGCCAATAGAAGCAACATCTATTGCTAGTTTGTCTTGAGTTGATGCTAGGTACTTAAGTACCTAATTAATATAAAATAAAGAAATGGAATAACGCCCTTCTGATGTCCCACTCCTGGGCACGGGTCTCCCCTTATTACGAGGGAGATTCATACTGCAATCTACCATGCTGGCCCAGAGTGGATTGGCAGAATTCATATGTCTTTCGAAAATGGCTAGATTTTCTAAACATGCAGGTTTCCTCATGTTTTCCTTCACCCTAAGCAAAACTCAAAGGTCCGAGCCAGGGTTTTAACCCAAGATCTGGTGCCCGCAAGATGCGTGCCTAACCAATCGGCTATCACTGCCGATTAGGTACTTAACGATGTTCTACATTAATTATATTGTGGTACTTAATTATGTAAAACAACCAACTTACCAAGGGACATAACCAACCTTTACTAATTTTAAGGAAAGATTTTGATTTACATTCATGTTGTTGCAAGGAACAGGACTATGTAACACTATATTAGCTTTTTTTTTGTTACAGTTTCAGCTGATACTGAACTGAAGATGTCATCATTGGCCCTCCCCATTGTGGGGAATGTGAACATATTGCGATATTTATCGTTTGTTTATCCATCTGTAATATCATATGATCCCAGTGATCATGTTTCGGACAATTTACTTGATCTTTGCCATCTGTTAGAGAGAACACCAGAAAAGAATAAAGAGGCACTTGTTAACAAATTGTTTGCGCAATATAAGGATTGGATACATGGAAACCATTTTTCTATTGTGGACTTGGCTGCATATAATGCCATCAAACAATGGAAAAACACACCTAAGTATATACCTAAGGTTTGGTTTGATAAGTGTGAGAAGTTGTGTATGTTATAAATAGTTGTACACAGAAAAAATAACTATTTATTGTATGCATTAAACAACCGGAAATTTAAATAAAAATATTCAATTGCAAGTTTTAGTAAGTTTTTATTGTATATTCTCTTCAGCTTACGAGTTGGTAACAATATTATACAAGCTGGAAAGAACTAACGACACATATAACGAAGTTAAGTAGGTAGTAAAAAACTATATTTGCTGATGTATAAAACCAGACCAGGAATCGAGCTGAAAAATATAAATAAAATAATGTATTAGAGCACCTACTAGTGCCTACTACCAATCAAATTAAGGTCACCTTAGAGTGATGATAAATAAAACGCCAATTAATAATTAACCTATTTAATGAAATCATTAATTATTAAAAATAAGTACTAGTAGGCTTAGCTACCTCATTATTATACAGAGACATCATATATTTAGTCTTGTATGTGATGGCACTCTTGCACCTTTGTAGTTAAGTGGAAAAAAACGTAAGTACACGGCAAATCCAAGGCAGAGTACTGCCTTTGTTTTTGGAGTAAGCACTCGGTTTTTACTTTGAAAAAAAAAACCGCGTATTCGTTACTTATGGCGCCGAAGTTTCTAAAAGGCTCTTCGCAAAGAGAATATAGCACGCTACTCACACTGCTGGAGCTTTATTTGCTTGGTCCATACATGCCATCATTTCATTTAGGTACAGTCAGATAGTACACCTACAATACATACTGTTACGTTAGTTTTATTTCCGTAGATATTCAGAAGTATTCAAATTACATCACAGTTGATTTTCAAAGGAAATGTGCCAATGTTTGTTCAAAATAAATGCGTTTTCCTAGACATTTTATTAATATAATATTTACAATTGTAAAGCTAATTCTTTACGATCAATATTACTACAACTATCAGTCAATTGTATAAATGGTAATAATAAAAAAATCTAAACTAGATTTATATTTGCTTTTGATTAATTAAAATCACCGAATATCGCGATAGATCCTCGTAAATTAGGCTTATATTTTATGAATATACGAATTTTTACACATACTAGTATTTTCAATCTGAAGTAAATTTTCATTTTTCACTAAAAACTAATCAATACTGATTTGATTAGCTACCTATAAATAATATAAGATTACTATACAAAAGTATAAAAGATAGCAAAATGTAAAACAGTGGTGCCGTGCCTGTGAGGCCTAAAGTTTTATTATTCTACACTTGATATCTGCAAAGGTTTTATGTAATATTGTACTAGATAAAACAACCATCCCTATACGATTTAATGCATAGAATAATATGAAAACGAGATCTCAGTACACGTTTATAGAAGTTCTATACTAATTTAATGAAAAAAAATAGATGCCATTGTTGAAAGATCAGAAGATTCCTAATGTAAGTGCTGCCTAATATTATAATGTGGTATGGCATTCATGCAATGATTAATAATAATGGTTCTATCTGAATGGAGAGTGACATTTGCAAAGAGTTATTAAAAATATGCATCTGAAATTCTTATTGCCTAGGACTAAATTATTTAAAATCTTTAATCTTAGGTCCTTATTGTACACTCCATTTGAACTCTGGATAGTCACTCTTTTCTAAATTTCTTTCATGTCGTCAAGTATATGAATCATATCATCGCTACACGAATAAATAAGATAAGTTAATTTCAGACAAAAAATCACTGAATTAATTAAAGCTTAAACTATATTCGATATGTACATTTTCTATGTCATACTAATCTATTGTAAATTATTGAAATAATTGGGAATGGGCAGTGAAGGTTACATATGCACGGCTTCCGCGGGCGGCGTGCCGGCGGGCTCCTGTCATACGAACGACGAGAAGCCGGGCAGCGGCGCGCGCGAGCGGGCCATGTTGTTCATGACGATCTGCCCGCCGTTGAGGCTGACCACGGCGCTGCCCTCCGGCTCAGAGTCCGTGTAGCTGGAGTAGTTGCGCACCGGCCGTTGCCGCTTCCACGATTGCCGCAGTGTATCGTTCACGTTCGCGTAGTGATTGACGAAAGAGTGCGGCTCCGAACGTACACTTTCGTTTTCGCTCTCCGAATTCTGTATAGAAATTACGTAGGTAGTGAATTTTATTATAGTATATATAGATAATAGTGTTAGTTTAAATAGGTATTAGATTGTTTTTTCCAAATGATTTGTTTTTATTTACAATTTTTTTAATCAAAAAATACAATAAATGTAGATCCAGGAGGTAGTACTGTTACTTGTGTATGAAATAGGAATTACTACTATTATGAGACAGATAAAGTTAATAATTCGTTATACAACTATCATATTTTTTAGACAGATACTAAAACAAATTACAAATTACAACTACAAAAAGTGCCGATCTCGATGGAAGCGTGTCAAAAAGTACAAAGCGATTAGCGAGATCTCAGTCGTCGATATTTACCGTGACGTTCTCCGGGGGGAGTGGTGGGAGAAAAAATAAGGACCGTTTTAGTGACGCGCGTGTCGAGTTCAGACGACGCTAATCCTAACGGTGATCACCTGCGAGTCGGAGGAGCTCATCTCGGAGGGCTTCTCGGTGAGCGAGGAGTCGTCCGGGTTCTCGTCGTAGGCGCGCAGGCTCTCCTCGTCGCTGTGGTAGGCCACGGCGGCCGGCGCGGGCCGCGGCGGCGCCTTGCCGGGCGCGCGCCGCAGCGTGCCCGCGCCGCCGCCGCCGCCGCCGCCGCTGCCGGCCGAGTTCTGCCGCGACCGGTACAGCTCCATGCCCAGCGTGCCGCGCTCCGAGCTAGACCCCGCCAGCGATTCCTCGAGCGTTTTCTGGGCCTCCTCTGCATCATAATAATACATTTTGAAGCTTCGATTCTTTATATTTAGGTGTCTTAACAACGAAACTCGAGTTACTACTACTTACTTTTGTATTTGTAACTTTTGCTCTTGACGCAGAGAATGGCGATGACCATGATTATAATGACAACAGAGGCGGCCGCGAGTGCCACCATGAACCAGGTGCTGCGATAGAACGGCCGGTACTGTAAATATCCGTATTCCAAATAGAGCTTCGACGGTGTGACGATCACTTTTTCGCTGTACGTCGGATTGCTGATCCCGTACATATTGTACGCTATCACTCTGAACGAGTAAGCCGTGGACGGCAGCAGGCTCTGGTACGATATGGTGAACTCTTCCAACATTCCGTTGCTCGTGCGCGTTATAGTTTCCCACCTTGTGTCGTCTGAAATTACAATTAATTCTTGTTTATGAGCTACTAATCTAGGACGGCGCGTATCTATGTAAATTAAAAATATAAGGTTATAAAGAAAATCATGAACATTCGTGTTATGGATGTCGAAAATTACGTGTTTTCTACAACAAGGTTCTACGGATGTACGTGCTGGGTTCGCTAAAAAGTGCGCAAGGTGCGAGATGACTAGAAAACTTACGGGCTTGCCAGGACTCCTTGGCTGCATTAAAATGGAATACTATTTTATATAGGACATACTCCAAAAGAGCTAATAGAACAAGGAAATAATTACGGCGCAAACCGATTCCCGAAATTTCGAATTTGGCATGACAGTGGCGCGGCGTTATGAAAATACGCCTCTGATATTTGTTTGTATAGTATTCGGTGGGCGTAAACAAATCTGATTTTTTTGGGAATTGCGAAAAACTGCTCAAAGGAGGGTTGGGCCCGTGGGCGAGAGTTAGGCCTGATTTAGATCAAAACTAAAATAGAGTTAAATATTCTTAGAGTTGGAAAAATGAATTTCCTTATTCGGGAATCGATCCGATTCATTTTGGTAAAATAAACACCATGTGTTCAAAACGATAGTATCCCGGATCTAATTCTGGGAAGTGATAATAAATTATAGGAAGGTGCTTAATAACATCCGACACCCTTTACAACCGCTTTCAAAAAGGAGGAGGTTCTCAATTCGTGTGTATTTTCTTTTGGAGCTATACTTATTGTATGTATGAAATACATTTAGGAGCAAGTATTATATACTAGCTGTGCCCCCCGACTTCGTCCGCGTAGTATTTAACGTAACAAAAATTTCGGGATTATCGGGATAAAAAGTATTGTTACGTACACGTACTAGGGGTAGGTACAATTAATGCCGTTAAACGTGTAAAAAGGGTTTAATTCGCTCTCCACAAACTTGACAAATACACAGTACTACACTAGTTGACTATCACTAGTTACTCACAACAAACAATGTTCCGAATCACTTAGCAGTCACACAGTATTCCAATATAATCGCCTAGGTCACTGGTATATCACTCTTCGTTCGCTTACTTAAGTTCCGTACACTGTCGCTTCCAAGAAGTAACTAACTCGCTGCCCGTTGTCGACCCCTTATATATCGAATAAAGATGCGACCTGGTGTTTTCGTGAACATTCTCGGTAGGTATGTAGGTAATAATAATCGCAATCGAATGATCCAGAGTCCCATTGTATTCGTTCGCGAGTAGGTATTCGCCGCCGCCGTCGCGCCGATAACGCAAGGGCGTTCACCTTATACCTACATACCTACGATTTCGAACATTCCATTTTCGAGATCTTTCATAACTTAATCGATGGAGTACATCTAGACTAACAATGCGTTTTTGTCTAAAGCTGGTAGGATGTGAATTCTTCGAGATAATAGATGAAACAGTTTCAAGGTCGCAACAGTATCCTATATGTCAATCCCGGTTATAAACTATCTGTGTTTCAAATTTCATCCAAATCCGTTCAGTAGTTTTTGCGTGAAGGAGTAACAAATATACATACATCTACACTCACAAACTTTCACATTTATAATATAAACTAGCGGCCCGCCCCGGCTTCTCACGGGTACATTGCGGTTACATTATTCGAGTTTTAGTAAGGATCCCTAATTTTTTTGAAAATATATTATAGCCTATGTCACCCGGGGATAGTGTAGCTTCCCAACAGTGAAAGAATTTTTCAAATCGGTTCAGTAGTTTCGGAGCCTATTCATTACAATCAAACAAACAAAGATTTCCTCTTTATAATATTAGCATGATATTAGTAGGATAAGAGGCGTCCGTGTGCGGCACGTACCTTTCCTCTTGGCTTCGAAGTAGTATCCGAGCAGCGGGCCGCGGCCGGAGGCGGCGTTGGTCCAGCGCAGGCGCAGCGCGGCGGG
The DNA here is from genome assembly GCA_918843915.1 of Notodonta ziczac. Classification (NCBI taxonomy): domain Eukaryota; kingdom Metazoa; phylum Arthropoda; class Insecta; order Lepidoptera; family Notodontidae; genus Notodonta; species Notodonta ziczac. The sequence continues at coordinate 6,362,345 of OU974043.1, read as the reverse complement.
CTCGGGCGCCAGCTGCAGCGCGCGCGGCGGGCGCGGCGAGCCGGGCTGCGGGCCGGGCCGCGCGCGCGCCGCCGCCGCCGCGCCCGCGCCCGCGCCCGTGGCGCCGCGCACCGTGAACCGGTACTCCACCTCCTCCTCCAGCCCGCCCACCGCCAGCCGCCGCTCGCTCACCTTCTGCTTCACTTGCTTGCTGAAACCTGGCCCGCACCTCTCGTCACTATCCGTCACTATCGACTGAACGTATTTATCAGGTTACCCTAGGTCAGGGGTTGGCAACCTGAGGCTCGTGAGCTCCATGCGGCTCTTTGGATGTGAAGCTGCGGCTCTACAGTTTTGTACGCAAATATTGCTTATTTTATAAAATAAAAAATATTTAATATTAGGCACCATTTCTATCTCTCAGCCACTTGTACTCGCTTTTCATAGATATTTTTCCTCCTCCGGGGGAGTTAGAGATTCGGCCGATCGGGCATGGCGCTAAGGTTGGGTATCCAAACGTACACTCGGAAGTCATTGAATTTTTTTCACTTTCCATAAGAACGAAGTAGGTACAAGAAATAAGCAAGAGACGATGTTGACGTCTACTAAGTTCGATTCGAGTCGAACTAACGTTCAATATTAATTGGATAGTTACTTCAGCGAATGTAGTTATGATCAAAAACGGAAACCGAATAAACTCAAAACTCAAAAAAACACGAAATTGTTATTGCTTTGGTGTGATGCCTTCCATGCAAGTAAATAAATAGTATTTAACGACAATGTTGTTAAGAGGAAAGTGAGTGGACCAATCCCCGCAAGCAGCGCCCGCGCACGAGCATGACTTGAAAAGCGGCAACACTCTCCTCAACCATAATAGAGGGAAGAGGGTGACCCGCTCCACAAAGCCACCGCAAACAAGGACATTGAAGTGAGCATGACCAACACCTCACCTCAGAGACAACAGTTCAGCAAGGATAATAAGCATGAGGCAAGACCCGCTACAATAAAGGATTAAAAATAAAGGACTCACGTTCGTCCTGTTCTATGGTCTCGTATGTGACGAGGTAGGAGTGGACGAGTCCGTTGCGGCGGTGCGGCGGCTCCCAGGTCACGACGAGGCTGTTCATCGTGATGTCCGAGAACGAGATGTTGCGCGGCGCCGACGGCAGCCCCTGCAGCGTGCGCGCCAGCACCGCGCTCGACCGCGGCCCGTCGCCGGCGGGGTTGAATGCCAACACCTTACAAATGTTTCACAAATTATAAAAAAATACCGTAAGTTCTATCTCCAAACCAGGCAAATTAAGGAATTTTATATCGAAATGGGTGTTACTAGGAACGATACCAGACTATTGTAACTATTGGGGTTTTGTGTGTGTATGTTTCCCCAACAATTTAGTGCCCACTAAATTTTGCAGCCCATTTACCTGAATGCGATATTGCGTGTACTTGTCGAGGAAGACGAGCGAGTGCGAGGTAGCAGTGGCCGGAACCACTTCGATCTCTTCCTCAACACGCCGCCCGGGCTCAGGATCCTCTGGAGACTCCGTTACTAGATAGAATATCTGCAAAATTAACAGTATGATTGAATACTCATTGTAGTTAAAAAATATCGGAAGAACCGGTTCCATCGGAATTGGGTAACATCGCCGTCTATGCTCGACGGTAATAATGAAAGCTCTATAGGCAAAGAGTTTTGGTAATTTCACCCGCATTAATTCTGTGGAGTACAAACCTTGTATCCGAGCAGGTCTCCGTTCTGCTCGGCGAGGGTGGGCGGCTGCCAGGCGAGCGTGACCTCGGTGGGCGACAGTGGCTGCGCGGCCACGCGCTGCGGCGGCGCGGTGGGCACCGCCTCGCCCACCCACACCACGGCCGGCGTGCCCGCCGGGCCCTCGCCCTGCGAGTTCACGGCGCACACGCTGATCTCGTAGTTGCGGTCCACCGCCAGATCCGTCAGCACCACCTCCTCGCTCTGTTAACGAATAAATAACATTCAGTTTACAAAAGATACTGCATTTTAATAATGTTACACTGTCCAGACTAAACATGAAGGATAAAAAAATACCGTTACGGTTCGGTGTGATTATTTGGATTACTAGCGACCTGTCCCAGCTTCGCACGGCTCAAAATTATCAGTGTTTCTCTACTATATTATGCATGTATTATCCATATAAACCTTCCTCATGAATCACTCTATCTATAAAAAAAACCACATCAAAATCCGTTGCGTAGTTTTAAAGATCTAAGCATACATAGTGACAGACAGCGGGAAGCGACTTTGTTTTATACAATGTAGTGAAGATGAGGGTCCATACCTTGATGGCGGGCACGTCCCTCTTCATGGTCTGCTGCAGCGGCGTGGGGAAGTCGGCGAGCGGCTGGTAGCGCACGCGGTAGCCGCCGGTGCGCGCGTCGCCGCTCCAGTGCTGCTCGCCCAGCGGCGCCCACTGCACGCGCACGCTGCTCGGCGTGATCGGAACCACGTGCAGCCCCTCCACCACCTTGCTCGGCGCTGGACCGCGTAATAATCATTGTTATCGGATGCCCGGTATACACGCTAGACCAGTCTAGGCCGGGGCAGAATCACACGAAATTAGATTAGGTGCCAGCGCTTTTTTTTTTAATGACCTAATGTTGTTGTCCAGATTGACCATAACAACTTCACCCGGACATAGGGCGAGCGCAAGTGCGCTCCAGCCAGAGGGGCAGGGGGCAGCTAGCTCAAGGGCGCCACGAGAGTTACGACCTCAGCTTGGGCCACTGCTAAGAGAGGTGGCTAGGGTAAGTCTACCACCGGATCGGAACGCGACCTCGACTGAGAAGATCCGGCAAGAAACTCAGCGGGCTTGTCGGGTGCCAAGATGCGTCTAGGTACGTAGACGCACCTTCTAGCGGAAGCGGGGCTACGTCAAACCTCGCCGGCTAGGGCGGTGTCTGGTGGGGAGTGGCCTGTCCATATATTAACCAACTCTCGGTCTGACTTAAGATAACGCAAGGTAAGTGTTGTCAGCAACACTTATCGCGTTTCGTTATTTTAAGTTACATTACGAATTCGCGCCAAGAACTGCCAGCCTAGACGAACCGACGACCACCGACGCAAGGTTTTATGCTATATGTACATGATATCATTTGATCCATGGTTTAATGAATATATTTTAAAACCTTTAACATATAATAATTGTATAATGTATATAAATCATACCTGCAGGGAGCGTGCGCACTGTTTCAGTCGCATTGCTGTATCGACTGGGTCCGATGTCGTTGGTCGCTCTGATCCTAAACTGGTATGCAGTGTAGGGCTTCAGGCCCTCCGCCGTGTATGACGTCACGAACGGGTCGACTCGCTCGGGAATAGTTTGCCAAATGCCACCATCCTCCTTCTGCTGTACCGTGTAGTATCTATAACAAAACAAAACAAAAATATTAAAATTCAAATCGTTAATTTGTTTAGGCCTACGGGGGCACTTACAAATAGTCTAATTTATTTATTTTTTCTTATTTCTACAACCGGATCCGAACGCGACCTCGACTGATCCGGCAAGAAACTCAGCGGGCTTGCCTTTTTACATTTTTGTTATGTTTAATTATTGTTTTCTTATATTTACGCGAATACTACACATTGAAATAAAACTATACATAAAGTTAATAAACGCGATAAAATCCGTAAAAAAGTTTTATTTCAATGTTTAATTATTTCTCATTACTCATCCTCGGAAAATAGGTCTGAAGTTGCCTGAGGAGCGGGTTGAATGTAATACTTTTCAGCCCTAAGGAGAATCGCTTTCAACTGACAGCCGTCAAATTATTAAAAATAATTTAGTTCTATTTTGACATTTCTATTGAACCAGGTCCAGTACCTGAGCGGCGCGTAGCCGTCGTCGCCGGGCGTCCAGGAGAAGGTGATGTGGTGCGGCTGCAGCAGCGAGCGCGCCACGTTGGGGCGCGCGGGCGGCGCGGGCGCGGCGCGGTTGGCCGTGCTCAGCACCAGCGCGCGCGCCGTGCCGCCCCAGCCCAGCCGCGTCTGCGCGCGCACCGTGAACTGGTAGTACTGCTCCGACGACAGCTCCGTGGCCCTGCCGCCCACCACCACGTGCGTTTACATCACAGTGTCAATCAATAAATAAATAACTAAAATTGATCATTTTGAAAACCCCCGATGCGACGGCTTTTTAAACTACAAATGAGCTGATAGTTTTCAAACGGCCGATTAGATTTTCATGAAACATAGCTAAGAACTCTCTCGATCAGAATACCTATCTAACAAAAAAATACATTATTGAAATCGGATCATCCGCTTGGGTGCTACGATGCCACAGACAGACACACAGATACACAAATACACATGTTAAACTTATATCACCCCTCCTTTTTGTCGGGGGTTAAAAATAATGTATTGTCCCAAACTAAGCAATGCTTGTTTGTACTATGGGTACCGTACAATGGACTGGGGGCGATCCCAGTGACACCCAGACCTGGGCAAATTACGAAAAGGTCATTTCCGAAATTTGCCCCGGCGGGAATCGAACCCGCAACCACCATGCGCAGTGAGCCGAGCGGCCTACGCTCGAACCACTGCGCCAAGCGGTCGTCAAGTTCCTTTTCATTACTCATACTCTGAAAGTAGGTCTGAAGTTGCCTGAGGAGCGGGTTGAAAGTAATACTTTTCCGGCCCATTTGAATCGCTTCCAACTGACAGCTGTCAAATTATTTTAAAAAATCAATTGAAACAAAAAAAAACTAGTTCCATTTTCACATTTCTATGGAACCATGTTCAAACTTTTTCTACAATCACTCAATTACAGCGCGATGTAAAATTGAAATAACATAAAGTTAAGTATTAATGAAAGAATATATTGAAATAAAACTATTTTACGGATTTTATCGCGTTTATTAACTTTATGTTCCCGACGTTTCGGTTGCTTTACAGCAGCCATGGTCACGGGGGGACTGAGGTGTTAGTTTTATTTCAATGTGTAGCATTCGCGTAAATATAAGAAAACAATATGAAAGAATATATATTTTTAAATGACTTAAGTATAATTTAATTTCAACAATTTCTTTAAAATAACATAGATTTGGGCAAAATATTTAAAGCTGAAAATTAAAAATAATGAAGTTGGCCGGCCAACGAAAAATAACAACATAGGCGGCAAACCGATCTTTTTTTTTTCGAGTTGTAGAGTTGTTCATACTTCCTTGTATTATTTCTTTAGCCAATTCGTATTTTTATTTTTACTCTTCTTGTATTCGTAATGAAAAGCACAGTGTTTACCTCGGGTGAAAGACTTATTTTGTCACTTTCACCACTCGTGTAACAATGTTCTATTAAAAATGGCTACTTACGATGCAATTTGTCAAATCAACTCAAGTTAAATCAACAAATTGAATATGAAATTGCTAAGTGCATCTCACGTGATTCGTGAACTGATAATTGGCGGCTCCACAGTAAGGTTGGAGGGTTACGAGTACGACAACCACAGGTTAAACATACCTACGTACCGGTTTTAGATATAAGGAGAGGTTTAAATAATGCATCTTATAACGAAAAGTAGTACGAATTCAATCATTGCTATCAGCTATATTGACATCCCGGATTTGTTTAGCTTTATGAACTCACCTAAATGTGCGATCCGACGGAAGAAACTCTCTCGACAATACGTTCTGGGTGCTGCTATTGAGGTGGTACGTCACTTTGTATGCGAGTATTTCCCCGTTGGGATCCTCCGGCACGTCCCAGATGATGCGAGCCGTTGTAAAAGTGACGTCCGGGAACGATACGTTAGAAGGGGGGCCGGGAGCTGCGCAACACAGTAACACCAGATTTATAGTAGGGACTAACTAAATGATGATGTGATAGCTTCATGCATAGAATACTTACTATCTTCGAATGTTCTCACAGTGACCGGCGGATCACTCAATGCTCCGTCTCCTAGTCTCGTGTAACCCAACACTTGTATTTGATAAACGACATATTTCCTCAGTTCCGTCAATGTTATAGTGTGCGTCTGGTTAGAGGGAACTGCGTGGCATTCCACTTTCTTCTGTTCGGCTCGGGGCGGCGGGACGACGGCCGCGTAGCACACCTTGTAGCCCTCGATCAGACCGTTCTGCTCGTGCGTTGGGATATCTCCCCACAGTACAACGACTGTTGTTGACGACGTGGCATTGGCGGACACACTGATAGGGCCTCGGGAGGGTACTGCGAAAATGACTTGTGTTACAATACAATATCACTCATGATCAATATTAATCATGTAACTCGTATCGAAGATTAAAATCAATTATGTGTTTGTGCCGTTTGCCGTGGAGACGCTTGGCCCATGGAGTCATAGTGCTAAAGTGCTATTGAACAAAATCACCCCAAGACTGGTCACCGCCACAGGTGACAAGAGGGCTGGCTTTTTCCTCGCTCAAAAAATTAGCTTATCAATACAGCGAGGAAATGCAGCCAGTATTCTTGCCACCATCCCACGCGGACGGGATTTGTTTAATTAGGGGTAGGTTTGTATTTTATTTTATCTTATTTTTTTTTTTTAATATAATTTGTATATATGTATATAGGATTAAGACCTTATTTTGGATTGCTTTATATTGTTTGATCGAACTCCTGCCCATGTGTCAACGCGAACTCAATCTATTGCTTAATGAAAGCTTCGCTCAAAAATTTGATCGTAATATGAATTTATGAATTACGGGCTCATAAGTAAATAAATAATGATTCTTCGTTCAGTACGAACGATATTATTATACAATGATTACGAAATAGTACATTGTTACATGAGTGGTGAAAGTTACTTATTTTGTCCCGAGACGGGGTTTGGCGCCCGAGCGTAGCGAGGGCGCTAATAGTTCGAGGGACAAAATAAATCTTTCACCCGAGGTAAACACTGTGCTTTTCATTACGAATACAAGGAAAATAAAAATAAAAACAGGAATTGGCTAAATAAATAATACAAGGAAGTATAAACAATACTCTACAACTCGAAAAAAAAAAATCGGATTGCCGCCTATTTTGTTTTTTTTTTCGTTGGCCGGCCAACTTCATTATTTAGCCATTATTTTTCATTTTCATCTTTAAATATTTTGCCCAAATCTATGTTATTTTAAAGAAATTGTTGAAACTAAATTATGATTAAGTCATTTAAAAAATATATTCTTGAATTAATACTTAACTTTATGTTATTTCAATTTTACATCTTGCTGTAATTGAGTGACTGTAGAAAAAGTTTGAACATGGTTCCATAGAAATGTGAAAATGGAACTAGTTTTTTTTTTATAATTTGACAGCTGTCAGTTGAAAGCGAAACTCCCGGGCCTGAAAAGTATTACTTTCAACCCGCTTCTCAGGCAACTTCAGACCTACTTTCAGAGTATGAGTAATGAAAAAGTGTTTTTCTTACCAGCCTCTCTAGTCCGTTCCATTGCCGTGGGGCTTTCAGTTGACGTCCCAACTTCATTTATAGCGGTCATCCGTATTTCGTACAGCGACCATTCCTCCAAATTCGATAGTATGTGCGAGTTAGCCGTGTGGTCCTCGATTACGCTGTGTAATGTGTCGTTACTACCGCTTCGGGTATACGTTATATTGTAGCCCTTTGGATTCCCGTACCATTCGCTTTGTTGCAGAGGCTGTAACCAGAACCACTTGCCTACATATCTGTCAAGACTTTGAATACAAATATTTCATTACTAAAATTTAGTTCTAACACGAATACTACTATAAGCTAGAATCTAAAGTGGTGTCTGATGAAGACATTTTGTTTGACCCTCGACAAGTCCCAGTAAAGAAGGCCAAAGTTTTACGTAAGACTATCGTTGTGCAGGTAGGATTTCCATACACACTATTATCCCCTATTTATTAACCTTCAGGGAAAAATTTTATAAAATCCTTTTTTAGTGTTCAACTTCGTTATACCTGTAAGAAACTCCTGTACATCAACTTAATACCCCTAGACCCTCTTACCTGTCTTTTATCAAAGTATTTGTGCATTTATTATGTTTTGAAGCCTCTTACGTAGTGTATTGTATTCTCTTAGCTAGAGCCATCAAGAAGAGAATATATATGTAGACCATGATATAGACCCACCGGTTTAAAATGTATGTTGCTGGTCTGTCAGTAGTTTTGTTATTAAGTAGATAATAGGGCATGTATACTCACAATCCATCTGACTCGCAGGTTGGTAGCGCTAACTGCGCGTACGGTGACGTTCTTGGGCGGGTGTTGCGGAGGGGCTTGGATCGTTTGGAACTCCTTGCAAGGCTCCGAGGGTTGCGACGAGCCGACCACGTTGGTCGCGATCAATCGCAGTCGGTACGTCGTGAACGGGACGAGCCCGGTCACATGTATCGACTGCGCGTCTGGCGCGTTCACTTCGTATATTGTCACCCACGATGAGTTCCGTGCGGTTTGAGCCTGTGTTACAACGTTCACGGATATTATAGTATGCTCCCAGCAATCCGAACCCAACTTGGAGTTCAATATCACTCACTGATCTCGAAATCATCAGCAGGCAGGTAAGGACTTAACTAATAGAATAAAAATAGTCGTGCTTTTAGGTCAACTACATTAGAAATCTTATCATTTTAGATATACTTATTGCCACAAAGGTTAGCACTAATTAGTATATGTTCTTATTTCTTTAAACCCTATAGATCAGTAAAAAATAATAAAAGCTCCAAAATAAATATTTTTCATTACTCATACACGGAAAGTACGTCTGAAGTTGCCTGAGGAGCGGGTTGAAAGTAATACTTTGCCGCCCTAGGGAGAATCGCTTTCAACTGACATCTGTCAAATTATAAAAGAACTAGTTCCATTTTCACATTTCTATGGAACCATGTTCAAACTTTTTCTACAGTCACTCAATTACAGCGCGATATAAAATTGAAATAACATAAAGTTAAGTACAGTCGACTCTCGTTAATTCAAACCTGCGATAATTCGAACCTCTCTATAATTCAAAGTCATCACGAGTTCCCTACAATAGTACATTGTTACACGAGTGGTGAAAGTAACTTATTTTTCCCGAGACGGGGTTTGGCGCCTGAGCGTAGCGAGGGCGCTAATAGTTCGAGGGACAAAATAAGTCTTTCACCCGAGGTAAACACTGTGCTTTTCATTACGAATACAAGGAAAGTAAAAATAAAAACGGGAATTGGCTAAAGAAATAATACAAGGAAGTATGAACAATACTCTACAACTCGAAAAAAAAAAGATCGGATTGCCGCCTATTTTGTTTTTTTTTAGTTGGCCGGCCAACTTCATTATTTAGCCATTATTTTTAATTTTCATCTTTAAATATTTTGCCCAAATCTGTTATTTTAAAGACATAAAAAGACATAAAATTTATTCCATTATAAAGCACATAATATAATTATCATTGGAACTCAAACTAGGCGCGCAGGGCAGCCTGTATCTTGAGACCAAGGAACATAATTAAAATTGCTGAATAGGTTCAGTGAGGAACGTATGAGTTTACAAATTAGTACACTTAGTGTTGTCTAAGAGTAACTGTTATAAGAATATGTAGTTGAAAAAGAAATTGTTGAAACTAAATTATAATTAAGTCATTTAAAAATATATATTCTTTAATTAATACTTAACTTTATGTTATTTCAATTCGTGCTGTAATTGAGTGACTGTAGAAAAAGTTTGAACATGGTTCCATAGAAATGTGAAAATTGAACTAGTTTTTTTTTTAATAATTTGACAGCTTTCAGTTGAAAGCGATTCTCCCGGGCCGGAAAAGTATTACTTTCAACCCGCTCCTCAGGCAACTTCAGACCTACTTTCAGAGTATGAGTAATGAAAAATCTCTTTATTTTTTGAACTAAATCAATACATGTTTATGCACTTGGTAATTCGAACGAAAAAATCGTTGCTTTATAATAAAAAGACGAGTTAATTCGAACTCAACGGCGTCCAACACTCGACAATTCAAAGTTGCAGAGAGAAAGAGGCGGAAAGATTGTATGTAGGTACATTTTGCCACAAGTTCAAACTTGTATCAACTTGTATCACGAATTGGTTTGTTTAGTTATCATTATAAGTTATAACAGAGTTCTTTCGAAAGATTAATTAATTCACATTATGAATACATGTATGTAAACGAATGTACTTACCACCAAACTTTTGTCATTGTTATAGAATAGCAGTTAATAAATAATAATTGATAAACACTTAATAATTGGAAGTTTTATTTATTTTCTCTCACAAATTTCGAACCATTTGATATTTCAAAAACTCGATAATTCATAATATTTTAAGAGTCCCTCGAGTTTCGAATTAACGAAAGTCGACTGTATTTATATTTTAAATGACTTAATTATAATTTAGTTTCAATTTCTTTAAAATAACATAGAATTGGGCAAAATATTTAAAGATGAAAATGAAAAATAATGGCTAAATAATGAAGTTGGCCGGCCAACAAAAAAAAACAAAATAGGCGACAATTCGATCTTTTTTTTCTAGTTGTAGAGTATTGTTCATATCACCCTGTATTATTCCTTTAGCCAATTCCTGTTTTTATTTTTACTTTCCTTGTATTCGTAATGAAAAGCACAGTGTTTACCTCGGGTGAAAGACTTATTTTGTCCCTCGAACTATTAGCGCCCTCGCTACGCTCAGGCGCCAAACCACGCCTCGGGCCACAATAAGTTACATTCACCCCTTGTGTAACAATGTACTATTATACTCGCATGTTACATGCTTGCATGCATACTTCTTATATAGTAGTCGAGTCGTCAGTAAGGTTTTTCCGTATCTGTGGTTATAACCGACCTGCACTGTCCACAGCGATATGGAGGAGTTCCCGTCGAAGGAGGGCGTGAACTGCAGCAGCACGGAGAAGGCCTGTATGTTGGAGAGCGCGAGGTTGCGCGGCGCGAGCGGCAGCACGGGCTCCACGCCCGACTGGATGGTGGCGCCGCGCGCCGCGCCCGCGCCCACGCCCGTCACCGCGCGCAGGCCGAACTTGTAGTGCGTGCTCGCCTGGACCACACTCACACGACTTAGCTACACCGTGCATCGAAACCTCACTTTAAAGCTACGAACAGATAGACATGCGTTCTGCGTTCTTTATACGCCCGCGCTAACAGCACGCGGTCAACATCCCATACATTGAGAAATATAGGTGTATAAAGCTTTCCTATTTCTTGCGCTTGGGATTCTAAGTAGAATCGTGAGCACGGGCGAGGGATTCTACTTAAGTAGTTACGAGAAAATACCTACCATGTTCGCACTTATCGAAGAATAATTCATCGTTTAATCGAAACGATGGATTGAATAGTTCATGTATCTTACTTTATCTTAACTGAATGTGCAATACCATACCTGCAAATGTTCCACTCTGATACTGGTGACGTTTGGCGGAAGTATTTCTTCTTTATATGTATCATTATTATCTTTCACTTGATACGACAGTTTATAACCGATCAGTATGCCGTTGGACTTCTTTGGTGGTGACCAAGATACTCTCACTGCTCGGTCCGATATATCATCAAACAGAAGGCTCCCTACTTCATCCGGTACTAAAATAATATAATGTTAATTAATCATTATTTTAACAATATTTATTACAAATACAGGTTGAAACAGATTATACTTTTTTTTTCAAAACTATTTTAATTCTAAAATTATCAGCTTTGGAGGAAACTTGAAAAACAAAAGGTGTTATAGGGATACAGCTGTTGACAGATTAGTACTTCAACTGTCCCACAAAGCCGATAGTTTTAGATTTACAAAATAAAGTTGCATAAAAAATAATATATCCTTTCTGTTTCACCTAGTATAGCCTTCAACTTACTGTCTTCTTTGGTCCTAACTAAAACGTAGTCGCTGCGTGGGCCATCCCCAGGTTCGGTGAAGCATAATACCGTTATATTGTATTCAGTAAACTTCTCAAGGCCATCTATAATGGCAGACTGCTCCGTAAGCGGATCCAACAGATTCGGCGGAACACTGACAAGTTTCTGCTCAATATTAGCACCTGCGTTTTCGTCCCATACCCATGCTTGTATTTTATAACCCTGCGGTAGTAATAAAAACGTAAACACGTTAATAATATATAGATTTTAAATCTGAGAGCGAACTTGAGTAGGCTCTCAAGATGTGATTGGCATCAATTCATAAAATTGCTTATACATTTGTAGGAATGTTGTCTAATTAATAATTTTCACGGACCAACAACCCTTTGCACTTCGCAAATCATTCCTAAAAAAGTCGCGGGTCGGGAGCAGGGCGGCAACACTAATGTGATTGGTCGGGAGCGGATGCAATACATAGTGATTGGTCTTTCGAAAATAATAATGAATTGTGGTTGTTCGATCGTAATTGTTATACACCTTATCAAGCGTATGTGTTTCGGATTTTTTCTCCTAGAGTGCGTAGTTCAAAGGGTGGTTGTTCCGTGCATTATTTTAATACAGACCTGATTTATACCATTAATCTTTTGAGGGTTCGGTGGTGTCCACCACACAGTGAGAGCGGTCGAGTTGAATGGTTCACATCTCACACTGTCGGGTGCGGCCTCTGGCACGCCCTCTTTAGTTTTGATGGTAAAACTGTCGGAAAACACCCCAACACCTTTATCGTTGTACGCAGCGATTTGTACGTTGTAGTCCTTCCAAGTGATCAAGTCCTGAATGAGGTAGTTTCTCTGCGCCTCGTTGGTGATATTTTGATCTGTCCACGGGCTATTGTCATAGCCACGCAGCCTGTATCTGATGACGTAGCCTAAGATGTGACCGTTGCGGTGTTCTTCGAGCGGCGGCTGCCACTGCGTGATGATCTCTGACGACGACCGCGCAGAGCCCATGAATCCCACAGGAGGACCAGAGGGAGCTGTGAAAATGTTCTATTGAAAATCTTCAAATTACATTGTAAGTGGTAGCATGCGGTAAAATTATATAATAGGTAACATACAAAAAAAAAAAACATGCGCGGAGCTCTTGACATCATAATTTATTATCTTTAGATTAGGTCCTACAGCATTCACTCTCCTTTGAGGTTTATGTCTAGTACAGTGAGGTCTAAATTACACATGTATCATAAACTTTTAATAATAGTTAAACCTTTTTGATGAACTATTAATGAAATACCTACATTTTGTTATTCAATATGAAAAAGGTTTATTAAGTTTTGCATGCAAGTGTCGTGCAATATAGAGGTCGTAAATTATGCAAAATAACACCGTCGTCGTAAACTCGTAAAAGGAAAACAATGTTCACTACTAACATTCACTTTGTATCTCAATAATTAGTCAAATGTTTCATGCAAACATGGTACACTATAATGCAAATGTATATTACAAGTTGCTTTATAATAATGGTCTAATTATATTTATTATTGCGCTGTTATAAGCTTTAGCTTTAAATCGACAGACCTACAAAGGAATAATAAAAAGACTATACAACGATTTAAGACGACACAAAACTTAAAAGCTTAGTTGAAAGTCTATATTGGTGTTTAAAATGCAAACAAATCATTTTTCAAGAAGGCACCACGAAGAATGTCAATGTTTCCGCATACCTTGGCAGCATATTAAATCGCTGGCTGCTTGATCGCAAAGAGAACACACTTTAGTATAAATTTACTAGAATACCATATAATAATAATAGTACCTACTAAACAACCTTATATGAAGATAAATTACATGTTAGTCCAAAATAATTTAAGTGCAGTAAGCATTGATGGATTTAGGGTGAGGTCAGACGTAGTAATACTAATGTTAATGGGCCATACATAGCGCAATTCACGCTGCTGCTGTGCAAAATTAATGAATTGAACTTCTAATTTGACCTCTATTACTGATATATTAGTGTAGTGTATTAGAGACACAAATTCGTCAATTAAGATTAACACGTGGATGATTTTTTTATATAAAACCTTACCTACATATTAAAAATATTTATTTACATACCTTCCTGGGGCAGCGTCAACACGTCAGTAGGGTCTGAAGCGGGGCCTTCACCCACGGTGTTCACTGCCGATACTCTGAATTGATAGGACGTGGCTGCCTTCAAACTTGTCAACAGGACCCAGCGCTGGGTCGCGGACACGTTCATCGGCTCCGTTACCCAATTCAGCAAAGGATCTGGTGTTGGACCTGTCAGCGTTTGTAAACGAGGTCAAAATGCCAGTTAAAAAAGTATCACTCGTTTTTCCTATTAATATGCCTTAACAAGGGTCGCTACCCTATCAACAAATAATTATTCTGGAATTTTATATTACAGGAATTGTAAAGTGGTTTATATCCGTTGCGGATCTATCAAGGAGCTGCCATCTCTCATGTAGCCATAATATCTTAAGTGGCTCACAGTTCAAGGAATTCGTATATACAAAAGTGCATACGATACTAAATGCGATATGAGAGATGGATGACATTATGTACTCACCGAACTCGGGGACGACTCTTCTTTGAACGATAAATTTCTGAATAGCCGAGTTTCCATCGAAACCGGGTGTCCATGAGACGTTGACCGCCCGCTGTGGGGTGGCGTCTAGTCTGGCGGCGCGGACGTTGGTGGGCGCGAAGGGTAGTTCTATAACGGAGAGCACCGCGTGGCGGGTGTGGTTGCCGCCGGGTGACGTCACCACGCACGTGTACTCGCCCGCGTCACTGGCGCGCACCGCTTGCACTTGCAACGCCCCGTCCGCTGATACCCATACGCGAGACCCGGCAGTCATCGGCCTAAGACGTAAAAATCAGTATAAGAATACTGTTGTACCTGCGCGTACAAAGTAGCCTTCTGGTGTGTTGACCACTTCTAGGTCATAAAAATTAATACATATATTAAGAAAGTAGGCATTTTAAGGACCTCTTTATACCGTGGTATAGGTTCGAAATTAGAATTAGATTATAACTAGCTGTGCCCACCGACTTTGTCCGCGTAGTTAACTTAACAAAAATTTCAGGATTATCGGGATAAATAGTATCCTATGTGTTAATCCCGGTTATAAACTATCTGTGTTCCAAATTTCATCCAAATCCGTTCAGTAGTTTTTGCGTGAAGGAGTAACAAGCATACATCCACACTCACAAACTTTCGAATTTATAATATTAGTAGGATTAGAAATGAATTTGGTATTGAACCGTACAAACTTCGATTTGTATATTTAGTTAATATCATATCTAAAATAGAATCACTTAAATGGAACAACAGAGTGCTCAAAGTGCTTATTTTATGACTACATCCGCTTTCAAACTTCAGCACCTACAATCAAAAATGTATTGACCAGGGCAGATAAAACAGTAACGTTGGAAAAGTAAATAGTAAAGTTATATCCCAACTCACTGTTTGTTGTGGAACCAATCGATGTTGTACTTTACGTTCGGATCGTTCGATACTTTACACTGTAACGTCGCCGTGTGACCCAGCAGTACTCGTGTGTCCACGGGCGGGGCAATAATTTGTGTTCTCACTGTAAAAAAGTTTACATTTTTATGTTGTATGGTGTAAACCCGGTCGTTCCTACCGAAGCCTTACCAATAGGACTACTCATGCAGACTTCAATTACGCATGAACATCAAATTACATGTTATAATTCAACCTTGTAAAAGCATGATAGTTATGACTCTTCCATTGTTTTTTTATTATACCCACAGCAAAATAAATTAATAAAGAACTACGTCAGATCAGCTTTGTTTTATTAAATCTTGCAGTCTAGAAAGGGTTGCAAAAAAGAATTTTATGTCCACACGAAAAGGAGATAACTAAAAATAAAACCCAGCGCAGTGCGCAGTATAAGTATTTGATTAAACAGCACGACATTAACCATGTATCCGAAAATAGGTAACACAATTTAATCGGACCAAATGAACAATTGATATCATACTTGATACAACGAAATAGAATCTTATCATTCTGGACTAAAGACTTCAGGTTTATCAATAACGATAACAGATATACAATTATTAGTGAATAACCTACACTTTTGAGGGGGCTACTCTAATGACCACCACAGAATTTTATCACTTCTAGAACAAGCATTTCGTCTTATTTGGAGTAAGCGGGATGGTAGTAATCTTTTAGCCTGACTGCCCAGGAAGGAGGATTATTTATTAAAGTAAATAAAACATACCTAGAACTGTAAGGAAAGCTTCGCCTGAGACGTTTCCCGCGTCATTTGATCGGACACACGTATATTTCCCACTGTCAGCTGTAGTAGTGCTTGTTATCAACAGATCGCCCTCTTCCAGCGCTTGCAGTCTTCCCGATAAATTAATTATCAATGAATCTGTAAATAAGTATCGCGAACTTGGAGCATATCGTATATTTTTTTAAGTACCTAATGACGATCCAAAAGTAACAATAAATATCTGGCTGTATATGATTTAAGTAGGACACATCATTGATCACCGCATTTGTATTATTCCATCGTTAGTGTGATACAAAGCTATTGTTCCACAAATGTATCTTCTGTGATCAAATGGACCATATTTCCCAATCATGACGACTAGATGAATGCCCAATGAAACGATGAAAAGAGTGTTTATCCTTGGAATGTGGGTTTCCAATGGACAATACTTGTCCTTGTCGCCATGATGGCTGGAAATCAACGACTAGTTTAGTTACCTAAACCCACAGACTTCTAAATACTAGCAGTGCCTAAACCCCATACATTTCAATTTTATAATTGTAACTAGCAACCCGCCCCGGCTTCGCACGGCTCTAAAATTATCAGTGTTTCTCTACTATATTATACATATAAACCTTCCTCTTGAATCACTCTATCTATTAAAAAAACCGCATCAAAATCCGTTGTGTAGTTTTAAAGATCTCAGCATACATAGGGGCATACAGACAGCGGGAAGCGACTTTGTTTTATACTATGTAGTGATGTACGGCCCCGGCTACAAGGCCGGTGCCCCACCGGTATAAAGGCATTTGCGATGGGACAGCGATAAAACCTCTTTAAACGATGATCTGGCATGGCCGCATCAACTGAGCGATTTTTATAGTAATCGCCGTCTCACTAGTGCGGCAGAGTACTCTACTAACCATTGAAATACCACGTGACGTTCGGCATGGGCGCCCCGACGGCTCTGCAAGCTATGGTCGCGTCCTTGCCGTCGAGCACCGTCAGGTTGGCCGGCGAGGTCTGCATTACTGGCGGGGACGCTACAAGCCACACGCACTCTAGTTAGTACAAAAGCTAGTCTAGCAGCGTTACTCGTTGTAACTACTAGATGCTTTCACACAAACTTCAAATCAACTCAGTAAAATTGTCGTATTGTGAGAAAAGCGCATGCAAAATGTAAATAAATAAATACGTGTTCATTAAACATGTGTTACAACATTAAAAAAATATGTACCTATAGGTACGTACATACATGGCTTTGATACTTGGTGAAACAAAAAGATTAAAACTTTTTTGGAAACAAACTATGCAACTGTTTAACTATTTTTAGATTTTGATTAAAATTTACAAATAAAAGGATTTGTAGATAATTAGATGTTCCAAGATTTGATAACTCAATAAAATCTTTTGTTCTTCAACTGTCCCTTGATGTTTATAGTTAGTGTTATAAAGGTAAGCTCCAAAAAAATTGTATACCCATTATGTTTCACCGTGTATAAGTTATCTGAATTAATAATAAAGTACGTTCTTAAATACAAAATACATGCAAATTTAACATATTTACTTATAAATAGAAAAATATATAAAACATAAATGTTATGTAAATGTCGCCGCCAAATAGCTTAATTCGCCGTTCAATTAACAGCCTAGGCACTTAACTAAACAGCGCCGTTCAACTAACGGCCTGAATGATATTCAGCCGTATCGTCTATTACAACATTTAATAAACTGGCTGGCTAATGCTTAGGCAACTGGTTGACATTTAAGTACTACAAAACTTTTCAAAATACTCCCCAAGCAGAACGACCTGGAAGGGTTTAGGTTAGGGTTATTTTTTTATGACCCCACAGAAACCCCACCCGGCAAATAGATTCGGTGGATCTAAAAAAATCGTAAAAAACCTAAGTACCTAATAAAATTATTCCATCAAAGTTGTTTTTTTCCGACGCCATATTGACCAAAGAGAATATAGAATATAGAGATATTGACAATTTGGTGAGTTTCGGCGGTAGGTGGCAGAAAGTAGAACTAAATTGAAATGAACAGGCTAGGCAGGTAATTAAACGGCTAGGCAAGTAGTTAAACGTCATCGATCCAAGTCATTTGCCTAGCTGTTTGATCAAATGGCTGAATATCATTCAGGCCACTAGTTGAACGGCGCCGTTTAGTTAAGTGCCTAGGCTGTTAATTGAACGGCGAATTAAGCTAGTTGGCGGCGACATAAACACCGTAATTTTCCATGGTCAATATTACGAACACTTAGTAAACTGCGCAGGTGTCATGTTCACCCACTATAATGTAGCTGGGATGCATGAATTTTTTAGAAGGATGCGCGTTATATTCTTACGTTTTTAGGGTAACGGACAGGAGTTGGTACAGAAATGTTTAAAAACTTTTCCATTTTATCGATGGACTTTGGGAGTTCACTGAACAAGTACTTTTTATTTGCGTCTGTTAGAGCTTCATAAAAAAACTTATTTAACAAAACCATGCATAAGTTAGTATACTATATTAAAATCAACACATACTATAGATACACTTACATCTGTAATAAATGGTGTATCTGTTATATTATAAGCAAACAAATCAAATAAACCACCTAATAAAAAAAATATGGTAAAACAATCACTCTGTGCTGGAAAACTAAATCTGCAATTCTAGTGTTGTGTAATATTACAACAAATTATTCTTACTGCCGGTGTCAAATCTGAATGTTTTAGCCTTTTTATCTGAGGTCCTCATTCTTATTAATTTCATGTGACTTCGTGGGAACCGTCTATTGTCCTTAGCTGAATGACAGTGGCATACGTTAATTAACTATTTATTATACCTAATTAATACCTATCGACAATGCCGTGGGTGACGTTCGGGAACCGCTGACATTAAAAATACCTTTTTTTTACAATTGCGAAAATAGAGTAGAAAATGTCCAATAGGCTTAAATTTATCAACGCAGCCAAATCGATAGTTAATAACTTACTTTTAATCTTCAACCATGTGTATAAAGAAGATTCTCCCGCCTCGTTGCTGGCAATACATTGGTATATACCCGTGTCTTCCATATGCAAGTCGTTTATAACGAGCGAGCGGTCCACTTCCACACGGTACCTGCCACCACCATCATCAGCATCCTCGTTGTCGAGCACCTCTACGTCGGCGCCAACACTTGCTATTTTTTTTGCATCTTTGTACCATGTGATACCAGGTAACGGTATACCCTGCACGTTGCATTCCAAGACGATTGTACTTCCAAACTCCCCAAAGGTTTCAGTTTTCAAATTAGATTGAAACACAGGTTTTTCTAACACAGTAACAGTGGCGGACGCCGTCACGGTAGCATATCCTCCGGTTTTTAATCTCGCTTGGCAAGTATATTGTCCCGTGTGAGTTAGATTGGCAGATATGAGAGTCAGGGTTCTGTTCCATTGATCGTTCAAGTCAAATGTAATTCCCGCCAGATCAATCATGATCCCATCTTTGAACCATAACGTTTCCAATTCGTGCAAGGGTCTAGCATTCGCAATACAATAAAGGCTCGTGTACTCTTGACCTTTCACTATTTTCGTGTCGTCGGGTTTTATAATTATTTCTGGGGGAATTTCTTTGCTGTCATTTCCATAAACACTGAGTTTAATGTAAGGACTATTTTCTTCTTTGCCGAGTTGTGTATTTATAGCGCGTACTCTGAAATTTGTTATTATTACACGAATATTACATTATCAGTCTCGTGGGGTCGCCGCGATTCAGAACTGTAGACGGTTTGTTGACTAATTTATAACATCTGACCGCTTTCATAATTCGGAGAGTTCGCTAAAGCCAATTGATATTAACGAACTTGATCAGAGTTATTCCAGTAGCAGAATTATATACGTATAATACATATGTATATAAAATCTATATATTTATTCTTAGTATTTTATGGATGACAAATAAACACACATTGACATCTAATGTTATATGACTTAGTTCTTTAGTTAGTTGTAAATTAGATAAATAGAAGAGCCCAATGGTACAAACCTGTATGCTTTTTCATCTTCATGTGAAGTACAAAGTATCACGAGTTCATGTTTGTCAGTTACAGCATATTTCTGATCGTACCGCAGGGCACCGTACTCATCTTGCCAAATTACTGATGGCGGTGGTTCCGATTCAATGTTAGGGAATGCCAGGACCACCGCTCTACCAGATTCAGCTGACACTTCCGTCTCAATAATATTTTCAAACACACCCATATCTGCGAATATTTATGACGCGTTACGTTTTATGACATTCTCTTTTTTTACGCAAGAAAGTTGTCGTCGCGGGAGCGCAGACGTTTTTTCCGCCAAGATTATTCCGCATACACAACAAAGAGACACATGAACGTACAAAGCGACGTATGAAAGTTTACTTACACGCCACGACAATGTTGTTCTTTTCACTGAATATTGCGCCTACATCGTTTTTCGCTATACACTGGTACGCTCCAGCGTCCTGTCGCTGGGTGTTATGAATCTTAAAAAAAAATTCTGAAGAATAGTCAGTGAGCGGTGCGCCGTCTCTTAGCCACCTATACATTGGTTGAGGTATGCCTGCAAAATTAATATTATTTTTAAATGATATTCTTTAGCGATTATTAATTTGTTCAAATAAATGAATCCTTACCAATGGCGGAGCATTGCAAGATTTTTGTTGTACCTTCCCTTACAATACTATTTGATGATGACGGTTGCATACTAAACCGAGGTGGTTGCATTTGTACTGAAAAAAATAATAATATCAAGATTTCTGTCACAAGCAGATAAGCAGACCTAGTATGAGTCCATTGTATAATTGGGTATTTCACTTATTGCTACTTTGAAGAGTACCTTTAGATGATCTGCCTAAAATGTCGTAACCTTTTTTAAGATTACTATAGCGAACTACCTACGTAGGTATTTAAAATCGAACATTTGTGAGGTAAGACCCGTTTTATGTACTAAGTCTGAAATATGTAAGTACCTATTCAATTAGAAGACACGTTATTCGTTTTGGACCTCGGAGCAACATTAAAGTAGGCGTGGTGCTCGTTGACCGAAATTTATCTCCCTTCGGAATGGCGAGCGCGACCGTCCGGGAGTTCGGTGCGATACAAATCATTAATCAGATTCCGAATATTATACGGCCCAGTATCAAGTTCGTAAAATCAGGATGACGTCTCAGCGAGTAAATGCAAAGAGCATTCTCGCAACCAACCCACGCAGACAAGGCTTATATGATTAGGCTTTTGAGTTATTTTGTTTTATTTATTATAAATAAAAAAACAGAAATTTAAAGTAAAACCACCGACCAGTTCATAATAAAAAATAAATGGATTATCTTAAAGGAAGTTAGAAGAAATCTACACTGCTCTGTTTCTATTCTGTATATACAATGAACTTGATGGAAGTTGATCGAACGACCCTATAGAACAAACAGATTGATAAAAATACTGCGGTGCGGCTAGGGCTAAAAATAAAAAGGAGGGAAGTAAAGTAATTAAATAAATAAAACAGGATTAACAGGTTTTTTAACCAGTAACTAGAGAAATACATTATATTAGAACAAGGGCTATTTCCTCACACTGTGATGTGTGTGCTATTCTTGTGAACAAGGATTAAGTTGTATAAATAACACTTCTCTAACAGTGATCGTAACGTATACCTGTGACCTAAAATCGTGGCTTATCCTGACCCTTTTCCATAGGAATTGCCCCAACGGGATCATTAAGCTGCGTTCGCGTAAATCTAGGCGAATCCTTTAACATTTACAAAATCCTCTGTGAAAAATACTCACAGTAACTTTGGCGTAAAAACGACACCAAGTTCTAATTAATACCACGGCTTACCACACTTGAGATTATGTTTTTACGTTCAGATGTGGCGTTGCGTTTCTTTAAAATGTGATGGACTTGTTTACTCTTAGAAAACTAGGAAGATTAAACTAGCAAAAAGTACAATAACTATCTACTCAAGGAAGATCTGGCGGTATGTCATCGGTAAAACGGAATACATAGGTATATTTACTCAAGGCTCCTTGCAAGACAACACAGTTGCTCTTACAAGTCTATAAACGTTTTTAATTTAGTTAAGCGTACTAATGCAGACAATTAAATTACTGCCGATTCTATTGACAATTAACCATGAAAATATTGTATTCAACCGAAACTAAATAATAATATGATGCAACTGTACGCGAAATCTGTTTACTTTAAACAGCTCTCGATTGACTGCAGTGTGGCTGGCCCAGTTACCAACAGTCAAACACGTGTTGAGTATCATATTGACGGTTCGGACTCGACGTGTACCGTTTCCACTAAACTGGAACATTACATTTAACCATACACCGTCCATAGAAGTCAATAGAAAGTATTTATCAATAATACTAGTTGATTATTTTGAATTCACAAGGACGGCATGCATGCATGATGATATTTAAAATTGAACATTTTCATCATGAAGAAACCTCTTGATATAAATACTCATCAGTTAGTAAGGTACAATACCTACGAAGTCAATAACATTCGTATTAATAAATAAGTTTTTAGTAGACATGTGATGTTTACTGATCCACATTGGGGCAGAGAGGTAAAATATTTCCCAAATCCAATCTCCTAATACGAGTACAGACGTAGAATAGCTAAACAATCTAAATCTAGTTCAAGGTTCCTTTGTGGCGTCACGTCATTTTCTCTCAGATTTTAAGATAAGTACGCCGGTCCTGATAATTTAATAACTTATGTGTGTCATGTAATCATTAAACCGCTCCTCCGACAGAAGTGTTGCTTTTGTATGTAGGTAAGCGTGAGATACAAGTGTTAAATGATAAGATAATATCCTCACACCTAATATAATAAACTATTAGTACATGGAATTACGCAAGGCTGCTATATCAGTATGAAGTCAAAATGCATGTGCAGAAAGGGCAAAGAATTTGAAGCGGTCATCCGATAACGATAATTTCCATACATTTTAATGTATCCGGGTGCTACAGCAGTGTCGTCTAAATCGTGTGAAAGAGCTTCACAAATCACAAACATGTTTGAAAAAAATACTTATAAAAGAATGTACCTATTAATAATAGCAAGGTTTTAATTGAATTCAAGTTAAGTGAACTGTTCATGTTACTGAAACAAAATTTCAACTGAGTTAATATCACAATTAT
Organism: Notodonta ziczac; assembly: GCA_918843915.1. NCBI lineage: Eukaryota > Metazoa > Arthropoda > Insecta > Lepidoptera > Notodontidae > Notodonta > Notodonta ziczac. Next base: position 6,339,124 of record OU974043.1, on the reverse strand, counting down.
TTAGGAAAGTATTCTCATTCAGTCGCAAGCTGCTCCTTTAATGGAAGAAATGCTCGTTCAACTTAGTTGAATTTATGTACAGCGACCGGGTAGCTCAAGTACCCAGATGTTTGCCAATAACGAGTTTTCATTTAGAAACAATAATAAAAAAGTATACAGCAATACGGTTATTTAACTGCTTTATAAAGTAAAAACAGAGATTATATAAAAGTAAAACATGGGAACGAATCAAGCTCAGACATCAATATCGAAAGAACCGTTTCCGTTACGTGACTCACACCTATGGCACGTTTAGTCGATGCCAGCGACTACTAACATACTAATAAGCGAGTTCGGGAAGGGTTTTTATTTCTTAAGAATTTATGCAACTGAGTAGTTGGTAGCATCTCGGAATTTTAATTTGATACCGGCCATTTTAAAGATATTATGGACAAGTACTTCATAGATTCTATAGCGAGTTGAAGCTATCCAATTATTTCATATAAATTGCATAAATAATTTTGTGATACTTGGTTTGTTGACGAATATTGGTGGTCATTCAGGTGGTACGCGTATATAACTCTATGGTGGTATGAAACCCGATCTCCTATGCCACGAAGGTAGAGCACGGAACGGACGTGTGTCGCCATATGGGAAACCCTTCCATTGTTACTTTTGTAAGGAAGCCTTATGACTGTTAAAGGGTTAAAATATTCTTAAGCAACATTCAATCTGATACGTAATTAATGTAATCTAGGAATAAAACATACAAATAGGTATACTAGAATTTCATTAGCCAAAATTCTGCCAACGTTACCTAGGTAGTGTTATGTACTATATTTACTGTATTCAATTCAATTCAATTCAAATTTATTTTATTTTGTTTGGGCCTACGGGGGCACTTACAAATTGACAATTTTACTTTTTTTTTTCTTATATCTACAACCGGATCGGAACGCGACCTCGACTGAGAAGATCCGGCAAGAAACTCAGCGGGCTTGTCTTTTTACATGTCATTTTTTTTTAATCGCCAGTTCCTTATATTTATAATAACAAAGGGTAGTAGATATTAACATAAATATTATAATAGCTCCAGTGTGTTGCCTTTTGATGTTATCAAGAATTACACGAATTACGCAAGATGTTGTGAAAGGGTTTCATTAAAAATGCATAAAATCTAGTAACAGCACTTTCTGTCTGTGTGTTCATACTGTAATTAATAGCAAATTTTAAAAATCAAAAGCTGCAACTTCAGTGCAAACAGGTAAAGTAAACAAATCGAATAACGTTCAATTTAGGTCAAAAGCCGACGGATACCCGTGAAATGGTATTTCCGTTTGCTAAAACTAGTAATTGAAAACGGAGATAGTTATGTCGAGTCCTTTCACAGTACAGTTCCTTCATGGTGATTGGTGAAGTATGTGACCGCAGTCCGCACGCGGCTCGTCGCCAGTACACCGCAGACGTAACCGGTCTACGCTAGCAAGCAAACATTCTATAGTGAATAAAACGCCTCATTTCCCAGAACATGCTAACACACGTACTAACTTACACACAGTGCAGTGAAACAAATAGTTTCTATAACTTCTATAAAAGCGTTTAATTTTCATTATCATTTTATTTAATATCTTCACTTACTGATATTATATTTGGTTAAAAATCTAATAACCACGATACAATGTAGGTCCATAATTATAGATCACTCATTGCCTTGTTGTTTCTCTCATAACTTTCATTGCTAAACAGCCTCCCCCTATGATAATAAAGGAAAATTAAGTAGGTGCTTACACAAAGTTATTTTCCTTAGGTAGACCGGTATCTGCGACGAGAAATTTTGTAAAGAGTCTGAGCTTTAAAATGGTCATGGAATTTACTGGCCGGAAGCTTACATTAGAGCCAGATAAAAATGTAAGATATTTCACCGAGACTAAATTAGATGTTTTTTCCTGTGAAAATTTTAATAAGTTTGGCCGCGCCTACTTTTTTAACTACCCTAGTTTATACTCCCGTTTTGGCTTAATCTTTATTAAATGCATGGACTTGTATGTCTCTGCGAATGAAAGGGAAGTCCTACGTTAGGTCTATTCAATGCTTTATACACGAATTTTCTAAACCACTGTAGCAGAGGCACTGCGGTCTCAACTCTGTCCGTAATTCTTAAAATAATTCAGAGTCAAATAATGGATGTATAGAAAATATAGACATGACCGCCCTTTTTAGATAGATAGACAACTTTAATTATTTTTTGTTATTAATGCAATAAGTTTCCACTATTTACCTATATAATGACCGTACTCGTATATCACGCACGGTATTGATTTTTGTACCAAGTTAGGCAACGCATTCACTTAATTATCAGAATAAACAGAGGATGTAGACTCCAGGTACTAAATATGCTGACCAAACAAACCTCAATTATTGATTAATATTTATAATAAAATAAGGATGGATATAGAAATGTGGCACAAATTTGGAAAGCAGTCGATGATGTTACTGAAACATAAAAATGCTCTTATGCGCCCTATGTTCCCGATGTCCTTTGTGTATCAGAACATTCAGGCAGCGAAGCGTTGAGGTACCGCCCGTGCTGACCATGGGTAAAAATAGAAGTTAATCGATCCTTTTATTTGTGTCACCCGTTCGCAACTTCATCACAGGCAGCTCACAGGAACATTACCTTTTTAACATTCGCAGATCCTAGTTTCTTTATAACAGGACCAATGTTGTTCAGAATCTTCTAAATTATTATCTGTGAGAGAGTCTATCATTTCGCATTGATAAAGGAAAAAGATGTGCTGTCGCATACTTAGATATTTTTAAATTAACTTTTTATTTATTCTGTAAATGGAGTTAGTTTGAAACGTAAGTTCACGGCACCACTTCATTAAATGGAAAATACGAAAATACAACACCGCGCCGAACTCGGGGAGATTATGATTAATTAATTGCCGTTTACGCAACGAGTAGGTTCTTACTTACTCTCTGGCAACAAGTGTCGAAAATGTTAATATGTAATACCTTTGTGTGGAATACTTAGTTTGGTAGGTATTCTTGCAAAGAACACACTACTGGGTTTGATATCTATTTGTAAAAATACTTATGAATTTCACTCGGCCTACTAAGATATGCACAGGGTGTTTGTGAACAACAACGTATACATTAAAATCTTTTGGCTTAGTAGTCTCGTGAGTATAATTGTTCCAGATGCCAACCTAGTAGAGAAATGGTATCTCCGGTACATACCTGTGTTATTTAACACAATGTAATAATGACAGGACGCATTGATAAAAATAACATACATGCATCTGACATAATACTCCTTTATTACATCCCCGAGGTAGCATTAGTTTTTAATATTCAGACTACCTAACCAGTGTTCTGCATTACCAATATCCTTATTTACAATGTTCATTCAGAATTATTTAATATTTTAGACCTTTTCATCGGATGTATCGTTATTAATTCTTGTATCGTTGTAGTTGTTCATATTTTATTATACAGAATGGCACCCTTGTGACTGACTACAAAACAAACACAGTTAAGATTTGGTCGGTTCGCTTGAATTATGAATAAGGGTCGCTAGGGTTATAGCCCCAAAAACTATCTTATCTTCCGGGACTGGGTTACTGCAACCGTTCGAATGACGTAATAAAATTGAATAAATACATTCCCACTTCGGCTTACCTAATGTGATTGGTCTTGTCTTGGGTTGAAACACAGTAATAAAGGGAACGTTTTCAGTATGTGATAGATAGCATGAATATTATATTTTTTTTAGTAAAAACTAGACTTACGATTCACGATATATCAGTTTGTCACACGAATTAAAATCGTACAAAAAGAGTTACGATTTTTATGCGTGTAATGTACTTCCCTACACGTTTTAATAATGTTTATTTTCTATCTATGAACTCTATGTCTCTTAGGTCAATTATCGGGGACACTTTTATTTTCGTGACGTTATTATTCATTTCCCAAGACATCTAAATTTCGATAACAACTTTCGATATAATGAGTCTCATGAACTCTCGCCCTTAGCTTGATTGAGTTCATTATGTTCAATATATCGTTAAGTACTTACTGAATGAAAGATGGATGCATTGAACCCTGCGCGAATTGATGCTTGATTGCCAGTATTTACTCGGCTCGCAGCGTTTTAATATTAATAACTCCATACAAGAGGTTCCTGCCGTAGCTACCTACTTACGAGAGTAGAGCCTTTATGATGATGTTTACCGCCGCCTGCCGCTCGTCGTCGCCGGTTTTGCTTCACAGGGCGAACTCTCTTACTAGAAACCACCCTCTTGAAAATATAACTAGCTTGTGCGCTTGGCTATGATGGCATTGGGCTTGGGTAGTGTGCAATCTATAACTACAAGGCCAACGAGAAGCGATACGAAATGGTAAAAAATGTTCCAGTTCAAGTCAATCACCGCCAGGCTGGCCAACAATCGGGTGGACATTTTATTAGTTCATTACTTCATTTTCTGGAATATACATAAGTATTTTGAAGTCTCATAGTAGTGCGCCTCTAAGTTGCATAGGTTCGATAAGGTACCTATAAGTCTTAGTCATTACAAAATATCATAATCCGATACAATTGCGAAAAATACACAAAGGGCCGATTTTGATGAAAACACAGAACAACATTTTTAGTTTTTTTTTAAATACAACTATTCCCTTGGCCGTTATCGATCCGGTTGTATGTGAAAAAACATTCTGTGTTATTGCACCAGGCGATAGCTTCGCTTACAAGGATCAAATTCTAGGAAGTAATGGCAAACGGTAAACTAAAAGAAAGGTCTACACTCTATGCACAACATAGGGCATTGACGCACTTATGCGAGCGTGCCTATGAATGCATCTCAAAACAGCGTATCCTTATGGGGTTTGGTTTAAGGACTCGAGCTTTTTTGTGCTCACTTAGGTGCTGTTTTTACCGGAGTGGGTGCCTACTTACCTATTTATTATCGTGCATGGTATATCCTTTAATCCTTTAGTCTAAGCTTTTGCCTATCCAAATAATAAATGATTCTAGAGTTAATTTCGTCTAGTAGTTTACAAGGTAGGTAGCTAGCTACTAATCAACATTTATTTTTATTTTTAGGTAGGTAAGGTACCTACTTAGCGCCAGTAGTGTGCCTACAAATGCTTTGTTTAATTTTTGAATTCATTGTTAATGAAGAGCTTTAGTAAAGGGTACAAAAAGGAACTTAGTGAGTCGTATAATTTTTATATTAGGTATCTAGGTAGGTACCTAACTCAACTACCTATAGATTTCGCGGACTCGTTTTATAAAAAATGAGACTTCACCCCTCACAAAATAATATCACTCGGTTTCACCCTAAGTACCTACCTATCTAACACCCAAAAAAGTACTGCTTTTAACTTAACAGCAAAGTTAATAGGTACCTATCTATCATTAGTAAAAATAATTAAATTGGTTCACAATTGGCAAAAATATCAATGAACATACACAAAAAAAAATACAGACGAGCATAGAACCTCCTCCTTTTTGGAAGTCGGTTAAAAACTCGAATCGAACAACTGCCAGGCGCACGTCCGCAAATTCACCGATACTACCTACCTGTGCGGTTGATGTCAGAAGTGAGTCACTTTTAGACTATACGTACAGCATTAATCTTTTACATGGGACATTAATATACAAGTTTTAATCTAATTATACCTACCGCAATGCAAAAGGACAAGTGTTAATTAAGGACCTCCCTGTATATTTCAGAGAGTGGTGTGACGTTAATTCCTCACTGAATATTTAAGGTCCACTCTAAGTTAGCAAAGTTCATTAAAGTCCTTGATTGAGTGGTTCTCCACAGTTCCTGTATTCCCTGAGTACCTACACTAGAATCTATGAACATAGTACATAATATAGTTACAAAGCTAATCTAAATATATATAACTCAAAGGTGACTGACTGACTGACTGACATAGTTATCTATCAACGCACAGCCCAAACCACAAGACGGATCGGGCTGAAATTGGGCATGCAGGTAGATGTTATGACATAGGCATCTGCTAAGAAAGGATTTTGATTAATTCTACCCCCAAGGGGATAAAATAGGGGATGAAAGTTTGTCAACTAAATTCCACGCGGACGAAGTCGCGGGCACAGCTAGTTAATACATATACTAGAAGCTAGGTACCTACATTACTAGTAAGTGGCACCTATTAGGTCACGGTAGACAGAGCCTTTGGAGGTTATACAAAATATGGTGGTAGTAGCTTGTATTCATGGGTGTAGCCATGTTTTGGACTAACAGGCAAAATCAGAGATTTCCCGTTGGTAAAGGACGGACACAAATATCAGTTCTGAATGAAAATGTTTAAATACTTACGACTGTAACTGTGCCTATAGTGGGTGGGGGTGGGTATAGACCCCCCTGGCTGGTAGTATTTACCAATAGGTACTTATTTCCAAAACATTACAATTTTTTTCCAACTCTTCAGGTTACACAAGGTATGAAGACGGAATAATTAGCCAATGATCTATGCAATGTTGTCCATCAATATATAGATGGGCTAGCTAAATAGCAATTTTTAACTGTTACCAAACCAGACTGGACCAGGGAGTCTAGGGCCAGTAAACAAAAAATAAAAAAAAAGTTTTACGAATAGAATAACAGCAAAAGTTTGCAGATACTACACTTGATAACTTTTAAACCTTGGTTTATATAATAAGCATGTACTTGTCTTTATTTCATATAACTATGTTTGTTTCTACTCTATGCAGATTATGATATGAAATATCTTCAGATATGCAAGAACAAAATGATTTAGAAGAACAAAAACATGATTCATTAGGTAGGCATATTGGTGCAACAAAACTTACCTGTCGTATTCACAGATGATGTTGGCTGAATAACGTAAAATAGCAGCAAAAGAAAAATTCCATGCATCTGTTTGCCGTACATCTTGAACAACCGCTCTAGTTCTTCCATGACACGTTACTGGTAATTCTTCGTGTGTAGGTACCTGGGCAGTAGCTGCTTAAACACACCTTTGTCTTCATTTTGTCATCTTGACGAAAGTTTACAGGTGTTGTACTTGCTAAAAGGTATTTGTAACTTTCTTTTAGGTCGGTTGCTAGGTTCTCAGTTGTCACAACATTCAATAATCACCTGTGGAATTTGCTCGCCTTGCAACTATGGTTGTATGGACAAGGCAAGGTAGGAATTCCTCACAACTCCCTAAGTTCACTAAACTTATTGCACTGATGCACATAATGTTTCACATAATTATATTGTACGTATCACAGTGAAATGATTAAATTTCTATAACTTTTATAACTGTTACATATAGTTTACATTAATTTCGTATTTATGAAAAACTTCGAAAGTTTTTTCAAACTTCATTGCACAATCGCACGAAGGACGCGACCGGACTCGACGAACGAACTATGGCAGTGTTGCTATATATATGGCGTAGCGAAAAGTACAAAAACTGTGTCCATACAAACAAATATGTCATTAATAAATTTGGTTATAAACAAATCAGATATTTTTAAGAAATTTCATTTCTCGAATAATTATGTACACTTTTTTAAAAAAACATGCAGGTGTGACTTTTGATACAAGACTAGGACAGTTTTCCGCTTGGCAACATTGAGTGAACTTCAACTTTCTTTCATAGGGTTGCCACCTTTTTCTATTAGGAATATAGTAGTTCAATGCCCAGACGCGTGGGAATATAGAGTGCATAATGCTTTTCTGTGTTTTATTTGGACCACGCTAATACAAAAACAATGCAATAAAATTGTTTCTATCATATTCTGATATAAACTTTTTGTTTTCCCAATAATATACAATTTGGTTCCCAAAAATCCCAAAATACTGTAGTTAACATAGTATGGGTGGCAACTCTAGGTGTCAACAACGAAACTTGGCCGAACGAACGGCGAACTATCATAATAGGTAAATGAGTATGTCAGGCGGGTTGACGGTAGTGATGTACATGCATGAATAAATCCAATAACCGATTAATAATAAACTATTAAAAAATAAATACGATTCATCTAAATATATATAACTCAAAGGTGACTGACTGACATAGTGATCTATCAACGCACAGCCCAAACCACTGGACGGATCGGGCTGAAATTTGGCATGCAGGTAGATGTTATGACGTAGGCATCCGCTAAGAAAGGATTTTGATTAATTCTACCCCCAAGGGGATAAAATAGGGGATGAAAGTTTGTATGAATCTTTGTCAATTATATTCCACGCGGACGAAGTCGCGGGCACAGCTAGTTAATTCAATAATACAATATATCATTCTATAAATTGAAAATAAATAACTAAGTTAACACATAATGTTACTATAGTTTGCTAATTGGCTTTATATTGAGTATAATATACAAGGCTATATTAAGGCTTTATATAAAAGTGTTTCATAAATTGATCATTTGGTCTCAAACTGTGCGACAAGTGACATTACAAAATGCAACCTTTCATTTGCAGAATCATGCAGTTTGTAAAAAGAAAACGTGTAGAGTGAAAGAATGATGGTGAGATCCTTATCTTTTTTTTATAAAAGAAAAAAACACTAGATTTAATAAGTAGCTATGTACAGTAATACCCGTATTAATAAACCAATCTCAAGTCAGCGACCAGTCTTGAGTAAACTTTTGAACAAGCATTTTGTTCTGAAATGACGTAAGAATTACTTTTCCAAGATCGCTTTCAGACTTGAGATAGTTTTACAAATACGGGCCTAAGTTCTTTGAATATATTTAACGTAGACAGAATACTTTTAAGTTCTTGATATTGCTACATATAAATGAATTCTTAAATTGAATAAGTTTTCATTTGGACGACGGTTTTTAGTATGTTGATTGTGTTTTAAGGTCGAATCGATTAAATTGAAGTCTAAATCGACTAAAAAATTGGTCTCCCTCTCGTCGCATCACTAAACTTGTTCTTTCTGAACTTTCTGTCATTTTGGTCACTGAGGCGGGTTTTAAATCCTAGGTAATCATTTGTTTTTAAATACATTAATGACTAGAAAAGCATTTTAAACACAAACGTAGTTATGTGAAAGCTGTTCAACATATTATTTTACTCAAAACCAAGATATTCAGTGATAACCTCTGTTGTTTCACGGTGTTTTGACGTTTCCCCGTGCAGATGTGAAGTTCCCGACGACCTAGAGTTGTTGTAAATCTACTTTGTATTACATACAAATATCTTATTTCAGCCATGGTGCGTATGAACGTATTGAGCGATGCGCTTAAATCAATTCACAATGCAGAGAAACGCGGCAAAAGACAAGTTCTCATCAGGCCGTGTTCCAAAGTTATCGTCAAGTTTCTAACCGTGATGATGAAGCACGGCTATATCGGCGAATTTGAAATCGTTGACGACCACAGAGCTGGCAAGATTGTTGTCAATCTCACCGGCAGACTTAACAAATGTGGTGTTATCTCGCCCCGCTTCGACGTGCCCATCAATGATATTGAGAGGTGGACCAACCTCCTACCATCTCGACAATTTGGGTGAGTTTTATAAGTTCCTTGAGAAATTTGAGCAATTCTTATTGAGCTTTACCAAATTATAGTTAGTCTAATTTATATATTCATGATATAGTTTGTTTATGTACCTGCATATTAGTTTTGCATCAGCTGCATGTTATAGCTTTTAGGTTTACACTGTTTATTCTCTGATGTTTTTGGTAATTGTCTGAGTTCTATAACAGTGAGCTGGTTCAAAAACTGGTCTTGTCCATGTAGACTTAGAAATAATATGCACTGAATTCATTATGATAAAATATTGTATTTAGATAGGTATAATCAGTCAGCAGTGATAGCCGATTGGTTAAGCACGCGTCTTGCGGGCTTCCAGGTCTTGGGTTCATATCCCGGCTCGAACCTCTGGATGTTTCGAAATCTATGTGTGGATCATAATTTCTATATGATTATCACTTGCTTACGATGAAGGAAAACATTGTGATGAAACCTGCATGTCTTAGAAGATCTAACCAATTTTCGAAAGACATCTGAATTCCACCAACCCGCACTGGGCCAGCGTGGTGGATTATGGCCTGAATCCCCCTCGTGTTGAGGGGAGGCCCGTGCCCAGGAGTGGGACGTCAAAAGGGCTAAAATTATTATTATTATTATAATCATTACAGTTTTATTAAAATTGAGTGTTGTAAAGATGTAGAATAGAATGTTATTACTCTGCACAGCTACCGCGGATCGCCAATAGTCCTTGTTGGTTGACATTTGACATGTTGTGCTAAATTAACATAAAATGCCACAATCTGATATCAATCCTTATGTTGATTGATATTGTTAGTGGTGTTTAATACATGTGCCTGGATCAGATTTATGAAAAAATGTATTCAATTTGCATAGGCACTGAAGAGAGCTTAATATCTTGACAGTAATAACATTACCTTAGGTGGCTGCTAACTATAAGTTAGACCCTCTTTATATATGACAAAACTCTCACCATGTCACCTTGCAAATATGAACATTTACTTGATTTGAATATATTAATGCTGTCCAAGCTATCTCAAAGCCAATGAATAAGGCTTTCTAAGGTTGTTGTCATACAATAAATAATATCTTAATAACACAGGTAGTAATGCTAAAATATTTACCTACTCAATATGTTTGATCACCACACATCAGATCATTGTCCACAAATACATATTTTAAAATTGATTAAATTAACATTACCAGTTTCATCAATATCTTCAAAATTGAAACCTATCAACATTTTACTGAGAACATCTTATTCTCTACTTCCGTCTTCATTACATCTTATCCTGTAGTTCCATGTCGAGGAGAGTTCTGCAGTATAAATATATACTTTTCTCACTCTTTATAACATCGGTTTGCAAATGGCAAATGATTTAATTTTTATTCTCAGACTTTAAAAAAATAATGCAACAATGATAGATAGAGAACTTGGAACAGAAACAATATCTGTTCAGTAGTTTCAATATTAGTCAGATAAGTATGACAGCAGACATATTACTCAGGAATAATGTATGTTAGTGGTAGTAAAACCAATTAAAATGGTAATTTAGAGTTTTTGTATGTGTAGCTGTTATGATTTGCGTAAATTGCTTATGAATTTGTAATATTTTCAGATACCTGGTCCTGACAACCAGTGGTGGCATTATGGATCATGAAGAAGCCAGAAGGAAACATCTTGGAGGAAAAATTTTAGGCTTCTTTTTCTAAGTTTACGCAATACAACTGAAAATGTATTCCTTTGTTTTATTTTGTCACCAGCTTTATGTTTGACTCTGATCCAGTTAAATCCTTCCACCACCGGGCTTAGGAAATTATTTTTACAATTGTATCACATTGTCATTGAGCTCCAAGAATATATATTATAATAAATATGTGAAACTTTCAGTCGGTCAGAAATGAGGATTATTAAATACTTTGTATGTTTTGGAGAGGTGTAGAACAAAAAGTGAGATGGAGATGTATAAATGATTGCAGTCATGGAACCAATAGATAACAATTTCAGAGCAGAGTGGAATGGAATAACCTATTTGAGTTTTTAATTTTAGATCTGCATGTCAATGATGAAAGGTACTACAAAGAGAATACAATATGGTACCTGCCAATATGTAGGTATGGTATTAATTCTCTAGGTACCTAGTATGTATGCTGCCACTACCATAGTATATAGCCACTAGCATGGTGTTTTAGTGTACCTAATTGAGTGTATTCCACTTATCATACTTGGAAACCATTTGAAAATAGTTCAATGCATCCTGGCGGTGAGATGACATACTATGGACTTCTGCTATCGTCTACAGTCTCGCCTTTTTGATATGGTATTTGTACTTGTCCCGTAAACTTGTCGTTGGCAGAATCATCGGTAGTCAAGTCGATGGAGCATTAAACTTTAATTGGAATTGGAATATGGTATTTGTCTGTCGTAATTCTTGGGGAGGCCCTTACGCATGTAGTACTTATTATTAGACGATATTTTGTATAAATCTGGGCCGTTGAATGTTACTCGACCTGCTGCATGAGTAGAGCAGATAGAGTTTTAACTCTACCCGCCTCGATAGATGGCGTTAGTAGCGGTTCTCACGTTCTTCAATACATAATGAAACTCGCACAGTGTTTTATGGTAGATTACAAATATTTATTAGTAACAACTTATAAGTTCTATATGAAGATAATAGATGGCTACAATAGCTTGTCAGATTCTGTTGCCGGGGGCTTACATTCGGGCCAAAGAGTAGAGACCTGTCTGCACGGCTGCGTCTGCTCCTGGAAGGTCGTGAACATTCCGTTTTCAAAAACCTGGTAACGTGAATGGCAGCATATTGTGCTGGAAGCGTACGCGAAGGTTGATTGTGGGTGATCCTCCCCGACACAATACCTACTCTGAAATTACTTCCAACTCTCATTAATCCTTTAGTTACTTAATTAAACTAGTCGATATTTAGAATCAGTTATTTCTTACGTGTCCAACTTGGAGCAGTGCTAAATGTCTATGTAGTAATTTTGGTAATTAACGCTTTTTCGCTCGCGACACACAAAGACTACTTAACTAATTATATACGTAGCATTCCGTCACCGGGCGGCCGTATGTACCTACTTGTGGCGCACAAACGCCATCACCACCATTCTTGTTCCCCGCCACTGTTCGACCTCCCGGCCCCGCTCGACAGTAGTGCGCTGCACGGACGATAATACGCTCGCTGTCACCGAATGAAAATGTGTGCCGCGTCTACAGTGTACTGAAGTTTACAGTGTCAGTGCTCGTGATTTACGCACTCGCAATAACATTAATTTTAATACCACGAAAGTTAATCTTGGAGAATGATGGCGCCCGAAACAGTAGTGACAACGGAACACAACAAACCACAAGCACCTTCATCCCCGCAGCAGGGCAACGCGTTAGACTGGATTAAAATCGACATCAACTATTTTAAAACGCCACCTGGACTACTAAAAGTTATTGAACTAGTAAGTAGAGCCTTAAAGTCTCCCTAATGAAGGTACCTCAGCAATTTTAACTGTGAACCACACAATTTTACCGGTTTAGAAGCTCACCGAGTTTCTTTTTGTTAAAACATGTAAGTTTTGTTGAATGAAAAGTTCGAGATCCATGACCGTTCTTCTTTGTTATGCTTATAAGTAAAGGAGAAACAATAATTATGCTGATTATCTAGAACTGTTGTCCCTTTTGAAATTAGAGGCTCGGCTCTATCTAGAGACTGTTTTCAAAGTTTACTTATTTTCCTTAAAAAAATATTTACTTTTAAGTAGATGACATCATTTTTGCTTATGAACATGTTATTTATCTCCTCAGGTAGGCGGTAAAAATGTTGATAATAATATAACTGCCTTCAATTTTCGTTTAATTAAACTTGTTTACGCGCGTGTGTCGTGCCGTGAGAGAAAAACACCGTGTATTTTATGCATATGCCATATCGAGGTCATAAAACGTTGCACATAATTATTATATTATTGTCGCTGAGAACGTTTTTTGGTGTGGTTTGTGGAGGTCAGTAGTGGGCTAGGGCCTAGAGGCGGCGGGATGCGGGGGCTGACCTGACGCAGCAGGTTGTACACGAACAAGCGGGCATGGCACACGGGCACACGCGAAGGCGAGACGAGAGCATGATGACTTAATTGGTATTGGCCTCCTTCATCCATTCACCTAGGTACCGGCACGATATATTCTGCCATATTATTTTGTAACCGGCACTGTAGGCAGTTTTATTGTGGAATGTTGTATGAAACGCCCAAACAATATTTCAATATTATTACTAAAGATCCATTCAACAAGCCTACTGTTTATTGAATCAGTCACACACAGGGTTTGGTAATATTCGTTGCTCAACAACTGCTTTTACTTAAGATTATTTTCAGCAGGATCACTAGATTCCAAAAGTAGGTTCAAAATAAGACCCTTCCTATCAATATGTACCAATGTTCATGTAATCTTGCTTAATATCAAGTTAATTAGAAGTAAGGGATATCTATTATTAGTTGCTAGTTCCCATGCAGACGTTTCCTTATATAAATCTGCGATAGATGAAGTCATTTTTATTTTATGAATAGTATGATATGTGTGTATCCTAGTAGTAAGGTATGTACATACAAGACTCACTCATCACTCATACCAATCTATTTATTTGTAGATATGTATGAAGGTTGCATCTAACAGGTATTATTTTAGTTAAAGCTATTTCAACTTTTTATCGAAGGAAGGATATAGCTATATTAGGTATTTGCTTGAAGGATTGATTCATAATTTTGTCTGGGTGTGTGCTCGCCTACTCATTCTCTGCCCGCTGATATCATCCGTCCTTGTGTTTACTCTAATAACATTGTCACCTATACCTATAGGCTTGCATGTTTCTTCATGCTCTGTAACTGAAAATACAGTAGAGGTGTTCACTCGAGATTGAATATTGGTGCAACTGCAAGCTAGAGTAAATGCAACTGTAGGTAGGACCTTCTTTTGGTACCAAGGCTATGTGTGTGTCACCGCGTGATTATACCTATATACCGCGAATCGCGATATTCATAATGTGTTACGTAAACATACAAAATGTATCTATGTAACTTCAATTATTTAATTGATATATTTAAGATCTATATCCACCTAAGTAAAAAGTACGAGTGAGCACACTATTATCAAATAGCTGGTTTATTTCCAGCAATCTGACGCATCCACACAAAATATAATGTCGCCTTAAAATATAGCGAATATAACGATTTAGCTTCGAGTAATTTAGAGTTTGTTCTTATTCTTATAATATAATGACGGATTTTCCTATGAATTATATACCTACCAGCTTAAATATTGAACTCTGATGGCTATCGGTCATGCATGGTAGGTGGTGATGTTACACGCTAAGGTCACGGGCGAATGATCCCGCTACACAGGTAATAACTATGACGGTTCATGAACTGCGGGGTAGACGTCTAGCAATCGCGATACTAATCACGAAACAAAGTATTTTTGATTAAATACTGTAAGAAATAAAGTCTGTTAAGTTTGCTAGTTCACCGACCACATCCATTTGGCAAACTTTAAGGGGGGTCATTGTATACAAAGGTAAATTGATTGACACTCACATATTGATGAAAAATTGTTTAGTAGTGCCTACACAAATGTCTTATCTAAGCACACGTTCAAATTTACCCTAATTGCAGAAGCGATTAATTGGCAAAAAACATGTCATTGTTAGTTTGTGGTGTGCAAAGAAAGGCTTTGAAAGCGTCAAATTGTCTTCCAATGCCACGGGCCCTCCTCAGAGCACGGGCCCGTGGCATTTTGCCTGCTCGCGTCCACCCTATTTGTACGCTACTATTAAAAATGCACAACGACCTAGGCTTTTTTATACAAAAAGTGTCAAACTAGCGTACCCACTTGATTTTAAGGGGTTGGGTACCGTACCCCATTAAGGTACCTGTAGTTGCTTGCAATACCAAATGCATTGGTAGTTAAGGTTAGGTTTATTTTTAACTTCAGACAAAATTCATTTTCATCACGTGCTTGAGAGGGTTGAGACATTTATCAGTATTTATCTGGCTGATAACGTGGTACATATACTATAGGTAACTAACTACACGCAAGCACACGGATAGGTATAGGTATTCCACCCTTCCCATCTGTTCTTCATTTGGAAAACCGTGATAAGCAGATGCCATATCTCACGTCGCAGCTGTAAACCAAGTATTAATGTTATCATAAGATCGATAAACTAACGCGATTGTTTCAAACCATCTGTGAGAAAACTGTATTGGTTTGTTATCTTATGAGTTTGGAATGAGACTACGGTTTGCTTTACGGTCTTACTACTACTACCTATATTTTTTTATTTTTAGGTAGGTACCTATTATGTAGTTACATATTCTGTTTTATTTACCGAATTGGGTACGTATATAGTATATTTTTTTTTATTAATGTTAACTCTCGGTTAACTTAGTAGATAGAGCCTGGTCTAAAATAAATTCTAGACGTTGGAAGTTAGAACACATTTTGTTTTTAGATGAAATAATTACAGACGAACCACAGGAACGAAATCAGACAATGAAGAGTCGTCTTCTCATGAATATCACGCTAAATTTATCTTAGTCTGTTTGAGTTTTTACAAAAAGAAAATTAACGCAGGTAGGTGTGATCGGTCTTACTTATACCAAAAAACAGAACATAAAAGTAACTACATTCATACTTATCGACTAAATTCAGTGAATTTAGCGATCTCGAGACATGAGGTACATGATCCCAACTGTTGATATAAGCAGACGATTAAAAATTTCGCATTCGTAGCTTTTATTCGAGAGCGACATCGGGTGAAAGTTGCCATTAAAATGAAAGTAGCACTGTCAACATATTGTGGTTCGAAGTGGTCGGCGGCCGGCGCAGGCGCAGGCGGTACCTACGCTTCTTGAAGACTCGATTGCGAGCCGCGCCGGTGTTACAACTTGTCGTTTTCCCATCATTTCACTCGCTCGATATTATGTGAGAGCATTTGCACTCAACGGTCTATCTGGTTGGAAAATACTTAGGCCCTACTTGCTTTGAATCCATATTAAGAGCTTGGGTTCGTTTATGCTAACTAATATTCTAAAGAAGAAGTCATTGCTCACAAAAGTAAAGTTAGGTACGTGATAGAATCCAAATCAGACGCTCCTGCCGAAAGTTACTTTGAGGCATGATATTGTCAACAACATGTCCTTCAGTCAGTAATGAACAGACAAAGTGTGTTTAGTCATAAATTATTGCGATTCCTGAACAAAGTCTGTTCTGTCTACGTGCAACACACTTGTACCGCAAAGTACGACTCGTATCTACACAAAAATGTGTTTCGAAATTTTCGCATTGTATTCTGCTGTTTCGAACTTACGTATTACGACACAGACGTAACATATGCGTAGCGTGAGGCAGAGAGAGAAACCATAAGCTTAGATTTCATAATTACTTATTATATTAACACAGAGTAGAGAAAAATATTGATTTAATAGGTACTTAGTTGTTACAATATGTGTCATGTTAACACAAGGAAATAGGTGGTACTAATATTACTTACGGCTATCCCACTCAAGGACCATCGAGTTAGCACAAAGCTTATAATATACTTCTTCGTTGTAATATTTCCATGCTAATAATTTTAGCACGTTCCAATTGATAGGTACATGTTTCACCTTGTAATATTGTAAAATGAATATCATCATCATCATCATCACCTTGCCCTTATCCTACACTAGGTGGGGTCGGCGCAGCACGTTCTCTTCTTCCATTCAAGCCTATCATCCGTCATCTCTGCGCTCACTCCCTTTTCGCTCATACCCTCTTCCACGCAGTTCATGTAAAATGAAAATCTGTCTAACAATTCAATTAGTTTTATAAATATCGCCAGACATCTCGCCTCCAAATAACTTTGTAACTGCAGTAAGGCCAAAGTACCATTAATGAAATGTGGGTGAAGTACCGAGGTACCCTTTGGGATTAGGCGTGTTGGTTATGTCGTCGATATTGACACAAAACATAATGTTGACTCTATTAAATGACAACAACATTTTTGTGTGAATATTTCGTTTCCAACCGAACTAATTACACAAGGGACTGGAGGCAAACATATCCCATAGCAGTCGACATCCATGGCTACCACGGGGCCATTGATGATGATAAATGATGAGCAATGATGACATTCATCAAATTGAAAGTCTGTTGCCTTTTAAATTGGTAATTGGGTTATAACGTTATAAATAGACCAAAATACATGACATGACAGGCGGCGATATGAAAGAGTCTTTTTATTATGTCATGTCTTTAATCGCGGGCTTTATTACCGTTTATATTTATCTGCTGCTACAGCACGGTCGGTTATTTCGGGAGGACGCTCCCGTCTGTTGTTCTCTTATTTTCCTAGTTAACGTCCCAGAGAAAACGGGTCACGGAGATTATACATAGAGCTAGAAAACGACTCATGCAGTCAGTTTATAAATGTTTTGATAGACGTAAAAAACTTCGTTGTCAGTTGACAACGAACGCGACGAATTCGTCGCGTGCTCGCATCTAGAGATTAATTTAGACCAGTCCATGTGGCGTCTGTAAACGACCTATGCCTTTTGACTTCCAACACCTCTCAAATCATCTCTATTAACGTACTTATCCTCGAGGCCTTGAGTTAATTCTTTAAATTGGCGAGAATTACACGTCTTGATTATTCTGGATGGGAAAATCGAGAAATAAAATAAATGAGTACCTACCGATCTTAGTTTAAGTAGTAGAAGCAACATTGTTTATTCACAATAAACTTACTAAGTCACACGGTAGGTGACCCTATTTGGAAGCGGGCTACACTCCTACAGTCAAACCATGTCGCGACAGTGTTGTCTATTCACACATGCCATTCTTCTCAAAATGTACCTAACACCTTTGTTGCCTATGTAGTATGTATATTATTGTTTTGCTTATTAATACTTACTACTTGTAAACTTTAATCATTGATGTCATGACTTTAGTCTCGTGACAAATAGTACAATATGGCTTATATTTCTTTATACCTACTTACTTACTAAGGTTTTAAATATGAAATTCCTGGTAAAAAAATTATGTAGGTACCCAATGGTAGGTTAGCTACCATCTGTCTGTCTGTGTGTTAGCGTTCCGTTCACAACGATAATGAATAGGTACATTTATTTTTTGAAACTGCAACATGAGTTCATTATGTTTGTAAACACCGTTTCGGTTGACTCCTGCTGTGGCGTCGCCGTCGTCACGGTTGCGAAATCAAGGTCAACGAAATTGAAATAACTTTCTTTGAAATGGTTATATTCTCGGTGACGTTGTTAGCTGGGAGCGGATATCAAGGTTAATTTCGTTCGACATAAAAGAGGTTATTGGATAACGAATAGACAGCAAAATATTGATTGTATCTGATACCTAAGTAGGTAGATACACAGTCAAGAATGTGGAGGGCGCAAGGCGGCATTCGAACAACTAGTTAGGTAAAGCGGCTTGAATACCATTCATACCTATGATAAAATTATGCGACTCGATTGGTGGCTAGGCACTTGCTTAAATCTCCGTCCGACTAGATCTGGGGATTGCGTCATGCTCGTGAGTGATCACGAGCTCTAAATTAAAATTCGCTTACTACAACGTCAAGTCGGCGACGATTGGCGGGTTGTTAGTATGTGGATGTTCAAATGATATTTTACTATAATTATTAAATCTCAAGGTTGTTTTTCTGAGTTTGATTATGATAGAGCGAAACAAATAAGAAATACAAATAACCAGGAGTCTTGGAAAAGTTAAAATTCTATAGAGACTTGCTGAAAGTTTGAAACCTGAAAAATGTCAGCGCTTAGAGGCTCGAAATATTGTTGCGCTTTTGGAATTGACTTGACAAAAGATTAACAGTCAGTGGCGTGTCTCCGGATTAGATTTAGGGGACTCGCAGATTGGAAGGCATTTAGTTGAAAACGAATAAGTAGATATTATTCTTAATACACCTTCTTCTTAAGGCATAGACCATGATCATGTAAAACCGGATTTTTGATGTAGCAACAATGTACATAGTTGTTTGAATTTAAGAATTATTTAACACAAAGTGAATTCCATTATCACTAAGAATGAAACTAACTAACTAGTTAAACTAGTTTTGACTAATGGGTGATGTATAATACAATTGGGTAAGTATCTACTTACATTCTAAATAACTGTGGGTTAGAATCGTTAGAATCCATTCTCGATAAGATTCATATGTCAATTTGGAAAGAATTAATTTTAAGTTTTGATTCCACTTTTAAAAAGTGGAAAGTGAACTTCTCTACGCGGAAGTGTGGTCAATGAACCGCCTGTGCAGTGTTTGGGCAAGTTGGTCGCGCCGCGCCGCGCCGCGCCGGCGCACGCACCCATTGACCCCAATGCTGCCTCACTTGATTGCATTTTCACTTCGCAACGTTCCGTTCTGGACCGAGTTTCATACTAGAACCTTATTGTATACTAGAACGAACACATACCTATATTTATGCATTTTTGCATCTACACGTAATTACTTTGTACGTAAGAAATATTGCTCAACAAACGAAATTCGTAGTAGAAATTAAAGCATGTTATAATATCTATGCTGTGTGGGGGCCTTTGCCCTGCCGTGGAACAGTATAGGCTAGAAATGAAATAAAAAGGTGTGTAGGGTTTTTTTGTAATAATAACGTTTTCATAATGGTGACTATCGATCGACCAAGCCACATTAATTAGCCGCCATTGTGGATTGGTATAACTTCAAGGACAATTGCGCATTGTTTTGTACTCCACAGAGGTTAAGAATAATACACGCCAAGCGGGCGGCAGGTAATGGTAACATACGTGTGGATTTATTTATTCTAATCCAATAAAACTGTTCATGTACAAGCTGTTTAAGCGCAAAACCTAAAATGGTAAAGAAAGTAAAGTGCCGGTATATGGTCGCTACGTAGAGCTCGCTTCTCACGGCAGAGCAGTTAGTGTAGGGAAACATAAATGGAAGACGAGCATCTCAAGAATTTCTACCTATGATCCTCCTGTTCGGTCATTATCATGTGACCATACGAGCAAGATGACCACGGAGTTCTTTTACCATCACCGGGGCTATTGCTCTATTGACATCATTCTATTTAGCTAGATAATGTATAGTCGAGTATACTAAATTGCTAAATGTCAAAACTGTAAGTGTCTAAACTCATTAGAGTGGTAGAGACATTACCATACTAATATACTAATACTAATGCCATACTAATGTATGGCACTAAGATAAAATTAGATATCCCGGGTAAACCTGCTTATATTGAATTCAATGCGCGTGTTCGTTTACCAGTCGTACTTTCCTATAATAGATAGAGAATCGGAAATCCGGCCACGTTTCATTATTTGGAGCGAGACTGCAACGTGTAAAAGCGACGGTGGCCTGTGAACCCATTGACAGGGGCTCGGTATGGCGGTCGCGTCACACGCATACGAGGCGGCGTCGCCTCGTGACGCCCCGCGACGCACTTTCTCCATATAGCTGGCAATTGTACACGTGACACGTTTGACACACATTTCGACACTAGAATTATGATCAAGTTAAGGTATACTACAAGTAGTGCGCAAGCGCTTCCTTAACATTGTTGGTGGCTGCCGTCCATACATTGAGCATTGTCCTGCATCGGTAGAGACCTTTGTGATTTTGTTTTACTTCAGTAAATAGATACTTATCTTTTTTATTATGGAATTATGGGACCTGTTAGCAGACTAGGATAAAAAATATCCGATAACAAGATAAGAGCTGTTGAAGTCGTCGTAGTTGTCATGAATTTCTCTACCGAAAGATTTATCAATGTCAACGTTAGACTCGCTAGAGGTCGACATCGAACCTTGATTCTACAGTAGAAATTGCATGCACGAAATGAATGAAACTAGCAAGTACCTATGTATTCGAGAGTGTTCAGTTATCGGATGGAATTTCTACAAACAACACCTGTTGGCGGCATTGCGACAGAGGGTTCGTGTTCGCGCGCGATATCGAACCGGTTTGGTGTGTTGAGTCTTGAGGCCGTGGCGCGGCTAAAATTGCTGCACACGTAACTACATATTTGCCTGACGATCATGCACCAAATTTTCTTCAACAGCTTCGTAGAACAAACAATAGTCGTCCTGCAGTAGAGCGTAACATAAAACCTACCTATACCTTCGTGAGTAAATCGCGCACGTTGTATACCTGATATACCTAATAGATAACGTTTGTTTGTGTAAGTCTATCCTCAAATGTATAAACAGCATAAAATGGTACATTCTGCCCATGTAAAAGGCGTTTGTGCGCGCGCGCCGCGTTGCCGGTTACTTCGACGGACGCTAATGGTTCACATTTACCCGACACCGTTGTCCTAGTGGTACTGTTTACCGCTAGTTTATCTATTACGGTGCGCTGGTCAGGAAATCTTTTCAAATCGTTGTACTAACTGCCCACTCATTATTACATCATTTGGAACCGACGCAACGCCTACGGAATGCGAGACCTCAACTGTTTGTCTTTAGGTATGATTATTGAACTGCGCGTAGCTTAATGTTTCAAGGTTTATTTTTGCAAATACATGGGTGGTTATTTATTCGTATGGCATTTTACAATTGTTCACAATTACTAAGTTAACATTAAAATCAAAATTATAAAGTTATCATATCTTTTAATTGCTGAATCCAAGGGATAGCTTCGTTTTCGAGAGAGAACAGATCTTAGGTTATCTTAAACAATGTCAAGGGTTTTCTCTACCACCTATACTCCATTTGTTATAGCATTAGACAGAAGTTAAAAAAGGTTATTTTTAGTGTCCACTTTGTTATAAAAATACAATTGACGAGTTACAGTTACGATTGACGGCGAATTTATTATAATATATTTATATACCAGCTTGTCATACCTAACTGTAATAATATTAATTATTTATCTTATTTAATATATTGCCTTTCATTTAAATAATTATTATTTCATTTCAATTTAAAATAAGTGTCGATGCTAAAAACCTAAAAGAAGCAGGGGTGAACATACCGGGAACGTTTTTCGTTTCACTATAATCCTACCAAATCTAAAATGTTACCTAATCCCTTCAGAGGTTATGACAGCAGGGTATTTCTAATTTTGTCGGACTATGTTATCTATGAAATTGACGTAAATAATGTGCTGTCAGTGTTTGTCTTTGAGTCATTCGCCTGCACTCTAAGTTCCTGTGAATACCTTGTTTGTTATTGTTGTCGAATTTTCGTGATTTAATTGTTACTTGTTACTGTTTTCCTATCAAAAGTTATGTTAAAACAATTTTAATGTATTGACTCTAAATAAAAGTTGTTTTGACTTGGAAATAAAATGTTTTGCATATCTGCTTCTGCGAGCCTCTTATGTCTAATGTTATAATAAATGGAGTATAATTGAACATTAAACGCCCACGTTAATCATTAGATGAGAAAGAGTTGACATGTTAACTGTGTCTATTCTATGACTAGAAAGTAAATACGACCTATTTTCAAACCTATGTTCAAAGTTTTAAACCTAGGTAAGTAGGTACTTACGTAGGAACTTTGTTTTCATGATGCTCATTATACTTATAGCGTATTTTGAACTCAACATGAGTCAATAGTGTTGATAATAAAAATGCATCATATGCCATAAACAAAACTTTATCTAGGCCGGCGCCACTCGCCAGATAAGATAGGATTTGGCGCATAAAAATAAAAACAAATGACATTTAGAAACTAGTTTCAACACCAGTTAGATGCTAATAAATCGATAAATTCCTCAATATAAACGATTTTATGGCTTAATAAATAACATATCTCAAAATCTCAAGTACTTACTATGCAAAATGTTTACTAACTTTTTCTTCAATTTTGGTGGCTGATACTCGTAAATGCAGTTAACACTGTTTTCGAGGCCATTAGATGTATTCTAAGGCCATAAAATAAAAGTTGTGGAAAATATTCAAAGTCCACTAACCCACAAAATATGATAATCTGCCTTCACTATGCATCTGCATTTTAGCTACCGTATATTCAACAAAGTATCATTTAATTTTTTTTAAACAACCTGTATAATAATTATAAATAATAGTAATAATAAATATCGCCAGACTGACACACCAACTGTATGGTCCCAAACTAAGCAACGCTTGTAGTTACTATGGGTACCGTACAGGTGCGTCTACTTACCTAGACGCACCTTGGCACCCGACAAGCCCGCTGAGTTTCTTGCCGGATCTTCTCAGTCGAGGTCGCGTTCCGATCCGGTGGTAGATTTATCCTCGCCACCTCTCCTGGCAGCGGCCCAAGCCGAGGTCGTGTCCCTTGTGGTGCCCTTGAGCTAGCTGCCCCCCTGCCCCTCTGGCTGGAGCGCACTTGCGCTCGCCCTCTGTCTGGGTGAAGTTGTTATGGCCACTCTGGCCAACAACATAAAGTCCAGATCAAAAAAAAAAAAACAATTTACTGGGGGCGATCCCAGTGACACCCAGACCGTGGCAAATTACGAAAAGGCCATTTCCGAAATTTACCCAGGCGGGAATCGAACCCGCAACCACCATGTCAGTGAGCCGAGCGGCCTACGCTCGAACCACTGCGCCAAGCGGTCGTCGATAAGTATGTTATACTTATAGAAATACTAGACTATAGTAATAACTGTGGCTTTGTTCTATTTCAGGTTCTCGGTATTCTGTGTATGGCGCTAGCGTCGCCATTGTACTCCACGTGGTTCGTGTTCGTCGTAGTCACCAGCTTCATCACCACGCTCATCTGGAGCTTCGTCTACCTGTTCAGCGTTAAGGATGCGCTTAAAATACCCATCAATTGGGTTCTATCTGTGAGTATTCACTTTCATATCTTTATTATTAAATTCAGGTTGCGCTATACAGCTTGAAACTGAAACAACCTATACTTTTTTTTCAAAACTTAACTTTGTAATTGTAAAACTATCAGCTTTGGAGGAAACTTGAAAAATAAAAGGTATTATAGGAAAACAGCTGTTGATAGATTTCACAAGTCTACACAACCTTTAGTACTTCAACTGTCCCACTAAGATAGTTTTAGATTTAAAAAGTTAAGTTGCAAAAAAAATAGTATATCCTATATGTTTCACCTAGTATAAGGCGTCGGCAGGTACTTACTTAGTACTTATACATCAGTTTCTTGTATGACTGGAATTGAGCGGCAATTGAAGAACCCTAACCTTTGTGAGTAAAATATTTTAGCCTTGGCCAATATTATACCTCTTGCTTCGATGAAAAGTGGATGCTACTTAACGAATAAACATCCATATAATTTTGTATTTTATTACAAGTAATCCTCATTTTACGGGAACTCTTTCTCTATTGAGCATAAAAATTGGTTGCTATAAGAAGCATACAGACGATTTTTTATTATTTATGTAACAAAGTCGGCAGACAAGCGTTCCACCCGTCTGATGTTAAGTAGTTACCGTGGTCTAAAGAGATTCACAATTACCAATGGCATTACGCGAAGGGTAGTGGGAGAGAGGGATGAGTACGAGCGGGGTTGGGCTTCCGGCGTAACTCATCGTACGAAACAATGCTATAAAAGGTACTTTATGCCGACTTTCTGTGAAACCCTGGTCGTGCCAGCCCGTATATGACCTGGGCCCTAACCACGCTAGCTACTCAAATCGTAATATAAAAGCAAACGCTCGCCATTACGTTTCAAACGCGCCGCTTTTGACGTTTTGTTGACACGAGCTTCACGATTTCTACTGACATTGATATGGTATGGTGTCAGCAAAACGTCAAAAGCGGAGCGTTTGAAACGTAATCGCGAGCGTTTGCTTTTTTATTACGATTTGAGTAGCTAGCGTGGTTAGGGCCCTGTAGTCAGTTGGGTTCAGGTTGGCTCCACCACTGTTCAATGATAAATCCGTTGAAACATAAAGTTATCCGCTTCTGTTGTCTTGTAGCGCTTTATTGCCCGTTGAACTTTGTCCAAGCGATGACGTATATTCTTAGATCATTTATGACACCAAAAATGGTATGTAGTCAGCTGTTATTTTTGTTTAACGTCGTCCACTTAAAACGCCTACAGACAGCGAGGCCATTGTTTTATAGACTAGACCACTTGATGTGTTATATTATTTAGTACATACATATTATTATGTCTACTTTATAAAAAGAAGACGATATAGCTATTCGTAATTATGACAATGTGTTGTTGAATACTGTGGTTCGATTTAAGTATGAGTATCAATGAGGAAAAATGTAGAGTAGGTATATTGTGTAATAATCGGTCGGCGCCGGTCCAGATTGCAGCAGGCACACATAATCGTTAATTTCTTTCTAACAATTGAATTTTTAAGTGCGTTATAATTTATTGTACCCTAAGTGCGAATTTACTAGTAAACTAATCGTACAGGTGTTATATAGTTCAAGTATTTGCATCTAGATTTGAATGCTTCGTATAGAGAATTGAAAGTTTCTAATACCACCCGCTAGGGGTGTTGTCAAATTTGGCGAAGCGAGAACTGTCAAGTCTTTGATAAAAAGCTATATTATTCAGACTGTGCTTTGAAGTGCGATTTTTTTCGTAAGTCTGTTTCCTTCTATTTCACATATGAAGTCCATGGAAAATTTTGGAACTAAATTGTACACAGACTTAATTGTATGGCGACTACAGCGCCGCATCTACAGGTAGGTACGGGACTTTGTGTGTGAAATAGACTATAGACTCTACGTTCACGTTCGTCACCTACGAGCTAAGTACTGTATGCTAACTGCTACGAATACCTATCAGAAATAAATTGTTATTGAAATTAAAATCACAATTCCAGGAGCTGATCAGCACCGGCTTGGAGACTTTAATGTACCTGATTGGGTTCATCGTCCTGTTCTCGTCGGTCGCCACCTACATCGTACACGGGGCTTACGGAGCCAACGTCGCTGCAGCTGTGAGTGCCATCGTTATTCATTCATACCATATAGGTTATATTACTGGAACTCCATTTAAAGGGTTCTTACTAAGCAGGTGGCAAATGGCTGTCGCTCCGTGAAAGAAACGGCTAAAGGCTATGAAGAAGGCTAGTGCACCAGAGTATCGTTGAAGTGTTTTGATGTGTCTAACTTCGGTGTTGGTTTTGTTCCCCGAAAGGTGAAATATCTGGCCAACTATCTGGGACCCATGTTGAAGTTTCATGAAAATCGTCCTTCCCATACTGAACCAAGACATGTCGGTTCAATATTCCGATGTTATTAGAGAGTATTATTTTTTAGGTATCCATTCTTAATATCGTCCTCACGGAAAGCCTTACGGCATATTTCGTTACATGCATGTCAATGCCATATTCTGTGACTTTGAAGTCATGCAAATTTGTTTATCTGATTTCATGCAATCACATCTTATAGTACCTACGCCTTCTAGCAAAAATAACAGTGCGTCCAATGAAAATGTATCTTAATAAAATTATTGCTAAATATTTAATCAAGTTTATTACAGTAATTTAGCAAAGATAGAAGACGTCGTGTAAATGTAGGACACGAATCACGATGATGAAGTGTGTTTTTAAATCTTCCTTTCCTACGAATCGAAACTGACTTTCTTTTTTTTAATTTGAATTTATATCTACCGACCTACTTGTTTGAAGCTTTTCGGGTGTCAGTTAAATTGAGAGATGTTTGTTGTCATAGTTGACTCAGTAGTAGGCTGGACCTAAAGCTATGCGTGGTTGGTACACGCAACTGGGTCCCAATCCAACTGTCCCAATTAACCACTCGACTTGCACTCGACTCTCAATATCTCAGTTTTGACAGATTTTCCGTAATGTGAGTACTACTTACAAGTGAGTGATAAGACAGAGGCCGCCCAAAGTGAAGTGACTTATACTTAAAAAAGTGGGTTTAAATATGACACCATTGTAGAGCATTTCTAACAAAGCAGAGTATTTGTATAGTTTTGGAGGATTTAGTGGTAACGATGTATTTTTGACGTTTCTATTAAATTTAAGCTTTATTATGTAGGTAAATAATTGTTTTATTTTTTTTTATTTAAATAATTGTTTATGTTTCCATATGCAGGTGTTTGGTATATTGAATACGGCGGCGTATGGCGCCAGCTCATTCCTGCTGTTCCGGGAGCACCGGGGCGCGGCGGTGGCGGTGCCGGCGGCGTGAGGGCGCAGCCCCACCTGCGTCCACTAACATGACCTCAAAATGGAAGCCTTCGGAAATTATATCAATCACTTTCGTTCCGCTCTCGATTTTTAATGTCATAATCATTCACAACCGTTACTCTTTACAATATTGTCTGTAAGCACGTAAAATATTTTATCTAGTTTTCTGGGGGTTCTATTAAAACTACTCATTGCACTAAGAGAGCTTTGCATTTGGTAACTGGTATCATTATTATAATCTTACTTAGATAATGTATATTGCCAACTAGGTACTTACACTATTCCAAAATCCCTTATAAGGGTGGGACCACGGATATAGATTTACATAGATAACGCAAGTATCACGATTTGTATTGAAACCAAGCGTGCCGAATTTTTAACACCTACTATGACTTCATTAGTGACCGGAAATCCAAACCGCTTCAAAGACACCGATGCCGCCGATGCCCCTCCGCCCGCTACGATTCCCTCAAGTGATTATCACGCTCATACTCATATTTTTATATCTGTAGTCGCAAGTACTGTAAGTTATCGGCGACCAACCTCGACGCTTGGTCGGGGTTTTCGGACACGCTAAGTACATACATTTGCGTTATCTATGTAAATCTATATCTGTGGGTGGGACCGTCGTGGTAGTATAACTTGTGGTAAAAACAGAATATTAAAATACTGGTTACATACTTTAATGTTGGCATTCGGTAAATATTTGGTAAAAATGGTAGCTAGAGTCAAGTTAGTTTAGAATGGTAGAATATAAATCGCTGCGTTTCATGTTCGAGGCCAGTGTATAACGTGTGATTCTGTATCCACTCGTATCAGGTAATATTTATTAACTAAGATATTATTTGGCTAAAAGACCAGAATCGGAGGCCTCGAGAATATGATTTAGTTAGTTAACTGCCAGGCTACACCTACGGCTATTTTAATGTTATTAACTACCATTATCAAAAAATATAAGGTTATTTACGATTTTAGTATTTATTTTAATGAAGATACTTACGTTACAAATATTCCGTCGCAAACGAACGAAAAGTAAATAATATAATTATTAGATACGTACCTACGTAAATAGGTAGATATTACATTCATATAATGTATGTTTAATTAGTAACATTATTTAAAAAGTCATACAGAATTAACTACGGTTAAATATTTTATAAGGTATTTAAAATTTAAAAGCCATAGATTTGTACCTAAACTTATAAGACAATGTCAACAGTAATTTTTGTACCTATAGTAGATACGCTGACGTCATTTTTGATCGACTGGTATTATAATTATTTGATTTTGTAAAAGTGCACCATTGTACTATTCTTAACACTAATGTTCACTGACAAAACATTTACAATGAGTTATGTTGTTGTCCTATAAGTATTGTGTTGTAAAAAAAGGTGACATCAAGATGCAACGGTGTACATGTTGCGCAAGGGCAAACTCACGGTCACAATTCTCTCAGTCATTTTTTACTAAGGTTTTTCACCATGCGGGAAATAGGTTTTCCAAATGATACTGCACAATTTATATACTTTATATACCTTAGATAGATAGAGTCGGACTGCGTTTGCGATAAGATTAGAGGTACTATAATCATCCTTATGATCTATCTATGCTCGGAAAATTATTCTGGAAAACCCCAGACTACCTAGTCTTGCAGAAATAAAGGAGGTTTGTCTGAACCAAACGAATTATTGGCACTATTCGAAAACCATTACAATTACTTTGGATTAAGGTTATTCGTAAAATTGTTATGTGCACTAGTGTAGTTACTTATTTTGACTAAGTACCTGATACATTTTCACTTTATGAATCGACGTATCGTACGACCAATAATTTCATATTTGCTCATTTTAATACCAAATTATAGTATACCTAACCCATAAAATACGGTAATGGGTACACACACAACTGCAGACGGTATCAATTAATATTGAATTAGCCAGTTTTGTACGACCGAGTAGAATCTCAGTTTTCTTGAAATGAACACAATATTATTTGGTGTTATTATTTTCACATTGTTCACGTATTTCCCTATTTTCATGTCTGTTGGGTACCAATATCATAAATTTAATTTAATATAATATATTAAAGTTACATTTTGATGTTTTTGTTAAGTACTGAAAATATTTAAGTTGTGTTGAATGTCCGGTGTTAATTATGTGGAGTTTTTAAGCAATAGTTAATTTTATTGAACTAATTTGTAAAAAGTAATAAATATATTTTAACATAACGATATCTTGTCATTTTCTAATATTATGACATATTCAATATTACTTGTTGTATCTTCAAGATGAAATCGTTGAAGCGATTAATTATGCTCACTATCGTAAAATGTCTATTAACAATAACATACCTACATCAGGTACTTAGCCGATTCGACGAATTTAATGATCGTTAAGTTTTAACTAATGAAAACTATGTTAAACTAATTAAATTCGATATCAGGCAGGCAGGTAATGGCCAACCTCCATGCTGTAGGTCATATATACAAGGTACTCTGTGCTGCAGGTAAACCTAACGTACGCACCTATACGTACATAAACTACCTAACAGTTTGTTTTAATAAAAATAACCTAATAATTGACCTCAACATGTGCCTTAAATGACAATACAATTCACACAAAGGGCCTCTACATGTTGGACCCTGGTCCCCATGCACGCCTTGCAAAGGACCGGATAGACCCCGTGATAAAGAGAGACATAATAATAGTGTAATAGTAGGTATGCACCACATTTTCACGCAGATAGCGAGTCGCCTGGGCGGTGTCAAATAACCCGGCACAATTTTCTTATACTTTAGTAAATTATGGTAGTGTGTTTGCAGTTCTAAGACACAGCCATTTCGAATATATAAAAACAACAGTGCCGTCTAGGGACGCCCGAAAGAAGCGCAGCTTTATAAGTAACTAACTAGCGGCCCGCCCCGGCTTCGCACGGGTACATTGCAGTTACATTATTCGAGTTTTAGTAAGGATCCCTAATTTTTTTGAAAATATATTATAGCCTATGTCACCCGGGGATAGTGTAGCTTCCCAACAGTGAAAGAATTTTTCAAATCAGTTCAGTAGTTTCGGAGCCTATTCATTACAATCAAGCAAACAAAGTTATCCTCTTTATAATATTAGTATGAAGTATAAAGCGTAGGACGTTGCAGCTCTGAAGTCATCGTGTAACGGTACTGACGCTTAGCACGGTGGAGTGGCCGCACGACGAGCGCCCCCAACGTCCGTATAGAAGTTTCGCTTCAACTGCTGAGATTTGGAATTCGGTAAGTTTCAGCCATCGCTACAGTTTCTCTGTAATTAATTTTAATCGGAAGAAAACCCTTGTTGGGTATCGATGTCGCAGCCAAATAGCTTAATTCGCCGTTCAATTAACGGCCTAGGCACTTTCCTAAACAGCGCCATTCAACTAGCGGCCTAAATGATATTCAGCCGTATCGTCTGTTACAACATTTAATAAACTGGCTGGCTAATGCTTAGGCAACTGGTTGACATTTAAGTACTACAAAACATTTTTAAAATACTACCCAAGCAGAGCGACCGGGATGGGTTTTAGGGTGGGGTTATTTTTTTATGACCCCACAGAAATCCCACCCGGCAAGTAGATTCGGTGGATCTAAACAATTTCGTAAAAAATACCTAAGTACCTAATAAAATTATTCCATCAAAGTTGTTTTTTACCGACGCCATATTGACCAAAGAGAATGTAGTAGAGATATTGACAGTTTGGTGAGTTTCAGCGCTAGGAGGCAGAAAGTGGAACTAAATTGAAATGAACAGGCTAGGCAAGTAAGTAAACGTCATCGATCCAAGTCATTTGCCTAGCTGTTTGATCAAATGGCTGAATATCATTCAGGCCACTAGTTGAACGGCGCTGTTTAGTAAAGTGCCTAGGCTGTTAATTGAACGGCGAATTAAGCTAGTGGGCTGCGACATCGATATGACATCATTGACCTACCCGGTCTAAATAATGTAGACTTTTCGTCATTGCAAAGCAGGTGAAAACAGAACATGTGGGAGTTTACATAAATGTTGACCCATCTGTTATTTAAAAATGTATGTTATCTTGCCCATTTATTCCATGTTAAGTAAAGCTGCAGAATTCCTTACGTCTGTTTTCCTGGATGAAAACGTTAATCACGCTTGCTGCCCGTTCTAGGCAGGTATCTTTTCTGCGCAAAGGCCTGGCTATAGTAGTATGCGCAATATCGATACGAAACGGCGAGTGAGTCACCACATACAATTTGTTGGGGTACAGCACAGTCGTGTCTACGTAACACGCTCGTACAAACGTGCGCTTGCCGTGGTGTTTCACTCCTCCAGAATCGACAAATAATGTAAGTAAACATCATATCTACTTAGATATAGCATTATATATGGCTATAAGTGGTTTAACACTACACTTTTAACACTCAATAAATCTAACAATATAAATATTCACACATTGATACTTTGTTTACATTTACAGTGACTCATTTTATTTTAATTGATAAATAAATACTTAACTATGTGTACATAATGTATCGGCATTATTTGTGAAATAATATGTATAATATAAATAAGTTTATTCGTATCATTTAATATTTTTTGTTTTAGCTTAATTGCGAGACGTGATGTCGTCGATTTGATCAAATTATAACTATATAACAATATATTTTTTTAAATATTATTTTATTACTATTTTGTTTTTTGTCGTGTTTAGTTTCACGAGGTTTTTAGTAACCTAGGCTGTTACTGATATGTTTACAAAATCTGTTCTTGGATAAGTCGTTTTTTATCAGAGGATCTGCTGGAATATAAGTAGCCTGGTGACACTGGATGCAAGCGACTGATATGGCTACTGATAATAATATTGGTAGTATATGTATTCATTGTGCGAGAGAGCTGATGGCCTCGGCACACAAACCGCGGTCTCGCACGTCACACCCGCCAACAAGTTGACCTAACCACCCTTTTTCGGAGATGATATAATTTAACGTGACTAACCCATTCATGTCTTAGTGCAAACTGTTTGACAATGACATTTTACCTCATGATCCATCTGTCGCCTCGATGAAGCACCCACCTAGGTTTCCATTTGATATTACAATACAATTATAAATATTAATTTGACGACCGCTTGGCGCAGTGGTTCGAGCGTAGGCCGCTCGGTTCACTGCACATGGTGGTCGCGGGTTCGATTTCCCCCGACGAAAAGTACAAAAATGGCCTTTCGTAATTTGCCTTGGTCTGGGTGTCACCGGGATCGCCCCCAGTCCATTGTACGGTAACCATAGTACAAGCGTTGCTTAGTTTGGGCCTGAACAGTTGGTGTGTCAGTCTAGCGATATTTATTTATAAAGTAGCAACAAGGAAAATAATTGATGGCCACTTGGCGTGGTGGTTCGACCGTAGGCCGTTCGGCTCAATGCACCGGGTAGCTACGGGTTCTAATCCCGTGTAGCATATTTCGTAATTAGTGCTGAACTGGGTGCCTGTCGATACTCAGCGCTGCTTAGTTTGGGACCACACATTAAGTTTACATACTGCCTAAAGTGGTGATATTAATTCCATTCTTTAATCGTTGCTAGTTATAGCATTAGTACTTAAATAACGACAGCTTTTGTCTGGCGTTATTTGAGAAATCTACAATTTATTATTGTTCTTTTGTTAGCATGGTAAGCTAATGAGTGTTTTATTGCAATGTTTTCCAGTGGTGCAGCATGTCTCACACGGTCACCATCAC
This sequence comes from Notodonta ziczac, assembly GCA_918843915.1. Taxonomy (NCBI): domain Eukaryota; kingdom Metazoa; phylum Arthropoda; class Insecta; order Lepidoptera; family Notodontidae; genus Notodonta; species Notodonta ziczac. The sequence continues at coordinate 6,305,794 of OU974043.1, read as the reverse complement.
GAGGACCACGGTCGCCTCGTCGGGCACCGCGGTGTTCATCAACAGCGGATACCTCGGCACACTGCCAGGGCTGTTGAAACTTGCACAGCTAGTACGTATCGCCATTTCATCATCTTTCTCGCTATTTCTCATCACTATATCTGCCAACGGTGCAGTTTTCTTGCTATTCATCACGTTTTCTGTCATTGACCCTAATAAAAAATACAAACTAAAAATAAAACGGATTCCCCAGGGGTCCGTTAGCGGATGATACGGGAATAAAATGCTCTTTCTTTGTCACTCTTTTTTATACTTAAGTATTTCATCTTTACATTCCATTTATATTTTCTTAGATTTCCTCTAATCCTCATATACAACAACCTACTATAAGTAGGTATCTACACCAACATACATGATGTAATCGACGCGATCTGCCCACTCCTCTAATCCAGAACGTAACCTCGTTTCAAGACAAAAATATAGCCACTCGTTGAGCAACACTTAGGTACATATACCTCACTTAATAATAGGTTTTGATGTAATATTGCGTTTCCAATTGGGATAGTGGAAAGAGAAGCTTCCATGAGTAGGTTAATTAATGCCGATGTACCGACGGGATCAATTTCTGTGCTACCAATAAATGTGGGGACTTCCCTACCTAACGTAAGGTTTAGATGTTTAAAACCCACACCACATGACTCTAAACATATTCGCGAATGTCGTGAGGATACGTCGTCGCATTAGCATTCGATTTTGTAGGTAATTTATGTTGGTTGGTATTGTAATTATTTCTTCCCAGCCAGTTCAATAGGTATTTTGCCAGTGGCCAGTTACAAATAGCATTAACAAAACACATTTAAGGTAATAACAAAACAAAAACTTTACCGTCCACCTAGGAAAACCAAAATCGAGGCCGCATTATAATTTATTTTATCCTTCCGAATTAATTCTACCAAATTAATTTAGTAAATGAAATAAATTAATTACCAATTCCATGATTATATCCTTTTACAAATTTGTAGAAATGTCCATGATGTCATGAAATGGCGTCATCGCACACGATATTGTAACTGCCAGCAGGTAATGGTGCAGTCTTAAGCCACATGACGCTATGTTCATGTTGTTGATATAACATCTTTGCGGCACGAATGAGTAAAGTAAATTCTTCAATTAGCTCTTGTTACAGCACTAGTTATGGCAATATTCACTCGTAACTAATTAATTGATCGACGTTCGGATGTTTTATTTGCGGATGCGTCTTGTTCAGCAGTGAGCATAAATGGTAACTCAACTACTTTAAAATTACTTAATTATTACCCTTTTTTATTATTACGTATTAAAAATCATTCGTCAGTCTTTTTTTTTTCAAAGAATTACCTGTACGGTGAATGAAATAAAAAAATACAGGCATATTCCCTATTGTACAGGGCCACCCGCGGAACAATATGCCATACAAATATTTTATGCACGTATAGATACTATGACCTCGTGGTAGAGGCACAGTAAATTATAGTGTCACTGCTAGTTAATAGCCAATATCCAAGATCAACGTAAAATTATACATATTTCTCCGACCTCGAGTTATATGAGGTACGATATGACTTCATCCGCGCGAGCTATTCTCGGCGCTGCGAGAATAAACAAACGCCCGATCATTTGCATTGCGAAAAGTGCGCTAAACCCGCCATTTATGTACCTATGTAGGACATAAGTACAACATGTTCGCTGTGACTAAGCTTGAGGAAAATCCTTCAGGGAGACCTTTACTTGTAAAATACGATAACGATTGCTTCCTCCCACCCCAAAATGCTAATAACAATGTCAATGTTATAACTACACACAAGCTTGTATACTTACTGAATACAATATTAAAATACTACTATAGGACTGCCATAAATTGGGTATTCGATTAAGAACCTAATTAATTTCTGAACATGGACGTAATTTCCTAAAGAGGATAATCATAAGGTGTCACGTAACCGACTGTCAAGGTCCCCATTTTGTTCTACTTTTTTTTTGGTCGACACTCCCGCCCGCCACATAATCTACCACCACTGTTACAACTGTAACCCTGTGACAATGGCGTCCAATCGACGACTTGCTGTTAAACAATAGGAAAAACTATAAGGGTATCGTATGCTTAGCAATTGAATTGAACAATTAAAAAATGAGGAAATGGCAATCTAAATAAATTATTGTTAGTTTTGATGCTGTTCATTGAGCGACAATATCGAGCAAGAGAAAATTGATCTCCAAAAAAGTGTTAATTTGTTAACTCAACTGTTTCCAGTTGCTGGGCGCGGCATGTGTGGGCGTCGTCGGCTACTACATGGACAAGGGCGGCTCCCGGTACCACGGCGAGAAGGCGGAGCTGTTCTACATGATGGTGGCAGTCGCCTTCCTCATAGGCACCTTCTGTCTGCTCACGTCTTGCCTCGTGTCACTCTCCACTGCTACTATGATATCAAAAACTATTTATGTGAGTATCTACAGACCTTAAGCATATTCGTTAATCAGATATCGATCATTTCACGCTCTATGCCCTGACTTGTAGGTACCTAATTATAAGGATCCATGAATGATTTGACTGTCAAGAATTTTACGGATTACTTACCGATTTTTGACCGAGTGAACATAATATTGGCATCGATGGAGTGCAAAAGTACGCAAAATTTCAGACTATTAAACTCTACCTAGTTCGTGATTTGCTTCGCTCCTTACGTTAATTCTTTAGATATATAATTATCGACCTATTTGTATTTTTGTTTCAGGAGCTGATATACCACGGGTGTGCTTTTGTGCTGTACTTATGTGCTGGCCTTGTTCTGATTATAGAGGTCAACCATCGAAAAGACTCTTACAGAACAGACTACGAGCCTTACCTAGCTGCGTCGGTACGTAATTTTGTAGCAATAACTTTGAATATCTAAATTGTTAACCGAAATGAAATCATCACAACTGTTTTCAGAATTGAATAGAAGTGGCTATTCTGTTCACATTATTGATTATATGGCTTAGTAACAGTAGTTTAGCTTTATATGTGCATTGAGCAAAGATGAGCCGCCCACTCGCCACTTCGACTCGCCCACGTCCGAAAGTGGGCTTGCCTTAACTCGAACTATATAATAAAAGGCATTCAGATTTTGTTTAAATACTGACCGTAATTTTATTTACATGGAATAGGTACATATGGTATTTTCGAAGGGTGTTACCACTGTATCGGTCGACAGACGATAGACGAACGTTGCTATGGAGCACAGACTTCTAAATAGGTAGAAACTGGCGATCGCCGTCGACTCAAAGTCAAAGCGTTTATTTAGCGTTTATGCCTACGGGGGCACTTAAAAATTGTCATTTTTACATATTTTTATTTAATCTACAACCGGATCGGAATTTGGAACGCGACCTCGACTGAGAAGATCCGGCAAGAAACGCAGCGGGCTTGTCTTTTTACATTTTGTGTTTTTTTTCTAAATCGCCAGTTGTTTATACTTAATAATTACAAAGAGTAGATATTTTTTCTACCATCAATCGATAGATACGTCGACAGGTAACACCCTAATATTCCCTTAGCATAAGTCAGGGATCTTTTAATCCAAGCCGAATCAGGAAATTAAGTGACAAGAGCAAGGTCCAATAAAAACAAGCTTTAAGCATTCTGTTCGTTGAAGATACGCAAGATTGGGCTTGTAAGCAAAAAGACTTTGATAAAAAATACTTTCCGATAGGCTGCAGGCTGCTGCGAGCCAGCGAACATGACCTTGCGGGTTCAATTCAGTTCTCTTTGGACGTTGACACCTTATCGTGGCTAACCCACGCATAATAAGCAGCAGTTTTCAAACCGTGAATGTGTAGGGTAAGCAGGGGGAATGGCGTTCACTTAAGGAAAACACACTATATTTTTTAAATTATTTGTTTTCTTTTGAAATTTAAAACATTAGCTTAAATTTTAACTGTTAAATAATCAACTTTTTAATAGGAATCGTATTTATCTTAGAATTATTAGCAGTAGTAAACATTAAAAAAAAATACAGGTTTGAGTGTCATTACCCCTGTCATTGGGTAATGCCGCTCAGGCGAAGGGGTAATGATGCCCAAACCTGTTTCTTTGTAATATAACAAGTAAGATCCTTTATCATTATCAAATAAGCATGAAATCAAAGGATACAATTAAAGTACAGTCTATAATCATAAAATGACACCAAATATTTGGATTTGTACCTGAGATCAGCCTTATACAATAAACAAATATAGCAGTGTGTACCGACAAACTTTTTAAAGGTAAACAAAGACAAAAAGCGAAACATAAATGATAAAATTGTACCGTTAAGTACATAAATCACAGATGTGTCCTTCTGCCGAATCCCATCCAGAACATGTAGCATGAGACCACAGCCCACATGTTGTACAGTGATACCACATCTTGTATTTTTTTTTAAATTCCTCACAAATAATGCATTTGTTATAACTTTTATCGCCTACATTCATTTCGTCATCACTGTCATCGTCACAAATGTTTTCTTGCTCTTCAACTTCACTCTCTGAAGAACTTTTTTGGGATGTTTTTCTCTTGTAAGATTTTTTCGTATTTTTATTTTTTTCTTTTACTTTATCGGTATCGCAGTTTTAGCGGATTTAATAATATTTAAGGTCTTCTTCCTTCCAAGCAGCTTTGGCGATTTATGTTTGGCTATTTCTGGCCATGTCTATAAGAATAAAAAAATAAGTCACTAAAGGGTAATGGCGCTCATGTGAGCGCGATAACCCCAAACGGTCGTTTTGAATTTAAATTTAAATTAAACAAACATTGAAATGCAATTGTTGAAAATATAATAGTTCATCATAAAATAGAATGATTAAGTACCCAGGAAAGCTATATTAACAATTTAATACATATCAAAATTCTGAACTTACCGAAAAAAAGATCGTGACGAAAATTAGTTCAGCGCAGCCGCATACAAACAAACGCACTTCACCGTCTTTTGTCAGGAGCTGACTGCCCCTGCGCATCGCTACGTGTTAGATGCCCTTCCCCTCCCCCGTTTTACGTATGCTGGCATGTTGTTACGCACCATTTTCATAGACTTATAGAGGTGCGCGCCATTACCCGATGAGCGGCATTCCCCCTGCTTACCCTATATATTTATGTGTATGTACCTATATTGAGTATATTGTGTAACGGGTTAAGAAATAAGCATTGTTTGTTGCATATTATTCGTACAGACCTGTTATTTTATTGCACACGTAGTTAATATTCATCTGAGTCAGAATATATAAGTTATAGGCTGTGGTTCCATGTCATTGCATTTTTTTTGATATATAATTAAATTATTTATATTAATGTATTTGTTTCAGATAATGGGGCTTGTCATGGCTGGCCTATACTTGATAAGCACGTTTTTGGCAAATCGACAGTATCGTGGCATTTAACTGCTGGTTAAATTCTCTTCCAGTATTTTTTTTACTGTAGGTAACTTATTCCAGTGGTGTACATGCTGAATACGTGAATGCCATACTTAGACTAAGTTAGACACCTAAAGTTAAGGTACTTAAGTTATAGATGTTGTGAGTTATGAGCTTGCGAACCGATATATTACCATTAAATGCCAATATTAATTACGCAGGCGCAAGGTGTCATGCAAAGTTGTAAGTCGAAGTAATTTATTATAACGCCTCGATTACACAGCCGAAACCTTTACGCCTGTTCATGGTGTTCTCTCTATTTTGTGCTGTAAAATATAGATGTCCATATTTATACATAAATAATTATTACTTTTCAATTCGTCAGTGCACGCAAGGGTTAAGAGAGCCATTAATGGAAATAATAATAAAATGTATAACCAACTCTTCTGACAAATATGATTTGATATTGTATTTATTTATCTGTATCTGTATACATATCTTATGAAATTGCTTAAAAAAATACATACCTACTTCGGTATTTTTTAAGCAATATTATAAACAAAATTGAAAAAGTAGGTACTTATACCTAAGTTATTAGGTACTTACTTAGATATCTATTCTTTTATTTATATTATTGTAAAGGGGCAGGGTGTATAATTTTTAAACTCTGCAAAAAATTACAGCAAGACATGTCAAACATTTTTATCTTATACCTATCCGCGTGTAAGTATATACACCACTTGCCTGTTGACTGATTAAAAAATTATCTCAATTGATTTTCCTTAATTTTGACAAAAATGACAGACACTTCCTGCATTTCACTTGTGTTTTTTATTGTTATCGGTGTACGAGATTGATAATATTGATGCATTAGCAGAAATAAGTTAAGATCAAGATGAAAGTAAAAGCTAGTCAGTTTTAATTAATGTTTATGTATTTGTAATCTATACCAAGTACATAGATAGGTACATCCACACGTACTTTTATATGATTAACTAGCTGTGCCCGCGACTTCGTCCGCGCGGTAAAAGTGTCGCGCGTAAAAGTGTCTTTAGGTAGCATTATTAATTATTTAGGCGCCCTCCCTCCCCCCTTTTTGCAATGACTCCGTAAATGTTACATCAGAATTGCTCCAATATTTTTTCTTTTGTCGCAAACTTATAAAACATTCACATAAACCTTACATATTTCCATACAAACTTTCATCCCCTATTCCATATTGTTATTTTACACCCTTGAGGGTAAAATTTTTACAAACTTTGAATGTCATATTTATTTATATCGAATCAACAGCCTAAAAAATAAGTTTCAAGCTTCCAGCTCTAAAAATGACGATACTTCCATAGAACTTTTCATCCCCCCTTTCAACCCCCTTCAAACCCGTTTTTCGAATTAAAAAGTAGCCTATGTCCTTTCTCAGGCTCTAGACTATCTGTGTATCAAATTTCATTGAAATAGGTTCAGTAGTTTTGGCGTGAAAGAGCGACAGACAGACAGACAGAGTTACTTTCGCATTTATAATATTAGTAAGGATAATTACTAGCTGTATCCTGGGACTGGGGATTGCAATCCGGCACCAATTTCAATGCGGTCGGATCCGGCCGGGTTTCCGTCAATCCGGCCGGATCCGGTCGGATTGGTCGCATAGTACTTGTAGTACATAGTGGTACTTTCCCTTCCAAAATTAACTGTTTTAAACATGTTTAAGTGTACCATAAAGATTATAAAAAGCGGCCAAGTGCGTGTTCGTGAATACGTGTAGTGTTTTACCACTCGAGGGGGTAAGTAACGTTTTTTTACTCCCCTTTCTTAAGTGCGGGAAGTACCCTAAAATAATTATCTTTCAATATTCAAATACACAGTTTTGCAGTTGTACTTAGAATCTATTTTAGTGCCAATTTGAAGTCATCATAGTCCCGCATAAAATTACTCTGAGGTCGGACGGAAGGACGGTAGGCGTAAAATGATGCCGGATCCACCGGATTACCGGATCCGGTTTTCCGGATTGCAATCCCTACCTGGGACTGCGTGTGCGCAGATTAAAATCTTTTATTCACTTTCACTTTTATAATACGCCTTTGTGTAAGCCCTACATGTAAATAAAACCATTTGCTAGCTCATCGTGAAATATACAGCACTAAACACACAAAAACTTGGAATGTGCTAGCAGTCGCCTGTACTTTTCAGGGAACATTTCCAGAACTACTTATATTCTCTTTATGACTGGTTACATACAATAATAAAGCGAGGTCAATTTTTGCTGGAACTGTTCTCTGAGATATACAGCCTACAGTAGGTACTTTGTCATAAAAGTTTTGATATCTAGTTAGATATACGAAGATAAAACGTTTGTTTTTTATCAATATATTATATACTTAACTATATTGTATGAAGAAATATATAGTGACTCTGTAATATTTGAGTGGAGTGGGCCGACAGCGCCGGCGTTAAACACCCTTTTGGCGTAGCAAGAAATATGGCTTATTGCCTCCAATAGTTCAATTGGAGGGAGAGACACTGCAAGAAAAATACCGTGCGCCTAAAATATTTAGTACCTACTGTACCTGCAATTAAATTTGAAGCTACCTATTTCCATAACATGTATTTATTTGCAAATGCATATGCATGTATGTAAATTATCTTCAGGGTAGGTATAACCATGACAGTTATCGTATAATCCTCTTGATACCACATATTCTGAAAAGGAAAGGAACTGTTGTTGGACAAGATATGATACCTACTTTCAATGCCAACTGATATCAAAATTATACTCTAGCTTTTGCCCGTAGTTTCGCTAGCGTATTTCCTGGATGTCAACAACAGAGCCACCTACTGGGGTCTAACATTAACTAAACACCGTCCAGCTGATCCCATAGGTGCAAAAAATCATCATAATCAGTCAAACTGTTTAAGGAAGAATAATATCGAACACACACGCACACCGGAATTTTAAATATAAATAAGAAAAATAACAATATTTCTTGTCTACCGTTCTCATTATTTAATTCCTTGCTAGGTACATGTATGTTAGTTAAAACGGGCAAGGATTAGAAATTTGGCAAACACCGTTTATAGTATCCATTGTTACCGTAGTTATGCTATGCATTTAAATATGACATTATTTATAAAAAAAACTATTTATGTTAACTTTCTCAGATTATCTGCTTAGCTAAGTACATACCTATTTTTTTACTAAAGTTTTCCACGCTATAATGTTGGATACTTATGGAAATATATATTTTTACTTTTTCAATGAAGTTTTATTTGTTAAGGTATTTGTACATTAATTTATACAACCCTACTCCCCAATAGGCGCTTTCAGGGGAGATTGCCGCCGTCACCACCCACAGTTTAGTTTTTATTTGTTATATTAATATGTATGTCAGTTTGTAAGGTATTTATCTATGGGCCTGCAATGCCTGAACATAAATAATCGATTAGATCCACAGGTCAAAATAACATATAGGTACCTCCACATTAATGAAATTTATTTTATGATATCCTGACAGTTTGTCATTTATTTAGCTATTTCATAACTTACGTTTTGCAATTCAAGTTGCAATAAAATTTATTGGTGAGCTCTACCACAGAACAATGAAAACTTTAGAAGCAATCACAGACCGTTTCCTTAGTTTATATCTGTGCCTCCTGTGAAAGGTGATTTAACTCGAGTTGTACCTTTTTTGTGATTTTTACATAGAAATTGTCAGAAAAAAATTACGATTTTTTTGGTACAACTCAAGTCCTTCTATCTGCTATAGTTTCGGAGATAATTTGGTGCCAAGTGATATAACTGACAGAATTTCGGAAAAAATATCGTGAATTTAGATATAAGTCAAGTCGTAACCCCTTTAGGTCATTGCTTCACACATTTTTTTTGTGCCTCGTGGTATAAGAGCGATTATATTAATTTACACACTTTATTTTTCAGTATATTTATCGTGAATATTGATATATTTAGAATTTTAGCAAACTGATACAATTCAGGTAAAATATGAAAATAGAGGACTGATAAGTAAAAAATTCGAATCTTTGGAGTATTATTTTTATCATTTATTTGAGCTACATTGTGTTTTGAACATATTCTTATTAGTTATTGGATTTTTTCACTTCTTGTATATCACTTTACACAAAGACAACATAAATGTGCAACATGATTTAACTGTACTTGTATCATTTATCACGTAATTTTATCACATATTAGAAATTAAAAAGGGTACAACTGCGAGTTTTTCATGAATTACTTCAAAAGTATAATATTTACCACAAAAATATAAAAACACAATGAAAGTGGATGTTTCGATCTACAAAAGAAGGTACTTAAATGTAACCTAACCCACTTCGTTCATGAACTAGAATTTTTTAAATATTGTTTGGGCTCTCCTGTAAACTAGTGATTTTTCAATTGTATCACCGGTCACAGGAGGCACAGATATATATCTGTGCCTCCTGTGAAAGGTGATTTAACTCGAGTTGTACCTTTTTTGTGATTTTTACATAGAAATTGTCAGAAAAAAATTACGATTTTTTTGGTACAACTCAAGTCCTTCTATCTGCTATAGTTTCGGAGATAATTTGGTGCCAAGTGATATAACTGACAGAATTTCGGAAAAAATATCGTGAATTTAGATATAAGTCAAGTCGTAACCCCTTTAGGTCATTGCTTCACACATTTTTTTTGTGCCTCGTGGTATAAGAGCGATTATATTAATTTACACACTTTATTTTTCAGTATATTTATCGTGAATATTGATATATTTAGAATTTTAGCAAACTGATACAATTCAGGTAAAATATGAAAATAGAGGACTGATAAGTAAAAAATTCGAATCTTTGGAGTATTATTTTTATCATTTATTTGAGCTACATTGTGTTTTGAACATATTCTTATTAGTTATTGGATTTTTTCACTTCTTGTATATCACTTTACACAAAGACAACATAAATGTGCAACATGATTTAACTGTACTTGTATCATTTATCACGTAATTTTATCACATATTAGAAATTAAAAAGGGTACAACTGCGAGTTTTTCATGAATTACTTCAAAAGTATAATATTTACCACAAAAATATAAAAACACAATGAAAGTGGATGTTTCGATCTACAAAAGAAGGTACTTAAATGTAACCTAACCCACTTCGTTCATGAACTAGAATTTTTTAAATATTGTTTGGGCTCTCCTGTAAACTAGTGATTTTTCAATTGTATCACCGGTCACAGGAGGCACAGATATATATCTGTGCCTCCTGTGAAAGGTGATTTAACTCGAGTTGTACCTTTTTTGTGATTTTTACATAGAAATTGTCAGAAAAAAATTACGATTTTTTTGGTACAACTCAAGTCCTTCTATCTGCTATAGTTTCGGAGATAATTTGGTGCCAAGTGATATAACTGACAGAATTTCGGAAAAAATATCGTGAATTTAGATATAAGTCAAGTCGTAACCCCTTTAGGTCATTGCTTCACACATTTTTTTTGTGCCTCGTGGTATAAGAGCGATTATATTAATTTACACACTTTATTTTTCAGTATATTTATCGTGAATATTGATATATTTAGAATTTTAGCAAACTGATACAATTCAGGTAAAATATGAAAATAGAGGACTGATAAGTAAAAAATTCGAATCTTTGGAGTATTATTTTTATCATTTATTTGAGCTACATTGTGTTTTGAACATATTCTTATTAGTTATTGGATTTTTTCACTTCTTGTATATCACTTTACACAAAGACAACATAAATGTGCAACATGATTTAACTGTACTTGTATCATTTATCACGTAATTTTATCACATATTAGAAATTAAAAAGGGTACAACTGCGAGTTTTTCATGAATTACTTCAAAAGTATAATATTTACCACAAAAATATAAAAACACAATGAAAGTGGATGTTTCGATCTACAAAAGAAGGTACTTAAATGTAACCTAACCCACTTCGTTCATGAACTAGAATTTTTTAAATATTGTTTGGGCTCTCCTGTAAACTAGTGATTTTTCAATTGTATCACCGGTCACAGGAGGCACAGATATGTATTTGGTAAACCTGATGTATTGTTAAAGCGGTAGAACAAGGTTAATGGGTGTAAATAATATCCCAAAATAGGAATTAACCCTCCCGTCGCGAGAGTGCGTCGCTCTATTTTTATAATTAAGCGCACACGCTGCGCGCGGGCACGCGACAAATTCAAAATCATTTCATGTTCAGTCCTGGCTTGACATGTTCAGTGTTTGAAACTTATTAATCAATGAAACTTATCCGGAACATCCTGTGAAATCAGTAGTGAATGATTGTGGATCACAAGTATTTGTTACAATTGTTTTTATTATAAGGTCAGAGTTCGCTGAACTATAGTCGAATCAGAGCAGCAAAACAGCTGAAAACTACGCCGAACGTCTAAAAATATTATATTATGAGTAACTCTGGCCGTGTAAGAGGATTGAACTCTCCCGTATTTCCTGTGTAGTGTGGTTCCGAACGACTTAGGTACGTGGTTAAAGTTTTGATGCGAGTTTTTGGTGAATTAAAATGACCCGTGGGCCTACGATAGTGCGCGTGGCGCCAGGGGGCGGCGGCGGTGGTGCTAGGGGCATCAAATGCTGTTGCTGCAGATGCTGCGAGTGCCTCAACCTCGGATACCTGACCTCCCATCATGGTCTCATCAAACTTGCTGAAGCTGTGAGTACTACAGTCCGGCATGTTTCCTTTGTGTTGGCATAGGTTGAGTAAACATTGTGAAATACAGTTGTCCGTGTTCTTGAAGAAGTTATCATAAATTAATTAATCGAATTTGCAGTCTATTCATAGAGTTTTGAAAATATAATTAAAAAAATAACTATAAGTGAGTTTAAGGGTTACTTGTAATTGTTATGTTATCAACTCTGTTTAAATAATGCGCCCTACGAACGGTCGACGATTGACGAAAAGCGAGTGGCGGAAACTAGACGTGCGCAAACCAAATATTTCTATCTCCACAGACCAAATTTGGTGTAGGCATTTTGATTGAAACACCAATGGAAAAAATGAGCACAATCGGTTTGAGTTTATACAGAAATGGTAGCATATTTACTTGCTTCCTATCCTGGTGTCTACAAATGATCTCATGAACAGATGCTCGGCGGCTTGTGCCAGAGTCTGCTGGTGAAGTACGGCATGTCGGAGGCGAGCAGCATGGGCTCGGCGTTCCACGGGTTCCTGACCACGGCGTCCGCGTGCCTTCTCACCACGGCGCTACTCATCACTTGCTATGTCCTCTCCTCGCACACGCAGCAACTTATACGGCAATCCATTTTTGTAAGTACATACATGTGCGACAGAGACTGTACGACAAATAGTCGAAAATGTGCGAGTGCAACCGAAAACTTAAGTGTGCATAAAAAATTGGAGTGTCTGTTTGTAATATCAAAATAACACATTTTCACTAAATGCATATGAAAGTACATACGACACCTATAACAAAAACGCAATGTAATTTTTTTTTGTGTCTGTCTGTCTGTGTGTTTGTTCCGGGTTATCTCCGAAACGGCTGGACCGATTTTGATGGGACTTTCACTGGGAGATAGCTGATGGTTTAAGGAGTAACTTAGACTTTTATTTTAGAAATACTAAATAAAAAAATGGGTCCTGTCGCGCGGCCTTAGAACGCGGGAGCGGGCTTTTTTGTTAAGTTAAATTCCACGCGGACGAAGTCGCGGGCTCAGCTGGTTTATAAATAAAACGGCCACCCAAATATGATGAGCTCGACGGTAAACGATAGGACTGAAACTTTAAATATAACATTTTTTTAAAAACATTACCTTCAATTTTAATATTTTGAGGCGTATATTGAATACGTTGATAGTTTTCCTATAGAAAAACGGTCAACACTGACGTATTATTTTACGCGATACGTCAGTTTGGACGTATTTCGAATGGCGTGTTAGTCGAGTCGAGCAATTCGTTAACAGTTGGGCCTTTGGTTGAGCCCCATTTCATTAGTAGTAGGAACAACATGGGTAATGTATTAAATGGGCACTAATTGTTATTTCAGGAGTGCCTGTTCAACGCCGTGGCCTGCTTCCTGTATCTGTCCGCGTCATCGTACATGGGCGTCGCGGTCAACATCTATCTGTACCCGCGGTACGCGCTCGTCAACATGTATGCCGCGTATCCTGCCATGACTGCTGTCTATGTGAGATTCACTATTTTCTTTAATCCATTGGTTTTATTCAAGACTTTGATTCGACATGGGATTCGGATTATTATAATTTACATGAGTTAATTCACGAAGAAAATCATTAACAATCATGAGCTTCCATGGGTGACGTGACGACATTGGTTCTTCAAGGTCTCATTACCGTCATCAATGATATCATCAATCGAAGGATCATCGCCAGGGCAGGTGTGCAAAGTGGGGCAAAAATATTGCAGCTAATAAAATCTAGATTATAATCTACTTTGTAACTTGTAATTGTGTTAAATTATATTTCAAGAATATCAAAGTAACACAGTGTTACGTTATTTATTGGAATGCTCTACTTATTTCTTTTGTTACAGTATATCGGTGTAGTGCTGGGTATTCTACACGGCGTGGACGCGTACTTATCATATAAGTATCACAAGGGATACCGATAAATACATGAGGAATCTGACTTGTATCTAATGCAAAAATACTCACTTGTCATCGTTTTATTTTATTAAAAATGTGGTGGATAACAGATTTCCATCCTAGCGGTTCTGATGGCATTTTATCTACTTACTTAAAAATATATTTAACTAAACTTTTGCTAAGGCTTTTAACTTTATTTTCTGTTTCATTTTGTAACGTTTCATTCCATTAAAAATATTAACAATTATAATAACGTAGTTAGGTAGGTTCTTATATTTTGTGTAATTGGAACAAATGATTTGTGTAACGACAACAAAATATGTACTGTGGTTTTATTATAAATAAAACTTTTAAAGATATGCATTGTTTTTTGTTTTAGTTAAATATCTACAAGACATTTGTCACGTACCTAAGTAGATAAAATCACACAATTAGTATAATGTATGACATTGGTCACCGAGTTATTGTTCAGGTATTTAATACTTTAGAAGACAGAATAGAAATATCATTTTCTTGGAATGTCTTGCACAATATTTGTGATAAGTGACATTCTGGAACAGTGGCGGAACCAGCCGTAATCAGCCGTAACCAGGCGGTGTCTTCACACATGTACCGCGCACACATTGTCGTTGAGAAGTACGAGATTGTTTTTTCATTTGTCACGGATATTTTTCGGAATCTATTGCACGCATGAGCGGAGATACGCGGAAATTTTTATATGTTTAACAGCTCATATTTTTATTAGCAAAGTATCGGGGGACTGAACCTAATGATGACCGACTTCGAGAAGGTGCACCAGTAGGTACTTTCATTCATTGAAATGGTGAGATAGTTCTCGGCTGGATCGAGATTGTTCAGGACACAATGTCAGTGTAGTATTGGGTAATGCAAGAAGCTGATATACAAGGGTAATGCAAGAAGCTGTAATTGATACTTGCATGAGTTCACTTGTTTGGGTTTGTCTGTCAAGCATTTTTCAAGCAATTTGCGGCCGCAGTAGTAGGTAGGTATTCTACTGGCACAATTGTATGTCTCGAATCAGTGCATGAGCTGAGGGCGAGGTTGAATTTTACATTAGTATAGTTATACTACCGTCAGTTGTTATTTTAGTAAAAAGATATAACAGATTTAAATTTTTCAAAATATTTTAGTAGTATTATTCGTAAGGCGATGCCGATCTGAGTAATAAATAAAGTGCAGAGGGTGTTATCTAGTTCTACTAATCGTATCATTAGTTCAATCACTATTTTGGTGCATAATTTAATGGCTCTTTTAATTATCATCGAATCAGCCTTTGATTTTATTACCCAACTACGGCAAAGAGAAGGCAATTTTGAGTTCATACATATAACAGCATACATATACAGCAGTGATAGCCGATTGGTTAAGCACGCGTCTTGCGGGCTACCAGGTCTCGGGTTCAAACCCCGGCTCGAACCTCTGGATTTTTCGAAATCTATGTGCGAATCATAATTTCTATATGATTATCACTTGCTTACGGTGAAGGAAAACATCGTGATGAAACCTGCATGTCTTATAAGATTTAACTAATTTTCGAAAGACATGTGTAATCCGCCAACCCGCTCTGGGCCAGCGTGGTGGATTATGGCCTTAATCCCCCTCGTGCTGAGGGGAGGCCCGTGCCCAGGAGTGGGACGTCAAAAGGGCAATTTTTTTTATACCTATAAATATAGTACAATATAAAATGAAAAACCAATCGAGAGAAAAATTAATTTATACTATAATTCAATTAGCGCTATCTATGGACAGTTCTGAATATAATTCGTTTAACTAAAAACGTGTTTACTTGTTTATATCCTTAATGATAGCTACATTTATGAATTTATTCATTAGTTACGAGAGTACGTCATCGGCTTGTCTCACACGGAATTTAGTAAAAAATATATTTTAAACGGTTCATATCTAGATAACCAAGTGTATCGAAATTCAGTATTGCATTGAGTTGCATACAAATATACAACGAATGGAACCCTGAACAAACCAACGCGCGGACACTTGCATTGTTACATTTTGTGAAACAATGCGGTGTCCGTTACTCACATTTAGCGGCAAGTGGTTTTTCCGTAACTTTTTGAAAACGCCAATTTACGCTTATGGTCCAAAATATGAAGACTTTGGTAAAGGAGGAAGAAGATGAATAAAAGCTTGTCGGGTGAAATACGGATAATAAGAAAGAAATGCATTAGCTACCATTTAAATTAAATACCACCTTCATCGTGAAGTAGGTATATATACTTATTTATTGACGCATATGCTATTCATATACCTATGATATGCGTCACAGTAATGCCAATTGAGCGATCATTCATTTGTTCTTCAATCGGCGTAGGACAATCGCTCGTTCTTTACACCTAATCGATAACACCACCTTCGTACAGGTACCTAGTACAGTTTCATATATATAGATGGTATCTACGAGATATTTTTTTTCCAAATATTCTATAAATAGGATTGATAATTGTGTTGGTAGGTAGGTAATTGACTGATATTTGTTAGAATGTAATAATTAATTGCTACCTGTTACCAAAAAAATTGCATATTGGACTATCTAGAGTCACTGGATCTTATGTTGACAAACAGGACGGACAAAATATAGTTAAATATTGGAAAATAATGTTACGCATGGAATTCTATGTCAGGTCCGCTTTGGTTGTAGAGTTAAGAAATGACTTATATAAAAAGTGACCGCTTAGGCCTAAACAAAACAGACGATTTGATTTTGACTTTAACCTTAATGTGTAAACTCTACATACATCTAAACACATCTACATATATATTTAAAAGTTCGCTAGACGTAAAATAAATACCTACATAGCGGGTCATTTCATTTATAACAACTGCTGGATAGAGGCCCGATACATTTATATAAAGATTCAGCCTAGTTTGGTTCTGTAGCGAACTTAACTTTCGACACAGGTTTTGACATCCGCCGGAGTATGGTGACGTGAAAGTAGGGCACCATGACCGGCTATAGAGGCATGGCTCGCTCCGGATACCGGCCGGCTGGCCGGAGAGAGATCTTGTGCACAATTCATTACCTTGTTATATGTTGAGTAATCACATAAGCTTAGTAACTAATTGTTTCCACAAGTCTAAGCTCAAGTTTGATTAAACCTAGGTCAGTAAAGTACATCATTTTATAATGTTTAAGCCCGTCTCCTTATTATAACCGCAATGAAAAAAATAAAATTAAAAATTATAATCATTTTTGGTTCGCACTAGAGAATCGGCATCAATATTTGTTACGAGATCGTTGGAAAAGTGTCTGCATAGTGGCATTATTGCTAAATGTTTTTAGTTGACATACTTTATAAAGCCGAAATGCTTTGCAATCAGTCATTAAATCGTTGTATCTAGAAATCGCATGACTTTAATGCGGATGTGTACCTGTACCTACCTCATCGGCGATGTTTGTGTGCGGCCGATCATTAGATATGGTTTTGCGATTATCTTCACGATAGGGGTAGCTATCACTAACTAGCTGTGTGACTGCTTTTGTTTTATAATTAGCTAGGGATCCACCTCGGCCTCGCCCGTATTGTTGGGAAACATAGCTTCTGTTTTGACTATCATTATAGTTTATCTTTGCAAAAGTGAAATAAACATGATTATGAAAATCGTATTAGTAGTGTACGAGTTTATTTACACATTACAAAAAAAACGAACCATAATTTTATTTTATTATAAAAAATTGGATGCATTATTGTTTTATAGGTGTACTGACCAAAATACGTATATACGAGTACATGTACATTTATGTAGTTTCTTCAAGAACTTCGACGCACCACGCACTTTGATTTGTAATGAGTCAAAATATTCGCTGGTAATTAATGAGTGCGCATTTTACTGAATCATTAGGAACATGTAAAACATTGATTTTAATATGCGTGTTTAGTGCCTTCAGCGCTTCTGTTTTAGGAATATGTAACAACCCACCTCACATACCCTGGGCATCTCTTGAAATATTTGAATATAATAATGGCCAAGTGATCCGTATCGTCTAGTGGTTATAGGACCTAACATAGTGAACCGAGAATAGTAACCTAAATTCTTTTAGTGAAAGATTGGTATTCTAAAAACAAACATACTTACATTAAATATTCCCTAATCTAACCTAAACCATTAATATTCTATGTTCTAAGTATCAAGAAGACCGTCCTAATTCAATTTAAGTTTATCGTTGAAGAGTTTTATGTCCTTACATTACATTATGTGAAAGTAATAATTATACACAAATAATATGAATTAGTGGTTCTAATAACGCGGTAGATATAGAAGTAATATTCTGAGATAGAATTATAATTATTTCCGGAGATAAGATATTGTCAACAATACATAGTCTCTACTGGTTTTACATGATGGTTATATCAAAGATATTATTATGCAGCAATTAATTGTTTGTGACAAGGTCGGGAGCTCCTCCCCGCAGCCCGACCGTGGAAAACAACACGTATCAATTTTTCCCCCATGACTTGTCACTCAGTCAACTATTTTAAATTAATAAATTGTTTTAGTACAACTTTTAATATCAGTAAAATATTCTCTGAATGATAATAGTCTGTTCTACTGACAGATTTGTATAATTTATTTCCTTTAAATAGGAAAGGTATATTCGCACCGGTAATATTAGATATACATTTGATAAGTTTAATCAGCGACTAGTTAGCATCTCGATCATCTACTTGTGATGAGAATACCAACAGGGTCTACCGCCCAAGTATGACCAAACAGGATTGTAGTTATAAAGCTGATGAGTCAGATCAGTGACTGTCAGGTTAGCAACTCTATCATCTACTGTTTAGTGATTGCCAACAGGGTCTACCGCCCCAAGTGTGATCCAAAACATCAAACTTTAGTCGAGGAATAAATAATGTAAAATAGGTAGACTTATAAGCCAGTTTCAATCCATCCAGATCCTCAACTCTGAACCAATTGATATGATCAAATATGAAAAGTATTCAAAATGTTTGTACTATATCAAGTATTGAAAGTTGAAGTAAGAATGTGGATAATAAAGTTACATTAAGTAGGTATATCTATATGAAATGCAAAATAAAACTTTACCACTCATTCGTAAACCTAATCCAATGGAGAAGAATGAGCAAGAAACTCCATGGATATTACTAAAGGGTCCTACCTAACAATTTATATTTATCTTATTGCGTCTAACGTAAAGAACCTATTCACCTACATCTATCCTAATCTCTGAACACTAATACCTAGGCAAGATACCTGACTAACTAGAGCACACGTATCCTATTTACATTTAGATAATTGTCCTGACATTAAACCTCACAAGAAATGGAACACTATTCTAATAATTAATAAATAAGTAGTAAGTATACAACCCCTTTGATACACCAAGGAACTAAATTAATATTAATAATTCTTCACACACTTTAACTCACAATTCTAGATAAATACTAGATCAATAATTTAGAATCTAACTATTTGCACAACGATAATTATAATTACATGTCACTAGTTCGGGAGATCGCAATTGACTGTCCTTTATACCTACTATTCCAGCCCTTTTATTCGTAATCCACCAAACGTACTCGCCACGCGCGGCCTTTCGGCATCTCCCTACAAAGACACCGCCGCCCCGTAGTTACCTAGAGTTTCAGCCGCCGCTACCGTCAAAGGGAGCCGCCTACCGTAGGTTTCGTATTAAAGTCGCCGCCGCACGCGCCGAAAGGTCAAATCCAGGGTAGGTAACTACCTATGTTCCACGTGTAAGAGTTACACGTGGCAAGCGCGATATAGGTACTTAAAGTACAGCTACCTACATTTCTTTAAGAATATTAATTAATTTGTTTTATATAGATGGATGCACTATTTTATTATGATTAATTACATTGATGTCTCTATTTAGGTATTAGTTCGATATATTTATATTTGTGCACGTGACGGACGAGTTCGTACCGTTACAAATACACATAAATTTTTCAAAGTCCATTGGCAAAAGTCCGCTACCGAGATTCGACGCATGACTTTTGGAACACAAGCCGGAGGCTCGACTGAGCTATCACGACCCTAACTGAAATTTTATAAGAAGATGCTGTTGGCACAAGTTAGGCTTTTCTTTGGAACGTAGCATAGAAGGTTTTACTTAAAAATTGTCTTGCTATGTCGTTTTGTTGTAAATTTTGTCGCGTTGATCGATTAGTACCTCATTGTGTGCTTCCGCTTTTCTGAAGGTCGAGGCGTTTTATCGATTCGTTCTGAAGTCTTAAATGTTGGTGTGGCAGATATGTGCGGTTATTTACTTACTAGGCGCATTTTATAATACAAATTAAAAATAGGAAACCAAATATTGTAATTGGATTCGTACGTTTAGTACGAGTTAAGTATCATTATGTCAATGATGGTCCCATTTCCAGTTGACGGAAAATTTCCAATGTCTGAAACGATAGCTCCCATCCTTATTTTACAAATGAATAAGGAGAAGAATGAAACCTGTCGTTTATGACACGGAAACTTTCCGTTGACTGAGTTAAAACCCACCCAGGTCGGGAACGTGAGGGCAATGGCATGCATTTGTAAGTATTGCAATTCTTGCAATAGCAGCTGTAGGCAGGCTAGTATAACTGCTTTACGACCCGTCTCGTCTTCGTCCCTTGTTTGACGACTTTATAAAAGAAAAACAAAACTTATTTCAAATGTAATGCTTTTATTTGATTTTCATACCAAAAACTTACGAATCATGTAGGTAGGTATGTATGTATTATATGTAAGAAATGCAGATATTTACCGGAAACAATGAAAACATAGAGTTCTGAACTTATTATAATGTAATCTTTATTAGCCAGGTTACATACCTATTTCAGTTTCAGGTGATCCAACATTTTTGGTGATAACTAACATTAACGTATGTCGTAGGTATGTAGGTAACTGTTATCTTTATTAATCTGGAAAACTTCTAAGGTATATAAAGCGTGAACAGTAAAGTTAAACACCTAAGCAAACATGACGTGTAATTTGTTTATCTTCACATTAACTAAGTATACAATATGAAGGTATTATATTCTTTATATTAGGTACTTTACTTATATTATATAGTTTGAGTTGCCTGTACCTATACAGGCAACAGGTATGAATTCTCAAGTTACTTTGACTTTGTAGCATTGGCTGATCGACGGATACCGGTGGATACAACAATTAATAACTCATCGATCAACTATCGATCGATAGTATCGATCGACCGCCGATTTAGCAAGTCATACAGTTTTGTACACGGCAGTGGCTATGCATGAAATCGCCACGCGTTATTCTGTCATATCGAGACCGTCGATAGAGACTCGATCAACGAACGATCGAGCAAACTGTCAATCCACGTCAAATTATCTAATTCTACCATCGATCGACCGTCGATCAATCGATGTAGTAACATCCAATATCTGCAATATTAAGCAATAAACTAGTATATAATTGAAAAGTGATTGGATTACGTAGCGACTTCCTATTCCGGTTACAGAGATGATTGCGAATTTATCTTCGTCGTATAATGCACTAAAGTAATTCGGTGTCGAGTCGAGAACGAGATAGTTTGGCCGAGGTGACACCGTGGTCATGTGATCGCAGGCTGCAGTTGTGCAAACTACCTGCGCGGGCGAAGTCACGTGACACCACGCAGCGTACGTTCACTCGCATTGCATGAACGCGAGTTTGCAAAGCCTGAATGTAACCAACATAAAATACTCATTAAATTTGTTAAAAAATATATAAAACCACTTACTTACTAAGTAGTTTGTACGTATTTAGTTGTTTGCTAAGACATGTGAAGTTCGTCATTTCGCACTTTGCGGTGCGCAAGTGGTCAGCACACCTATTATGACCTTCTCGTCGCATTAAGGAAAGGCCGATGCCCAGCAGTCATATACAAATAGGATAGGATTTTTAAAAACCAAATAAGTAACTACATCTTGCCTCCTTTAATAAATTATTTGCTGATTATCTACGTAAACCAAAATTATCATAGGTCAGGAATAAGGATGAGGATAAATCTTAAAACCTGAATAAATTACATTATGGTTATAATCGAGGTCTGCGACTAACCAAGTATAATAACTACCTTATAATGGTGGACAACAACAACTGTCTTATCGCTACAAGCAATTTCTTTCCGCCATTGCGACTGAGACTGACAGTGATTCATTTATTTACTAGTTTTCATAGTAGATATCGTTGCATAGACGCAATATTTTTACAATAAAAATGATAACAATTATCTGCAAGTTGAACGTCTGGATTAACGCGTGGTGCAGCGTCACGTTGTCATGAAGGGGGCGGTTCGCAGGGCGTCAATGTACGCGACATGGGTTTAATGCATGAGTCATTGCTAGTAGATAACAGCTTGTGTTGCAGAAGCCCATGCGGCCACATTGCCTATGCCAGTACGGTATTAAGCCGACCGTTGTTGTCAAACAATTGTCTAGTTTAAGGTTTTGTCACACGCAAGACAGTGATCTCGCTGACCGGCACCGCAGACAGTGAGAGACGCGCCACGGAGCGCTGCGCATGCGCCTATACAACACAGGCGCGTACTACAAACCGACGGTTTTAAAGATATATCATACAGTTTTAACGTTGCATAGGTAATTTAAAACAAAACGGTGCCAAAGTGTTTAGTGGGTATAATCAAGTGTAATAAAACAAGTTTTTCGCTGTGAAAGGACTGATTGTTCGCTCGTGTTTATGTAAGTGGAAACCTACCTGCTTGCCGATTGTGTTTTTTTCTCGACCAAAACTCGGGTGCATTTGCGGAAAAAAATACTTTGCTATTGAAGGCTGTATAGACTGCTTGATAACGTACACGTATATCGCCTCGTCTGTAGTTAAATGTTTTGTCTTTATCTGTTGATATAACATTGTGTGTTTTGCAGAGTGGGCGAAGAAATGCGATGTTTTTATAAATATTAAACCGACGTATACCTGAATCAAATACCTGCTTACAAACTTGTTTTTAGATAAAGTTATCCTTGTCCATCGCTAGCTGCCGCGTGTCCATCTAATGGATGCAAAGCATTCAACATTATATGATCGCCTCCAGCGTTTGGGTTGCTTCACGATGCGCAGGCGACGCTCTTGACCCACTTCCCTAACAATGAACCTGTTACTAGTCCTTGACGAGTCCTTCGAACCGTTGCACCGGAAGAGGACTGAGTAGGCACCACAGATATAGATTTACATAGATAACGCAAGTATCACGATTTGTATTGACATCAAGCGTGCCGAATTTTTAACACCTACTGTGACGTCATTAGTGACGGGAAATCCAAACCGCTTCAAAGACACCGATGTCGCCGATGCCCCTCCGCCCGCTACGATTATCACGCTCATACTCATATTTTCATATCTGTAGTCGCGAGGACTGTAAGTTATCGGCGACCAACCTCGACGCTTGGTCGGGGTTTTCGGAGACGCTAAGTACATACATTTGAGTTATCTATGTAATTCTATATACGTGGTAGGAACCTACGTGTCTTTAAAAATACCACCTTTGAGCGCTCCGATAGGTTCCCATAGATAGTACTTACCTACCTACCGACAAATATTCAAACAGTTAATGCTCTTAGTTGCTCGTAGTTTGCCCAAAGTAGCTCAGCATTATTATGAAATTAAAGTGAACGGATTTCGTTTATCGGATGGTACTTACATTATGTAATAGGTATGCAGGTAGGTAGGTCAATAATAAACATGCACTGAAACATTAAAACACAAGGACTATGTATCTACCAACTACCTACTATCTACCTATCTCAATGATTCCGCTTATACTCAGAATTACTCAGAAAGGATTAAGTACTTACTGTGTTTATTATTTCAGAAATTAACGTTGTTATATATTAGTATATAAGTAGCTAATCTCTAAGACATTTATCAGTTCCGAAACATTTATTTTCAACATACCTTAGATCGGCGTCACTGCTGCAGGAAGGAAGTGTGATTCATCACGATGGATCGCCGATGGAACTGAACCTATCCGGAAACTTCAATTTTTATCTGCTGGACAAAAATGATTACGTAATTATTGTACCTATTGCTTACCGATACCTACAATAGGGTGGCCAGTCTGTGTCGCCATAGACGTACCTCGCAGAGAGGTTGTTAGATTTATGCGTAGGTACCGCAATAAAAATAACAATACTGGAAAGTTTTATTACAATTTCCTGAATGTGGTCAAAAGCGCCACCTACCGGGTTTAAGTATACCTAAGAACGATGCAGGTGTTCCTAAAGGTACAAAAAAACATCAATATCGGTCAAGCCGTTTAGGAAGAGAATTACGCCCACAAAAAATGTGACAGATTGAGAAGGTAGTATAGGTAGTAGGTTCACCTACAATACCGGTTTAAAAAACCGTTCTGCAAAGTACACTCACTGACTGGGTTTTTTCAAACAGCACGAGGAAAACCGATTAATAATCGCATAAAATTGATAATTGCATATTGGATAATATTGTAATAAAATTAATTCTGCGGAATCTACTTATTACGTTACATTGTTTGTGTAGGTACAAGTTTATAAAGGGGTAGAGGTTCTTAGGTAGGTTTCGGATTTTTATACAACAGTTACCTACGTAGGTAAGATATCATTCTGACTGTCCTTAATCACATGCATTATGCAGTAGTAGGTAGGTAGGTAGGTACCTATCTACCTATTAATTTAAATAAATATAATGAAGGAAATTAAACCGTCGAAACAGTAATTGATGCCAACTTTGTTGATAACAAATCACACAAATTGAAATCCATCTAAAAATACATGTAATAACTAGCTGAGCCCGCGACTTCGTCCGCGTGGAATTTAATTGACAAAGTTTCATACAAACTTTCATCCCCTATTTTATCCCCTTGGGGGTAGAATTAATCAAAATCCTTTCTTAGCGGATACCTACGTCATAACATCTACCTGCATGCCAAATTTCAGCCCGATCCGTCCAGTGGTTTGGGCTGTGCGTTGATAGATCAGTCAGTCACCTTTGAGTTATATATATTTAGATATTCGTGTCTTGGTTATACCTTATGAACATAATAAGGATGCCCATATTAGCAATACAGTTAGTTTAGTTTTTCCACTAACAGAATTAGCACCCACTATGTCAGTATACTATAATAGGTAGGTAAAATATTCTTACTACCTATTTATTAACACCTTGGTATCTAAGTCATTGCACAGTGAAGTTATATTTCTGTTGAAAATTAAATTAGGATAAGCGTTTTTTTACATTATAAATACAAGTATTAGATATGGGATCGGGATGTGGTACGGTCAAATAATAAGTTTAGTTTATAATTAGCTAACGAACATAATCAGTATATCCGCTGATAACAAAACATTGAATCGTGCTAAGTTCATAAACTGTTATTAAACATATATCACAAGGTTTTGTTAAATGATTTGTTTTGACTGATGAAGTACAAGTTAAATCGCTGTACTGGATATATTTTTACCCGGTCTATTAAAAGTTTAGTTACCTACTTAGCAGCTAAAGCAGGGTCGCTGAGCACGAAGAATTTCGTACAATGACCTGTTATTACCTGTCTCTGTCACTCCCGCGTAAATCTAGTACGTCTCGCTCACACAGTTGCCGTTTATAATTCCCGAGGACGGCGGTCATGGCAACTGTGTGAGCGAGACGTATTAGATTTACGCGGGAGTGATAGAGACGGGTAATAACAGGTCATTGTACGAAATTCTTCGTGCTCAGCGACCCTGCTTTAGTTGTTCTCCTAGGCCCGTATTAATAAATCGTTCTCAAGTCAAAAAGCGATTTTGAGTACCTTCGCTTTTGACATGTCATTTCGTACTGGTATGATATAAGAATGACATTTCCAAGATCGCTCTCAGACTTGAGATTGATTTACTAATACGGGCTCTACAATGCTATTCTGTAAATATTATCGCTACAGTAGCAGTGCGGATATCGCGTAGCGCTCACCTGTCGACCGTGTCTGGTGTTTCTAGCAGGAACATAAATCGTAGCTTTTTATTCTTCTTTCTTTAAAAATATGGCCCACCCAGTTTAATGGGTATTTCGCCAGTATTAAGTAATAAATAGCAATACAAACACATTTTAATAACAATAAAATACAATAATGTGACCGTCCACTTTGGAAAACCAAAATGGAGGCCTTTAATGGTATCGTAATCTGGAAAGCATGCTGTCACTCTTATTTATGAAATCTGTCGTGTGAGCGGGACCGTCAGGACATCCCGGAATCCTTCCGACATGCTGAAGGCAGCCACCGAGGAGGTTTTAGTGGTTAAGAATCTCACATACCCTAGGCCTCGCCCACAATAGGTCTGCTAATCTTTTGAAGATCTCCCCGAAAACAAAAGAAGGTACCTTACTGTATTCGTGCTTAAGTCTTTGATAGGTTCGCGTGGCTTCATTGGGGAAGAATAAAACAGCTGAGTAGGTAATTGAAATCAGTGCCATACCCGCAGCCCCTGAATTCAATCACATCAATTCATTCACATTTATCTCCATTATAGTACCTACTTACGTACGTAGGTATGCATATGCGTGTACTCTAGGGTCGCCACCATAACAATAGCACAATAGATGGATGCCTAACATAGTGTGGCGACCTCACATTCACGTCGCCGACAGAAACGGACAGATGGCGCTAAATGCAGCGCCTCAATACAATGTACGGATTCTCATAGAAAAACTGAATCACGATATTAAGAATCGCAAGCATCGTGACTATATATACAAGACCCCGAGAATAACCAGCGGCGCATAGCGGCCGCCCCGCCAGGCATGACACCCGCCTGGCTGGAAGATCTTCCCTTTTCCGCTAAATAGAAGAACGATCAAACTGAAATCTC
Organism: Notodonta ziczac; assembly: GCA_918843915.1. Lineage (NCBI taxonomy): Eukaryota > Metazoa > Arthropoda > Insecta > Lepidoptera > Notodontidae > Notodonta > Notodonta ziczac. Next base: position 6,278,959 of record OU974043.1, on the reverse strand, counting down.
ACGTTATGGTTAATTACATTGGACTTCAAGTGAATTCTACTGTGGAAGTCTATTATACTCGTACTTAAACCAAAAGGTTATAAAAAGGGAAACAGGTTGAAAATAAGTTATTTAATTACTTATTGAATGAACTAAAAATAGACGAGTATTGTTAACAAGGCACTCGAGCCTTATATATTACCGGTACAAAGTTAATGAGCTGATAACACAGGTAGCCGCTCTGCTCAGCTTTTGTGTCGCTAAGATATTCAGATAAATAAAACATCAATTGTATGGGCACAAACAAACTAAGCGACGCGGCGACGCTTGTAATGAAGGTACCGCGCAATGGACTGGGGACGATTGTAGTGACGACCGTAGGCCACTCAGCTCACTGCACCGGTCGGTTGTGGGTTCGATACCCGACAGGGTAAATTTAGAAAATGGCCTTTTCGTAATTTTCCCTGTTCTGGGTGTAACTGGGATTACTCCCCCAGACCATTGTACTGTACCTATTTATATACGCATCGTCTATTTTGGAACCACATCAGATAGTGTGTTAGTTTGGCGATATTTAGGTATGTAGGTAGATAATCGTCAGAGAAAACTTAAGAATATTTGTCAATAACTTTATAAGCTATACTTACGAATTTGGTACGGTACCTATCAGTTTTAAAGAAACATCGCAAACAAACTGGTTCGACAGGGTATTCCCAGATTACAGTTATAAAGCGTTTGAAACGGAAAGCTGGTATACCAGCTTCAGTAGGAAAACGAATAGGCGACGAAAAAAAACCTTATGATATGAATAATACCTTACTACAAAACAATAAGAAACCCGTTGCAGATTGTTAAGGTGAAGGCGCTCGTCTAGCCCGCGAAATTCAAAATTTTCGGGTATTTTTATAGTTTATCCAAAATCTGAAAACATTTAAGATTAAATTTTGTGATTTGCGACAAACACAGTATGCAGTGCGTTTATTAATACATTTATCTTACTCTAAATATTATCACGGTGGATATGATACTAGTAAATCACTAAATATACAAAAATTGCCAGATTATCTGGATAGCTGTCGTTCTTGAAATGTTTTAGAGTAAGCTGGATATATTAATAAATGCACTGCACATGGTCTTTGTCGAGAATTACAAAATGTGCCTTTTATTATTGTTAGATTTTGAAACATTTCTAAAAAACCTCAAAAATTTGAACTTCGCGTGCTAGATGAGCGCTTTAGCCTTAAGTAAACAAATTGAAATGCCTTTGTAGAACATTGACGGGCAATGCCACGGACGGTCCCTAGCATTTTCTTGTATCGCTGATCGGAAAACAAGATAGCGGCATTGATTAGCAATCACTGCTACTGCTTAATTACCTAGTTTATGTGACATATTAGCAAGTTTACCTATGTTTTTATCTACAATCGTAATTGGCTTGCGTCACTACGATTACTGCAGTTCGTGGAAATGTTTACTGAAATAGAAAGAATGCAGAATATCGTTGTGGAAATCAAAATGTTAGCATTTGTACAAAGTCCCTTTATCGCGTGATCAATAAATTTTAATCAAGAATGGAAATCAATAGGTACTATGGAGTATACTTACAATAACTTTGACGACCGCTTGGCGCAGTGGTTCGATCGTAGGCCGCTCGGCTCACTGCACATGGTGGTTGCGGGTTCGATTCCCGTCAGGGTAAATTTCGGAAATGGCCTTTCCGTAATTTGCCCTGGTCTGGGTGTCACTAAGATCGCCCCCAGTACATTGTGCGGTACCCATAGTACAAGCGTTGCTTAGTTTGGGACCATACAGTTGGTGTGTTCGTCTGGCGACATTATTATTATTATTAATAATAAAGGGGTGGGAGTCCGCCCTAGGGAAGTATGTTTTACGAACTGCATTAGGGCTAGCTAGGTACTTCATTGTACAATGTCTTAGTAGGTACCACCCTCTCACAGAAGAATCACATAAAGGTGCTATTATAGCCACGTTTCGTACGATGAATGGGAGAGCAAGAAGCCCAACCCCTCCTCTCTTTCCCTCCCATTGTCTCACTCCGCTTGGGTGGGTAACGTGTCTAATAGGAGTCTAGGAGTTTATTCCTCATTCCTCTTGATAGGAATGCATTCCATCTACAGGTTCAAACAGAAAGGGAATACTTTTTTTTTCTAAATTTAACTTTGTAATTCAATAACCATCAGCTTTGGAGGAAACTTGCAAAACTAATGGTGTTATAGGAATACAGCTGTTGACAGATTTCACAAGTCTACAAAACCTTTAGAACATTCACTGTCCAGCAAAGCAGATAGTTTTAGATTTATAAAGTAAAGTTGCATTAAAAATAGTTGGTATACCATTTTTGTTTTACCTAGTATACCCCGTATACTAACCATTATAAAGACTTTCTATAATTTTAGAAGTTGATGAGGTTAAAATAACTAAATGGTTTACATAAATAACAAATAACCTGACTCCGGCTTATTTATTTTTTGCAGCACCTACAATTGAAGCTTAAGCCTACAATCATGGAATTTGGAGGGACGGCGGTCAGCTGGCATGACGAAGGTAAGCAATAAGCTTCATAAATAAACCTTAATGACAATAGCATCTTTGACAAAAAAATATCTTTACAATTGTTTGGTCAAGGTTGAATTTACAACACCTACATTATACAAAGTACCCATGGAAAGAACCCACTTGTCCATATGTTATATTCACTCAATAACACGATATTGAAGCATGCCGTAATAATGGCCGTGAATGGCGCCACCGCATCTTCTATATCTACCGACTTAGCTAATTATTTATCAATTAATTCATATCTGAATCTTTCGCCTGCTGTAGCGGTCTAAAATATCTACTTTTCCAAGGTCATATTCAACTGAGTGGAAGCTTGTTAGAAGAACCAAACTGTGCCTTCGTTAAACTCTACATCTTTTATACCTTTTAAAATCATCGCTCACTCTCGGTATTATTATAACATTGTAATGCGGGATTATATATTACATAATATATTACAAACGTTATCAAAACACTGACTGAATACCTTAAAGAAGAAAGAAAATCCTCGTAAATTATTTAAACATAGATAAGGCCTTATAAGGTTGGTAAACCTGATCCCTCGTCCTCTGGCCTCATTCTTCATTATTTGGGCTAACAACACTATCCTTAAATCTAATGGACGACGACCGCTTGGCGCAGGCCCCAGGTTGCTCGGGACACTGCACCGGGGGTAGTTGCAGGTTCGATTCCCTTCAGGGTAAATTTCGGAAATGGCCTTTTCGTTTTCATCTGGGTGTGACTGGGGGCGACTCATACCTTTGTACGGTACCATAGAGGGCGTTGCTTCGTTTGAGACCATACAGTTGGTGTGTTCGTCTGGCGAGATTTATTATTATTTATATTTAACTCTAATTTTCAGAAGTACTGAAGTCGACATCCGATCCCAACATAGCGGCGGTAACGGATGCACTGCCGACGCTGACGATGACTACCATCGTCGGCATGACGGTGGTCATGATCGTGGCGATAGCCGCGGTGTTCATACTGGGCGTGCTGATCGACTGCAGGCAGCAGTAAGTGGAATTCTTCACCACTTACGTCAGTGTTGCGAGTCATTATCACCGTGACGTATCTGGGACGCGGTGGTGTTATCTTTAATTTGTGGAACTGCTAACGCCTTATGTGTGTGATTAAATTCTCTAACGTACCTGTCATTGGTACACCACATATTTTTGTAGCTTGATTATACTATACCTAACCTTTTGTTAGTGTGATATTTTGTCACAGCTGCCAAATGCTTTATAAAATACATTATAATTACATTAACATTAAGGTGACCTTGAAATATTGTCTTTAAGACCCGGCTACACTCATCGTGTTGCATGCTCAAACGGTTTATGCCAAAGTTTATTTAGCAGCAACATCACGCTGTGTCTGTATTTGCGCTGTACTGTTTAACCGTTTTAACTAACGTATAGGCACAGGCTTGCTTGTGCTAATAAACATTGTGCACATAAGATTAAGCGTGTAGCCAGTCCTTGATAAGTAAAAGATACTCTTTGTTACTCCTGCCAGTCCTTGAGAAGTAAAAGGTTACTATACTCCTAGTAGAGTACCAAGTAGCTATACCTCGCTTAATTACCGACGTGATGTTAGGTAGGAGTTAAGCAGATAACAGTGAAAGCAATACGTAATTACAAGTAAAATATTTTTTTAACCAAAGGATTTTATTACCTAGAAATAGTAGAGTACTGTGAAACGGCTTGAAGATAACGCGATAAGGATTATTATACTTGCTTATCCGATTCAATAAATCCTTTATTAGAAGTATATGTTTGTGTATTGTTGGAATTTTATATTGATTGTTTATTTTAATCAGGATTTATTTGCTTTACTCGTCGATAGATATGTTTAGATTTTTGTAACATTACGACACAAACAGGTGATAAAATTATGATGAAAATAACCTGTTCAAAACAGTGCCAAGTTTTAAGGTGCCCAGACACTAACGTGATAATACAAAACTATTTAATAAGATAATATAAACAAATTATTAATGTATGTAACTAGATTTAACTAAACCATTATTTTGCAGGCGATTAATAGAAGAGAAAATTAATGAAGCAAAGCGCGCGAAGAGCCAGAGGCGAGTGAACACCCATCCTGAGGATGACAGTGCCAGCATCGTCAACAATATGGAAGAGGCGGCCACGAGCGCGGCGCCCGCGGAGGCGCTGCGGCACATACCCTAGCACTTGCTATGAATCAGAACAACATTCCTACACATACACTACACAGTAAATAAGTTATTGATAAAGACGACTGCATATGTCACTGCAAGCATGACAATCCTGCATTAACAATATTATTTTTCATTACTCATACTCGGAAAGTAGGTCTGAAGTTGCCTGAGGAGCGGGTTGAAAGTAATACTTTTCCGCCCTAGGGAGAATCGCTTTCAACTGACAGCTGTCAAAGAATTAAAAAAAAGTAGTTCCATTTTCACATTGCTATGGAACCTTGTTCCAACTTTTTCTACAGTCACTCAATTACAGCGCGATGTAAAATTGAAATAACATGAAGTTAAGTATTAATTAAAGAATATATATTTTTAAATAACTTAATTATAATTTAGTTTCAACTATTTCTTTAAAATAACTTAGATTGGGGCAAAATACTTAAAGATGAAAATGAAAAATACTGGCTAAATAATGAAGTTGGTCGGCCAACGAAAAAAAAAACAAAATAGGCGGCAATCCGATCTTAATTTGTTTTTTCGAGTTGTTGAGTATTGTTTATACTTCCTTGTATTATTTCTTTAGCCAATTCCTGTTTTTATTTTTACTTTCCTTGTATTCGTAATGAAAAGCACAGTGTTTACCTCGGATGAAAGACTTATTTTGTCCTGTTACATTCACCCCTTGTGTAACAATGTACTATTTCTAATTTTCACAGCTACCCTATCTAAGTCATTCCAGGGGGGTCACTGGCTTCCTTTGAGCCAGTTCCGCCAAGCTAGTTTAAGTTGGTGGTCATTTAGATGTACCCATTATGGTAAACAAAGGTTGAATTGAAACGAGTAATGAGTAAAACGCAGCTACCCATCTAGACATTGTATAAGCAAGCTTGACTGACCATCAATTTTTATTAGGCGATGAATGCGTGGTTTGTTCAGGCCGCAAAATGAAAATTCTATCAATCTTCCTGCCTGCACATAATCACTGTACAGACGCTCAAGCATGCTTGTACAAAATGGTTGTTAATGCAGGCTTTTCAAGCTTGCAGAAGTTACGCGTGTAGAGCCTTAAGGGCTGCTGCATGTTTGATAGAAAAATATTTAGCAACTAATATATACTTCAGAAAGAAATAGCGATGTTTGTTTTTAATAAAAGCTAGGTACTAATCTCGATACTACATATTCGAATATAGAAAAGGTATTTAGAAGATATTTATAAGTACTTACTTATCTACTGATTTTTATTATTGTTGCGTAATTTTATAATACGTCAAATAATATTATGGTAATATGATATCATAATAATTATTTGTCATGTACTTACCCAATGGCAGTGACAAACATTCGTCGAAACACGAGCAGAATAACAATAGTGATATATTTTTCTCGATTTACGAATGTATTTCAATGAAAAAAACGATGTTTTGCTCGTGGTACGGCTCAAGTCTGTCAACGGCATTAGTAGATAGTAGGTAAGTATACAAACATTTTAAACTGTTTCATTACAATATTGTACCGAGAATCTATGTACGTAGGCTTGGTGCCTTCTAATATCATAACTTATTTCATAGCAAAAAAATTGGCAAGTGTAAATTCCGACTAGACCTAAGGAGTATTTACGTATTTAACATAATTCACCGTTATCTGAGGGTCGAGTAGAAGTTCAACGGCATTTATGAGTTGACACGCCAGTTTTACATACTCATACCGTTACAAATTCTTAGAAAGTGCATCATCATGATGCATAAACATAGCATGAAACATGGCTGAGTATAAAATTGTTAGTCCGCTTTTTAGGCCTCCTAGTTTGTTAGATTTGGACCTGTATATATTCAACGTCTTTCATAGTATGTTAATTGTGAAATCAGGTAAAATCAGACACACACACTTATCAAGGTATCATCAATTCTCTGTAAGTACCTACGTTGATTAATCAAATTTTGCAATATTACCATGATAGATACTTTTTTATTTTAGAAATATCTAAATATATATAACTCAAAGGTGACTGACTGACTGGCATAGTGATCTATCAACGCACAGCCCAAACCACTGGACGGATCGGGCTGAAATTTGGCATGCAGGTGGATGTTATGACGTAGCCATCCGCTAAGAGAGGATTTCGATTAATTCTACCCCCAAGAGGATAAAATAGGGGATGAAAGTTTGTATGAAACTTTGTCAATTAAATTCCACGCAGGCGAAGTCGCGGGCACAGCTAGTTTGTATATAAAATTCCAGGGTGCGTGTGTTCGTTATTCGTATTTTCCTTAATGGCTTGAAAAATTATGAGATATTTTTTCTTATAAGGTCACTCACCTGTATGGTTCTTAGCCTATGGTTAGACCTGGTAGGTGGCGCTGTTTTCGACATCCAGAGAATGAAATAAACACTAGCGAAGCTACAGAAAATAGCTAGTTATTCTATAAGAAATAAAAAAACTATTTCAGCAAACGTACGTGTTCATTTGAAATACGATTGGTTATATTTTTATTTTATAATAATTTAAAAAAGAAATTTTATTTTATTATTTACAATATTTGTACAATATAGAATAGGCCAAAGAATAAAGCTAATTTGAACGAACTTACTCTCGCATTGATCCAAGATAGCGGGCTCATTATTGTATACAAGTATAGTTTTTTACATTTTTATAGCAAATTACATTGTGATATAATCTTAACTGTAATTTTATGTAAACAATTTATATAATATTTATAGTATACTATTATTACCTAAGTGTAACGTAACATTGTGTTGAGAATTGAAATGACATAGAACTACATAGTGTGAATAAATTAATTGTATCAAAGAAATTACATAGCGTATTTCTATTTTACAAGTATATTAAACAATGTAACCCATGCAATTTACTTGGTTATTTCTGTTCACTTATATTTTAGTTAGCTTGCAACCTTAGATTCAGGGCTGCTACTCTTACGATCATCAATATATCTTGACATTTGTAGAGTTGAATACTACTCCGAATTCCATATTTCATGCCGTCCGATACGAGCGATCCGTACGTGCTTCATCGATAAAATTTGTTCATTCTCTATTGTAAGCTCTACTAGAGCAATTCGATTCAATAGCATGTCAATTTGTAGGCGTAATTTGTCGAAATACAGCTACTGGGTAAAAATTCTTTATGGAATTGTATATTGCTCGCATCGAACAATTTATTATCTAGATCTTGATAAATTTTATTGTGGTATTAATGCTCATTTTTAGGGTTCCGTCGTCAAACTAGGGTACTGTCATAGTTTCGTCTGTCTGTTCTGTATGTTACAATTGTTTTATTCAGGGACCGTTACAATAATATGATGGTTGAAATTCGACACAGTTAATATATATTTGTCACCGCTACAAAGATATGCTGGTTTGTCCTTAATTCTAAAGAACAACATTTCTCTAGCTTGAGTGACTCCTCTGCATGACATTTTTTAAATTTATTATACTAGTAGGTATTGCTATTTCAAAATTATTTTGAGGTTTCGTTAACAGTTTTTCAAAATTAAACTTTGTTTACGAGATTATGAGCTCTAAAAACCTGAACCACTTTGCAGAAACATCTAGGCAAAATCGGGATACTGGCACGTAGTGCGAACCACTTTGGTAATTATCACGGTATTTACGAGCTATAGGTAACCGACCCAGTTAAAGTAAAGTTGATCCCTTGTCGTTTCTCAACAAACTCAAAAATTAAGAGACAGAAAACAACCGCTAATACAACTCTGTTTCTTGTTCATACCTGGATAGAGATGAATATGATAAGTGTTCGTTATTGAAATGGCTATTAATGAACCATACATTGCGCGTGGTCAGGCACGTACTTTACGCCATTTTGTAGTTATAATAATTTCGTGTCGTGAGTGAGTTCCTAAATAACTACTTAATACTTTGGATGTAGAGACAGGAAAATATTATTTATTTTCATCTTGATACAGTCTTGTAGGGTGGTATAATAGTTATAAACTACATACAGTGTACACAAACGTCACAATAAATATTGTACTCGGTATGTAATTATTCTATCCTACTTAGCTGTGATTGAATAATGTTGCGTGTATCTACAAGAGTTATGTAACAACGAGTTTTCTGCTCAAGCAATGCCGTTATTGTTTCATTGAATGATTTTTCAGGTGCATACAGAATATTTGATTTATGAAGTCGGCAGGGGGGCCTAGCGTGGCGAGGCGAGGCAAGCCCACCAGCCACCAGGCGCAGACCAGGGACAGGTACAACGTCCACCGGCCAACGAAGTAATCCCATTACCTGCCACACACCGTGCACAACAATGCAGCTCTAATCAATTTAATACGATAACCACACTAATAAATTATCGTTTCCTGATAAGAACAGTTTTTAACACACTGCGTGTAGTGAAATCACATTTGGTTAGTGCTGCGCGGGATCTTTACTAGTGCTAACGTCGTCGATACCGCCCCCCCACCGATCGACAGGGACATCTTTTTATTTAAATATTTTTTTTATAATCAATCGATCATGGTTAAAATGTGCCCTAAAACTCAGTCGCTGTAAGACATAGCGAGGAACTCAATACGTGTGCTGAACATTATTGTGCTCATTCAATGGGGAATTCTAAATCGAAGAAAGCTCAGAAGGAGCCGGACAAGTTTTTCGAGAGGGAGAGATGGAAGGAGCTGAAGCGGGAGGAGAAGAGGAAGAAGAATGTGAACCCTGCGAACAGAAGAGGTGGGGCTAAAGAGCCGCCGGTGACGCCGGGCGTGCTGGCGGCGCCGCCCGGGCCGTGCCCGCCGCCGGCGCCCGCGCATGTCCGCTCCTATGACGACGAAGCCTTGGACCGCATGCGCTACCAGCTCCATAATGATTGCGATGCCTTCCTTTTGAATAACATCCTCCTCTCAGTACAATTCTTCGAGAATTACGAACGGTAAGTTGACCTACTCCAGATGTTATAGGTACTTAGATATTTTTGTAACTAGGTTCAATTTATTTGCCTACATTACGGGATTCGGAACAGTGACAGTACATTAAACACATTAAAAAAAAATACAATCTCGTTCTTGTAAGTAGATATGGGGCTAGGCATCAATTCCTCGAATCAATTTGATAATTTCGAGATAAAATAACATTAAAATGGATACCTTTCATGGCTAAGCATTTTATATCAGTTCATAGGTAATTAATATTACAACGTGATAAAGTGCACTGATTTGAGTGGGTATGAAGAAAGTAACCCACTACTTACCTAATTTCATTATTTTCTATACAAAGATAATAATAAAAAAAAAAAAACAAACAATTAAAATACGATAAATAAAATAAAAACTCAAATATGCAAGATCATACAATGCAATCGAATATATACAATATTATTAAGTTTATCTATTATTTGGGCCTGTGCCAATTTATCTTTAATAGTTATGCAAATTTTATTGTAAAAATGGTGTCACGAACTTCTTTATCATGAGCTGTAAAGTTAGGAGGGAAGTCCCTCTACTTGATAAGCAGTCAGATAATCATATTTTCTTCCGGATTATCAAAATGCTAATCTTTTTGTCCTTTTGTTCAATTAGGTACCTACTTATATATATTATTATACATATTTAATTTGTGTCTATTAAATTTTACATACATCATTTAACTTTATAATCTGTACAAATATTGTCCTCGAAGTTTCTTGGCAAATATATTTTTTATATAAAAATATTATGAAGTAACACCCCGTAGCTTAGCAGTGTTTTTCTCCACTATTTATAAATTTATTTAGAACAGTATAGGCATATACACATTTAAACCTTAAGATGAAAAAAAAACACTTAACGGTAGTGAAAACCGCGTGAAAATCCGTTGCGTAAGTTTAGACGAAGTAAGCGAAGAAACAGACAGGAATATTGACTTTGTTAATAGTATTTAGACTCAGAGGAAAAAAAATACATAGACGGAGCGCAAGATTTAAATAGTGAGTAAAGAAGTGAGTTTGTTCTTAGAGTTGGGATCGATTTATTGGTACCGTACAGACATACAATGTACAACGCCTTAAACAGGCGATGCCATGAAACTCAATTTACCTAAACTACTAGTACGCGTCAATATAGCTGGTACCAGCGAGAAAGCACACGTATAGTCGTTTATATCATGAAAACGCGTGCTGTGACTCTTATGACTCTGATATATGGGTCAATTTGCCATAATTCACGCGCCTTCGTGAAATGAATTGACTATAGCATTTTAAGAACTATAGAAATATCACTGAAGTCTATAGCAAGTATACATATTGATTTACTTCATGTAAATAAGGTGATGAAATATCATGGACTCTAGATAGGTACAAATGCACTTTATAAATAAGCCATTTTAAGTTCCGCAGTACACGTAATTAAATTGCTAATCCAACATTTGTTTCATAAATAATTATATTAATACCCACTTGAAGGAAGGACACTTTTCCTGAATTATTTTAAAATTTATTAATAAGGCATTAAAATATCGACATATACGAAGATGATAAGGAAAGTGAGATGGGTATTAAATGATAAGCTGTAGATTTGTTTATTAATCGTTATCGGCTGTTTGGGGCGGTGATTTTTTGATTTCAAGATTATCTATAACTAGAATATCTACTATCTACAGTGACAGTCACGTCAGATCCAACTGTACCCACCTTATCAGTAATTTACGTAGTCTTTGCAAATACATATAGGTACTTCCATAAATATTAATATTATACGGATTTAATTATATGTACCAAGAGATTAGAATTTCAGTATTATTAAAACTGTTAAATGTTTGATTTCAGGGAAGTGCATCAAATAAAAAACAACCCAATCAGTGAGCGCGAGCACCTGATCAACGAGGCGATGGTGCGACAGAACAAGCACGTATTTTTCGCTGATCGTCTGCAAGAGTGTGTGCATGAGCATGTTTCCTATCAGAGAAGCCGAGGGCACACGGAACCATTGACCGCTCCAAGGCTATTTGTTATTTATGATAACGTGGAAGCCAGTGAACCAGGCGACACCTCAGATTACAGCGCAGTTTTAGATGCACCCTTTTATAAGCTGCGCATTGAAGATTGTAAAGAACCAGGTACTAACTTTAAGATCAATCTGAATATAGCTATTCCTCTAATGTCTGCCTGCTTTTGAAACCAAACCAGATAAAATATTTTAAATTTTACAATATTTATTATTTTCAGGGTATGTTAAGCTTCGAAAAATGGAAGTATTAGAGAGTACACTGCATAAAGAAAACGAATTGGCCAATACAAATAAGCCAGATTCTGATGACAGCATATACACAGATTCTGAAAAAGAATCCAATGATTCAGACGAAGCTCCATATAGTTATAGTAAAGGTGAGGAGCTATTGCAACAAATTAAAGCAAGATTAGAAAGCAAGGAGCCCCTTCCCAAATCAACAACAAAAATGAGTTGCGATATACCGGAAGTTGTTGGTAGAAGATACAGTGGACCGATAAAACAAGTTAGTTTGCAAGTAGCAAAGAGTAGTATTTCAAATATCCAAGATATCCGTAACTCAAATGTTTTATTAGCTGAAGAGACTGACGCTGGTGGGAGTAATAATCATCTTGTTGACATGAAAGGAATTCCGGAAGAAAATAACGTGGTTCCCCGAAAATCTATTTTGAAAAATACGAGTAGACTAAGCGGCCCTGCAAAAGATAACCTAAATAAATCCCCAAACCCAGAGTTACGTAAGGCGTCCTCAGAAAATACCGTGGCTGAGGATACTGAAACATCGGGCTACAGATCCAACTCCAGCAGTCGGCAAACTGAATCTAGCGAAACTGAATCAGATTATGGGTACTCTACTATCACTGAATCTGCAACGCCAAAAAGAATTGAGCTTAGCAAGGCTTCTAATTATTCACAAACATCTGGCGTATTACCTGATGAATCTTGGACTCCAGTAGAGGTGCGGGCATTAGGCGATTGGAGTGACGATGACGAAGACGAAATTGATGACGGGGCATCCAAATCTTCGCTATCCCGTAATTTATTCGAAAGATATTATTATCTAAATTCCCTAAGATTTATGAACAATTTCGTTGACAATTTTATAATCAACCTGGGATCTGGTTTAGGGTTATCTCAAGACGCAGTTCAATCTGCATTGACCCAAGGAGCCAGTATTTACTGTGACTCTAATAAAAATGGCACAAAACTTGGCTATGAAATATATCCAGCTCTAGTAGCTGCTTGGCCGAATGCAGCGAATCAGTGGATAATTCGTGAAAGGAGAATAATACAAAATCCCAGAACTAATTTTAGTTACCAATGGCCAACGAAGTACATGGTGAACAAAGCAAATGGATTTGGATGTCTGTTAGTACCAGTTGGGTTTCGACCAAAAAGAGGACAGAATCCTGAGCAAACTTTACAGTGGCGGATAATTTTTCCTGCCGCTGAGCGTTATCTCGAAAGTTGTTTGGCTCATTCTCATATGCGATGTTATTTATTTACACTGGCTTTACAGAAAACATTTATGGAAAATGAAACGGCTAAAATTGGAATCGACGCTAGTCACATTAAGAATCACCTATTTTGGGAATGCGAAGACAATTATGCTAAATGGCCCGAGGACCGTTTGGGTGAGACCTTAAGATTATTCTTGGATAGTTTTTACATGAATTTTGGGAAGTCTCGATTGCCAAACTACTTTGTACAAAGTTGTAACGAATTCAAGAGTATTCCGAAACCTGTACTGTTGAAACTTCAAAGGCGATTAGCAGATATTTTGGAAGCTCCTGTAATGCATGTACTCAATGCTATCGACAAGTTAAAATATACGAAGAGAGATTTCTATCCCACATTTAACAGTCACCGACTTTACGACATCTTGACTTGTAAAAATCCACTTCGCATTTTAAATCCAAATCTACCTGCAATGGTTTCTAACTATCGCGACAGTTCTGATAGCGACGATGACACTCATTCTAATTTTTGGGATAAAGCCAAAGCTAGCGACAAACATTATCAGTGGAAGATAGAGCGACAGCGTCAAATGCAGGAGAGACGGAAGGCACAAACATTTATGAAGAAACAAAGATCATCCCAGACACCCGAGAGGGAGATCAATAAAAAGGTATGTAATGCACATCTTAAAGACTTGTTAATACGAAGGCAGGAGGCAAACGTCTTATTTGCAGATGCATTTAGGTACCTAAATTTAATGGAATTAATTTCGTTACAGATCATATTACCAACCAAAATGGAGGCAGAGCGTCGACGTTTGGTGTTCGAATTTTTCATCCCTCATTTCATTGCGATGGCACGTTCTAGCGAAAGGTTTGACGCTATTCGTCAAGCAATAATTTATTTGGAACAGGCTCAAAGGCTTTGTAAACTTCTTTTGGAGGAGCCAGGTGGAGACATGACGGCTAATGAATATTTAGACGTGATACGAGATAAATTGGCCGATTGCCAGCGCAAATTGGTGAATCAAGGTGGTTATAAATTACCGTCGAGACGGGAGAGCCATCTTGACCGTTCAGCGCAAAAAATGATCCGCAGGAGTCGTCCTAGGTTTGACATCGTTAATCAAGATTCCCCCACTGAAAGTCAAGGCATATCTGCATTTACCTTTGTGGATGTACACATCGATAATTCTCCGAACCATGAACCCATAAAGTTAAACAATGCTGTAACTGGGGAGGAATCTAAATTGTAATTGTTTATAACCTTGTGTATATCACTTATATTAAGTTAGTAATAGTTGTTTAACATTTTTCATATGAAGAGAATCTCGTGGATTGTACTTAATATGTGTACTTTTAGCTATGAAATATTGTCATGTGGTGTATTTATATCAAAAGAAATAACAAAATTTCATAAAGTATCTTTATTTGTCTAAACAAAGTTTTAAAAATAAACCTATATATATTTTACCTCAAGAATGATGGCTTACAATTGTTTTTATATTCTGTCTGAATAAACCTATTAAAATTATTTTCTTTATTTTTGAGGTAGGCAGGCACTTAGTAAAGTAATCCAAATATTTTACATGATATTGTATAATACATTTAAGAATACCATTAAAAACTCTATATTGTAGTACAATGGCATATATCTTTCGATCGTAATTAATAGGTGGGCACCAATTCATGCGCTATAATATATGTAAATCATTTATGAATAAAATCTATTGTACAATCGAGCAATTCACCGTGTCGGCATTCTCTTTGCTGCTTCTGATTAGATCAATATATCACAAAAGATTCCGACAATCGGTAGTACCTAAATATGTAATATTTTCTTTGTTTTAAAATTGAAAATAATACAATCAATCACTGATTAAGATTAGGAGAGATTATGTTAATGGATTGACTCCGGCGACCATGGAGAGGAGTGCCATGCGTACGTACATGCCGTACTCGGCCTGGCGGAAGTACGCGGCGCGCGGGTCAGAATCAAAGTCCGGCGAGATCTCGTCGACGCGCGGCAGCGGGTGCATCACCACCATGCGGCGGCGCGCGCGCGTCATCAGCTGCGGCGTCACCACCAGCAACCCGCGCGTCTGGAATATACCATTTATGATTTATACCTTGTTTTATTACATACCTATAGTTTGATATATTATAGCGAGAGCTTTTAAGATAAGCCTTGGTCGGATTTCATGTCATCCTTTTTTTATAGAAGACACTACATGCGACTAACATAAAAAAAGTGGCCAAGTGTGTGTCAGGCCATGCACAATGAAGGGTTCCATAGCCAGTTCGATAAGGAAGTTAAATGTATTTTAAACAAGTTTTGTTGATTATCAGAAAATCAAATTACCTTCTCATATTCCTCTTGACTCCTGAACCTCTCTCTTTGGATTCTGGTCATATATAACACGTGAGTATCGGCTAGTACGTCTTCTAGTTTTTCGTATACTCTCTGTGATATTCCTCTAGACGAAACGAATTCCATTATATGTTTCGGCATGCCTAGTCCGGGTGGGCTTACATATTGCAGTTGAACCTGGTATAATGTCAGAAGACGCGCTAAGGAATGTACTGTGCGTCCATTTTTCAAGTCTCCTACCATGGTTATAGTTAAACCGTTGACTGTGCCGATCTCTTCACGAATTGTGAAGACATCTAACAAAGCTTGAGTGGGATGCTCCCCTATGCCATCACCTGCGTTGATGATGGGCTTGCGGGTGTGACGAGCTGCACGCTGTAAAGTACATTATTAAGGTTATTGTTGGTAATGAAATGCAAAAAGGTCGGCCTATATTATATGTTAGGTTAGGTCATGTTCACAGTGCGTCACACGTTGGAGGA
The DNA here is from genome assembly GCA_918843915.1 of Notodonta ziczac. Lineage (NCBI taxonomy): Eukaryota > Metazoa > Arthropoda > Insecta > Lepidoptera > Notodontidae > Notodonta > Notodonta ziczac. Next base: position 6,262,967 of record OU974043.1, on the reverse strand, counting down.
TTGCCCGGTTTGGGGGCGGCAGAGGCACGACCTCATGAGTGTCGTTGGAGGGGATCTCTCGTTGCCGAGCGTAGTCGAGGCCATGCTCGGCAACAAGAGGTGCTGGGAGGCAATGGTCTCCTTCTGCGAAACAGTAATGTCGCAGAAGGAGGCCGCGGAGAGGGTCAGAGAGGAAGATGCCTCTGCTGACCCGATCCGGAGAGCACGGCGGGGCAGAAGGAGGAGGCGCTATGCGCACCTCCTGCCTCCGCCGTAGCGGAGGGACGGGATGTTGGGTTGGGGGTCGGGGGACCCCCTGCCCAAATATTCCTTTGACGGGGGAGCTCTATCCCGTCTTGATGTCTGCGGCCTGGCAATGCCAGGCCTGCCGCCGGGGCGTCACAGTGCATGTCCGATCCTGTGGCGCCCCATGGTAACGGCGGCGAGGGCAGACCGCTGGGTTTTAGTGGGTAGTCTGGACCAACGTCCAGGGGCCCCACATAACCACCCGAGACCCCCCGGTCTCGGATGGTATGCGTAAATGCATTTCCCAGCGCAAACAAAAAAAAAAGGTTAGGTCATGTTATACTCACAGCGACTGCACCAGGTTCCGGGTGTCGCAGAACAACTACATCGGAGTAACTCGCCATTATTGAAACGCTGTCTTCTAAAGTTTCGCCTTTTTTCGCGGAGGAGCTCGTAGCATCGGTGTGAATCACTGAGCCGCCCAGCCTCTGCATGGCAGCTGCGAAACTGCAGCTTGTGCGTGTACTCACTTCGTAGAATATTGAAGACATTACTTTTCCACGTAAAATATCATCCAAGTAGCGACCCTTGTTCACACTCGTTTTCATAAACTGAGCAAGATTGAATATGTCATTAAGCATGTCTTTGCTGAAAGAGTCAACGGTCAGAATACTTTTGCCGAAAAGGTCGCTTCGTTGACGGTTTGAACTCGACGCTGCGGGAGGATTATAGTTTGAAGTGCTGTCGCATCGCTGTCTGGTAGTTTGAGGAGGCAATGGTGACATGCTTCTTAAAGCAGCAATTTCGTTGAAGTGGACATTGGGCTTTAACTGTGTTTCAGGTCGGGATTCAATCTGATCTAGGTCTAAGTCACTGAATTTGCTTAAATCTCCAGACATAGTATGCACATCGAGCGCCGAGTTCGGACGGCTATATTCTTTTTCGGGTTTTTCAATAATTGGGAAAATTTGCTTTTTAGGTGCAGGCCATTCACGCACATTTTGTCCAAAGCCTGGGGGCACAAGAACTTGGCCCTCGACGTACGCAATTTCACCGCGCAATGTGACACGATGAATTGCCCCACAAACTTGCATACCAGCGAAAGGAGTCCACTTTGATTTAGAGAATTCCATCGCTGATGGAATTGTCCACTCGTAGTCCATATCCACTTCTACGTAAGTGTTCGGTTGTTCGGGTAAGTTAAATATCTTACGAGGGTTGCGATGGAATTTATTAATCAGGTCCTCCATCGTTAAGCGTCCTTCGTGTACGGCATTCAGGAGTAATGGTAAAATTGTCTCCAATCCTGGAAAACCGGGCGGAGGTTTTTCAGAATTTTTCTCTTCCACCGAATGAGGAGCATGGTCTGTGGCAAATACATCTATAATGTCGATATTTTTCCACAATTCTGCTTGATCTTCTGGGCTACACAGCACCGGACGCACTTCAGCACGCCCTTGCCCAATGCGATCGACGTCGGCAGTGCTCAGGAACAGATGCTGGGGACACACCTCACATGTAACTTTTAGGCCTCTCTCTTTAGCAGATCTTATTATAAGTATTTCTTCTTTCCTCGCAACATGACAGATGTGAATCGGTCTATCGAGCAAAGACGCCATGAGGATAATAGCGCCAGTTTTTTCCCGCTCTGCATGAGCACAGACAGGCATTTTTTTAGGCCAATTCTGGAGATGCTTCTGCCAAACTGTCATATCGTCTAGAGTTAAAGTAGTAAACGTTTGATTGAGATACATTTTTAGAGATGCAGCTTGAGGTGCCATTTCGCTAACGGTTTCAGTATTGGTGGAGGATGCTCCCATGAATAATGCGTAGTCGCATCTAGCACTGACACGGGCTAATGCCGCAGTATAGTCGAATGACGCACGGTCGATTACTGGGGGATTGGTGTTGGGCATCGCAAATATCATGGTGACCCCGCCGGCGAGAGCGGCCGCAGTGCAAGTGGCAAAATCTTCTTTGTACGTAGCGCCTGGTTCACGGACATGAACATGGACGTCAATAAATCCAGGTAATTTGATGATGTTGCGCGATGTCATACAGTCCGTATGCGTTTTCATTAAAGGCGCGCCACTGCACCGCAGCATGGCCTGTAAAGCGAGTAAAAAACCCAGTCGTAAATAGTACATTGTTACACGAGTGGTGAAAGTGACTTATTTAGGCCCGAGACGGGGTTTGGCGCCCGAGCGTAGCGAGGGCGCTAATAGTTCGAGGGACAAAATAAGTCTTTCACCCGAGGTAAACACTGTGCTTTTCATTACTTATACAAGGAAAGTTAAAATAAAAAAACAGGAATTGGCTAAAGAAATAATACAAGGAAGTATGAACAATACTCTACAACTCGAAAAAAAAAGATCGGATTGCCGCCTATTTTGTTTTTTTTTCGTTGGCCGGCCAACTTCATTATTTAGCCATTATTTTTCATTTTCATCTTTAAATATTTTGCCCAAATCTATGTTATTTTAAAGTGTTTTTAAATTCTTGAAAATAAATTATAATTAAGTCATTTCAAAATATATATTCTTTAATTAATACTTAACTTTATGTTATTTCAATTTTACATCGTGCTGTAATTGAGTGACTGTAGAAAAAGTTTGAACATGGTTCCATAGAAATGTGAAAATGGAACAAGTTTTTTTTTTATAATTTGACAGCTGTCAGTTGAAAGCGATTCTCCCGGGCCGGAAAAGTATTACTTTCAACCCGCTCCTCACGCAACTTCAGACCTACTTTCAGAGTATGAGTAATGAAAAAATCTTTTTAAACTTATTTGTAAACACTATTGGACAAATTATGTCGTAATTCATTCGAGGTAGGTAGCTACTTAGATTACTCGTATTTATTTATACAAACCTGAACTAAGAGCTTCGCGCACTTGACATCAGTTACTAATGGCACAGCGTAATCGACAGCGCAGCGGCGCGTGCGGTAGCCGTGTGTGCTGAATGAAGAGACGCGGCGCGGTCCGCCGCGCATCGGCAAATTGATCACCAAGTCTAATTGCCGTCTCGCCATGAAGTCCGCTAAATGCATCAGCTCGCCGTCTGACCTCACATCTTCAGGGTCACCAATATGATCAAAAGTCCACTGCACACTTTCAACCTGTCAGGATGTTAATGGTTATTGCATAAGCGCAATCATACGAGGATAGGGTTATTAAAAGCAGAAAAATAAGAGGTTGTCTTACATCAACACCGTGTTCAGTGTAAAAGTCTCCGGTGCCCATGCTTGCGTATAATTTGTAACCCATTTTATGCAATATCCTCACGCTTGGTAGCAACTCCATTTTGTGCTGGAAAAGAAAATGTTATACGTAAATAAACTTCCTAGTACTTAGGGTTTTTAATATGTATTAAATAATTAAGATTTTATTTATTAGTAAAATAAATATAAATTGTTGTTCTCACCTTAAAAGTTCCAACTGATAACAAAATGGCTTTTTTCGGTATTCTAAATCCGGTACTCATCAACGACTTTAAGTAAGCTTCGTAACGATTTTCACCGAAACATGCCACCTCTCCAGTAGAAGCCATTTCTACACCCAACGTTACATCTGCACCTGCTAATCTTGAGAATGAAAACTGTGGCACTTTCACACCTACTTTTCCACAACCCGTCATTACGTCAACCGGTTCTACTGGCATACCCAATATAATCTTAGTAGCCATCGCAACAAAATCATGATCCAGTGTTTTGGATACAAATGGGAACGATCTTGATACTCGAACATTACACTCAATGACTTTGAGGTCGTTATCTTTTGCAATTAATTGCATGTTGAAGGGACCAGTTACATCCAGTGTCTCGGCTATTATACTGGAAATTTCTTTAATCTTGTCCAATGTTTCATTGTTGATATCTTGCGGCGGAGTAACAAGTGTCGCATCTCCCGAGTGCACTCCGGCATTTTCCACGTGTTCAGATACAGCCATACAGTAAATTACACCATCCGCTGCGACCACGTCGACGTCTATTTCCTTGGCATCCATTATAAATTTAGATATAACTACCGGATGCTCCTTGCTCACTAGACTGGCCGACTTTAAATATGTCTCCAATTCTTGGTTGGAGTTCGCTACATTCATTGCAGCGCCACTTAAGACATACGATGGACGAACTAGACATGGAAAACCAACTTCATTGCAAAAAGTTGTCGCTGATTCCAGATCTGTAAGTTCTTTCCATCTTGGTTGCATTATACCCTTACGATCCAGCATTCTTGAAAATTTAAATCTATTTTCAGCATTATCTATCATATCTGGTGAAGTTCCTAAAATAATAGCTTGTTGCCTATGTAGATCCATAGCGATATTATTTGGTAATTGCCCCCCCATGCATAAAATGACACCATTTGGATGTTCGATGTTATAAATATCCATAACTACTTCAAAAGAAATTTCCTCAAAGTACAATCTATCGCTCATGTCGTAGTCAGTACTGACTGTTTCAGGATTATAATTTACCATGATTGTTTTCTTGCCTTGGTTTCTAAGCTCTCTCAAACAACTTACAGCGCACCAGTCAAATTCGACAGAACTACCTATTCTGTATACACCTGAACCCAAAACCATGATGTAACCGCCTGGGAAATCTAGGTCATGCGTACTTCCGTTATATGTGAGGTAAAGGTAATTAGTAGAAGCCGGCCACTCAGCTGCAACAGTATCGATTTGTTTTACAAAAGGAGTTATTTTATATTCTTCCCTTATTTTTCTCACGGCGACTTCCGTACTTTTTATAGCAGCGGCAATTTGTTTATCTGAAAAGCCTATTTTCTTTGCTTTTTTTAATATGTCGTATGGTATATGACCACGATCGATCGCTTCCAATGTGTGGTAATAGTTTATTATATTTTTAAACTTGTCTAGGAACCATTTGTCAATTTTAGTTAATTCGTAGAGCTTTTCAATACTATATCCTTTCCTTAAAGCAGCTGCCAAGACAAACATCCGTTTGTCTGTAGGCTCTCTCAGTTCACCATCATTGACCTCCTTGATGTTCGGGTCAAAGCCATTCACGTTTTCGTCGACCATTCTCAGTGCTTTCTGAAATGCTTCTTCAAAGTTCCTGCCTATGGACATAACTTCTCCGACACTCTTCATTGAACTGCCAATTTTTGTACTGACTCTATTAAATTTGGCTAGGTCCCACCGAGGAATTTTGACAACACAATAGTCGAGGCTGGGTTCAAAGCAAGCGGTTGTTACTCCAGTGACAGAATTCTTAATTACTGGTAAAGGAATGCCTAGAGATAATTTAGCGGCCACATATGCTAACGGGTATCCGGTAGCTTTACTTGCTAATGCTGAGCTTCTGGACAATCTGGCGTTTACCTCTATAATATAAAATTCTTCTGAATTTGGGTTTAAAGCATATTGAATATTGCACTCTCCCACAATTCCAAAATGTTTAATAACTTTAATGGCAGTATTTCTTAACATATAATATTCTCGGTTTGATAAGGTTTGACTGGGAGCAACGACAATAGATTCGCCGGTATGTATTCCTAAGGGATCGACATTCTCCATGTTACAGACCGTTATACAGTTGTCGTAGGCATCTCTTACTACTTCATATTCTACTTCTTTCCACCCTTTGAGAGATTTATCAATTATCAGTTGATCAGAATGCGACAACGCTTGATGAGCCAGTGCTTTAAGTTCTTCTTCATCATTAGCAAAACCAGAACCTAACCCACCCAAAGAAAATGCAGAACGAGCCATTACTGGGTATCCTATTTGTTTTGCAGCTGTTAAAGCTTGTTCTACTGAAGTGACCGCCGCGCTAGGAGCCACCTGCTCACCTATTGCGTTAATTTTCTCAGCAAATATTTTCCTGTCTTCAGTGTCAACGATTGACTGGATAGGTGTTCCTAGAACATTTACGTTGTATTTTTCGAAAACTTTCGATTTCTCTAATTCTATTCCACAATTTAAGGCAGTCTGTCCACCAAATGTTAATAACACTCCTGTAGGACGTTCCGCTTTGATTACTTGCTCCACATATTCGGGTGTTATTGGGAGGAAATAAACTTTATCCGCTAAGCCTTTAGAAGTCTGAACAGTAGCAATGTTTGGATTTATCAGTAGTGTCTGTATTTTCTCTTCCTGCAAGGCTTTGACAGCTTGGGATCCAGAATAGTCAAATTCACCCGCTTGTCCGATAGATAAACCGCCGGAACCGAGGATTAGCACTTTCTTCGGGCGCTCATTAATGGTTGGCACAAATTTAAGTCGTTCCGTAATAACCTCGTCAATAATGAAGGATTTCTTACTTTTATAAGATTTAACTGAATCAATGAAAACGTCAAAAAGACATTCCAGATCTGTGGGTCCGGCTGTGTGCTCGGGGTGAAACTGTACACTAAAGAAAGGGGCAGATCTGTGTATGATACCCTCATTAGTTTTGTCATTTTCATTCGTGAATAGAATTTTCCAATCCGCAGGCAACGAATCAGCGTCTACAGCGAATCCGTGGTTTTGTGATGTCATGAAACATCTACCGGTACCATTGTGTGTGCATGGCAAGTTATGACCACGGTTACCGTATCTGTAATGAAAAATATCCTATATAAGTAAAATTGTTCGACACCTTAATATATTACGAATTCTATTAGTAAAAAAACATTCCTTACCTAGTTTTATAAGTTTTGCAGCCCGCTGCTGTAGATAATAACTGGTGTCCAAGACAAATACCGAATATTGGTTTTATATTCTTTTTATCATTAAGGATTTCTCGAAGATTGTCGACGACTTTCTTGCATACTTCAGGATCACCTGGCCCGTTACTGATGAATAAACCGTCGTATTCATTTTGATTCAGTTTGTGGTCCCATGGTACAAGTATAACTTTGGCGTTCCTCTTGATTAAACATCTGATTTGATTATATTTTAAACCACAGTCCACTGCAACTATAGTAACTTCGCCATCGGGGTTGTATATTTTCGTGTTCTGTTAAATATTAAAATATAAATTTTATTGTAAATGTTCACACTGATTTTATTGCGTTATGGGTCATTGGTTTCAATCACAGATTGGTTACAGTCATTTCGTTGACATTTTCTTAATTTGGGTAGTCATGGATCAATTCTTGAAATTGCGCACGTAAAAATACCTTGATAGAAACTTCAGCAACCAAATTCCTCGTGTTCGGATCGGAGAGTGCAGGCAGTACTCCGAACGGGGGAACGCCTTGTATGATTCGCCCTAATGTCACACCTTCACGGAGGCGGAATGTCAAAGCTCTAGTGTCAACATCACAGAGGCCTGGGATCCCTCGTGCTGCCAGCCACGAGCCCAGGGAGCGCTTGGCGCGCCAGTGACAAGCCCGGGTGCTAACTTCGCCGACTATTAAACCAGCCGCCCATATGCGATCAGACTCGAACCATCTGTGAGCATTTTATGTTAAATTAACAACTATCATATTAAATAGGTGAGGTGATATAAAATATCGGGAGGGAAAGCTAAATGCCTCATAGAACTTTATAGACACAAGGTATGTGTAGTTTAGTCTCAATATAAGAAGTAATCTATTTTTCAGACTCTGAATTTATATTATGTAGAATCCCGATCTGAGACAATACATGCCTAGTTACATAATATGTTAATGCATGTTATGAACCCCATAGCTATCTAAATATATATAACTCAAAGGTGACTGACTGATCTATCAACGCACAGCCCAAACCACTGGACGGATCGGGCTGAAATTTGGCATGCATCATGCATGTATCCGCTAAGAAAGGATTTTGATTAATTCTACCCCCAAGGGGATAAAATAGGGGATGAAAGTTTGTATGAAACTTTGTCAATTAAATTCCACGCGGACGAAGTCGCGGGCTCAGCTAGTTGAGACATAAGCACGTTTTATTGATTTCAAGTTCTAATTTTTTAGTTTACCGCAGTCGTCTTCAACTAGTTAAATTTGTTCTAGCTTTTTTTAAGCGATTCTAATGAGCTGAAATGTGTTATAATTATTGAAATACGAAATTTTGCTATTCAATACTAAAGAGCGTTCTGACGTTTGGGATCAAAGTTTTTGTATGAAAATGTTTTCAATTTCCGCTCTATACAAGGTGAAAGATAAAGGGTATACTTTTTTTTCAGAACTCAACTTTGTAATTCTAAAATTATCAGCTTGGGAGGAATTTTGAAAAACAAAACGTGTTATAGGAATACAGCTGTTGACAGATTTCACAAGTCTACAAAAGCTTTAGTACTTCAACTGTCCCCATAAAGCCGATAGTTTTATATTTACAAAGTCAAGTTGCAAAAAAAATTGTATACCCTTTTTGTTTCACCTAGTATAACCATTTTAAATTTCCATTAACCATTTTTGAGGTCAGATGAGAGAGCGACGACCAAGTACTTTGACTGCGATAATAACGAGTATATTGGCTTGTTCTCTGTGTCGGTGGTGTACCATAGCTCTAGCTAATCGTTAGCCATTTGACTACCGCTCATATATAATGTCAAAGCGTAGCGTGTCTTGCCCGACTAGTCCGAATTATTTGTATAATTCTTGATAACATCAAAAGGCAACACACTGGAGCTATTTTAATATTTATATCAATATCTAAGTATTACCCTTTGTAATTATTGAAAATAAGCAACTGGCGATTAAAAAAAAAAAAATGACATGTAAAAAGACAAGCCCGCTGAGTTTCTTGCCGGATCTTCTCAGTCGAGGTCGCGTTCCGATCCGGTTGTAGATATAAGGAAAAAATATGTAAATTGACAATTTGTAAGTGCCCCCGTAGGCCTAAACAAAATAAATGATTTGAATTTGAATATACGGGCTGGTTCGACCGGGATAGTACACACTCTGACAGAAGATTGGCTCGGGCGTAAAGTAGCTATCATAGTTACATTTTGTACGATGACGATAGAAGCAGAAGCCCATTCTCCTCGCTCAGTCAATCAGCCCTTGAGGTGGACAACGTGCAAGCCATATCTTTGGTAGTGTATGCACATATAAGCAGTACACGGCACAGACGTCGGTGAACAAATTTGAAAAATGTACCTAGGTATGCCATGTTCGTCGAGCTCTCCTTCGTCGGGCACTCCGTAGTTGCCGATCAGCGGGTATGTGAGCACCAGCAACTGAGCGTGGTACGACGGGTCTGTTAGCGACTCTGGGTAGCCCACCATGCCCGTCTGAAATACTAAAATAAAACAAATTTAAAACTGTATTAAAAATCATAAAAGTTTAGCTCAACTCTTTATTGATCGATTTTAAACTGCATTGGGCAGCAATACGATTATATTCACTGTGTATACCGTAGCCAATGAGAAGCGTTACGAAATAGTAATAATGTTAGAGTTCAAGTCGTTCACCGCCGGGCTCGCCAGTTTTATAATTTCGTGGTTCATTCTGTGCCAGAATTATTCTTCTGAGCTGCCGCCGCAAACATTGACACAGCAATGACAGAATGGACATCCGCGTCGCGTTTATCTGAGCGGTCTGGCCCTTGTGGTCAAACCACAGTAGGTTATCTTCTTAAAAAATATGTATAAGTACCTATTATAATACTAACCGACTTCTCCTTCAGCCGGTACTTGGGCCCCGAAGCTCCTGCCTTGGAACACAGTCCCGTCTGACAACACCAGGCTGCATGGCGGCCCCACCTCACACGTCAGCTCTTCATTTGTCATCTAGGCCGAAGAAGACTATTGTAGTAACGTTATTTTTCTACACCTACCCGGGATAATTTCTATTTGTTTTAAGGAAGTAAATTAATGACAAGATATTTTATTATTACTAGGTACTTGGAACAATATAAAGTCAGAACGTAGATTTGTAGCACAATTATTTTGTTCAACATTTTTTCATGAATCCCTCCGAACCTTCCTACCGCGCCCTTCGAAATCTATCGTACTTACAAAATGCTTAACGAATGCCGGAAAAAAACATATTGGTGTCCCGCCAACAGGTAGGCCGTATTTTTTTATTAAAACATGGCCAAATACATTTCAATAAACAATTTCGCTTCAAAAATCTATTTGGTTGCATGAAAAAAATGGTGTCTTGCATTTAACATCACAATGGCATTGTATATGGATTTTTTACCCGACTGCGCGTTTAAAGAAGGGTATTGTGTTTATTATATATTTTTTACCGGTTTAGTTTGTGGGATATGCAGTGTATTTCTTTCCAGCAAATAAGTCGGTGTCGCATGATAAACACATCAAACTTACGTATTAAGTAACTGGTTTGAGAACGGTTTTTATGACGATAATAATATTAATATCCATTTCGGTATATCGATTTATTTAATAAATAGATAACATCCAATCAACTTACCGTTACCTTAACTGAAGTATGTTGTGTCTCTATTTGATAACTACAAAAATAGAGACGGCAATATGTTTTGTGTAATGTCTTGTCCAGTGCAAACCAAGGGTTATATAAAAAAACATTATTAATGGATACATTGTAATCTTATATTTGGATAGCCAAGGTTGACTATGTTTGTATATGATACCTACCTATCTACATATAGTATATACTCGTGATATTATCAATTCACCTACATTTGGTATCTATTATTTGGCACTTAAAAATGTAGCTGCGGGTCAATGACCTACAATTACACATACGTAGGTAGGTACTAATAGATAATTATAACTATGAATAACATTGAATTTGTAAGACGTGTCTCGTAGGACAGTCCATTGATGTAAATGATGTAGGTTTGTGTATAAGAGGGATATGGAAGAGTAACGGCTACTTATAAATTAAATCAAGTTTTCATCGAAAATTGGACACTTATTCCTATTATTCATCCGCTAACTTTAAAAATTATTAAGGAATACCTAAGTACCTAGGTACAGTCGCTTGCAATAATATGTATACATTCCGCAATGATGTACTCAGTACACACCAAACAGCTGTATCAAATTTAATAGCAGATTTTTTATGCGCGGTCTAAATTGTTTGGTATCAAAACGACACCGCGCCGTCCTACCTACACCGTCCGACTGTGGGGTATTGAATTGAAGAGGACACTTACAATGAAAAATGAATATGACGCCTCAATGATTGGTAATAAAAAAATGAATTTATTTCCATAAGTATATTTACTCACTTATTCCCATTATACATAAGTATAATGCTTTTTTACACAGGTCCACTACGCCACTTCGAAATAAGGTGCCTATAATTTTTTTTTTAAAAAAAGGTGCCTATACAGTGTGAAAATCACGATTAGTTTTTATAAATATAACATTTTTCTTTACTTGGTAACTTACAACTTTAATTAATTACATCACTATTTTTTTTTAATTATTGTCCTTATAATTTAATGTTTACATAATAACATTTAACTCAAATGCTCTTAACTCATTGTCGTCGTAGATATGCCAATGTAACGCGCAAAGTCACTTCGTCCTAAATCACGAATACCCATTTGTTGTGAAAGGGCCTTAATGAAATATTTTTATTAAATACAATAACCTACTTCGCATAGGTACATCCAAATATAACTAAATGCAACTCAGGTAGGTCCCTTATAGATTTTCTTAGTTTTTACTACCTATACTGTTTGAATTAATGAGATCAGATTTTGACCAGTTAAATGTATGGTTTGTATACATTGTATAATATGAACGTTATTCCGCAGGAATGTAGAAGAGTTCTGTATTGCTTTAGCAAAAAAGAAAACAAAACTCCTCCGCACATGTATAGGATACCTTCTGCGTTTCAATTCAAAATATCTACATACTTAAGTAGGTACCTGCCTTCTGCCCATTTTGTCTGCTGGTTACTACGATACTGCTTAGTCAGTAGGAAAAGTCGGCAAATAAGACCAAAACCGATAGATTATTGAGCCCTTTAATGAACCATATAGGTATGTATTTCAATAAATCTACTTTACGATCAATGAAACGCAAAAAGTAAAACGAAGTTAACAAAAGAACTTTGAATTTCCGTAATAAATCCGGCATGGACAAACGACCTGGTTCTCTCGCGATACACCTTGAAAAACTATGTTATTCATTAATGTTATCATTCATAACCTACAGTTTGGTTATTAATCGTTCTTGTACTCACTTTTTGTTGGTTCGGTAGCCGGCCACGTGGTTTACAATGATGCCGCTGTCGAACGGTCCGGCGCTGTCGCGGTCTCCACGACGACAGGCTCGCCAGGCCATTAGCTGTTGCTTATCACATGTACGTAAATTCTACCTGCTACCGACCCGCTCGCACTTCATGAAACTTGTATTCGTCCGTCTCCCTCGTGTTACTTGTTATTGTTCAGTGGTGTGAATTCAGCAGCAGGTTTTGTAGACAGCGGCATGAACTACTCGCGGCATGGTCAATTTCGTCGATCCCCTCGGTTCCAGAATAAAGTTATTCATCCATTGTGTTATGCTCATAGTGTTTCACCTATGTATCATATCTTACACCTGTCTATGAAGCCTGTATTTCCGGAAGGGATAGGCAGAAACGCACTAGTGCATCTACATTAAAATGTCGCCATTACTTAGGTAATGAGGTTTGTTGGTATTCATGTAATAGGTATGTGCAATGGGTAGTATTCCTTTAACATAAATTACGATTAGATTGAATAATTTGAAGTACCAAACTTACCTGCATTCCTATTAAGTATGTGTGTTATTCATCATGTGCCAAACAATTAATGTAAATGGGCTCATCTTTCACGACCGGTTGTTATTTATAATATAACTGCGACGAAAGATGGATGTTCCAATTCATATGTTTAATACGTATGTTCACTCCTTCAGGAATTACGATCAAAATTATAAATACACTCATCTCTATTTCTTTTTAAAGTGTTTCAAGAAAACTATGATTTATAATTAGGAAATAAAAAAATGTTAAGTAAATTTTTATTTCAATTCTTAACAAAACTATCTACAATAGTACATTGTTACATGAGTGGTGAAAGTTACTTATTTCGTCCCGAGACGGGGTTTGGCGCCCGAGCGTAGCGAGGGCGCTAATAGTTCGAGGGACAAAATAAGTCTTTCACCCGAGGTAAACACTGTGCTTTTCATTACGAATACAAGTAAAATAAAAATAAAAACAGGAATTGGCTAAAGAAATAATACAAGGAAGTATAAACAATACTCTAGAACTCGAATAAAAAAAATCGGATTGCCGCCTATTTTGTTTTTTTTTTCGTTGGCCGGTCAACTTCTTTATTTAGCCATTATTTTTCATTTTCATTTTTAAATATTTTGCCCAAATCTATGTTATTTTAAAGAAATTGTTGAAACTAAATTATAATTAAGTCATTTAAAAAAAAATATTCTTGAATTAATACTTAACTTTATGTTATTTCAATTTTACATCGTGCTGTAATTGAGTGACTGTAGAAAAAGTTTGAACATGGTTCCATAGAAATGTGAAAATGGAACTAGTTTTTTTTTTATAATTTGACAGCTGTCAGTTGAAAGCGAAACTCCCGGGCCTGAAAAGTATTGCTTTCAACCCGCTTCTCAGGCAACTTCAGACCTACTTTCAGAGTATGAGTAATGAAAATTAATATTTCCTGTTCGCTTCAATATCGGGTGGTCAATGAACTCCATGGTGAGATTCTTAGCCGCCTTGTTCAGCTCGAGGATCTGTAGTAGGTTCGTTTTGGGAGCTGGATTCAGCCACACGTTGGGGACGTAGAGCGATACTTGAGGGCCAACGCTGGGCCAGTACCTGCCCAGATTGTTGCCGTTCACCCAGACGTAACCCTGGACAAAAAACATAATAGTAATAAGAAATAACTTAACGTTTACGTTTACGAAATGAATAACTTTTGTTAACAACAAAATAACAAAATGTAATAACCATGAATGTCATGTAACCATGTCAAAACAAACATTTCGTTTTCACATTAGTTATAGAACCCTCCTATCATCCATCAACTGCTAATTAATAGTTGATAGTTGATACCCAAGTAACAATCTGGGATTTAATGTGCTATAAATACATCTGAAGACATCCAGTATCATCCGTCAATCCTAAAATCAATCCGATTCACATGGCAAAGGGTAAGAAAATCTTAATCACATATTGAGATGCTACGTTGCTCATTACGGCTGGCGGGTTTGGATGAAGTTTATGAATTTAATGAGAAAACCCGTTTAGTGTGAAGGTTTTCTATAAGTTATTTTTTTTCAAGGTGAATAGGGTTTGTTAATCGATATTGGGTAGCCTGGCACAAAAAATGAGTAACACTATCTTTTATCATGTTTTTTTTCGCCTTTCCGATGGGGCATCAAGCGAGCATCGTGGATGTTGGTATCTTCTTTATGCTATTCTACATTTTTTACCTTTCCCCACCCAGTAGTGTCCAAGAATGTGTCCAGAAGTGGTTGTTCCGTCGGCAGGGTGAAGGTACCCTCATATAAAGTCGGTCCTCGCGGTGCAGCGGCGCCGGCAGACACGTTAGACATGTTCAACACTTCTAAGGGATAGCCAGTTATGGTCCACTTTTCCTTCAGTACCTTGTTATTGAACGTCACTGCACTTCGTATACCCTGGAAAATACATCGGCAAACATTTAGAAATACTGCTCGATATATACCAACCGTAGTTACAGAAAATGTGCAGTTTCATTAAGGTAAGTAGACATACGTAGTAGGTAGTAATCACTAATCAGTTACGTGTATCCCAAACAAAATAGCGCTTATCTACCACCTCATCACTACATAATGGAAAGGTTGGTGTGGTCCCAGTAAAAGGCTACCTGATTTCTAAACTATGGTCAAGTGGACTGATTTAAACATTTGAAACAGTTTTTTTCTCATGTACCTTGTAATCATGAATTTGAGTTCCATAATTGATCCGTCCTTGATTCTCGACTAATAATGATAATTTGGAACCAACTTTTGCAGAGAGAGGTAGGCTGTATAACTGGTGCATTCTGCTGATGTGGCCTTTAAATTCCTGAAAATAAAATAATTATTGTTGTAATATAGCATACTGAGAAACAGTTTACTTTTGTCAAGATTATTTAAATGAGTAACTGGCTTCACATAAAAAAATGATTGGTAAATACAAATAGTTTATCAATGGTTGCAGTAGGTATTGCTTATTCTAGAGAGGACTATGAGGAAGATCAAATAAAAAGTAGAGATTTGTTCTGAGTAAACTAAAACCTGTGCTATAACTATGACACATAGTTACGTACATCATCAACGAACACGAAGATCAGATCTCTCGGTCTCTCGATGCGCAGCAAGCCTTCGCCCCCGGGGAGCGTGGTCTCGTACAGCACCAGCCCGCCTCGCTGGCGCAGTTGCTCGAAGGTAGGAAGGTTAACGCCCGTGACGTCATTATACCGCTTGCCCAGGGCCGAACGACCCTCTGGGGTCAGCAGGCTAACTTTAGTGCTTACAATTACTGGTCCGTAGTTACCTTTTGGGCTTGGCTGTGGTAGCTCCATGGTTTCGTTGACGAAATTGTACTGAAAATATTAAAAACGTATCTTATACTTACTTAAAACGAAACAGTATTGCAAATTCTAAACTGGTCCAGCCTTTTTGTAGCCTCTGGATGGCACAGAAAACCTTTTGCTAAGTTTCTATGTTTAATGATAACAAATAATTGTAAAATTGCATTGCCACTCACTGCCTTCAATTTATCCCTTATGAGGTAATATTTAGGAGTAGGATCCCCAGCTTCGTTCAATGGAGAATCGTAGTCATAAGATGTAATGTCCGGTTGATATGTACCGCCGTAGTTGGCTCCTGAAAATGGGTGCAATACACGCTGATCAGAACAAATGCTAGATTTGCAATGCTAAAAATAATCAGAAAATAAATCATAAAATCATGGAAACCGTTGACACAGTTATTACGTAGGTTCTGTAATTATCATACAGGAAGCGATGGTTTGTATTAAATATAAAAATAATGATAGTAAAGGAAGTTCGTGGTAGACAAACTGAACGGGCCATTAGATAAATAAATCTGCGCCTGAGAGAATTTTTCCACAACTAGATCGTAGTGTGGCATAGACCGTGAAACCGTAGGCGATACAAAACAACGTTGGGCCTCTCCGTTCTCTAGAGCTAGAGAGAGACCAACATCGTGGGTTAATCTGCGTGTCCAAGAGTGTCCAAGCACTTTGTTAAAGATATGAACCTTCTTGTGTTGAAAACGTATCTAGACAACAGATAATTCAAGTAATGTTTGTGTACGGGCGACTGCTAGGACTGGTCCGCCCACTTTCCTCTTGACAACACTGTTCTTAAACTTTTTGTTCATTTATCCAGCACGGTAGGCATCAAACAATAGTACATTGTTACACGAGTGGTGAAAGTGACTTATTTTTTCCCGAGACGGGGTTTGGCGCCCGAGCGAAGCGAGGGCGCTTATAGTTCGAGGGACAAAATAAGTCTTTCACCCGAGGTAAACACTGTGCTTTTCATAACGAATACAAGGAAAGTAAAAATAAAAACAGGAATTGGCTAAAGAAATAATACAAGGAAGTATAAACAATACTCTACAATTCGAAAAAAAAAACGGATTGCCGCCTATTTTGTTTTATTTTCGTTGGCCGGCCAACTTCATTATTTAGCCATTATTTTACATTTTCATCTTTAAATATTTTGCCCAAATCTATGTTATTTTAAAGAAATTGTTGAAACTAAATTATAATGAAGTCATTTAAAAATATATATTCTTTAATACTTAACTTTATGTTATTTCAATTTTACATCGTGCTGTAATTGAGTGACTGTAGAAAAAGTTTGAAAATGGTTCCATAGAAATGTGAAAATGGAACTAGTTTTTTTTTATAATTTGACAGCTGTCAGTTGAAAGCGATTCTCCCGGGCCGGAAAAGTATTACTTTCAACCCGCTCCTCAGGCAACTTCAGACCTACTTTCAGAGTATGAGTAATGAAAAAGCATTTTTTCATGTCTACCTTATGTTTTACATTGACTCTAGGTGGGAATATGCATGCACTTTTTACTACAATAACTAAATCTGAGTGAGACTTATTTCCCCTATATAATATTGAATTACAAGTGTATTATTTTCTTGTACTTTAAAGTGACAACGTTGTTGTCTGTTTATACTTTATTCCCATAATAGTCGGATAAAAACGACTTAGTTTAGTCAAAGCTTAAAAATTACCAAATAAATTAATAATAATTATAATAATTTTAGCCCTTTTTTGACGTCCCACTCCTGGGCACGGGCCTCCCCTCAACACGAGGGGGATTCAGGCCATAATCCACCACGCTGCCCAGTGCGGGTTGGCGGATTTCACATGTCTTTCGAAAATTGGTTTAATCTTCTAAGACATGCAGGTTTCATCACGATGTTTTCCTTCACCGTAAGCAAGTGATAATCATATAGAAATTATGATTCGCACATAGATTTAGAAAAATCCAGAGGTTCGAGCCGGGGTTTGAACCCGAGACCTGGTAGCCCGCAAGACGCGTGCTTAACCAATCGGCTATCACTGCTACCAAATAAATTACCAGCAGTGTATTCAAAGTTGCTGCCTCCAAAGAACATGTAGAAGCTGACATGGCCGCCGTTGTCCAGGATGTCCCCGAGAGTCTTGACCACGGCGCTGGCGTCGGCAGTCTGGAACTTCTCGCCCCAGTGAGTCAGCCACCCGGTATAGAACTCAGAATTCATCAAAGGCCCTTGAGGCATAAAGTTGCGTAGATCGTTGAACGCTTGCTTTACACCTGTGGAGACGAATACGAACTTGCTTACTAACTTGCATTACTCTTAAGGGTTCCGTAGTTATACTAGGAACCCTTAACATGTCCATCTATCCCTCTGACGTCACAGTCATTTTATTCAGAGACATAGGGCTGGAAGACAAATTAGCACAAAAATAAAATTTATATATATATACCTATCTACTGCTACAAAATTGCAGAGTTATTATTAGGTTTGGGACCCTCCGGGGTATCATTTCAAAGGGGCGGGATATCTACAGGACCCTATAGTATTCCTGGCCCAATACACACTTGGCCGGTTTTTAAAGTAACCATCGTCTTGATGACATACTTTTTTTTACTTTTTTTAACCATGAATGCACACGGTGATACACTTTAAGTTTTTAATAATGTATAAAAATGTATGAAAACTGTAAAATTATTGCCGTGGGAATGAATAGTTGAACTTTTGTTATTATAAGAAACTTTCCGCACCTGTCCCAGCACCGAAGTCGATGGTTGTGAGAGTGCCAGGAATCGCTCCGTTCCTGAACATAGTCTCCCATGTCCCGTCTGTGGTGAAGAGCAGTGCTTTAGTACCGACGTGCTCAGCTATCTGGTCGCGGACTTGAACTTTGTACGCCATGTCGCCGGCATAACTTCCGTATTCATTCTCTACCTAAAAAACGTTGATGAATCATTTTAGTTACATAAGATACATTGTAGGTTGCTAGGTATACTGTTTCTTTGGTCAGACAAGTCACTGAGGCGCTAGGTATCTCGCCATTTTATGACTTAATATAAAATAAATATCTAAAAAAATCTGTCAACCACAGCCTACAATCCTGTGTATGGGCGTGCATAAAAAAGTGTATACTTAGATGAATTTGTAGTTCTTCAAGGACTTTTACAGTTTATTATATACTAGCGACCCGCCCCGTCTTCGCACGGGTATTTTTATCAGTGTTTCTCCACTATATTATGGATGTATTATACATATAAACCTTCCTCTTGAATCACTCTATATTAAAAGAAACCGCATCAAAATTCGATGCGTACTTTTAAAGATCTAAGCATACATAGGGACATACAGACAGCGGGAAGCGTCTTTGTTTTATACTTACTACTATGTAGCTATTCCTACTACCAATAGGAGTATAATAATTTAATATACCTAAGCAACTTTATTGATGTAGGTAATACATGGTCAAACATTTTTTAACAGCCAACGATTAGTTGATGTATGCATTCGAAGCTATGTATAAACAAAGTTTGTATGAAGCAAATATACTTTGTCATAAATAATGATGAATCTCGTTTCTCTCCGCATCATGAGATTAAAAAACTGATAACCTTGACCTTAACTACATATTTAATCTGTGGTTCCGATGCACCTTCAAATGGTAGAGCAGCTTAGAGGTCAAGGGTCTATGCTTTCTCGAATATAATTGGTTAAGATGACCATATTCCATGTGCCACATTTGAAAGAAATGAGATACTTACAGGCGAATTCGGATTAATGCATAGTAGGTATCTTACGGATTCACTGTACCCTATAGGTGATCTAGGTTAAGGTAGAATAACCCTAGGCTTGCACTGTCCAATATACCTATTACAATGAAACACGCTTAGTCTCTTTTTTATGACAGCGAATATATGAGACAGCAATATGTTTTTGTATATATGAATGTTTTGTCAGTATAAACCAAAGGTCGTTACCCTTAGTTTGGTATAGGTAAACATTTGTTCACTTTAGTTACCTGAACTAAAATAATCGGTCCACCATTTCCATACAACAGCGTAGATACTTGTTCAAATAGCTTGCCCAGCCATACCTTCGTTTCTGCCATGTAATCTGTAAAAAAGGTGTCGAATATAGTTATAACATAATATTGAGGTAAATAGGTAGGTTAGGTTAATGGAGACTATCGATGGGTGGTATGATTGCTTGAAAACTTTGCGCCAATAGGGGTTTAAAGACCAGCCCCCCTAGCCAAGTGGCTTCGTCTACCAGCGTTTCTACAAAACGCTACGCTTAAATGTATGGAAATGACATTACAAGTCGATAAGTAGATCACGTGACTTATGTCATTTCTATACATGAAGCGTAGCGATTTGTAGAAATGAATGCAAACGAAGCAACTTGGCTAGAGGGGCTGATAGACAAACTTTTTGTTGAATCATGTTTTGAAATTACACGTATTCAAATTTAAAACTTTTGAAATAATCTGATTGATTTGTTGAACCAGAGTACAACACACGATTCTCTAGTTTTAGTGGATTAGCCATTATTAAGAGTTTGAGGTATAAATTCTGGAGTAGGTACCTAATGTACGGGGCGCGTACTACCGACTTCGCCTATTCAAGCCCTATAACGTCCAGGAGATAAACAGGTGCGTTAACGTGTTAAAAATTATAAACATACATATCAATTTTGATTCAAATTTAAACATTGCATTTTTATTTTTTTCAGAGAAATATATGGTGAACTAACTATGAAAAATCATGTATCTACCCTTACATTAAGGTAACAACTTACTTGGGTCGGTTGTTCTCAGCTTTATATTTGGGTATTTGCCAAGCAGCCAGTACGGGAAGCCTCCCTAAAACACAAAAATCTTTTCACATTAATTGAACCGCATTCTCGTGAAGCAATTGGTACAAGTTGTGAGTATAATTAAATGGCAATTAAGGATTCTTTGTTTACCTACATAAGGTACTTATTTATATAATAAACACTAGTTGCTAGTTCAAGGAAATATGAAAACTGCTTCCGGGTTTACTGAAAGCCGTTGACCTCAAAGATTAATATCACGTAAAAAGCACGCGTACATTTCCTAAGCTCCGGGTCAGTGTAGCCGGGGTTAAAGCTCTTAGCGGCCATCGCTTGCAGACAGAAAACAGAACCAGAAATTCAGAACTAGAATAATGAAACTGTGCCAACGAAACTATATACAGTTATATGAAATAGAAACTATACAGTTCGCCTATATGTATTTTTTCTATACAGTTATAAAACTTAACCGCAGATTTTTCATATCAAATTAACTTCATTAAAGTAGATGTTATAAGGTCTGTTCAAAGTTTTTTTTATGATTACATTTTTTTGGGGTCTATTAGTAGTGCGTAATGATTTATAGCGAATCAAATAATTGGAAGTGCTCAATCAAATGAGCCAATTGGGCCATAAAAGATTTATGAGCACGGACCAGGTCCCTTTCACCGCAGATGTAGGGGCCCACGCGAAGGAGGACGTGCAGGCCCTCTTCTGCCGCGATCTGAATGAACCTGGCCACATCGCGGTCCCCATCGAACCGGTACTGACGCTCCTCGGGCTCGTGGTAGCTCCACTCAACATATCTGGTGCACGAAACATAAGATTCAACGTCTATCTAAATGTAAAAAATATATTTAAAAATTCAAATGGAATACATTTCAAAATATAAGGTAAGTACCAGGTACTAACTAACACGTCAGGTCTCCTTCCTACCTGTGTTGATTTAGGGTGTCTATAGTTAGGTTAGGGGGGCAGTTCTCGTAACTGAGAGCTTCCAGGTTGAATCCCAATCCTGGTAATACAACTATTAACGTCAGACAACTCCTAACACAAGCAATTAGCTTAGCTATAGGGGCTAATGGGAATACTAGTAGGTAATTACATAAAGTCATATTGTTAGTAATCTTAATAAAAATAAAGATAAAAATATTTTTTGATTGAGAGGGGTTTAAAATTACAGTGTGCAAGAACAAGGGTCCACGTGAAGGCTTTGTTCCGGTCAAGGATATGCATAAACAATAATACGGATATAGTTGGCTGCACAACTGTGATTTTCTTTGTTATTAAGGTAATAACATGAAGAGTAATTATGCAGGAACTCTATAACATTGACTCGTAGACAGACGACCTCAGACTAACGAAGATACGTTAAACAAGTTTCGATAAAAGACCGCGGTAAAAAACAATATCAATATTGTCACTTACCAATTATTTAGTATGTATTAAGTGTAAAAGAAATAGCTGAATTTATCATAATGACCATACGATATCTATCATGATTTCATGAGCCGGGATGCCTATTTGGTTTTAACGGTATAAGATGATGTCAAAATCAGATATATACAAGCTTCTTGGTGGGTAATTGAGCGTTCACCTTGCAAGCAACTTTTATCTCACCACGTTGTTACTCGTAATTCAGTACTTCTCTACATATTTTCAATTTTATTGATCCATTTCACATCAGCAAAAGAATTCTACAATTCGTTAAGCCTAAGCAGCTATTATTTCGGACATTTTATGATTAATTAATACCTACCGCTTGATTATAGTGTCAACAGTAAATCGTTCAATAAATAATTAAAACTCATTCAATAAAAATGAATGTGTGTGTGTGAATTTTGAAAAATACAAAATCTCATGAAATAAACGGAGAGGTCAGATTTCTGTCTTGAAATTTCAGACTACAATCAAAAATATATCTGAGTGGCTTGGGTAGACCCATCATATAAAACAATTTTATTGATTTAATTGAGCATACTCTACCTCTTTAAAGTTTGTACAGTCGACTACCGGACACATTGTATAAGAAAGCTTATATAGGTAGCGTGCGTAGAGCTATCTCTTCTAAAAGGTATCAGTGAAGTAGGGTAAAATATCAGTGAGCTCATACGTGGTGACGGAGTTGAGTCCGGCCGCCTTCAGTTTCCTCAGACGGTCCCGCCAGAACGCCGCCGGCAGTCTGAAGTAGTGGAGGGATCCCGACACGATGCGTAGCGGCGACCCGTCTAACATGAACTTGTCTCCAGATATGACGATGCTGCGCTGTGTGCTCGGCGACTATAATGCCAGACAAACGTCTCTACTTTGAAATATTTTGAACCCCCGACGGAAATATAGGGATGTTATACGTTTAGTATTTGTGACATCGTAGCTCTTAAACGGATGAACCGATTTTAATTTAGTTTTTTTGTTGGTTTGAAAGGTTTCTTACACTTAGTCAAACTGGTTTGAGTCATTCGTATAATATTTTTAATAATAAAAACCAGACGCTTTGTGTTTTTGTCATAATTAGTTACCTATATTGTAGTTCAACAGGTGTTTTAACTACACAACACTCACACATATAATAGATAGCTATTGTAAAGACAAAAGTGAAATTGGTTGTTTATTGAATGTGTAATTGAAATTATTTTTATTTAATGCTATTGTAATTGTAATTTAATTTGATTTCGATTTTATTGATATTTCTATTTATTTTATTTGTTATTGCGTTTGTAATGTTAATTTCATATGGGTATTTGCCTGAAATAAATGGTTTTGTTTATTATTATTATTATTATTGTTCCTGCACCTTCCAACTGTAGGATCCGGTTCACAAGAAATTTTGCATTCAAGGACATAAAACAATCGGGATTACGGCATGACGTCACCCTGTTAACTCTACTGGTTTGGGACATAATGGACATGATTTAAAAAACGGTAGGTAGGTGCCGACCGGACCTACCGGACTACATTACACGAGGGTTATAATCCCTAGGTAAATGTTAAAGTTTATAATGAAAACTTAAAAACATGCGAACTTTATGAAGGTACGTATATGCACGTAGGTGCACGCTGTAATGATATAAAGTTCGAACAATTCATGATAATTATAAAAGTGAACGCCCATAATGCGCCATATCATATGGCCTATATGGGCGCTATTAAGAATTGTAAACCGTACTCACACGTGCAATTGAAGGACCATAGGTATACAAGTTGCACGTTAATAGGTACAATAATACATAATAGGTACACATCTTCAAGCACGTTTACTGGAGACTTATTAATTCCCTCATATTTTAACCCATGACTGTAGGACCTATACATATGAATCAGATTATTTTAGGAACATTAATCAACGAATGGGTTAATTTAAAACAAAATAGAAACAAACCTGAAAATAGGATAGAGTTAACATTAAATCGCTCAGATTAGTAAAATAAGTAATTATATTAAATTATTATTATAATAAATAGATAAATCCCAATATGTAATTACAATAATGCTTAAATTATAAAGGAAACAGTCGTGCGATTTTTTTGGATTATTTTGAAAATTCTGATTCGTGATTGATGTTCTTTAGATAATCTAAATTACATGTAGAGTATTAGTTTAGAGTAATGTCAACCATTTGAAAGTCATCCCGTACAAATAAATAAATACACAATCTAATGCAAAAGGGAATCCCAAACAAAGTTTGTACCTAATTTAGATTTCAACCACGAGTGAAACTTACCTCAGGCTCACGCTCCGAAAGTCTCTCATTTAGCTTATGTTTGATTTGGACGACCATAGGGTCGTAAGCCTCTAAAGCTGCTACACTTACTGAAGGAACGTCTCCGAAACACCACAGGAGACTTATCGCAAAAAGCCCCAAGGACTTCATTGTGTATTCTGAAAGATTTAAAATAAAGTGGTTTAAGTCATACCAAAATGTGTAGGTAACTTGTAAAGTAGGTATGCGATTTATCTCTTTTAGTTTTAAATAATAATAATAATAAATCCATTTATTTCAGGCAAATACCCATATTAAATTAACATTACAAAACACAATAACAAATAAATAAAAAATAAAATAAAAATATCAATAAAATCGAAATAAAATTAAATTACAAGAGCATTAAATAAAATAAAAAAATCCAATTACACATTAATATTATTAATAAGAACTTAGCAATATGCACAAATTATTTTCAATCTGTATTTAGTTTATAAAACAATATATTTGTGAGATTGACTAGAATAGGGTCATTCAGTAACTTGACCCGCCGCAAATTTGACTAATAAATTTTTTCACTTAAAGGAAGCGAAACAATTTTGCACGCCCTTTCGAAGCTTTGGCTGTCAAAGCTTCGAAAGGGCGTGCAAAATTATTACCCATTTTGATAGGGTTTGCACAAGAAGGTAAATTAAATAAATAAAACATTTATGAGATTTTTATTTTGTAAAATAAATTGCCAAATAAATATTTTACACTTCTCTTTTCAAAGATCCTTACAAATTCTTTATTATTTTATCTTCCTTCTTTTATCATGAAAAAGTTTTGGATGGAGATCTCGCCCGATAGCTTACTGTCAGCGAAGAGTGTCAAACATAGGTCAGATTTTTAAGTTATACTTAAATAGGTGGTTTGTGGATTATGGGCTAAAACCACGCTAAAACTAACCACCTAATTATCTAGTTGTTATAAAAGTGCGCTGCTGGAAGTCAGATATCATCTTCAGAAACGTTTCCGGTTCAGGAGACGTACAAAAAATCAATAATGATGGAGGTAAGGTGCATTAGTCGTAACACGATCAATTTTATCAGTTATGAGAAAGTAACTTTCTCACATTTGGATACGACAATCGCTCGCGAGTGCGATTGCACAGCATAAGTATGCCCATCTTTTGCTGTATTAGTAGGTAGGTGGTTATTGTAAAGATAATTAGAGCATCCTTATGTTTATATAGGTATCAATTCAATCAATTACGGTGTCGTCGAATTTATATAATTATAAAACCTAATCATCATCATACTAATATTATAAAGAGGAAAACTTTGTTTGTTTGATTGTAATGAATAGGCTCCGAAACTACTGAACCGATTTGAAAAATTCTTTCACTGTTGGGAAGCTACACTATCCCCGGGTGACATAGGCTATAATATATTTTCAAAAAAATTAGGGATCCTTACTAAAACTCGAATAATGTAACCGCAATGTACCCGTGCGAAGCCGGGGCGGGCCGCTAGTCAATTATAAAATCTGTAAATAAATATACTACGTATTATAATATAAAATAGAATAAATTAAAAAGCGTCTTACATTTTAAATGCATAAATATTTGGTGTTTTATAAAGTCATCGTGTATTGATGTCTTAATCCAATGCGCTTACAGAATGACCAGTTGTTTACAAACTAAATAATAAATGTAGAGAAATTGTAATGACATGTAAAAACATGACCTTTGTGACTGCTTCGCGCATGGAAAAACTGCACGCAAAATACCGATAACCTTATAAAGTAGATAATAAGGTACAAAACAACAACATGCTAAATTACAAATAGGTAACTATTTAAATTTGTCTGTTATGTTATGAGTAATCGGTAATTCCATTGTAATTAAAATAATGCGACTCTATATACACAACGATAAAGACAAATGACGCGATATTATGAGGATTTTTTACGTTACAAAGGTGGCAAAGAACCTTGCCTATGAGCCGCCCTTATTTTTTAACCAGTTATCGTAGTTTAATAGATCCCAGGTTCTCAAACTTATTTCGACTATTTGAGTGGGAATTTAAAAATCTCATGTCCCCTCTTTTTCACTTAACCTTATACTTTACCATATGTTGTTACTTATAATGGAAACAGCTATTTTATAGTATTTGCTATTTTTTTTAACATTGATTATTATAATGGATAGTTATATTTATCTCGTCAGTACCTACATAATGTTTAACTGAGGGCCAATTAACTCACAAAGTAGAGTGAAATACATCATAGTGCGAGTAGATTTTTTAGCTATAGCAGTATTTTTTGATGTAGGATTTCTCGCATCTTCTATAGATTGCCTTTACACCCCCAAATTTTGCTTGGCTTTCTACTGCCCTCTTGAAAGCCTTCAGCACCCATAAGGGGTTATTGCCACAGATATAGATTTACATAGATAACGCAAATGCATGTACTTCGCGTGTACGAAACCCCGACCAAGCGTCAAGGTTGGTCGCCGCTAACTTACAGTCCGCGCGACCCCAGATATAAAAAATATGAGTATGAGCGAGAAAATCACTCGAGAGCATCGTAGCGGGCGGAGGGGCATTGGAGGCATGGCGGCGTCTTTGAATCGGTTTGAATTTCCCGTCACTAATGACGTCACAGTAGGTGTTAAAAATTCGGCACGCTTGGTTTCAATACAGATAGTGCAACTTGCGTTATCTATGTAAACCTATATCTGTGGTTATTGCCCATTTTGAGAAAGAGTGCTATAGGTGCTCGTAATACCAAAGGCATTGCTCGCAGGTTACCGATCTGAAGGGGAAAGAAGGAAAGAAGGGGGAAGGCGCTGCATTAAGAAGCTACGTTACCCCATTATTTTTGTGAGAGGGTGGTGCTAACCCGGTCGAGCTAGCCGTATATGAGCTGCCGTCGATTAGCTACAGTTTTCTAATATCGTTCTACTTATTCGTTGACGAATCCATCTAAATATATATGTCGCCGCCAAATAGCTTAATTCGCCGTTCAATTAACAGCCTAGGCACTTTACTAAACAGCGCCGTTCAACTAACGGCCTAAATGATATTCAGCCGTATCGTCTATTACAACATTTAATAAACTGGCTGGCTAATGCTTAGGCAACTGGTTGACATTTAAGTACTACAAAACTTTTTCAAAATACTACCCAAGCAGAACGACCCGGATGGGTTTAGGTTAGGGTTATTTTTTTATGACCCCACAGAACCCCACCCGGCAAATAGATTCGGTGGATCTAAAAAAAAACGTAAAAAACCTAAGTACCTAATAAAATTAATCCATCAAAGTAGTTTTTTTCCGACGCCATATTGACCAAAGAGAATATAGAATATAGAGATATTGACAGTTTGGTGAGTTTCGGCGCTAGGTGGCAAAAGTAGAACTAAATTGAAATGAACAGGCTAGGCAGGTAATTAAACGGCTAGGCAAGTAGTTAAACGTCATAGATCCAAGTCATTTGCCTAGCTGTTTGATCAAATGGCTGAATATCATTCAGGCCACTAGTTGAACGGCGCCGTTTAGTTAAGTGCCTAGGCTGTTAATTGAACGGCGAATTAAGCTAGTTGGCAGCGACATATATAACTCAAAGGTGACTGACTGACTGACATAGTCATCTGTCAACGTACAGCCCAAACCACTGGACGGATCGGGCTGAAATTTGGCATGCAGGTAGATGTTATGACGTAGGCATCCGCTAATAAAGGATTTTGATTAATGCTACCCCCAAGGGGATAAAATAGGGATGAAAGTTTGTCAATTAAATTTCACGCGGATGAAGTCGCGGGCACAGCTAGTTAAAATATATAGGACTAGTTTATGCCCGCGACTTCGTAGACTTAAGTAAAGTATTCTATGTGTTAATCCAGGTTATAAACTATCTGTGTTCCAAATTTCATCCGAATCCGTTGTGTAGTTAGAGTAGTAGATAGTTATTAACCTAAAACTAGACTAAAATTTAACTTGCGGACATTAACGAATAACATATTATCATTCTCCACGTTTCAAGTGCATATAATAGGTATAACACTATATTGTCTCTACTACGTTGACCTAGAGACAGAATGGCTATTCTCTATCCCCACCTAAAGCGAACGTAAAGTTAAGGTTTCTGAGGAGCTTCTGATAAAAAAAACAACCTACAATATGATGACAGCCCTGTCCCCAGCGTACAGACAAACACAAGCACATCGAATACATTTCCCATCATGCTATCAGTAATAGGTAAACCTTGATTTAAAAAATGCGACTACAAAACAACGATACCGATAAGTGTCGCGAATTTATGTAGATATTCAATAAAAAAATGAATATTGTCGGACCGATACACCACACCAACTGTATGGTCCCCATCCAAGCAATGCTTATACTATAGGTACTAGTGATGTAACGAATGTTGAAATTTTGACATTCGCGAATGCGAATGCGAATGCGAATATTTGGCTCTAGTGCGTAATAATCTGCTTTATGAACCTAAAAACGGTGCAATAAGTGCTACCCTTCGAGCAAGTTTGTTGAAAAAATATATAATTCTTATTAGTTGTATTAAATTCCATATCCATTTATACATAATTTCCTTTTTATTTTTAAAAAACATTCGCAAAACATTCGCATAGATTCTTGCGAATGCGAATGCGAATGTCAAAAAATATGCGAATATTCGCGAATGCGAATGCGAATGCGAATATTCGTTACATCACTAATAGGTATCGTACAAGACTGGAGGCGATCCCAGCGACACCCAAATTACGAAAAATACTTACTTCTTTGTGAT
Source organism: Notodonta ziczac (assembly GCA_918843915.1). NCBI lineage: Eukaryota > Metazoa > Arthropoda > Insecta > Lepidoptera > Notodontidae > Notodonta > Notodonta ziczac. The sequence goes on along the minus strand of OU974043.1, from coordinate 6,234,032 downwards.
TAATCCATTCAAATAGGATTACTTTGAAGTCATTGACACTATTTAAACTATGTTAGGCAGATAGGCAGGTATAGATACATACAAAACAAGTACGCCCCAGATACACATATGAGAGAGGTATATAACGGACAACTGACTCTAGGTGTAGAGTCACCACTACCTGCATTTCAAATGTGCAGCGCATTATATCCAATAACAGAACGGTCGAATATATTGTTATTATGCGAACAATTATACCTGTTGCCGGTGAGTTGGGGCCGCGTAGAGTCGGCGAGTCCGCTGCGCAGGCGAGAGGCACGACCGCGCGCCTCAACACTCCCTTAGTCACTCGACGCTTTTAATATTTCGAACCTGTGACCGCACGGGCACATGTGTTAAGAATACAGATGATGCCATATTAACGATCAATTGAACGATTTTTAATGTCTGTTGCAATAATTATACGGCTAGTTACGGTAAAACGATATGTATCCATATCGAATAGGGCCACGTGTTACTAAATTTAAGTACTCTACCTACTTTTAGTAACAAATACGATTTAATCGAACATCGTTTGTTATGTGTAGGTATCTAATTATTATTAATTACTAGGTACTCAGTCAAAAATTGTTTATCATGGTAAGTATGAAAAATGTAGACATTGGTATGTTAAAATTGCCTATGAATTTTATAGTATATAATATGATTACCGGAGTAAAAGCTATGGAGCCAGTTTCTATGATGCTGATTAATAGCATTCCTTAAGAAAAATGTGCCATGAAGTCATGTCAGAGATGGAGTCGTTTGAGTATGATAGATCCAGCTATCTATTATAACATCCTTGGGTATATCCAAGGTGGATCCCACAATTGACAGGTGTCATTGATCTTAAATGTTTATTTTCGGAAATTAGCATTAGCGTGCGACTGGCATTAATCAGGAAACATCTTTATTTAGTATTCAACGTTATTCGTATACACAGCTTTTAATAACCCGCTTTTCTATGCGGCTGTGGTACGCACGGCGGAAGCTGAGCGAATGCACGACGACTTCCATTTAATAGTCTGCAACTGAATATAATCTAAATAATGAAACTGCTTTTACCTTGAATAGAAAAGTCTTGTTCACTATGTTACCACAATATTATTAAACTAAGTAAGTAATAAGTCCCGTATTTATAAATCGATCTCAAATCTAAAAGCGTTCTTAAAATTGTTATTCATATGTCATGCCAATACAAAATCACTTGTCAAAATTGTACTCAATATTACTCACAGTCTTGAGATAGATTCATTAATATGCGCCTTAGTTACTCAAAAAATGATTAAAATAAAATTATGGCGTTTGACAGAACCAGTGCAGGTGGTATGTTAGTTTTATTTTTATTTTTTAAAGATTACTAGCAATGTGTGTTTATCACATTACTAGTATTCCCCCTCCCCTCCAACTAAGCTAATGCTTGTGCTAGGAGTGGGCTCACGTCAATAGTTTAATGGCCAGGATGGGGATCGAACCCGGAACCTCTCAGCTACGTCGACGGCCCCTCTAACCACTAGGCTATTGACGCTTAGTATGCAGGTAATATTGCCCTTTCGATGACACGATACAACGGTGCTAAAGGCTTATAAATAATATCTAATTAACATTAAGCCGTTACCTTTTTATATGAAAATTAACGCACGAAAAACTTGAAAATTAATTCACTTGATGGTTGGGGGCGCGGTGAGGTGTGCTTGATAACGTGCTCATGGTCATTTAAAATTATGTTAAGTATTCAAGCTATTAGGGCCAATATGCTGTAGCACGTATCTAGCGGCCATTGGCGCCACACTTTACAAATAACAAACATAGTAGTGTGATTCTAACTGCAGGTTCCACTGTTCTTAGAGAAACTGCTCCGAAGATTGGAGCAGCAACCATCAGCCCTATTAGACTAAATAAATTTAGTTTCTACAAATCGAAACTCTTTTTTTTAATAAAACAACATCTGGTTCCGCCACACACTCCCACCTCTGTTACTCCTGTAAACCAGGATCGTCAATGGTGGCCAATAATGACGTCGAGTTTTGACCCTCGAGGAGTCCCAGGGACAAGTTAAATTGTCTTGGAACCCGCACGAATTTAATCGAAAGAAATAAAAGGAGGATTTGGAAGAAAAACAAATCCACTTGCCTCCGGTGCAAAGCGGGAGACAAAAAATAGCTGGTATGGGCTGATTGCCAAGACTGTTACAGCTGATGGAAGACCAGTTGTAAGGCACCACGGATCATAATTAAAACAACGTCTACAGACAAGCTTACGATCCGCCTGATCTTAAGCAGTTTCGTAGCCTTTAGACGCTTGTAAGACCAAATGCATGACCCGTATGTTGCTGACCTGAAAGGGAGTAGGATACAGGGCGCCGAAGAAAGTCAGCCCCTATAGTCAATTGTTACCTCCACCCTTAAAACCCGGTACTCGTCGATGACCTTACCGCATCTAGGAGTAAGGTAAGATAAGAAGTAAGGTAAGGTAAGGTAAGGAGTAAGGTCGAAGTGATGAACGATTTGTGTCTGTAGTAAAACGTCGTCTGAAGTAAATTATTTTATTGTCGACTTTATATTTCTAGACTTTGTAATCCCATAAATAATCGCATAAAAACATTCAATACAAAAAATGCCAAGTCTCGGAATTATTACCACAAAAAGTTGTAAGATCATTCATCCGTCCATACCATCAGTGAGGTTCTAATGATGAGACTATCGTTGTTTAGAAAGACAATTCTGTGGCGTTAGTTGGTCGCGACTTTTATTTGTACTTTTAATCTCATTCTGAAACAAAGATGGACGTAGAATTAATAATGCTCTGTATGTCGCGAAATGAGTCCGACCGTATTTGCTTGACTTGATGAACCAGATAATAACTACTAATAATAATATAGGCTGTAGATTACCTAGATTTATAAATCTTGCAAACCACTTAAACACTTTAAGCAGAAATGTAAGTAATGCTAATACTTTTTAATTATGTGCTGAAGACGTTAGAAAGTAAATTGAAAATACTTTCCGTAATATAATTTTGAAATTTTGGATTATTATCTCGATGTAGATACCTAAGTGTAAATTCAAACTATTTTCACTTATGCACACGTACCACTGTACGCACAGTAAAAAACTATTTTTGGTAATATGGTTTGTCATGCTATGACGAGGTAAGTTTCTATGTGAATTTTAAAAAACGAAATAAAAATAATATTGCGTTCTGTTGGTTCTTTACCCTTAGCTAATAATAATAATATATGAGACGGAGTTTTTGAACACGGCGAAAGTGGTTTTATTCAGTCTAGTAGCAAAAAAGTTCATAAATAATAAAAAGAAAGTTTCCGTTACTTACATACATTTTAAGTATATCAGCAAAACCTTCTATAGAAGTCATTATAATCTATTATTCCAGTGTGTAGATAGAAGTGAAATTTAAAATAATGAATGATGCTCGAATGAGTTCGCATTAAAAATGCACAATTTTTTTTTTTTCGATCTTTATTTTCGTCTCATAATTATGTCCCACACTTAGTAGTACAACGGTTAACTTTGATGTAGTAGGTACCGTTGGTAGATAGGTGGACTAACTAAAGTTATAGATACATTAAAGTAGTAAGTATTTCATGGTGGAGACAGACTAAGTATTAGCCGTATAATCAATATAATTAATAGAGTAGAAGGGAGCTTAATAACCTATTTACTTACTTATTGGATAAAGCAATGGCTTTGCCTGAAAATCAGCGCTGCAGCAGACTCGCTCCCTTCTAGTTCATGTTGAACCAATCGCCTTTCGGCACGGATCTCACTGCTGTAGACTTTGCTGAAGTTTACATCATTTTTCACCTTGTCCGGTTTTTTACATTTTTCTTTTGTGTCTCTCTGTGGAATATATTTTTTTATTTAATTTTAATTTAATTTAGATATCAATCAAATAAAAACAAAATGAATAATTTATGAAAGTTAACAAGTAGGTACGGTACGTAAGCATACAATCATACAGATTAATTCAGAATAGGAAAACATAGGGTAAAGAACGAAATCGAATGTAACCCGAAAAAGGGAAACAAAGACCGAAAAATCTATATGAAAATTCTGTTTATATTAATTTTTGTTTTTTAAAAATACTTTGTAACTTTCGTATTGTGAAATAAAAAGTGGTTAAGTAATATCAATAAATACAGTAGGTAATTGCAAATGAAAGAACTGTCAATCGTTATTTTGACTAACGATCAGTACATAACAGGATGTAATGACGATGAAAGTTCTTACGACCATATAAGATGGGTACCATAATTACATGACCTTTACGTCAACTGGCTCATGAATTTACTGTGAACTTTCATATAAGATAATAAGTTCCATTGGATGGGCTTTCGGTTTTCTTATTCAATTGACTCATCATGCGAAACACAGCTACGGAATTAAAGCCTTAATTTATGAAAAGAAGCTTCTATACGCACGTTCAGGGCCCTTATTATATATTACGCTAGCTACTACAATCGCAATAGAAAAGCAAACGCAAGCGATTGAACGCTAATTATCTTTCAAACGCTTGGGCAAATATTTGGTATTCCACTAGCGACTGAATTGCGATTGGCTGATAATATGCGATCGACCACTTGGTAGTTTTTTTTATTTGGATTATTGGCGAATGCTCATCCTTCCTACTAATATTATAAATGTGAAAGTTTGTGAGTGTGGATGTATGTATGTATGTTTGTTACTCCTTCACGCAAAAACTACTGAACGGATTTGGATGAAATTTGGAACACAGAGAGTTTATAACCGGGATTAACATATAGAATACTTTTTATCCCGATAATCCCGAAATTTTTGTTACGTTAAATACTACGCGGACGAAGTCGGGGGGCACAGCTAGTAAAATTATAATACATTTTACCAAAAATAAATAAATGGAATATAATATAATAATATATTATAATAAAATAATATATTGTATTATAATATATTTATAATTTTTATAATATATACATTTTTTATTATTATTTTTAGGTATTTTTTTATTATTCTTTATATATATTTTTTTTTATTATAACTTTTTTACATCGTATCGAAATGCCGGTGGTTAGTAGATAGAATACGGAAAAACGTCAAAAGCGCAGCGTTTGACAAGCGTTTGCTTTTCTATTGCGATTGAAGTAGCGCAATAAGGGCCCAGGGCGCTCGCAGCGCGGCCACTCTATCCGTGCTAAGTGTTAGTAGCGGCGCCCAACGCTTTATACTATAAAGCTTTGCTTCTTCCGGGTGTCCCTAGAAGGCACTGTTTTTTTTCTTCCTAAAGACATACACATTACTAGTATTCCCGTTAGTCCCTCCAGCTAAGCTAATGCTTGTGTTAAGAGTGGGCCCGTATCAATTGTTTAATGGCCAGGATGGGGATCGAACCCGGAATCTCTCAGTTACGAGGGCGGCTCTCTAACCACTAGACTATTGTTGCCTTTACCTAGCATACGTACATCTGGTGTTCACGAGTAAGTATACATAGGCACGTATGAGGGGTGTTGTACGTTACATATATATGCCTATATGATAATAGTACAAGCGTTGCTTAGTTTGGGAACAAGCGTTGTTGTGTTAGTCCAGCGTTATTCATGGTTATTTACTTATTTAATTTCAGAACTTTCTTCTAAAAAGAAAAGTTGTTTTACTTAAAGATGCGTAAAAAAGTTAGGTCGTATACCTATTGTATTTTCTGTCGACACGTTATGTCGAGTACACACTATGTGTTTGGAGAATTCGGTTGAGAAAGAAGTTTCTATATACTTAAAGAGTTATAAGCTGTTTCTAATGCATAATAATCCGCGTAATATAGGTATACTTACTATACTAAAATGCAAATACTTTCACAATGATAATGTTTTTAAACTGATACATATCAACAAATTACGTCAAGCTATGTTTGAAACTTGTAAAAGCTTCAAAAATCCATAATTTGACGCACAATACAAAAAAATAAAAATAAGTAAAACCTACTAGATAATCTCTACTGTTAAGTACATATAGATAATACCTATTGGTAGATGCGCGTGCGCACTTCGCTGTAGACCGGACCGTGGCAAGCGAACCGTACACTTTGAACTAAATTTCACGCCTTGCCGCCACATAAATGTACCTCTATTTATGTGATTTATTTTCCTAGCACGGATACTCGTATCAACTATCGAAACTAAACTAATATTGAAAACATTTACTAGCCAACTAAACTAAAACCTTTCCTTAAAACTATGATTGTAACAGACACAATGTTATTAATCTGTGATGAACTGAGACAATTAATCTTATATCTTACATCCTTTTCAGGCATACCGGATATAATGTGTTTATTAACACATGGAGTCAAAAAGACAGCAATACAAAAGGAAAAAGGCATACGTAGATGGCTAGAACCACTTGGTAAAGATATAAAATATAGCTGAAGCGGGCGTTCTGACCCAGTGTTCGCGGGCGCGTTGAAAGCGACATCAACGCATAGGTAATAACAGTGGCAGGGAAGGTGGTCTGGCCGTCGTTGGCAGCGCGGACGCAGGATTTACAGTGCGCGCGCACCTCGCCATGCGCACACGCTCGCTACATGGCGCGTCGCCTGGCGCTGCTCGCGCTGCTGGCGTGCGCGGCCGCCGCGCGCCGCCCGCCCTCGCACAAGTTCGACGTATCCGCCTCCGAATCCCTCGACTCATTCTCTGTGTGGGACGAATACGAGGACTCTTACGAAACGACGCCTCCACCGCGGCCGCGCACCACACCTAGTGCTAAAGTGCTGCTTAGGGGCAAGCTCCCCAATGTGAACGTGACTAAAAAGAACGCTAAAGGCGAAGATAAAAAAATTATAAAAACTACTAATATTAATATAGAGAGTCATACTAACTTTATAGTGACGCCTAAGCCTATGATAGGGAAGCCCAATCCAGGGACTAGGATCCCTATGGTCCAGATAGGAGATCAGTATGTATTGGTGGATGGGGAAGACTTAGAGCAGGCGACGAGGACGACGACGAGGCGGCCTCAGACGTCGCGCCGGCCGCCCGCCACCCGGCGGCCAACCACGCGCCGGCCGCCCGCCACCCGGCGGCCGACCACGCGCCGGCCCTCGTCCACTACGCGCCGCACCACCACACGTCCGATGCGTCGGACTCCTAAAACAACCAAAGCACCTCGCCCTAAAAAACCTACCTGCCCACCAAGAAACTCCGGATGGCTATCATCGTTTTTTGAAGAAAATAAACAAAAAAAAGTTCCCGACAAGCCAACGAAATCAGGTTGGTTTTTAGGTAGGTCTCGCTTACACGTAACTTTACTAATATAATATGTAGATATACCTATAACTGCTAAGCTCTTTAACAAAGGTTTGATATAAACTAATGTGTACCGAAGTAGAGGCGGCATTGCACTTTATTTTCGTATATATTTATTTATCTTGTTATAATAAAAATGTCAACTACCAACGATGTCTCCTCCCTTTTTTGAAGTTGGTTAAAAAGAACAGTTAGGTATATAATATATAAATAGTTGATATTTACTGAACTTTACAACGAAAGAATTATTGAAATGATGTAGCTACCTTCTATTGACGTCTCGTCGTAAAAAAACTGAATAGAAATCTGGAATAAACTAAAGAACTCATTCATGCATTCTTCCCACAGTAAACATTCCTACAATATAATGACCTCCCAGTCATCAGCAGACAGATTTGCTAAAAAATCCCAGCTTAATTAAAAAAATTCACATCGAAAGAGAAATTACACACATTCTAGACCTACATTATTTAAACTTGATGCAGATATATTTCACACCTCAAAGTCATATAACCAAAGAATTTGTAATAGGTAATAAGCATTATTTAAAATTATTGGCATACCCACACAATTTTAACTGGTTTAAATTTATCTTGGAATCTTCAGCAGATTTGTGAAGTTAAAATATTTTCGACACGACTTATCCTGTTCAAAGTGAAATGAAGTGGCAGTTAGGAAGTATAACATAACAACATAACAGAGATCAAAAAGAGTTTCTCTAACTACCTAGTTATAACCGACACCGTCACCCGAAATCATCATTAGGGAACCGCAGCAGGCGAGACGGGAAAGTGTCCGCAAAAATATCAAGCATAGCTTAGCGGTTGAATCACTGTTAACTCTAAGGCTTTACTCACATTGGAAAGAGCTAGATGCTCGATTAATGTTACCTTTATTGCCGACATACATCAGTCATAATCAAGAAGGGACATGAAGAGGATTGCAGAAACTATATTTATTTTTATAAGATTTGTATCTAATACTTAATTTAATGTGAATTTCAAACAATCACATGCAACTTCTAGTTCTAGTTTTTTTTCGTAAAGAATGCAATGAACTTGAAAATTTCGGGATTATCGGGATAAAAAGTATCCTATATGTTAATCCCGGTTATAAACTATCTGTGTTCCAAATTTCATCCAAATCCGTTCAGTACTTTTTGCGTGAAGGAGTTACAAACATACATACATACATACATCCACACTCACAAACTTTCACATTTATAATATTAGTAGGATTATACTAAGACATGCATGTGTTATTATAATTACGATGGTCAAGAATGCGCTTAAAAATGTTTAAGATCCGCTTACTTAACGCAGTTATTTTTAAAGGCATGTGAAATAGAAAAATCTATATAATATGTATATATATACATCAATGAATCTCTATTTCCTTGGCCATCGTATTACAAGTGAATGTAGGAACGATTTCGCTAATTCTTTTTTGTTGTGTTTATTATTGTCAGGAGAAGGTTTTTATGAAAGAAAAAATAAGAAAGTTGAGCGGTTCAATTCGAATCCAATATTCAAAGTTAAGACAGGATAACGTATGTCGAGTCAGCTAGTTTAAAATAATAATTTGATGTCTTTGCTCAAAATCTTGCACCTTGAAATGTCAGAACTAATTTCCTTCTATCAAACCTAACGCCCGCGAACCACCTCGCCAACTAATCGGATTGTCGTTTATAAGCAAGAAACACTTCTAGAAAACGACAAAATTTCACTGAACATTCAGCGGGATCAGAATTGTTGCTTTTTAACCGACTTCAAAATAGGAGAGGTTTCCATGTTTGTCGAATGTAAGTCGTCGACGTTATGTTAGTGGTAGTTCAATCGTCGTTTATAGATTAGGCACATAAACAAAAACACGTGTGGTTAGAAAGTTTATTAAATGAACATACGTTTTTAATTATATTTAAACTAAGTAACTCTCTCTTAAAATATGCATTCAGAATGTTTACATCGATAGAGTGTTATAAAAAAGGCTTACAACCATCATACTTCTATATTGACGTAAGGTAAGCAAAAAAATACTATGCGGTTTATCATTAGACACTTGCCCGGCGCCATCATCTTTTGAATCTATATAATACAAATAAATAAAATTAATGTGTCTGTTTGTCATTTCTAAATAAGTTTTTGTAACTTCATAATTATGAAAGAATGTATATTATAGTAATATAAACATACCAAAAAAAAATCTGACAGTCTGTATGTTCCGGCTAATCTTCGAAACGGCTGGACCGATATTGACGGGACTTCCACTGGCAGATAACATTATGTTCTTATGAGTCACTTAGACTACTTTTATTGTACCGAACAGACACGCGGGGGGAGCCGCGGGCAACCGCTGGTACATTATATGTGTACCCATGTACCGAGGCAAGTCACAGCATTAATCTATCGTAGAAACGCGTATGTGACTTTCACTAAATATATAATTGGCCTACCGTAGCTGTGGTAATGAGGGATCATGACATTGAGGTGATCTGGTCCAACTCGAACGCTATTTCCATACTTAATGACCATTTAAACGTCTTTTATCGTTCACACACACATGAACGGTTGAAAGACGAAGCTTCTAGCATGAGGGCAGCCATGCGGCAACCCCGTGAATATTAAGCAAAATTAAACTAACTGCTCGGTACCTACTAAAACAAGTTTGGCAGATGTTCGTATTCCATGCAAATGATGTAACGTACGCAGAACGCGTGTGAGTACTTATTTAATTGTTGCGAAATCGATTTTGTCGGGAAAGTAAGTATTTATTGGAGGACAGGTTTTTGATTTCATAAAGATGGTACCTACTTACCTACGCAGTAAAGTTCTTACAATTTAATTGAAGTCAACAATACCGACCAATTATAGTGACTGGATCGGTCAATTCCTTAAAATTAATTTAATAAGTGGGTACCTAATCAATCGCTTCGCATCATACCAATCTTAAATGAACATTGAAATATGTTTGCTAAATTTATCTACAAATCCCATTCTGTAAAAGAATCCTCATCGTTATTATAATATCTATACTTATATACCATTACGCGAGAACAATGGTAATCAGAAAAGAGGTAATTAACTTACTAATAACGACAGTCGCGGTGTAATCGTCGAGTAATGCGGTAAATGGTGGAGGAAGTCGGTGCGGCCGTCGCATGCGCTGGCACACGCGCCCCTAGCTCTCGCTTACTTGTCCCACTGACATAAAAAGGTTTCTCCTTAAATGTAGCAATGCAGTTCTAAGTCGTCAATAACAGGAAAGGCCAAGTATTGAATTATTGAATAGTTTTCCGCTGGCTATCTCCAATAGGAAACGCATGCCCATACGAATACCTAGGTACTAGAATGATTTCTTTTGTTCTAAGTTCCTATAAACTGATACTATAATCATAAACTCCTTACCCACGGCCTGATCTGATTTCGAACTGAGAGAGAGCGATGAGAAGAATAAGACACACTGTCATCTATCTATATTTTCCCATAGCTCCGTCCTTATCAGTTAGAAGTCCGTCGGTCGTGTGCAGGGGGTTTAAATAATAGCTAGGATTTCGGTTTTCGTTTATTTCACGCTGCATACGCTCCAAGCAAAGAGCTTACCACTATAGATATAAAGCACCATTTCGTTGTATTATCAATAGGATTTGACATTGTGAGAAGCAAAAATATTCACATATAGATCTATTCATAACAAGTAAATATCATTTATATCTATATCTTCCACATTCATACCTTACAAAGGTTAATCACGGTAACTGTCTACGATAGATTATAAATCGCGACAGCAATGCGGCTGCGACATGAAAGTTCATTCACCGCGGTCACGATGACGAATGAACACCAAAGGACATTCTCAGACCAATTTCATTATAATGTATCACGGACACACGCACACCCATACACACACACACACATATAATAATATCTATGAATGAGGAAGTAACACTCTGTTGTAAAACGCATCCCAGTTGATCGGTACGTTAAGGCATGTTGGCTTGGATGGGTGACCAAATACATTTGGCTTTAGGGCGAATTAAGCCGGCGGTCCCGGTTGTCATACCAATATATTTGCGGTTCGTTTTCAATAAAGAAGAATGTATAAAAACATATCACAGAAATATAAAATATAACTCAAAATATATTGTTTTTATAACAATCGTTTCAGGATTTATATCTAAACTATACAACTGGATCATGAAATCGAAGTCGTGGTTCGGAGATGGGAGTTGGTTCACGGAAACTGCGACGTCTAAGAGGACCTCCACCACTACGCCAATGCCCCTCACAGCAGCGCCGAGCAACTGGTTCCAGACACTTCTAGACACTGAGGACAATGACGGCGCATACGTTCATACGGTACCCACAAGTGAGTGTTTGAATTATTATTTTTTATTTATTAGGTATTTTTTATCAGTGTGTCTCTACTATATTATGCATGTATTATACATATAAACCTTCCTCTTGAATCACTCTATCTATTAAATAAAACCGCATCAAAATCCGTTGCGTAATTTTAAAGATCTAAGCATACATAGGGACAGACGGACAGCGGGAAGCGACTTTGTTTTGTGCTTATACTATGTAGTGATACACCGTGTTATTGAAATAACTTAAACGCCTGAAATTACTTTGTTCTGAAACTAGACTGGAATTGAATAAACGACTTTATTTTTTAACATAAACAAATAGTTTTGTATAACGCCAAGTCTAAAAGTTGCATAAAACGCCGCGTGCGTCATTTTATGTGTGACCGATTGACTGAAACCTATGTAATCAGAACACGTCAAAATATTTGTTACTATCCTGCAAGAAACCAAAAAGATTACCTATAACCACTTCTCGCGAAGCGGGCGAGAACATGAATATATTTTAAAATAATTTATAAAGAATAATCTGCCATATCAATTCATTACGATAAAAAAATGTGGGAGGTGGTTCTAAAGTGTTTAGTTATTTAATTACACGGTGTACTATAGATAACCCTTTCAATGTTCAATGTCAAGACCCCTATAGAAACCAAGCCAGTCAATGAATGTAATAGTGAAGGTATTCACAATTTTATTTTGTTTCTCGAAAGATCGTAAGATCCTGTTCATTCACTTTTCGTTTATAACTTATTATTAGTCATAATCGCATTAGATATGCGATTATGGCCTAGATAGACCCCGTGTTATAATGGAAATATGGGTTACTAGTTCATGCCCCGACTTCGTCCGCGTTGTATTTAACTTAACAAAAAAATCGGGATTATTGGGATAAAAAGTATCCTATATGTTAATCCCGGTTATAAACTATCTTTGTTCCAAATTTCATCCAAATCTGTTCAGTAGTTTTTGCGTGAAGGAGTAAGAAACATACATATACACTCACAAACTTTCGCATTTATAATATTAGTAGAATTTCCACCCGCTCCAAATGTTTGTTCTCCATAACTAATTTTGTCATACATTGATTCCCAAGGTTTCCTAGGAAATGTATGTAAGACTGCACTAAGAAATATATATTTTTTTGACACTTTAAAAAAGCAAACACGCTTGCCATTCTATTCATAATAGATTACAATGCAGTCTGTACTTATTCAGTATATCAACATGAATTTTAATGCAAGTTAATTGCCGTTAACAGCGTTCTAGTCTAGTAAATAGTTATGTTTGAAAACTTAAGTAGGTATTAAGAAGTACAAAATAATAAGAATTTTATTTTATTGTAACGGACAACCTCGGCATAGATTTAAATACCTACCACAATCTTTGTATGCAAGAACTGTACGCGCTGTTCGATAAGTATTTTATGAACTGCCTATCATAAAATACATACGAAATTATAAAATAAGTAATACTTAGGTACCTAATAAATTTCTTAGCAGCTAGCACACATTCTTTTACAAAATCTAAGCAGATTAGCAGATAAACAGAAAGTTATCTTTATGCAATTTTAGCCGCAAGAAGATAATTAAATTTTTAATTAATGCTGTCTTAAGATTTATATGTTCAACATTTGCACTAGACATCTGGTAACAGTTTAATCCACACTTATGAATACTAATTACTTTCTTCGGCAAACATTGTTTTACTTTCACTCGGTAACTATAATCGACCTAAATTGTTGTAGACAAACTACCACCAAAAAAAGCTCTAAAGAAGAATTACAAAGGCTACCAATTGCTGAGAACGTACCCTGACGTCAATTGGAAGGTGAACGAGATGTTGGACCTGCAGGAAGAAGCACAGGGGTCAGGGTTGATGTGGTGGACCACACCCTCACTCAACGGCTCCACTGACTTACTCGTCCCCCCTGATCTTTTAGTAGACATTAAGGACCACCTTAAGTCGAACAATATAGACTTTGATGTGGTCATCTGGGACTTGCAGGTAAGATTTGAAAGACTTTTTATAACCATCAGGAGTTGACTACCCTGATTTGGCTGTTTCATTACCGACTCACACGCAAGAATTCCCTCGACCTCCCTCCGAGCGCCCAGCAAGTGGACAAGCAGATTTTTTTAGGCCTGTCCGTAACCATTGTCTTAAGTGCTTTTTGACGGCTAAGTTCCCAGATTTATGCAGCACGAGGCTAGCAAACATCCGAGATTACTTTATTTTATCTTATTCTTTGACAGAAAGCGATAACTTACGAGAACCCAAAACTATCCAAGAAGCAGAGACTTGAACTGGAACAGCTCCGAGGCCACCCGATGACGTGGCGACGTTACCACCGCTACGCTGACATTCTTCGCTATTTGGAATACCTGCACCATTCGCATTCAGATTTAGTGGAGCTTATCCCGCTGGGTCGGTCATCGGAAGGGCTGCCATTGGTCGCCGTAAAGGTATTAATATGAAATTATGGTTGAATGGCGATAAATTATACTGAAGCATCCAATCGTAAGGGGCCATCCATAAATTAAGTCACACGTTAAGGGGAATTTCATAAATTTCTAAATGTAAAATTGCAATATATGTGACATCACACTTGGTAGGGGGGGTCTCACAAATGTGACCAGCTGTGACAAGGACGGGGGGGGAGGGGGGTAAAGAACATGAAATTCGTGTGACGTAATTTATGGATAGCCCCTAACTAAGGTAAACATTAAAACAAATTAAATGTTTATTGATAAATCAATTGTTTCATCAGATCGCAATGCCAGTAAACGATACGCAATCAAAAGATTTGAATGGAAAAGGGAAGAAGAAATGGAAGTTGCGCTCGCGCATGAAGCCCGTTGTGTGGCTGGACGGCGGTGCGCATGCGCGCGAGTGGATTGCACCGGCCGTCGCCACGTGGATGCTACACGCACTGGTCGAGGGCGAAAAAGGTTTAGGTAAGGTCTCATGGCTCAGTCCGCATATAACCACCACTTTCGTTCTACAGCTTGACTGCCAAATTGAGTCAAACTGCAGATAACTATTGACAGTATCAATTAAGCGGTCACACCAACTGTATGTCCCCAAACTAAGCAACGCTTGTACTATAGGTCCCATACAATGGACTGGGGGTGATCCCAGTGACACCCAGAGCTGGGCAAACTACGAAAAGGCCATTTCCGAAATTTTCCCCCGCGGGAATCAAACCCGCAACCACCATGTGCAGTGAGCCGGGCGGCCTACGCTCGAACCACTGCGCCAAGCGGTCGTCCATGGCATAAAAGTTTCGAAAGGCAGGCAATTCCCTTACGGGGCTAACTCAGAACGGACGGAAGTCTGTCCCATTCGTTATCTTGACGGGAAACCTAAAACAACAACTGTGGCAAACCTCGCAAACCGGTTTCAAGCTGCAAAACAAATTTCCGAGTAGGTATGATAACCCGCGGTATGTGACGAACTTTCCTAATCGCAGTGAGAAACTTTTTATCGCTTTACCTTTTGAAACTTTTTATCAACCATTATATTGATAGGTGCGGAGTACGAAGTTCTGAAGCAAGCCGACTTCTATATAATGCCACTGATGAACCCGGACGGCTATGAGCACACGCACACGCACGACCGTCTCTGGAGGAAAACCCGCTCGCGGCAGCCGGACCACTCCGACGACTATTATGTGGGATGGTGCGTATATTCCGCTCATGATATCAGATTGTGTGACTTTTCCTGCAAATTATCCACACTACCTACTTACGAGTATAATAGCCAGACTGATATTATAATACCAACTGTATAGTCCCAAACTAAAAAACGCTTGTACTATGGGTACGGTACAATGGACTGGGGGCGATCCCAGTAACACCCAGATCAGGGCAAATTACGCAAAGGCTATTGCCGAAATTTGCTTCGGTGGGAATCGAACCCGCTTTCACTATGTGCAGTGAGCCAAGCGGCCTACGCTCGAACCACTGCGCCAAGCGGTCGTCAATAATGTAAATATGTATATTTATTAATTACAATGTTGCTTTTGAGAGAGATTGCTGTCTGCTAACAAACGACATGTAATAGATGAATAACTCCTTAGTATACCACCATATATGTAGTAATAATATCGGAGTTCAAGTCGGTCATCGCCAAGCTGCTAGGTAAACGGGAAAGCAGCCATAGTACACATGAACAAAAAAAAAAGAAAAACGTTTTAACACTTGTTCATAAGCACTCTTTGGAAAGCGACTTGTCGCCCGATGACCGTCAGTGAATGCTCTGCTCACGATTATGGTACCATTAGCTGTCATGTCGCACTGCTTAATGGTCTGCCTTTTTATTAAAAATAAGAAATTGGAACCGTGAAAAACGGCTGTGAAATATCAAATTTAAATTCGTAGAATGGCGATATATAGATACATCCTTTCGTGAAAATAAATCTATATATACTAGCTGTGCCCCCCGACTTCGTCCGCGTAGTATTTAACGTAACAAAATTTTCGGGATTATTGGGATAAAAAGTATCCTATATGTTAATCCCGGTTATAAACTATCTGTGTTCCAAATTTCATCCAAATCCATTCAGTAGTTTTTGCGTGAAGGAGTAACAAACATACATACATACATACATACATCCACACTCACAAACTTTCACATTTATAATATTAGTGACTGACTAACTGACTGACTGACTGATTGACTGACTGACTGACATAGTGATCTATCAACGCACAGCCCAAACCACTGGACAGATCGGGCTGAAATTTGGCATGCAAGTAGATGTTATAACGTAGGCATCCGCTAAGAAAGGATTTTGATTAATTCTACCCCCAAGGGGATAAAATAGGGGATGAAAGTTTGTATGAAACTTTGTCAATTAAATTCCACGCGGGCACAGCTAGTAAAATATATTATGAAGTACTTACCTATCTACCGGTATGTTAGATAAACCAGAACTTATTTTTATTTGTTCAGCTGAGTACGTTCCTACTAGAAAGAGACAGGTTTATCAAGTGAGAAAGTTTAAGTACAAGAATAATAATCTTAAGTAAACCTTGCAATTCAAGATTAACAAGTATTTTTGAATTACATTTCTGACTGCGTCATTTATTTAGATGGGTACTCCAGCACCTTGTTATCATACCACTATCATCACAACCAGCGGTAATTTAACGCACAAAATACTTTCCACCTACCTCACTCATTTCACCCCATCCCATCACCGTATTTATCATAATGATCAAAGCTATTGATCTAATAATAAAAAATATTATATAACGTTTCAATAAATGTATAACAGTAGGTACTAGCTAAGCGAACCCACTAATTATAATGGTCCCAAACTGAGTAACCTAATGGAACCCTAAAAAGACTTTGTAAATAAGAAACAGAAACTCTTATAAAATCATCTTAAGAATAGGAGAAATTACGTAGGACTTGGAAGCAATCTAAGTAAAACCCTCACTCCGGGCCCACATAAGTAAGTATTTATGAAATTCGAATTGTGATCGAACTCGTAAGCAACCATCAGTTCCATTGAACCTCCGTATATATTCCATATAAACTGCACATAAATTTTATTTTAATGATAATTATATACTTAACACCTGATTGAGTCAGATACACAAGGTAATTAGCAACACTCACACTTTTAATACCTATAATCATAATTTATGGTTGTTAAATGGAATAATTGTTCAGGTTCCCATGGAATTGGGGTCAAACTGAGTGCGTCGGCGTAGACGCCGATAGAAACTGGGACTACCATTGGGGCGAAAAGGACTCGTCAAAGGACCCCTGCTCGGATGACTATGCCGGGCCGCACCCGTTCAGTGAGCCGGAGACACGAGCCGTGTCGGAGTTCTTGGCTGAGCATAGAGGACAAATTAAGGTAGGTGGTGTACTTCAATCACACCTTGAGTATTAATAACCGGAATAGCCTGACACGGATTTCTTATCCTTCGCATAAAAAAGTTTGCAGCGTTTGTCGGTTTTATGTTCTTATAATACCTATTTAAAGCAACCACCTTGTTATGCGGGTTCTGCTTTTTAGTATGTTCCACCACATGTGGAAGCAACATTTAAGTTATATCTCGGAGTTATTTAAAATTTTATGATCTTAAAACAGGACCTTTTTTCTCGTTGGGATTCCTCAAAGATACCCCGTGAAATGTCATGCATGCGGGTTGTGAATTGACCTTAAAACGAGACCTAACTCAAGTTAATTCATAAATTAATGACACCATCAAGCCACAATGTACGTACATTTGATGGGCCATAAGCACTAAACTGTTGTCTCAGGTCATAAACTGATTGTTAACTCACGGATGGAACGGGATTATCGGGTTGGTTTCTATCTCGGCGCGCTTATGCCGTGCCCGATGCATACACACGATTATACGCAATTAGGCCTAGGTACCTACCTACTAATTGCTCATTTACAGTGTTTTTGAAGTGTGATGAGTTCTTGCGAATCGGTTTCACTTTAATATTTTATAGGGAACACAGACAGGTTCCAAACCACAGCAGATCAACGAATATTCATTTATATTTTATTTTTTTTCACTCAGTATAGTTCGGCTCCTTACCACTGCCTTTAGGTTAGACTTATCGCTAACTAGGTATAATATGAAAACATACAATCATAGATTTAGAAAGCGAAGCGTAAATTTGTAAAAGTTCTCTATACGCAATATAATAAAAGTTGGTACCTATATGCTATATAAATCAGAAACATATGATTTCTATCGCCTTTAAGTATAGCAATTTATCATTTGCTCAAAACCGTAAAGGCAGACCGCACCGCACATCGATCGCGGGAATTATGACAGACTACAGTATTGCCCACATCATTACTTTCCACACATTTTCTATGCACTTTCAAATGAAACCTTTTATTAGATATTCGTTTTATAGCGTAAGTATACACATTTGTATCATGTCAGCCAGCACAGAATAAAGTGGCTGAATTACCTACAAGAAGACCGCGGATTTCTTCAGCACGAGAGACACGCTGCCTTGAATTATCTGGTTCTCTAAATAAATCCCAAGATTCTTAGTCACCATACGTACCATACGTCTTCAAAAGTCCATTACAATATTTTCGTTTTAGATGATGATAATTCCAACATTAAAATTATCGTGATTGATTGTGATTTACAGTTGTACATATCTCTTCACGCTTACTCGCAAGCATGGCTAGTGCCGAGCGCGAACGACCCGTACGCGGACGACGACATGCTCACTGAGATGGGCAAGTTGGCAACCGCCGCGCTCTCCGACATGTATGGCACCAAATATCAGGTGAACTTCAGAGCACAGTACTTACATAACTACAGTTCATTATCGGCAGTACCTTTATAATAATAATAATAATATCGCCGACTATATGGACCCAAACTAAGCAATCCTTGTACTATGGATACCGTACAATGGACTGGGGGCGATCCCAGTGACACCCAGACCTGAGAAAATTACGAAATGACCATTTCCGAAATTTTCCCCGGTAGGAATCGAACCCGCAACCACTATGTGCAGTGAGCCGAGCGGCCTACGCTCGAAACACTGCACCAAGCGGTCATCAAACGTCACCTTATCGTATTATATAATTTCATAATAACTTTTCAGGTTGGCACCGCTGCTGAAATACGACAACCGGCATCAGGAATGTCACATGACTGGGCAAAAGCTCGCGCCGGGATCAAGTTCGCGTATCACGTTGACCTGCGGGATTCCTACGGATCGTACGGCTTCTTGTTACCAGGCTCGCAGATAGTCGCCACGGCTCGGGAGACATGGCAAGCTGTCAAAGCGATTGTAGACAATTTATCCACTGGCTAAGCAGGATAGTAGATAAATCATCATGTGGCTAAGCAGGATTGGAGGCAATTTTTCAATTCGCTAAGCTAAATTGTAGCCAATTTATCCCCTGGCTAAGCAGGCTTGTAGAAAAATTATCTCGGTTATAAAGAAATTAGCATATTGTGTTGCCTCGCAATAAAATAATGACGTTAGTATCCATCTAACTTCATACTACTTACTTAGGTAGGTGATTTTGGATTCCAATCAAAATTACTTACTTATTAATTACCTACTGAATGGTTATTTATTGTTTTTAATGGACCTAAATGACCTTAATTATACCTTCAATTTAGGTATAATTATTATGTAATTAGCAACAATTACTTAGGTACCTACCTACTTAGTTTATAGCTCGAGTCACAGTAGATTTAGTTGTGCTGCGGTTAACGATATGTGTATGTTCTTAACTTATTTACCTACATATTTAAGTAGATTTATAAACATCATTCTAATGACTGAATTAAATAATTCTTGCCTAAGATAGGTGCGTTGAGTGAATAGGTACCTACTAGTAGGTACTACTAGGTATCACTAGGTATCACTAGGTATTTTATGTAAAATCATTAAATTATTTATTTAGACTGTTTCAAATTTAAATAAACTTTTTAATTCTAATATTCCTTTTTAATTTTGTTTTTCCTTTGGCTGTGGTACTTTACTCAACTACTACCATACAAATCTAGCCTAAGTCAGATCGTCTATGGCGGCGTATTACAAAAAATTGGCTAGTTGTTAGGTAGTATTAGCTCTAGAAATAACCACAAACCACGTCTTTTTCCAAAGATGTATATATTTGTAGCAGTTTGACAAGCCGAAGAAACATAAGACAAAATACTAAATCGAATATAAAAATAAAATAAAAAACAGTCACTAGCGGCCAGTACGTCGCCAACATTCCACCCCCTTAGTGATGAGTAACATGGGCTAGTCATCACTAGCATCCACTGGTGCGAGGAGGGCGACGCGCTGGACTGGTCGCCGCAGTGTACCTGTACGCGTGCGTATATCTACAACGCGGATGCGCCCGTCGTCCCCGGGTATTACCGCACTCACAATACCGTGCCGCCATGCACCACGCTCCACATTCGCCTCGACCAGCAAGACATAGTCCCCTATGCGCAATGGTCGATGCTCGCTGGTCCACTTTGGTCGCGGTAGAAGGGTAGGTAGGTACTCCTTAAGCCACCGCGACCAGAACATATCGGTGAGACGTTGAGCTATGCGCCACTGCTTTCGTAACAGTAAATCCGTATCATTATATTTACCAAAAGATGGTCCGTTCGACGACGTACCAATCAAAAAGTGATTGGGCGTCAAAGCCTCCGGGTAGTTCGGGTCTGTTGACACATGAGTAATGGGACGGCTGTTAACTAAGGCTTCAGCCTCGGCCATAAAGGTTAAAAGCGTCTCTTGACGGGGTGCTCGTTCCTTGAGGGTGACTCGTAGAGCCGTTTTGATCGAACGTACCATCCGCTCCCAGGCGCCTCCCATTTCAGGCGCACCTGGGGGTATAAAACGCCACTCGATACCTTTAAATAGTCCGTCGTTGCGAAGGGCCTCCGTATCAAGTTGCTTGATGCTCCGCCTCAGCTCCGTATCAGCACCTCGCAGATTGGTGCCGTTATCAGAATAAATAACGGCCGGGGCTCCTCTCCGAGCTATCATCCTCCTCAATGCCATTACTGCTGCGTCTGTAGAAAGACTCTCCGTTACCTCTACATGAACGGCTCGTACCGTCAGACAAGTAAATAACATTCCGTAACGTTTTTGCCTGGATCGCCCTACAGTCACCTCCATAGGGCCGAAAAAGTCAACACCGGTGAAGGTAAACGGCCGCCTGTTGTGCTGCAGGCGAGCAGCCGGTAAATCGCCCATGCGCTGCGGCTGCGGCGTTGCGCGTCGGTATCTGCAGAACAAACAGCGCGCTGCCACCGACCGCACAGTGGGTCGCAGCTTGATTATCCAGTACCTCTGCCTGAGTTCGTTAACCACCAACTCCTGGGCTCCATGTAGGGCTCGCCGGTGATGATACTCGACGAGTAATTTTGTGATCCTATGCTGACCGTCGAGTATGACAGGTCTCTTTGCAGAATCCTCGACACCACTAGTCTTGTCAATTCGGCCGCCAACTCGCAGTAAGCCAACACTGTCAATGTATGGCGAAAGGTTTAACAACCGACTATCTTTTTGCACCTGTTTACCTTGTCTCAGGCATGCCAACTCCGTACTAAAACAGTCAGCCTGACTTTTCTTAAATAACATGCCTTCTGACCACTGGAGTAAACCAACGTCAATTATGACTTGTTTGCGCTGACATTTCCTTATGAATAAGAAAACTCGTGCGGTTGCCATCAATAATCGTGTCCATGATGAAAATCGAGCTTCATCCGGAACCGGAAACAACGTATCCTTCACAGAGTTGATCGACGTCAGTACATTAACTTGTTTCTTCTCACAAATTATATCAGCTGACTGGTTCAAACTTTTAATATCCGATGGCCCCTTACTTTCAAGCTCTCGTAAGAATTTAGGACCTTGGAACCACACATCCTCGACCTTGAGTGGCGGCGCATCTGCACGAGTTGCTACATCGGCCGCGTTCAGGCCGGACGGCACATGTCGCCATTCGCTGGTAGCAGTCAACTCGTCGATCTCGCCGAGTCGATGTGCGACGTAAGGTTTGTAATCCCTGGGGTCGCTATGAATCCACTGCAACACAGTATTTGAATCAGTCCAAAAGAATCGCCTGTCTGCTTTCACATCCTTATGCTCGCGCTGTATCGTATCGGCGAGGCGAGCAGCCAGCAACGCTCCTTGCAGTTCCAGCCTAGGTACAGATACAGGGCGCAGAGGTGTTACTCTGCTTTTACTCGCCACGAAGCAGACTAAGACCTGACCATCTGAGCGAATAAAACGCCAATAAATCACAGCAGCATACGCCTTGATACTTGAGTCACAGAAGGCGTGTAATTCAGTGCGTACAACTGTGGGTGGTCTCACCTCATGTGACAGTTCAGCATAACACGGTGTCCAAGCCCCCGTGCCGGCGCCTGTGTAGCAGCGTGGAATGCGTAACGCCTCTAGCAGCTTTAACTCTTCAAGCCACCTTACCCATTTAATATTTTCGTCGGGTTGGATACGGCAGTTCCAGTCGACACCACTACGGTGCACATCCTGAAAAATAATTTTACCTTTAATAACAAAGGGTGCTAAGAAACCATGAATGTCGTACACCGACATTATAACGCTGAGCATCTTAGCTTTCGTCGGAGCTTCGGTTCCATCCAATATCTCCTTCGGTACTCGGTTGAATGATACTCTGAAACCGAATGTATCGGTTGAGGGATGCCAGATCAATCCTAAAGTGCGCTCAGTAGTATTCATAACTCCGTCCTTGAATTGAACAGCTGTCTGCGCTAATTTCTCCGATGGTATACTTTCTAGAACCTGTTTACTATTACTCGACCATCCCCTTATCTCAAATCCGCCCTGTTTATGAATATAAGAAATCTCTTGTACCAACTTTATAGCATTAGCGGCGTCCGTAGTCGAATGAACGCAATCGTCCATATAATGATCTCTCACTATCACCTGGGCCGCCTCTGGATACAAGTGTTCATATCTCGTGGCGTTCTTATTTTTAATATATTGAGCTACAAAGGGAGAGCAAGTCGCGCCAAAGATCAAGCTCTTCATTACATAGGTTTTAACTGGTGCGCCGGGCGATTCCTGCCATAAGAATCGAAGAACATGCTGATCCTGCGGCCTTATCCTCACCCTCAAGAACATGTCCTTAATGTCTCCAATTATGACTACCTCGTGCTCTCGAAAGCGTAACATTATCCCTATAAGGGAATTGTACAAGTCCGGACCTGTTAACAGAAAATCATTAAGAGATGTCCCTTTGACTTTTGCTGCGGCGTCAAACACAACTCGCAACTTACCGGGCTTATTTTGAACGCCAAAATGTGGAAGGTACCATATGCGGTCGGCTGAGAGTTCATTTTCCTGTAGTTCTCGAGCATAACCATCTGTGAACAATCTGTTTACCTCCTTCCTATAACGATCTGCGTACCCGTCATCTTTCATAAATTTACGCATCAATGACTGTAGGCGTGAAGATGCAATTTCGTGTGAATTAGGCATAGGAAATACATCCTCCTTGTACGGAAATCCGACTTCCCATTGGTTTCCGATGAGACGAGATGTGTCATCTAAAATTTGCAGCGCTCGTAAATGGTCAGTATTTTCACGACATAAGGTTGAAATTCCTATAGCGTCCAACGAAAATGAATGTTTGACTAAATTATTTAATTCATTAATGTTACTACCTGAATCTGTGTGATCGAGATGGAACACTTTGGCAACGTTAGAGTGAGTGCGGCCACAATACCCGTGAATTGACCAACCTAGTTTGCACCGCGATGCGTACGGCTTGTGGCGGCCCCCGTGAATGATCTCGAGGGGCGCGATTAAAAAATAATTATCTTCCCCAACAAGTATACGCGGCACTACACGGCTTTTACAAACATGACCTTTGACCCTAGCCAAATGTTTACAGTCCAAATCCTTAATAGCTGACAGATTTTGTGCAGGTAAACTTAACTTTGAGACCTGACGCAACTTAATGTCATAATAATTATTATCGTTTTCACCACTGATCTGAGCACTGACGGTCGGCGCGTCCGATTGGTACACCTCCAGTCCAAACGCATCGATGAACTTTATCGCACTCGATTGTTCACACCTAAGACCTAACTCGGCGGCTAGATCTGAGTCAATTATAGACACTGATGCAGCGTCGTCTAACAGGGCGTGCGTGTATACAACGCCGTTAGGTCCACTTAACTTCACTGAAATCACCTTTAACATGACGTGATCCATAGACGGGCGCTTTTCCCGCTCAGCCACGACGTGCGCCACGGTGTTATGTACCGTTGACGTTAGCGGCGGCGTCGGCGACGGCGATAACGGTCGAGTGCGACCCGCCTCAGACGCTGTGTCTGAGACCGCGTCCTTCGCTACTTGAAGCGTAGCGGGTTTCTTCCAGTGTAGCAGCTTGTGGTGTGCAAGTCCACATCCTTCTATGTCGCACATAGGTGCCGTGCAAGCGTTTCTATCGTGTCGAGTCATCAGGCAACAATAACACAATCTGTGCGTCCTTACGAACTTCCATCGATCACGGCGCATTGCACGTTTAAACACTCGACACTCGGGTAGGGAATGTTCCGATTTCTTGCAGAACTTGCATTTATTGGTATCATCGACGACAGTAGTAGCGAATACGGGTCGCTTGTGATAATTCTTGCTGTCATCTGTTTGTCTCGCTGGTACTGAGGTCTCAGTTGGTTTCTTTTGCTCTTGCAACTGAGTTATTCCAAGTAATGATAACATTTCTGCCTCATGCTTTAGAAATGCTGCGAGTATCTCCAACTTTGGCCTATTTTCACTTAACTTTTGATAGGCAAAGTCGGTCCATTTACCCATCAGGGTGTTCGGCAGTTTAGCCAAAGCTGCTGAAATTAATTCAGGACTGCGTAAATAATCTTCTTGCTTCAGTGCATGTATAGTTGCCACATAGTTATTAATCTTCATAGAAAAATTAATAAGGTCATGCTGGTATGAAGCAGGTAAGACTGGTAACTTCTTCAGCTGCGCAGTAAGGTTGACAACGATAAGTTCTGGTCGACCAAATCTCAATTCAAGAGCTTCCATCACACATGACGGCGAAGTGTTGCCGATCAGCAGGTCAGTGACTGCTTCCTTAGCGTCGCCTCGTAGTGCCTTACGTAGCCTCCATAGGTTCTCGGTGTCGCTCAGTTTGCACATTTGTGTGGATTCATTAAACGCACTCTTGAAATGGAGCCATTCCACACAATCACCACTAAACAAAGGTAAGTCCCGAGATGTAACTAGGCGGCTGAGGAGACGGTCATCACGCTGAGGTGGCGAAGACGTCATCATATCCTTCAAGACAAGAGCCAACTGTTGAATACTGTCGGTGGGAATATTAGCCTGAGCATGACTGGTTGATGCAACAATCGCCTGTTGCTGATGAGTGGTGGCAGGTTCGGTGCGTTCTTTATCTAGCCAATCCTCGACGTTAGATCGCGTTCGGTCATCGAGAATCTGACCACTACCTTCACTGCCGTTCTTACTACGGTACTCTTCAGCCTCGAGTTGCGCCAAGTCCGCCTCCAGCTTTTTGTCAATAAGTGCCAGCCGAATCTGTGCCTTGGCTTCGGCGGCCTCCCACTCTAGTTGTTTCCTTCTTGCAACGGTTGATGTGGTTGACCTAAGCGAACCACTCCTCGCGGACGGTATTGGTCTAGAAGTGTCCGCGGGCGGCTGTGGGTTCGCCGGTGGAACGTTCGCTTGTTGTTCGTCAATTGCTTTTTGCATCTTTCGAGTTAAAATGTGACGCGGCGGTGTTGTGTACATATTGTTATTGGATACTGTACTTACTGGATGGTTCAGTTAGCTCGAAGACCATTTATTAAGTACAGAAATACCGACACAAACCACGTCTTTTTCCAAAGATGTATATATTTGTAGCAGTTTGACAAGCCGAAGAAACATAAGACAAAATACTAAATCGAATATAAAAATAAAATAAAAAACAGTCACTAGCGGCCAGTACGTCGCCAACAGGTAGGTAGGTAGGTATTAGACCTAAATCCCTAAGCAGTCCTATATCCCAGTCCACTCGCGTTAACCACGTTTCATTGTATGATGTGGTTATATTATTTTTTCCGCATGATCACAGAATTTTTGTTCTTCGCTGCAATTGGAGTGCAACGTAAACAAAACGGAAATCAAATTATTTTATTTTTAATAATAGACCTTCCCATATTTATGTACGGGTCAGAGACGTGGACGTTGCGAGAAATAGAGAAAAAGAGGATAAAGCCTCTAGAGATGTGGTGCTGGAGAAGATTACTTGGGGTGTCGTGGGCCGAGTTTCGCACCAATATATCCATACTCGAAGAGCTCGGTATCAAGCAGCGTTTATCCACGTTAGTACAGGCTCGCATTCTAAAGTTCTTTGGACACGTCTCAAGGCAAGAAAACGACTCCATAGAACGGTTAGTTGTACAGGGCCGAGTGGAGGGTACCAGACCATATGGAAGGGCACCTAGCGATGGATCGATCAGATTAAATCTGCCATTGGCGGTCCCTTGCACGAGTGCACCAGGATGACGTCCAATAGGGACAGATGGCGAGACATCGTGAGGCGAACAACATCTGCCCCGGAAAACAATACATGACGAGCACGACCGCTCTGTCGAGAGCGTAACGACTTAGAAGAGAAGGGACCTTCTGCAACTAAAGAAGCGTAGAGCGAGAAATAATAAACTTTGTATGTTTTATTAATTTTCTTTCCTTTTTATTGTGTACTTTGTCTTTTGACAGTAAATTATGCATCAAGCGTCTTGGAATCAAGCATAATATAAAAGCTTTTAGCCAGACCTACGTATGCCCCCACACCCTACCAATAAAGTGGTATCGATTTACTTTAATGACAAATTTACCAGACTTCTTGGTGGATACTTTACCCCTTAAACGTAGTATTTATAAGTCTGTGGTTGAAAACACATTTTACACGATATTGGCTAAATGCAAAAAGCGAGGTCTAAACAAAAAAAACATTACAAGCAACAATCCAGTCTACAATACATATCTCTAATCTGTGGTCCAGTCTGACAGTGACATTGACATATCTATCTACGAAATAAACAAAACAAAAGTTTAATTAATTTTACATATCGCACCGTTCAGTAAGTAATTCAGTATTGTATATAAATATAATTAATCACTTGCCTACCAACCTCAGCTATGGAGTCTTATGATAGTAAAATAGATCCAACAGAGTTCGATGTAACTATTAGCGCCCTGTTGACCGGTTTGGGGGCTGAAAAGTACATCGATATTTTTAAGTAAGTTCCTTTCATATTTGAAAAATATGTACACACACCTTCGGCTTCAAAGTTTCAGACAATATAACTGAGTAATAACATGTGTTATATCCAATAAACTTCCTGTTTATAAAAGCGCAACGAACATTTTTAAGGTCTTAAGTTTATGATGATATTTTTTTATAGGAAACGAAATATCGGGCAATGTACCTTAACTGAATTATCCGATGAGGATTTAGTCAAATTGGGTGTTGACGACGAGCATGTGAGAATAAAACTCCTGGAAGAAGTTAAGAACCTACCGATTTACGATGAGCCATCTATTCACAGGTAATAATAAAATTACTACTCAAGGCATCACCATGAATTTACTCATAAAACCAAGATGAAATTCTTATAAAATTAATTCTATAAGTACCACAGACCACCCTCCCTTTGGACTCTGCACTAGGAAGAATTGTATCAAAATAATTCCAAAAAAGTTACATGTTGGTAGGACACGTAACACTGATGTTTGTCAAAATCAGAGGCAACACATTGTGATTGTTCTCACAAAAATTAAAATAAATTGTGAGTGGTCAATCTTTTACACTTATATGTTTTGGAAACTTGCAGTGGAGTGCAGAGTCTAAAGGGTGGTTGGTGATAAGTACCTATTGCTTTATTTCAATGATGTGTCTCAGGTCCAAATCTTGTGGAAATCTTGGCCCAATAGAAATG
This sequence comes from Notodonta ziczac, assembly GCA_918843915.1. Lineage (NCBI taxonomy): Eukaryota > Metazoa > Arthropoda > Insecta > Lepidoptera > Notodontidae > Notodonta > Notodonta ziczac. The sequence goes on along the minus strand of OU974043.1, from coordinate 6,205,879 downwards.
ATTGACATACTCGAAGAAAGTTCACAGCATCTGTACAGAATCTATTTGAGCATTCTATCAAACACACTAGCACTAAAGAAGACAAACAATTTATCAGACTGTCTGCTATTTGAAGAGAAATATGCATCCAATGTAGCTTTGATGACAATGAGTGAAATAACTAATATATTAAATTCAATGGACATTGCAGTACATACACAATTGAAAGTAAGTAATTAATTAAACTGCCATGTATGAGGAGTAGTTGAAATTGTAGAAATACTTTTTAAATATGCAGCATTCTCTCTGAATGTCCAAATAATTTAATTTTGTAAATTTCAAATTAAATAATATAAATAATTTTGCCCTTTTGACGTCCCACTCCTGGGCACGGACCTCCCCTCAACATAAGAGGGATTCCGGCCATAATCCACCACCCTGGCCCAGTGTGGGTTGGCGGATTTCACATGTTTTTCGAAAATTTGTTAATTCTTCTAAGACATGCAGGTTTCCTCACAATGTTTTCCTTCACCGTAAGCAAGTGATAATCATATAGAAATTATGAAATTTCAAATTAACATTGATTGAATGAGAGAGTGTTAGTATACCCCTCCCCACCCCTTTGGGTGGTGTAATTGTATATTATTTATATTTTAATAATAATAATAAAAAATGTGTTTATTTTTTACTGAATTTATACTCCTTGAATGTGCATAAGTCAAATTTAGAAGGCATTGCCTCCTCAATGCCTTTTAAATTGACTTTGGTAAAAAAAAAATTGTTAAGTACCTAAAAATTAATTGCTTATTTCATTATAGGGAATATTAAAGGAGACCGATAGCACAAGGAAAAAGAAGATGATTGTAGGCACAGTGGGCACCGCAGTCATTGCTGTCCTAGCAGTGTTGTTTGTAAGGTCTCTGAAGCACCTGTAGGCAATTTGTTTGTCATTTTATTAGCCATAAAATTGTGAGTAAACAGCTACCTCCTTTGTAACATTGATTCTTCCTACATTGAGCTGTTATATTAAATATTATTAGATGATTATTATTAAGTATTGTTGTTTAACAAATTGTCCTATTAAAAAAGTGTTTTTAAACTTTTTGAATTTTATTTCTTGATGATTGACCCATACCTACAAAGTGTTCGATTAATACTGTACCTATACCAGCAATAAAATAAACATACATAATATTAAGACGAGGTACTTACCTACTTAAAAAAATGATTCTCCCCTTGACAGGATATATGGTTCTGATGCTTGTGCGTCATCCGAATGTCCATAAATACGGTCATTGGGCCAATGACTGCATACAATGAAACAGTCGACGTAAACCGGAAGTTTACCGGAAAATGTTATACGCTTCAGTTTACCAATTTGTATGTTAAGTAAATCCCTCTGAAGTGACCCAATTGTTTCGACCTCACCAATTAAAAAGTGTAAGGTAATGATGAAGCGGGGGAGTGTGGGGGGTCAGGGGGACCGGCGGCGGGCGCTCCGGAAACGTTCGGGGAGCGCGCGCGCCGGCCGGTAGCAGAGTCCCGCGCTCCCTGGACCAGCGATATCCACCGCTTATTGCGGCCGAGCGCGCCAATTGAAAAGCGTGTCCGTTGCGAACAATCGGGACGTGCCCTCTTCGACTAGTGGTATTTCGGACGAGTTGTATAATGTGCATTTTATAACTGAAAACAGTCATACGAACATCATTCAATGTGCAAAAATGAATTGTTTTGTATACTTTGTCGTGATTGTATTGATTAGAAAAAGTTTTTGTGCACAAAATTACGAAAAGGGTAAGTAGGTACCTAATAAGCAAAAACAATTTCTATAAACGCCTGGTTCTAGGCATAAAATTATTAAAAGGAGTTTTTGTTAGATATAAAAGCCCGGAATGTAAATCGGCTGGTCAACGTGTAAATTATATAATGTACCTATTTGCGTTAATTTTAAAAGTTTGTCTCCCATTTATTGCTTATATCAGTGGAAGCCGTGCTGGGGCAAAGCGCCGAGCTTCCCTGCAATGTTACCGCGGAGAAGGAAGACGACAAAATCACGATACTAGCCTGGTACAAAGCCCACATAACCGCTGCTTTCTACAGGTAATTATTGAGATTGCATTCGGAATTACCTACCGCCAGACTCTTACTTCAATGTGTACAGTCAACATCAAAAGTAATTAACGAAAATGCATGCTTCAAAACTTATAGGTAATCTCTCACGTCCATACATACCTAGGTTATTGTAAAAAAATACTGCCTCTTTTGCGAAGGAAATAGCGTGCGGCGCAGCGTACTACTATGAACTTCTATAGTAGTCTAGTCCTCACTAGCCCCTGCCTTCTTAAATATCTACATCAGTATTTAACATTGCTCGCAGTCTTCAGTCAGTATGTTATATCCAGATGCGTGCAGTGAGAACGCACATGATCTATGATGCGCAGGGTCTGTATTGCATGAATTTGGTAGTAGGTCTTCGTCATCATTTCAGCCGTAAGACATCCATGTGAGACAATATGCCACTTCAAGATTTCTCACAACGATGGTTCGAAGATACCTACGTATGTAAGATTTGGTAGTATCTATGAGATACGCCTATTAAGCTTACATTATAAATTAATGTACCTACTGATATGGTAACGCAAACTTCGGTAGGTGCCATCAACAAATTCGTTACCAAAAACACTAGCTAATGAAGCTGTGCGTTACATCATGTCATTACGCCGGTTTATACCTATCTCATTTCGGTTAGGAATTAGGTTTAGCTGTAGTGTTTAACCGTTAACGTACACATAGGTTACATGCATATGGTTTGGATCAGCAGTCTCGACTTGCGAGGCGGCGGGGACGTAGCCACCACGTCGTCAGACAGCCGGTACTGGTTGCTGGCGGACGACTCCGAGGGCCTCGACCGGCTGGTCATCCACAATGTGACCCGCGAAGACATGGGCGTATACCATTGCGTTGTTGACTTCGCCACCAGTCCCACGCACAAGACATACGTTCAACTTGATGTCATAGGTGAGAATGTGACAAAATATTAGTAACTAGGTACCTAGGTGATGGAACGTATAGATACGTTGGTGGTAAGTACATTTGTACGGCCTTTGGAAATTCTCAACAGAACCTATAATGAACGATTATTACACGTATTAAGTACATAAGTCATCACATAGTACCAAATTCGAACGATGTTCCAAACTGTTTGCAAAAAATATTTTGTGCAGGCCGGGTTTGAACCCAAGACTTTGTGCCCGCAAGACGCTTACTTATTATCAATAGAAATCTATGAATTATCTCATATCTGCTTAGTATGTCAGGATTCATCGTATACCTACATAATTCGTAATACACAAGAATGGTTGATAGGTCAGATACGCGATGCCTTTGGTAAAGCAAAAAAATATTTTCCAGATTTCAGCTATTTCTGGTGAACAATTAGTTTACTTATAACTTGTTGCACTATTTAAAATCAACAAAAGGCTGCGCCGCGCCGCAGCTAACCAAAATTTACCTATTCAGCGGAATACCGCTCGGCTCCACTAATTGGCGCTCGGGCTAATGAGGAAGCTGACAGCGCCGGAACAATTCGCTCCATTTATTAAACAATTGCGTGACATAAACATAACTTTATTAATAGCATATTAATAAAAACCATAGGTTAGTGGCATTTGTTTATTTCTGGCTGTAATTCATAATCTTTTTATAAGATAAAGGAAGCAGCGAATTAATGGCATGCAATGCAGTTGAAAAGCCCGAAATAGCTATAGGCGGCGCACATCATACCATAGATTACACGATATAGGAACATTAAGTTGTATCTTCCTTTTCAACATAAACATTAAGGATATCTTTCAAGCGACCATGACGATGTCAACTATTAACTCTAAAATATAAAAAATTGTTTAGGTACATCGGTTCTTCTATTATGAAGCTAAGCCACATAATTACCAATACGTGAAGACAAAGTTTCCAGCAGACCTCTATGGCTTAGGTACATTGGGAATTTATAAATGTTTATCAACTAAGTATAAGCATTTAGTTTCATAGCTAAAATTAAGTATTAGGTACCACAGAATTATAATGGCTACCTACCTAGCAATAATGCCCTGTTATTACAATTTCTTTGGTATTAACTAAGTATATGAACGTACCTGTATTTACCTAGAACCACCTCAATATCTGTGGGTGTCGGAGAACAGCACAGTAGTCGCGAATGCCAGCATTGGGGTGAACACAAGCCGGAACATTGGCCCTTACTACGTGGGGGATTCCGTCGACCTCGCCTGCGTCGCGTTCGGAGGTGAGTGAACAAGCAAGGAAGTAAGTATCAAGCTTGTTATGAATGCGAGATTGACAAAAAACACGATTGCTAATAGGTCAGAGATTTGAAAAAGTGATATAGTTTAATATCCCGATATCATTGTACTAATCAAATAATCGGACTTACTTACTAACTTTCCGAAAACCGTAATTTTTCACCAATTGGTAATAATTAGGTATGGAATAACAATATTCATAACTTTAGTTCGTCCATGGTATTCATTACTTTAGTCTTCTTCGACAAATACCAATTTAGCTCTTTTTTTTAAATTGCGTTTTTATTGTCGTTTTTATGTTAAGTGGGTCCTACATGGATTGTGTATAACCAGGCAACCCGCTAGCATCACCCTCATGGTGGACGGAGCAGCATCTGGTGCGGAGCACGTCATCGCAGCGCACGCGCGCCTTCGACAGCCGGCGACTGTCACCGCAGCGCGTGGGCAGCGCCCTGCAGGCCGGGCCCCTGCAGCGCGAAGACCACGGCCGCGTGTTCACTTGCCTCGCCAATAACAACGAGAAACTACCGCCGCTGTCCATTGACATCATTGTCGACATGTACTGTGAGTGTGAAATTGTAAAGTCATTATCAGAAACTTTCTGCGTCTTTCAAGTTTAGGTACCTGCTGTACGTAATTAGGTACATATATTTTATGCAACTCATCTACAATTAATTCGTTTCAAAAATCGATAACTGTTTTTTGCTAGGTGCCTACCCGCGACGCTGTTTGAGGCTTCCATTTTGTTAACTCGTCAAAAGTTTTTGTTGATTTCAAAAAATCTCGCTTATGTTGGTTAAGATCACGAGCGTGAGCGTGTGTTTGTTTGTCCATCATTCATAAGAGTCGGCGCCATTTCACCATAATCAATCATATTTTCTCAAAAATATAAGTAGAAAGTATCAATCAATATTCGTCTAGACATGTGTTCTACTTAACTAGAATGGAGCAGTAAGTTGGTATCAACTAATAGAGTTAAAAAACATATAGGTACTACCTACTGAGATTTTCGAAAGCGCCTTTCTATCAGATTGACGATGAGCAAGCGTTTCTATTCTACTAATTGAGATTAAGTATAATCTATTTTCAAAAAACTACGTTTTGAGTCTCCCACTAAGCTTAAAATGTTGATATAAGCTTAACAGGTACCCTGCCTAGAGCTTTCTCTTTGAAAGAAAACGATGATTGTATCCACACTAAAAGTGATAGATGGAAGTGAGAAACTTTCAGATTGTTATGTGTATGTGTATGTTCTTCAGTGCCTCCCTATCACATCCAAGTGCGGAGCGCGGAGGGCGGCGCGGGGGCAGGCGCGGGGCGCGTGCGCGCGGGGGACGCGCTGCGGCTGCAGTGCCGCGTGCTCGGCGCGCGCCCGCAGCCCGACCCCGTCTGGAAACTACGCGGCAATCAACTCATCAACATGGAACAAAATGTTACTGTAAGTGCCATCCCTAATTCACTGATGCGAACGGTTCGAAAATGCGATGAATTACGTTTTATACCTACTTTTCAACGACAGTTACGTTGATTTGTCTGTCCTAACGTCACTAAGTGGCCTTGCAGTGTGCATTAATCTCGCAGTCGTTTACTACTTGGGTCACTGGACGGTTCCGTGAAATGCTTTGCCTCCGAACATCCCATCTACATTTCATCACAATGACAATGCCGCCGCTCCCGGGCCGCAACATTTTTCAAAATTATTTTGATGCGGATCCGCCAACCCGCACTGGGCCAGCGTGGTGGATTATGGCCTGAATCCCCCTCGTGTTGAGGGGACGCCCGTACCCAGGAGTGGGACGTCAAAAGGGCTAAATTATTATTATTATTTTGATGCGAGTAATTCCTAGGGCGGAGTCTAAAAAGCGTGGTTGGTCCTTGGGTAGAACTCATTGTTGTTCACTGCGTTCAACTGCAGGCGGAGCCGGGGCAGAGGTTGGTGGTGGCCGAGATCGAGCTGCTGGCGGAACGGGAGCACGACGAGGCGCTCGTCACGTGCTGCGCGCCCTCCAACCAGCGCGGCGGCGAGCCGGCCATGTGCGCGAAGCCACTGCCACTCGACGTCTTGTGTGAGTTCGCCAGATAATTCTTATGAAGGCAAAAAATGCCGCAAGACGGCGCCACGTTAGCATGGACATTGTAGTGACACTGACATAGGTGACATCTGGTGAGCTGAACATTTTTTGCCCTCATCGTCACTAACACTGTTAGGAAGGAAATTCCTAGTTGTCGTAGATAGCTAGTTAGACTACAAGGTAGTAAACAAAATAGCGCTTGTAGCAATCCGTCAGTGCATTTCCATTAATACCTTATTATGTAGGTATATTTGTGGTCAGAGGTTACTTCATAAAATTTGCTTAGAATATAACCGCAGTAAACCAGGAACAACCTTGATGCATCTCACTATTACTATAAGTAATTAAATAAAATTAAAATATTATGATTTGTTTCAGATCCACCTGTGTTGGAAGTGGTCGTGAATGAAGACGTACAGAATAGTACAGTGGCTGTCACGAAAGGCTCGAATTTGTCACTGGCTTGCAACCACCAAGCGAACCCTTCCATTTACGAGCTGTATTGGTTGTATAAAGTAATTTCATATTCTTCAATTTCTAGGTCTTTAATTCTTACCTCATTTTGGTAAAATCAGATGCTCCCTTTTCATGTGCTTCGCCTTCTACTTCCATCACTGTTACTCATGTAAGCTAGGATCTCCAACGAAGAAGCTGAGCTTTGACTTTCGGCGAGTCCCGGGAAATGTTCAATTCTTCGTTTGTTCAACGAATTTGAATGTCTCTTACCTTTCCAAGATCCCTGGCCATGTGTTAATTAAAATACTCAGACGAAAATAATAAGTTAGACGGAGCTTTTATTGATTTCCTCATGGCTGTGTATGAAATCACTAGCTGTTACTCGCGGTACCTACTTAGATAAATTAATAAAAGTTTCTGACATCAGCTATCCAGTGAAGCAGACATTGAAAGTCCAGTCAAAATCGCTCAAGCTATTTCGGAGATTAGCAGGAAACACAGAAAGACAGACACAAAATTGAAAATTGTTTTTTGTTATTTAATAATAACATGTACGGTATGTACGGTAATCCGTACATACTTTCATATGCATTTTTTAAGCCTTAATTTTGAAATTACAGACTGACACTTTTTATTTTTATTTATTTCTAAAATAGATTAGTTGAAGGTACCAATTTTTCAGGATAATACAACATCAGACAAAGACAAGCCAATACAGCAACTGCTGGAGTTATCGGACGTGTCGGAGAGCGACGCGGGCCAGTACTACTGCGTCGCGTCCAACGTGGAGGGGTCCGCCTGCAGCGAGCCCATTACTATCGATGTCACTTGTAAGACCCTATCGTGAATACCTATTGAATGACTTAGCACCCGTATAGGAATAGGAACAAGTTTTATAGAGATAAAAATCCGGAAATAGTAAAAAAACTATTTATATTAAGTATATTATAATTGGAAATGTTGGCTGCTATTAATAAATCGCTCTCAGACTTGGGATCGATTTATTAAATACTAGCTGAGCCTGCGACTTCGACCGCGTGGAATTTAACTTAACAAAAAAGCCCGCTCCCGCGTTCTGAAACCCGCGCAATGGGCCCATTTTTTTAATTTTGGTTTTCTCAAATAAAAGTAACCTAAGTTACTGCTTATAACACCACCTATCTACCAGTGAAAGTCCCGTCAAAATCGGTCCACCCGTTTCGGAGATACTCTTTAATTTCATGTGTTTTTATTTCTTTACGCGGAACCATAATAGTTTATCTAAAACTAGCTGAGCCCGCGACTTCGTCCGCGTGGAATTTAACTTAACAAAAACGCCCGCTTCCGCGTTCTGAACCCGCGCGGCAGGACCCGTTTTTTAATATTTTGTTATTCTAAAATAAAAGTGGTCTAACTTACTGTTTATAACATCAGCTATCTACCAGTGAAAGTCCCGTCAAAATCGGTCCAGCCGTTTCGGAGATTACCCGGAACAAACACACAGACAGATAGACAGACAGACAGACAGACAGACAGACAGACAAAAAAAATTTAAATCGCGTTTTTGTTATAGGTGTCGTATGTACTTTCATATGTATTTAGTGAAAAGGTGTTATTTTGATATTACAAACAGACACTCCAATTTTATTTATTTGTATAGATTAAAGTAGCCTAAGTTACTCCCTATAACATCAGCTATCTGCCAGTAAAAGTCCCGTCAAAATGGGTCCAGCCGTTTCGGAGATTACCCGGAACAAACACACAGACAGACAGACAATTTTTTTTTAATCGCGTTTTTGCTATAGGTGTCGTATGTACTTTGATATGCAGTTAGTGAAAAGGTGTTATTTTGATATTACGAACAGACACTCCAATTTTATTTATTTGTACCGATAGGCCAAGTTAACGATATTGAATTTCATTACAACGAGCCCATTGGGTCTGAGGCAAGGCGGAGTATCTTTTCAGCCTTTTTTATTTTATTAAAAACTAGCTGAGCCCGCGACTTCGTCCGCGTAGTATTCAACTAAACAAAAAAGCCCGCTCCCGCGATATAAGCCAGCGCGACAGGACCCATTTTTTAAAATTATGTTTTTCTAAAATTAAAAGTAGCCTAAGTTACTGCTTCTAACAACAGCTACCTAACAGTGAAAGTCCCGTCAAAATCGGTCCAGCCGTTTCGGAGATTACCCGGAACAAACACACAAACAGACAGACAGACAGACAGACAAAACAAATTTAAATCGCGTTTTTGTTATAAGTGTCGTATATACTCTCACATGCATTTAGTGAAAAGGTGTTATTTTGATATTACAAACAGACACTCCAATTTTATTTATTTGTATAGATGTATAGATAAAAATTGAAAGTTGTAATACACAATCAAGTTATTATTTTCTACAACTTTTTATAGATCCAGCATATTGCGAAGAAGAGGAGACTATAGAGTATGGTCTGGGCGAAAACGATGTTATACAATTAAATTGCTCGGTGGTCGGCAACCCTAGCCCGTCGTCGTACCGCTGGGTGATAGTGAACGAGGCCGTGAACGCGACAACCCTGCAGGACAAACCTCACACAACAGTTGAGACTGAAGGCGCCACCATGTCATACCAACGAGTTAATGGAACTGCCTACAGTAAGTACTTAATAATACTTAATGAGATTGTTCAAATCAAAGCATTTATTTTGAAAAAGTCAGTTATGGTACTTTCATTTAATCTCAGAATAAACCGGGAAAAATATTTTAAGTATTGAATAAAAAGAGTCTTATTTGAAGTGAATTTTAATGAAACTTAATATGGTAATAGCTCAATAAATAAATAGCACCAGTAACAACTCACTGACAGACACACACACAGCCTAAACCGGTGGGTCTAGAAGCATGAAAATTTGCACAGGAGTTCCTTGTATAATGTAGATAGAAGCTAAGAAATCATCTCGTAAAGTTTAGGGGCTGAAAAGAAAGCCCATCTGGCACACGGCTAGTATTTAATATTTTCCCCGGGAAACGAAGGGGGTCCACAGGATAGGCTTCCACGAAGTCTGGCCCGCTATTAACTTGTAATCCATAAAATAAACAACAATCTTTGTATCATTTAAAATGATAAATACAGAGGATAAATAACGTCTTCCGGCTCTTTTAAGGCACAATATTTTGCTGGGGCCAGAACGGCGTGCCCGCGAAGCATTTGCCGCACACCCCGTGCACGTTCCTTATAACGGACGAGACCATACCGCGCCCGCCCACCAACTGCGAGGCCAGGAAGAACACCATGGGCGACATCATCGTTTCGTGTGACAAGGGCTACGATGGCGGATTGGCACAGGTACTGCACTATTTTATACAGAAAATAACATGCTAAACTCAATGTAATTACCATGGATATAGATTTACATAGATAACCCAAATGCATGCACTTCGCGTGTACGAGACCCCGACCAAGCGCCAAGGTTGAAATACAGATATAGAAAATAAGAGTATGAGCGAGATAATCACTCGAGAGAATCGTAGCGGGCGAAGGGGTTTCGGCGGCGTCGGTGTCTTTGAATCGGTTTGGATTTCCCCTCACTAAAGACGTCACAGTAGGTGTTAAAAATTCGGCATGCTTGGTTTCAATACAGATCGTGATACTTGCGTTATCTATCTAAATCTATATCTTGGTCATCGTCGTAGTTTGTGAGCAAGATAACGTTTGCCAAATTTCACATACTTATTTGGTAAAATGGGCCGCATAAATTACAAACCTTCGGTATACTTTCTGCGCGGGTGTTATAGCTACGTACGTACTTTTGATTTTATGATGCTATTGCTGTGCCCCCCGACTTCGTCCGCGTAGTATTTAACGTAACAAAAATTTCGGTATTATCGGGATAAAAAGTATCCTATATGTTAATTCCGGTTATAAACTATCTGTGTTCCAAATTTCATCCAAATCCCTTCAGTAGTTTTTGCGTGAAGGAGTAACAAACATACATACATACATACATACATCCACACTCACAAACTTTCACATTTATAATATTAATATATATAAGTAGGATTTTAATTTACAAGTAAAAACGATTCTACATCTTACAGAAATTCAAGTTCATCCTACAACCAGTAGACTCTGATGAAGAACTAGTTTCTATAATCAACTTAGAACCTAAGTTTATGGTGCAAGAACCGGAGAGCGATAATTACAAATTCGTCGTTATAGCATTCAACGATAAAGGGGAAAGCAAAGCTGTCGAGATCGATAAGGTGTTGGGTAAGCTGATTTTATTTACTTATCACCTATTATTATGATATTTTATCGTAATAATTTTATTTATTATATTTAACAATTTTCTAGAGATGGTAAACATTTGTGAGAGCGAGAGTCTCCATATTATTGGTGTCAAGTAAAGCGTCAAGGTATGAATCACAAAGTCCAACATATTCATGAGGGTGGCGTTTTTTATTCCTGAGCGGGTAGGCATAAGTGCACTCACATATCTAAGTAGGGGGTATAGGGGTGAGCCTAAATGTTCAACTGAAATAATGGCTGATAAATGGTGTGAAGTGCCGGCGCCGCCGGACAACGCGGTGAAGAACATCACGACGCTGGCGCTGGCGCTGTGCGGCGGCGTGGCGCTGGTGGCGCTGGCGGCGTGCGGCCTCGTGCTGTTCACGCACGAGCGCGCCGCGCGACACGAGCTGCCGCGCGCGCGCTCAGACCCGCCGCTCTGCGCTTACAACACCGAAGGTACCAATTACAGCTCGACGACCGCTTGGCGCAGTGGTTTGAGCGTAGGCCGCTCGGCTCACTGCACCAAGTGGTTGCGGGTTCGATTCCCGCCGGGGCAAATTTCGGATATAGCCTTTTCGTAATTTGCCCTGGTCTGGGTGTCAATGGGATCGCCACCAGTCCATTGTACGGTACCCATAGTACAAGCTTTGCTTAGTTTGGAACGATACAGTTGGTGTGTCAGTCTGGCGATATTTATTAATTTAATACCGGCCATGACATACAACATCTTAGAACACCATCTGCGCCTGTTTACTATGACATCGAATAAAGAGAACGTTGTGTGTTTTCGTTTTGCACGATATTGGGGTGCGAAGTGCTGCGACACGCGTTTGCATCAGGCGACGTGTACTGTGGCCTACTGACATGCTCTAAACAGTTATTAATTATCCCGTGTGTACCTAAGTATATTTCGTATGCCCAGTTTAATGAATAGCGGCTGATGCTCAGACAAATGCTTCATAAAGTAATACATTTCAGAATCCAATTGCGAAACGTATCACGATAGCGACGACGGCAGCGAGTGCAATGTGCGACGGACGGAGTCATTCCGGCGCGCCGTCTCGAGGCAGCCCTCCAGGAACTTCGACGTGCGGCGCACCAGCTCCTTCCACTCCGCGCGCTACATGCACGACGCGGCCGAGCGCGACGCCGCCGCCAACTGCAGCGACGCGCCGCGGCACACCGCCCACTGCAGGGTGCACTCTCTACAAAACATCAGCAGGAAGAGGGACATGGACGCGCTCTGCGATCATCTCGTCCTGCATCTACCGCCCGAGACCAACTACAATGTTCCTAGACCGGTGAGAGAAATTATACCTTCCTCTATTTATAATAAAGTGTGAAACCAATATTGAAATCAGACCCTTTCAACTTTCAGATGAATACCTTCTACACGATGCCGAGAAAAATGCGACACAAGCTAGCTAAGGAGCTGAGCGACGAAAATTCCGAAATTACGCAAACCTCCGACGGGTTCTCGTTGCCTCCACCGCCCGACGAATTCACCACGTACCGAGCGGGCGCCAGAATAAAAGACATGCCTACTAAATCGACACCTACGTATACCACTGTTATAAGAAACAACTCCGCTGGGAAAGATCCCAGCAGGCAGTATAACAACGTGATAATATCTCCGATGAACACGGTGGGGCTGCCCGCCCAGCACGGCGCCTACTCGTACCCCGAGGACGATCATCTCCACGGGCACCAGGTAAACACCAACCCCTTCGATGAAGACTCGTCGTAATTCTATCATTCTTCACCCAACATTAATTCGTCATGTTTTGTCAATTCAAGGACACGCAGACTGCGAGCGGCGCCTTGACAACTTTTCATACTTCTTTTAAACGCGCGGAGTTGTAAATATTAATAGACAATGTAATATCATTACAACAAGTTTAAATATTAGATCTCATTACGCTTTACATGCAAGGTTCATTTACAATAATACAATCATTACACATACTGAATCATCGTTTATTTACAAAAATAGAAACCATTTTCATAGAGCCTTAAATGGATAATCACTTTCACATTTTCATTTTTTCTATAATTATGCACATGATTTAAATTATTCAGTAGTTATTTATTGTGGTTTACACAATGAAGTGAAAGAAATGTAGTCACTGCCAGTAATTAAAATTGTGTAGGTATAAAAAATTGTGAAACAGATTATTACATTATAATATAGTATTATTATTATTTATAATTTATTACGTACTTTTTGTTTAATAAAAAAAATATAGTTAGTCATGTTGCGTTTTATTTCAAAAATATAATAAAATTAAATAGTTTTTTGAGGCATTCTGACATGTCAGTGATTTTCTGGGTTCCTTGTTTTATCGTGTTAAATTATAACTTAAGATTACTGTAAAAAATAATTGAGAGGACATTTCGCACGATCTACGTATGTTATTGTTTCGTGCGTTCATGCCTGTTTTAAAGGAGGTATTTACGCAAAACGGCACTATTGTACTTAGACTACGAATACCCGACCCGTCGACTTCAGTCCATACGGTCCAAATGCGCCTGCGCCACGGTCAGCCTGTCGATGAGCTCTTGAGTGTTTGGACGAGACTATAATATAAATAACAAGCAAGCGTTACTATCCTAGCCAACGACGTTCCGTCACTTAGTACAAAAAATTTAAAGTCGGGTCAGTCGGCTACCTCGAGCCTGGTTCAGCATCAGCTCGCGGGGTAGGATCAGCGTTCGTCAGACACCCGATAGAGAGGAACGGAGGAATGTTGCACTCTTTACATCTCTATGTTTTTTGTCGGGCGTGACAAAGATCTGATGGAACTGCCAAGGAATGGAACACCTTGCCGGCGTCTTTTTTCCCGGTTGACTATAACCTGGATGTTTTCAAGTCGAGAGTGAACAGGTACCTTCTAGGCAAGTACGCACCACCGTAGACCACATCGTCACTTACCATCAGGTGAGATTGTGGTCAAATACTTGCCTATATCGAAAAAAAAAAAGGAAACAAGAGCGAAACGACTAAAGCGGTCGGTTCGTTAGTGCGGGAAGCGCAGGGTTACTGACCTGCAGCGCGGAGAGCGCGGCGTCGTGCAGGTCCTTGCAGCGCGCGAGGGCGCGGCGGCGCGGCGCGGGCGGCAGCGCCGGCAGCAGCGCGCGCGCCGCCTCCAGCAGCAGCGCCGCGCACGCGCACACGTGGCTCTCGTCGCCGCAGCCCAGCCACACGCGCTCGTTCACGCTCACCAACCTGCCGCCACACGACCCCGCTCGTCAACCGGCACCCTTACCCGCGGTCACGAAACAATGCGACACTCCGCTTCCGGGCTGCGTCCAGTCACGCTCGCGACGTTCGTCACCGCTGGAGACGCGGAGTGTGGAATTTTTTTGTAACCGCGGCCTATGAGATTACGCGTCGCTCGGTACAAACGATTCGATTCGATGTCAAGCTACGCGCGTTGGCAACGTTATACGCTAAAAGTAGTGGTCGACCGATTGCACTCACTTGATGTAGATATCCAGCACTTGCTCCAGCGAAACGCCGATATTCAGGATCGTTTTAAACACCATGCTCTGATCCACTCGGAGCTTGCAGCTCATTATTTCTAATTGGCGGACGATGAAATCTACAAACAATAAATGTAATGACCACAGTTTTTATATAAATTCAATTTACTTACAACTATGTGTTCACTATAAAACGATGATCGATCGACCGACGAGCTATCCATCGATCGATGGTAGAAGAATAATATATACATCGAATATAATAATATACATAGAATAACATAAGTCGATGTCGAACGAAAGTTTCTACATAGAGCAACGTTCGTTCGACAGTGGATCATAAATCGATCCCATTTTGCGAGCGATATTGGGAATATGTCATACCAGTACAAAATGCTATCTCAAAAGCAAACTCAAGACCGCTCTCAGACATGCGCCTTAACCCTTAGAATGTCACGAGCACCTACGCGGGTATAAGATTGAAAAGCTCCAAGTGAAATGTTCGCCTTCGGGTCGGTATAAGACGCGAGCGGCCATCGGTTGTTTATTTGCTAAGTTTAGTAACGCGTCAACGATAACAGGGTTTCACAGATCGATACTGTTGTTACCTATCAAGGCATGAAAAAAACATCATACATCCGAAATATTGCGACATTTGGGGCAGAGGGAGCTCGGAGGTGAGGATAATTGGAAGGGTTAAGGTACTAAGAATGCATAACGGTGAGAGCCTCACAGAGCGGGAAGCAGTGTCCGGTGTTGACGTAGTCGCGCGCGAGCGCGGTGAGCTTGGCCAGCACGGCGGCGGCGCGGTCGGCGGGCGCCAGCGCCGCCGCGGCCGCCTCCGCCTCCGCCAGCACGTGGCTCCACACGTGCTCCACCAGCAGCGCGTCCGTGTGCCCCGCGCACTGCACGATGGCCAGCTTGCACTCCCACAGGTTGTACCGGTCCGCGTACTCCTCGTACAGCTGCGGGAGAGACGACGGATCTCGGTGCCTATTTGTAATCGCCCATGCTAAACTATGCCACCATCTTTCACTCGGTATCGGCTCGAATCGAAGAGTGATAAACGACAATTCTCATTAGCCGCAGTGTATTTTATACCGAGCACAAGTCGGTCACCGCTGGGCTCGCCAAAATTTGGCGGACCATTTTAAAAAGGAATTAGCCGTCGTAGGACGTCTGGAAAATTTGAAACATTGAAACTATTTGTATGTAAAATATGTATTAAAGAAATTATTCAATCAAAATATTCTGATTTAAAATTAGAATGTTTGAATTCAATTTAGATCCCACACTTCAGTGAATGTTCACGCGGTTTACTTACAACCGGGCCATTTAAACGCAAATTAATATGACGAAATTATTAACTATTTAACTTAATAGAGGAGTAGAGTCAGGAGCGTCGCCGTGGCCACGCCATCAGCCGGTGTCACGCTATACGCCGCCGCATTCGACGTTTCACATCAGCAAGTGACCGTGGGGCGCTGTGGGAGCAGTACCTGCGTGATCTCGAGCAGCTCGTCGTCGAGCCGCGCCAGCAGCGGCGGCGGCGGGCGGCGCGCGGGCGGCAGCGCGCGCGCGGCGGCCCGCACGGCGGCCTGCACGCGCGCCACCTCGGCCGCCTCCTCCAGCCGCCGCGCCGCCTCCCCGCCGCCCCCGCCGCCCGCGCCGCCCGCGCCGCGCACGCACACCACGCCCGCCGACAGCCACGCCGCGCGCATGGCCAGCGTCGCGCCCGACCTGCGACACCACACAACACGCTCACTGCACGGGAACCTCGCAAGCTCCTGGGCCTGGCTATCGGATGGCTATCGCGGATGCCGTGCGCGAATGCTCGATTATCTCGGAATCCGCAACAAATTAATATGGAGAGAAAATAAATAATATCGCCACTGATACACTAACTGTACGGTCCCAAACTAAGCAAAGCTTGTACTATGGGTACCGCATAATGGACAGGAGGCGATCCCAGTGACACCCAGAACCGGGCGAATTATGAAAAGGCCATTCCCGAAATTTGCCCCGACGGGAATCGAACCCACAACCACTCGGTGTAGTGAGACGAGCGGCCTACACTCAAACCACTGCGCCAAGCGGTATCCAAAAACTCGTCTAGTATCAAAACATTTAATTCTCAAAGGAGTATTATTATGAACTAGCTGTGTCCACCGACTTCGTCCGCGTAGTATTTAACTTAACAAAAATTTCGGGATTATCGGGATCAAAAGTATACTACATGTTAATCCCGGTTATAAACTATCTGTGTACCAAATTTCATCCAAATACGTTCAGTAGTTTTTGCGTGAAAGAGTAACAAACATACATCCACGCTCACAAACTTTCGCATTTATAATATTAGTAGGAAGTAGGATGTAACAGTGATAAGCGCGCACCCGGGCCTGGTGGCGAGCCCCTCCAGCACGGCGGCGGCGGCCAGGTGGTCGCCGGACTTCTCCAGCACCTTCCACAGCAGGTCGCGCAGCTGCAGCGCGGCGGGGCCCGCGGCCGCGCGCGCCGCCGCCGCCAGGTACGTGCGCAGCGACGCGGGCGGCGCCACGCCCAGGGACAGCAGCTCTGGGTATACATACATCGATTACCCTCCTGTTTATACAGCATCATGCGGAAGACGACGAAGCTGTTTGTGGTCGTCTACCCCAAAGGGGTGAGTGACATCTGGGGCGCAGGTTTGAGAAAGAATTTGTAGGGAGTGAAGACGTACACGCGGGAAAGAGCCTCGAGCAAGTACCGCGTGCATCTCCCGCGGATGCGGCCCGTATAACCGAAAGGTTGGCGGGGCCATGGGTTGGTGGTGGGTCATGTCCCTATATACCCTCCTGTTTGACTTGGCTCTTGTCCGCAACATCGTTCACGTGTATCCCGCAACGAAATTATGTACAAACTTCCAACCCTTTTTACCGCTTTAGTGGTGGAATTTTCCAAAATTCCTCAGTGGATACTGGTTTACAAGATACCTGCTGTGTAAATTACATATTATTAACCTAAGGTATAGGCTGTGTGTTGATCCCGTGTTGACAGATTAAATAACTAAATAAATAAAATTGAACAAAGGCCTACTGCTATCCATTCCTTCCACTTCTACATATTGTTGGCTATGGACGACTAATAAAAGTGTTCAATTAAATCTCCCCATCTCCTACTAGACCAGTGTCAATAAAGTCTTAAATTGTGTGGTAACCAGTTAGAATCAGCCAACAATAGGTATATTCTGAAGTTTCAATGACAAACCGAAAAAAAAATCATTCAAATGTAGTCTCTTAATATAGTATAAACCTGCTCCTGCTTCGCATGGATAAAAGGTCCCAATAAATATTAACAAATCAACGCCGGAACAAAGTTCCTTCATTAGTTGACATATTAGCCCAAACAAGAATACAAGCTGGAGTACAATTGTTTTATAGTATTTACCTGAACCCAATTGTTTTGAAACTAGCCACTCATATACAGCAACATGCAGGAGTTCGTCATCTCTAGACAAACATTCCCATACTAATTTTCTGCCCTGAAAATAAAAAAAAAACCATAGTAATAGTATTTTGGGGCGTCAATAGCCTAGCGGTTACAGAGGCCGCTCTCGTAGCTGAGAGGTTCCGGGGTCGATCTCCATCCCGGCCATTAAACTATTTACGTGAGCCCACTTCTAACACAAGCATTAGGTTAGCTGAAGGGGCTAACGGGAATAATGGTGTTGATTATGCCCATGTCAATTTCGTAAACGTAACTATTATAAAAAAAAATGTACGTACTGTCAAAATAATAAGATTATTGAGAAGTGTAACCTATTGAATTTATTACTTATAAATCACCACGGACATGAAATAACTGGAAAACCTGAAATTATACAACAAATGGTAATGTGATAAACTCACATTGCTAGTAAACATTACTAACTCTTAGCGACGCGGCGTTTAAATGTTCGTGTTGTGTTATATTTGTATAATAGAAATGTAGATTATACCTGGTAGTTAGCGTCAGCGGGTGACAGAGTAAGCATGGAGTCGGCGGGCGGGGCCTGCGGGCGCAGCGGGCCCGGCTCGCTGCCCGCCGCCTCGCTTTGCTCGTACAAGCGCTCCAATGCCGCGCATACTTCGCGATATATCTCCATTCTAGAACAAAACAAAACAATTTCTTAATACCTTTCCTAGAACTAATAGTAACTGTTTTCTGCAATGCAATTTGACCTGTTATGTATAGATAAATTCAACCATTGCTATTTATTGCAATTTATTCATTCGGAAGTTTGCAAATTCTGCTTTGAGGATTCATATTTATTTATTGATAGGAAGACCAAGAGCTAGAAATAACAATTATAGACACAAGTAAAAAGTCATAAAGCCAATTATAGGTCTTCACGCATAGCAGTTGAAGAAGTAGCAAAGGTGTAAACAAAAATTTAAATCTAAGTAATTATAACAAACTAAGCTCTGCAGAAAGAGTCGGAAAAAAATAACATTAGTTGT
Source organism: Notodonta ziczac (assembly GCA_918843915.1). Lineage (NCBI taxonomy): Eukaryota > Metazoa > Arthropoda > Insecta > Lepidoptera > Notodontidae > Notodonta > Notodonta ziczac. The sequence goes on along the minus strand of OU974043.1, from coordinate 6,186,842 downwards.
TAGGTTACTATTCAAGTAATACAGGAAGAAGAAAAAAATTGTTGGCTTAGGCGCTGCTTAACCGAGTTACGATGTAATAAATAAATATATCTGGGTATAGTCACTTAATTTCATGAATACGCGCGAATTCCTACAAATTTACCCATTTACTAGTGTCATCAGAGTCACACGCGTTCACGTGAAATGAACAAACTATATCAACACAACATGAAAATGTCATTACCTTTCGACACAGTTCGCGCTGAATATGTGTGTGTGTCGAATAAATATTTCTTTCTTTCAATATACTTTTGTGCAAGTTATATATTCCGATTTGGTACAAACCTTCTATAATAAATAAGATGTCCTTCCCTATCCTGCGAGGTCTGGTCGCTCTTGTAGTAATGTACCGCTTTGTCCTGCGGATCGAGCTTGGCGGCGCACGTCACGCACAGCTCCACTACGCCCGAGTAGAACCCAGCCGACACCAGTTTAGAACACACCAGCGGCAAGTTCACATTCGGCGCTACATCCTGGACAAAATATGGCGTTATAATAAAACACTATAAACAGCAAATAACTAATGAAATATTATGCAGATAGTATGTGTACTCACTTTACATAGTTTCAGCGCGTGATGAAGCATTTCTTCCCTTTCAGCCGGATTCTTTTGTTGTTTCGCAAATATTAACAATTCATTAGCCTAGAAACAAATTAAGTTATGAATTACATATTAACTAGCAAGAGAAGCTTTATCACAGTAATGAGCTATAAAATAAAGGAATAAAATTGCATCAATGGTAAGAAACTCTGTAAGCAATTGTACGAAATATTATTTGCGTTAGTTATATACTGGCGACATTACCTTCGAACAAGTAGCGTCTTCTTGTCGGTAGAGCGAAGGACATAACTGTCTCAACTTCTGAGAAATACCATCCACCGAGGCATTGTCCCTTAAGTATCCAGCGACTAGAGATCCCAATAATAAGCATGCTACTTCTTGACCACCAACCAATAATTCTCTGAAATAATATAATGGCACATTTATTCACAAGGCATAGGCTCGTATTAATAAATCAATCTTAAGTCTGAGCAATCTTAAGAACGCTTTTGACATGTCATATGTACTGGTATGACATTTCCAAGATAGCTCTGAAACTTGAGATCGATTTATTCATAAGGGCCATAGTATCATTCATTCGTTGCGGTGCACCACTGCATGTGAATATATTGCCGCTGCACGAATATTTGGTTTATTACTACTACGATACCGCACGCCCGAATGCGCGCGAGCTCATGCCATACACAACAGGAATAAAGGACATAACAAAATTGTAAAGACTTCAGAATACACGGGGTGTTTCAAAATGTGCGAATTAATAAATTCCGTGAATATATACGGCGGCTTTAGATGCCTAATGAACACCGATTATATGAAACTATCAATATTGTCATATTTTCTGACTTTGAATATTTGTCGCAACTTTCGGGTCACAGATATAGATTTACATAGATAACGCAAATGCATGTACTTCGTGCGTACGAAACCCCGACCAAGCGTCAAGGTTGGTCGCCGCTAACTCACAGTCCACGCTACTACAGATATAAAAAATATGAGTGTGAGCGACATAATCACTCGAGAGAATTGTAGCGGGCGGAGGGGCATCGGCGGCATCCGTGCATTTGAATCGGTTTGGATTTACCGTCACTAATGACGTCACAGGTGTTAAAAATTCAGCACGCTAGGTTTCAATACAAATCGTGATACTTGCGTTATCTAGGTAAATCTATATCTGTGTTTCGGGATGTGGCCTTAGAACACATCCAATGGTTAAGAGAACAGTGTAAACTGGATTTACGAGTAGCAGCCAGTAATATTCATGAAAATGTTTAAAAATACATTGCAGTCTTGAACGCATATTTGACTAACCTAAAACTAGCTGCCTGCAAAGCATTCTGCTGCTCGGGTGGAAGACTTGCGGCGATAACGTGGAACTGATGTTCGCAGAGCACTTTCCAGAGGCTCAGCATTTCTATTGCCATCGCTGTAACAAGATTAAAAACCCATCATGTAGTATTAAGAACAAAACTGCATATAAGTACGACCAGTAAGGATTTCCTAACACACAAAATCGACTCATCGCATTGCTCATTCGATGGTCGATCAATTAGTGTGCAACACCCTAAGGAACTAATGTTTTATCTGCACAGATCAATTCTATTAAAAACAAAATCATTAGTAAATCATAAATCATTGTTGTATACTTACATACGAATAGTTTCAATGCCTGCAGGGATGTGTGTTCATCGGAATGTGGTGCACCGAGCATGCGCTGCGTAAACGCCGCAACACGCTGTAGTTTTTGCACAATGTACGCGCAGTCTTCGCCCGTTATTTTACTACTCATCTACAAACCACAAAATATTTCATGATTTCATTGGAATTTAATTGTAGATATTAACGAGAATAGCAATGCCAAACACATATTAATCACACGTAAAATATCGTTATACTTACAAATTCTTTCTTATCATCCGTATGCGATGTCGAAACGCATCTCAAATTCCATATGGGGGATAGAATTCTGCCGACATAGATATAGAGTCCATTATGCTTCGCACTGTATTCAACCTGCATGGGGAAGTTCGAATCTCTTTGGTGCTGCGTGACATTGCCGATGAACGACGACTGGTTGAACGGTGACGGGCCCATCATACTCTGAGGGAACGGAGACTGAGGCATCATCGATTGATTGGGCGAGCCGGGGAAAGATTGATTTATGGGACCCGACTGATACGATTGGTTCAGTTTTCCTTGTTGCAATTGACCTTGCGGCCCTCTTACTGACATGGGCGTCGATACTTGGCGCGGCGAGAATTTTGGAGAGCCTGTAATGTAGAACTTTTATTTAGATTGTCTATTTCTCTCTTAGATAGCACGCGTCTTGCGAGCATCAGGTCCTGGGTTCAAACCTTGGCTCACATCCTCTGGGTTTTTCCGAATCTATGTGCGAATCATAATTTCTACATGATTATCATTTGCTAACGGTGAAGAAAAAACATCGTGAGGAAACCTGCATTTCTTAGAATATCTAACCAATTTTCGAAAGATAGTCCAGGGACAGTCCAGGGTGGAGGCCCGTGCCCAGGAGAGGGACGACAAAAGAGCAAATTTTTTGCTCATATTCTATCTCTTGTATTATAAAAGTTTTTGATGAGTTCCTGATCACTATATATTGTAAGGAAATGCTAATAAACTCGCCTATACTGGAGGGCTGGTGGTCGGGCTGGTGCCCGTAGAGCGGCGCGGGCTGGTGGGGCTGGTGGGGCTGGGCGCCGTACAGGAAGAAGGCTCTTGCCGCCCACTCGGGCAGCGCCGGCTCGCCGCCCGCCGCCTCCTCGCACGCCAGCAGCGCCGCGCACGCGCACGCCTGCTCCGCGCCGCACAGCTGCGGGGAACAGGGCAACCCGCCGGTCAGCCGCCCGGGGCCATGCCAGCTGCCGATAGCCATCGTGGCATCCCATCCTCCCCGGTAGATACACAGCTTTACGTAGAGGAAATGGGTAGAGGAAATGCGAGAGACTTGACTACACACCAACTGTATGCTCCCAAACTAAGCAACGCTTGTACTATGGGTTCCTGTACAAATGGACTGGGGGCGATCCCAGTGACACCCGGACTAGGACAAATTACGAAAAGACCATTTCCGAAATTTACCTCAGCGGGAATCGAAACCGCAACCACCATGAGCAGTGAGCCGAGCGGCCTCCGCTCGAACCACTGCGCCAAGCGGTCATCGTATTACTTTAACACTACTACGATATTTGCCGTGCTTGCCACTATTACTAGTTGCCCGCCACATGTCTCCTGAGATAATGGTCGTGTGAGTAGGTCGGCGGGTAGTGCACCTGGAAGAAGTCCTTGACGGGGTGCGCGTCGGGCCCGCGGCAGTCGCGCAGCAGCGCGCGCAGCAGGTCGGGCGCGGCGCCGCCCGCCACCACGCACGCGCCGCCGCCCGTCACCACCGCCCAGCGCGACACGCTCCACACCTCTGCACACAACCACACACATATACAACTCCCTTCGTCAATCGTCACATTACGTGGGATCGTTCGCAATGAACCCGTCTCCGACACCGGAAAGAGGTGTAGTAACGATTTCAGTCGAATGGGAGGACTTTTCAATTTTGTTTATCAATTAATTATGGCGTTCTATGGGGGAGGCCTATGTTCAACAGTGGACGTCTTCCGGCTGATGATGGTTATCAATTTACATATTAATACGTGAAGGAGAAACTTACAGACGCTTAATACGAAAATTGACGGACGGAAAATGAAATTTGGTACTCATAGTTTATATAGAGAAGGAGAGCAGAATGCTAATATTTTTGTATTATAATACTTAGAAATACATTAAAATCAATAAATTAAACATTACACGCAATACCATGAATTGACACACACACATTTGTAACCTCCACACTGACTGTCTGACCTAACTTACTAATAGTGTTGTACTATATATTGTTTCGTATTTTGTTTTAGTTATGGGTTAAGTAGATCAAAGGACCCTCTACCTCAACCACTTCACTGGCCATATTCTTATCTAAACTTTAAATGCACCTAAGTTTTTGACACTAGCATCACGGACACTGGCAGAATTGTGGCAAATAGCTACAAACGCCACTAACAAAGAAGAAGAAGACTGTCTGACTGACAAACGGTGACAGTTTTCGGAAGGCTGGACTTCCATAGTGCATTCTGCGTGCCAGTATCAAATAGTCTTTGACAATAAAAAATTTAATGACGTTAGAAATTAAAATTTAAACGAATTATGGTCGAATTCCGACCATTATCACGGGAATACTAGTCTAAAAAATATGCAATTTATTTGCTAGTCTGTCGCATATTCACGAGACGATAATGCGACGGACCAGCCGACTGGGAACAGACCTTTCTTGGAGATTAACGCCGGGGAGAGATGCTTGGAGTGTAGATGCGGCAGCGCGGTGAGCGCCCAGGCGGGCCCGTCGAGCGGCAGCAACGAGTGCGCTTCGCTGAAGGCGGGCGCGGCCAGCAGCCGCGACAGGCACCACAGCGACTCCGCCTCGCCGCCGCCCGCCGAGCACACCATCACCAGCGACCCTGCGCCGGGAACACTCGTACTACCAGGAGGGAATGTGACGCTTTCTACTAGGGTAACCACAGGGGTAGTCACTACATAGTATAAAACAAAGTCGCTTCCCGCTGTCTGTCTGTCCCTATGTATGCTTAGATCTTTAAAACTACGCATCGGATTTTAATGCGTTTTTTTAATACATAGAGTGATTCAAGAGAAAGATTTATATGTATAACTAGCTGAGCCCGCGACTTCGTCCGCGTGGAATTTTGATCCTTTCTTAGGGGATGTCTACGTCATAGTAGCTTTATGCATGCAGAGTCTCAGCCAGATCGGTTTAAAATTGACAAAGTTTCATACAAACTTTCATCCCCTTGGGGGTAGAAATCATCAAAATCCTTTCTTAGCGGATGCCTACGTCATAACATCTACCTGCATGCCAATTTCAAGATTCTAACACCAGCGGTTTGGGCTGTATGTTGATTCCTTGGTTTTGATAAGTGAATTTGCGAAAAGTTTGAAAATACGTGACATACAGTGGTGGTCATATAATTAAGAACGCTGATATAATGGGAAGATTTTTTCAAACTAAGATGTTTATCTAATTGCATGCATTTTTTTTATTTATCTCAGAATCATAAAACGTTTCCATAAAACCACTGAATTCATTGATACACATGATTAGCTAAAAATAAATAGGCAAACTTTTTTTACACTACTTCTAAACATAGTATTCCTATTTACTGGCTGGTCACGTAATTAAGAACGCTTTATAATTTATACATTTATTCAAATTTAAAAAGATAACACTCAGTCGATTTGCAGTTGTAGGTTACTGTTTGTGTAATTTTGGCGCCATTTAGTGCTGTAAAAGATTAAAAGTTATTGCTTCTTATAAAAAAAACGATGGGAAAAAATAAAAGTTGTGTTAAATCTACAAGGGAAGTAATAATAGATCTCGCCGGAAAAATTGGTCTTATAAAAAGATAGCCGACCATCTGCAATGTTCAAAAACGATGGTTTTCCACGCTGTAAAGCATTTTGCTACGTATCAAACTACTTTGAATGTTCCACATGTGCCTAGACGGAGAAAAACAACTCCTCGAGATGACCGAAACATCGTTCGTATGGCAAAACAAAATCCTTTTAAAGGGTCAAAAGAGCTGCGAAAATTATATTTTGGTGAAAATAACCCTTCAGCAATCTCAGCACGCACTATTCGAAGACGTTTGGTAGAAGAAAAATTGCACGGAAGGATAGCAAGGAAGGTTGAAACTTTGCCACAGGCAAGCCCGGCTTGCATTTGCGAGAAAGTATGAAAACTGGACTGTGCGGCAGTGGAAAAATATACTTTTTTCGGACGAGACGAAAATAAACAGAGTATGTTCTGATGGAAAACGATATGTACGACGTCCCCCGAATACAGCATTCGACCCTAAGTACACGAAAGTTACATTAAAGCACGGTGGTGGAAATATGAAAATTTGGGGTTTCTCTCCTGGACATGGTGTTGGACCTGTAAAGTTGATAGAAGGTAACATGGATCAATTCCAATACAAAAATATACTGGAAGAAACAGTGTTACCTTATGCTGAAGACGTTCTACCGGTTATTTGGACATTCCAACACGACAATGATCCAAAGCACACTGCACGCACCGTAAAGGAATTTCTTACAGCGCAATCAGTTTCTGTCTTGGACTGGCCAGCTAACAGCCCAGATCTAAACCCAATAGAGAATCTGTGGTTTGAAGTAAAGAAAAAGGTTTCAAATACTCAGTGTGGTAATTTAAGAGTTATAATTTTTTAGAAGAATGGAACTCTATTTCTCTTGCGAAATGACAAAAATTAATAGAGTGAATGCCTCGTCGGTGTAAAGCAAAACAGTGATTAAAAGCTGTGGACATGCTATTAACGATTAATTTTAGTTAGAAATGTATTAAATTGCTTGTTAAATATTTCGCGCTACATATTATTGTGATTTTTAAGTGTAAATGTCATACAAAACAATTTGCGTTCAGTTTAACAAAATCGTTCTTAATTATTTGTCCAGCTTCAGTACTATTTGAATGTGTTACTTTGGTATAATAAATTAAATTTTAGAAAAAAAAGTTGACCAATTTATTCGTTATTCCTAAGCCACGTTGCTCTATTAATGTGGCTGTTTTATAACATGACTAGTTGCTTCTCAGAAGGTACACATCTCTGTGTATGACATTATTTTAATAAAAACTTCTAGAACTTCAAATCGTTCTTAATTATATGACCACAAGTGTATATGGCCGTATCTTTTGAATGCGTTTTCTTAGAAGCCTATTTTTTACACCTCCAAGGGACCAAAGCATTTGATATTAATTTAAACTTAATAGCTCTCTCAATTTCTGAGAAAAAGGCTCTTGACAGACAGACAGACTGACAACAAAGTGATCCTATAAGGGTTCCGTGTTGTTCTTTTTGAGGTCCGCAACCCTAAAAATAAAATCTGTTTAGTTGTTTGTGAGATTATCTCGAACACGACAACTGTTACGCTGTATAATAATTGTCCATGTGATTCACAGTCTTTAACTTAATATTAATAAAATAAAAGAGTACCTACTTATAGTTTTTATTTATCTGGATACCCGAACTATAAACTTACAACTACTTACCATTCTCGTAGACAGCACTGTGAACTTGCTTAGGCTTTAGTACTGAAGAGTTAGGCGTGAATCCCGGCGGCAGCCGCACGTGGAGCAACGTTAGGTACTGCGGCCGTTGCCCGCCTTGACTCGCACTGAAACAATACACCTTTCTCACGTCTTGTAGGCATACATTGGCCTCCCTCATAATTTCAATTGTATCAGATATAAATATAGCGGCCCTATCTATAATTCTAACATCTATGACACTAGTTACGGGTAGTCAAAAGCCTCTTTCGTCCTTAGGTTATAGGCATTTCTAGTTGCGTCTAGGAGGGCAGATCAAAGATTTGTGTAAATTACAACCTTACAAAAAAAATATGTAAGTGTTTATAATTTACACATAGTGTTGGTAAGTGGGTAATCGGCATTCAACCAAATAAAGTAAGACTGAGGGCTAATATTAAAAGGTAAGAAAACAGAAGCTAAAAGTAAAATAGATCTTACTCTCCACTTCCAGTAGTAAAGTACAGTCGTGCCCCAGTCTGTGTGACTGCAACAAGGTTCAGACTATCAGACTCAGACTCATCCACTGCAGATATAGCTATCACTGGCTTGAAGTTGTTTGCTTCTAATGTTCTGAAAAACAACAATAATCATTAGTATCATTATTGCAATATATTGGTATAAGAAAATTATCACATATCTCTAGTTGACCCTGCTCATTTTACAATGCCAGAGTGTTTGTAAGTTTGACTGAGAATTATGTAAACACAACTTCATGGAATTTAATAAAATAAAAAAATTATAATTTTAGCCCTTTTGACGTCCCACTCCTGGGCACGGGCCTCCCCTCAACACGAGGGGGATTCAGGCCATAATCCACCACGCTGGCCCAGTGCGGGTTGGCGGATTTCACATGTCTTTCGAAAATTGGTTAAATCTTCTAAGACATGCAGGTTTCATCACGATGTTTTCCTTCACCGTAAGCAAGTGATAATCGTATAGAAATTACGATTCGCACATAGATTTAGAAAATCCAGAGGTTCGAGCCGGAGTTTGAACCCGAGACCTGGTAGCCCGCAAGACGCGTGCTTAACCAATCAGCTATCACTGCTAACCGCTGCTGCTGGAATTTAATAAAATTTAATATATGTATGAAGAGGTAGGAAGTGCTCTGAACAAACATTAGGCATTTTGTTATGTCTATGCAGGCGAAGCAGCAAGTCAACCTAATAAAAAAAATACTACAACATTTATGGAAATAAATCTTACTTCACAATGTCAACTGCTGATGAAACAATATTCCCTTGTGACAACCTCACGACCCTGCTGAGTCCCTCGCCATCTTTCCCTAAATCAAACACCTCTATACACCCTTTCTCACTGAGTGTATAAAGTATATGTCTCGAATTGTCTACTTCTATCTTCACAATCGGATCTTCGTCGTAGAGGGCAGCGCTCAGGAATGATGGGACCAGGAATGAAAGAGTACTTGTTGAGTGGTTGATTTTCTTGCAGTGCTTTCCAAACCATAATAATTGAGCCTGTAATAATAATTATTATTCAATTACATGTTCTGAAACAAATACATTAAATATAGGGAAATTAACTCAGTTGTCAGTTACTCCAGAAAATACAAGAGGGGGCTAACAGGATCCGCAAAAATTAACAATGACAGGTACAAAGTGTGTCAACCTAAATGAGTCCAGAGCATTTTGGTTTTCCAAAATGGACAGTCACATTTTTCTATTTTATTATTATTAATTGTGTTTGTTATTGCTATTCATTAATCGACATTGGCAGGCCATTAATATATACAAAATATATGTCTATTTAATAATTTATAAATTATTCAATTCCATAGGTATTAGATATCAGAATCACTCACTTGGTATGTTATTTCATACAAACACCCATCTTTTCCACCCATGAAGATTCTGCCATTAGCAGTGGCCTTGACACACATCATTGATATCCCGTCAGTGGGCAGAACAAACACCGGCTCTGGCACTAAATGTATCTCTTGAAGCTCCCCTGGTCCATCGTTTTTACTGGATGAAAATGTTACACCTGTAATTTAATATATTATTTAAAACCAACCTGTAATGGAGAAAAAGTGCAGGTGAACTTTTGTCAACCTACATTTCACCAGTGGTGTATTCAATTCAATTCAAATCATTTATTTTGTTTAGGCCTACTGGGGCACTTACAAATTGTCAATTTTACATATTTTTTTTCTTATATCTACAACCGGATCGGAACGCAACCTCAACTGAGAAGATCCGGCAAGAAACTCAGCGGGCTTGTCATTTTACATGTCTTTTTTTTATCGCCACTTGCTTATAAACAATAATTACAGAGGGTAGTAGATATTAATATAAATAATATAATAGCTCCAGTGTGTTGCCTTTTGATATTACCAAGAATTACACAAATAATTCGGATTTCGACGGTATTAAGTTCCAATGCAAGTTATTCCGCACACTCCTTCTAATGTGAGAGGGATTTGGGCCGGTGGACCTACTATGTTGACACAGTATACACTCATTACAAATTCTTATAGTATGTTAAGAACCTATATTTTTATAGCTTTAACCTATTGAGTCAGGTCAAATAAGTAAATAAATCATACATAGAGACAAGCATAGAACATCCCTCCACTCATACATACAAAAAGGAGTATGTTCTATGTTCATATTTGGCCTTAGCCTTATTTGGCCTTATTTTAATAAAACATCAACATCTTACCTAAAACTACAATTTCCACTGTTGTGGTCAGCACTAGCAAATACTTTACAAAGTTTTGGAACACCCCCGGCTTCGGTTTGACTAAGCCCACACTCACTATAGTCTCTCCCAGGCCATCAAAATAGGCTACATCACTTCCGTGTTCAAATGCCCACACATAAATGTTGCTGTCTATAGCCAGCCACACTCTACTGATTTCTGGAAAGACCCCCATCAAGCAGTGACACTGCATATCTGAGGATTTTGTTAAGAAAATGTTTCTAAACAAATAAAAACACTACCAAGTCTGTGTTCCTCTTAAGGAACTGAGGTGAACTGCATGGCACTCAGATTTTGCAGATGGTATTTTTGTTCAAATGAAATAGGGAGTGAGCTTATTGCCTTTATATCTTGTACAGTCGCTCAATGGGAGAAGGATTGGTGCCATAGTACACCATACTGACCCTGTGAGCTTTCCTCACTATATTTTACCTTTACCTTTTGGCTAGAGATCAGATCAATAATCTGAAAAACCCAGAGGTGGCAGCAGTGGTTTGAAAATGCTTGCCTCAATTTAAAACCATTTTAAACAATCTCAATTTAAACTTAAGTCAATAATATGAGAATGTGTTGTAAAGGATACGCGCAAAGTGTTCCATAATTTCAGGCGGCAAAGGAACTTTATTTAATATCTTCAGTTGCGACAAATTTGGATGATTGAGCAGGCCGGCGAGGTTTCTGTAATCTCCTGCGTTTAGACCACTGCATGTTGGACTCCTTTGAGCGGCTACTCCACTTATCTACAAAATTATTAGAATGCAACATTACAATTTGTAAAATCACAGCCATCACAGTGGCATAATAAAAAAACTACAACTGAATACAATAACCCTAAAAGTGTTATACATTGAATATTCATAATATAAAAAGTGAAAATTAGTGTGCAATAAAAAACTAGAACAACAAACCTCTAAAAACGAAGGGCGCGAATTATCAGCGCTAATGTACCGGTCTAGCGTACAACCAGCTAATTCCAACGATTCCAGTTGCATTTTGTTGCCGTCTGCTGGTAGCGTACCGTCAATACTATTGTCTATAACACTCGGCATCTAAAAACACCATTATAAAACTAAACACAAGTTTTGGAATAATTTTGTATGATTGTTTTATTTTTAGGTTATGTATGTATGTCTCTGCTATTGTCAATTTGACACTAAAAAACTAAGTACCTTTTTAATTAATTACATTAAATAAAACATTAATTATTACAATGTTCTCTTTAAAATTAATACTAAATTTAATTATTTCATATGCTATTAATGTTTGGTGAAAACTACCAGAAAACTCATAAACAAAATAAAAATGATTCGTTCAAAGAGGCGCGACGGTTATTCTATAATTCTATGGTTAGATGATAGACAACTAGAGGCAGACTAGGGCTGTGTCAAATTATTATTATAATACTTAATAAAAATGAAATGAATCGATCTCAAGTCTGAGATTAATCATATATAATAAATAAATTAATGAGAACACTTTTGACACATCATTTTGTACGATAGGGCCCACTAAAATGAAAACATCCGACTTGTGCTTGCATAATATATAGTTACTTCTTTGACTTCCAGGCTGTAACCGTAACTAGGCTGTAAAAGTAACCGGTGCCTTCCCTCTGTCTTACATAATAGTTAAATTTCTTGCATAAAACATGAAAATCATACAAACCGGAAGATGCATTGTTGGTAGGCCCCCCAGCAAGGTGGACGGACGATCTAGTTTAGGTCGCGAGAAACCGCTGGATGCAAGCAGTACAGGAACGATAGTTGTGGAAATCTATGGGGGAGGCCTATGTCCAGCAGTGGACATCTTTCGGCTGAGGTGATAATGATGATTGGACCTCCAGACTTATAAATACAATTGGGCATATGTCCCCACAGTCCCCGCGCAAGTCTTCTGAATACCACCACAGTCCCACAGTCCCACAGCAGAGTTTAAGCAGAGTAGCTCTATTGTGCACTCATATTGTGCAAAGAGAATACAATAAATAAATGGTCTAAGCAATACTATGATATTGTGTCAAGTGCGAGCATACGCGCTGTGCGCGCTTTCGCGGTACGCTTTTTTACATGGTTTTAATTTTACGTAAATATCGAATTTGGATGACAAATAGATGATTTGCAAAGAGAATACAATACTACATGATTTAGATTTATACATACAGCGCCCCAAGCGGCGCGTTAGTGAATCACTTTTACATAACAACACGGTTATAGTTTGTGTACAAATATGTACTTACCTACCTAATCTGATAATTGTTACAGTCAAGGGTAATCTCAAACTAGCAGCTCTGAATAAAATTATTTTTTTAAATAATATAATCAACGAAGGTATGGCCAAACAACGTAGGTAGTGGTTAAAGGAGCCAGGAGCCAGGAGGATTTGGTCATGATATACCTACCTAAGTATTATAGTAGGTATATCTAGTTATTATAACGTCCTTGATAGGTTATAAGAATAGGGATAGAGGGTACAAAACGATACCTCCCACGTAAGTTGTTGTATGCCACAAAAATGCCATTTTGCGTTTTTACTGAAAACTATCCTAATTTGTGTTGTTTAATGCATTCAAAGTGAAAAAATAATGAAAACACGAATTTTTCCAGGTTTTTCCAGACGTATTTTGTTGTAACTTTTGAACGAGAACGGGCAACAACGTTGTATGTACCTTTGCAATGGTATACGCGGGGTGCGGGAGAGCGAAAATCGCGCGCTCGCGTGTCGTATTTGTCACATAAAACAGACTACGCCGGACTTTCAACCGACCTACAATGTTGTATAGATTACTTACAACAGTATACGTCGTTTGAGCGTTCATGAAAAATGTTGTATGTAATACATGTACCATTTTACGTTTACATATAAATAAAAATATTGTTGTATGTGATAAATACTACATTTTACTTCGGGAGTTGTTATTCAAAAGTTTGTTGTATGGTGACATACTATATTTTACGTTGCTATTACTTTTTTTTACTTCAATTCAATGTTGTATGTCGAAAGTAATTTCTAAAATTGGGTCTTAAAATGCTTTGCTTAATATATCATATTTTAAATAAAAAAAATTAAACCGACATCCAATAACTTGGGTGCACTAAAAAGCTAGAAATAACCACCTTGTAATTTATTTCATTTGGAGTCGGTGCCACTATCTTTACACAACGTTAATACTACTTCTTACCTACTACCCCTAATTACTTGAATTGTCACCGACCGAATTTAGGTTCTGGTCTGATAATTGTGCCGGTCAGAACCGCAATCGCATTGTCTTTGCGTTTTATGTATATGTTGCAGAGAGGTGTAAATGGTCTAAGATATATTGCTCATAAACTTAACATAACTATAAAACATACCTTTCTCGAAAAAGGTCATACACAGCTTTCACGCTGTCATAGAACGTTTATCTAAAAATAAACTTATTTATACACCTTTGGAATGGTTTAGCTTGGTTAGATGAGCTAACCAGGATGGAAGACAATATCATAGAAATTAAGCATAGTGATTTTTATAACTAAAAATAACTTTTGAACGGGCGTAATTGGGCGAAATCTTCTACTAGAGAGAGCATGTACCTACACCGAGTTCCATAAACCGCGAGATTGCTCTAAAATCGGTAGATTATTTAGTCCGATATCTGTCGTTTACAAAGATCTTCTGACCGAATGGCAATCCAAGTGGGACACAACAACGAAGGGCCGCCACTTCCACTAATTGTTTCCATGCGTAAGTAAACGTCTGGAGAGAGCGTGGTTGGAGATGGACCACTGTGTGGCTAAATTTATAACTAGACATGGCAACTTTAGGAGCTAATTATTCTACTTTAAATTGGTTCCTTTTCCTTTCTGTCAATGTTCGACGCCGCAAAACAATCATGTACAATCTGCACATCACATCCTGTTGGAGTGCAGTCTCTGGCACAACGAACGGACTACTATGCTAAATAGCCTGCAAGTGACATCTGGAGCAGTTTATTACACAGACCTTGTGGAAACCAGGGACAATTTCCGTGCGTTCAAGCGCATGGCAAAACCTATGTTGCGGGACTAGTCCTAAGAAGAGCGTAATTGGTCGTAAATAATAAGTGGAGACGTAGTTAAATGGACCGACATAATAGAAGAGCCGAAAATCCTTTTAAAATTGACGACTGCAGTGGTTCGAACGCAGGCCGCTGGTCTCACTGCATATGGTGGTTGCGATTTCGACTCCCGTCGGGGAAAAAATCGGAAATGGCGTTTTCGTAATTTGCCCTGGTCTGGGTGTCACTGGGATGGCTCCCAGTCCATTGTACTGTACCTATAGTACAAGAATTGCTTAGTTTGGGACGATACAGTTGGTGTATTAGTCTGCTGATATTTAACATAAAAATAATTATATCGTTACGAAACAGTAATGCTATTGGCATTAATACCAATACCCGAAGACGTCAAAGAAATAGTATGGCAGAGCTATGCTGTCTCTATTCCAAACATATTCGCTTAACAAAGGCAAAATATGATGACTTAATGAGTCTCTTTCACAGTGGAATTATTCCAGCCACTTATCATGACTTTTTCAGGAGTCTATCTTTTGTTGCTGGCTCTGATAATGATGATTATTTCGGATTCAGAATTCATTAGGAGGTAAATTAGTATTTTCTTTTGTAAGTTATTTATATTTATTTTAATTATGCGGCGTTTTTATTTGCTTAGTTTTTTACTGATTTAAGTCTACGCTGCCGATAATTACAAATGGTTACCTGGTTTCTAGTTATCTTCATTTTATGTTTCGACATGTTATTTTTTATGATTATATTTTTTGTTCTTTAAAGAATTTAATTTTGTTAAAATATCTTTGAGAGTGAGCTATGTTTAATTTATTTGTTATTTTTATTTTGTTTCTAAATAACCTTATCAGTGTTTTCATTTAGATTAATTTTATTACAGAGAAATTACTGTTTTTATTATAAATTCAATTTAAAAAAACATTATTTTTAAATATGTCCTATTACTAAAATGAAAATATTTATGCTAGATCATAATTAATTTTTATTTTCTTTACCTATAATTTGTTCACGTGCAATAACACACTCAAATTTATGTCAGATTTATATGGTCACTGTCACATACAACAACTGACGAAATTTAAACTTCGCGGTATATTGTTGCAAGTATGAGATACGACAATTGGCACAGACTGTACTCCGCAGTAAAATGTTGTATATATGACATACAACAACTGGCGCAGCCTCTACTCCGCAGTAAAATGTTGTAAGTATGACATACAACAACTGGCGCAGCTTGTACTCCGCAGTGAAATGTTGTATGAACAATATCTCATAAAATATTAATATTTTCCAAAATTATCTTTCTACATATTCAAGAATACTATAAATTAAACTTATATACCAAATTTCACAAAGATACAATAATAAATGCAGTTTTTAGTGCAATTTGAATCTTTAAAATGCTCTCCTGTAAAATTACGTTTTTGGGGATACAACAACTTACGTGGGAGGTATCGAAAACCTAGAAATAACCATTAAATAAGTACCTTAAAATTATATGCATGATTTATTAAATGTTCACGTCATTAAAATTATATTACCTAGGTACATTATCTTCATAATATAGATACCTACTGCTATATTATTAAAAAATATTAGTATTTACAATAAATTATATCAATATATTAACAAAATATATATTGGACTATATGTAATTAACTGTTCATTTATCACTATTCAACAACAATTTTCCAACAGGTCCACCAATCAACTCGCCGTCAGCGTAGACTAACTGTCCCCTAACGTAAGTTTGGATAACTTTTCCCGTTAGAACTCTATTCATATAGGGACTGATCTGAAAATAAAGAAATTTGAGCTAAAATATATTGAATCCTGAGATAGTTTTCTAATTAACTGCTATATTATTTAATATTTTATCTAGGTTTACTACCACTTTAATAAGGAAACTTTATCCAAAATTTATACCTATTGAATAAAATAGCAAAAATAAATGTTCACCTTATTTTTGTATCGGATAATATCTGGTGTGACGATGAAGGAGGCGTTGGGGTCGAAGAATATGAGGTCGGCATCGAGGCCGGGCCTCAGAGCGCCCTTCCTCCCCTGCAGGCCGCACAGCCGCGCCGGCCCCGCAGACAAGTAGTGGCTCAGAGTACTCAGAGCGTAGCCCCGCGCTTTCGCTTCCGTCCAAAATAATGAGAGATCTGAAAATTAACTCAAAAATAGGTGCTGATTCTGTTGGAACATAGACTAAACCGCCCGTCACCGTCCGTCCGTCGTCCGTTTATCAAAAATCAGACATAGATATGTTTAGATGTATCAAATCACGGAGCAAAAATACCTACTTCTAATAGGTACCTAATCTTTCATCTTGGTCTTAATTGAAGCATAGTCGTGACTAAAATTAAACTCACTGGATTCAATCTAGATCCCATGGATTTAGGTAGCATGTCAGGTGTTACTAAAATGACCACCAGCATAGGACTCAGTAGTATCGTGCTATCACAATACTACGTCTACAACAGGCTTTGCTTAATTTAACACTTGATTGTGGAATAACTATCTATCTATTATTTTAATTAGTAGGTACTCACCAAATTGAACTGAGGATATCCCTCCCCATGACGTCATGAAATCTGCTCCTTTGAGTTCTGGGACGCTGGGCGAGTGGTCCGAAGTGATCAAGTCCAGTCTATGGTCTCGAATATACTCCCAAAGTTTTTGCTATTAAAGTAGGTATACTTACAATTTATTTTAATTAGATACCTGCTTACATTATATCACAATAATCGGTAACAGCACGTTAGCCATTATATAGTTGTGCATTATTTCGCTTTTAATCACACTATATTTCGGCATTTGCAAAGAAATCCCTATCTGCATCTGTAATATTTCCGTTTGAAAAGAAATTAGAATTTGCTAGATTTTCTAATTTATTATATTATTATTTATTAATAGCAGTGATATCCGATTGGTTAAGCACGCGTCTTGCGGGCACCAGGTCTCGGGTTCAAACCCCGGCTCGCGCCTCTGGATTTTTCGAAATCTATGTGCGAATCATAATTTCTATAATGATTATCACTTGCTTACGGTAAAGGAAAACATCGTGAGGAAACCTGCATGTCTTAGAAGATTTAACCAATTTTCGAAAGACATGTGAAATCCGCCAAACCGCACTGGGCCAGCGTGGTGGATTATAGCCTGAATCCCCCTCGTGTTGAGGGGAGGCCCGTGTACCAACCTTATTTGTATTATTCCTAATGGGCGGTGCACACTTATACTCGGTGTGGCCAGGCGGGATCTGCTCGGCGCTGAGCGTGAGGTAGTGGTTGCAGGTCTCCGCGGTGACCCCGCCGCGCCAGCCCTTGTACCCCCTTTTAACCCTCTCCTCCCTGGCCACCTCCAGGATGGGCACCACGCCCTCGGCGGACACGTGTACAACGTGCACATGGACACTGCAAAAGTATGGAAACACACATAGTATACATAGAATACTAAAGAGGATAGGTTTGTTGATATTTAGAACTACATCGCAAGGGATGAAAGATATAGCATCCTCTTAAGTTTAGGATGTGTCTGTCCTGTCTGTGGCATCGTAGCTCTTAATTGGAGGGGATGATTATAACTAGATATTTTTGTTCAATAGCTCGTATTCCTATGATGGTTCTCAGCTATGTTTTATGAGATGGATTCAGCCGTTTTTGTCAGTGGTTTCGACTTCATTCCAGTACGTATTCAGGGCGGTAACAAGATAGCTCCGAAGTTAAATCGCGGAAATAATCTTTTAAAACATAAAAAATTGATACCTAACATGTCCGCGGTGGAACCATTAGATGCAAAATTTAATTGAATAACTATGTAGTAGTATGTAGCAAGGTCAAAGATTTGCCCAAAAACTCTGTAGAGCGTACCGCACAGTTTCATTAAACTCGGCCCTAGTGCTTGCTGGGATGCTCCCACTCGACCTACGAATTCGCGAAGCGGCTGCGCTGTACGAGATCAAGAGGGGGGCGTCCCATCGGGCGCTAGGAAACCGGGAGGTAGAGCAAATGACCTCAGCTATGGAGGCCCTACACCCTGCAGAGCAAACTGGCCTAGAGTTCAAAACCCTGGTAGACGAGGAACAACTTCACAACCAAAGCAATTTCGCTGTGCGCATTTTCACAGATGGTAGCAAGATTGAGGGAGGGGTTGGTGCGGCGCTGTCGATATGGAATAGCGTCGCAGAAATCAGGGCCCTCAAGCTTGCGCTACCATCATGCTGTACCGTCTACCAGGCAGAACTCCTGGCACTCAACAAGGCAACCATCGAAGCCTTGAAGGATCCAGAATCAAACTTCGGCATCTACAGCGACTCCATGGCGGCTCTACAGACCATAGTCGACCCTCGTTCCTCCCATCCCTTAGCCGTAGAAGCGCGAGACACCATAAGACGCTGCGAGCTCCAAAATAAGAGTGTCTCCCTATTCTGGATCAAGGCCCACGCAGGACTAACTGGAAACGAGAGAGCCGACCAGCTAGCCAAAGAAGCCGCCCTGAAACTAAAGAGAAGGCCAGATTATAACCGGTGTCCTGTCTCATTCGTCAAGCGACAAATCCGACTGGAGTCGCTTGACGAATGGAACAGTCGCTACAAGACCGGAGAAACAGCGTCGGTAACTAAGGTGTTTTTCCCCGATGCGATAGACGCTTACAGTATTGTGAGGAAGATGGAGATTGACCCAGTGATGACACAAGTGTTGACAGGACACGGCGGGTTCTCCCAATACTTGCATCGCATCAAGCGCAAAGAGAGCCCGGCGTGCATCTGCGACCCAGAGGTAGAAGAAAGCGTGTTGCACATCATCGTGGAATGTCCGGTCCACTGCAAAGAAAGATCAGAACTGGAAACAATCATTGGAATTAAATTAACAATACCCGATATCAAGAATTTCATACAAGACAATAGCACTAGAAACCATTTTATAAAATTTTGCAAAGAAATAGCAAGTAAAGTAGCATACCGTAATAAATAGCACACATTAACAAAATTTAACTCAATAACAACTATTCAACAAATTAAAAAAAGATATAACAAAGTCCCTGACTACCACATCAGGGGATAAAAGTAAGAAAAGAAAAAAAAAAAAAAAAAAAAAAAAAAGGTCAAAGATTTCAATAGTTTTGAATAAAACACAGAACAAAAAAACGACAACAAACATTTTTGTAGTTCTTAGCAGATTTTAGTATTTTTTACTAAACGCTTTGTAAGTAATTACTAGAAATAATAAATACTAAAAATATTAATATATTCTTGCAAAACCATTGTCATTGCTCGCACGCCGCAGACCAGGAAGGGATATTATAAGCATTTCCTATTTCATACTTCATACTAATATTATAAAGAGGAAAACTTTGTTTGTTTGATTGTAATGAATAGGCTCCGAAACTACTGAACCGATTTGAAAAATTATTTCACTGTTGGGAAGCTACACTATCCCCGGGTGACATAGGCTATAATATATTTTCAAAAAAAATAGGGATCCTTACTAAAACTCGAATAATGTAACCGCAATGTACCCGTGCGAAGCCGGGGCGGGCCGCTACTATACGATAAAATTGTTGTTTTTCAGCGTTGTCTGGAAAGTTAACCACCACCAAACATATATATTGTCAGTAAACAAAAACAACAGTTCAACAAAAAACTTTCTCACTCTGTTTTGTGTAGCTGTGAGGCAATCAACGACGCTGCTTCAATCTCCATAACATCGGGACGGGAAGCGAGATACGTGTCGTATAATATAGGATCTGTAATGAACATTGCATTACATTTGCATGGACGCTCGCTTAGTACCTACAGAAAATTGTGCGGTACCCAAGACTTTAAATTTGGAGAAAATGTTGGGCAAAATATAAGGCAGACGCGCCAGAAGAAGCGAATCAACAGGATATATAATTATAGTCTTATGCCATAAAGAACACTGTAGGTGGCAGTTTTTACATTGTGAAATTTAGAAGGATATCGCCCACGGAAGAAATATAACAATATATATGTATACAAGTATAACAATAGGCCTTTCATTACAATCTAGATCATGTAGGTACAAAATATTCAAAATGATCTGTAAAATGATGATCGGTAAAATCTAAATTCGACGAGGTAATTGACTAACTGGCATTATTGATATTTAATTGAGGAAATTCCAGCGTAGATAAAGAAAATGGTTCAGATACGTCTACTTGAATGGTAATAGTGTGTTCAGAGCTTACAGGCAGTATTGATTTCAAGAAGAAGGCGATAACAAAGCACCTCTTAACTCATATCAGCTAGATAACATCCCCAAAGTAAAAAAATACCTACTGATCAATTCAACATCCCTTAAACCGAATTCTAGATAGGCTGATGTTGTATACTAACTTGTGTTGTAAACCACGCTTTAATTTCAGTGACCCTCCCTAATGACATAATTAATTTACATTTCATACCTGGACACGATGGACCTTCGCATACAGTTTCATTATTGAGTTGTACTTCCGCGTGGAACTGAAAAACAAAGTCAAGTATTGAACAATGAATAACTGTATCTGTTAATAAACTGAAGCTAAATAGCACTAGGTACGTTTATATACACTTATGTAAATGAGTAGCTAATTGTACGAATTCATTACTTACAGCTAAAACAGTGCCAGTGCCATTGAGCGCGGCGAAGGCTTTGTCTAAATCGTCTTCGTTGACGTAGGGGAACTCGGACACGCCGCTGTTGATCAAGAAACATTTGAAGCCGACCACTCCAGCTCGCACCATGTTCTGCAGCTCCCTGTCGTTGCCGGGGACCACGCCTCCCCAGAATCCGACATCGACGTACACCTCTTCCTTTGCGATCGATGCTTTGATCTTCAAATTTTCTAGTGTCGTGGTTGGCGGAATCGAATTTCTGATAAGTAGGTAGTACAAAAGGCTTATTAAAAATAAATATGATAAATGAAGATAAGTAATTACTTACATTAGTGGCATGACGAGTATTTTTTTGTCAAACTATGTAAATACTACTTGGCGCGTTCAAGCGTGAGGGACAGGCTTACAATCACGTTTCGCCATGTTTTATATCGGTAAGGATGAATTATTTAATCAATGGGTAATACGCAAGTAAACTAAGTAATTTAGTCAAAGCCTTGATTTTAAAATGGGAGAAAAAATGTGTCTATACATTACAAGGGCATATCGATAATAGTAGTGATGCCTCCAGCCGCGGCCGCTTGAGTGGCTGTGACGTATCCCTCCCATGAGGTTCTGCCGGGCTCGTTCACATGTACGTGGGAATCTACCCCACCCGCCATCAGAGCCCAAGCACCACCCTCTATAATCTAGGAAATAATTTTAAAAAGCTTTTAACAACGTCTCTACCGTGGTCGTACTTACCTATGTTATTGTAGGCGTTAAAGATGACGATAAGTTGTGTCTTACTTTATTCACAGATTGTTACACTTACTTTCAAATTCTGTTTAAGTTCCGACATCAACAACAAATCAACAGATTCCTTTTTGAGGACCGCCTCAATGGTCCCCCATTCGTCAACCAAAACACCACCCTCAAACTCATCAGACTCGGTAACAACATGACGACTGATAAACAACTGTTTCTCTGGAGCCGCCGATGGTCCTATAATATGACAGGACACGATCGCTAAAACAAACTCTATTTCAGTAAAAATAAGAAGTTATATAAAAAATTACAATTACGATTTACGGGAACACCTTACATAGTGATTTAAGTAATATTAACAGCAGCAACATAATAGTTGTCGGTACTGTACCGCGCGTTGTGGAAAACTGAATAGAAATAAGGACTAAACAATATTACTGCCGCACGCTTCATAAATGACTAGGTAACAATCTCGCAAGATTGTGGAATACCTCATTTGTATAGACTAGAGTACGTCACTAAATTACACGAATGTAGCTGTAAGTGCCACCTGCCTCTAAAAAAAATGTAGTTAAGTAAGTAAATAAAATGAATCTTTGTAGACCAATGTTTTTTGTTGGTATTTCTCATGCTTACATCTTACATAGGTACCTATAACATCTTCATTCCTACATCCATCATATTTGTTATAGCGTCGATTTTTATTTACCGTAAATTTAGTAAAATTTGCAAGATTGCACGACGGCCGCAAGCCGACTGGGCAGTCGGGTCACAATTTTGCACATTTCTATCAACAACTGACTATCAACTGAAATCCGGATTCATTTCGTCTGAAAAGACCCTAAAGTGCGAAATCCTGTGATCATATTATGTGGCGTGGGCAGGGATTGCATCAATGCAGCCACCTAAAATAAACAAAAGTAAATTAGCATTATACGTCTTACGCCATGCTCGTAACGACCATAGATGGGAATTCTGACGAATTTACATAAAAATGTTGATCAGTTTCTTATTCATACCTACAAATGCCTGTTGCCATCGTGTTCGATCTTTGTTCTTCGAGCAAATGGCGTTCGTCGCGTTTGTAATCATCTAATTTTTTAAGCAAAACTAAAATAATATAGTAAATAATATAAATAAATAAATATCGCCAGACTGACAACTGTATGGCCCGAAACTAGGCAACGCTTGTAATATGGGTTCCGTACAATGGACTGGGGGATCCCAATGACACCCGGACCTGGGAAAATTACGAAAAGGCCATTTCCGAAATTTGCCCCGGCGGGAATCAAACCCATATGCAGTAAGCCGAGCTGCCTTCGCCCGAACCACTGCTCCAAGTCTGAAAGGTAAATAAAGCTACTTATAAAAGCGATTACGTAACCTTTACTTTGTCTAAAATACCTATAATAAATAATAATAATGTACTTACTTGTAAATAAAAAGGTTAGGTCGTTGAGCAAATAATTTTCAATGACATATAGATAGGTAGGTAGGTACCTATTAGCCTGAGTTATCGGATTTAACATGGCTATGGTTAAGTAAACGATAAAAGGGAATTTTTTATACACTGATTATACCTATATAAATGCGTTTTAACAACATAAAATTATTGATTCTTGTAATTCTAACTCTCTATTCGATTCTATCTTTTCACCTACTTGCCAATGCACTAGGCTTTCGTCGATGAAGCGAAACTGAGCTCGGGGTTGCCAATTAGTCTAGAATTACCTACTTACTTATTTGAAATGTACCTGATAATATGATTTCGGAAACAAGCCCGCCGGTCGGGCATTGAACTCGTAACCATTTCACACAATCGGTTAAATTCAAGGGTCAGACAGAGCGTCCGTCTTTTACTTAGATTTCTCTCTATCTGACATCTACAAGTGCTTGGTTTGTATGTCATCCTATAAGTATGCTGCACAGTTGATAACAGAAAACAATAATAGGGCCACAGAGTTGATAGGACTGTGGCTGCCAGCGCAACGTTAAGTACTAAAACGTCTTCAGTGAAATACAAGAATATCATAATAGTAATTATATTTTCAAATTATACATACTCATATTTAAGTATTTATTTTTAAGATTAGATACTCTAGCAATTTGAGTTCCGCACATCGCTTACTATAGTATTCCCGATAGCCCCTACAGCTAAAGCTCATACTTGTGTTAGGAGTGGGCACACATCAATAGCTAATGACCAGCACGGGGATTGACCCGGAACCTTGTCTCAACTATGAGTGCGGCCATTCTATCGATCGTGCGGCTATTGACGACGCGTTTTAATTAGGTAGTAATTGTTAATTGATTGTCACATCGCAACAGTTCAGAAGAACTGCAGTATGGATGCTACATGAATTAATTGACTTTTTTACCTATCTATCTATGTATAATGTATATTATCTCACATCTTTTTGTTTACTTCTCTTTTAATTTTAATGTTTACATTGCTTTAGTTTTTACACATTTTACAACTTATATTTGTATAGAATTTCCTTGTTTTTTTATTATTATTATTACTTTGCACTGTACAACGCCTTAGATTTATATCTGTAAAGTTGTTCAGGTACTTATAAATAAATAAATAAATCTGCTGTTGGTTTACTTTCATAATAAATTAGTAAAGAGAAAACCTTTTTTTAAAAATTCTGTACCAACTTTATTAATCCACCTCAGTCTGTGACTACATCACTACTACTGTGATGCCGACATAGATAAAAGAAATGTACAATAAGATAGGGACAATTAAGATGTAAGTAAGTAGACCCTCCTTCTTTTATAAATATAATATTTCACGAATTGTTATTACCTATTGAGTGCACATACATATTATTATGTATTTTGCACGTATTTTCTGCGGCAGTGTTTTTTTATAGAATACCTTTTTTATCAGATTTAAAGATATTATAAGTCCTTATCAATGTGGCCTAGTTGAACTTGTAGTCACCACGATGTTAGTGGGGCATGCCATGTTAGAAATTCTCTCTGAAATTTATTCTCGTGAAGAAATCTATTCTATAAAGAATAGAGGGAAGAGCCTACGAAACCGTGCATTAAGAAAAATGAGAAAACAAAAACCTCGTGTTGACTTATTTCACTGCACTCGGAGGTTCCGGGTTTGATTCCCGTCGGAGCAAATTGCGGCATTGACCTTTTAGTTATTTGCCTTGATCTGGATGTCACTAGGATGACCTTCAGTCCATTGCACGGTATTCATAATACAAGCGTAGCTTAGGTTAGGACCATATACAGTTGGTTAGTCGTGCAATATTTTTTATTTAGCTCAAAATCAGATTGACATATTATATTTATTGACATGTCGGAAGCCTAAAACCTTCGACTCTGGTGACTAAGTCATATGAGAAGGGGAAGAATTTAACTCAAACAGATGTTGAGTTTCCTGTGGAACTGGGATAGTAGCATACAGTAGTCCAAACCACGACGTAAGTTCACGTAGAGTTAGGTATCTTCGACTAAATTTACTGAATTTATAAAGCACAATGCCTTCCGTAATGCCATTTGGACAATTGTCACAGCCTTTTAAAAATCCAATTTTAACATAATTAGCGTTTATTTTGAAGGTAAAGAAATGTTAATTAGGTACACGTCCATAGTGTAGCAAATCGAGCCGAGTGCAAAATTGAAAATTTGACACATACTGCGACAATATTTTAAGAGCCTACAAACTTGACTGACTTGCTTTATACTACGCTTCACTAGCTCTACTATACTCTAGCTTTTATCTGCGCAGAGTTTAAAAACAAACGTGGTTTAGCGTTTGTATTATAACACTACTAGCTGTGCCCCCCGACATCGTCCGCGTAGTATTTAACGTAACAAAAATTTCGGGATTATCGGGATAAAAAGTATCCTATATGCTAATCCCGGTTATAAACTATCTGTATTTTATATTTCATCCAAATCCGTTCAGTAGTTTTTGCGTGAAGGAGTAACAAACATACATACATACATCCACACTCACAAACTTTCACATTTATAATATTAGTAGGATGCTATCTTCTTCTTTCCAAATTCAATAATACCCGTGACAGAAAGAGATATTCGGTGTGTAACTATTCATTTTCTAAGCTATTCGCCCACAATACCACGTTTATTAATAACGGGGCAAGAGATGATGCACTATTAATATATATCAACTAGCTGTGCCCGCGACTTCGTCCGCGTGTAATATAACTTAACAAAAATTTCGGGATTATTCATCCCCTATTTTATCCCCATGGGGGTAGAATTAATCAAAATCCTTTCTTAGCGGATGCCTACGTCATAACATCTACCTGTATGCCAAATTTCAGCCCGATCCGTCCTGTGGTTTGGGCTGTGCGTTGTCAGTCAGTCAGTCAGTCAGTCAGACACCTTTGAGTTATATATATTTAGATGAAAGCAACGTACGCATCCCATGGTAACCTTATACTTCTTAGGTTTTCACGGAGCAAAACATTTTACATACTTGAAAAATCTTAACGAATGTTATTGAAAAGCATGCCATATATAGGTTGACTTTAGCATATCAGATAATTGTAATAGAACCACCAAACAACACCATCTGCTAGGTACGGTATCCCTCTATCTACGTAGGTACGTAACTAGATATTCCCTCGCTTGCCGCTTCACACAAAAAAATACAAGAACAAAACTTGGTTGATATTTTATTAAGATCACCACACCGCCGGCAAGATTTCTAAAAAACATTAATGTATTTCAAATGTCATTCAACAACAGTTCTCCTTGAGGTTTGCCAACGAGTTGTCCATTGTCGTACACGAGTTGACCGCGTAGAAATGTCCGCTTCACTACACCTCTCAGCTCTTTACCTAAATATGGTGTTAACTGAAAACATGGAATTACCAAATTACCGTAGGTACACCAGATTTTACGACGTTTTAGATTAAGTGCAGAGTTGTACAGATTGATTTGAACTCTAAGCTTCGGTACATATTAATACAACTACTCACAACAACTCGCGTTATTTCCTTTGTTGCAAGTAAAATGTAAATAAAAAAATACTTAAGTACCTTCTCGGAATGAATAATGAATTTTTTGCAATTACCACGTTGGGTAAGAATTGTCCTAGGGTATGTTAGACTAGGGAATTTGATAGAGATTTGATAGAGCTGTAACCTCGTTTTAGCAATAATAATAATAATTTTAGCCCTTTTCGACGTCCCACTCCTGGGCACGGGCCTCCCCTCAACACGAGGGGGATTCAGGCCATAATCCACCACGCTGGCCCAGTGCGGGTTGGCGGATTTCACATGTCTTTCTAAAATTGGTTAAATCTTCTAAGACATGCAGGTTTCTTCACGATGTTTTCCTTCACCGTAAGCAAGTGATAATCATATAGAAATTATGATTCGCACATAGATTTTAGAAAAATCCAGAGTTTCGAGCCGGGGTTTGAACCCAAGACCTGGTAGCCCGCAAGACGCGTGCTTAACCAATCGGCTATCACTGCTGCTGCTTAGTTTTAGCAATACTAATGACCAATTGTTTCGACGATTACTTGCATAATATTGTAATAGAAGACATTTGTGATAGTGAGATAGTTCAAGATTCAACTCCTAGAGAATATTAAATATCGCTGTTAAACTCTGAATGCAATTTTTACACACCTACCCAATTTTCTAAATTGGGTAGGTGTGTAACAATGACCACCACCACTGCTAACTCCTGTACTTTTATTACGGTGTATGGTGGCAAAGTCTAAATTCAATAGTTAGGTATCTATATCACGGCCTGCGAGATTGGATACGAATTGGTAATCATTTCACTGTCGGGCTCGTCATCTATACAAATAAATAAAATTGGAGTGTCTGTTTGTAATATCAAAATAACACCTTTTCAATAAATGCATATGAAAGTACATACGACACCTATAGCAAAACCGCGATTAAAATTTTTTTTGTCTGTCTGTCTGTCTGTGTGTTTGTTCCGGGTAATCTCCGAAACGGCTGGACTGATTTTGACGGGACTTTCACTGGCAGATAGCTGATGTTATAGGGAGTAACTTAGACTACCTTAATTTTAGCAAAACAATTAGGGTTCCGCGAAAAAATATAAAAACACATGAAATCAAAGAGTATCTCCGATACGGTTGGACCGATTTTGACGGGACTTTCACTGGTAGATAGCTGATGTTATAAGCAGTAACTTAGACTTTTATTTTAGGAAAACAAAATATTAAAAAATGGTTCCTGCCGCGCGGGCTCAGAACGCGGGAGCGGGCGTTTTTGTTAAGTTAAATTCCACGCGGACGAAGTCGCGGGCTCAGCTAGTCATTTTATAAATTCTTGATTCATGCTGTGTCGGAAAATAAATGAAGGCGAAACATTGAAAACAAACATTCGTCCGCGTAGTGTTTAACTTAACAAAAATAAAAAGTATCCTATGTTGTGTTAATCCCGGTTATAAACTATCTGTGTTCCAAATTTCATCCAAATCCGTTCAGTAGTTTTTGCGTGAAAGAGTAACAAACATACATCCACACTCACAAACTTTCGCATTTATAATATTAGTAGGATCTAATCATTTTCGTATCGCTTCTCGTCGGCCGTGGTAGAGTCGATGTTTCGTTAAATTTCTTACCTTATTTTTATGTCTAATAATCTCAGTTTCGACTGTGAAAGTCTCATCAGGGTCGAAGAACACGAGGTCAGCGTCAAGGCCTGGCTTCAGGGCGCCCTTACGATGTTGAAGTCCGCACAGATTAGCGGGCCCGGAGCTCAGATACTTGCTGATGGACGGCAACTCCAGGCCACGGGAACTGGCCGCTGTCCAAAATAATGACAACCCTACAGAATATGATTGGATCAATATTAGTAGCTAACTTAAAATGTTTTATTTATTAATAGGGACTAGACCCGCCACCCTGTTACTCCTGTAAGCCAGAAATGCTACTCTTAGGTCCGGTTGCTCGAAACTCGGTTACGTTACCTGAAGGGTAAAGTTATGGTTAAAGTAAAATTAACCGGCAGACTAATTTAAAAAGCGTTGTTGAAGCAACGGTTACGTTAACGAGGGGTTAAATGTCAGGTTTGACGGCGGTTAAAATAACCGATGGGGTGGGGGCTGTTTAAATTTTGACGTTGGTAAAATTGTAGTGTTCGTTTACCGATTTTAGGTTATTTTTAATATTTCTTTGCGAGTACAGTTATTAAAATGGGATCAGAGCGTTTCGTTTTGGATTTAATGAATGAAGATAGTTACTCTAATGATGATTTCATATTTGATCATGTATTCCCACAAAGACAGAGGAATTTCCGACCACGAACTGATTATTTTCTATGGGAGGAAATGGATTTTAGAGCACGCTTCAGAGTGTCGAGAAATTTGGCTAAAGTGTTTGTAAATTTATTAGATTCACGTCTCAAACGTTTGACCAAGAGGTAAGTAAGTCAATTTTATCTATAGGTAGGTTATGAATGATATGAATTCTTGAGAAGTAATAGGTTCGTCTCATAGTAAATTTACCTGTAAAATAACATCTAATCATTATTAAATGATTGCTTTTTTTCAGAAAAAATGCAATGACGTCTGCAGATCAGGTCTTGTTAACTCTACAGTTTTACGCATCTGGATCATTTTTCAGATGTGTTGGGGATTCGAAAGGAGTACACAAATCAACAGTATGTAGAGCTATACACTGTAAGCAAGGAGTTGGCTAAACTTAGACCACATTTTATTTATATGCCAATAAATGAAGATGAAAGAAAAGCCACTGTAACAGCTTTTACAACATTAGCCGCTTTCCAAAAGTCATAGGTGCTATAGATTGCACACATGTTTATATACAATCACCTGGTGGCAATAATGCTGAATATTACCGCAATAGAAAATACTCATTTTCATTAAATGTCCAAGTTGTGGCTGATGCTGATTGCTACATCAAAAATATTGTGGCAAGATGGCCTGGTGGAAGTCACGATAGTCACATATTTGATTCAAGTAACATCAGGGGCAGAATGGAAGATGGAGAATTTGGTGATACATGGCTATTAGGAGATAGAGGATATGCCTTGTGGTATTTTCTTTTGACACCATTAGCAAACCCCGCAACATCAGGAGAACATCTTTATAATGAAAGCTACATTAGAACCAGAAATGCTGTTGAAAGGACATTTGGTTGTTGGAAGCGAAGATTTCCAGCAATCGGATCTAAATTGAGAACAAATTTAAAATATATGCAAGCAATAATAATTGCAACTGCTGTTTTGCATAACATTTGTCGCATGATCAATGAGGAACAACCTCCAGATTTAGTAAGCGTCTACGAGGAGATGGATATTGTTGATGAAACGGCTACAAATAATCAAGACAGTACGAGAGGTGAACTAATATCATCATATTTTGACGGATTAGCTCTTCAAATATGACTAAAGTGATTTCAATGTAAAAGTTTAAATAAAACTGTTTTTTTTAAACAATCTCTTTAATTTAATTTATTTTGGAGAAAATAAATAAAGGTACAAATAGTAAAAAAAAAACATAAAATAAGAACTTAAATTATAGGAACATGTATCTGCTCTATAGAAATTTCTCATTTACATTGATATTTAAAAAATATGACGCTGTAGACTGACAAAAGAACATAAAAATAGAAGCTGAATAGAACGCTGAGGGGTGTTTTATATATATATAATAATTTTATTTCAGAAAATTACAAATAAATTTGCCAAAATCACATGTTAAACATAATTATAAGATAATATATTAGAAAAGCATCAATTGCCGCACTAGGTTATAACTGTACTAGTATTTACTTTATTATTATGAAATAGTATTACGACACGAAAATTAAACACACAAAAATACTTTATGAATTTAAAAGCCTCACAACGATTTTTAATTCACCGAAACGTCACAAGTCACAACAAACAATGCCAATATGACACCTAATACAGTGTTGGCAGGCGAAAGAAAAGTTCCTCATCAAAAATTAAGGGAAACAAAATGGAATTGCACTGACAACTCTTTTAACCCGCGTCTAATTTAACGCCGCGAAAATTCTCTTTGGGCAACTGAATACGAAGATAACCGATGTAACTTTTTTACCAAGGTCAAAATTAACAATAGTCAAGTTTTAACTATTACTTTACTGTATTGTACGAGCAACCGGACCTTAGCAACGATAGTCGATATATCGTGACATTTGTCGTGTCGTTTTTATCCCGTCATATCGATTACAGAACGACCGATACAAAATTATCGTTAATTCAAACGACAATGGTGTCCAATGATGACGCCGAAGTTTGACCCTCGACGAGTCCCAGGGAGTAGGTAAATTGTTTTGGAACCCGCATGAATTTAATCGAAAGAAAGAATAGGTGGTGTTGGAAGAAAATTATGCACTTCCTTCTGTTGCAAAGCGGAAGACAAAAATAACTATGTATGGGCTGATTGCCACAAGCAAGATTATTATGAATTGTTGTCGAAAGAAAATACTTGCCAAATTGTACTGAAGAGATTCCACCCCATGCCTCCAAATTGTTCGAGCACTTCAGTTCCGGAGTGCATGGCGAGTGATCAGATACAACCAGGTCCAATTTATCCTCTAGTAAATACTCCCACAATTTCTCCTGTAACCATATAACATAATAATTTCATGAATTGGCCGACTATTATTAAATTGTAATGATAAACGTCAAAAAGTTAGTAAGAAGTAAAAAATGGGAGTAGGTATTCCTACGAAAAATATTAAAAACACATCTACTTTAATATTTTGGTTAGGTATTTATTAAAAGGTTATTTCATTTTTTTATGCAATATAATTCGGATTCCGGGCCAATACCTATAGCATAAAATGTAATTTGTCATTTTTTTGTTTATATTTCTTAAGAGTGTAGTTAAAAACAAACAATGCTTGATACCTTATTGTTTTTATCTCTTATGGGTGGTGCACATTTGTATTCGCTCTGTCCCTTTGGGATCTGGTCGGCGCTGAGGGTCAGGTAGTGGTGGCAGGTCTCGGCCGTGACGCCGCCGCGCCAGCCCGCGTGGCCGGCGGCCCGCCGCGCCCGCCGCGCCTCTGCCAGCAGCGGGACCACCTCTGCTGACGACACGTGTACTATGTGCACACGAACACTGAAATAACACACAAACGGTATGATTACAAAAAAAAAGTTGTTTATAGTGTGTTTAACCTTTTTTGTGTAATAAAATGGAAAATGTTTACTTTCTAATAAAAATACAACTGAGTGACAGACAACGCGCGGTCTACACCGGTGGATCTAGAAGAG
This sequence comes from Notodonta ziczac, assembly GCA_918843915.1. Lineage (NCBI taxonomy): Eukaryota > Metazoa > Arthropoda > Insecta > Lepidoptera > Notodontidae > Notodonta > Notodonta ziczac. The sequence continues at coordinate 6,154,679 of OU974043.1, read as the reverse complement.
TGTAATTATGCGTAGGTGAGTTACTGCTAGTCCTTTATTGGTAGTTGGACATAGGGACCATAGGTAAAGCGCAGCGCAAATCTTTGGTGGAGATATTTTTAAACTTACTCAGTCTTATCTACGAAACTTTTAATTAACGATACAGCATTCAGCTCCATATTAGGCGGCCTAGATTCCAGATATGTTTCGTATTCCTCAGGATCTGAAATAATAATTGCAATACAAAATATTTTTTAATATTTCACGTGAAGATAAGATATGTAAAGACAGCTTTTGCCAACACAATATACTTTGTAAACCAACCTTTCCTCTTTATCTTATTATTGGAGGGAGGGTCATCATATTCAATTTCAGCGTGGAACTAAAATAGGTAACAAAATGCTTAACAATTTAGTAACATTAAACATCTTCATTAAGTTACCCTTAGCCATTTGCCTTATTACTTGGACAATTAGGGCCAAGAGCATGTGATACTTATCCACTCCGGTTGCAAAACACTCATCCTGTTACAATATCTCATCCCTATCCATCTCTTTTTCGTCTTGCTTTCCAAACCATCTGCTCGCAAATCACCACGCTCTTCGTCCCAAAATCCTCACTCTCCCTTACAACAGGTGCATAGTAAAACTAAGATAAAATACCGACTGCTAACACTGATCCGGTTCCTTCGAGAGCCGCAAAAGCTTTCTCCAAGTCTGCCTTCCCCACGTTGGGGAATTCCTCCACGCCGCTAGGACATAAGAAACATTTGAACCCAACTACACCGGCTTTGACGAGATCTCGCAGGTGGTTCTGGAAATTGAAAATTGTATCTATTATGTTCCTCTATTAACACCTAAAATCGCCTTAAAAATACATATTATTAATAATAATAATAATAATATTTCTTTATTTTTAAATAATAAGCTGTCTCTAAAGGTTGCAGCCAGCACTCATAATAGTATTAAACTGTGCTATGAGTGCTGGCTTCCATCAAGATATTGTACGTACAGGTTTTCTATATAAATAAATAAAATTGGAGTGTCTGTTTGTAATATCAAACTAACACCTTTTCACTAAGCGCATATCAAAGTACATACGACACCTATAGCAAAAACGCGATTTAATTTTTTGTCTGTCTGTCTGTCTGTCGAACATTTTTGTTAAGTTAAATTTCACGCGGACGAATTAATGGAATCAGTATAGCAAAAAAATGACGTAATTCGTAGATATCACAAAAGTGAACGACCTATTTCTTACAAAACAATGATTACTATCTATAGGTAGTTCAGGTATTCATCTCTAATACACATAATATTCCTTTTCATCGAATTTAGCGATCCTTTTCCAATTTTATTACGATTTAACATTAATATTATGGTGCTACAGATCTTATAAACCAGTTTTTTGTACAATTATGGACAAAATATCGATCCAGTGGGAGGCAAAATATGTTTAAAATATTCAAACTAACGATACGACTTTGGTTACGAACCTTTAAGTACAAATCATTTGGCCCTAAAACCTTATTTAATGATAACATTACAGAACAAGGTAGGTATTATGATGGGTTCTGCTATCTTTAACGAATGCATGGAATTTGTTAGATACTTTCATACCAACATGTGTCATGTATAGGTGTTCATGCATTGTTAATTCATTTATTTTAGACGTCATTGCGCTTAATTATCTACACTAGCTGACTCGGTAAACGTTGTTCTGCCATATAAATGATTTCTAGGTATGAAAAATTGATGTTGACGGATTCTCAGACCTACCAGATATGCACACAAAATTTCATGAAAATCGGTCGAGCCATTTCAGAGGAGTTTTGCAAAAAACTAGTCGCTACTTACATATAAGTACCTATTACTATTGGGTAATGGCGAAGAATATTATTTTTAATTAACTTTAAATACTTAATTTACTTATATAAAATTTGGAAATTCCCCTTGGAGAAATTATACTTACTTGATTTTCCACGATGACCCCACCCCAGAATCCTACATCGACATACACGTTCCCTCTAGCGGCAGATGCTTTGATTTTTAAGTTTTCCAGCGTTGTTGTCGGCGGAATCGAATTCCTAGAATGGAACTTAATATTAATGGTTATCATTTAAAAACAACTTTTATAATAAACATCATTTCATGTCTATGCGACAGATGAGAACCGCTAATAAAAATGAAACACAATTTCGGATTATTAATCTAAAGAAATCAGACACCGATGAATTTAATGTCAATTTTTGGGGTCCCATGTCCACTTAATTAATTATTTGTGTTCTTTCAAATTAGATAAAGTATTTGCATGCTGAGACGGCCAAAAAAAGTTCTTCGAAATCTTTTTGTAGTGTCGAAGGCGAAGGCCGTGCCGAGGTAAATCCTTTTTTATCAATAAACTTTTCGTCCGGTATTTTATGTAATGAGATTAGTTAATCCAAACCTTTTTTGACGCCACGATCGTAATTTAAACAATATCTGGGGCCATTAAACAACTGTTTGGTTCAGTTTAATAATACCAATGTTACCGACATAAAAAACCGTTTATTTTTCTGACATTCCGATCACCAGGACCGCAAAGTAGTTGATATTAAATTATATAGGTTTGTATTTGGACAAACAAAAAACTAAACCTACTGGAATAGAAAATGTAAAAAAAACGTTTAAAAATCCAAATAGGTTGAATGTAGACACTACATAAAAACACCTGCATTCGGGTATAAAAGGTCACACCAGTCTGCATGCGACGAATAAACATCGCAATACGCAATATATGGCATTGGGATGACTACAAAGAGCTTTCTTGACGAGCGTATTAAAAGTTCATAATAAAGTAAAACCATTCCGTATTATGGTTAGGTACACGAAATTGTCCGCCGTAATTAAATATGTTTTTTATGAGTTCAATCAAACGCCTAGGCGCTTCGCACTTGATGATCATTCTTCTATTTCATAATCATTAACAGCGTTTGTAATGACTTCGATAGGATTTTTTTTTACAATTAGCCCCTCCAACAAATCTGAGTGGGTTGACGTCAATAGTTTAATGGCCAGGATGGGGATTGAAACCCGGAACCTTTAAGCTACGAGGACGGCCCCTCTAACCACTATGCTATGCTTTAATTCGCTTTATTAAATAACATTGATTTATAATGCCCACAAAACTTCTTTAAAATCTATAAAGTTGGCTATCCAACCAAACATCCTCCATGTTCAGTTTGAATATTGGGCCGGCTTTATCTATAGTACAGGGTGTGCGTTGCACACAGGCGCGGGGTCTTAGGGAGCCCCGAGCGGCCGACTGACCCCGACAGCTCCAAAGAACCTGCGTCACTCGGGGCGCTCTCAAAGACCCTTCACCATTTTATGGCCTAGAGGGCGCTAGGGTTGATTGCACCCAGACGCTGCATGAGTTAGAGCCAGCGCTGTTTGAATAGATAGCCCTGTTACTTATAGTAACTCCTTTGGTACCTAATACTTTTATTTAAATGAGACTTGTCCCGTCACACTCTCCCACCCCTCCAGGGTAGTTATTTAAAGTTGACGGAAAGTTTCCGATATCGGAAACGACAGCTTCGATCCTCCTTTTACAAATGAATTAAAAGAGTGATGGAAGCTGTTGTTTCTGACACGGAAACATTCAGTCGATTCTGAATACCACCATCCTGTAAGCCAGGATCAACAATGGTGTCCAAAGAAGGCGCCGAGGTTTTCCTTTAGTAATACCTACTTATACATAGGCAGGTATCTATTTTAAAAAAGGATTATAGTTACAGCGGCATGTCTACAATAGTGGTGATCCCGCCGGCGGCAGCAGCGCCGGTGGCGGTGCGGAACCCCTCCCAGGCGGTGCGGCCCGGCTCGTTGACGTGCACGTGGGAGTCCACCACGCCCGCCAGCAACGCCAGGTCTCCGCCATCCACCACTACCGGCACCTGGTAGGTATGAGACACATGATAGTATTCATTCATTCAGGACATTCAAAAACTCCGTGCTTGTGGGAATTTCAGGAAAAGGATAAGGGGAGTAGGGCTTACGATTATGTGTTCTGATGAAAAATGTAGCTCTCCTGTATATCCCCTCCTCCCTTTACGGTACGCCTATAGACAGTTAAATTAAATGGTAAATAGACCTTAGTTCCGTTATTTTAACTTTTTTCTTTTCACATTATTTTTATCGCTGAAGGTCGCGAATTGGATCTTCTTCTACCGATTGATACTTACATTTCACGACTCCACCTTCAGTGCTATTATTTCGGCTAGGTACTATTGAAATTACTGTAACAGGAATGTAGAATCACATACCATTGCTTTAAACGAATTTGCAACAAGAAATCCCGATAACAACAACATGTCTCTGGTGATAAGATTTCTAACATGAAGGGTCGAACTGGGTCAGCATAATGGGATTGACAAGAGTTAGAACAGACTACCTTTCCCACGTTATAGTACCTAAATAACACGTAAGTAAATTATGAAATAAAGCAACAAATTCAACAAAAATATCTTCAAATGTTGTTTACATAAGTTGAGTTATGAGAGAAATATGTTAACTATGTAGCGAGGTTGACAACGACAACCGGTAAGTAAGTACTAGTATAAAAACTAGTTGAACGCGTACTTACCTTAGACTCCCCATCGTTGTCGTCTTCAAGTAGTATTGTCGCTTCATCTCTCGTGAGAATTCGTTGTATGACCCCATCGTGGGCCAACACCCCGCCGTCCACAACCCCGGTCTCAGTAACGAGTCGTCGGCTCAGAAACAACTGGCGATCAGTCATAGCTATTACTTAACACCGTGCTATTAGTAAAACGCCAACACTAATTTAAAACGCGTTTACGTGCAACACCACCGCTGTATAATTTACAACTAACTCTATTGATCTCGTGAATCTGTTTAACCGATTCTGTTATCATGAATTTGAAGCGTACAAACAAATACCTAATCATGAATACGATGATAAAATATGGCTATTTTGTTTTAAATACAGTTTGTTATACAATTAAGTTTATACTTCACTACATAGTATAAAAACAAAGTCGCTTCCCGCTGTCTGTATGTCCCTATGTATGCTTAGATCTTTAAAACTGCGCAACGGATTTCGATTAGGGATATTCAATAAACATCGATTTTTCGAATCACTCGTCGTTTTTAATTCGATATATCGAATCGATCCGATGTTTTGACAAACTGTTGATTCACTCGATGTATCGATGTATTTTCATAAAATATCGAATACCAGTGAATTTAATGAAAACTCAGTTTGATCTCTAAATCATTCTCATTCAAGGTTTGAATTTTTTATAAACAATATTTGAATCAGTGATGGTTTCCATGTGTACAGGGATGCCCGTACTAATTTGTCTGATAGGGGTTGGGTAGGGCTGATAGAAATACTGATATAGCTGATAAAATTTGTCTATACAAATAAATAAAGTTGGAGTGTCTGTTTGTAATATCAAAATAACATCTTTTCACTAAATGCATATGAAAGTACATACGACACCTATAACTAAAACGCGATTTAAAAAATGTTTGTCTGTCTGTCTGTGTGTTTGTTCTGGGTAATCTCCGAAACGGCTGGACCGATTTTGACGGGACTTTCACTGGCAGATAGCTGATGTATTAAGGATTAACTTAGGCTACTTTTATTTTAGAAAAACAAAATTTAAAAAATGGGTCCTGTCACGCGGGCTCAGAACGCGGGAGCGGGCTTTTTTGTTAAGTTCAATTTCACGCGGACGAAGTCGCGGGCTCAGCTAGTTATATTATAAAACTGACATTAAACATAAGTAATGGGAGTGAACTTAATGAGGGGTGAGAACGTGCGGTTTGCTTGATGACCGATGACGAACTGATTTTGGTTGCAATACAATTTGCGTAAATGTGAACATTTGGGTCAAAGTGTGAATGCTGCTTCGGCAAATGTACGTGTATGGTCGTACACCATGAAAAGTAGTTTTTTCTTAGTTATATAGATTTCTTCAACATCCAGCATCCTTGAACACACACAATAAATGTGCAGTCATGGACAGTGCTGGTGTAGGAGTAGTATAATAATTATAACTTGACGCTTGCGTGGAGTGTCAGAAGGCTGACTAGGTGAGGGCTTTGTGGTGTGATGTTATGTTAGAAAAAGTACTCGATTTTCAGTAAACATCGATGTTTGTAACCGATATATCGAAAGACATCGATACACACTTCCGATATATCGCATCGAAAAAAACATCGATTTTTTTTCGAAGTGGACACCCCTAATTTCGATGCGGTTTTTAAAACATAGAGTGATTCAAGAGGAAGGTTTATAATATGTATAATACATGCATAATATAGTACAGAAACACTGATAAAAATACCCGTGCGAAGCCGGGCGGGTCGCTAGTAGGTAATATAGTTAAGTTAGTAGTTAAGTAGGTAGCTTATATTTTTATTTATCATATATTATGGCAATGGTTAGATACTTGAAATACCTAAAGTAAGTACTACCTAAGTATTAACAATAGCACAAAATTGTGTTTTTTTATAAGTTCCCAAAAGAAGAGTTTTCTGAAATTTGTATTTGAAGTAGGTATCTAGTAGTTGAGGGGTTTGTATAATTAGTAGTTGGCATGATAACATTTTTGATAGATATTTGATATGTTAATATTTTTGAAAAAGAAAAAAAACAATTTAAATGGTGTATGGACTACGATCACAATGGATCATTTAGTATTTTGGTAATTATACATATCAATCTGTGAACCCATGCGACGTGGGCGAGGAGCATCTGACATCGATTGTTGACGAATCGCACAATAAATGCCAACGGCCCGCCTTGAACTTCGCCTTGAAGCTGAACACAGAGCACGCGGGCTGCTCCCGGCCAGCGCCTGCCACCGCCGACCCACCACACGAGCCTCATTACGGATATATGCACCCAGCAAACTGTAAACACATACCGGTTCCGCTTAGACCTTCGAAAGGGCAGGGTGATCCAGATTCCATACGAACTTATTGAATTGTTTACTAGGTACGTACGTATATATATATGATTGTGTATATAAAATTGTCCTGCGTCTTCATAGTGTATGCCTATCCGCTCTCACACACTATGGCACTAAGGTAAATTTATCAAAAATCTTGGGAAGCTAGGTCACTCGTTCGAGTCGACTTCGGACATTTGAAAACAAGGGCATTGCCAATTTCAGGGTCCACATAAGTCAATGTGTGTACAGTTAGATGGCACGGCGTCCGCGGCAGCTGTGTGCCGGTAAACAATGCGGGTGACATTGGCGGCAAGAAAGGAAGGAACGCTGCGCGCATAGTAATGGCGGAGGAGCATCGCCAGCGCACCAACACCACGTACGCAAGTACCGCGCGGGCTCGGCCACCGCCACCTGACGACGCGCAACAGTCACAGCTTTACATTAGCGATATACAACTTAATTGAGCAGTCAGGCGCAAATTAAATTAAATCGGGGTTTATCCGAAAGATCGATCAAAACGTAAACACGAATATTTTAATGTAAGACCAAAATCTTGGCCCTTGTTACAACGTGATAAAGTAATGCTATATTAGAGAAATAATTTGTGCATGTCCGATTGATTGTTCTCTGCGATGTCTAGTGTTGCGTACGCGCACGCAGATGGTGTCTCGGTATGTGCGCTTAACTTCATTGAATGATGCATTAATATATCGGTACAGTAACATCAGTGAAGTGTCTCAAAATATTTGGAAAGTGTATTGCGGTGTAAGACTGTATACAAGATAATTTCGCTCTTAAGGTAATTTGATTATGTCCTATTTGATCATGATATGAATCTCTATATCTGGCATCCGAATGAAGTACGTAATAGTGAGACAATTCTGTGCCCACACAATTGAATATTCCACTACTTATGAAATCATAGTTCAACGTGTTAAAAACATACAAAGGAATGTCTTATAAATTATCATTGGCCTATGTCCACCTACATACTTAACATTTAGGTATCAACTTATTTTTTTTTATGCCAAAACCATTTCCATTGAGGATTTATAAGACATATTGACAGAATTAAAAAATAAGCTTACATAGGAACCGGTAGTGTAAAGTAATCACTTTGTCTCGCCATAGGGTGACCATAACTTAAACTTGAACCACAGAATACGACTTGATAATGCTAAAAACACTAAGTAGGTACAAATTATATGAACGTACATAGGTACGTTCATATAATTTGCTTATAGAAGCAGCTTAGATGTTCGATCCAATTCAGTAAGCATATGAAATTTGGGAAACTAAATTAAGACAAGACAGATTTTTGAAAAATATTTTAATTCCTTACTTATCTATTTAGTATTTCCTTCATAAGTAAAGCGCTTTTCAAGTGCTTTTAAGAACAAAGATGGCAAACACGTATACTTCGACCTGCCTGATGTTAAGCAGTTAAAGGAGGCACTTTGCCGACCTGAAGAGGAAGTAGGAGAGAGGAAGCCGGATGACCAAAACCCCCTCCGAGTTTTGGTCATCCGGCTCTCCGACTCATCGAAACATCATCGAAACGCAGCTATAATTATATACTATTTATTATAATTACTATTATGAGAACAGTTTTAATCATCAAGATGAACATCTGGCATGATTTGCCAAATATTCTCCACGGCCACTTTCGTGCAAAGTTTTTGACAAAAAAAAATGAAAATTTAATTTTGCACGATTACCTGTATTAGTACATATCCCTAAAGGCAAATGAGACATATGCACCAGTGTGGGTGCGAGATGCTCTCCGAAGCTCGATGACTCCGGGTATTTAACACTAGGCGTCGCGCGCGCCGCCCGCTCAGTCGCACCACACTCGCGACGCACGCGCAGCTTCCACGCTGATCACATTAGGGTAGCGAAACATTATCCTGAAAAGCCTACAAGAAACGACATTCAAAATAGGTAGGTAATTAAATGCCTCGGTGTATTTTCTAATTCTGGTATTTTATGGTGTTGCAGTGCAGCCCTTCCATTAAATAATTTTGGCAACATTTGGAAATTACTTATGAACTTTTATTTAACATGTATTTTTCAAAATTTCAGATAAAAGTTCGTCGTAGAGCAGAAAGCTCCCCATCATGGGGCATAACTTCACGTTATGGGTAAGTGTTTTAAACTCTAGTGAAGTGTCTTAATATGTCCTATATAGTTACACACCTTTTATTCCCCGTAAAATAAACGTTTATAACAAAGGCTGCTACCGTACTCTTTTGTGATAAATTAAGACTACCTACTCGTTTTTATTGTAAGCCATAATCATAAGTGGTCTACAATAAATATTAAAATTAATAATATACCCTTTTTATAATAACAGGAACATGGGACCAACTCTGGTAATTTCGTTGACATTTGAGCCAATGGTTCATCAATCGCAAATAGAACAAAATGTTATATTTTACGACTGGTTTATAGATGGCTTAAATGTCATCGAAATTACTAGTCTTCGCCCCTAGGTATAGCTATTAGTAGTTAGGTATCAACATTTTGCAAACAACAAAATTTACTTAGGTACAAAAAAATTAACTCAAATAGAACACGATCGACCTTTAATTTTGATATTTCTCAACGATGAGGTTAATAGGAAATGTAATTAATGATTTTGTTTCAACAATAAACTCAACCAATAAAACTAACCCGGTTATTTGTACCTACCTAAAACAAAATATGTGCAGTGCTTGTCCCAAAATTCAAATACAAAGTGAAATGAGTAAGTGTCTGCTCGGCTCATTGCATATTCGCGACATGAATACCCAATTATACATTTATAAAGTCATATGAGAAAGTCAATTGCAGGCATGTATGATATAGGCCAGTAGGGCTCACACGGCCAAGATCAAGGTCAGACCGGGAACAGGTACTTACTACGTATTACTGGTTAATAATACTTCCTTCCAATCCAGTGTGTAAAGGTCCTTCTAGGCTTAATTACCAGCTAGCGTGCATAATAAAATAAAATGAATATAAATATCGCCAGACAGACACACCAACTGTACGGTCCCAAACTAAGCAAAGCATGTACTATGGGTACCGTACAATGGACTGGGGGCGATCCCAGTGACACTCAGAGCTGGACAAATAACGAAAAGGCCATTTCCGAAATTTACCCCGGCGGTAATCGAACCCGCAACCACCATGTGCAGTGAGCCGAGCGGCCTACGCTCGAACCACTGCGCCAAGCGGTCGTCAAATAAATATAAATAATATAATATAAATCATTATTTATTGATTGGGAAATCGACTACTGATCGAAAGCGAAGCAAGCCAATCATGAGGTATTGAAGTCGATACACATGTACTGCTTGGTTTTGCACTCTCTGCTGGCTAAGACTAAATTTAACAAAGAAAAAATATTTCAATAATTTTTTACCCACCTAAGTCGATTTGCCTGGACACTTTGCCACCAATTGTACAAAAGCGCTACCTGTTTACTTCTTCAAACTCTACAGTTCAAGTTATTCGAAATAAAGTACTACTTAGGTCCACACAAGACTCAATAAGAGATTTAACCTGTACCTATTAACATTTGTAAGATGTAGGAAATGGCAGCGCTAAATGGTTTCAAAGTTGTAGTGGTTACAATATAATTTTGACCACTTTATAAAAAATTGAGCAGGCAGAATATACTTTTAAACACCATTAGCTACGTGCTGAGGAAAATGTTTTAATAGCGTTCGTCGACAATTCCGGGCAAGCTGACAAAGCTCTGGTTGCGGTTTAAAGTGTTCGCATACTTTGCACTTACCGTGTAATGACTAATTTCATGCGAAGTTAGTGGCATTGTCTGTCTGCTATCTTGTCGCATGAGTCAATATTATTTACCTGTAAGAGGTTAGCACCTTAGACCATTTATTTATCTATGGACTAGACTTACATGATCATTCCCCTCTGCCAAGGTATAAGAACAATAAGGTCTAACACGTTTATAAAAAGTGTTTATGGAATCGATTTAATCAAAGTCAGTATCGTTTTCGATGTGAAAGGTGCTCCATAAAAAATGCCGACCTGCGCTATAAACCATTGCAAGAAGAGGTCAAACACCTCTAATCTACAAAAAAACGGAGTAACGTTTCATATGTAAGTGTTTTTGGTGTAAATAATCCCTTATTTCTAACTAAAATAAATAAAATATAAAATGTCATAAAAATCGAAAACATTATCGATTAAACAATCGAGTACGAAATAATTGAAAAGTGTAGTATGGTATCTCGAGTTCGCCATTTTGAATAGTGTTGCGGCAGTGATAAATTTATGATTGTGGACGTGTATCGATAAAATTATATTTTTTGGAGTTTTTATTATATTTTACTTTAAATTATATATAGTAAAAATATAATTACCTATTGTAATTTTTTTAACTTATCATTATTCCACTATTTTTCCAGATTTCCTAAAGACCCTCAATTAAAACCAAATGGGAAAAATCTTGCAATAGAAAGAGGGGTTGGGAACCTACTCGGCCAAGTATTATTTGTTCAGTACACTTTGATTCAGCGCAATTCCAATGTTTATCTAATAAACGACTAAAAAATAGTAGATAATGCCGTACCAATATTATTTTTAGCTGATGCCGTAAGTATTTTATTTATACTTCTACTGACATGATTCTAAAAAAATATTTCACTGATATATACCTACACGTGAAGTATATATAAGTGATGCAGTAGAAGTTTTACCTTGTATATTGTCGTAAAATATTATTTATTTTAAATGTTTCATTACCACAGCGAGGGATTTTTTTAAAGTAATGCATAAACGATAAATCATCGTACTGTATAAGATACCATAATATACAAAATAAATCATATTTTGTATTAGATGAAGAAATGCACACGTCTATGCAATATTTTTGTGATGATGAGCAAGTAAAACTATCGATATATCTAATTAGAAATATCGATATTGGTTTCTCCCTATTGCACTTAGTGTCTTACACTCGTAAATTCTTGCATGTTGACGTATTTGACCGATTAGTGTGCGTAAAAGTTACTAGTGTTGAATATTTATTTAAGTGTGCATTCACAATGACACAATTTGTTTTTTAGTAATTGTGCATCATTTCTTTGTAGTGGTTACCTCGTCCCCCCCAAAATCTGACAGAATTTTTTATTAGTAAAATGAAGCACGTCACGCCTCCTTTAGTTAACACCTCTCTGGTTAGCACCGATAAATTGTATACGCAATAAGAGGGACTATGAGGCTTTATCTCCAACAAATTAATAACTTTACAGACATGTGTATTCGGTGATTCGTTCGCAAGTGCTGCTCTACTATCTCATTTATGAAGACTCTACAAAATTATTTGTTTGCTGATTTTATTCGAAAAATAAACTTATTACTAGTAATATGCCAAGCAAACTACCTATATGATGCTGTATTAAAAAAATGTAAAGGTAACTATTATGATTACTATGTATGAGCATGCGTAGTGACATTTACGTAAAAATATATGCATATTATATGAGATCAGGATATAGTGTATTCTGTGTATGCGACGCACGCGCAGGACCCGACGCACTCTCGAGCTTCACTCCCTCGCCTCGGCCTTCAACAGATACACATATGTCATTATGTGTCGGCTCTCTAGTTTCCTGAAACATCAGTTATGGCTAAACCAAACTAAATAAGGTTAAAATAAAAGTATGTACTTATAAATATTTTAAAGAAATACCCTTAAACCGTATAGGTAGGTGGGCAAAGTAGTTTATTTATTTATTGTAAGAAACGGCACATTTCTGTCTTTCCCGATTAAATAACTGTAATACTTAATTAGAATAACCTGTCTATTTAATAATATTCCGTGCATATTTTATTATCGATCGTAAAATAAATGAGCCGCAAGCTTCGATTAGGGCAATACCCTGTTAAAATTTATGGCTACATATTATCAAAAATATCAAGTTCGTAAAAATACATAAAAATAAAGCTCGGGTCCTAATCATTGGCGAAATGTCACGCGAAAACACCTTGGACTGGTTGGGGTGATGACGATGACCCCGCGACGCACGGAGCGCGGCGGCGGCGGCGGCGGGCGCGCGGCTACCTGCCTCTGATGCCTGTATGCAAATTGTGTTGTTTTCCGAACCTCTCGAGTCAATGTACTAGAAATCGTTTTTAGTAATTTATTAGATCGAATCCCCGGACCCAAAATACAACACAAAACCCATTAGATAATCAGGTATAAGTTTAAGGTAAAAAAAAATCGGATGTTCTAATATCGTTTTGCAGAAATTAATAAATATTGTTCCCAAAGCGAAACGCCTATAGGTATTATTTTAGCCCCGTAAACTTTTGTAGCTATGTAGCTATCATAGGTAATTCATGTGAATTCATTGACCAATCAATTTTATCAGTTTTGTCCAAATACAGTATGGGATTATTTAGGTGTTTTTTATTGAAACTGTATCTTATTAGAATGTTAAAAAGCATTTAAATTATACACAATATACTTATGCAATTAGTACTAGTAAGAATATTACCCCTCGAGTAGGAGTTCTGATCGGCAACCTGAGCTTGTAAATGCCGACATGCCTGGCTTAAAGACCGATCCTCTGGCCGCGCTTTACCACAGTAGATGTATTTTATATTGTGTAAATACTTCTATGACATTGTCGACTGGGCTGCTTTTTACTACCTGATTGTTACCAACAGAAAAAGCTTCTCCAAACAATAAAAATACGAAGTAGGTAGACACATTCTTGAGTCTGAATTAATGCGCTACAAGATTTTATATGAAGTTGTTTGACATTCAATTGTCTGCACTTTATTGGCTTTTCAAATTAAGTTCTATTCATAATTTAAAGTGTATCCTATTTAAGTAAAAACAGTCTGTACTCCGCCTATCTAAATAACTGTTTCTATTTGATAACTTTTTTATTCAAAGTCAAATAATAGCACAACATCCAAACGAATCGCGGCCGTTGACACTCTTCCAAAATAAACATTAAACAGTGAATCAATACAAACTTTCGTGAACCAGCCTCAAGTGTTGATCTTGATTCTTGACTCAAGTTATGTAAATTACGCAAAGTCGGCGTGCGATACTTGATCGATGGGTCAGCGACCGCTACCGCCTACACTTAACATATTTTCAGTCCGGGCGCCCCGCACCGAGAAAAACGCTACGCAATCCATATTAATGGTCTCTTTGTGCTTCCTCCATAGACACGTAACAAAGAGTAATTTTGGATCACACTTTTTACAACCACTTTTTGCAAACACCATTCTTAACGGTTGAGGCTTTAATTTAATGTCGCCAAATAATTGAAACCTATTTATACTGTAATAGATGTACACAAAGCTTTTTGTACAGGGTCGACAGCCTCCAAACCATCTGCCCCGTGAATATAATGCGAAACACGATATCTGATAGGTGTTGTGAATAAAAATTAAGGAAAGTTGAGCAGAATTTACAAACACGAAGAACGAGTTATTTAGGCAGCATGTACCGACCTACACATGTCCTAATAAGAAATATAAATAATTCAGAAAAAACTGTATTTTTTGTTGGCATGGAATGAAAATCCATTTACATAATGTATTGTACTATACATGACAAGTAGCTGTAATCCGATTATTTGGGCTACATTCGGCCGATTTAACATACTGTATGCGTTTATTTGGTGTATTTATTTATGCCTGCTGGAAATGATGGTTTAACTAAAATTACAATTGATAAAGTTGTATTATGAATTGTTGCAGTGCGCTCTAGCGCTGGCACTATGCGCGTACGCATTAGCGTCACCGCGCGCAGGCGCCGCATCGTTCGCAAGGAGTGCCGTCGAAACTATACCACAACATGAACCCTTAGCAGCTCCCATTCGAGCCTCCGTTGAGAGCATACCACTCAGGTAAGTGGAGATAAAAAGGGCTTTATAAAATTGCCACCTATCGACGTCACCCGATCAATTGGTATGCCAATCACGCCTTGTCGCCGCAACGTCCTCCAAATGCCCTAGGAAGCAATACGTGGAGTATTTAACAAGCCGGCTGCAAACGAACGAGGCTGGTAGGAGGCATGACCTTTCATAGTGTGACATAGATTTTAACAATTATGAGGAACTAAGTACCAACGACCCAAAAGGATAACAATTTTTGTTCATCTTTTGGATATTTAATATCTTATTTAAATTCTATAATTACAGAAGCCTTCGGGATGATGTCGAAGGAAGATTGCCGCTACGTGATGCGGTAGAGAAGCGGCCTATTTCAGTATTAGACCGAGATTATACCTCATTTAAATATATCGAGGTAGGAAAAATCTTATTTTCATCCCATGCCATCAAGTACAAACCTGCTGGCATAAATCTTTTCCGCTGGTTGGTGTGCTAGCTGTATAAAAAAAAAACAATCAGAGTACGCTCATATTAATAAATCTACCTCAAATCTAAGAGTGGTTTTGAGTATGCTTTTGACATTCCATTTTGTACTGGAATGACATATCCAAGATCACTCTCAGACTTAAGATCGATCTATTAGGACCTTTGGTCCCATCTATATGTAGGTATCTAATAGTAGGTCTCTAATAATCTAATGTAGGTATTTCCGACACTACACTTTGAATTAGGAAATTTGGAACATGAATTTATTTATCTATGTTTCCCGAAACCATGGGGATAGAACATAAATTGTAAAAATAAAGTTAATGGCTGATGAGACGGGCAGCGTGGCTCACACGATACTATTTGCTCGCTGGCTGACAAAAAAAAAACAAAAATATGAACAATGCAAGCTATGTTATTTTTCGTATTTTTCTCATACAGGATGAAAAATAGATTGTATCACTCGGTTATAACTATTAATATTACAATTTATTTGATTATTATTTTACCTCGATCGACGTTGCTTGAATCCCTCGCTGTGGCTGGGATTCTACTTATAGAATCCTTTGCTCCGCTCTGGATTCAAAATAGCACCCTCGCCGTAAAAAGATTATTTCGCTCCTTGTGATAAAATCTATTAATTAACTGTCTATATGGAATATTTTGCACTCAAGCCGTCACTTTCTTACATTTTTTATTTTTCCTTAGGACACTGAACTCATTCCGAACGCGGATCTCAGCGATTCCAACCTATATTATGGTGCCGCCAGTTATCTAAACATGTAAGCTACTTTTGATTAACCTGCCAAAAACATAAAATGAGATTAATATTAATTGAATACAGACCAAGTTTCAGATAAAAATATAACGATTATAATAAATCACAACTGCATACATTTTATTGTTGTCACAGCTCCCGCAACGACGAAAGGCTTCAACTAGGAAATGCTAATTTGCAAGGTACGTTGCTTTCATTAAGTCTATTTTTGCTCGTGAAGGAAAATAAATCGAAGAGTGCCAAACAAATTCTCAATGTATCTATAATGATTCCCTTCTATTGTGAATAAATACCACTCTCAGAAGGGAAACATTAGAGTGAGCTCATACCCTCTATCCCAAACATGTATTTTACTCCAACTCTATATAAAATCGCAATTAGCATGCTTCTCGGGAAAATGATAGAGTGAAGCAAATCATTGTTATGTGGCATGGTTGATTATCAGATATTCAAAACTACCATAAAATATATCAATTCAGTTAGTCTGGCGATATTATGTTAGTGTCATACATTATTGAATCCCGCTCGCATTGAGTGGAGGCGCGTGCCCTGCCCCCTAGCCAAGTCGCTTCGTCTACATTCGTTTCTACAGATCATTACGCTTCATGTATGGAAATGACATACGTCACGTGATCTACTTATCGACTTGTAATGTCAATTACATACATTTAAGCGTAGCGTTTTTTAGAAACGCTTGTTTACGAAGCCACTTGGCTAGGGGGGCAGGAGTGGGAAATATAAAAGGGCATTTTTCATGAACTTCCAGCGATGCAGCAGACTTCAGGTTCTGTAGCGAGGCGCCTGGTGGTGTGCTATATGGAGTCGTGGGCGGCGTACCGCGCGCCGCCGCTGGCCTTCACCGCAGGACTCGTTCCAAAATCCTGCACCCATCTACATTACGCGTTCGCCACCATGCATCCCCACACCTATGCGGTTATACCCACCAATGAAGATTACGATATTGTCAAAGGTCAGTTATGTCCATAAATTGTTGGAGGTACCTCTTACATACATATTTTGCTATGTCCTTTTAGGGTGTTTCAAAAGTCCAAAATAATAATTCAGGTACATAAGTATACAGCTTAGCAGATATGTAGTTGCTTAGTGAAGATTATCTTTACGTAACTGACTCATCATCATCATCATCTGCCTTACCTTATCCCAGTATCTGGGGTCGGCGCAGTATGTCTGACTAACTTGAGATAATACGACAACTTAATAAAAAATCACAGGAAGAAAATATATTCAATATATTTATTTTTTGTTTATCTTTTTTACTATTTCATTCTAGATACTTACTCGATAATAATCCAAACCCCCAGTACTAATTCGTACTTTTGAAATAAGCTGTATAAAAGATAACAAGCCAATAACGCACCAACCATTTCAGGAGGTTACCGCATTGCAACTGGCTTAAAACGACGCATTCGTGGTCTGAAAGTGATGATAAGTGTGGGCGGCGAAGGCACGGACCGGCTCTTCAGCGAGATGGTGCAAGAGTCCGCCAGACGAAGCAAGTTCATAGAGAGCGCTGTGAACTTCTTGCGAGACCATGATTTCGATGGACTAGACCTTCACTGGGTATATCCAGGTATGAAAACATCAGAATACTTACATGGATATTATCAATAATACATTTTCTTGAGCATATAGATATCTTTGTTACTTGCAGGAGAAAAAGACGAAAAGGAGAAAGAGCTGCTAACATCTTTACTTTATGAGCTTCGGGAGAAATTTTCTTCGTATGGATTACTTATTTCAACAGTTCTACCCCCGTACAGGTAAATTATAATCACGACATTTTGATAGGCTCTTCTAACAATATAAATTAGTACTTTTTATCCCTAAATGTAGTTATTCCGAAGTCGAGACCACCTTAAGTATTTTGAAGTACACATGAGCGTTTCTTGATTTCATGTCTGAGAGCGATGTTGGAGATGTCATACCTTCATTCATACCAGTACATAACGACATGTCAAAAGCGTTATCAAGATCGCTCGCAACTTGATATCAATTTATGAATACGACAATAATGGCTGCTCTAACGGTAATACCTAATATTAAGTGTTAAATAAGACCCCTCGGTGTCGTAGATACCAGATCGAGGACGGGTACGAGCTGAGCGCGGTGAGCGGCGCGGCGGACTACGCGACGCTGCAGGCGTGGGACATGACGCACGGCCGCCGCGAGCAGCCGCCGCCGCGCGCCGTGCAGCACAGCGCGCTGCACCGCGACCCCGGCGCCGCCGCCCGGGACCAGCAGTACGACAACATTGTAAGGGCAAATCACCACATATACATACATTAATACCTACGGAGCAACAACCCTTTGGACTCCGCACCCTCGGTCAAAAGTTTCCGAAACATATACGCTTAATACGATGCATAAGATTTACCATCGACCAATCACCGTCCCGCAACTTTTAAGCAATTATTATGATGCAAGTTTTGTTAGTGGGGTATTTTAGTACTCATCGAAGACCTAAAAGAAAAACTTACAACATTCAATGTGTAGGGATTCGTGAATCTTGTGTTGTTCTGTAGAGGACTTGTAGAGACACCTGCCTACTAAGCATGGATATCCACATTAGTCGTAGAAAAGAGGAAAGAAAAGTTGCGTAAGACAAACTTCACGATGGGGTTGCGCAATGATTCTCTTAAGCAGCAGCATAATCGGTCAGCAATGGATGGCTTGGATCTCTTCTAAATAACTCGACTTTTTCAGGAGTTTATGGTGAAATTCATACTGCGTCATGGGATGGCCCCCGAGAAGTTGGTACTTGGCATCCCCTTGTTCGGGCGCAGCTACACTCTCGCACCCTCGACTCACCCCGCCCCTGGAGCGCTAATTAGCGGATGGGGAGAGGAAGGATCTTATACACTAACCAAGGGAATGTTGGCATATTTCGAAGTAAGTAGACAATTTCGATCACAAGTAAATAAAATGCCTACCTCTTCTTCTATACCTCTTATAGGATAGGACCTTTCCACCTGTTTCGATCTGACGCCTCTTTCATTTCCTTATATGTGGCATATACCTTTCATATGTGACTTGTGTAACTTGTGCTTAGCCTTCCTTTTCCGCGATTTCCTTTAACCTTTCAGACTAAAATATGCCTCATACCTGAATAAAGAGTTATTTGACATGCTTGGGTCTTTTCCAGATATGCATGGCTGAACGTGAGGGCAAAGGAATAAGTGGCATAGACGAAGCTGGTAACACTTATGCTGTCTTCGATAACCAGTGGGTTACGTATGACACCACAAGTAATGTCCTTGAAAAGGTAAAGCTTACATTTTGATGACTTATCTCATATTACCATGTTCTTAGTATTTTATTCCTGAACGAACGGGTTGTCTTGAAACAGATGAAGTACGTCATAAGTAAGGGTTTGGCTGGAGCCGCGGCGTGGGCCATCGACATGGATGACTTCCGCGGCCTGTGTGGTGAACCGTTCCCAATACTTAGCGCTATTTCTACAACATTAAATGGTAATTAAAAAAAAAGATATGTTTATTATAATGTTTAACAATGAATGAAGTGATTGGGATAAAAATGTTAACAGGTGAAGCAGTGCAAACGGATCAATCATCGCTGAAAATTGGTTCCTGCGAGTCTGACACGCCGTACTTGGCCTCTGACGAAGAGTCCTGCGCACATTTCCATTTCTGCACCGGCGGCATTAGCTACAGAATGATCTGTGAAGACGAACGTCTCTACGATCCCTCTACAGGATTTTGCGGGTAAGCAGATATTACAAAAATATGAAGTTTTAAAAAATTAACTGAATCTGTTAATTACATACATTTTCAATTGTTCCAGACATCAAGATGTAACTAAATGTCTTCCAGGACAAACCCTTAGGATAAGCGTAGAAGACGCAGCCAGGTTCTTGTCACAAGCCTATGAAAACGATTTCGAGGTAAGTAATTCGATAAAGTTAAAAAGACAGAGGCGACCTATCTGTGGTGCGGGCACAAACCGTGCCAGGTAATGTATTTCTTCACTACGAATATCCTTTTTATTTCAGTGGAATGATCCAACAAAGGAATTGTCTGCAGCCAGAGATCCGGAGCGTTTTATTGATGAATCTGAAGTAGACAGTAAAAAGAGTAAGCATACTGTTTTCATTAAACATAAATCTTTTTTGTGTATCATGTGACATTGCTATCAACTTTTTCCTCTCTTTAGGTAAACAGAGCGATAAACTGGTAGTATGCTACATGACGAGTTGGGCGTTCTATAGACGAGGTGACGGGAAGTTCGTGCCAGAAAATATCGACACCCGGCTGTGTACCCACGTGGTATACGCATACGCATCCTTAACTCCTGACGACCTTATTGCAAAAGAGTTCGACCCCTGGGCTGATGTGACCAACAGTGAGTTATAAATAATGAAATTACTTTTCTGGTTACTATGATGGAATATTATTCTTGGGTTACATACACTCTTGACAGAGTGGTCGCTTGGTGGGAAGCTTGATAAGTCAAGGGCATATTCCCTCAATGTTGACTGAGACATTAATGCGAAGAACCTATGATGGTCTTTAGTTAGCCGATCTCAATCATGGATGTCAGGAAGGGCGATTGAAAAATGGATTAAAGCTTTATTTAATTTTCCTTTCCTATTTTAGATCTATACGAGCGAGTAACGTCTTTAAAAGACGTCAAAGTGCTACTCGGAATGGGAGGATGGACGGATTCGGCCGGTGATAAGTATTCCCGCTTAGTGTCTTCCGCAGCATCGCGGTCCAAATTCATTGAGAAACTGATACCGTTCTTGCGTATGCACAATTTCAAAGGTCTCCATTTAGACTGGAATTACCCGGTTTGCTGGCAAAGTAATTGCAAGAAAGGTGCTGTGTCTGATAAGCCCAACTTTGCGAAATTCGTGCAGGTAATCAATTATTGCTAACTAAGGTCTACAATAAATCTTTTAAAAATAAACAGTGCCTGATATTAGATTAAATTTCCAGGAACTATCGAAAGCTTTGCACGGTTCCGGGATGGAACTAGGAGTAGCCATTTCAGGTTACAAGGAAGTCATTGAGTCGGCATACGATCTACCTGTGATCTCAAAGTCTGCTGACTTCCTCAGCACTATGACATACGACTACCATGGTGGGTGGGAGCGCAGCACTGCGCACCACACTCCATTGGTTCCATCACCAAGGGATACTCTGGCTTATTATTCCATCGTGAGTATAAATGCAGAGTACATGATCCTAAAACATTTTAGCGGAAAAGGGAAGATCTTCCACCACAACATCAAATTACTAGATACCCACAAACCTGGACCACTGCGGGTGGTCAAGTTGGGTCTCCTTGATTTTTTTCTCCAAAAACAATTATGATTGTTTTAGGAATACGCTGTCAAAGCTTTAATAAGCGGCGGTGCTGATCCGAAGAAGCTGCTCCTCGGATTGTCGTTTTACGGTCAGTCCTATCGGTTGGCCGATGTAGAAGGCAAAAAAGGCCCTGGGTCGCCAGCAGCGGGACCCGGAGAACCGGGAGAATTCACTAAACAACCTGGAATGTTGGCTTACTATGAGATATGCTACAGAGGTTAGTAATATTGACAAACCAATCATGCACAGACCTTTGGTCAATTTTAAGTATTTAATAAAAAAAATGTTTGTTCACAGTCAAGAACTTAAGATGGAAGACTGGTCGGCAAGACAGTGCGGGACCGTACACTTATTCCGATAACCAATGGGCTGGTTACGACGATCCCAAGTCTATTACTGAAAAGGTAAATCTACCATTACATTATAATACCACACCAAATATAATACAGCAAACGAATTGACTGGCTGACAATAAACATTTCTTACTTAGTACTTTTGACCTAGCTCTCTTTTAGTAAGTGGCGTTATAGGCATTTTGACATAATGGAAAAAAAATACGTAGATTTGCAAAATGGAACCAACTCACACACACTTTTGCAAACTAAAACCAACCTAGAACCACTAACAAAAGGTTGGTTTTGGTCTACAGCAGTGCATATGGGTTGATTCCATTCTGCAAACCGATATCCAATTGTTTGTTCCATGCAGGTTGAATGGGCCATGCGTCAAGGTCTCGGAGGCGTGACGGCCTGGGCGATAGATCTCGATGACTTCAGCAACCGTTGCTGCGGTGAGCCGTCGCCATTGCTCAGAGCCGCTGGAAGAGCGCTCGGCCGCGCTACACCATCACCACCATCAGCTGCCTGCGAGCGACCGCCTGAACCGGTCACTCCTGCACCACCCACTACTACTACTGTCGAATCCGATGGTAAGCAATAAAACTTTTATAGATGTTCTACAACCTCAGCTGAAGAACTGTAGTTTTAATCGACTTCAAAGAAAGGAGGTTCTATATATTTTATTTTTTTTACTAGCTGAGGCCGCGACTTCGTCCGCGTGGAATTTAACTTAACAAAAAAGCCCGCGCCCGCGTTCTGAGCCCGCGCGGCAGGACTATTTTTTTTAAATTTTGGTTTTGTAAAATAATAGTAGTTTTAGTTACTGCTTATAACATCAGCTATCTACCAGTGAAAGTCCCGTCAAAATCGGTCCAGCCGTTTCGGAGATTACCCGGAACAAACACACAAAAATTTTTTAAATCGCGTTTTTGTTATAGGTGTCGTACTTTCATATGCATTTAGTGAAAAGGTGTTATTTTGATATTACAAACAGACACTCCAATTTTATTTATTTGTAAGTCTCCAAGGTCCTATAGGAATTACATCAAAATCGGTTCAGTAGTTTGAGCGAACACACTTAGGTTCCTGGAGACCTAATAAATATTATGAGCTTAATTCATGGTAGGTATAATTTACAACACTGCGCGTAATGTTAAATGTATTTAATCTTAGATTAATCTCAATTTCAAGAAAGTGGAGTATCACTTAGTGACATACTTAACTTACTAGTTAACAAAACAACCACATGCATCAGGTTCAGCCGGTGGCGGCCACGATCACCACCAGCACACCTCGACAACGTGGCCCAGCTGGAGTCAGTCCACCACCCCGAGCACCACGCAGACCTGGTGGCCGGCGGCGACCACGCCCATGACCACGACTACTACCACAAAACGGCCGACTACCACTACCAAGCGGACAACTACTACGAAACGACCACAAAGTGATACTGGTAAGGATGTAATTTTGTGTCTTTTAGGTCAACCGGTTCCTGTCCACTGTTAGATAGGACTTCCTCATTGCATGTGACTGCGCTTGGACTCCAGCTCTAGTCCGTCACATTCTAAGGTTACTTTTTTGTGATCCACTTGAAAACCTAGTTCTGGACCATTGAGTACAAGAAGATACAGTCAAGATCAAAAGTAGCTTTGTATCTCAAATGTCCGAATAAAATCACATTGTTAAACACGTCATGACACCAATAGGTCTGTGAAGTATACATAATCGCACAATATTTTGCATTGTGAAACACCGCATATTAGGCCCGTAGGTATTCATAAAGTAAGTCTGAGAGCAATCTTAAGTAGGCTTTAACAAGTCATTTTGTACTGGTTTGACATAAGGATGACATTTCCAAGATCGGTCTCAGACTTGAAATCGATTTATTAATACAGGCCCTAGAGACCTGCTCGTGTCATTCTGTTAACATAAACAACATGTTTATTTTGGGACACTTCAGATACCAAGCTGCTTTTGATGTTGACTGTACTGTTACTACCTAAAATGTGAATATCGTTGTTGAACAGGAAGTCTAGAAGGCACGTCGTGCAAAGCGGGCGAGTACTCGGCGGCGGCGGGCGACTGCGAGGGCTACCTGCAGTGCGAGGGCGGGCAGTGGCGCAAGCACCGCTGCGCGCCGGGCCTGCACTGGGCCGCCGCCGCCAACCGCTGCGACTGGCCCAGCTTCGCCAAGTGCACTGGTAACTCACTCACGCCAGTATTCACAAACAATACCGATTGTAATTTAGACCTTTTGGCACGGGCACTCAGTACGCGGGAGATTCAGGCCGCATTTCACTACGCTGGCCCAGTGAGGGTGGGCGGATTTCACATGTCTTCCGAATATTGTTTAGATTTCTGAACTCGTGACGTGACTTTCATTTCAGAGGAGATCGAGGGTCTGGCTTAAAAGCGTCTGTGCAAAAAAAAAAAAAAAACACGTGATGAACGCGTCTAGGCAAATTTGTCTTGTCAAAATTCACGTGTTCACCTGTTGTTCAACGGCTAAAACCTTAGGTAGACTTCCTGAGTCCTTAGACCTTGATGGAACGCCTTCTGGTGCGTCAGATTAAAGCTTAACACATCAGATAACAGTTGTTTTTAATATCCAGTAGCAGCAAGCAGCGAGGCAAGCACGGCCACAACCACGCTAGCCCCCATGACCTCCCGCCCACCACCGAAGCCAACCACCACCAAGCGAACCACAACCACCACTACAACTACAGCAAGGCCCACCACCAAACCGACCACGGTCGCAGTCAGCTCGGGTAAATACTCTATATGACATTAATCTGCTCCTAAAATATAAATATTTTTTGTCGTCGCCTTCAATCGGCGCAGGGCACAGCTCATCTTCTTAGAATATTTTATTCATCTCTATACGAGTAAAAACTCCTTTGGCATCCAAAAACTTTTTAATGTAATTGGTAGGCTTGTTGGTAGGTAACAGAAAACACATTTTACTTCGCCAATTAGATGCATTTTTGCCAACTGAAATAAACACACACGTACCTACTCCTGCAAATCAACACCAACCCTTGTGCGACTGATTGTAGGTTACTTTGCTTTCAGTTCGCATAAATAGATGTGGGTTGGTTCCACCTTGCAAAACTACGTCCATTTCTAATACGATATCACATAAGTTAACCTTGAATCGGTGTGTGACAATTGTATGGTTTCTTTTTATTATTTTGAAAGAATAAAACTGTATAATTACTCATTACGACACCTAGCTATAGTATTAATATAAGTAATGATACACCATTACATATATGGTTAGACTCATAGCTACTGGTGTGTACAGACAGTGGGAAGGGTCCGTCGGAGGGGTCCCCGTGCACGGGCGAGCAGTACCACGCGGCGGCGGGCGAGTGCAGCGCCTACCTGCACTGCGACGGCAGCGTGTGGCGCCGCCAGCACTGCGCGCCCGGCCTGCACTGGAGCGCCACGCAGAACCACTGCGACTGGCCCAAGTACGCCAAGTGCGAAGGTCAGTTATCATGCATCACTAACTATCGTCATCAGCATTCTTTGACAGGCATTCATGTATATTGTCGTCATCAACCACTCCATTTCGATAGCCATCCTATCCTTACCCTTGGTATGAAAAGATAAATAATTCAGACTACAGCTACAAATATGGGATGACTGATATGAGGGGGAAAATTGCCGTCTCCACGTGAATCTTACTTGTCCTTTACCTACGAGAAATGACTAAATTACCCAGGTTCCCCTCCTCCCTTGGACAAAGGCTGGATATATATTCATGACTGAAGACTATACCTACAGTTTCAATATTTTTTTTGTGTACAGTAACGAAATCCACAACTGCTGCTCCCAAACCAACGCTACCTCCGCGACCTACAACTAGACCAACAACCACACAAGGTAACTACCATAAATGCATTGTCTACTTTGTATCACTATTGAGTTACCCACCAACGCGACGGTGACCCCAAAATCTATTTGCCCTATATGAGAAAGGAAAAACTTATCTTGGGCTATTGTTCTGCAGTGAATACTGAACTTAATTTCACAAATAACAGCCCCACATTCGGATTCGTCGAAAGAGGGTTCTGAGTGCGGTGGCAGCGACATGCACGCACCAGCTTCCACTTGCGACGCATATCTGTTGTGCGTGGGCGGCCGCTGGCGCAAGCAACTCTGCCCGCCCGGCCTGCACTGGGACAAACGCACTAGGAGATGCGACTGGGTTGAGTTCGCTATGTGCGAAGGTAAAACACATGAAACCCTAAGCATGGACCTTCGAATACTAAGCATGAGACGGCATGAAACGGCAAATATTTGCATGTACCCAACAACATTACGTATGCACTAAACAAAACAAGATTTAGCAGACCCCAAATGCATGCTCTAAGAATCCTCTTAAGTAACATCCATTACTGACATACCTAGAGAATGAAGAACTTTAAAAGGTAGTTTCGGGATTTGAGAATACTGAATTAATAACTAAAGAAAAAATGTTTATTATTACAGGGGTTTTAAAAACATATATAAAGATTGTGCTTATATAAAGTAACCCATCTTGGAAGATAATTGCATAGATAAATAGGAGAATCTTTGGTAGGAATAAATGCAACACCTGGAAGGAAATTACAAGTCCCTATGTTTTCTCGTAGTTAAACCATCTAAGACTCCATCATATCCCGCTCCGACGACCACAAGTTCTACAACAACAACTAGACGACCTACAACAACCACAAGGCGCACCACAACCACCACACGGAGACCAACAACCACCACGACAAGGAGACCTCACATTGATGCAGCTCAAGTGCCTGGAAAGGTAATATAACAATTTAGGACCACAGATCAAATTCTTAAAGTATCAAAATGAGATTCGTATTGTGACTTGGTATTCAGTTCCATCAACTTTAAACTTTGTGTCTAGCTTGAGATGTCCTAGTTTAGGGTGAAGATATGTTATACTTTTGCACATTTCTTGATATTTTGTTTCCTTACTGAGGTCGATCATCAATCTTAAGTCGCTGAAAAAATTTAAATGTGACACTAATCAAAAATAATGCGAGCGTAATGACGTCCAGGGATGCAGCACCGGCACGTACCACGCTCACCCCAAGTGCGAGAAGTTCTACGTGTGCGTGAACGGCGTGCTGGTGACGCAAAGCTGCGCGCCAGGGCTTGTGTGGCGGCCGGACCGCGCTCAGTGCGACTTCCCCGGCGCCGCCTCCTGCACCGACCGCCGCCAGGGCGACCCCGCGCCGCTCATGGACGCCACCAGCTCGCACCACACCATGCTGCAGCTCAATGAGGAACCTACCAGTTAGTACGCACCATACCGCTGCATAAATAAACACCTAAAATATTATTCCAGCCCCTAATTTCATCACACAGTTCGATGTGTAGGAATCAAGGCAATTTATATTTTACAGAATATTGCGACAGTGGTACGTACGCCCCGTTGCCTTCAGATTGTACTCGTTACCAGCACTGTCTGTTCGGAAAATTCGAAGAATTCGCCTGCGCCGCCGGATTACATTGGAATCAGGTAATGACGAGTTCTGTCGAAATCATATTCTTTCATTTGATTAATTTTTGGACATAACTGATGGTTTTATTTTTACAGGAGAAACTTATTTGTGATTGGCCTAAAAACGCCAAATGCAAGCGTAAAGGCAAACCGACCACCACCTCAACCAGTACTACGACTACTACCACTTCTCGGCCAGTGGCCATGGATCCAATCCCAGAACCCTCGAAACCGGACGACGAAGACGAAATTGAAGAGACTTTACCGCACCCAATGCCATCCAAACCAATCGCTACCATACCTGCAAGTGGAACACAACCAGACGCTTCTTCCAAACCAGCTCTCTTGAATTGTAGGTTTTGTACATGATAATCACCAATGCTATGATCCCGATGATGTTCATATTTGTAGCCAATAAAGAGTTTCTCAAAATCTCAGTGTTATCTATGCACTTTTTCAGCTCGTTATAAACTCGTGTGCTACTACACCAATTGGTCGTGGTACCGCCCCGGTATCGGAAAATACACTCCAGAAGACATTGATCCGACTCTTTGCACACACGTCATTTATGGATTTGCTGTGTTAGGTTCAGATGGGCTTATTATGGCGCATGATTCTTGGGCGGATTATGATAACAGTAAGTTACACTTACAGCTTCTTATGAAAGTAAACTTGAGTATCATTGACTCTAAACCTTGTTTAAATATTTTCAGGATTCTACGACCGTGTAGTAGAGTTTAAACGAAATGGCATCAAAGTTTCACTGGCTATCGGTGGATGGAATGACTCAGCTGGTGATAAATACTCCAAATTAGTGAACGATCCCGTAGCTCGAGCTCGATTCGTCACTCATGTAGTACAGTTCATAGAGAAATATGGCTTTGATGGATTGGATCTTGACTGGGAATACCCTAAGTGCTGGCAGGTTGGGACTATATCCTTTGATGCAATCCGAAGACTTTGTCTTACGTCATGAAGTTTATTCATTCTTATCATTGCTTTTTCAGGTTGATTGTTCCAAGGGCCCCGACTCTGATAAAGTAGCGTTCGGTGATCTCGTCCGTGAATTGTCTGCTGTGCTCAAGCCGAAGGGCTTGCTTCTCTCTGCTGCGGTGTCCCCCAGCAAGATGGTCATAGACGCCGGCTACGATGTTCCCGTAATAGCTCGTCACCTCGACTGGATCGCCGTTATGACTTACGATTACCACGGACAGTGGGACAAGAAGACTGGTCACGTAGCGCCTTTGTACTATCATCCGGATGACGACAACACTTACTTCAATGCTGTACGTTTCTTATTTAAGGGCTACTTCAAAATTCTATTGATGCTTTAAGACACTTATGTTAATCGTATTTTAAAATTAATTACGTTGCAGAATTATACCATGCATTACTGGATGGAAAAGGGTGCACCGGCTTCAAAACTTATTATGGGAATGCCAATGTACGGACAAACGTTCACTTTGGGTGCTGACAAAGATACGCCACATGAATATCTTGCAAACAAAGATGCTACCGGTCTGAACACTCCCGCCGCAGCCGGAGGCGAAGCTGGAGAATATACAAGAGCTAAAGGCTTTTTGGCGTATTATGAGGTAAGAAAATTTTTCGTGAGATAAATTCAAATACCAGGATAAACTAACACCGATTAAAAATTGTGTAAACACATTGAAATGACGACCGCTTGGCGCAGTGGTTCGAGTACACTAAAGGCACGTGGTTGCTGCAGATTCGATTCCCTCGGGGCAAATTTCGGAAATTGCCTTTTCGTAGTTTTCCCAGGTATGGGTGTCGCAGGGATCGCCCCCAGTTCAGTATACGGCGCCCATAGTACAATCGTTGCTCAGTTTGTGACCATACAGTTGGTATGTCAGTCTGGGAATATTTATTTATCTAAAGCATTTTTTTAGATCTGTGATCGTATCAGATACAACGGATGGCAGGTCATAAAGGATCCTCAAAGGAGAATGGGTCCATACGCATACAAGGGTGACCAATGGGTATCGTTTGATGACACCGAAATCATCAAAAGAAAAGTTAACTTCATAAAGTCATTAGATCTCGCTGGTGGTATGGTCTGGGCAATGGATCTTGACGACTTTAGAAACAGGTAATATTTCAATAACAATTATGTATTACCTAAATCTGTAATTTCCCCATTGAATTTATTATAATAACTTCTTGCATTACAATCATTCAGATGCGGTGAAGGCAAACACCCACTGATGAACGCAATTAAGAACGGTTTGTTGGATCGTAATGTGGAAGAAGAAACGATATTATCGGATCCGCTACTCGAGCCTCCTAACGAGATTGACGATGAGGATATTCAAGTGCGGCCGGTTACGAAGCCGCCGAGCTATCCTATGAAGCCGGTGACGCAGATGGACTCCATAATACATACAACCAAGAGACCAACAGTTGTCAGCAATACCGTTGAGGAACGGTACAAAGTCGTCTGCTATTACACTAATTGGGCTTGGTACAGGTAAATTTACAAAAAAAAAATTATAATTTCATCACAGCCGCCGCCTAAGCCGCCTAATACGCGCTTCATTTTTATTTATATTCCTTTATCATATAATATACGAACTATATGTAATAAAGATTAGACCTATCTTATTACTAACGCCGCTGCTATATTTTTTTTTAAGTATTTTCGAATAATACAGTTTCATTTGGGAATGTTTTGTCTTTTTTAGACCTGGTCCCGGCAAGTTCACTCCGAGCGACATTGACCCTTCGCTGTGTACCCACATTGTGTACGCCTTCGCCGTACTCGATAGAACCAAACTTATGATTAAGCCCCATGACATCTGGTTAGATGTAGAAAACAGTAAGTTTGAAAATATTATAACTTTCCTACGATTTTTGAGTATTATATGACCTTATATAAAATCTATTTTCCTATAGAATTCTACGAGAAGGTGGTGGCTCTTAAGAGTAAAGGCGTGAAAGTGGTTCTTGGATTAGGAGGCTGGGATGACTCAGCCAGCGATAAATACTCACGCATGGTGAACAGCCCCTCTGCTAGGAGGAAGTTCATAGTCCACGCTTTAGATTTCATCGAGCAGTACGAGTTCGACGGATTGAATCTCGATTGGGTGTATCCTAAATGCTGGCAGGTAAAAAAAAAAATTCCAGAAGTTACTTAATTTAACCCTGAAGAGATTATATATTTATATGTTAATTTATTCAGGTGAATTGTGACAAGGGCCCAAGCTCAGACAAGCAAGGTTTTGCTAACTTAGTGAGGGAACTGCGCGCCGCTTTCAAACCACGTGGGCTTCTGTTATCTGCTGCTGTGTCAGCCAACAAACGAGTCATTGATGCCGGTAATTTATAAGATTATTTCACATGGACTACTTTAAAAGTAAACCCCTAATTACGTTAGTGCGCTTCTAACTACATTATATATTTT
This sequence comes from Notodonta ziczac, assembly GCA_918843915.1. Lineage (NCBI taxonomy): Eukaryota > Metazoa > Arthropoda > Insecta > Lepidoptera > Notodontidae > Notodonta > Notodonta ziczac. The sequence goes on along the minus strand of OU974043.1, from coordinate 6,123,979 downwards.
TAGGATACGACGTACCAGTGCTCTCCAGAAATCTAGACTGGATTTCTTTGATGACCTACGATTATCACGGACAATGGGACAAAAAAACCGGCCACTTGGCTCCTATGTACGCTCGCGAGGACGATGATGACAAAGTTTTGAACACGGTACGTTTAAAAGAAAACTCAATATTTCTTTACATCGGTATATCAAACAAATTATTATCCTAGACTTCCGTAAACACCAATACAATAATGGGGATAGAGGTGAATTTATAATATGATCATTCAACTTTTCTTATATACTTACAATTTTTTTCATTTCAGAATTTCACGGTCAGCTACTGGATGGAAAAGGGAGCCTCGCCAGGGAAGTTGATTCTGGGAGTGCCGTTCTACGGCCAATCGTTTTCAATCGTGGAAAATGCTGGAGACGGGCTAGGGGTGGAGTCCTACGCGGGTGGCGAGGCCGGCGACGAGACGAGAGCGAGGGGCTTCTTGTCATTCTATGAGGTAAAGTTGTGATTAAGAACATAATTTACTTAACAAACGTTAATTTATAAACTACGAACAATATCAAAATTTAAGGTTCCTATTCATGAATGTAAGTTACTAACTTACTGTTATATTCTACTGTTATATCTAAAATTGGATGCCCGAGGTCTAAGTAGAAGTTTTGACGACATCAAATACCGATCGAGTGATCGAATCGTTTCCGATCGCTATTCGAATACGTTCAAAAATCATAGTCAGCCCAATGTCACTCCAATTTTAATTATTTATATGAATGTACACCATCTGTAATTCATTGAAAAGAGTAACCATTGAGTTTCTTGCCGGATCTTCTCAGTGGAAGCAGCATTCCGAACCGGTGGTAGATTCTGACTATGATAAATGCTTTGTTGGCTTACATGAATAAAAACAATTTTGAGTTTTGAGTTTATGGCTTTATCGACTACCGCTGATTCTGCTTACCAACTCGTAACTTTAATTCAAGGGTGACCATTATTCATCAGATTTGCGACCGCATCAAAGTGAACGGGTGGAAGGTGACCCGCGACCCCGGCGGTCGGATGGGTCCTTACGCGAGTCTGGAAGACCAGTGGGTGTCATTCGACGACGACTTCATGGTGCGCCACAAGGCCGAGTACGTCCGCGCCATGGGGCTCGGCGGCGGCATGGCGTGGGCACTCGACCTGGACGACTTCAGCGGCCGCTACTGCGGCTGCGGCAAGTCGCCGCTGCTGGCCACGCTCAACTATGTGCTGCGAGGGCACGACGCCCCGCCGAGGTGCTCGCTCGAAGAGAGTAAGTTTAAATAAACAATACCAAACCAGATTAAAATCTCCATTCGGACAACTCCTGGCTCCAGAATCAGGCAAGCCGGACCATATCGCAACGGGCATAATAAGGGGGCGACAAAGAATCCAGGACAAAGTCCTTAATAATGATCACGACCGGCAGCATTGAGAACCACGACGCGATGAGGGGAACGCAAATCTACCTTTTCTTATAATCGATTGACGTATCTAAATACATTTTAGGAAATATTATGCCTAGGTACTCTTTAGTCATTACTAATCAAAACTGAAAAAAACTTATATCAATCCAAACAGTACAAGCACCAGAAAGCCCAGACACTGCTGTTGCTATACCTGGAATACCCGTTGAAACTGAATCCGAAGTACCAGAAGAACCCGAAGATATTTCAATAATGGCGCCCGAGTCTGCGCCTGAGCCTGATATGGAAACGGATATGGAAACCGATACCGATATCATCGTAAGTTTTCCCCTATCATTACACTTCTCTATCGTAAATTTATTTCTTTAGGTATATTTGAATGACTAAAGTAAAATTGTTCCATATGTATGGTTATATCACATGCGATCCAGGAATGCCAATTAAATTTAAAGGGGAAATCTACAAATCTATTTTGCGAGAGGAAGACCCACGAAAAGATGGATAGATAGTATTAAGAGTGTTATGAACGAGTTTGGAGTGGATGTGAGTATGACAGGGAAGCTCGATGAATAGAAGGAAAGACATACTGCGCCGACCCCAGATAATGAAAAAACGTAACGATACGCATGTTATATCAAGCAAAGGCCTGCCTTTGTCTACCTACTAATGAATTTCTTTAATTTTGCTTTAGATATAGATCTTATAGAAGCACGACTTGTTCACAGAGTTCTAACGTGGAAGGCACAGCGTGCACAGGAAATGTATTCAAAGCGGACGATGCCGACTGCAGCAAATACTACTTGTGTCTGAACGGACACTGGATGGAGCTCTCGTGTCCGGAACCACTACATTGGGATAAGGTGGGCTTAATTTATGATATAAATTGAAAAGTTCTCAACATTTTAAAATTTTCAAATAAATAAGTTCAAATTATACTTATGAACAAATGTTTTTGCAGAATCATTGCGATTGGCCAGAAAAAGCCCGTTGCAAGACGAAAGCTGCGTTAAGGATCACAGGACAAGTGGCCGAAGTGACAGAGGCTGAGAAACCAATTATTGGATGTTATTTCACTAACTGGGCGTATTACAGGTGCTTATCCCAATTAACAATATTTTATTGCCTATCACCAGCCTGCTAAATAGACTGGCTCTAGTTTGAATTGTTGCACTAGTTTTCATTCAATGCTAACAAAGGCTGCTTGGCGTAAAGGAATATTGGTCTCTTTTCTGCGTCAATTCTAAGCCATTAAGTGGATCTCTAGGTCCTTTTGCCAAGCCTTTTGCTTTTGCCAGCAGCATCAGTAATATGTTGTGGTGTATTCCAGGCCCGGCAAAGGCAGCTTTGGACCAGAGCAAGTAGACCCGTCAATGTGCACGCACATTATTTACGCTTGGGCACACCTCGACGGCGAGTCATACAAATTGGTGCCAGGAAATCCAGAACTAGATATTGAAAATGGTATGTACTTATAGAATCGTAGTATCATAAGAAGAAGTAAAAGGTGTCAAAGGACAACATTCATAATATTAATTACATTTCAGATTTCTACGGAAAAATCACCGAGCTACGTCAGACAGGAGTTAAAGTGATAATAGGAGCCGGTGGCTTGTCAGACTCTGAGGACGACAAGTGGAGCCGAATGGTATCAAGTCCAGAAAATAGAAAGATATTCGTGGATTCCGTGTTCAAATTCCTGCAAAGATGGAAGTTTGATGGTGTGCAGATTGCTTGGCAATATCCTTCATGTAAACAGGTATGAAATTGTACATAGGTTTACCGGTCAATATGTTATTTTAGACTCCGTGCATTATGATGTCGAATTCATCAACAAACCGTTCATCATTCTCAGCCAACGGTAAATGGCTCTAACTAATTGATAAGGGTCGTTGACCGTCGTTAAAATAATATTCTTCCTGCAGCAAGTGGTACTGTCATCTTAAAACATCAAAAAGTCTTAATACAACTTTTTTTTTTAAAGTTGATTGTTGATTTGTTGAGGTTATTGATGAGGTGAATAAGACCACGTTTGAAATAGACTTATTTTATGACCTTTTTATATTTCAGGCTCCTTGCTCAATCTCACCATCCGACACCAAAGATAGGGACAACTTCGGTGATTTACTCACAGAACTATCAAAAACCTTACGCTCATATGACTTGGAGCTATCGGTGATGGTGTCAGCCAATCCACAAGTGGCCTCAGTGGCATATAAGCCTCACATCCTCACCACCGAAGTGGACTGGGTCGCGATAGCTGCTAATGACTACTACCCATCATCGAGTGGATTTACGACATATCTTGTGCCAGCGAAAACCAGTAGAGTTTCAGGCATCAATAGCTTAGTAAGTTTATTTTTATTATTTCTAAGTTTAAGAAAAAACAGCAAATCAGAGTGACGTTTTGCGATGGCCAACTCGCTTCTATAGTAAGGTAAATGTATTAAATGCTCTTCGTGTCTGGCCGCGTCCAGCTTTGGTTAAAACTATTAAATGATGGCGACAACAAAAAAAGATCTGAAATTGAAAAAAGATCTAAACACGCAAATTTGGGTAAAGGTAGAAAAACTGAAAGGTGTCGTATGAGTTAGTGTGGCTAGAGTTGACTTTTGTGCCGGATTTTTTGGGTTGTAGAAGAAGGCGACTTACCATGCGAGATATGTCCACAGAACTCTTCCCTGTCGTACTGGACGGGCGTGGTGCCTGCGCGCAAGCTGGTGGTGGGCGTGCCGGCGTACGCGCGCTCCTACACGCTGCGGCGGCACCGCGGCGGCACCAGCCCGGCCGGCGCCAGCCCCGGCGCGCCCGCCGCCGCGCCCGGCGAGCCCGGCTCCTACACGCGCGTGCCCGGCTTCCTCGCCTACTATGAGGTCAGTCTTTATAACCCTACAAAACAAACAACGAAATTTAGGACTTTTTCCGTGATAATGACAATTGATGGTCCAGACTGTATTTCACTCTCTGTCGTAGACAACATAGTTTAGCGACACTATCAGCTGTTCCAGGATATTTTATTTCAGGATTCTGCCAACCTTACCCATTGTAACGGCTCAAGCGTACGGTACATACGTCATGAAATGAGGAAGTCCAAAGTGCGATGCGCGCTTGAACTGATAAGATAGCGTTTTTAAGACTGTTATTTTATCAATGTTAAAGTACATTCATTATCGTAAATGTTAAACTTCTATAAATCTAAAATATAAATGATATCAGTAGGAACTTACTGAGTACCTATAATGGGTAAAAAGGTAAGGGGAAAGGGCCACAGCGTTCCTTTTAATTATAATACTAAATTTAAAAGAGACAGACTTGAAATAGGTACCATATCCTAACTCACGTAAACCGTGCATTACGCACGCACCCACACCCGCCAGATAACATGACCCATATTATCTGAATACCAATTCACCGTCTCGACACAGGTCTGCGAGGGGCTCCGGTCGAACGAATGGCAGGAGCATCAATCGGCGGAGGGCACGTTCATGGTGCGCGGGGACCAGTGGGCGACGTACCTGCCGGCCGGCGAGGTGCGGCGCGCGGGCGCGGCGGCGCGGGAGGCGGGCGCGCGCGGCGCCGCGCTGTGGGCGCTCGACCTGGACGAGTGGCGCGGCGACTGCGCCTGCGCGCCGCGCCCGCTGCTGGCCGCGCTGCGCCTGGCCGTGCTGGAGCCCGCCGCGCCGCTCGACCTCTGCCCCCTGCCCGCCTGAACCCACCCCGGTACAATAACAAATATTAATGCTCCGCCTGGCATTCTCTTCCCACGATTACCTGAGACTAAGTCACGAACACGATCAATGTTGTCATTGATTGACATCTTCGATACAAATGACGTAGGTAGTCTTGGGCCCAATCGCGTGACCTAGCTGGACCTAGCCGTCCCTGGTAGAGGATACCTGGTAAATTGTACCCAGGTGCCTCCAAACCCATGACATTTTAAAGCCTCAGTAGAAGACGGACACATTTTTTAGAAGTACGCACATAGATTTACATATGCAAATACTTTATTTTTGATCATAACTTTTCGTCCGTTTTCTGTGGAGACCCTTGAGTTAGTACTGGCTTACATACAACGTTCCGAATATTGACTCCAGCATCGAGATTGTCCTTATCTCGATGGCATCTAGCTGGAGAAGGTATAAGTACTTAGGCGACGAGTAATTTTAACTCTTCTTTAATCCATCTCCACCTACTTTACCTATGTAGGTAAAACTTAGAATTATTTGTAAATTTATTAAATTTAAGTTGAAAGCACGCCGTTGTGATATTTCTAATATTAGTAATAAGGGCATGTCCTTACATGTACCTACTTATAGTGTGTACATGTACCTCTTTTGTCAATTGCTTATTGTAAATTCCTTGATTTTTACTTGACCGTTTATATAATAATGTATAGATAATAATTAGAATACCTATAAACAAGGATGAGTACTATTGTACAATTATTTGAATACCAATTAAATGGTTTAAGTTGTTTTAGTACCTACCGATTTGAGTAAAAGTACAAGGAATTATATTATCACCCGTAACTACGGACACGTAGAAAATGTCTACTAATCCCAGTGGTTAAAATGTAGGTCGTAATCTCGAATTTAAATTTTCAAGGCACAAAATCAGATTATAATAACTACTTATTAGGTTTCATGTGCAAATCGTATCCTACCTAATCGGTGCCATACCTACCTACTTCATAATTATTCAGCCTTGTATGTGCGGCTTATTAAAAACCTAACTGTAGGTACTACGGAAAGATTGAAATAAATATAAGATGCGAATAATGATTTTCGTTTCGTTTCTTTTTATACCTAAAACAACCTTTGTAGCTCTAATATAGGTAATTGGTACAATAATTGGACCTACTTTTGCAAAATGGAACAAACCCACACACACTACTGCAAACTAAACCCAACTACCACTAATACAAGGTTGGTTTTCGGTCTACAATAGTGCATGTGGATTGGTTGCATTTTGCAAAAGTAGGTCCAATTATTTTTTTATAAATAATGGGCTTGCTCTTGACCTCAATCTTGCCGCGGGGGCAAAGATAAGGTGGATGACACGAAGCGAGCGCACCCAGAGGAAGCCTGATCACTCTACTTTTAAAGAGATTTGAGTTGTACTTACTCGTAAATGCAGACGCAGGCAGGGAGTTCCACTCCTTGGCTGTGCGCAATATGAAAAATGATTTGAAGCTCTGCGTGCGAATATGAGGAATATCAACAAGATAAGGATGATGATATCCTGCGGTGCGTCTGGAGCTCCGAAGGTAGAAGGGGGAAGGCGGGATGAGCTCATGAAGCTCTTGTGCACACTCTTCGAATAACAATCTGTAAAAGACCGACAAACAGGCAACCTTACAGCGGTGGTGATCCAGGCTGTGAAGCCGTCTTCACCAGCCTTTTACACATTTTTATTCTTGAGCCCTGTAGCATATTACAGCACTTACCTAGGTAAAGTTCAATACAAGTAGGCACGCAACACGGACCAACCACCCTTTGGACTCCGCAACTCGAGCCTCAGATATGCTTAACACCTAAGTTAGCATACTTATGCAAATAATTCGAAACCGTTAATGTATATGTCGCCGCCAAATAGCTTAATTCGCCGTTCAATTAACAGCCTAGGCACTTAACTAAACAGCGCCGTTCAACTAACGGCCTGAATGATATTCAGCCGTATCGTCTATTACAACATTTAATAAACTGGCTGGCTAATGCTTAGGCAACTGGTTGACATTCAAGTACTACAAAACTTTTTCAAAATACTACCCAAGCAGAACGACCTGGATGGGTTTAGGTTAGGGTTATTTTTTTTATGACTCCACAGAAACCCCACCCGGCAAATAGATTCGGTGGATCTAAAAAAAATCGTAAAAAACCTAAGTACCTAATAAAATTATTCCATCAAAGATGTTTTTTTCCGACGCCATATTAACAAAGAGAATATAGAATATAGAGATATTGACAGTTTGGTGAGTTTCGGCGCTAGGTGGCAGAAAGTAGAACTAAATTGAAATGAACAGGCTAGGCAGGTAATTAAACGGCTAGGCAAGTAGTTAAACGTCATCGATCCAAGTCATTTGCCTAGCTGTTTAATCAAATGGCTGAATATCATTCAGGCCGTTAGTTGAACGGCGCTGTTTAGTTAAGTGCCTAGGCTGTTAATTGAACGGCGAATTAAGCTATTTGGCGGCGACATATATAAGATATTATATATAGATAAAAGATAGTTACATACTTACTTAAAGATATATAAAAAGGTATAACATTTTTTATTCATAGTAAATGTGTGTAATAAGTTACCTGGTCACTTCTTAGGTATTAATTATTAAATCATGCAAACCTTCAATAGTGTATGTAATTAAGTATATACCTACTAATGCAAGTACATAATTTAATAGTCCGCTAATACCTAACTAATGTAGCGAGCTAGGTACCTATATGGATATAACGCACGGCCTTGGCAGTGTATTTGCTCATATAACGTACGTAGGCATTGACGTCTCGCTGTGTTAACCTAAATGTTCATTCTTGAGCAATGTTTCGCAATTATAAATGTAATACCTTGAGATCAATTTAAATCGAAAACTTAGTTACACAGTTACCTACATAATATTATGTGAATATTACCTACTATTGTGTCAGAATAATAATGTTAAGTGCGATCAATAAAACCTAACCTAACTGAATGTATTAGGTGACTCGTTGTAATAATATCAGTAGGAATTCGTGCGTATTTTGCAATGGCTAAACGACTATTTTCTTGTGTTAATGTAAAATTGAGAATAACTCCAATATTACGAGTGCAGAAGAATAAAATTCACACAAAAGAGGTAAGTTTTACCATGTTATTTTATTCCAATTCAATGCCTATCAATTCGTCATAGGTATATGCTGATTATCGTGGGAGAAGATATTTTTTTCAGGCGCTTCATTAGTAAAAAGTGGCGCGTTTTTTTTCAGTAATAGGTACAGCTATTTATTAACTAGACGACTTATATCCTTCCTTAATTATCAACTAGCTTTTAGAAATAACGTGATGGACACACAACGCATGTATTACCTAGCCAATTATTTTTGTTCCATCTATAGGTAACAGCACAGGAAATCCAAATCCCAACGAAATATGGACACATTGCAGCAAAGTTATGGGGCAGCAGTGAAGACAGGCCAATACTGGCGCTCCACGGATGGCAGGACAACGCCGGCACCTGGGACACCCTAATACCAAAGATACATAAAAATCGATCCATACTGGCTCTCGACTTTCCTGGACATGGGTTATCTTCGTGGATTCCTCCTGGTAAATAAAATTGATTATAAACGTAATATTCCGCCTCTACGTCTGCCCGCCGCTTGTCTCCTTCTGGAACTCGACTCGATTCCCGAATCGTGCAGTAGGTATGGAAAATTAGAATTTCTATCGTAAGACACTTAAGTGATGATGGTAAGACCCTTATAATATTAACATAATAAAATCTTAAATAATGCAATGTTCAATAAGGGGACTGCATTTTGTTTACTTTTGCGGGAAATACAGTTTAATAGTACGATTGATTACTTACTAATTATTCGTGATGATCCGTGAGTTTTATATTATACCTAATAAATAATAATATGCAACAATTTATTTCGCAGGCATTCAATACTACAGCTGGGAGTATCCGAGGCTTGTTTTATACCTGAAAGAATACTTCAAGTGGGACAAGGTGTCTTTGCTATGTCACTCCATGGGATCAATATGTGGAATGCGATATGCCTGCTTGTTTCCCGACGACGTCGACTTTTACATCGCTGTCGATACTATGATATACGACGACTATGACTTGAACTTGGTGATAGAGAAATATCCTATATTGTTCCAAAAAGGATTAATTGCGCAAACTCGTCTTGATAAAGAGCCACCGACATACAGTTTAGAAGAAATTGCTAAGCTTTGGCATCTGGGAACGCGAAAGTCTGTAGACTTGGAGAGTGTGCAATACTTGCTAAAACGAGGTGCAAAACAATCAAAACTCGATACTAATAAATACTTTATCTCTCGCGATTCAAGATTAAAGTACACCTTATTCAACCCCGAGGACAAAAAGTTCGTGGAGGCACTTGTGAGGAGATTAAAATGCCCGACACTTTATATTAAGGCGATAGATTCCCCGTATGCCAACGACCAATTTTCATTGGCGATGCAAGAAGTTATAGAAAATAATAACGAAGACTATGAGTGTCATTTTGTTCCTGGCACACACCATGTTCATTTAAACAACCCTGAGAGAGTTGCACCTCTAATTAAGAATTTCTTACAAAAACACAATATAGAAATATAAACAAACGAATATCGAGGTACCTAATCCCCTAAGAGCAAATGAGGCTTAATAGGAACAACAGTGACGGCCCATTCAATGGTATAAGAAGGATGGTAGCCGTCGTTTCCGACATCGGAAACATTCTGTTAACTGTGAAACCCCACTGATTCAACAGAGGGGCATTTCGTAGACATTTAAAATGACCGGGGCAAATCATGGGATAGGTACTTACTCTATTTATGACTTCGCTTGGTTTATGCTTTAAGCTGTGTGGGGTAATAATTAACTAGGTATGTTGGATATTATATTCTCGATATATACCATATACCTACTACCTAGACTATAATAAGCCTATCAGTCTCACACCGCTTACAGTTACAAGTGAGTAAATAGTGCAACTAGAGCAATCAAGTAGTTGATTCAGTGTGTGGATTAGGGATCCCGCCAAATATCAATTGCCTAGCTAGGGCGCAGAATTTGGAAATACGCACCAGAATATAAATTTATGGAAATCGATATACATACCTACGTATGCACAATTTAACACGTCTTATTTAGGTACTTACCTATTTATTTTTACTAATGTAGCAATATATAAATGTCTACTTCTTTATTAAAAACGATTAATGTCTAGGAAATTACCAAGTTAGATACGAGTAATGACTTATTGTTGTTCATACATTTTACTGTTGTACCGTTTTATTAGCAATAATGTTTTTTAATTTTTTAAGGGAACTAACTACCCATTAGGGTGTATTATGTACCATCACAAACCTCAATATTTTTATTACTTATTTATTAAAGACTAGGTAGTTAAGGCACTTATTTATTTTAATAGCAAATTAACTTAGTACAAAATGTTCATAGGTTTTTTTAGTGATATTATTTACTTGTCTCGGCGATAATTAAATACGTTATTTTTATATATGATTATATTAATTTGAATTACCACTGTTACATGAAATATCTAAGCTTGAATTAAAATTACAAACATTGTCACAAACGCATGCCCCCTTCCTCAGCGGCAGAACTTTTATTAAAGCATCTTGCCATGGAACTCCTTCACAAACCTTTAGCACAATCTCAAATATTGTAAACAAATAGGATAATATAACTAATTAAAATGCTTACCTCTTACTAATACTTAGTAAAAGGCAAGCACTTGTTTATATTTGTATAAAATGTTTTTTCTACAAAAATGATGGACTATGCTTGGTACCTAACATGATCAATTGTTAACACTTTCCTAGTTTTCTTATTAATGTATTTATCTAAAGGAAGCTAGCTGTTCATGTCTAATACCTGTGCCTTACCTGTAAAATGCATACTTATTATAAACAAAGACTATAATGTTGTTTTATACCTACACTACATATAACAAAAGTGAGCAAATAAGCTTACAACACACCTGGGCCCTAACCACGCTAGCTACTCTAATCGTAATAGAAAAGCAAACGCTCGCGATTACGTTTCAAACGCTCCGCTTCTGACGTTTTGCTGACACGACCTTCACCATTTCTACTGACATTGATATGGTATGGTGTCAGTAAAACGTCAAAAGCGGAGCGTTTGAAACGTGATCGCGAGCGTTTGCTTTACTATTACGATTTGAGTAGCTAGCGTGGTTACCACTTATATAAGCCTATAGATGCTTAGGTACAATATGCAAGTCATTGCTCGAATGTTGCCGTACTGAAAGGGAATGCGACACAGGCAGAGAAAGGGGAGCGAGGCATCCGGCTCTCTCGCTCATCATACGATATGCAGCTATCAAATATACTTTACTCTGATCTTCTGTAAGAGGGTGGTCCTACCCCGTTCAAGCCAGCCTATATACGAGCTGTTGTTTAATGGCTATAGGCAGTGCCGGATTAACCATTTAGCAAGAGTAGCAATTGCTACGGGCCCCGCGCGAAAGGGGGCCCCGCATATGTTAGTTTCTTATCAAAATTATTCTATATTGCCAGAAAATCTAATCTCTGGCTTTTTGCACTTGTCCAGAGCCTAACAGCGCCTATAGTAATTTGCTAAATGGCCACAAAATTCTAAACTATAGATGGCAAATAAACGTATAGACTTTTGATTGTTTTTTTTACCACTTGATACTTAAGAACCTATAGTAGATCAAGGGCTCTTTGAAATATTTTCAACGGGCCCCGCGCTTGCTTAATCCGGTACTGGCTACAGGTCGTCTTATCTGGCATAAAAAATAAGTTCTATCTCATAAAAAATACTTTAGTAAGTACCTTATGTTTGTTATGACCCACCAAGCCACCGATAATATAAACAAAGTTACCATTTGACTAAGGTCAAAGGTCCCAAAAAAAATAATAGAATCAGAGCTAGAAATATGGATCTGCAGTGGTGACTCGGATCTACTATTAATTGAGTAACACTCCGGTGTTTTTGTTTATCAAGGTGAGGTTGAGGTTGAGGCATGAGGGTTTCAAGGTAACATTAAATTAAATAAATTAAACTAGTGTCCAATAATTATATTTTTTAAATTTACTGCTCATACAGCGTCTGTAAATTTATTTCCAATTGCATTTAGTTGCTAAATAGCTGTGCTCGCGAATTCGTCCGCATGGAATTTAACTTAACAAAAAATGTTCGTTGAGTTCGAGGGGATTACGAAAAGTTACTAATTCTGTTAAAAAGAAATATCTATGCCAAGTTTAATCTGATTTTTCAACCGACTTCAAAAAGGAGGAGGTTATCAATTCGTGTGTATATTTTTTTTTCCTTTATATACCTATCGCAAAATTCCACTCCCGCGTTCTGGGCCCGGGCGACAGTACCCATTTGTTTTTTTGGGTTTCTTATAAAAGTAGACTACTAGTTACTGCTTATAACATGAGCTATCTGCCAGTGAAAGTCCCGTCAAAATCGGTCCAGCCGTTCCGGAGATTACCGGGAACAAACATACAGACAGACAGACAAAAAATAATCGCGTTTATGTTATAAGTACCACATGTACTTTCATATGCATTCAGTGAAAATGTGTTATTTTGATATTACAAACAGACACTCCAATTTTACTTATTTGTATAGATGTCATTAGATTTGTCAGTGCTAAGTATGTGAACCTAGGCTAGGCTGTACTGGCGTTTTATAGGCAAAATATTTGATAGAAATAAATTAAACTACTGTGTAATATTTATATTTTCTGACATGTACATAGCAGGCAGTACGCGTAAGTACATTTATCTATACAAATAAATAAAATTGGAGTGTATGTTTGTAATATCCAAATAAAGCTAAGTGCATATCAAAGTACAAACGACACCTATAGCAAAAACGCGAATATTTTTTTTTTTTCTGTCTGTGTGTTTGTTCCGGGTAATCTCCGAAACGGCTGGACCGATTTTGACGGGACTTTCACTGGCAGATAGCTGATGTTATAAGGAGTAACTTAGGCTACTTTAATTTTTGAAAAACAATTAGGGTTCCGCGTAAAAAAATAAAAACATATGAAATCAAGAGTATCTCCGAAACGGGTGGACCGATTTTGACGGGACTTTCACTGGTAGATAGCTGATGTTATAAGCAGTAACTTAGGCTACTTCTATATTAAAAAAAAACAAAATTTAAAAAAATGGGTCCTGTCGCGCGGGTTTGGAACACGGGAGCGGGCTTTTTTGTTAAGGTAAATTCCACGCGGACGAAGTCGCGGGCTCAGCTAGTTTCCAATAGAATAACAGCAGCCAATATCATTAATGAATATGAGAACGATGTGGCGCCCCGCTGGGGAGTACTCGTATGCTCCCCAGAGGCGCCACTGAAAATGTAAATTATCTTGGTACCTAGTAATAGTAGGTTCATTAATATACTAGCTGAGCCCTCGACTTCGCCCGCGTGGAATTTAACTTAACAATAAAGCCCGGTCCCGCGTTCTAAGCCCGCGCGACAGGACCCATTTTTTTAATTTTGTTTTTCTAAAATAAAAGTAGCCTCAGTTACTGCTTATAACATCAGCTATCTAACAGTGAAAGTCCCGTCAAAATCAGTCCAGCCGTTTCGGAGATACTCTTTGATTTCAAGTGTTTTTATTTTTTTACGCGGAACCCTACTCGTTTTTCTAAAATCAAAGTAGCCTAAGTTACCCGCTATAAGATCAGCTATCTGCCAGTCAAAGTCCCGTCGAAATCGGTCCAGCCGTTTCGGAGATCACCCGGAACAAACACACAGACAGACAGACAGACAGACAAAAATTTTGTAATTCGCGTTTTTGCTATAGGTATCGTATGTACTTTCATATGCATTTAGTGAAAAGGTGTTATTTTGATATTACAAACAGACACTCCAATTTTATTTATTTGTATAGATGATGTAGGTACTTACGTACATTATATACGTTAAACGAATTGTTTTCCCACTATGATTGGGCAGTATTTATTATCGTGGCGCCGCTGCATAGCATCACGCGATATCTACGTCACCGTTGCAGTGAGATTTTCATTTTCACAGCGACCAAACCCAAATTTTCATTCTTGAGTAATGTTTCACGTGTAAACATTTAATAGGTACCTTGAGATCAATTAAAACGAGTACTTAATTACACAGTTACCTATATAATATTATGTGAATCGGTACTCATAAATAATTTAAGTGCGACAATAAACCCTAACCTAACTGAATGTATTAGGTAGGTATTAGGTATGTTAGGTATTAGGTGACTCGTCACGAAAATATCAGTAGGAATTCGTGCGTATTTTGCAATGGCTGTACGATTGTTTTCTTGTGTTAATGTAAAATTGAGGATAACCCCAATAATACGAGTCCAGAGGAATAAAATTCACACAAAAGAGGTAAGTTTTACCATGTTATTCCAATTCAATGCCTAACAATTCGTCATAGGTATATGCTGATTATCGTCGGAGAAGATTTTTTTTCAGGCGCTTCATTAGTAAAAAGTGGCGCGTTTTTTTCAATAATAGATACAGCTATTTATTAACTAGGCGACTTACACTTGTGGTCATATAATTAAGAACGATTTGAAGTTCTAGAAGTTTTTATTTGAACAATGTCATACACAGAGATGTGTACCTTCTGAGAAGCAACTAGTCATGTTATAAAATAGCCACATTAATAGAGCAACGTGGCTTAGGAATAACGAATAAATTAGTCAACTATTTTTTCTAAAATTTAATTTATTTTACCAAAGTAACACATTCAAGTAATACTGAAGCTGGACAAATAATTAAGAACGATTTTGTTAAACTGAAGGGAAATTGCTTTGTATGACATTTACACTTAAAAAATCACAATAATATGTAGCGCGAAAAATTTAACAAGCAATTTAATACATTTCTAACTAAAATTAATAGTTAATAGCATGTCCACGGCTTTTAATCACTGCTTTACACCGACGAGGCATTCACTCTATTAATTTTTGTCATTTCGCAAGAGAAATAGAGTTCCATTCTTCTAAAAAAACGTCGTACAGCTCTCTTAAATTACCACACTGAGTATTTGAAACCTTTTTCTTTACTTCAAACCACAGATTCTCTATTGGGTTTAGATCTGGGCTGTTAGCTGGCCAGTCCAAGACAGAAACTGATTGCGCTGTAAGAAATTCCTTTACGGTGCGTGCAGTGTGCTTTGGATCATTGTCGTGTTGGAATGTCCAAATAACCGGTAGAACGTCTTCAGCATAAGGTAACACTGTTTCTTCCAGTATGTTTTTGTATTGGAATTGATCCATGTTAACTTCTATCAACTTTACAGGTCCAACACCATGTCCAGGAAAGAAACCCCAAATTTTCATATTTCAACCACCGTGCTTTCGTGTACTTAGGGTCGAATGCTGTATTCGGGGGACGTCGTACATATCGTTTTACATCAGAACATACTGCGTTTATTTTCGTCTCGTCAGAAAAAAGTAAATTTTTCCACTGCCGCACAGTCCAGTTTTCATACTTTCTCGCAAATGCAAGCCGGGCTTGCCTGTGGCAAAGTTTCAACCTTCCTTGCTATCCTTCCGTGCAATTTTTCTTCTACCAAACGTCTTCGAATAGTGCGTGCTGAGATTGCTGAAGGGTTATTTTCACCAAAATATAATTTTCGCAGCTCTTTTGACCCTTTAAAAGGATTTTGTTTTGCCATACGAACGATGTTTCGGTCATCTCGAGGAGTTGTTTTTCTCTGTCTAGGCACACGTGGAACATTCGAAGTAGTTTGATACGTAGCAAAATGCTTTACTGCGTGGAAAACCATCGTTTTTGAACATTGCAGATGGTCGGCTATCTTTTAATAAGACCAATTTTTCCGGCGAGATCTATTATTACTTCCCTTGTAGATTTAACACAACTTTTATTTTTTCCCATCGTTTTTTTTATAAGAAGCAATAACTTTTAATCTTTTACAGCACTAAATGGCGCCAAAATTACACAAACAGTAACCTACAACTGTAAATCGACTGAGTGTTCTCTTTTAAATTTGAATAAATGTATAAATTATAAAGCGTTCTTAATTACGTGACCAGCCAGTAAATAGGAATACTATGTTTAGAAATAGTGTAAAAAAAGTTTGCCTATTTATTTTTAGCTAATTATGTGTATCAATGAATTCAGTGGTTTTATGGAAACGTTTTATGATACTGAGATAAATAAAAAAAAATGCATGCAATTAGTTATACGTCTTAGTTTGAAAAAATCTTCCCATTATATCAGCGTTCTTAATTATATGACCACCACTGTATATCCTTCCTTAATTATCAACTAGCTTTTAGAAATAACGTGATGGACACACAACGCATGTATTACCTAGCCAATTTTTTTTTTCCATCCATAGGTAACAGCACAGGAAATCCAAATCCCAACTGAATATGGACACATTGCAGCGAAGTTATGGGGCAGCAGTGAAGACAGGCCAATACTGGCGCTCCACGGGTGGCAGGACAACGCCGGCACCTGGGACACCCTAATACCAAAGATACATAAAAATCGATCCATACTGGCTCTCGACTTTCCTGGACATGGGTTATCTTCGTGGATCCCACCTGGTAAATAAAATTGATTAGGCATAAACCTACCTAGGTAATATTTCGCCTCTACGTTTGGCCGCCGCCGGTCTTTCTCTTGTACCTACTCGACTTGATTCCCCAATCGTGCAGTAGGTTACTTAGTTATAAATAGAATTTCTATCGTAAGACTCTTAAGTGATGATGGAAAGCAGGGCTGCCAGATGTACGATTTTAATAGTACTCATATTTTTTTGGCATTTTTACTCATGTACGATCACAAGACTAAGATCGTACGGATAATGTACGATTTTTATATACCTGGTGACATTTAATAATGAAACAAACGTGATCCACTGGCAAGTGGCAAGCATGAATTTCGGGGAATTCCCCAACTATCTAACGTGTATCTAATGAAGATAGATCATCGATTATATAAAAGCTGTATGTGTTTGCATTTTTACGGAAATTATTATCTTGTCTTTCGGTAATAATTGCGTTTTGTCAAAAATCTGTTTTTCTCATCAGTCTCGATTCGATCTGTACGTAGTTTGTATGTACATATATCCTCTTTGGATCTGTTTACTTATTAATTAAGATTATTAGCCAAGCAATTCATAAAAAAAACGAAAATTGTGCGAAATTTAAGCCAACAAAATAATATTAAATACTAGCTGTGTCCGCGTGGATTTTTAACTTAAAAAAAATGTAATTTAAAATTTGCGAGTCGATGTTTCGTGTTTTATATTATCTACTATCGGTAAAGCCCGCTCGCGCGTTCTGACCCCGCGCGACAGGCAACATTTGTTATCTATTTTTCTAAAATAAGGTAGCCTAAGTTACTCCCTATAACATCAGCTATCTGCCGGTGAAAGTCCCGTCAAAATCGGCCCAGCCGTTTCGGAGATTACCCGGAACAAACTTTTTTTTTTCAAATCGCCTTTTTGCTTTATGTGTCGCATGTACTTTCATATGTATTTAGTGCAAAGGTGTTATTTTGATATTACAAACAGACACTCCAATTTTATTTATTTGTATGTACCTATAGATTTGCAACAATTTATTTTGCAGGCATGCAATACTACACCTGGGAGCATCCGAGGCTTGTTTTATACCTGAAAGAATACTTCAAGTGGGACAAGGTGTCCTTGCTATGTCACTCCATGGGATCAATATGTGGAATGCGATATGCCTGCTTGTTTCCCGACGACGTCGACTTTTACATCGCTGTCGATACTATGATATTCGAAGACTATGACTTGAACTTGGTGATAGAGAAAAATCCTATATTGATTCAAAAAGGATTAAGCGCGCAAACTCGTCTTGATAAACAGCCACCGATATACAGTTTAGAAGAAATTACTGAACTTTGGCATCTGGGAACGCGTAAGTCTGTAGACTTGGAGAGTGTGCAATATCTGCTAAAACGAGGTGCAAAACAATCAAAACTCAATACAAATAAATACTTTATCTCTCGCGATTCAAGATTAAAGTACATCTTATTCAACCCCGAGGACAAAAAGTTCGTGGAGGCACTTGTGAGGAGATTAAAATGCCCGACACTTTATATCAAGGCAATGGATTCATTGTATGCCAACGACCAATTTTCATTGGCGATGCAAGAAGTTATAGAAATTAATAACAAAGACTATGAGTGTCATTTTGTTCCTGGTACACACTATGTTCATTTAAACAATCCTGAGAGAGTTGCACCTCTAATTAAGAATTTCTTACAAAAACACAATATAGAATATCTCTAATCTGTGAACAACACTTAAAACAATATTGTTAATATGTCAAATACATTGTTATCTCTTCATTTTTATTACTTACTCATGTAAAATGTAAAGCTAAGAAACACATTTTTTTATTTCACTGAATGTGTTCCTTTCTTGGTGGTTGTATAACTTGCCACACATATGAAATGTCAGAATTCCACGGAATGAATAATCCCACTATAGGTACCACAGAGTGTGCTATCACAAACCTCAATATTCTTGTCACTTATTTATTAACTAGCGACCCGTCCCCGGCTTCGCACGGGTATTTTTTATGAGTGTTTCTCTATTATATTATGCAAGTATTCTGCATAAAAACCTTAGTCTTGAATCACTCTATCTATTAAAAAAACCGCATCAAAATCCGTTGCGTAGTTTTAAAGATCTAAGCATACAATATACATAGGGACATACAGACAGCGGGAAGCGGCTTTGTTTTATACTAAGTAGTGAAGTCTAGGTAGTTAAGGCACTTATTTATTTGAATGGTATATTTACCTAGTTAAAAATATTCAAAGGTTTTTTTGTGATATTATTTACCTGTCCCAGCTATAATTAAATAAGTTACTTTTGATAAATGATTTTTATTTTGAATCATCACTGTTACATGAAACATCTAGGCTTGAATTAAAATTACAAACGTCGTCACAAATGTGGGCCCCCTTCCTCAGCGGCAGAACTTTTATTAAGGCATCTTGCCATGGAACTCCTTCACAAACCTTTAGCACAATCTCAAATACTGTAAACAAATAGGATAATGTAACTAATTAAAATCTATTCTAATACTTAGTAACAGGTAACTATTTATTTATATTTTATATTATAATGATTTTCTATAAAAATTATGGACTATGCTTGGTACCTACCATGATCAATTGTTAACACTTTCCTAGTTTTCATATTAATGTATTTATCTAAAGGAAGCTGTCCATGTCTAATACCCTGCTCCACGGCGATCTTATGACAAAGTCCCTGTAAAATGCATATTATAAACTAAGACTATCAAATGATTAAACTTTTTATACATAAATAACAAAAGTGAGCAAATAAGCTTACAACACACCTGATATTAACCACTTATAGAAGCCTATAGATGCTCGCACATTGCCGCACAGAAAGGGAATAGGACACAGGCAGAGAAAGGGGCTAGGCTTCCAGCTCTCTCACTCACACAAATGCAGCTATTAAAGTTAATTTATGACAATCTTCGGCAAGCTGAAGACAGGGCGATATGGCGCTCATTAGGGAAGGCCTATGTCCAGAAATGGACAAGTATAGGCTGATGATGATGATGATGAATCTTCTGTAAGAGGGTGGCACTGATCTGGTCAAGCAAGCTGTATATAGGTGTTGTTTATTGGCTACCGGTAAGCTTTACTGACATAAAAAAGTTTTCTCTCATAAAAATACTAAGTACCTTATGTTTGTTATGATCCACCAAGCCTCCGATAACATAAACAGTATTTTCTTCAAATTGTTCAATAATATTATCAGATTCACTCGTTAAATAAACAATATTCTCTTTGGGGAATATCTCCAGATATGGTGCTTCATGAAACTCTATCTGGAATCAATAATGGAATTGTATTAGGTAATTACCTACATAAATAAAAGTAATTTATATTTAACAGTTTAATTTAAATCATCCAACTCACATCCCAGTGTTCATAGCCATTGTGCCTTGCCATATCATTTTTAGATTTTTCTCCAAAGCTTGAAATATGGAACTGCAGTGGTGACTCGGATCTCCTATTAATTGAGTAACATCGGAGTATTTGTTTTATCACTTTAAATCTGTCCTTTTCCATCATTAAATTGTCAAAACTTAGGTCTATAACTATAGCAGTGCTACTTTTTTGTCTTTCTAGTTTCATTTTCTTTAATGCCTTTCTGTTAGGCCCCAGATCTATGTTGCCCTCGCGGGCTTCTCTCCTCCTGTCCTTAGCGCGCGCTTTCTCCCTGGCTCGTTTCTCTCCCTTCCTATTGGCCCACTTAACCTTTTTAAGCCACTTGCGCATTTGATTCTTTGTAAATGGCCTTGGTACTTCATTGCCTTCGTCGTCTTTTAAGCCAGGGTCAATCGTGATATCAAAAAGAGTA
Organism: Notodonta ziczac; assembly: GCA_918843915.1. NCBI lineage: Eukaryota > Metazoa > Arthropoda > Insecta > Lepidoptera > Notodontidae > Notodonta > Notodonta ziczac. The sequence continues at coordinate 6,103,401 of OU974043.1, read as the reverse complement.
TACTGAGGAAAACTTACTTCAGAAAAATGTGTATTTTCATTATCATCTACCGAATTATCTTTACTACTTCCCATGTCTGGCATATGATGGAAAAAGTTTACCTTTAATGAAATATAATACGATGTTTAATAGGAGAATTATCCTAAAATAACTGATAGGGTATCGCGATCTAAGAATAGTATATGATGTCCATCTTTAGGCCTAGATTTTAGGGACAAATATATTCACTGAATCTGTGGCACAGGTTAGTTTTCTTATTTACAAAATAATAACCTAAAATAATTGACATTTGGTTGTGCTGGTTCTCGTTTAGTTTTAGCTTCAATATGTTATGTCAAAGTCAAAAGGTTTTAAGTAAATCGAAGAGATAACTAAACGTCGTAGATACGTTGCGTTCGTTGTTGGTCCGTTTTTAACCCCCGACGAAAAACGAGGGGTGTTATAAGTTTAACATGTGTATCTGTGTGTCTGTGTATCTGTGTATCTGTGTATCTGTGTGTCTGTCTGTGGCAACGTAGCGCCCAAGCTGATGAACCGATTTCAATTTAGTTTAATTTGTTAGATAGGTATTCTGATCGAGAGTGTTCTTAGCTATGTTTCATAAAAATCGGTTCAGCCGTTTGAAGATCATCAGCTCTTTTGTAGGTAAAAAAGCCACATTCTAGGCCAAAACCAACTTCCACGGCTCGAATCCATTCAAAATTTGAGATGATTGGATTTAGATTTATTATATTTTTAAATGATCGTAATAGTCTGAACTGGCTTTTTACAATATTATAAATTTGAAAAGATTCCCTGTTTCTGGAAAAAAGTATATTTTATCAATTTTTATAATGAGATTTGTGTATGAACTAAAGACGTTCCATAAGTCACGTTTCAAATGATGGTTACGCGCATGCGTTAAATTTTGTTAATGGTCATGGAATATTACGCTATAATAATTCTAGAGGGCGCTGTTCCGCCATTGCGAAAAAATATAAAAGAACAAATATAATTTAAAATAAATTTAGCGTTGGGCTGCTCCCGTCCACCTCAACCAGAGTTATTACATCAAATTGAATCATAATTGATAATATTTTACTAGGAATGAAACCTCCGTGGCATCAATATTAAGATTCGTTGTTTATTCTAATGTCAATTATTATAATGTCATAACAAAATAATGTCTCATACTTTTACACAGATTTCCTGTTGATTATTGTATACATTTGATGAAAAGGTCGTCGCATCGGGGGTTTTTAAATTTTCAATTTAGAGTTATCTTTAAATGGTCTAAAGTTTGAGCTCATTCTAAAGTAGGTATTTCCTATCTACCTTACTATTTGAGTTATTATTTAGGTATAATAAATTAGCATATTAATAAATTTGCCATGCAACTTGCCGAGTGTCGCAATACCTGGAGGAACCTAGTCCAGAACACAGATTAGAGATAATATTTTATGTAGCAAGCTAGTCCAGAAGGCCGTTCATTAAAATGGTGATCACACGACCTCAATCAAAGAGATCATGAGGAATCAATGAAGAAGAAAATATTAATAAATTTATCGCAATTTTGAGATTGAGAGCTATCTAGGTAATGTAGGTAAGTAGGTACTTAATTATTGTCATACTAGTACAAGTTATTTTAGCTCTAGGAGTTAGCTGGTCGGGCAGATAGCGAGGGCATCTACTTATACCAATAAATAAATGGAAGTATCTGTTTGTAATGTCAAAATAACAGCTTTTACTATGCATAATGAAAATGTATACTATACGGTTGTCGGTTTAATATTTTTGTCTATAGGTATGTTGGTTACGACTAGTCTCCGAAACGACTGGACCGATTTTGACGGAACTTTCACTGGTAGATAGCTGATGCTATAAGGAGAACTTAGGCTACTTTAAATTTATCAAAGTAGGTACCACGCGGGTGTAGCTGCGGGAAACAGCTAGTTCTGGATATTTTCTTACCCGACCGATCCATGTCTCACGTATGGCGACTGAACATTTGGGAGTTAGTAAATGAGTACTGAACTTAATCTCTAAAGTAGTAAGTAGGTAGGTGGAATTTTATCGTAACCTTTTTAACCCCTGTGCGTTGATATGAAGGCGCGTGGTTTCTATTCAATATAAACATCATTATAGGTAGTCGCCAAATATCATTCTTGCGAGATAATGGCTTCGGTAAGTACGTAACACGTTTTATTATTTGGAGATACTGGCGCACTGCACTGTTTTAATTCATAACAACGTAGTTAAGTACGAAAATGTTGTAATATTTAGGAAGACGCTTGAATTTAGAGCTTTCTGTAATCGGACTGTTCTCAGAATCGCCTATCTACCTATCCATAAGCTTTAAGAAATAAACTTCGTTAACTACCTTTTCGTCCTTACTCCTTCGGCCTTTAAAACCATGATTTTTATAACTATGTTCTTTGAGATAAACGTCGCTCCCTCGATACATCAATTACTTACCTACCTACTGTTTTGACTTCGACTTGAATTAATCAGGTACCTTGTTTGCAAGGAAAAGCACAGCACATTTCTTAGGATTAATATACCCTGTGGAATACAGCTGTTGACAGATTTCACAAGTCTACAAAACCTTAATGCTTCAACTGTCCCACAAATCCGATAGTTTTAGATTTACAAAATAGAGTTGCAAAAAAATAGTAGGTATACCCCTTTTGTTTCACCCAGTACAAGCAACTGGCGATAAAAAAAAACTAAGTGTAAAAAGACAAGTCGCTGAGTTTCTTGCCGGATCTTATCAGTCGAAGTCGCGTTCCGATCTGGTTGAAGATATAAGAAAAAAAAAAATCAATTTCTAAATACGTAGGCCTTAACAAAATAAACGATTTGAATTTGAATGATTATAATGAACACTATGATACCTAAACAACATCGTATTGCGGATACTATGACATTTCCCGTACATGAAATGACTTATGTGTAGCTAAATCGGTATTTTAAAGGATAGATACCAGCTATGGGGCGGTTGTTTCGATGAGGAGCCGTCAGCAGTGTTGCGCAGACTAAACGACTCCCTGTCAGTGGATGCTCGGCTGTTCCGTCAAGACATCCAGGGCAGTAGAGCCTGGGCTCGTGAGCTGAATCAAAGCGGCCACCTCGCTGATCATGACCACTCAGCTATACAAGATGGGCTCCGTAAAGTAAGTTTCAATTAATAACAGTGCTAGCTTTTAGGTGGCTGTTGTGGCAAGAAGAATCTATAATAACGACTACGAGTTGAATGATGTTTTGATATCTACTGTGAGATGGCGGGGCGGGGCCCCCGCACAAGGTGGACTGAAGCGTTTTCGCACGCCTAAAATGCCATTGAATATCAGTGGCGAATAGACGTGAATGAGTCTATAATAGACTGGACTTGGACCATATTGTATGAAACACGGGCTAAAAACTAAATACGTGCAATATAACTACACCTTCTTAGTACCTGTGACCAGGGAGGTTTTGAATATAAGCTTAGTTAGTGAGTAAGCATGTTAAACTGCAGGTTGAGAAGGACATCCAAGAGGAAATGTCTGGAACTGGTCGTTTAAGCGACCCCGAAGAAGACATCCACTCGGTGGTAGAGCTACGGCTGTTCAAGTACGCCGGAGAGGCCGCGCTCCGCCTCCACACGGCCCGCAGTCGCAACGACCAGTCTGCCACGGACACCAGGCTGTGGATGCTCACCACATTGCCCAATTTGCAAGGCGCGCTTATGGAACTGATCACGGTACCGAAGTATATTTTATTAATCTTCTTCCATTTTACCTAAAACCAAAAATGTTACCCACCCATAACAAAATTTCCGAAACTATAAGATTCTACACTGACTTGGGCACGAGTGTTCCTTTCGGCCCCTAGGTGCTCGCTGAGAAAGGATATTACTTTGGGCACAGATAGTTTATACCTAAATATTCCATATTAAGTACCAGGCATGCCTTTTAAGTTCTGTCGTTTCCATATTTCCCGGCAATTTTGAATTTGGAACTGTTCTATATTCGAATGTGTTTAAATTTCGAATCTCAAAACAATTGAAAGTTTTGGGATTGATGCTATTGTTTAGTCACAGCGTCGATTAGAATCTGTCAGGTTACGTACGAAAATGAATCTTTCTAAGGAAAATGTTCGTGCAATAATTTTCTACAACTTTAGAAGAGGCCTGACACGGCTTCAGTGTTTTGAAGAGCTAACATCTGTGTTCAGTGATGAAGCCCCATGTCTGCGGACTGTCGAACGCTGGTATTTATAATTCCAGCGTAGACATCCTAGTCTTGGTGACAAATCTCGCGAAGGACGGCCAAAATCCGCCTTCACTGAAGATAACATAATTACTGTAAGACAACAAATTCTCTAAGATCGTCATGTGACGTATCGAGAGATAGAGGCTCTATTAGGCATCTCAGGGACAACCATTCAGAAAATCTTGCATGAAGCGCTTGGTGTAAGAAAGCTAGATTGCCGTTGGATACCGCATCTGCTTTCCGACGATCACAAGGCGGCCCGCGTCAGATGGTGTAAGAAAACTCTGCAAAGGTTCAACCAAGGAGAGTCAAATCACGTCTACGACATCATCAGTGGTGACGAATCTTGGATCTATGCCTACGATCCTGATTCCAAACAACAATCTACAATCTGGGTCTTTCAAGACAAGCCAAAACCGACTAAAGTTGTTCGTTCTCGAAGCACTTCAAAGAAGGTGGTGGCCACGTTCATTGGAAAAACCGGCCATATTGCGACTATTGCACTTGAAGATCGTAGAACGGTTAATGGAGAGTGGTATACCACAGTTTGTTTACCACAAGTCATCGCCAACTTCGAAAATCTAACTCAAAGCGACGCATCATCCTGCACCACGACAACGCAATCTCACACAGCGCTCGTCAAACGATTGAGTATTTGAAGCAGGAAAAAGTAGAAATTCTTGATCATCCTCCATACAGTCCTGACCTAAGCCTTAACGATTTATTTACATTTCCTAATATTAAGAAAAGTCTTCGTGGTCAAAGGTTCCAGTCCGGTGAAAAAGCAGTCGACGCTTTCAAGTCAGCCATTTTGAACACCCCCACTTTAGAGTGGTATAAATATTATAATAACTGGTTTGAGCGAATGGAAAAGTGTATTCAGCTACGTGTACTTTTTATTGTTTTTCAAAGTATTCACTTTGAAAAACAATAAAAAGTACTATAAGGTTCTAGTTGTGTTTTTATCTTCAAACGACAAAACTTAAAAGGCATCCCTCGTATATGTGATGGAATCGGTTGATTACTAACAAAATATTGTAGTTGTAGGAAAGTGAAGGATAATCTTAGAATCTCCATTTAAATAATATTTACCAATTTTTTTTTCGAAGGTTATCGTGAATAGGGCGGAAAATGAAATAAATGTGATTGCACCAGGTTACACCCACCTGCAACGGGCTCAACCAATACGTTGGAGTCACTTTCTTCTAAGGTAAAGTTGATTAAATTCTTATCTTCTTTTTGTTGGATCTTATTTGATACTAGCTGTGCCCCCCGACTTCGTCCGCGTAGTATTTAACGTAACAAAAATTTCGGGATTATCGGGATAAAAAGTATCCTATATGTTAATCCCGGTTATAAACTATCTGTGTTCCAAATTTCATCCAAATCCGTTCAGTAGTTTTTGCGTGAAGGAGTAGCAAACATACATACATCCACACTCACAAACATTCACATTTATAATATTAGTAGGATTATGTTCTGTTTCGGCGATTTCTTCTTACTTACGCACGACGTGTACCTACTTAGGTCCTTATGAATTAATATTTCATTAATGTTGATTTAGTCATGCTTGGGCACTTCGTGACGATGTGTCCAGACTGGAAGAGCAAAAGGGCAGGTTATCCCGTTCTCCGCTCGGCAGTGGAGCATTAGCTGGATGCGCTCTACCTATCGATCGGTTACGACTTGCACAGAACTTGGGATTCGCAGACATAACGCCCAATTCTATGTTTGCCGTCGGCTCTAGAGATCATCTAGGTAGGTAAAATGAAAAACAGTGGGTATTTTACTTGTCGACCGCTTGGCCGTTCGACTCACTGAATCGGGATTCGCATCGGAGAAGTTTGGTTTAATCAAATCAAAGGATTATGAGGGCAAGGACTTAAGTAGTGTTTTACAGCGATTTTCGATATTTCAGTCGAGTTCTTCAACTGGGCATCACTGTGCGGTATACATCTAAGTAGATTAGCGGAAGATTTGATCATATACAGTTCGCAAGAGTTTGGCGTGGTGCGGTTCTCAGACCAGTTCTCAACGGGATCAAGTCTGATGCCGCAAAAGCGGAACCCCGACGGCTTGGAACTAGTTCGCGGGGCAGCAGGACTATTGCTCGGAGACGCCCTTGCCTTCAGCTGTGTGATGAAGGGATTGCCGAGTACTTACAATAAGGATTTACAGACGGACAAGGAAATACTGTTTAGGTGTTATGACAGATTATTGGACTGTTTGAAAGTTACAATGGGAACGATCAGCACTATGGAAGTAAGATTTCTTCATCGTCAATTCGTATAGCAACACAAACTATATAGATGCTGCATATAGCCTCTGATGGGTGGCGGCATTAAACCGATTTAATTACAGGTAAATAAGGAAAGAGCTGCGAGTTCGTTGGACCCAGGCATGCTGGCCACGGACTTGGCCCACGCGCTGGTCCGCCGGGGTGTACCCTTCCGCCGTGCACATCATTTAGTAGGCGCCGCTTTGCGCCAAGCTACAACGCTTGGAGTAGATCTCAAGAACTTACCCCATCATGAATATTATAATATTTGGTAAGAACCTACCCACTTGCCTGTTATTTGTAATCAGTTTATATGTAGCGTCTTATGTCTACATACGTACCTACTTATAACTTCATACTATATTCCCTTACTTAATTATATATTTATTTATAGCCCAGAGTTTGGGACAAAAGAAGAAATCGAGAGTATTTTCTCTTGGGAATCCAGCGTGGAACAGTACACTAGCGCCGGCGGCACCGCCCGCGCGGCCGTACTCCAGCAGGTTGGGCAGCTGCGCGCATGGCTCCGAGACCACACGGAACTTGTTTGTAAAATAAATTAGCGATCAAGTCCATTATATATTTGATAAAAAAAAAATACTTTATGAATAAACTGACTATTTAACTTTATATTTTTCATTACTCATACTCGGAAAGTAGGTCTGAAGTTGCCTGAGGAGCGGGTTGAAAGTAATACTTTTCAGCCCTAGGGAGAATCGCTTTCAACAGACAGTTGTCAAATTATAAAAAAAAACACATTTATATTGAACCATGTTCCAACTTTCTCTACAGTCACTCAATTACAGCGCGATGTAAAATTTAAATAACATAAAGTTTAGTATCAATTAAAGAATATATTTTTTAAATGACTTATAATTTAGTTTCAACTATTTCTTTAAAATAACATAAATTTGGGCTAATTATTTACCAATTTTTCAATGATGAAAATGAAAAATAATGGCTAAATAATGAAGCTGGTCGGCCAACGAAAAAATAAACAATATACGCGGCAATCCGATCTTCATTTGTTTTTTCTTTAGCTTATTCCTGTTTTTATTTTTGCTTTACTTGTTTTCGTAATGAAAAGCAGTGTTTACCTCGGATGAAATACTTATTTTGTCCCTCGAACTATAGGCCAAACCCCGTCTCGGGACTAAATAAGTTACTTTCATTCCTAGGGTAATAATGTACTATTAATCAAATGTTTCAATTAGCATCTATTAGGTTTACTTTACGTACATACAGTGCAAAAATATCGTTTAAGTATGTCAAAGATGGTTGTGTACCTAACCAAACGTAGTAATCTCGTTATCGATACCGGAGGTATAAATTAACGTAAGGGACAAACCCCTGTTTTTCAGGAGATCGAAAATAAGTTTTTTTTTTTTAAATATGCCTGTATCTTTTTTTGTGGTGATGCTATTTAAATGCCTCTCAGTGCAAAGTTTCTTAGAATTCTTGTGTCTCTTGAGCTACGTAAGCTAAAATAAGATAATTCTAACGGTTTCAGAAATAGCATGTCCCTTACGTTAGATAAATGATAAAAATAGTGCCTTTCATTACTCAATTTATAGATTAACACTATCTATGATAACTTAAGTGTCATTTATGAAAATAAAATAATACATTATGTTAATGTAAGAGTCTTTTCATATATTGTTTTCTTATATTTACGCGAATACTACACATTGAAATAAAACTATTTTTCGGATTTTACGTTTAACGTCGGGAACATAAATTAAATAAACGCGATAAAATCCGAAAAATAGTTTTATTTCAATGTCTTTTCATATGTTGCATTTTATAAATATACCTACTAAAACATTTCAGTGAAGTATTTTATGCCTTATGTGTATGGCATTAGTGTTCATAACTTAGAAATTTACCAAAAATATATTTTATTCATACTTAGCGGTCGACTCGATAATCTGCTTACTAAATTTACAATATTATAGAAAAACTGGAGCGTTTTAACATTTTTATTCTAATGATATTATAAATTAAGTAATCTTAAAAATAACCTATTATCAGAAAGTAACAAACAAAAATTAAATAACATTAAACGGGAGGCTTAAATATTTGTTATCAAAGCTTTTCGGTTACTTATACAATTTCTGTTGCGAAATATAAGAATTTCAAAAACTTAATTGACAGTGGTAAAATACCAAAAATGTTTCATAATTTTGTGGAGAATTTGGGGAAAGGCCTTTGTTCAGGAGTGGGACACACAAATAGGGTAGGTAAAAAAATAATATTTAAGCCTCCCATATAAGTCTATCACTAAATATCTACTTAATAAGAGCGATGCTGAAGATAAAGATGACGTGCAAGATCATTTAATATAAGAGAAATTTAATCTTAACGAATCCGATGTGTTGTTAGATTTGTTGCCGGGATAAAAAAATATTCAACAGTTAAAATAATGAAAGATTAATGTTTCTTTGTTACTCTTTGATATTCTATTTAATGTGAGAGTTCATTCTTATAACATTAATTTAAAATAATAAAAACTTCAATTAATTCCATAATCTTGTTGATATTTTTGCTATAGAGTAGTTAACTTATAATATTATGTAAGAATCTTATGAATAAAACATTTAAAACGCTTCATATTTTCCGTAATAATGTTAATTAGGTATGCCGATTATCGAGTCGAGTAATAAGAATGAATAAAACTTATCTTTGGTAAATTTTTATAGTTTAATTTTAAAGCTGTCATTATATATCATCATAAATTACTTAAATTTCATAAATGGCACAATTTTCTTGATTTTTGTAACGTAAGGGACAATTATTAGTTAATTACACTAAAATATTCGTGACGTAAAGCCAACTTTTGTTTGACATTGGGGACTAACTGTATTTTGTATAAAGTAATAATTTATATTGCCCCTTACACGAAGATTTTTAAAGAAATTTGTCTTAGACTATATGAAAATGTGTAATGTGTAAAGGACTTTTTTGAAGATATTCATATTTTGAATACACCAATCGACAGATCTCGAAATTCTGAATCCAACGATATATATAACTCATTTTCGTCAATTTGTACCTTACGTTAATTGTTACTTCCGGTATCGTAATGTCGCTAAATTTCTTTCAAGTTTATTCTATCTTTTAAAGTCAGTAATAATTTTGGTAGTATAATATATAAGTAAATCAGTATATAGAATGGTTTTAATTAATACAAAAATAACTGTTTTTAAAACATATAATTATTGTACCATTTTTTATTCCACTATACTAATATTACCTGCACTTGAGGTTTACCGAAAAACAAAATATATTTACATATTGTAATAGTATCTATATAAAAATGTTGAAAGAATAATGTCTCCACATATTGTGCATTCAACGTTCCAAATCAGCTTCACAATCAGATTGCAAACTATTTTGCCCAAATGAGAGACACCTAAATCTTGAGCGCTGGACTCGCAAGGTTTTTAAAATATTATACTAGACTTGTAATGAAAAAATATTATTTCACGTTACTTTATATTGTATAGTCAATTTTAATGGTAGTTACATTAGGTACGCTATCGAAATAATATCTTAACAATGTTTTCCATAAGTACATACATAAAAACTATATACAACTCTCTCATATTGAATTCATATTGTTTATGTAAGGCATGATTAAATTATTGCAATACGGATAATATTTATTAAAGTGGCAGTTTTCTTTAGTTTACACCCTATAGAAACTGATATCGAATATGTGTCGGGTTAATTTAACATACTCCAGATATCTCTATGTGATGAAAGGCATCTCGAATGTAAGAATATAGGTCGGCAAAACCAAATCTTAATAACGTGGTTCGATGTCAAAATCGCCCAGGTACATAACTCATACGCCGGACTATACAATACGCATATATCGATGGATATATTGATATTTTTACAACTACAATCCTCTCGAGACATATCGAGGTGTGCGCTACCGCTAGTACTTGAGCGAGAAGCCGGGCGCGACGGAGAGCGAGCGCTGCATGAAGCCGAGCGTCTCGTCGGTGTCGGCGCGCGCGAACCGCGCGTACGCGGCGCCGCCGGCCGGCGGGCGCGGGCTGTGCGTGGTGCGCCGGTTGCCCTCCGACTTGGCCGGCCACGTGGGGAACATGGCCGGGTCGATCGCCACCGGGTGCTCCTGCAACACACATTTCACTTGTGATACCTACTACTATGCTGATGACAGACTCGACTCCGCTACGGGCAGGACGACGAATATATGCATATTTTCCAGATTTTTTTGCTTTGCTAGTTGTTCGGCTCTAGTCTATCATCATCTTTAGGGTGACATACAAGTTTCTTGTTCATAGAACAAAGTCGGCAAACAAGCGACTTGTCTGATATTAACCATGAGTTCGCACTGGACGAAACATGTTGGCTAAACATACTATTGTCTCTATTTTATGACAACAGAAGATAGAGACAACAACATGTTTCATGTACATGTTTCGTCCAGTGCGAACTATAGAGTCGCGAGTCTTATAAATGTTTGAAATTCCGAAGGCATTCAATATTGTAGGCACGCTATTTGCCTGAAGGGGAGTGAGACAGAAAGCGGGGAGTGGGAGGGAGGGAGGGGTTGTTCTGCCGGCTCTCTCACTCATCGGACGAAGCGCAGCTATCATAACTACTTTACGCCGATTTTCTGTGAGCGGGTCGCACTACCCAGGTCGAGTCAGCCACGAGTAGGTGCTGAAGTCAATACGCTACAACTTGGCTCTACCACTGAGTATCTAAATATATATAACTCAAAGGTGACTGACTGACCGACTGACTGACTGACCGACAGACTGCCTGACTGACTGACATAGTGATCTATCAACGCACAGCCCAAACCACTGGCCGGATCGGGCTGAAATTTGGCATGCAGGTAGATGTTATATCGTAGGCATCCGCTAATAAACGATTTTGATTAATGCTACACCCAAGGGGATAAAATAGGGGATGAAAAATCCCGAAATTTTTGTTAAGTTAAATTACACGCGGACGAAGTCGCGGGCACAGCTAGTTATTTATATAATCGTCATTCGTTGAAGTCTTCGGAGTGATTCGACATTCACCTTAAAATAATCGTGCTCCAACGCGGCATCGGCGGTCAATCGTTTTGCTGGGTTGTAAGTTAGGAAACCCTGCAGCAGAGATAGTCCCGATTCAGACAGCAAGTCAGAGCCTATCCTTTGTCTCAGTCCGCCTGGTGGGTGTTCCGCGAAGGTCATTTTTTGCACAGCGGGCAACTCGTTGTAGCCGGGCCAGAGTGCTTCCGAAGGCGTGCCCAGATCCTAAAAAAAGCAATGCGTTAAATATTTTGCTCGTTTTGATAAAATCACCGAATAGTCTGTGTATAAAACTAACAATTACCTTAAATATTCTGTTCAATTGATCTACTTCCGACTTCCCGGGGAACAAGGGATTCATCGCGACGAACTCCGCGAATATACAGCCGACGCTCCACATGTCTATGTGCGTGGAATACTGCTTGCAGCACAGCAGCAGCTCCGGCGCGCGGTACCACAGCGTCACCACGATTGGAGTGTACTGCCGCAGCGGGGATCCATACTCGCGGGCTAAACCGAAATCTCCCACCTATAACAATCATTTAATATCTTTAAATTGAAAAAATAAAAAGCCCCCGATGCGACGACTTTTTGAACTAAAAAAGAGCTGATAATTTTCAAACAGATGAAGCGATTTTCATTAAACATAGCTAAGAACAATCAAGATCAGAATAGGTTTCCAACAAAAAAAAAAAAAAATCGGTTCATCCGCTTGGACGCTACGATGCCTGAGACAGACACACAGTTACACATGTTAAACTTCTTTTTTCGTCAGAAGGTAAAAATAATACATAACGAATACGAGTATAATATGCATGGTTAAAATGAATTATTTATTTTTGAATTGAATGAACTATTAATTGTATCTTTAGTAGCGGGTAAGTACCTTTAAAACTCCTTTGTGCGATAATAGCAGATTACTTGTTTTTAGATCTCTGTGTAAAATCCAGTTGTCATGAAGATGATGTACGGCCTTCAGCAACTGGGTCATTAAACACTTCACCTCGCCTGTAACAAGTTATAAATGGGAAGCCTTAATAAAAAGGCGGTCATGGAACAATGTCGACCCTCATAACAGATGTATTTATCTTCAATACGCACCAGGTAGAAACACTTGTTTCTTTGCCCGCATAGTCTCCATAAGACTCTTCAGATCGTGCTCCACGTAGTCCATGACGATGAATATCTTGTCCATGTTGGAGCCCACCACGATCTCCCTGACGGTGACTATGTTCGGGTGCTGGCCCTGCAACAACAGAGCAGAATGTGCGACCCGTTAGCACTACTACGAGAGCGAACCTCGGGAACCGTTGGCTGGCGCAACCTTGGACTTCCATTGATATACCGTACCTACAAGAAATCTGAAAATGAATACTTCACAATAATTTACTAAGATGAAAATGAATAGGTTTGGATTTAACAAAACATAGGGTAGCCTTGTTTTTAATGAAGTCAGAGTTTGGATACATTTAGTCATCAAGAGTATGATGTAAAAATACTTTAACCTAAAGACACCACATGCAGTCCAAGTGTGATAAAAGGTGGCGGGGATTGTTTCCTTAGAAACATTACCTTTTGAACAGTTAATTTCCTTCGTAAAAGTGGTAAATTGTACAAGTAATCAACTGTTTTAATCTAAAAACCCAAAATATGGACTGCAAGTGGTGGCTGTAAGCAAGTAAAGTTATAATAATTTAATTGGAATTGATGGACGCAAAATATAGCATTCGCCAATCATTATGGGCGCTTTAAAGTTGGCTCAAGCGACGTCGCATGTTTTGTACAAAGAGGTGCTATTAGATTGGAGAGTCCTTTACTTGTTTGTAAACCTTTAAAAATATTTTCACCGTGACGAACCCTAACTTCAAAGTGTGCTCATGAACACACATTTGTATCACAATTTTTTTTCTGAACAAAAAACGGTTTCTTAATTGCACGATGTTTCCTTTACACACACCGGAATGAATCTCGGATCAGTCCTTAGCACAGTTGACTGTGACAACACAAAATGAGAAAATTTCTAATTTGTCTCACCCTCTCATGAATAAAGATAGATAAAGAATTGGGTGTGGCAATATCCTCGAGATTATTTATGTCATGGTCAGTGTTCTAGGCACCTGGCTCTCTCATTTCGTATCTCAGGGTTTTACTCATTACTATCATTAGAAAGAGATATATGATATGCGTAATATATCACAGACGCTATGTCCAGTACCCCCCGCAAGGATTTTGTCACACCCGAGTAGATTTCTTCCCTTTCGCTATTGATATAGGCGTGTGAGACAAAATTATTTTTTTATAGATTTTAGCGCTGCCACGATTGGCCATGCAAAGACGATTGAATATATAACTTATAACGTGAATAGATAGATACGATTTCTATCTTCTGATGTGTGCCGTCGCGCGAAGTTAGCCCTGTGAGGGACTTGGTGTTCATACAATAAAGATTTAACATTTAAACCTCCCAATTATTTTGTTTGATATGAAATGGTTTACGGGTAAAAAGCTAGCAGTTCCATCCAATACAGTCGGAATATTACATTATGAAACATACATGTAATTTCGGACGTATTATTTTATATTATATTCATATCGAACAAAGGTTATACGCCATTAAGTTAAATAACATGTTTGCAAAAATCTTAGGCATATTGTGAAGAAAACATTTTCAGGAGAACATTGCTTATGTATTAACACATTAATATGATATCATCTGGTCAACAAAAAAAAATTATAATAATTTTAGGAATGCATTGAACATTTGGCAAGCTTAAAACGCTTAGGCCCGGCCGTACCGGTTAAACTATTGCGACAGCGATTCATAGGGAAATTTTCGACTATGTGATTTATCCACCACTATTTCTGCCACTGAAATGACTGTCGCATCTCAATCGCCCGGTGCGGCCCCAGCCTTATGGCACATAAGCACTATCCGGCTATCCGCGATGCGGCCAGGTCACCATCCAAAAGGAATGAACCTGCGATTAGCCACAATCGCATTTCATTTTAAACTGGGCGTGAACTGAACATAGCAACATGTGTTTTTACAGTGCCTATTACATACAAAATAGCCAAATGTTCAATGCAAATGAGTAAGATATTCTTGTGACGCGTATTTTGGTTCCATGTGTATCAACGACACGGTCCGCATTAGCATATTAATTCTCATAGTAAATATGTAAAGGCTCGGCGAAAAAAGAAAATAATTGTATATACTGTACCAGGCTAGAGTGGAACTCTCATATATTACGATACCTCAAATGTTTGCCACCTAGCCTGAATAACAAAACCGCGGCCGACTTTAACGCGGTACAGCTCAGCAAGCAGAACCATATACGCAGAACAAGAATAAATACATTAGTGAATAACAGTTTCACCTTCGATATCAAGTTGTTTTGCACTTGTAAACAACTTTATGTATGAAGAGATCAGTGACCCGACAATGTGATGAATGAGATAGTGTTTTTAAATGTTTGAAGTAATATTGTTCTATTGCTTCTGGCGGCGGCCCAGGACCGGGTGCGGGCACAGTGGTGGCTTACGGCGTTTAAAAAAACAATCTTCTGCGCACTACGTAGAAGATTCCAAACCGGAATCAATATTGAAAGCGGGTGCCAAGCCCCGGTATGTCCGAAGAGCACCCGCACCCACCTGACTGGCTAACTTAAATACAAGAGCAAAACAAATCTTGAAACATCGATCTTATCTATTCCCATCTACAGTTTAATTAATCACTCAAAAACATTGTCGACGGGCGACTTTCACAATTGAAATAATATACATTAAGACTAAATTATAACTAAAATACATTATTACTTACATACAATTATTTAAACTGCAGATAACAATAGCTCAAGCATACTCTTTATACTTGACAGTAAAATCGCATACTCAAACAATTTTAATAGAAAATTTCCATTATCCTTGTTTATGTATGCGACTTTAACTGTGTATAATAATAATAATAAATACCTTATAGTAATAAATAAATATATCTCATACATATCAGAAAAACATGGTTGAAGCATTGGATAAGGCTATGTATCTTATTATTTTATGAAATAAAAAAACACAAATCAAATTAACCCTACGTTTGCACTGGACGAAACTTTCACCTAAAACATGTTGTTGTCTCTTATCTCTTAAAAAATAGAGACAATAACATTGTTTGTGAATGCTCCGTTCAGTTCAAATGAAGGATTACATGGCAAGAATATTATCAATCAAGTACGTAAAAATAAACCTTCATTACACAACCTCAAATCCACTTCTGCGGTCTCACTAATATTATATTGGTTTGCAATGTACTTTGTTAAATCACTTGGCAGCTTTTGGGACGTGTTTTTATTCAAAATGCAACGTGCCAACTGGACACAGAGTTGAGAAATGTAGAGAGACGAATCTTTACAATTACCAGAATACCTTACTTTGGTATAGATTGGGAAACCATATCGCACGAAAGGGGTTTAATACCAAATGTCGTGACGCAATAGAACTTGGGTCTCTACTATGTCATAGGACTATTAAAATTACATAAACTCTTCGTTCTTCAAGGAGTGAATTAACTATAGAGCGGTAATAGTTATTATCACATTATTAAAATGATATAGTTGATCTTTTCATAAACCATACTTCCATTACATCATTACCTACGAACATCGAAAGTCAAATAAAATAAATAAGGATGCATATTTTTTACGAGAACTATACAATATATTCGAATACAAAATAATTCTACAAGTACCTACATAACTTATACCACACCGAAAATTTGGTTTGAGCTTGTTCTAGGAAAATATTAATTATATTGTATGTTACATACAACCTTCTCTGAGACTGAATTCGGCTTTTGGAGAAGAATTGCAACTCCCTCCCTATGAACATCATTTAACTAATGGACGCAAATAGTACACACTACAACCAGAATTTTGAAGGCTTCGGTCAAGTTCCCATATATAAAGTTGTAATAATCGATCGGTAGAATCAGAATTCTCAAGAGACAAAACCATATTTAATTCGACCTACTTTTGCAAAATGGAACCAACCTAGTACCACTAACACAAGGTTTGTTTTGGTCTACAGTAGTGCATGTGGGTTGGTTCCATTTTGCAAAAGTAGGTCCTTTATGGACGCTTTACTTTGTCAAACTCGTATCTCAAGATAAAGATTTTGCAATTTCATTATGAGTGGAATAATTTAGGAATGAATATATATTCTATCAATTTTTTCGCTCATATAGACACCTAATATATGAAATTTTAAAATTAATGTTTTTTTATTTTACATTCCGCTGCAAAAAATCCTCTTTGCGAAATACGTGTTTACGAAAGTAATGCGACGTCATGATGTACTAGTGTAAAAGAGAGAGATGAATTAATTTTACTTTATAACAGACGCATTTACACATGTTCTGAGTAATAATAAAACATTAGTGTCTACGAGTTATAATGTCCTCTCGTTATGGGAACACCGTGACACAGAGAAGATATAGAATGGTGTGGTGTGAGTGAACTCTTATATTACTACACGAGACCGTTTCCAGTGTCATGCGCAATAAAAGATTCTCTAATATAGCTCTATGTGACTCATGCTCGCGTGGCAATGCGTGGCTAAGCTAATAGCTAGGTTTAATCGGTTGGAACATTTGGAAGAATAAGGGGGCTCTCAAATATCTGTGTATAAATAAACATTCTTGAATTAGGTACTTATGATTGGACTGATAATGTAGGTACAATTCTCAGCATGCGGCTTAAACGCCTGCGCAGTAGAAGAATTCTGGGTCTGTTTGGCGGGCGGATGTGTCTTTTCAATCGATTGGATCGTCTCGACCGATCGGCGATTGGCACCGAATACTATTTATAGAAAAAAAAACATGTAGCTAATTCAACGGCATTTTAGGGGCATAAGCTGGTCTCACAATAGTTATTGTTAGCGCTACTAAGTTTGGGAAGCTTATTGTAGTCCGAGAAAGTCAGTGGTCACAATACCTACTATACTTCTATGGGTCTAAGCTTAAAACTACTGTATTCACACTGGGAAAAGGCGGCAACACTAATCACCACATCAAAGCAAACCCGACTCTGTCGCATATTGTTTAACTTACCTACCCCATTGACATTTTACCCACAGTGCACCTGTGCATACTTTCAAAATTTTCATTTATTATTTTTAAAAAATCCATTATAAAAACAGTATAGTGAAACTCCTGATATCCACATAAAGGCCTACTTAGCTTCTTTTGAATTGATATTTCACCGAATTAGTGGACGAGCGGCAAATAGCTCAAATAAGTCAGATAGCACGCCCTATTATTTGTCCGGCGCCGTACGGATGTTCCAAGATATATGCCTCAGTACGTAAATGCACCTATTGGCGGAGTAAAAGCTTCTTTGAGCTTCTCACGGGTTCGGTTTTAATGATTAGACTACCTGACACTGACCTCCCAATGATTCACTGTGAAATATATGTATAATCTAACGCTCAGTTCCTATCGTTCAAAGTTATTTTATCTTCTAGTTTCTACAAAAAATATTGTTTTCTGATCGATGAACATTAAGCTTACATTATGGAAAATACTATTATAATCCGTTACAGATAACCGATGATGAGATTAGACATAAGTCATGAAAATATGGAAACCCAAAGCTAGGCTATTATGATGCACTAATAATATTGCGGCGTACAGAAGTCTTTTTCGAGCGTCGTGCAAATGAAGTCATAAAGAATCTCTTTACACTGTGGCTATTATCTGGCCATATTTTGTCCATGCTCAAAGAACACTAAAGAGCACTCAAAGAGCACACATTTGTGATGGACACCACAAAAAGGCATAGTCTCTAGGGCTAGTGCACTTGACAGTATTCTTGGCTCACTTAAATCTCCTCACAATGAGCTGCTCTACGATTGATTTTCAGAAATGGTAATTTCCTGCAAGTAACTATATTCAGACACAGCCCCTTATGTATAAGCATTGATTTTATACTAACGACTGTGTAATATTTTCGTTTTTATCAAATATATTTTTAATTTTCTATGCAAATAATACCCTTTCTATAAAAGGTCACTATGCAGAGCATCAATCATCCTTTAATATTAAATAGTCAACAATAATGATGTGTTGTACATGTAGTCATTATTGAAATACCTAATTCATTTGTATAGCTTCACACATAATTGAACTACAATGTCATATTTTGCTGATGTGAAGTTAATTGGAGAAATCAGTTCGTTTTGGCTAAGTGATACATGATAAATTGGACCTCTCTCATAAGCACGAAGGATCATAATGATTGATTTAGTGTTTTCTTACAAACTTCTAGCCTCATTACTAGTAGCTCTTTTGACATAAATCAAGTATCATTGTAACAAAATACCGTTTTCCACAACAAATATTTTAGTTCTAGCAAATCCGCTTTATGTTTGACTTTCAATAATGGACGTGACTTTTCCCAAGATATTCACTTAAATATACTTATTATAATATTACCTCTGTTACTGATGACAAGATGATATGTGTTCGACGTCATGGCACATACTTGTATGATAAGAGAATCGCATCGTTATTTAATTTAACCTTCGATGTTCGTATTCTAAGCATTAAACTTTGGAAAATTACTTTTTAAGGACACCAAATTTGCAGATGCACGCAATAAGAAGAAAGCATTGAAGGTTTCGTCCCCCCCCCTGGAATAAATCCCTTATAAGATACTTAGGCCCGCCCGTGTATCGAAGTTGTTACCCTTGCAATTGGGTCACACCTCTAGCACAACCCTCTTGCAGGTAAGAGGTGCCGGGCCTGTAGGAATAAAATACATGGCATTAATAAATGGAATTGAACACAGGAGCCATCGAGTGCTTCACAGCTCGCGGCTCAAACGACGCGTGCGCAACATCTAACAGTAACAATAAGTTTCAAAGGAATACCTCTGGACAAGAGCAGTGATGCATTGTGATGGCTCAAGTGAGCTTACAGTTAATAAAATTAAGATTGTGATCCTACCTTCAGTAATGTATTAATCTCTCTCAGAGAAGTGATGGGGAATCCTTCCTTTTCTTTCTCCATTTTCAGTCTCTTTAAGGCAACAATTTCTTCAGTTGTTTTGTCGCGAGCTCTGTAAACAACTCCATATGTGCCTTCCTCTATTCTATTCAAACATTGAAACTCCTCAACTGATCGACAACCCTATAAAATATTGCACAATTAAATATTAACATTTTATAACAGGTGAGAACACAACATATTATTATAGTAATTGCTTGTCTCTGATTCAGATAATCTTTACAAATCTAAACTAGAAAAAATTGTTTGTAAACATAAGAGACTATAAAATGGCATTACTTGTAAATAGCTTTTTATAAATATAGTACATAGTTCCAAATATTGGCCGGCGGCGATGACATGTCAGAAGTCTTCTGAAGTAAAAATAAACATTATCTCATGATACATAGAATTGCAATTACTTTACCTGAAGTGCAGGGAAATATGGCGGGAGAGCATTAATCGCTTCCTCTCGTTGTTTTGCTTCCTCATCGTCTTCTTCGATGGGCTTTTCCTCCGCAGTCTTTCCATTTTCTCCCAGTGGAGGGGGTGAAAAAGAATGTGATCTACTCCGGCTCTTAGATCTAGATTGTGACCTTTAAACACCATTCATACTAATCAGTACGAGAAATGTTCCAAAAAAGCTTGTAATAATATAAGATTAAAAAAATAATAGGAGAAACCGGGCATTTGTATTTGTATATCTCTATACATTATGTATATTAAGCACAAAGAGACATCTACTTATAATCCAGACAAAAGTACATGTGGAAATAACAAACTTTTTGTTAAGTAACTAGTTAAACATACCTTCTGGAGCCATGTGATGATGGTGTGTCCTGCTTTAAATTGGGGCTTGGTGACTTTGACTTTGATAGTGGTCTTGACTCCTCGATATTCTCACTTTCCTTGTCTTCCTTATCAGATTTCTCTTCAACCCTGTTGTCATCCTCTTCCTCAGACTTTGAATCCGCTGCAGAATCAGAATCAGTGCTCGTACTTTCTTCTTCTGTTTCACTATTTGTGTGTTCACCTTAAATGAGAATAACAATAATTGTTATATTATAATTATCATTACTTAAAAATCAACATCCAACTCCACTAAATTAATCTAAACCTTTGATCCACTACCTTATGCCTGCATCTTGGATCTCCTGAATATTGGAACAGAATTTACATACACAATTTAATCGCTTATTTTTCGTCCTTAAGAGTGGATTTTTCCATAATCCTTCCTAAGTGGAGTCCTATGGTATAAAAGGTGAGGGGTGCAAATCTACTGATTAAATTTAATGTTTCTAACCAGAATGGTTACAATGAATTTATTCAGTGGTTTAGGCTGTCATTGATATATCAGTTAGTCAATCAGTTTTTCCTATAGTAAAAACATGTTATTTTATGGATTACTCACCATCTTCAGGTTCCGAATGTGCTGACTCACTCTTCATTTCTGCATCACTAGAATCGGAGAGAGTAACTACAGATTCTCCATATTTAGGTGAATCATTAGTTTTGCTTTTCTTTGATGATGCTTCGTCTAGTGACACAGAGCGTTTCTTCCCACGACGGCGATGTTCCTGACGCCTCGCTTCTAGTTCAGTGCGTGATTCGTGCTTCCTCTTCTCCCGTTCTTTATCTTAACCAATGTGATAACGGAACCGAAAATAATAAAACATTTAATTATAATATTTGTCTTGCAATTTAATATTTATATTATTATGTGCACAGCATATAATGGATGTAAAATATAAGAAAAACATTGGACTCACCTGCAAACAACATTTTGTTTTTTCTATTCTCTTGATGCTTGTCTAATGAAGAGTGTCGACTTGACTTGCTATCTTTCTCATAGTATTCTGAACCTTTTTTATTATCATGGTTTTGTAACTCTTTGGATATTCTTTTATTTAATAATCTATTTCTCAAATCTTCCAATTCTTTAGCTCCTGATATCCTGTCCTTATTTTCCTTTTCATTGCTATGATTTGCATGTCCCTCCTCAGCTAATAATCTAAGTCTTGATTCTATCCGCTCATTATCTGAATGATCAGACCGTTTCCGCTCAGCTTCTGTATATTTATTATATTGTCGCTCGCGGCCCAAATAAACATCCCTTTGTACTTCTTTTTCCTTATACATTTCTTTATCCCGGTAGACTTCTCTAGACCTTGTACCTTCTCGGAAAGTAGTAGGATCTCTATAGACTTCTCTCTCTCTATGGTATTCACGTTCTCTATAAAGTTCTTTATCTCTATACATATCTTTTTCCTTGTACATATCTTTTTCTCTCTCACGGTACATTTCCTTGTCTCGGACATCTTTCTCTCTGTAAGCTTCTTTACCATCCCTGTATATTTCTTTCTCTCTGTATGGTACTGGTTCCTTGTCCCGGTACATTTCCTTATCCCTGAATGCCTCCTTTTCTCTGTACATTTCTTTTTCTCTATATAATTCTTTTTCTCTATAGTAAGGTTTTTCTCTATAGAATTCTTTGGCCATTTCCTCACGTTCAGGGTTCTTATTAATTTCCCTTTTAGATTTTTCAGGTTTATCACGCTCTCTATTGAAAATAATTAAAAAATGCATTTAACAATTTTTCTAAACCAGTAAGCCCACCATAAATTATAATATAAGTTAAATTTTCAAGTAAATTACAAGAATTAACTATAAATGGTGACCAAATCTTTATTAGGTAAATAGATTTGTAATATGTACCTACACCTGAGAATAATAAATATTTGAACTACCGTCCCTTTTGACCTGATAAGTAAAATTGTTTGCTTCAAATTACCTAACATAATAAAATCAAATACCTATTATTATAAGTATGACACCATATTTGAATCAGGTATACTTAAAAATCATGAAAAAAATATATTTTCAAAGATGTTTTATGAAATAGAAATTACCTGTAGAGATGTTTCTTTTCTTTTTTAGTGGTTTCCTTGTACCTATCCTTGACTGACCTCTTATGGCCTCTTTTATCCCTGTGTGATGAACGAATGACAGCTTGAGGTGGCTTAATTACCAAAGAATCAGGATTTTCTCGATCTTCATCAGATAAACTACAACAAAAAGATTACCTGTGTTGACACAGCACATGTTTAAAACAACCCTGATACAAATAAGATTTCTTATGAAAAATGTAACCCTTAAAGTAGGTTAGCTCATACACTAAGGTAACTGTTTGCAAATTATAGAAATGTTTGTAATGGGTAGGGACCTATATCTTCTGTTCGACCAATTTTCTAGAGTTTACGTGTGGTAAAACCCAACATTTACGTAGTCACAAAATTACACAGTGTGGATGATTAAAGGAAGAGTAAAAGTTTGATACATCACACGCCTAAAAAACCATTTCAGTACATACCTACTTTGGTTGCGTGTAAGTAAACTATTTCAGTCCTACACAGGAAAAAGATCGCTAATTATGATAATTTAGACATAATGAAATCTTCAATAATTATAATAAGCAGGTGCATACCTGAAATCCATTTCATCTTGGATAGGACTACGCGCTAATTCGCCATCCTCACTTTGATCGTCCTCGTAATTATTACTCATGTTGAAACTTGGTGGCCGTTTGTCTGGTGACTGGTTACACTAATTGCTGACAAACAGATCACCCGAAAATTTTAAACTTAATATTGAGAATTTAAACTCAGGAGCTATGCAACAAACTATGAAAATATAGAAAATTCAATAGTATCACGCTAAATCACTCATGGACGCCATTTTGTTATCTTGACTTGAATGACCAAAGAGAATATAATACTACGCGACCAGTAGCAAGCCAAAGAGAATATGCCAATGTCTATTGTTCATGTAAATTTATTTGGTATTTCTGTGAACTGATGTTGTCCCTTAGGGTGTACGCAAGAACTTTATACATAACACTGGATGTTTTAACACGAACAATGTTTTGAAGCAAAGAAATATGACCTTGAATAACGTCACGTGTTTGTTGCTTCTCTCTTTAGGGTGACAACATCGGATCTCAAGTGTAGGACTGACGATTTCGGGCCCATATTAATAAATCGATCTCAAGTCTGAGAGAGCGATCTTAGAAATGTCAATGTTTCTTATGTCATACCAGTACAAAATGACATATCAAAAGCGCAGTCAAGATCGTTACAAGACTTATGTGTTAACAATATACACTACTTATTAGATGTTACGCATATTTTAAAGCTTACTAGAAATGTCTGATTATAGGTACATTAACAACGCCGGACGGAAATGTCATTTAAATTTATTAAAGAACTTCACATGGTGCAATTGAAAGAAGGGTTAAAATTGTCCAAAAAGTTACAGGTGGACATGTCAACTATCATAGTATAAAATAAATACATATATGTACGTGTTGCAGCGCAGACACTCAGTTCTTCTGTCGCTGATGCTATTGATTTCTTGTGCAACAGTGGTGATCCCAATTTCAGTGGAAACCACAAAACTTATTAGAATAGTAAATAGATTGTTTGATGATAATGAATAGTCATGTCATCATGACTTTCCTAATCATAATCACATCACACCTGTTTTTGTATTGTATTGTTATTAAATGTGTTTGTTATTGCTATTACTGGAACATATTTTTAAAGAAAGAAGAAGAATCAATAATCTGTAAAGCTTCCAAGTCACCGCAATCAAAAGATACAACCATTTAAGTCACATCACATATGTTGATACGCGTTACAAACTCACTCATCATAAACAAGTAAAAAAAATGAAACAAGCCAGTGAAACCATTTCCAAAATTACTTAAGATTTAAAAATATAAATATGCGGTAATGTATCAGCTAATATATTTCAGCTATCTGTGGAAGTCCCGTCAAAATCGGTCCAGCCGTTTCGGAGATTACCCAGAACAAACCGCTTCAACCCGCTTTTTTGTTACCTATGTACTGTACGAGTATGTACTTGCATATGGATTTAGTGAAAAGGTGTTATTTTGATATTACAAACAGGCACTCAAATTTTATTTGTTTGTATAAATAACCTGTTAGAAATAAAATAAGGTTTTATTTTAATTTCATATTTGATTTCTTTTTCTGGATGTATTCTTTGTCAATTGTTTAAGAAGATCAATTGTCACTCTCTTGTAATTTTTCGTTCCTTTATGTGTAATAAATTTATTAACTAAATTTATTATATATGTATTATTTCAATCCGTTATTAGCTGCTAACGCTAATAAGGCCCTGAGCGAACTGTGTCTGACGACCGGCGAGAATGTCTCATCATAGTCAACTCCAAACCTCTGACTAAATCCTCGGGCCACAAGACGTGCTTTATACCTTTTCTTATTCCCCGCCTCGTCTTTTATTCTAAATAACCATTTAGAATCAACGACGTTACATTTGTCTGGTCGTTTGACCAAGACCCACGTCTTGTTTTTCTTTATTGCATTCAGCTCCTCCTGAATTGCAGCTTTCCATTCAATACTGTCTCTCCTAGACAGTGCTTCTTGAACTGTTTTGGGATCCTCTTCACACTCAGTAGCTTGGTACAATATATAATCAGGAAACTGCTTAGGTCTTCTATCTCTTAGTGCATATAGCTCCTCCACTAAACAAGAAAACCACACCAGTGAACGACCTTCTGTCATAATAGGTGATGGCCCCGCAACGTTTGAATAATATCTAATGATGTTGCAAAATGAGAATGATACCGGGAGTTCTCGAAACTCAACAATGACGCATGAAACTGGAATTTTGGGAAGTAGCGGCAATAGTGGACTGCCATCTATGGAGAAACTAGAAGGCAACAGCAACTACGCCACGTGGAAGTTCATGATGGAATTATATCTCCTCCACGATGACCTGTGGGAGTACACGAGTGTTACACCTGCAGCCACCGATGCTCCAGGTTTGCGAAAGGATGGGAGAGCTCGAGCAAAGATTTGCTTGATGGTCAGACCTCACTGTTTGATTCATGCAGAGTAAAGAGGGATCTTATGTCAAAGTTTGAGATGAAGGATCTCGGCAAGGCAGAGTTCATTCTGGGTATGCGTATTATCAAGAACGACACAGTAATCAAAGTTGATCAAGAAAAATACGTGGAGAAAGTATTGAAGAGTTTTGGTATGGTTGACTGCAAGGTTGCATCAACGCCTTTAGTTACTGGCCGTAATCTACAGAAACCTGGAGCAGATCACAAGCCAGATGGAAGGATTCCTTACCAAAATTTGATAGGTTCACTAATGTACTTAGCTGTCTGTACGAGACCGGACATAGCACATGCTGTGAATTACTTGAGCCAGTTTAACAGTTGCTATTCAGAGGAGCACTGGACAGCTGCTAAGCGAGTACTCAGATACTTGAAGGGTACTAAAAGTCTTGGTTTAGTCTACACCAAGAAGCTAAAAAGGAATAAGATATTGGGGTACGCAGATGCAAGCCATGCCACATGTTATGACAGAAGGTCGTTCACTGGTATGGTTTTCTTGTTTAGTGGAGGAGCTATAGGCTGGGAGAGTCGAAAACAGAGAACTATAGCCCTTTCTACTGCTGAAGCAGAGTATGTGGCTATGTCTGAAGCTGCTAGAGAAGCATTTTTTCTCAAAAGGTTTATAGCCGAGGTTACAGGAAAACCTGAGGTGTCGCTAAAGATCTTCAGCGACAGTCAATCTGCTATTGCTATTGCGCAGAACCCTGTACACCACCAACGTACAAAACATATTGATGTACGCCATCATTTTGTGAGAGAAGCAGTTGAGCATGGACATATTGAGTTAGAATATGTGGAGACAACGCGAATGGTGGCAGATGTTTTGACAAAAGCTTTGTTGAAAGGAAAGTTTGAATGGTGTGTAAGAGGAATGGGTCTAGAGATATGAAATTAAGGAGGAGTGTTAGAAATAAAATAAGGTTTTATTTTAATTTCATATTTGATTTCTTTTTCTGGATGTATTCTTTGTCAATTGTTTAAGAAGATCAATTGTCACTCTCTTGTAATTTTTCGTTCCTTTATGTGTCAAATAAATTTATTAACTAAATTTATTATATATGTATTATTTCCATCCCATTGAGCTCTGCAATAATTAGTCATGAAGAGATGCCATGACTAATATAACCCAACCGGCATTCGAGCTTACGCTCGTTCTCTGCGTGACGGTCTAACTGTCACTAACTCACAGCGCGGTACCAGCGCGAGCACGTATGCGAGCCGAACGCCGCGCCGCCGGCTCGGATCCTGCCTAGTAGTGCCTAGGGTCGAAGTGTGCAGGGGGCAAAGTTAGGTATACGCACCCGTCATAAAATAGGTACCCATTGTGATTGTGGTACTTATAAACTTAGCACAATCACAATATATGGTGGGTACTCATATAAGTGTAATAAGATGATATTTTTGACTTTGGAACATATGATTAGTATAATACTTATGTATCCTTCCTTTCAGAAAATCTGAAATACAGTGAGATGATGGTCACCCTTCTTAGGTCAAATGTTCATGTAAAAAGTAAATGAATATAGTACGAAAAGTACAACATAAACTGTTATATCATTAATCAATAGCCACACAATACTAATTATAATAATTTATTCATGTTTTATTATGTCTCCCATTAAAAATAATATAAATATGGTTAAATACGGTTATTAGCGTAAAATACAATTACCCGTGTAACTTAATGTTTGAGTTTGGTATCCATACACTTCTGCAATTTTGCACAACACAATACATAGTTTAAATTACAAGAATACACTTTTATTTAAGCATTAAACTAATTTAAAAATGCGAAGTGCTTGAAAATCTTTGACAGTTTGGCCATAGTGTCAAATTGAGTGTTCTATCAGTGTTGCTAAATTATTAAAATAACAGCTACCGACAATCAGGAAAGTGAACGCATGATCAATTTTTTTGTTTTCTATATAAAAATAAATACTGAAGTCAAAAGAGGATTCTCAAATTGACGCATATGTAATATGTAAATAAAATCCATAAAAAAACAGACACGAAACCATGGACTTGCGAAATCTTGGCTCATCACACGTTAGTTTGGGTATTTTTTTGTGTTTATCATGGCAATTTCAGATGAAGTGTGAGAGGGACAAAATGTATGTATGTATGTTAAAAAACCTGTCTTCACTCCATTGTTCTACGTGATATCTCTAGTGTTGTTCTAAGCTTCTTGGGTGTACGAATCAGTTCTACGTTATTCTTTTTCTAAGGACGTTGACCATTTGAGAGTTCTGAGGTTAAAACGGTTAAAATAGGTTCATAACTTAGAACATTTATTTATGTTCTAAGGTTCATAAGATGTCACAGTTATTTTAGAAGGTTGCAAATTACAAAAATAGTGTTTAGGTGTATTGAAAAAAAAAACATTCAATATTGAAAGCATAGCTATTATATACGCTACATGGGAAGAGGGAGTGAAAAATATATTTTCTCAGCCCCTCGGGTGGTATTTTATGTTAATTTTTAGGTGTATTTGCCAGTTTTTCAAAATGAATTCCTGTTTACAAAATAGAGTTCCAAAGTTATATGTTTTATATTAGTTTCAAGATTCATCCACTAATTAACGTTATAAATAAATGGTTTAAAACTAAAATATTCTTTATTAAAAAAAAATCTTACTATTAATTTAAAATAATGATAAATAACAAAGTTCAGTCTGAATTTCGCAACCACGTAAACAAACAAAGGTTTCGAACAAACTAGTGATAGAACATTTCACAGGTAGCGTTTGAAAATCATATTATGTAGGTTTTCATAAGTAGTACATGCTACCGATATAGGCAGAAACTCTTAAAAATCATTGCAATTAAATCGCAGAGCGTTCGGTATCGTCCTGGCTTTTATGTTAAATTATCGACCATTGACGTAGTAGGACTAAGTGAAAATTCACTATGAATAAAATAGTTTACTGTGAAAATCACAAGTGAAATAACAGTTATAGAAAAACTTAAATTCATATAGTGAAAATTAATTTAAAGTAACAATCATTGCCATACCTAGAATGAACGTAATTATTAACCATTTGATGGAATTGTAGAGTTACGAGACTTGCCGCAATATAATAAACGTTTGACATCAAAATGGACCAACATATTTATTATTAGGGTTCCTTATTATTGATATTAACATTCAAGTACATATTTTGTCCCTCTCACACTTCATCTGAAATTGCCATGATAAACACGAAAAAAAAACAAACTAACATGTGGTGAGCCAATATTTCGCAAGTCCATGGTTTATGTATCTGATTTTTAATGGATTTTATTTACAAATTACATATGTGTTAATTTGAGAACCCTCTTTTGACTTCAGTATTTATTATTCAAAACATTGTTAATATTAATAAAGGATGCATTGAATGCAAGAACTATATAACAATATAAAATTCTTGATTTGATGCAATGCAAAGAATTAGCTTGCTACATATCTCTATCTCTGTGCAAAGAATTTTTCCAGGAACATAATCAGTGTCAGTGTCAATACTGTCAATATCCCTTAGACATATCACTGAGCATTGAGCAAGTATAGTAAAATAATAATTTATTTATGTGCTACTTTTTTATTTTTTATTTGTTTTAGTTTGTATTATCATAACTTTTAATTGCAAATGATATGTAGGATTGTCCTGTTAATGCTGTGTTAATGGTATGTGTTTGTTGTGTGTGGTGATTTTTCAGCATGAATTCGTTATTTTGATTTTTATTTCGCTTCACACTGGCCAAACTCTCCAGTGCATACCGTGTATTGGCCTCACTTGACATTGGCAGAATTGTCCAAAAGGGCAGAGCCATATATAATAAAAAAAAAAAAAAAAAATAATAATAATAATTTAATTGCTTTATGCTTACTGAAGAAAAGCTAAAAAGTAAATTTCTAATTGAAATTGAAACTAAGTGTCGACGTAAAATGATTTTCTGAATCTACAAAGAAAATCCTATGATGTCCTATATTACACATAGGAAGTAGTTAATAAATAACCAGTGAAAATGAAATAGGAAAATAATGTTAGATGTTTATGAACTTTTATGTTAAATGATAATTTATTATGACCGACATGCACATGCATATTTTTGTGATGTTTCATTAAGTTTGGTTTGCCTTATTGTAAGTCGGCGAGTAACTATATGATTAAAGTGATAATATCAAAATGGTAAGTAAGTATGTACCTATGTAACAATAAATTGTTAGTTTGTAAAAACGACAGTCTAAATAGTTGTACCTATGTATTTTTACATATATTATGTTTAAACGTTAACATATCGAAGTGTAGGCGTTTTAGATTACAAAATACTTAACTTATTTATTTTAAAGTATAATTTTCTATTGTTATTGTTTTGTTATTGTGGTGTCTAGCTGAATTTATGGTTCTGATAACTATTTAATATGCATACACTCATGAATTTGTGTGCTATTGCTTATGAAGCCAGTGTCAGATATTTTCAGCCCCTCCCACAAATACTATTTGAATTGTACCTAGATGCCTTTGTTTGCTTACAATTAATTGAAACAAAGTAATAGGTACATTTTCCACCTGAATTCAATTTGACATACCTCATGTTGTTTTGTGTTTGATGTGTAGAATAGCAAAATATTGAGCACAATAGCGAATGTTATGGATAATAAGGAAGAGTTAAAAAAAATAACAGAGCACGGGAAAAGTATTTTACAGGAGTTACTTAACTGTACACAAAATTGTCAAAACCGTTTTGGAGGAAAATCTGAACTAGCAACAGAAGACGACATTCGGTAATTAATACCTTTGTTGTATTTCATTGCAATAACTTGTATGTATGTAGTAAGTATATAACATTTGGTAAATTGTTTCAGAATAGTTCAACTGTGTGAAAAATGGGAGAAATTGCTTAGTCATGGAATTAGAACTAATTTATCAAACTCTGCGATTCAAAATTTGGTTACTGCAGGTTTAAACTTCACTTTTAATATTATTAATGTTGGTAAGATAACACAATTTCTGATAAATGATAAATTGATAAATTGATTAACCTGGCAGTGTTAGAATAGATACGAAACAAATGTGTAAATGTGTATACTCATTAACTACTTTTCAATAATGAATTGTTCGTTGCAGGGAATTCTTTGTGGAGCTACACTTGCTTGCATTTGACTAAACATGAAAAAGAGAGATTTAAGATACTCACAAACATAAATACCCCACTTGGATATTTCAGAGCATTCTTAAGAGCTGCATTAAATGAAAGATCTCTTGAAAGGTAGATTCTAAAAAAAACTTTTTCATTTTGTATCCTTTAGGACTGATTTTGGCAACACATAATAGTATAAAATACCTACTTACTGAATATGCATGCTTTCTTGTCTTTTATCAGATATCTTCAGAGCTGGGTTGCTCATGGCCTGCTTATGGAGTATTATGAAGAAGGTGCCCTGGTCAGAGATATAGAAACTTCTCATCTGTTTCCCAAAATGGCAGCTGGTAATATTAATTAATTGGAATTATATAGTAGTAAGAGGCATGTAACTTGAATGCTTGTGCATATGTGAAAATTCGGGCCTGTTTACACATCACATGTAAACAACTGACCCTGATGCACAAATAGACCCAAACTCTGTTGCTGTTCAAGTCAAGTGCTGTGGCACTGTATCTAATAACATCAATGAAACAATTGGGTACTTCATCAAAAAGTGTATGTTGTTTCAGGCTTATCTTCGGTATTGTTTGCATTATCAATTGACAGACCAGAGTTGAATGAATCACAACAGAATAATCAATCAAACAAACCAGAACATGTCATACCTTTACCGTTGCCTGTAAAGTCGAACAGTAATTTAAAACGCAGGCCACTACGGCAAGTAATATCATTTGATAAAAATGAACAAAAATCACATCATACGAAACATGAGGCAAAGTCTGTGGAGAATGCAGAACATGCAGATGATTCGGCGTGGAACAGCGCACCGGCGACTTGTCTGAATTCCCCAGACCCCAAAGTGATTCCTCAGTTAGCTTCATGCAGTGAACCCACAAGCTCTGAGTGCAAGAGTGGTCTGAGACAATTCTTCCCGGACAGTGTCATGGACAGTCCATCTCAAATTTTGACAAAGCTCTCAGAATGTGCTAAAGAAATATTCTTATCCTCCAATAGCATAGATATAAATAACATTGTTAAAGACGACCTATCTGAATTAAGTATAAATAATTTAAAAATTTCTGAAAGTGACAGTGAGGAAGTAGCCGGAAGTATTGATGGAAGCACCTCATGTTTAGAACTATGTTTTACAGAGGACGAGAGTGTACTTGATGAAAAAGCATCAAATTGTGTTGTAGAAAACAAAGAAAAGGAATATTTAAATTTGCAATTAAAATGTAGTCAAAATGAACTAGCCAGTAGTGAGAAAATACAGAAGTTAGAGAAAGTTGTTCTAGATCTGAGCAAGTAAGTTTTATGTGAAATACATTTAAACAAATCTTTGCTGATAAGTTGTTTTATTCCTATAGGTAAGCTTTGGAAAAGTTATAAAATTCATTTTTAATTGTTATAGAGAAAATTATCGATCGAAAATGATTAACAAATTTTAATTGTTATAGAGAAAATGATCGACTCAAGGAACAATTGCGCCACTACATGTCTGCCTTAGAAATCGGGAAGGCTTTGAAAACCCGTGGTGACAATGATAATGAGGAAATTAATCAGTATGAGAAGAAACTGATTCAGGTACGCAAACTACAGTGGAAGTACTAGTAAATTGCATGGAACATTATTTGGCAAACTTTTTGTTTACTTGCAGGTAGCTGAAATGCATGCGGAACTCATGGAGTTCAACCAACATCTGCAACAAAGGTTGCAAGAGTATGAAAGTATATCAGCACTTGAAGTTTTGGATTATCCTGAGTCAAATGTAAAGGCCCATATCCCCAGTGCACTTTTAGTTGGAAAGAAAACTCATTCATATCACGTCTACCAGGTGAATATTGAATAGCCATAGCCCATTATTTATTAATTTTTTTTAATATCGCCAGACTTACTCACCAGCTGTATGTTCCCAAACTAAGCAACGCTTGTAGTGTCGGTACCGTACAATGGACTGGGGACGATCCCAGTGACACCCAGACCTGGGCCAATAACGAAAAGGCCATTTCCGAAATATGCCCTGGCGGGAATCGAACCCGCATCCACCATGTTCAGTGAGCCGAGCGGCCTACGCTCGAACCACTGCGCACAGCGGTCGTCAACTTTGATACAATACTTGTATTTATTTATGCCGTAGGTACTTGTGTTTCTCTTATTGTTACCACAAGGTTACAACCTCAACCATTTATGGCAAAATTACCACCTTATCTTTTATCAAAGCTTAATACAGACTGCAACAAAAAAAAAATATTATTTTCAGATATTTTTGAAGATAGGCCAGGAAGAATGGAATGTATACCATAGGTATGCAAAGTTTCACGAATTGCATATGCAACTGAAGAAATGTCATCCTGACATAGCTACATATAAGTTTCCACCAAAGAAAACTTTGAGAAAGCGAGTGAGTAGAAAATCTGACAAAATAGTATTAAAAATTTCAACTACCTAGAGTTTTCAATGTACATAATATTTTTTTACAGGACGCCCATCTTGTGGAACAGCGACGCCTTGCGTTGCAGGCTTATCTACGTCATATACTATTAGTACTGCCGGAGCTCCGAGGGTGCACCAGTCGCACCCAACTAATCATGCTATTACCATTTTTTGGGTATGTACAGAACAAGTTATTTAGAGATTATTATATACTAGCTGTGCCCCACGACTTGTCCGCGTAGTATTTAACGTAACAAAAAATTCGGGATTATCGGGATAAAAACTATCCTATATGTTAATCCCGGTTATAAACTATCTGTGTTCCAAATTTCATCCAAATCCGTTCAGTAGTTTTTGCGTGAAGGAGTAACAAACATACATACATACATCCACACTCACAAACTTTCACATTTATAATATTAGTAGGATAGTAGGAAGTACCGATTTACCTCAAACTCAAACTCAAAATTATTTTTATTCACGTAAGCCAACAAAGCATTTATGAATAGTCAGAATCTACCACCGTTTCGGAATGCTGCTTCCACTGAGAAGATCCGGCAAGGAACTCAATGGTTACTCTTTTCAATGGATTAAAGATGGTGTACATTCTCAGGGACAGCATAAAAAAATATGAGCAAGCAACACCATTGTCACTAAATAAGTAATAGAAAATAATAATCAAATCTCACTCAGAGTTAGGTATATAAATAATACCCATAAAAGTGGGCGTAAAATCGATCGAATAAACTTGTGTGGCTTTTATAACTCATGTTCTAATTGCAGAACTTCATCTACTACAAAGGAAAACGGTATTAATAATGTCCTTGACCGGCAGCAATCCGATGATTCGATGTCGACATACAACGCACTGTGATGTATAAGTAATATGCTTTTGTATGAAAACATACCTTATTCAATGTCTTTAAGAATGTAGTAAATGAATATGTGGATGGTTATACCATTAGGTACGTTATGATAAGTTAATTTTAGGTAATTTATTAGATACCTAATTTATACAAGTAAATACCAACCATCGTAATTTATAATTTTATAAACCTGACTTAATAAGAAATCTATGTAAGTTGAACACAATGTTTAAAATAAGAAATTAATATATTTATCCATGTACCTGCATTCATAACTTTTATTATGTATATATAGTTTTGCGTAGGTATGTACATTTTATACAGTAGTAGTTCATGAAAATGTTTCAATGTTTGTGAACAATAATAGCAGGGCGTGAGCGATGTCACGCTCGCACCATTATTGTTTACAATTGCTGAAACTTCTGATGAAGATAGGTTTTAAACCTATCTTACAAATATAAGTTGGCGAAGTGAAATAAAGGGAGAATTTTTCAGTAGGCGTGGATGGCCAAATCCGAAACTATAAGGAATAGCGAAAAGTTCTCAAAGACGTTTTGGGCCCGATTTTGATAAAAATATACTTATGCAGGCCCCCTTGAAAAATTCACCCTATAAATGAATATATTTTTTGCAATTTGTGCGATACAATTAAGTCACAGTATTATATAGATAACTAGCTGTGCCCCGCGACTCCGTCCGCGTGGAATGTGGACGACCCTTATCACTTAGGGGTATGAAAAATAGATAGTAGCCGATTCTCAGACCTACCCGATATGCACACAAAATTTCATGAATATCGGTCGAGCCGTTTCGGAGGAGTATGGTAACTAACATTGTGACACCATTTTCGCATAATCGCGGGTCACTAAACCGCCGCTTTTGTATATTTTTTAACGTCATCCTCCTCACACCAGCAGCGAACACATTTTTTTTTTACGGGGAGGAAACCTTCCAAAGATTCCCAGGCCTCTTGTGGGAAAGGCCTGGGGTATGTGGGATTCTTACCCACTAAA
Source organism: Notodonta ziczac (assembly GCA_918843915.1). Classification (NCBI taxonomy): domain Eukaryota; kingdom Metazoa; phylum Arthropoda; class Insecta; order Lepidoptera; family Notodontidae; genus Notodonta; species Notodonta ziczac. The sequence continues at coordinate 6,068,411 of OU974043.1, read as the reverse complement.
ACCTCCCCGGTGGCCGCCTTCCGCACGTTAGAGGGACTCCGGGCCCTCCCGAAGAACTCGCCGGTGCCCCTCATGTGCCGCGCTCCCTCGCGGGAGCTCGCCCCGGGGGAGCAGATGGTCGCTCCCCCTTCCAACTTCGCAGTGCACGGCGGCGGGGAGCCACGCCCGCCGCCGTCCTCCTCAGGGTCGTCGTCGTCAGGGAACGTCCGGGGCCCACACCCTGGACGTTCTCGACCGAGGGTAGCCCGTTGGTTTGGGCCCTGGGCATCAGGGCCGAGCAGCGAACACCTAGGCTAACTTAAATTGTAACCCGAGCAACTTATATTGGCACTAAAGTATGATTCACATCGAGCGAAGCACATTTACAATGCTGTAAACGATATTGAATCGTCTCTACAGTAATTAAAGTTGTCCATCTTGGAAGAGAGAGTAACCGGTACGCGTGTATCCCAAGATTTATAGACAAGATCCATAAAAATATGAATTTTACCGGCATTCAATACCGGGGCGGACAGGCCATAGATAAAATACACGGCGACGCGCTTCGCTCGATGTGAATCGTAATTTACTGTGAAAGATAAACTACTATTTTGCGTGTATGTAGTGTAGTTTTCAGAAGCTCCATATTCCTATATTTGTATTAAAATGAGATAAATATCTATACATCTATACAAATAAATAAAATTGGAGTGTCTGTTTGTAATATCAAAATAACACCTTTTCTCTAAATACATAATGAAAGTACATACGAAACCTATAGCAAAAACGCGTTTTTTTTGTCTGTTCCGGGTAATCTCCGAAACGGCTGGACCGATTTGACGGGACTTTCACTGGCAGATAGCTAATATTATAAAGAGTAACTTAGGCTAATTTTATTTAAGAAAAGCAAAACAAATCTGTCCTGTCGCGCGGGCTCAGAACGCGGGAGCGGGAGTTCGCGTTAGGTATATAAATAAAAATGTGATTAAACTAAGCATAGACGGAATTATTAACTTTTCGTAAACTCTGTGAACTGAACGAACATTTTTTGTTAAGTTAAATTTCACGCGGACGAAGTCGCGGGCTCAGCTATTAAACCTATTTACCTAGGACTGATTTTAATTTAAAAAATATATACGGAATGAACCCTAATTTAAGTACAAATTTCACCAAACCGCAATCACTAACAGTTTTTCATTGGTCATGTTCAGTATAAAACTTACATCTAATACATGATATATGAATAAGATTCATGTGAGTATTATAAGTCATTCGGTTTAAATTAACCGATGCTAAAATAGGTTGCGTCGCCGAGACGTCGGCAATAATAAGCCATAAAGATAATTAGTTGGTAATTAAATTATAAAGAAATTTCGCTGCTCGCACGCAGTGCTACGGCGCAAGACACGCAAGAGCACACGAAGCCTGAAAATAATAATAGTGTCAGTTCACTTAACATTTCTGCCCTATGTAAGTAGGATTGGTGCTCCGGAATAAAACTACCATTTAGCAAATAAATTCATGATTTTATTTTCATAATAAATAAAAAAATCAAGAAAACACTCTTTTGAGAATTTCCTCTAAGTATACCTATTAAAATACATGATACAAAAGATGTCAATACAAACTAAATCACTTGGTGCAAGGGCAAGCCTGTCGGTTTGGGTTAGCCCGACATCGAGCGCGAGACGCGCTGCTCTTCGGCTACCAGCTACAATGCAACAGGCGAGTGGAAACGAGGATAGCCTCTTGTAACTAGTTTTAACAAAACAACTACATAATCTTAAAGATTAACAAAGACACGATATGCTTTCCTCGTGGAATGCATCTTCGTAGGCATCTAATTTTGGATAATGTTTTTTTTATTTGATCATGATTGAAAATGATGTAAATAGAGGTATGTAACGCGCGTTTCACTTCAAAAGTGAAAAGCGACGTTTTATGAAAAACAATAAATAAAATATAATAAAATCATGTACCTAAATTAAGTGTGAAATAATTTACTAGAACTTTACATCTAAACGATATAAATGTATTGCAACACACTAAGGAGCTTTGGAACCATTAAGTAATTCGGGGCTTACATTAAATTTAAGCTGGTAAGTAATTTTGAACAATAAACCTAAAACTTGTGATTTATCTTTGGTCTTCTGGACACTTAGTCGGCCATAGTTCCATAACTCCTCATAGGACGCAGCCAGAGCATGGACACTACACTGTCATCGAATGCATTTGTAGCAACATGTACTGGACTGCGCGCCGACGTGATTAATTCATAAGTACTTATATAAGTTACAGATCTACTGCGAAGCTGATGCATCCTAAAGCGTATAGAGAACCAATTAAATGATGGTGTGATATTGGTGGTGTTTTTAATTTTAACCAGATTTTATGTCTGACAATTGAAGCAATAGATAAGTGAAAGAATACGATACATTTCATTAAAATACTTAATTGTTATGAGCTATATAATAAGAGCCGATATTGTGTAACTTAGTGACTAACTTTACTACTGAGACAGTTACGAGAAAGACGAAAATACAACAACAAAAGTAAAATATTTGCTAAAAAAACATCACAGCTCACAAGCTAACGTGAAGGTTACGGCGCGGTAATGAAGGGGCTAAGCGAAAGGCGCTATGAATGATAACCAACATTTAGAAGTCTGTGTGAATACTATGTCCCATTGGCAGTGACAGATTTAGTGATATATTTCAGTATACCTAGTCACTGGAGCTAAAATGTTATTAGTTGAAAGAGATTTTCATATTCATCGTTGAATACAAAAATCGCCCACTAAAATCGAATCGCATATCAATCTGGCGCAGACCGTGCCTAATGACTGTGAACTTGCTTGTTGCAGCAAGTCGTCCAGGCACACACGCTGGGAACCAATGCTAACTCACCGGCTATGAACGGACACAACACTGAGCTTTGTGTATCTGAAATATTTGAATCTTCTCGTTATCACCCATGACACCTTGTGAACATTATACCAAAGGCTTTCGTTTCGTTAACTAAATAAATGCTCGCATGTCGGCATATTAACGCTTATCACAATATATAAAAATATATATTAAAGAAGCTTAAACTACAACTACACACTGAATTGATGCACACCGCTATGCATTTGCCACCACACGTGGAATTGTTAACACGGCCGACATTAACGTACTTATTTAAACTATATTTTTTTTGGATTTTTATATCTTTATTTGTGCGGCAGCATATGCGAGTCTGCAAATAATTCACAGCGTACTCTTAAAGATAAATACAATATTGCATCTTGGAATATGTATTTAGAATCCAAAGGGGAAGAAATGAGGCACGTGAATCATCCATTTCATACAAATTGGTAACTGGCTCGGTATATCTTTGTACTGATTGATCGCCGATCGCACACCCCACGTAGCCGCATTCCTCCCTCAAAGATACTAATCTCTAAATTCATTGAATATTTTAATCGAGTTTAAGCATCCGTAATAAGAACCTAAATTAATACTTTTTTGTCATTTCATAAAAATATTTTATCTGATTTTAAATAGCAACATCAAAAAACCACCGAAGCCTTGAGTCTGCTCAAGATGTAATACTTCTGAACGGGTACCAATATCGAATTTATATGAAACCTGATATATTATTTAGCAGAAAGCTATTAACTGTTCTTATTTCATGTGCACTTACAGACGTTAATTATTAGGTAGCTCAAAATATTAAGCCTAAAGAAATCTACGATATTTTTCTTTTTTTTTTGTTGCACTTATTATTATTATAGGCTTTCCATAAACATAGTTATATAATGGTTATGATTTTAGAAGAAATATTTCGTCGACCTTGTAAGGTACATCTATGAAGTTTCATTTAAATTCTCTATGATGTATAGACTGTCTCTTCAACTCTCATCTGAAACAAAATACACTTGTTGAAGAATACATAAACGGCTAACAAGAGAAATATCTCGGGACATGAAACAGCGAAATCTCACCTCGAGCGCCGACGATGATTGATTTTCGTTTGATATCTTGCGCCGGCGCCGGCCGCACCACGCCCGGCGCGCCGCCGCCCATCAAGTGCCCGCCTCCAGCGCGGATAGGCTTGGCTGTAGCAAATGACAACACCGATAAACAGTTTGCCCTTTATAACTAAATGTGAACAATTTTACCTATTCAACCTATAATCATATCTATACACATAAATTAAATTTAAGTGTGTCTTATTGTAATTTCAGAATAACAGCTCTTTAATAAATGCATTTATGAAAGTATATACGGTTATTTATAAATAAAAAAACTATTGAAGCGAAGCTTCTTTACGGACGTTCGGGGCGCTCGCTACCCGGGCAGTAAAACGGTGAAAAGCGTAACGCGTGACGCGTGACGCGTGACGCGTAACGCGTTACGCGTTAATATAATATATCTAATATCTACTGCAAAGCTTCGCTTCTTTCGGGCGTCCCTAGACGGCACTGATTTTTTTTTTTTTTTTGTTCCGGCTTATCTCCCAAGCGCCTGACCGATGTTGCCGGACTTTCACTGGCAGATAGCTGATGATATAAGGCTTATTTTATTTTATCAATGTAATACGCGGTCGATTATGGCCTAAATCCCCCTCATGTTGAAGGGAGGCCCGTGCCCAGGAGTGGGACGTCAAAAGGGCTAAATTATTATTATGAATACGCGGACGAAGCCGCAGACCACAGCTAGTAAGGACATAAATTCAGCTCACCGATTTGCGCTTGTGGGCCACGTCGGGCAAGATTTTTGGCGCGTACAGCTTCCTTAATTCTGTCGACTTCGAATTGATATCTCTTGCGATCACGCATTGCACCGTCTTTCGCTTCCTGTAGAATATAAGCATAAACTTGATCAAATTTCCTCAACAAGTTAACATAATAAATGGGTACACCGGTTAACTTGGGTATAATTTACATAGCACATGTATATGAAGTAGGAAAATCTGTTAGGTATAAAAAAATCTATTGAGGTTGATTATCTTAATCGTATCGTTAGCACAAACACATGCCAAACTACATCATCTATTACTCTTTCCACTTTATTTATGTAGGCTTTATGAGGGAGGTACTAAAATACCTTGAGAGCAGTCTCCAATGCCTTGACACGCTCCATGGTGGCTCGCAGGCGTTTCTCAAGCTTGGGCACTTCGCAGCGCAAGTCTGCGTTGTCTCGTACGAGTTGCTTGTGAACCTTCGTCAGCTGTTCCAGGTTGTTCTCTAAGAACGAGATCTTCTGCTTTTGGGCTAGCGAGCCGCCTTCCTCTTCGGCGCCTTCCTCGGAATTGTTGGATTTCTTTATCCTTGCCTAATTGAATATGAACAAAATTGACGTTAGAAAACAAATACCCAAACAGGTACTACAGCTATGTAATAATGAAATTGAACAAAACTTGCCTGTAAATCTTGTACGAACAGCTTGCGCAGATTGTGCAGCGTCTGTAGCTCCTTGGCCACAGTATCTTCCAAGCCCTTGAGATCGGCACGAGCTTGTTCACGCCTCTCCACGCTTTGACTGCGAGAAATAAAAACAAAGGTATAGTAAACCGTTCAATTGTCAATAACCTAATCAGATCCAAGTCTAATTTATGTTACCTGCGAACAGACGTGAGCTATTTAACTGCCAGCACGCACCCATCCATATACATGTCCGCTCCGTATTCTTAGGCCAATGTTTTCGAATATGCCAACCCTCGGCAGAATGAATATGAATGGGATACGTGCGGAATAAAATGATAAATCAAAATAAAAAGCGAAAGGCGTCACAAGACTTCGCACTACGTCTACATCGTACTTAAATACACCATTAATGTAACACATTCACGTTTTTGCTTCGTTCACAAGCAATTTAATCTAGAAAAGTGAATTACAACCGTTCTAAGTATACTCAGATTAAATTGCCAGACCAAAGGTTCACCAAGAATGATCAAGCAATGTGCACGAAACACTATTCAATACTTCTGTGTTGTCATTTAATTTCCATGACATTTGTCTACTTGCACATTCTTAAACATATCGAGGCGACAATCACTCTTCGGCATTTCGAGTGCACACAGACTAGGGGAAGTGACATGGACACTAGGAAACAAGAGTACATAAATATGCGGAATGTTGCAATCCAATATTAAAGTGGAGTGGATTCAGTATAGGACAAGAATGGACGAGGTTTTCATGCAAAATGGAAATAATATTTTGTAAATTACTATTACAAGCTTATCGTGTTACATGCTTATTATGGAATGTTATCATGAAATGTATCTTAAAATTTAAATGCGACTGCAGTCTTGAAGGCCACGAATAAAATAATGATTACTAAATGGTTCCATATCGCCTACATACCTATTTCCCGATTATATCTTTATTTTGATGTCGATAACTTTGAACAAGTATACGTTTTATATGGACAAACAGTAAGATGAACACTATGTCGAAACTAGAATTACAATCACGCGAAATGAGCTAGAACGGTCATCATCACATTGTATAAAAAAATATTTTCGATAAAAATATTTACTCGCTGTTCTCTATACAAACACACAAGAACTATTTATTTACAGCAATATTTACACGTAAATAGGAATTTATGTAATGATTGGTGCATGCATATTATTTGCGTTTAACTTTGTGCAGGACACATTTAACGGCTATGTACGTTCCAAGTACAATGTAACTAGTAGACATACACTTGTTACAACAGTTCCAGCTGTTCCAATATGACTAGTATTGTTCAATGACAAAAAATCTCTAAGATTTTCAGAATACGAAATTGTATGAAGGTGACTCTATTGTTACTTAAATATATACCGTAACAAGGCAATGTGGATTATAACCAAACAAGCGCACTAACTTTATGCACCACTAAAGTGGATTTATTAGTTCATATATTGATATCTATTATTGAAATATGGATTCACAACGCGATATTATTGCGTTCCGTAACGCATTATGAGTATAACAGTTATATAAATAATCTCACTCATGCTAAATATCCATCGTAAATACGAACAACGTAGACATTTACCTACACCATAGCAAACGGCTAACATCATACGACATACAAACATTACGAGCAAAACAAATATTGTAAAATAAATTAACCTACTTTGACTAGGCTTTAAATGCGGACTAGTATCATGATTAGTCTTCGAAGCGAAGCACCAAATGCATAAAAATATGATTAAATCGTTTTGAATATCAAAACAACGATAAATAGTAATACTGCATGACTGGCTTACGTCAATTCAGATTATTTGTATTATTATTGTTTGATTACCTTATATTATTGCTACTATCGAACAACATAAGCCAGTCATGTTTTTAGAGTTATTATTGTACTATTCATTATTAAATTAATACACAAATCCCCGGCACATATTGAACCGAACTCAATATTGGTCGAAATGTAAAAAGGCACAGCAAATCATATTGTCCTGTGTCCGGGGATCCAGATATCATGGAAAATAAGTAGATAACAAAGCTTAAACCAAAACAACGATTTGTGGGTAACGATGGGTGAGAAGGATCATGGTGACCGATATAAGTAAATGCAGCTGGAGGGGATGGATGTTGCAGGAGTGGCGGGCGGGGGACTTGGGGATTGCCGAGAGCGACTTTTCCTCTTTGGCGGAAGCTTTCTCAATATTAAGGCCAATCCCGTAGCCGAAGCCTAGCCTCTCCTTTTTGGGGGATATAATATAATCCCTGAAGTCGCCCTCCTCTTTGAACAGCATCCGCTGATTGACCTCCTCCTTCTCGGCCTTATCGAGGGTACGGCGGGGCGAACGGGACACTAACATGAGCTCCTTGAGTTTAGCCGACTTGTCGGCTTCCTCGCGCTTCAACTTCTCGTAGTCGTCCTGCAGCTGCTGGCGCGCCAGCGTCAGTTCCTGGTACGAGCTACAAAGAAAAATAGACGTCAATATCATCATTAATTTGATACAAAATCGGGTCCATAGATCTCTTAGAACAAAATCGCCATATCGCCCAAAATAAATAAGATATATTTTCCGTCAGTCAGTCAGTCGTCGGCACACCGGGCGGGCAAACTCGGCCATCGGGGTCTCCCAATAACGGCAGGGTTAAATACGAAAAGGGCGTTTCTCTAGTCCGAAATCAAAATTAAACCGATAGGCTCGGCCGGCGCGGGCTCGGGACCAACGGTGTCGGCAACTAACTCCTTGAGCTCCTGGTGGTGGCGCTGCAGCGCGGCCAGCTCGTCGCGCAGCGCGGCCAGCTGCGTGGCGTGCGCGGCGCGCAGCTGCTCCAGCTGCGCCTCCAGCGCGCTGCGCACCTGCGAGTCGGCGCGCTGCTCCGCCGCCGCCAGCTGCACGCGCTCCGCCGCCTGCGGACCCACCGCACCCAAGTGCTGTACACTCTCACTCTATTTCTACTCGACACCACGCTCAAATTCGTTTCGATCGGCACCGAAGCGGTTTAAAGTCTGCTCTTTACGGATCAAACGATCGCTCTATGCGCGAACTGTCTCGTCGAACGGAGCATCGAGTGAAAACGACCGAGCCCATTGAGCGTGAGCATGTCGATCGAGTGTGCGATCGCTCCGGAGCGCGGCTGCCGTACCTGCAGGCGGGCGCACTCCTCGCGCAGCGCGTCGGCCGCCTCCTCCAGCTGCCGCTTCTTGTTCTCGGCCTCGCGCATCGACTCGGCGAGCGACGCGCAGCGCGCCTCGTGCTGCGAGATCAGCAGCCGGCACTCGCCCAGCGACCGCTCGTACTCCTCGATCTGCGAGGAATATACAAACGATATTATCGTTGTCGTGTGTATCGTCGTCGTAAGTGTTGGTTTGCTATCGTCATCGCATATCGCCTACTGTGCAGCAACGGAGACGTCTCGAAGATTATCTATATATATAACTCAAAGGTGACTGACCGACTGACATAGTGATCTATCAACGCACAGCCCCAGCCACTGGACGGATCGGGCTGAAATTTGGCATGCAGGTAGATGTTATGACGTAGGCATCCGCTAAGAAAGGATTTTGACTAATTCTACCCCCAAGGGGATAAAATAGGGGATGAATAATACCGAAATTGTTCTTAAGTTAAATTACACGCGAACGAAGTCGCGGGCACAGCTAGTTAATGAATATAGAGCATCCATTTAGAAATAAGATGCACTGAATGCGAAACGATGGACAATATTATAAAAAAAAACCGTTGCGTTAACTGACCTTCTGGTTAGCGTCAATATTAGCGGATTCCAAAGAATGGCACCGTTGCACGATATTCTTCACTTCGCTCTTCATCTTGCTGATGTGGAGACGAGCCACGGTGAACTCTTCCTCCAGTTTCCCGACCGTGTCCACGTTCAGTTTGAAGTCAAGCTCCGAGCCACCGACGGCCGCGCCGATCTCGGCCAGGTCCCGCAGTAAGTTAGTAAGCAGTTCCGCGATGCGTTTGCGTTGATGCGCTGATAAGTCGCGAAGTTGTTGCAGCTCGGATGTAGCACTAGCAAGGGCACTCTATACAAAAAAAACATAGCCATAGTAAGAAAACTCGCACACCACAGCCACGCCTATATTTATGTGATGTAGGCAAAGAACGTTATTCTGACGCAATGCTTCTATTGTTTTGTGCTATTGTCTCTTATAATGAGCTGCCAAAAAATAAAGACAGGTACATAATTAAATACCAGTATTGCGTCAGTGTAAACTAGGGACAAGACTACTAATCCGCAAAGGTGGGCAAATCGTATTAGTACCTGGACGCCCAAAGATGGTTACCGACGTCGCGGCAGACCAAGACGAAGATGGTGCGACGATTTGAACACCTTTGCGGGTAAATCGTGGCCACAACAAGCCGAAGATAGGGACCTGTGTGTTAAAAAAGGGGAGGCCTTTGCCCAGCAATGGGACATAAAATAGGCTATTAAAAATGTTATAGTGGTGTGAACCTGCTTGGTCTGCAACTCCTCGGACATTTGATCGCACTCGCGGCTCTTGCTGTCGACTTCCTGCGACTTTTGGTCGTAGTTGACGGCGAGCTCTTCGAGGGCCTGTAGGACCTCCTTCACCTCCTCCTTAGCGGCTTCGTTCTCCTGCTGGATACGGTTCATGTCGCCTTGCAGAGACTCGTAGTCGCGCCTGTTGCAATTGCATGATACCATTTGCCTATTACTTAAGCCACGAAAACGGAACAATGAGAGAGAAGTATCTTTGGTAATCTAACTACATATGTTAATTTCAAATTGTATGTTGCGTCACACGCATATTCTCTAAGTAATAAATACATACTTACGTCCTGATTCCGAGCGTTCAAGCACGCGATACAAGATCGTTTTACGATCAGTTTAGTACCCTTCGATGTGGAAACAGACATCGCGTGCTCTCTAGTATACATGAGTATTTTTACAATTATTTATACTTTTGAAAAATATATAGCATATTAATATATAAATAGATTTTAATAAGTAATGATTTTAAACCTTCCAATATATAAATTCTTAAACTTATTATTCATAGCACTAATTGCTTCCTAACTCAACAGTAATGGCCGCCAAAACATTGGCACATGCAGCAGTAATTGAAAAATTAATTTGAGTAATCAAATTGTTTTGTCAAGGTCCTAGGCTGTAGTAGACAGTTTACCTTGTGCAAGCGATGAGTTCCTCTTGCTCCATCATCTGTTCCTTGAGTTTCTCGACGAGCTGCGAGTGCTGGTTGATCTCCTCGTCCTTGTCGTCCAGTTGCTGGTACAGCGCCTCCAGCTTGCCCTGCATGGCGGCGTCCTCCACCACGCTGGACACAGCTACCGGTACGGGCTACGGGGAAAATATATGTTAACTGATTATGTCCCACTATACAGAGTGTAACATCCTAAAGGGTCTGAATGGGGACCTCGGAAACTACAAGAGACACAAAAAAAACTTGTAAGCAACCATTCTTCTTCTCCTTTGTTTATGGCGTTTGTTGTAACATAGTCTTGTATTTAAAGATTAAAAAACTACATTCATAGATATTCATAACAACTCATACATTACTCGGGAATAATTAAAAATACGTTATTTTATTGGTTGTAATGTGTAAACGTAGCTACGAAACCTTGTCTAAAATTAAAAGAAAATAGTATCTATACGCTGCAGAGATACTGACCCCCATACTGACCTTCTTGATGTTACACCCTGAAATTGAAATTTCCTAAATATTTGAGAGCATTTCAGGCCATAGTTGCGCGGACTTCATACGCCTCGAAAACTTGTAACATCTAACAATAATCAGATATCCTCGCGACGATTGCCTTCGGGAAATGTATTAAAAGACAACACAAACCTGTACTGGCGGTTTCTCCTCGATGAATGACGTAACAGGCGTGACCGCTTCGATCTCTTGCAAGTTGACTTGTTCCTCGAGCCGGACAGTCTCTCCCGAGCGCCAGCGGCTCAACTCAGCCTCCAACTTCTCAACCTGATCATGATTAATGATTGATTCAATCTGAATAAGTAGCATCTATTGGAATGCTTATAAATTTATCAGGAATACTCATGGACTTATAAATACTTTACAAGTATATTATTTACTGTACAAGTGTACTTAAATAATCATTACTAATTAAAATAACAATAGCAGAGTTGCGAATGAAAAGGACTTCATGTTTTAGGTTTTCAACACATAAGAATCAGAAGCTAGATATTTTATTGAAAAAATAAATTACTTTATTAGTATTACCTTGCCCTTCAGCCTTCCCACCTTCTCCTTTTCTCTCTCGTAACGACGCTTCCATTCCTCGGCAGTAAGCTCCTCGTTAACGCAGACCACATTCTTCACAGTCTTGGCTCTACAATTCACAAGCGGGTATGATAAAACTATACGCTATACATTAAATATGGGCTGCATAAAAAAATAGACAATGTATGAAAGTAATAGCCGATCAGTTAAGGTCGCGTCGTGCCTGCTTAAGGCCCAGGGGTGACACCCCAGCTTGCAAGTCTGGGATTTTCGAAATATATTTTCAAATATGAATGTCATTTCCTTACGGTTAGGAAAACATTGTGAGGAAATCTGTATGTCTTAGAAAATCTTACCAATTTCCAAAAGAAACAGCATGCTGGATTTTGGGCTAAATCCCTCCCGCATTTAGAAGAGGCCCGTGCCCAGTTGTGGGACATTAAAAGGGCTAATTATTATTATAAGATAGTGTACGAGTATACAGTGGCGGATTTATCAGCAGGCTGAGTAGGCTGAAGCCTAGGGCGGCAAATTTAGGGGCCGATATTTTTTTTTTTCCTTCCACACAGAAACAAAAACATTTCCGCATGACGGTTTTCTGATGTTTTACAAATTTTGCCGATGACTTTCCCCGAAATTTTTGGATTGTAAAAATAATCTAGGACATGATAATTGTAGAGGCAAGGGTGGCAAAAACTTTACTGCCTATACCTTGGAAATTTGTAAATCCGCCACTGGGTGTATTGCAAATATACCTCTTGCCGAAGTCGAGCGTGCTCTTAGTTTCGCTCTCGTTGAAGGAGGCAGGCGAACAGCAGATGACGATGGTGGTCCTCGCGTTACCTCCGAGCGACTCTTGTAAGATACGAGTTAGTTTGGAGTCTCTGTACGGGATATGCGATTTGTTTCCGTCGGCGAGCGCCGAAATTACATTACCCAAAGCCGATAGTGACTTGTTGATATTTTTAGCTTCATCAAGGACAGTACCTTCAGCACCAGTTTTTGATACCTGTTAGAAGCAATTGATGTCATTCATTTGTGTCATATATTGGTAGATAACCGGAGCGCTCGACGGAAGAGTAGCGCGTAAGCGGCGACACGCCCACCAATAGACTTAAAAATTTACTTAATGAAGGTAAGAGCCAAAGTTATGTGCCAATCATTGTAGTGAAGATGCAAGATTTTATGTACAAAAATATAGTACCTTCTCAGAACCAGCCAAATCCACAAGATACAGCTTTCCAGATAGTTTCTTTTGATTCTCGAGGTTCTCTTGTTTTACATTTATGAGAAAGACTGAATGAGATCTTGATGAGTGTTCATTCATGTCTGTAATTTGACACGCAATTGTGAATTCAATAAAAAACAAACTCAATTAAATATTATTATTATACTATGCTTAATAATTGATACACACTTGTGACTGCAATATGCCGATTTGACTTGCCCTCCTCTATGACCTCAAATACTTCTTCAGGACTTGAAACAAATCTCTCAGTAGCACCTTTGACAAATGGAACTCTGTTTTTGTCTTCATGAACACTGAGGTTGACTTTTGACACTGAAATTTCAAATATTTATAATATCTTATATAATTATTTTGCAACCAATAGATTATAATGTGTACCAGTTGGTGTTAATGGTACTAACCGTCTAACAAGTCCCTGATCTTGTCCATGTAAATTTCAAAGTATGACACCTTTATGTGAAATTCCAGATTTTCTTCCATTGCATAAATATGATTGAAAATATCATTAACTATCCGTGGAATAATACCCTGTTTGCCTGGATCACCTGTTTAGGAAAAACAAAAAACATCGTTTTAATAAATTATCCAACCAAACCTGCTTAACTTACTTAACTTGCTTATATACAGACCTATGACACCTTCCATGGTATGTGTTTTTCCAGAACTTGTCTGTCCGTATGCAAATATAGTGCCGTTGTATCCTGCCAGCACGTCAGACACAATGCTCTTGGCGGCTTCATTGTACACCTTTTCTTGAGTTGCATTTGGTTTGAATACTTTGTCAAACAAGTATACTTTACCCTAAAACAACCACAATGTGAATACACATTTAGTGGCAATGGTGTTGCCTGCTCATATTATTTTTTTATGCTGTTCCTGAGAATGTACACCATCTTTCATTCATTGAAAAGAGTAACCATTGAGTTTCTTCCCGGCTCTTCTCAGTGGAAACAGCATTCCGAACCGGTGGTAGATTCTGACTATTCATAAATGCTTTGTTGGCTTACATGAATAAAAACAAATTTGAGTTTTTTTTGACACACAATGACTGTGAAAGTTGTACATTTCTTATGGGTAGTTTGATCTTGATGAAAATGAAGAAGCAATAGAACACACACCATCCTACTAATATTATAAATGTGAAAGTTTGTGAGTGTGGATGTATGTATGTATGAATGTATGTATGTTTGTTACTCCTTCACGCAAAAACTACTGAACGGATTTGGATGAAATTTGGAATACAGATAGTTTATAACCGGGATTAACATATAGGATACTTTTTAACCCGATAATCCCGAAATTTTTGTTACGTTAAATACTACGCGCACGAAGTCGGTGGGCACAGCTAGTTTATAATATAATTATTACAAAACTTATATTTGTTATCAGTGAGAACACTGCACGGAATATAGAAAGTTAAAGATTTTATCATTGGTTAAAAACAGTACAACTCTTTTTAAAACTAATTCTGGGAATCAGTCCTTGAAGTCATTTTATAGCAGGTTAATTGCAGTGAAATCTTCTATTCTAAATAAGTCTGGACAAAACCTGAATCATGCCTAGGTAGGATCAAATGCTCAGCAAATCGTATTTGCAACCAATAATTCACCAAGTTTATATTTCTAAACATTGGTACACAGACTATAGAATTGATATTTATTTAAAATCTAAATAGGTGTAAGTATTAAAAATATTTGTTAATTATAATTGCAATATATATAACCAGCCCATTGTTTGGATAATATATCCAAACAGCCAACTTATCTCAAGAGAGTTTATTACACTAAGTTTCTTCAACTCACATGTTTAACTTAATAAAGTGTTAATTGGTTACTTCCCCTTAAATAATCCTTTCAAGGGATATGTTATGATTCCACTGAACAAGTGTTCAGTCATGCCATATTCTATTTATTTATTAATCTGGTCTTATAAACACCTAATGATTCAATTGATGGTTACAGCTGGGACACAAGCATTATATTATGACAAAATAATACAAGCATTTATCTGTCTACATTATTGGTGCCTATATGCATTCACAAAAATGATGAATTGACAAATAATAATCAAATTTAATTGTTTCATTACATTCTTGCAATAATAATGTAAAGAAACCTAGTACATATTTCAGTCGGCCCAAATAGAATTTCATAGGTGGATGAACTTGAGCAAAAATATTATTATTAGAATTCCCATAATACCTTGTGTGTAGTCTAAAGCAAAAAAACACTCAACAGACTAATATGTACAACTGAGAATGAATCAGGCCAGCATAAGTATCTGACATCATCACCTAGGCAGCCATTAATCTGTTGTTTGTAGGTTGAATTTTTTAGACAGAATTGTATACATTGTTTCCTTATCGTTGCATGTTTACATAACAATTTTACCTACTGCAGTATGTTATAAATTACAAAATAAAAATTTAGGTGAAATATGAAAGTAAACTTATATACTGCCAAAATAATTATTGTGATTGAAATTATTATACAAACATAGTGCTTATTTATTAGTTACTTGGGATGCCATTAAATAGACTGGATCTATTAATTTTTTTCCAGCATCTATAAGTAATTGAATGATAATAATGTAGGTAATAAGCTTAAACACTACTAATAGTACCTATTAAATCTATTTTTTTTTGTGATGTTCCTGTAGGTAGCAAAAGTAAAATAAAGTAGGATTTTATGATAAAACATTCACTTATGTTTCAGAGTTTAGCTATTGTAGCCTAATTACACAGTCGATAATAACAGTCTAAGTAATTTATGATACCAACAGTCCATTTCATCTGTGTTATTTCCTAATGTACCTACTTAATATTTTTTAATTTATTTGTTCTCAAATTTATTAGTCCGATCATAGTTAGTAATTTAGTACGTTTTTAACAGGTTTTTGATGCGTCCGATTAAAGTATGGCATGTAAGAGTACGATGAGGGTCAGAAAAAAAGTTGTTTCATCAAAAGTGGATTTATCGGTTTTTGTTCCAGAGCTCCTCAATTATAATGGAGGTACCTACCCCATCATTTGAGACTAATAAAGACTATTACAAATATTAAAAACCCTGTTGAAATTAGTCTAGCCATTTTCATTTGATGCTTACTTGGCACTCAAATAAAAAATGAACTATCATTGGAATATTCAATATAGTATGACACCTATTCATTTCTATAAAGATAAAGTAACACCAAGGCATTATTGTTTTTATGATCTGGACAATATTTTGAACTAGCATTTACAGACAGCTGGTATTTGACACTAAATTGATTGAAGGTAGTAAAATCATAAAAAATACGAAATAAAATATTTATTGGGTGCATTAATTAATGCACATAACTACAACCAATATGTTATTCAGTAGCCACATAAATAAGTACTAATTTACGAATATAAAAAATATGTGGAATACCCACTTGGTCAAGGTCGAGAAGGTATTTGTATTGATTTTCGCCTAAACAAAGACGTTTGTGCTGTGTAACTTGTAAAATATTCGGTCAAATTCTTTGAATTTATGCGATGACAATCATAACCATCGAAGCGGAATGAAAAAGAAAGGCCATTTCATACCAGGTGAACAACTCGCAATGTATTAGTCATCATGATCTAATTTAGGGCGATGATAGGGGAAAGCAATAATTTGCATTCGATTTTATTCTCACTCACCCCTATAGAAATGCAGTTGTCATCTTGACCCGAAGGGAATTTCACTACAAATTTAGATCCAGCTCTTTCTTCAGAGTCATTCAGTGGCCGAAATCGGCAAACCACTCTGATACTGTCTTCAGCAGCAATCTCACGATCAGCTGCCATTTTCAACAAATAAAATAGGTTACACTACGCACCGTCTATGCAATTAAAAAATAAAATGTTTTGGGAACATAAAACCGTGCATGAAGAACTACAAAGTTAAAATTTTGTCACTGAAAAATCTTCATGACAGCAATATCAAAATGTCGGCCATGTTCTTCCTTCATAGAAGAAGAAAGGCCTAAAATGCCCCTCATTGGTCGATTAGTCAACATGTAGCCAACATAATAAAAGAATCGATTTTTAACCTGGGTGCATTCCGAATACAGTTTACTCTCAAAATATTATTGTGGAGAGTTCTATAAAAAATACAGATACTGCTTCAAACAGCCTAAAAGCTCTAATCATTTATTTTTCCTCACCATTTTCGATGACGGTGGCCCATGTCGGTACCTATCAAAAGGAGCCTAAAATCTGCGCTTTAAAGCCATGCCATACACATTCTTATTGTTAGTAATGCAAAGTGTATTATTAGTGATGGAAAATTTCACGAGTTGAACGTGAAAAATCATCTGATATAGGTTTTCATAAGTAGCACTTACTCCCGACATAGATAGAAACTGTTAAAATCATTGCAATTAGATTACAAAGCGGTCGGTACTTTCATATCTCACGAAGAACCGACAACCGCTGGGGTAAACGTGTTCTTGAGTGGAGACCTCGACTCGGCAAGCGTAGTGTAGGACGCCCTCCGACCAGGTGGGATGACGATCTGCGAAAGACTGCAGGCAGATGCTGGATGCGGCAAGCTGAAGACAGGGCGCTATGGCGCTCATTAGAGGAGGCCTTTATCCAGCAGTGGACAAGCATAGGCTGATGATGATGATGATGATGACGGTACTTTCCTAGTTTTCATGGTAAATCACGACCAGTGATTTCATAGGATTCAGTGTAATCGCGAAGGTGCATTACGAATAAAATCATTGACTATGAACATTATCAGGTAATAATAATAACACTGAAAGTTAAAAATTAATTGTACGTAATTAAAATTAGTTGAAAGTAGCAATCATTTCCATGGCTAGTGTCTGGCTTATTATACGTTCGCATTGGACGAAACATGTACACAAAACATGATGTTGTCGCTATTTTATTGTTTGCATAAAATAGAGATAACAACATGTTTCGTCCAATGCGAACATAGGGACAAGTGGCAAAATTCAGTTCTACCAACATCACCAATCCTCGAATTAGGGAAACTTTGAATGAAAAGTTTTTGTTCATTCAATATTCATGGAGCTGTTCATTCTGTCCCATTAATCGCACGTTAATTTTCATTCATTCTTTATTTGTCAGTGTTTGTCATTCCTAATTTTGTAATTTTATAGATTTATTATGATAAAAATGAATATTTGCTGTTTACTGTTTTTATAAAAAATACTTTAGAAAAGACTGGTAAGTGTTAATATTAATACAAGGATATTCATCATCTTTAACCGTAAAGTTTATTTCAGTTGGGTGTTCAGCCCACGAACGTAGTGGTTAAAGGTATTCTATTTGAGCCCACGGACGACCTGATTCTATATTTTACCGTGATGAGATTTATTTAATGGACCCACTTAAGAACTAATATGTTTTGTTTTCAATTGTAGTGAAACTGTATTGTGTGTGCCTTTAGTAGTATGTGTAATTGTAATTATATGATTTGTGTATCTTGACCTGACGCAAGCGTCTTACATTTTTCTGTTGTAAATGACTAGCTCGGCATAAATGAATAGCTACCCTAAAATAATTGGTGAGACTATTCGTTTCCGCTTGTTTAGTATATTTACCTACAAATTACTTCACCCTAATCCACATATTCTGAAAAGACAATGTTCTGACTTCTGACACAATACAATATTACCCACCCATACCTTATACATGCATTATTGTTTTTTCTTGAGGTTGTAATGTTCCCTGAGAAGAAAACGCACATGACATTTGGTCCTCATCATGCATGGGAATGTGCGAGATGATATTTTATACATTAACATACATGTTATGCTAATATCTACAAAAACATTTTTTTATTATATGGTTGAACCTAACATGGGAAGTTATTATAACAAACTTGTTTGTATAAACCACCATAAACTGTATTGTATTATTTTATAGAGGTTGACAAATGGGGGTGGTTGTGCATCCCCATTTCCTTAGAGGTAGAATTTATAGGGCAAAACATCAAATTGAGTCATAGTAGAATTTTCTGGTTTAGAGTTTCGATACAACCAAGGACCTTATGACCAGTAGCCTCATTGGCAGCCACTAGACCAGTGGTTCCCAAACTTATTTTATATACTGCCCACTTTGAGAATAAATTATTTTTACTGCCCCCATTTTTTCCCCTACTTAAAAACCACTATAACGTCAAATTAAATTAATTGTTTATTGTGAGCTTCACAACGCCCCCATTTTTTTTTCTGGGTCTCTTACCCTTTAGACCTGTAGCGCCCACAAGGGGGTGTTATCGCCCACTTTGGGAAAGGATGCACTACACCAATAAGGTTGCTACTGACAACAAGTAGAATATCACTTCACTAAAAAAAAACTAGAAATCATTACATAGGTAGTCAATGATTTAAGTCAAAATTATCTTGATATTTAAATGATTGTGATTGATTCATTGGTTTAATCACCATGTATTATAACACAGATGACTAAGAATTTAAAATAAATATGTGTTATTTCTATGTATTTTTTTCCTAAAGTTGTAAGCTTTTAAAGCTATGGCAGATGGCACAGTGTGAATAACCAAACACATCTATAAATAATAACATTAATAAATATAGCCAGTCTGACACACCAACTGTATCATACCAAACATACAATGTACATGGGGTGATCCCAGTGACATCCAGACCTAGGAAAGTTACAAAAAGGCCATTTTAGAAATTTCTATATCTGTTATTGTTGTAAAAAATAGATGTTTTGTTTCACCGGAATGTAGCCATGTCCACTGCCATGCAGGTGGTCAGCCTGCACATATAATAGTAACTAAACTTTAATTAAAGTAACATAATTTTTGACCCTGTTTTACATGCAAATCTTTCCATGTATCAATTCTATATCCGTAGGTAAGTATGTATACTTATAGCAAGATTTAATATACATTAGAATAACACAAGCAGAATCTTGTCCTCTCAATATTAACTTAATATTAAGGTATACCTACTTAACGCTATGGGCAATGTCATGGCGCCCCTCCGCGCCCGCTGAAGTAACCGGGAGAGGTCATTGACCTATCGGGCCACCCTTCGACCGTTATCGTCGATATATGGAAACTCGCTGAAGGCTTCTTACATTGGACCGAGTCTTGTTATTCTTGTTCGATGGTCTTTATTATAATTGATGATGGCAATGATAAAGCCTCGGTACGCGTATGACGTAATTAACATTCATGCGCTATGGCTTAGACATATTTTAAGAGTGGCAGAGTGTTAATACTTAAAGCCTCTGTTTTTTTTGAAATCTCTAAAGTTGCGGTTTCGATGTCTCAAATAATTTAATATTCGTATGGCCATCAAACGGGCCTGTATAGGCGAAGGAATGCTTGCGATAACACAACCTGAATCATCGCTGTCGGTCTGACTTGCTAATGACGTAATTTGTTCGACCTACAGTAGCACTGGTTTTTGTGTTGAATATGGAGGTCATCGGATCTTAAGACACACGTTAATACTTATATAAAAAGGTTTTAAGAGTGCAAGTTTCAATAACTTTTGAGACCAGTCAAAATGTATGTTTTATCTTTCAACAGGTTCTTTCACTACTACCTAGAAGTTTTGAATAAGCACCTACTGACTAAGTAACTGTACTCTAATGTATATTAACTAAGGGTGGTATTATATATTTACTAAATATTGTTTGTCTGAGTAGTTGTACAAACAAGACTGGTAATTCAACATGGTTCAGTCATATCACATATAAAACCCAATTCTTGGATATTGAGAGACACGAGGAAAATTCTGCTGTAAATCATTCTACCCACCACAAAGGTCGGCCCTTTGACCTAAATATTAGTACATGAAGTCTATAGTTTTTGCGGGACAGCCCAGGCGTCGCGATTGCACTATTATGATGCGAACGTATCGAGTATTGATTCCGAGAAGAAACTGTGACGGCTCTCTGTATCACCCGCTGACGAAGTTATTTTCTGTACATTAGTCACGCGTGTATCCGGCGCGGGCGCAAGTCGTGTGCGCTGCTCGCACCGCTATCACAAAATAATATCGTAAACTATTGCCGAGAATAACAAACTGAAAAAGGGAAGTGAAGAGTTCGTTCAAGTTTTTAAGTGTGCAGTCAATCGAATTTCACTCACGGGGCCTTGGTAATCTTAATATCTTTCATTTAGTGCTCGTTAAACAGTACCTAATTAGTGTTTACGCAAAACTGGAACGTAGAAAGTTAACGCAACACAATAAACTAATAACTGTTGCACACTGCATTGGGCCAAAATATTTCGAGTTTCATACAAAAAAATAACAATATAAACGCGCGAATGAGTCAATCGACAGTGCTGTGCTGTGATAAGTTATTTTCGAACTTGGTAAGTGTTATTGAACACATATAATACCTATTTA
This sequence comes from Notodonta ziczac, assembly GCA_918843915.1. NCBI lineage: Eukaryota > Metazoa > Arthropoda > Insecta > Lepidoptera > Notodontidae > Notodonta > Notodonta ziczac. The sequence goes on along the minus strand of OU974043.1, from coordinate 6,047,120 downwards.
TTAATAACTATATTGATAGCAAATATACCATTATATTTATTTACAAGTATATTGTATTTATGTTGTGTGTGATGTATTGAAACATTACCTGTTCCCGCTTCTGAGACAGAGAGTACCTCACTAACTACCCATTTCACACATTAGGTACAGTCATGTTATTAATTACCGGAACTATTGGAGCGAAATCAGATGTTGCAGGATCTACCAAAATCATTTGGTTATAGGTTGTGCATGCACAACCTGGACTGATCCTGAAATTTACCTTGGTATCGGGTACTGATACTCTCGATACAAACGTGCTTATTGATTTTAAAACTATTCACTTTGAGGGAAGAATGGTTAGGAGCTCGTCACCAAACGAGTTTTATTAAGTGCTCCTACAAAAAGTAGAAGGGTTATTAGTACCACCATGGCTCTAAATAAATGTTTTAACCGACTGCGCCAAGGGAGGAGGGTAATGTCTTTATATTTGTTAATTACCTACCATTGGACTAGTCAAACATTGCAGTAGACACATGTGTCCCAAGGCGGACTGGATCGGATACGAATGCGTGGGCGGCGCCCTTTCTCGGTCGCCACCGCGCCCGCCCACAGGTAGCCATAGCCATATGTCCGTGTGTTGTAAAGCGTTTACTCAACGATATTTACTACTCAACGCGGCGATGACGCCGGTCACACAATCATTCATACATTACGGCTAATAATGCGATGCGGTTAGGACACCTCATCAATGAATTGGTGCAATTTATAATTAAATATGACTGCTTGAATTAGACCAAAGTGCGGGCGTTATAAAACTAAATTTTACTTTAAATCGCCAGTAGCCAAATAATCAATGGGGTCGTATGCTTGTCGAACGAGAAGTTTGATTTCAACTACCTACCACACTCCCTCTAAAGGCCCAGATATTTTATTAGTCGTAGGAGCTAGCAAGAGCTAGTAGGTAGTATGTGCCAAATGAACCTCACACTGGAACCCCATAAAATATCGGGGTAGGTATCCAAATTTTGCACATTTCCATAGTTAGATCGACGCTTTCGTTGTTACAGAATTTGATCTGAAAACCAAATAAAACAAAATGTATTCACAACGATCGAGTTTACTACGACTATGCATGTGGGCGAGCCTGTTAGTGGCATGCTGCGGCCAGCGCGCCGAGCAGCTGCTCGCTCAGAACCCATGCTCCAGCAAGACGACCTGCAGCGACTGCATCCGAACCTCCAGCTGCGCTTGGTGCTTCGAGGCGGAGTTCAACGGACCCCGTTGCTTCAACCCGGCCATGGAGCGAGGCGGCACCGCCGGCTGCAACGAGGCGTTCATGTTCAACCCGGACAACCAGCGGTTTATCGATCCTATGTATAATAAGGAGCTGAGTCGAGGTAAAAATAACATCTACAATTCGTTTAAGTGGGTCATCGGTACCCACAAACTAAAAGAAATAGTAATTATAGGCTAGCTTGCTACTTACGAACCGATATTGTTTGTATGTGCAAGTATGTCTCCAAACCAAACCAAATAATGCATTTTCTTAATTTAATAATTTTGCTATGTTAAAGGTAACTCCGATTGGGTTGTAGCCACACCTCGTAACCATAACGAATATTTATGAGTAGCAACCCTACTTCGAACAATGTACCTATAATACTGAAACGTTTTAACTCAACTCAAAATTATTTTTATTCACGTAAGCCAACAAAGCATTTATGAATAGTCAGAATCTACCACCGGTTCGGAATGCTGCTTCCACTGAGAAGATCCGGCAAGAAACTCTTTTCAAAGGATTAAAGATGGTGTACATTCTCGAGAACAACATAAAAAATATGAGCAGGGAACACCATTGTCACTAAATAAGTAATAGAAAATAATAATCAAATCTTTCTCAGATTTAGGTATATAAATGACTATTTAATAACATTTTAGCGAAGTCAAGAATGGGCATGGTCTCCGGTTCTTCATCGTACGAGGAGTCCATGAGTGCGCAGGGCAGCTTCGGGGCTTCGAGCAGTGGAATGGCTGCGGGCGCCGGCGCCGGAGAAAGCCTCGTACAAATAAAGCCACAGCGTGCCAAGCTTAATCTGAGGATGAGTATGTACCCTTATTTTCTGCATGAATGTTTTTGTGTTGAACACGCCCTAATTATATCAGTATTGGCTAAATTCTAATCAAGTTTGATTATTATTGGCCAGTCAGAATATACAAACTTGGTCAAAGTTTCCTCCTATTTTGTCCAACATGTCGGTATGAGTAATGCATTACTAAGCACGACATGCTACTTAAGACTTACAACATGTACGCACATATTCAATATCAATTCTTTATTGCAATTGCAATCCATAGTTGTGTCTGATAGATGACTGATGATGACCGATGAAAGGGTTTGTTATTATATTCTGGTTTTGCTTACAGATCAAATGCAGAAGTTGACGTTTGCATACTCCCGCGCACAAGACTACCCGGTCGACTTGTACTTCCTCATGGACCTCAGCAGATCTATGAAGAACGATAAAGAGAAGCTCAGTACACTCGGCAGTTTATTGTCAGCCACTATGAGAAATATGACTTCCAACTTTAGGATCGGGTTTGGTTCCTTCGTCGACAAACTGGTGATGCCTTATGTATCTACTGTACCGAAAAAGTAAGTGCGCGTGCCGTTCTAAAGCCCTTGCTATACGCTCAAATATTACGGTAAAATGGATCCAGGAGCGCGCGCTTAACTGTGAAAACTGGTTCGCCTATGAAACCGATATAGAATAATTGATCGTGTAACCGGGACTTAGTAGCACACATTACTTGAGAAAAAATGTCCTGCGCATCGTGACTTGTGATCATTATGACGCGTTTCTTTCTTTTTAGTTTGATTTCCCCCTGCGACGGCTGTGCTGCACCATATGGGTATCAAAATCAAATGTCGTTGAGTGTGGATACCGACTATTTCGAAGTAAGTACGAAATACATAAAAGCGTACAGCATATTTAAGCGTCAATAATCTACTGATAAGAGTGGTCAATAACCACACATTGCTAGTAATATTATTAATCAAAAATAAATATTTGTAATTTATATCTAGTTTTAGAGTACATGAGGTATATTTTTGTGCAATAGAAAGCTGTAGCCAACGCGGACGTGTCTGGTAATCTGGACGCCCCTGAGGGCGGATTTGACGCCATTATGCAGGCCGTGGTGTGCAAGCAACAGATCGGCTGGCGTGACCAAGCTAGAAGACTGCTTGTGTTCTCCACTGATGCGGGCTTCCACTACGCAGGAGATGGCAAGGTGAGTTTATATAGTAGTCCAATGTAGATAACGTCCGTCACAGTTTCCTAGACGATATTGTTCCCGGAATTATGAGAGAACAATTTACACAAAACCTGATTTGTTTGTCACGCAGCGAAACAGCCATTTTGACTATTACTGTATCGCATATTATATACCGACAGAGATAATGCTTGTACCTACAATAATCCATGTTGTTTATATCGTAGCTCGGGGGCATTGTTCAACCCAACGACGGGGAGTGCCACATGGAGAACAACTCGTACACACACTCTACTCTGCAGGATTATCCTAGTATTTCCCAGATCAATTATAAGGTAAACTTCAATACATTTGTAATTTAGAACAAAAATAACTTACTTATAGAAGAGAATTTTTGATAGTGATTCGGGAATAAGATATCCGAGCTATTAAGGTCTCACAATCCATCAATTGCTGGCCAAGCGCGGGTCAGCTTCTCTCAGAATTAATCGGGGCATGTTATGTGCAGGTGAAGAAGCATGCTATCAACGTGATATTCGCGGTGACGTCAGAGCAGATCAGCGTGTACGAGCAGCTCAGCAAGCACATCGAGGGCTCCAGCACCGGCGTACTCAGCGAAGACTCCGGCAACATCGTCGACCTCGTCAGGGAACAGTACAATGTTAGTGCACTTCAGCCGGCCCTCAGGCTGGTACAGATCTCAGCCGCGCCCAGGGGCGACGAGTATGTAGTCATCACATGTCCAGGCAGCCAGATGTGGATCCGACATCCAGACGCTAAAGGTCCCGTCAACCACAACCCTATACAGTTACACGCTGAAAGCTATTTCAAATTAAAGTAATATGGGGTACTTAGCTACTCACTAATAACTATATTACTTTCGGCACGTTAGTCTGTAAATCACAAGCGTCTGTTTACATTCTATGCAAAAGATAATGTTATCATAATATAACACAGAGTATTTCAAAACCTTGTAAGTCATACAAAATAAAAGTTATCTTGTTCTTTGTAGAAAATTACGTCATCTGTAGAAATGAAGGATTCATCGAGCGACGCCGTGCAAATAGTATATTACTCATCATGTCTCGGCGGAAAGGAGCTCATGCAAACGAATAAATGCGAAAATCTTAAGGTAATATTAACACCTGGAAACCTAATTTGCATTATAAATCAAATAAATAAACAATACATTATTAAAAAAAATACAAGTATTGGTGCACATACCTATTTAATTAATGGTATAAGGTCTCAATATAAAGGGTGAATTTATCAAGGGGGCGTGGATGGTCAAATTGATATTATGAAATATGGATTTTTCAAAATCCCGTGATGCAATTTCAGTTTCCATCAAAATCGGGCCAGAGACTCCTTTGAGTATTTTTCGCTACTCCTCATAGTTTCCGATTTGGATATCCAAGAACACTTGAAAAATTTACCCTGTATAATATAGATTCAGCTTGCGACGATTGGGCCAGTGAAAACAGGATAATGTCAATTTCGTTTCCAATTCGTAGGTGGGAGACGTGGTAGAGTTCACAGCCGAAATCACGCTGAAGGAGTGTCCCAAGGACCGCAGCAAATGGAGGCAGACCTTCGAGATCTCTCCCGTCGGTATCTCTGACAGCCTGGTCGTCGAGCTGGAGATGACCTGCGACTGCCCGTGCGAACAGCCCGGCCATCCCGTAAGTCAGCAACACTTACATTCAACATAACCGTTAACGTTTTTCTTACACTACATCTATTGCGACGCCCCGCCGCTAGAGCTAACTTCCAGGTTTACCAAATTAGTTTAATAGTACTGTACGTGACAGTAGTTCCAGGTGATGTTAGTAATCAAGATATTTTCAAATAATTGAACCTACTCGGAATTGTCATTGTTCATTAATATGCTAGGTGAAACAGAAAGGGTATACTATTTTTTTTGCAACTTTACTGTGTAATTATAAAACTATCGGCTTTGTGGGACAGTTGAAGTACTATAGTACATTGTTACACGAGTGGTGAAAGTGACGAAATAAGTCTTTCACCCGAGGTAAACACTGTGCTTTTCATTACGAATAGAAGTGGAAGTGGAAGTAGCAGTGAAAGTAGCAGGGAAAGTAGCAGTGAAAGTAGCAGTGAAAGTAGCAGGGAAAGTAGCAGTGAAAGTAGCAGTAAAAGTAGCAGTGAAAGTAGCAGTGAACGTAGCAGTAAAAGTAGCAGTGAAAGTGGCAGTAAAAGTAGCAGTGAAAGTAGCAGTGAAAGTAGCAGTAAAAGTAGCTGTGAAAGTAGCAGTAAATGTAAAAGTAGCAGTAGAATTAGAAGTAGAAGTAGGCCGGCCTGGTTTAATAGAAATGTCAAAATAGAACTAGTTTATTTTTAATAATTTGTCAGCTGTCAGTTGAAAGCGATTCTCCCTGGCCGGAAAAGTATTACTTTCAACCCGCTCCTCAGGCAACTTCAGACCTACTTTCAGAGTATGAGTAATGAAAAAGGTTTTTTCATTACTCATACTCTGAAAGTAGGTCTGAAGTTGCCTGAGAAGCGGGTTGAAAGTAATACTTTTCAGGCCCGGGAGTTTCGCTTTCAACTGACAGCTGTCAAATTATAAAAAAAAAACTAGTTCCATTTTCACATTTCTATGGTTCAAACTTTTTCTACAGTCACTCAATTACAGCACGATGTAAAATTGAAATAACATAAAGTTAAGTATTAATTCAAGAATATATTTTTTTAAATGACTTAATTATAATTTAGTTTCAACAATTTCTTTAAAATAACATAGATTTGGGCAAAATATTTAAAGATAAAAATGAAAAATAATGGCTAAATAATGAAGTTGGCCGGCCAACGAAAAAAAGAACAAAATAGGCGGCAATCCGATTTTTTTTTTCGAGTTGTAGAGTATTGTTTATACTTCCTTGTATTATTTCTTTAGCCAATTCCTGTTTTTATTTTTATTTTCCTTGTATTCGTAATGAAAAGCACAGTGTTTACCTCGGGTGAAAGATTTATTTTGTCCCTCGAACTATTAGCGCCCTCGCTACGCTCGGGCACCAAACCCCGTCTCGTGACAAAATAAGTAACTTTCACCACTCATGTAACAATGTACTATTTTAAACTTACGAAATCTGTCAACAGCTGTGTCCCTGTAACACCTTTTGTGTTTCAAGATTACCCAAAGCTGATAGTTTTAGAATTACAAAGTTAAGTTTTGAAAAAAAAGTTTACCCTTTCTGTTTCAACCTGTATAGCAGTAAAACGTAGACGTGACGACTGGAGGTAAGCTTCGCGCCTCTAATATGAAGTTATATAGGATGGTCCATAGTGTTCATCTCATTAGTTTAACAAGACCTGAGGTAAGACCAGGAAAAACGCGAGATAAGTCTTCAAATAAGTACGGGGATATTCCCACCACTCCACTTGTAAACAAAATTATCTTATTAATGTAAGTAATAACATTGAAATTAAATTTATGTTGTGATAATAGTAAGTAAGTAATATGCACAAGACATGCAAGTATGTATCTCGGGTTTTTGACGCAATTATTACTTTTATTGTGTTATCCCAAGGTTTGCTGGAACCTGGGAATAACCCATCTCACCATCTCATACACGTATTCAAATGGGGAGGGGGCCGAATATTCGTTTTATCGATTATATTTAATAAAAAAAAAAATTGTCTTAAAAAAGAACACATATTTAAATTAACAAAGAAAGAAAGCAAAAAAACATAATGCGGGTAGGGCTTAAAACTTGAACAAAAGATAGTAACAACATGCACAGTTCAGCTACAAAAAAATTGAACTGCGCACAGTTAGTGAGATAAATAAATTAACGAGTTACACAAAAAAAATGTTATTAATTTAATTGTTAGTGTGGAATAATATTATGTCTATGTTATCGATAGTATATAAACTAGACCTGTATCTTAGATACTAGATCCTTCCTTAAATATATTATTTATAGAGAAACACACAATCAACCCATAATATTATAAGTAAGTAATTAAGTAGTAAAATATATGATGACATCAACCGAGCGATTTTATTTTATCTCATGTAGTTTATTATTGGTTTTCCTCTTCCACATTTTCTGTTATTTATGCCTATCATATTCCGTCATCTATTTCGTATTGTTTTATATTTGTTATCATATCTCTCCAACGGTATTTTCCTTTGTCCTTGGACATTATATTGCAAAATCATTTGCCACGACCACGATCACTAAGAGATTCCGACTGAGAAGATGGTCGCCCGGTTTTACTTCCGACTGTTTACCGCCTGTTCAGACGATCGAATCCTATTGACTTCGGACGTCTCGCGCCACTATAATAGTACATTGTTACATGAGTGGTGCAAGTTACTTATTTTGTCACGAGACGGGGTTAGGCGCCCGAGCGTAGCGAGGGCGCTAATAGTTCTAGGGACGAAATTTAGCCATTATTTTTCATTTTCATCTTTAAATATTTTGCCCAAATCTATGTTATTTTAAAGAAATTGTTGAAACTAAATTATAATCAAGTAATTTAAAAAAATATATTCTTGAATTAATACTTAACTTTATGTTATTTCAATTTAACATCGTGCTGTAATTGAGTGACTGTAGAAAAAGTTTGAACATGGTTCCATAGAAATGTGAAAATGGAACAAGTTTTTTTTTTTTTTTTATAATTTGACAGCTGTCAGTTGAAAGCGAAACTCCCGGGCCTCAAAAGTATTACTTTCAACCCGTTTCTCAGGCAACTTCAGACCTACTTTCAGAGTATGAGTAATGAAAAGTATTACAATACTATAAATGTATCGTGCAGGCGTACAGCGACAGCTCGCTAGTGTGCAGCGGGGAGGGCGTGTCTGCGTGCGGCGTGTGCGTGTGCAAGCCGGGCCGCTTCGGCAAGAGCTGCGAGTGTTCCGCGCAAGGCGGCGGCTCGGCCGACCAGGAGCGCGGCTGCCGGCCCACCAACGCCAGCTCCGGCCCGCTCTGCTCCAACCGCGGCACCTGCATGTGCGGCGTCTGCGAGTGCAAGAAGATGGACGACCCTCTCAAGGTCACTAGAACGCTTTACATATCAATTCTGCCAATTTACCTGTCAATATGCTCATAACTAGCTGTTGTCATAAATTTCGGGGATGGATAGTACATTGTTACCCTAGGGGTGAAGGTAACTTATTTAGTCCCGAGACGGGGTTTCGGGTTCGAGGGACTAAATAAGTCTTTCACCCGAGGTAATAAACACTGCGCTTTTCATTACGGATACAAGAAAAGTAAAAATGAAAACATCAATTAGACATTCGTAAACAATACAAGGAAGTATGAACAATACTCTACAACTCGAAAAAACAAATGAAGATCGGATTGCCGCCTATTTTGTTTTTTTTTCCGTTGGCCAGCCTGGTTCAATAGAAATGTGAAAATATAACTACATAGTTTATTTTTAATAATTTGACAGCTGTCAGTTATAAGTGATTCTCCCTAGGGCTGATAAGTATTACTTTCAACCCGATCCTCAAGCAACTTCAGACCTACTTTCAGAGTATGAGTAATGAAAAAGTGTATACCGCTAGATGATTCAGGAATAACGTATTATATTGTCATTTCAAAGTATAATTAGGTAATATGTACCTCTTACAACATTTTATCCCAATTCCTTCAAACGTTTTTCGATGAAACTCGATTCGAGGTTCAGGCACATCTCAATTCTGCGAGATGTTGTAATACGAAAACATTTCGACATGAGATGACTTTTCCGGAGCGCACTCAAGTTCGCTCCTCACCGAAAACTAAACAATCTGTATATCTGCGCAGGTGATCTCCGGTCCGTTCTGCGAGTGCGACAATTTCACGTGCGACATGAACAAGGGGCTGCTGTGCTCGGGCCCCGAGCACGGCGAGTGCGTGTGCGGCAAGTGCAGCTGCACCGCCGACTACACGGGGCCCGCCTGCCAGTGCCTCAAGAGCCAGGCGCCGTGTCGCTCGCCCGGTCAGTCCCTGCACATTCCACTACCAGCCGCCTCTAGCCGAGCGCAGCGCGACAGGTGGCCACGGATGGTTTGTGAGGTCAACAAGCTGTCGCGTTGGCTGCCTTAGAATACGCACGGGCGCGCGTGTATTCCATATGCTCCAGTTTCATTAATTTACAAAACTAATTACTGTACTACAAACGGTTCACAATTTCACACTGTAAAATGTGCTTTGACGCGCTCCGCTTGTGATGTGAATCGTACAAAAAATCTACCCGCTTCATTATTAATGATAAGTACTCTAAATATCACAATAAGAGTAGTTGAGATTCCATGAATGGAAATTGAAATTCGCCAAATGTATGATAAAATACAATTAAATAAACAAGCCGTTTATAAATATTTAGGGACTAGAAAAGTAATTATTTACCTTGTTGTTGATTTAAATGTAATTAATAATGAATGTTTACCATGCAACAATTGAATTGAAGGTATAAATATAAATAAGGGTAATAATTAATTATTTCTGATAAATTAAATATTTGTTTATTGCTATAAGTTGTACCTTATACTCTTTATCTTGTTACAGAGAACAATGAAATATGCAGTGGAAACGGTAAATGCGTGTGCGGCCAGTGCGTATGCAACGTTGACGACGACAGACATTACTCCGGCAAATATTGCGAAAAATGCCCGGTGAGTGAACTCGAGAGCTCGATAATCTTAGGGTGTTACCACATAATTGATGCACCTTCTTTGTTGTGCTAGCTTTCGCTAATCGACCAAGATTGCTCGATGAAACATCGAATGATGATTGCGGCGGCTGTGTACGCTATTGGCACGTGATAGTCGATCAGCCTTGGATCGAAAAAAAAACTTATTAATAAGCAGATCGACTTGGTATAGTAGAAACTGTTGATAGACATCGATTCATTTTATTCTGCCATCGACCGATTGCTGTGGTAAAACCTTTATAGGGCTTGTGTCGACAATACTATCAAACTTATTTACGTTACACTGCAAGGCCTCAAGAATTTAAGAGAAAGAGAAGTGCACACTTAAATTCAGCTTTATTTACATGAAATTTTCTATGTGCCTGCCAAGGTTTAAATAAGTTTGTCCAGTTATTACAATTATTCAGACTCAATATTCTTCGTAACGACTGTCATGGTTATCTGCTCAACATGAGTTTCATACATGTCATGTTTTGGTCTCTGCGATACACGCCCAGAGCATAGTGTAAAGGCAGCTGCATAAAGAATATTTCACTTTTAACCTTACTTAATTATATAAATGCGAAAGTAACTCTGTCTGTGTGTCTGTCTGTCGCGATTTCACGCCAAAACTACTGAACCGATTTAAATGAAATTTGGTACACAGATAGTCTAGAGACTGAAAAAGGACATAGGCTACTTTTTAATGCGAAAAAAGGGTTGTAAGTGGTTGAAAGAGGGGGATGAAAAGTTGTATGGAAGTATCGTCATTTTTAGAGCTAGGAGCTTGAAACTTATTTTGTAGGCTGTTGATAAATAAATATGACATTCAAAGTTTGTAAAAGTTTTACCCTCAAGGGTGTTAAATAATTAGCTTAAATCATTAAAAATGCTACCCGAAGACAGTATTCCACGCGGACGAAGTGGCGGGCACAGCAAATTTTTAATAAATTATATATTTATTACATATTTTAACACAAGTCATGATAGACCATGCCAGACTATCAATCCGTAATCCATTGCAATACACTTTCTAGCGATACAGACCATACTGTTGTGGTATGGATAGCGATTCTTGTAATATGACTGAGCCCAATATCATCGTTAGACGTGCCCGGGCCGCTGCGGCGAGTACAAGGAGTGCGTGCTGTGCGAGGTGCACAAGCGCGGCCCGTACTACGACGCCGACATGGACAGCTGCGGCAACTGCACGCTGTTCCCGATTATTGAGGAGGGCAACATTGAAGGTATATCAAACAAAACTTGTACTATCTCTATGGGCCAGATAACATCCTTACTATTAATATTATAAATGCGAAAGTAACCCTGTCTGTCTGTCTGTCGCGCTTTCACGCCAAAACTACTGAACCGATTTAAATGAAATTTAAAGCCTAGAGCCTGAGAAAGGACATAGGCTTCTTCTAAATGCGAAAAAAGGGTTTTAAGGGGTCGAAAGGGGGGATGAAAAGTTGTATGGAAGTATCGTCATTTTTCGAGCTAAAAGCTTGAAACTTATCATTTGGGCTGTTGATTCGATATAAATAAATATAACATTTAAAGTTTGTAAAAGTTTTATCCTCGAGGGTATAAAATAATTAGCTGAAATAATGAAAAATGCTACCCAAAGACACTATTCCACGCGGACGAAGTCGTAGGCACAGCTAGTTATCTATACATAAATGTCGCCGGACTAATACAGCATCTGTATGGTCCCAAAAACTACGCAACGCTTTTACTATCGGTACCGTACAATTAACTGGGGGCGATCCCAGTGGCACCCAGACCTGGGCAAAATATGCTAAGGCCAGTTCCGAAATGTTCCCCGACTGGAATCAAACCCGCAACCTCCCGGTGCAGTGTGCCGAGTGGCCTACGCTCAAACCACTGCACCAGAGACATGAATCTATTATGTAACTGGAACGCGCACTTGACATTTTTGGTTAATATGATATTGTACCTTTTAAATCCACATTAAAGTATATTATACTTAATAGTACATTGTTACATGAGTGGTGAAAGTTATCTATTTTGTCCCGAGACGGGGTTTGGCGCCCGAGCGTAGCGAGGGCGCTAATAGTTCGAGGGACAAAATAAATCTTTCACCCGAGGTAAACACTGTGCTTTTCATTACGAATACAAGGAAAATAAAAATAAAAACAGGAATTGGCTAAAGAAATAATACAAGGAAGTATAAACAATACTCTACAACTCGAAAAAAAAAAAATGGGATTTAAGCCTATTTTGTTTTTTTTTTTCGTTGGCCGGCCAACTTCATTATTTAGCCATTATTTTTCATTTTCATCTTTAAATATTTTGCTCAAATCTATGTTATTTTAAAGAAATTGTTGAAACTAAATTATAATTAAGTCATTTAAAAAATATATTCTTGAATTAATACTAAACTTTATGTTATTTCAATTATACATCGTGCTGTAATTGAGTGACTGTAGAAAAATTTTGAACATGGTTCCATAGAAATGTGAAAATGGAACTAGTTTTTTTTTTATAATTTGACAGCTGTCAGTTGAAAGCGAAACTCCCGGGCCTGAAAAGTATTACTTTCAACCCGCTTCTCAGGCAACTTCAGACCTAATTTCAGAGTATGAGTAATGAAAAGTACATTTTGTAAAAAGAAAAATGAGCAGAGGTCGCTGGTGGGGACTGTGTGAAACTCCTAATGACCAAGCTTAAATACCCCTACCACCCCTGTCAAACCAAGAGTCTCTCACACTGCTTGTTTCAGTGCAACGGTAATTCCTTCTATTTCGTTTTATAAAGCTTAAGTTAATTAGTTATGACTATGTCACATTATACAAACGTCTACAAGTCGTCCAAGATCATGTCATGTGAGCATGTCATTCACTAGTTGTAAGCTTTTAATTTCTAGATTTTTTTGGATACGACATACTTGTTCTGTATGTTATTTCTAAATTCATCATACTAATATTATAAAGAGGAAAACTTTGTTTGTTTGATTGTAATGAATAGGCTCCGAAACTACTGAACCGATTTGAAAAATGATTTCACTGTTGGGAAGCTACACTATCCCCGGGTGACATAGGCTATAATATATTTTCAAAAAAATTAGGGATCCTTACTAAAACTCGAATAATGTAACCGCAATGTACCCGTGCGAAGCCGGGGCGAGCCGCTAGTGTACAATAAGAGTGATTATATTATGATGAGGGGGAATATATACTATCTACTTGTAGACGTATGCGACTGCCTACAACCTCAAAATACACTTTGTTATAATTTGTTGCAGCCAACGAATCTCGAAACGAACACTTGTGTAGTTTTTACGACGACGAGGATTGCTTGTACGTGTACGTATACTCGTACAACGAGAACCAGCAGCTCGTGATTAGGGCACAGAAGGATCGTGTTTGTCCAAGAGAGGTACGTCATAATTTCGAACAATATGCTTTTCTTGCGTCTAAACACAAGTCAATCTCGATATAAGAGCCTTTATCAAAGTATTTTGATAACTTTTTCTGAGATATTTGTTGCTATTGTTATATTGTTGGTGTTTTTGATTTGATATAAATACTTACACTAGTTTGGCTTGTGTTTAGTAATTATATTTTGACTCGTATAACAGTTTTAGGTATTCATAATTATAACGTTAGTTAATATCAATTGTGTTCCATTTTTCGAACAGTGTCATTATATTGTTTAGGTACCTATAATTAAATAACGTTCAAATGAACTATTAAATATTTTATTTTTAAATTCAATAAACAATGGATTATATTTATTTTATATTTTCCTGCTATGATAAAATTATTAGTGTAGGCCTTATTTTTATTTGAATAAGAAAATCAACGGCGATACATGGACGGTATTTACATGATTATAGCGTAAACAAGTAAGGTTAATGAATGTTTTATCTACTGATAAGCACAGCACTGGGCGGACTGATCAAATGTAACATCAAATGTTTATATTTTTCTAATTAAATATATTTTGTATGGCGTTTTAGCTTTAGCTTAAATACTTATGATGTACCTACAAAAAATAATCTGATGGTATAAATATATTTTGGTGATTATGATTTAAACAAATGTCAGCTCTCATAACGAAACCTATCAGTTTATTATGCTCCGTGCTAAATATCGTCTAGTATTAAAATTAAACCTTATAATATGCAACAGAATGGAGGTTTAAGTTAAATTAAAATGAGGAATAGCAAAATATGAAAGTACTTAAATATATCGTATTAAATTCCAATTTCATGGGAGTGTATTATTAGTTTACCTCTTACAATAAATTCTCATCATACTGATTAACAATCCTTACTGATTGCTATTAACATGGTAAATTTGACATAGGTGCCGATCCTGGGCATAGTGCTCGGCGTGATCGCGGCCATCGTGCTGGTGGGGCTGGCGCTGCTGATGCTGTGGAAGATGGCCACCACCATCCACGACCGCCGCGAGTTCGCGCGCTTCGAGAAGGAGCGAATGATGGCCAAGTGGGATACGGTGAGTTTGCATTGCAACATTTTGACGTTATATTACAGAACCTACTAGCTAATTCTCAACACTGCGTGCGCCTAAATCAGTGGTTCCCAAACTTATTTTGTATAGTGCCCACTTTGAGGATAAATATTTTTTTAGCGCCCCCATTTTTTCACCTACCTAAAAACCACTATAAGGTCAAATTAAATTAATTCATATTGTGAGCTATATTAGCGGAGATTAAACATTCATTCTATTTTTACTACAATAAAAATGGACTGAAACTTTATTTATAACCGTGCTAATTAAGGTCTCTGACCCCCACATCAGAGGTGAACGCGGCCGGGCCATAAAGGCCCGGATTAAAAAAAAAAAAAAAAAAAAACATTCATTCTAAACGAGACTTTTACTATAGCCCGCAAGAGTTAACTTGAGTCTCTTACCGCTCCCCTTTAGGCCTGCAGCGCCCACAAGGGGGCGTTATCGCCCACTTTAGGAAAGGATGGCCTAAAACATTCCTTTGTTAGCAAACACCCTGAAAGTCGAATGGAACACGCCGCCAAACAATCATGGCGAGATTTTTACAACAATAATGATTTTAGAAGTTGTAATGGTCTTACAATTTATCTTTGGTGCTTAAAGAATAACATATTAT
The DNA here is from genome assembly GCA_918843915.1 of Notodonta ziczac. NCBI lineage: Eukaryota > Metazoa > Arthropoda > Insecta > Lepidoptera > Notodontidae > Notodonta > Notodonta ziczac. The sequence continues at coordinate 6,032,099 of OU974043.1, read as the reverse complement.
AATATTGTATTAGCCTCTTACTGATTCCGACCTTCATTGACTAATTCGTGTCTTTTCTCCATTCTCATAGGGTGAGAACCCTATTTACAAGCAAGCGACGTCCACCTTCAAAAATCCCACGTATGCTGGAAAATAAATGACGGACGCCAAATAAGGTCAGCCGGCCAAATGCGGTGAAATATAAAGCCGCATTTAATGAAACAATGATCAAGATGTCAGTATTGAATTAAATTGTATTGTTATAAAGAAATCTCTTCAAAATTCACATCATATTTTGAACTTTTACAATGTTGCCTTAAAATGTGCCTTTATACGATACTTTTCACGCGATTACGCAACTTGTAACTTGGTCATATTACGAGCAGTCTAAATCATAGCGGGATCTTGCTTTACACTTTTGTATATTTTATAAATTATTAAATACTTTTGTGTTTATACATTTCTCTATACTATAATTATTTACGTCAAAAAGGTCTGTTTAAATCTCAGGATACTTCCTATACCATTTTTTGTACTTATGTTTGAGTGTATGTCATTGTACTTGTGTGTTTGTGTTAGCTTTCCTTAATCGGGCGTTATGTGGCCAATTCTCATAATCTATATTACCACAGCCATGTTACGTTCGATTGGTTATAACTTAGAGCTCTATGCTGTAGCTTTTTGAATATCGGTAAATATTTGTGACAAATAAACATATGTTGAAACTACAACTTCACTCATTAGCATACTTAATGATTTATTTAGCATACAATCTTCCAATCTTTATTATTGTAGCATTCTGTCAATTATACATAATATAAACGTTTATAATAAAACAAATGAACAAATTAATGAAGTAGGTATTCACATTTAATAGATACATAAATTAAATGGCGAATCATCTCGGGTGTGTAGTATGTGTGTTTAATGATTTGTGTGAGATAAGCTAAAACATGTTTTAGAAGATAAAAATGTCTAACGAATAACACAGTCACTGCCATAAATTGTATATTATGTTAGCGGCTGATCGTATATAACCATACTTCCTTAGGAAACTAGTGATTCAGTGCATATGTGAACTTTGCTTGTTGTTAGCATTAAAGGACTTAATGGCACCCAATGCGGCTCGAATCCGCTACATAGCATTGTTCTCGCTAAGATAACGTAAAGCGCCCGACAAAAAGGCGGTAGGGTGGCGGGCTAAGGTGCAGCGGTCAGTCAAATAAATCCGCAAGAAAAATAACGAGTATGCATATAATAGACACACGCCATCGCGCCACTACGATCACCTGTGTTTGAGGCTAACGCATAATGAAAATTTAATTACAGAACGCTAAATGTAAGGAGTAGTGGGAGGATAGTATGAGTCTTGACTTTATTCAAAATACCGGCCGAGTGATCGAATATCTCCATTCACCAGTACTCCACGTTCCCGCTAGGGGCGCTGGTGTGCAATGAATATAACCGCCATACATTCGGCCACCGCGTTTGCGGTCGGTATTAGATGCTGTCAAAACTTGTACTAACCCCCCTGTATACATATAATATTCTACATCGTAGGATACTATCGTATGTGGTTGAATCACAGTAATCAGCGTTCCATATTGGTTTTATGCCTGTTATAACAACAAGTGCCATTACTAATATGTATGTAAGTAAGTGAGAGAATATTATTATTTATTTTAAATATTAATGTTTAGTAATAGAATAGTAATTTTATGTTATTTATAGTTTGTAAGATGTCTCTATGAAGATGGCCTTTACAAAAATTTAACACACAGACAGCATTTCGTAAAATTATTTTGTAAGTACATATCCAAAATATAAGAAGCTATGATTACCCAATTACGTTTTCTTAGAACATTGTAATAATAGGTAGATTAGATAATATAAATGTTGACGGCCGGTGACGGGGAAATCAAAATCTTTTTTATTGTGAACGTTATAATTGTATCAATGAAAACTACATGATATTTCCAAACATTTAACTGAATTCATAGAGATTTGCTGTCTAACATCTCAGCATTAAGTTGATCTTCCGATTTGTACATATTTTAGTTTTTTATATACATACCTATTGGAAATAATTTTAAGCAGTTGTGGCTTTTAATAGTTGCTAATAAACATTAACACAAACTTTTTATTTTTATTTTACGTTTCCCTTTTGATTTTAAAATAATGTGTAAACAGATAAAACAAAATACCAATTTTCTCTATATTTGTTTACCGTAGGTAAGAATCCGTCAGCTTAATATCCTTATATTCTAAATCTGCTTTTAAATATTTATTATATTTGAAAGATTAGCTTAATCGTTGATTTAAATCAATTATTGATGTCAAATATCTAAAACAGGCTTGTTAATTAAGTAAGACTATAATACACGTTCCGTTTGATTTTAGTGCATTTTATACATCTTCCGAATAAGATGTATTCATACACAATCAACAAATACCTATTTCATTACTCATACTCTGAAAGTAGGTCTGAAGTTGCCTGAGGAGCGGGTTGAAAGCTTAGACCATTTATCTATGCCGACGACGTCCTCAGAGGTGTCATTGAGATTATCGCAAAAATGACGTGTTGGTTGTTGTCCAATTCGAATATTCGTGACATTTAGGTATAGGTACCTAAGAGTAGGGTTAAGCTCGATATATCGGATTATGTATCGTTCGTTCAGTCATCGATACGACATTTAAAACGATGGAACTAGGATTCGACGCGACAAATGTCACGATATATCGATTATCGTTTTCAAGAGTAGTACCCCTGCCCCCCTAGCCAAGTGGCTTCGTCTACTAGCGTTTCTACAAATCGCTACGCTTCATGTATGGAAATGACATAAGTCACGTGATCTACTTATCGTCTTGTAATGTCATTTCCATACATTGGCTAGGGGGGCTGGTCGGACCAACACATCGGGCAGCGACCCCGAGGACCTTGCCAGTGACCATGAGATTTTCAAGATTATCTCCGTTTTTCCTAGCAATATGTCCAAAATACTCAAGCACACTTTTGAGGCAGAAGGTAGAGAGCCTAGTGGAGATTTTGAGCTGCTTGAGTATGGAGGCGTTGGTCCGAAATGCAGTCCATGGTATACCTACGCAGCATTCTTCTCCGGCACCACATCTCGAAGGCGTCGATACGGTCGCGATATTGAAAACACTAGAGTCCGTACAAGTTTGATTTTTGTAGTGAGCGAGTTCTTTCTTTTTTCCACGTTTTATGTAACTGTGACATAGCGCTTTTGGCCATCCCGATGCGTCTTCGTATTTCCGCCTCACAAGAGCCGTTGTTGCTGATCGTAGAACCAAGGTAGGTAAAGCTCTGCTAGCCACTATGTCGAGACTAATAGAACCAGTAAGTTCCAGTTTTTTAGCTCGATCAATCACCATAATCTTGGTTTTGGATATGTTCATGTGGAGGCCCAGTTTACTGCTGATCGTCTCCATTCTGTTTATGAGGGAGACCATTTTAGCTTCGTTTGCGGCTAAGAGAGTCGTGTCATCAGCATAGCAAAGGTAGGTGAGTTTCACTCCGCCAATGCGAACACCTTCATCCCAGTCGTCGCAAGTCTGTGTAATTATGAACTCGCCATACGCGTTAAACGGAATTGGAGATAAAATGCAGCCCTGACGAACGCCCCTATCGAAGCCGAAGGTTTCGGAAGTACTCTGGGAAGTACATAAAACCCAATTCTTGGATATTAGAGACACTAGGAAAATTCAGCTGTAAATCATTCTACCCACAACAAAGGTCGGACTCGGACTCTGACCTGAATATTAGTACATGAAGTCTATAGCTTTTGCGGGACAGCCCAGGCGTCGCGATTGCACTATTATGATGCGAACGTATCGAGTATTGATTCCGAGAAGAAACTGTGATGGCTCTCCCTATCAGCTGCTGTCGAAGTTATTTTCTGTACAATTAGTCAAGTGGTATCCGGCGCGGGCGAAAGTCGTGTGCGCTGCTCGCACCGCTATCACAAAATAATATCGTAAACCGGGAATAACAAACTGAAAAAAGAGAGGTGAAGAGTTCGTTAAAGTTTTTAAATATACCTACTCACGGGGTCTTGGTAATCTTAATATCTTTAATTTTGTCCTCGTTAAACGGTACATAATACCTATTTATTAATACATATATTGATAGCACATAAGTATTTACCATGATATTTATTTACAATTATATTTATAGCTAATAGACATGTTGTGTAAGCAGTGATAGCCGATCGCTTAAGCGCGCGTCTTGCGGGCCCCAGGTCTTGGGTTTAAACCCCGGCTCGCACCTATGGATTTTTCGAAATCTATGTGCGAATCATAATTTCTATATGATTATCAGTTGCTTACGGTAAAGGAAACCATCGTGAGGAAACCTGCATGTCTTAGAAGATCAAACCAATTTTCGAAAGACATGTGAAATCCTTCAACCCGCACTAGGCCAGCGTGGTGGATTATGGCCTCAATCCCCCTCTTGTTGAGGAGAGGCCCGTGCCCAGGAGCGGGACGTCAAAAGGGCTAAAATTATTATTTATAGACATGTTGTGTGTGATGTATCGAAACCTTACCGGTTCCTGCTTCTAAGACTTTCTGCAGATAGTACCTATCTAACTACCCATTTCATAGATTAGGTACGCTCATTGTCTTAATTACCGGAGCTTTTCTATCTACCAAAATAATTTGGTTATGGGTAGTGCATGCAGATCCTGGACTGGTTCTGAAAGTTGTGGTTTGGGGTATTGAGTGCAATACGGTACTAACCGATACTCTCGGTACAAGCGTGCTTATTGTGTTTAAAAATACTTATTCGTTTTAAGGGAACAATAGGTAGGCATTCGTCATCAAACGAGTTTTATGAAGTGTTCCTACAAAATGTTGAAGGGTTATTAGTACCACCATGGCTCTAAATAAATATTAGATTTAACCGACTGCGCCAAGGGAGGAGGGTAATGTGTTTCTATTTGTTACTAATGCGATGCGGTTAGGACACCTAGTCAATGAGTTGTTGCAATTTATATTTAAATATGACTGCGTGAATAAGACCTAAGTGCGCGCGATATAAAACTAAATTTTACTTTAAATCGCCATTAGCCAAATAATCAATGGGGTCGTATGCTTGCCGAACGAGGAGTTTGATTTTCACTACCAGCCACACTATTCCTAAAGGCCCAGATATTGTGTTAGTTGTAGGAGCTAGCAAGGACTAGTAGGTAGTATGTGCCAAGAGAACCTCACACTGGAACCCCATAAAATATCGTGGTAGGTTTCCAAATTTTGCACATTTCCATAGTTAGATCGACGCTTTCGTTGTTTCAGAATTTGATCTGAAAATCAAATAAAACAAAATATGTATTCACAAAGATCGAGTTTACTACGACTATGCATGTGGGCGAGCCTGTTAGCGGCATGCTGCGGCCAGCGCGCCGAGCAGCTGCTCGCTCAGAACCCATGCTCCAGCAAGACGACCTGCAGCGACTGCATCCGAACCTCCAGCTGCGCTTGGTGCTACGAGGCGGAGTTCAACGGACCCCGCTGCTCCAACCCGGCCATGGAGCGAGGCGGCACCGCCGGCTGCAACGAGGCGTTCATGTTCAATCCGGACAACCAGCGCTTTATCGATTATATGTATAATAAGGAGCTGAGTAGGGGTAAAAATAACATCTACAATTAGTTTAAGTGGGTCATCGGTACCCACAAACTAAAACAAATAGTAATTATAGGCTAGCTTGCTACTATATTATATACGACCCGATATTGTTTGTATGTCCAAAGTATGTCTCCAAACCAAATCAAATAAAGCATTTTCTTCTTAATAACTTGGCCATGTTAAAGGTAACTTCGATTGGGTAGTAGCCACGCCTCGTAACCATAACGAATATTTATGAGTTTGATCATGAGTAGCAACCCTAATTGGAACATAATCTTAATCTAAATTATATAACTCAAAAGTGACTGATATAGTGATCTATCAACGCACAGCCGAAACCACTGGACGGATCGGGCTGAAATTTGGCATGCAGGTAGATGTTATGACGTAGGCATCCGCTAAGAAAGGATTTTGATTAATTCTACCCCCAAGGGGATCAGTAATCCCGAAATTTTTGTTAAGTTAAATTACACGCGGACCAAGTCGCGGGCACAGCTAGTGTACCTATAATACTGAAATGTTAACATTTTAGCGAAATCAAGAATGGGCATGGTCTCCGGTTCTTCAGCGTACGAGGAATCCATGTGTGCGCAGGGTGGCTTCGGGGCTTCGAGCAGTGGAATGGCTGCGGGCGCCGGCGCCGGAGAAAGCCTCGTACAAATAAAGCCACAGCGTGTCAAGCTTAATCTGAGGATGAGTATGTACCCTTATTTTCTGCATGAATGTTTTTGTGTTGAACACGCCCTAATTATATCAGTATTGGCTAAATTCTAATCAAGTTTGATTATTATTGGCCAGTCAGAATATACGCACTTGGTCAAAGTTTCCTCCTATTTTGTCCGACATGTCGGTATGAGTAATGCATTACTAAGCACGACATGCTACTTAAGACTTACAACATGTACCCACATATTCAATATCAATTCTTTATTGCAATCCATAGGTAAGTCTGATGGATGACTATCATGGACCATGTTGCGGACAGGAATGAAAGGGTCTGTTATTATATTCTTGTTTTGCTTGTAGATGAAATGCAGAAGTTGACGTTTGCATACTCCCGCGCACAAGACTACCCGGTCGACTTGTACTTCCTCATGGACCTCAGCAGATCTATGAAGAACGATAAAGAGAAGCTCAGTACACTCGGCAGTTTATTGTCAGCCACCATGAGAAATATGACTTCCAACTTTAGGATCGGGTTTGGTTCCTTCGTCGACAAACTGGTGATGCCTTATGTATCTACTGTACCGAAAAAGTAAGTGTGCATGCTGTTCTAAAGCCCTTGCTACACGCTCAAATATTACGGTAAAATGGATCCAGGAGCGCGCGTTTAACAGTGATAACTGGTTCGCCTCTGAAACCGCCTTGGAATAATTGATCGTGTAACCGGGACTTAGTAACACACATTACTTGAGAAAAAATGTCCTGCGCATCGTGACTTGTGATCATTATGACGTGTTTCTTTCTTTTTAGTTTCATTTCCCCCTGCGACGGCTGTGCTGCACAATATACGTATCAAAATCAAATGTCGTTGAGTGTGGATACCGAAAATTTCGAAGTAAGTACGAAATACATAAAAGTCTAAAGCATATTTAAGCGTCAATAATCGTTTAAGGGTGGTGACTATCCTCACATTGCTAGTAATAATATTAATTAAAAACAAATATTTGTAATTTATATCTAGTTTTAGAGTGGTAGTATGAAGTTCATTTCTGTGCAATAGAAAGCTGTAGCCAACGCCGACGTGTCTGGTAATCTGGACGCCCCTGAGGGCGGATTTGACGCCATTATGCAGGCCGTGGTGTGCAAGCAACAGATCGGCTGGCGTGACCAAGCTAGAAGACTGCTTGTTTTCTCCACTGATGCGGGTTTCCACAACGCAGGAGATGGCAAGGTGAATTTATACAGTAGTCCGATGTAGATAAAGTCATAGTTCCCTAGACGATATTGTTCCCGGAATTATGAGAGAACAATTTACACAAAACCTGATTTGTGTGTTGTCTATTACTATTACTAAATATATAACCTGTTGACTATTACTGTATATACCAACAGTGATAATGGTTGTATGTACCTACAATAATCTATGTTGTTTATATCGTAGCTCGGGGGTATTGTTCAACCCAACGACGGGGAGTGCCACATGGAGAACAACTCGTACACACACTCTACTCTGCAGGATTATCCTAGTATTGCCCAGATCAATTATAAGGTAAAATTCAATATATTTATCATTTAGAACAACAATAACTTACTCATATAAAATAATATTTTTTGTTTTATCTCGTCTGGAAATTGTTTTTTTTTACCAATGATTAGGGACAAAGTTATCCGAGCGGGGTTATTAAGGTCACACAATCCACCTTGTTGGCCAAGCGCGGGTCAGCTTCTCTCAGAATTAATCGGGGCATGTTATGTGCAGGTGAAGAAGCATGCTATCAACGTGATATTCGCGGTGACGTCAGAGCAGATCAGCGTGTACGAGCAGCTCAGCAAGCACATCGAGGGTTCCAGCACCGGCGTACTCAGCGAAGACTCCGGCAACATCGTCGACCTCGTCAGGGAACAGTACAATGTTAGTGCACTTCAGCCGGCCCTCAGGCTGGTACAGATCTCAGCCGCGCCCAGGGGCGACGAGTATGTAGTCATCACATGTCCAGGCAGCCAGATGTTGATCCGACATCCAGACGCTAAAGGTCCCTTCAACCACAACTCTATATAGTTACACGCTCAATGCTATTTAAAATGAGAGTAATTTGGGGGTAATTAGCTATTCACACATAACTATATAACTTTCGGCACGTTAGTCTTTAAATCACAAGCGTCTTGTTTACATTCTATGCAAAAGATAATGTTATCATAATATAACACAGAATATTTCAAAACCTTGTAAGTCATACAAAAATAAAAGCTATCTTGTTCTTTGTAGAAAATTACGTCATCTGTAGAAATGAAGGATTCATCGAGCGACGCCGTGCAAATAGTATATTACTCATCATGTCTCGGCGGAAAGGAGCTCATGCAAACGAATAAATGCGAAAATCTCAAGGTAAAATGTACATGGAAACCTAATTTGCGTAATAAATCAAATAAATAAACATTAATTAAAAAAAATACACGTGCCTTTTGGTGCATATTTTACACTATTTAACTAATGGTATAAGGTCTAAGGTAGAAGGTACAGAGTGAATTTATCAAGAGGGCGTGGATGGTCAAATTGATATCATGAAATATTGATTTTCCAAAATCAGTTTTCATCAAAATCGGGCCAGAGACTCCTTTGAGTATGTTTCGCTACTCCTCATAGTTTCCGATTTGGATATCCAGGACCACTTGAAAAATTAACCTTGTAAAATATAGATTTAGCTTGCGACGATTGGGCCAATGAAAATAGGATAATGTCAATTTCGTTTCAAATTCGTAGGTGGGAGACGTGGTAGAGTTCACAGCCGAAATCACGCTGAAGGAGTGTCCCAAGGACCGCAGCAAGTGGAGGCAGACCTTCGAGATCTCTCCCGTCGGTATCTCTGACAGCCTGGTCGTCGAGCTGGAGATGACCTGCGACTGCCCGTGCGAACAGCCCGGCCATCCCGTAAGTGTTATCATCGCTTACATTCAACATAAATGTTAACGTTTTTCTTACACTACTAACTTCCAGGTTTACCAAATTAGTCTACCTAATCGTACTTTACATAACAGTATAGTTCCGCGTGATGTTAAAGTAATCAAGATATTTTTGACACTATTGAACCGATTCTGATTTTGTATTGTTGATTAATATATAGCAGGAAAACGTAGACGTGACGACTGGAGGTAAGCTTCGCGCCTCTAATATGAAGTTACCATAGGATGGTCCATATTGTTCATCTCTTTAGTTTTTCGAGAACTGAGGTAAAACTCAGCAAAACACGTGACAGGTCTTCTGATAAGTACAGGATTATTCCCACCAAGTCACTTGTAAACAAGATTATCTTATTATTGTAAGTAATAACATTGAAATTAAATTTTTGTTGTGATAATAGTATCTAACTAAGTAGGTATGCACAAAACCTTGCAAGTATGTATCTCGGGCTATAACGCAATGATTACTTGTATTGTGTTATTCCAAGTTCCAAGATTCGTTGGAACTTGGGAATAACCCATCTAACCATCTCATAGGTATTCAAATAGGGAGGAGCCGAATATTCTTTTTATCGAAGACTAGCGACCCGCCCCGGCTTCGCACGGGTATTTTTTATCAGTGTTTCTCAACTATAATATGCATGTATTATACATATAAACCTTCCTCTTGAATCACGCTCTCTATTTTAAAAAACCGTATCTATAGCCTAGGCACTTTACTAAACAGCGCCGTTCAACTAACGGCCTAAATGATATTCAGCCGTATCGTCTATTACAACATTTAATAAACTGGCTGGCTAATGCTTAGGCAACTGGTTGACATTTAAGTAGGTACTACAAAACTTTTTCAAAATACTACCCAAGCAGAACGACCTGGATGGGTTTAGGTTAGGGTAATTTTTTTTATGACTACACGAAAACCCCACCCGGCAAATAGATTCGGTGGATCTAAAAAAAAACGTAAAAAACAAAAGTACCTAATAAAATTATTCCATCAAAGTTGTTTTTTTCCGACGCCATATTGACCAAAGAGAATATAGAATATAGAGATATTGACAGTTTGGTGAGTTTCTGCGCTAGGTGGCAGAAAGTAGAACTAAATTGAAATGAACAGGCTAGGCAGGTAATTAAACGGCTAGGCAAGTAGTTAAACGTCATCGATCCGAGTCATTTGCCTAGCTGTTTAATCAAATGGCTGAATATCATTCAGGCCACTAGTTGAACGGCGCCGCGCCGTTTAGTTAAGTGCCTAGGCTGTTAATTGAACGCCGAATTAAACTAGTTGGCGGTGACATCTATATCCGTTGCGTAGTTTTAAAGATCTAATCATACATAGAGTCATACAGACAGCGGGAAGCGACTTTGTTTTAAACACACTAACAGTTTTAAAAAATATATATTTCGCCTATATACTTTCATAATATACATTTATAGGTATAAACAAACACTTTTTTTTTTTAATTGGAATAGATTCGGGATATTTTGCCAACAGCTTTCATCTCCTGACATGATGACACCAACCAACCGATTTTATTTTATCTGGCTTATGTGGTTTAATGGTTTTCCTCTTCCACATTTTCTGTTCTTTATGCATATTGTATTCCGTCATTTATGTCGTATTGTTCTATCTTTATTATCATATCTCTTCAGCGGTATTTTCCTTTGTCCTTGGACATTATATTACAAAATCATTTGCCACGATCACGACCACAAAGAGAGTCCGACTGAGAAAGAAGTACGAATGTTTAAGGGTGGCAATAGTCGTCCGGTTTTGCTTCCGACTGTCTGATTAGACCACCGAATCCTATTGACCTCTGACGTTTCCCTCCGCCATAAAGAATTATAATACTATAAATGTATCGTACAGGCGTACAGCAACAGCTCGCTAGTGTGCAGCGGGGAGGGCGTGTCGGCGTGCGGAGTGTGCGTGTGCAAGCCGGGCCGCTTCGGCAAGAGCTGCGAGTGTTCCGCGCAAGGCGGCGGCTCGGCCGACCAGGAGCGCGGCTGCCGGCCCACCAACGCCAGCTCCGGCCCGCTCTGCTCCAACCGCGGCAGCTGCATTTGCGGCGTCTGCGAGTGCAACAAGATGGACGACCCACTCAAGGTCACTCGAACGCTTTACATATCAATTTTAACAAAAATTGTTAAATTGCTATTTCATTACTAGATGTTACTATACATTTCGGGCATAAAAAGTAGGTAAATACCGCTAGATACACGAATAACGTATTATGTATTGTCATTTCATAGCATAATTAGGTAATATACTAGTATACTTACCTCGTACAAAATTTTATCCCAATTCCTTCAAACTTTTTTCGATGAATGTCGATCCGAGATTCAGCACATTTCAATTCTGTGAGATGTTCTAATACGAAAACATGTCGACATCAGATGACTATTCCGGAGCGTACTCAAGTTAGTTCCTCGCCTTGAGAATTGAAAACACAATCTGTATATCTGCGCAGGTGATCTCCGGTCCGTTCTGCGAGTGCGACAATTTCACGTGCGACATGAACAAGGGGCTGCTGTGCTCGGGCCCCGAGCACGGCGAGTGCGTGTGCGGCAAGTGCAGCTGCACCGCCGACTACACGGGGCCCGCCTGCCAGTGCCTCAAGAGCCAGGCGCCGTGTCGCTCGCCCGGTCAGTCCCTGCACATTCCACTACCAGCAGCCTCTAGCCGAGCGCAGCGCGACAGGTGGCCACGGATGGTTTGTGTCAACAAGCTGTCGCGTTGGCTGCCTTAGAATACGCACGGGCGCGCGTGTATTCCATATGCTCAAGTTACATTAATTTACAAAACTAATTACTGTAATACAAACGGTTCACAATTTCACACTGTAAAATGTGCTTCGACGCGCTCCGCTTGTGATGTGAATCGTACTAAAAATCTACCCGCTTTAATTTTATTCATGATAAGTACTCATGATAAGTAAATATTTAAATAAGTAGTTGAGATCCTTGAATGGAAATTGAAATTCACCAAATATATGAAAAAAATAAAATTAAAGAAACAAGCAGGTTACAAATAAGTAGGGACTACACTCAGATTAACGAATACGCAGATGACGCGCCTAGAACACAAAAGTGTGTCCACCAAAGCAAATACAAATTACAAAGCGAATACAATCTCGCGTCAGTACTGAACTTCGCGTCACAGCGCTTACACGTCAAAGGTGGTTAGTTGTTTTATTTTGAAAATGCCGTCCTGCGTAATTAAAAAATGTAAAAGTTGTTCACAAAAACAAAAGAAAGCAGATGGCATATCTTTCCACAGGTAACTATTGTTTATTTTATAGTTTTGTAATTTATTTACCCACAATTTGATATCGCTCACTCGGAACACAAAATTTTGATAGTAATTGGTTGGTGTTGCCAATTTACATCGAAATAAGTTTCCTTGAATTAGGGAAATGTGCATGGGGTGTAGAAAGATGATTAATTTATACATTTATATATTATGGAAATAATATATGGGAATAACTTTTAATTTGTAATAAATATTTTAAATTAATAACTTTTTTCAATTTAATGTACCTAATTATGCTTATAAAGACATCCAAAAATCTTTAATGTTATAATGTTCTTGAGTGATAATGCAGAGATCTTCAAATATCGATTTGCAGTAAAAATAAATACTAAGTTTATTTTATTTTATTAGTATTATTCTGTTCAAATACCTACTACTTAAGTACCTAAATTGCGAAAGACCATGTCCAATTTGTAACATTAGTACTACTGAGAACAATCGGAAAAATTATGGGAGTTCGTTTCCCAATATCTGGCAACTTTACACGCACTCAGATGTACGTGTCCCTACAGTGCCGCTCCTAGTTGTCACGCACACATTTAATGCTATGCGGCTTCACATCGTTTGTTGCGTTTGCTCCATCTGCGTTAATCTGAGGGACTACAATAGTCATTTGTTATACAAGAGTGCAAAGATGCTTTTTAACCGCGTGCTCAATTTTGATGACCGAGCAAGCGAAGGATTGTAACATTGAATCACAAGGGCAGCGAGTGATAAAAAAAATAGAATCTAAGCGTTCGCGAGGGAATCAAAAGAGCACGAGGTGAAAAATCTTTGTACTCGACTGCAATTACTGCAATTACTCGATTGCACTCGACTGCTGATTAATAGTTTCAGTCAATTCTGTTGGCGTCAAATAAACTTCGTCGTCGCTAGAATCACTCATGTGGTTTTTAATTTGTTTTCGAGTTTCTTGTTTTTAACCTGTAGGTTTAACAATATGACGAGAAAAGAAAATGGCGCGCGCAATGCAAATAAAAAAAAATACACCAAGAAAGTTCCGAGTCTGAGTTTTTAACAAATTAAAAAAGGTTGTTTGATAAATTCGGCACCATGCAGGTAGAAGTAAATGGGTTTAATAATGTTATGAAGTCACCAACTTAGTGCACAATGCACATGATATTCTGAATTCAATTTACTTTATCCTCTAGGGCAGTGGTTCCCAAACTTATTTTGTATACTGCCCACTTTGAGAATAAATTATTTTTTAGCGCCCCCAGTTTTTGACCTACTTAAAAACCTCTATAACGTCAAATTAAATTAATTGACTATTGTGAGCTACACATTGCCCCAACGCAATAAAAACTGCTTTTGCACTCAGATAACAAAGAGCAAAAGTACACTTTCCGAGATAGGGGGATGATAAAGTTATTATTTACCTTGTTGTTCATTTAAATGTAATAAATAATGAATGTTTACCATACTACAATTAAATAGGTATAAATAAGGGTGATCATTAATTATTTCTGATAAATTAAATATTTATTTATTGCTATAAATTGTACCCTGTTATCTTGTTACAGAGAACAATGAAATATGCAGTGGAAACGGTAAATGCGTGTGTGGCCAGTGCGTATGCAACGTTGACGACGGCAAACATTACTCCGGCAAATATTGCGAAAAATGCCCGGTGAGTGACCTTGAGATATCAATAATCTTAGGGTTACCACACAATTGATGCACCTTCATTATTGTGGTAGCTGTCGCTGATCGACCGAGATCGCTCGATGAAACATCGAATGATGATTGCGGCGGCTGTGTACTCTATTGGCATATGAGGGCCAATCTGCCATGGATCGATAAAAAATCGTACAAACGATAAGATGGACTTGGTATAGTTGAAACTGTCGAGAGACATTGATTAATTTTATCCTGCAGTCGACCGATTGGTGTGGTAGAATCTTTATAGGGTACTTGCATTACACTGCAAGGCCTCAAGAATTGAATGAGAAGAGAATGAGAAGTTCATACTGAATTTAAGGAACCCAATATAAATAAAAAAAACAGCTTTATTTAGATTAAATTTTCCATATGCCTGTCGAGACTTAAATAGGTTGGTCCAGTTGTTAGAGTTATTCAGACTTCTTATTCTCCGCAGCGACTATCAACATATATGTTTCTTGCATATTTTACCATAAGTCATAATAGATCATGCCAGACTTATCAATCCGTAATCCATTGCAATACACATTCTAGCGATACAGATCATACTGCTGTGGTATGGATAGCGATTCTTGTAATATGACTGAGCCCACTATTATCGTTAGACGTGCCCGGGCCGCTGCGGCGAGTACAAGGAGTGCGTGCTGTGCGAGGTGCACAAGCGCGGCCCGTACTACGACGCCGACATGGACAGCTGCGGCAACTGCACGCTGTTCCCGATTATTGAGGAGGGCAACATTGAAGGTATATCAAACAAAACTTGTACTATCTGTATGGGTCAGATAACATCATCTATAAATAAATATCCCCGGACTAATACGGCAACTATTTATATGGTCCCAAAAACTGAGGAATACTTGTACTATGGCTACCGTACAATGGACTGGGGGCGATCCAAGTGGCACCCAGGCCGGGGTAAATTATGAAAAGGCTAGTTCCAAAATTATCCCCGACGGGAATCAAACCCGTAACCACCCGGTGCAGTAAGCCGAGCGGCCCATGCTCAAACCACTGCACCAGAGGCATGTAACTAGAACGCGCACTCGGCTTTGTGGGGCAGTTAAAGTACTAAAGGTTTTGTAGATATGAAATCTGTCAACAGCTGTATCCCTGTAACACCTTTTGTTTTTCAAGTTTCCTCCAAAGCTGATAGTTTTAGAATTACAAAGTTAAGTTTTCTGTTACACCTTGTATATTAAAATTTGTATTATACGTCTATAAGTAGATAATACTATCTACTTATAATAATACTATCTACTTATAGACGTATGAGACTGCCTACAACCTCAAAATACACTTTGTTATAATTTGTTGCAGCCAACGAATCTCGAAACGAACACTTGTGTAGTTTTTACGACGACGAGGACTGCTTGTACGTGTACGTATACTCGTACAACGAGAACCAGCAGCTCGTGATTAGGGCAGAGAAGGATCGTGTTTGTCCAAGAGAGGTACTGTAACAACCCACCTTACATACCCCGTGCATCTCATGAAATATATGAATATGATAATGGCCAAGTGATCCGTATCGTCTAGTGGTTATAGGACCTAACATAGTGAACCGAGAATAGTAACCTAAATTCTTTTAGTGAAAGATTGGTAGAACAAACATACCTACATTAAATACTTCATAATCTAACCTAAACCGTTAATATTATTTGTTCTAAGTATAAAGAAGACCGTCCTAATTCAACCTAAGTTTAACTTTGAAGAGGATTATGTCCTTAAATTACATACTGTGAAAGTAATAATTATACACAAATCATATGAATTTGTGGCGCTAGAAGTAATATTCTGACATTGAATTATAATTATTTCCGAAGATAAGATATTTTCAACATGACATACTTAGTTTCTACTGATTGTACATGATGGTTATATGAAGGATATTATTTTGCAGCAATTATTAGTTTGTGACAAGGTCGGGAGCCCCTTCCTCCGCTGTCCGACCGTGGAAAACAACACATATCCATATTTCCTCCTTGACTTGTCACTCAGTCAACTATTTTAAATTACTAAATTGTTTTAGTACAACTTTAATATCAGCAAAAATTGTCTAATTTACTTCCTTTAAATAGGAAGTAAAAATTATAAACTTATTATGCTCCGTGCTAAATATAGTGTAGTATTAAAATTAAACCTCATAATATGCAACATAATGGAGGTTTAAGCTAAATTAAAATGAGGAGTACCGTAATATGAAAGTACTTAAACATATCGTTAAACAACAAACAAACATATCCTACCAGTAAGGATTTCTAGCATAAGGTTGGTCATGTTCACTTTAACCACCCTTCGAGTCACCCGCTTCCCTCTATTATGGTTGAGGAGAGTGATGCCGCTTTGCAAGTCATGCTCATGCGCAGGCGCTGCTTGCGGGGATTGGTCCACTCACTTTCCTCTTAACAACATTGTCGTTAAATCCTATTCATTTACTTAGCATGGAAGGCATCACACCAAAGCATTTATCTTCTTATCCAACTCTGTTTGATAAATTCTTATTTTGGTTTCTATACCTACGTTTAATTTGATGTCAGTATGAGTAGGTATGCACATCCCACTAAACAAGCTTTCTCATATTATTTAAATACCTAAATCTGAGTGAGATTTGATTATCATTGACTATAACTTATTTAGTGATAATGGTGTTGCCTGCTCATATTTTTGTTGCTGTTCCTGAGAATGTACACCATCTTCAATTCATTGAAGAGAGTAACCATTGAGTTTCTTGACGGATCTTCTCAGTAGAAGCAGCATTCCGAACCGGTGTGTATGTCACCGCCAACTAGCTTTATTCGCCGTTCAATTAACAGCCTAGGCACTTAACTAAACGGCGCCGTTCAACTAGTGGTCTGAATGATATTCAGCCATTTGATCAAACAGCTAGGCAAATGACTTGGATCGATGACGTTTAACTACTTGCCTAGATGTTTAATTACCTGCCTAGCCTGTTCATTTCAATATAGTTCTTGTTTCTGCCACCTAGCGCCGAAACTCACCAAACTGTCAATATCTCTATATTTTATATTCTCTTTGGTCAATATGTCGGAAAAAAACAACTTTGGTGGAATAATTTTATTAGGTACTTAAGTTTTTTACGATTTTTTTTAGATCAACCGAATCTATTTGCCGGGTGGGGTTTCTGTGGGTTCATAAAAAAATAACCCTAACCTAAACCCATCCAGGTCGTTCTGCTTGGGTAGTATTTTGAAAAAGTTTTGTAGTACTTAAATGTCAACCAGTTGCCTAAGCATTAGCCAGCCAGTTTATTAAATGTTGTAATAGACGATACGGCTGAATATCATTTAGGCCGTTAGTTGAACGGCGCTGTTTAGTAAAGTGCCTAGGCTGTTAATTGAACGGCGAATTAAGAAATTTGGCTGCGACATGTACATTCTGACTATTCATAAATGCTTTGTTGGCTTGCGTGAATAAAAACCATTTTGAGTTTAACATGGTAAATTTGACGTAGGTGCGGATCCTGGGAATACCTAGTGCTAGGCGTGATCGCGGCCATCGTGCTGGTGGGGCTGGCGCTGTTGATGCTGTGGAAGATGCCGCCGCGAGTTCGCGCGCTTCGAGAGGGAGCGAATGAGGGCCAAGTGAGGTACGGTGAGTTTGCATTGCAACATTTTGACGTTATATTACAGATCATACTAACTAAATATAACTCAAAGGTGACTGACTGATCTATCAACGCACAGCCCAAACCACTGGACGGATCGGGCTGAAATTTGGCATGCAGGTAGATGTTATGACGTAGGTATCCGCTAAGAAAGGATTTTGATTAATTCTACCCCCAAGGGGATAAAATAGGGGATGAAAGTTTGTATGAAACTTTGTCAATTAAATTCCACACGGACGAAGTCGCGGGCTCAGCTAGTACTAACTAATTCCCAAAACTTCATTCGCCTAAATCTAAGTCCTTTGTTAGCAAGCACGCCGAATGGAACACGCCGTCAGACAATCATGGCGAGATTTTTACAACAATAATGATTTGAGAAGTTGTAATGGCCTTACAATTGATCTTTGGTGCTTAAAGAATAACATATAATATTTTTTTAGCCTCTTACTGATACCGACCTATATTGACTAATTCGTCTCTTTTCTCCATTATCATAGGGACCCCATATACAAGCAAGCGACGTCCACCTTCAAAGATCCCACATATGCTGGAAAATAAATAACGGACACCAAATAAGGTCAGCCGGCCAAATGCGGTGAAATATAAAGCTACAATTAATGAAACAATGATCAAGATGTCCGTATTGAATTAAATTGTATTGTTATAACGAAATCTCTTTAAAATTCACATCATATTTTGAACTATACTATGTTGCCTTTAAAGTGTGCCTTTATACGATACTTTTATGCAACTTGTAACTTGGTCATATTACGAGCAGTCTAAATCATAGCGGGATCTTGCTTTACACTTTTGTATATTTTATAAATTATTAAATACTTTTGTGTTTATACATTTCTCTATACTATAATTATTTACGTCAAAAAGGTCTGTTTAAATCTTAGGATACTTTCTATACCATTTTTTGTACTTACGTTTGACTGTATGTCATTGTACTTGTGTGTTTGTGTTAGCTTTCCTTTAATCGGGCGTTATGTGGCCAATTCTCATAATCTCTATTACCACAGCCATGTTACGTTCGATTGGTTATAATTTAGAGCTCTATGCTGTAGCGTTTTGAATATCGGTAAATATTTGTGACAAATAAACATAATAATAATTCCAAATTGTTTTGTCCACTCAACACCCTACCTGTTTGCAAATGATTTAAAATTAACCAGAGTCATAGACACCCATAATGACGCTTTGCTGCTCCAGATTGACATTGATAGACTTATAAGTTGGTGCACGAATAATGATATGAAGCTTAATGTTGAGAAGTGCTCTCAGATTACATTCACGCGCAAACTAAATCCTATCTACTTCAATTACCACATAAATGGCCTGCATCTGAAAGTAGTAGACGTTGGACCAGAAACTGACGTTTATTCCTCATATAGATAGTATTATTAGGAAAGCTTCAAAATCACTAGGTTTCATCATTAAAAATAATAAAAACAACTCAAAAGATTTAAACTGGCTGCACTTGAATCACGCAGAGATCACCTTGACTTAAAATACGTTGTCAAAATTCTGCGCAGTAACATTGATTGTCCCCAATTGCTGAAACTATTTAATTTTAATACCCCAAACAAATACCCCCGACACCGTATAAGATTGTTAAGTCCTCCTTTCCGTAAAACTGTTCTTGGTTCCAATTCACCCGTATCAAGGCTCTCTAAACTTTTAAACAAAATGGATAAAATCGATGTATTTCACACATCTTTCCACAAGCTCAAGTACCAGGTCCATCATCATCATCAGCCGGAAGACATCCATTGCTGGACATAGGCCTCCCCTATGGAACGCCACAATGGACGGTTGCCCGCTATCCGCATCCAACGGCTCCCCGCGACTCTCACCAGATCGTCGGTCCATCTAGTGGGGGGCCGTCCAGGGGCCGTACCAGGTCCAACTAAACTAAATTAATGAAATGGTATTTATGTTGGTGTTTTTATCTAATTTCTTTGTTATTTTTAATTCTTTAGGTTAATATTCTTTTTAAAAGTGAAATTATTATTACTAAGTGTTTTTTTTTACACACCCTACTGGCCAAATATTTTCTTGCATGCTGTGTTTACCTTAAAAAATTGTACATTTAGAATAAGAAAAATTGTGATAAGAACTTTGTTATTTTTAGTGTAACAGTTATTGGTAAACCTAAATAAATAAATAAAATAAATAATGTTGAAACTACAACTTCACTCATTAACTTAATTAATGCATACTTAATGAATTATTAAGCATCCAATCTTTAATATTGTAGCATAGCAATTATTCATAATACTAGCTCAGCCCGCGACTTCGTCCGCGTGGAATTTAACTTAACAAAAAAGCTCGCTCCCGCGTTCTGAGCCTGCGTGACAGGACCCATTTTTATTCTAAAATAAAAGTAGCCTAAGTTACTCCTTATAACATCAGCTATCTGCCAGATAAACGTTTATAATAAAACAAATGAACAAATTAATGAAGTAGGTATTCACATTTAATTTTAAATACATAAATTAAATGATGAATCATCTTGGGTGTGTAATTAATGATTTGTGTGAGATAAGCTAAAACATGTTTTAGAAGATCAAAATGTCTAACGAATAACACAGTCACTGCCATAAATTGCATATTATGTTAGCGGCTGATCGTATATAACCATACTTACTTAGGAAACTAGTGATTCAGTGTATATGTGAACTTTGCTTGTTGTTAGCATTAAAGGACTTAATGGCACTCAATGCGGCTCGAATCCGCTACAAAGCATTGTTCTCGCTAAGATAACGTAAAGCGTCCGACAAAAAGGCGGTAGGGTGGTGGGCTGAGGTGCAGCGGTCAGTCGAATAAATCCGCAAGAAAAATAACGAGTATGCATATAATAGACACACGCCATCGCGCCACTACGATCACCTGTGTTTGAAGCTAACGCATAATGAACATTTAATTACAGAACGCTAAATGTAAGTAGTAGTGGGAGGATAGTATGAGTCTTGACCTTATTCAAAATATCGGCCGAGTGATCGAATATCTCCATTCACCAGTACTCCACGTTCCCGCTAGGGGCGCTGGTGTGCAATGAATGTAACCGCCATACATTCGGCCACCGTGTTTGCGGTCGGTATTTGATGCTGTCAAAACTTGTACTATATTATTATACTATAATACCCTCCCGTATACATATAATATTCTACATCGTAGGATACTATCGTATGTGGTTGAATCACAGTAATCAGCGTTCCATATTGGTTTTATGCCTGTTATAACAACAAGTGCCATTACTAATATGTATGTAAGTAAGTGAGAGAATATTATTATTTATTTTAAATATTAATGTTTAGTAATAGAATAGTTATTTTATGTTATTTATAGTTTGTAAGATGTCTTCATGAAGATGGCCTTTACAACAATTTAACACACAGACAGCATTTCGTAAAATTATTTTGTAAGCACATATCCAAAATATAAGAAGCTATGATTACCCAATTAAGTTTTCTTAGAACATTGTAATAATAGGTAGATTAGATACTATTAATGTTGACGGGGAAATCAAAATCTTTTTTATTGTGAACGTTATAATGGTATCAATGAAAACTACATGATATTTCCAAACATTTAACTGAATTCATAGAGATTTGCTGTCTAACATCTCAGCATTAAGTTGATCTTCCGATTTGTACATATTTTAGTTTTTTATATACATACCTATTGGAAATAATTTTAAGCAGTTGTGGCTTTTAATAGTTGCTAATAAACATTAACACAAACTTTTATTTTTTATTTCACGATTCCCTTTTGATTTTAAAATAATATGTAAACAGATATAACAAAATACCTATTATGTCTATATTTGTTTACCGTAGATAATCAACTTCATATATATATTTGCCTTATATTCTAAATCAGCTTTTCTTTTAAATATTTATTATATTTGAAAAAAAATGCTTAATCGTTGATTTAAATCATTAATTGATGTCTAATATCTAAAACAGTCTTGTTAATTAAGAGTAAGACTATAATAGACTTCCTGTTTGAATAAGTACATTTTATACATCTTCCGAATAAGATGTATTCATACACAATCAACAAATACCTAACCTATTACACTTAGGAATATATTGGTATATAGCTGAGCCCGCGACTTTGTCCGCGTGTAGTTTTAGTTAACAAAAATTGTGGGATTATTCATCCCCTATTTTATCCACTTGGGGGTAGAATTAATCAAAATCCTTTCTTAGCGGATGCCTACGTCATAACACTTACCTGCATGCCAAATTTCAGCCCGATCCGTCCAGTGGTTTGGGCTGTGCGTTGATATATTTAGACTAACATCTTTCAAGTACTTTTTAGTTGGTAAAGGCGTGTAATGGTACGCTTATGTGATGCTGACTGATTGGCAAACGGTGTGGGTTAAACATAAAAGTGACCAAGATATTTTGTTTTGAGATTAGATGATTAAAAACAAGGTAACATAATTTATTGTTTTACTTGACACACGAATTTAGGTATATTGCCTTTATGCCTGATGACCTGTCATGTAAGTCGGTTAGGTAGGTACGTTATCATCGGACCTACTATGAAGAAGCTGATCAAGTTTACGATGATTTAACGAAGACAGGATCATCCATTTCGGAGGCCAAAATATTATTTCCATAATCGGTGATTTATCACAGGCTTCTATTTCCACGGCTCGACTTCGAAAAATTCGTTAGAAATTCAATTTCCTCGCGTTCGTAAATGTATGCGTTATCAGTTCGACAGCTCATAAGGGGGATTGTTTACCGTTCCACGATTTTATTATAAATGTGGATGAACCGCGGCCGGCGACATCGGAATTAGGATCTTTATATTCGCCACGCTGTTGGCGAAATATGTCGGTACGCTAGCTCTGTATTTTTTATGCGAGCTAAGACACAGCAAAAAGTCTACCTACTAACACAAATAGCTAAACTAAATTTAAATAGGTAGGTAGGTAGGTACCTTAAATTTTAATAAGGTTTAATAATCTGTTTGCGTCACAGTTTAGCAGCCGGTAAGTATCCCTGCACAGAAAGTTGTCATTGTCTTGTACTGGGCCCATTTATTGCGTCCACGGGGCTCCCGGCCGCAGGGATTTCCTATCCTCCTACCTTTTCAATTTCCTCAGTCACCATTACGAAGCCCCAATTAGGAAATGGCAATTTGTTTCACTTACCTACTTCTATCTAGGCAACATCAATGATACCTATTTTATCTCCGATTCTAGCATGGGCTAACTATCAATTTTACTAAAATAAAATTTGTCAGTATTTGTGCTGATGAACAGGTTTGCCATGGACAATACACCGTACGTACTTATGTAACAACTCCAATACCTATACGTTTTGGGTATATGTATAAATTCTTGGTAAGCACCTACCTAATTCCCATTTAATCATTATAGATTCTACAAAGCACGTATGTTTACGGCTACGGCTAGTGCTAATGGGAATTTGATGGAAAATATCCTTTATAGCTCATTGTTATTCAAAATTGTTTATAGAAACCAGACCGAACACATTAACGATATACAAAAGGCTCGGCAGGTGGCTCGACGATTAATCACGGCAAGGAAGGAATGGTGTGCGCGTGGGGCGGGCGGCGTTGGGCGGCGCGGCGGCCGCGGTAGTGCCGACGCGGAGCCGCGCCGCGCTGCACGCCCGCCCGCCACCACCTCGGCCTCCACGCGACACGTGTCCGGTGTCACCACCGACACCCGACTGACACCTACTCCGGTAAACTCACACTAATAAATGCAGGTGAGTTTATTTATACCTTCATATACGACATCTTGAATAGGTAAGCAGGTACTATACGCGCCAAATAAGAACGCTAGAAAGTTTAAAACAACTTTTAGCAGAGTTTCATTTTGAAGCGACGAATGGAGAAAAGGAAATTACTTAAAAGTTTTCCACTTTATTAGTTCACCGCACCGACCCGGACCTGTTGAACTCTGTTTATTTGCAGTACCTACGTAGGTAGGAACGTTGTGTGATTCAATTTGTCAAGAAACTTCGTTACTAAGACTTATTTTGGAGTTAACATTTGCATCAGTAACTTTTCAATAACACGCTTCGTTTGGTTTGTTTATCTATATAACTGTACTTAATATTATTGGTGGCATGTACAATTTCCTCACACTCTTGACTCACACATCTCTAGTTCGACCCCATCGATCGACCAGATCGATCGTGAGCTACCTATATCATTTAATGGACGATGATCACGATGGTAAATATAATCAATAGGACATCAAAACAAATTGATAGGAAAGTAAGTTCCTATATTTCCATCTACCTGCTTAGAACTGAAATTAAATAGGATTTTAGGGAAACTGATGCCATCTGGATGTAATAAGTCCTTGCGTCAACAAAACAAAAGGCTACGGGGCTTTTGTTTATTTATTATATAATTAAACCGTAAGCAATCGTGATTCGTCTATAAAATAATTATATAGGTATATTATTCACTAACTTCAACATTACTTATAATATAAAATCAAAACAGATAGGTAAGATCATTAAATAATGTATGTGCTTTAAGACATCCCTTATATCAAAATGATGAATTCTTAATCTAAAGCTTATTTAGGTCCTATATATCCGACGTCAGTTATAAGTTATAACTTATAAAGCGTCCTAAACACTTAAGGAATACCTAACTTCACTAAAGGAACAAAGAAAGAGGTATTATGTATTCAAAGCATAATACAAAAGATTGTCTAGGTATATGAATACCTTATAGGTAATGCTGACGTAGCTCGAATCGAGCCGGGCTGTGTTCAGTGAGCGAATTAAGCTGCTACCCATGTATCTGTCCGCATAGAGCATTGTTGATGTAATGACGTCGGCCGGGATTGTGCTGGCCCGGCGATGCATAACGACGTGGTCGGCCCCTCTTGCGCCCGCAGTCCGGTGCATCGCGGCGCGCCAGTCTCTACCATAGTAGGCGTTTTCCCCTGTAACTGAAATATGTATATATACATACTTTTAAAAAGATTACAATATGTGTGAGTTTATCACATTACTAGTAATTCCGTTAGCCCCTCCAGCTAAGCTAATTTCTTGTGTTGGAAGTGGGCCCACGAGTTTCAAATTGCACTTACTATAAAATGTCTATAAGAACAGTTTTTATTTTATAAAGCTAGCTCCAATAGTTTGGAACTTATTGAGGTTTTTGTTACCGACCCGCAATTGTTTTCAATAGGTATGTAAGTACCTTTATTGTGCTTGATGAAGAATATTAATTTGATTTGAAGGTTCCCTATCTACGTATTTGAAGCTATTTGATTGTGGACATAAGTAAGTAGGTAGATGCACATTAGGTATTAAATTTATGACACGAATATAACTACTTAGGTATATTCGTGAATCTATAGTGTCTAATTCTAAGAATACTTTCATAATCACCATTCCTAGAAAATTGCCAAAGCGTAGATCTACGTAGGTATTTCTCTATTGTCACTACGCATTGTGAATCGACTTTTTGTGTCTGTATCGTAACGTTCACTCTCCGTAAATGTAGGGACGGATGTAAGTAGCTGAGACTCAGGAGTGCATTCTCGGATTTGTAGTGTGCTTTTAGCGAGCCCACTCGGCTGGGACTCCGGCCGATACCCAGCCGCACATTTCACAAATGACACCAAAACTAGGATGATTGATATGAAGCATATAAAATAGTAGGTAGTAGGTAGGTAGGTACATTTCCCTACGTGATAAACATTTAGATTGTCAAAATAGGTAAGTAAGTATACATATGTGTATAGAATACCTACTTCGGCCCGTATTAATAACTCGATCTCAAGTCTGAGAGTGATCTTGAAAATGTCATTCATAGGTACCTATATCATGCCAGTACATAATGGCATGTCAAACGCGATAATAATGTTATGATTATAGTACCTAAGTAGGTACTCATAGTTAGTGCACATGCACTTAAATTATATTTTCATTACTCATACTCTGAAAGTAGGTCTGAACTTGCCTGAGAAGCGGGTTGAAAGTAATACTTTTCAGGCCCGGGAGTTTCGCTTTCAACAGACAGCTGTCAAATTATAAAAAAAAACTAGTTCCATTTTCACATTTCTATGGAACCATGTTCAAACTTTTTCTACAGTCACTCAATTACAGCACGATGTAAAATTGAAATAACATAAAGTTAAGTATTAATTCAAGAATTTTTTTTTTTAAATGACTTAATTATAATTTAGTTTCAACAATTTCTTTAAAATAACATAGATTTGGGCAAAATATTTAAAGATGAAAATGAAAAATAATGGCTAAATAATGAAGTTGGCCGGCCAACGAAAAAAAAAACAAAATAGGCGGCAATCCGTTTTTTTTTTTTCGAGTTGTAGAGTATTGTTTATACTTCCTTGTATTATTTCTTTAGCCAATTCCCGTTTTTATTTTTATTTTCCTTGTTATCGTAATGAAAAGCACAGTGTTTACCTCGGGTGAAAGACTTATTTTGTCCCTCGAACTATTAGCGCCCTCGCTACGCTCGGGCGCCAAACCCCGTCTCGGGACAAAATAAGTAACTTTCACCACTCATGTAACAATGTACTATTACTTTCTTAATCAAATTCAACATACCTAAGTACGTAAGTCATCGGTAAACATTTACCAAGTGCTTAACTAATGGTTAGATATTCTATTATCGGGTTTACACGAGCGGATAGGATACCTACCCTGAAATCGAAATATAATTGCGATAGGTACCTATGAGAATATCCAATAAGCGTTCTGATTTAATTCGGATAGTTAGCTGTTTGTCAGCGGATATTTATAAGTTTCCGTTATCTCTCAATACGATATATATGAAGGTGTTGAGTAACACGACACAACCTGTGTATTCTAAAGACGTCATCAATAAATGAATCAAAACATTTATATAAGCGTAACGAGTCGTATTCTATTTTAAACATCTAGATATAAAAGTGATGAAGTATTTATACCGCTTACATTTGGCGGTGGGGCTGGTGGCGATGCGATTGTGCGTTTCAGTTCGTCAGAGCTGAAACCTCATATCCTATTCCTCTCATATCCTACTTAATATATACCTATAATAGTATAAATGCGAAAGTTTGTGAGTGTAGATGTATGTTTGTTACTCTTTCACGCAAAAACTACTGAATGGATTTGGATGAAATTTGGAACACAGATAGTTTATAACCGGGATTAACACATAGGATTTCTTTTCACTTTTTACCCGATAATCCAGAAAATTTTGTTAAGTTAAATACTACGCGGACGAAGTCGGTGGGCACAGCTAGTTTCAAATAATTTTCCAGCGGCAAAAGTGCTCAGGTCGGAAAAGAACAACGAGTATGTGTAACGGAAGATATAAATCGTTTTCGTAAAAAGTATGCGGCGGCGAGCGAGGTGCTCCGTACTTATATAAGAGCGCAAGTGTGGTCGAAATGCCAGAAGGTCGACGGTAAGGTGACTGAAATCAACTGCCTTATCAGTTAGGTACCTGAGCTGTTTGAATTCATTGATGTACCTTTTGTACAGTTCTTGGGTTTACTACCCACCTTACAATTTAACTGAACAGTTAAAATTGCCGGTAAATTAATTACAATTTAATTGTAATTAAAAAAATATTGTTGTTGGGCATCATAAACCATCCAGGCAAGAATACAATATTATTTTTTATAAATTTGTATCATGGTGATTAAACAAAAACGTAAATTAATATAATTTATGAAATGTTACAAATCTATACATCTATACAAATAAATAAAATTTGAGTGTCTGTTTGTAATATCAAAATAACACCTTTTCACTAAATGCATATGAAAGTACATAGGACACCTATAGCAAAAACGCGATTTAGATTTTTTTGTCTGTCTGTCTGTCTGTGTGTTTTTTCCGGGTAATCTTCGAAACGGCTGGACCGATTTTGACGGGACTTTCACTGGCAGATAGCTGATGTTATAAGGAGTAACTTAGGCTTGTTTAATTTTAGAAAACCAATTACGGTTCCGCGTAAAAAAATAAAAACACATGAAATCAAAGAGTATCTTCGAAACGGCTGGACTGATTTTGACGGGTCTTTCACTGGCAGATAGCTGATGTTATAAGCAGTAACTTAGACTACTTTTATTTTCGAAAAACAAAATTTTAAAAAAAAGGTTCCTACCGCGCGGTCTCAGAACGCGGGAGCGGGCGTTTTTGTTATGTTAAATTCCACGCGGACGAAGTCGCGGGCTCATACTTAAATAAGAAATATTAGACATAGATAACTAACTGTAATAGCAAGGGCTCTGACTCTGTCAGAGGAGACACGGCAGATTGTTATAAAAAAAGTTGCAGGTATGAATTAGTCTGATTGAAGATTTAGTTTGTTAAGGTGAAGGCGCCTGTCTAGCCCGCGAAATTCAACATTTTCGAGTATTTTTATAGTTTATCCAAAATCTGAAAACATTTAAGACAACATTTTGTGATTTGTGACAAACACAGTATGCAGTGCGTTTATTAATACATTTATTTTACTCTAAATATTATCACGGTGGATATGATACTAGTTAATCACTAAATATACAAAAATTGCCAGATAATCTGGATAGCTGTCGTTCTTGAAATATTTTAGAGTAAGTTGCATATATTAATAAATGCACTGCCCACGGTCTTTGTCGCGAATTACAAAATATGCCTTTAATTAATGACAGATTTTGAAAATTTTCTGAAAAACCACAAAAAATTGAAGTTCGCGGGCTAGATGGGCGCTTTACCCTTAAGAGCTCTGGTTTCATGCAATAAAAAATATTGAAGAACACATAGGAAACAGTTTAGATCTTAGCTTACTTCTTGTTTGGGTTAACAGTGGCCAACTGAGTGCTCTAAAAAGCAGCAATTAGTAGTTTAGATAACTAGCCTAGGTACGAAGGTACGAAGCAAAACGACTCATCTCCATCAGAAAACCATACAATAACTTAAATATGAATTGAGTTTGGTTTATCTCTATATTGCTATCTCTGGTGACCTAAAATACACATCCAGGCTTCGTCTTAGTTTAGCCTCCAGATCCCCACAGATTACATCGGTCACTTTTGGCCTTCCCATCTAAACCCTGTTTGAAATAATATTGGGTAATTTGTGGAGTTGAATAAATAAATAAATGAAAAAAATAATATAAAATATACTCGGCCCCTAAATTTCTGTTCGGAATAATAGATAAATAATACTATACCCTAAGATATTATTACGAAACTCACTAATCTACTTACCTAGTTTGAGCCCAATCAAACCGCTAATCACGTCGCTAATAATGAAACTGAAGTTGATCAGATCAATAAAGGATCCACTTTATAACGAATATTGTGCGGCTAATAGTCTGCAATCGCGGAGATATTACACCGAATACTACGCTAATGAATTTAAATTATATAACATTCTTTTAATCTCGGTTAATGTTAATTAACGACACTCAACGTATACCGGGCTAATGGAGAAAGTTGCCCATGGCACGAAGAATTCAGACAGATAAGTCATTGTCATAGCAAATGAATGCTCGCATATTTTTCTCTAAACCACAACGCGGCATCTGTCTTCGCTCGGCTGTATATTAGCTATTTTTGTCGAGAATTTAGCGCCGTCTACGACTCATTGTTGATCTTATTAAATTGCCCGCCTATCTCACAGGCAGGTAAACAACAAACGACGTTATTAACCATCACACTGTGTTTGTTTGAAATACGGACAATAGGTTTAGTTAGTAAGTGAATCCATTTCTATATTCACAAATGGTGCTTGCTTCATTTAAAAATAAAATTAAATATAAAATGAGATACCTCAATAATTACCCTATTTGTTTTATTATCATTATTGAATATATAGCTTAGGTACAGTTAGTATACTTACTTACATCATCTTATCTATTTCGGCAAACAATTCAACAACATATTAAGTAACTACCTCTACCAATCAGCGAGCTACAAAGATATGTAGAAAAGCGATGTTTAAGGAGGAATGTGGAAACATTAAGCACTTAAGCAAGACATGCCCGTTACTGTTGATGAGTTTTCTCAAAATTCCCGAGCACTTTGTGAGGCTAATGTTTGAAGACAGACAACATTTTAAGCGCTCATGAACAGAAAACCGCCCACCACCGCCCACCGAAAAAACCAGTTAATTTTGTAGTTAATGTTATAAAGGCAATAATTTTCTGATAATAATTATTAATTAGGTCAGCAGTAGGCCAGAACAAACCTAACAATTTTTTAAATAAATTTTATGAATATAATTTTTAGTAAGTAATTTAATTTCACAACGTATAATAAACGGCAATATTCTATAAGACAATCATGCACGAAGTTATGAGTAGGCAATAACAAATGTTCTTTACTACAACTTTAAAATTTGTTAATCACTTAAGGAGGTATGTACATAGGTAGGTACTAGCCATAATAATGAAAAGGATTTAAACTTCACCTTCTCAATCAAGAGCACTAACAAGAGGTTAATTACCTATATTATTAGTGGTGTAGGGACTACGTAGGTACACCTACGTAGTGCCTACACCCGTAGTGTAGGTGGTAGTCACGAAACAGAGATAGTGTAGAAATAGTTGAGTTGAGGATTCCGGGACAAGTTCGGGCGGGTCGGTTGCTCGGCTTATCTCTCGCGGCGCGCAGCCCCCACACCACCCATTCATGTGACTTCCATGCAACTGCACCGATATACAAGAGTTATTACTTATTTAAACAAGAGCAAGATGTTTTAGCCTTTAGGAGTGATTTCCGGGAACTAGGTACTTACCTACCTACATAACTGGACTAGGTAGGTATTTTGTTGAAACTAAAAGAACTTTGACGATAATGAATTGATAAATAAAATGATGTTAGTACTTACCTACCTACTAGGTACTGTAAGGAGGTCCATGTCGGCGCACTAGCCACTGGCAATAAGCGTTCCTGGCCGACAAGAATATTTGAATTAAGAAAAATATTGATTTTAAAATTGAAAGCTCTGCGGTGCGCTGGCAGTGACAACCGAGAGACCACTAAGATAGGAACTATATTTAAATAAATGTATTAAAAGTGAATATTATAATAAATTTTATATTACCCAGCATTAGTTATTTATTGATTGAAGCCACGGTTGCCACAGTACCTAATTATTTTTTCTGGGTAGGTAGGTTCTTTTTGGTTTGGTAAGTTTATACCCTCTTCTTAACATTTTACCTATATGGCAAAATAGGTACCTAAGTTAAGTAAGGTTACTTACCTACTTTTTTAAATGTTGCTTCGTGTATAAGTTAGATAAGTTCGTTAGATAAATCTAAATCTAGACAGGTTAACAAGAAATTGATATAGGTACGTACCTACCTACATTACACCTTCTTTAGTAACTACCTACCTACTATGTAGATCAAGAACTCAGATTAAGGAATAGGCAGATGACGCGCCTAGAACACAAAAGTGTGTCCACCAAAGCAAATACAAATTACAAAGCGAATACAATCTCGCGTCAGTACTGAACTTCGCGTCACAGCGCTTACACGTCAAAGGTGGTTAGTTGTTTTATTTTGAAAATGCCGTCTTGCGTAATTAAAAAGTGTAAAAGTTGTTCACAAAAACAAAAAAAGCAGATGGTATATCTTTCCAGAGGTAACTATTGTTTATGTTATAGTTTTGTAATTTATTTACCCACAATTTGATATCGCTCACTCGGAACACAAAATTTTGACAGATATTGGTTGGTGTTGCCAATTTACATCGAAATAAGTTTCCTTGAATTAGGGACATGTGCATAGGGTGTAGAAAGATGAACACAGACCGATCAACACACCGAATCAACCGAAGTACAAGTTATACTTACCTATAAACGGAAATGAAAAGAAATTTGTTCCATGAAACCGATATGAAATACCTTCGTATTTTTCGGGAATACGCAGGCAAGTTGCGCACGTCCTTAACTGCAAACCTTATCAAGAAATAATTAGTGCCTCGTATATGTAACTACCTCTTCTTTCTAAATAAAATTATTATTATTATTATTATTAGTTAGAATAGAACTAATATGTTATGTGTGTAACTTTTAATTTGTAATAAATATTTTAAATTAATAACATTTTTCAATTTAATGTACCTAATTATGCATATAAAGACATCCAAAAATCTTTAATGTTATAATGTTCTTGAGTGATAATGCAGATATCTTCAAATATCGATTTGCAGAAAAAATAAATACTAAGTTTATTTTATTTTATTAGCATTATTCTGTTCAAATACCTACTACTTAAGTACCTTAATTGCGAAAGACCATATCCAATTTGTAAAATTAGTACTACTGAGAACAATCGGAAAAATTATGGGAGTTCGTTCCCCAATATCTGGCAACTTTACACGCACACAGATGTACGTGTCCCTACAGTGCCGCTCCTAGTTGTCACGCACACATTTAATGCTATGTGGCTTCACATCGTTTGTTGCGTTTACTCCATCTGCGTTAATCTGAGATCAAGAATATTAGGCAGCGCACAACCAAGTGCTTACAAAAGGGCTCTCGACTGTCGTTGTTATCCCGTGGTATTAAGTGTTACATTTTACAAACCCTTTGTGCAATATTACAACTAATCTAACATCCCGTAGCATAGCCGAGAGACTCACGAGATAAATTAATAATAAGGTAAAATGTGGTGGCCCAACTGAATTATTAGTGTAGGTAAGAATGTATGTAATATCCAATTCACATTAATTCCTATGTAGGTACATACACCTAAATAAATTAACCCAAGAGAGGCAGAATCCATACCATTGCTATTATTCTACTTACCTATTAGTATTTTAATTTAAAATGTTAATTTTTAAAGGTTAATTTATTTAGGTGTATGTATCTACATAGGAATTAATGTGAATTGGATATTACATACATTCTTACCTACATGTGCAAGCAATTTGAAAAACTAAGACCTTGCGACACAAGAAGTTCTTAGTTTTTCAAATTGCTTGCACACTTTTGATCTTAACTATATTTAAGATTTGTAGCTAGGTAATATTTGGTTTTGGCAATGTTCGTCAAAAGTGTGTGAAATAAATTTGGTACCTACCTACCTATTACTACGTCTAACTATCCAATAATTTTGAAAGCGTTACCCGTTCGGTTAGTAAACTTCAATCTAACCACCGCAAGACCAAAACTTTCGCTATTTCTAGTAACAGGAAACGTTTAGCGAGGCGTTTGGTGAGGCGAGTAGGGCGATCCATTTTAAATTTCAATAGCCTCCTTTGAACTGCCTTCAGCTCAAGAGACGCCTACGGGACAAATCTTGAAAGGGTTCGCAGTGAAGTTTATACCTGTATTTAAATATTGTTTTGTTCCTCCAGTTCTTTTAATGCACGTAGGCAATGTATGTAACCT
This sequence comes from Notodonta ziczac, assembly GCA_918843915.1. Lineage (NCBI taxonomy): Eukaryota > Metazoa > Arthropoda > Insecta > Lepidoptera > Notodontidae > Notodonta > Notodonta ziczac. The sequence goes on along the minus strand of OU974043.1, from coordinate 5,998,893 downwards.
ACATAGGTAGGCTACCTACATTACCTATAATAGTATAGGTCCGAATTTTGGCTCTTGCTCATAACTAGCTCTAACATTTAACAATTTAAATTTTATTCAAAATCTCCAAGCCTGGAGGTGACTCGTTATTGTAATAATACTATGAACCTTTGAACTAATGAGTAAGAGACCGAGAGCGAATACCTAAAGTACTTACTTACCTAGATTATTTTTAGATTAAAATTGATTACATGGACCCGGTAGGTAGGTATATAGGTACGTAGGTACTTTACCTGATGCTGCAACGTGTCACAATCTGCAGGATACCCACTACATCCCCACATTGCGATGATGGGTCTTACTTAATTATTATGTACCTACTTACATAGTAATAGATACCGAATTATGTTTTAGTGGAATAATTTTATGGAAATATCGTTAATTTCATATTTTTGTATGTAGTCAGTACCTACCTAATGGCAATAGGTATCTCTACTTATTCATGCTTTTCTCACTAACACAAAATACTTAAGCTAAGTATCGACATCAGACCCCGAAAAATCATTGTTTGCCCGTACAGCCAAGGTACCTATCTACAGACAAACGATTTAGTTTTAAATTAATAGGTTTTTAGTTAATAGGTTTAGGTAAACAATCCTGTAAGTATCAATAAATTGACGCTACAAGGGCAATCAGTAAATGGGTAGCTTATTTCTAATAAATGCGTTGTTTGCTTACATTTTAAAGTTATAAATAATAGCGCTGCGCGCTGTGCAATAAAGGACGACCTCGTTTATTCAAAAGCTTAGCATTCATTGTCAAGGAATCCCCCATAAATCGGTACGGAGGGTGAGGCGAATGTCTATAGAGCCGCTTCAATTTTTGCAATTGTAGCTTCGTCGAAACGATTCGATGGTGGCTACCCGCCCCGGTAACTTCCCCTACCTTACATTAAAAGTAACCATGCTTAGGGTGAAGAGGCGATATACGGACTGTGTCAGTAATTGTTGGTTGTGCTTCCGTTAGCGGTTCATAACAGATCACGAAAAAATTAATACGAAATGTTGGTAAAGAGTACCTAATCTTTACGATCAAGCACCGGTCAAACCATCATAGTGTTAATTGAACTTATTTTAAGAATCTAGATAAGTAGTTATCTCTCTACTTTATTTTTAAAGGAGACTGACTGCGACGAGGCGTGTATAAAATTATAATTGTTAACATGTTAGTTCAATCAAAGACGAAAAAGTCGCTTCTATACGGCAGAAAGATGTCGACAGCGAAGTTATGCTATCGGCAATATTCTTATTCGTATAAATTATGAACAACGAAATTAAATATTCATTGTATTAATTTGTAATATCTAGATACTTGCTTTAATAATACAAAATGAGTAGGTATGTATTCATCGTTTACGAGTAGCATAATAATATGGACCGAAACACCGACCACAAAAGAAAGAAATTACTAAGTATAAGATCTCTGATTATTTCGAGCTTTTTAGTGAACCCAGGCTTTTTTGGTCAGTTTTTTATTAAAATATATTTTTCATTACTCATACTCTGAAAGTAGGTCTGAAGTTGCCTGAGAAGCGGGTTGAAAGTAATACTTTTCAGGCCCGGGAGTTTCGCTTTCAACTGACAGCTGTCAAATTATAAAAAAAAACTAGTTCCCTTTTCATATTTCTATGGAACCATGTTCAAACTTTTTCTACAGTCACTCAATTACAGCACGATGTAAAATTGAAATAACATAAAGTTAAGTATTCATTCAAGAATATATTTTTTTAAATGACTTAATTATAATTTTGTTTCAACAATTTCTTTAAAATAACATAGATTTGGGCAATATATTTAAAGATGAATATGAAAAATAATGGCTAAATAATGAAGTTGGCCGGCCAACGAAAAAAAAAAACAAAATAGGCGGCAATCCGATTTTTTTTTTCGAGTTGTAGAGTATTGTTTATACTACCTTGTATTATTTCTTTAGCCAATTCCTGTTTTTATTTTTATTTTCCTTGTATTCGTAATGAAAAGCACAGTGTTTACCTCGGGTGAAAGACTTATTTTGTCCCTCGAGCTATTAGCGCCCTCGCTACGCTCGGGCGCCAAACCCCGTCTCGGGACAAAATAAGTAACTTTCACCACTCATGTAACAATGTACTATTTCATACTAAAAAAATGTTATTACAAATTCTTTGCATATGATAGAAAATACTTATTTTCTATCATATGCAAAGAATTTGTAATAACATTTTTTTTATCATATGCATGACTTGGGAAAATTATTTATTAATAAGCGAGCTACATAAATATAATAAACGAGCGTTTTTCATCATTTTCGGTACCTATACACCGGAAAAATTCACAAGGGGTGTTTATTTGGCGGGTGATGAGCTCGCAAACTCGCAACGTTCGTCCGTTTTATATAGGTCCGCTCAATTGACTGGCTCGGCTTGCCATTAATCACGCCAACACTATTGTGTTGCTGGCTTGCGCCCCACTTTATATTTAACACGTTTAATATCGACGTAATTGATACCGACATCGATCGGCACTTGATCGATGCGGTAATTAGTATTTATACTTATTGCAGGAATCAATATTATAAGTACTAAAGATTACAGGTAAATAATTAAGTACTTACCTTATACCTCACTAGCTTTACATTCGTTCTGAAATAATTTAGGTCAATGCATATTCATGTTATTCGTCATATTATTATAATGAATATGTAAATAGTAACTCCTTACATAACAATCACTTAATCGGTCTGTCTGTCCGTTTATTCGCTTAGATTAAATTTGATTTTAAACTATGCACCGCTATGCACCGTTAATTTATAAGTGGGTATAACACATTCTTATGTAATTTATAAATAAATAGTAGATCAAAGCCGTACGAAACAGGGGCGGGTCGCTTGTATACTAGGTGACACATAATGGGTATACTATTTTTTTTGCAACTTAACTTTGTAAATCTCAAACTATCGGCTTTGTAGGACAGTTGAAGTACTAAAGGTTTTGAACACTTGTGAAATCGGTCAACAGCTGTATTCCTGTAACACCTTTTGTTTTTCAAGTTCACTCCAAAGCTGATGGTTTTAGAATTACAAAGTTAAGTTTTGAAAAAAAAAGTATACCCATTATGTGTCACCTTGTATAATAATAAACAGGTGAAAATTTAGATATTTATTATTATTTAAGTATTTAACAATAAGTCCTAAGTTTAATATTCCATTTTTAATTTTTATTTAACAAAAGTAATAACTTAAATCCAAACTTAGGTAGGTTCGTTGGCTCGGTCTTAAACTTGCTAAGTAATCATAATTCTGTAGATGTGGTGGACTGGACCCTTGCCTCAGGGGACTTAGTCGTAGATGACCCGAAACTTTCGCATAAGTAATTTGTATCAAAAGTACAAGTTCCCTCGTTCTCTTTCATCTTCATGAGTACATGGTTAAATAAAGTCGAAATAGAAACATTGAAGAATTGAATGTCAGATAATACCTACTTATTTACTTAAGGATAAAATAAAGTACTTTTTACAATTGCTTTTTGACTTAGGTATGTCTGAACTTATCTACATAGGTACATTAAAAATAATTAACAACAATACATTCTTGGAAACTGAACATGATAGGTAGGTAGGTAGGATAAGCATCTTCAGCCTAGCGAGCTTCAACTGGGTAGACACATCATGTTAAATTTCTAGGAACAGGTCCTACAGACTTACCATAATTTTATAAGTGTTTAAGGTGTGTGATGAAGGTGTGTTTTATAAGTGTTTGAGATGAATGATATTCTGTTGAGCTCAAGTACCTATGTACCATAATCTTTACAATCTAGTTCATTCGATATAGAGTGGGTGATACCTAGGTAGTTAATGAAACATATTTGCGAATATGCGATGCAGACTACAGTTTGTAATGAAACTGTGACGCGCACGCAGTTTATACTTGAATGGATTCTAAAACTGTGGTTACCTAACTAATTAGTTTTCTTTAGTATTGAATCGATACGTAGTAAATTACGAGCAGCATTCATTTAATTAGTGTTTAAATGCACTACCGGGTCACGGGTGGTATTTTATCAGATATAATAGACTGATTAGCCGAAGTCCAGACAGGAATAATAGTGGAAATCACGCGAGCGCTATTTACTTACTACGGCGCAGCGCGTGTTTTACGTCCGTAGCACGGCACGTAGCGATGGTAGCGATGATGTAGCCACCTTTACATACATTGCAATGAGGGTATAAAAGGTGTCGCAAGGCGGCGCCACGTTGGCGCGGGCGGTGTAGTGACAGCTGATTGAAGTGAAGTGACACTAGTGACAGATAATGACATGCCAGTCTAATCGAGCGATATCCCGTTGGATTTTTTTTTGGACTCATGTTAAGAATTATGTTAATAATTATTATTAGGTCCTGTGTCGCGTCGGGATGATTGTATCATCGTCGTTATACAAGTCAGTTTGTATAGAAACAGGAAATAAGATGTAGGTAGGAAGGTAGGTGTGCTTAAAGTTTTGTTTGGTTTGAATGACCTACTACATTATAGTCTCAGACTACATAACATAACGCTTCCCAGCTATAGCATAGCTAGTAGGTATGAAAATATTGATCGTATAATAGTTTGTAGGTAACAAACAAGTACTACCTACCTACCTAACTTTATTACCAATTTATTACCAATTTCTAGGGACTTTATACCGAATAACTAGATCCAATTTTAAGCGTATTCCAATCTGACGGCCAAATCGCGACCTGATGCGGTTTTTTGCAAGCAATTTTAACCTATCACGCGATTATTTACACGATTTTGTTATCTTGATAAGTTTATCTTATTACCTAGCTATTAGATCATTCCATACCAAGTCACGAACGACATAAGCAATACATAGGTAGTTTATGTATGCATCCTTATTTCTTTCTTTCTTATCGTATGAGCTAGGGGCGAACACTATCGGAGTATTCAGGCCGACCGCGAAGGCCTCTGGGCTCTGACACGGCTTAACGACTGTGATAGTGGGGATCGACAGCATAACGCGCCTTCCCAAGCACGATCCACATCCTTAATGATAATGTTATATTATACACATACTAGTTGCTGCCCGCGACTTCGACCTCTATGTTTTAATCCAGGTTATAAACTATCTGTGTCCCAAATTTCATCCAAATCCGTCCAGTAGTTTTTGCGTGAAAGAGTAACAAACATACATTCACACTCACAAACTTTCGCATTTATAATATTAGTAGGATTATTATTATATTACGTTTGTATGTTTGAATATCTAAGCAGTACTTAACAAATCAAGTTTAAGTCAGGATATTCTCCAAAAACGTGTTCAAAGGAAGCACCTTTGAACTATTGAAGGTAAACTTTTTTAATAAATAGGTAGCAGGAGACGTTATGAGAATACCGATATAGTATACGATATAGGTGCCCCATGTTCTTAATACATATTTAAACATTAATCAAAAGAATAGATATCAATTCAGTTCAACGGTGGAATAAAGAGCGTTGATCCGATAGCATAATGACGTCATTTTCTTATCGCTCATCTGCACGATTCGCCCTCTGCCTTCCGCATCACATTAGTGGCCCTTGACCGGCTTCCAAACATTCGCTAAACAAAACAAAATACACTTGAACTCCTACCTCATTGGTACCTATTTAGTGTAAGGTAACGAATAACTTTTCGGAAACTACCTATCTAAGTATCTACCTTCCTCTTAGAAAAAATATTCCCTTCCTGGCGTGCCACCCTTAACGTGGTAGAGCTGACCCTTGCCAAAGGATTACAGTTCTTACCTATACAGGCTGACGCGATACAGATACTACCAAAGAATTTATAAAAATACCATTTCTTTGGGTAGTATCTCGTGGTTCTTCTCGCGCCCCCCTGGGGGGAAGCGGGGATACTGTTACAGGGCTGTGCCCTTTTTCAGTGGTTTCCTCACGCCACCCACATCTGTGAGCGGGTCGTTGGTTAACGGCGAGTGCCGTGTTTTTATTTTATTCCTCCGGTTGGGAGTTTGTGTGTTTCCAGTAGTGTCGGCGGTATTGTGGTCGCTGGTTTAGGCGATGAGGCTTCTGGCGAACGGGCAGCGGGTTCACCATCCAGCTTAAGGAGCTTTTATAGCTACAACTGCGTTTTGTACGTTCTGTGAGTGAGAGAGTGGGAGCTTAAAAACAAAAAAAGAAATACGTACCTAACTTTTCTTGCACGCTCCCAATATCTGTTTGTTCATCAATCACTACATTCGCTAATTGGATCTCCGATGCTGCCGTTTTATCACAGAAATACAAACTCATGGAAACTAAACCGAGTCATAATTGAGAAAGTGTTTGTTTTAGTCGTTCATTAATACAATCATGGAGCTATGTTCGTAACAGACCTGAAATCAATTTACTTTTTTATTTAGGTACTTATCACGGCCAGAGAGAAGAGATACGAAATGGTATAGATGCTTCAGTTCAAGTCAGTCACCGCTCTCCAACATTCGGACGGCTATTTTACTAATTCCTGGTTTATTCTGTCAGAAACAACAATAATTAAATAACCTAAATTATCCGTGATCGTATCGATTCTCGTTGGCAGTGGTACCTATACATAAAGATGTAGTATCTCTATGTGAAGGGGTAACAAAGTATTTTTCTTTGAGGAATACGTTCTAAATAATTATAGTCAAGAAGTACATACCTTGACTATTACAGTTATAAGGTTCAGTCAACACCTCCCAGAAATGGCGGCTGATTATTTTTCGAGATCATAATATTTTGAATGTGGTCTGTGCCTATATACCATCCTACTAATATTATACTTAAATGCGAAAGTGTGTGAGTGTGGATGTTTGTTACTCTTTCACGCAAAAACTACTGAACGCATTCGGATGAAATTTGGAACACTGATAGTTTGTAACCTGGATGAACACATAGAACACCTACTTTACTTAAGTCAACGCGGACGAAGTCGCAGGCAGAAACTAGTATAGCTATATTAATATTCAGTAAAGGGCGCTGGGCAGGGTTGCCGGTGGGCGGTGCAATGTCACGGTTCCAATTTCCGGTGGCTTTGGCTTCGATATCGAATCGGCCCGCTGATGCGATGTAAACGTGCCAATTTTTCCATTTGGGTTGTAATAGCAATATACCTATGAGAAACTTGTCCGTAATTTTATGTACGAGTTAAACAAAGTTAGGTAAGGATGGTTCCAAATTACGTTAGTTACCTTTCGCTGTATTCGCAGTAATTTTACTTAGTGCATGTACTACTTTCAGTACAATACTAATAAACTGTGAGCCAATTACTCATAGGTGAGACTTAGTAATAATTAAAGCCTTCTGTTTCAAAAAGATATTGTGCAACCAGTAATTCTGAATTTCGTTATAACTCGAATGTTATATTCGTGAAAGGGATTAAGAGATTGGTTTCAATCTAGCAAATTAATTAAATGGATTTCTGGCAAAGCCAATCTTTTGTGGAATAAAATGTCGAATAAAAGCGGGAATGAAAGTAAATAAAACACTTGAAAACATTTCTGTACCTATCTATACTTAGTCTGTCTACTAACTTTGCGTAATGAAGCATCATCTTTTTAATTTAATTAAGGAGCTTACCTTAGAGATTTCCCAATTGTAAACGGCTTTTTGTGTTAATTACTTTTTGCGTTTGTAATTATAACGTCTCGCTAAATGTTATTTGGAAAAGTTTTTCCTGCGAAAGTTAGCATTCAATTTATATAATTACTTTGTCTCCTGTCTTCTGAAAATATAGGTACTTAAGTATAGCAAACCAAAACCAAAATTTAAAATGCAAACAACATTCGGCATAACATCTAGGTTATCGCTAAGATTTTCCAAAATACAGCTATGCCTAGGTGTCAGTCAACATGGAAGATGTTTTAAGTAAAATGGATTTAGTTATGCGATCAATCAAATCCGATAGGTTTGCAATCCTAAGGGATTATTGGAGGGTACCCTTCCCACAATCCGGGAAACAATACCACAACTGTTTGTTTTCGATTCAATTTTGATTTGTCTCCAAACAAGAGGTGAAATCGAAACTGTTTGATATACCTATACCTATTAGGTAACACGTTAATCTAGCAGGTATCTAATACGCTTGTATCCAATTAAATGCAATTATAGAAAAGGGGGTTAAACATAGAGGAAGAGGAACAAATCTGAATAGGTATATTGTTTTGCTTCTAACTTACTTAATACTTGTATACTATGATGCTTTGGTTTACTCAGTCAAACAAAGCAAATATACATCAAATATTGGAAGTAAATCTGCAACTATAGTACAAACTAGTGATGTAACGAATATTCGCATTCGCATTCGCATTCGCGAATATTCGCATATTTTTTACATTCGCATTCGCATTTGCATTCGCAAGAATCTATGCGAATGTTAGGCGAATGTTTTTTAAAAACAAAAAGGAAATTAGGTATAGATGGATATGGAATTTATTACAACTAATAAGAATTATATATTTTTTTAACAAACTTGCTCGTAGGGTAGCGCTTATTGCACCGTTTTTAGGTTCATATCGCAGATTATTACGCACTTGTACTATTGAAATACAGTAAAGAGTTATCCTAATAACAGCAAGCATTTTTAAAAAATTAATATGTATTCAATGTTTATTAAAATATAATAAATAAATTTATTTATTAATATATATATATAAACATTCGATTTATTATATTTCAAATAGTAAAATAATTGTTAGGGGCCTTGCCAGACCCATAGATAAATATAACCAGCCAAATGCTTGTCAGAATACGCATACTATAGGGTTCCGTAGACATCCCGCCACGTTTTGTTAATATGGAACCCTAAAAATAAAGTTATGTCATTTTATTGATATGAAACATCTTAACCAATTAATTGCTGCGAAATAAATAAACTATTGGCACCCGTATGAACAAAATAGTAAGAAATTCTGTTACGAAATTTATTAAACTGGCATTCATAGACATCTTATCTTAATCTTAAGCAAAGTGACATAAACCTTAATTTTCTTTTTGGACTGATGAAAAGTTCTTATAAGGAGTTTTAATTCAAATAATTAAGCTGTGATTAGACTGGGTGCACAAACAGTGGCGCGTGGGTTTGAGACTCAGTCTAAGATTTTTTTTTAAATTCATTATATTCATATTTAAAAGTAAAGAACTATTTATTTCCTATAATAAACCATTAATAAGGTGGTTATAATTTCAAGGATGAATCTCGCTACTCAGTTCAGTATTTCGTAAATGGGAATTAATATTGAAAAACTGACAAAGAATCCTTTAAATTATTTTAAAATACCTACTGAACAATAAATATAAATACCACACTCGAGGAGGTAAGTTAACATTTTTTCACTCCCCTTTCTTAAGTATGGGAGGTACAATAGAATAACTTTGCAGTATAATAGTCTCTGAATAAAATTATTGTGATGTCAGAGGGACGGGCAGATGGACAGACGGACGTGGTAAAACTATAAGGGTTCCGAGTTTGACTACGAAACCCTAGAAACTTAAGGCGCGCCATCTTGTTTTATTTTACATTCCTCCTGCAATTGTCTTAGTCTTAAACAAATTCGTGAATTGTGTTTTTTTTCAATTAAGATTGTAATATACTCGCAAGTGTGTTGTAAAATGTTGTACGAAACGCGTGAGCATTGTTCATTACACACTTTAGCTCCATCACAGTCCTCGCGTTAGTCTCGGGCTGCAAACCAGCTTTGATCGTAATGTAATCAACTTAGCTCACTTGTGCATAATGCACTTTATACTTATATTTGAATAAAAAAAAAATTGGAACTGTCTTGAGGTAGGCAACTAAATTATAAATAGGATCTTTCCCTATTGTTCTTGTTAGTCTAATTAAAATATTAACTAACTTAATAAAATATGAAAATCAATTACATTTGATTTATGCATTAATACTAAGCTACCCTGAAATCAAAACAAATCTCTTCGTATTAACTTTATGTGACTAACTTCGTTCTTTCAACCTGTGTATCTGTGTGCCTGTCTGTGGTATCGTAGCACCCAAGCGGATGATCCGATTTTTTATTTGAAAATTATCAACTCTTTTGTAGTTTAAATAGTCGTCACAACGGGGGTGCTTTAAATTTTCTATTTAGAGTTATTTGGAAATCAACATTCGCATTCGCATTCGCGAATGTTGGAGCCAAATATTCGCATTCGCATTCGCGAATGTCTAAAATTCAACATTCGTTACATCACTAGTACAAACTATTTCGCTTCGGCATACATACCTAACCTCGTATACATGTGACCCTGGTGGGAGATGAAAAACTGATTCCATATATTTTCCTTTGATTCTCAGAGGGCGTGTCGATAGTTTCCTATTTATATTTCACTAGCGGCCCGCCCCGGCTTCGCACGGGTACATTGCGGTTACATTATTCGAGTTTTAGTAAGGATCCCTAATTTTTTGAAAATATATTATAGCCTATGTCACCCGGGGATAGTGTAGCTTCCCAACAGTGAAATAATTTTTCAAATCGGTTCAGTAGTTTCGGAGCCTATGCATTACAATCAAACAAACAAAGTTTTCCTCTTTATAATATTAGTATGATACACTATGTTATAGTTAAAGGGAAATCCTTGTAATGAAAATAATTATAAATAGAGCTTGCAGTGATCCAGCACGCACTTACGTCGGTAGCAATGGTTGGTGAGTGGGTGGGTAGGCAGGTGGGTAGGCAGGCAGGCTCAATTGGAATCGTTGATGAGGCTGCGGACGCTGCAGCCGCAAACGAGACGCGTAAGGGCCTGTGCACACCACGTGTTTTAAACGCGCCGTCGACGCGCGTTTGTAGGGATATAAACGCGAGTCAGACGCAGCCTGTAGTAGTAGGATAAAAGCGCGTCGTCGACGCACGTTTCTAAAATGCGTGTCAACGGCGCGGCGCGGCGCGTTCATAAAACGTGGTGTTCACAGGCCCTAACGAGTGCGACGCGACGCGACGGAAGAGGTCATTCATTGAAAACAAAACAAGCAATGTAAAATGTATTTTTAACAATTCTTCTTGAACTCAACCTTCCTAAATTAATAATTTTAATATACTTTTAATTCAGTAATTTCTATAGTAGGTAATCTGTCTTTAAAAACAAAAAGTAATAAACGCATAATAATAGTTACTCTCCTAATTTGATCTGATTAAAAGTGAAACAAACTTACAACTAACTGCCACAACGGAAATAAGACTTTTTTTGTGGACTTTATCTTGATTTCCTTCGGTAAAATAGGTAGTAAGTAGGTAAAATAGGTGCTTTGTTGTTTTTTCGATCAGTAGTCGACTAGGCGAAAACCCTAGTCGCAAACTGATCATAAATACTTTAAAATAATTTTAAATGGCTTAATTATTTATCTCTTTTAATAAATGTACCACAGTTTGAACAACATTGTGATTGTCGTAATAAGTAGGTACTTACATAATATCATTAATACAATAATCTTATTATTATTCCGTAGTGATAAATATGTATCTAGCTAGTTATTACCGGGTAGGTAGGTACTAGGTGAAGATAGTAGAAGATAGTAGGTATCTTCTTTTAAGAGTAAATTCTTAATGGGCGACGATCATCGCAACGATTTAAATTGGACCGCGGACAACCTAATGACCTATTCCGACGACATTCTCTTCTCTTCAGAAATGGCTGTTAAGTGCTGTAAAATTCTTACACAAATATTAAAGATTGTTGACTCTAGATAGATAGATACATAATTACTTACAAGAAAGCATCTTAGATAACGTCATAGCTATTTTAATAATATGCCTTCCTGAGTTAATTACCTATATTATGAAGTCTTACAGGAGAAGGACTTAAAGGGTGTTGTGTTACCTATAATTTGTAAAATGTTGTGTAGTTGTGAATTAGGTAGGTACCTTACTAACTCAGTACCTACCTACCTACCTCCCAACAGTTGACTAGGTACCTATAATAAAGAGTAAAACTATCATGTTGCTGTGTAGCTGTAAATAAAATCTTGATTAAGTATATTTATTGTATTCATAATAAACTTTGTTCTTACCTATTAAATGTAGCCTGAGTTTTTTAACCAGGCTATATATTGTGGAAAATTCCATTCCTTTTAAAAAAAAAAAAAAACCAGCATTGGATTATTTTAAATATTTTGAAAATCGAACTACTGTAAAAATTGTAATTCCCCAATTATATTATTTTTGTTTGTCCCAGTGCACGATATATTATAAACCGTATTGTAAATAAAACCAATCAGCATGAATGCGAAGCACCTTCTTCTACTAGAGTGGTATCAAGAGTGGGAATACATTAACAAATGTATTTGGGTACGTACGAACAACAAATAAATAATTACGAAATTTATTGTCAATAACATACATTCGTTATTATTTAATTAGCGAGATAGGACACGAGAACGTTGTAGAATTTCAGCTGTAATGGAGTTGGTGCTAATGTTATTTGCTACATATCTATATAAAACGTTTAATTTACGATCCGTTTTTAAAATTCCTGCAAGTTTACTATAGGCACTTGCTGTAATCTATACAAATTAATAAAATTGGAGTGTCTGTTTGTAATATCAAAATAACACCTTTTCACTAAATGCATATGAAAGTACATACGATACCTATAGCAAAAAAGCGAATAAAAAAATTTTTGTCTGTCTGTCTGTCTGTCTGTGTGTTTGTTCCGGGTAATCTCCGAAACGGCTGGATCGATTTCGACGGGACTTTCACTGGCAGATAGCTGATCTTATAGCGGGTAACTTAGGCTACTTTAATTTTAGAAAATCAATTAGGGTTCCGCGTAAAAAAATAAAAACACTTGAAATCAAAGAGTATCTCCAAAACGGCTGGACCGATTTTGACGGGACTTTCACTGTTAGATAGCTGATATTATAAGCAGTAACTGAGGCTACTTTTATTTTAGAAAAACAAAATTAAAAAAAATGGGTCCTTTCGCGCGGGCTCAGAACGCGGGACCGGGCTTTATTGTTAAGTTAAATTCCACGCGGGCGAAGTCGCGGGCTCAGCTAGTATTGAATAAAAACAAAATGTTAATATAACTAATTATTATTTATAGGTAATACTTAGGTACCTACTTAGATAGCATTTATGACGCACTATTTTACTAACATTTAATCAGTAAGAAGGTAAGGTAGTTGCTATTTCAGTGTGAGTTCGTCTCCAAGAGTCTCCTCTCCGGTGTATAATTGTATGTAAGTACTAGTTTTTCCTCAACTAGTTTTTCAGTGAGCGCTCTCTTCATAGGTAAGTGGGCACTTTAAGAAAATATAGTTTTCATTGCATCTGCGGAAATGTTAGCAACAGATGAATATGGAAATTCTATATCGTAAAATATCTCATTCCATGAACATTTTACTTTGCGTTTTACAATAATATTATGTGTATTCATAACTTAGGTTCATGGGGCCATCTAGTGAGCATATTTCAAGCCAACAATGGGCCGCATTCGATCCTATTGCTAACTTTTACGTGGAATTTTATACAACGATCCCCGACATGCTGCTTAGCTTGGCTATAAATATGCGTTATACTACTAACAGATGGCGTTAGCTGTACCGTTTTGAATCGCTATTGTTTTTTAAATATCCAATAGATATCAACAAATTAAAAGTGTGCTGCAATTAGGTGACTATAATATAGGTATTTATTTGCTATTTCATCTTGTCACTGCGATCGGCGCCAGTCCATTTTATGGTACCCATAGTACAAGCGTTGCTTAGTTTGGGACCATACAGTTGGTATCAGTCTGGCGATATTTGATTATCTACTAACACCATAATCATCTTTAATAGGGTAATTAACTTTGATTATCTACCTATCTATGTTATGTTGTTATATTGGACACGGGACTTAGGATCTTTCAACTAATGAGATCGTGTAAAATATAAGTGCTTAACTAGTGATCCGGTTTTGTACGGAAAAACCTTTACAATACAAGAAATTAACCGGAGATAATTGGAACAAAATCGGTTTCATAGTTAATTTATAAGGATAACGCGAAAGATATGTAATCTAGGTCGATCTGGGAATGAAAGGTATAGTTTGATTAGAATAATCGTAGGTAGGTGGAACATGGTCTAGGTACATATATGTCACACGTCATAAAGTATGTGTGAGAATCAAGTCTAAAGACACAACTTGTGTTGAAAAAATACCGTTTTAGTTCTCACAATAGTGCGAGCATCGGGGGTCCGCTAGCGCAGCTGCACAATAAAATAACCCATCCATCTGTAAAGGAGACAGATGAGTGCAACTTATTTCTCGTTTCCGCTGGCTAAGCGGTCATGAATTATTCTCTTTGGGACGTAGAAATATGCACTAGTATCTTTCAAACATGTGGTTCTTAATAAAATAGGTACAATTTCTAGCGAACCATCCTTTTAATCGTGTTTTTCATATCTGTATTTTAGCATTGCATTCGTCTCGCTCCCCTGGACTCGAATCAAAGCATTAGTGTAATAGGTATAATTCGACGAGCATTCGATCCACCTGCAATATTTTAAGACTAATCACTAAACTACTTACACGCCTAGGTAGTCAAAATTGCCTACCCATAAAAAAAAGTAGGTAGGTTTAATTTTTTTCCAATAAAATTATTACAACAATGCAGACCGCATGTAGGGTCTACATTGTACATGTATGTAGTGGGAAGTATCTACCTAACAAAACCTATATATTCTATGATTGTATCATAACTGCGAGAGAGTGTGGGTAACTAAATAGAATATGGGAGGGAGCTGAGATGAGAGGGAGCGCGGAGTAGCGCGGCGGCGGCTGCGAGGTTGGGATTGGGATGACGCCGGGTCCGGCCGGGCGGGGGGCCTGGGAACGATTCATTGATCCGAACTGCTCTCGGCACTGCGACAGGGACAACAAAGGGAGGACTAGGGTATCGTGCACGTTCTCGCTCGCTCCATTCAACGATGAAAATTCCCTTGATTGATACAAAGAATTTCTAGGTACCTTAGATTAGATAGGTATTAGGTGCGTGAATTTACAACAGAACAGTCTCTCTATTTGATAATTTTATTTAATTACGTAATACGTATTTTATGGATAAAAAGGTTAGTTTTTACGTAGTTGTAGTTATTAAGTGAAGTAGGTAGGTACCTATAAGTAATTTATATAAGTATCTACTTACACTAGAACCTACCTAATGATTGATTAGGAATGTCTGTCCATAGTAATTTAATTTAATTACTTATTTTGAGGATGTTTTGTAGCTGCAAGAACACTAATAAAAAGTTGAAAATTCGAAAATCGCTCGTAATGAACAAGGAAGATGAGTATATACTTCTATCACATCCAAGTGCCGAATTCACCCGACAAAATTTTCTGTCTCTGTCTCGCGCACCGTGAGGCGGCTCGTTGAGTGGCCACGCGAGCCCGAGTTCGTTCGTTGTTGCACATCGACATTAACCGCTTTCAGTGCTACAGCGCGTTCCTCCGCGCGATACTCACATAACCTTAAAAGTTAAACAACCCTGATTATTTTAGTACTATTCATTGTAATACCATTAAATACTCATGATTACCTCGAATTTATAAGTTAGTGCTGTGAAAGTTTACGCCCGGCCAAAGGGCATACGTGGAGTGTACCTATTTTTGTGCAACACAAAGTAAATACAAACGGCAAGCTGTGGGGATCAGGGGCCTTTTTTTTGCCGCCGCAGGGGATGTACTATCCTGTGAGTATACACATACCTAATACCTTCAGCTACATAATGCAGTCGTGTATCAATAATTATTATTAATTATAATTTCACTTTGAAGCCACTAACAGATAAGGATAACCCTGGTGTCATTCGAAACTGAGCACAATGTTATGGCGCATGGCGTTAGGTAGGTACTTATCTAACGCTACCATTGGAGATCATAACAATGACTTCATAACCGCTGAAATGACAGTTTTACATTGCAAAATTAATTAGTGTAGGCACATACGCAACAACGGCTTAAAATGCCCGGAATCCCGACATGGTCCAAGGATTTTCTATTTATAGCAATAAATAAGTACCTACCTCCTTATAAGTATGTCAAAAACTACATTAGGTTGATTATTGTTGTTATAAGTTTACAGACAATCTCCAAAACTCGAAGTAAAATAATGATCATTGAATATTGTCCATCCATTGTTATGAAATTGCGAACATAGATCTATACCTACCTAGGTACTATGATTACGAAAATGAATGAATTCATTGAAATTGAATTTCATTTTTATGTTGTCCTTATCTACAGCATAGAAAATGACACATGTTAAAAAGAAAAGGAGATAACCTCCTGGGGTTACCATATTAAAATCTAGAAAACTGACAGAAATCCTTATAAAATATCAATTTGTAGTCCTGTCATCTTTCATGCATGTGTTATTATTTCTGAAAAGGTGAAAGAGGGCGGAGAAACATAACAAAGATTTTTTCATCTAGTTTTAAACCTAGCACATTTGAATATTACGATCCCACTTTTAAAGCGATTTATTACTAACCGCCTCCTAGTCCTGGACCAGTAACCACCGCTGGGGTTCCCGATGGATAGGTGGAATCGTTCCAATACCTACCACTGGACAAATCGGCGTCGCCTTATCTACTGCTTTGAACTGTTAGTCAAACAGATAAATTACAAAAAAAAATATAACCAAATTTATAACCTCGTCCTTTTTGAAGTCGGCTAAAAAAACATAAGGCCTTAAAATGGCATAGCAATTTTGAATGAACCATTGAACTTCATTTAGGTATAGTCATATTCACGTAGTAGGCATCAGACTGTTGTGGTGTTGTGCTATGTTAATTAATTTTATACATTGTAAATTATGCAAACGTCTGTACCTATGTAAGACCTACTAATCTATTTATTCTGTCGTATTATCTACCTACCTACAAGACTACTACACGAAAAGTGTCCTCTGCCTTTTTTACCTTCCGTTTTAAAATTTTAATAAAAGCAACTCCTTGGCCCTTTATTTGGAATATTTGGAAGCTACCCGAAGACAGCGGCGTCGCAGGGGGAGCTACGGGAACCCGTTCACGGCTCAAGGTGAACACGATACACGAACCAGAGATGGTAATAAGGACAAATTATTCGCATACCGACCCTTTGTTCAGTTCTCCCAGTTCGTGGTTGTATAACTTCACGACTTGGGCCACTACCTGCCGAGGGCTAAGAGCCAACGTAAACTAAAATAGGTAGGTAGTTACCTACCTACCACGCAGGTAGCCAAAAACCAAACCCATACAGCGCGTATTGCAGTTGCTCTTTTTTAATAAAAGGTTTGTTTATAATTTAAATGACATTGTTATAATAGAAATGATTTGTTTACTGCAACAATGAATAGAAAGAGATTACCTGCCTATCTAGAGGAAGTAAGATAGGCAAGTTTGCTAGAACTACTAACTAGTTAATGACGACATAGGTAGGTACTTTATTAACTAATACAGTTTAAAAAGTCTGTATTTTAGCAACTAAAGATACCTATGTATTTTGAAAATTATTTTACTGGTAGAAAGCGTAAATAAAACATACGCGTACCTTGTACATCACAATTATGGGTTAAAATAAAATATCCTCATGCCCATGCCGAAAATGTATTTTCGTCAATAATGTACATACTTATGTTAGTACTTACCTACTTTTCGAATTACCATAATCGCAAATTTGTCCAGGTTCGGCTAATTCCGTTATTGGGCGACCAGCTGACTCTAATGGTGGATCCATCGTTGTTGGGGAGTCCAGGAAGTCGCAAATTAATTTAAATGTTCGTAACAGTCGCTCCTCTGACTCTGTTAATAACTAACTTATTTTGCTCCTCAGACCTTTAACAAGATAACATGAAACTTTATCCACTAGGTACCTACGTACCTACTAATCAAAACTGATCTCTTTGTAAGCCTATCAAAGTACGTACTACTTACGTACTATGTGCATATTGTTTACTTGCGGTTAATTTATTACTATGTGTACATACTCAGATTTAAGATAATTACATAGGTTGGTACTTACCACAGATATAGATTTACATAGATAACGCAAATGCATGTACTTCGCGTGTACGAAACCCCGACCAAGCGTCGAGGTTGGTCGCCGTTAACTTGCAGTCCACGCGACGACAGATATAAAAAATATGAGTATGAGCGAGATAATCACTTGACAGAATCGTAGCGGACGGAGGGGCATCGGTGGCATCGGTGTCTTTGAAGCGGTTTGGATTTCCCGTCACTAATGACGTCACAGTAGGTGTTAAAAAATCGGCACGCTTGGTTTCAATACAAATCGTGATACTTGCGTTATCTATGTAAATCTATATCTGTGGTACTTACATGGCCAGTATAGGATAGTTAGGTACATTATTTTCTGCAAATAATTATTGAAACACAATGGGTGAAATTAAATTCAGTTCCGTCATCATTGTACTTTTCGACAAATTTTAAAGAACATAAGTTTCTAACAAAATCGAGAACATTTATAGGTTACCTTAAATAAGTGAGTTTTATTTTGCAAAATACCGATAACAGTTAGGAGTTGCGTTGTTGTTGTTAGTAAACGGAACGTACATTTTCTCGCTATCCCGTGAGAATATGCACGTTCGCAGCTATGGCAAATAGGTTTCCGTCCCACGTCTTTATGACGCCTTGGTTTCTGCTGTTTTAATCTTTCAGCTTTAGAAAATGTAAATACCTATTCCGTGAGTTCACTAAAATTTCGCTTTCGTAGTCGAGTTAGTTTGATGAACAAATATCTAATAGTGTTTTCATATTGTAAAGAGCATCATGTAACTTCACAAAGTCAGCTAATTTAGTAAATGCACATCCTCCAAACTATCATCACGAGAAATGATATTGAATATAAACTCTAACGTCTTCGCTCCCACGAGAAAAATAGATAAAAGCAATTTATTTCAAAAGGAACTGCCTCCGCAGAGACGGCAGTGACTGACATACCTACCAAGATATCGATATCACCCTCTGCCTACTCATTGACCCTTGAATAGGTACATACTTACATAGCGTAGGCATAGTGACGACTATTGTTCCTACATAATAATTATTATTTTAGTAGACTAATCTAGTGACTGGTGATACTTAATAGATAGATACACCTAACGTATTCTTGCGATTGTTATTCGATTTTTAATTAGTATGTTTCTTGGAGGGACAGTTACATATAACACAACACAAGAAGCATGAACATAGTTACAGAAAGATAAACAATATCGGAGGTATAGCAAGGTATTCATAAAATAATAAGGAACAAATTGGGATTGGCATAATCAAAGCGCACGCTCACCGAGACACCTACTACTACCTGTAGAAAATGTAGAAAATTAGGTGAGTTTCGGTGTAGTGGTAAATTGCCAGTCGCATAAAATTGGCGCATACAATTAAAGCTGCGGTTTTTAAAATACCTCAAATGAAGGTCAATTCGTCTTGTTAGGGTTATGTAGTCAAATTAGCCCTTATAGTTTCGTCATGTCATAGCCATTTTATGAATAAATCAATAATTAAGACTATATGGCAGAAAGGCACATGATATATGAAATAATATCAACATACGATATGTTTTCGGTATTGCATTTTCTACCGCAACCCTACATTGCGCGTGGACCGACACGAACTTGGCCGTTTTTTATATTACACATGACGTGCACCGTCTAATACAGTTCAGTAATAGTACTCTAGCCAAGTAGGTACCCATATGTTTAATGTCAGTTGGTAAAATGAGTGCGCCACCTACTTTCTTTGTTGTTTTGATGGCAGAGCGCGTCTCCAACGGGTGTTCATTTGTCTGGTGACTGCTCGTTGACGGACACTAATCAGCAACTGCACATTTTATAAAATATCGTGAAATAAATAAAAGACAAATGACCATGGGCAACTTTGTATGGAACCTGAAACTGTGAAAAAGCAAAATCTTAGCAAACAAAAGTTATGGGGTGTACCTACACAGCTTCCTTTTAATTAAGCGTCAAGATGGTGTTTTAGTACCTATAATATTTTTAATTCACACCGCTAGGTATATCCAGTTTGAGGAGGCGTCTCTAGTTAAAGCCAGTAAAAACCACCGTAATTTGTTAGTGGCCAACTACGTAATGTCTTCAACCTCGATTTGCTTAATTTATATAAGCTTCACTTATCACCGAGCGCCCCTTATTACCGTTTTACGATTTCTTTTAAAATGAAGGTGCTTAAAAAGACGGGATGGACTTCAAATTCAATATTCTTACCGGCTGTTAGGTATAGTATTTCAATGAAAGATAGAGCAGTTAATCAAAAATTATCAATTAGTAGATAGCTCTTACGAATCCTTCATTCACTATGGGTGGATGTATCGGTACATTAGGAACATCAAGAAATACTAAAAGCAGTAGAATCAAGTGGCATGTACTGAACTCGATTTCTCAATTTCTGGTAGGCAATACGAGTATATGCCAACATTACGACCGCGACGTTTTGCCATTAGTTTCTTTGAACTCTGAGCAATGGATAGATATAAAATGAAAGGTATAAACATAGAATTCATGAAAAATGTATGTTAAGAGTTAACGGGAAAATCTGAGAGTCGTGTTTAGACAATCTATTATAACATTGTTGTGGGATGTGCGTAATTGTTTTTTTGTGGCTGGTTAACCGTTTATTCCGCATATTCTCTGCGCCGCTACGCGTTTGCGGTTGTCTCTTCATAAATTGATTTTTAAAAGGCGGTACACACTTATAGCACAAATATTCAAACATTTACTTGATGTTGTTGATATTCGTATGTCTCTGAAGTTTTGTTAAATTCTTTTTGGACAAATTGGCTGTTCTCCAACAGCCAGATATCTAGTTAAATATCGTATCAAACGACTGTCGACGGCAAGTCGGCAACTGGAGTGCCTTTACTCATGATTCACATTTACCACTGTCAATTATTTAAAACTAGCTGTGCCCGCGACTTCGTCCGCGTGGAATTTAATTGTCAAAGTTTCATACAAACTTTCATCCCCTATTTTATCCCCGTGGGGGTAGAATTAATCAAAATCCTTTCTTAGCGGATGCCTACGCCGTAACATCTACCTGCATGCCAAATTTCAGCCCGATCCGTCCAGTGGTTTGGGCTGTGCGTTGATATATCACTATGTCAGTCAGTCAGTCAGTCGGTCACCTTTGAGTTATATATATAGATGAAAACCCGGCTTCGCTCGGGTGAAATGTGACTCATAATACACAATCTTTTACAAAGCTTAGGTAGATATTTTTGTAGTTATCGGTTTTCAAGGAATATTAGGCAAGGCATAGATTCGTATAGCATTGTCCATTGAAATGAATACGAAAAAAAGTCGCCAAGTGCCATGTCGAGCTATGCACAATGAAGGGTTTCGATTCATTGAAGGTAATCTGTTTAAAATTTCACCCCAGGTTGAAATAGATACTAAAGTTGTATACATACTGCTACCGACATCTATCGACACCATTAAATACTAAGAAATAGACTAATGAACATAAAACATACATTTATTGCTGTTATTTAATAAGAATTTATTAACAATTTATCCAATTTCGTCAGCATAATCTTATTCATATTTTTGCAACATAAAAATGTAAGAAGTGTCGATATTTTTTTCGTAAAAAATCTTACCCACTGTTGTTTATAGACTACTACCGACATCTATCCACGTGCATAAACACTTCAGAAATACACGTATTAACACAAAATATAAATTTATTGCTGTTATTTCATTGAAATTGGTGAACAATGTATCCATTTTCGACTGCATAATCTTATTAATGTTCTTGCAATAGAAAAATGTAAGAAGTGTCGGAATTCATTACGGAATTTTGATTTAATCTTTAAAAGTTAAAAATCTCGCATACGGAATTTTTGATGATAAAATGTTGTATGAAAACATCATTTTATTTGAAAAGACCTTTTCAACGTCACCCCACATGATTGGGTAACTAAAAAAAAAATTGCCCCTTTTTCGATGTTCGGGGAGGTACCTCAAAAAAAGTAATTTTGCTACATTTTATATTTTTGAAAGTGAGATCTACTCTTAAAGTATTTTTGTACCAAATTACATCAACATCCGTCAGAAACTGTAGAAGTTATGACCCTGTGACTGACGGGTTGGGACAGACAGACGGACGGACGGACGGACGGACGGACTGGATGATCTTATAAGGGTTCCTCGTAGGGACTACGGAACCCTAAAAACATGAAGACTGAATTTGTTTGTTCTGAAAGCTCAATCTTCTTCTTCTTTCTTAAAAAATATGGCCCACCCAGTTTAATAGATATTTCGAATAAAGACTCATTTACACATTGAGAACACTGACACTAACTGACAGGGATTCGTTCATAGAAAATATAGCGGTACTGTGCCAAACTTGACGGAACTGCCAATATGGCTAAACGAAATATTGTATTTTGCACCGTTAGAATTTAACAAAATACTCGACAATCCGAATTTTGCCGATATATGTTGTCGACTCGAAATCATTATTTTTTCATGTTTTATTATTCTGGTAAGGTTTCAATCGAGTCTACCGTACCCCTGAACGGAATTATTAATATAGAAGTCGAATCAACAGCCTGACAAATAAGTTTCAAGCTTCTAGCTCTAAAATGAGATACTTCCATACAACTTTTCATCCCCCCTTTCAACCCCTTAAAACTCTTTTTTCGCAATAAAAAGTAGCCTATGTCCTTTCTCAGGCTCTAGACTATCTGTGTATAAAATTTCATTGAAATCGGTTCAGTAGTTTTGGCGTGAAAGAGCGACAGACAGACAGACAGAGTTACTTTCGCATTTATAATATTAGTATTTTTTCATGTTTTATTATTCTGGTAAGGTTTCAATCGAGTCTACCGTACCCCTGAACGGAATTATTAATATAGAAGTCGAGTCAACAGCCTGACAAATAAGTTTCAAGCTTCTAGCTCTAAAATGAGATACTTCCATACAACTTTTCATCCCCCCTTTCAACCCCTTAAAACTCTTTTTTCGCATTAAAAAGTAGCCTATGTCCTTTCTCAGGCTCTAGACTATCTGTGTATAAAATTTCATTGAAATCGGTTCAGTAGTTTTGGCGTGAAAGAGCGACAGACAGACAGACAGACAGACAGACAGAGTTACTTTCGCATTTATAATATTAGTAAGGATTGGTGTATACACCATTGATATTGTATATTAAGTGTTTTTAGTAAAGTATTTTTACATTTAAATATAAAATATTTATTGCGAGCTTACCTAATCTTTGTAGGCCGTCAAAAGAGTATTAAGAAGACTAGCTGCGTGAATTGGGTTTATCCCAATCAAAATTTATTCACTTATAAGGTGATAGGATTTTTATTGTTATACATTGGGTCGTTCTGCAATCAAGTTTAAATCCCAATTTATGTTATAAGTATGAGTCCCTGAGTCCCTATTATATACCGTCAGATTTATGATGGAGTTGAATTGAGGACGTATTATGTATTTATTTGCCGAGCTAAAACCTGGATTGTTGAGAGCCATCTATTCAACAGCTCTGTAGTTTGCTAGAATGAAATTAAATGAATATGACGACAATATGGTGTAAATAGTTCAGCTTGTAGTTGTTCTGCATCACCGGTCTCTGGTGTTGAATGATGTTTATACGCAGATAACGGGGTCATACATTTATCTCTGCTGATAACGAGTTAGGTTTTAACGATATATCGTTTGTAACTATTTGTATATTGGTGGCTCTGGTATTTGTTTCTTATAATTATTATGGATTGTAAATACATACCTACCTAACCTATATGTTAATAATAATAAAAGAATGTGTGTAATCATTCCCCATGGTGTAACCCTATTCATTTTCATATAGAAGAATGTCGTTCATCGAACAAAGAATTTGTGTCCTAAATATTTCTAGACCCTCGTGCCTTTTTATTTTCATTTGGATACTAGGACGAGCCTTGCTGAAGATAAAAAGGTTGGTGATATTTTATTTATAAGATACCATTTAATGGTGCATCTTCTGGGTATCTCAAGGTTTTACTTTAAGAGTAGGTATGAAATTTAGTATTTTCGACAACAAAATCAGATAATCTTGATCATGATGTAATACTTGAAGGAAGCAGCTCTTGAAGATTCAATTCTTGAAGTTCAATTAAGCGTGTCTGGAGGTGCGGCTGGTGAGTCGCGCTTACGTAGCTCGTACTTCGTCTAGTCCAGCGATGTTTGCTTGGTTGTATTGCATAGCGAACTTTGATTGCGTCCGCGGAGCCGGCTCAGCCCGCCTTAAAATTGCACGGGTGAAAGGAAGCGTTACCACGTTTCCGCGCTTATAGGACCTTGAATGAGCTTTATTACAGCTCATAATGATACCTACTTTATGTATATTTACGTATGAATATAATTCTCGTTTTGTGCATTCGTCTTTTTATTATATCTGTGAAATATTGTGGCTGTACGTACTTAATTGACCGCTGGTGAGAGGAGTTAATTTTCTTATTTTTATTGTTATCACTAAAGTTCTCGACTTATCTTGTTTGTCACAGACGCGTAGCTATAATGGAATAATAAATAATAATCAATCCAAAGGGTGAAAGTCCTTGAAATGTCTTTATTATCGGTGTCGTTTGCTCATTTGACTTCTTCGTAAATATAAATTACTAAGCGAATGGGCTATAAAGGTATCACAGCTTCATTCTGTTGACAGTTAAGTGGGAAGAATATGAATAATGTAATTTAATGCACTTGCCGCCCTTCGATTTTTTTCCGTATTGCCGCTGTTATCATTTCATTAAGCTGCCTACGAACGCCACGATTTGGTTCACGATCTGTGGCTGGCTGTCCAATCGACACAACAATAGGCATGTGGGGTCGCCTAGACACATATTAGGTATTAGTCCCCAGATCGAGATAGCGTGAGCCATATCTTGCCATTCGTAGACTAGTTATTAAGGTGAGGTAATCAAGTAATATTAATTATTCGGCTAGATGCAAGATTCTTAAATGCTGAAGGTTACTGGAACTCGGTACCTATTGTAAACAAGCAACAAGATTAACTTCTTATTGTCACAGAACTATCTACGCAGGGCCACTGTTATAACCCGAACCCTGCCGATGTGCGACTCTGCTAATAATAATCGTCCGGCTAAGGGAAAGCGGACCCCACGTTACATACATGTGAACGTTAATCATAGGCTCATAGACAAGTTTGTTTCTTCCAAGCAAAACAAGTCTTACTTTCTCTTTTTATTCACTTTGCGAACTTTGTTTCTGTTTAGTCGATAATGTGATTATTACTTAGGTGATAATGTCCCTAGATTCCAATATACTATTTTTCTATCACTTAAATAGTACCTATTGGTAGAAGACGACGATGACCATTGACCACACGGTCTGCTGGTCTGATTGTAGGCACTGCCTTCCTGACGCTGAGGTGCACTGCAGTGCACATTTCTTTGATAGTATTTTAAGCCCAATGTAAACTTATTGATTAAGTATTGAATAACGTTTTTATAATATGACTTCACATTATTTTTGGTAAGAAATTGTACTTACCTCCCATCCGTCATTCTCACCTCTCTCAATTGTAGGAACGCCCACTCTACGCTGCTACCTGGGCTATTCATTTATATATAACCAACCGCCTGGAATAATAAATAAAGTCAGAACATGATGCAGAATTATTCTGAAAATAAATACTTTGCTACCTATGAATAGGCATATAACCCCGGTACGGATGGTCATGTGTTATTTTCATATTGAAAACTGCCTGAGTTGGGTGCTAAAAAAATAAATGCGCATGATAAGCATAAAATATATTCTGGTTAACCTTTATTTCAGTTTTCTGTAATTACCTACTATATTTTTACACTCCCACAATCATAATATTGTTATGTCCGCCATACAATGATTAAAGTTGTGAGTATACTCAAGGTACGTATACTCTTATACGTTTGTTGGTATAAGAACCTTCTGAGATACCTAATGGGTAAATCTGTTATTTAGGTACTGTTACAGTTGAAGTGCTTTTTTGGTGGCATTGGCATTATAATGATGTCGCTGGCCGCTGGATATAGTTGTTTTTAGGTTTTCTAAATTTAACAAGCTGGTGGGCAAATAGGCATATCACCGGCTATATTTATGATTCGCCGTTCGATGAAGATGTATTTGTATTCCGATTCAGGTGAATAGGGCAACTTATCCCGGTCCAGAGTGAGGAGCATGAAAAATATTTGGGTCGGTGCCAACGTTGCTCGGTTCGCGGCCGCCTGCCGGCGGCGGCGGCGGCATCAGCGTCGCTACGCCCCTTGACTCGATAACGCAATGCAATACCTGTGACGACACCGCGCCCGCGCCGCGCCGCCGCGAGTGCATCTCTGTCGCATGTCGTACACAGTCCAACACAAATCTTGAATGCTAAATAATGTAACAGGTTAAAACCACAGATAGAGATTTACATAGATAACGCAAATATCACGATTTGTATTGAAACCAAGCGTGCCGAATTTTTAACACCTACTGTGACGTCATTAGTGACGGGAAATCCAAACCGCTTCAAAGACACCGATGCCGCCGATGCCCCTCCGCCCGCTACGATTCTCTCGAGTGATTATCACGCTCATACTCATATTTTTATATCTGTAGTCGCGAGGACTGTAAGTTATCGGCGACCAACCTCGACGCTTGGTCGGGGTTTTCGGACACGCTAAGTGCATACATTTGCGTTATCTATGTAAATGTATATCTGTGGTTAAAACCTACAATGTTGCCCTTTTTATACGGGCCTGCCTCTTTATACGGGCTGAAATCTTGAATATGTGAACATTTTAATGAGAGCTTCAGTAATAGTTAAATCATTATTGAGTAGTTACCTAATTAAATTAATTAAATAAATAAATCATAGTGTTTTGTTCCCAATATGATTTTCTAAAATAAGTTTGTTAATTCACTTCAAATTTATCTGTTCCTATAATATTTTTTCATTGGCAATCATATAGGTAGAATAGTGAGATCGCTTTAGTTAGACACATCAAAATTAAATTAATATTTAACAGTAAACATTTATAATGCACTAGCTGAGCCCGCGACTTCGCCCGCGTGGAATTTAACTTAACAATAAAGCCCGGTCCCGCGTTCTGAGCCCGCGCGACAGGACTCATTTTTTTATTTTGTTTTTCTAAAATAAAACTAGCCTCAGTTACTGCTTATAACATCAGCTATCTAACAGTGAAAGTCCCGTCAAAATCGGTCCAGCCGTTTCGGAGATACTCTTTGATTTCAAGTGTTTTTATTTTTTTACGCGGAACCCTAATTGTTTTTCTAAAATCAAAGTAGCCTAAGTTACCCGCTATAAGATCAGCTATCTGCCAGTGAAAGTCCCGCCGAAATCGGTCCAGCCGTTTCGGAGATTACCCGGAACAAACACACAGACAGACAGACAGACAGACAGACAGACAGACAAAAAATTTTTAATTCGCGTTTTTGCTATAGGTATCGTATGTACTTTCATATGTATTTAGTGAAAAGGTGTTATTTTGATATTACAAACAGACACTCCAATTTTATTTATTTGTATAGATTAATTTTGCGTTTTTTGTGCGGTTATTGACAGCAGTTTACATACAAATTTAAATATTTCGTGATATTTTATTTATTTATTTACAACAAATATTTCATATAGGTACATACCTACTTATCTATCAGAAAAGTATGTACCTAATTGCCTTCACATATTGTGTAAGAGGATAAGATAACGCAATTTGGAACAACACAGATGTTTCTGTACCATATGTATTTATAGCTGTTAACTTAGCAAATATGAAATACATATGATTTAAACGAGAAAAAGTTAAATCTAACGTAAATATCCTTAATTAAGCTTTGCGCGTCAAAAAGTACGGTATCGTTTTATTAATACAAGCCACGGTAGGATGTGTCTTCCGATGTATTTCAATTTAAGAAAAACCAGTCTCTCTCTCTCATGAAATACTTAGCCGCCTCTTATCATCTAATACGTCACCACTTGAACCATTGACTACAGTCATATGTCATACATATCACTACTGCAGTCATACATACCATGTTTGTAACTATGTCCAGACATATGTTTTGTTGAAACTTGACAACACTCACACACGACATTGATAAGATTATACCTCCCAACATTCATATATGGGTACCTAACCTATGTAGAAAAGTTTATGATACTTACGAAAATCAACAGTCGCTATCGATCCATTTTATCAAGTACCTATTCCATTAGATTATCATGTGTAGAACGTATCACGGATTCACTCACAGATACATATTTACATCACTAAACTTATAGGAGTCACTCAGTTAGTTTTGTCTATTTCAGGTGAGTAACGGCAATGTCATCGATACAGGAACACCTACCCTGCTGGTATTTACCGTTTATTATTTAGCACTAGGCATGGGAATGCTATGACATCTAACATTTTATTATACTCACTAGATATTAATGTACTAACCATTAGTTACGTGACCTCATACCATGCGGCTGCGAATTTGATTAACATGTAACCAGCAACTCCACTCACTTGCTTACCCTTCTCAGTAAAGTCTTTTGTTCCTTCCTGCCAATTCCTATAGTGACTACATGTCTACAAATATTTTGTGACCTTTTGAAAAGTAACGAGGTAGTGTTTTTTTTGAGGATATGTATTATGTACATAGATATTATATCAATGACAAATATTAAGGTAATGTTAGGTTTTCTTAGATTTAACTTTAATTTTCCAAACAGACAAGAGGTTGTGATACATATCTGCAAATAGGCATAGCAACAATTTATCATCTCAAGAGTGTAGTGACTATATCGACTTTTCAGGTCTGAAGCATGTAAAGTGTAAATATATTTACATGTTAGCTAATGTACTGAATAATGATGTAAAATTGATGGTAAATCAGTTATATGCACCCCGTGTCAAAAGTATCTTCCGGATCTATTCATATCCTTGGAGCTAGTAGGCGTTCTACATTACCTCGACTTGTTAGCTACTTCTTTGTGATGTCTACTGATTTAAAGATGTTATGTTAGCAGTCCAAATAACTCCCATTTCGCGTTTATATTCGTCCTTTCCTGTCCTCCATAGAACTAACCGATTGGTATCAGTGGCTTTCAGTACCTTGATGTCGCGCATTATGCATGGTAGCGTAGTCTCATCAAAACCTCCGGTATGATAATAAATTAAATTTCCTCAATCTCGGCCTGACAGTGATACAAGCCAGTAACTGGCACGCGAGACACCGGGAATGCTTTGATCTGGAAATGTAATGTTATTACTTATGTCCTTAAGGGGGTAATTTAATTATGAATGTATATTGTTTCTATATTTATAACGTGTAGGTGGGTTTGTATGTACGATCACATTGGTGTTATCGCTAATACTAGATAGATACGGTACTTTATGTACTACTATGAATAAATTTTGTGGCACTAGCAATTTTTTTATACTAACTAAAACGTTTTTAAGTGAATAAACACTAGTGTTTAATGGTGGTAATGAATTAACCTAAAGGTTAAAAAATAAGATATTCAGTGGCTCTCAGAAATAATGTTAGAGAGACATTTCTGTATGAGAATGATAATGTTATTAACTGGCAACTGTCCGCTTTGCATGCAAACAAGGTTTAAATATTGTAATCGGTTCATTATTACCTGCCGCCGATCGTGAATCCTTTTTGTGTGTTGCCACACGTTGCCTGTCATTATTAAAAATAGCCCAGGTATGTGTAAGTACGTAGTTCGGTACCAACTTACATATTAATTTATAATAATAACTGTATTATTAATTTTATATGTTTAAAATCAGTTTACATAAGCCCATATAAAATACTATTTTAATATGTTATTCCCGTTTAATTACTTAATTCAATTAATGACGCGATAGATAAAAAGAAATTACCAACATTATTTCATGTCACCTTTGAAAATCGTCGTGTATCGAAGTACCATTAAGGCCGCGCCTGGACTAGTGCCAGACTTTGTGTATTATTAGCCACGCCGACAACGACTCGGTTAATCAAGCTCAAATAAGATCAATATTTCCCGTAGGTGAAGTGATAGACTCAGGGCCAAGCGCTCGGCCCACTTATGCCTGTCAGCCAGGATTACCAACCGAATCGGACAACGATGGACACTGTCAGACCTTGTCCGAAACTATACAATTTATCACAAATATTACGTCACTATACAAAACATGTTACTGACTCAAAATAGACATATATGTAGTACTATTACCTCGTACCAATACGTCCCTGTTTTCTGGTCACGTGCAACGAACTCACTGTTCATCGATTCCGTAGCCGCACATTACACCATCAATAATCGTATATATTGGATACAGTATTTACGTTCTTACCTCCCAACTTTCTATCAACGTTACGTTGCGTGCTGCGACCATTTGCGTGAGATGCCTGCGTGCACCGAGAGAAATTCCTCATGCAGTCACAGGCATTCATAGGAGTATCTCTCATATAATTACCACAGAATTACTATGTATGTATGCAAATGATAATAATCTAAATAAATCTGATCTTTACATTCAATCCTTTGTACGTACATCATTATACATTTTAAGTAAGTACCTACCTATGTCTTCGCAAGTTTTTATGAAGCCTTCTAAGTCTACGGTTTGTGGCGTCGCGTCGTCACTTTATATATTTAAACCCCATTAATTTTCAGGAACGACATACGGTAACACGCTGTTAAATTTTGTAAATTTACATGAAAAAGCCGCTTCGCTGTGCGCTTCCTTCGTAATGTGTAATTAACAATCCTTTAGATACCTTTCCTTCATGAATTAAATTAATGTTTTCGGATCTCGTCGCCGTCGTCGCATGTCACTATTCATATTAATTATGATTTTGTAGTGACATAGATTACAGAATCTACAGAAATTCTCGACATTCGTATAACACATGGGATCATGTAGCTGGATTAAAATGCTTAATTAACGTGATCGGCGGTCCGTTAAATAGGGTAGGCCCCGGGTGCAGTTTCAAAGAGATTGGCTCGGCGAGCCGGGCGAATGCTCCGTGATGCAACGTCAACATGCGCTTTCATACCTAATAATACACCATCATTATTTCTCGTTTCAATGGCATAGATCTGCACATTTGTAGAGAAAATTCTTGAATATTTCGGTATTTATTCCTAAAACTAAATCAACAGTATGTCCTGTTAACAAAGTTGGTACATAAAAATATAACTTATCTGATAGGTACGGTGACAGGCGTGTACAAACTTGACCAACGTGCGCCTACTTGCTTAAATTTATAAAATAAATAAAGTTAAAATTATAACTAATTTTATGGGGAATGTTATCTTAACTATTAACTGATTTCAATTAGCAATATGTGTAATATAAATGCGGACTAATTATCTAGCTCAGCTATTCCACCACAACAACTACATACACTACCTACTTTAACTTTTGTACTTATAATTATTATACCTACTGACTTTAATATTTCTCGTTTCTATATAGATAGATATCACTATATCAGTAGTTATAATGTAGGTGTATTTTATATACATTGATCTAAATATAACGCAGAAACGTGTTTGCCATATCTGCCGAGGAAGGCATTCCGGCTGGTAAAGGAACTGTTTGTATTGAGAACGCAGTTATAAATAAACCTGCAAGAAGCTCTCACTCAGCCAAATATTGAACATGGTTATAGACCATTTTTCTGACATAATTTATTTTACATCAAACTCGCTATTGGTTTTGAAAAATTTTACGTAAGCTAATTCTGTCGATATAATTGAAGGATTAAGGAGTGGGTAACCATTACATGGTGCGAACGACGCGACGAATATACAACGCGTGAGTTACCTATACGCGCGCCTGATTTGCATACGTAACTAAAAACTGCGTACGCTGCCTGCCTTCTAACTGCCTGATGTTCATTGTATGGCCTCTGTTCATAATTTCGTTACCACCACAGTACCTTATAATTATTAACTTTGATAATGATTACTGTATTCATAAATCGATATGAAGTCTGAGAACGGTCTTGAGTTCGCTTTGAAATATCATATTGTACTAATATGATGTTAGATTAGAATGCGATTTCCAAGATCGCTTTCAGATTTGTGATAGATTTATTAATACAGTCCTTAATGATTGATTGCTAAATCTTAAGAACTAAGCACCATATTTTCCGAATGACCAAAAAGCTTTCCTGGCCTAAGAAGTCCTTCCATACAAATGAAATCAATCGGCAATCTTTCATGTCCAAATTGGAAAATATTTCCCAATTTCGAGACAAATTTATTTTATACATTCTTTCTCCGTCACAAAACATCGTTCAAATGAAATCAAATATTTATTGAAGCCGGTAATTCGTTGAACGGCACCCACCAGGCCGACGTATGGGGACGAATGGAGTTGAGAATTATTGATGATCTACCTACTGCGAGGCAATTCCTGCTTATAACACTCGTCAGTATCGCTCCGTGAACGGACATACTTTTTGACATAAATATACATATACATTTTGAGCAATTAAATGAACCATAACAAATTGATTATACTACTTAATAGTTGGTTCTTTACAAGTTTATCATCGCGTAATATTTCTCCACTATTATTTCAATCACGACTACCAACGAGCTTACGATTCTCGTGAACGGAAATACGGCAACAACGGAAGCTTAAGAAAGTATGGGATTGATTTATGTAGGGATCTTGTTAAACATTTCCCTTTGTGTTAAATAAAACCGCGGTCATAGCGCGGATATTGCGTTTTGGTAAATGTGCGTGAAGCGTGGAGCACTCCTGCCGCCGCGGGCCGCGCGCCGCCGCAAAGCCCGGAAGAGAGCTATTCCCGCCATTTACGATCGAGCACTGAATGCCATCAATTGCCATCTCCTTTGTAACGACACGGGAGCGCATTGAAGAATGTCGCCCCCATTTGTTATTATTATGCGGGTAGTCTAGAGTAACCCTTGGTCAGAGTACTTCTATCTACGTAATTCTCATGAGACCTTCATTTTTTTCCTATATTTGCCTACGTACCTGATATTTAAATCAATAAATTCATCTATGGCTTAGTGCAGTTTATCTTGTGTTAAAATTTTATTCGTATCGGAAATTTGGTTACCGGCAGTGGCGCGGTGGTGAGGCGGCGCAAATAGTTTATTTTCTTAGTCGGTTAGGTACCCTTTAATAATAAAAATGTCGTGAGGATGTAATTTGACCAAACAATTATGAACGTTTCGTTATCGCAAGCAGAGTCCATTGCATAGCATCAGTGTGGGTTTAGGGTGGCCTGGTGCGGAGGCTGAGGCAGCGCCCCTCGCTAAGCATTGTAAATACTCTCCCGGTCACGTAGAGCCACCGCGCCGCTTCAATCTGTTGAATATTAATACAAAATAATATTCACTAGAAGCATCCCGCTGAAACTGAAGCTGTAACCATGCCTGAGTGGGCGAATCCTGAACGCAAATACGAGCATTGGTTTTTGAGAAATGAAAATAACAGCCCCAGCTACATTGTTCCAATCGCCCGCGCCGCACCGCCCCGTGAGGAACATAATGGGTACTATTGCAAGTATCCGCCCACCACGATGAATGAATGCCTGGGTCTAGAGAATAAAATCCTACTAATATTATAAATGCGAAAGTTTGTGAGTGTGGGTGTATGTTTGTTACTATTTCACGCAAAACTACTGAACGGATTCGTATGAAATTTGGTACACACATAGTTTATAACCTGGATTAACACATAGAATACTTAAGTCTACGCGGACGAAGTCGCGGGCAGAAACTATTGGGTTATAATTTTACTATTGATACTACATACACAGTCACTCCTTTGCGCATTAAAATTAATTAATCCAAAAATTTAATAAATTGAAGATCAATCGCTATATATACATAAATATCACAGTTACCAAATTTGTTTTAAATTAAAATAAGTTAGACCAAAATAAATTAGAATCATTTATCGTAGAATCGTAGATGTTTCGTCCTTTCTATCGTAAGTACTTGTACTTAAAAAGGGTCCGTCAGTACCTGTTTGTGTTTATTCAAACCAAACTCAATCTGTTCAGTACGTAGGGAGTGGTGAGGGGGTTTGTGTGAACATTGACAGCGATAGGGGAGGAGAATGGAGGGGAGCTATAGCAAGGGGGTGTAGATGACGCTACCGGAGCATCATCTACACACCTCATCGAGCTTTATATCATTAATCTATGCTTCTGTGAACAATGATTGAATGAACACTCCGAGCTACACTAATGATATTTTCTTGCTGTGATTATTCAAATTAATCGTAAGCACACTTTTATTTTTAATACCTAACAGGTTTGCTAAATAACAACCAAATTATACAAAAATATTAGTAAATTTGCTATTTATAAGTTGCGCTTTTAAGGATAATAATTAACAACAAGTCATCGTTAATTTCTCATTGACCTGTTCCAAGTTCCGACGGTGGCATGTGCACCTTTTAATTATTCCTCATTGGCTGACGCATAATTGTATTACTGCTTACTTATCGTTGGGGTGTTGTAGAAAGCGTTAATGCTGTTCAGTTTACGTACGCTAAATATAGAGGTTTGTTGAACTCTTTGAAATCTTCCGCGAACAAATACCAAGCGAACTGATACAAAGAAGCTGCTTATTCTAGAAATCATCTAAGCCCTTGCCGTATTTTATATGTATTGTGTATTTTTCCGGATGCGGCTTTAGTGAACAACATTAGCGTATTGGGTTAAAAATGAAAATACTTATGTTATATTATGATTATAACGTGTTTTAATAATTTGGAATGACAACAAACACACACATTCAAAAGACATGCCAACATTGTTTACTAAATCCGAATCTTAAGGAAAAATACAGTTTATATAAGTATACTTGCAAATGGCAGAGCACAGATTGAGTGTTGGAAAATGAAATGAACTAATCAATAACACTAAAATATTCGGATATCTTAATTAAAATTCAACTAAATAATTGAAGCATTAGTAAGTAGGTAGTGTTATTGTTTGAATTTGCTTTGCTATTTTGAATTGCTAATAGCTTTCCAATACGAACCTACTGCCGACAGTCGTTTTGGTACGGAAAATTAAACGAATCATTTAAAGTATATACCGGTTGTTGGCCTTACTAGTATGCATAATTATTTCATGGGAAACATCTTATCACATATATCAAGTGCGCCCTAATACATTATTCTTTATTTCCCCCAAATTATTTAGTCAAATAAAATGATTAATTTACGCCCTGAATAAGAATATAACTGAAGTTCTCATTAAATCTCCTAAAGAGAGTATGCACGATTTTTAGCAAGCCGTATAAGTACTTACTTCTTAAAAAAAAATTCTCCAAATAATTTATTTATGTCCAATAGCTTTCAATTGTACTGTGACGTCATAGATCTAGGTTAGGCGAAGTAGGTAGTACGCGCTGCCATACATTTATCGTGAAGTTTTAGCTAAAACTCTTGTAATGGCTACTCAACCAAATAGAAAAATGAGGAATCCAGATGTTAATTGTCTGTGTGTCGATGACGCATCCGGGCAGTGTCCCTCGCTCCATACGCGCTCGTTACTTGTGTCGCGTTCAATTACATTTAATCGTTGTTCATATAATTGCCTAATTGTGAACCAGCTAGCGCACAGTCCCACTTGTACCCTGGGACTATCAACTTTTAACCTCGGCTATTTACACTCGAAGCGTTATTAAAAAGTTTAATCTGTTTTTATCGATGTTGATTTTAATTCAAGGACTGATTCTTTTGTCCTATAGCCTGTGACCTGTCCCAGATGCATTACTCAACATTACCTACATGTTTTCATGAAAGTGTATGTGTAGTGTATGTTACTTAGGTGTTGTGTATAAATAAATTGTGATATACATTAAGGTCGATAAGTTCATTAATATTGTAATATATTCTATTTAGAACGTAGGTAGTGTGCCCTTCGTGGTAGTGGATCTGTTTTCCCTGATGCGGTTTAATTTCTGATTGCATGTGAATGGAATATACTTAATATCTGAATCCATCCCATTGCACATTCCACTCGTACTAAATATAGTTTCTCAACATGTCCGTGTCTCTTAGTTATGCACGCATCTTTTATTAATGTACGATCATTGTAGAGAGTCGTAGATTGTATTATGGACTCATTTCTTCTTCATTGCTAGTTGTGCGCCTGCACGTATATGATCAATTAGTTAAAATTTTTGTACTCTGTACAGCATTGATATTTTACGATCTGTCCAGTTTCGGTATGCAGGAAAATTACCTAACTTCTCCTCGGAATTGCGTGTTCCTAAACTTTAAAATCACATGTGTACTTTATTATAACGTTCTACGTATTTCAAAGCGGAGTACATGTCACTATTCGGCCGAAAACTGTATACAGTTCTATGTTTACGCTCTTATTTTAACGATCTATCTAACTACCGACAGCGAATAAACAACTTATCTATCGCCTGTTCTAAAGCTAAAGTATTTCGACTACAGATTATATCTTAATATAACCTATCTACGTTACTTACCGAGGCTTAACTCATCTAATCGATAGGCAAACACACACTCATGTGATGTGACTACAGTTAGAATGCAAAATAATATTGATGTATTTTTTATTCGTAGACCATAGTTGTAGTTCCAACATCTCCCGAACTGCAGCCACGTTTAGATTGATAACTAGCTAGCTAGCCTGCGTCGTTAAATACGTTAAAATCCAAACAGTCATTATTTGATTATGGCTTCGTTAGGTAGGGGAAGATTAAGAAGCTATTTTTGAACATGTTAGTATTCACTGTACTTGTAAGTACACAAAATTTACACTGTTTAAAGCAGATGGGAGTAAGCAGCCAGGCGGGTTGTGCGAGACGGATCGCAGGCGCACTCTATAAAAAGTCAGATTGTTTACATGAACTCCGGATACGGCTGGAAGGTGGCGCACCACATGTGTAGTGGTAATTGTAACCTTCTTCGAACTAAGCCGAGGGTAAATTACTAGAAGCCACATTCAGATTTCAACACTCTGTTGAATAGAGCGACTTATATAGCAATTTAGCCTATTATTATTAAAACTCCAAATTTTTGTAAATGAATTACTATGTACCACATCCCGTTTAAGTACTAGTAAAATACGTTACTAGTAAAATCTTTCGAGTAAAACATTTAAATAACAATTCCGCCGTTGGTCAGTGCGACAGGAATACTCATAAAGTTAGTTGAGTATTACTAACATGTCGTATATACGCCGGCGTCTTGCGCTGTTACGGACTGAGTCACGACTATTGTGTCGTTGTGTTACCATAAATAGCAACAAGCTGTGGAGGGTGCTAAAGCAACTTGACACATGTACAAAATCATCGCCCGCCTCACTACGGATTCCCGGTTGGAAAATAAAGCGCTAAAAACAAAGTGTCCTTCGTTCTCTAAGAGCCGAGACACTCCAGCCAGCCTCCCTTCACCCTGTCTTGCGTATGTTGTCTCTAGCATCTTACTTGACACAATGAAATCCTTCCCTATATATTTCGCTTCATTATTTTGTTTCGTAGACTTCATAGTAGGTAGTAAAAATAACCAACCACCTATTTAGTGGCTCATAACGGTATACGGTCCCAATAAGTGTGGCAAAGTGCTTTTCAGGTGATAATATTACTATATTTCTTCACCTGATAACTATTTCGGAGGTTATTATTTCTCCACAGAGTTAATCATGTTCGTTTATTGCTCATTATTGGCTTAACGATGAATGAATATGAAAGTTATAATTAAAACAATTTTATGAGGTGCTCAAAGAGCTTTGACAATATGCATGTTTCTAAATAAATTATGAGTCGGAATACAAGAATGAAAGTTTAGAGTAACACTTTCTTATATAAATTTTACTAAGTATGTTTTTATACAAAACCTTATTATTCTTATTATTGAAACCCTATTACGCAGCTTACTGCGTGTACTATGTATGCTAATTACAAGTGGGTTGACTGAACATTCTAGTTTTGTTACATTTCTGTGCAGATTTTTCTAGTTTGTATTTATTTAAATATGCTTTATTTGTAATTTTTTTACAAATAAAGCATATTTAAGTAAATACAACAACAATAAGTATATTTTGTAACAAAGTTAGGACTATTATATTTAAAGTTAGAATAATAAGTACTCACGACATTGTCCACAGATTACTATAAAAATACTTAATTGCTAGAGGGCTAAAGAGCACTCTAGAAATTTCAATATTGTCAATCTGCATATTTATTTACATTTTCAACAGTAAATCTTACAATAACAGTGTTTTTTTGTAGATCCCTGCGTAATAATACCAGAGATTCGTAATGCGCAGCTCGTTGCCATGAAATTTAAAAAAAGGTGGGCTGGAAGTAATCCGGAAAACGATCGCGAGAACGCCCTTAGGCCTGTAGCGAGCTTCTGTCTGGTTCTTTTATATAGGATGTATCAGAAATGCATTTTTTTTTCATAGTATTCAACCGACTTCAAAAAGGTGGAGGTTATCAATTCGGTTGTATTTTTTCTACACATCCTGGGTAAAATATAAGTACCTACTGAATACTTACCTTAATAATGTGATGGTAACAACTAAATATCGACATTTTTTTACTATTATAAGTATGTACCTAATACGATACTTTTGCGAAAAGTATTGCTAAGGTATCTCGGTTTTGTTATAGTTTTTCAAGTGCCGGTGAATTTTGCCATCGAGTAAAAAACAATGGTCTTTCCATGTCATACGATATTCCATATAGCTGAACGACGATGCTAAAATCTAATCTGGCAGGCACCGGAGTAGCGGCGCGGCTGTCTACGCAATTGTGTCCAATAGCCACTTCCTAATTTTCTCGTTTCCTGCGCGGCAACTGCCCGCCAGTAGCACTTTGCCAGTTACATTTCATATTGTAAACCTGGTTCATGTGATGAATTAATACACATGTATCTTATTTCTGAAATCATACAGGGGGGTTTGGATGAGTAGCGTAGCGGGTATACAATTAAATCACTAATTGTCAGTTTACATCTGGTGAGATTAACCCTTATTTCAACTGTTTTATTCCCGAGAATTTAAAAAAATTACATTATTATCAAGAACTGTGCCAAATTTAACAATTTATTTCTTAACATTGGTGACTACTGCTCCTGAACGCAGGTTACTGTTTTCAAGGTCTTTAGATTTGTGCTAAGGACAAAACGTCTTGAGAAATGTTCATCCAGATAGAACCAGATAGCAGACAATATTATAATTACTTCTGTCTTCATGAGGTATCTACAACCCAGCTGCCCTGTGCCTAAAATATTACTTAGAACTTTTGAAAGACCCTGTGAAGAACATCCTGGTGAATTTATAAACTTTTCATTACATGAGCAGTGTTGGCTATGTTATGGGTAAAATGTGTAAAAATATATTATATTTTCGATTTATGTACATAAGAATTTTTCATTCATTTCGACTCTTACATTTCAAAAGGATGAAAGCTCAGTTATATTTAACACCCAAGGCCATCGCAGTTTTTCAGAGCTCGAACGAACGGCCGCCGACCGGGGGTGAGTTCTGTGTTAAATTCCATTCGCAATTTAATCTTGTTACCGACAGGCGTTTGGGACTGAAAATAAAATTTTAAACGAATGCGCGAACGTGTTTGTTCATAATTTGTGTGCTTTCCAACGGTCGTCATGGTGGAAATTGGGCAGTACGCACGTATTCACGAATAATTTCCGTATACCTACTAGATACATACTTACTCGTTAACAAATAGACATTAAAATATGGGTGCATTAAACTAGGAACCTCATAACTTCTTTCTTTTGGAGTCAGTGGCACTATATAAAATAAATTACAGACAAATATCGATACATATTAAAAAATCATACACTACAGATGATCATATAACCAACCCTTTTTGGAAGAAAAAATAAAATGGATTGAAAACAGTATAGATACTATGTAGAACGATAATGTGAGGCATTAGGAAAACAACGGGTGGTTAGTAATTGAATAACGCTATGAAGGCGGCCGGAGATAGTTCGTTGTAGGCATGTCTGGTACCATCGTGTGCTCCAACTAGAAACGGCCTGTAATAACTGCGGGTTATGACAAAACGTAGTGAATTTACTGTATGTGACGAAGACCGGTACGGCTCGTGTTTTGGCACGAGATGTTTGCGTCAATATTTCGATTCGCAGCCCAGAAACGTCAACTATAAGTAGCTTTATTTATTACGTCAAAATTAGTTTATACATAACCCACATAGACCGCGTCCCTGAGGCGAAATAGCTCCGAAATTCTTTGGTAGTCAATGCCATTCTGTTGACACACAAATGTTTAGATAATACTAGCTACGTAGCTAGGTAGATACCTACATCTTAAAAACGTGAACCAAGTATATTAACTTTTTTCGGTGCGGTAATTGTTCATTCCGTATGGTGATATCGAAGTTTGATATACCTAAATATATTATTTATAAAATGATAATCGATATCCTTAAGCCCGTATTTACAAATCGATCAAGTCTGTCGCTTTTGACATGTTATTTTGTACTGGTATGACATGAGAATGACATTTCCAAGATCGCTCTCAGACTTGAGATTGATTTATTAATACGGGCTAAATGTCCAATCTACCCTGATATGACCTACGACCGCTTAGCGCAGTGGTTCGAGCGTAGGCCGCTCGTCTCACGACACCGGGTGGTTGCGGGTTTAATTCCCGTCAGGGTAAATTTTGGAAATGGCCTTTTCGCAATTTGCCCTGGTCAGTCCATTGTACGGTACAAGCGTTGCTTAGTTTGAGACCATACAGTTGGTGTGTTCGTCTGGCGATATTTATTTATTCGTGTCAACGTGTAACGCATACTTATTTTGTAACTTCCAGCACATGGTGGGGACGGGCATGGCGAACCCGTACCCGGCGGCGGCGGCTGCTGCGGCTGCCGCGGCGCAGTACGCGGCGAACGGCGACGCGCTGGCCGGCGCGAAGGCGGAGGCCGCAGGGCCCGCTGCCCCTCCCCAACCGCCACTCGTCAAGAGTGAAGGACCGCCGCCACCCGCACCTCTACCACCGTCCAATTTCTCACCACAACCTCCGCCTCAGACGCACGCACAGAGTTCAATAGATAATCAGAATAATAATTCAGTGAGTTTCATTCATACATATTATTATTATTTATTCATTAAATTGTTATGTATTTGTAGTAGTATTAGCAGACAGAGGACGGTCATTAATATATATCTATACAAAATTGAAGAGTCTGTTTGTAATTTCAAAATAACAGTTTTTACAAAACGTACTTAAATGAATGTATATAATTAGCGAACTTATAAAAAAAAAGTGTGTCTGTCTGTTTGTTCCGGCTAATCTCCGAAATGGAGTAGTAACAGTGTATCCGTTCCATTCTTCATCATGCTACTCACAGTAATTAAGAATTAGTCTCAGAATAGATATGCTTGTTCTGTACTGTGGTTTCCATGATGGCATCACGTACCTAAAATTGCGATCAGTGTGAATATGATACTATCATTCCTACGCATGACACGTTTTGAACGATGCTCCACAGCAAAATGAAGGTGACACAAACGAAGAGAACACGCCGGTGAGCGTGGCGGCAGTGGTAGCGCAGCAGGCCGCGGCGCAGGCCGTAGCGCAGCAGGCGGCGGCGGCGCACGCCGCGGCCGCCGCCGTCAGCGCCGCCGTGGCCGCCGGCGCCACCGCCGCGCAGCCGACAACGCTCGACAAGGGCCTCGTGCCTGTCTCACAGGCCTCGCAGCCTAAAAGGCTACACGTCTCCAATATACCCTTCAGATTTAGAGACCCCGATCTCAGAAACATGTTTGGGGTACGTACTTTTCTTATTACTATTCTATCGACACCGAATATTCAGTGCACGGCATGAGTCGATCCGTTACCGAGCAGATGATCTGTATATTAGTTAATATCTAACGTTTTACATTTCAGCAATATGGCACAATACTTGATGTAGAAATTATCTTCAACGAACGCGGCTCGAAGGTAAGCAACAAGCATAAATATCTTGCTGAAAATGAAGTGGCTCATTGAAATCTGTATGGATTTCATTGTGGCTACTTTTTTGTAATTTTATTAAGTGAAAACAACAAACACACAATTTTGATTTAATACAGATTCAAATTATTATTTTTATTCAAATCTTATAAGTATTCTAAGTTTAAAAAAAAAACTTGAACAATGAAAACCACAGCAATCTTTGGATCTGAATTGATGTGTATTTTTGTTATAATTCTATAGGTATGTAGAGGAATAATTGAAATAAAAATACTGATGTCAATTTCTGTTATTAATGCATATATAATTTGGTGTCCTTTTATAATAAGTAAATGTTACTTATTTTATTACATTAACACACAATTTATTCCTTTACAAGTCTTGCACTTCATAGCTATTGACTTGTATTGTTACTGACTATACAATAAACCTAACATATTATTTCTGGACCATTTTGGCTCATATTGAACTATTTATAATAACACTATGGTAATAATCGATATCTTGCAATGACGTATTTTCACGACAAACAGATGTGCAGTAGCTAAGAGGTCTTACTAACATGTATTAGTAATCGCTGCCCAAACTAAGTTACTACCGGATTACGAATATTTCCTAATAATATACTTATTCTAAAGTTTTATTTCTTTTCAATTCATGCAATTTGATTAATAATGATCCTTGCTTAAAAGTTAAAAGGCAGATGGGCTTAGTCAATATAATCATAATTGTGTTTAAAACAAACTTCTATCTCATAGCATATACTTGGTTCTAATGTTTGGTGCAGTATACCTAATTGCA
Organism: Notodonta ziczac; assembly: GCA_918843915.1. NCBI lineage: Eukaryota > Metazoa > Arthropoda > Insecta > Lepidoptera > Notodontidae > Notodonta > Notodonta ziczac. Next base: position 5,956,080 of record OU974043.1, on the reverse strand, counting down.
TTGTATATTATCATTGAATAATAATGTCTATTATTCTGATTTTGAACCAATCTCAACTATTACTTCGTTGTTTGTACCTATGACATGCTTATGATAAAAACAGCAATATTTTATATCAGCATCATATATAATGTAACACACAATAATAACTTATTATTAATTCATTTATAATTCACAAAGTAAGTAAGTCAAAGGGACAATTACTTAATTGATATTTAGCAACATTAATTTTACATATTTCAATGATACTCAAAAAACAACTCACTGTAAATGATTTCTCCCATGAAAATTAAGAGATATTATCGAAATATTTTAATAATAATTGATTGGATTGAACGCTTTTTCGTGTTTACTGCTTTCCTTGTGTCAGTTTGGTGACCGCCCCTACAGTAGCCCATGCTCGCTCATGTCAACAAAGTATTTTACTCTTTTCAAATAATAGTTCCAAGTTATTTTTTCTTCAATGCCTCACATTGGGATATGCAGTATTAGAGAATGATGCATCGTCACTTTAACAGCTGATTCCCTAAGTCATATTTCCAGGACAGCTCTATTATTCATCACTAATGAGGTTGTAACTATCGTCCAAACTGCTTCTCGCGTATTCAGCAGCAGACTTGCTCTGTGTGTTGACACCCATCCGTAACATTGTGTATACTTACTTACCTAATGTATAATTTTATTATGCATATTATTAAGTATGTTGTAGTTTGGATGATGAGTCATTCTGATGTATTGAATTTAGTCTATTAGATTGACCGTGTACTATTTTCTATCCACTAAGTTATTAATAAATATTAAAATCTCGTTCAATCATATGCTTCCTAACAAGGGAATATAATTTTTATTAGTTTTGGGCATGTATATTTCGCTGATCCCTGAAAACTCAATGTTATATCATGTTTCGCAGTGATTTTAATGATGTGAATTATTATGTTCCTAGAATTAACTAGGGTGCATCACTTAGTTTGGCTTTGTTCCTGACTAGCCCAGCAACATTATGGTTTCACTTCGGACTAAAAATAATCCCTCTGAATCTATGCGTTAGTTTTGGCATTAAATATTTAAATTGAAATTATTTAAGTAATGAAATTGTGTGCCTATTTTTGTGATTAGATTTGAAGATCGCATTTTTGCACCCCTAATAGTAAACTATTAACTTCAAATGCCTCTTATTACTTGAAGGGAGTTGAACAAGTTAGGTATATTTGGAGAGGCCTATGTTTATATAATGCCAAAACATAAATTCTTACATTTAGTGGGTTTGATATATTCATCCAAAGTGCATCGCAAGTAGCGACCAATGTTTCTGAGCTCAATTTGGTCAGTCGTGTCTTCCCCGTCTGTCGGTTCGATGTCTGTGTCTGTCAACGATACTGAGAGCTTGTTGCACTGTGTGCTCTGTTACAGTCCGCTCGGTACCGCGAGTGTCGGACGGGCCCTCGAATCTTCGTGGACCGATATTTCCTTATCTATCTCTTTCTCTCTGCCCAGATTTAATGTTTACGTTATAAGTATTTGCACTCAGAATGGTAATAATAGAGCTGTCATTTGCTTTTATAAGTGTAAGCGTTTCGTACAATCAGCAACTTGTTTGCCACTTTCACAACTCGTCTCTTCCACTGTATTGTGTGCTGTGCTAGCTGCTTTTTGTTTCTATGGGTTATCACCACTTATTGAAAGTAGTTTATATTGTCTCAGCACGAACTATTGATACAGCAATATTTGAACACGTACCGCGTTCTGAATGCTATTACCAGGAAACGAAATAGGTTAATAACTTGTGTCAAAAAGTGTTATCTGGTAGAGTGTACTTACCTACTATTAAAAACGTATAAATATCGCTTATGTTGAAAGTGTTAGTTTTTAGCCACTGTACAGTTCATGCACCATGTTACATTGTAAAAATTACCGTTGGCATATTATCTGTTAGTGTGATTAAGATCTTAGCACATTTTTACGTAAACCTAGTTCGTATTTAAATGGTGAACATTAGACAGGAATAAATGAGAGTAAATTGTTATCTGTAATTTGTATGTTGTACGGCTATGTTCCCGCAGCGGAGTCGCGAGTTGGTTTCCTAGTTACATAGTTGACTCTAGACTCTAGCTACTGCATGACCGGTGATTTTTCTGTATAGAACAAATCGCAGCTAACATCCCACACAATTCTTGTCATTTTAATTAAAGTAGTGTCTATGAAATTAGTGTCGAAGAGAATCCTTAAGACTCGTTGTATACAGTGATACAAACTCTCCTACAAATAGTACAGACTACTAGGTCGAGCGACGTTACGATATTTATTACTGTGATCCAAACGCTTATGTGTACCCATACAGCTATTATACGCTCAAAGTATCAACGTAATCGACTCAATAATATTCTCTCGATATTTCACTAGAGACTTGAAAAAGAATATGCAATGCATAAATGTTAATTTTTGTTGCACGTTGTTTTTTGAGCGACGCTGTTTTTAATGCATGTTTTGTCTGTCTTGCATGCAGGGATTCGGTTTTGTAACATTCGCAAATAGTGGTGATGCGGAGCGAGCACGAGAGCGTCTTCACGGCACCGTGGTTGAGGGCAGAAAGATAGAGGTGTGCATGACTCAATGAATACCATCCGTAGCACTCTGTAACTTATAACATTCCCGCTCCCGCGCCACCGCCCACCGCAACCTGCGCTCGTCTGCTCTGTAGTTACTGTCATGCTAGCGTGCCGCGCCGCGGTCCCGCATTTAGCACTAAGTACGCCGGCGTCTAATCCACAAACAAACCTTATTTATTTTATCCCTTTACTCTCTAGACGGTCATTTAATATGCCGATCGAAAGAGAGAGTGTCTCACAGAGAATGTAGAACGAACCGTACCGTCACAATGCCGCTGAGGTAAGAATGCTAATACAAATTTTAGTTCCATTCTATCTATTCAGTTCAAAGTTCTCTAGATTTTTTTGCATTGAAAAGCTGTATAGTGATATATATCACTGACGATTCAGTCTGGACCTGTTCTAAGAAGAAAATCTGGTATACATACTCTAAAAGTATGCATTCTTACATACATACATTTTAATATAATATTATCCCTAGTCGATTCTGTCTGAAAGCAACTCCCAAGTTTCCTTAATATTACAACAATTGGCAAGTACCTACCTACGTATCAGATGTCTTACATCAAATGGATGTTTAGCTAATTCAACTATGTACTTCTTAAGATAATTCAACTACTTCTTAAAATACCGTTTCACTTGTTCTCACTTTTAATCCAAGTAAAACATCTGATATAAAATTGGCTGATTACAATGTTCCTTTGTTATTTGTTAAACTCTATTTATTCATGAAAGTTACATGTTATGTGGGCTTCTTAATACGGGTTCGACTCCCGTAAATATTATTTATTTTAATGTGCTTTTAATTATTTGTTCTTAGTCGGTCGCAGCAGTGGACGATAGCGCTAATCGAAGTTTGAATTAAAAATCAGCCAATTTAATGTTTGCGAGTTTCGTGAAATCATATTCTGACATACCTTTACTTCAAATCAGGTTAATAACGCGACAGCCAGAGTGCAGACAAAGAAACCCCCGACCGTACCCAACGGTAAGTCCCGTACAATTTTGTATTAAAGCCTCGTTGCCATTCTGTCTAAAATCCAAATAATAACACTACGTCCTTTTTAAATTGTTTAATACTACTGTACTAACACGTCACTATTCTCACACTTCTATAAAATATAATGCATCTTGGGATTTTCTCTGTTTAACCCATCCAGTTATTCTGGCTAGAAGTGGATCAGTTCCCACTTTGGGTGAGAGAGATTGTCACATCATCGGTGTTGTCCACGTCAATGTACCTTACATGTTGGCTAGTTCCGTTGTCTGAATGCAACTAGATGAATGCTACATTAGAGAATGAGCCACTCTCAGCAGCCGGAGACAGTTCTAGATCGAGTTCACCTACTTCTACACTGACTATATTATAATGTTGCAATTGATAGTTTTGATACAATAAAATGATTGTTAAAGTACATTGATTTATTATCACGTACTAACATAGCAATTATACTTTAATTGCTCTGTCTCTACTGAGCTTCAACATTAACAAAACAAACACGAGATATAATTTAAACGTTGCTATGAAATGATCACACTACTTTGTGTATAACGACCGTACAACGATGTACAACAGCATTGTTATTGCTCGGAAGACTAAACCTATTAAACTTTTTACGACAAGAATAATATTTTTATATCTAAAGCTTTATTTTAATGATGTTTAATTTTGTTTATGTATCAGGAGATAACTGTCCTTGTTCTTATTTAGTAAATACTAATAATCGGAGCAATGAGAAAAAATATTATGGTATACAATTTTGGCATAATCATAACACATTTTTGCTTGCCATTATAGAGTTGCATCAATCAGATTTATCAACTATTGATAGGTTTTTCAAAGGGCTGTCTCTGGCGCTACGCTCGCTACATTTGCCTGAGGACATTACACTCTGTAAATGATCGGATAACACTGTCTTCAACTAGTCAGCTTGCTAGTTCAACATAACCACACCTTGGTACGGCTAACCCAGACATGTTTGTTCACATTTTTTAACGTTTGCTGGAATGATTGCAACTTCGGTATGCACTATATTTTAATTAATTCTGTAGTGGAGAATGTCATCTAGGTTTGTCTTTCTTTATTTTTTAGATTTAGCGATGAGTTTCAATGTGCGTTACATGGTCGTTAGTAAATTTTAATCATAATCTATTTTGTTCTAGTATGTGTCCAGTGGCCGGAAGGTGAGGCTTCTCATGGTCTTTTTGGTATGACTATATTTTGATTATATTTAATAAGTACCTACCTAATAAGAGAAACTAAAGCGCACTATGCCCTACATCATTAAAGAGCATGAATTTTCGCCACTCAATATGAGGATAGCGACGGCGATGTTATCTGCTGGACGATTAAATATGGCGTATGGGAGTCTAAGAGGACCGCAGCGCATCGAGCCACCGCTTCTTCAGAGCGGAAGTCGGTCCGCCGCCCTCCGGGGCATGCGTAAGGAATCGTGAGGTCCGCGTCCCGGGACGCAAATTCGGATCGGGACTCAGTAGGCGCCCGAATTACATCGGATCGCTCCCGCCGGTACGGTGACGTAGTCGGCGACTAAATAAAACTAGGGCGGACCGCGGCCCCGCTGGCCGGCACCGATAGCGAGTGTGTGGCGGCGCAAAGCAATGGCACTGTGCCGGCAGGGCTGCGGGTGTCCGGCGTGACGTGGCCGTGGCTCGGCGCGGCGCCGGCCGCCGCGGCCGCGCCGCCGCTCGTGCTGGCGCCGCGCGCCGCCCAGCGACGCAGGTAACGCATGCCGCTCCACCCCGTGTGTTGCATGTAGCCGCCGCGCTGCGCGCCCGCGAGCCGCGCGCGCCGCCCCCGCACCCGCCCCCGCCCCCGCCGCACGCCCTCCCGCACGCCGTCCTGCCCCGCGCCGCCGCCTACGGGTCGCCGCTGCACGCGTACGCGCAGTGAGTACGAGCCGCACCGCCCCGCCCCCCACCACACCGCACCGCACCGACCCCGGGCCCCGCACCCAGCACTCCCCGGACTCGTATTCGCACCGCATACGACTCTATAAACAATAATAAACAAATATCGCCAAACTGACACACAACTTGTATGGTCCCAACTTAACCAACGCTTGTACTTTGGGCACCGTATAATGGACCAGGGGCGATCTCAGTGGCACCCAGAACTGGTCAAATTACGAAAAGGCCATTTCCGAAATTTGCCCCTGCGGGAATCGACCCCGCAACCACTATGTGCAGTGAGCCGAGCAGCCTACGCTCGAACCACTGCGCCAAGCGGTCGTTAAAATATTTGTAATACTCTGCAGTCGATGAAAATAAGGAGACGGGATCATCGGGCAATATTCTGCGCGTGGTATGCTCGTAAAATCAAGCTGCAACCACTGCCATGAAACGTATAAGTGAGCTTTACGGGAGATATTGCGCGCTCGTTCGCAACACTATAAGATTGGCATTGATATGAAATGATCCCAATGATAGGTTTTAATTTACAACATATTACAAACAAAACACTGAATAGAGTACTCAGTTTTCGATAGACGACTTATATAATTGCAGTACATTATTATATTCAATTGATTTGTATGCACAGCACAGAATTTATTTACGGTTTGCCATATTGTTTACCTCACAGGATACGAGTCCTCTCCCACCTGCCCCGATATCCCAATCCTTAAGCCCCCATTCACTGTGGTATGAGATTTTTACTATATTATTTATTAACTTCACCAGCACAATTACGTACCTAAATGTCGATTTGTTGTACATAACTAACATAGCAATGTTTAACTTAGAATTGTCTCTCTTAGCTTGTAGTTCTCCCGTAACTAGTGCTTCAGTCCATAATCCATGTATTGTATGTTAGTTAGTCCTTGGCTAAAGTAGTTATGTTTACTAGTATCTGCACTAATAGCACAGAAATACTAAATGTTAGTTTCACTTACAAGTAGATAACATGTAATTTATAATTTAAATCATATTACTTGTTAGGTGTAAGATGTTTTGCGTATTAATGCTATGTAATATTATTCTTCTTCACAGTGTGTATTACGACCCGTTCTTAGCTGCAGCTGCTACTGCTGACTCGAACTACAGACTTCAGGTAAATGAAGTTCCTATATAACTAAGTAGGTACCTACTCTAATAATAGGTAACTGTTGCCTTCGACCTGAATTAATGTTCCGAATGAGTATTGAATGTAAAGATCGATCGGTCCCCGAGAGCAGTCGCGTGAGAGGGCCGTGGTGACCGTGCGTGTGTTGTTGCAGGCGGCGAAGCCCGCAGCCGAGGTAAACCGCCACGCCTCAGAGCTCAGTATCGCTCGATATTCGACCGTATCTGTATCTCTATCGCTTCCTGATTCATGTTCCACCGCGCTAGTATAAGTTCGATATCCATCTTGGAGTGAGTGCTGGGATTTTGTTTGCTCCTTATTGTATTCGTATGGTCCTGTTGGTTGGTAATCCACGTACTGCAGGGTGCACTAGTGTGCGGCGGCCGAGCCCGGCCGCCCCGCGCGGTTTGCTTACTGTTGAGTTGATCCTTGTCGTTGGTATTGTGGTGGGTGATTTAGTTTTAGGCATTTGTTGACGCTGTGAGTTGATTCGATCGAACGCTAATACCATGCTACGAGTAGAACATTGAGCCCACAAACTTAATTGCAATCTTCGAGTATACTAACATCACCGATTACGTAGATAGTGTTAGAACATTTTCGACGTTTTAATTTAGTTTGAAACAATTTCGGAGTAATCGTTTCTCGAATGCATGCTCATGTTCATCGATCATTAACCCTACTTTCTGCCGCTGGCCGGAGGTCGACCCTCGAAATCGATGGCGCAGAAAAAATATCATCAACTGCATAGGAGCCCGCGTCGGCGGCGCTGCATGATAACCATTTTTATGTAAATAAATAGTATCCGACGTGCACATTATTTTCTGTTTTTGTAGTGAATTCTCTACTCTGCATCGTTTTCGCTTTAACCTATGGCCACACAGGTCGCTCCGGCCCGCGCACGGTAAGGCGCGGCGACAGTCCCGCGGGAGACGGCTCTGTGGGCTCATTGTTCTCGGTACCGAGCGCGAGTACATTAACGCTTGCGTGTCCGCAGGCGGCGGCGGCAGCGGCGGCGGCGGCGTCGCCCCTGCTGAAGTCCCCGCTGGCGTCGGCGCAGCACGCGGCGGCGGCGGCGGCGGCCGCCAACTACGGCGCGGCCGCGCGCGCCGCCGCCGCCGCCGCCGGCGCCGCGCCCGCCCCCACCGCGCTCACGCCGCTCGCCACGTGAGTTTACCATTCTAAAGTAAAAAATTACGCGTTAAACACATCTGTCGCGATGACTGAGGATTGCTGCTGGTCACGCGCTGTCCTATTCAAACTCCTTCATTGTAAACAAATTTTATTTATCTACTTTACTGATCATATTATGATGTCTGGTCGATAGATTTTTTGTTATTATTAAGTACACCTCCGCCAAATAAGGTTTGGAATAACATTAAAACCTGTTCTTGTAACCTTATAGGAACTTGAAAAGGTTAACATAGAAACGTGATTTCGATATTAGAAGGTTACAAAAAACATACACATTAAACGTGTCTAGGTAGTTATCCCTACAATTTTATTTCACAGATACGGAAGAGAATATGCGGATCCGTATCTAGGCCACAGCATCGGGCCGGTGACGGGCTACGGGGTGAGATCAATAAATTGATTTAATGTTTGTAGCGCTGCACACGCCAGCGTCGGAGTCGACTAATGATCGTTACTTGTTGCTTTCAGACCGCCGTATACAGAAGTGGTTACAACAGGTTCGCGCCATACTAAAGCCAGTGGATCAAAGTAACGATTTTACTCGAATATTACCTTCGTCACCTTCACCTTAACATGACAATGAACTCTCTTTGTAACGTACAAAAATACTTCATAAATTTAAGGATCAGTAATAAACGCTAGCCGACTACCGTGTAAGTACTAAGCTGGGGTAGTGTGAACTAATCGAGCGAGGGCGGCGTCGGACCGAGCCGCGGCGCGAGCGGCGAGCGGCGCCACTGCGCATCTCACAACTTATGAAATACCAAAGTCATTAAAATTTCTAACAGAAATAGCTTGTTAAGTTGAACTGTATTGTAAATTATTTGTATACCTAATGCTGTACAAGTGCGAGCAGCTAAAGTGAGTGCTTTCGTTCTGTTTAGATATTTGTAAGAGTTACTATAATTTTACTAAAAAAAACTCACAAGTAAATAGCTCTAATGTTGTTCGAGTGATGTGCCGTACTGGCCAGTGTAGATGTTACACTTAATAACTGACAATAGACGGTTATTTACCATAATGGTGATATTAATAGTGAGCTTTGCACTTGCATATCACACAAAAATGTAAACAACAACAGTGAACTCAACGTTAAAGTGCATAATATAGCACTAGTAAGGACTTTATTCTAAAAATAACAGTTTATTGGAACAATGGTAATTATAAAGTTTTATAAAAACATTCGATTGAAAATTAATCCACAGAAAAACAATAATTATTTTTATTTTCAATATTCTATCGAAATGAATTTCACACAATCATTTGAATTAAGAAATATTTAAGCATATTGGTGCGATTTCGATATGGTGCCATTCATTTATTTGGTTGTTTTTTACACATTTTTTTTCTAATAGTTACCTTGTACTACATTAAATACAGTTATCGTATAATAGCTCTAGGATACCTCATACATATAACACGCGACAAAACTCTCAGTTATATCATATTCATTTACATCTACGGTCTATCGCCTGTCCTGGTGGCGTAAATAACCTGATATGAATGATGGTATATTTGTCGGATTTGTCGACTGTACTAATAACGTAATGTAGATGCCGTTATGGTTTGTATAATATTCGCTTGAAGCTTCCCCTCCATAGTGTCAATACTCCCCTGATTTGTCCAGGTTTGGTCGCGAGTGGCGAGTCTGATTCATGAGTCCGTCGAACCATGCACTCAGTACGATTTGCTTCTTGTACGAATCGGAATTGTCTCGGCCAGGAATGCTACCCGCGATCCTGGTGTTTATAAATCGAATAATCGGTTGCTAGTTATACATAAATATAATATTTTACTGAGATGTAGGCGAAACGCTTTAGCTGTAGTCTGTAAGAGAAGAAGGGAACTCCGTCGAGTTCTTACATATCATTGAGATTTTCTCCTTGTATGTAATTATGTTTTAATCGATAATTATATCGTATTCTAACTATGTCTTATTTTTAACAGTGCTATTTTAATATTTTGTCTGAATTACGGACCTTCATTTTTAGAACAAACACGCATACGGGTCCAACCCTTTTAGAAATCGTAAATTCTAGATCTAACATTTGAATTAGGATTGTAAAGTATCGTAACATCTATAAATTCGCTCAACGTTTATACCAAAGCACAAAAACCCATCGATTCATACGTATTCGGAGACGTGTTGCATGACATTATTAACCTACTCTCGATAGATTTAATAGTCTTTCAGACAGAAAAACTTAAGAAATCTACACAAGTCGTCGTTTAGGTAAAATAACAATACCTTTTTTATAACATAATTTCATTATAAGTATTTTTTTTCTAAGGACATATCTACATGTTTGCCATCTAGAGTAGTATATTTTATCGTAACGTAGTTGAACGACTATTTAATAAACATAGATCTGAAATAATTTCATTGTCGATTGTCGAACATTTGACATTGTTGTAAAACCGTAAGGTATATAATTCAATTATACATTGGATGACAGTCCGATAAGGGTCGCGTCGCTGCTGATCCCTCAGAGCTTTGTCCATTTACTTTTCAAACCTTCACGTAGCGAGTAGTCGCGGGAGCGGCCGCGCCTCGCCGGCTGCCAGCAGGCGCTGACATATCAACTGGAGAATATTACATTTGGTGTGGAATAGCCGCGCCTGTACCACGGGCGACTTGTCACAACTCGGTGTCGTCTGATGATGATAGCTTTAATTAATTAAACAAGTTAAGGTGACGTATACACCCAGTTGTGTCATCTCGCGTATCCAGAATTTAGAATTAACAAAAAAAATGCAAGTATGTAGCATTTCCATGACATAGTTATTTTTGTCTTGCAGAATTCTAGTCTTCGCGCACAATCTTTAAATAATACATAGTAAAAGGTGCTTACTCGTAAAGGTTTCATGTGATATTTTTACGAAATTAGTTCTCGTACCTATGTTTCAGTTTTAGTTCTTCCCGTTTATAAGCGGTTCGTGTCATATTTTCCTTATACTGATTTTGTATCGTAATTATTACACTCACCTTTTAGTGCCACTGGCTTATAGTATAAGTTATATTTACGTTTGTAGGAATACGTTATTGTAGTCTCGTTGCAGCTTCGAACAATGTTTTGTGCTTTACTGCTGAATACTCATGCGTGGATGCGTTATTTTAGGTGAACCTTAGAAATGTAGGAATTGTCTGATTAATGCAAGTTTTTTGTATCTGAGTACAGATAAAAGTACACGTGATTCTATTCGATGATTTTATTATTTAGTCTTAGTACTCGTCACAAACTAATGTGATTTTCATATTTTAATTAATACATTTGTAACACAAGGTAACAGGACTCGTTTTGGACCATACGACGCCACGGGCGAATGTTATAATGTGCTATAAGTTAGCCCGCTTCCAGCGTACCCTGTTACCCGTCCTGTTATCTTGAAATTCTAAAAACATAATTTTTGATTATGTTTTTTAAGTCTTTTATATATGATTTTAATGATAAATTTATTGAATCACAAAAGCAAAATACCTAAGTTTTGTATAAAGTTACATATAATATAAGCCAAATTGTTGTTACTTGGAGAAAAATCAGAATTTAAATTACATATCTGTCAAAATGGTTAGTGTGCTACAATAAGAGAAGAATAAAGAAAAAAAACATCAAGAACAATGTATAAATATAATAATCATTAAATTAAGGATATGTATTTTGTAACGCAATTTGTTTCTCAGTTTTTATGAGATGTTAAATTAAAATGTCATATTGCATTCTGTTCTTCATGCTGTGCACAAATGACCGATGGCTTCGATTCTCTGTTCGTTAGGTATATAAATGCGAATTGTTATATTGTGCATAATAATAAGTCATATCAGCGGCGGTGCCGGCCGCCGCAGCCGCCGCAGCCGCCGCAGCCCCGCGCGCCGCTGCCGGGCGGCGGCCCGCGCTGCCGACTGTATATAGTGTTACCCGGCGGCTTCCGCCCATGTTGTGCGAATGATTTGTACCCGCGGGTTCATATTGTTAAAGTAGCCAGTTAATAAGTATCACTTGTTCGTCAATTGCACTCGTCGAAGCTGTTCATTTGGTGTTGTAGATAACTCAGATATTAGCAGGGTTGGTGTTTACTCTCGTGCCGGACGTTGTAGTCGTAGGCGCGTCGTGCTCTTTCTGTTCCGCACAATACATATATCGAACGCGTCTATGATTTCAATAGTTTCTATAGATAAATTTGTGCACCAAATCAAGGTAGCGCGTACTGATGATTGGTTTAAATTACTGGACTTTGCTCTTGTTTGTGGCTTGCGAACGAACGGTCGGTGGGAAATCAATTTAATTCACGTATCGAGTTTATGAAATGAGCTGGACACGAACTTTTCTCGTCGCAAGCAACATAAAGGCCATTGTTTAGAAACACATTTTTTTTTCAGTCTTTCTAAATTTATGTCATTTGGCGGTTTAAGATTTTGATAACAATCAGTATGCGTTACAGTTGTGTAGTTAGTCATGACGCGTGAACTGCACGAGCTCTCCTGTCTCGTGCTGCCTCGGTATATGAAACGTAACGTAACTAAAAACTATGGCGTTAACTTATGGCAACCGGGCCGTTGACAACGGTGCTCGTGCCGAGCGCGTGCGCACTAGTGCAGCCGGCCAGTATTTGAGATATTCATCTATAACAATACCATGCTCAATTCCTGTACCTAGACATTGTAAGAGTAATGTTGAAAAATGTTTTTGAAAATTAATGTAATCTACAATAGATTTGTTACATAATGAATGTCTTCCGTTTGGCACATTTTATAGGTACCTACCGACTTGCACAGTTTATTGTTGCACAGATTTCTTAGTGAATAACTAATACATAGCTCAGTTTAAAAAGTTTCGAGCCAGTGCACAGCGAGCTCCTCATACGATTTGTGATACCTTAAGTAGGTAAATTAAATACCTACTTCATAGATATTTTACTCCTCTTGTGTGGCGTTTTTTTAATGGATTGCAAAGCTGATTTTCTTCTTTTAAATTGTAAATATTTTTTTTTCTAATGGGAAATATTGAATGAAGTGAATCATTTTAAAGCCTTTGGCATTGTGTACTCATTTACGTTATAAATAAATTATAGTATGAAGTTTCTGTTTTTCTCATACTTTCCCCCTCAAATCCATTTTAATTTAAGAGACAAAAATGACCGGGTTGCACGATTGATTTTGTTTTTGTGAATAATACTGATTGGGTGATAATGATTAACGTTCTGCCGATAATATCGCAAGGTGTTCTGATAATAAATACTAGGTAATCATTCTTTAGTGTCAAATAATTAAACAATCGGAATGGTGAGATAATCTAGTAAGTGCGATAAGGGTTGCCACTGCGTCGTTCAAGCAGTGTGGGCCCGGCGCGAGCGCTCCTCAGTGCTGCGCTTCTATTGGTTTTGTTCAGTGCTGTTATAATGAGAGTGTGTGCCTGCTACTATTGCAAATAACAATTTCTCAATAATGGTACTGTGCCCACCTTTTAGGTGGGTTTCTCGGGGCAGGTTTAAACCTACCGTTCCTGCCAACATCGACGTTGCTGAGCGTCGTGAAACTATCTACGTAAGTGTAACAAAATCAAAGATTATGCATATAACATTAAACATGCCAATTTGTCACGGCTACAAACAATACGCCAAGAAAAATTGAGTGATTTTTTTTCAATCAGGTATATTGAACTACTCGCATAGGTAATAAATGTTATGCGACTTAGATGGGTGATGAGATGTTAGTATCTATAAAAGGCAGTGCATAATTATGTAGTATTCATATCAGTGGTAAACACACTTGTTTGAACTAAAGCCATATAGGTACCAACCAACCAAGTAGGTTCATCAAGAGAATAATTTAAATAATAACGGAATAACAGTGTACTTAATAACCGTTGCTCAAGAATCGATTAAAACGGGAAGTACCTTGGGTATGTAGATAGGTACGAATTTTCCTTTCAGTTTTGTCACATAGTACCTACCTATACGGTAATATTTTAATAATGCCCAGTATTTTGCGTGGCGCCTTTGTAAATGATAAAGATGTTGTACTACCACAAAAATAATCTTGATGGGTTTCTTTATAACATCTGGCCTTTGATTAAATCACTCGCCGTTGCCAACCACAGCTATACAGGTACAGCTGTACAAAATATGTAGGTACCTATATCATCATGAGAATCATCAGATTTATTTGTGGGTATTTACTAAGGCCCAGCGCACCGCTGGAGGCGAGGCGGAGAGCAATTGGAGACAACAATTTAATATAAACCTTAAACTTGACATACGGTTCGGCTCACTGCACCGGGTAGTAGCGGGTTCGATTCCCGCCGGGGCAAATTTCGGAAATAGCTTTTTGGTCTGGGTGACACTGGGATCGCCCTCAGTCCATTGTACGGTACCCATAGTACAAGCGTTGCTTAGTTTGGGACCATAGAGTGGGTGTGTCAGTCTGGCAAAAAAAATACCTTAACTAAGTACCAGCATCTATATGTAGGTAGGTATTAAATTGTAATCACGTAAAATACCTGTGTCGGATATCTAGTAACATCAATACAGAATTCAGTCTAATTGTAGGTAATTATAGATAAATTTAATTATGATAAGTTTTCGGAATCACTGCAAAAGTGATAACGTTTACGTACAACGAGATTCGATTTTTGTTATGTACTTTATGTAGGTATAGTCTGTAACTATTTCTAATTATGTGGATGGTACCATGGCAGTGTTCTATGAACATGGAGTAGGTAGATAGGTAGTATAATCTACTACCCTTTGTAATTATTGAATATAAGCAACAGGCGATAAAAAAATGACTTGTAAAAAGACAAGCCCGCTGAGTTTCTTGCCGGATATTCTCAGTCGAGGTCGCGTTCCGATCCGGTTGTAGATATAAGAAAAAAAATATGTAAAATTGCCATTTTGTAAGTGCCCCCGTAGGCCTAAACAAAATAAATGCTTTGAATTTGAATTTAATACAATAGGGATTTTTTTTGGTATACTACCCTTGTCACAGTGTTAGGAGTAGCAGACATTTTTATTTTATTTATACACAACGACTGGTTGTGGTTTGCTATAGATACATTGCCATAAAATGAGGATGCATATTCGGACATCTCGTACAGACCATTTTAAATCAGTTCTTTGTCACATTGGTAATACTTAAAAGTATATGGGTACGAAATGGTAACAGGTTACTTAGACATATTGTTTTCTTATATTTACGCGAATACTACACATTGAAATAAAACTATTTTTCGGATTTTATCGCGTTTATTTAATTTATGTTAATAAAAAAAAATATAAAATATGAAAATATAATATAAAATATAAAATATGTTATGTAAAATCCGAAAAATAGTTTTATTTCAAGGTTACTTAGACACTTCTACATTCGTAGGTCCAGAAGTTATCAGGTCAGTGCTTAAATCCTACTTAATATTATAAATGTGAAAGTTTGTGAGTGTGGATGTATGTATGTATGTATGTTTGTTACTCCTTCACGCAAAAACTACTGAACGGATTTGGATGAAATTTGGAACACAGATAGTTTATAACCGGGATTAACATATAGGATACTTTTTATCCCGATAATCCCGAAATTTTTGTTACGTTAAATACTACGCGGACGAAGTCGGGGGGCACAGCTAGTAATTAATAAAATGCAAAGTAATCCCTCTGAGTATCAGGACGGCAATAAGTCGGTTGTCTTTTAAGGTGAAGGCACGAGAGCACATTCGCAAGAAGTTGGTAGAATCGTCACAGCGGTAATTCGTTGGACCTTTTTTTTATCTTAACAATTTTGTTTTATATGTATGTACTAGCTGTGCCCACGGACTTCGTCCGCGTAGTATTTAACATAACAAAAATTTCGGGAGTATCGGGATAAAAAGTATCCTATATGTTAATCCCAGTTATAAACTATATGTGTTCCAAATTTCATCCAAATCCGTTCAGTAGTTTTTGCGTGAAGGAGTAACAAACATACATACATACATCCACACTCACAAACTTTCACATTTATAATATTAGTAGGATGTATCTATGTAGTTATCAATAATATGTATATAGGTATAAATTACTCTCTATTTCTCTCGTATAAGTTGCACCCGCCATGTTGTTTCTGCACCACCCTAAGGTCGACTGGTAGATAATGCCTAAGGCATTAAGTCCGCCTTTGTACATTGTGTTTTACTTGTGCATTGAATTTAAATAAATAAATAAATAAGTACTACTACGGTACTTTCGTAACCAGGTTCTAATTTACGTTATTACAGATAATACCCGACCATGATGCAGAAGAGCTCTACACAAACATAACAGTACATACCAACGGAAATGTTCCGATCACAAATGGAGACACCGCTATACAACCCAGAAATCATGTCATCCAACCGATGGATATTGATGACAAAAAGATCAGTCACAGAAGTATACATAGTAGACAGTCTGGTTACAAAGATTCTGATTACGAGCAATATTCAGGCGAGCGTAAGAGCAGTTTTGGTCGCAAAACAATAGCGGACTTGGTGAGGATCCCTCCTTCTGAGAAGAATGAAACGCGGGTGCGCCGCAAGCGCGGTGTGATCGCGCCGCACGTGCCGCTCGACACGACGCGCTCCCTCTCCGATTTACAATACGATAAATACGAAAAGGATGAAATGTAAGCATCCGGTTTCGATTGTTAATTGTGTAGGTACCTGTAGTCTTGTCTCTTAAAGTGATGAAGACGGTAATTACCCTAGATATCCGTTTGTCTACTTCGATTCTTCTTTCTTTAAAAATATGGCCCACTCACGTTAATAGGAGTTTTGCCAGTGTCAAGTACAAATAGCAATACAAGCACATTGAATAAGAATACAATACAACAATCTGATCGTACACTTTGGAAAACCAAAATGGAGGCCTTTGTATAGATTAACACCTACCTAGTGTAGACTGGGAATTACCCGTATCTGCATTAAGTACTTACATCAATTATTATTAACGGCGAACCTTTTTGATCAACAATGGTGGTGCCTGTTCATATGTTTTATGCTGTTCTTGATAATGTACCTACACCATTTTTAATTCATTGAAAAGAGTAACCATTGAGTTTCTTTCCGGATCTTCTCAGTGGAAGCAGCATTCCGAACCGGTGGTAGATTCTGACTATTCATAAATGTTTTGTTGGCTTACGTGAATAAAAACAATTTTGAGTTTGATCTCGCATTCATTTAACAGATCAGCGGAACAAATCAAAAAAGCAGTCATGGCCAATGACTTCCTTAAGAACTTGATGGATGACGAGAGACTCGCGGCGGTGGTTGAAGCCATGACCTCGCAAGTATTCCCCGCGGGTAGTCTCATCATACGAGAGGGTGAAAGTGGCAGTCACCTGTTTGTGTCCGCACAAGGACAGTTCGAAGTGCTGAAGGGTGGGCAAGTGGTGAAAACCTTTGGGCAGGGAGAAGCGTTTGGCGAGCTCGCTATTTTGTATAAGGCTAAACGATTCGCCTCTATACGATGTAAGTATAGCGTTGTGTTGTGTTTATCATGATTCACCACAGCATAACTGGTTTCGATTACCGTTTCCGTTTCAGAAATACGAGAGATGCATACCTAAGTACTTACTAATATGTATAAATTATTATTTAGTAAGAATGCGTATTCTCCATCTTTTAGGCATCACAGAGGCAAAAGTCTGGATGTTAGAGCGAAGAGTTTTCCAAAAGATTATGGTACGGAGCGGCCGTCAAGAGCAAGAGGACAACGTTCGATTCCTAGCGTCAGTACCGCTACTTCAGGGGATCCACCCCATAGAACTCGCTAAAATTTCAGACTTTCTCAGAAGAGTGAGTAGCCACTCAGATACTTCATAATAATATTGACTATTCGATGATAGCGATTTGATTAGAACCGTGGAAATCATAATTTGATTTATAGTTAGAACTAAACCTAAGTATAATTCCGTTCTTACTTATTGGTAGGTATGTAATATCTGGTCTCTGTTAATTTCTGCTCCCTCTTGGGATCTAAGGCCTGGCACTATTTACGGCACTACCTAAGCAGGTACCTACTTAAAGTTTATATCTTATTTTGAATAAGTATAGGTTACATATTAATTATTATGTTCCAAGGAATTCTTCTCAGCCGGCACGCCGGTGGTCCGGCAAGGGGATCGCGGGGACAAATTTTACATCATCCGCGGAGGCACGGTGGTGGTGACGAAGCGCGAGGGCGAGGGCGGCGAGCGGCGCGTGGGGCTGCTGCGCCGCGGCGACTACTTCGGCGAGCAGGCGCTGCTGCACGAGGACCGCCGCCTCGCCACCGTCACCGCGCAGCCGCCCGGCGTCGAGTGCCTCACGCTGGAGCGAGGGTGAGACTACATAATTACATGATAATTTAATAAATAAAAACTCATGCCTTACAATAATTAATAAAAAAAAAAAATTAGGTAGGTACGAACCTTCTCTGGTGAAAGTGAGGTCCTACTACACACGCATCAAGTTCCGTCTATCTTGAGCTTACGTGTAGCAAAATAACATACGCTAAAGCACTTAAAATATCGTTTGACAAACACTTCACTCTTACTTTGTACTAGACTAACCCTGGTTAAATGACTTCCTACTAATATTATTTCTAATCTCATTGGTACGAACTCAACGTATGCACAATAAAATGTAATGTAACAAAATGTAGATGGTTAAAACCGGGTTCGTCAAGTAGCGATCGCTAGCCATTGGTACTGTTTTGGAAATAGCTTGAAGGGTCAGTAATGACAATAAGTACATTACTATCTATATATCAGACCTCATTCACACGGCCGTCCTCCGGACTCATGTCTACTTTTGTTTAATTATTGTTTTTATTAGGCCGTTTACCGAATTACTTGGAAATCTGGAGGAATTAAGAAACACCATACACGCAGTGCCACGACCGTCGCAACAGAAAAAAACATCACAAGTTAAAAGTGGTGAGTGGGAATGATAAAAAAATAACAATATGATTAGTCATATGTAATACGTTCTAAATAGTTAATTTTCAATGATAATGATTTCCATATAATGAGGAAAAGCCATTTAAAGGGATTAGCAAGTTATCAGCGACCCAGATTTTTTAACGATCGACGAATTTAATTGATCAACGTTGATCGATCTTTTTACAGAATTCGAATTTGTTGAGCTGAAGGATCTGGAGATTGTGGGCACAATGGGCGTGGGGGGCTTCGGGCGAGTGGAGCTAGTTCAGTACAAACCGGACCCGTCGCTGACGTTCGCTCTCAAATGCCTGAAGAAGGTAGACATGGTGCAACAACAGCAACAGGAGCATGCGTACAATGAGAAGCACATCATGATGTCGTGCAAGAGTTCCTTTATTTGTAGGTAAGTAGATTGTTTTCAACTAAACGGTGTAGGTACTAGTTATGTCTGTATTATGAATTTACCGTGTAGTAGGAAGGTAAAATATGGTACCGTTTGAAGTCGAGACCCTTGGTTAAAGAGGTCCAAGCACACTTAGGTAATATCCTGTCGTGTGACGTCGTGACGTCTCGTTGAGTCTATAAGTACTTTATCCTGAAAATATCAGCTCTTATCTCTATGACTTATAACTATTACACTATAGCTTTCATTATAAAATAATTACAAAACACTACGCTTTATGTTTTGAGAAAGGATCGCAGAGGACTTTAGGAAGACTAGCAAATGTTATAGTGATACCCAAAGGTCATAAAATCGTAGGTTCAACTTGTAATGACAGAGCACAAATATATGCATAAATATATGCCAGCCTATAAAGTGTCTCTTTATAACCGACTTCAAAAAAGGAGGAGGTTCTTGGTTGGTCTGTTGGTCCTAATGAGAAAATAATCTAATAATGCGTAGCTTCTTGCAGTTATACAGAACATATTACTTTGCGCGTTACAGATTATATCGAACTTTCAAAGATAACAAGTACATATACTTTCTGATGGAGCCCGTGCTGGGCGGCGACGTGTGGACCATCCTGCAGAAGCAACGCTACTTCCCGGAGAACATAGCGCGGTTCATGGTGGCGTGCGTCGTGGAGGCCTTCCAGTACCTGCACTCTAAAGACATCATCTACAGAGATCTCAAACCTGAAAACCTGATGCTCGATAAGATGGGATATATAAAACTGGTATGAACCACGACATAATTATGTTGTCCACAATTTAGTAGGCCCCGCGACTTACGTCTTCCGGAGCTGAGTGAAAATAAATGAAGGTTTTGGTATAGGTTGTACGAACGCCAGTCCAACCTGTTCCTATTTATGTATCGTTTCAAACCATCCTATATATGTACTTAAATACGGTATTGTCGGCACTAAGCAATACCAACTTAAGGTTCAACACTACATGAGTATATCAATGCACTAGGATTTTATATAATGGACTCTTTTCAGGTTGACTTTGGATTTGCAAAACGGATCTCATCCAACAGCAAGACGTGGACTTTTGCCGGCACACCCGAATACGTAGCACCAGAAATTGTCCTCAATAAGGTTTGTGATTTCAATCATTCTGAACATAATACTTTCGTAGCGATGTGAAGGAGGAAGAAGGAAGAAAAAAAGGTAAGTATAAATAAAATAAAATACATACATAAATATAACCTTTTTGATGTAGTGAGAGCATTGGCCGCCCCTCAATGCGAAGGGGATTCAGATATCCACCAACGCCTAGTGCGGCTAGGAGAACTCTTTCGAAAATTACCAATTTTAAATTGGTTAGATTTTCTAAGACATGGAGGATTACTCACGATATTTGCCTTCATCGTAAGTAAAAAGCTTAACTGTTTTATGGCCAGATGGGTACTTAATATTACATTGTTACACAAGGGGTGAATGGAACATATTTTGGCCCGAGACCTGTGCCAATAGTTCGAGGGACAAAATTAGTCTTTCACCCGAGGTAAACTGTGCTTTTCATTACGAATAACTAACTAGTATTTTTTAATAATTTGACAGCTGTCAGTTGAGAGCGATTCTCCCTAGGGTGGAAAATAATTACTTTCAACCCGCTCCTCAGGCAACTTCATATCTACTTTCCGAGTATGAGTAATGAAAAAGTGTTTAATCATTCAGGGTCACGACCGTGCCGTGGACTGTTGGGCTCTGGGAGTGCTCATTCACGAGCTGCTCGTCGGCAAGCCGCCGTTCCGCGCGGCGGGCGGCGACCACATGAAGACGTACACCCTGATCCTGCGCGGCATCGACGCCGTCGCGTTCCACCCGCGCCTCGCCAAGTCCGCGCAGCTGCTCATTCGCAAGCTGTGCAAGGCCGTGCCCGCCGAGCGGCTGGGCTACCTCAAGAACGGCATTGCAGACATCAAAAGCCACAAGTGCGTATCCTGAACTTGATTTGGTAAATTATATCGCACATTCCCTTGAGTGGTTTCGGCTATGAGTCAGCCAGCCAGTCAGTCAATCAGGTTTATCCTCTTTATATATTAATAAATATGTAGATTGTCGCAATAACAGACGAACTCCATAAGTACATATGGAAAATGTCGGGTTTTATCCTCTTTATATCTGTAGGCAATATAGGTAGGTATACAACGTTTTGTATTGAAGCTTTTGTAATTGGAACTGTAAATGTAATGTTTAGATGGTTCCTGGGCTTCGACTGGGAAGGGCTGGTGGAGAGACGACTGAAGCCTCCGCTCGTGCAGCCTGTGGCCAACGACCTGGATCTCTCCCACTTTGAAAAGTACCCCAAGGACAAACTACCACCAGACGAAACCTCCGGATGGGATTTAGACTTTTAATCGACTTTGTACGCTAGAATTACAATTGTTTAGTTCCAATAAATGCTCCTACAATGATTATGCATTAACACCACAAAATAAAATACCCTACCTATCTATAATAAATTATTATAATAATACACAAAATGCCCATTAATATCATTCAAACAACTCTCAAAAAATCTCTTAAGTTTTAACAATACATTGCAGGTAGAGTAATTATTTACATTCATTAAAACTACAAATTACTTCCTTGATTTAAATAACAGTAGGTAAGCGTTATAGTGTAAGTATATTTATTAACTACTCGTACGTATGGTTAAGCATTATGGTTACATAGGTACATAATATATAAAAAACTTGTTTTGTTACTATTTTGAATAAAATCTGTCTAAAACTACGTGTTTATGCATTTACCTATGAGACTGGTATAAATAGATTAATCTCTACTCTAAGACGGAACGGAACTTGACGTTGATAGGTATATTTAAATATTTACCCATGGAATTTCAGTAAAATTTTAGTTAATTATTTTTTTTGACAATAGATACCAAGCTCGCTCTCAGACATGAAATCAATATAGGTAATACGCCGAACCTTATGAATGAACTAAATGTAAAGTCAAGAATAGCCAAACTAAATAAGTAGCTACAGATATTCCACGTGTTTATGGGGGATATATTTTAAAATCAAAGGTAGAATGCGGTGGCGCGTGGGAGCAATCGAAAAGCGGTGGAATGGGAATAAGGTCAATGGGGAATTGGGGAGGAGCACGGCGCGGCGAGGCTCCTGCCTGCTGCGCCCGCGCACCGCGCCGCGCCGCGCCACTCGCGTTATTTAACGTTATTTAAGTATGTGTTAGTCGTAACAGTCGTAAAATATGGTAGCAATTAAATATCGAATACTTTTGGTATATTATAATTAATAGACCCGAATCATTTATGTATTTTGATATGAGACTAATACAAATAGCCATTCAGATATCTCTGCAAATAGCAGAAAAATATTTACATTCAAATGTAAAGTTGTCTGTCAGGGGGAAGGTACGTAACTATTATCATTATTAAATGTAATTTTTAGAATTATATTTTTTGGTGTATAGGTTCGACATCTTTAGTCTCGCGAGGGCAGCTGTAAGCTGTAAGTTTGCCGATGCTCCAGAATTGTTCAATAAGAGTGCACAAATTTTAGTTTGGATACCTAGAAGGCAACTACCTATCTGTGTGTTTTGATCGGCAGAGTGCGCACGTTGCACCTGCACCGCGGACGGCCTCCGCCAACAATTCGAGTGCCAGCAGTCGTGGCAGTCGTCACATCACGCGCTGAGCCTCGATTCATTTCCAGTCTAGCACAACTCGGCCACTAGTAAGCCGCTGACACCGCCGCCGCCCGCGCGCGCCGTCTCCGTCAGTCGTAAATGTAGTAACCTGCTGTTATCACGCGGCTCCGCGCACTGTGACCGCGATGCCACTCCGCTTTCGACGCCGAATAACAACACTCGAAATGCCATAAAAAATACAGATGCAAATCATTCTTAACACAATGGAAAAATGTGTCAAAGAAAATTGCAGTGATATTGTAAAGTGATTGAAATTTTCAATTTTAAAGTGGAATTAAGATAATTTTTGAGGTGAGTTTGTTGTGAACCGTGGAACGATATGGAAAGACACTTGCGTGACGTTATGTTGATTTACAAAATAATCGACATTCTATAACAATAACATGAATCCGCTTGGGATTTATAAACATTCATCAAACAAACCGCATGTTGTTTGTGACTGCCGACTGTAATGAGTTGGTCTGAACTTGAAAGATAACTGAAGTCTTATTTCAAGCTACATTCGGATAAAACATTCCTTGTGTCAAGCGGGTAGGTAAGTGAAAATGTAAATTAGAGTAACACATATTTGTTAACTCCCAAAATTCCGATGGAATTGGTCATCACTCATCATATCGTAGGTGGGTAGTTACAGTTACCAAAGCGCATAGATACCTATTCGCTGATAATTTTGTTTTATTCGGCTTTTTATTTATTATTCTACCCACTACCTGCTGTTTATACCTAAGTATTTAGTAGTCAGGTGAGCTCGAGTTATGATCCGAGTCTTACACCGACTTGACACGAAACACTCGCGAATAAAATTAATTGTAAATCTAGAGGTACCTTAGTGGGTACAATAATGTAACTTGGGTACCGACTATTTTAGGAATTAATTAATTAACATAATTATTAGTCATCTATTTATAGTCTGTTTAAATTCCATCAAATTTACCGGTGGTTTTTCCAAAGCGTAACGTTCAAGACTTTGGAAGACCTTTATTAGTTTATAGCATGGTGATACCTACCTTCAATACTAGCCAATTAATTACTCAACTTTCATATACATAGGTAGTAAGTGACGGAGAGGTTTACCGTTGTAAGTAGGTATAATACCTACTTAGGTAGATTCTAGGTACGAGACTCCGATAATTAGATAACTTTAAAATAGTAACTAACTCTTCGACTTCTGATTATTTGTGCCATTAGTTTAATGTTACCGGATGTACATTTTTAATTATTAATATTTCCGGTGTTAATTAACTTATATTTTCAATGAGAATCGATCGGTTTTAACATTTTCAATATTCACGGTTGACTACAGGATAGTGAATTAAATATTTACCTAATAAATAAATAACTTACCTTATGAAATACACCTAATAATTCTCATAATTTTGATTAGGATCAACAATTTCACACCTAATCGGATGTTATAAAAGAAGCTGACTTAACGGTGAGGTGTCCAAACCGCAAACCATAAGCATCAAGGAGCCATCCGTTCAGCCATGGACGCAGTGTGCGCGCGCGCAGACCTGGCGTGCCAGACGCGCGCGCTGGCCGCCGCGCTGCACTCTTTCAACCTGTACTGTGCCTCCATCACCGCCGCGCTCATGTGCTGCTGTGCACCTATAAACAAACAATACAGGTTTGTACTGACGACATTAAAATAATTCTATGTAGAAATTCAGCTGTATTAGTCATTTCCCGTCTAATTTATGATCTGACGTGACTGGTATCATAAAGGTTGTAGGAAGATGAATAAATAAGCAAATCCAAACTTAGCACCTTTTCCAAATTCTAAGAAATATAACTTACTGATCTTTGATGTTAGGTTAGGTTAGGTTTTATTTTGATCGAAGAAGGTATACCTACATAACAGGTTAATTCTACAATACTTTCTTTGAATTGGCATAGTATCGAACCCTAACATTCTGCAAAATCACGTTAGATACTCAAAACAATGGCGTGGACAAAACGTGCGGGGGATTGCGAGCCTGATCCTCGGCGCGGCGTGGTGCTGGGATGCCGCGGCCTCTCTGCTGCGGCCCGCGGACACGGTGCGGCTGGTCGCGGCCCTCGCGGCCCCGCTGTCCTGGCTGGCGGCCGCCGCCTTCCACATCGCCCTCTGGACCCGTCGCTCCACCGCACCCATCCTCTACCTTGCGATATTTTGGGCGCTCGCGGCGACATCAACGGCGACAATTCTGTGGCAACACAGCGTGACTGGCATCTCAGCCGACCACATAGAAGTATATATTCAAAGCGTTTCGCTGCTGATGACATTGGTGATATTTACGGTGGACTGCGTTTGCTTTTATGACGAGGTAATCCTACATTTTGTACTAGATTTTTTTAGTGCTCTTAACTCCTGATGTGATTTGATTTCTAATTCAGGCATATCCATTTAATTCGATACGCTAGTCGTGTGTCCATCAAGCATCAACATCGGTTTTGTTAAAACCTCAATTTAGAACATAGGTACCTAATTTATTGTAATCTTCATGAATAGAAAACTAACCAAAATATCGTTGTTATATTTAGCCTACTAACCGTGAGCATCAAATTTTAGGCACAGACTGAAAAATGACAGTTTATTTGCAGTTGTACACGGATTATTCACTTATAGATAAATTAATGTCTCTCACTCACGCACCAATTGTTCCATATGTTTTAAAAAATATTCTCTTGAGAAACACATTAATTAACGCTGACTCTCGCAATTAACACAATTAAAAGAGTTCCTATGTGAGCCAGGTTGTCTGTGTCCCTGTTTTCATTTGGCTGCAAACATATACCTACTTGTTAATAACATCTTAGTTTGCACCTTAGTTCAGCGAAAAGACGATAAGCGCTTTAGGTCCGTCGTCCTATAATCGAATCAACGCGATTAAAACTCTTAACGCACTGTACCTAGGTATTGCTCGACTTCCACGATGATCTAATCTATGATAATGTTTATAAGTACGCTGAAAATGAATATAGTAGGTATCTACATGCGTAGATAACACACAGGGTCTAGGCTTTCGAGGCTGAGGTCAGGCATATAGTAATTTCCACGGTAGGTTGGCAACTCATTCATTTCATTTAAATGCTATACCCGGTTTTCTATTACTTATTTCGTTTCTTATCACGGCTCGGCTTTCAGTTTACCCTGGTTTGGCTAGTTACCGATATTTACACAGTGCCAGTGCGATGGTCAGCCCCCATCAAGACACAACTAGTGGCACCATCGCTAACCCTTTCGGTCATTCACACAAAGAAGACGTCACCGTTTTGTCTATACATTGTTTAACAGATATAGCCGTAACTGGCATCTGGATACAGTAAAATATCAGTGCCAAGTTAACAGTGTCAACGACCGCTTAGGTTGCCGATAGTGAGATGGTTTTAGTCTGAATTTTTCTTAATAGGCTTATCAGACTGCACGCTGGAAAAAGCTATATCTAGTGTACACTTTAATATTACTAGGGACGCAGGTAGGATTAGGGGAGCTCACCACGTTAAACGGATATGACACTTTGGACGGGTTAGGTTAGGATACTAGATATGTACATATCATTGTACTTAAATGTTGCGTGCGATGTATGTACAGGGCTCTGCTCGCGTACCTAAATCGACTCGACTCCCACGGTTCATAACGGAAAGATTGGTAGGTAACTACTTATCTCATTTCATAATTCCACACTATTATCCAATAAAAGCCTTATAAAAGTTTATTCAATTAAACTACTTATGTTATTGTTAAAAAACAAAGAAAATCCAAAGAAAATACGATGACTCTACAATATATAAGTTTATTATTTGAAAAACACCTGCACAAGGTTATTAATTTTTTTTCATAACCAAAAAAAAAATATTGTTAAAGGACAGTGATATTTTGTCTGTAAATAATCTGAAATCTTCATATAATTATATCACGCATGTTGTGCTAGTGATTGCGTCATGGCTGGTAATAGCGCTGTTTAATAATACCTACCTACATAATAATCATTTAATGTGTGTCCCCATATAACACATTCGGTTGCTAGTCGCGAGTAGAGTAGTATGTACCTATTTGCATAACGTTGAAATAGTATTTGCTTGCCGTTGTTTGAGTAGTTAATGAATACAGTCTTTAGAATACCTAGATCATATAATTAGGTATCTTTGTACTTATTTTATAAGTTCAAAATTAAATTAAATAAGTAAGTACTCAGTGATATTTTACCCGAAGCAGGAAGTCAAGGCATCGAGCAAATTAAACTTGGGGAATGACCTAAAAACTTGCTTCGTGGAGGGCTTTGAACGTTTTATTATGAATACATTATTCAACACATATCTACTTAATACATAAAGGTGTAAGTAGATAGGTAGGTATGTTTATTAGTGTATGCGGTTCGCCATCCAATGTATGCAAACTACAAATCTAATTCCGCTCCATTTATAATGCCGTTAGTACACAATGGACTCCACCTTAATTGGAGGATGCGTACGCGCGTAACAAAATGATGTGCACCACCAACGCACGCATATCATTTGTCGGAACGGTCATATTATACTAGCTGTTGCCCGCGCCGCGAGGTACGTCAATTAAATAAAGTAGCCTAGTTACTCCTTATAACATCAGCTAACTCTTTCAAATTCGGTACAGCCGTTTCGGAGATTAGCCGTAACAAACAGACAGCCAAAAATGTTAAAAGTGGCTTTTGTTTGTTGTATGTATTTATTAAATGATTAATATATAATTATATAAATTATAAATATTCTATGGGAGGAAACTTTATTCCTTAAAACTGAGATGAGATGTTTATAGGTAGTATAGTACTTTATGAGATGGTATGAGTCAGGTTGTACTCGCCGGGGTCGGCGCCAGGCGCTCGGCCGCCCGCCTCGCCTCGCCTCGTACTCTACTTCGGAGACGCTTTTCACATTGCGTCTGGCGCCGTCTCGAATGATATTTCCCATAGTGCACGTGCGGTCAATATGAACGCGATGAAACTGAAGCATTCCCGCTTGAATTGACCCGATTCTCGTAGTGTTTTATAGTATATACCTATGTAGGTATCTCCACATCTTTCATGAATTGATAATCTACCTTAGAGATTTGATTCAAATCTCAATTTATATAATTTTTCTGCGATATATACCTACCATACTATCTATACAATCTTAACCATAAATATTTGAGAATATACCATGGCTGACGAGACGCAATACTACAAATTACAATGAAAAGATTATGTTGTTATTTTTTGTTTCCAACGTTTCACCTTCATTTATTTTTAATGAATATTACGGTTTCGGACACAGAATGAATTCCGAATTTATAAAATGCCCGCCGGAATATTGGCGAGCCCGGCGAGGACTGACTTGAACTCCTACATTATTGCCAATTCATATCGCTTCTTGTTGGTCGTAATATAGATTTAGTATCTACCGTATTGAGCAAGGTAGGGTACAATCTTTACCAAATAGCTTCACGGGCTCTCTCTGCATTTTAATAAGTAGGTAGGTGCTACAATATAGTATAGCAGCTACTATGTAAGCTATTATTTACATTACAGGTAACAAAACGTTACGGAAATAACTACAAATCCGGCGGAGTTCATAACATTTGTTATAAACACAACGATACACACTTCTACTCAAAAATTTCCTTCTTTTGGTTGAATTCGTTATTGTATAAAGGATATAAAACGCCTTTGGAACCGGACTATTTGGGCGAACTTCCAGACAATGAGCGATCAATAAAATATTATAAGGAATTCGTGAAAATATATCAGGATCAAAAGGTATATACACACGTGGCTTGATGGTATTATTATTGTAAGTATATATTGTATTTACTTTAAATGTTGTCATTTTTTCAGGAATCAAAATCAATTGAAAGAAAACCAAGTCTGTTATCATGTTACATCCGCAAAGTGTGGCCAAATTTTTACATAGCCGGTGTTTTGAAACTATTCGGCGATTTAATGAGTGTGGTCCCGCCGTTGGGACTGGCAGTTATCATTCAATATATCGAAGGACACACGAACACTTGCGATCAGCATCAGAGAGTGACACTCGAAGAATTTATAAACAACGGATACGTGATGCTACTTATTGTTACTTTGGCACTCATTGGTCAAGCATTTTTGTCGCAAAATTCAACACATTTGGTGACAGTTGAAGGCACCAGACTTAAGACAGCTTTGCAAGTACGTTCGATTTTATAGCATTCGTTTTGCTCATCTTTGCTATCTACTATTATGAGGGACTCTCCTATAAATCCTATAATAGTTGCATTTTATGCAGTTTTTCATTAACAGAGCATGATATACGATAAGTGTATGAGGCTGGCACCGTGGTCACCCTCGGACCCCGTGGAGGACGAGGAGTCGCCGCTGCTGCACGACCCTGAGGAGACATCCACCACGCGCAGCGGCCTCATCACCAATCTGGTGTCACAAGACACGTATAACATCATGTCTTGCGTTTGGATATGCCATTATATCTGGGCCATTCCTCTAAAGGTTATTGTCCCTTAAGATTTTTCAAAGAGTAACAACTGCATTTCTTTTATCGAAGTACTCAGATTGTTTATTTTTTTAGATAGCGGTAATATTATATCTGCTGTACACAAAACTAGGTGTTAGTGCGCTTATAGGCACAGGAGTAAGCGTTCTTCTCATCACACCACTTCAATTTTATATTGGGAAAAAGTTATCGGACAATTCCAAAGACATCTCAAAACGCACTGACCAAAGAATATCAAAGATGACGGAAATACTGCAAGGCATGGAGGTGATAAAACTATACGTGTGGGAGGATTTATTCAAAGAGAAAATTCTACAGTTGAGAGAAGTTGAATTAAAACTTCTCAATAAGGATTCGATATACTGGTGTTTCCTAAGTGAGCATGTTCAATTGGCTCGTATGACGTATCTTTAATATGTGTTATATTCTATTTTTAGGATTTTTTGATTAATGTGTGATATTTTTCAGCGTTCACAACTCAAATATCAACAATACTAATAACAGTAATCACCTTCACTGTCTACTATTTTATAGACAGTAGTCGTCTCACGGCAGTTAACGTGTTCGCTGGGCTGGCGTTTTTCAATCAACTATCGATTCCGCTGCTGATTTTGCCGGTGACTGTACTCATGGTGATACAAGCCATGGTAAGGAATAAAAAAAGAACATTACTTGCACGTTCATTGACATATTAAAAACTAGCTCACTACCAATAAGTAAAGGTTAACATTGATATCTATAGGTCAGCACGAAGAGGATCGGTGACTTCTTAGAACTGCCAGAATCTAATAATATAAAAGAGGACGCATGTGAGGAGGACGGGAAATTGCTAAAAGAAGAACATTGGCAGAACACTTTTGCCGAAATACCAGAAGGCAACGAATTTGACGAAAACGAAACTATAAATAATGACGAATTACACGACACTGAGTGTAATGATCAGTTTTTGGATGACGAAATGTCGGTATCTTCTCACAGACATGATTATGTGGTCAGATTTAGAAACGCGGCCTTCACATGGGGACAAAGTGACGACATGTTGTTAGAAGTAGATGACTTAGATATTCCAGCTGGTGAGAAACTTTTATGCGATTTGGGTATTTCAATTAACTCAATACACTCAAACTATTGAAAGTTATATTGTTTTGACAGGAAAACTAATCATGGTTGTCGGGGCTACTGGATCCGGAAAATCTTCACTACTGTCTGCCATTCTCGGTGAAATGGATCTCGACAGAGGTGACGTCATCTACAATAGGTAAGAACGTAATGAACCTGAACTAAACTGCGACCTCGATGTGGGTTTCAGTAGTCTACTAAAATTCAAAATAAATTATGCAAATTCTTGGACTGCACTGAAAATAATGTTATTGTTTTTCAATGACAAAAATCAGGTAGTAAATTGTAGTTTGAAATCATCAGATACGGGAAAATTATCTTTTTAAAAATTAGTTGAAACAAGCCATTCACAGCTTTATTAGCGGCTGAATTTAATTGCGGAATGCTGACAGCTGCATATACATAGCAAAACACCTTCAACAGGCATTGTTCAATGTGGTACGCGGGTCAACCACCGTGGCTATTGGAAGGGTCAGTTCGCGACAACATTGTCATGGGCGGCACGTGGTGCCCGAGAAAATACGGCCGCGCACTGCGAGCGGCTGGTTTGAGGCCTGACTTGCAGCTTTTACCAGGTAAGAAAGTAGACTGCCTACATTACCTCTACGTAAATACCTCTTCGTGCCCACGCCTTAACTATATTATGAACTATGAATAAAATTTTAATATTTTCCTGTAACAATTCACTATGGATCGTTTTGTGAATCCGAACACGTCTCGAGGCAAAAGTTTGATGGAAGTCCTACAACGATCTACATGGAGGAATAAATTAATCGAAAACAATTGAATAGGTACCTAATGGATGCTTATTATTATGCGATATCGGTAAGCACTTGCATATTCGGTGAGCTGTATGAGCAAAATCGTACGAGAGCGGTCCCGCTAGCCCATTATAATAACGTGCAATAATGGAATAGTGGCGTTGGTGGTTAAGTAAGTGAAAACAGACTTGCATGTTGTGTAGTCTCTCGTTAACAAGTCTTCTCTACATAGCTTACACCAACTCCTTGTTCAATATCTCATCTACATACCGTCACTTAGTACATACAAGTAGTTTATAACACGTTCTTTTGGACGCGTTTATCCCTATACTACAAACGTTTTAATTGCATACAGAGGGTGACGCAACGAGGCTGGGCAGCTACGGGGCGCCTCTGTCGGGTGGGCAGCGCATCCGCGTGTGCGTAGCGCGGGCGCTTTACTCGGGCGCGCGGCTGCTGGCGCTGGACGAGCCGCTGGGCGCGCTGGACGCGGCGCTGGCGCGCCACCTGGTGGCGCACGCGCTCGTGCCCGCGGCCAGGGCCGGACGCACGGTCATCGTCGCCACCAACCGATTAGAACTCTTACATTATGCTGATTTGGTAAGTCCCGGCGCCGCATATTGAATAAACTCGATACACGTGCCTTATTCTGTCAGCTGTCACGGTTCATTAGCAAAATCATTAAGGCGGGGGCTGAACCGATATGGCGATTGAGACGGAGACAGCTGCGGCCTCGACCTAAGAATGGTAGTGCCTTTTATGCGTCCGGTGCGACCTCCTATAACTGCAGCCTTTAAAACTTGCCCCCGACTCCTGGTCTAGTCATTTCTGCGCCCCTCCAGGGTCTGCGCTCTATGCCTGGGCACCCCTGGGACAGCCCTAGTTACAGCACTGGTGGTAGGTACGTTATTTGTCAGCAGTCTGCCTGCGTGTTGATCATCAATAACAAGTCAATTACGTCTTGTGGACACGATGCTTTTGCTCGGCTCAATTAGTACACGGAATGTTCAAAGTCCAAATCCGTTGTTCAATTCAAACCACGTCCATACCGATGTCGGGAATAATATCCCAAATGAGTTCCATGCTCGTTTGTAGGTAATAGCGATGGAGGACGGTCGCGTATGCGACGTGGGGCGGGCGTGCGTCGACAGCGGCGGCGAGGGCGCGGTGGCGCGGTGGGCGCGGCTGGCGGGCGCAGCGCGCGCGGCCGCGGCCCGCGCCGGCGCCGGCCCGCCCGGCGGCTCGGCGCGCGAGCGCACTCGCCTGCGGAGCGTGCTCAGCAGCGGCAGATTCCACACGTGCAGCTCCAACGACACTATAGTAAATTAAACAATACTCGAGTACGCGATTTCAAAAATCAATTCAATTTTCTTGAATTTGAAAATTTAAGAAGTGGAAGAAATTCTATAATGCCTATTAAGAATTAAAAATTAAATAGTGATTTTAAGTTTAGCCTTAATTAGGTCGAGTTAATGTCGGTACGGCACTTATGCTATTTTATTAATTAATTTTATTACCGACTCTTCTACTTTGACCAAGATTTTTTTATGACCATTAGTGATTATAGTATTTAATGCAGGTTGGCATATGTGAAGCGGCGGGCGCCCATCTATTGTCGGAAGTGCCGACCTGCGCTGGAGGCAGCTGGCGGCGTCGCCCCTCGCAGCGCCCTCGCCCGGCGCTGTCCAGGCAGCTGTCTTCCCCACCACCCTCTATGTACAACTATAAGTAAGTTTCTTCGGGCCCACATACCACAGTGGCCATAGCACGTATTGGCTGCGACAAGATGATAAAAAAATGTTGTTTCGGACGCGAATGACTAACAGCTTTGACGGAACCAAATGGTAAACTTAGTAATGTGCTCCAGCCTGTAGGTACAACCACTCTCTCTAGAGAGGTGTTGCAGCGCAGGTCTCTGCTTGGACCGTCTCGTGAGGGATTGTAGGTACCGTACCTACTAACGGTTGGGCTGCGTATGATGCGATTACGGATGACACGCTAAGTCTCTTTTTTTTTGTTTATTCATAGTTAAGAGAGACTCCACACATTATCTAATAGCTTATACATAACTACTAACTACTCGTATGTTTTGTATTCATATAACCATCCTACATGTTCTAAAGTTGAAGTTGTCCATGATATAAAGTTATGTCCAGATGTCGTCCAGAGGTCCGTCGCGCGGTGAGCGCTGACGAGTCCAACACCGCTTTACATCGAGAGGCCAGTGGACTGAGAACGTTGCTGCGACCGCAGGCGTCTCGCACACTCAACAGGTGACTCTCTCAGAGAACCTCTATCTATTTTCCAGTGCAATGCACAATGCAACCCGCATCTAGAATGCCGCTGACCAAATTTAACCCCTATATACACTTATACTGACTTACATGTAGGTAAAACATATTTTTATTTTAGTCATAAGATGGATTTTCTGCTACCGATGTTAAAATTTATTTTTCAGGTGGACGCCAAGAAATTTACGACGATTAATCAGTTCTGAATCTGATGCACCCTCTGAAAATAATCAAAATAACGGTTAGTCTTTCCATTACATAAAGAGGTACGTTATTTCTACAGTATTTGTACGTACATGGATGATTATAACTAGGAATTAGGATGATAATAAAAAGGTCTATACTTTTATATTGTTTCTCCAGAGAACCTCGAAGAATCCATGGTTGACTCAACGCCGTACAGTTCTTTAACCACGAACGGAGTCGACAATAACGTCGTCGTTGTCGACAAAACTACTGGTAATCAAGTTAAAACAGAAGATACGGTGAACGAGGTAGGTTGACAACTTTTGATATTCTTTTATTACTAGCTGACTCGACAGACGCGGACTTTGTCCTGTCTTAACTTTGAATTCCAATTATTGAATTCCAATTGTCCCGGTTAATCTACTTATTTTTTTTCTTTCAACCTACTCCTGACAATAATAAACACAACAAAAAAGAATTAGTGAAATCGTTGCATCGTTGCATCCGTTCACATTATAGCATTTCCGTTCGTGCTATAGAATATATTGGAATGATTGGAATCTTAATTACTTACACGCAGAGTCACTTAGGTTGTACTTGTAGCTAAATAATGTTTGTCTTATTATTATTATTTTTTGGTTGTGCCTACATGTTCGTAATGACATGACATTACATTAGTTACCTACCTACTTAGGTACCCACCGCGATAAAAAAATATGTAACAGTTTTATGTAGTTAGTATTTAAATAATACCTATTGTTGTCTTAAAAAGTATCGTAATTAGATTTGAATAAAAATATTTTGGACTTTCATTGATTAATTAACAAATTCTTGTGTCCTATTTTAGACCGTATAACTATATAATATGGTCTGTTCTACCCTTCAGGTTACTACCGAGCCAGCCTGTCTCTATTTCTCGTTTTCCCAGTTCGCGATATGGCGCGAGTACGCACGCGCGTGCGGCTGGTACGGCGTCGCGTACTGCGCGGCGGCGGCGGGCGCGCAGGCGCTGGCGCTGGCCGCCGACTACTGGCTCACGTACACCACCGCGGGTACTGCGGCGACGGGAACCACCCACCGACAGGTACACAACTTATTACTAGCACATTTCTTTTTTTTCTATATAAAAGTCCGCAAACACCAGTTATAGATATAGCCTATATAGATGCTTGTAATCCAAAACCAAAAGGCATCGCTGACACGTTTCCGACGTGAAGAAAAGTAGGACAGAGGGACGGGAAAGGAGAGAGGGCCTGGGCTTCTGGCTCTCCTGGCTACCCTGGCCGAGCCAGCTCCTATATGAGCTATTGGCTTCAGCCTGGCCCTACCGTAAAAGTAACTATGAAGGCGATCTAACGAGCGATAAATCGGTACAGGTACCCGGCGAGAAATTAACGGATTCCAAGTTCTTATATTCCAATACTTTAGGTAGACAGAGTAGGGTGAAAAGTCTTCATAATGTTATGTTGGAGGTCATCGTAATATCGTGTTTTACTCGCCCCCGAACCCCGAACATTACAATTAGATACCAAGTCCTAGGATTGTGAGGATTCTTATCCACTATAAATCCTCCATTGTTTATCTTCAGCCCGTCCACGGGGATCCGGAGAGTCTTCACCGACAGACATGGGACATAGTATGCACGTACGCGTGGTGGTCGCTGGGCGGCGCGGCGCTGGCGGGCGCGGCGGGCGCGGCGGCGGCGGCGGGCGGCGCGGCGGCGCGGCGCGCGCTGCACGAGCGGCTGCTGCACGCCACGCTGCGCGCGCACCCGCACCAGCTGCGCGCCGCGCCCGCCGGCAACGTGCTGCACCGCTTCTCTACCGACATACTCGTCGTTGACAAGGTGCACTATCCGAAAGATCACGCAGCCAACCGACCAGCTCGATCAACGTGCGCAATGGGTACCGCAGAGGACTCGACTTACACCTTTGTCATCTGATTGTAATTGATAAACTTCGCTTCCATCTGCTGAGCGTGTCTAGAATTTCGCCACGTCGATGGGTGCTGCCGCCCTTTGCTTGCCTCGTTCGTCTCGTCATACTTTCAATGTATTGAATTCACTCTAATCTATTATTGTCTGCATAGCGGCTGCCGATAGGCATCGCCCGCTGGACGCAGCTGGCGCTGCTGTGCGGCGCGGCGGTGATAGTGAACGCGGCGGTGGCGCCGTGGACGCTACTCGCCTCGGCACCGGCCATCGTGCTCTACCTCCTACTGCAATCCGTCTACCTCTGCAACGCTAGGTACTGTAATCAATAAATGAGGCCCCGAGCATGATAGACGGCACTCTAGAAATTCTGGCTTAAGTTAGTGAAAGTCTAGTCGAAGCTAGGCAAAACCCGAAGGTGTGCTAATAAGCTAAAAATTTTGTGCGCGGAGATGAAGTAAAAGTGTGTATCTAATACAACAGGGAATTGCAATCGGCGGAGGCCCGCAGCGCGGCGCGCGTGGTGTCGCAGTGCGCGGAGTCGTGCGCGGGCGGCGCCGCGCTGCGCGCCGGCCGCCTGCAGCCGCGCCTGCGCGCCGCCTTCCTGCGCCGCCTCGACCGCAACCACAACACGCTGCTGCTGCTCAACGCCGCCAACAGATGGCTCGGGCTCGCATTGGTCAGTCATTCATCGAAATTACACTACACGAGTCACATGTGTTTACTACTGTAAAACATGGGTATAAATCAGTACTTCCAGTAAATCCATGCATTTATTTCTACGTGCAACTTCCACCTACACTGCCTGAACCCTCCGAGAAAACAGGCATGATGGTATCCTACTAATATTATAAATGTGAAAGTTTGTGAGTGTGGATGTATGTATGTATGTATGTTTGTTACTCCTTCACGCAAAAACTACTGAACGGATTTGAATGAAATTTGGAACACAGATAGTTTATAACCGGGATTAACATATAGGATACTTTTATCCCGATAATCCCGAAATTTTTGTTACGTTAAATACTACGCGGACGAAGTCCGTGGGCACAGCTAGTTTATTATATTTTAATGTCCTACCTACTTAGGTTTCTTATGATGTTTTCACAAGTCGTTGGTGGGGTTAGGATCTGGTAGGAGCCGCGATTGTGTGCGTGTCGCTGGGCGTGTGCCTGCGCGGCGGCGGCGGCGGCGCGGCGGCGGGGCTGGCGGGCGCCTACTCGCTGCTGCTGCCCGCCTACCTGGCGCACCTGGCCAAGTGCCGCGCCGACCTGCATCTGCAGCTAGCCGCCTTGGAGAGGGTACACGTCGACACTAATGTGCCGCAGGAGGACTACAGAGATGACTGTGAGTTATTTATTTATTTATTTATTTATTGATACACTAGCAGCTTTGAGCTGATGCGTGTATATCACGACACTTGTATTTTATTATAATTATAATTTTAAATGTCTGTCAAGTCTATTTTTGAAACTATTCACTGTCGGAGCACTTATTACTGTTTCAGGAAGAGAATTCCACAATTTTATCACTCTAAGTGTCAAGAAATTTGATCTGGGGTTGCTAGTAGACGGAGGCTTGGTTAACTTCAAGGAGTTACATCTTCATGATGTCACGACACAGAGCTATCATGACTCTTCCAGACCCGCGCGGTTATATTGTATTTATAGTACCTACATAATATATGGATGAACACTTTTAGGCCCAATACCAGAAGGCTGGCAAAGAAATGGGAAGATAGTATTTGAAAATGTGAGCGTGCAGGCTGAACCTGACACAACGCCGATACTTAACAACATCAACCTTACGATAAATCCCGGCGAAAAGGTAAGTTTCATCAAATCTTATAACTCAAAAAACAGTTGAAAATCAGGGTGTGTGTGTTTAAGCTAGGTTAAATAATAATGAAATTTGGTTTAGGTGGCAATCTGCGGCCGAAGCGGAAGCGGGAAATCAACATTATTATTGACGTGCGCCGGCGCAACAACGATCGGCAGCGGGCGCGTCCTCATCGACGGGCAGGACGTGACGCGCGTGCCGCTGCGGGAGTTGCGGCACCGCGTCATGCTGGTGCCGCAGGAGCCGTGCCTGTTCTCCGGCACGCTGAGGGAGAACCTCGACCCGCTCGTCGTGCACACGGATGAGGAGATATGGCTCAGTTTGAGAGCAGTTGGCCTCTTCGATTTTGTCTCTGCTCAATCGGCCGGGCTAGGTATGACAGCTTACACAAGCAACTTTATATTTAATTCCCATTACACATTTTAATTGCGTGTTCGAGCGCCCAAATAACTATAATGCTACTATTCCTACTAATTTGAGATAGATTATGATGCCCGATAGAGGGGCACAGAGCTTGACAAAGCGACTGGACGTCAGATCGAGTGCACTGTACAGTAGGCAGGCTTATGAGGCGTGAGAAAATGTTGTCAGAGTGCCTGGTGGGCGGGCGGAGCGGGCGCGGCGGGTGGAGCGCGGGGCGGGCGGCGCGGCTGGGGGCGGCGCGGGCGGCGCTGCGCGCGCGGCTGGCGGCGGCGCTGCTGCTCGACGAGCCCGCCGCCGCGCTCGACGCGCCCGCCGAGCGCGCGCTGCTCAGCGCGCTCGCCGCGCTCGCGCCGCGCACCACCATACTTACTGTTGCCGTGAGTACTTACATATGCTGGACGCACACTCACCCGCGAAACATGTAGCTATTATCGTATTTCAACCTGACATATTGTAGCGGCAACACACCCAGCACCTTAACCCGCACAACCACGCATATTGTACTATTATAATACTCGTATTACGTATATTGAACAGGCATATAGAATTTAAATAAACTGCAATTTATAGGCAGGTCGATACGAAGCGCCACTTCAAGTATTTTTTTATCACAAAATGAGATAAAAGGGCGAACATCAAATCGCCTTCGACTTTAGGTGAATTGGGTCTATAATATATACTTCATCTCCAGCATCGCGTGTCATCGGTGCGCGGGTACGACCGCGGCGTGGTGCTGGAGGGCGGCGCGGCGGTGGAGCAGGGCGCCGTGGCCGCGTTGCTGGCGCAGCCCGCCTCGCGACTCGCGCGCATGCTCGCTCAAGCTAACAGAGTCGCATAACGCACCTACATATGAATACGAACACAGCGGCAGCAGTACAAAGTACTAACTCATCCAGTGACGGAATAGGTATGCCAGTAAAGCGATATGTATCGATTACAAATGGACCGTTTTAAGCGTCAACTTGCGTGTGCGCATGTAGGTACCTGATTTTCTGCGCATGGAGCATTTATAAGTCACGCTAAATAGTATTACTATACTCATTATTAATTATAAGTAAAAATGCAAATACATAATGTGGATTCCAAACTCCTAGAATGTATCCACAAGGAAATCACGGACGTTGGGATAGTGTTAATGAGTAAAGTTGAGTCCTATGTTATTTTCTGACGATCTGATAAAAGTCTCATTTTAATAAGTATAAGGTATAAAAGCTTTTGACATCTCATGAAATAAATATTAAAGTGTACTTTTAAGTATTTATAATTCTCATTAATTTATTGACGAATCAATAATTAATGTTTCAATCTGTACCTATCATTTGTTTGTATAATAAATGATTAAAACAATAGACATAATTTTGTTTCCAGCATGTATTTCCAATAGAACAACAATTGCACCTAACCTCATTAAAGCTCACATCGAGCGCAGCGCACGCGCACGGACCGCGAGGGCGTTTCTGTTGTGTGCATGTATGGGGTGCGTGTGCGCACGCGCTAACAAACGACAACGCGCTGCCAGAGTCAACGATACATCATAAAATTATATCACTACATAACAAATTACAACAATATTTACGTTGGCACCGATTTATATAGTTATACAAAAACATTTGTGTCATCACACAATATAAAAATATTTACCTTACAGTACTTACGTAAATACACTTAGATAAATCTAAATTAAATCTCGACAAGTTCAATAAATTCATGTTTCACTTATGAACTACATTGGTATTCACGAGTAATCCGGCAGGACGGGCAGACATGTACACATTTCAACTATTATGTGAACGACACATCTCTACAAAGCCACCCACGTTACTGAGCGGTGATATAATCTTTGGTAAAGTTATTTCTTGAAATAGATACATAATTATATGGAGTACTATGTACGTAGAAGGCACTAGATTAGGTCACTTCATTGATTAATCATTTATATTAACTAGTAAATAAGCTCTTCAAATATACAATGCAGCAAATATTTACATTCCAACATAAATTTGTACAATTCTAGATATGGACTACATTCGTTGTTTGAAAAGGAAAGGCTCCAAAAAGGCCTCGTGTATACCGAACTGACGATTTAATTAATTTAAATATTTATTTTTTTATTTGTGATGATACACAATAACTATTCATCAAAATATAAACCACGATTCAAAGCGTGTTACATCAAAATGTTTTTTTTATAATAGAAAATTTATGTGAACACCAACAATTTGCAAAATAGGAAAAAAATATAATTTAAAAACATAACAATTTAGAAGCAAATACCTCACGCATGTGAGTTTGATTGTCATTTTATTCATTGAATTCGCCGGGCTGTAAATTTATTCAAACAATATGACAATACCCAAGTAGGGTGACTAATTTTAACAACCAAAAAATTATCGTGACACTTTAATTTTTAGAATGAGGTACTTATTTGTATATTGAATAGTAAACCTTAAAGAACGGAGTCAACGAGACGAATAGAATCGCAGAAGACCGGCGTAAAGTAGTTACTATAGGTGCGATTCGTTTGATGAGTGAGAGAGCCGGGAACCATCTTTTCCACTCCCTTTTCCCTTTTGATCTGAAGGGGAGTCCCTTCAGATCGAGAACGTGCCAGCAATTCCTTAGTTATTGCAAAGCATCCTATAGGCTGCGGTGAGTGCTTACCATCAGGCGGGTCGTTCACTTGTTTGCGAACTTTTTTGTATATAATATAATTGAATAGAAAGCATTTATATAATTTTAAAAAATCACAACCGTGTTAAACTCCATCCCAAAGTCTACTATTCAATTAACTTCATCTAGCGAGGACTTACCTACCAGTGTCTATTTAGCGACGGTAATGTGCGATTCACATGCCCGCCGACGCTCATTTACAATGCGGTAATAGAAATTGAAGTATCTTTACAATAATATAAATTTATATTGAGATACGCCCGGACGCGCGGCCGAGGCCGCCGCGCGCCGCCGTTGACGGAATTATGACTTTAAATAATTGCATTGTATTGTAAATGCGCTTCGTTGGGCTCTGCTCGATGTAAATCGTACTTAATATTTGAACGAGCAGAGCTAAAACAACCATCAGACGCAATAACTTGGTTGGAGCCGACGGTCTGCCAAAGGGCCAGAGGAGGTGTGACAGAAAGAGGCCGCTGCCGTACATCTGAGGTATTGCTCCTTAATAGCTTTGTCCCTTTCTATCAAATAGTCGGGACCAACCATGGCGAGGTATCTGTATCGTAAAAAACAGCGGAATTAACACTTTATTCACCATGTCATAGCTCTGATTGTTACGATCATAATGCGTTAGCCAGCAGTACGCGCTTGCGGCGTGTCTTGAGACAAAAATCTAATCGTCGGTCGCAAAGAGCCATACACTGTGAATTGGATATCGTTTTGCAGAACGGAATCGACCCACATGCACTGCTGTAGCCCAAAACCAACCTTGTGTTATTGGTTCTAGGTTAGTTTTAGTTTGCCGAAGTGTGTGTGGGTTGGTTCCATTTTGCAAAACTATGTCCAATTTATCCTATCGATATTTAAGATTGTTTTGTTGCGACCTCCGATGTCGTCGATAAGTAAATTGTTAAAGATATTGACACTATCGATTCGTTGATCAGTTGGAAACGACGGATCGCACCATATATGGGGTCCTTAGGGAAGGCAGAAGGCAGTGGATTGCAATAGTGGTACGCACGAGTGGGGTCCGCGGGAGGCTAGGTGGGCTCGGGCTTGACGCCGGCGGCGGCGGCGGCCGCGGCGCGAGCCTCGTCCGCCAGCCGCTCCGGCGCGCTCAGGATGTCCGTGCTCGTGCACAGCACGCGCAGCGAGCTCAGCACCGCTGCAACACAACAACACTTGCATTACTGCTACTGCATGTCTGCACGAGACCCGAACTCAATGCATGTAGAATTTGTCAACAATGGAGAAAACGATAGGTCCATGCTGCCGCGCAATTTATAAACGCAGTAAAGAACATGTAAGTAAGTGGTACTTACTGCGTTTATGAATTGTGCGGCAGCATGTCACTTGAAACTTGTCAAAAAAAACGACTATAAGGTTAAGAAAGTCTGTTAAAGTTACATGCATTACTAAAACCCGCCAAATAAAAAAAATACAAAGTCAATTTGTTTATCTTGCTTTAGTGTTGTCCTTCGCACAATTTGGCATAACAATAATTTTCTAGTTGTTGGATTAGCCATTATCAGATTTTTACCTATAACTTCTCGAGAAATGTACGGAAGCGCGTACGTTATTACGTACAATAAATTTTATCAATTAAAATGCAGGATTTTGTTGATAGCCATGCGGCGGTAATTTACCCGTGTATATTCGGCATAATGCAGCAGAGAAAAGCATGGCGTGTGTAAGGGTATATGGGGGTGTGTAGGGGGTACATGGGGGTGTGTAGGGAGTATATGGGGGTGTGTAGGGGGTATATGGGGGGTGTGCATGGGGTATATGGGGGTGTGTAGGGAGTATATGGGGGTATGTAGGGGGTATATGGGGGTGTGTAGGGAGTATATGGGGGTGTGTAGGGGGTATATGGGGGTGTGTAGGGGGTATATGGGGGTGTGTAGGGGGTATATGGGGGTGTGTAGGGTGGTATATGGGGGTGTATATGGGGGTGTGTAGGGGGTATATGGGGGTGTGTAGGGTGTCTGGGGTGGTGTGTCCATACCGGGTCGCATCTCGACGAGCGAGCAGTGTTGCTCGGCCCACAGCAGCGTGGTGCGGACCAGGTCGGCGCCGCTCGAGCACGACACGCACGCGCTGAACGACTCCACCAGCGCCGCGCTCACCACGCTAAACTGTACACTATGCTTAAGGAAATTAATTCGAACCTTCATAACTTTCTAATCTAGCTGTTACTTATTACATTTACCTCGGTTTACCGCCTTTTTGATGGGCTATCGAACGATACATGAATAATACATATATTATCGTGATATTTTAACATTGGATACGATAGAGTAACTAATTATAAGTCCATTTCAAAAATAATAGTACTCAGTGATAAATGTATATTTTTATCTCCTTAATAAAACTCTCGACATGCACATGCAACGCGCGGCCTAAGCCGGTGGGTCTAGAAGCATTTAAAGAAAAATAATTACTTACTTACTCAAACGATAAGAATGCCTAAACGTAATCACCCCTGGTATATTTTTAAAACACGAGGTTAGTTACGAGCCGGTCTAACCGTATCAAAGATAAGCTTTATCGGAAATCCTTGATTCTTGGAACAAAGGTGATCTTTGGACGCCCACAAGTTGACGCATGCGCGGCGACAGACGTCAATTAGCACTCGAGTAAAGACCCGCTGAGATAAGCGGCAGCCGCGCTTCCGCCCCAGACAGTGATACCACTAATATCTGCCCCCTAGCCAAGATTATTTTCTACAAGCGTTCCTACAAATTGTTACGCTAATAAGTATGGAATTTACATTAGCTGTCGGTAAGTAGATCACGTGACTCATGTCATTTCTATACATTGCATCATTGTAGAAATGTTTGTAGACAGTCGTCTTATTATTTGATTTTGAATTTAGTAAGCAATGTGCATACTTGCTGGTAAAATATAGAAAGACCTGAAAAATGGTTTAC
Organism: Notodonta ziczac; assembly: GCA_918843915.1. Classification (NCBI taxonomy): domain Eukaryota; kingdom Metazoa; phylum Arthropoda; class Insecta; order Lepidoptera; family Notodontidae; genus Notodonta; species Notodonta ziczac. The sequence goes on along the minus strand of OU974043.1, from coordinate 5,912,513 downwards.
ATAAACTGTCAAAACGCTTACTAGACGCCCTAAACACGCTTGATACATATAAATAGAAACCAGGCAGATAAAAGGGGCCGGTGGCCTTCCGAGTTGTTATGCGAGACTTTTTTATCTTAATACTTAGAGATAGGCTTTTGATAAAAAATGATTGGAAATTATTCTGGATTAATCATTCGAGGTATTATAGTAGTATGGATAAGAGAGGAAAGAGATTACTCTATATCAAGACAGGTGGAATGAGCTATGGCGGGGACTCGTTTAGTACGCAAAAACAAAGCCATGCACAATGATGGGTTTCCTAACTAATAAGGAAATTATATGTATTTTTGGCTAGCTAGGTTTTGTAGGTTATCAGAAAAAAGCTAACTAAACTAACTTAACAATATAAGACGATTCGGTCACCTTAGCGGGAGATACGTGGACCGAAACTGTAGAAAACCGTATTGTGGAATATTCGGGGAGAGGCCTTTGCTCAGGAGTGGGACACACAAATAAGCGATTACGAACGACCGCTTGGCGCAGTGGTTCGAGCGTAGGCCGCTCAGCTCACTGCACATGGTGGTTGCAGGTTCGATTCCCGCCGGGGCAAATTTCGGAAATGGCCTTTTCGTAATTTGCTCAGGTCTGGGTGTCACTTGGATCGCCTCCAGACCATTCATTGTACGGTACCCATAGAACAAGCGTTGCTTAGTTGGGGACCATACAGTTGGTGTGTCAGTCTGGCGATATTTTATTTATTAAAAAACAACGTAAGAAGATTGTACCTACTTGAGCCGTTCTGAGAGCCCAGGACATTTAGGTTGGTTATAAAAACAACCCTTATCTAAATCCCCTATAGATTGCTCTGCCTGGCTGGGCTTTCTGGGTGGTTATACGAGTAGAAAAAGTTCGCCGGCTAGTTGGTGTCGTTTGCAAAAGGATACGAGCCAGTACTTCCAGGTGTGCATGGTGCGGGTGGCGACGTGCCGCGCGAACATCTCGCGCAGCCGGCCGGCGCGCGCGCGCGACACCGGCGCGCCCGTCGCCGGCAGCAGCGAGTGGCAGTTGCTGCACGCACACACACACATACACACACACGTACACACACGCGCTCAGCGCCCCGCGCTATAGGGGCTCCGTACACTCCACGACAACAGGAGCATGGCATTTGAAATGGCTAAAAGAATCACATTGTGAAAAACGTCAAAATAATATAATATATACAACGTGTTAATAAAATTGCCTGGCAAACCATGAATCGAGAGTAGAATCGATTCCACTAATAAAAAATATGAGTCAGATTTTATAAAAGAAAATATTTCCTTCAGCCGCCGCCTACTTCACGGGCGCATGATTGTTTTTATTGCAATTTTACAAACAAAAAAAGGTAATATTTTCCTAAATAATCCGCGAAAATTTAGTCAAATAATTTATATATTTTTTAATATTAAAAATAAGTTGGGGTGTCTGAGGCTTTGCGCTATTTCATTAACACGTTGTATATACGATCAATATACGACATATTGTGTGATCGTCAATCTGGTGTCATACTATTATGACGTGTTTAACAATGTCATTCTTTTGAACGTTTCAAATAACGAGCTACTTTTGTTGTTGACTGTACATGTTTTGACAGCATCAAATACCGATCTAATGATCGAACTTTACAAGACATTTAACAGCACCGCCCCCTGCGTAAACGTGAAGCTTAACTGGTTACACAAGGAAAATATTCGATCCCTCGGTCGGTATTTGAATCCCCCCATCCCCCACACTATTATCTGTACAAGATAGCTTGATCTCTGCGACAGCTGTCAGTAAAATCACGCCTATGAAGTCCTGAATTCTATAATAGTACAGACAGTACCTGTCAATGTTACACTTTATGGGCATGCCGACCTAATTAGTGATGGGCGATGAATCATCGTGACCACAGACGATATTTTAAATAAAGCTTAATTTATATTTTAATATCATAACATTATTTACATACTTGATCTAAAATAATAGTGAGTAAATAAAATCCAATTTCGGGAGCGGGACGTCCGATTTGATAATATTTGCGAACAAGAGTTTATAATAAATTTATAAGATTGTTCTAGCGATTCAGAAAAATATTCGTTTTTAGCATCGATGATAGCATGAAACCTCAATAATTTCTATCGACAATTTTTTATATCCTGACCCTATAAATGTCAGTTTTCCGTCTGTCAAAAATATCAAGCTAACTTGTACAGAATATAGCACCGAACTGACGAAGCTCGAGCGCAAATCAATTACGGCGGCGCGCCCTGACGAGGGCATTCCCATCAGTCAAGTTTAAACCTTAGAGTAGCTTTTGTTTAGGTATATTCTGTACATGCAGCACTAATATGTATGCTGTGACTATAGGTTCGATTTCACTTGTTCTACACTGTTCTATTACATACAAAATAATAAAAAAATCGTCGAAAACTTGTCATTTTATGCCATAGAATTTTAGTGTAAAAGACCTGACTTGTTCTGTGAATTAGAACTATGGAATAGAAAAGGTCAGAACATGCCTTCGGCCAGAAACGTTAGGAAATTAGATATATAACCCAGGGTTGCAACTAGAAAAAATACATTAGGTTGGTGGCCCTGCACTAATTTACTATGAAGTGTCTATCTGTAAGCATAATCAAGGCCGGAGTTCTGATCATGAAATTCAACAGTTAAATAAGCACTAAGCTACTGTACTTACGTTATAGAATTGTTCAAGTACTCTATCTGCTGTCGCAGACTCTCCATCTCCTCTTTAATTTGATTCCTCTCGGCTTTCAGCTGCTTGATATACTCGGCGCCCTTCTGCAGCATCGCGGCCTTACTTATCTGGATATTCGGATGATTTCAGATTTTATTTTAATTAAATTGGTGACTCAATGTTACGTAGTCCATTCAGCCCAGTAGTATACAGATATTTCATCCATACTAATTGTATTTTGTCAATGATCGCCTAACGCATTTGTCTACGATGTTAACTTTGGTTATTTGGTTGATATTCAGTGGCGGGTCTTCCCATATTCCGAGCGAGACGTGGCTTACTCTGTCGAGTAATTCCTTATTCCGCGGTACTAACCTTGGCGGCGGGGTTTGCGTTGAGTTGCGGTATGAGCGCCTGCAGGGTGTCGAACCCGTTCTTGATGTTGTAGCGGCGCTTCTGCTCGGCGTGCAGGTGCGTGCGGCGCGGGCTGCCCGCGCGCGGCGACCCCGCGCCGCCACCCCCGCCGCCCGCGCCCGGCGACGGCGGCGGCGACAGCGACTGATGCAACAACAAACACATATAAGCTTTTGGGATATACTATAGGTTTGGAAAAAAAATTTAAGTAACTGGCACCTTTCTAAAATAAAATTGTCAAACCTAAAAAAAAACCCTCTCAGGTCGTCCATTGTACAATCACACACTTATTTAATCTATACTATAGTTGAAACTTACTTGATGCGGTGACATGACATCGCTCCCGATCGGCGAGGGCTGCCCCCTCCTGATCGGTGAGCGGGTAGGATCCGAGCCGCCGCCGCTCTCCTCGCCTTTGTTGAGCTTAAACAAGCTTTGAGCTGAAAAACGAAGGAATCAGATCAGCGGGGCTCGTCTGCTGCGCCGGCAGGGAACAATAAACAGCGTGCGAGTCGATGACGTATTCAAATGCAAACTGTAAAATGACTGACAGTGTTGCGCGGAGAGTAGCTGCGCGAGCATAACGCTAGCCTGCGGCAGGGTGGGCTCGGAGGCGACGCTGGTGAGCGGCGGCGGGCGGCGAGCCGGCCCGCCCGCCGAGCCGCCTCCCGAGCCGCTCGCCGAGCTGCTCGCCGAGCCGCTCGCCGAGCCGGCCGAGCCGCCCTCCGCAGCGACCCCGCTCGAGGTGGAACGCGACCGCATGCGTATGGCGGTCGGGTTCGGCTCGCGGGCCTGCAAATTCACCAACGTTTGTACGTTGCACGTACACCTACTCACCGTGTCGCATGGTTCGAGTGTTTGCCGAGATTGCACGCGGATTCGAGCGAATTTAATCACTCTTCACTTCCTTCATATCTGTTGATCAATATAAAGGTGTTCTTGTAGTAATTACCATTCACACACAAACACGTAATCTCAACATAAAACACTGACAATGAGAAGAAAAGGATTTGGTTCGTTAATGAATCTTTTCACAGAGCCGAGTTTGAAAATCATAAAATATGCTTACATCATCGGGCCGGCATTACCTCGACAGACCGCCGTAAGTAGTGCAATTTAGACACATTTTTGTTTCCTGCAACTTCGTCGGTAACGGGAATCATATTTTGCTTTTCTTTCGGGATCCACCGACAATATCCGACAATAATTCTATCGTATCACGAATTCCTGACCCCGGGATTCCCATTACCGTCGCAAAATAAAGCAGCACAACTTAATGAACAGAGTAAAATGGTAGTTACAGAGATGGGCTATACTTACCCTAGCCGTGTGCTTGGTCGCGGGGGTCTCTGCCGCGGCGGGCGCGGGCGCGGGCGCGCTTACCGACCAGTCAGGGTTGAGCTGCGCGCCCAGCGGCAGGCTGTGCGACCGGTACTGCTCCTTGCCGCCGCCGCTCGACCCGCTCGCCGCCTGCCCCACACAATACACTTTATTTATTGAACCTACGCGCAAATCTTTACAAATACCTAAATAAAATGGGAGTGTCTGTTTGTAATATCAAAATAACACCTTTTCACTAAATGCATATGAAAGTACATACGACACCTATAGCAAAAACGCGATTTAAAAATTTTTTGTCTGTCTGTCTGTCTGTCTGTGTGTTTGTTCCGGGTAATCTCCGAAACGGCTGGACCGATTTTGACGGGACTTGCACTGGTAGATAGTTGATGTTATAAGCAGTAACTTAGACTAATTTTATTTGAGAAAAACAAAATATTAAAAAATGGGTCCTGCCGCGCGGGCTCAGAACGCGGGAGCGGACGTTTTTGTTAAGTTAAATCCCACGCGGACGAAGTCGCGGGCTCAGCTAGTAGATTATAAAATACTACCCCAATCGCTAACCTTCCCAATGATCCCCACCTACGAGCGCCCTCGGTCCCGGAAATTTGTTTTTTTTTCGCCAAATAATAAGTTTTTTTTTACAAGAATGGATACTAAAACAGATAGACAGATACAAAACCTTATTATCGTTGACGTATTACTAAACGTAGCAAATAAACACCGTTAGGGGGATGCGACACTTGGTATCATTCAAATCTTATACACCGACGTAGGTGCGCGTAACACTCTATGGGGTTAAAAGCTCTCACCTGAGGCGTAGTGGCCGGCGGGGAGGGCATTTTGAACGAGCGAGCGTTCAACGGAATCGGCGCGGATTTCCCTTTGTACGAGTCGGCGGGAGTCTGCTGCAAGTACTGCAGCTGCGGCGAGTGCTGGCGCGCGGGCCCGGCCCGCGGCTCGTAGGGCGCGGGCTGCGGGCCGGGCTGCGCCAGCGGCTGGCCGTAGCTCTGGTATTGGTTGTTTTGTGGAACCGGGCCCGCGTAGTGAGACACCCTCTGCCGCGGTTTCTCTCGGCCGTATCCGCCTCCCCGCCCTTGTATCACTATGGTGGACGCGTATTTAGAATTTTGTATCGGTTGCTGTAGCAACGATACGGTTTCGGGCGCGGTCTGCGAGGGCGGCACGCCTGAAAGCGCAAGTAAAGTTCAGAAATGCATGCCGTAGGCTCGCCGGCTTTGGCTGCTACATATTTAAAAGGTTCACAGTAGACGCTCACCTGCATATTTATTGTAGCAAGTCTCCGATTGTGAAACTATTTTCGGTGGATTCACATACTGTAACCTAGAAGTTTTGCCCACGTATACGTTCGCGTGAATTTGCTGGTCGGCCTGCGTCGTGTTCTGCTGCTCGTAGGACATGTGTTGGAACGGAGGCAACATTTCCTGAGTATTCATCATGTTATTTTGGAGCTCCGATTGCGAGAACAATCTTCTGTTATCATACATGCCCATCTGCTCGTGTTTTATGTTTTGCTCCGACATGGGCATCATTTGAGTATTGTTGCTTGTACCTTGACGAAAAGAAAATAAGACCATAATAATAGCGATCTTCACTAGAATATTATTCGGGTATTGATATTGAGGATCACGCTTACCATGCATTGACATCTGACTGGTGGGCATCGTGGCGGTGGTGGAGCTCTGACTCGCGGTTATAAATCCCTGTGGCGTGTAAGAGTCCACGGACATGCCACCCCTGTACAAAGAGTCTTCCGACGACAGCGCCGATTCCTCCGGCACCGACGGCAATCTAGGCGTCAGGAGATCTACAAAGAGAACAGCGACGCAATGTTCGAAGATTTAAATCGACACTAGGTGAAAATTAAATATGGTTTGAGCACAGTGAGTTCACTTACCTTGCAGTGGTTCCAATGTGTCCATAAAATCATCAAGATTAGGTTGTAACGGACCTAAACTCGGCTGGATGAAATCTGCTAAACTTGCTCCCCTCGCTGTAATCGTAGAAACGTATAAACAAAGTATTGACATCAAGAATATAATATAGTGAGGTATCTATAAATAGAAAAATGCGTGGTTGAAGCTAACCTATTTCCCTGCAATCGGGGAACGCGAAGGGCTGGTGGCTGGTGATGGTAGAGAAGAGTGTGTCAGTCATGAAGTTGAGGTAGTCCTCGTCCGTCAACATGTTGCCCGCGAGGTCGCTGCACTGCGAGAACGACTCCACCGTGTCCATGTCTGATATCTGAACAATTACTAGTCATTTAAAATCATACAAATGTCAACTTTATTCTTTATTCGCTAGAAATATATTTTTTACCATGTCTTGGACAGAGGTGTCCCCCTTTCCGAGGAGCCGCAAGATATGAAATTTGCGCCATTTTTTATATTCTGCTATAACTGCTTCAGCCCGTCTCTTCCAATATTTTCCTTCCAATATTGTTGCCTGAAATCATTAAGATTCATGTTACCATCAATAAAGTTATATTGTAATTACTTATTATTATATTATATGTTAGTTTATTTTACCTCTGGCTTCACGTGTGTGTCAACATCCAATGGAGAGGCGAATTGACACACTAAAGTATTTTGTTTCTTTATGACTGAAAAAACAAATCACCACTTAATTTATTTCGTCATTCTGGTTTTACAGGCCTATCGAAAGGTCGTCCCGCTCGATTAGAATGAGCCTTTCCATATCATGATTTATTACACAACTAGATATTTAATCCGATAAAACTGTCTGCGTTTGCGCCCGCACTCACACACCTTTTTTCATTTATTCGCGACACACCTTTCTGACTATAAAATTCATTTTGCTACACAAATAACATGTGCTTTAAGAAACTTAACAAAGACAAAGTAAATAATACGAACTGTGTAAAATATATTAGTACAAAGAGGAATATAATTTAACAAACGCAACCTCCGATTATATATCGCGGTGTAACGATATCGTTGCATTTAAATACATGTCCCTATTGTGCACTATATCTGACTGTATCACCGCTTGGTAGCAGCGATCAAATATAAATCAACCTTGTCTTTATTTTGATATTCGCATTGGGGTCATCGTTATCGTAACTGACATCTTACACGTAGGTACCTACAACTTCTCCGAGCGCACTCGCAGATGTCATTTCAGGTGCTAATGGCCTTGGAAATATTATGGCCTTTTAAAAATACCTCATTTTAATTCCATCTTCCTCTCACTACACTACCCGGTAGGCATCTTCTCTTATAACTTAAGCAAGGAAATGCTCTTCCAAAATTGTTAATACAGTAAAAAACGTATCTGTTAAACAAAATCCAACTCACACTGCATGTGCCAGCACCGCCATATGACGTTGTTCAATCTGATCTTGTCCTTCCACCGAAGCTTTATACCTTTGAAACGATTCCATTTTGGTGAAGTTAGTTTTTGTCTGAGAAAAATAAATATAATACAAATTGATCTACAAATAAAAAAATAACTCACCATGCTTTTTGTTGATCCACCTAGTCACAAACTAATGTTTGATAACAACACTTTCATAACTAAATTAACTATAAAAGTTCTTGAACTCGTAAGAAACATTTTCACTTGAAAATAATTAAAAATATCCATTATTACAAGTTATAAAAGAATATTTTGTACAAAATACGGAGGCTATCGTACAACTGTATATAACACAGTGAAAACGAATTGTCTGATAATCGAGCGCTAGGCCGGTTATCAGCGTCGCTATCAATATGTGATCTTAAGCTATGGCAAATAACAGTGTGATAAGAAAGAAACGGAGCCTATCTTATCTAACGTTCCTGCCTGTATAAATATAAGTCAGAAGGTAATAAGGTATTGTATAATAATAATTACCACTCCTTACAGCAGCATGCCTACTGACTATGTTATAAAATTGTCAGAATCAAGATGAATGGACCTAGGTTTATGTGCATCAGAAAGAATATCTAACAGGATCAATCTGATGAACACTACTTTAAGCAACGGCAATGTTACCCCTAATTATATTGTATTGATTCCGCGAATGTTAGGAGCCAACATTATCTCCGACGAACAATAAAATTGTACACTGACCCACTCAGGTGCTATTTTAAGGATTGAAGGAGTGTTTGTAGCTTGCTGTACGTACTCGGTGCTTGACGTAGATAAGTACGTCAGAAGCACTGCTACCTTCAACTTATCAGTATGTTTTTGGCACGTGTAATATGATTAGGCCGCTACATCCGTATCTTTTGGTAACTATACCTACCACCGACTACTAAGTCAGTGTAATACGCGAGAGATGAGTAAATCTGTCTTGTGCGACTCGGACTAGCGCAATCAGGATACGTACTAGGTGCCTCTAACGCAATCTTCAGAAGTAATGGTGTCATCAAGAAACGATGCTGGCAATGTCTTTCTTATTTTCGAAATCTACCTATAATCTGAGCGGGTACAAAAGAAACATGATTAAACTACATAGGTAAATAGTATTTGCTTAGGGCACTGGAAAAGTATCAGAAGGGGTTTAGGTAGGCATGTTTGGATATGACTTCATATCGTATTAAGGGGTTACCATACCAATCAATCAACTGTCGCCCAATCAATCGACCAATGGTAGAATAAAATTAGTGCATGTTGATCGACAGTTCCTATATGGAGCAAGATTCGATCGATCATCATAGAAATCTAAAAAGTTAATGCAGTACACTATTGCACATTTAGATTTATGTTCACACCAATTTCAAATCGATAGCAGCAAATATTTTTTGCTACTATAGATTTGTCGAATTCATTAGCAGATATATGTTATAACATAGTTAACAAAGTTTGGTGATAAGTATAAAAATTATAAAAGCATACAAAAGTAATGACAAGTATCGAGCCTATTTCCTGCAAAATATGAGATACATAAAACTCAATATTGTAGTCATGTTGCGTTATTATTCAAGTATTGTGTGTGATATCAACCAAGTACTAAGTTTTACATTAGATGGGGCAAAATGATGTAGAGCTCCAACCAACTGCCGCAGAAAATTCAAGCCAGTTATCAGCCCTCGTAATTCAATTGACGAAAATGTACTCTATACGTAAATAAAAAAATTGTTTTTATGGCAAACAGAACTGTGCTTTGTCTGAGCATGGCGTTAACATATTATTGTTCTTTTTAGAAAAAAAACCAAATTAGAACTAAATAAAGCTGAATTTTACTTTGAAAAGATCTCAACTAAAATTACATAAACAGCTTACTTTACAGCTTTAGCTTACAGTGGGAAATGGATGGTTCTTTCCTGGAGCTCCTTTTTCAGTTGGGGAGAGAGAGAGAGAGTAGACTGTGTCTAATTTTTTACTATAGTTTCATCTCTCTCTCTCTATGAAGTGGTTCATCTGACAGTGTATAAAGGTTTCAATGTAATGGCAAGGAGCGGCTGCTGTTTAGTACAATATTGTACAGTAACTAACATACCCAGCACAGTTGCTGTGGCTATGCACTGCAAGTATACTAGAACTTGAACAGAAAGGCATGTCATTATTACTGATATCATCTGATGACATAATTAAACAAAACATGATTATCTATTAATTGTAATAAGTATAATATAATTGGTAATAAGATAATTATGCTCCCCATTTAATAAAGTCAATAAAGCCTGGTTCACACCAGGCTTTATTGACTATAAATAAGTCAATAATTCAACATTTACTTGTGAAAGAATTGTAACTCTACTAAGAACCGCAATTGTAGTCAGTTTCTGATAAAACATAAGTAATAAAATGAAAAGTAAATAATAATAACTAAGTATTCATAGACTGAGTTATCTCAGCAAATGACCTGTGTCTTTTGTACGGGCTATGATGACCTCCTCTTATCTTTGCACACTAAACCCAATGGAAACATACTGTTTCCTTATTTTTTGTGAATATTTGATGTTTTACTGATAAGATGCTATGATATATACGAAAAAATATTTATATATCTTGATAACCTTCAATTCTACAACTCTTGCCAATATATAAAATAATAAAACTTTATTCGGTCATATAATTATTTATCCATCCTAGTAATGAAATTATAACAACATATCCAATATTTGGCCAGTTTGCTATAACTGTTTAAAATAATTAAACGGTATTAAACGCCTGGGTATTCACAATTAAAACACAATTTATTTTCAGCTACCTTATTAAAGAAGGTTTGTAACAGGTATGCTAAATGTATCAGGAAAACAGCATTATCAAGCATGTTTGTTGGTTGTTTTATAACTAAACAAATAAATGTATGAAAACTTACCTGTAAGCTAAAGTCATACATTTAAATAACTTTGTAAGAGAAATCTCTATCGAGAGTTGTTGATGCTGTTTACTTTCCTCTTTATCAGGAGTGAAAGGTTTAATTGCCCTGGGCACAGTGTAAGTTGTGATCGTTGTGACTTTTTGTATATTTTGCTCTTCGTCAGGGACGGTGACTAAGTCTTCGAAATCATCCTGCGCTTCAGCTTCAAAATGTGACACCATAAAGTGGCCTGAATGTATAGTCTCTTTTTCTGGTCGGATCTGTCGCTTCTCGACGTAGTTCATCTTGATATTATTCATATTACTGTATATTTAAGTAAAAGCTTACGGCTATATTTAATTACCTTACGTTTAATTTTAATAGATCTATCAACTTTTGGACTTGTCCATATTTTCCTTTGATATTTTTTCACTTATCACTCGGACACATTGTTTTTTTCATTAATTTGACAGTTTAATGTTGCCAGAATATTTCTCATTCTTTTAAAACCCCGGACTCCTGTAAATGATCCAAGCAAGGAAGGATTAATGGGATATGAGATAATGATAATAATTAGGTATTAAATCAACTAGCACGTTAATTTTTTTGCCCATTTAACATAAACCTTTATTTGCACTGGAGAAGAAAATCACAGAAATCATATTGTTGTCTCTTTTCAGTTTCTTGTCTGTTCTGTTTTTAGAACATAGAGACACTAATATTATGTTTTTGTGTTTTGTTCAGTGAAACGGCCATAGTAAAAGCTCGGGATCGCTTGACTCAAAATTCAAATGCCGTCGACTCCAAAATGTACAGCCTTAGTAGAGCATTACATGCTTAATGAGACTCATGAGTAGAACATTACGCTCGCTTTCGTAGTTACGTTTCGCTTCGGAGTGAAAGATATGAAATTCAGATTTGGTCTATCTGTTGGCTCCGTTGGATCTGTTTCGTGGATTTGGATTACCTCCTACCTAAGATATAAATAGTCCTTACGCAGTGTAAAGATAATGACACTGACTCCAAATGAAATAAAGTATATGTTCCCTAGTAATAATACATAGTTATTTCTCTACCATTTTGGTGCACCCAGGTATTTGTGAAGTTGTTTTTTTTTATATTATTTCTTGTTTTTTTTGTTGGTAAACTATGTATCTCTCAAACTACAGAACTGATTTAGATGAAATTTCTAGGGGAACACCTGGGGAACATACTATTTCAGATAAATAAAATCAGTCCGCAATTGACCGAAGAAGAATCGGTGAACATTATATAAAAAAACAATACATATAATCGAACCTCTTACTTTTTTGAAGTCGGTTAAAAACATGTGCGGCAGTCATATTTATGGTTAGAATGAGTCAAGAAGATTATACGAGTCAATGACAAAGGATGAATTTGTCAAATGTCACTCTGACATAATTCATTAATATATATTATTCTGTTGTCGTAAAATGAATAATATCAAATTTGTCTCTCTCGCTCATACTTTAGGGTCAAGGGAAGGATGGCAATACGGTACGGTTAGTTTAGTCTAATTAAGTCTAATTGCCAACAGAATCGGGACCAGTAGTCCGTTTTTCCCACCGACTTAAAATATCACTGTGGTTTCTCCCTACCGCCTAATTTGTGTTTTTATTATCCGTTTACAATCATTCGGGCATTAATTTTATATTATGCTCTGTAAAAAAGATTATAAGCATTCATAGCTACCAATGAACATAATCACGAATTTGTACATGAATGATAAATTGTTGTAAATCCAAGTAGTATTCAAGAAATTCTACTTAACTACCACCAACCACACAGGATGAGTTCTTCACCTAAATTTAAAAATATAGGCTCGAGGCCGAAGCAATCTCCTATAGAGATAAAGGAGAAAATGCGCAAGGTATGCACTTATGTTATACCTACTTGATATTTTTGTGCCAGTAAATGACCCTGTATTTATTGTTGTAAACATTAAATAAACACCTTGATACAGCTTGTTGTCCCATACCTCAACGGTTGTAGGCGCCTTCCAAAGCTCCTTGACACATCATAACCTAAATGTTGCATTTTTCCAGAATTATAAAAACAAAATACACAATTGCCGCAGTATGTTATTGGATAGACTTCGCAATTCTTGTATTGAAGAAGAGCTGTCAGACACATTATCAGAGATATATAAAAGTATGTTTAACTTTTCAAACGGATTGGTGAATGAAGAGGATTATGAAGTGATGGAGGAACTCAAAGATGAGCTTATTCAGGAAGAGTTAGAATGGTGAGATATAAGGATACCTATTTTAAAAGGTTGAAATAAAAATTTAGGTACATATACATTAGCTAGTATGTAGATGCCTAGTGAATGCTCATTTTACTGAACTGCAATATTTACTGTGAGTTACGGGCCTTTGTAAATGTAAATGGCAGTTACGAGAAGCCACTACCATTAATTAAAAAACAGTTTGTTCAAAAATATTACCTAAGATATTGCTATTTTAAATTTGGCAGGAAAAAAGGTTCGAATTTCGATCAATCAAATTTATTACCACTTAATGTTATGCCTGTTACTTATCCAAAGCCCAAGTGTTATTTTGGACATTAACAAGTAACTAATAAAACATATAATTTACTTAATGTATAAGGATAACCGCCGCCGTCGGGGTAGACCAAGAAGACGGTGGCGAGATGACTTGGACACCTTTGCGGGAAAGATGTGGCCGGAAATTGTCCTGGACAGAGCCGTGTGGAAAGTAAAAGGGGAGGCCTTTGCCCAGGAGTGGGACAGCATTATAGGCTAACTAAAAAATTATAATAATAATAAGGATACCTTTTCTATCTCTATTTCTAAGCATACTTACCTACATATTTGTTGTCATAAACAGCCATATGTTTCGTTTTGTTCCAGGCTGACTAAAGAATATGAGAAGTCCCAAATGGATAATATTGATTGGTCCTTAATAGAAGAAGACAATAATGTTATCTGTCCAGTATGTCAAAAGACTAATCTTCAACTTTCTAATAATATTTTAAAATGTTCTTGTTGTAAATTTACAGTCAATAGTCAGAAATCTTTAGTAGAAATTAAACAGTCTATTTTAACTTCAGTAGAAAGGCATAACTCAGTGTGTAACAATGATGTTCAGTTTGGTGTAGTTTCAGAAAATATTTACTTATTATGTGATTCATGCATGGACATGAAATTAGTTATTTAAATAAAGAGAAATTTTTAAGTTATTAAATAGGAAATGGTCAAATAAGTTATTATAAAAGCACTCAATTGTCACGGTTTCTCTGGGACAGTCCCAAAAACGTTAATTAATTTCCGCATTTTAGAAGTCTCCAGCTTTGCCCTGGAAACTTCATGAATCATCCTACATGATCTGGACCCTCAAACATCCATCCATCCATCTCTAAAATATTTATATTTTTCTTATTATGTAAGTATATTTTCTTGTAGCATGTGACATTCCAAAGCATCACCCACCCATCTTTGTACCAAATGTCATCCATGCCATTTACCTATTTTTACTTACATGAATACCACTGCCCCTTGTGGTGGTATCTATAGTCCCATATTGATATTTCTTAAAGTTGACCACCTTGTTTATTATTTGTAAAAAAATACACCTTCCAGGACAGTGGAGTAATAAACAGGGATACTTACTTAATTTTCCAATTCTAACATAACTCTTCTAATCTACCAAATTTTTCTGTAAAACAATACACACTATTTCTTTAGTATGCCATGTTTTTTATATCTTTATTGAAATATTTTTGTTTAATATGTATGTTACATGTTAAATCTTTATCATTATAATAACTTTATTTTGCTAATGAAGAAACTTTGAAGGCTTACCCGAAGGCAAGGAATGCTTAAATACATTAAACTGTTGGTTTATTTCTACAGGTAGAATAAACATACAAATCGCCCAACTAATAAATAAATGAAACAATGTTTACAAAATAAAAAATGACCTTTTAATTCAATTCATGAAGCATGGTAACAAGGTATAATGTAAATTATTTCTTTTTTTCATTTCAGGGTTAGAACATCTTATTACATGTGATTAATTAATTCCTACCATAGATTAGACTAAACGGTAACTTGTATAAAATGTACATTAATAATAATAATATGTATTGTAGTATAAAACAGTATTATTTTACCAATATCATTACATGGGCATCTTTTGTAATTAAATTATCCTTATCATATAATGGTCTACTATGAATTTGAGTTTTTACTAGCCTGAAACTAGTTTCAGTCCAATCTATACACATAACAGTCAACAGCTTTTATGTAATGTTTGTAAGGCAATTATATATTTTACTTATAATTCTATTTTAGCATTGTTTCAGTGCAGGCTCCATGTAGGTAGATTATTATTTCATAATAACATCAATGGTATTTTTTTCATATAAGTATAATTAAATGATATTATTGTACAGAACATTCATGTGTCTAACAAACTGATGAAAATTAATGCAGTAATGTTTGGTGGATAGGTATGTATTACTGTGAGGAGGAGAACAGATTCAAAGAAACATTTTCGTCGCGCTTAACTTTGGTCACTCGTGTAATTTATATAAACATACTGTTCACAATCAATGATAAAACGATCCTTAACGCTTGTTGCATGTGCGACTATTGAAAGGCGACAAATCGCATATTGCCAAACCCGATTGCGATACGACGACCACGATCAGTTTTGACAAGCCAAAAAACATGAGAAATATTAACTTTGTCTCGTTCATTCTTATAAATAAAGAATGAGATAAGATGAGAGAATGATGATAATGCCGTGCGTCTTATCGCGATCGGTTTAGAGAGTGTATTGCAGTTTAGCGCATCCGCTGTAGCTCTGCAAAAATTTATGAGTATTTGTTTTATAATGTTTGCTTGGAGTCGCTAGTCGGTAAATGTTAGTTCTTCGTGTGACCGTAAGGAGCGCTAAACAACAGCTAGCTAGCTACTACCGAGTGTAAAACGTGCTGGAATCTGATAGCCGAGGAACAGCAGTGTAGCACTTTTAATTTTCGAAATATGAATTGAAGCACGGCAACGAGCACCATTAAAATTGTTTTTTAATAATAAATCAAAGGTCAGTCAGGGTGCATTTAGATATAATAAAGATTTTGACATTGTGTTTGAATTTAGTCCTGATCTATTGAAGAAATTATATGTATACTTAATATGTATTTCATTTTAAACTAAAGTTTCAATTATTATAATCTATATTTTAATTCATTTCCTATGTTTATAAACTAATGTTAGTTTTTGCGGGTCTTGATGGGAGTTTCACAATTGCATCGAGATATGCGTGGAAAACTAAATCATCTGATGTTAACCATATTTTTATAGAATGTTCGACACATTCATCATCATCTCTAGAATAGAATGTTACTCTACCGTGCCCTCTTTCCTCAGGTTGGGTACAACTAGACTAAAATAATGCGCCGTTAGAATATAGTTGAATTAATTAAATATAATTGAATATATTAATCTTAAAACGGCAGCAGTCTGATTTCCTGGTTAAATTTCTAATTATTATATTTTTATTTATGTATGCTACCAGGCTTTATTAACTGTTTCAAACATTATTTATGACCTCATATAATTTATTGATTTGTTCATAAATATAATTTTCCCTTATAATTAAAACAATAAAGATAAAGCCGTCCAGCATATGTTTTATTGTGATTATTTCCCTTTATATTCTATTATATCAATGGCTATTCATCAAACCCCGTTTTTCTCATCATGACATACCAATGGTTAAATTAACACAACACTATCTATTATTTCTAAATTATATACTTACTATATAGGTAAACCTTGAACATCCATAAGGTCTTCGTGTTGTTGAGCGTGCGCAGCGGAGGCGGGTGGCACTGCGAAGTGGTGGTGCGGCCGCGGGCGGCGCGGCGAGCGCGCGGTGATGACGCGCGGCTTGTGGATCTCGTCCATCACGGAGGGCGCCACGTACGTGAAACCCTGCCCAAATTTCCGTAATTGTTAATAAACTTTCACCTTAACATAGTCCCAATGGTCTTATCCATTCCTCAGTAGGTTGTACCATAGTATCAACACGAGGAGATCAGCGTTTGTAAGTCAGAGAATTAAAGTCTTATAACAATATTTTAGCAAAATATGGTATTCAATAGAGCAGAATTAATGGATTGAAGGCCCAAGCTTAATAGCGAACGGTATGCCAGATAATAGTTACAATAATTTTAACTTTAAAATCGCATTGCATTAAGCTCAAGGCGCAGTGGGGATGTTTTTATAGCTTAGTAGGTTATTACAATTATTACATTTCTAAAATATATTTCTTTGTGTAATATCTTCGGCTATACCGTCCGCTAACTTGCGCTTCACCCAATTGAGTCAAATAAACTTGGGGCCAAGTTCACTAATTTCGTGGACATTTGAGCAATCAGAACACCAACTGTAAAAATTGTTTGAAAAATTTTTTTTTGTATTTACGACTGGTTTTCCTTTGAACAAAACGTTAGCAGATTGTCCCCCTGATTTCTAACGATGGGTTTTTTATATGAAAATTTCGAAGTACCTGGAACATTAGGTTGGCACTTTCACTAAGTGTAGATTCATCAGGTGAATCAATTGGTGTTTGAAGTGTGAACCTCGTATCAAACTGTGATACGTCATCATCACTCGTCTGTAAAACAAAAATATGTATTGTATAGACAGATTTGCCGAAAATACAGTCGGTAGCTAAAGTCGAAATCCGCGCCATTAGAGGGTTCCATGGCGTAAACATGTTATAAGTGGAAGAAGGTGTTCAACGGTGCATAGTTATTCCACTGTCTACTAACCAGAGCATTTACGCTTCGGGAAGCAAAGCTGCGATAGTATTAAAGTCAATTAAATATATTGTTAAAAGACTCACTTAACACTTTTTCGTTCCCTACAAATGTTTGACATTCACTTGTATTTTCCTTATTTATGTTACCGGGCCAGGAAACTAAACAAACCTTTATAGACACTAGGGGTTCTAATATTTTTCCTTTTGTTTCATAAAAACCTATAAAAATAAAATATTACCAGTCTGGGTTTTATTGGTGGTTCCAATCTCCGAGCAAATACGTCATCCCATTTGACATGTTTGAAGAATGCGTGGCCCCGGACTGCCGCCGCGCCCAGCGCGCCCAGACGTTGCGTTTCAGAACGTTTCATTAGGCGACGAATCAAGTCACGCGCATCTTGTGTGAGATAGGCGGGTAACATTAATTTACCTTTCAAAATTTTCTCTATAGTCTTTGTACGATTATCACCAGTAAATGGAGGCTAAATGAGAAAAAAAAACAACAGTTAACAATAACAAATAACAATAATTGATAACCAAGCTGTCACCATTATAAATAATTAATAACTCTTTAGAAGTATAATGTTACCTGTCCAATAAGCATGTCATACATCAATGCTCCAAGACTCCACCAATCAACTGCTTTTCCATGGCCACTTCGTGTTAATATTTCCGGGGCCCTACAAATTATTTAACCACAATTATACAAGATGAAAGGAAATTTAAATGTTAAGGCGATTACTTTGTCAGGAGACGACTAAGAGACAACTAAGAGACAACTAAACCGATCAATTTTGTATAGGTACCTTAATTTTTGTTTGTAATTAAATTATACTCTTTATTGTTGAAACATATCAGAAATGTTATTATCATAGGTAATTAGACTGGGCAAGCTACTGTCCGAAGACAATCAATTGTTATATACCCTTAGGGTGAGCTTGCTACATTACATTGCCCAATGAAATTAAAGCTTAACACTCATTGCAAGCCACACTCACTATACTGATTATCGTATTGCTTGCTTGGTAACATACTCATTACACATAAGTATTACAAGTCAGTCTACCTTTAGTGCACTGTCTTAGAACATACAAATAATTAACCCTATTCACACAACCTACATTAGCTACACATACCTTCAATTTTGATGAGTAAAATACAATAAAATGAGTGATAAATAGGCATTTTATAGTTTATATGCTACTTACATGTACTCGATAGTACCACAAAATGTGTGTGTAACTATACCCTCTTGAATGTGTTCCTTACATAAACCAAAATCTGTGAGTTTGACATGGCCTTGCGCATCCAGCAGTACATTTTCAGGTTTTAGATCACGATAAATAATTCCTAAACTGTGTAAATGCTCCAATGCCAAAATGATTTCTGACAAATAGAAACTGAAAATAAAATAATATATATATATATAATAATAATAAAAATACATATTTATTGAACTATAATGCAAATTCAAATCAATTATTTTGATTAGGCCTACATGGGACTTACAATTTATTTACTTTCCTTTTAACTCAATATCATCACTAATTAAACTGAGTATAATTTTAATAAATTTACTTACAATAATTTAAACTGTCAATTCATGTTGGATAATTGTGACAAACCCAAACATAAGTATGATATTAACGCTCAGGTAATTAATGCAATGGTTATGAAAACTTACCAAGCAGTATCTTCCAGGAAAATTCCTTCACGTTCAAGGTGCATAAACAATTCACCACCACTTAAGTATTCTAAAATTAAGTATAATTTACCTCCAGTTTGAAAAGCATATACTAATTCCACTATGAAGGGATGCTGAAAAAGTATTTTTCACTTATCAAATAAAATAAATTGATTGGATTAATTATGAATTTGTAAAGCAAGTACCCTAATCCAGATACTTCTAATGCTATAGTTAGGTAGTTATTGAAATACTAATTAAATCTTAGTTCAAGAATCATAACTTACCTTGACAGCTTCTAAAATATTCCTTTCTGCTTTAGTGTGTGCGGTATCCTTTTGATTACGTACTATTGACGCTTTTTTAAGAACTTTCATAGCAAAGTGTGCACCAGCATCAGGTCCTGTAATTTTTCGAACCTGAAACACTTTTCCATATCCTCCCTTCCCCAAAACTTTGCGTAATTCAAAATCTTGTGGACCAAGGCGCTTGCATTGTCCAGGGTTCACATTATCTTCTGATAGTTGAATTGTTTCAGATCCTTCAGCACTGAAATACAATATAGATTAAACATTTTATAAATTACTAAAAACATTAGGGTCTAGGTTACTATCATAAATAACAAAGCTATACTTACTCCACAATATTATGTACGTGGAGCTCAGGATCATAGTCAACCTGAAATTTTTAATAAATAGGATGTTCATTCTAAGGCACCTTTTTTTATTTCAGGCATGTTACATGCTATTTATACGTATTGAACCTGTAGGGACTCGGGAGTATAGTGTGTCTACAAGAGTGCTTCATAGTTTAAATTACATAACTTCATCACACAAACAAATGAAATATTATCGCATTGTTCCAACTGCGACGAATTTTATCCTTGACAGACAGTGAATATGGAACAAGGTTTTAGGTTAAGTAATGAGGCTACATACTTTGTTTATAATGACTAATAAATACCTCATCAACATCAATTATATCGTCCTCATCTGAATCTCCAACCGTAACTGTACCGGTATCCACGTCTAAATCGAAATCAAAAACACCAGCCATATACGATGACATTTCAAGAATATCACATCCAGCAGGCACTGTCCTTTAGAACGGTGTGTAGTAAATTGTTATAACAATGGTAAACAATGAAAGGCTTTAAAAAATTACAATATAATTCTGTTGGTTATTCTTCACAAACAAACACAAGTCTCAATCAAACTATTGTTCTGTAATAAAAATAATTATCAAATTAGTAAGTAGGTAGGAAGGAAAGAGGCATCAGTGTTGCCAATAAATGTACTGTGTTGCCAATTTCCAATGCCCATAGAATAATCAAATCCTAGAATAAAAGTTAGTAAAAGCCACTATAAAAGCATAGACATAAAGTAACACATATTATTGTTATTAGTCTTTTTCAGATAATTTAGCCTTTTATAGGGTTTCAGAGGCCAATAAGGAACTTATTATTCCAAATTATCTAATAGGAACATCACTTTGGACCTTTGGGACTGTTTGTGCGTTTAGAGTATAGACAAAGAATATTATTTTTATCTGACACTGACAACCTGCTTGGTCTGTCAAAATTATCTATCTCTTTCTCCCCTGCCTAACTGCCTACCTCGGTCTCGTTTGGTCTAAGTCTGCCTGCGTAAAGAGTCTGACTCTATGGTGTAATCATTTGAGGAGGGGTGTAAACATGAACTGAATACCTATCCATTATAAAAAGTGCTTTTCTTACTTTTATAGTAATTGTTTTCTAGTAAAATGCAAAATATGTACGAGTTAAGCTATCAATTGTGATATTTTTTGTACTTTTTGGATATTTTCAATGGCTAGTGACAACGACAAAAGTTCGAACAATCACAACTTAGAAGGTTCCTTGAAGAGTAATACGAGACCAGTTATCACTGGAAGTGCTGGTGAGGACCCTTTTTGTTACTTTATTTAAATTATGTATAAAATTTTTACTTTTCTGGTATACAGGAGATTCCATAATAAATAGATAACCTTATCATAATTGGATTGAATGATTGTGTAAAAATATTCGGTTGATTAGGCATTATTTAGTAAGTAAATTGATAAAGCAACATTTTTGGTAGAGTAGTATCTGGTGTGAGTAATGTACTACGACATGAATTACCTAATATTTATTATGTGCAATGGGATTTGCTTCAAAATTTGTGTTGAGACAATAAAATGCCATCATACATTCATTTTCAGTAAAACTTTATGAAAATAGTTCAGTAAGTAGATACAACATCTGAACACCTGGATCTGCTATTATATTTTTTCCAATACTTAGTCACACACAACTACTCACTCAAGTTAATATATACTAGATAGTGTGAGTTATTCAGGTGACTAGATAGTGTGATATATAAAACTTTTAATGAAAAATGTTCTGATTGTAAATTGTCCTGATGGAGGTACCCCGACCAATTATTTTATTTTATTCATAGGCTCCATTTTGATTTATATGTTTGTAGGTTCGAAAATGGCAGATATCCTGCAAATTTACGTCCATTATTATATCCAATTAGGCATTGAATTTTCTAAAATACCTTCTCATTACTTGCCTATGTCATAACATATACCTACTGTCCAAATTTCATGTTTCTATATTCAGTAGTTTTGGCTCTGCATTGATGAGTCAGTCAGCCAATCAGGATTTACCTCTTCATTATAATAATATATATTTGTATAGATATACATAGATAACAGGAATCTTTATGTTATTAGAAATATCACCCATTGCACTTAGGGTATGTACCTATGTCTATAAAATAAAACTAGGTTATAACATTATCTAATTTAAAGGTGTAATAGTATGGTATAGTGTTAGAAATTATAATTTACGAGAGGTAAAGCAGTCAACCATTACTAATTTTGTGGGACAGTCCTGGCAATGTAAACAAAGTCCCGCATGAGTAGTACAAATTCACTTATCCAGGGAAAAACATGAATTGTCTGGTTTGTCCCAGATGCCACAGCAGATTGAATGAAGCATCCGTCTCTAAGTAGACCTATACATATAGTTTAAAAACACAAAGTAGTCATAGGTTAGTAGTGAAAAAGTGTAAGGGTTTATTTGTAAGCTCTTTAAGGACAGCACTTTTGTGTCTAAGATTTCACTAGTCATTGAACAAAGGTCGTGTTTGAAACACTTATCTCATTTGAAAAGACTTGTTCTGGTAAGCTAGATCATGATAGAGCCAATTCTATCAGTCTACCAGTGGATACTGGCCTAAGAATGTCCACACACTAATAAAAAAAAAATATGTCAGTAAAATGCCAGAAGACATACATTTTGTTCTACAACATGTGCACCAGGTGTTTGCCATCTTGACCTATCAGCTGATAGAATATGCAGGGTGGAAAGAACAAACAACACCTGGAAATATAATATCTGCACTATCTACCTTATAAATTGATGATAGCATTGTTTGGTGCATACCACATTTATATACATTTTTAAATAGTAAGTTCCATTGCAACATTACAAATTAAGCCCATTTGACATCCAATTCCTGGGCATGAGCTTCTCTACATTATGAGGGCATTCAGGCCATAATTCACCATACTGGCCCAGTGTGGGTGGGTGGATTTCACATTTCTTTCGAAAGTGTTCTCAAGATGTTTTTCTTCCCTGTACACAAGTGATAATCATAATCGAAATTATGATTCACATAGATTTCGAAAAACCCACAGGTGCACGCTGTGGTTTGAACCCAGGACTTTGTGAAGACACATGCTATTATTGCTTCTATAACCGTGAGTTCGCACTGGATGAAACATGTTGGCGAAACACATTCTTGTCTCTAATTTTTGTTTTCATAAAATAGAGACAACAACATGTTTCGCGAACATGTTTCGTCCAGTGCGAACTCACGGTAAGAAAGGTATCATTCAAATTAGAATTTTAGATGTATCGGGGCCTTCAAATCTAAGTTTTTTATTTGAGAAATTGTTGGTGTCCAAAATATACAATAATATTGCAAATTTATAAATATTATTATAAAATTTAACCCATCGTTATTTTCATGGAAGGGCAATAGTATTTCATAAATTAAAAAATCCTTAAGAAGTAGACTGGGAGAATCCATAAGGCTTGTATCCAGAGCCGTGAAACAAAACAAACAAAATTTCAATGACAGTGACAGCTAGGGGTGTCCACTTCGAAAAAACATCGATGTTTTTTTTTGATGCGATATATTGGAAGTGTGTATCGGTTGTATCGGTTACAAACATCGATGTTTACTGAAAATCGAGACTTTTCTAACATAACATCACACCACAAAGCCCTCACCTAGTCAGCCTTCTGACACTTCACGCAAGCGTCAAGTTATAATTATTATACTACTCCTACACCAGCACTGTCCATGTCTGCACATTTATTGTGTGTGTTCGAGGATGCTGAATGATGAAGAAATCTATACAACTAAGAAAAAACTACTTTTCATGGTGTACGACCATACACGTACATTTGCCGAAGCAGCAATGACGCTTTGACCCAATTGTTCACATTTACGCAAATAGTATTGCAACCAAAATCAGTTCGTCATCGGTCATCAAGCAAACCGCACGTTCTCACCCCTCATTAAATTCACTCCCATTACTTACGTTTAATGTCAGTTTTATAATATAACAACTTTTATCAGCTATATCAGTATTTCTATCAGCCCTACCGGTTGGGTAGGGCTATCAGACAAATTAGTACGGGCATCCCTGTACACATGGAAACCATCACTGAATCAAATATTGTTTATAAAAAATTAAAACCATGAATGAGAATGATTTAGAGATCAAACTGAGTTTTCATTAAATTCACTGGTATTCGATATTTTATGAAAATACATCGAGTGAATCAACAGTTTGTGAAAATATCGGATCGATTCGATGTATCGTATTTAAAACATCGAGAGATTCGAAAAATCGATGTTTATTGAATATCCCTAGTGACAGCTGGTTGCGACATTGACAACTCCGTTACAAAACATCACGGTGATAGCAAAATCAACGAAATGTAGTTTATTCAACATTCCAATAATTCAACAACCAAAATCTTCGGTACCTACCAAACACCTTAATTGGAACTGGAACTGCAACACAATTATAGATTAATATTTAATAAATAAATATACAACTATGGACATTTTACTAGAAGAATGCACTACTGAGAAGATAACGCCTCTACTGTACGAAATTATGAAAATAGTCTTATCTGAAAGCAAATCTAGCGATTCTATTCAGAAAGAGATCTTGTTTGTGTTAGTTGTGGTGTTAATGTTACAGAACGGGTTCTCTTTAGTTAATGCCGAATTAGAAACTGTTGATCCTATAGTATTCTTCAATAGTCAACTGTATAAGTGGAAGTCTAACACAGGAGTGTACGAAGTACCGTTGGTTATGCCTGGATTTAAAAGTATTACAGTTAAACTGATTATGAGCCCCCTGGGTGCTACTGTCTTAGTGAACTTGGTAATCACCAATCTTAACTTTGACACATATACTGTTTGCATACCTGTCAGTCGATATGTTGTTTCACCACAAGCTACTTCCATACCTATGATATTTCGTGACTTAAGACATTTCTCCACTACTCTGAAGAATAAAATGGTGTCACCTGTAAAGAGTAGGATACTTAGCCATCTTGGCTATGCTAGTGCAAGTTTGATAGGGATTCCAGAAGAAGTTATTTTTAAAATATTGCTGTGTCTCTCAGTTGAAGACATCCACAATGTCTGTAAAACATGTACCAGGCTGAAAGTCTTGCTAGAAAGTGAAAGTCTGTGGTATGATTTATGTAAAAGAGACTTCCACAATGTTTCACAAACAGATGTGAGAAGTTGGAAGGAATTGTACAAAGAAATGTATATTTCACAACAAGAAAATGAATTAAGAAGTATGAATCGGGCTGCCGGAACCCTGCACGATTATATGGACTATTCAGATTATGTTTCCTATATTGATAATCCTTTGTGGAATGTAATATAAAATGTACTAAAAAATTAAATTAGTATTGTGTGTATATTTCATTTAAAGTTGAACAACTATAATTGTTATTATCAGTATCAGTTACAATTGTTATTTATTACATTATTTATGTTTATTACCTATTATTACTTTTAAATACTCATTAAAGCTCTGAAATAAGACTTATTCAAATTTTACTAATTGCATTTCATTTAAAGTTTTAAATATTTCATATATTGTACCTAGGTGAGAACAAGGACATATCAGATCTGGGTGTGCATCCTGTGGGGAAAGTTGGCCGACATTTATCTATACCGTTTGATTCATCAACAACTAATGGTGATTTGAGTGAGTACATAACTTTATTAAGTGAATCTGCATAAAAAATCTATCTAGTTTTAACCTAAAAATTTTTTGGCTGCATATGGGATGGCTATAAATTTCAAGTGGGGTCCAAAAAATAAAAATGATTCATTCAAGAGAACTGAAATAATTAATTAGGCTTTGTGTACCAAGGGACAGTAACATCTATCTATACCTACCTAAATTATAAGTCTACTAACTGGCTGACA
Source organism: Notodonta ziczac (assembly GCA_918843915.1). Classification (NCBI taxonomy): domain Eukaryota; kingdom Metazoa; phylum Arthropoda; class Insecta; order Lepidoptera; family Notodontidae; genus Notodonta; species Notodonta ziczac. The sequence continues at coordinate 5,886,742 of OU974043.1, read as the reverse complement.
GATGTTGTCCTGTCTTAACTTTGAATATTTAATTTGAATTGTTCTGCTCAACTTTCTTATTTTTTTCTAATATAAGAACCTTATCCTGACAATAATAAACACAACAAAACAAAAGAATTAGCAAATCGTTCCATCCGCACGTTTCTAAAATGTGCGTCGACGGCCCGTAAAAAAAAACGTGTGCATAGGCCCTAAAATTTGCCTAATGTACAGGTATCTATTTTATGAAGGTATATGTCGCCGGAGAATAACGATTTTTTGATTCAATTACTTCACCTGAAAAAATTAAGGGAAACAAATCATACACTGTGTTTTTAAAAATCAAGTTAATTGACTTGGGCAAGGAAGTTGTAAGTGAAATAAACAATTACATATTAGGTACAATACGAATTATTTACCTCCTTCTGATTTACCTTACCTTAAACAAAGGCAGAGAAAGACATCTACAAAAATATAATAATTAATTAATGAACTATTTATTATATTTTAAATGTACTTTTTTATAATTAGATTAATAAAAGATACTGAAACTTGATAACACAAATATAGTTACATGGTTGACGAAAGTTAAATTATTGAATACATTGACTAAAGTAGAGCGTTATTGTGTACACTGACTAAGCAGGTATATACCTAGAATGTCATAGTTTTACACATTATACACATTGCCTATTCTATAAAATCTTTGCCATTCATCATTGCCTATTCTATACAATGTCTAGGAAAACATAAAATATGGATGGAATCTAATCGTTAAACCATTGCACAGTACACCGGATTTTACACATTTTCGGTAACATCAGTTTATGCATAAGTATGTTAATTTGGGCGTTTACTACATAGATAAATATCACCCAAACGATACTGTGCACGTGTTTGCATGGGGGAATAGAGAGCCTGCGTCGCGGCGGGGGGCTAAAGCTCTCAGAGCAGGGAAGGGTGAGGGATGCGCGTAGAGTTGCGCGGCGCAGCCTCCGTTCGCTGTCGTCTCTGTGGCGCCGCCGTCGGCGAGTTGACGCGAGCACCGTGAGCTGGATGCCTCACCGACAGTTGTAGATGTGGGCCCCTGTGCCTTGCTTATTGTGCTGATGGCCTGGCTTAGGTGAACGGCCGTGGAGGGCCCGCGGGCGCTGCGCGACCGGCCGCCGTGGCGGTGCTACGGACCCATGCTTACCCACAGTCGATCCGACGGAGATTTCCCTGTATACACTAGAGGTGAGCGTATTCTGTGCTCTTCGCCTTAGGTTAACTTATATGAACGTGCATAGTATACTTACACTAATAATAATTCATAATTTTACTGTTGACCGATCAATTATATCATATTTTTAAGGTACCTAATGTAGTAGACCTACCCATGACACAAGTATTCCCACTGTAGTGTACCTACCTATATCTTAACACTTGCTGTATCTGTATTTGTTTGTGTATATTGTACTTGTATTTTATAACATGCATGGTATATTATTTACTCCAGTTTGCTGTAGTTTTCTATATATTGGCATTCATTAGTTGTTTAGTAATTGCAGCCAGATTCTCAATCAACGGCGACAGATTGTCGGATTTCTCTAGAGTAGCGTCTAGCCACCTATGTCATATAACTAGGTTTGCAATATGATCGATATTATTAAATGGGAGATCGTTTGATGGTATTTTTATCCCACTCATCTTATTCAATGTAATTATTGATTGAAAAAGTGTAATTTCATTTCAATTTTTAAAATATATAAAGCTGTATGATATAATTTACATAAATTAAAGCTTCGCTGAGTGCATTATACGCAACGCAAGTTTATAGCGTGAATATAATTATGGTTCGTTTATTTTCTAGGACAATAGACATCTATTTATAAAAATAAGGGCGCTTGATCCAACCGACCCCAACAATGGTTCTCAGTGCACACACTGTGATCATTCAACCTTATTATTTGTAACATTTTTTATAGCGCCTCGCTTAGTTCAAACAATATTATGAAATAATTATTGTTAACTAGCTGTGCCCGCGACTTTGTCCGCGTGAAATAATGTCTTTGGGTAGCATTTTTAATTATTTAGGCTAATTATTCTACAAATAAGACATACGTATAAATACTTTTCATTACTCATACTCTGAAAGTAGGTCTGAAGTTGCCTGAGAAGCGGGTTGAAAGTAATACTTTTCAGGCCCGGGAGTTTCGCTTTCAACTGACAGCTGTCAAATTATAAAAAAAAACTAGTTTCATTTTCACATTTCTATGGAACCATGTTCAAACTTTTTCTACAGTCACTCAATTACAGCACGATGTAAAATTAAAATAACATAAAGTTAAGTATTAATTCAAGAAGTTTTTTTTTTAAATGACTTAATTATAATTTAGTTTCAACAATTTCTTTAAAATAACATAGATTTGGGCAAAATATTTAAAGATGAAAATGAAAAATAATGGCTAAATGATGAAGTTGGCCGGCCAACGAAAAAAAAAACAAAATAGGCGGCAATCCGAATTTTTTTTTTCGACTTGTAGAGTATTGTTTATACTTCCTTGTATTATTTCTTTAGCCAATTCCTGTTTTTATTTTTATTTTCCTTGTATTCGTAATGAAAAGCACAGTGTTTACCTCGGGTGTAACTTTCACCACTCATGTAACAATGTACTATTAATTAGCTATTTGCAGTGTTTCACTGCAAAGAGCTATATTTCCATACAAACTTTCATCCCCTATTCCCAATTGTTATTTTACACCCTTGAGGGTAACATTTTTACAAACATTGAATGTATTATTTATTTATATCGAACCAACAGCCTAAAAAATAACTTTCAAGCTTCTAGCTCAAAAAATGACGATACAACTTTTCATCCGTCCCTTTCAACCCCTTACAAACCTTTCTTCGCATTGCCTATGTCCTTCCTCAGGGTCTAGACTATCTGTGTACCAAATTTCACTTAAATCGGTTCAGTAGTTTGGCGTAAAAGCGCGACAGACAGACAGACAGACAGAGTTACTTTCGCATTTATAATATTAGTAAGGATAATTTATATAATACCCAATTCATTACTTTGCTAAGATCATTACTTGCTGAATCGTGAACTGATGAAACCTGCTCCTCCTGTTCGAACGACTTGTGCAGTTCACCAACTCTCAATAAGGGTATATTGGATCTCCCCTTTTAATTGTGGGATAAAAATACCATCGGTGTAATGCCATGGGTGCACCGCAATACGAACCTTATTCTTCGAGAAATAGAGACGTCAGAGTGTCAAGATGTTTATGATTACTGTAAAAAATATTGTTAATTAATAGCGAAGGATAGCAAATTTGATCTTCCCAATGAAGTATATCACTAAGATCTCATGTGTCTGATTTTAGGCACTTTTCAAACTTTGTATGACAAATTTCACATTTAAAACTATTTATTCAAATTCCCCATACAACGTTTTTTTATTTCTTAGACCGCATCTCGTACTATTATCAATAAACAGTGGCACATAAAAGGATGATTTCATTTATAAGATATGTATAGTAGCTGCTTATGATTTTCCATCTCCAAAAATCGCCACAGAAATCTTAGATTTTGTTCTGAAACTCGATTTCCAAAGGTTATAACGTGATTATAATACCTTTTCTTTTAAGTATGTTTAAGAGGCTGTCTTTAGTGAAGCCCCCTTTTAAATCGGTACAGCCATTTTTTCGTGTTGCTTGAACATACAAACAAACAATCATTCTACTTTATTTGGGCTCGGAACCTTCGAACCGATTTTTCAAGAATATATTTGACTAGCTGTGCCCACCGACTTCGTCCGCGTAGTATTTAACTTACCAAAAACTCGGGATTATCGGGATAAAAAGTATCATATGTGTTAATCCCGGTTATACACTATTTGTGTTCCAAATTTCATCCAAATCCGTTCAGTAGTTTTTACCTGAAAGAGTAATAAACATACATCCACACTCACAAACTTTCACATTTATAATATTAAGTAAGATTTATAATATTAGTAGGATGTACAGGTACAGCTCGGTTACAGATTTATAATATAGATAACATCGATTAAATGCCAGGAAGTATAAATTATTTTGAACTAAAACCACATTGCGTTAATACGATATGATAACACGCGAACAGGATAAACGTGTATTCATGGTGTCGTTGGCGATTAATACACAACGCAATTTATATGGTTTTCATCACGTATATCGACAAATAAGTTGTTCATACTAATTTAATAAATATTCATAAAGAACCCAGTATAAATAGCTGCATACGTTATTAACCTTGTAAGTAAAACTGATTAAGTACTTACTATATTGAAGAAATGAGTCTGATGAGGAGCCAATGGAGAAACAGTTTGATAAGTCTTGCTATCAATTGCTATCTAATCTCAGAATTCCGTGTATAATGTGTTAGTATTGTTTAAGATTTTGTGTTACAATGTTATAAAAAATATTTGTAATGCAAATATTTTGTGTGAGCGTCATACTTACGAGTGTTATTGTGTTTGTGGTGAACTATATTAAATATGGTTGGAAATATTATAACTAGGAAGTTCACAACGAGGCACAGGCCCATAGACGACGACACGAGAAGTGACTCTGGAATTCAAGATGGTGATGAATTGGAGGACAGTGAGTTATTGTTAAGTCTTGCGCGTCGTTTATAAATCTGAATGTAGGCGAATAGCATATCATCTGTTGTCCGCTTATGGATGCTCAATAGATTCAAAGTTTTGTGTATCGAGAAAAACCTCGTTACGGATACAGTGATTTGTTTATAAAAAGCATGAAGGTTTCTTTCTATCTCGCACATCTATACAAATAAATAAAATTGGAGTGTCTGTTTGTAATATCAAAACAACACCTTTTCACTAAATGCATATGAAAGTACATACGACACCTATAACAAAAACGCGATTTAAAAAAAAATTGTCTCTGTCTGTCAGTCTGTGTGTTTGATCCGGGTAATCTCCGAAACGGCTGGACCGATTTTGACGGGACTTTCACTGGCAGATAGCTGATGTTTTAATGAGTAACTTATGCTACTTTTATTTTAGAAAATCAAAATTTTTAAAAATGGGTCCTGTTGCGTGGGCTCAGAACGCGGGAGCGGGCTTTTTTGTTAAGTTAAATTCCACGCGGACGAAGTCGCGGGCTGAGCTAGTAAATAATATAAGTAATGAAATATAGTTTTTATGCAGGTACACAGGTAGTCACAGATATCAGGTAGTACTTACTTCCAGACAATGGGTGAATAACGTAACTCACGACAATCGACAGACGAAGAAAGAAGGAGATCACTACCATGTTCACATGAATCGTTACTAACTCATCACTTGTTTTTTGTTAAAACCTTATTTTCTGAGTGGTAGGGAAAATCATACAAAAATTGCCCCCTATAAACGAAATCCTGAATTCGCGCCTGCTATCTTCTAGTAAAACTCAACTAATTTATTTAGTTTTATTTTAGTTCAAGATAACCACAATTCTTTCAGGGCTACGAAAAACACCAATAGGTCCACAATTTACACTGAATTTTCCAGAAATTGCCAAAAATTACTACCTTCCTAAAATAAAACATAGAAATAGGTTATGTCAATGCGACTAGTCATAAAGCCTCTGAAAGATTCTTGAGCTCTAGACTGCTCACTAGTGGATAGGCGAGTCTTTGTGCTCGGATTGTTGGCAGCGGCACTGCCGACCACTTAGGCACGGGTGTGCAGAATGTGCACCTGCTCTCATTGTTAAGAATGCTGTGGTTGCAGGCTACTAAGGGTCTTCATTTGAAAATAACGTGTCCTCTGTGTAAAAGTATGTCGTATACGACATGACGTTACTCGTACTTAGATACATAGACAGATGAGTACCTACACCTTACTTACCTATTGCTTAATTTGGTGAAGTCACACCACAACACAGTATTAGCAGAGATTGCCTCATAATTAAATTAGGTCCCTCCTTAGGTGTCAAAAACAATTGATTGACTAAATGTAGCAACAGTTGAAGACTGCGTCCGTGACATGGTTAAAAAGTTGTCTTATTATTTATTGTCAAAGTAATCGAACAATGTTAGTTAAAAATTTATAGTTAACCAAGCATATCTTATTAAGTAATCTAGTTTTTCGCGTCTTTAATATTGGGTGTTAAGTTTCTTATAACCTATCTGATTGATCAATAACAATCTATCTATGAGTTAGTACTTACTATTATTATGCTATAACTGAGCCGGTCTCTATATTGAAGATATTTTTGAAAACAATGTCTCCAAATCTTGTGTTTTGGGGTTATTGTCTGTGTGTAAATTGAAGTATCCCGAAAAAACGGCCAACCTATTTTAATAGGGCTTCACTATGAAAAAGCTCATGATTATACTTACAAAATACTGCATTTACATTTCTTTATGCTGTACTTACTTAAGTAATAAAATTAACTTGAATTTAATAACATTAAAAAGTCTAAGGTATCTAAATATATATACTTAACTCAAAGGTGACTGACTGACAGACATAGTGATCTATCAACGCACAGCCCAAACCACTGGACGGATCGGGCTGAAATTTGGCATGCAGGTAGATGTTATGACGTAGGCATCCGCTAAGAAAGGATTTTGATTAATTCTACCCCCAAGGGGATAAAATAGGGGATGAAAGTTTGTATGAAACTGCCAATTTTAAACCGATCGGGCTGAGACTTTGCATGGATATAGCTACTATGACGTAGACATCCCCTAAGAAAGGATCAAAATTCCACGCGGACGAAGTCGCTCAGCTAGTGTCACATATAAAACTATCACAGTGTAGAAAAGTAAGTAGGTGAACTACGTTGTTACCTAAATAGAGCAAAACATTTAATAAATTATTATAAATTCTGAGGGACACGTTTCCATCGTCACTACTAACTTACTATACTATATACTTATATTATTACTATGGGTAGGTACTCACACAGTATACGCACGCCATGACACCACAGTGTAGTAGGTAGTGCTGTCGCTCCGTCCCGTCGATTTGTTTGTTAGTGTGTTCATGTTGACGTGATGGCGCGCCAGAGACTCGCCAGTCGTCTCACCACGGCCGCGACGCGGAGAGGCGAGTTGAGTGCATTGCAACATGCAGGCAGGAGGGACAGGGGCAGGCAGACGGGCCCCCACTCTGCCCCGCGGCTCCGTCGCGGGCCCGCGCGCCAGTTTGCCGTTGAGCGTCCATAGCGGCGCAGGCATTTCGCAATGAAAACGTGATCGACGTTGTAAATGTCGGTTTCACATTTCGTGTGCTTTGTTTAGTGTTCATTGACAGTGTAATTAGTGTTGTTTTAATGCTGAAAATGTCGTCTGTACGACATGGCGACGCGTAGTTGACATGTCGCTGAGCGCGCCCGTCCAGGCGGTGCGCGGGACTAGGGCCAATAGCCTCGACCAACTCGATTTTCAGGAACGAAGGCAGCTGATTGCGAGCTCCCTATCTCTTACTGATTTCTTGCATGTCGGGGCGAAGGAGGTGGCAGCGGTCGCCGGTCAGTTACCATTTCCTTTTATTATCTGTACACCCAGGCACATTCCTAACAATAGCTTTGCGAAATCAGTTTCATGTACACCATTTAACGTTCTAAGCATACGTACCTATCTATTGCATAACTAACATAACATAGTTCCAAAATATTTATTTTTATAAATAAGTAACACATTTATTTTCTGCCAATTACTTACTTAGAAGTAAAAGTAAAATTTCATTAGAAGTAAAATTGAAAAAGAAAATAACTATATATTGTGAAATGTCCATAACGTAACCTGAACAATATTATTATGACCATTTCACTACCTGCGGGAGTGCTGTGGGTTAGTCACGAGACACGCCAAGCCACAATAGGTACCTGGCATTTGTCATATATTTTTGGCAAATGGACGCACATGCGTGATTTGATATAGTTAAATGCACAACTTGTACTCTTATAATATGGAGTACTTATAGCAACAACAATAACAATATAGGTCTATATTGTTATCTAAATTAACTACTATCAGTTGGCTATCTAAAAGTTTATCTATTTTCCAACACATCATCATTTTCATCATAATTTTACTATAAATAGCAAAGCAGCTATAGTAGTATTATTAAGTACCTAATTATATTTCTTATCAGTTATTCTAAAGGTTCCAAATATGGTACAGATAGAAATGACGGAATTAACCTTAAGATTAAACTTGGTAATCATGTCAGTAGAGGCAACTTATAGGTATGTGTTAAGGCCAGCCTAAGGTTAAATTGCGTTAAGGCATTTTTTTCTAAGCTATAACAATTTCTACTATAATTAATTATCTATTTCCTCTTAACGCTGTAACATTTTATGATTTCAAGTTATAGGTATGTACTACCTAAGTAGAGATTAAATTGTGCAGGGTGAAATCTGCACAAATTGAAATTTGAAGTTTAGTGACAGAACCTACTTAAGGCTAAAGCGCCCATCTAGCCCGCGAAGTTTAAATTTTTTGAGGTTTTTTAGAAATTTTTCAAAATCTGTCAATAATAAAAGGCACATTTTGTTATTCGCGACAAAGACCGTGTGCAGTGCATTTATTAATATATCCAACTTACTCTAAAACATTTCACGAACGACAGCTATCCAGATAATCTGGCAATTTTTGTATATTTAGTGATTAACTAGTATCATATCCACCGTGATAATATTTAGAGTAAAATAAATGTATTAATAAACGCACTGCATACTGTGTTTGTCGCAAATCACAAAATGTTGTCGTAAATGTTTTCAGATTTTGGATAAACTACAAAAATACTCGAAAATTTTGAATTTCGCGGGCTAGACAGGCGCCTTCACCTTAACTACAAACATTTTATAAAATAAGTATTACTATTAAGGAAAACAATTCTTCCCATTTTAACTATTTGCAACGATGTCAATAAAATGTATGATAATATTCTTACCTATTCCTAATTTACTTAGTAAAGTAGTAAGTACGTCTAGAAAATTACATTACACAAATATATTTAGTATTCTTCTATTATCCGTTAATTTTTGTATATTTTGTTAATGCTACTTCGCTTTATTCAAATTCAATAATGTGCTTAAGTAGTTATTCCATGATGGGTGTAGAATAACTTGTTTAGCTTTGTTCATTCATTTCAATTCAATTCACCTATATAATTGTCTCGGGAAAAATATTAAATTACTCACCACAAAATACTTGATTGCAGTTACGTTGGTGCCTACTTAATATCATAAAGGCAAGATAATACCAAATTTAATTAAAAATGTAGTTAAAATAACTATTTTAAAATGACGTAAGTACTTTCAGTACTATGCTACTTAACTAATACCACTATTTACGTTAATATTTTTATAGGTACACATTTAATACAGTTACTATAATTTATGTAGGTATAGGTAGGTATGTGAGATATACCAGTTTTAAATAGTCTGACGTTATTTCCCGTCTATTATTCAAAGCTAGGTGATGTTAAACCGCTGTTTTTGTTTCCACATTTAAAATAACGGTACTTTGCCGATTTGCGTACAACTCTCCATAGCCTAATGTAGGACTTTTTTTATTAAATATTATGTCCTATGGTTTACCCCGATTGCTGGTAAATCATATTGCAGATTGTAAAATATGACATTTCGTATCGTTTAACCAGTTTCCAGAACCCCTCTATAAATAGATATAAAAGAAGTAAGGTGCCAATTACATAAATGGTAAAGGTTTAATGCTCTGTACTTAAATTGTAAATCAATGACAACTTTTCTTCATTAAGTACGTAAGTATATTTTGTTATTTTTTCCGAAACGCGTTTAATCTTGCGTTTTTAATAAGTTCATCGTTGTAATCCAAGTAATCAACTAGAAACATAATATAAAATACTAGCTGTGCCCACCGACTTCGTCCGCGTAGTATTTAACTTAACAACAATTTCGGGATTATCGGGACAAAAAGTATCCTATGTGTTAATCCGTTCAGTAGTTTTTGCGTGAAAGAGTAACAAACATACATCCACACTCACAAACTTTCGCATTTATAATATTAGTAGGATAGACGCTTGGGCTGTGGGTTTTAAAATCGAGCCAGAATGAATATTTTTGAGTTCTGCATAACACCTGTTTGTCAACCACCAAATATTTACTTTTTGTTGACACATAAATTATCATACTAATAATTACATCTTCCTTGCAAATTACTAAAACTACACACAAAATATGTATCAGTTTGCTTATGTTCTTATTTAGTAAATTTATAACATAACCTTTTTTCCGTTTAAAGTATTTCTGATTTACTTACTGATATTATGGCCCTGTAGTACCTACGTAAGTACTTATTGAATTATATATTCGAAAGTATATTTAGGAGGAGATTATTATCATGGAGGGAGTGGACGATTTAGTACAGTAGGTATTGTGTGTGAGTGACTCCTTTTGTACTAACAGAACATTTGTGATATACCTATTCTGTTAGTCACGCCTTCTAATCAAAAGGTCAGACAATGAATATAACTTAGCAATAACACTTTCTCACATAATAATTGATGAACAATAGAATAGGACATTATATTTGTTGTACATAGTACGTACTCGACTTGGGTATGTTGTGTTGGAGCACTACGTATGAGCTATGTCTTTGTTACCGCGTGTGACACTCGAGAAGCATATTAATGATGATAGTATTCATTACTCAAAGGTGTTATTGATTCATGCAAGGACCGATGTTTGATTATCCTTATTATCCTTATAGCTCCCCACTGTGTAAATTTAGTAAGTACCTACACATAAAGGAACACATTGTTAAATTACTTAGACCGATATGGAGTGATTCATTTGTAATGTTATTCTGTTAGTTATATCTTGTGTAAGATGTTACCGCGTAGTTTTATCGCGACGTCTAGAGTGATAATAATTTAGTAGATATTTGTGTGCTCAGATTAAAAGAAACTATAGTAGTCTCTGTTTCTTCATCTTACTTTCTTTACTTCAAATTCACAAATACTAATTGTACTATTACCAATATTATAATATCAAGAAAATGCAATTGTACCTAGTAAGAAACTTGTAACAAGAAATGTTTGAAATGTCTTAATGAATCTATCTTGAATAGCGGTCGAGGTTTTAGAAGGTAAGGACCTCAAATCTTTGAGCAAGGTGAGAAGTGACGACGCGAGGTGTGCGTTGGTGGGCACCATCAATTGTAGTGGGCGAGTCGCACGGACACGAATCGATGACTCATGTCACGCGAATTAAGCGCTGTTATCCACAGCACCGTAACTCTATCGTTCGTCTTTTTTTGGGCAATATGCGAAAAGGACCTTCCTTAGGCATTAATTCCAACCATATCTAATATAATCTACGACTACGTACAGACTACAGAGTCGTACGCAAAAGCTAAAATTTGACAATTTTCTCGTAAACATCTGAAATCTTATACTTAAGTATATTGAGGAATGTAAGTTCTGTGAAATAGCAGGTAAACAAAAGTTTTCTTCGTGCAAGGGCTGTGACTGCATTAGATAGATAGTTTGTTTTGTTGATGGTGTGTTGACGATAACAGAGTAATGTCATATTATCATTGAAAAGTGTATGCTCCTTATCAGCTCTAAATCTTTCAACTGTCATATTAGTTAGTAAATATTTAACGTTCTACCTAGTGGCACAATAAGAAGCGTCATTTAGTTCATGTAAGGTTTTGAAACCTATCTATTTTTACATTTCTTATAGTTGATTCACTTTTTAAACAACATTTAGCAATTAAATTGGCTTAATCCCTACCTATTTATGCAGGTTAGTTATTGAAAAAGGTCAACCATACATATGTATATTATAAAAATGCTATTTAGTTAAAATAAACTAGTGAAAGACATAGCCACCGAATCCACGAATTCAAGCTCGAAACAAATCAAAGGAACGTTCCTTAGCAGGAATCTATGAGCCATCTACCAAACTATCTACCCACCTAAACATTAAGTACTTAAGTAACAGTCATTAACTACAGTATAATAATGTTCAAAGATAAAATGATTGCGGGCTTCCTTAGGTAATCATGATATTCCGTACAAGTTTTTGTTGAATACTTCTTGGAAAACTTTATGTTCAAGTTATTTGGACTCGGCACTACAGACGCCACACGCATATCAATAGCTCGATTCTATAGTTTGTTATGCATACCTTGTAATTCCTGCCTTTCTCGTGATCATCCTATCCTGTTTCTTGATTATTCTCAGTGGGTACCTATTCGGCATGTTACCGTTTCTTTGGTTGTCGTTAGATTGGCCTTTAGGGATCATTAAACACGATACTTACTCGCAGTCCCACTTAAATAAAAACAGGTAAATAAATAGAATAAAAATGCTATAAGAGTACGTCTTATTCTTTTTTTGAAGATTGGTCTTGAGTTGGGACGACAATTTTCTCTTTTGTCAATATAGGTACTTGGTTCTCGTTGGTATTGTGTTGTGATAGGCGCGGACAGGTCATGACAATAGACTCTCGACATAATGGGGCCATTGATTGTGTGGATGTATCGTGTGCGTGCTGCTACTCTTTGTGCACATCTTGCTGGGAACTATTTTTGTATTGAATCGTCTTTCATGCTCTTCTACTGATTGGTAATTATATTATCTACATACCTATGTTATAATTATGCTAAATTGATTCTTATTGCCCGTCATATCATATTGCAATTCCTTACGGGTTTGGTTAACTAGCTATAACTCTTATAATGGTTAATCCGCGAACTAGAAACTGATGTGTGGCGAGCGTGAACATGAACAACAAAAAGCAAACCGAAAACTCTAAAATTGCTCTTAATTATTATTCATGTAACTTCCAAACTACTTGATCAATTTGGATGAAGAAAAATGTGTCCTTCTAGTCGTTAAATCCCATTGTTCCACAGCTTCAAGCGACTTTTCGACCCATCCATCTCGTCCAATGTTTACATACCACATTATGGCATGCTCTTGCACTTTATATTTGACCTGTCTGGAAGTCGTACATTTAGGGATATTCTAATAATAGATAAGACAACAATTGTCCCATCCAAGATTTTTCGAGAATATTTAATTGGAAATGTTTTGTTGCAGCAAAGAAACAGAATGGTTCGGCGGTACGCACGAACAGTCTGGGGTCAGGCGCGCGCACACCACCCGCCGAGCGGACCAAGTCCAAGTTCTCAGCATTTGGCAGATTATTCAAACCGTGGAAGTGGAAACGGAAAAAGAAATCGGAAAAATTCGAAGCCGCATCTAGAAGTGAGTAAATAATATTATCTGTGTGTTGGTGTAGCGCACGACGGACGACTCTCCTTTAATGAACTACTTACCTAATAATTCACGGTCAATATGCTTACTCATTTTTTGCAGGTCGATTGTTAATCGATACCTATCATTGTTAGTTGTGACAAATATCTATTGACGAGTGTCGACACGATTTTACAATATACATTTTCTATTTGCAGCCTTAGAAAGGAAGATATCCGTCCGAGCTAATAGAGATGAGTTGGTGCAGAAAGGTATCCTCTTACCGGAGAGTCCTGTCACGCCTGTACCAGAAGCGAGTGAGTTGAGCGTTGATGCGAGTTGTACACATATCGCTGATATCTATATAATTATGGAACATGCAAATAGATACACAAACGTCAAACACTTGAAAGGGCTAATTAGTTCTAAATTAGCTCGAGGTTCACTGCACGTTTGTAGATATTCATAATAGGTACCTATTATATACCATTAAGCTTGTATCCAAAGGCCTGTAGGCAGAGGTGTAATGCATTTCGCCCACATTTCGGCGATGGTATTTTTAGTACCATTGTAATGAAAGAGCTAGCCTATTGCCAGTTATACTGAGAAGGTAACTCCGTCCAATCTATACATATAAATAAAATAGGAGTGTCTGTTTGTATATCAAAATAACACCTATTTACTAAGTGCATATCAAAGTACATACGACACCTATAGCTAAAACGCGATTTTAATTTTTTTGTCTGTCTGTCTGTGTTTGTTCCGGGTAATCTCCGAAACGGCTGGACCGATTTTGACGGGACTTTCACTGGCATATAGCTGATGTTTTAAGGAGTAACTTAGGCTACTTTAATTTTAGAAAAACAATTAGGATTCCGCGTAAAAAAATAAAACACGTGAAATCCAAAAGTATCTCCGAAACGGCTGGACCGATTTTGACGGGATTTTCAATATAAAACACGAAACATAGACTTCCAAATGTTAAATTACATTTTTGTTAAATTAAATTCCACGCGGACGAAGTCGTGGGCACAGCTAGTATAAATGTAAAATTAATTTTAGTATTTTGTATGTTTGCCTGAATTGAGACATTGGTGAACCGCATCATAAGATGTGTGGTTGACCTTTATACAGGGACAGACATCGCTTTAGGGAAAAATAATACGCACTGATATGGATTAAAGACAGTGAGTTTTCCCTGTCGATACTGGACCGGGGTCTCTTTCTTCTGTTAAAGGAGATGTACACTGAAATAAATGAATATATTATGAAATAAATGTATGAATCAATTTGTAAATTCATTATGGCAATATCTGATAAGATTGAAAACCCACGGTTTGTTCTTAGATGAGGAGGAGTCCCCCTCGTGCGGCGAGGAGGCGCGCGGCGAGGCGGGCGGCGCAAGCGAGCGGCTCGGGCTGCACGCGGCGCTGCAGGCGCAGCTGACGGCGCAGCTGGCGCATCAGCAGGCCGCGCTCGCGGCCGCCGTCGCCGCCGCCGCCGCCGCGCACCACCACCACCAGAACAATAACGTCATTGGTGAGTACGAACCAATCAGGTCGACGCGACAGCACATGCGTGATGGGACTCACGCTGTGCACGAAATGCGTGTCCGAATTAGTAGTAGAAGCCATAAAAGTGTTACTACAGTAGTGCATGTACGTGTCTCGTCCATAGCGTGGGGCGCTGTGGATTGCTGACTTCATAACAAACTGATAGCTGAAATTAATTATCAAAGTTGCTTTTTTTTCTATTTGAGATTGATATTACAATACATTTTTTAGTAGAAAGTAGCGCCGGTGACAGAGTAAATAAAGAGCGGAAGGTTAGCGTGGTATGGACATGTTATGCGAAGAGAGGATGATCATGCGGTCAAAAGGACGATGGGTATGATAGTGAACGGTAGTCGGGGTAGGGGACGTCCTAAAAAGACGTGGATGAACTGCGTGGAAGAGGGTATGAGCGAAAAGGGAGTGAGTGCAGAGATGACGGATGATAGGCTTGAATGGAAGAAGAGAACGTGCTGCGCCGACCCCACCTAGTGTGGGATAAGGGCAAGATGATGATTACAATACATTTTTTGGGTGAAGTTTGCCAATAACCAGTCGTAGATTACGTTGGCGTTAGCATGCCGGTAGGATATCGAGCAAATGATATGCAGCAACCCAAGATTAATTGGATAAGAAATATATTTATTAATTGATCGGGTAGGCCATTATGGTACCGAATTACGACGTTTCCTTGGTTTGGCTCCATCTTAGTCACCTTGTTTTTCCCAACCAAGGCGAGTCATGCAGGGTAACTATGATGGCGACAATAATGTTTTAGTGCGTTATTAATCATTTGGAATTTAATAAATGCCCTGGAATATTTTTGACATACTCATACTGATAAACCCTTCAAGGCCTTATTATTGAAAATCTAAAAAATTATGTCATTTTATAATACTTATTGAATTAGATTACACATAAATGCAGAGTAGGTAGCCACGCGTGGCGAGAATTAACGACATCCTGACAGGACGGGCGCCGAACGTTGACCCACCACTAGTTGTCACAGAGCTATCGGCGCACCGCCGACTGACGTCATCGGGAGACATGTGAACTCTTGGGACATAGAACGATATTTATAGATACAAGCGAAGGACTAATTGTATGGTTGTAATAACTACTTATTATCAAATATTAGCCATGGGACTTCGCCCTACCTAACACTTTTACTACATTTCCAATTATCATAATGCTGACGACAAGTTTAATATTTGGTAAACAACCTTGTAATAGGTATTTTTAAACTCTTAATTTTTATTTGACTCATTGTTTTTGTTTCTGTATTGTACCTATATCATGTCTTATTAGTGTAGCTACTACCATTATTTATCTTATTTGTATAGCTACCTGTTATTATACTTTAATAGCCGCTCGGATTATGGTTTACCCTGGTGGTTGAGAGAAGCATTTGATTCGTGTGTAAGATTGAAATGGGTCACTAAGACTTATCTCACAAATCTCCAATATTGAGATCACTACAAGAGGCTATGTATAGTTGTTAAGAGAGGTATCTGGTGAAGCATCGAGTCGAGGGGGTCGTTGTCGAAGTCTAGATCGCGGTGTCGCCGGTCGGGGGTGGTTGGGTAGTGGGCTAGTGGGCCCGGGGCGGGGGGCGCGGGGGCGCGCGGGGGGCGGGGGCGGCGGCGCGGCGCGAGCTCAGTGTCGGTCCGCCCGCGCCCGCGCCCGCCGGCCCGCCGCGACCTGCCGCGACCTGCCGCAATTCCGACCCTCGCGCCTGCCTGCCCTAACCTCACTCGATTACCTGCCCACGTAGATACCACCTGTCAAATCACCCAACTCCACTCACGCATTCCATTTTTTTTTTCTTTCGTTTCCCTCACCCTTTGAAACGACTACAGCGAACGAATGGCTGAGTCACATAAAGAGCTTTTAAAGCTTTGCAAGGTGTAGTGTTGTTTATTTTTATAGATCAATGGTTCTAGTTCTGCATTAAATGTGGGCTTATTGCGCATAGATATACCTATCTATTTGAATAAAAACATTTTAACGCCGTTTGTAATACGGTCAAGTATTTAGCACAAATGAGTAATTTGAATTAAGTTATGTGAAAATTGCTGTGTTTACGTTGTTCTTTAAACTACCTATAATTTGGCTAAACATCGCATCACGCAGTATTTAGGTACAAACACAAGCAGTTATTTTTAATTTCTTAAATGGTTGTATGTAGAGTTAGAAAGCTTTTTAAGTGCCTACTCTGTTACCCAACTAAAATTAAAATCATCATTTACGAATTAAATTATTTGTTATTAAGTACCTATTATGATGTGAATAACGATGAATTATTGAAAGCTAGAAATCGAAAGGAATTACAAATTAATTGTCTGATCATGTTTGCAGTTGCAAATCACATTTATTTTTATAGAGACACTTAAGCCTTTGAAGTATTTCACCACACTCTTTAGAATTGTCATTACCGGTGATATATACGTGTTACTTACCTGGTATTTTGTATAGTTAGACGCATGTTTAGTTACGGTCGGTAGCCTGGAGGCGCGAACTTCGCGTGCGGTATCGATCGGCCGCGGGGCCAGCACGCCAGCGCCCGCTGCACCGGCTACAGCTGCCCTCCAACACAGCCGTGTTCCAATCAAACTATAAAATATTCAATTACCTACTTCAAATTGCTATTGAGCCATAACACTTTCATAAACTAGATATCTACATCACACATGTACTTTTACTGCATTGCGTATAGACTGTTTTTTCTGTAGCATTTTCAAACGTTACATATTACCGAGCAATTTAGAAGGAGTAGTAAACTAGTTAAGTATTTTGTCTTCTGCTTTTCAACTTATACTTTTAAAATTTTTGACATTAGTGCCTTGAACGTATGCAATACAAAAAAACAAACATTCGTCTGATTACACGACAATGATGTTTGCAAATGATTATATCACTGCTGTTGAATTTTTCCTCGGTCTCTAAAATGGCGAGATGAGGAATGATGGTGAGGGAATGAGAATGTGCGGGAGGGTTAAAAGAGGTGGATAGTATCTGGCGCGGTGTCGCGAGCGCCGGCGCGCGGCCGGCGCGTGCCGCCGCCGCCGCCGCCACCACCGCCGCCTGCGCCGCGCCTCTCTATGATGGGCTTCATCATGGGATGTGCCTGCTTGAGAGGTGCGTACAGCCTATGGTTGACATTTGAAAAAGATTTATGTAGACAGTTTTTTTATGATTATTAACACTGTCCTTTATTCACTCAAACAAAATATTGTACATACCATGACGCTTAGCCGTCGTCTGCTAGGTAGGCCAATATTATATTTTGGATTGATAAATGATGAATGTACGGCCGGTTTCTGAATTGAGAACTATGCATATTCGTTTGTGTTTTATTGTTTTTCTGTTGTCGTCTTCATCTGTTATTATAATTCTTGAGTCGGTATAATGGGCGAGTTGATTTAATTCATTATTATTACAAATGTCACAAAAAGTTAGTTTCACACTTCTAAATTAAAAATTTTAGTAGCGTAGTCTTTTGTTTGACATATCACATTACACTTACATTGTCGGTCCACAAGTGTACAATCCGCTTGATATTAAGTAATTACCGTTGCCTATAGATGCTTGCATTACCAATCCTGCAATAGTCAGGACTAAGGGGAGTGGGATAGAGGCGAAGAGATTTGAGAGAAGGAACGTCGAGATTCCGATTCTCACTCAACGTACAAAACGCAACTATAACAGCAACTTTACGCCGATCTTCTTAGGGTGCGGTGCTCTCTGGTTGAGCCGTTCCGTAGATATATGGGCTGTAGTTAATCGATTACAGCTTGGCTCCACTATCGTTAAATGTCCTGCCTGTGATCCAACAATCACCACCGTAATAATTTGGAATTACCTAACTTCTTCTTTATTCTGAACCTTTTCCCTAATAGGTCGTCTTCTACCTTGATCCCATTATTCAGTGGCTATCGGTAAACTTAAGATGCCTGCATGGAAACTAAGGATTGCCCTCAACTAATAGGATTTTGGAGTGATAGCCGGAAGCGGTGCTATAACGTTGGCCCCAAACTATGAATATGGGTCTTTTAAGGTCTTAAAAATTCAGTTTGGGTAAGTAAATTGAGTGTACGCTGACTCCAAGTGGACAGCGCAGTCTGCTTGCGGTCGGCGTTCAGTCGGCTTCGATTGGCAGTTTTGTGTCAGTTGTATCAACTTCGTCCAAACTGCAATATTGCAGTCAGCTTGCATTCAGGATGGCATTCTTCTGAAAATACCCTTACAATTCCCGCCAAACATGCTATCCTCGCGAGGCGAAACTGTGACTTCCATGTTATCCTATATTTATAATCAATGAACGCGGATATTTCGAATGCATGATGTTAATATTTTCATATTGATATTTTAAAATAATGTATGTAATTTATTTATGAATTTAACTAGTATAACAGCTTCGCTTCAACTTGATCACCATTAATTAAATTGACGTCACCGTCACTGCCAACTGCACCATTATTTCCTATAAATTAGCCGCCGCCTTTTCCCTTGGTATCACGTTTTTTGCCGGAACTACTCGGAACATGAACACAATAAAGGGAATACCGCTTTGAATCAATTTAATATTTACCCAACGCATTACGTAGGTTACCTCAATAACCATCTACGTACTAATTACGTTCGAGGAAGTCCACCTTTGAACATAAAAAAAAAAATTGCCCTTTTGACGTCCCACTCCTGGGCACGGGCCTCCCCTCCACCACGCTGGCCCAGTGCGGGTTGGCGGATTTCACATGTCTTTCGAAAATTGGTTAAATCTTCTAAGATATGCAGGTTTCCTTACGATGTTTTCCTTCACCGTAAGCAAGTGATAATCATATAGAAATTATGATTCGCACAGAGATTTCGAAAAATCCAGAGGTTCGAGCCGGGGTTTGAACCCGAGACCTGGTAGCCCGCAAGACGCGTGCTTAACCAATCGGCTATCACTGCTTTGCTTTGCCTTTGAACATAAAACAGTTTAATTTTTTGCATCACTCTGTAAATTTAAATTGAATTGGCAAACATAAACCTGTGGATGAAATATGTCTATCGTAGAATCATTAAAGGACATAATTATATCAAAGAAATAAAGTGCCCATCCTTTCAAACGTGTTCATACTCAGTATATTAAATAAGTAAGTAGGGGCTAAACCAAGAGAATGATGGTAGAGTATTCCGTATGACGGTGGGTTGTTAGGTTTAACTTCTGATATTGGGTGCAATAAACAAAAATGCATTGAATACTACATGCTACTCATAGCTCTCACTCATGGTCTGATAGTGCACGCATCATTGCGATATATCACATCGTATAATCGCACTTTATTGATCAGTAGATAATAATAAGTTTTCATAATCACGGGTCATCGCACTCTTCAAAGCTCAGTGCAGCTCTTTTCTTGTTGCACTCTGAGCGAGTGCTAGATGAATGGCGATAAATTAAAGATTCAAAACAAAGCGAGTCAGCGCGTGGGCGGGCGGACGGTGAAACGCGGAGGGCGGGCGGCGATCGAAGAGCGCGCGCGGTGCCAGGGGCTGGGGGGAGAAGTAACGATCGTGCGGCCGGCCGCAGTCTTCCAGCCGCGAGCGCGCCGCGAGCATGAGCGACGTCGGCACGCTCGCCGCCATGGACGCGTTCGCGGGCGGCGCGAGGCGCAGACCCTCGCGCCTGCCGCCGCCGCCGCCCTTCGTGCCGCCGGCGCCGCCCCAGCGCCACGACCACTACTACGTGCGCCGCAAGTCACCTGTCCCGAGACATGCCGCAAACCTTACGCTGTTCGCGCGTAACAACGGTACCCTCGCACAACATCCGCATGCACTGGCACATCTCACACACACGCATATGCCTGGCCATTTCTTGAGGGCTCCAGCATCCCGACCGCCCCGCGACATGCATTTCCAATGTCAATGTCACGCGCCCATTGTTGCATGCATACAAATTTCCATTTATACTTTTTATTAGTCACTGTACGGGTTTTAATCCTGAAATGCAGTAAGGTATTAACTTTCATGTCATCATCTTATTCAAAAAAAAATTATAAGTAGTCATCCATAGTCTCGTTGAAATCATTTCAACGACAAAATTACTCTAAATGAAAATGTTGGTATTCCTCAGATTATTTTCTCTCTAAATATTAAAACATATTCCAAAACTTAAGATTCACACTATTATAATGCCATTACTTAAATTTGGGTTTACAAACGAGAATAGCATCCTTTCCCTTACCTAGGTAATCTTTAGGGAATGAAGGCGTAAAATATTATTTGACCTTTTCCATCCAGGAAAGCTGTCTCCAACTTTATGTTGATCTTACCCCCGAATGAATTCTCATTATTGGATAACCGATTTTAGCACTGCTGAACAGTATCTCGTAACTGCTCCTTTTGGGAACTTAATTAACTGGTGTGTCCATTTATTAACAAAAAAATAATTTATTACATTAATTATTAATTAATTTGGTAATAAACTCGCAGGTAGTAATTTCGGACGAACAAGCAAAATCCGCTCCTCTTGATGTACAGGTTAGGGATTAGCCGCCCGCGCGTTTTCACCTTGATAACTTAGCGTTAAATTAAGTATAGCAATATAGGTATAATGTTTATATATCCATCTAGCATAGCCATATAAAACCTGATACCTAATGATATGCGGCTTTAACTTCTAGTCATAATATCGCATATTTGTGACTGTTCATAAGAACAGTAGTTCAATAGGGTGATACCTATTTACCTACTATTAACAAAAATTTCGGGATATCGGGATAAAAAGTATCCCATGTGTTAATCCCGGTTATAAACTGTCTGTTTTCCAAATTTCATCCAATTCCGTTCAGTAGTTTTTGCCTGACAAACATCCACACTCACAAACTTTCGCATTTATAATATTAGTAGGATTTATTTACTTCAAATAAAAATGAATTAAGATACTTAAAAAAAAACCATTTTATAGATGCGCGGCACATTCTGTATCGTATTACTTAAAATAATTGAAGGTAAAAAGTAAATAACAACACAATAAAATAATCTATTCATTTTCGTATCGCTTCTTATCGGCGGTGGTAGACGTTCTGCACTCTTGGTAAAATATGTTTTAAATAAATAAAGCTGACCGCTTAATTCCTGAAGGATGGCGGATGTTTGTGAGAATGTAACGCGGCGTGGCGCCGACGACGTCGATGTCGATAAATAACGGGCGAGCGAAGGCGTCGCGCGGCCTTGCGCAACTATTTGCGGCGTGCTTGTGAGCCACCCGACCACGGAGTACTTTGTACCGACCGCGACGTCGGCGTCGGCGCCGATACAAACCACATACACAAGACATTTTAATTGCTCTCCCGAATGTCAATCACCACATTCCACCCGATAATGACGTCCGTCTTATACAGATAACCTTGTCACTACAGCGAAATTTATATTTAGCTGACAATGTCACGTCGAACTTCCCGTTTCATAAAGCTCCCATTAGCAGAGTTATTTTTATACGGTCTTTTTAAATGATAAAATGTATATTATAGTTCATATAATTTTTTTTTGTTGCCATGATTAAACAAAGTAATGCAATTTCCCCAACTCGTAATGATGGAAAACAATGATAACACTTGCTAAAGGTAAACATAAAATGTTGTAAGTAAAATAACGACATACAATTTGGCATGAGAACAATTACGGTAACCCCTAATTAAAAATGAATGAGGATTTAGTAGGAAATAATTCACAAAATGGTCAGAAGGAACTTCCGGACCCGCGAGGACGGTATAGCCGCCAAATGCCCTTGACCTAGAGTCCCTCTCAGCGGCCCTGCTGCACTGCGTCGTCTCCCCATTATCGATAACAGATCTCATCGGTTTTCACTTATTTTGTCAACAAACGCTGTTCTTACCGATCTTTATGTAAGAAATCGAGCAGTGATGTTTAAAAAATAATTTACCATTTCATCTCAGGATTACCTCAATGCGGTTGGCCCGCACCGAACCCAAACAAATAAAATGGGCACGCTCAAAATAATAAAATTGATACATTGAGTGTCATCGGTATTGCAGCATATTTTCTGTTTATATTAATACCTTATTTTAGAATTGAGCACAACAAATGTAAAGTTTCATAGTGTACTCGTCGCGTTTCTGGGGCGGAGATGACGAATAAAAACACTTGAGTCGAGATATTTCCAGTATCATAAACATTATTTTATTCATCCAAAATACACAACCCACATTAAATCATATTAATTGTGTCAATGACTTATTATTGAAATGTGGATTTGGAATTTGCAAAATTATTCTGAAATTAATCATCTCTGATTATAATCATCCTCCCGGATGAAGATGGTTCTAGTGAGTGACTCATTTGGTAAGTACATCGAAATACCGCCTATGAGGGTCTTTTTCTCTAGAACGTTCATACATATTTGCTTGGAGACGTGTAGTGCTCTTGATTCAATACAATCATTGCTGCGGAATTTATTGATGTTCGGGCACGTGGACGTAGTGTATGAGAGATTAGCCATGATGTACGCGATTGTTTCTGCGACAATCAATCGTGTTGAAGTCTTTTCTGTCGTTACTTCATTTAACTTTAGACAAAACAAAGAATCGTTTTTTCTTATCCGTTGACGCCCGCCCACGTGGCTCTCATCAAAGTCTCGCATATTTCTCGCCTTCCCCATACGAATTACTCTGGGACATCAGTGGAAGCCACTGATGTCCTCTGATACACGACCTAATTCGGTGATTGTAATCATCGTCATCATATTTTATTGAATAAAATCAATCATATCTACTGATTAATTCGAATTACGTTATTTTATTTGTCAGTGGAAAAAGACATTTTAAAAATGTTTACTTAAATTCCTATAGGTATATGTGGGCGCCTGAATCATTCTGAAACAGTGAAAAGTGTAATAAAGTATTCGCTTTACATTATGTGTAGCGTAAACAGGCCGAATACCTGACGCGTCGATGTTTTCTGTTTTTATCATGCTAAATGTATTTTGACGAGCCCGTAGTAATGTAGGCGTCGTTCTACGCGACATGACGAGCACTTGGAGCGTGTGGCCAGCTCGCACGCTCCTTGACATTGTGCGTTGCTACTTGCTGTACCTATTGCGAGCTAGTTTGCGCACCAGCTGCTTGTGATTGACTTGGCTCAATGCTTCTGCATAACACTGATTCTCGTTTATTGTTTTTTGGCTATGAGTGCGTTATCGAGACCTAGCGTCTCGATTGATTCTCTTAATTCCTTAGTTTACAAATTCATGAGCATCCAACGGGAGGTATTAAATTAGGCCACAGTTTCCGAATTCAAAGCTTTATGAATTACGATGAAATTAAATTTCTACCTAATTACTGGAATATGTTTTGTTGAAATCATATTTTTGGTAATATGCAATAAAATGTTGTATTTTTTGGACTATGAATGTGGTATTGGAACGTAAAGAGACAGAGTGAAAAGGAACAGTTTATTTGGATAGTGTAGATGGGTGGAAAGTTAGGAGAATAAGGAACGAATGAAAGGAAAGAGGAAATGAACGCGAGAAAGGATATAAGACAGACGAGAGGACATACACTAAATTAAAACATTATTCTAAGTAAAAAATTAAATTTTAAAGACGATTTGAAGAACGTAAATTGGTGTTTTGCTTAGACTATTAAGCGTAGTTTTGTATTAAATAAATACACCCACGCTACATTAATGTATTCTGAGATTTAACCACGGAGCCAATTGCTCCGGGGATTCAACATCCAACCAGCTCGTTATTTGTAAACGGCAGTTTTTGGTGGGCACTGAGCACGTGCGGGAACGTTGGCCCAGGCGGGTTATATAACGCTGCAGCGAGCGATGTCCTCGGCGCGAGGGCGGCGCGGCCAAGGGCACCGGCATCGATCGCGCCCGGGCGCCGGGCAGCGCCGCTCCGCCCGCCCCGGCCCGACAGCGCTGGCGCAACTTAGCCCCTCCTGCTCCCGCCCGCCTGTTGAATGCACACCTAGCCTGACCAATCTATCTGTTGAACCGTAACAAGTAAATCGCCACCTAGCAAACTGTTTGTGTTAGTGTTTCTCTACGGCTGGTTGTTCGCGATAAACTGTAGAGTTGCTATATTTTGGGTTTATTTATATGAATTAAATTTGGGTCCTTTTACATTATTGTATAAATTAAAAATAGTGGTGGTATCTCAGTGTCCATGAGTCTGAATACTAAATATTGCTGAAACGCGTCATGTGCCTACCAATGAGGCATTGAAAAGAGCATGTAAATGTATTTAGCATGACAATTTAGGCGACCTGGATTTACCAAAACTTGGTAACAGTACATGCGATCTGTCGAAACTATGTTTTCGCATACCAGCTTGATCTATGTCGCAATGAGTGGCTTAGCCGTAGTGGGTCACGAAAATTGCGAGGCTGGTGCTGCCAGGTGCGCCGCGCCTGCCTGCGCTGCGTTGCCACACAAGGGCGACGGCATAATGCCTCCATGAACTGACACATTCCATTGAAAACGGATTTGTCGCGCGCTACATACCCATGTATCGAATTGTTGTAAATAAATGTGCATCGCCAATGTTGCAATTTTGCTAATCATTAAGTGTAAATTTTATCAAGATCAGATATGAAATATGTACCTACATTTTGTTTTAACGTTCGACAATATGAATACCTGTTTGTAATAAACACCTATAGGTACTTACCGCGTACTATTATAATAATTACACACTGTACCAATACCTCAGTATTTCTTCACTACATTTAACATTTAACTACAGTTATTTGATATGATTAAATAAGTATTTTATCGAATAAATAAATGAGTCCTAGCTGGTTAGAAAAATATAACTCAATAGGCAGAGTGAAATGCTGAAGCTAGATACCAACAGTGTGCTGCAGTGGTGCTGGTGTTAGTTATTATAGAGCAACGCGGTTCTTTTCTTAATTTTCACGTCAACATAGAAAGTACGTAACAAACGAAGTTAGCAAATAAAAGCCAAGCCAGCGTAAAATTAAAACGAAACAGGGCATCTGCATTATGTTCTTTAGTACAGTGTTAAATTTGAACGTATCGATAATAAACAACCGATGTAATAGTTAATACGTGGGTTCATGAGGACTTTATCTCGCGTAGTTGTAACAGCAGGCAGAGATGCGTCAACAAAACAGTTCCATGGCGAGGCCAAGGCCGCCGCCGACGCCGTCGTCGACTCGGTGAATGGAGGCGCGTGCCACGCCGCGCCGCGCCGCACTGCCCGACGTCACTCGTTTATCGCCTATTATTAGAGTCTTCGCCATAGTGTACATAGGAATCCTGTGTTGCTCATAGCCACTTACGTACGTTCTCGTGCATCAACAAACGAAATGCGTACAACGTTGGATTCATTGCGTATTTTAGGACGAATGCAATACCTAGATAGGTCTAAGTGGCCTCCACATAATGATAGTACAAACCGTATTTACCCTTGGTAGTTACCATTACGGGTTTTACATATTTATCTGGTACTTTGAGTTTCTTGCATGCCCTTTTAATGATTCTTCTTAATTGTTGTCAAAATAAAATTACCAATCTGACAATCTTTTAAAATTTACCTTTATTACAATTGGAATAGGCGTCCTTGCTTAATATCACACGATAATTGATAAGGCTTATTGGTGTGATTAAATAATTAATTATTACGATAATAAGATTAGGTATAAAAGTTGGCACTTACGTAAACTATGATATACTGATTTGTAAACTGCTTATGTGTTACATGTTGTTTTTTTATCATCCTGGAGTTGACGATTATATTGTGTGCCTTCCGAATAAAGCTGGGATAATGTTGGGTGTGATTGATTTTATTTTCTTTAATTGCAGAACCAAAGAAAGACAAATTGGAAAATGGTGGCGAGCTGATGAGGCCGGAGCGACCCAACTCCTTGACAGCAGGCAAGCTGCCACGGCGAGTATGCTATCAAGGGGAAGTTGGTGAGTACTGGAATAACAATAATGAAGATTACTTAATTTACCTACTAATAAATTTGTTATGAACATACTTTCCATACCTAATATTATTGAGAAAAACGAACAACTCTGCTTAGATACAACAATAGCAGATTAAAACAAAAAATAATTATTTAGAGCTGAGATTCTTGACGGTACAATTAGAAAGCAAACACTTTGGTGGACTGTAAAAGAAAGTCTCCATAGCATTGTACGCGTGCGTTAAGATAGAATAACAATGCTTTAACACTGGCTCGCATAATTCTATCTAGAACTTGTACTGTACAACAATACTGAAATAATAATTTGTCTTCTCAATTTTTTTAAAGTAGGTATCGTATTGTAAGGTCCATGCCAACAGATATTATGTTTAAAATTATTATTATGTGATAATATTCACTTCAATAATTACGGAGTTCTTTTACTTTGCTTCATTGCTTTGGTCCTTCGCCTTACCTATATTGTGTGTGCCTGTGCCCTTAGCAAACGATTCTAACGTAATCGTATTATCACCTAAATAGCATAATGTAGTAATTCTTATTCAAAACACCCGGATGGACCAATTGACGACCACCTTACGCACCCAACTTTACGCAAATAGTTTGTGCTTGGGCTGTGGTTCTGTAGGTGTCAATACAAATACAACCTTGTATTCTCAGTGGGTGGTTACGGTTCGACGGGCGAGAGCGGCGGCGGCGGCGGCGGCGGGTGCGGCAGCATCGAAGAGCAGCTGATGCTGTCCGACCTGCCGGAGCCGCCCATCGCGCTGTCGGATATCGGGCCCATCCCGCCGCCGCCCATGTTCAGCTCGCCCAGCCCCACGCGCCACCACCACCACCACGCGCTCGCACAACACCCTCCCTCTGACTGTGAGTCACGCAATATTCGCACCATTTTGATGATAGTTATTCTTTATTACACGTCATCTTGTTGCTATATTCGGCGCACATTTGGGGGTACTCCTACCACATATTATTTATTTGCAAAACTGCAACGCTCAGTAGTCGAAGTAAAACATCAGAGCGTTGCATGCGATGCACTGACTGCGAGTAGAGAAGTTATTGAATCATGGATTTAAGATCTGCATGTTTGCAGCGATAGGAACGTCACCTGTCAAGTATACTGATCCTAAGTGGAAGCCACAAATCTATTAACTTGACCTCTCAATTACGATTTGTAATAAAGGACAAGTGATCAGTATCTTCAATTGTATATTAAGGAGAATTTGTCCCATTTTAAACGTAACTTAATTCGTCAGCCGAAGAGGAGGACGAGCTGGAGGAGGATGAAGCGGAGCAGCTGGCCCTCGGCGCGGACACGTCGCGCATCGAGGAGATCCCGCCCAAGGAGCCCAGCTTCAACGCCGTGCCGCTCAAGTCGGCGCTCAAGAAGCGGCCCGCGCCCGCCGCCTCGCCCGCCGCCACGCCGCTCGCGCCGCGCCAGGACCACCACCACACCAGCTTCAAGTCAGTACCGACACACACTCACACACACACATACACTAGTCACTAACCGATAGGAGGTTCCATTCCTTCGGAATATTGAACGATACTAATTTTCGCTTTACGAATATGCAGTTATCCAATTTGTTTCTAAAAATTACGTAACTTCTCACTCTTCGGTCATGAAGTCTAAATGATAAATGGAGAATCAAAATTGTTTTATTGCTTTAATTTTCAACTCATCTAATTTAACGTTTATCTTTTTGACCATGTGAACGGGGAGAATGAGCTGCGTTCCACTGATGTTCATGATTTCCATAAAATAATGTGGGCGAGAGTGAAAGTTGTGCGTTTGTTTCCACCATGCGTCGCCGAGCAGGCGGCCGCCGCCTAAACCGAGGATCCGCATATGGTAACAGCCCCTCACGTTACGCAGTGTTGTCGCCCACAGACCTCCCGACGGTCCGCTTCGCCTCTAGCCCATGCATCGTGCTGTGCACGCTTCCGTCTCTCATCTCTCCTAATGCATAAGTCCATGTTACCACTACCAAACCAACGCCATATAGAATTATAGATGCATACTCTAAAACGCGGGGCATACATTTAGCCGTGCCACATGGTATAAAGATTTTTTGCAAAACTGCGACATTACTCGGCACTCGAAATAAAGCATAAATTCGCTTGTACCGATCTGTTATTGCAATGCAATGCAACAGACTGACCATTGACATATTATCTCTAAGCGAATTTATGTTGTGTTTCGACTGGTTAAAGTGTGTTATCGCAGTTTCGTGATAAATGATTTCCCGATGCGGCCCGCCCGAATATGTTGAGCCGTACTGAATGGTACACGATTGTCGTGATGCTTTTACACGGGTAACGATATTTACTACATGCGTATGCTATGAATACATACATGAATACATGCGTATGCGTATGCGTATGCGTAGCGTATGTTATGAAAGAGTAAAGTTATGACCCATCAACCTGTTTGAGATGTGCGCTGTTCAAGTCATTGCTGTGTCTATACTCTTGCTCTATACGTCGTTGTTCTATGTTGCATGTATGTTCGTGTAATCTCATGATGGTTTTATAATCATAGGTTATAAAACATGTTATTGTTTTGTATTAAATTAATAGAAATATCTGTAGATTATGATACTAAAAGTATTAGGTTCGTTGATCAAATTCCATTTTTGTTATCGATTAGTTGAATGTTATTTAATAATGTCGGTAGCAGTAGAACACGAACTTGTATATTTTTTTATAATATGGGACTGTCCGAAAATGTATTTCAATAACGATTATCAACCATACAAATTAAGTCAGGCGATTAATACAAAAGTCATATATTTAACATTTCTAAAATGTTGAAATACCTATCATGGTACTCATCAGAATTTGTAACTACGATGTCATGAAGAAAAAAATTAATAAACCTATTACTTGTATCACATTTTTCATTAGTATTAGAAAACTGTTCACTCCTGATACAAAATGAAAACTATCATTTTATTTTGTCCGCATTATTAGCTATCACCACATGTACCTAATGGCACGATATCCATTGAGTTAGCTGCCCTTTTAGTGCAAAATCGATCTTGTATTAATTGGTGTCTGTTGTGCGTATAGCACGCGGCCGGTGCGCGTGGGCAGCGGGCTCGAGAACAAGGAGAACGCGCGGCCCTGGGAGGAGGCGTACGAGCCCGCCAGCGAGTCGGACCGCGTGGCCGCCAAGCTCGCGCGCAAGGAGAGCCTCAACATCAAGCTGGCGCTGCGCCCCGACCGCCAGGAGCTCATCAACAGGTGACCGCACTATGTTGAAGCTCAACTATATACAGGTTGAAACAGAAAGGGTATACTTTTTTTTCAAAACTTATCTTGTAATTCTAAAACTATCAGCTTTGGAGGAAACTTAAAAACAAAAGGTGACAGATTTCATAAGTCTACAAAACCTTTAGTACTTCAACTGTCCCACAAAGCCGATAGGTTTAGATTTACAACGTTAAGGTGCAAAAAAAATTGTATACCCTTTCTGTTGCAACTAGTTATACAGGCTGTTTTACAGTACCCTGTTATACAGGATCCTATATAACTTAAACTAAATATTTTAAAGATGCAAAACCACTTCATCATCAGCTCCTGATCGCCCACTGCAGGGCATAATAAAGAAAAGCTAGTTCCTTCTATGTATTATGTGGAACGCGGCAGATATTTAAAAGTCGAAAATTCTTTATTCATCTTGGGTATCAATTTAATTTTTCGAACGTCATTCACAGAGGCCGGGGCACTGCCCCGGCTAGCCCTACGGTAGCTATGCCACTGGCACTAGCATTCATCTACAAGACGGAATACTAACCACAAACTAATTATATTTAATGTCATGTTTCCATAAACCAAACGGCCACAGGGTCGCCTGTAAAGCGAAAGAACTCGGATTCGATTCCCACTACCAGCTGTTGCACTGTTGATGTGGTCGCACTTCTAGCTTATCTAAACTTTAAGTTATACCACAGCTGATGTAACCCATTTTCTCAATGAAATTAATGTTTTATTCACTACGTTTTGTATTTTAATGCAAGTACGAAAATGCTACCCATTTAGACGACAAGAAAACAGACTCATAAACTTTTCTGTTTATCTCCCCGTGCCAACTTTGAGAATCAACTGGAAGAATCGGGTTCTTAATTAGGGTTATTACAGGCTTCGGGAGCACCGTCCTCTTATTGTTCTCTCAACATATTATTATCTCGTCTACTTGAGTTCGACTCTCCTGCCAGGAGATAAAGTGCATAATCAAATTGCATATTGCAGTGCTGACACATAAAAAACGAGGACAGGATCACTCGAATTCCTTGTATTATTATATCAGAGTGTAAACACTGTCAATGTCACACCTACGTGTGACTAGGTAGCTAATGAGGGTTGTCAGCTTGTCACCGTTTTTTTCAAATGTTTGGCATTTTAAAATGCAATATATTAGCAGTGACATTTTTATTTTATCTAATGAATTAATTGAACAGTGTTAGTGTCATATAGAACTAGGCACAATCTTCGTTTCACTAAATACAAAACTAAGTACTTTGTGCATGTAAATCGCATAATTATATTTGTTGTCTACTTAAGTTCTTTGCGTAACACCATAGTCATATGGCTTCTGTTTGCAACTGTTTGTAGGTTTCTACCTCGTCAACAATTTTCCAGATATTGTAGACGTTCTGATAGACACATGTATGTTATGACGTCATTAGAATCTGGCCTAGTTTTTTTTTTCTCCCGGTAGTAGTGAACAGTACACAACAGTAACGTATGTAACAACAATCGCTTGGCACGTGCTCTGTTATGTTACGCAACGCGCGACACGTAACAGGTACAGTCGGCGTGCATCAGTCAGCGTATCGCCTGGCGACAATGCACGCCCGGCTGTGTTATTTTTGTCACCACCCTCGAACAAAGTCATTGTTATCGATGTTTTATTTCTTCCTGTTACTGTGAGCTCGCTCTTGGCCCTGGCATTGTCGCTCGCCACTGATCACCATTCGAACGCCGCTCCTATTACACGGGCGTCTATCGGTAATCATTTGACAATTAAAGAGATAACAACATCGTCGTGTCGTAACACTCGCGTGAAAGTAATTCTAGACCAACCTTAATTTATTAATTAAAACTCGTCGGAGCTAGTTTACGGGACTTGGGAATCAGCCAAGTGGGTATGTTAATCGAATATTATGAAAACATTTTCAGCGACACGTAAGCTTTAGCGAATTTTATATCGCCGGTCGGTCGACAGTGGGAGCGCGCACGAGTGCAGAGAATAAATTTAATTGTAATCGTTCCCTTTGGCTTCGGAAAGAGAGCTACATCGGCGCGCACTACATTATAAAGTACGATTCACAACAAGCGGAGTCTGTTATCACTGCAAATACACTAAAATTTTCTTTACTGTATTGTAAACGTGCTGCACTGGGATCCACTTAATGTGAATTCCACATAAAGAGACGTGTTTGTGTTTTATTGAAGTCGCTGTGTGTGGTGTGCGCAGGAACATCCTGGTGGTGCAGAGCGATCACGAGCGGCAGGAGTCGTGGGAAGCCATCGGCGCGCGGCTCATCCGCCGCCTCTCCATGCGACCCACCGCGGAGGAGCTCGTCGAGAGGAACATACTCAAGAGTAAGCGCACCTGTCTTCACCTACCTGCCATAATACACTACCACAAAGCCCGGCTCAAACGATTTAGTACCTTATTTTAATCATTTTAGCGCTCACATTGCGCATGGAGCTAGAAATGTGAATACTAAAGGTATTAAAATATTACAAAAGCTTATGCCGTGCCGTGCCGCCTGGTGAGCGCCCTTTATAAATCACCAATAGTTATATTCGCCGTATAACTACTCGAACCCTAAATTTTGTACCGATTTAATTGATGGGAATCATTCCAATTATATTCTCTGGCCTGTGTTATTGAAATAATGGTTGATCACACAAAGTTATATGAAACTTATAGGTCAGTCACCAGCCGAGGAGAAGAAACAGAAGGAAGAGAAGAAGCGATACTTGCTGCGTAAACTCAGTTTCCGACCCACTGTAGATGAGTTGAAAGAGAAGAAAATCATACGCTTCAGCGACTACATCGAAGTAACACAGGTGAGCTATTCAAATGAATACGTAAATACGTTATAATTATCACGAAGTGGGGTATTGTTGCTATAAGCTTTGTGTTCCATTTTAAAGTTTCTTATTTAACATTTTAACTCGTATCTCTATCGATATTTATGTTGTGAATTAAAACATACTATCATCCAACGGTTCTCAAACCCGTATTCATAAACATCACTATGAGATCACACAGTGAGCGCGAACGCACAGCACATTGAGAAATGTCCAACTTTCTATAGTGCTGGGCCCATACTTAGACAAGCATTGATTGTGGATACGGTACCCGGCAGCGGTTACTGGCGATATTATATCAAGTGTCTGTACATTTGCAGGCGCACGACTACGACCGTCGCGCGGACAAGCCGTGGACTCGCCTGACACCGCGGGACAAGGCCGCCATCAGACGCGAACTCAACGAGTTTAAGAGCTCGGAAATGGCCGTACACGAGGAAAGCAAACATCTTACTAGGTAAGGGTTAACTTAGCATCTGGGTATGCTCTGGATTCCCGTACAGAACGCTCGCAGGGTGGGTTTCGAGTGGCGTGTGAGTGTCGGCTGAGCCGTGTGTTTCCGTTGCGCAGATTCCATAGACCATGACGGCTGTGCCTTGGAGCCGGGGCGGGGCGCGGCGCGGCGCGCGGCTGAGGCGGGGGCGAGCGGCCAGGCGAGCGGCCGGGCGAGCGGCCAGGCGAGCGGCCGGGCGAGCGGCCAGGCGAGCGGCCAGCGCGAGCGCGAGCGGCCAGACGAGTGACCACGAGCGCCGGCCGCGCGCAGCCGACCTGTGATTTTAATGTTATTTATATTGACTTCTTCCGTTTTCTGGAAGATTTGTATGCAATAACTTACCAGAACGCATTGGGTAAAGTGTTAAATATTCTAAAGTTGCGTTATACAGCCGTTTCGACGTTACATTTTGTACATGCGTACCGTGAGTGCAATTTTGTTTATTGATTACCTATTATTATGTATCGTAGTTATTGCCGAGTACAATGTTATCATTATAGCATCGTTTTATAATTATTAAGTTGACGTATTCTAAGCATAACTATACATTCTTTGAATTGACCTTCGAGAAAGGTTAGTGATACTGTTTATTGTGGTCGAGATTATGCGCTCTCAAGCTGTGACTTGACGTTGCGAGTGAATTATTTTGATATGTGAGACGTATCCATCGTGTATTTTTTTGGAAACTTGTGATTTTTCTTATATTGCTAGCTTTTAGCTCCGTAGTCGTTAAGCTAGATTTCAATTTTGAACTTTATTTATTTTGCGTAAAATCTATATTGTATTATTGTTATGGTCACACCTCGTGTTTCTTTAAAAATTATGTGACGCGGTTTACGGGATCCCCCGATCGATGAAATTATTGGCTCCCAGTGTGGCGCTGAATGCAATATTCGTATCATAAGTACAGGTCATCAAACATAATAAATTTTAATGTTCCTTTTAATCTCGTAACTTGCAGCATTTTATTGATACTCGTCAACAAAACAGATTTAAATTCAACGATGGTATCTATGTATATTTATATACACGTATAACTACTTGTATTGTAGAAACCAAGACTTCTGTTGAATAATAAATTTACAGCTGTATTATATTGGTTGCTATCTATGGAAAGTGTGTGCTTCCATTTATTTATTAAATAGACATACTTCCGTTTTGACACAAAAGTTAACGAATTATTAATTTTTCGCCCGTTGTGGGCAATTCTTACGATTTACGGTGTTGATTTGCTCAATAATAATTGCAAGAAATATAAGTAGGTATGTAACACGCAACTATAACACCTATCGTCTATTGATTTCGAAGTAAATCTGAATAGAGTGTTTGTAAGTTGAAGTGTAAGGGATTTTTGATTAAAAAAATAATATTCTGGAATACGGTTGGATATTCATTATATTAGCAAAAAATATTTTTAGGTAATGTATTCCATTGTTTCTTATAATCAAGTAAAGTAATACAAAAGTATATATTATATCCAAAGCGGGCGTTTTTTTGTGACTATTTAATGAGACGATTGGTCCAGTTATGAGATTCCTAAGTACAGGGAAGAACTCAGTGATTATAAACCTCACGAATAGATCAATACACTGTTGTTATTGCGATAACGCAGATACTGATATTGAGCTCAATATAAACGAGTTGAATATATAAGTTTTTATGATATCCATCCTGCGTGACACGAGAAACCTCGGCGGGAACAACTTGTTAATCGTCTTGTTGCTCTAGCCTAGTTCTAGCGTAAGTCGAACGAAGTAAACGAGTAACTAATCTTATAGAGCTCTGTAGCCTGTTAAATTCATAATTATGCGTCTGAGATTACGGTGATTATTTGATTATGTTTTTTTATGTTTATTTCACGGGATATGATAATGCAGAGAGCAATAATGTAACTGTCGGCTCGTCCGGCTGAAATGTGAAATTATTTGAAATTAACATTGAAACTTTTTATATTACTGTTTAGATTAATTGTTCAGGCCACTCCCAGACTTGTCGGCGCGGTGCCGACTGCTGGCGGCTGTTCCTACCGAGACGCCGGTCCAACACACCCAGCGGAGCGATACCGCACCAACAATAAGGAAGCTAGGCTTAGTGTTAACTCATAGATAGGGATCAGTTATAAATATTTTTTAAAAACGATATATTATTCCTTAGAGGTGCCATTTCGTGAGACGTGTATTCAAAAGTTAAATCGGTGCACAAACAGGCAGAGTTCCGGGCGCGACTAGTGGGTACTGATTATGCTATTCGGATAGTTATTCGGTAAAACGGACTTTGAATCGGTTTGAAGAATGTTTTCTTACACGAGTTTATAGTAATAATTCTCATATTATTTAAGCCAACGCGTAATCACAGTACATTATACAAAATTACGATAGCGAGCTACAAAAATGTTGACACAATGGTTACTCTTGAGACCATTCCATTATAGAATTAAAGTGGAAGCCAAAATGACGACTTATTTTTCTAAACAATTTTGTTAGATTTGCAATTAAAATTGTTAAGGTGTAATGTAGATGTTTATCGATATATAATAATTAATAAGACATTCAGATTTCCAAAGATCTAAGGCTCAACTAAATTCTTTTAGCTTCATGACGGACATCGTCAACGCGTTTGCGATGTCTCGCTTGTTGCGCTCCTCGACGCAGAGCAACAACAAATGTAATATCACAAATGACTCCATCGAGCGTTCCTCAACACATTGTTGTTTTATTAAACTTGCGATATTATATTTTAACAAATATATTGTGATATGATTATTTTAATTGTAGTATTTCGATGTTTGTATGTAGTTATGTTCTATCTGCCAGGAACTATAATGTCGGTACTGAATATACAATGTCTCTGCAATTCAATCTACCATGTCTCTGAATACTAACACTATTTATTTAGTCAATGTGGTATACACAACGTATTTTGCGACGCTAAATGTGGTTATCTACTTTATAATATGCACGCTGTAAGTTGGCCCGCTTAGAGTTAGATTAAATGGCGTCGTAGTTAATGTTTTTCATACGAAACATCAATTGCGACGCTGCTTGAACTAACTTAAGGCCGGCGAACTTACAGCGCGCGTACTGTACATTCATAATCTAAACTTTATTTTTGCACATATCTTTTTTACAATAAATACTAATGTTTAAGTAATTTTAAAATTGGTAATTACTTAATACTTGCCCAGAACTATTATTACAGTTGAATTTGTACCACAACGGTCTCTTTTACGGGACTAGAAAATATCACCAAATAGAAAACCAGTTCGAAAGCCAAGCATAGCAATAAATATACATTGTTAATTGAATGCATCACAGATGAAGATTAAATTACATTTGTAGGTACTGTACAGATTCGCTGCGAACGAATATGATTGTACACACTTAGTAGTGATTCTAAAGCAATTATATCGATAAACATTCTTTGGAAATTATGTCATGTATATAATTTTATTTTAATGTACATGGAATCTCTTTTATTTCCAATAATCGCGCGTAATTTTTGTGCTATTCGATTTATAATTGCTTAACTTCAGTAATCTGTATACTTACTGTTGCTTTTATTTTAACATCATGTAAATTATTAATGACTTGTTGTAATGAGTATATATATTGATAGCTATTAAATTACTTGTTTTATATAACGTAAGTCTGTAAATATCATAATTATACATTAAGTTTTATACGCGATTGTTTTTGTTTCATCCCTGGACCCCAATTCATGTTTATAATTGACTTTTCAAATAATAATCTAGGTGAATCAATAATTATATTTGTTAATTATACACATCAGGCATATAAGTATACCAATCAGAAAGATAATTAGTAGGTATAGGTAAGTACCTTAAGGAATAATTAACATGAATGGAGGGTTCGTCCGGCGAGGCTGTGCCGGTGCGGTGGCGACTTTCGATAGCGCTAACTTATGGTCGCGCGGCTGGGCCGAGAGAAAGTTAACTGTAGTGCGTGCCCGTTACCGCGAGACGCGGCGCGGCGGCGCGGGCGCCCGCTCAGCGCTCGGCGCTCAGTCGCCGGCCGAGCAGCTGTCCGCGCCACACCGCGCACCGCACGCTCGCGCGCAAACCGCCGCCGCCGCCCGCACCATGTTTACACTATACGACAAAAACATAACAGAAAGTGACAGTGTTGAAGGTTAAAGGATTTGGACCCGAGTGCAGTGTGTGACTAAAGTCGTTTATATCTTCTGACCGAGGGGTCACGGTGTGAAAGTGCAACGGCCGGAACAAAGGATCGTCGCGATGACGTTCTCAGGAAATATGAAGGAGAGTAAGCCGCGAAACGCGAAAGATTCATGGGAGTCTGAGGTGAGACGCCGTGGTTTCTAATTTCTTATGCATGTGCCCCCGTTGTGGTAATCCTATTGACACGCGTGGGATCAATGGTATTGTTATTGTCTAGATAAGATCTCACTTAATTATTCTCGTGACAGCTAGCTGTATTTAATAACCACTTTCTCTTTAATAGCGGGTATCTTATGGGGCCTTAACTACAATCTAATAAGTAGCTTATTGATTAGTTTTTGTATTTCTTCTGATTACCTACAAAGTATCGCACTTATAGTTAACCCAAACGAATATTTTAATAACTACCACGTTCAGGGTTTTGATTGATTTTCTACTTAATATTGTAATATTAGCGCCCTTTTCTAGTTATATACTAGCTGAGCCCGCGACTTCGCCCGCGTGGAATTTAACTTAACAATAAAGCCCGGTCCCGCGTTCTGAGCCCGCGCGACAGGACTCATTTTTTTATTTTGTTTTTCTAAAATAAAAGTAGCCTCAGTTACTGCTTATAACATCAGCTATCTAACAGTGAAAGTCCCGTCAAAATCGGTCCAGCCGTTTCGGAGATACTCTTTGATTTCAAGTGTTTTTATTTTTTTACGCGGAACCCTAATTGTTTTTCTAAAATCAAAGTAGCCTAAGTTACCCGCTATAAGATCAGCTATCTGCCAGTGAAAGTCCCGTCGAAATCGGTCCAGCCGTTTCGGAGATTACCCGGAACAAACACACAGACAGACAGACAGACAGACAGACAGACAGACAGACAGACAAAAAATTTTTAATTCGCGTTTTTGCTATATGTATCGTATGTACTTTCATATGCATTTAGTGAAAAGGTGTTATTTTGATATTACAAACAGACACTCCAATTTTATTTATTTGTATAGATAAAAATTGTATTATCTCAGCGTTTTCTGGAATATACCTACATAAACCACCAAACATTTATTTACTAACGCCTGGTCTCCAAAATCATAGTAATAAATAGGGACCTTAAAAACAAAAAGGTTGGTTGACAAACATTTCATATCAATTTTGGCTTTACTATAGCTTTTAATACCTACACCCTATCTTCTTTTCCTATGTAAGATAACTATCGTCCATAGTTAGTGATAATAATTTTACTTGGCCATGCTAACATAGCTATACTGTATTATTATGTTTTTGTCTAACACTAGTAAACGAGCAATGTGTACATGAACATACCTTGCCTCTCGTACATTATTCATAAGAAGTAGGAACCTTACGCTCTACATACCTGAATGGCTAAGCTACATTTTATTTATAGTACCTAATTACTACCTAACTAATAGATAGATGATTGACAAGTGGAACTAACATGGAATTATTCAGTACGAGTAAGACAACTACAAAGGTAAGGTACTGAAAATATTTGTCAGTAAATGGACCATACCACATTGTACATGGCTTCAAATTAGCAAAGCCTAGTCGACTTACGAGTATAGTAAATGATCGTGATAATTAAAGTCCTGAGACCTACGATCAGTGTGTTCATTAGCTAGGTCTTTCCGGACATTCACTTTTAAACAGGTATGTATTCAATATGTATATGCTAATTTAATTCATTGGTAGGCAAAGGCACGTTTATGCTTACAATGCATAGGTTGTCATACTTAAAATTGAATTGGTTAAAACACCTTTACTTAATATTATTCTTGTCTCTTCACTCAGTATATTTTTTAAATAAGTGCGAGATAGGTATTCTGCTGAAAGTACCAATTTCTTATTAGTATCTTTCAAACATCCACCTTATGAGAAGTGGATAAGTAGGAATCAATACCTCTTTACCCGACTACGCGACGCAAAGGAGGGTCATGCAGAGTAGTTACATTCAAGTGGTTACATACAATCTTAGAAAATTAAAGTTTCGAGAACTTCCACAACTATCTAGAACAAAGTAGGTATATATCTCATCGAACTAGGTATGTTTAAAACATAATGGCAATATGTAATGTCAATTCCTAGACAGAGCCAAAGTGTCTGATTAGGAATGATGGTCAGCTTGCACCCTGACCGTTGTTATACTCAGGGCGTCTATTGTGGGACAAATCAACAACACAAGTTAAAAGAAACTTTAGATTTTTTGGCAAATAGGTAGGCTTACTTACCTAGCGATGCGGAAGTGTGTCAGTGTTGATGTTAACGGCGGCGCGGCGCGCAGTGCGGCCGATGTCATCCGTGATCCGGGTCGGCCGCCTGCCGCTGTCACTGACCACGGGCCCAATGCCTACGTGTATGTAATGCAGCAACACTTTGTTTCGTAGACAGTATTAAATAGGTAATTTCCGGCTGTGACTATACTTCACTCACAGACCAGCCACACTTTCGACCCCGCACTCTAGGTCAAAAGTTTCCCAAACACATTCGCGTAATAAGGTGTATAAGACTTAAAATTGACCAATCACAATCCAGTATTATATTCGATAAAATCTAACAACTTTTTTCTAAAATATTTACATGTATAAGTTATTCCTAATTCCGAGTCCAAAGGGTGGTCTGTTACCTCACTTAATAGTAGGCAGGTGCGTATAGGTAGTTCATTTCACGAAGACGCCCGACAGCATATTGTATTGACCCATATGCCAGAGTCATACGCACAGAGTAGGTACTATAATATTATATTGGGCATACGAGTCACCGCACGCGTTCTACGTGAAATGAACGAACTGTACAGGTGAGTTACTTTAAAATAAACCAACTTGTGGATTGCAGACAATCTTGCAAAACATTGCTTGGATGAAACAAAATTCACATCAAAAAGTTAAAAAAATATTACGAAACAATTTGACTTTGTTAATTACCGCCAGCGGTTAGGTTTTTTAAAATATTCACGTCGCGTCGCGTCGTCAGTATGAAGTAATAGTTTATTTCACGTTGAAGTACCTATTCTGTTAATTATATATCCTCAGATGTTGATACGTTTGACTATAAAATTCAAATCATAATAAAAAAACTAGTCACAAGCAAGGTGAACAGATTTTAAAAGTTCACGACCTTCTGCAGTTTCGATTGTTACGATGTTCATCTCTGCAGTTAGCTCAATCGATGAATCAAACAAGTTTATAATAAAACCAGCTGAAATGCGACTCTGCCGCTTTTACGAAACCGTCAACCGAAGTGCACTAGTTACGGCAGAGTATTTCTCACTGAGAACTAGGTAAGCTTTGAATGGGTACATAAGTAGAGATATGGCAGTTTGTAATAGAGATTAAGTACGAACCTATACAGGTGTTCACTGTACATATAGTATTTCCAAAGAGTCGGTCAAGAACCACGAGTACGGTCCGGTTACTACGTCACATAGATGAGAATGAGATGAGTAAAGTTATGTTGCGTGTGTTTTAACCTACTGATATGAATATGTTTGTCGAGTTTGAGCAACATCGGTTGACTATTGAACCAGATGCTTTCTAGGTGGGTTCCTAGTTCAGATTTTAAAGATTTTTGAGTGATTGATATTTTTGTATTTCAGATAAGGAATTTTGATTTCTGATATAGAATTGTCACAGTAATTTGATCGATTTCATAGATTTAAATTAATAAGTAAGTAGATAGACATTATATACCCTGATAATAACAGTAGGTGTGCTGTTAGTTGCGATTAATGTGAGAACTTCAACTACTTAAACTTTGTGCGTACGCAGGAAGCACCTAGCTTATATCATAGTGGGTAGGTAGGTAAGTTAACAAGGCTTTTGGCTCTTACTGTACACATTCGAACATTTTTTTATAATATTAGTATGTAGGTCGAGGAATGAGCAACTATGTAGTTAGGTGGTATTTTAAAATTAATTACTTATTTTCATAAACTTCAGTAAGAATGAGTCTGCTACTAATTGGTCATTATAATAAATTGCACAAAGGACGTACAGCTACCATACACACCTAAGTAGGTAGGTACATATCAAATATCAAACACGCAAGAGAGACCTGCGGTATTAATTAAATGCATTGACAAAATACAAAATTATGAAGCAACTTTCACATCGTCTGGCCCCTATGTTTCCGCTTTAATTTCTTACTACTTTCTTTATCGGTAGCTGGTGTGCGGTGCTTTACATAAATCTGCGTATTACCTACCTACTAATCAGGTGCGGATATCCGTTTATCGATGAACGTACGTAATGGAGCCCAGATAATCCGGGTATGGTCTATTTTTTCCGAAATACAAAATAAGTGACACAAAATGACGACGGCTTGACGCAGTGGTTCGAGCGTAGCCCGCTCGGCTCACTGCACATGGTGGCTGCGGGTTAGATTCCCGCCGCCCGAGGCGAATATCGCAAATGGCCTTTTCGTAATTTGCCCCGGTCTGGGTGTCACTGGGATCGCCCCCAGTCCATTGGGTATAGTACAAGCGTTGCTTAGTTAGGGACCATACAGTGGGTATGTCATCATAATGGCGATATTAATTTATTATATTAAAGTAAGACAGAGTAGCTACGCAGTCGATTTAGTCAATTAAATTGTTACACAGGTTTTCGCCATTATTAAATACAAGCTGTGTCCGCGACTTCGTCCGCGTGGATTAGTGTCTCATTATTTTACACCCTTCAGGGTAAAATTTTTACAAACTTTGAATGTCATATTTTTGTATTAATATCGAATTAACAGCCTAAAAATTTAGTTTCAAGCTTCTACCTCTAAAAATGACGATACTTCCATACAACTTTTCAGCCCCCCTTTCAACCCTTTACAACCCCCTTTGTCGCATTAAAAAGTAGCCTAAGTCCTTTCTCAGGCTCTAGACTATCTGTGCACCAAATTTCATTTAAATCGGTTCAGTAGTTTTGGCGTGAAAGCGCGACAGTCAGACAGACAGGGTTGCTTTCGCATTTATAATATTAGTAAGGATTAGTTCTGTTGAGGAGAACTAAAATATGTAAGTATTCACAAATTGTTTTTAAAAATCTTCATGGAGTGATTTTCCCCTTGTTATTATGATTTGCATTTTCTTTTCTTGTCAATAGCATAATAGGTTCGGCACTTGTCGCCTCGGGCATGTTTACTCATGATAAATTGGCGCTTGTGGCTGGCGCTATTATCTGGAAATTGGCACGTTCTGAACGAAAGTGAGGGCGTCCGCATTGTTAAAGTTAGAGATGTTAAATAGAAACCAGCGGAATGGCTGCGCGCACGGAGCACGGCGCGACTTCGGCTTTGTTGCAGCGCCGAGCAAAAACGTGAGGCTGGGGATGTAGGTCGCGACAAGTGCACGCCGGTGCACGCGCTTTGTAGGTACATACTTACTTATATACTGCACAGTACCGGCCTGCCTACAACAGATAGGTACATCGAAATTAGAACGATTTGATGTTATGCAGTAGACAGTCTCCGCCTGCGCCAAAGAGAATACAATACTACCTGCGCTGCGGGGCAAACAGAAGTCAATGTGCCGCCTATCTGCATCAGGGGCGGTATTCACAGTTGACGTAAAGATTCGACACGAAAATACAGCTTCCATCCTTCTTTTATTAATGCATTGGAAGAAGGATGAAAGCTTTCGTTTATGTCATGGAAACTTTCATTGACTGTGAATACCCCCAGGGTATTACAGGAGGTAAGTAGGTATAGACCATTTTCTATACCTTGCCATAAACCTGTATAAAAAAGAAAGTGGGATTTTAATACTTAACCCATTTACGGATGACAACCTGCGGATGGAAGTTCGTATCTCGATAAGTAGATAACTTACATTCTATTCTACCTATTATTACCTATTTTCTACCTAAAAATAGGTAGTAGGTATAGTTTTTACAAAAGCA
Source organism: Notodonta ziczac (assembly GCA_918843915.1). Lineage (NCBI taxonomy): Eukaryota > Metazoa > Arthropoda > Insecta > Lepidoptera > Notodontidae > Notodonta > Notodonta ziczac. The sequence continues at coordinate 5,843,328 of OU974043.1, read as the reverse complement.
AAGACTATCTGAGTTTGTGTTACCTACTTATTACAAAAACTTTTCAGTTCATTGCTCGTAGAAAACTTTAGTTCCGAAATTAGCTAAGATAGCTACCCGGTGAGCAAGTAAATAAATGATTGCAAATAACAATTAAAACAAAATGATGTGATTACATTGCTTGTTTAGGAAATGCCGTCATCAAAAGCTCTCTCGGACGGCGCACAAAGCTAGCTTGACCTTGGTCATACTAAGCAGAGAGAAGGAACTGTTCGCTTTTAAATGCTTCAAAATATTTTCTTTGTTCGGCACGTTTGTGTCCAAATGCCATTTGTATGTCAGGCCTGTCACGCTTTTGTGGCCGGCCGCGAAACTGCGTGCCTGCATAACTCTGGCTTACTAAAATTTCGTGATTAGAAACATTCTTTTGAAATAAATTACAAAATCTGTGGCTATAACTAGTTACGTTAGGTAGGTTCTCGTAAAAGTTTGGTACCTATTTGTATACACCTATCTAAACTTTGGAGAATTTACTACTTTATTTTACTTAATAGGTACTTATTTTAATCATCAATAATTAAAATCTTTTAAAAATATATATTGGATGACACTAAATAAATGCTGCTGCCAAACTCAGGTGGCTTTGCCACAAGCCTACCTATACCTACAATATATAAATAAATACTACAAATACCAATAAATTGTTATTTTATTTGAAAGTGAAACGTTATAAGCACAGGTTTACCAAGTGACCTTTGAAAGAGATACTTACCTGCACAATACATCCGATATGGCTACATGACATTCAAAGCACAATGTTGACGCAACTAGGTAAAGGAGCTGAACTGTTTGCTCGTATTTAAAATGTTTCAAACCATGGAAAATTACCATGGAAATACAATTTGACATTCTAGATTAACTACCAACCTATTTATTTGGAATCAACGCGTAACGAAACAGCTATTTTATTGTGGTAAAATAGTGCTGTTGCTTTTTTTAGACCTAAGTATCTAAATAAAATACCTATATCTTATTCTAATTCATTACCAACATGCTCAGCTCATTACATTGCTACACAATACAGGTGCCTAATAGATAAGTAAATTGATTGTTCTAGGTACTACTTAGATCTGAAACGGTTTCTCCATGCAGATTTTTAGTACCTTACCTACCTATCTAGTCTGTTAAGAGGTCTGTCAGGTAACCTATGAATAATTTATTATAAAACTTGGTTGTTTAATCAAGTGCTTAAAAATTGCCTTAACACCTAGGATAAACCTAAGGTTAGATCAAACTAGGTATTGCCACTCGCACGCGACAGGAAGATCTAGCTAGGAAGCAGCTGGCGTACCTACCTATTGCTATTGTTTTCAAATCAGATTACATCGCCCCGCTCCACTCACTTGCCTTATTACATACGTAATTCAGTAATTAAAGATCAGCGTGTCTGATCAATGACATTGTTAGAGCGCAGCGAATTATGTTCTGTGTCTTTGGTACCTAACATTAGTTAGTACTACGAGTATCATATTATTTGGTACCACATATCTGATATCTACCTCTTACCTCTTACTAGACATAGACAAATATATACTTCTGCATACTGAAACCAACCTACAATCACTTATACTGGGGTTGATTTTAGTTTGCAGGAGTGAGTATGGGTTGGATCCTTTTTGCAAAACTATGTTCAATTTGAGTCCTAGACCACAGTCTAAAGCACACTATACAGGGTGTAAGGGGCATCGTAACGGAAACTGATACCATGAATTCAACTCATGGTTCTGGGCTCACCAGAATTGGAATTTTCTGCCGATATTTTCATCCAGGCTATCAATTTTCGTTTTAATGCACCCTGTATGAGTGCTATATTAAGTGCATTTCATTATCTGACACTTTTGACGCCATTGGTCCGGCTCCGGAATTTGAGGCTGTTAAATAATTCAGAGGTTACTCGCTTACTTATAAGTACGTCGATTTAAAAGTTTAAAATACCTAACATTAAAGTTTACGTTGCACGTGTTGTGACCAATTCTAGATATCAAACTGTTGACGTAACTAGTTTAGCAAATAATTACTTCAGCACTTACGTGGTCAGACATTGTAGCTAGATTACAAAGGGTGATGAAGCGTGTCACTCAATCTTCAATCAGCCTCGCTTTGCACGAGCTGTGACAGTGCCGGAGCTATTTTACATATGGATCTTGCTTGTACCTTATTGGCTCATAATAATTAGCTCATCTCATATGCTTCACTAAATAGTTGGCTGCTCTAACATCTACACTATAATAAAATGTAGGTACCCATATGTTTAGTTTCATGAATTGAAAATTCCGTATCATAACAGAATAGGTAGGTACATTATTGTATTTAATGTTCAAGGACAAAAATACTACTTGTTTACCTTTTTAGAGTAAGTAAGTAGGTACGTATTGTATATACTATATCTACGTACAGTAGGTACCGTATCTAGCTTATAGTCGACATGCTAAATAATTCAATATAAAGACACCTGCTTTACAGAAAAACAAATTTGTTCGTCGAAATAGCTTTACCATTAGGTAGGTAGTTATAAACTATTCTAACGAGAACTCGTTTCTTACAGCTCGGCTACGGCTGGACCCGCGCCGGCCAGCAGCGGTGCGTGCGCCACCGGGCGCCGGAGTCGACGCTGTCCGTGAGCAGCGACATCAGGTTCACGCGCCGCAAGCTGAGCCGGCCGTGCCGCGGCTGCTGCGCCGCCATCGCCTCGCTGCTGGTGCTGCTGCTGCTCGCCGCTGTCGCCGTCTACTTCGGCCGTGAGTACCTACTATTGCGTACTGGCCTGGTGTTGGAGACATACCATAGCTGCTATGCCTCTATCGTGATATGATATCTCTAGTATTAAGGAGCAGCTACTCACTGTTCGAGACAACAAGTCCACGCAGTGCGAGTTAGCCAACAAATAGCCAGCCGCTTCCACCACTTCTGATTATTGATAAATTTGGTAGTTTGAAATTTAAGTATGTAATAGGTAATTTATTCAATACTGGTGATCTTACGAAAAATTCAAAATGCATATAATAAATTTTTAACATTTCGAAATAATCTTTAAACATTGAAATTAAATATAAAGTGAAATATAACTCACTTTATGCTCACTGTATAATAGTCACATCACATAATATCGTATTACATAATGGTGCCTCATAATAAATTTCTATTATACTTACCATTTATGAGTCTATTACGTACCACATATCATGGAAACCTACTTTTAATTCCCTTGTTTCCGTGACTTACAAAAAAAAAACAAATGCTTAGTTATCTTAGCTGCGTTTGGATTCTAAGTAGGTAGGTAGTTCTTAATTCTCAAATTCTTTATGTGTTTGATTGATTGTTTTGGTGTGATGTTTAGACTTCTTTATTTTTAGAATGAACCCTGAATATATTTTACTTATTTTGTAGGGTCCGGTAAGTAGACCTTACTGTCCCAGATGAACGTTGCAAAAATTTCGTAAGACATTTCCGAAGTAATTTTAGCTTTACACGTTTTAGCCGTAAGTGGTAGCATTACTCAATCTAATGCCTGACCTAAAGGACTGTTGCAAAATATCGCAGCAGAAATAGTCTACCTAGGAGTACCTATTTACTATGCATAGGTAATAGGTTAGGCCCAATTCGGTCGCAATCCGTAAGAATAAAAGTTAAGGAAATTAATATGTACCATTTCATTCATTAGATCCTAGCTACTTATTTGTAACTCAGCATCAGTTACTTTTTACGTTTTTCTCACTGTTATGTAACCCTATTTCGTTAGAGTATAAAATGTATCAGATTATTGGATTCTTTTGTTATAAACACCGCGGGTATCGGCGCTCTATTGAAGGCGTAGAGTGGACGACATTTGCCCGTCACCGAACGAGCTAAGGCCGGTGAGCCGCGCGGCCTCGCTGTGCCCGGAGACAAGTGCACCTTATCTAGCACATATTTTTAAACCATTAAGCGATTTATATCTACAAACACTTGGTAAATATTACTAATTAACTTTCGACATAATGGTAAGTAGGTATTTCAAAATATATTAATCGATTTGAAAGCTCGATAGAAAATTGCAATGTTTATGCATCATAATTACTTATTCGAACCTAACCTATGTGTAAGTAGTACTTACGAATTAAAGAGGTAGGAGTAGTTGCTCTGATCTGATGTACGTAAGTCACGTAAGAAAATGTTGATCGCCTCCATTAATTACGAGAGCGATATGGTGAGAATAGCGATCGAAAAGAGATTGTAACTTCCGTGTCTTGATAAATTTGAAGCTTTTGTTGTAAGCATTTACATTCAATGTTATTGAAAAGCTCTTCCTGGGTTACGTTACGTACGAAACACATGTACATTTTTTATATAACTAATTCGTCAAATAAGCTCCGACTCGCCTGTGACCTTAGATACCGTAACGTAAAGATGCTTGCTTCACCAAAGGCATTTCTCGCACTTTGCCGACTTGTAGGGGAATGGAACAGAGGGAGGGGTAGGGAAGGGGGTTGATCTTCCGGCTTTCCCACTCATTGTACGAAACGCAATTATTATAGCTACTTACATACACAGGTAACATGTCTTAACAGGGGTGTATCTAAGTCCAAAATACCTTATAAGTAGGTATTAGGTATATATAGGTATCCTACTATCCTACTAATATTATAAATGCGAAAGTTTGTAAGTGTGGATGTATGTTTGTTACTCCTTCACGCAAAAACTACTGAACGGATTTGAAAGAAATTTGGAACACAGATAGTTTATAACCGGGATTAACATATAGGATACTTTTTATCCTTATAATCCCGTAATTTTTGTTACGTTAAATACTACGCGGATGAAGTCGGGGGGCACAGCTAGTAACATAAATAGGTACCTTCCTGGTACGGTAGCTGATCATTATGTACCCACTTACTTTGATGCCCAATGAAGGCAGACTACCTATTGCCTACATAACTATACTCTACTATCACAGGCCTGTATTAATAAATCGATCTAAAGTATCTCTAAGATCTAAAGGGAGTGATCTTGAGTGCGCGTTTGACATGTCATTTTGTACTGGGATGACATTCCCAAGATCGCTCTCAGATTTGAGATCTATTTCTTAATACAGGCTATAGGTATTGAGGTACTTTTGGATTTAGAATCCAGCGGTTAAGTTTTGTTTATTTTACACCACTGACTTGGCTCCTTGCTATTTTTGTAAATCCTCTCCATCCAAAGGTTGCCTGGAAGAGATCGCACTTTGCGATAAGGCCACCCATAGTACACTTTTTTGTAAGAGTTTATGTTTTTATTCAAAAATTGGTGTGCAATAAAGAGTTTTCTATTCTATTCTAGCGAGAGGTGGTGGTTATCTTATCCGTGCATCTCACACATGATTTTCAAATTTGTTCATAGACATGTACCTGTTCGGGGATCCGCTGAATCGGCAAACGTTCCGGGGATCCTTCGTGGTGACCGCGTGGGGGGCTGAGAAAAGCGCCGAGGGCTCAGAGGGCACTGACCCTCAACCCGCCGCCAACCGGACGCGAGAAAACCAACTGCAACACGCTCTATTCAACTTATATCAAAACTCAGAGCTGAGGTCTTGTTTTGTGTCGGCGGATATTCTCGCGTTGGACAGGTGAGATCGTTGTTATTCGATTCATAGATATTATTCTCACTGTCACGTCTCGTTGCCAATATCGTTCCGTTTGGTTCCGGTATCGACATCGTAGACACCGAAAACGAAGAAAAATCCTTAGGAACAAAGAGTTACAAAAGCTTTTGCTGCTATATTTTTACGAAATAGGTAGGTATTTATTGTTTCTGTTAATCCTACTTTAATTTCTACGTACGCACGTATGACTGCATGCAATAGTATTAAATAGGTAACGAATATATGTTTTTAGGCGTGTTTTTTTACACTACTATGTTTTAACAAGGTGAATGCGTCCATAGGTACCAAATTAATTAAAATACATAATGATGATATAATCGTAAAGTATAGGTACCTACATAAGCGTTGTCGACACGAGGTGGTCATTAAAATACAATAAATAATTAATTAGTCAATAAAAAAAGCGAATAAAAAGTTGTGTATATTGTGGTTAATATCTCACCGATGGATGGAGAAAGTTCACTTTCTCGAAATCCCCGAGGTCTGTAATCGAGCGTGCGCATGCCACATTTTAGTAAAACGCAGCAATTTTGAGCCGCGCCTTGTGGTAATAGCTGCATTCAGAGTTAATAAAGCTACAACTACCTGCTAAGGAACTAGTTACTCGATAAGATTTTTTTTAATATACTAAGCTAAGTTTTTACTACTTATACCAAATCAAAGCCAAGAACTTATATTATTAACAAGTCGGTAAGTATGGACTTTGGCTTTACAACCTTCAAAACAGAGAGGATGTTTGTAAGCTAGCCATCCATTTTCTTGAATTTTTACTAGTCACTAATCGTCCAGTGTAGCAACCGATATTAGGATTTTTATACCTATAAAACAACTTTTACTTTTATGTGCTATTCTTGAATGTCGTTGAACATAAATATAATGTCAAACGATATCCTACCTACTATCTGTATATCGCTATCACAAATCGATGCAATGTCACACAGCTGACACGAGAAAGTTGGTAGGTAGGTAGGTACGTGTAGGTAGGTACGTGCTTTGTTTAAAGCTTCCACATAGTTAGTTCCACATAACACTTTCTATGCAGAACACGTTGAGATGTAGGTAATCCACATTGAAGGTTGTGTTCCCGATGTCTTTGTGTTGTGGCCCTTTCTTTTTGTGAGCCGAATCCAAAATAACGTAGAAATCGAAAACTATCTAATATCATTGATCTTAACTAGATCAATGATATTAGATAGTACAATTTCAATGTCAAATTAGCCTATAGGTCAGGTAATACTTTGTTTCTGAGATTAATGAATTAAATCAGTCAGGTGATGAGCTTATATTTGATTGGGTAAGAACTTATAACTATGTATTTAAAGCCGTTAATCTTTCTTATAAAGTAGGTTTGAAAGTATAAGTTACCTGGCTCAGATAGATAGCTCTGCACAGGACATCTGGGCAACACCTGGCGTAGGTACTTACACATATCGCAAAAAATAAAATCATAAGGAACGAAACAAGTAGGCGAGTACCTACGTGACTGCTGGCTCAACTTCAGATACAGGAAGCCAGTTATATTAATCTGCTAAACGCTCACTAGTTGACCAAATTGACGCGTGACCGACAAACAATTTGCAGATTAGTCGCGCATATCACGCGATTCCTACGCTTTCATTCAAAACAGCTGAGCAGTGATCAGAACATGCTCTCGATTGGCCGTTAATATGAAGAAGAGTGTGCTCAATATATAAAATTTTCGGAAATTAGAACGTCATGCGTCACCACCATAATTTATAGATTACCTTCCATGTCTCGCGCTGGCCTTAAATAAATAAAACGTTTATTACTTTCCTTGTCTCTATCTACGTCCGCTAACGGAAGTAGTAGAATAGATTCTTCGTCGTTACCAATAGTTGTCCCAGTTTTATTTTATACATTTTTATTATATCTTACGTGAGCCTTACTCTTGTTACTTTTGTTAATGCTTTCATACAATAATTGACGGACCGTAACCGTTACGCAAGCAGCATTAGTCTTAACATTCGCATGTAATCATAAAATTATTAGTTAAGTACTTATTGAAACTATTGAACGAGTAATGTAGGTCCATTATTCGCAAAGCAAGCAAATTTGCAAGTTCTACAAAATGAAATATCACTAAGTTTTTAAATTACGCACTAAGGCTCGTATTAACAAATCTATCTCAAGTCTGGGAGCGATCTCAAATATACGTTTTTGAGAAGTAACTTTGTCCTGATATGACATAAGAATGATATATCCAAGATCAGTCTCAGACTTGAGATCGATTCATTAATACAGGCCTTAGATCTACAAAACGTAATTGTATCATTAACCATCTTAACTAATAAGCTGTTAACTAATGTTATAGTACCGAAGACGGAATCCGCGTGCACTTTGAAGTGTCGTTCGAGCCGATCTTCACCGCGGTGACCACCGTAGAGGTGTCGGCGGTGATCGCGCGCGAGCTGGCGGCGCCCACCGCTTACCTGAGCCAACTCGCCACCCTGCCGGACACACTACATATTGAGGTAATAAAGGCAAAACGTTTTCAACGCACTAGATGTCGCTTGATTGAACAGGGGAGACGTTATCTGTCACTTCACTGCAATTCACTTACTTATGTCAGTGTCACTACAAATACAAATTATCGCGAGGCCGGGAAAGGAAGGACTGTCTAAAGTCTAAACTGATGCGTCAATCAAAGAGGAAACAATACTACGTAGGCGTCAATGTCAACCCACTCAAACGTGGCGCCGCCCTGGTGCCAAAGAAATGTCCTCTCTGAAAATAGGTCGATAAATTGAAAATATTCATTAAACAATATTCCTTTCCTATATTCTCTATTTCTCAATAGTTACCTACGCACCTAATAATAGATAAGAAGGTTCGTTCCAAACACTTTATACAGTTACAATTAGCAGCTCCGTGTCACTTGGTTTGGAAAGGATAATGACCTTTGGCAACTCTTCAATCCATGTTTACGATGCCGATCACATTTGTAACAGAAACACATCTTGCGGTATTTTCAACGTCAAATTTCGCTTTAAGGAATTTGCAAATTACATTTTTGCGAGGAAACGTAGCTAGGTAGATATCTAACCGCCTTTTAATAGCGGAACATTATGGTGGTATTAAAAGCAACAACCGAATTAGGTCTCAAGTGAAACGCTAAAAATCAAGTCCATCTTGCTATAATAGGAGAATGATGAAACTCGATGAAAGTGTGAACTTAGTCATACTTACTGTTGAGTAAGTAGATATTCATGTGATGGGTGGGCTACATTTAGCGAGATTTAAGAAACTGAAAATGATGTGATAATGTTTTTAATTATGCAAATACACATCACGGCTAGCCAGATCGCCGCACCGTTAATAACAAGGCGAGCGACGATTACGAAACAGAGCAGACTTCATGGTTAGATGAACTTTATTTGCACAAATCCATATTTCCATTTCTCAGTAACCTACCTACCTATTATTTACAAATAATAATGTAACCAGGCGATTTAAGATTTGTTAATACTATTGCGTTGGGAATATACATACTTCTATTTACTATATTTATCCATAATACTTACCTACTTCCTGCCTTAACTTTAGAATCACTTTCACAAATTCCGTTATGCGGTTATTTTCTGAACAAAAGGTACCCTACCTACTTGACACTTTAGACTACATGATGAATATATTTTATTTACTTTATGTTAGTAATACCTGGCACAATCACCTTAAAGGATTTGCATTTTATCAGACTTGGATTGATAATTTAAAATTTGAAGAACTACAGACTTGTTGCCTAGATTAATTTATAATTATGCTACTCATGCACGAATTCCACGGAACTTGACGAACGATGAACTCGCTTATTTATATTGGTTGAGAATAGGTACTATAGGGACTTACCTATATAATAAGTTATAATTAACCATAGTAATAAGAATAACATCACGACCGACTTCAGAAGTCACCAACAAACCACCTCCTCTCGAATTTGAATTTCTAACGAAACATTTACTGATTCTATTTCACTTTTTAATCCAGGAAAATTCAGCTATATCGTCATTGGAACTGAAAGAGACCGAAACTACTCCCATTGATGCGCCGACCACCGAAGCAATTACACCAGAAATAGTAGAGTTGAGGGAATGTTCTCCCGTAAACCTGCCTCTCTGCTCGCACCTCCCGTACAATGCCACCTCCTACCCTAACCTGGTGGGGCACACCTCGAAAGAGGTTCTGATGAGGGACCTGGTGGCGTTTAGAGAATTGCTCGATGCAGAATGTTCGCACCTTGCTCAGGTAAGTGTCACTCAGTATTGGATAATATTGATGAAGATATTTATCAAGGACTACGTGAGAAGAAATTGTATCATCAATATAGTAACGAGCATAAAAACTTAAAAAGTACCGGTACAGCCTTGATTTTTGAGTTCTTCGACCTCCACAATAATCTCGACCAACACCATCCGCTAAGGACTTGTCTGTTTACACACTGTAATGTAATAGGAGTTAGATAAATAGTCATAAACTGCATTTTATTCGAAAATGTTAAGTCTTGAGCCGGAGCCTTAGGTGTTAAATTTATTAGGTACCTACATAGAAAAGCGATTGTTGACTGGATCTGATGTTTGAATTGACTTTTCAGGACTTCGTGTGTCAAATGCTCCAGCCGCGGTGCGAGCGCGGCCGGCTGGTGCGTCCGTGCCGGGCGTATTGCCGCGCCTTCCACGCGGGCTGCGGCGCGCGCCTGCCCGACCGCCTGCGCCCGCACTTCGACTGCTCACGGTTCCCGGACTATTTTGGCTCTGGATCTTGTGTTCCCGAACCAGGTCGGTATTATCAATGTTTTATTTGTAGGTAAGGCCTGGTCACAAAAAAAACTTGTAGGATAAAAGTAGGTCATAGATTACTTTTGTTTCGAATTTTTAAGTGGTAGAGGTAAGTAGTTAGCTATGTATATAGGTAACATAATAAAGAAAACGTAACATAATTAAGAAGTAATTACTTAGTTATAGTTATAATAGTACAAAAAGTGGTGAATTACATCATAGAAAAATAAATGTTACTTTTTATTTATTTTATGGATTATATGAAATACAATGAGCATTCGCTCGTTTAGTCTGAACCCACCATTAGGTAATGAATCGGTTACAAGGTTAACTAGGTAGGTACTTCCTACTTACACAAATATATAATGTGTTGAATTATTGTCGCAGATTGCCACGGCGGTCTGCAACGGCTTGCATTGTCTCGTCGGGAATGCGACGGCGTGCCCGACTGCGCGGGCGCAGAGGACGAGCGCGGGTGCTCCCACTGCAGCGCGGCGGGCGGCGGCGGGCTGCGGTGCGCGCTCGCCACGCGCTGCCTGCCCGCGCATCTGCGCTGCGACGGCACCCCCGACTGCCCTGACGGCAGCGACGAAGCTGGCTGCCGTTAGTTGCTTATGCCAAACTATTTTCCCATTATCGGGGCTGAGACGTTCTGTACAACTGTCTTCTTGGAATCGTGAAATACTTGTACTAAATACAGAGTGCTTCAGAATTCAAAAATAATAATTTGGGTACCTACATCTGATATGTACTTACATGCCTAGTGTAGAGTGAAGAGAGACATAGAAGCCATTTTTTTCTGTTACACGGGTCATTGAATATTTGTCACAACTTTCGTGTTGCGGTCTTAGAAGACATCCATTGGTCTTGAACACGTGCATTCAAGAAGTTTGTGAATTTTTTGCCTATTGTAACTTTTCGCTAGTTGTTATTTATCACTGTGCATTAGATTTACATACACACATCCACATTAAAGCCGCCGATGGGAGCGCCATGTCTTATGTCCATGGTTGTTTAACTACTAAGTATTATATATACCAGTAATTCCAGTTGTTATTATCTAGTTATATTTAGCAATTTTTTTGGAGAGGTAACCTTAAATTAATTAAGATCCATAATGCCCTGTTCTGGCAGTGTGGATCTCCCGGTCGCTGGCGTGGTGGCGGCGCGAGAGCAGCGAGACGACGCTGGGCGCGGTGCGCAGCCGCGCCGGGTACGCGGTGTGGGCGGAGCGCGGCCGCGACGGGAAGGTCTGCGCCGCGCCCTACGAGCACGACAAGCGGGCGCTCGCCAGTGTCGCCGCCTCCCTGTGCAGGGCTTTGACATTCAAGTCAGTATTCATGCTTCAGTATTCGAGGTTTACGTTCAATAGACGTTCGTTAGGATAAAATATTTCGGAGATACTTTTGGATTTCATTGTGTTTTTATTGACTTACGCGGAACACGAATTATTTTTCTAAAATTAATGTAGCCTAATTTACTCCTTATAACATCAGCTATCTGCCAGTGACAGTCCCGTCGAAATCGATCTAGCCATTTCGGAGATTACCCGGAATAAACATACAGGCAGACTGACAAAAAATTATAAAATCGCGTTTTTGTTATATCGTATGTACTTTGATGCATTTAGTTAAAAGGTGTTATTTTTATATTACAAATAGATATTTTTTAATGATAATACTTAATTTTTTCATAACAGGGCAGCGTTAAGTGCTGAAGTGGTACCAGACGCAGAAGAAACCAGTGAGGATGACACAGACCAAAAGAAGGAAAACCCACAATATGTAGAAATCGTCGACCCGTTCGCTGCCGAGATATCTTTCTTGAAAAGCGATTGTCCAGAACGGAAAGTCATTAAAGTCGTCTGTGATCAGTTGGGTAAGTTGTATATCCGAAGCGAGGTAATTATCATAACATGTGTCCTCAGTCTCTTGATACGAGGCTGCCTACTGGCATTGCTATAGTTAATAAGACCGTGGCCATAGTCCATCCATGCCATGGATATGTTGTTCATTAGTATTGATCTAATTGTTGTTTGGCAGAGTGCGGCGTGGCGTCAGCGCGGGGCGAGGCGGCGGCGCGCGGCGTGGAGGGGCTGGCGCGCTCCGCCAGGCCGGGCGACTGGCCGTGGCACGCCACGCTGCTGCGGACCTACGTGCACGCGTGCGACGCCGCGCTCATACACCCCTCCTGGCTTGTCACTACTGCGACTTGTTTTCAGGTATGTACAAACATAAGAGTATGCCCTCCTGCTGCACAAGAAAACTTACTCTTTCTAATGTTTTTTTTTTTTTCTGGCGTCTTTCTAATGTTGTTCTCATAAGATTGGAACCAATAACTGTAGACCAATAATATCCGTGTTTTTTCCGTTTCTATGGCCTTCCACATAAATCTTATATCACATGCTTTGTCTCGGTCATACCTCGACGTCTTCCTTCCTGGTTAACAGAAGCTACTAATAGTGCCACAACCTCAATATAGATGAAATTCTAGACACTGCTTAAGGTATAAATAACTGAAGACTTTCAACATGTTTCCAGGGCCAGCCAAAAGCAGAATGGACAGCGAGGTTTGGTACTGTTCGCATACAAAGCACTACGCCATGGCAGCAGGAGAGACGTATAGTAGGCATGGTGCGGTCCCCAGTAGAGGGCAGCATGTTAGCACTGGTCCGGCTAGAAGAACCCGTCGAAATGACCGACTTTGTTCGCCCCATATGCTTGCCTGAAACCAGTGCTGATGGGAGCAGAAGTATATGCAACACTCTGGGTTGGACGAGGAATAGGGACCAGTTGCAAAGAGTTCATGTGGTCACCAGCCCTATGATAACGTGTGAAAACGTCAGCATAGCTACGGTGAATGGAATCTGTGCAGAACCATTATATGATCAAGATGACTGTGATGTAAGTAGTAGTTTATATACTACATTTTTAAAATTTAAATTACTGACCTACATTCTAACCTTCAGGTCAAATTAATAGTATAAATAAAGCGTAGGGCGCCGCAGCTCTGACGTCATCGTGTAACGTTACGTCAGTGCTGACGATTTGCATGGATATAGTGCGAGGCCCCGCGGCGAACGAATCGAGCGCCCCAAACATCCGTATAGAAGTTTCGTTTCAAAATATTGAATTAGTAATAAGCCGATTACCTACATGAACATGTAATTTTAAGCAACATTACATTTGAGACTAACAAGCAGAACAATATCTTTGCAGGAGGAAGAATATGCAGGAAGCTCGATGATGTGCTTTGATGATAAAACTAAACAATGGTCTTTGGAAGGAGTCAGTGGATGGCGCATTGCATGCACGAAAATTGGATTAGGGAGGCCCAGAATCTATGATTCAATAAGCTCTCATGTTGATTGGATCAGACGAACAATATCCAATTCAGCAAGGTGACCATCTTGACAAATAAATAGGTAACTTTAATCATAAAGACTGCATTTGATAAACAATTAGAACATACCATGTCAATTGTATTATACACATATTCTGTAACAAAATTCTCAAACCAGATATAAAGTTACAATGACAAGATACTACAGCACTCCCTGTTTATGGTATGTTATATGTAGTATATAACAGCAATTTTTTTAGCATATTTTTAAGTGTAAAAGATTTTACATAAATTCTTTTAATTGTAATTATTAGGGCATAGTCTGTTGAACATACCTTAGGAATTGGTACATTTTGTAACATAAGGAATACTTAATATGTACATTATAAGTTAAATCAACAATAAGGTTGGCACACACTATCACTCTTATTAATAATCATAGTTTAGCAGTTGTATAGTTACACAATGCTTTGTCTTCTTCCTTCAAATTTCTTATTATTCAAATTATTGATGAAAGAAAGAGATAATTTGGGATATATCTAGTCCCCCACTACACCATGTTTATTAATAGAAGGGGATAAGTGCTGGTATCTTGTGTGATAAATCGCACATGCAATTACAATACTCAATTTAAAAAGCCCATAATTATGTTTTTAAGTATAAATCACATAATATTATTGTTTTAAATTAAATTGTATAAACCACTTAGATAAGTGCCTGTTATATTATTATAGTTATGTGATAAGGTATAATTTATTGAGAAAGATTTTTATAGTTAAGAGTAAACATTTTGTAAATATAATTTAAGAATGGAACCAAAATTTTATTGAATAAATTAAAAACATAAAATATAACAGCTTTTACTACCTCCTCCACCAATAATACATGTTTGGATACATTAAAACAAAATATTTTATATAGGTACTGAAGTTTTATTTACATAATATCTACTAATACAAACTGGATTAAATCTTACTTTAAAACTCCTTCCTCACGCAATTCTTTTTTAATGCTAGCCTGTATATGTTCTGGCAAATTCTTCAGTTCCTTATTAATATATTCATTTAAGTCCTGTAGAGGTCTGTAGTGCTGATGAACGAGTTGTGATCCCGCTAACATGGACAGCATAGCTGCGACCGAGAATGATAAATATTGACCCCAACTTACTCCGGCTGGCATTTTATGTTGCCGCGTATTTTCTTATCTTTTCTTCCACTATCTCGTGTGCTTGACGCCTCTTGAATGTATTATAAAAGTTAACTTCTCCAACTTTCCAATTGATCATAGAAAATTCTAAAGCGGCTCCAAGAATAAAGAACATGGGAAGGAACCTATACATCCCAAACGGCTTTTTCCCAGGCCATTTGTTCACCAGTTTATGAACCCAGCCAATTCTCATTGAATTTGATTTGGTTAATATTTGGCTAGATCGAAATAAATTTATTTATACTGTACCTATTACATATTCCAATTCCAATTAAAGTTTATGGCCCCATCGACTACCGATGATTCTGCCAACGACAAGTTTATGTGACAAGTTAAAGTACAGATAAACTATTAAACGGTAGGGAACGATAGCCGGTAGATGGAACGCGCTGCTTTCAGTTGGGCAAACTGGAATGAGACGAAAAACAAACACAAGTTAGATATAAACTAAAAATTACTATGTTATTTTGAATAGATTAATATATAAATAATATTAATAAAATTACGTTCTAATGATAAATTAGTATTTAACCTATATACACCAGAGGGAGATAAATAAAAATAACATGGAAAGGAAAATTAGCGAACATAACAAACTAGTGAAAACATAACTACAGCTTGATATTATTAATACTTATAAACCTGTACAAAATTTTTATGAAGGGGGAGTGAGCGAGAGATAATAAGAAAGGAATATTTATAGGGCGAGGGATATCAGCTGGAAGAAAGTCATACAAAGGACGGACTAATCTGGGACAAGAGAAAAACAAATGTTCCAAGGTGCCCTCCGCCAGACCACACTCACAAAGGGAATGATCCCTTACCCGGATCTTGGCTAAAAATACCGGAGAGCAAACAAACCCTAGTCGGAGTCTAATAATAATTGAAGTAGCTAACTTATTAATGTTTTTATGCTTATAAAACCAAGGTTTTGGAGGAATCACTGGTTGAATAGAGCCATAATATTTACCTTTGACCTTTCTGGAAACATCCCACTCTTTATTCCAAGTCTCCAACAGAGATGTACTTAGTACGCTACGTAGATCACGTGCGTGGCAAAGATTATAATCGTCACACCCTGTTATGGCTGCAGCCCTAGCGCAAGAATCCACTGTTTCATTGCCTAAAATGCCTGAGTGACTAGGAATCCACGCCAGAGCAATCTGGATATTCGCACAGTAACATCTATACAGGACTTCCCTTATCTTAAGAGTGACAACAAAATTATCCCGAGATCTAAAAGGAACTTTAAGAATATCCTGAAGGCAGCTCAGAGAGTCTGAAAGGATCAGAGTATTATTCAGATTATGAGACTCCACATATAATAAAGCCTCTAATAAGGCTATCGCTTCTCCGGTAAATATCGAGCACAAAGGAGAGCACTTAAAACTAAGAATAACTCCAAATTTAGGAATCCATACTGCAGATCCAACATGGGACCCATCCGATAATTTAGAAGCATCTGTAAAAACAACTAGCCATTGGGACCAATCCGCTTCCAAAATACAATTCAATTTCTGATTAGCACCAGGGCATTGTTTAGATATACCAAGGTCGAATATAATCTTTGGTTCAAAAATTAAAGCGTCAAAGTCAATTTCGAAAATCGGATGCAAATTATGCTGAACTATGCGTGTAGTAACGTTTTTAAATTTATGGTAACTTTTAATAAGACGGGGAGGGACTTTATGAGACCAGTAATTCGAAGACAGTACTAATTGAGACAGGGAATCTAGAATAGAAGGGAGAGGATGGGAGTTAAGCTGTGCCAAGTTGAACAGAAACCTGTCGGATAAGAATTGCCTACGAAGATGTAAAGGAGGATCCAGGCATTCTACCTGAAGGGCATTTGTAGGGGAGCACTTCATACCTCCCGTAATAATACGAAGGCATTTCGCTTGAATTTTATCCAGCTTGGCAATAGCAGTTATGTGGCAAGGTTCTAAAAGAAAACTACCATAATCGAAATGGCTACGGATAATGGCATTGTATAGAAGTTTTTGTGTGGAGGGATGAGAGCCCCATCTAACTCCAGAAAGGGCGCGCATGATATTCACACTATTTTCGCATTTTTTCAAAATGTGATTTATATGAAAAACTCCAGATAATTTTGAGTCCAGAATCATTCCAAGGAACTTGACCTTGTTCTGGATAGAAATTAGCTGCCCATCCACGCCTAGGTTGATAACAGGAATATTGCGCTTACGGGAAAAAACCAGAGCACTACATTTGGCTACTGAGAGACTAAGGCCGTGATCCGAAAGCCACTGATTTAGGTAATATAAAGCGGAATTGAGTTGGGAAGAAGCATCAGAAAATGAGGCAGATGAAACATAGAGAGCGATATCATCAGCATATTGTAAGATTTTACAGAAAGAGTTGACAGAATATTCAAGGTCAGCAGTATAAATATTATATAGAAGAGGGCTTAAAACTGAACCTTGCGGTAAACCTTTCCATACCAGGCGAGGAGGAAGGAGGTGATTCTGATGACGGACTTTAATGGAGCGTACCATAAAGAGATTGCTTATTATATTGATCAGTCTCACTGGAATACTCAGCTGTTGCAATTTTTGCCTGAGCAGAGGAAGCTGAACATTGTCATAAGCTGAAGCTATGTCTAAGAAGACACCAATGACATTCTCATTATTAGAAAAAGCAAGACGGACTTCAGAGGTAAGAATACTGAGGCTATCCAGAGTACCCAACCCTCTTCTAAAACCGAATTGGCTGGGGGCTAAAAGACCCCTACTTTCCACGATCCATTCCAAGCGATTTTTAACGAGAGCTTCCATAATCTTAGCTAGGACAGATGAAAGCGCAATAGGTCTATAGGAAGACGAATCCTTGGGGTCTTTACCAGGTTTCAAAATCGGGACAATAATTTGAGATTTCCAAGATTCAGGAACGCGGGAAGATAAAAATATGTTATTCATAATGTTAAGCAGAAATAACTGACAAGAACGAGACGAATTTCGAATAAAGGAATAAGGGATACCATCCTCGCCTGGGGAAGAATCCCGCAGATGATCAAGAACACAATATAATTCAGAAAAAGAGAACGGATCATTCATTCTGTCAATAGAATTAGATGGAAGAGGAATATTTACTGGGACAAAGGAATCGCTAGAAGGAACAAAAGGAGGGGATAATTTACTAATAAAACCATCCAACCACGGGCTGGGGTCATTTGAAGAAATATTAGGGTCCATATAAGACCTACGGAAGGCTTTAATTTTTTTCCAGACGAGTGAAGAAGGAGAACGAGGAGATAAGGATTCGCAAAAGTTACGCCAACCTAATGACTTCTTTTTTGCCAGCAACCGACAAGTACGAGCAGAGGTACTCTTTAAAATTAAATAATTGCTCATATTTAAATCTTCAGCATATCTTCGTTCGGCATCTTTACGCTGCTTAACACTTTCAGTACAATCTGCGTCCCACCAGGGGGGAGAGGAAATAAAGTTTCTAGCTGAGTTCTTAAGAGGGATGGATTGGTCGGCTGCAGAAATAATGCTGGAAAGGAATTGATCGTAAACAGAAAGGAAGTTAGAGGAGTTGGCAGGAGCAAGAGACTTTATTTCTTCATCCATAATACCAGAGAATTTATCCCAGTCAGCCTGTGAAGTGCGGTATTTTAAGAGGGGGTTTGGAGAGGAGGGAGGAGCAGAAGATTGAGGAAATTGTATAAGTATAGGATAGTGATCGCTACCAAAAGAGTTGGGAAGGACAGACCAGTAAAGAAGAGACACCAAAGAGGGAGAAGCAAGGGATAAATCGGGGACGCTTATGTTTTGTAAAGGAGAAACCCTACGAGTAGCAGAACCATCATTTAAGACACAAAGATTAACGTCTTCTAAAATATCTAATAAATACGAGGATACTGAGTCGTTATCATGAGCGCCCCACAAAGTGTGACGACAATTGAAATCTCCTAAAATAATTAATGGACTAGGAATAGATGAAAGGAGGGAATTCAATTCAGCAAGCAGGGACTGATTAGGATGGGGAATATAAATGGAAACAAAAGAAATGTCAAGAGCCCTCACGGCAACTATATGAAAACCAGAGTTATGAGACGGGATAGGAATTTGAGAGAAAGTAATAGATCTACTAATCAATAGGGCGCAACCCGCCCGGCCGTCATCTCTGTCATCCCGGAGACAAGAATAACCCGGAACCCGAAAACGGGAAACGGGTCTGAGCCAAGTCTCGGAAACAGCAAAGATAACTGGTTTGTATGAGTTTAATAAATATAAGATATCATGTTTTTTTTGTAGCATACTTCTACAATTCCATTGAATCAGTTTGTGAGACATTTTTAATTATAAAGGATTGGAGGAGCTGTTGAATTAATAGAAGGACATTGTTCGGTAATGCATCGCTGAATTTTGATAGAATATTAATAAGAGAGCAGGTCAAAAGTTCTATAAGATTATCATTAGGAGTTAAAAGAGGAGTGGGGTCGGAGTTATCAGGAAAAGCACAACCATTAGGTTGAGAGGACCTAGGGGAATCTACAATAATGCGGTGCGACTGAGAGTCGTAACTTTTACCCAAATCTGGCCTAGGCTTAGGAGTCAGAAAAACAGTTTTTTTGTATGAGGATTTGGAGGGAGTAGAAGGGGGGGAAGGAGAAAGAGGAGGAACAGCAGAGAACTGTGAATGTTGTGAATGGGAGGGAGGGAAATATTGAGAGGCTGCAGCATCAGAATAAGAAACCTTTTTAGAAGTGGGAAACCTTATAGAGGCTTCTCTGTAACTTAGGTTTTCTTGAGACATCACAATCTTTATTGATTTCTGACGAGAGTGCTCTGGACATTTAGCGTCCGTAGCTTTATGAAGTCCTCCACGACAAAGTAAACAAGTGGATTCAGAGTCCGGTATGGAGCAGCTTTCTCCAGTGTGTGGTTGAGCGCAACGAAAGCACCTAGGCTTCGATCTGCATTGTAATTTAGTGTGGCCAAATCTGCAGCAGTTGTAGCACTGAATAGTTGGGAGATGGTATACTGATACTGGTAATGACGTTTTATAACAGTAAACCCTATCTGGGAGGGTTTGTCCAACAAATGTCAGCATAACGGAAGGTGATGGCACCCAAGAAACACCATCATCCTTGCGCGACTTCACATTTAAACGCCTCGCTTTTATAACCTCCCCACAGTTAAGAGGAGTCTCAATTCCATTAACTAGGTCTTCCAGAGACCATTCTGTTGGGATATCTCTTACGACACCCATGCGAGACACAAGAAATTTTGGGATGAATACAGAGAAATCTCCAGGCAGAATATCATTGGAAACAAACTTATTAGCTTCTTCAGCATTATTAAATTCTATAGAAATTCTGTTTCTACCTACAGATTTGATACCCCCTTCAGATATTCCGGAAACCTTGTTTTTATGTAAGAGTTGAGCAAATTTCAGGGTTTTTAACGACACTCCTGACGTAGACTCAGTTTCCGAACGTGAAACATAGACAACGAAAGGCGCCTTGTCACAACTGCTGTATTGAAATTTCGATCCATTTTCATAGCCAGGTTTGGTAAAAACTGATTGAATAGACTCCGCGGGAGATCTATTTTTCTTGCCAATATTGGTCAACTCAGCTTCGGCTGAACGTTTTAGGGCAGGGCGAGGTTCACCTAAAATATTTATATCTGGAGGTAGACCTCCGCCCCCGTCAGGGGGATCTTCAGCACTCATTTCCACAGGGAAATGAGCGCATAAACTAGAAAATACGTACCTTTATAATAATGCTAACTACTTTATTCCACCACCAGTACAACACAAAACATAAAATTAGCCAATGCCACAAGAAAAAACAGATAAATCTTCAACACAAATCAAAACACAACCGATCGCGATCCTTGTCAATGACAGACCCCCCCAATTAGAGATATGTAGCAAGGAAAATATGAGAAAGATCTCCTATTACATAAAAACAACTAATTATAACCTCTTAGAAATGTTGTCTTGTTTGACAGATGTCAAAATTGATTCTTCTACTTCTTTCTTTAAAAATATGGCCCCCAAGTTAATAGGTATTTCGCCAGTGTCAAGTAACAAATAGAAAGAGGCATAATGGCCTATTTCTATGAGTATTAATACACAAAAAAGTAACAAATAGCAATAACAAACAATTCATAACAATACAATACAAAAATGTGACCGTTCACTTTGGAAAACCAAAATGGAGGCCCAAAATTGATTGACCAAACCACCCGAAATTGACTTTGTTTTGGCTGACACTGACAGCAAAGTTTCGCTCGTCGCTTAACCACGAGCTATGACAGACAGTTTTACACTTTTGACAGCGTAAGTATTATAATAACAATAATAATATAATACATTTTAGACCGACAAACCTGCTAACTCTGCGCTCTGTCTGTACTCTAAGACTTCTTTTGCTTCCACAGAACAGTGCTACTCAATGTGACCTTACATACCTACCCAAAGAACAGGCATATGAATAAAAAGGAACTTGACAATGATTTCTACAAGCACATTGCCCCCATAAAGTTGACTGAAGGACGAAAGATAAAATTATATTCAGAAGGTTGGGGTCTATTGACAGACTATTATCTGGATTCAGTCAAAATCAACAACTCCAAAGCAGGCACAACATCATCTGCAACCATAAGAGTTAGTGATAGAGCTGGCCAAACTACTTGTGTCGTCAGGGGACCATCAGCTGGACTCTTGTTTGGATTAACAAGCACAGAATGGGTACAAGTGGAGGAACTGTGTGCTCACAGACAACAATTATTTTACAGATACTTTAAAAATGGTATAAGCAAAAACTTTTGCTATGAACAAAGACTGTTTTATAACTTTTGTATGTCAAATAAGAAGAGTGATGTGCTTGTAGCCAAGTTTAGAAGAAGCATGAACATGCGGAATCAATTTAAAAATGATGTTTTCCTTGAAATCTTAGAATTAAGAAAATGTGATAATGTTTTGCTAGATATTTATATTAACCAACTGAGAATACACAGTAATGAAACACCAATGAATTAAGTACTTAACTACTTAGGTGTTCATACTTATTTGTTATGGATTCAATAAATTCATTTGTTACCAATTTTTTTCTATTATATATAACAAAATATTAATATTATCATATCTTTAATATTCTGTTCAATTTTATTGTGGGTATTACCCAGTTACTTTTTAATATTATAATGAAGTAAGCAACATAGATATAATTTCTTAATAATAGTAGAGGAGAATAAATATAATTTTTTATAATTTTTCATACTCTGAAAGGACTGAAGTTGCCTGAGGAGCGGGTTGAAAGTAATACTTTTCCGGCCCAGGAGAATCGCTTTCAACTGACAGCTGTCAAATTATAAAAAGAAAAACTAGTTCAATTTTCACATTTCTATGGAACCATGTTCAAACTTTTTCTACAGTCACTCAATTACAACACTATGTAAAATTTAAATAACATAAAGTTAAGTATTAATTAAAGAAAATATATTTTATAAAAAATATAATAATTTTAGCCCTTTTGACGTCCCACTCCTGGGCACGAGCCTCCCCTCAACACGAGGGGGATTCAGGCCATAATCCACCACGCTGGCCCAGTGCGGGTTGGCGGATTTCACATGTCTTTCGAAAATTGGTTAGATCTTCTAAGACATGCAGGTTTCATCACGATGTTTTCCTTCACCGTAAGCAAGTGATAATCATATAGAAATTATGATTCGCACATAGATTTCGAAAAATCCAGAGGTTCGAGCCGGGATTTGAACCCAAGACCTGGTAGCCCGCAAGACGCGTGCTTAACCAATCGGCTATCACTGCTTATATATATTTTAAAATGACTTAATTATAATTTACTTTCAACAATTTCTTTAAAATAACATAGATTTGGGCAAAATATTTAAAGATGAAATGAAAAATAATGGCTCAATAATGAAGTTGGCCGGCCAACGAAAAAAAAAAAAATAGGCGGCAATCCGTTCTTTATTTTTTTCGAGTTGTAGAGTATTGTTCATACTTCGTTGTATTATTTCTTTAGCCAATTCCTGTTTTTATTTTTACTTTCCTTGTATTCGTAATGAAAAGCACAGTGTTTACCTCGGGTGAAAGACTTATTTTGTCCCTCGAACTATTAGCGCCCTCGCTACGCTCAGGCGCCAAACCCCGTCTTCGGACAAAATAAGTCACTTTCACCACTCGTGTAACAATGTACTATTGCATCATATCCTTTGGGCATCACCCCTTCAATGCAATTTTATGTTGAGCTTGACACAACCCATATGTCTACTGCATATAACTAGGACTAGGTGTGATCCAACTGTCGCTGACTACAAGAGTCGCACGCATTTGTAAGGAGGTATACCTTCTGGACCCGCACTGTCCTGACGAGATGGCTAACAAAGTTACCTTTAAGGCCTTATTTTAATAATGCACTTTATTTTGCATGGCGTCGTAGTACGTAAACTACCTAAATGCTAAAGATGAATATTCTACCAGCCACAATAATCATAAAATTATTACCCAATGGAGATTATTATTAAGCAAACCGTGGCATTTTGTTTTGGTTCTAGAATATGTTCATTATGACCGTATCATGTATTTAGATGATCGCAAGTATGATTAGGTACTTCGATCAGTGGCGGATTTACCAGCAGGCTGAGTAGGCTGGAGCCTAGGGCGGCAAATTTGGGGACCGATTTAATATTTTTTGCTACCTCATAGGAATTAAAAAGATTTCTGCATGTTTTACAGATAGAACTCTGCAATAATTTTGCCGATGACTATTTTACGTGCAATTCCAGTGAAATTTTTGGATTGTAAAAATAATCTAGGAAATTACAGTTGTAGAGGCAAGGGCGGCAAAAACTTTCCAGCCTATACCTTGGAATTTTGTAAATCCGCCACTGCCTTCGATCAAAATCATGGACCTTTAGGCAATGACAATAACACTACCTATAAGTGCGTAATCACCTAGGCAAGACCCTTGTACACAGTTACTACTTTAGTAGGGTTCGATTGTGGTTTTCATAATAATGGAGAGTCTCGTTTTGAATTCATTTGTTTGTATGGTTAAACATTCGTGAATATTGATATTCTAACGTTTTATAAGTGTAGTAAGTAACTATCAACCTCTCGTAATGTCGTGGGCAGCAGCCTACGTGTAAAGCAGGCTCGGTACCTTAACCGACAGTGGGCGTTGACATTAAGTAGGTACGGTTTTTTGTTGACGACGCGACGGTAGGCAATGACGAATTGGCGATATTTAAATTATTTTGTGGGCTGAGGCTGTATCGCGTCTCGCACGCCGGAGTTGGGAGCACAGCCGCCACAGAGTCCACAGCAGTCCACAGACTGGCAGTCAGTAGGCTTCGTGCCAGCGCGCTATACGTACGTGTGCGCGCTCTAATCGACCGGGCCTCGATCTCCCGAGTGTAGCTGCATTATCGATAAACGACACACCAACTCACAGACATGGAAGTAGCAGATCAATGGCGAAGGGAATGGGCTGGATCCGCCGAATATGGAAAGGTAAGGTCCCACATTAAACATCCCCTAAGCTTTTGAGCTTTATGGAATCAACTTCAACAACATTGCAGTAATTTACTTTTAAATTTATATCACGTTCGTCAACAATCAATAATAATACCTAAGTACTTCAATGTTGCAAAATCGGTCTTATAACATGTTTACATTTCTTAGGTAGGTACTAAAGAAGCCACAAACTTTCCTTTTTTGAATGAATTTTTGACTGAAAATTACCTTATGCTCTTTACATATCCACTTTACTAATAAAATGCATCTAATAATAGATACCTACAGTAATCTAAAATTGATATAAATAAATTCAGAGTAAGTTGATAATTATAAACTTCAGATTTTGGCATTTCAATCAACAAGAGGTCATTGCCAAAAGGCTAAAGTGGTCATTTCCTTTTACGGTGTTAAAACTCAGGACGACGAGGCGTTCGAGCTATAATATAGATATTTATTCAATGTTTTAAAAAATGGGACTTGTGTATGGTCGCTTAAGGTTGAATATTGAGAGCGTATATGTATGCAAACCTGTCTGGGCCAGTTCATTGCGTTTTTTCGTCTTGTTCCTTTAAACTCTGGTGGACGAAATAACAAATGTGCGAAGCTTGCATTTCATATTATGTCATTGTGATGGCGCGTTTTGTAAGTTGTAGATTGTAACGACGACGTTTCCAATGTGCGCGTTGATGTCTACCGTTAGGAGTGAGAGGTTAACAAATCAATGATGTTTTCAAGTTAATTATAGCAGTGCAGTATATATATTTACTTATTTTAAGTATGTTAATCCCAGATACCTCACCAACCACTAAGGTTATCTGCCTTCTGTGACAATACAATCACCTACCTGAGTTAACGAAAAAAATAACACGTGCATAAGTAGAAGCTTATAAGTTGTATCAATAATAGGTACCTACTTATAAACCTATTTTTGAGCAGCATAATTGCACAGTACAAAAAATACCAACCGATAAATTATATTCAAGCCATTCGTAACTTCTTCCTCCTACCACTTAGCATAACCTAAAAGATATTTAAGCTATAATAAGTTTAAATCAAAGTAGAGCGCATTATCTTCTGAAGATGCCAAATGGAACATTGTTTACAATTATAAGTATAGGAGTAAGTACGTACCTACGCACAATAATATAGGTAGGTAGGTAGGTAGGTACATAGATGATTGAATTTTATTTCAACGTAAATTTAAACTTCAGACAGAAGTTGGCAAATAATTGCATAGGACTTACTGTAACGCAATCGCGAATGGTTATTTCATAATATACCTATAGGCGGGTGATGTGAAAACAATAGTAATCTCAATTCCGGTGGTTGTTTGTCGAACACGGTGAAAGTGGCAATCGACGTGAGGAAGCTACCAATTATTATGCCTACTTTACACGTTTACTATAGGTAAATTGCGAACAGGAAACGGCGTGAGGAACACGACATAAACTTGCAACGAATCTTGGTGAACTGGTACCTAATAAAACCCAATTTAACTGGGTCACAGCACATCTCTGTCAACTCTTTATCGTTCATTTTATATCGATTTTCAACAAATTAAGTAAGTACACACAGTACTTACATCCTAACTAATCTTGAGAGATTATAGGATGAGGCAGCCTTAATTCCCAAACAATACCTTCGAGCAAGCACAAACTAAAATGGTTAACGAAGCGTTGTTGGCTCAATTTGGTTATTCGGGTTCGTGTGCATGCTGCCGGAAATCCTGCGCAAAGGCCGCGGCCCGCGAGGCTGCGCCCGCGCCGCTATCCGTTGTTTGTCTCGTAATATTTGTGTAAGCTAACTTATCATTTGCCTGAATGTCATGTAATGAGAGGATGCGCACCTACCGATTATTGTAAAGGACGCGATTGAAGATGCTCACAAAGTCGTTTGGAATGCTATCATTACCTATATTTACCTACACTTGAAGCACCCGCCTACAATTCTTACCATTGTTCAGTCTTTGGTCGATAGTTGTAGGATTTTTCATTCAGTATCAGCCGTCTTACTTACTACGACTGTGGAGGTCGTGATGTCTGTACAGGGCGAACAAATAGTAACAGTTTAACCTTGCTTAACAATAATATTTTAAATACATACCATCTGAAACCTAGCAACTAGGCGATATTAACAAAGTCGAGGTTTCAGGGGTATCTTTAATCTGTGTGAGTAGGCGCTTAAATATAAATAAAATGGGGACAATTCACTTACATAAGGTTATGAAATTGACCAGTAATGAAACTGTCCATTGAACGAAACCGGCCAATTAGGGTAACTGCCGATTACCGGCTCGAGTACGAGAAGTCCGCACGAGGGACCTATGAGTGTTAAGAGTTCGAACTGTTCTAGGGGGGTATGCACAAATGACGTAAAGTTTCCGATGTTTGAAACGACAGCATCCATCCTTATTTTACAAATGAATTTGAAGAAGGATGGAAGCTTTTGTTTTCAATGCGGAAACTTTCCGATGATTGTGAATACCCCTCTAGAATTCCTTTGATTCATTAGCCAACGTCATTATTTAAAGACTTCCGATATTATCGTTGGGTTTCTACAGAGCAATCCTAATCATGAATCATTCGAAATTACATTCCACGATTTTAGGATTATCCTGTATCGTTTCTCGTAAAAATATCGATATTGCGCGATGCCCCTGACGCCCGCGCGAGAGTCGACGACCGCACGCGTCACGGACCCCTCCCCCTCCACTCCATATTAAGCCTTCCGACTTCCATTTGCTAACATTTCCACTATTTATGAGATCGCCGTTGTTGAATTATAATTCACGCTTTTTGATAAACTCTAATGAGTCTAACCAGTTTACCGTTAGTTGTGCAAAGAGCGCGTGCGCTTGCGCCGGTCGCGATGCGCAGACGAGTCCGTGTCAAACACTCATGCGTTAATTACTGTCTGTTTATGCCGAACTAATGCCACCTTCTCACCATATCGATTGCTAGTGTCATGATATTGAAGGCTATTCTTCTATATTTTGCTCCTATTTGACGGTTAAGAGTTGTAGGGCATAACTAGTCGAACCGGTTGCAAGATAACGTCATGCAGAGATTCCCTTTGTGTTAGTAATCAGTAGTCATACTTTATTGTAGTTGTATAAAAACTGTGATAGTAGTAAACATCGGTACAAGCATAGACTTATTATATATTAGGTACCTATTGGCATATCCTTTATATTTATTTCATCACATTTCTGGGTACAAGGATTGGATAATTGGAACCTCGTCGTTATATCTAAAGAATAGAGCTAGTGGGTTTAAGTTGACGTAAGATTATGCGGATGACGTAATTTTTACATCTGAAATAAATCGCCTTGATCAATAGTAAAAGGCTGCGCAGTTTCAAACATCCAGCAACAGTGCCAGTATGGTTTTATCTATTTCTGTTTAAGGTACCAAATAGTTACCATAAAAATTGCCTATTATCTACACAATGTCCACATGCTTAATACGTAAATGAGGCGCGTTTGGGACAGTTTTGTTTGTTAGCTTTGTTAACATGAACTCACGTGTGTTCAAACTTTAAATGATTCGTATGGGAACAATAACTGAGTTATGA
Source organism: Notodonta ziczac (assembly GCA_918843915.1). NCBI lineage: Eukaryota > Metazoa > Arthropoda > Insecta > Lepidoptera > Notodontidae > Notodonta > Notodonta ziczac. Next base: position 5,815,236 of record OU974043.1, on the reverse strand, counting down.
AGTTTTACGCCTCATGCTTGTCATAAAATTTAGTTACGTTAATACTGTGAGCAAAATAGTAACTATTTTACAAAGACCCAGAATGGGCTACGGGTAACTTAATGCAGGTTGTGCCTCCATAATATTTAAATCGCCTCAAACAAGACGCATATCAAGCTTAACATTTCTTTATTAATTCATTACCATAGCCTAACGTCATCAGACTTCCATATTTAAAAGACCCAAAATAATAAAATGTACGTGACTTACGAATTTGAACAACATGTTTAGTTATTTAGGTAGTTACCGACCAGTATGAATAATATATTGGCAATCGCCGATAAACTTCTGTGCATACCTATACCCAATGCAAACACGCGAATGTCTTTGACACCCACTTTATGATACAAAAGTGAGTTGTTCATTGAAAAGATCGCAATCACCGCACGCCGCAATTTCATTTCGCCCCCGCTCCAATCACGTCACTACCTAGCTACTAACAAATAAATACATACTTGAACTATGAAGGTCACAACCAGTATGCGTAATATACCTTTTACAGCGCTTTTTGTTTCTATAAGTTGTACGCGTGTTATATTAAATTGAGTATTTTTACCTTAAGGCTAAAGCGCCCATCTAGCCCGCGAAGTTCAAATTTTTTGAGGTTTTTAGATTTTTTTCAAAATCTGACAGTAATAAAAGGCACATTTTGTAATTCGCGACAAAGACCGTGTGCAGTGCATTTATTAATATATCCAACTTACTCTAAAACATTTGAAGAACGACAGCTATCCAGGTAATCTGGCAATTTTTGTATATTTAGTGATTAACTAGTATCATATCCACCGTGATAATATTTAAAGTAAAATAAATGTATTAATAAATGCACTGCATACTGTGTTTGTCGCAAATCACAAAATGTTGTCTTAAATGTTTTCAGATTTTGGATAAACTATAAAAATACTCGAAAATTTTGAATTTCGCGGGCTAGACAGGCGCCTGCACCTTAAGTGAATGTGTCATTTCCGCGTTTGAAGAGAAACGTAGGGGAGCGGGGGGCTAGTTGTAACAGGGGCAAGTAGTAACAAGCATTTTTTACCAACATAATACAAGAATATTTGTTTTATTTTCAACCTAACCTACTACGTAATACCCATTCTATCATGTAAACGGGATCGGTACCCCGCCGGACGGCTCAGGAAGCGGTGTTGAGCAGGCGCTCCGATTAAGCCAGGTAATGGACTTTTTTTTGTTTATACAAAATTGATTATCGTAGATTTCAAATTGTTTAGCAGTTGTTGATTTATACAAATACACTTAGCATTGGTTTAGTTTGATTATATTGAATGTAATTTCACACCAAGTAAGCTAATTTTCTTTTATAGAGGTTATTTCAAAAAACCTCGCAGTGGGGTATGTTGTAACACTTTTACGGGGCAAGTTGTAACTTGTTACTTATACGTTATTTATATAAGTTCTATGAAATTATGCGCGACATATTTAAATTCCTTCTTTTCATGTTTTGAATACCTACTTTTTTGTTGAACTTGATTGATTTCAGAATGATACACTACAAAAGAAAAACTGAACGTGCTTCTTCTAAAGTCTTGGAAAATAAAACCAGTGTAAACAAACCACTGCAAAACATTTTAATTTAAGCCATGCCATTAAGACTGATTTCATATTTTACCTACGGCAATCAAAAGACAGATTACTGAAGGAATTGAGATTTTGTTATTATAAATAGCTGTGAGCCTAAAGTTCCTTTATAGTTTAAGAAATACCATGTTTTTGTTAATATTTGATATTTTTTTCTATTAGATTAAGAATAAAACTCAAAACTTTAAGTTTGTTATAACGTGCCTGAGGTTTATAATGCTTAATGAATTAAAAGTCTGATTACTAAAGTAGTTATGATTATAAATGGCTGTAAGCCTAACATGCCTTAATAGTTTAAGTAAAGAAATTACATGTTATATGTTTATTTTGGAATATTTTCTGTTAGTTTATAAATTTAACTTAAAAGTCTAAACTTGTTTTAGGGTTTGTGAAGTTTCTTATGCTAAATATGCCAAATAAATCTTTATAAGATATAAAACTTCCTTTCAATTCCTAATGTTACAATTTGCCCCAAGCCTGTTACAACAAGCCCCAATCACGGGGTAAGTTGTAACACTCGTCAGTTTTTTTTCAAAGCCGTTTCTAAAAAATGTCATTACATATTTGATCAAAAGTTTAATTGGAATCGATAGTTGAATAGTTGTTAATTGGAATAGTACTGCTAGATTTCATAAATACCAAACAAGTAAGCTTCCATAGCCAAAAAGCGAAAAATTGTTACAACTAGCCCCCCGCTCCCCTACCATGTGCGAGAGTTTCCGTATGTTGGTATTAGCCTAGGCTATTAGGTAAACAATGGATTCCCTACTGGCGGTATATAAATAGATACCAAGGTATATCAAAAAATTAAGCTACTTGTAGCTACTCATATCGATGCCCCATTTTATTTAAAAGTTCTTGAGTTATTAATTTACTAAGGTCAAGACAAGTGTACCTACTACTACTATGTATATGTTAATAATAACCCTGTCCGCTCTATATCTAACGATCTTAAATACATAGGTCGTTCGTCGGGACACGATAGTCGCCAAACAACATTCGTCACGACAACTAAGCAAGAAGTTCGCGGGCACGGACCGGGCCAGCATTTTAACTGCCACTTAGGGTAAGCGTATGCTGAAACGCAGGCGATGAGGCACAGCATAGTACTTACAGAATTAATATGGCAGCCATGTCGACGCAGACTTAAGTCATACGCGTATGCTGCAACCAACGCAGCTAGATGAAACAGGTGTATACCAATGTTCCCTTTACATGCAAGTAGAAAAGTGACAGGGTTGCTTTTCATAAAAACTTATCTCCACATGCACGCATCGCGCATAAATCTATAACAACGTCTCACGTGCCTGGGTCGCAGCGTCTGCAGCTCTGTGCTTGTTCATACCTTACAAAATCTGTTCTGCCCTGCGCTGCGTGGAACTGCGTCGCCTTCCGCTCAGCATAAGCTTACACTCCTATACTGCGAGGCAGTGTCCGAGCTGCTAGCGGACAGTTATAATAACAGTTGAGGTCATCACATGAATATTTCATACACTTTAAAAGTTCAATTGTCAAAGAAAACGGTACGAGATTTGCTCAACAAGGTGTTTTCAAATATTTGATGTGTACCATATTGTGGCGTACTCAAAACATGGTTGTTACAACTTGACAGATTAGTGTCAGACAACTCACACGCTCGTGCTCAGTTATTTACACAATGGAAAGAGGTCCTCAAAGAGACTACAACGGGATTCCAGATAAAACAACACAATATTTATTCAAATAGGTCAAATGAAGGTTTAAAGCTATGCAATAAACTTAATGGGCGCTAAGGAAACAATACTACCTATATAGTTTAACTAGCTGTGCCCGCGACTTCGTCCGCGTGTAATTTAACTTAACAAAAAAATTCGGGATTATTCATCCCCTATTTTATCCTCGTGGGGGTCTACCCCCAAGAGGATAAAATAGCGATGGATTAATCAAAATCCTTTCTTAGCGGATGCCTACGTCATAACATCTACCTGCATGCCAAATTTCAGCCCGATCCGTCCAGTGGTTTGGGCTGTGCGTTGATAGATCACTATGTCAGTCAGTCACCTTTGAGTTATATATATTTAGATAATCGAAAATATATGGTTGTGATTTTAACCACAACTTAGCCTCGTTGGCATCCTAGGTTTAGTACACTCACGTAATTCTTTGAAATGGCATCATGGCCATCGCCAGACTAATAGGTATTATGATGGACGGTAGAAGTCTTGTGAGATCATGTCGGCATATCTAAACCATATTAAGATAGGTACTTAATAAAGGCTATAAACTTTGTATACTTAAGTTGCACTATATTTTATAGATGCATCAGTGCTTGCAGTTCGGCAGTGTGTTATTCTAGCGGGTAACATGGCTGAAAATAAGTATTTAGTAATCTAATTACCACCACCACCAACTTCCAATCGCATATTATTACGACCATGTAAAGCATACTTAGAAATCAAGAGCGCCTTTCTCTAGCTATACTAAACTCTAAAGCCAAGGCCAAAACGATTTTTGTTATCAAGAAACTCATGTTTAGGGTTTTGTATGATTTTCTACTTCAACAGAAATATCACAATTTCGTGGTCAAAAATTATACTTAGGTACACAGTGATTAGTTGACCGTATATTAACCACCAAACATGTGATTACTAAGAAATGCCTAAAAACCAGAAAATCCCTAAACTTAGTTGATAAAAGTTCCATATCGAGTTGGGCTTTTGTATAGGTATCGCTGTTTCCGATTGCAGGTGACAGAGGGCGGTGTGACGCGGCGCATCGCGCGCGCGATGGAGGTGCTGCACGCGAGCGCGCCGGGCGCGCGCGTGCGCGTGCTGCGCGCCGCCTACCACTCCTCCGCCGGGCCCGGCATCCCGGCCGCCTCCTTCATGATGCATTCCTCCCGACGGGTACGCAAAGCATCAATGAACGACCACCACATACATTTCACACATTTTTTGTTGACATAAGTAACTACCATATAAGCCGTTAAATCTTATTTGCATGTCGAATGGAAACAGCCATAAATAAAGTAGTGGTTTTGAGGATCGATAGTCAAAATAAATATTTTCATCTTTCAGGTGATATCCTCGGGCTTCAATTTACTGGAGTCGCCAACGAGCCCTACCAAACCTCTAGAAATATCATCGATGCCATTAGAATCATCACCTGAACCGAACACAGAAGTAGAAAATTATAAAGTAACCGAACCGGACGATTATGAAATTTCCCAGCCGTCTAAATGGAGAAGTTCCAAAGGAGGAAGCTCGATCCGCATGCCCAGCGAAGAGTCGTCTTCTACAGACAACGCAAGTATCATCGATCTCGACTCAAGAACCGGAAGAAACCTTCACAGAAAGTATTCTTACGATTCAGAAAGTAGTGATATTCAATTTGGCAAACGGCACAGTACGAGGGCTTCCCCTTTACTAGACCCTCCCGTCACATTGAGCACCCTCAAATATAAATCATTGTTGAACAGTAGTAACGAATGGAACACGAGAAGGAAAAGTTACAGTTTCGAAGACACGTCTCCACTAAACGAAACTATTTCGCACAGCAATGACACGTTAGCGATGGAGTCCTCGACAGATAGTGGTATTTGTAAATCGACAGAAATCGTTAACGACCACATGGATGATAGCACACATTCAAAGTACTTCACACAGAATGAAAGAAAAACAAACATGAATGACGAGTCATTTAAGGATTGGCTTTCTAGAAACAGGCCAGCTTCACATTACAAATCGACTAAGTTTAAAACGTATCGAGAACACGATATTGTTTTAGAGGATCCTGTCGAAGACAACATAACTGTGCAATCATCGGGGAAAGTATCCATAGCTCTACCTGTTGTTGTTAATTCAGATATTGATAATTATAAAAAGAACCACGCGAGCGAAGAAGGTGAACGCAAAGTGAAAAAAGTGGAGTTTTGTAAAACTGAAGTCCATTTCGCTGCAGAATCTGGAAAGGTTAACATTATAGCCACTGATGAAAAACCACCACCTTCGAACGATTTTAGAAAAAGAAGAAGTGCTTTTGTGCCTATGCGTGATATGATCGATCGACCGATCACACTGTTTGGTGAAAAAAGTAACAATTTATCTACGAGCAGTGGAACATCCAGTTCCTTTTATAACAGTAATGGTGAGTTTGGTGAACCCGATGAGAATACAGCAGCTACAAAGAGTATTCTCAAAAATAAAATTCCGAAACCCAAACCATATCTTTTAGGAGAGAACATGGGATTTGGGTTATCAGATGAACTAATAAATAAGGATCATTACAACAATGATTCCGTGCTGACGGCAGTTTCACTGGTAAATAAACAATTAGAATCAGAAAAGCGTTGCGACACTGAAATCAAATCTATATTTTTACATGATGAAGACTCGGAATCCTTTAAAAATAATGTTTTTCGGACTATAAGTAAAGGTACAGTATCCACTTCATATTATAATGTACCTATGGGTGCAATATAATACAAAATAGTTACTGGGCTTATTCTTTTTTGTATTTATTGTGACCACCATTCGAGTTTGAACTCCAGTATAGCCTTGTTATACGAAGTGGTCACAGTTTTAAGTCAACGTTAGTGTCGTCTTACACAAATAGTCTTATTTATTCAGATTTGTAAATCTATTTAGCAACTGATGGTAAGATACTGGGTTTTTAAAATGTTTACATCTTTCAATTTCAGGTCCCTCTCAAAATGACAGCATAAAACAAGAAAAACATGTTTTGATAAATGTGAAAACCGAAAAGTCTACTCAAGATAGCGAAAAAAAAGATATAAATCATGTGAAAAGTAAATTTAACGTCTTGCAATCATCCCCGATACAGGCGAGTCCCAAAACTAGGAAATTGAGAGATAGTGATCTAACATATTTTGGTATCGAAAACGACAGAAGAAGATTCGATGAAGATAAAATAAAATATTTTGAAAATAAAGTAACATCGAGAGATTCCGTTGTTGATGACATATTCCATTCTGTCAAGCTTATACAAAAAGTTTCAAATAGTGTATGCAATAGCGAGGTTGAATCTGAAGATTCTCCCGAATATATAAATATTCCTATTAATTCAAATTACGCGCCAATACCTACTCCCCGGACACGCTCAAAATACGACGACAAACTAAACGAAGTCGGCGAAGTTAAAGTTTTAAAACCTATTATGGAAAAAGAGATCGATGACACGAAAGATAGTTTAAAGGCTAGTACGCGTCGATCTAAACTTCGTAGACAAGAAGAAATAACCAACAGAAGTCTCTCCGCGCCGCCTAAGAGTTTGAGAAATAGTACCTTGGAAAGAGCACACAGGCGCGAAGACCGATCATCACGGTACGTTGAAATAAAAAACAACTATGCTTATATAACCTGATATGTTTGATCAAATAACAATTTTTTTATTAGGTAGGGAACAATCTAACCTTTAACAGACAACAGTATTGCCTTTTACTAACATTATTTCATTACTAGTAACTATGCTAGTAACTGATTAATAATTCTAATTTACAGTTCTAGTAAGAATGGAACGATCAAAGATACATGTGTCGATGTAAAAAAGACATCTACTGTAAATCGTAAGAGCGCATCGGATGAAGAGAATCCTATTTATATAAATCTCAGTGAAAAATCATATGTTAAACCACGTGATTCAAGTTCCCCAAAGACACCAGCAAGAAAGACACAAAAAATAAACCCGGACAAAATTAAAAGTGATTCGAAAACGTCCACTCAACATTTTGATCATAATTCGAACCATAGAACAAAATCACAACACCAAAGTGAATCGCGAAAAGAAAACACCCTACAAAAGAAAAATTCTCTGAAAAATGACAGCCCTTCGCGTCGAGTTGAAAAGAATGATCACAGTCAGCGAAAACCAAATGACGAACTCAACACGAACAGGAATACACATAAATCTTGCGAAAGTAAATGCACGGCGGAACAAAACACTTCAAGTGTAAAAAGAGAAGAAAATCGAAGCAGATCATTGCACAGACTTAAAAATGTTGTTGCTGCTGATAAAGTCACAACGGGAAACTGCAATCATGATCAATGTGTAAATGTTTCAGATAATAATTTTAAGGGCGACAATGATGAAAACAAATGTCGTAGAATAAAATTATCGAAGGAGAAAGTTAAGTCTCGAAGTGATACGGTAAAACCATCACATGATATAATTTCTAACTCCACGACGCGTTACTCCACAACATCACATTCAAAAGATAACGAAAAGGGGAATAATTCAAAGCCCAGCGGCCACAGAGCGAATAAGAGAAGCGAATATGTAATTAATTATGATGATAAAAATGGAACAGTTTCATCCGTAACAAAAGTAAGATCGGGCCTGGGTACGCCCAGACGGAAGAAGACGTCAAAAGAAGTACTTAAAGAGACGCCTAAAGAAAACACATTGAAAATTAAAACGGTAAACAAAATTGCCCTTCGTAAGTAAGTCCTGTGCATGCATCTAATACATTCTAACAAAACTATAAACTGATAGCATCTATACACAATGAACATCTTTCAGTGCAGCTCGAAGATCATCAAGGGGAACCGAACGGAGTGAGTTATACGGATAGGAAATGGAAGACAAAAGTACATGTACAAAGGTCTTGCCAATTATTATAGTTAAAATCTGTGCTAGTCTTACGGGTAGATATTAGTGGGCATTTATGAATCCTATTTGCGCTATGTTATTGTGTTTGCAATAGAGTAAGGTAATGATGATCTCACATTCAGTTATGTAACTCATTAATGTATTATTATTTCCGATGTCATCTAACATGTTTGCAATTGACTTTAATAATAAATTAAAATGTATGTACTCAATTATGTAGTTTTATTTTTATGTAAAATAATAATTATTTATTTACAATGTTACAAGAGGATCCCGATCGACTTTACTTACCAATACTTCTACATCATTATTTAACCTCCTTCGAAGGTCAGAGGAAAACACATTCAAAAAGCCTCTTTCTGAATCAGAATGATTCGTTAGAATTACGCTTATTCCTTTTTGTGCTGCGTCAAGTACGTCGTGGTGTAGCATCTCACCTGAAAAGACGAATATTTTCATTACGATTAAATTGACAGCCAATTGAACAAACAAACAAAATACCTGAGCATACATTACTTGGTTTAGGTATCGTATGACATTCAAATATTACAATTGTTTGGCTTAACCTTAGCCTGTACATTGCCTGTTAGCAAATGAGGGCCTAGAAGCATTACATTTTGCACAGGATTTACTCTATGTGTAACTTAGGTGAGCACTAAGAAAAGATTTACAAAAAAATATAATTGTGGGATGGACGTGTTTGGACTGACGGTAGAGAAGGTAGGCCCTTATGGCAGTGGAAGACTCTATTAGAAAATTTTAAAAATATATAAAAAACACCTGTTAAATAGAGATCAGCCCGGATTCCCTTCAGAACAGAGGTGCCAGAGCCGGCGCAGAGCGCCACGCTTTGTATCTCGCTAGTCATTGCCATGCCCTTGCCCAGGGCGAACCGAACATGAGATAATCCAGTTAATTGCTTTACTTTTGACACTGCATCAGATAGTGAGATGCTTGAATTCAGTTGTAGGAATCTGTAACAGTGCATTTGTTCATGAGTATGTTGAGGTCATTAACTTCTCATGGGTGTTTCATATACTTAGATGCACTTATTGTAAATACGTACCTTCCAGCTCCAACTTGTGGCTCATTCCCAGGGACTAGTGGGTTACAACTTGTTGCAGAGAATGCAGACGCCAACCAATCATTGACTCCACCACGCACGCTGTCCCAACTCGTATGCGGCGAGTATAAGGATATACGTTTTTCCAACAAAAGTGACACTATGCGCTCCTTCCAAGCACTGGAATATAATAAAAAGGAGATTATTAAAATAAAGTCCATCGGGAATTTTCGATCGAAAACATAATAAGAGGATGTTGGACTTTTCGGAACTGCTTCTATATGTTCGCCAGTGGCGGGACAAGACGTTAGAATTGTAGGTAAAGTTAATTTAATTTGTAAAGTGGAATTCTTGAAGAAAAAAAAACTTGCAGAGAGGGAATAGAGTTAATATGTTATTTATTAATTTAGAACTATCAATAGTTATTATGCTACACACAGCATACCTCTGAACAACAGACTTCAATGGCGCAAATATCGGAGGATGGTAGGAGATGATCATTTCACATCCATGATTATTAGCCTCCAGTGCTACATCCTCAGTCAGATCGTTGGTTAATAACACTTTAGTTATATTTCTGAAAAGAAAAACTTCTATATTAAGGCCTAACTTATTGTAGCTTATACCACATTATTTACGTTAGTATATAATTTGTTTGCGTACCTTGGTGTATAAGGCTCCACCAATAATCCAGTATTGTCCCAACTTTCTGACAATTGTTTAGGAGCAAAATCTTCCAAAGCTGACACAATCTTTTTCAATGGGACTCCAATATTCTCGCCCGTCGACATTTTGGGGGCACTGGATGAATAAAGCTTCGTAAATAGTCCCTTTTTGGAAAATATATGTCTTCCCAATTTAAAAAACATTAGATGTGAACTAAAAAATGTTTTAAATAGGTAACTGTTCCTACACAAAAGATGATGAAAGGTAGAGCTTAAATGTTTATGATTTAAACAAGTAGTGTAAAGTTCTATAAATGTCTCATTTATTTTCAAATAAGTACCCCAAATATCTATAAACAGCAATATTACTTAACAATATTAAATTAATAATTTGATGCAAAATCTTGATCATTAATTACACAATCATATACAACTTATTAAAAGCTAGTCAGTGGAAAATTGCCATAATCTTATTTCACCATCATCACTACAAGAAAGCAACTCCTGGTTCCCTGTGGGGTTCCATGCGACGCAATTGACATCTTGTGAATGAGAATCAAGCTTAGTGGCAATTAGGTCAAATGTTGGAGCGTTGGGATCAGAGTCTTCAGATTCTTTGAATATCCTTATGATGTCATCACCGCATGCAGTGGCGATGAGGCCAGTGTGCGGGCACCATGCTATGTCATATATACATCTTGTATGATATCCTGATAATGTGCAAACACATTTCCATATTGACTCTTTATCGGTAACTATGACACCTTCCTGGTTATCTGGTTTGTATTCTTTCCATATTTTGATAGTTTTGTCATCGCTGCAGGAAGCCAGTCTTTCTCCCGTCTTATCAAAAGCCAAGCTCCATACAGTGGACTCATGTGATTGCAGTGTTGCTACACAATTCCAGTCATTATCAGCAGAGTCCTCTTTGTACAACTTTACAGTGTTATCATATGACGCAGAAGCCAAGATGTCTAATGAAGGATGCCATGCAACCTATAATAAGATTATGAATAACATATCTGTCCATTTAAAAAAATAACCAATACTCATAGAATAATTATACAAACTTTCTTCACATCTTGGTTGTGTGCATTTAGAACTGCCTCACACTCATATTCATCGTCTCCGGCAACCTCCCACACCCACACTGACTTGTCCCGGCCGCACGTCGCCAACAGCTGCCCAGAAGGTGACCAGGCCACACTTTTTACTTCATTCTCATGGCCCTCCAATGTTGCATTGCATTCAAATTGACCTACCAAAATAATATTTTGGAATTATTGTTTCATAATGATAACACAATCAATTCTTCAAACAAAACTTGTACACACCACTTTTTTTATCCCAAATGGCTGTGGTTGCATCGAAGCTTGCTGAGGCGAGGTAATTGCCACAAGGGGACCAGGTGACTTCTCTGATTGTGCGTTGATGACCGTCCACAAGCACTGTCTTTATTGCCCACTCCTGGCCTTCTTTGTTCCACAATTTGATTGTTTTGTCTTCTCCACATGATGCAAATATTTTTCCTTGAGGATGCCAACATACGTTCCAGACAATGCCTTTGTGACCAGTTAATGATTGTTTCAGTTCCAAATGAGCCATTTTCTCTGATAATTTTACACAAAAAATAAATACATTTATTTATCAAATATTGATGATAGATTACACTGAATTATTCTTAAGTATTTTGGTATTGCAAACCAATTTATGTAGATATTAGGTTTTTCAGCAAAAAAAAATTGTCTTAAAATGATATAAGTAACATTGGGTATAAATAGGATACCTCTAAGTCTGGGGTGTAAACTTATTATTTACAATTTTTTAAATGAGGGCTGTTGGTATTGTTCTGGAAGACACCTTAACAGCCACATTGTGGAGATCACAGATTAGAGATATTTAGCAAGCTAGTGGAGATATGCTTTTACCTTCCTCCCTTGTAAACTCTTAACATAATGTATGTAGGTACTTACACTGTCTGCCTCATTGAAATCGGAACATCAGTTTTTGGGTGATGCTCCAACACATATACTAAAAAACTACAAATTAAAAAATTCTAAATACTTACGTCGAAAATAGATAGTTTTATTTCACAAATTAATGCAATCAATACGAAATCACAAAAATAATCAATCAGGCCAAAATCCAGGCAGCAGACGTAGTATTGTATCAGATCACAGAAGGCCAGGCAGACAGCAGCAAAGAGAATACAATACTACGTAAGAAGAGACGGGACTCCATAGATTAAAATAAACCCTGCTTTTAAAATGGGGCCACCATTTATGGCCAATCTAACAACGAAACTGACAACCATAACACAGTGTACCAACATAAAGAACGAAATAGGGATGTACGGTGAAAATTATCGATATCGATGGATTACCTAATCAACCATATACCATTTTTGGTTTTGTGTTAAATAAAAAAGCCATTGATAAAACAAATCATTTATTTAAAAATATGTGAAATATTAAACCTTGAATACATATTTTTTCCAAAACTGGCTACTTAAGTATATTAACAATATTTAAAAATTACAATATTTAACATAAATAGATAAATTTGTTGCAAATGCGCGGTCCACTTGTATGAACTTCTATTGTATCTTCTATTGGAGTAAGCTCACTCTCATTTTAAACAGCAGCAGTTGATGAAGTTGACGGAACTTCTATAAAGAAAGAGTAAAACATTTGAAATTAGGAAATACATTATTATTTAACTTAAGGATTTGCTCCTTAGGTAAATAAAGGCATAATTGTAAAGAGTATAAATTAATTGTCGATGAACTTTATCGACCTTTATTTGGTGTCCACTGTTCTTTAAAGAGGTGGAAAGGAAATTCAATTAATTTGTCATCTGATATTGGCTCAGTAGTCAGTTGTAAGGACGGGGCGACGACTATCTTTAAATTTGAGTAATTTTTCTGAAAATATATATTTTTTTAAATGGTTGCTAATAACAAATTTCAAATTATTCAGTTTTGCGATGGGCATGTTTACTAAGTCCTCATTTCCATTCACCATGACCCATTTCTGAAAACTAAAAATAATAATATCGAATATCGATAAAATTTTTCACCACACTATTTTTCTGAAAAATGTAGTAAAAAGTAGATGGAAGATGTATTTGAAAGATTATTGAATGAAGAGAATGACTGGGATGGCGTATTGAATGTGGCAAGAGAAAACTTAGGATTGATAAGTGAAGTGTGTGTAGAAGAAGTTAAAAATGCGGTGAGAGGGATGAAAAATGGAAAATCGGTGGGTCCAGATGGTATACCTGCGGAAGTATGGAAAGTTTTAAATGTGGACGGATATAAGTGGTTAGCTTTATTCTTCAATAAACTCATAGACGAGGAAACTATCCCCTTGGAATGGAGTAGCAGTCATCTGGTGCCTATTTTTAAGGGGAAAGGAGACGTCCAAGATTGCAATGGGTATAGAGGAATAAAGCTAATAGCACATACGATGAAGATATGGGAGAAGGTAATAGAGAAGAGGCTGCGAATGGAAACTGAGGTCACACAAAACCAGTTCGGTTTTATGCCCGGAAGAGGCACTGCAGATGCTATATTTGCCATTCGACATTTAATGGAAAAATACAGACGTGCTCATAAGAACTTGCACATGGTATTTGTTGACCTCGAAAAGGCATACGATAGGGTACCTAGGGAGGTTCTGTGATGGGCGATGAAAGAAAGAGGTTTGCCTGCGAAGTATGTTAATTTGATTCGTGCCATGTACAGAAACCCGGTTACCAGGGTGAGATCCGCAGCTGGAGTAACGGACGGATTCGGAGTAGCAGTCGGTTTGCATCAGGGATCGGCCTTAAGCCCATACCTCTTCCTGTTAGTTATGGATGCTTTGACATCGGCCCTACAGGAAGAGGCGCCCTGGTGTATGCTCTTTGCCGACGACATCGTGCTCATAGAGGAGGATGGAACGGTATTACAGAGCAAACTGCAGGATTGGCGGCACGCACTGGAGACTTTTGGCTTGAAAATCAGCAGAACCAAGACTGAATACATGTTCTGTGATTTCGGCGGTGTCTCTAGTGCAGTGTCCATTAAAATGGATAATGTTGTAATACCAGTGTGTTCTGATTTTAAATATCTCGGTTCGTTACTCCAGCATGACGGTGAAGTTGACCGTGACATAAAACGGCGAATCAATGCAGGATGGCAGAAGTGGAGACAAGTTACCAGCACTACATGCGACCCAAGGATGCCAATTAAAATTAAGGGAAAAATCTACAAATCGATTATAAGACCGGTAATCATGTACGGCTCGGAATGCTGGGCGGCTAAAGTGCGGGAAGAGAAACGTCTCCACTCTGCTGAGATGCGAATGTTGAGATGGATGTGTGGAGTGACGCGAATGGATAAGGTGAAGAATGTGTATATAAGAGGTAGTGTCAGGGTAGCGCCAATAACAGATAAAGTGAGAGGTAGGAGGCTGGAATGGTTTGGACACGTGATGAGAAGGGATGAGAAGCATGTGACTAAACGAGTGATGAATATGAATGTGGATGGATACAGTGCGAGAGGAAGGCCCAAGAAAAGATGGATGGATTGTATTAAGAAGGATATGAACGAGGTTGGAGTGGATGTGAGTATGACGGGGAAGCGCGATGTATGGAAGGAAAAGACATACTGCGCCGACCCCAGATAATGGGAAAAGGTAAGGCAGATGATGATGACTATTTTTCTGAACAATTTTATTTTATTCTTGAAATTATGAATAACCTGCCTTTTTAATCCCAAAATCAAACATAGGCCTGGTAAATTAGTTAATATTCTACTCACCGATCACTATCCAGGGGATATCTCGCCTTAAATAAACTTTTTATACCGGCTTTTCTTTCTGATATTTTTCCACATAAATCACACTTTCTATATTTCATTGGTAGGTACTTAGTAAAGTTATAAAGTTTCTAAACTTAATTTGCATAGAACTATAACATAAAAACAACCCAGTAACACTTATTTTCACAGTAATCACCGAACCAAAATTGAAAACAAACAGTTGTAGACGAGATGAGTGATCAGTTGTGACAGATGGCCACTGACGTTTTAGTTCTGACGTCCACCATTAAAGTTCTACCCCATTTCATAGATCGTTTTTTTCTTCTGAAGTTGCGACAGCCTGGACAGCAGATTATTTATCAACCACAGAATGAGTTGTGTTATCAACCAAAAACAAAGAGAATACCAAAAATAATAAAAATTACATTATGTTATGACGTCTTTAGGGATGCGAATCAAAGATACTGGTTCCGGGTATCGGTAATCGGTCCTTAGCTGGGCCTAAGCACGTTATAATCAAAAAAATAAAAGTGTTGGTGAGTTTTGGAACTGAAAACAAAAATCACAATATCATCCCTTTTCCACTTTGCGCCAAAACAACCTGTGTATGTATAAAGCGTCTGAGTACTTTTTGTACACAGACTGTGTTTTTGTACCAGTAACGTTTACAACTCTGTGCGTAGCGTAGTAGGTATATTTGTATTATCTTTGGTAGGTATTATATTCTCTTTGTTTTGTTGAGAATTAATTTCGAAAGAGTTATTGTCAAGATTGACTTATGACGACCATAGACAATGATAACAAAAAATTGTTTTTTAATTAGACCATAGACTACAAGTTTTAGTATTTTAATCGGATATGATTATTTAAACCAAGAATTTTATATACAGCTTCTTGTTTTAAAACCCTCTGTGAAAAGTTGTATTTTTGGAAATGTACTCATCACTCTTTTTTTGTATTATTTCAACATACAGTGTCGTTATTACTTTCAGCCTATATGAAAATGCCGAATATTGAATTTTCAGTGATTGTTCCAATCAAGCAGATTATATATATTTATAATCTTCTTGGTGCTCTGTAATAAGATATTTGGCGAAGGGAAGAATAATTTTTAGAGTTCCCAAATTAAATTGTTATGCTTCCAATACAGAGAGGTGTTAACTAAAGGTCTAAGTTCCAATTTGAATATATTAATGGGATCCACCAAGAAGTAGGTAACCTACCTAACGTCTATTTCACATACGAAGTCCCCTAGACAGAGTGCCGAGTACTTAACTAGGCTATATTTTGGTTTTCCAAAATGGACGGTCACTTTTTTGTATTTTAATGTTATGAATTATGTTTGTTATCGCTATTCATTACTCGACATTGGCAGAATCATATTGGGCTTGACCCAATTGTAAGAGGCCATTAATATATATATATAGAAATATAAAATAAATAAATAGTACTTAACTGTAGGAAATATAATTTTAACTGTGTACGGTGTACCTAATTCTTTTGCGCAACAGATTTTAGTCATAATTATTTGTAAAAAGCAAGTAGTGTAACTGCATCGCGTAGACCACTAAAAGTCACAGACTTAATTTATTTTAATTATTAGCTTCTCTGACAGGTTTTCAAAAATATATACTGAAACTCGTCACATTCCTACCCACATAGGCATAAAATAACAGAAAATAAGTCTAATTAGGATTACTATTACCTACTGCATACGTAAAATTATTACGACATACGAGAATTGAATAAATCATAAGTTGTAGCTATATAACCATCCCAGTATATGCAAAATTAATTGCGTGCTATTGCTAAATAAATTCATTGGAAAGATACAAATATGAACCGAAATTACAAGCTTTTTGTTTCTTTTAGCTAATGCATGTATGTATAACTTTAACTTATAACATACAGTGATGTACGGAACCTTAAAGTATGTGTAGTCCGATACGCACTTGGCGGCTGGTTTTAGGCATTCGCTGAAATTTATGTTTACTGTAGCCTAGCTATAGCGTAGCCGCTACACCGTAGCGTATAGATGGTATTGTTTTCTCTTCGGATGGCTATACCTTACAGAGTAGGTTAAGTACCTTATTGTACCTTCTGGCAAAACTTAACAGAAATAATAAATTTATACCTATGTACCTATTAGGTACTTACCTATATATTATGAGCGATACAGAATACTTATATACTTACTTATCTACCTAGCTTACCAGCTCATAGAGTAAAGTAATTATAAGGTTCTTATCAAAAAAGAATACTTACTCATTTCTGTACCTAAGTAGAATAAATAAGTTATTTACTCAAGTAAATACTCAAGTATTAGATAATCCCAAACTGATGTGCTGGTGATTGCCCTAAGGCATATGTACAAGTTAATACCAATGCTATTTGTCTACATACAAACAATAAACTTTTTAATTTTTATGGAACATTTTTTGTAATGAAGAACTTATTTAGGAACTACATACAGATACCTATTTATATAAATATATAGCGTGATCTCAGACCTGCCTTCTAATGGATGGTCAAACTTGGTACCAGCCTGGCTGGACAACTGCACTGACGTGGTTCTCTCTATAAGTAGCATGAAAACAATACTTAATAATGGTCGGCTGATTGAGACTATTTATAAATATTATGTTAAAAGCACCACTTGTTTTTCTGAATTCATAAGTCTAAAGAACAAGATCACTGCTGCTGACACTTTAAAGAACTTCTCTGGTGAATAAAGAATAGTGAACTGTGGCCTGAAACCTCCCTCACATTGAGAGATGTGTGGGGTAAAAATACACTCTGCTCATATACTTACTTACTAACCATGTTGCTCCCAGTATCTACATTCTTTAAATTTACCAAAGGCCGGTACCACCTCCAGCAATAGGTGGCAGGAGGCATATACCTACAATACCAATATGTTAATAGACTCTGATTTGTTCTTCTAATTTTGACCTACATGGATACCTACACCTATTGATTTCCTTGTCGGTTCCTGGGCACCTTTTTTTTGACACACAAGAATTTCTACAAAATAAGATTATACTCCTCTACCGAGAATATAATGGTAAATTATTATTATTTCCTCTTTAATCTAGGTTATTAGACTACCACATAACACTACGGAACGCTTTTACTTTTCAAGAAATAACGACAAATTCATCATCATTGCGGATTTGTAAAAATGTAAAGGGTTACTAATCCCGTGGTTCATACACGCCAATCTTTAGTAAAAATGTAAACATTAGCGTAATTAAACACGTGGGTCACAAACTTCAATCTTGGGAATAGATAGCTTTTGACAGCTTCTTATACCTGGATCGAAGATGATTGGTTCAAATTTAGTCATTCATTATAAAATTTACCAATCACAGCCCCTTTCCATGAGAGTTTTCAATTTCATTCATAATTGTGTGGCGCTAGTAGGTAGTTTTTTGACAGTAGAGTAGTAAATTTGACAGTTCAGCATCTAAATTTGACATTTTCAACTGATTTTTGACAGTTGACAGCTGTCAAATGAAATCCGCCATTTTTTCCCCCACCCCTAAACTCATCTTGGAAATAGATTCGGCCAATTAATTTGATTGATTGATTCGTTTTTGTCTTTGGTTTTAGTTTTTTCGTTTTTTTTGTATTGTATTCCATAACATAATCCATTTGCTTTTAGGTTATATTGAAGACCAAGTTACAGATTTGTAGATTTTATTATGATAAGCTAATAGGTTGTAAAATATATACATTAAGTGGAATCGTAATTGTAGCACTATGGAGAATAGTAATAAAATTGTACCACCACACCTCAATGCTGAAATTTACAGAACGGATACGACCGGCACCAATAATTACTCTTATTTGGATTATATTCGTCTATATTCAGGTATTTTTCTTTTTTAAACTCCAATTTATGCTACCCCTATTATGTAAATAACGGGAGTATGAAAGTCGATCCATGCACGACGTATTCTCCGACCGCAACTGCTACTTGGAATTACCAGAGCATTTCTGATTAGCTCTACCCGTGTTTAATACATTTTAACCCGTCACTTGCACAGGACGAATCGTTCTCAGGCAACATCCTGTGGTCTCAATTTTATGACAGCAACAAAAAGAAACCACATGTTTTGTGTGAATGTTTCCTCCAGTGCATACACAGGGTGAGTACCATGTTCTTTGTTGCCGTTGATTTACTGCGTGTTTGTGGTTGTTGCAGATGGTAGTGTACTGATTGGGTCATCGGAACTGACGGGTCGATATTGGAATGGTGGTGTTACTGTGTTAAAGAGTGTAGAGGAAGCACAAAGTGCTAATTGTGATGACAAAAGGAGTATATCTCTCACTAGTGGAACTGCTGATGGATGTTTTGTCGGCAGTTCAAGTAAGGTATGAAATAACTAGAATAATATCATAACTCATAAGAAGATAGCTACATATAGTAATATTTATAATTGTATACTCCTGTAAACAAGTTTAAAATAATAGAACATTAACCTGTTCCTCCTGTTCGTAAAGTATTAGCAAAAAATGGCTGGAATATATTTCCAACAAACTAATAAATGGGCCCTGAAACTAGTAATGAATAGGTTTTAAATGGTTTTCATTAAGCAGATTTGCAACCCTGTTCTTGCACACTATTATTATTATTTAGTTAATCAGTCTTCCTTGACATTTGCTGCTGTAACCGCGGTTGATTCCAGCGGACTACCAACAGAATCTGCAGTCTTGAGGAAATATAGAAAAAGTTAATTATGTTTTTTAGATTTTATT
Organism: Notodonta ziczac; assembly: GCA_918843915.1. Taxonomy (NCBI): domain Eukaryota; kingdom Metazoa; phylum Arthropoda; class Insecta; order Lepidoptera; family Notodontidae; genus Notodonta; species Notodonta ziczac. The sequence continues at coordinate 5,795,699 of OU974043.1, read as the reverse complement.
ATGTGAGGACAGTGGTGCAGTAAGCGTGTGGTCTCGCAATGATAGCGAACAGAATGTGTGGAACCAATGGCGGGAAGAAGTGTCAGTAGCGGAACACGACGATGCAGTCCTGGCCGTTGACTGCCTCGACCCCGGACAGCAGTATGTCACGGTTGGAGCTGATGGGAATGCTAAGGTTGGTCTAGGATATAAATTTACACTTTAGAACCGTGTGCCGTTTCTCATCGGGACACAATGACGAAGACCTCGCTGGTAACGTAGGAATTTATATTAAAAAGCGACGTCTCCGATTCCTGCCAGGTTTTGAATGACGAGTTACATATCCAAGTACTGGCCCCCATACAAAACACGGTTTGTTTGGTGAATAAACACCTGCTTGGCTATCCTTGTTTTATGCATACATAATATAATGGTATAGAGCCAAGGTGTAGCCAATCTACAGCTCATATTTGTTGGCTTCACTGGGTAGTACCACCGTCTCACAGAAGATCAGCGTAAAGTAGGTTTTATACCTGCGTTTTGTACGATGAGTGAGAGAGTGGAAGCAAACCCCCGTCCATTCAGCACCCTCAGTCCCAGTCCCCTTCATTTCAGCAATATGTAAGTAATGCCTTTGGTATTAAAAGCATATATAGGCTATGATAACTGCTTAACATCAGGTGGAGAGTTTGCTTACTTGCCCACTTTGTGAAATATAAAAATTTGAATGCACCTATATTTTTTGTGTAGGTGTGGGATGTAAACGACATGATATGCATAAGGAACTATAGTGCAGCACACAGTATGATGATATACACGGTGGCTGTCAGACCTCAGTCGAGCAACAGCTTTGCGACTGGCGCCATGGACCAATATGTGACATTGTGGGATGAAAATATAGACAAGCCTGCTCTTGGTTAGTAATAGTAACACATTTTTTTTAATAAATATTTAAGACTTTTTGTTGAGGTTTCGGTACTTTTTTTATCTGTTACGTTAATAAACAGTAAAGTTTGATTGTTTCTTATTACAAAGACATTTGGTGGAGGATAAAATATAGGTCCCCAACGGAGTTGTCGTCGTCGAGTTCTAATTTTTCAGACTATAATCATTTGAACATAGATTTGCAAAAAGGATCCAACCCACACTTCCTCCTGCAGACTAAAATCAACCCCAGCCGAAGTGATTGTAGGTTGGTTTTTAGTTTGCATAAGTATTGTTGGTTGGATCCATTTTGTGGTCGCCCTCCCTCGCCCCTTATACATTAAAAATGGAAAAGACCCTTCAGTGGGGAAGTACAGTAATATTCTTCCTGAAATTCATTCCTGAAGATTGTTACTACTGTGGATCTACTTCAAAGTTTTCGAATATACCCAGTGGCGGAATTACAAATTTCCAAGGTATAGGCTGTAAAGTTTTTGCCGGCCTTGCCTCTACAATTGTCATGTCCTAGATTATATTTACAATCCAAAAAACTTCGTGGAATGTGCACGAAAAATTAATTTTGGGTTTATTTTTGAGCTAATCAAAGCCCAATCTTGTACGATTAATAAAGGCGGGATAATTTATGCTACTTACACAATAATGTTAATTCGGTAAAAATAAAAAAAAATCGATCCCCAAATTTGCCGCACCACCAGTCTGCCGCCCTAGGCTCCAGCCTACTCAGCCTGCTGATTAATCCGCCACTAAATATACCAAGTTTTATGGTCACGTGCGCTGTGAATAGCTTTATAAAAACTACCGCCGACAGCATCTAAATACTGACTGACTGACATAGTGATCTATCAACGCACAGCCCAAACCACTGGACGGATCGGGCTGAAATTTGGCATGCTGGTAGATGTTATGACGTAGGCATCCGCTAAGAAAGGATTTTGATTAATTCTACCCCCAAGGGGATAAAATAGGGGATGAATAATCCCGAAATTTTTGTTGAAGTCGCGGGCACAGCTAGTTATTTTATAATTTCCGCACCTTGAAATCGTTATGCAGTGTGGGTACTATTTTCAGATCTGTTGAAGAATGATTGTTGCATTCGCTGTGTCCAATGGATTGATGAGAACAGTTTGGCAGTTGGTGACGAAGCTGGCGTGCTGCGTGTTGTAGATGTGAGGAATCCGGAAATAGCTGTTAAAGTAACAGAGTTCCCTGCTGCGGTACATAGGCTTGCCGTCCATTCTGAGTAAGCTTATACATTTTAATTTTCCTGTCAATTGGTGAAATACTATATCCATCAATGTTATTAGTCAAATAATAATAAATATCGCTAGACGAACTCACCGACTGTATGGTCTCAAACTAACCAATGCTTGGTACCATGGGCCCCGTACAATGGACTGAGGGCGATCCCAATGACACCCAGACCAGGGCAAATTGCGAAAAGGCCATTTCCGAAATTTACCCCAGCAAGAATCTGACTGCGCCAAGCGGTCGTCAAAGTTGTATAGTACCTTTAAGATCAATAAAATGGCATCGCAGTAAATGGTTTTTTATACGAAATATCTATTGCGACGACGACGCGACGAACTAACTACGTGGGTCGGCCAACTTATAGCGCGTGTACTGTATCTATTAATTATACGTATTGGCTATTGGAGTTACTTTTTCATAGCTTACATAATATGTTTGCTTGTTCGTCAGTTCTATCTATTATGAAACGACTTCTATAACATAACATTATTTTACAGATGTGATAAGGTGGCAGTGTGTTGTGATAATAAAATAGTATCAGTGTGTAAAGTAAACGAAGGCTCAAACTCTAAAGTTATATACCACGATAGACACATGCACAGCAACTATGTGAGAGGACTCGCCTGGGACGCGCAAGATAATAAAACACTCCACAGCGTGGGTTGGAACAGTGAAATAAAATCGCACAATATTGTATGGGATTAATAAAAATGATTTTTAAATTTCCATATAACTATGTTTTTTTACTTTGTCTTAACTTTCACTTAAAAAATACCTACACCATCACCCTTGTATTTCCCGAATGGATAGGTAGAGGTAGAATGCACCATCACTTAAAAACATTTACCAATAACCTCTATTATATTTAAAGTATCTCATTAAGTACATCTAGTTTGGGCATCTTGGACCGCTGGGACCCTCATGGCGACATTAGCGTTAGCGCTAGCGTGCCACTGTGTCTACCTGTACGTCCGTGTTTTCACAAGATTTAGATTGTAAGTATACAGGTTGTAAGGAAAACTCTCCCGAAAACGAAGACAGGTGATAGTGATCACTGAATCAGTAATCGGTACCACAAAAAACAGTGCCGTCTAGGGACGCCCGAAAGAAGCGAAGCTTTGCAGTAGATATTAGATATATTATATTAACGTGTAACGCGTCACGCGTCACGCGTTACGCGTTATGCGTCACGCGTTACGCTTTTCACCGTTTTAGTCCCCGGGTAGCGAGCGCCCCGAACGTCCGTAAAGAAGCTTCGCTTCAAAAATAAAACTCAAACTAATTGTTATTTTGGCAGGTTTACAACAAGTGGTTATTGGTATTCCATTGGGTTTAGATAGTATAATAATTCGGCTTCGGAAGCGTTTCCCTTACTAACACCCAGTATATTTGTAGCTCTACTCGCATATCGTCTTCGTAAAGTATCAGATGGGGAATTGTACGCCTCTCGGTTTCTCGAGATTATCATATAAGTAAGTTTTTTAGCATATTATTCTTGGCCGTGGCATGTCATCGTATGTTAGAGTCTATCTTACTTGCCAAAGAGAATATAACATAACCACTACGTACATACTTAGGTACACCTGACTAACACGAAATAAGTAGGTATGATTAATTGGTTCAAGATTTGATAGTCATTTCAGACATTGCTCTACCACATTAAAGGATACGTGGTATTAAGAATCATGTTTCAATGCTCGCATAAGTGTTTATTTATGAGTTACTGGTAATGCGATGGGTTAGGTACTGGTATGATATGACTGTTGGGCGGTCAGTGGTAGGCGGGCGAGGGCGCGCGGTGCTCGGGCGAGACGCACGGCGACGAGCCACGCCGGCTCGGCGTGCCGGGACTCTTGAGGCGCACCATCGTGTCCAAGTGCCGGAACCTGACACATATAAATTAATTACTCATACTCGGAAAGTAGGTCTGAAGTTGCCTGAGGAGCGGGTTGAAAGTAATACTTTTCCGCCCTAGGGAGAATCGCTTTCAACTGACAGCTGTCAAATTATTAAAAAGAAACTAGTTCTATTTTGGCATTTCTATTGAACCAGGCCGGCCAACGGAAAAAAAACCAAATTGGCGGCAAACCCATCTTCACACCTTCACCCCTTGTGTAACAATATATACTATTGATACACTTTCCTATATGATGACGATATGGCGTGGTAATCATTACTCAAAACAGTGCAAATATCCAGCGGGAAAAGTGTACAATACTGTTTTATAATGCTTTTTAGCTATTTTTGAAACCTGGTTGTTACCTCAATGGCAAATCGTTGGCGTCGTTGTCCACGCTCTGGAAAAAGAACCCGAGTGGCCAGCTGATCCAAGATGATTGTTTCCTGAAAATTAAAATGTGGTCTACATTGCCAATATTTATGAACAGGCCGTGTAGGCCGGGGCCCGGGATCTCAGGGTGGCAGATTTCGAGAGAAAATTTTATATTTCAATAGGCATCTACCTAATGTTTGATGCCAAAAGGCTTATGTAAGTAATAAAGTTACATAGGAAGGACGGGCGGCACAATGTGAGGCAACCTATAAAATACCTACCTGTAGTAAATAAATAAACCTATGGAATAACAAAACTATAAAGCCGAATCATTTTTGGTTTTGTTTTAATTTAGTTCTCAGGATACAGGACTATTAGGATCGTAATCCGTGGTTTTATATGTACAAGACTGTCCGTTTTTACAGGACATTGACGACTGCTTACACTGGTTAGCTCGCCAGGATTTCCTCTTCAATAACGACCTCAGACAATGTTAACAAGACTTATGTTAACCATAATTAAGTGACCACGTGTTCATTAACCAGTATCGACATGCAATATAATATTATAACTCTAAACACGGAGTACAATGTATGCGTGAACCCACGGTGTTGGTGGTTGCAGCTTGGTGTCGGGGTCGCAGGGTGTGTCGGGGGTAGCGGGCGCGGCGGGCGGCGGCGAGCACGGGGTGGTGGCCGCGGGCGGCGGAGTCTTGTTGATGGCAGGGTTGTAGATCTTCGGGTCGCTCACCATGCGCACGAAGAACGAGCGCTTGTGCGCCAGAGCAGCGCGGTTGCGACGCGCGCGCTCCTCGTTCAAGTCCTGTCAATGATTAGTTATTCAGACGGACTGCAAGCTGATTGCTAAATTTCAGTTCGCATGCAGTTATGGTCTGCTTGCAATCGGCATGCAGTCCATCCGAATAGACCCTTACGTCTTTTCATCCAGGAATCCTAAATCAATAGAGGCGCGCGTTTCCATTACGGTTATTATGAGTATTATGACCATCAAAGTTTCATGTTACCAGATCAATAAACTCACCCTTTCTTTGTCGGGTCCTTCCAAAAGTTCAGTAGCGAAGTCCGTTATTATATCCCAAGCTATTTCTGAAATAAAACATGTTAATGTAAGGGCTTCTCAAAGACTTGATGTTATCCAAACAATATTTAGACGATAGGGAGGCTACCGATATCTTCACGCGTGGCATGTTGTTGCACCACGCAGAATCGTATAACGAAGCGCTCGCACACCGAAGCAGGCACCATGTGCAGTTTGCCGGACGCGTTAATGTTCGTCAACAGCTTCTTGTTCAGCTCGTCGATTTGCTCGCCGGTGTCGCCAGGGCTCCCCGACAGACGGAAACATACCAGCCCCAACTGCACAAAGGGTTTTTATATTTTTTAACCTTTATCATCACAAATGCCGGGAAAAGTTCGCCCTTTCCTTGCTCTACTCATCCCTGTTTATAACTATGGTGGGTCATTCCTTCATGTAGAAGTCCATAATATCATCCCATCATCTATTTCTGAGTTTGTTGCGATACTGTTTGGCTATGGGACCCAGATGGACATAAATTTAGCCCAAAGGATTAATTGAGTTTTAACAACTGGACAAAAAACCCGCAAATTATTTATAGGTACATACCCTAACTTGATTGCAGACTTGAAATCGATCGTCCTTTTTGACGAGTTGCTCGAAATATTTAGCTAGTTCACAATGTCGCCGCACGTACTTCTGCAAGCCGCTGATACCGTAGCTCCGAAGCATGAACCACAACTTTAAGGATCTGAAACGCCGGCTCAGCGGCACTCCCCAGTGCCTGTAGTCGATGGCTGTATGATCGTAGCAGTGCTGCAGGTAGAGCGGGTCGACCACAAGAGCTGACGTCAGCAGGTACCGGTTAGTGACCCAAAGAAGGGAACAGTCGTAGTTGGTCAGCATTAGTTTGTTGGGATTCGTGTTGAAGGAGTCAGCGTGCTCAATGCCGGCGAGGTTATGTTTATGTTCGGGGCAGAGGAACGAGCTGCCCGCATAGGCCGCGTCCACGTGGAGCCAAACGCACGGGAACTTGCGCACGACGGGTCCGATCTCGGGCAAATTGTCGAAGGAACAGCAAGATGTGGTTCCTAAAGTGGTGGACACATAGAATGGAACACGGCCAGCTTCCTCATCTTCATCCATTGCCTAAAATAAATTGTAATTTAAGGAAGTAAAGTACTTAAGTATTAAAAATAAAATATTACACTCAAGACAATGAATGAGTGCTTAATCCTAAAAATATTTTCTTTATAGTTCTCTAGAGGATCATCTCTGCGTTTGACCTTATTTACGATTGTGAATCTATTTATGATATTCACAATTAAAGCGGTCTCATAAGAGGGCGGTATCGTGAAATTTCAATATTTGCGGCATAGAAAGTGGCGCACAATGCGGCTCCATTACCGCTCGGCGCGCGACGTATTTCCGGAATCCGCGGCCGAGTCATTATGGGACGCCGTAGCGCTCAGCCGTCGCCGTCGCCTCTTCAATTACCGTCAGATTATCAACACTATCTCGCACACCATTGCATGCCCCAGTTCTATCCATTGAAGTAGGAACACGTCCAAATTAAGGGGAAACCCTTTGAAAACCCTAATTTATTTACATATTGAACGTTATTTCAACATATTCATTCATCATCTAACGTTACTTACTTCCTTCAAAGTATCACCTCTAAGCGATCCATTACTGTCGGGTTGCAGAATACGCAGTTTTACAAAGCATATCATGGCTGCTTTCTCGACGCAAGAATGCGCCTCCTTGGAGCAGTAAGCGATCAGTTTGGAGAGCAGGAGGCCCTCGTCCACGTTGGGGAACTGGTGTTTGAGCCGCTTGATGCCGTTGGCTCGGGCAGCCAGCATCGTTACTAGCACGCACTCGCTTGCTGACCCCTACAAATTAGTTGAAGTCGTAAAATGAGGGTAGCTTTGGCATAAATAACTGACATAGAATACCCATACCGACGACAGACCTAATTTGGACCCTTTTCAAGCATTTTTTTCCGGATCTACTTAAATGGGTGCATAAAAAACAGACTAATTATACCAAACATGTAAAAAGACAAGCCCGCTGAGTTTCTTGCCGGATCTTCTCAGTCGAGGTCGCGTTCCGATCCGGTTGTAGATATAAGGAAAAAAATATGTAAATTGACAATTTGTAAGTGCCCCCGTAGGCCTAAACAAAATAAATGATTTGAATTTGAAACATAGATACTTTCCAGGGCACCAAAACTGCAAATTTAAAACCAATTAAAACCTTTAGTCATGACCGTCATACGACCAGTGACGACAGCTAACAGATGACCGAAAATATGTCGACCAGCAAGAAATTTACGATGAAGAATTAACGAATATTAATGACTAATGATTTTCGGTTGGTTTTTAAATTAGCAGACTTAGGACCAGGGGTGTGCTCACAATAGGCGGAAAGTTTCCGTGTCCGAACCAACAGCTTTTACCTTTCTTCTTATTCATTTGTAATAGAAGGACGGAAGCTGTCGTTCCTGACCCTCAGGTCTGTAAGTAAAGTCGATTGATTTTAAAAAAAACTTGTTCGTTTCCAACAAAACTAAATAAATATAATGACCGGGATGTGTTCTCACAATTATACTTGTACACTCACCTCGATAACACCGCCGCCCTTGCTTCCTTCTTCGAGCGCTAAGAATGTAGGCGGTAAACCTATTGCTTTCCCTGAAATTTAATTTCATTATTGGATTTTTTGGCCTTGCTATTCAATTAGGTACTTAGTTATAAGCTTATGATTTTTAATGGTCCTTTACATAGGTACTTGTTACCTGTTTTCGGATATTAAATCTACAAAGCCTTTGACGTTTACATACATAACTGCAAGACAACATATAAGAAAATCAGCCGATTTAAAAAAATAGACGTGTAATAAGGCATTACTAATTGGTTTATCCTGCTCACATTCTGTTGCTGTTCTTGAGAATGTACCTACACCATCTATTATTACTTAATTGAATAGAGTAACCATTGAGTTTGATGCCGGGCCCTCTCAGTGAAAGCAGAATTCCGAACCGATGATAGATTCGGAGTAAGTATATACTTAGGTACTTGTTGGCTTTACATTTATAAAATAATTTTGATTTGATTCACTAACATTATTCGTTCAAGTATTAATTAACCTCTCTTAGAATAATATATGTAGTCCTCCTTACCCATCCAGTCAAGCATAATGATTTCCAGCTCCGTACAGGCAGGACTAGCCGCCTGGAAGAAAAATCAAGATTAAAGTTTTAGAAAAATATTTTGAAAGCCATCCGCCATGTCAAGTGGCTTAGGCATGTTGTGTCTAAATATTAGATTTTTTTGAAGAATTAGATGCCTAGTTGGTGAAATATTATAAAATATCTAATGACCTAGAAAAAATCGCGAAGTCCACCCAAGACCAGCACTTTCAGACATGAATCAAGATCTACACAATTATGTATGATACCTACATAATATTTATTATAGTAGGTATGATATACATAAAAGAAAGCTTTAATTTGAATGTACATTAAAATAAAAGTAACTACATAACAGTTACACAATTACAATTGAACGTTAGTTATTTAGCGCATTTATGTTAAAGAACAAAACTACTATAATCAAATATGATCCACTAAAGTTACCTAATTAATACATACCACACTAATAATAAACTAGGTAGGTATAATACTTCTAAGCCAACCAAGAATACGAATGTGTGATTTTACACGTTTAGTTCCATGGATCGCAGCCACATAAGTTATTTAACAACATTTACAGGATAATCAATACGGCTGCAATCGATCACTTTGGCCCTAGATTTCAATACCTATATCCAGCTTATAACTAGCTCTCAATGTGATAGTTGTAGTTAAATAGTTATTTTTATTACACGTTGAACTTATAAACTATAACATATTACAAGTTATAGTAAGTTATAGTATGTTGTTTTACTATTAGGTACCTATTTTTTACCTGGTACCTGTGTATAAGTATTTTACAGTTAAGTGGAGAATGATAAACGGAATTTAGCATTTACGTAAAAATAAAGGCTTTGTGACTTTCCTTATTATATATAACCCCATACCTTGGCCTCATGATACAGGCTCTCGCCTAGTTTGAGGACCACTAAAAACTTCATGTAGGTATGTTTGATTTTACGATGAATATTTTTTTATATCTTTTATATTATGTATGGATAAATAAATATCTTGGTGAAATCTGTATTAATAGCGATGGACGGTGGCCTACATGTAGCTTTATTGACCGTCGATCGATCACTGCATTGACAACTAATCCGCCACTACGAAGAGTCACTTAGGAAATTTGTACTAGAAATTTTGCCAAGAAAATTTGTAATCTTTGTACCTATAAACCTACAGGTACCTATCTATTTGTCTTTACTTACCCTAATTTTGACTGTACTCAAATTATTTTGAAAAAAATTTGTTTCATAATTTACCTCGGGCAGGCGGCAGAGGATTTAATTGCAGAAATGTGTTTATTTTATTTTACAAAGGATGTGTAAGTACCAAAATGTAAAATTGGCCCGGCTAACATGTGTGAGAGAATACCACACATTCTAAAACGACCTTTTTAAGTTTTTGTTCAATATAAGTACGTACCTACATATTTACTTATATAAAAAAGTGATGATCGTGATGATAAATACAATTTACTACGTAAACTTGTTGTAAACAAAGTTGCTAAAATTATTTTCCTATCGGTACCTCAAAACTTTATAACTTTAGACTGACAAAAGTTCAATGAGGTATTACAAAGTCGAAGAAATATGAATGGTTTCAAAAAAGTAGGTCGGTAGTTACCTAAAGATCATCGTGAATATTCTAAATGACAATTCATGAGGAAACCTACGAATGAATTAGATTATAATTGGCTCTGGTGACATGCTCGTCTTTTAAAAAACCAGTTTCTACATAGTTCCGAGGTTTAAACCTATTACCTACCCAAGAGAATCCAATGCAGCCGATGCCAGCCGACAGCATGTCGCCGAGGATGGACGGGTAGGCATTCCCCGACGGGAAATAGGCGTGGAACCGGGGATGCTGCCAGTGCGTCACGCCTGGCATGATCTTGTCCTCCACGTCGGTCATCACCGCCTCCCAGGGCTCCGGGTGGTACGGGGCCTCGGCCGGCAGCGCCGCACGCAAGTACCCCGGCTCCACGGAAGGTATCACTCGTCGCTTACTCAGGGTGGTCATGTAAGTGCAGATGTAGTCTACCATATCCTTGCCCCGAACGCGGAACTCCTCGACATCCATGATGGACACTTTGTTAGGTTTACAAAAAAAAAATGGTGTTGCATAGGACGGGGCTGCGATGTCAGCGGCGCGACGGCCTCCGGCTGACTCGACGACCACAGCCAGCACTCCTGCGGTTGAGAGGACGGGTGGTGCGCGAGGGGGGTGCGGATGCGAACGTGAAGGCTTTCGTTCGGAGTCGTGGGGGCCAGTGCTCAGTGAGCGCGACTAGCGATTTATATTATGTACTTGCAGCGGTTTTAAGGAAGATAGGTAGGTACCTAGTTAGATACTATCTAACAACTAGCATAATTATGGAGCACACTATTGTATTGGTTATTGTGTAAGGACAGCTGTGTTTGTTGTAAATTAATAGATAAATAATACTACCTACCTAAGATGTACCCACCTTTTTAGGACCAATAGGCATACTTATATGTAGTAGGTCCAAGCTCACGAAATGTGTAGAAGTAGGTAGATAGTTGCTGTAACTTTCCCTGACTATCTTGACCTTATAAGCACATCCTACTAATATTATAAATGTGAAAGTTTGTGAGTGTGGATGTATGTATGTATGTATGTTTGTTACTCCTTCACGCAAAAACTACTGAACGGATTTAGATGAAATTTGGAACACAGATAGTTTATAACTGGGATTAACATATAGGATACTTTTTATCCCGATAATCCCGAAATTTTTGTTACGGTAAATACTACGCGGACGAAGTCGGGGGGCACAGTTAGTGAAATCATATTTCATTCAGAAAACAATCAGGTGTAGTAGCTACATCCAAACAAACACTACTGATGATTTTTAGTTAGACTTAAAAACTATTAAGTTAGGTTAGCATATTTAATTGCCAAAATTAGTAGTACCTAACTTAATTGGCTACTAATACGGATTGTACTTATACGGAAACAGTTGTTCAGCCGTTTCGTCGATTTAGGGTCTGTGTTAGGTAATAGATCGATTTCAAGTCTGAGATCTAGATCTTGAAACTGTCATTCTTATGCCATTCCAGTACAAAATGGCATTTCAAAAGCATACTCAAGGCCGTTCTCAGACTAGAGGTTGATTTATTAATACGGGCCTATGCAAATATAGGAAATCTCTATCTATCCGCTCTCACTGCGGCCGCCCGCCCCGCGCGGCTACGTCTGCCGGCCAACGCTACGCGCCGCGCCGCCGCCCGCCCGCGCCGGCCGCTCGCCCGCCCTCCTCGCCACTTCATTGTGTCAGCTGAACGCTTGCCCAAGTACGGCATTGGACTCCATCACCCTTCACTTAGCCAGTTTTTGCACATTTTTTATACCTATGTCACATTCTATTATACTTAAATAGCCACGTGTTGTTGACCTACTGTTTAGCGGGGGGTGTAAGTTCAAACTGTTCGAAGTTACAATGTACATAGAAGGAATCCACCAAAGATATTCTTGACCTTTAATTTGATGCCTAATTGCTTAAGTACCTACTTAATAGTTATATTTTAATTAAATGATATAATTTTAAACGGTAAGCTGGTACCTACTTTAAATTATATTAGACACCTACTTACGGATTTATAATATTTGTTATCTCCTAATTTAATAACTAATTAACACGACTAGAGTATTACTTAGCTATTAGAGTATCTACTTACTTGCAATAGTTATTAATATTCAACCATCATAGATAAAACCTAACGTATGTACCTAGGTAATGTGTTTGTACTCTGTAGTTTCAGGTTGTTGTCCAAAATTTGAGTAGTCAGCGGTGCAGCTGTGATGCCTACTTAGGAGCTTAAAGAATATTTCCGTGCATGCCTACATGGTTAGCATCGTGACCCCCTGCGCCGTGGCTCACACAGACACTACCCACCGGGTGGGGGCAACCGCGGGGTCGTTTGATAAATAATTTAAATGACGCGAAATTGGTGAAAGAGAACTCTTCGTCGCTCAAGAGTCCACGAGTGCGGCCGCATGAATATTCAAGGTTCATCCCTTAGCCCTAAATATTCCTCAGGATTGCGCCTCCGAGATTGACACTTGTTTCTACTTTTGCCTACTGAGTTGGCACTTTACCGAAGCGGTAACCCTGTGGTGATTGTTACTAAAAAGGTCGCGGAATAATTGTTTCACCATATTTATTAGAAGTACCTACGTAACTTAGTTTATAATTTAGATATTTTATATGGGGCCTTAGTAAATGAAATGCTAAATAGGTAGGTAGTATGTCCACACCTTACATAAAATCAGGATATTTTTTTTAAAGATTACTACTAGCAATGTGTGTTTATCACATTACTAGTATTCCCTTTAGCCCCTCCAACTAAGCTAATGCTTGTGCTAGGAGTGGGGTCACGTCAATAGTTTAATGGCCAGGATGGGGATCGAACCCGGAACCTCTCAGCTACGAGGACGGCCCCTCTAATCACTAGGCTATTGACGCTTCAATTACAAATACAATCGTTATATTATAATAATAATTCACCCCTTTTAACGTCCCACTACCTACTGCGCTCTCCTCAACACGAGGGGGATTCGGGATATAATCCACCACGTTGGCCGTTGGCCCAGTGCGAGTTGTAGGATTTCACAGGTCTTTCAAAAAATTGTGAGATTTCCTAAGACATGAAGGTTTCCTCACGATATTTTACTGTACTATAGTTAATCATATTGATATTACTAGCTGAGCCCGCGACTTCGTCCGCGTGGAATTTAACTTAACAATAACGCCCGCTCCCGCGTTGTGAGCACGCGCGGCAGGACCCATTTTTGAAGATCTTGTTTTTCTAAAATAAAAGTAGCCTAAGTTACTGCTTATAACATCAGCTATCTATCAGTGAAAGTCCCGTCAAAATCGGCCCAGCCGTTTCGGAGATTACCCGGAACAAACACACAGACAGACAGGCAGACAGACAGAATTTTTTTTTTAAATCGCGTTTTTGCTATAGGTGTCGTATGTACTTTCATAATATATGCATTCAGTGAAAAGGTGTTATTTTTATATTACAAACAGACAATCCAATTTTATTTATTTGTATAGATGATCCGCGCATAGATATAAAAAAAAAACTCAGACGTGCGAGCAGGGATTTGAACCCAGGACCTAGTGTTCGATAGACGCGTGCTTAACCAATCCGTTACCTATAACTACTATTCACAAAATCATGATATACGATATGATATTTTACTCATATTTTTAATATAACTAAATCATTTTTTAAAGGAAAGCGTTCAGTAGGTGACTGGCATGGCAGGGCTCAGCCGGGGCGGGGCAGGCACGCCGCGCCGAGGAGTCGCCGCTCCGACGCCGGCACGCGGATTCTTCCCCACTCCAGAATACCAATGCCATATTATTATGTGTGATCTCGACTTCTATTGTGCAATATAGGTACCTACATCTATATCAACTTACGGCTCGACGCCATTCACATCTTATTCCTTACTTATAGGTCCGATCACGTTTTCTGCGAATAATTCAATAGTAAAATTCGTCTTTAAGATAGGTATTTATCATATTCCGTGCGTCCTAGGTAGATCGTTTACGATTTTCATGCATTACTTAGCCTAATTACTACGAAAAAAGCGAAGGTAGAATATAGCTTTCAATGGCAAATAATAATATAGTAATATCAATATTCCATTTCTATGTTCTGTCATGATCGCATGCTCTTCCCCGCAAAACGGATTAAAAAAAAATTATCATCTTAATTAGATGGTCCCCAAGTAAAATTTAAATTTTAACGATTTTAAATCGATATTACCTGGATTAAATTGTTTTTCTACTAATGTTTGTTACGCCGTACAACTGCTTAAGCCGACTAGTTGAATGAATTTTCATGTAAATTAATGTAATGCAATGTCTACGTGATATCGCCTAGGTACTGCCGCCGCTCCGTAGCGTCCTATCGAAGCGTCTGTATGACGCTCATCGGGACTAAAACAATTTAAACGCTCCTTCCATAATCGAATCTCTCGCCCGGCGCGGCGGCGCGGGCGCCCCCGGCCTCAAGGACGCATTCCACCACAATTATTGAACACAAATTCGGTTATGCCGGTGACGTTCTTATTTTATTAAGTAGGTACAAGTACAATACTTAACGCAGTACCTCCTTAACAATGCACGCGTTTTGTCGTAGAGCAGTTAAAAAATAGCATGTCTTATTTGGTTTTTCTGAAAAAATAATGTCAGCCCTTTTGACGTCCCACTCTTGGGCACGGGCCTCCCCTCAACACGAGGGGGATTCAGGCCATAATCCACCACGCTGGCCCAGTGCGGGTTGGCGGATTTTACATGTCTTTCGAAAATTGGTTAAATATTCTAAGACATGCAGGTTTCCTCACGATGTTTTCCTTCACCGTAAGCAAGTGATAATCATATAGAAATAATGATTCGCACATATATTTTGAAAAATCCAGAGGTTCGAGCCGGGGTTTGAACCCGAGACCAGGTAGCCCGCAAGACGCGTGCTTAACCAATCGGCTATCACTGCTCGTTTTTCTGAAAAAAATCATTAAATGTTATAATAGACACGATTGAGGAACCAACTAATCAAAGTCTATTCCACATGAATATAGGAAGTCACGCGAAAAAATACCTACTGAAGTAAATTGTAACTATACACTGTTAATTATATTGCCAACATAAATGTCTACATCGCTTTGCGACTACGAGACTTCGTAGTATGACTGTAGGCATTTACTGTCTATGTTCGGCTACTGTGCTGTACAGGTAACTAGTTATACGGCTAACTTTAAAGTATATTGTTTATTATCTTCATTAATTCACTGAATTAACTAAGAAAATCAGAAATTTCTCCATAGGTTGGTTCCAATTTAAATATCACTGAACTTATTCCGAGGCAATTTTTTACGACATCTCGAGGCAGACGTTCGATAGATATCGGGGAAATAAAAGGTGAACTCGTTATGGAAGAGAAAATAGACTCGTTGAAATCTAATTTCGCGTAACCATAACGAGCAGGCACTCGAGACCGATGAGCCATCCGCGACAGACGCCCGCCTCATATCAATTTCTTAATTGAGGCGCGGCTTCTTCGCTCGAACGCTTCTTCTGAAAACCTCATTGCCCCCACAGCGCGGAGCCATCCACCCGAGCATTCTTTATAACATAACTAAGCGTGGCCGACTATAAAGAAATTCCGAGAACTTTTCACTTCACACGGAAAATCTAGAGTTGACTTCGTAATATATCGTGGCGTTCGCAGCTTACGTAGGAAGGCATATGCTGTCACCTTTTATATTAAATAACGGAAATATTAGGTGACGAAATATTTGTATTGATATCGAGATTTTAGGCTAAAGCGCCCATCTAGCCCGCGAAGTTCCAATTTTTTGAGGTTTTGTAGATTTTTTTCAATATCTGACATTAATAAAAGGCACGTTTTGTAATTCGCGACAAAGACCGTGTGCAGTGCATTTATTAATATATCCAACTTACTCTAAAACATTTCAAGAACGACAGCTATCCAGATAATCTTGCAATTTTTGTATATTTAGTGATTAACTAGTATCATATCCACCGTGATAATATTTAGGGTAAAATAAATGTATTAATATTAATAAACGCACTGCATACTGTGTTTGTCGCGAATCACAAAATGTTGTCTTGAATGTTTTCAGATTTTGGATAAACTATAAAAATACTCGAAAATTTTGAATTTCACGGGCTAGACAGGCGCCTTCACCTTAAGTAACTTTAAATGGATTTTTCCTTGTAACGGTACGAACTCGTCCGTCACGTGCACAAATATAAATATATCGAACTAATATCTAAATAGAGACATCAATTTAATTAATTATAATAAAAATATGCATCAATCTTATCCAAAACAAATAAATTAAAAATAATCTAATATTCTTAAATAAATGTAGGTAGCTGTACTCAAAGTACCTATATCGCGCTTGCCACGTGTAACTCTTACACGTGGAACATAGGTAGTTACCTACCCTGGATTTGACCTTTCGGCGCGTGCGGCGGCGACTTAAACACGAAACCTACAGTAGGCGGCTCCCTTTGACGGTAGCGGCGGCTGAAACTCTAGGTAACTACGGGGCGGCGGTGTCTTTGTAGGAAGATGCCGAAAGGCCGCGCGAGGCGAGTACGTTGAGAGGATTACGAATAAAAGGGCTGGGATAATAGGTATAAGTGACAGTCAATTGCGATCTCCCGAACTAGTGACATGTGATTATAATTATCGTTGTGCAAATAGTTAGATTCTAAATTATTGATCTGATCTAGTATTTATCTAGAATTGTGAGTTAACGTGTGTGAATAATCATCAATATTAATTTAGTTCCTTGGTGTGGTGTATCAAAGGGGTTGTATACTTACTTACTTTATTTATTACTTGATTATTAGAATTGTGTTCAAATTCTCGTGAGATTTAATGTCAGGACGATTATAGATATGTTATGATACGTGTGCTCTAATTAGGTATCTTGCCTAGGTATATTAGTGTTCAGGGATTAGGATAGATTTAGGTAAATAGATTCTTTATGTTAGACGCAATAAGTTAAAATAGGTACCTTCGCGTCAAGTATAATGGCGACAGCGCGTACAAGTTTGAACCTGTTCATCCTTACATTAACTACATAAATATAAATTGTTGATAGATTAGGTAGGACCCTTTTGTAATATCCATGGAGTTTCTTGCTCATTCTTCTCCATTGGATTAGGTTTACGAATGAGTGGTAAAGTTTTATTTTGCATTTCATATAGATATACCTACTTAATGTAACTTTATTATCCACATTCTTACTTCAACTTTCAATACTTGATATAGTACAAACATTTTGAATACTTTTCATATTTGATCATATCAATTGGTTCAGAGTTGAGGATCTGGATGGATTGAAACTGGCTTATAAGTCTACCTATTTTACATTATTTATTCCTCGACTAAAGTTTGATGTTTTGGATCACACTTGGGGCGGTAGACCCTGTTGGCAATCACTAAACAGTAGATGATAGAGTTGCTAACCTGACAGTCACTGATCTGACTCATCAGCTTTATAACTACAATCCTGTTTGGTCATACTTGGGCGGTAGACCCTGTTGGTATTCTCATCACAAGTAGATGATCGAGATGCTAACTAGTTGCTGACTAAACTTATCAAATGTATATCTAATATTACCGGTGCGAATATACCTTTCCTATTTAAAGGAAATAAATTATACAAATCTGTCAGTAGAACAGACTATTATCATTCAGAGAATATTTTACTGATATTAAAAGTTGTACTAAAACAATTTATTAATTTAAAATAGTTGACTGAGTGACAAGTCATGGGGGAAAAATTGATACGTGTTGTTTTCCACTGTCGGGCTGCGGGGAGGAGCTCCCGACCTTGTCACAAACAATTAATTGCTGCATAATAATATCTTTGATATAACCATCATGTAAAACCATTAGAGACTATGTATTGTTGACAATATCTGATCTCCGGAAATAATTATAATTCTATTTCAGAATATTACTTCTAGATCTACCGCTTTATTAGAACCACTAATTCATATTATTTGTGTATAAGTATTACTTTCAGATAACGTAATCTAAGGACATAAACCTCTTCAACGTTAAACTTTAATTGAATTAGGACGGTATTCTTGATACTAAGAACATAGAATATTAATGGTTTAGGTTAGATTAGGAAGTATTTAATGTAAGTATGTTTGTTCTTAGAATACCAATCTTTCACTAAAATAATTTAGGTTACTATTCTCGGTTCACTACGTTAGGTCCTATAACCACTAGACGATACAGATCACTTGGCCATTATAATATTCAAATATTTCATGAGATACCCAGGGTAGGTGAGGTGGGTTGTTACAATTTGGTGCCGTGACCAGGATAATATGAATCCTGGATTGCCACGGTATTTGCTTAATTCGTTGTTTGATTTAAACCATATTAAGTGACTTTTATAAGTCACAATTTGTTGCTTGTGTAAAGGAAAGTGATTAAGATTGGTATTCATTATGTTAGAATTATAGCTAGATTTAGATAGATAACACTGAAAGGTAGGAATCGCGTTACTTCCGATAGTTATGTATGTATGATAATTCATAAATCTATTGTAAGTTACATTCATTAGTTTCGATAAAGGTAGTTTGTGTGTTTGATAGTAACATTTCAAGTTGAATAGGTAAGTAGGTCTATTAGTGCACTGTTCATTCGTTTGTTCATTTAGGTTTTTGGTTTTTTAACTCTGAAAATAACAATATAATTTATTAAATTCAAAGTTACATTTTAGGTTATAAAACTCTATTGACATTAGAGGTAACCGATAGTTGGTTGTTTTATCATTATGCCAATATCGATTTAAAAAATATATTTAATTTATAAAAATCGATTAAGTAACATAGTAATACTAAGTGAAAGTAATATATATATATATATAATAGTAATATATATAATAGTTACGTTACAGGTATTAAAAATAAAATAATGCGTTGATTAATAAAAGGTATTATTCCCTTATTTTACTTAAGGGAAGTTTAGAAGAAATAATTACGAGGAACTATTAATTGATAATAGAAAAAGATATTAAATAATCGATTTGAGAGTGGATATTATTTTAGCATTTAATAAATTTCGATGTTGTCAGTTGTTAGCGTTAAAGCGAAAGCGGTTCGTTTTCCATAGAGTAATAAAGTTATAAATTAGTTTGTAGGGTGTTCGTAGGTTAATTCATGTCCATATCCATGTCGTAAAATTTAAATGTTCAGCATTAAATATTTTGTTTGGTTCACAGAAAAAAAAAACGTAATATTGTTAAGTACTTAGTAGGTAAGTATCGTACAGAAGGTGGTTTTCGTATTAGAGTCTGGGGGTTGAAAGTAAAATAAAAGGGTTTTATTTTAGGGATTTTTAGGTAAGATTGCCAGTGCAAATGTTATAGAAAGTCTTTATTATACGACTTGTTTAATTTTAGTAGTCGACTATGTTTAAAGAGTTCATTAAGTAGGTAGGTAGGACGGTAGTTTATTATAGTGCTGTTCGGTTTAAAATTATTATAGGACTATAAAGATAGGTAGGTAGGTCTTCATTGTTTGCTAGATATGAATAAAGGCGAAGCAAGTTAGGAACCTACGTCTTAGAACGGGTCTAGGTAACTAGTCCGTAAATACCTACCAATTAATGCATAGGTAAATATGAGTTAAGGAAATTAGTATCTAGTAAGTTATAAGGAAATGCGGATCCCAAAGTAGGTAAGTACTTACTAGAAAGGTTAGATAGGCTTGTACCTACATAAGAGGTTCACTTAGAAATGCAGATTCCAAAGTAGGTAAGTACTTATTAGAAAGGATAGATAGGCTTGAATCTAATTAAAATAATTTAGTTTTGCCTACATGGATAGTTAAATTAAATATTAATAAAATTACCTATTTACTTAGAAACGTCGTTAGTAATTTAGATCGTCATTTAAAGGTACCTTTCTGGTTGAAGTCTTAGAACTTGTTGACGTTAAATATAATTTATAATTGCGATAGGTAACTAATCTTGAGACAAGAATGTAGGTAAGTACCTATTCTGTAGGAAGAAAATACCTATTTTCGCGCTTCCATAACTTGAACC
The DNA here is from genome assembly GCA_918843915.1 of Notodonta ziczac. Classification (NCBI taxonomy): domain Eukaryota; kingdom Metazoa; phylum Arthropoda; class Insecta; order Lepidoptera; family Notodontidae; genus Notodonta; species Notodonta ziczac. The sequence continues at coordinate 5,775,379 of OU974043.1, read as the reverse complement.
AAATAGAACAAAAGGTTTTGTAGGTAGGCTAGGTATCTGCCTCCATAGATAAAAGTTTAAGGATTATTTGATAATGTTTCATTTAAAGGGTTTTACAGTTAGTTAGACGGAGGATCGGAGTAAGTAGGTACTTAACGAATATAGGTAGTTACCCAACTAGACTTATTGCCTTGACTCGTATATACCTAGTTTAGAAGATGATTAGGTACTTAACTATCCACTATGAGTAAAAAAAAATAGAGTTCGGGCTCTAGAATAGGTACCTTGTTGTGGGATAGGTAGATAGGTAGTTTGTTATAGGATTTAAGTATGACTTGGTACCTACCATAGAGTCGTTTTGTAGGTATGCTTTTAAGTATAAATGGTTTTAATAGGGATAACGACTGTTGATGTGATTAGGTAGGTCATGTAATTAAAAATGTTGGTCAAATCAAAGACCTGTTTGCAATATTAGTTTCACTTCCTTCGTCTATGGGTAAAATAGATTTTAGGAGTAGGTAAGTACCACATGCTTATGAATACTGTGATAAGTATCTATAAAATATTGCTTTCTTTCAGAATTTAGGTAGATAGGTAGGTAGGTAGGTAGATAGCATCAATGATTACTAAATAAAATAGGAAAATTGCTTGTAGGTAGGAAAACGCAAAAATTTCGAATAGGTACGTTATCGCTCGGACGTTCTTTTAATTTATTATTATTTGTAATAGGTATGTGTAATTTATTGTTTTTGTCATTTTTGTGTCATTATATCTTCACAGGTTATTATTTACCCGACTGCGCGACGCAGGAGTGATATGTTTGTTGTTGACAACAGCCAGACGTTTTATTGAAAAAGAAACAGGAAAAAACCGTCGACCGCTTGACGCGGTGGTTCGTGTGTGGGACGCTCGGCTTGTTGCGAATGGTGGTTGCGGGTTCGATTCCCGTTTGAATAAGCTTCGAGGCGCTCAGCTAGCTCCCCGTGTTTGATGGTTACGGGTTCGATTCCCGCGTGGACCGTGTCGCTTAGTTAGCTCCCTGTGTGTGGTGGTTACGGGTTCAATTCCCTTGTGGACAAGTTTCGGATCTTTCAGCTCGCTGCGCGTGCGTGGTGGAAACGGGTTCGATTCCCGTAAGAATAAGTGGTGGATCTCTCAGCGTGGTAGATACGGGTTCGATTCCCGTAAGGACAGATGGTGGATCTCTCAGCGCGGTGGATACGGGTTCGATTCCCGTAAGGACAGATGATGGATATCTCAGCGTGGTAGATACGGGGTTGATTCCCGTAAGGACAGATGGTGGATATCTCAGCGTGGTAGATACGGGTTCGATTCCCGTAAGGACAGATGGTGGATCTCTCAGCGCGGTGGATACGGGTTCGATTCCCGTAAGGACAGATGGTGGATATCTCAGCGTGGTAGATACGGGTTCGATTCCCGTAAGGACAGATGGTGGATATCTCAGCGTGGTAGATACGGGTTCGATTCCCGTAAGGACAGAAGGTGGATCTCTCAGCATGGTGGATACGGGATCGATTCCCGTAAGGATAGATGGTGGATATCTCAGTGTGGTGGATACAGGTTCGATTCCTGTAAGGACAAGTATCGGATTTCTCGGCAAGCTGTGCGTGGTGGTTACAGGTTCGATTCCTGTAAGGATAAATATTGTATCTCTCGGTGAGCTGCGAGTGGAGGTTGCGGGTTCGATTCCCATCGGGGCGAGTTTGAAGATGGCCCTTTCCTGATTTGCCCGGGTTTGGGTATCGTAGTCGCCCGATTCATTGATCGATGGCCGTGGGGAGTGAGGCGTTGCTTGGTTTACGACCTTGCGGTTGGTGTGTTGGCCTGGCGATGTTTATAATTTATTTATTTGTTAAAATTCGCGAACCATGTTAAGGGTGTTTGGAAGTCGTCTTTGGATTACTTTTAGAATGACCATTTAGGATTTATAACGGTTTAAAGTTGAGTTTCAACTATTCTTACTTAAATTTCAATACAAGGGTTCTAAATGGATAAATAATCAGTAATCTAAACCGTAGGTATGCGTTTTGCGTAAATGTAATATCGCGTTCTTATCATTTTAAGTACCTACCTACATTTCTTAGTATTTCACTCATTGGTATTTTGCGTAAATATTTATAAATTTGTTGTTGTTATGCGTTGTTTAATTGTCGCTTCACGGTTTCGGGTTTTCATAACTGACATTTTGCGTATCTATAAAATCGTTACGTTATAAGTATTCAGGCGTTATTTAAAGTAAAATTGCGTAATTAAGAGACTCGTTCTGTTACATCCAATCTGGGGGTTATGCAGCGGTGTTTAGGTATCTACTTAGACCAAATGTGCAAAATTCGTAGTATTCGTCCCGAGTTACGTTGTAGGATTATTTAGGTGGTGTGTTTCGCTATGAATGTAGAAGCTTTGTAAGTATTTGTATGTTTTCTACGATAGGGTTGTTGATGTATGAATTAGGTATGAAGTATGATTATTCATTTTTATTGTTTTGAGGGGCCTAAGTTATTCTGCGATGTCTTGGTACGAAACGGTTTGTCAATGTTTGAGAATCAGAAAATCATTAACATAATCAAAGGACTTTTTATGATGGAGTTTGGTGTTAGGATAGGTCAGTAGACATGCATCAGTATTAACTGATCTCATAAGAAGTCCGTACTCTACCGGCAGCAAACAATATCGTCGTTTGGTACACTCCACATGCTCCGAATTGTAAATAAGTTGTTGTGAGGGCTTAGGTCTTGGTGGGATGTTGCAGTCATGGGGAATTATCACTTGTGAGCCATTGGGAGGTCCAGGCTTTGATAGGATAGTGTATTCGGTTCACACCATACGTAAGATGGGTTTGCTGTGAAAGGTTTACACTAAATCACTAGGATTGACCTGCTCACAACAGATTTCCTTCCGGAGTTTGGACAGTCCCTGCGAGCAGTTATTTTTTGTTCATGATTGCTACGTTAGTAAACTTTGACAAGGGTCCATACAGCAATTATTGCCAATTCGATGTAAATAAACTGTTCATTGTAGGTTTACACACATTTAACATACATGCATTACTTACCTCAATTTTCTGAGTCGGATATTGACAAATTAGAATTTGCACTAGTTAGTTCTTCTGGGGTTGATATTATTATTTAGATTATATTTGTGCATTTCTTTTTGGTTCATGAAAAATTTACTTCGGTTAAATATTCATTCACCTGCATAAATTTTGGGGGTTGGCTGTAACGGTACGAACTCGTCCGTCACGTGCACAAATATAAATATATCGAACTAATATCTAAATAGAGACATCAATTTAATTAATTATAATAAAAATATGCATCAATCTTATCCAAAACAAATAAATTAAAAATAATCTAATATTCTTAAATAAATGTAGGTAGCTGTACTCAAAGTACCTATATCGCGCTTGCCACGTGTAACTCTTACACGTGGAACATAGGTAGTTACCTACCCTGGATTTGACCTTTCGGCGCGTGCGGCGGCGACTTAAACACGAAACCTACAGTAGGCGGCTCCCTTTGACGGTAGCGGCGGCTGAAACTCTAGGTAACTACGGGGCGGCGGTGTCTTTGTAGGAAGATGCCGAAAGGCCGCGCGAGGCGAGTACGTTGAGAGGATTACGAATAAAAGGGCTGGGATAATAGGTATAAGTGACAGTCAATTGCGATCTCCCGAACTAGTGACATGTGATTATAATTATCGTTGTGCAAATAGTTAGATTCTAAATTATTGATCTGATCTAGTATTTATCTAGAATTGTGAGTTAACGTGTGTGAATAATCATCAATATTAATTTAGTTCCTTGGTGTGGTGTATCAAAGGGGTTGTATACTTACTTACTTTATTTATTACTTGATTATTAGAATTGTGTTCAAATTCTCGTGAGATTTAATGTCAGGACGATTATAGATATGTTATGATACGTGTGCTCTAATTAGGTATCTTGCCTAGGTATATTAGTGTTCAGGGATTAGGATAGATTTAGGTAAATAGATTCTTTATGTTAGACGCAATAAGTTAAAATAGGTACCTTCGCGTCAAGTATAATGGCGACAGCGCGTACAAGTTTGAACCTGTTCATCCTTACATTAACTACATAAATATAAATTGTTGATAGATTAGGTAGGACCCTTTTGTAATATCCATGGAGTTTCTTGCTCATTCTTCTCCATTGGATTAGGTTTACGAATGAGTGGTAAAGTTTTATTTTGCATTTCATATAGATATACCTACTTAATGTAACTTTATTATCCACATTCTTACTTCAACTTTCAATACTTGATATAGTACAAACATTTTGAATACTTTTCATATTTGATCATATCAATTGGTTCAGAGTTGAGGATCTGGATGGATTGAAACTGGCTTATAAGTCTACCTATTTTACATTATTTATTCCTCGACTAAAGTTTGATGTTTTGGATCACACTTGGGGCGGTAGACCCTGTTGGCAATCACTAAACAGTAGATGATAGAGTTGCTAACCTGACAGTCACTGATCTGACTCATCAGCTTTATAACTACAATCCTGTTTGGTCATACTTGGGCGGTAGACCCTGTTGGTATTCTCATCACAAGTAGATGATCGAGATGCTAACTAGTTGCTGACTAAACTTATCAAATGTATATCTAATATTACCGGTGCGAATATACCTTTCCTATTTAAAGGAAATAAATTATACAAATCTGTCAGTAGAACAGACTATTATCATTCAGAGAATATTTTACTGATATTAAAAGTTGTACTAAAACAATTTATTAATTTAAAATAGTTGACTGAGTGACAAGTCATGGGGGAAAAATTGATACGTGTTGTTTTCCACTGTCGGGCTGCGGGGAGGAGCTCCCGACCTTGTCACAAACAATTAATTGCTGCATAATAATATCTTTGATATAACCATCATGTAAAACCATTAGAGACTATGTATTGTTGACAATATCTGATCTCCGGAAATAATTATAATTCTATTTCAGAATATTACTTCTAGATCTACCGCTTTATTAGAACCACTAATTCATATTATTTGTGTATAAGTATTACTTTCAGATAACGTAATCTAAGGACATAAACCTCTTCAACGTTAAACTTTAATTGAATTAGGACGGTATTCTTGATACTAAGAACATAGAATATTAATGGTTTAGGTTAGATTAGGAAGTATTTAATGTAAGTATGTTTGTTCTTAGAATACCAATCTTTCACTAAAATAATTTAGGTTACTATTCTCGGTTCACTACGTTAGGTCCTATAACCACTAGACGATACAGATCACTTGGCCATTATAATATTCAAATATTTCATGAGATACCCAGGGTAGGTGAGGTGGGTTGTTACATCCTTAATTTCCTACTTACTTATTCAGATAAAATGCATTTAAGCACGTATTTATTAATTCACTTTAGGTACCTACTTAATATTAATTAAATTAATCAATATAAGTTAATCAAAGATTTCATATTTGTTACTATAGGTATTATTATAGACATCGTATAGGTACTTATAGCTACTTAATATTTATTACACTAAAGGGTGTGTCAGTAGTTCGGAAATAATACTTTCGAGTTTCGAATGCATGAGTATTGGTCGTAGTCAAAAATTATAAAACAATTGGTTTAAATTCGATCTCTGTTTTTGAAACTTTTTGCCCCTAATTTTAAAAACATGAATTACTTGTACATATCATTCAAAGACCTGTACCTCTGAAACTATGATAGTTACCTGCGTATACCGTATGTGTTCTCTAGGCTCTAGGCATCTACATTATCAGCTACCGTGTAGTGTCTAAATTTGTATTTCAGACTTCTTTTTGATACATTATGTATGTATGTATAGGTATAAAAATAAGTAGTTAGGTTATTATATACTTCTACTACGCAGTACCGGATTAAGCAAGCGCGGGGCCCGTAGCAAATTATTTCAAAGAGCCCTTGATCTACTATGGGATCTTAAGTATAAAGTGGTAAAAAAACAAATCAATAGTCTATACATTTATTTGCCTTCTATAGGTTACAATTTCGTCGGCATTTAGTAAATTACTATAGGCGCTGTTAGGCTCTGGACAAGTACAAAAAGCCAGAGATTAGATTTTCTGGCAATATAGAATAACTAGCTGTGCCCGCGACTACGTCCGCGTGGAATTTAATTGAGAAAGTTTCATACAAACTTTCATCCCCTATTTTATCCCCTTGGGGGTAGAATTAATCAAAAGCCTTTCTTAGCGGATGCCTAAGTCATAACATCTAACTGCATGCCAAATTTCAGCCCGATCCGTCAAGTGGTTTGGGCTGTGCGTTGATAGATCACTATGTCAGTCAGTCAGTCACCTTTGAGTTATATATATTTAGATTTTGATAAGAAAGTAACATGTGCGGGGCCCCATTTCGCGCGGGGCCCGTAGCAATTGCTACTCTTGCTATACGGTTAATCCGGCACTGCTACTACGTAGTGTACGTAGGATAATATTTTTTCTACTTAGGCTAATATTTCGTTAAATTAACATTACGTACGCTATGATGCTTTTATTTTACTATAGTAATTAGGTAAATTAGATAACTAATATCTTCTACGTCAACATATGGTATAGAATCTATGGTAAGTACCTACATAAACATATGGGGACACGTCAGTTGGTAGCATTTAATAATGAATGTGGAACTTCGATCTCTTGATTTTTACTGGAGTCTTCATTTTCACTCGGGTCAGCGAAGCTGTATGGGCCCTCATTGCACTTGGGGCCGGTGCACGAGAAGTTGTCGAATTCGCAATATTCCCCCATCACCATCTGCAAAGAAAATGATCAGGGAGGGCATGGTAGTACAACTTCGAAACTTTCCACAAATTTCACAGCAGCTTCCTTTATGGAAATGTGCAGCTTTACATGTTTATGTAGATATATATATGTCGCCGCCAAATAGCTTAATTCGCCGTTCAATTAACAGCCTAGGCACTTAACTAAACAGCGCCGTTCAACTAACTGCCTGAATGATATTCAGCCGTATCGTGTATTACAGCATTTAATAAACTGGCTGGCTAATGCTTAGGCAACTGGTTGACATTTAAGTACTTAAAACTTTTTCAAAATACTACCCAAGCAGAACGACCTGGATGGGTGTAGGTTAGGGTTATTTTTTTTATGATCCCACAGAAACTCCACCCGGCAAATAGATGCGGTGGATCTAAAAAAAATCGTAAAAACCTAAGTACCTAATAAAATTATTCCATCAAAGTTGTTTTTTTCCGACGCCATATTGACCAAAGAGAATATAGAATATAGAGATATTGACAGTTTGGTGAGTTTCGGCGCTAGGTGGCAGAAAGTAGAACTAAATTAAAATGAACAGGCTAGGCAGGTAATTAAACGGCTAGGCAAGTAGTTAAACGTCATCGATCCAAGTCATTTGCCTAGCTGTTTGATCAAATGGCTGAATATCATTCAGGCCACTAGTTGAACGGCGCCGTTTAGTTAAGTGCCTGGGCTGTTAATTGAACGGCGAATTAAGCTAGTTGGCGGCGACATATATATATGTAGACATTAGATCACTCGATCAATAGTCGAATACGATGAAAACTCCTACTAACCCGCCCTGAATAGGTAGGTTAGATAATAACACTTAATTCGGAACCGACTTTGTACGTCTGAACGAATTTTGAAGACTACCTTAACAGGACAGCACAAAATAATATTAGGTCCATATTAATAAATCTATCACATGATTCTGAGTACGCTTTTGACGTGCCATTTTGTACTCTATGAGAATGGCGTTAGAATGGCTTTTCCAAAATCGCTCACAGACTTGAGATCGATTTATTAATACAGGCCTTGGTGGATGGAAATATCGTATTTTTAAAGAGAGTAGTTACTTACCCAATTACCTATGCCTTAGATAGAAAGAACTTTGATTACCACATTCCACCATACCTTTTACCCCATTCGGCTTATATTTACCCTATTCCATCGTACCTTCACCCGATTATAATTCCTTTTTTTTTACGGGGAGGAAATCTTCCAAAGATTCCCAGGCCTCTTGTGGGAAAGGCCTGGGGTATGTGGGATTCTTACCCACTAAAACCTCCCCGGTGGCCGCCTTCCGCACGTCAGAGGGACTCCGGGCCCTCCCGAAGAACTCGCCGGTGCCCCTCATGTGCCGCGCTCCCTCGCGGGAGCTCGCCCCGGGGGAGCAGATGGTCGCTCCCCCTGCACCCTCGCAGTGCACGGCGGCGGGGAGCCACGCTCGCCCCGGGGGAGCAGATGGTCGCTCCCCCTGCACCCTCGCAGTGCACGGCGGCGGGGAGCCACGCCCACCGCCGTCCTCCTCAGGGTCGTCGTCGTCAGGGAACGTCCGGGGCCCACACCCTGGACGTTCTCGACCCCGAGGGTAGCCCGTTGTTTTGGGCCCTGGGCATCAGGGCCGGGGGGCCCCGACGTGGCGCAGCACGGCGCCTACGTCGGCGAGCGGGATCGTCTATAATACCTTACCCCAACGTATTTTAACTTATTGCAGTGTCCCTTCACCTCATACCACGTACCTTGGAGGGAAATTCCGGCTCGGGCGTCGCTGTGCACATGCAGCGGCCGCACAGACAGGTCCCTCGGCCTGAGCACTCCAGTCCCTCTGTCACTCCGGGAGGGTAGCAGCGCCGCCCGATCACTCCACGCCCGCACGAACACTCAGAGTTCTCCTCAACACTCACTATGGATAGTTTCACGAAGGCTTACTGAGTGAATGAATGTTATAAAATATTAAAATAGAAAATGGCATTAAAACTAGAAGGTATGGTTAGGTAGGTACCTATCGTAGATAGACACCTACCTAACCATTTACAGTTCCCAATGGAGACAGGTATTACTTATACTATAATTCTATTATTCTACCTACTTATACAGGATGTCGCAAAAGCCCGAAATTGCAATCTGTCGTTGGAATGTCTCTCATACATAGGTACATCTTATACATAATTTGATAGTTACGTATGATCTGTTTCTCTAGACACCTATAGATCAGCTACCTTGTACTTATTATTTGTTATTATTTCGAGCTGTTGAGACACACCGTATATTATACGAAGAGAACCAGATTTCTAGGTATTTTAGTACTTACAGCCGAAATCTCTGTGATCTATCGTGCTATTCTGGCAGAAGTTACCGGACGTTTTTAATTTATTTGAGAAACACTTATTTTCGGTGTCGCACCAAGAGCAATGGGACAACTTCAAACACTCCAAACACGATTTCTTAACATTGCATAACCAATGCTTATCCATTACGAACACTCTCCGACTCGATACATTCACTATAATTATGGAAATGCACAATAAATAAATAGTTGTGGAAATTGACATTTTGAATTCTATTCTCCTACTGTATTAAAATTTAAGTCAGCACTCCTGAATGAGTTCAAACTATTTATACCTACATTGAGTTAACGATAACTGTTTAGCCATGACTCGTAATACGCATTTATAGACAGCAATAGATAACCTTTTGTTGTGTGGTGGCGCAAATAAATAACAATGTTCCCGTTATGAATCGAGATATCTACCTACTGTTTATTGCGGGTATATTACGCCCTATATTATAAAATATACATTATAAAAGCGTCGGCTTGTTTTGATCGGCAAATATGGGTGCAAGGCAGTGCAGGCGTCCCTCGTCGTGAGTGATGGGTATTTTACCATCTTATAACATAATCTACCTACTACACTCTAGATCTAAATAATCACAGACATGATAGGGTAGTGCGTAGGTAGGTATACCTTTACAAATCGAGATGGTGGGATTGGCGGTACAAATAAATACAGGTGATTCAAAGGTCCGATATAATAATTTAGGTACCATCAACAAAGTTGACGCTTGATCAATTGGTAACACTATTCCCTTGCAGGCAGTACTCATAAGATGCCTCGCCCATTATGTTGTCGTCCAATGAGACGAAAAGCGTCCGATGAGACAAAAGCCCTTTTTTAGAAAGCCATTTGTTTTAATTGTTTTTATGATGAATAATGAAATGCAAACTTAAGGTGATCAAGCGTCGAGTTTGTTGATTGTACATACCTATAGGTACGGTAGCTGATATGTAGAAGCTTAGTGAAAACAGACTTTACATACTTAAGGAGGTATTTTTTGAGCTATGTACGTACCCCTTTGGATATTTCCCACAACTTTTGTGTTGCGGCCTTGGAATACATCGATAAGCATAGAAAATAGTGCAAACTGAATTTAAGAGTAGCAGCCACCGATAAGGGGCCATCCATAAATTACGTCACACGAATTTCATTATTTTTTACCCCTCCCCCGTCCTTGTCACAGCTGGTCACATTTGTGAGACTCCCCCCCCCCCCCCACTACCTGGTGTGATGTCACATATTTGCAATTTTACATTTAGAAATTAAAACAACCGAACCGTAATTATTTTTACTTCTAAGTAAATAATTTTTCAATAAAATGAACGACAAAAAAATGTGATGTCACAAAATTTGGGACCCCCTCCTCACCCTTTGTCACCCTTCCTGGACCCCCTCCCTCCCCCTTAACGTGTGACGTAATTTATGGATGGCCCCTAATCAAGAAACAGTTTGTTAGAATTTTGGGTGGTATCTACCTATTTGAGATATTCATTTATTTTACGTACTTAACGGAAAAAAACAAAGACGTGGTCGATATGCTATGGTTTCATTAGCCTCAAGTATTATTTTTCCCTTTTCAAACATTCTGTATAATGACAACACTGAAGGATCATTATTATATCGTAGCACCGTAGCAATTTTATGGTACAAATCTAATCACCACCGGACACTCCTGACAGCGATTTTCTGTCAATCAAACAACGCCTTGTAAGTTGCTCCGAAGAAGACTGAAGAATGATTCCCTTCCCTCTAAGCGAATGCTAATTCTGCTAGAACGAAGTATTTATAAGTCTGTGGACCTAGGTATACTCTACAGGGCAGTGTGAAACGATTATAGGTACCTACCGTAATAGGTAGTACGAAAGCGTGTCAATTTTATTTAGTGTTAAGAAAATGCTGACGGAAACGACAGCTTCCATCCTTCTTTTACTTTTACAAATAAGAAAATAAAAAGTAAAACGTAGTATAGAAGTCTGTACACGGGGCACGGGTAGAAACCCTTAATAAACGAATTGTTTGCTTGAGTGACACTGGAAAAATATCACAATACGGCACAATATGAAAAAAGAAGAAATGTCATTGCCAAGTGTCACTAAAAAATTATGAATCAAGAAGATTATAAATATTTTTGTTATCAATCAATACCAATAAAATGCCAGTAGGTCTTAAAAACATTTTGTATAATCTAAGAAGATGTTAGCTTTGTTATAAGAATCAAAGGATGTTAGATATAATATTCTTCGTCAAACCAACCTTTTTGGCTTGGATAATTCACTAATAACTCCGTGGGGACCAAAGAGAAATACTCAAAAAAATAAAAACCAACAAGTTTGCAAACGTAGTATTCTCTATTACATTATCGTTGGCAGTATTGTACGGCTGTCGTAACTTCAGAAGAAAAATACGATCTATGAAATGGGGTAGAACTTTAATGGTGAACGGCAGAACTAAAACGTCAGTGGCCACCTGGTAGGGGTGTCCACTTCGAAAAAACATCGATTTTTTTTTCGTTGGGATATAAGACATCGATACCCACTTCCGGTATCGATGTCTTCCGATGTATCGGTTACAAATATCGATGTTTACTGAAAATCTAGTACTTTTTCTAACATTACATTACAACACAACGCCCTCACCTAGTCAGCCCTCTGACACTCCATGCAAACGTCAATTTGTAATTATATACAATTCAATTCAATTCAATTCAAATCATTTATTTTGTTTAGGCCTACGGGGGCACTTACAAATTGTCAATTTACATTTTTTTTTCCTTATATCTACAACCGGATCGGAACGCGACCTCGACTGAGAGGATCCGGCAAGAAACTCGGCGGGCTTGTCTTTTTACATGTCATTTTTTTTTTTTTATCACCAGTTGCTTATTTTCAATAATTACAAAGGGTAGTACTTAGATATTAATATAAATATTAAAATAGCTCCAGTGTGTTGCCTTTTGATGTTAACAAGAATTATACAAATAATTCGGACTAGTAGGGCAAGACACGCTACGCTTTGACATTATTATTGACTGTCGAGATTTGAGCTGCTTAGTCCCAAGCTGATTTATCATCCAAATAATCCGAGATTTTGTAATAACCCTTTGCACTGAGTTTAGTTTTAATTAGGGTTTTACTTATTGATAGGTAAATCTCGGATTATATTGGGAAGCTTATTGTAAAAACGTATACATTGTCCCATAAAAGAATGACTTATTCTGTGGAGACGAGTTACATGTACGGATAGCTTGTGCTTATTCCGTGTATTAATAGAATGAGCGTCGCTCCTTTTCTCATAATTATTAGCATTTTTTTTAACGTACATGAGATTTTCATAGATAAATTGTGACACAACAGTTAGAATATTTATTTCTTTAATTTTTTCTCTGAGGGAGATTCTTGGAGCTAGATTGTAAATAGCTCGTATAGCTCTTTTCTGCAGAACAAAAATGGAGTTTCAGTCAGCAGAGCATCCCCAGAGCAGTATGCCATATGACATAACGCTATGGAAATAACTAAACTAAACAATTCTAGCTGTTTCAACGTCGGTTAAATGCCTGATTTTTTAACAGCATATGCCGCACTGCTGAGTTTACCCGACAATGTTTTGATATGAGGACCCCATTGCAATTTAGCATCTATAGAGATCCCTAGAAAGACAGTTTCCTCCACAAGGTCCAATTCTGCTCCATTTAGTCGTATACACATATATTATGTAAAAGCTGTCTTTTAATTTTAAATAATAAAGAAGTATCATCAGCAAACAACACAACTTCGTGACTATTTTCTACATAGTAGGGCAGATCATTTATATATATTAGAAACAAGAAAGGACCCAGTATCGAACCCTGCGGTACGCCCATTGAGACTACAGAACCGGGCGATGTCTTGTCATTAAAATTGACCTTTTGAATTCTATTGCTCAAATATGAAGTCAAGAGGTCAAGAGCCTTGTTCCTGATACCGTAGTGGTGCAATTTCCTGGCAAGTATTTCATGATGCGTCCATCATGTAATACGACTCGAGTCGAATGCCTTGGACAAATCGCAGAATACACCAAGGGCATCCTGCGAGTTCTCCCAGGCACTGAATACATTTTTTATTAGTTCAACACCTGCGTCTATAGTAGGGCGATTCCTCGTGAACCCAAACAGATTTTTATGAAAAATCTTATTGTTATTAAAATGACATAATAACTGGTTCAAAACAATTTTTTCAAAGATTTTGCTTAAAGTTGGTATTATCGATATAGGCCGAAAATTTGTCGGATCAGTGGTACTACCTGATTTGAATATTGGAATTACTTTACTATGCTTCATTAACTCAGGAAATACACCGCATGCTACACAGCTATTAAACACAGCAACTAGATCACAGCTATTAAACACAGCAACTAGATACCACCCCTACACCAACACTGTCCATGTCTGCACATGTATCGCGTGTTTTCAAGGATGCTGAATGTTCAAGAAATCTAAGCATATATCTAAGAAAATACAAGTTTTCATGGTGTACGAGCGTGCACGTACATTTGCCGAAATAGCAATCACATTTGGGCCCAAATGTTCACATTTACGCAAATTGTATTGCAACCAAAATCAGTTCATAATCGGTCCTCAAGCAAACCGCATGTTCTCGCGCCTCATTAAATTCACTCCCATTACTTACGTTTAATGTCAGTTTTATAATATTATAACAACTTTTATCAGCTATATCAGTGTTCCTATCAGATAAATTAGTACGGACATCCCCGTCCACATGGAAACCATCGTTGATCCAAATATTGCCAGTTGGTGAAACAATTAATCGACATTCGATGTTCTCATTTTTAGTTTTAATAAATGGGTCAAGGTGAATGGAAATGAGGACTTAGTATACATGCCCATCGCAAAACTGAATAGTTTGAAATTTGTTTGTGGCAACCATTTAAAAAAAAATCTGAAAAATAACTCACATTTAAAGATAACCGCCGCGCGCCGCCCCGTCCTTACAACTGACTACTGAGCCAATATCAGATGACTAATTAATTGAATTTCCATTCCACCTCATTAAAGAACAGCGGACACCAAATAAAGGTCGATAAAGTTCATTGACCATTAATTTATAATATTCTTTACAATTTGCCTTTTATACTTAAGGAGCAAATCCTTAAGTAAAACTTCATCAACTAATACTGTTTACTATGAGAGTGAGCTTACTCCAATAGACAATATAATAGAAGTGCATACAAGTGGACCGTGCTTTAGCAGAAAATGTACCTCAGTAACTTTTTTATCTTTTTTTTTGGCACAGCAAGCTCTTTTGAAAACAGTTTGTATAATTAATATATTTTTTCTTTTTTCAGCAGTAAAAAAATGTTTGATTGACAACAAAATTGAAGTTCCATCAAATTCATCAACTGCTTTCAATGAGTGTCAGCTTACTCCAGCAGAATATACAATGGAAATTCATACAACTTGACCACGCAATTGCAAAAAATCGTATCTATTTATGTTAAATATTGTAGTTTTTTAATATTGTTAATATACTTAAGTGGCCAGTTTCGGAAAAAATATGTATTCAATGAATAATATTTCACATATTTTTAAACTAGCTGTGCCCGTGACTTCGTCCGCGTGGAATAGTGTCTTTGGGTAGCATTTTTAATTATTTAGGCATTTTTTTACAAATAAAACCTTCCTTGAAATACTTTAATGAGCTATTTGCAGTGTTTTGATGCAGAGCTATATTTCCATACAAACTTTCATCCCCTATTGTTATTTTACACCCTTGAGGGAAAAACATTTACAAACATTGAATGTCATTTTTATTTATATCGAATCAACAGCCTGACAAATAAGTTTCAAGCTTCTAGCTCTAAAAATGACGATACTTCCATACAACTTTCCATCCCCCCTTTCAACCCCTTAAAACTCTTTTCGCATAAAAAAGTTGCCTATGTCCTTTCTCAGGCTCTAGACTATCTGATTATAACATTTCATTGAAATCGGTTCAGTAGCTTTGGCGTGAAAGAGCGACAGACAGAGCTACTTTCGCATTTATAATATTAGTAAGCATAAATGATTTGTTTTATCAATGGCTTTTTTATTTAAAACAACTAGAAATGGTATATTGCTGATTAGGTAATCCATCGATATCGATAATTTTCACCGTACATCCCCATTTCGTTCTTCATGTTGGTACACTGTGTTATAATTGTCAGTTTGGTTGTTAGATTGACCATAAATGGTGGCCCCATTTTGACATTTCCAAAAGCAGGGTTTATTTTGATCTATGGAGTCCCGTCTCTTTCTACGTGTAGTACGCTATTCTCTTTGGTCTGCAGGGATATTTTGCTGAACTGAATATTTATTTGTAAATATAATTTGATATGTAATATTTGTGAAGAAAATGGAAAATTACAGCAAAGGTAAAAATATAGAAGAAGAACTGGAGCGCAATAAAATACCCATCAAGGGTTTACCTACAAACTTCCTTTGGATGCAGGTCAGTTTCAGGTTATAATTTCAACATTCAAACTATTTCTAACTAAAAGCAATACCTAGCTCTAATTTTTTTTGGCTTAGAGGCATGTTATAATTTTATATTGTATCAGGTACATAATTTAAATATGTGAATGCTTCCGCCCACATTAACTTGTAATTTATACAAATAAATAAAATTGGAGTGTCTGTTTGTAATATCAAAATAACACCTTTTCACTAAGTGCATATCAAAGTACATACGACACCTATAGCTAAAACGCGATTTAAATTTTTTTGTCTGTCTGTCTGTGTTTGTTCCGGGTTATCTCCGAAACGGCTGGACCGATTTTGACGGGACTTTCACTGGCATATAGCTGATGTTTTAAGGAGTAACTTAAGCTACTTAAATTTTAGAAAAACAATGAGGGTTCCGGATAAAAAAACAAAAACATGAAATCAAAGAGTATCTCCGAAACAGCTGGACCGATTTTGACGGGCCTTTCACTGATAGATAGCTGTTGTTATAAGCAGTAACTTAGGCTACTTTTATTTTAGAAAAACAAAATCAAAAAAATTGGGTCCTGTCGTGCGGGCACAGAATGCGGGAGCGGGCTTTTTTGTCAAGTTAAATTCCATGCGGACGAAGTCGCGGGCTCAGCTAGTAATACCTATAAATACTTTTGTCCAGTTGAACTAGTTCACATCATAGATTCACAGTTGTTTTTATTTAGGTGAAGGGAGGTAGCAAGATGTCTAACTTGCTGTCGCACGCGTCCGGCATTCTCGAGGATAAATCGTCAACCGCTGTGGTATGGAGCGGGGCTGGAGTGGCTATTCCAAAGGCAATATCATGTGCTGAAATTCTCAAGAGACAGTTTTCAATAGAGTATCAAGTTACAAAACTCACTTATAAAAAGTAAGAATTACTATTTTACTTATAGAAATTAAATATTTTGAAAATAAGTCAGTATCCACAATATGAGTTGGCTGGCTTAAAGTTAGTTTCTAGTAAGGTCAACACCATTTAAACAGGCTTCACATTGGCTAACTTACAGCTGACATATTATGTAGTAGACAGTCAATAGTTCACTTCACTTATTTAAAAACAGTCAATAATTGTACAGTTACAATTATCAATACCTACTTGATCTATACAAATAAATAAAATTGGAGTGTCTGTTTGTAATTTCAAAATAACACCTTTTCACTAACTGCATATGAAAGTACATACCACAACAATAGCTAAACGCGATTTCAAAATATTTTGTCTGTCTGTTTGTTCCGGCTAATCTCTGAAGCGGCTGGACCGATTTTGACGGGATTTTCACTGGGAGATAGCTGATGTTATAAGGAGTAACTTAGGATACTTTAATATTAGAAAAACAATTAGGGTTCGGCGTAAAAAAATAAAAACAAATGACATCAAAGAGTATCTTCGTAACGGCTGGATCGATTTTGACGGGACTTTCGCTGACAGATAGCTGATGTTATAAGCAGTAACTTAGGCTACTTTTATTTTAGAAAAACAAGAACGCGGGAGCGGTTAAGTTAAATTCCACGCGGACGAAGTCGCGGGCTCATCTAGTTTAATTATAAAACATTTGAAGTAATTAATGTAACTACACTCTTTCAGAGTAGAAGAATTCTGGGAACCTAATGTGGATGGTCTCGAAACCCTTGTTGTGAAACGGCAAATACCTGTCATTCATATATTTCTGTCAGTTGAAGCTATCTCAGATTCTAGTCAAATTGGGTAAGTTTATAATTGCATTTTTTTAGTTAGTCTTATATTTAAGCAGGCATGTATAATGCAATTCAAATAAGAATAGGAATGTCAATAACCTCTATCTGTCAAATGTCACTTGAAAAGTATGGTTTGCAAGAAACTTATTTGCATAAAATAATATAATAAAATAAATATCATAATATAATAGTCTTACATGAAATTTAAATAAAAATATTAAATTAGCAGTAAATTGTCTTAATATTTAAAGTCATAATTCGTTTTTAAAACCATACCATAACCTTTTAATTTTCATTTTTGGCGCTAAGGCCCAGAAGCCATGCCAAAATTATTAAAGAAAAGAAAATAAGGACGCCAGTCGCCAATGCACAGATGAGCGGCATTGAAAAGCTAGAATCTGGTTAAAATTTTCACTCAACCTTTGCAAATAAATATTATTTAAAAATATCTTGTTTTGCTCACCCTACCAATTTTTTTGGAATTGACAGCTATGATGTCACAATATGGCGCTAAGTTGATCCTATTCTTATTTGAATCGCATTATATTGACTGTTATACTGTTAATAAATTCAATTGAACACGATGTTTTGTTTTACCAGATACCAAACATTACAAGGAAAGAAATTCTGGCAAAAGGAACCTACCAGCAACCCCAAGCAGCATCAATCATATAAATCAAAAAAGCCTTTCAAATATAAGAAAACATAATTGTTTATCTATGTTTGTTTTATTGTACAGAGATAAAGATTTGAGAGATTACAATCAAACTACTCATAATTTAAGTTAGAACTAATAAATTATTAAGTAACTATTATCTAGCCACATGCAAGTCCATAAGATTCTATTATTTGAGAGCATATCTCACATTTATTGGACATATTATTAACATTTTTAATACTATATAAGGTGAAAAATCTTAAGGTGAAATATTATATATGAGTACAATGTTTCTTGCCTATAAATCTGGATATCAGTTCATGTATGCAGCCATAACAATACTTCAAATCAAATAGATAAACAGTTTTAATTCTTGAAAATTCCACTGGATGAAGTTTATAGGTAGAAAACATTACAATAAATGTTTTTTTCATAGTTGTAAGTATATACCTATGTCAACATTTACATGTCAGTGTATTTCTGCCATCCCCACTGCAAGACAGCTTATTCAATTTGGTGGAAATATGATTTACCAATTTATTTATATAACCCTCATGCTTCCGATTCACCCGCAACAGGTATTTCATCATCCAATTTAGGCAGTATCAGAATTTCCTTTGAAATTATTGAATATTTTGTAACAAAATAAGTGAATCTCTTGCACAAGTGAGTTTCCTTCTCAAAGGCATCAAATATTGCACGGTGATGGAAATATGCATGAGAAAATATTCTGTAGACTCTTCTACAAACTGAACCAAGTTTTGCCACTGATGATTCTCTGATGTTTACCCTGAGAAGACAAGAAGCAATATTAATTACAACTACTTTAACTTTGCCATTCAACATGGCAATGCTGCCAGCCCTCTGGGCACTTCGCCAAGTGACGGCGGTCTGGCACAAGTGTATTTTTTATAATTTTTAAATTAATAGGTCTAAGTTATTTTATATTTGTACATAGTCTATATATTTGTTAGTTCTTACTTTAATTCATTGCAATAAAATGTACTACTTTAAAGTATATTTAAAAATTTGAGAATCACTTATAAACAACACAATTTTAATGTAGGTACCTGCTTGGAAAGTACTTGTTACTGTTTAGTAAACAAGCAGCCCCGTCCAGAGTGTGTCTGGTGTAATCAATAGCTGGACATTCCTTGGGTGTTTTATGTGCAGCACACAAGAATATCCACTGCTCTGTAGCAGTCATTTGGGTACATGTCTCTGGTTTGCATTCTGTTTGCAATTTGACTGCCAAGCCATTCAGCTCCATACAAAACTGTCTAAAAAGAAGGATTATGAATAAGATCCTTGGAGTACATTCTTTCATTGAAACAGAACCATTATGCAAATAGGTACCTTAAATGTTCATATTTCCAGACACCTTCATCTTGAGCCTCGGGCATTTTCAATATAGCTTCGAGATTAGAAGGGTCACGTCGAATGGTTTGTTGAATAAACTGCGGTACAGCAAGAATGCTGTCCATTTCTTCAAATGGTTCATCGGGCCAGCGACAAAAATCCTGCCAAACAAGACAAATTCAAAACGGCAATTAGTATGTACAATCAACAAAATCGACGCTTGATCACCTTAAGGTTGCATTTTGTGTGCAGTGACCAGCAGCCACCTACGGCTAGCATGGTCATAAAAACAAAACAAATGGCTTTCGAAAAAAAGGGCTTTTGTCTCATCGGACGCTTTTCGTCTTGGACAACAACATAATGGGCGAGGCAACCTAAGATTACTGCCTGCAAGCGAAATGTGTTGAAAACTGATCAAGCGTCAACTTTGTTGATGGTACGTCTTATGTCCATACCACAGTAGTAATTTAATAGCTAAGTAAGTACTTTAACGGGTAGGTACGCAAACAATTACGAAACAGTAATAAATTGTATTACCTTTGCTTTAGAACCTGGTCGATTTCTCCTCAATACTTGAACACCGTCAGCCATGCTAAAATTTGAAAGTAAAGATTGTGTATGGTTCCAAAACTATGCAACTATCCTATTCAATATAGCAAAAGCTCTACTTTTCAAGTAACAGAAGATTTGTGCAACGCTTGGAGATAGTTCCACGTATATTTGATAGTCAAACAAATAGAACTAGAACTTGACGTTTATCAATCGCCATTTTGCATCTCAATCACAGACAGAGTACCTACATTTTATCACGTCGCGCTCTATTCTCCATTATGCCAAAGATGATTTATTTTATTTTTGTTTCGACAGTCTTGTCTCGACTATCGATTGATATTAACCCAATAAAGACGATATAAAAAGTACGGAGACTAATGTTAATGATCTCATTGAATTCCAGAAGTTTGATCGAGGATTATGCGACTTTTCAGGAAAACTAGAGAATAGGTTATGTCGTCCGGTTTTTCGATAATTCCGATTGCTATTGTTAACTATTTTATGAATACAATTTATCTAGCAACACATCACATAAAACAAATACTCTGCGGAATTAAAAACAAAGTTTACCTAGAGTTTAACCTTTCGAATGTCACGAGGGCGCCAAAAAAAATTACGTCGTCTGTCGCAGCGACCGAGAGTGAAGAGGCGGGATTCGCGCGCCATTGTATTTTTTATGATATTTGCCTTTCAATGAATGAAATTGTTCACACTGACGACTGTTATTGAAAGCCAGATAACTAATTACGGTTATAGACTGGATTCTGATAATAAATAATGTTTTTGTGGCGACGACCTCCTTTTTGATATGCTTGCTGTTGGCAGGTGATACGTTCCATTAATTAATTTTATAATTTGAAATTGTCAGATTGTCATGTTGTGTGAGTCATTCAATATACAAAGAACGTTGGTTGTACTTATTTTTCCCAAATTGGTGACCCCGACGTGATTTGAACACGCAACATTCCTAGGATATCGTATTAGTGCAGCGGGAACTCGCCCTCCAGAAGATAGAATCCAGGCCATGGTAAATTTCCCACCTCCCAAGACTGTTCAGGGTATGCGTCGTTTCCTCGGTATGGCAAATTTTTATCGCCGTTTCATCCCAGATGCTGCTAAGTACCAGGCACCCTGATTGACGCCGTTACTGCTATACAAGGCAAGGGCGCCAAACCATTCGTGTGGACGCCGGTTTTAGAGGAATGTTTCGAAGAGTGTAAGAGGAGCTTGACATCTGCGAAAATTTTAACACACCCAGATTGCAGCGCCACGCCACCGCCACATGTTCATACAAATTATTTATGAAAATCAATAAAGAAGTCGATGATTTCAAAGATTGGAATCACTCGATAATTTGTCCATGTGTGTGTGAATCTTCATCACATCTAACTGTCTTGTCACATATCTGTGCCATTGTAACTTAGCTTTGTCTGTCTTGACACATATCTGTGTTATTATGAAATATCTTTGTTTGTCTTGTCATATATCTGTGCCATTACAATTTAGCTTTGTCTGCCTTGGCACATATCTGTGTTAGTATAGTTTGGTACAGCATGTTTACTTTTATTCAACACGACATTGAAATAAAACAAAGTCATGATTATTTTTTATTTATTAAAAAAAATACTTCGGTCATTGATGTTATATTGATGATTAAACAGTAATAGAGAAACAATCAGCTAAAACAATAATAAACATAATTCGGGCACGTAGTAATTTTAAAAAGGAAACAATCAGCTATAACAATAAAATTATAATGTAATAATAATAAAACAATTACAATACTTCCAATATGTGGAAATCACGCCAGCATTTCCCAATACAAAGAGCAACTTTGCACTGGCTGCAATAAATGTTGCTCATTTTTCTTTCCTTTTTTGCGGCACACCTTACACACCGCGCCCTAGTAAACCTCGTTTGAGACGAAGTTCTCTCGCCTGTTACAGGCTTTTGTTCGGGAAAATGGTCCAAATTGCGGTCCAGCCGATTACTGGGGATGCTAGTAATCCTCTGGACCACTCTCCCGTCAGTCCCATAACGTGCCAAAATTTCCTCTACGAGGCGGTAGCGATAGGCTCGGTGCGTAAGGGGCATTTGGTGGCCCATATTGGCCACATGTATGGTATACGAATTTAAAATTGCTATATTTAACAACCTTTTAAACACTTTAATGTACCATTTTAATCCCCTTTTACGTTCAAGTAGATACATTGACAGTTTCTGATCCTTAAGGTCTACCCCTCCCATAAATGCGTTATATGTTTCGATAATAGCTGGTTTTTGTCGAGCTTCTCCTGCCCGTCTGCCCTCGACCATGTGGTTTTTGTGGTAGGTCGACACTGCACTTACTAATTTGACGTCTTTCCAACAAACCACAGAAATGTCACCACAGTGTCGACTTACCACAGTACCCCGATAAACCTTTTTATCGACGGCCTTTATGGCGTCAGGAATTTGTTTGCGTCGCCGGTTTATGGTGCCGACGACATCCGTTTTACAGGTTTTTAAAAACCGACAGAGTTCAATGGAGTTATAATAATTATCCATGAACAGCGAAAACCCCTTGTTTAGATAACTTTTAAATAAATGTAAAACATTTTTTTCTGTACATGATTGAAATCCATAAATAGTGGGAAGGGAGTTCGTTTTCCCGGTATAAATCATGATGTTCAGGACATAGCCAGTCACGGCCTCGCAGAGTTCGTAACTCTTTATTCCGAATCGTGCTGCTTTGGATCGGATACACTGCCTCCAACTTAGTCGGCCTTTCCAAAGCAGCAACGAGTCGTCGAGTGACAATTCTCTGCGAGGCGCGTAAACGTCTTGAAATTTATTGTTTAGATGATCAAGCAGTGGTTTGATTTTAGCTAGTTTCCTTTCTGCGCCGTGGGAATCCGTATCGATGGTACTGTTGTCCACAAAATGTAAAAAATGTAATGTGTACCGGTTAATGCTTATAATTTTTCTAAATGCTGGCATGCTTAAAGTGACGGTAGACCAGTACTCATCGATACGGTTTCTGACGCAGATGCTCATCAGTAATATCACAGCGATCAAACGATAAAGTTCGTCGACAGACGTTTCGACCCAAGAATTGAGACGCGATTTAGTCGGGATACCTCTTTCGGTCTCGGAACATTTTGCTAGTCTCCCAGGCGTATTGATTGGTGGTGGCCACAAAAGATTCCATCAGGGTATTGTCCCAAATTTGAGAGAATACCGCTACCGGGCTTGTACCCTCAATTTTGGGACCAACACTCTCGTTAAAGTGCTCGAGCATACCTATAAAGCCCGAAAAGTCCTCCGACCAGTCATAATGCCTATTTAAGGCACTGAGCGCGGGCTCAGCGACGGCTTCGACCTCTTTGTTGCGCTCTTTATAGTTGTCATCGTCCCAGATCTCCTGCAGTTGCAAATTTAAGTGACCTTCATCGTCAAACTCGTCGTCGTCGGCTTCGCTCCCAGAATCTAAAAGCTGGGCTAACGGGGCGTCAAAAATGTCTTCATCATTCTGAAATACGATAACATGCTATTCAATCCGAAACCTAAAATTTCAACAAAAAGCGTCACACCCAAGCAAAAAATACAAACGAAATATATAATAAACGGATTAGTAGGCAAAGGCGGCCCTATCGCTAATTGTACTGTGCTTTGCTGATTAGTATGTCATCAGGGTTCAAGGATATATATCGACGCCAATATATCAAGATACTTATGGCTTGCTATTTTTGATATTTAAGTTTCAAGTCAACAACACTGCATTATCAATTGAATTAATCTGCCAGTCGAGATAAGTCAAGCATAAGCCTAAAATTGCAAAACAAAACAAGTTCCAAAAAAAGCTTGAGAAAATAAACTGTATTGCGTGTATTATCCCATAAAAAATAAGAATTACAACACACCATATTTCATAGTAAATTGTTAGTTTAGAGCTCGATTGTATTAATAAAAAAAGTAGATGGAATGCCGAATCCGTACCAATCTGATGGTGCAGAATGATTCGTACTTACAAAAATTCCCAGCCTACATCCTGTTCCGATTTTGTTGTAGCCTGATTAATAAAGTACAAAGACAATAATTATTTATTCATTTCATTATTATATTCTCTTCATGACCTAATCAAATATCATTGGCAGGTTACTTACATGATTGATCTCCTCGGAGGGAAAGAGATTGACAGGCTTGAGGCCGTCCACTATCTCCACGCCTTCACTCGCGACCAATGATGTGGGACGCCAAGGCTGTAAAAGCACATATTATTATTATGTAGATATTTAAATTAGTTTTTATTTATACAGTTAAATTATAGTATTTATATTTCATTCTACATACTCGAACGGAACCCGAGTGTGTCCTCTCCAAAAGTACATCCTCAGCCACTCGGAGTGTCCGCGTAATTTCCATTCCCACGACCAAAGATCTGGCCGAAGGAGTGGATGTCGGCGGAGATGGTGATAAACGCGGCGGCGGCCAGTCGGACGACGTAGATGGTTCAAAAATGCCTTGAAATAAAATGAGCCTAAGTAACAAATATAAAAAGTCAACTACACAATAAACTAATTGAAAAACTCTTTAAAATAAATTGCTATAGAAATTCAAATATAAAATAATACGAAATTATGAGATATAAAAAAATACCTAGTTGTGTCCCTGACACCCTCTCCACTTCCATCTCCACAACCAACGATCTGGCCGAAGGTATTGATGGCGGCGAATCACCAATTTCCATTTCTAATTCACTAAAAATTAAACATTTCTATATTCATCATAAAGAATAATACAAAATGAAACTAATTGAGAACTTCCTTTTTTTGAAGACGGTTAAAAACTACTAATTGTTAAGGCAATTCAAATAGAAATATAAATTATATTTGAAATCATTTCATAAACAGGAAATAACAAAATTTATACCTAAATGCTATAAATTATATAAAAAATAAACAATAAAATTAATTTATTTAAAATTTTTACGTAATAAATGATATCAAGAATAAAATATGAAATGCAGATTTTTCGAACATGCTGTACAGCAGCGCGCCATGGAGCCTGTGTAAGTACTACACAAAGCGTCCGCCATTTTGTATGCGTATGTAGTGATGATGTTTTATTGATGTTTCATCAGTACGATATTTTACCTAAATAATGGTATTTTCGCGTAATAACGACAGATAATTTGAAATGCCAATAAAATTTCACATAAAACTGACATAATTACTTCGAAAAACATAACGTAAAACTATAAAAACATGAAAAGAACAAAGTTTGTACCAAGACCACTTTTCGCACTGAGTTTTGTTCCCTAGATTTATTCGTAAACTATAACATTGTTATATGTATAAACTTTACAGATAGCATCTATATGTCGCCGCCAAATAGCTTAATTCGCCGTTCAATTAACAGCCTAGGCACTTAACTAAACAGTGCCGTTCAACTAACGGCCTAAATGATATTCAGCCGTATCGTCTATTACAACATTTAATAAACTGGCTGGCTAATGCTTAGGCAACTGGTTGACATTTAAGTACTACAAAACTTTTTCATAATACTACCCAAGCAGAACGACCTGGATGGGTTTAGGTTAGGGTTATTTTTTTATGACCCCACAGAAACCCCACCCGGCAAATAGATTCGGTGGATCTAAAAAAAATCGTAAAAAACCTAATAAAATTATTCCATCAAAGTTGTTTTTTTCCGACGCCATATTGACCAAAGAGAATATAGAATATAGAGATATTGACAGTTTGGTGAGTTTCGGCGCTAGGTGGCAGAAAGTAGAACTAAATTGAAATGAACAGGCTAGGCAGGTAATTAAACGGCTAGGCAAGTAGTTAAACATCATCAATCCAAGTCATTTGCCTAGCTGTTTAATCAAATGGCTGAATATCATTCAGGCCACAAGTTGAACGGCGCCGTTTAGTTAAGTGCCTAGGCTGTTAATTGAACGGCGAATTAAGCTAGTTGGCGGCGACATATACACAGTAAATACTAATAAAATAAAAGCTTTACTTACCTTTTCTTCGCGTAAAACGATATTACAAGAGGGGCGATACGTCCGTTAACAAGACCACAGATTAGAGATGTGCACAGATTAGAGATATGTAGCAAGCTAACTTGAATGATGTTTATGAACTTTTAGATTGAAAGATCGACTGACTGACGACTGGTGTTTATGGTTCACTCATACACTTATAATTTCAAATGCGTTTCAACCTTATTTCGTTTACAATAAGGATTAAAAGTGGTTAAAAAGAAACGGGCACTCTGATCACTCAGATCTGTGACAAGACGGTTTAAGAGGGGTGCACAGTAGGGATGTTCCGATACCATCAAAGTATCGATACCTACTCATTTCGATAGTACTCAAATCTTTATTCGATACTACTTAAACAAATACTCCTAAATTATCGATACTTACTGATATCGATACTTTTAGCACTTTTTTATTTTATTTTGAGGAAACTAACGTAAAAACAATGAACGTTGAAGGACAATAATTAAAACAAAATTGAGAAGGAAAGAAAACTTTGGTGGAATTAATCAAAATCCTTTTTTAGGGGATGTCTACGTCATAGTAGCTTTATTCATGTAAAATCTCAGCCCGCTCGGTTTAAAATTGACAAAGTTTCATACAAACTTTCATCCCCTATTTTATCCACTTAGGGGTGGAATTAATAAAAATCCTTTCTTAGCGGATTCCTACGTCATAACATCTACCTGCATGCCAAATTTCAGCCCGATCCGTCCAGTGGTTTGGGCTTTGCGTTGATAGATCACTATGTCAGTCAGTCACCTTTGAGTTATATATATATAGATGGTGATGCTGATTCGATTCGATACCAAGTACTTTTGTTTCGATACCGAGTATGTGTTGCAAGATTGATTCGATGCTTTAAATACTAGGTATCGAATCAAAAGTATCGAGTACCTACTCGTATTTACTAGTATCGGAATATCCCTAGTGCACAGAACTAGGGGTGTCCACTTCGAAAAAACATCGATGTTTTTTTCGATGCGATATATCGCAAGTGTGTATCGATGTCTTTCGATATATCGGTTACAAACATCGATGTTTACTGAAAATCTAGTACTTTTTCTAACATAACATCACACCACAAAGCCCTCACCTAGTCAGCCTTCTGGCACACCACGCAAGCGTCAAGTTATAATTATTATAATACTCCTACACCAGCACTGTCCATGACTGCACATTTATTGTGTGTGTTCAAGGATGCTGAATGTTGAAGAAATCTATATAACTAAGAAAAAACTACTTTTCATGGTGTACGACCATACACGTACATTTGCCGAAGCAGCATTCACACTTTGACCCAAATGTTCACATTTACGCAAATTGTATTGCAACCAAAATCAGTTCGTCATCGGTCATCAAGCAAACCGCTGACCGCACGTTCTCACCCCTCATTAAATTCACTCCCATTACTTAAGTTTAATGTCAGTTTTATAATATAACTAGCTGAGCCCGCGACTTCGTCCGCGTGAAATTTAACTTAACAAAAAAGCCCGCTCCCGCGTTCTGAGCCCGCGTGACAGGACCCATTTTTTACATTTTGTTTTTCTAAAATAAAAGTAGCCTAAGTCCTTAATATAAGTCCCTAATACTCCTTAATACATCAGCTATCTGCCAGTGAAAGTCCCGTCAAAATCGGTCCAGCCGTTTCGGAGATTACCCAGAACAAATACACAGACAGACAGACAAACATTTTTTAAATCGCGTTTTTGTTATAGGTGTCGTATGTACTTTCATATGCATTTAGTGAAAAGGTGTTATTTTGATATTACAAACAGACACTCCAACTTTATTTATTTGTATAGACAACTTTTATCAGCTATATCAGTATTTATATCAGCCCTACCCAACCCCTATCAGACAAATTAGTACGGGCATCCCTGTACACATGGAAACCATCACTGATTCAAATATTGTTTATAAAAAAATAAAACCATGAATGAGAATGATTTAGAGATCAAACTGAGTTTTCATTAAATTCACTGGTATTCGATATTTTATGAAAATACATCGATACATCGAGTGAATCAACAGTTTGTCAAAACATCGGATCGATTCGATGTATCGAATTAAAAACATCGAGTGATTCGAAAAATCGATGTTTATTGAATATCCCTACACAGAACTGTGGTGTCAAAACGTTCGAAGGGTTAACTCACGTAAATTCACGTTTATTTACAAATCGGGCTAAGTAATCTTTTCTATAATGTTCTCATTATGTGCAGTGATCATAATCTTGTGTGTTACAATGATCAATAGTTCGTCATTGGGTGATATGACAGAGAGCTCATTTGGAAAGTATAAAGAAGGTATTATAGCTGCATTTGGTGACTTTAATTCTGATGAGTTAACTGATGCCTTTGTTATAAAAAATACATTTAACATTGAAGTTTACCTGGCATACGATAAAGAACCTTTCTTAAGACCTTCGGAATATGCTTGCAACTTTACCGACTTTGTTATAACAAGTGTTGTACCAGGCGATTATGATGGAGATGCGTACATGGACATTTTGTTGAGTACTCAGAGTCTAAACGACACGTCCAATGTACACCAAATAAGGATTTTATGGGGTGGCGAGGCCTCACTAAACTGTTCTGATGCCGTTTTTATTAAGGCTATCTCCCATGGCCAACCTTTAGCGATGGACTATAATCGGGACATGATTCTGGACCTGTTTGGTCTAAATACAAAAAATGAAAGAGTTTTCTGGATATTTAATAACTCAAGGAGTCCTCCAAAAGAGCAGCCGATGGGTAGTGGCATATTTAAAATGATCAAATTGCCACACTCACATTCATTTTTGGATGTCAATAATGATGATGCAGCAGATCTTCTTGTTACAACTACTTCAGATGTTGAGGTGTGGTTGAATGATGAAATAGGTGGATTTAAATATAATAATAGTATTCAATTGCTGGTAGGTCATCCAGCAATCTATGGTCAAGCTCTGTTCATTGATGTTGCGCTCTCAGGAGAATTCTATTTAGTAATTCCTGCGTGTTTTGACACAGAATGTTTAAATAGCACTATATTAATTTATGATAACCATGCATGGCATGATTTGCAAGTTGACTTTAAGGATGGCACAGGAACCTTGTGGCACTTTGTACTGCCAAGAAATGAAATGTATTTGGACACAATCACCATGAGAAGCGGGGACTACAACATGGATGGTTACCCAGATATCTTGATGACTCTCAGTCCTGCCAATAATAATGAAACCAGAGTATTTTTACTTCATAATACTCCTTGCAATTTGCCAGGATGCAAGTTTCAGAGAACATTTCAAGTGAACTGGGAGAAGTTTAATTCATTTGGAAGTAATGCTCTAATGGCCACTTTCTATGATTTCTACATGGACGGGGTTCTTGATATAATTTATGTTAAGAAAAATATAACAACACAGACCCACACAATGCACTCATTTAGAAATGAACTAGAATATGATACAAATTTTATTAAAGTCATTGTTGTGACTGGTTTGACTAATGAGAAACTACCCACTAATAACAGAACATTATATAACAGAGCTCCAACGTTTGGTAAGAATCACCCATATCTTGTTTTATATTTATTAATCATTAGAAGTAATACTTAAACATGTTTATTTATTTGTACAGGAACTAATCTGCCGGGACCCAAAATTGGTTACAAGACTTGGTCACAAGAAGGCAACTACAGAACAGGAGTTTGTGCTCAATTGCCGCAATCAGCATACTTTTCTCTTCAGTTACCTTACTCCATCTTTGGGTTGGACCGTACACCTAATTTTGTTGACACTCTGAATGTGGGACTATCAGGTTATTATAAAAGTTGGACCCAGATTATACCTAATTCACAGATAGTGGTCATACCTGCTCCACCCAATGACTCTTCACAATGGAAAGCACAACTATTTGTCACTCCAAGTAAAGTTATTCTCAAGAGTGTGTTTGTACTGACTGCAATTTTAGCAATAATTACTGGTTGCGTACTTTACTTACATTGGAAAGAAAGAAATGACAGACAGGATATAATAGAGATTGATGAAAAAACTTATGTTAAGATTTAATTTATTATAATCAAGTACCTACCTATATTCTCAACTCATAAATATTTATAAGTGTATGATGATTGTAAATACATAATATGTTTAATTACTTATGTATTGTTTTTACAATATGCAAATAATATTTAATAATAAACCTTACAAAGATGTAAATATCATTTTCAGTCTAGATAAATTGTACACAACAATTTAATTGTAAAGATTCTGTGATATTATGAGTTATAGTTTTTAATATCTTTCGTTTTTTATTTTAGTTAAGGATCTCAAAAGTCATTCTCAGTGAATGCTATTGAGTAGAATGTTATATATAAAAAACAAAATAAAAAACAATGTCATGTACATAATACAAGTATTTTATTACTAAATGTCTCCCAGTAGTGTCAAATATTACAAAGTAAATATTGTAGGTAAAGATGAATAACATAAAGGTGTATTCTTGACAAAGATGGATTAATTTCTAGATTTATGCTTGTGTTTCTTATCCTTCTTCTTCTCCATCTTTTCAAGTTTTCTGTAACAAACAAGGAATAAATTATGCTCTAAATAAAAAGAAATAAATTAAAAAAATTGTAGAAATTAAATTACTTTAGAAGTTTCTTTTTTTGTTTCTTAGTAAGTTGGCTAATAAGGTCCATTTCTGTAAGATTTGAAGAATCATTTTCCTCAATTTTGGTAGCTGAAAGTGGTAATGCTCCTGCCTTCATCACAAGCCCAGTGTCCCGCATCTGCTGCATCAATGTTGGTACATCTGGCTTCTCTTCTTCTTCCTCAGGAACTGATGAAGAGGCTTGAAGGGCACGAGCCTCACTCATTGATAGAGTGTACATTGAGCACTCCTTATCTAGAAAACCAAAAATGTGACATACATCAACATAATTCCTTTAATGTATCCGAAAAGTAAAGATAACTTTCAAAGCATTCAACCTGTGTTTATGTGACCCCATTTGTGACATTTGATACATCTAACATTCCGAACCAATATGCCAAATGGTTGATCTCTGATTTCATTATCACCCTTGCAGTAGCTTTCTCTGGGTGCATTATATTTACGTTGCCACTCAAATTTGTATTCAGGTTCATTGTCCTCACGCTCCCTTTCTTTCTTTACACCAGGTGGCGGTTCATACATGAAGTTCAAACTCAACTTGTCTTTGCTGTCCTTGCTCAGCAATGCTCTGCAAGAGATAAAGAAGGTACTTATATAAAAGCCTAACTCACTCAATATTCAATGTTTTTCAACAAACTTGGTTTATGTGAAATATTTCTTAGTAAGTAAATGTTAGGTAGTTAATTTTTAAGAAATCACTGTTTTCTTAGGTCTTAGATTCTTAATAATATCACAAAACCAAGTAAAAAAGAAACTAAGATCCTAAGCATGATTATGTTGATAAACATTCCATATCAAGTTTGGCTTTATAGAGGTATCATTTGGATCAGGATACAAGGGCATTATCAGTATGTAACATTGTCACAAGTATTACTTGTTCTCATGCAACTCTTGTTCCTTCTCATATTGAACTCGTAATTCCTCTTGCTTCTTTTTATATGCTTCAGTTTTCTGTTCTGCCATCCATACCTAAAAGCAATAAGATGAAGTTATATTTTAACGTTATTTCATATTAGCACAAACGTTACGCTAATAAGTAGCTGATTGAAAATACATATACATGTTTTGTTTTATATACATAATGTACATAAATAAATTATTCGCGTTATCGCTAGGACGTACTTACCCTCTTCAAATTATCCCTGGAAGCAGGATGGAAGAATTTCTTACACATATAATTATTAAATCCTTTTCCCATTTTTGTATGAGTATAATTTGTTTGCTCAAAGTAATGCAATAGTAAGAAAACAAACTAGAAATATTGATGATACGTATCTGCGCCACAAGATCTAATTGAATCAAACCACAGATTAGAGATGTAGCAAGGAATCAAAGAGAATTGGAGTTAACCAAAGAGTACCACTATCTTTTTTTAATAATTAGTTTAATGGCCCTCGGTACAAGAGCTTTTGAGCCTCTAGGACTATAGAGTAGTGTAAGTTAACATGGTAGATTATAAATGTATGGGTAAAATTATGGAAGTTAGAGTAAAATAGACTGAATCATGAAAGAAAATCGATTTATGATTGCTATGATAAGCATATGGCTAATAAAAATATAATCATTTTATTTATTACTTTAATCGATTCAGCGCAACACTATTTCCTGTGCTGTGCTGTGTGCGGTAGTGGGCTGCTGTTGTGGTTGTCAATGGTTGTCAAAGTGGTGGTGGTTATCAGTGGTTATGTGATATTGGCTGTATAGATATTTTAATATGTGTACTTTGCTAGGTTTCTTTCTACGTATATAAATCCAATACGCACAATCTAACTTTTAAAGGACCAAGGATTCTTTACGAGTCCTTGAAGATAGTCTTCTGTGCAGGCTATTACATTAGTATCTACGACTTTCTAAAGTCCAGTTTAAAATTGTACCCTGATAATATAATAGTTTCAGTGTCATACATCTATTGAATTTGTGCCTATTAAATAGTGTTCGTGATACATAATATAACATTACATTCCATTAAAGTTCATCTTTTCCATTGTGCACATTGTAGGTATATAGGTATCTATTTTTGTATTATCATTAGCTCCAGCCTATCACTATATCCTATCACTATTACAACCCTATCACACGTGAAGTGGTTAATCCGGATTCACAATCCATATTACTTGTTGTCGTCATTGTGTAGCCGTATGTTCATACCATTTTATCATGTTAGTGTATTTTTAGAATTCAACCTACTATGCTATTCAAGCTTGATTCCTTTGTAAACATTTCTGTAGTTTATGTTCTGTCGGTGTACCTATAAGTGAAATGAACACACAGTGAATTATTTGATTGAGTGACTCAAAGACTGTGATGAATAAAAATAATTATTATGAAGTATTGTTGAAGAAATCATCCAGCAATTCAACATAAGCTTCATTTGTTAATGGTAAGTAATTTTATTTATTTTCGCGTAAATAAATACTAACTTTTAAATGTTCAGGTACCTGCCAAACTAAATCACTTTATTATACTATGAAATTTTAATGATCATAACCTGAGTTGTAACTGACAATACATAAATGTATACCAATTTATTTTGCTGACTTTATTTTAACAACACAAAATGAGAACAGCATCATAAATGAGTGTATATGTAGTGTCAGTGCAAACCAGAGGTAACTGTCCCAATTGTCATTACACCTTCCTAATTACGATTTCATAAAATTGAATGGTGTAACAAGTAAACAATACATAATTCAACTGGCATGCCACACTGGCGGACACAATAGAAAATCAAGTAAATCAATATTGAGTGGATCTGCATTCTGATATACCAAAGGTTAACAACATACTTCATTATTATAATAATGGGGATGATTTGTATTATTAAATATAGTTTATCTTTTAAGATAAACTCGTGCCGATTCTTACATATTGTGATATATTTTTACAAAAATTGATTTCAAATCATTAAATTAATGTATTTATTTTCATTGGCATAAATTTGACAACAACACTGTGGAAGGTTTTGTAAGAAAAATGTTTTATGTGTCATGGTTGATGATGGTGTGTTATTTATGTTTACTCTCTTGTTAGTTTTTGACACTATTAAGTAGATTTTATATACAATTTGTTCTGCAGCTCAACTCCTTATCTTTTATCTCTAACCATATGCTATCAAATGGACTACTAGCATGTGTGGTTACTATTCCAAATGTGGACACAATCACCACCTGAATTCTGCGATAGCAGGGAGAAGTGCAACCACATTAAAAGCATGTGGCTGGAGTGCTTCAGGCATCATGATCATGTAAAAAAGAAATAAATAATAATTTATTTGGTTTGCTAACAATTTAAATATTATTATTTAATTAATGATGTAAATTAGGTGCTGGATGTGTGTGATGTAATGACACAATAATAACATAGGTGATCTATTAATATATCTCTTTACTCAGATATCATTGAGGAAAATCATGCCAGTTCATTTTCAGAATCAACATAATTGTATTCAGATTTCCATGAACCTCTCAAATATTTGTATTTTGTTTACTATCTACAGTAAATGTAGGATGTTTTGTATAAAAAATTGCGCATTGAAAAATAGCAATAGGTTTCATATAAATTTATCAACAAGTAGGTAGGTACCTAACTAGGTACCTACCTCCTTGTTGATCAATTTATAATACCAACTCAACACTACCACCCAACTGGAGTGGGTATCAAACGCAATCCAGTCTACCTCATCCATATGTTACACTTTTTTCTTCTTAGCCCTCGCCTCCTCCACAATATTATCCAAATTTCTCATACTATGTCCTATGTTATGTGTTTTGTCTTATTAACAATTT
Organism: Notodonta ziczac; assembly: GCA_918843915.1. Classification (NCBI taxonomy): domain Eukaryota; kingdom Metazoa; phylum Arthropoda; class Insecta; order Lepidoptera; family Notodontidae; genus Notodonta; species Notodonta ziczac. Next base: position 5,741,015 of record OU974043.1, on the reverse strand, counting down.
AGACAGACCTACATGGCAATTATGTGTGTATAATACACAATGGTCTCTATGCCAAACACACTTTTATATTATACAGTGTTACAGATTGCATACGGGCAGATACTTCTCTTGTACTTATAAAATTGTATGTATTATTATTCTTTTGGTGTCCGTGCATGGGTACTCTTTTGGTCACTGGAGAGGATAAGACTCGTCATACTTCAATAGTCAAGAAGGAATGACCAGTCTTAGGTGCCCACTTAAAGTAAGAAGATAGATTGGCACCAAACCCAATCAATATATAACACCATCATGCCTATATTCCCCAGAGGGGCAGGCAGAGATGTAATAGTTTTTTTGTTTCTTTTTAGTGTTACTACTTCACCACACAATATTATGACTCTTAATATGGCTGCGGCTTAAGAAAATGCAATTCAGCTGGCACAGCGCTGTATACCTAAAATTATATTTATTTACAAGGATCTGTATATTTCTGTCGCGTAACTCATTTTTATAACACGCACTAACGCATTGAGTGGATCCAAAAAGGGGAGCCGTCGATTCACTTGTAGCTTCTTAGGTAGGTACATAAAGTTCGGAGTATGTCAGGCACAAAGACCTGAAAAGCGTTTGGCTTCGTTGTCGGGCAGGCCTGACAGAGTACATTGTCAATCATACGCAGCAGTGGGTCGAGTGCGTACCTATTAGATGCGTGTATTTATCGCGCGTGTCGCCAGATTATAATTTATGACTAGGATATATAGATGTCGCCGCCAACTAGCTTAATTCGCCGTTCAATTAACAGCCTAGGCACTTAACTAAACGGCGCCGTTCAACTAGTGGCCTGAATGATATTCAGCCATTTGAACAAACAGCTAGGCAAATGACTTGGATCGATGACGTTTAACTACTTGCCTAGCCGTTTAATTACCTGCCTAGCCTGTTCATTTCAATTTAGTTCTACTTTCTGCCACCTAGCGCCGAAACTCATCAAACTGTCAATATCTCTATATTCTATATTCTCTTTGGTCAATATGGCGTCGCACAGTGTTTTAAGAAGACCATTTTTCGGACACCGCGTTTTTATTGCAAAAGCTGATAGATATAATAATTTAAATGCTATGAGCCGAATACCCATTTGTCTAGCATGTCTAGTTTCTGAGATATAAATTTTTGAAAATCGTCAAATTTTCATCCGGATTTTTAGAAAAAAAATTATATCTCTTAAACAAGGCAAGATACGCAATTATGATGTTCGGTGCATTGATGGCGTATGTTATTCTGCACCTTTTAAAGCATAAACGAATCTCGTAGCTTTGTTAGATTCCGATATATACGCTTTTTTTGGTTTTTAGATTTTCTTAGTTTTCTCGAGTATTCCGCCGTATTGGGAAAAGTTATTTATACACAAATGGAGTTCTTTACTTCCCCAACACACAACATAAATTTCACATCCCAACTCCATGGAATCTAGAAGTTATTCCAAATTAACTATTTTTGCTAGGGTTGTCACATTATTCATCCGAATTTTATCGAGTCAATTTTCATTTAACATTCATTATTAAAACATAATTAAACTTATACTACTAATGATATTTATGTATTTTGTAGGTTCCGTAGTCACAATGACAGACCAACATACCAAAACATTTACCCTTTTACTCGCAGTCCACCGCTGAAAAGGCCTCTAAAAATATAGTTATATGTACCCTTCATACTAAAGTACTAAATTTGCGTGTCTGTAGAAACTATGAAACAAATGACAAACTATGGGCGACTATAAGTTTGAAATTACTAATATAATACAATTAATATAAAATGATACGAAATTTGGAGCATAGGGTTCCGTAGACTACATAATTTTTCAGTTTAATATTGTAGACTGGGTCACCCTCTTAATGTCGCTTTTAACTCATACCTAGCGCGGGCGCTGCATGCGGGGATTGGTCCACTCACTTTCCTCTTAACAGCATTGTTGTTATACTCTATTCATGTACATAGCATAGAAGGTATTACGACAAAGCACATTATTTATTACTATGCACTATTGGTTATAGACATTAATTGGAGTTTTAGCCAGTAAAAACTGTTACCGCCTTCACCGCGTGGAGGTACTCCCAGCTTATGTTATTACTATTGTCATGTAGGAAGTGCTATGAACATACATAGATAACACTCATACAATTGTTAACTTTGCCCTTAAATTTATATCGCTAAGTATAACTTTTGCATTTCCGTTTATATAAGTACTAGCAACCCGCCCCGGCTTGGCACGGGTGCAAGAACCCTTTAAAATTATGAGTGTTTATCTACTATATTATGCATGTATTATACATATAAACCTACCTCTTGAATCACTCTATTTATTAAAAAAAACCGCATCGAAATCTGTTGCGTAGTTTTAAATATCTAAGCATATATAGGGAAAGACAGACATCGGGAAGCGACTTTGTTTTAAATTTAAACCTATGTATTGATGGTTAAGCTGGTCTCTTAGATACCTCAGACATAAGATAATCCAAACCACTGGTTGTATATATCAACAAAAATGCTATTAAGTAAGTATATTTTCTGCCAAAGAAAAATGAGATCCGGATATAAATTATTATATTTTAACGTGACAACCCTAACGACAAAAAATCGGGATAAAACTTTAAAAAATTGCGGTTTCTAGATTCCATGGAATTGGGGTGTGAAATTTATGTGGTGCATTGGGAAAGTAAAGAGGATAATTTTAGTATAAATAACTTTTCCCAATACGGCGGAATACTCGAGAAAAATAAGAAAATCTAAAAACCAAAAACCGTGTATATATTGGAATCTAACAAAGCTACGAGATTCGTTTATGCTTTAAAAGGTGCAGCATAACATACACCATCAATGCACCGAACATCATAATTGTGTATCTTGCCTTGTTTAAGAGATATAATTTTTTTTCTAAAAATCCGGTTGAAAATATGTCGATTTTCAAAAATTTATATCTCAGAAACTAGACATGCTAGACAAATGGGTATTCGACTCATAGCATTTAAATGATTATATCTATCAGCTTTTGCAATAAAAACGCGATGTCCGAAAAATGGTCTTCTTAAAACACTGTGCGTCGGAAAAAAACAACTTTGATGGAATAATTTTATTAGGTACTTGGTTTTTTACGATTTTTTTTAGATCTACTGAATCTATTTGCCTGGTGGGGTTTCTGTGGGGTCATAAAAAAAATAACCCTAACCTAAACCCATCCAGGTCGTTCTGCTTGGGTAGTATTTTGAAAAAGTTTTGTAGTACTTAAATGTCAACCAGTTGCCTAAGCATTAGCCAGCCAGTTTATTAAATGTTGTAATAGACGATACGGCTGAATATCATTTAGGCCGTTAGTTAAACGGCGCCGTTTAGTTATGTGCCTGGGCTGTTAATTGAACGGCGAATTAAGCTAGTTGGCGGCGACATAGACATGGGAATATAATATACAGGTAGGGTATCTACCTACCTGTACGTAGTTTTAACTTATTACAACATAGTGTCAGTGTGCCGACCGAGACTTGGGGTGGTCGATTTTTATTAACGTACCTAGGTGCGGTAGGGAGCGGCAGGCCAAACATCACTTGGTCGAGATCGATATCGTTATGGACTATTCCGTTCGCGACTACGACGCTTACGATGGACAGGGCGACACACTCCAAATTTTGCAGAGTGCTTTATTGCACTCAGGCCTGTACTAATCTATCTATACAAATCAAATTTAAGTGTCTGTTCGTAAAATGTAGCAGCTTTTTACTAAATGCGTATGAAACTTATTCGGTGCTAATAACAAAAAACAAGTTTTTTTGTCCATCTGTCTGTATCCGTTTGTTCCTGCCACACTCCGAAAGGGCTGGTCCGATTTTGACAGGACTTTCACGGACAGATAGCTGACGTTATAAGGAGTAACTTATTTTATCGAAGTACTTACCTACCTACCACGCGGGCGGAGCCGCAGGTAACAGCTAGTGACATAAATTAATAATTTAATAATTAATAAATTTCTCAAACTTGAATCCGCTCATAGCTTACTGAAATGTTTTCAATTATATTTCAATTTTATTTTGAACTGCATCATGCAAATTTTTAAGTAGGTATAAACAGGCATTCTGAATATTAATTTCCATTCTGAATATGATTAGCACAGAACAGCAATTAAGTAGAAGGTAGGTAGGTACACCACACAGTGCACACACCTATATATACCCAGTTCGAAAACATTAGCTCGGTCAATACGCAGCAAGATCTAGGCACTAAGTAAATTGAATTGCCTACAGGTTTGTAGGTGGTAAGTACTTGGTGCTTAACGTGGAGTGTATTTTATTATCAGCCTACAATTTATGTAAATGTAATGAACTAGGTATGAAGGTACTTGGTTGGGATGTATCTTTAGGAGCTCTATGGCTCAAGGTCCTAGACAATATTTTTTTTTTAAAAAGCCTTAGGTGACCTAGGTATCACAGGTCACATAATATAACTAATAGGTACCTACCTATGACCCGCACAATTGCATATTATTGGTATTAAAAGTTAATTGAACATGTAAAATTGTTAATAAGGTGTCTATTAATAACTTGAAATTACGAATTGCCTTCACTGAAAAGACATGCTAATATTGTTTACCAAATACGGTTGTATTGTTGGAACTTAGGTAGGTAACTAAGGAAAAACACACTTTGGTAGGTAGTAAGTAACTTACTCATCACTTTGTATTTCCCTGGTTTGCACTACTGGACGATACATTTACACAAAACATGTTGTTGTCTCTCTTTATTTCGGGTTCCATAGTCCCTACAAGGAACCCTTATAAGATCATCCAGTCCGTCTGTCGTCCGTCTGTCTCTCTGTCCCGACCCGTCACAGGGTCATCATTTTTATAGTTTCTGACGGATGTTGATATAATTTGGTACAAAAATACTTTAAAAGAGAGAGATCCACATCTCACTTTCAAAAATATAAAATGTAGCAAATTACTTTTTTTAGGTACCTCCCCGAACATCGAAAGAGGGGATATTTTTTTTTTAGTTATCCCATCATGTGGGTTATCGTTGAAAAGGTATTTTCAGATGAAACGGTGTTTTCAATTTTCATGCAACATTTTATCATCAAAATTCCCGTTTGCGAGATTTTTATCTTTTAAAGATTAAATCAAAATTTACGTAATTAATTCCGACACACATTTTTCTATTGCAAAAACATTAATAAGATTATGCAGTCGAAAATGGATACATTGTTCACCAATTCCAATGAAAGAACAGCAATAAATTTATATTTTATGTTAATACCTGTATTTCTGAAGTGTTAATGTACGCGGATAGATGTGGGTATGTAAACAACTTTTTCATTACTCATACTTTGAAAGTAGGTCTGAAGTTGCCTGAGGAGCGGGTTGAAAGTAATACTTTTCCGGCCCGGGAGAATCGCTTTCAACTGACAGCTGTCAAATTATAAAAAAAAAACTAGTTCAATTTTCACATTTCTATGGAATCATGTTCAAACTTTTTCTACAGTTACTCAATTACAGCACGATGTAAAATTGAAATAACATAAAGTTTTAAGTAAGTATTAATTAAAAAATATATATTTATAATGACTTAAATATAATTTCTTTAAAATAACATAGATCTGGGCAAAATATTTAAAGATGAAAATGAAAATTAATGGCTAAATAATGAAGTTGGCCGGCCAACGAAAAAAAAAACAAAATAGGCGGCAATCCGATCTTTTTTTTTTCGCGTTGTAGAGTATTGTTCATACTTCCTTGTATTATTTCTTTAGCCAATTCTTGTTTTTATTTTTACTTTCCTTGTATTCGTAATGAAAAGCACAGTGTTTACCTCGGGTGAAAGACTTATTTTGTCCCGAGACGGGGTTTGGCGCCCGAGCGTAGCGAGGGCGCTAATAGTTCCAGGGACAAAGTTACTTTCACCACTCATGTAACAATCTACTATTTCATTACTCATACTCGGAAAGTAGGTCTGAAGTTGCCTGAGGAGCGGGTTGAAAGTAATACTTTTCCGCCCTAGGAAGAATCGCTTTCAACTGACAGCTGTCAAATTAATAAAAAAAACTAGTTCTATTTTCACATTTATATTGAACCATGTTCTAACTTTTTCTACAGGAACTCAATTACAGCGCGCGGTAAAATTGAAATAACATAAAGTTAAGTATTAATTAAAGAATATATATTTTTTAATGACTATTATAATTTAGTTTCAACTATTTCTTTAAAATAACATAGATTTGGGCAAATTATTTCAAGATGAAAATGAAAAATAATGGCTGAATAATGAAGCTGGCCGGCCAACGGAAACAAAAAAACAAAATAGGCGCTAATCTGATCTTCATTTTTTTTTAGTTGTAGAGTATGTTCGTACTTCCTTGTTCACTCATTTTTTCTTTAGCTAATTCCTGTTTTAATTTTTTCCTTCCTTGTATTCGTAATGAAAAGCACAGTGTTTACCTCGGGTGAAAGTGTTATTTTGTCCCTCGAACTATTGGCGCCCCGTCTCGGGCCTAAATGTACAATTGTAAAAGCCTTTAGTTAACACAGACAATTTAATCTGTACCCTAAGTGAAATTTTTCTCTGTATAGGTAGTATAGGTACTTTATGGTCTTCGTTCCTATATATTACAAAACTTTCAAAAGCATCGAACAAAGTGGGCAAATAGGTAATGTGGACTGCATTATACAGGTAGCTTTAAGGAAATAAATACACTTGGTGAGAGATAGTAAAAAGATAGTAAAAAGAAGAGATAGTAAAAAAAGATATTGTGTGGGCGACCGGAGGGACTGGGATTTCCAAACGGAACACAACGGTGCGAGGCGAAAGTACCTAGCTAGGGAGGTATTTATCTTCTATACAAATATATCTATACATCTATACAAATAAATAAAATTGGAGTGTCTGTTTGTAATATCAAAATAACACCTTTTCACTAAATGCATATGAAAGTACATACGACACCAATAGCAAAAACGCGATTTAAAAAAGTTTTGTCTGTCTGTCTGTCTGTCTGTCTGTGTGTTTGTTCCGGGTAATCTCCGAAACGGCTGGACCTATTTTGACGAAATTTTCACTGGCAGATAGCTGACGTTATAGAGAGTAACTTAGGCTACATTAATTTTAGAAAAACAATTAGGGTTCCGTGTAAAAAAATAAAAACACATGACATTAAAGAGTATCTCCGAAACGGCTGGACCGATTTTGACGGGACTTTCACTGGTAGTTAGCTGATGTTATAAGCAGTAAATTAGACTACTTTTATTTAAAAAAAAAAACAAAATATTAATAATGGTTCCTGCCGCGCGGGCTCAGAACGCGGGAGCGGGCGTTTTTGTTAAGTTAAATTCCACGCGGACGAAGTCGCGGGCTCAGCTAGTCCAATATAAAATTGCATTTTCCATTGGATTCTGTCAACCGACTGCTGAATCAGGTTCTCGTCTACGTATTTGTCGTATTATTAATAACTTAGTGAATAATAATACGTATACTGAAATAAAGTCGAGGTTACAAATATTAAATTTAATCTCGTAGGCGTAGGTACCTCATGTGACGATACACAATGGGTACCTACAATAGTTTGTTTCGTCACCTTCACTACCCATCGAACTTACTGGGAAAAACGATAATATGATGTCGCGTCATTTAACATTATTATTATTAGTCAGCACATTACAGTAGACATTATTATTATTTTATTATTCACTAGTTAGGTAATGCCCGCGAATTCGTCCGCGTAGACTTAAGTAAAGTATTCTATGTGTTAATCCAGGGTATAAACTATCTGTGTTCGAAGTTTCGTCCAAATCCGTTCAGTAGTTTTTGCGTGAAAGAGTAACAAACATACATCCACAATTACAAACTTTCGCATTTATAATATAATAATAAAGTAGGATTTTATTTTTAGGCCATTCTAGGCACTACACCTGCCACATTCATTGGAAAATCGCCACGCTTTTTCTTTTCGAGCCGTTCTGTCATCGATCGATTGTTTATAAACGTCGACTAATCTATTTCTTCTATCAATAGATTGCGTCGATCGGAGGTGGGTGTGGTAACGCCTTAAGGTAAAGGCCCCTGTCTAGCCCGCGAAATTCAAAATATTCGAGTATTTTTATAGTTTATCCAAAATCTGAAAACATTTAAGGCAACATTTTGTGATTTGCGACAAACACAGTATGCAGTGCGTTTATTAATACATTTATTTTACTCTAAATATTATCACGGTGGATATGAGACTAGTAAATCACTAAATATACAAAAAATGCCAGATTATCTGGATAGCTGTCGTTCTTGAAATGTTTTAGAGTAAGTTGGATATATTAATAAATGCACTGCACACGGTCTTTGTCGCGAATTACAAAATGTGCCTTTTATTAAATGTCAGATTTTGAAAAATTTCTAAAAAATCTCAAAAAATTTGAACTTCGCGGGCTAGATGGGCGCTTTAGCATTAAAGAAAACTTTTGAACGCGTCTGTTTAAGATGCTGCTGTCCCTTTTAAAATAATACAGTAGGCTCATTTTCTAGAACTACGCGGCTGATCTTCAAATTGGTTATGTTATCCAACACGGCACAATAGGTACTAGCACGTGCTGCAAACCAATGTCTGACGGAAAGTAGGTATTTGCACTTGCATGAAATGTAATCATAATTACATTACCTTTTTATTAAGTTCTAAATATAGCTCGGGGAACGTTATCGCTGACGTTATCTCAAGGCGAGATCATGCATTGTCGCCGCAGTCGGTCGTGTTCGTTGTGCACTTACGGCGCGGCCACAGCTTGCTCACCAGCAACGCTGCTGGACTCATAGCTTACTGAATGTGTTCCTTGCCTTCCTGCATTCCCACGTCAGACTGTGTTTGACGACGTTGGAACTAGAGTGATCTAAGTGTCATTTTGACCAATAATGAGTTTAATATAGAATAGCATAATTAACAAAACTCATCGGAATAAAAACCCCATAGATTTTTAACAGCAACGCTTAACGCGTTTCCTTAACGCATTTTCTCAGAAACATACTGTTGTGCCCTAGATCACTCTGGTTCCAACGTCGTCATTTGAGGTCTTATCGCGAACTTTGTAATATATTATGTTACGGAGTTTTCTAGAGGTCAGGTTGAATTGCGCTTTGCAGAGAGATCTGTTAAAGTCGAGGTGCATATTGTCAAAACAGCGGCACGTCAATTGGTCTAATCGGCCGCCGGCTGCGAGCCAATTACTTACTTGACAGCATGGAAGCAATTCCTACATTTGAGGGCGGAAAACGCGCTGCAGGAAGACTTCCCTTTATTGAGTTACAGAAATAGACGCGCTCATTTACACTACATTGTTCATATTTCTATCTTTTCAATATTTCAAAGCTTTAACCTTAAGTTTTAAACTTAAAAAAAAAAAAAAACTGGGTGCAATAAAAAGCTAGAAATAACTAGGTACCTTATAATTTCTTTCATTTGGAGTCGGTGCAAATTCATGTAGGTAGGCGTAGATGCCTAAGAAGTTGTCTAGACTATCCTAACGTAGTGTAAAGATAGTGGCATTTTTATAATCGGTCTACAATTGACGGAGTAATTGGGTTGACATACATAAAATAAACAGAATAACATAGAGCCTCCTCCTTTTTCGAAGTCGGGTAAAAATTCTGCTGCAACTACGCACTGTGCAAACATGTTGCTAACACGGGAACTCATACGAAATGAAGTTGCCGCTTGCAGACTCCCACACAGGCATCTAATATCGGTGCATACTTACTTCACGTTCATTCACACACAATTATTTTATTTTTATAACAATTTGTCAGATTATCAATTCTTTTATATTCCTTTTAATTTTATTTAAATATGTATTATATTTATTATTACGTATAAGTACTTATATTGTTGTAATAGCTTAGTGTTTTGGGTAGCAAATGGTGTAGGTATGCAAGACAAGGTATGAGGAGGTTTTGGCTGAAAATCAGCGTTGGAGGAGATTTCGTTCCCCTCCAGCACATGCTGAGCCAAATGCCTTTCGGTACAGCTCACATTGTAGGAAATGCAGCTTACTGACCTTAGGTCTATATATTTCACCTATTTTATAATTATGTGCTGATATTTCCTTATGTGTTCCCTGTGCTGATTAAATATTTTTCATTTCATTTCATTTTTCATGTAGGTATATCGGCAACCGCAAACACGATTTCATAAGGAAGTTTTCCGTGTGGGCAATTAAAAGTGTCTACTGTTTGTGTAACGCCCAAATTAGAATGCAGGAGGTACCCATCACTGATGGGTATAAAAATATCTGATGGCCCATCATATTTCTTTTATATCCCGAGACTAATACGCTAACGGTCTCAAACTAAGCAACACTTGTATTATGGTTACCTTACAACAAACTGAAGGATCCCAGTGTCACCCAGACCCTGCAAACGCGTTGTTTTTAACCAAAAATGTTGTGGACCTATTTAGTTATTCTGAAAAATCAATCTATGCATAATTAATATTTACTGAAAATCATGATATATTTATAAATTTGATTTATTTATCAATAAATTGCAGTGCATATAAACTATTGCATGGCATATTGGTTTAAGTTCACAACACAACAAACACATAACTATGTTTATCGTGATAAGTTTTAATTGGCATCACAATAATTACGTTAGCTGTGCGAGATCAAAGCGCACGTTGTCTTAGAACGTCTGTTATCAACCGATCATCCTCTTATCGCAATAGGACAATGACTCTGAACTTTTATGAAACCTATAGGGTGTCTTGCTTGACATGATACGTTGTGCTGGCATACTGAAATATTTTTTTTTTAAATAATAACTGCAAAATAAAAACAGTACAGGTAGGTACACCATGAATCCATATCTAAATATATATTTAACTCAAAGGTGACTGACTGACATAGTGATCTATCAACGCACAGCCCAAACCACTGGACGGATCGGGCTGAAATTTGGCATGCAGGTAGATGTTATGACGTAGGCATCCGCTAAGAATGGATTTTGATTTATTCTACCCCCAAGGGGATAAAATAGGGGATGAGTAATCCCGAAATTTTTGTTATGTTAAATTACACGCGGACGAAGTCGCGGGCACATCTAGTTAAATATATATATACTGGTATCTGGTAGTGGTATGTAATTGAGGAAAAGAACACAAGGAAAATTGCCTTCATAGTTCCTTTAAACATTTATTCGTATCTATCTACCTGTTGCCAAAGTAAACTAATTTCAGTTTCTTCTCATGCGGGTGATTCATGCTTTCAAAATATACACGTTTTATACCGACACCCGGTATCTAATGTTGTTTTTGTTATCATGTGCAGACAGCATGATCCTCAACGTCGGCAGTGTTCACCTCTCGAACAATATAAAATGAACGGTCCGGCTTCGCACGGGAAGACAAAGACTTACCAAAGCATACGGCTTCCATCCCCTATTTTATACATTCACATTTATGTTTAAAAGCCTTTGGTAATATTGTTTTTTGTCCCTAGCTACAGCAAAATAAAAACTTCCATGTTAACTTTCACCCCCTATAACCCGGGGTTGAATAATCAAAATTGAGATGCTATTGCTTGTTGACGTCATAAGACTAAACTACTGTCATAATTTCGTGCTTATATCTACAGTAGTTTTGTCTCCACGGTAATGAGTCGGCGAATTTCTCTTTTTATAATTTTAATATTGAGTAAAGAAAGATAATGAAATGAAGAATTGTCATTATCATTGCTAACTATTTTGTCTTGTCTTCAATGAAAAATATTTAATCTAAGTATTATGGCCAAGTCCTTCATAATTTAGACAGAACCTATATTATGTGTGAAGAATGTGCATTGTTTATTTTGTCGTCCACCAGGTGATCGCAGCGTGTTGAAGGTGACGGCATGTGGCGCGGCGCGCGGGTGCTGGTGCTCGCGGCGCTCAGCCTGCTGGCCGGGCCTTCGCTCGCCGCCAAGAAGTACAACATCACCATCGGCTACCTGCCCTGCGTCACCGGCGAGCTGCGGGACAGACAGGGCCTCACCATCTCCGGCGCACTCTCCATTGCCCTCGAGGAGGTCAGACACTTAAGGTGTTATTACATCAATCGACAGCCGTCGACTGACATCTATCGACAGTTGTCGATCGACAGCTATCGATTAGTATGGTAGCTTTGGCTCCTCAACGTTTACTGGTCTATAAAACAACTGATCAATCATCGATAGACTGATGGTTTCGATTTAGTAATTCATACAGATTCGCAAGAGCCATTATGCCATCGATCGACCCTTGATCAGATAGATTTGGTGTTGTAGTACTTGGCGATCGATATGGACTCATCTCATTAATGCCATCGATCGATCGACCGGCGTCTGATTGGTGTGGTAACTCCCTTACACTTTCGTAGGTTTTGAAACTAAACTTAAAAAAACATCCATTAACATTTAGATAGTGTAATGGCCGTTCAGATATGATTAGTCCATTTAAATAAATTAACCCAAGGACGTTTCGTATCTTTCCATTAGCAACATCAAAGACCATGCTATATTTGAATACCGTTCCCGACACTGTAACTTTGAACTGATTCTAATGCGGTTTAGAATGGTTCATTTACGACTAACTTCCTAACGATACTGAACGAAGTACACAACACGCGAGGAGAATTAGGAATACGAATCGAGTCGGACACTCGAACAGATAAAACTTTGTTTGATCAGCACAAAATCATATCTATACTTCCGTAGTTATTTTTAGCGCGAGTGCAAACAAGTCGCGTTAACATTTTGTAGTCCTCGTACATAAATAAATATTATAATAAACATCGTTGTATTTATAGTATCTGACCGTTACACTGTAAAATTACTGTTACTTTTCCGGAGGACGGAGTAGGTAGCACATTATTTTGTGCCAATTCTTGCATAGGCTTTTCTCCATGAACAATAGCTAGACGATAGACTTACTTTATTCAAAGCACTTAACGATCGTGTGGTCTAGAGATTTAAGCATAAGCCACTGATCATCGGCGGGCCCTAACTCCTCACTGTTTGAAGCTATTGGATTTGATTTAAAACTTAAACGAAAATGCTCGTTATAGTAAACTAAATCTAAAAAGTACATATGACGACCGCTTGGCGCAGTGGTTCGAGCGTAGGCCGCTCGGCTCACTACACATGGTGATTGAGGGTTCGATTCCCGGCAGGGAAATTTTTCAGAAATTGCCTTTTCGTAATTGCCCCTGGTCTGAGTGTCACTGGGATCGCCCCCCAGTCATTGTACGGTACCTATAATACAAAGGTGGCTTTGTTTGTGACCATACAGTTGGTGTGTCAGTCTGGCGATATTTTTATTATATAAGTTATCAGGACACCAAATAATGAAATGATTTGGTGCTAACGTTCAGAACCAAATAAGTATGCAGGCTTCTTTCGATTTTTTACCGGAAATTTTCGTTCCAATTTAGATAAAGAGAAACAGGTTGGTCTGGATGTTGCTGAGATCGTCCCCTCCTTGCCCAGTCTATTGAACAATTATTCATTCGAGTACGTTGTTGTATTGTTTAGTTGAACAACAGCCCGGAGTTGTTGCCGGACGTGGAGCTGGTGCTGGAATGGCACGACACCAAGTTCGACACGGTGACGGCGACGCGGCTCATCACGGACATGAGCTGCGCGGGAGTGGTGGCCTTCTTCGGGCCGGAGGGCCGCTGCCAGACCGAGGCCGTCATCGCACAGTCCAGGAACTTGCCCATGATCTCTTATGTGAGTGATTGCATCAGAAATTGATACAAAGGGGCCGCCCTGGTTTTTTCATTACTCATACTCGGAAATTAGGTCTGAAGTTGCCTGAGGAGCGGGTTGAAAGTAATTTTTTCCGCCCTAGGGAGAAAACCTTTCAACTGACAGCTGTCATATTATTAAAAAAAAAACTAGTTCCATTTTCACATTTCTATGGAACCATGTTCCAACTTTTTCTACAGTCACTTAATTACAGCGCGATGTAAAATTTAAATAACATAAAGTTTAGTATTAATTAAAGAATATATATTTTTAAATGACTTAATTATAATTTAGTATCAACAATTTCTTTGAAGTTACATAGATTTGAAGTTAAGAATAATGAAGTTGGCTGGCCAACGAAAAAAAAAACAAAATAGGTGGCAATCCGATCTTTATTTTTTTTTTCGAGTTGTAGAGTATTGTTCATCCTTCCTTGTATTATTTCTTTAGCCATTTTCTGTTTGTATCTGTACTTTCCTCGTATTCGTGCAAGACTTATTTGGTCCCTCGATCTATTGGCGCCCTCGCTACGCTCAGGCGCCAAACCACGTCTCGGGCCAAAATATGTTACATTCACCCCTTGTGTAACAATGTACTATTGGCCACCACGGCGCGGCGGCGGCGCCACGTTGCAGTCGGGTGACATTGTCAGTTTAGACGTTTATACAGCTCTCTTTCTCTTTCCGAACGACAGTGACCAATAGCGTCAAACAGATTTCCAATGCAATTATACTGTTTTTTTCCCTATTGATTCACATGACTGGGACATGGTCGGATTATCCAGTAAATGCTGCTTGAAGAACAAATACCAAATATTTTTTTATTTATGAATATTATTGTAAAATGAGAGTGTTATCTCTTGTCCATTCAATGTGACAATCTTCTGCTCGTTATCATATCTAGTCTTATGTGATGGCACGGTTACACAAAATAGTTTTTTCTTTTAATTAAAAGATAGTGTTATCAAGTTTTAGTGAGTATTAATATGTTACCTGTTTTTTTAGAGATGTTCCGACTACCAAATCTCGAAGCTCTCGAACTTCGCCAGGCTAGAGCCGCCGGGTGCGCAGGTAAGTAAAAAATCTACGAGTGGTGAGAGAGTGCATTGTGTGGGTCGTTGACATCCAGTGATCGTCCTCGAGTTGTTTACCCAGGAGGGCGGTAAAGTACGATTCACATCTCCGTGCATCCGCGCGTTCGCGTCCGCTGGCATTGAATGCCGGTAATTAAAGTTCATACCTATTTCCATGACAGCGACGCGTTCGTGCCGCGCGTCTTCCAAGATACATATTGGTAAATGGAAATCTGAACTTTATGTACTTACTGTAAAGATATTTCAATATCCTTTGCCGCATTGTAAATGCGCTGCGCTCGGCGTGAATCGTACTTAATCATGCTTGACAACTGAGCTGTGACGAGAAGATACAGATTACGTGGTTTCTTAGAACTTTTTTGCGGAATAGATTTTTTGAACAAAAATGTTTTTATAATTTACCTACCAGTACCAGTAGCGACAAGACTTTGAATTCGGAATATAGCAATTTTAAATGGACGCCAGTATCGACCTAAAATGAATTGATGACGTAATTTATTCTTAGCCACCCCATATAAATGACCAAAAACCAAGTAACAAATCGTCTGTCTCAATAAGGCGATACAAGATGTTATAAACGCACTACTGAATGCTCTTGGACTCATACACATCCAGGCAACCGTTTAACCGTTCACAAATACTCGCTCGCAGCTCAAATTTAACGTAAAAAGTTCGTCTTAAACAAATAAGTGAGACTTAAAAATTTGAGCTGCAATTCAGCCGGTTGGTTTGAAAAATACGAACTAATAACTGTGCCCTACACACGGAAACATTGCTTACAGGCGACAAAATCGGTGATATCACTCCTGAGGTACTACAAATGGTACAAGTTCTCGATCCTGTACGAGGAGTCGTGGGTGACGGAGGCGCTGACCCTGGAGAACCACGCCAAGTACAACAACATGACGGTGAACCACCAGCGGCCGGTGATCGACGGGTTCAAGTGCTGCGAGGAGAAGCTCACCTGCTGCGCGCCCGGCTTCTGGTACCAGTTCATACAGGACACCAAGAATAAGACCAGGAGTGAGTTTATTACAATTTACAAATATTTTTATTTAAAATAGGCCAGATTAACTGGGACTTTTAAAAAGTCAAGAGCTGGGTGCTTGTTCCAAAACTAAATCCTATGGAGAAGAACATGCAAGAAACTCCATGGATATAGCTTTTCTTTTCTCTTTTTTAAATTATATTTGCGTTTACAGTAGGTACAATTAGAGGTGTGAGGACAATGTAGGTTAATTCATAAGGCATCACATATACCTAATGAAGTAATGAAGTAGAATTATTACAAATATAATTAGTTTATTATGATCTGAATTATGTTTTTGACGTCTTTCGAAAGTAGTGTGAAGTTCAATAACCTGCACTAGGCCAGGGTGGTGGCACTTCACATTGGTGTGCGGTTTGTTTTGTTACAATTTGGATTTTGGTGTCCAGATTTCCGTGGTGAATTCTTAACTACAGTGTCTGGAACTTCATTAAATACATTGTAGAGGACATTAGAATAGGCAAATTGGAAGAATTATTTTTTTTGGGTACTAATATTGCCATTATAAGATGAGGGAGAATAAACCGGAGTAATTAGTTAAAATGTCGGTAACACTCCTACGCGAGTGGTTATACTGCGGGAAGTGGGCTATGATGGTATGTTGCGGTTATGAACTGCGCGTCCGCATCACCACGTAACGTCATCCGCGAATTTTACGCGTTTTTTATTCATTCATAACCTAGAATCGCCCCTAATGAATGTGACTAATCCGACCTTAGAGGCGGCAACTCTACGACTGCCCAATTGCACTGAATCCAATTTCAAATTGTATAACACAATCTTTATATTGCAGTATACGTGTTCTTGGGCTCAACATCTGGACTCATAGAAATGATGACGGCGATGGAATCGTTGCAGTTGTTTTCAAAGGGCGAATACATGGTTATATTTGTTGACATGATGACGTATTCGCCCAAAGATGCTTTGAAATATTTGATAAGTAAGTACCTAGCATGTCGTGATCTATTTTAGTTTAAATGTTTTTTTATTGTGTTGCGATGAGTTGCGGATGTAATACGTTAAACTAAATGCAGCTCCGCCCACGACAACGGTTTATGGACGGTATACAGTTTCGTGCAAAATGCAAAGTATAGATAGTTCAATCCAAGAAGCCACGCACCGAAGGGACCTTGCACACATGCACCGTAGCAAATGGTAGGGCGCGTCTTCGTGTAACTATCTATAATTAGGTCTTGAAAATATTTATACAATGTTATATTTTGTTATTGCAAATTAATAAGTACTTTACCTCTATAGGTAAGGCCGGTTGGAAAATGTCAATAAATTAACACTTGTAATATTATCTGTCTAGTTGGTAAACATCCAAAAATGCATTATGGCATGCATTATGGTTTTAAATAAACGACTCGGCGGCGGGGGGGGGGGGGGGAGATTTACAATACAAATGAAGTACCAGAAAGATGGAAGCTGTGGTTACCGACACGGAAATTTTCCGTCAACTTACTGTGTACTGTGTTGTTTTGGTTTGTTATAATATTGGTAATAATACATTGTTACCCAAGGGGTGAAGGTACGCGAGGGCGCCAATAGTTCGAAGGACATAATAAGTCATTCACCCGAGGTAAACACTGTGATTTTCGTTACGAATACAAGTCTAGTAAAAATAAAAACAGGAATTAGCTAAATAAATAATACAAGGAAGTATGAACAATTCTCTACTACTCGAAAAAACTAATGAAGGACCGATTGCCATTTGCCGCCTATTTTGTTATTTTCCGCTGAACTCCGAGAACTAATTTCTTTTTAATAATTTGACAGCGGTCAGTTGAAAGCGATTCTCCCTAGGGCTGAAAATTATGACTTTTAACCCGCTCCTCAGGCAACTTCAGACCTACTTTCCGAGTATGAGTAATGAAAACACTGTTTAATTCGTTGTAACGCTGGTTATCTCGATGGCAGAGACGGAGGACCGCGGGCTGATCTCGGAGCCGGTGGTCTGCCCGAACACGGCGGAGTTCAGGAAGCGCGCGCAGTCGCTGCTGGTGGTGGTGTCGTCGGAGCCCGCCGCCAGCTACGACAACTTCACGGACCGCGTGCGCCTCTACAACACGTTGGAGCCGTTCAAGTTCCCCACCGTGTTCAGGAACCAGTTCTCCCCGGTTGGTTGCCATCCATACTTTTTAATTTTTTTAATTGATTTAAATTTAAATTAGAAAGAACTAACAAATATATACACTATGTACAGATATAAAATAGCTTAAGTCTAGTAATATAAAATTTCACAAAAAATATACTTGTGCCAGACCGGCTTCGCTTGGCAAAGTGCCGAGAAGACTGGCAGCATTGCCACGTTGAATGGCAATGCTAATTCTCTGTGCGAGATATGTGCCAGCCCTGTGGTCACCAGTTGCGTCATGCTCGACCAATCGTTTATTTTGTTTAGGCCTACGGGGGCACTTACAAATTGTCAATTTTACATTTTTTTTCTTATATCTACAACCGGATAGGAACGCGACCTCGACTCGGATTGTGCACTTGGTGTGCACAATCCACCGCTTCTCCTCCATCATGGTGGTCGGAGACCTTTTTATGTTTATTTCTGTACAAAATGTCTTATTTTAATGATACCTAAATATAATTTTGTTTATTGTTATGTTTACATTATGTCATTTTTTAAATCATATTATTATTATTTTACTAGCTGTGCCCCCCGGCTTCGTCCGCGTAGTATTTAACGTAACAAAAATTTCGGGATTATCGGGATTAAAAGTATCCTATATGTTAATCCCGGTTATAAACTATCTGTGTTCCAAATTTCATCCAAATCCTTTCAGTAGTTTTTGCGTGAAGGAGTAACAAACATACATACATACATCCACACTCACAAACTTTCACATTTATAATATTAGTAGGATTACTAGCTGTGCCCACGGACTTCGTCCGCGTAGTATTTAACGTAACAAAAATTTCGGGATTATCGGGATAAAAAGTATCCTATATGTTAATCCCGGTTATAAACTATCTGTGTTCCAAATTTCATCCAAATCCTTTCAGTAGTTTTTGCGTGAAGGAGTACTTTTTATCCCGATAATCCCGACATTTTTGTTACGTTAAATACTACGCGGACGAAGTCCGTGGGCACAGCTAGTGATCTATAAACGCAGAGCCCAAACCACTGGACGAATCGGGCTGAAATTTGGTATGCAGGTAGATGTTATGAAGTAGGCATCCGCTAAGAAAGGATTTTGATTTTATTTTAGAAAAAAAAACAAATGGGTCCTGTCGCACGGGTTCAGAACGCGGGAGCGGGAGCGGTTAAGTTAAATTCCACGCGGACGAAGTCGCGGGCTCAGCTAGTAGATAATATAATATTTATTTTATTTCAGTTCGTGTCTATCTACGCTGCATATTTATATGACTCGGTGAAGTTGTACGCAAAATCATTGGACGAAATCATCAAAGAGGAGACCCGCAAGGAAGTGTTGACGTATGCCAAGTTGAAGAGCATCGCGACGAATGGGTCGCGTATCGTCGCAAAGATGATTTCGAGTTCGCCGTACAAAAGTGAGTGGATACAATAAATTGTATTGAGTAGATACCGGCACGAGTACTGACACTGAACAACCGCTAACTATCTCCAACTCACTCACTCCCATTCACTCATACTCACTCACTCCCATTCACTCACACTCACTCACTAAGTAAATAATTAAGCGAATCAAGCGTCGTTTATATAACAGCCCTGCTTTTTTGACGTGTAATCGTATCGATACTGTGCACGTCACTAAAATGAAATATCGAATCATTGTTCTCAAATCGCGCCCATTATTAGTCTCTAAATCCTTAACATTATTAACAATATTGAAATAAAACTATTTTTACGGATTATATTGCGTTTATTTACTTTTTATGTTCCCGACGTTTCGGTTGCTTTACAGCAACCAAAGCAAATAGTTTTATTTCAATGTGTAGTTTTCCCGTAAATATAAGAAAACAATATATTATTAACAATATATCAAAATCTATAAGATCTTCAGTTTTAAGACATCTCTAATGATAGTCGGCTACCCACAGGAGCCGGTGCCACAACAGCACATATTACAATACATACTTCACTCCACAGTAGTACATTGTTACACGAGTGGTGAAAGTGACTTATTTTTTCCCGAGACGGGGTTTGGCGCCCTAAGAAACTAAATTATAATTAATTCATTTAAAAATATATATTATTTAATTAATACTTAACTTTATGTTATTTCAATTTTACATCGTGCTGTAATTGAGTGACCGTAGAAAAAGTTTGAACATGGTTCCATAGAAATGTGAAAATGGAACTAGTTTTTTTTTATATAATTTGACAGCTGTTAGTTGAAAGCGATTCTCCCGGGCCGGAAAAGTATTACTTTCAACCCGCTCCTCAGGCAACTTCAGACCTACTTTCAGAGTATGAGTAATGAAAAGACATTTAAATAACTGTCGACTCTTGCTTAGATGAAATAAAGAGCAATACCGCTCGCACAGCGCGGCGTGCCTAACATTATATTCACCTATGAGGAAAAGTGTTTCTTTCCGTGGCAGCGCTTAGGGCGGACCCACCAATGCGAGTTGTAGCCTCGTCCCTAAATACGGAGTGCACCAGGGCCTAACATAATTAAATAATAGACGAGGAAGATAATGAATCTAAATATATATAACTCAAAGGTGACTGACTGATCTATCAACGCACAGCCCAAACCACTGGACGGATCGGGCTGAAATTTGGCATGTAGGTAGATGTTATGACGTAGGCATCCGCTAAGAAAGGATTTTGATTAATTCTACCCCCAAGGGAATAAAATAGGGGATGAAAGTTTTGTATGAAACTTTGTCAATTAAAATCCACGCGGACGAAGTCGCGGGCACAGCTAGTTAATAATAATGCTTTTAGGTATATCGGGAATGTCGATCCGCCTGGACGACCGCGCCGACTCGGAGGGCAACTTCTCGGTGCTCGCGTTCAAGCCCACTAAGTACCGCGACAGCAAGGCCAACTGCACCTCCAGCATGATACCCGTCGGGCACTTCCAGCAGAGTACCAAAAAGTTCCCCGTAAGTGACTATTATTAGCTGTATATTAGAAGCTAGAAAGCTGTATATTTATGTGCCTCACCAATTGTATGGTCCCAAACTAAGCAACGCTTGTACTATGGGTACCGTACAGAGGACTGGGGCGATCCCAGTGACACCCAGCCCCGGGCAAATTACGAAAACGCCTTTACCGTACCGTAACCGACTGTTGCAGTCAGAGCTGTTGCAGAAATGACATTATTTTGACGACTGCTTGGTGCAGTGGTTTGAGCGTAGGCCGCTCGGCTCACTTCACCGGGTAGTTGCGGGTTCGATTCCCGCCTGGGCAAATTTCGGGAATGGCTTTTTCAATATTTGCACAGGCCTGGGTGTCACTGGGATCGCCCCCAGTCCATTGTACGGTAAGTTTGTTAGTCTGGTAATGTTTATTATATTTATTGTTATCATAAATCGGTGAACAGGAGTACAAACTGAACCCCCGCTTCCCGATCGACTGGCCGGACAACGTGAAGCCGGAGGACGAGCCGTCGTGCGGGTTCCTGAACGAGAAGTGCCCCAAGGACGAGTCGCAGATCACGTCGCTGGTGGTGGCGGGCACGCTCGCCGTGACGCTGTTCTGCGCGCTGGTGGTGACGGCCAGCATCTACCGCAAGTGGAAGATCGAGCAGGAGATCGAGGGCCTGCTGTGGAAGATCGACCCGCAGGACATCGCCGGCTACCTCGGCAGCGGGCTCGTGTGGTCGCCTAGTAAGGTAACCCCTTGCCGCACTCTGCCGCGCAGGCAAGCGCTTGTTTATGTGTTTAGGCTCGTAAGCAGTGATAGCCGATTGGTTTGGCACGTGTCTTGCGGGCGCCAGGTCCTGGGTTCAAACCCCGGTTCGCACCTCTGGGTTTTTCTAAATATATGTGCGAATCATAATTTCTATATGATTATCACTTGCGTACACTGACGGAAAACACCGTGAGGAAACCTGCATGAGTTAGATAATGTAAACAATTTTCGAAAGATATGTGAAATCCGCCAACCCGCACTGGGCCAGCGTGATCTGAATCCCCCTCGTACTGATGGGAGGCCCGTGTCCAGGATTGGGACGCGAAAAAGGGCAAAATTATTATTATTTATTAATATGGGTCTTGATCAGCTCGTAAGGATTACGCACTGGCACACCGACCCTGGCGCGAGTACGAGCGCGCTTAGGGTCGCTGGCGCGAGAATGGCTTAAGCCCTTTATGTCGAGGAGAAGCCTATCTTGCTACAAATCCTTGGAGACCTTCGCCTACGGACACTTCACATGCTATAAAGAATTGATAACTCTATGAAGTCGGAAATAGAGTCGAATATAGTGGGAATTTAGGTAGCGTCATGGACGTTAACGAAAGTTTTCCAGTGCGTACGTTATACTTACTGTAGTCGATCATTCATATGTCCTTGGCTGATATTATGTACGCTGTTATAGGTTTGTTGCTATAAATAGTTGATGTGCACGTTGCAGTTGAGCTTGGCGAGCGGTATATCGTGCGAGAGCAAGTGCTGCACACAGATATTCACGCCGACCGCACAGTATAGAGGGAATGTCGTGAGGATCAAAGAGTTGAAGTTTTCCAAGAAGAAAGTAAGTAACTATAATCATCTCTATTTGGACGTAGTAAGGTTAAATAAAAAATAATTATTTTGGGTCTATTTCCGGTTAGTAATTCCTATAGAAATAAGTTCGGATTTGACTTTGTGTTTTAAAATGTCTGTTATAAACGCGGAAACGCAGGTGTCGCCATTGACTTCCGGGACGCCTGGACAAAGCCTTTGTCATACGTCTGGCTTTGAATATTGACGCAGTTATTCTTTATTTAAAGGTGGTCATAGTAGGACGTGTATCAAGGGACTTGTCTGTGACCGCGTAGCTACTAAGTTATTTAAAATACTGTTAAGATCTTACTAAAATGTGAACGTCTCGCGCATTGTTTTACGTCGTCGCCTGGATAACCCTGTAGCGCTCATAAAAATGGAAGGTGAAGAAAATTATCACCTGATGTCGCACCCTGCCACGCCTGACGCGACAATATGTTATACCATTAGGTGCTATTTCGAACCGGTGTTAGTATATTCAGTTAGAATGTCGATGTGTTCGTGCAGGACATCCCCCGCGAGGTGATGAAGGAGATGCGGCTGCTGCGCGAGCTGCGCCACGACAACCTGAACTCGTTCATCGGCGCCGTCGTGGAGCCGCTGCGCGTGCTCATACTCACCGACTACTGCGCCAAGGGCAGCTTGTATGTGAGTCATTACACAATTATACTGCGCGGACTACGACGATCAAAAAGTACCTTCAATAATAATAAAAAAAAAAAAAATTTGCCCTTTTGACATCCCACTACTGGGCACGGGCCCCCCCCTCAACACGAGGGGGATTCAGGCCATAATCCACCACGCTGGCCCAGTGAGGGTTGGCGGATTTCACATGTCTTTCGAAATTGGTTAAATCTTCTAAGACATGCAGGTTTCATCACGATGTTTTCCTTCACCGTAAGCAAGTGATAATCATATAGAAATTATGATTCGCACATAGATTTTGAAAATCCAGAGGTTCGGGCCGGGGTTTGAACCCGAGACCTGGTAGCCCGTAAGACGCGTGCTTAACCAATCGGCTACCACTGCTACTTTACCTTCAATATAAATTAATATTTATCGCTAGACCGTATAGTCCTGAATTACTGCTCGAGCACTCTCTCAGAGACGTTCGGCGGAGGTTTTATCAACGCTGCTATGTTTCGTACGATGTCGTAGTGAGTGTCGGAAGCTCAACTCTCAACCCACTCGTATTTAGGTCGGCAACATGCGAGCAGTGTCGTTGGTATTGCAAGCATCTAAAGACTACTGTAACTGCTTAACATCATGCGGGTAGCGCCGACTTTGTCGTAAAAATAATAATCAATAATTGATTCTTATTTCAGGATATAATTGAAAACGAAGATATAAAGCTGGACAAAATGTTTATATCTTCGCTGATACATGATCTCATAAAGGTAATAAATAACAAGTATTTTCTAAAATTAATGTGTATCTAATATGATCTATACTAACTTTGCGTTTTATTGTCACAGGGTATGATATTTATTCATACGTCGCCGTTAATATTCCACGGAAATCTGAAATCCTCGAATTGTGTAGTGACATCTAGATGGATGCTCCAGGTTAGTAGCGCCTCTGTGCGATGCCTTAAGGCTAAAGCGCCCATCTAGACCGCGAAGTTCAAATTTTTTGAGGTATTTTACAAATTTTTCAAAATCTGTCAATTTTAAAAGGCACATTGTGTAACAAAGACGCATTTATTAATATATCCAACTTACTGTAAAACATTTCAAGAACGACAGCTATCCAGATAATCTGGCATTTTTTGTATATTTATTATTTAATGATTAACCACTATCATATCCACCGTGATAATATTTAGAGTAAAATAAATATATTAATAAACGCACTGCATAATGTGTTTGTCGCAAATCACAAAATGTTGTCTTAAATGTTTTCAGATTTTGGATAAACTATAAAAATACTCGAAAATTTAGAATTTCGCGGGCTAGACAGGCGCCTTCACCTTAATAAGAATGTGTAGTTTAGGCCTGTATAAACAAATTGATCTCAAGTGTGAGAGTGATGTTGGTAAGATCATTATTTCTAGCTGTGCCCACGGACTTCGTCCGCGTAGTATTTTACATAAATTTCGGGATTATCGGGATAAGAAGTATCCTATATGTTAATCCCGGTTATAAACTATCTGTTTCAAATTTCATCCAAATCCGTTGAGTAGTTTTTGCGTGAAAGAGTAACGGTCAATGTGTATCCTTAGGGGCGCTATGAAAAATAGGACCTTTGACCTTGACCTTGAATGAAAATTGATCGCGAGCAACATTTAACAAACATACATCCACACTCACAAACTTTCGCATTTATAATATTAGTGGGATGTCATACCTACCATTACAAAAGCGTACAGACGCGTCAAAAACGTACTAAAGATTGCTCTCAGACTAGAGATCTAATTATTCATATGGCCCGAAGTATATAAAGTACCGTCATTTATACTAATTCCTTTACTCCAGGTTGCCGATTTTGGTCTTCACGAATTAAGATCGAACGCTGAGAATGATTTTATAGGGGAGCATCAATATTATAGAGGTATGAAATGTTAACTTCGTCCTGTTAAAGCGCCGCCACAGCAATTCTTTCGTGTCAGCTCGTGAATTGACGTGAACTACGTTGCTTGTTTGTAGGTTTGCTGTGGAAAGCGCCCGAGTTGTTGCGAGAAATGGACAATCCGAACGGCACGGTGGGCGGCACACAAAAGGGCGACGTTTACGCGTTTGGTATAATACTTTACGAAATCATCGCCAGGAGAGGACCTTTCGGATTGACCGGGACGGAACCTAGGGGTGAGTGTGCTTTGTTATTAGTTTTTTTTATTTTCCGAGGTAGTGACCCGTGCGTTCCGTATTTCGTTCAGTTCCCAAGATACAGGCTTTGCCTGTTTTAGAGAGATGCATAGTAAATATTTATATTTTTACTCTCAGACAGCCGCTTATAATACTAAATGCTTGTGATTTCATTATGTAGCGTGTCTCTTATATTTCTGAAAGGGTATTATTTCAATCATAATGTGCTGTTGTAATTCAATCATCGTAGTGCTTGAGGAGACTTCAGTCTCTACAGCTTTTGCTTAGTCAAAGAAAGTTATGCCTTTCATTATAGGTCACATTAAGGCACCCAAACATTAGAGCCACATCTTTTCAATCGATTTCAAATGGAGGAGGTTCTTAATTCCGGTTGCATTTTGTTATGTTTGTTACCTCAGAACTCTGTCACTTATGAAGCGATTTTATTTTATTTTTTTCATTATAATGATTTGTTTACAGATTTGTCCCATAGAAATCTCATCAGAATCCGGTATTCAAGTAAACGAAATTGCGGAATTAACTCTTAAAGAAAGAATTTTTAAGCTCCCTAGTTATTTATAGCTTTCTAGTGCACCCAGGTTCTTTGAATTGGTTATTTTTTGTTTATGTAACCCCTTGCGTCTGTGTTGAATAAATGTTACCCCCCGCGTCCGAGATCGAAACAGTCCGATTTTTATTTGCTCCGCTATTTATTTCTCAAAAACAAGTAAAAAGTGAATAGTTCACGTTTAAATTCTCAGTAATAACAATTTAGTATCTAATCTAACTTATAGTGAAAGGTGAATAGTGATTTAATTACAGTTTTTAAAGAAATCAAGAAATTTACGAAATAATTTCTCAAAATTATCCGTTCTTGACCTACACCAACTCGCAACGACGCGCAGCGACGACGCGAGTGCAGCCGCCCTCCCCCGCACGTCCTGTTACGCCCCGCTAGCGTATTCGGGAATCTATCAACTATCATCACGGTCTATTACCTTATAAGAGCAGAGCAGCCGCTGTAAAGAGAACTCTTTGAATTTTATTATGTCGCGTGGCACCCGTGCAAAAACATCTACGCCAGGAAACATGGACACAGACAATAACATGTCTCTTCTGCTTTCGGAAGTCAAACTATTGCGGCAAGAAGTAAGTGACCTAAAGCAACAAAATATGGACATAGGATTAAAATTATCTTCCGTCAATGAAGCACTTAATCTCAAGCTCGAAGAATTCGATAGAAAAATTGCTGCTAGAGACAATGAGATAATCTTGCTTAGAGAATCAGTGTTTCAACTACAACTCAGAATAAACTCTTCGGAACAATTAAATATGCGTTCCGAACTCGAAATAGCAGGAATACCAGAAAAAATTAGCGAAAATCTTTGTCATATCGCGATGACAACCGCTAGAAAGATTGGTGTAGATCTAACCGAAGCCGATATCGACGAAGTTTCTCGTGTCGGTCCTCGTCACTCTAATATTATGGAAAAACCGAGGTCCGTCGTTGTAAGATTCACCCGCCGTACTAAACGATCTGATATGTTAAGTGCCGCCAAGAGTAGACGTCCGCTTATGTCTGATGACATAGTTCCAGGGACATCGACCAAGATTTACATTAATGAACGACTAACTAAAATTAACCGGCAATTATTTCGTGACTCTCGCATACGAGCCCAGATGTATGGATTTCGATTCTGCTGGATCCGTGATGGAACTATCCTCGTGCGGAAAGCTGAAAAGATGCCACCAATCCCCATACGGACCACGGCGGACTTGGACGAACATGTTGGCCTCTCACAAAATATGGACGGACAGGCTTAGTATAAATTACGTCGGTTTTTTATTATCCTTGGAACACCAAAACAATAATTATAATTATAAGTTAAGCCTTAAATGTGTAAATTACCCATACTTCATAATATCACTTTCGTCAAATGACCTACAAACTCAAACAATTACACCACTTTTATACACTTTATACGTTATTATTTACTTTAAACTTACAACACCTCCCACTCACTACTCATTTTATACTTACAGTTTTACAAACACCCCTGCTTACTATTTACAAGTCGCACGTTTTGAATTATATGTCTCCACCCATGCTCATAAACAAAGAAATCCACTTTGTACAATTTGTACGACACAAAACATCACTTCTACACTATTACAACATAAAACATTCATTTCTAATAAATATACTACAGATTGTGGTACCATACAAATTATTGACAAACCAGCCATTATATTCTATAATAATGCAAGCTCTATTATTAAATCTACAGTAGACATCACCAACATCCCATGTTATAGTATTTTGTATCTGACTTACATTATGGGTATATTTTCGCCAGCGGTCACGATTAAAACACAATATTACGTCACGTTTTATTATTCTAACCTAACAATCTCCCGATGTATTTCACACGAAGTTCCTGACATTAAATCTTCAGCTTTCTTTCTTTATTTCGGTCTCACGATAGACACAGTTTCAAAATGACTAATTTCGTATCTAATGAACTAGACAATAATATCGTTGAATGTCAGGAACTGGAATGTCTAGAATATTGTCAAAACTTTTTGACCTCGGATCACAATCTTAAGATTCTATCCTTTAATATCCGGAGTATGAATAGAAATTTTAATATGTTTTGTGTTGCATTAAAACGACTTAATACTATATTCGATGTTATCGTTTTAAGTGAGTGCTGGCTAGGGAAACATCCTGTGGTTGGACAAATAACTGGATATAACTCATACTACACAGAAAATATTAGCAATCAATGTGGTGGAATAGTAATATATATTAGGGATTCATGGAATGCAACTGTATCTGAACCAGTTTTTTTGGATGCTGATACCTTAATTGTTCAACTTTCAAATAAAATAACATTAATCGCAATTTATCGTTCGCCCTCGTACAGGCAAATCGATAACTTTTTGTCATCTTTAGATAGATTACTTAGTTCTATAAGCAGCTGTCCAACAATAATAGTTACTGGGGATATTAATATCAACCTTTGTGCTACTGATAACTCATGCACAGATTATCTATGCCTTATGGCAGAGCATGGTCTAAACCCAGTAATATCTAAACCAACCAGAGCCGATTCATGCTTAGACCACATATTTTTAAAAGCCAGAAGTCAATCTACGGTGGGCATTGTTTGTGACGCGGATATTACCGATCACCGTATAATTGTAATGGGACACAAGACGGAGTCGTCTATTAGTAAAAAATACCAGAATCGTATTATAAACAAAACAAATTACCCAGCACTAATGGATGAACTAAAAACTACTGACTGGTCAAGGGTCTTAAGTATAAATAACGTCGATAAAGCAGTTGATGAACTTCATGCAATCCTTTCAGTAGCTGTGAGTAATCATACTAATCAAACAAAAATCAGCCGCTCTAAACATATCTGGAAACCCTGGATTACGCCAGGCCTCATCAAGTGCATGAATCACAGAGACAAACTTCATTTAGATTTAAGGAAACACCCCAATAACGAATTTAAAAAACTTATTTACATCAGATATAGGAATTTTCTTACCAATCTTACGCATAAACTTAAATGTGATTATGATAGACAGCAATTAAATAAGAATAGAAATAACACTAAAGAATTGTGGAAAACCATTAAAAACATTAGTGAATATAATAATAATAACAATAATTCCCTAGAACTTCTTGCATCTAAAAATTCTGCACAAGATTCTGTTGACAATTGTAATGATTTCTTTTCCACGGTTGGTAAAAATCTTGCTGATAGAACACTTTTAGAAATAAAACAAAATCAGAACACCTTATTAGCGAAGGTAAACTCGGGTGATCCTGCAAGTACTAGTTTCTTTATGCAACCTACTGATGCCATGGAAGTTAGTGAAATTATTTTAAAATTAAAAAATGATAGTGCCCCGGGCGTGGATGGTTTCACACCCAAACTAATAAAAGAAATAAAAAGTGAAATATTATACCCATTAACACACGTTATAAATCTGAGTTTAAGTACAGGAATATTTCCTGATAAATGGAAGGAAGCAACGGTTATACCAATTCACAAGAGTGGACCTAAACAAAACCCCATGAATTATAGGCCAATATCACTCCTAGGTATTTTCTCTAAAATATTGGAAAAAATTGTGAACAAACGACTTATATCATACCTAGAAACTAATAACCTCATATCAAACTATCAATTTGGCTTCAGACATGGCAAGTCTACAGAAGATGCAGTCAGCCTGCTTACCAGTTCTGTGACGACCCACCTAGATAATAATGAAAAGTGCATAGGAGTATTTTTAGATCTCACAAAAGCGTTTGATACTGTTGCAATCCCCATACTAATAAAAAAACTAGAGACAATGGGTATCAGAGGCCTTCCACTTCATTGGTTCAAAACCTACTTAACAAATAGACGTCAGCGCGTAAGAGTGGGCGATTGCATCAGTAAATATCGAAATATATTATACGGAGTTCCACAAGGTAGTGTCCTCGGCCCAACGCTATTTTTAATTTATATGAATGATATTCATCGCTCCTTGTCTCAAGAGGCAAAAATAATTTGCTACGCAGATGACACTGTGGTTCTTTTTCATGCTAACTCTTGGGAGTTAGCCCATGAAAAGGCCCAACATGGCTTGACTAGTATTAAACATTGGCTCAATCTGAATCTTCTCTCCCTCAATGTCACTAAGTCCTGCTATATTTGTTTTCACAAAACCCAGACATCAGCCTCTACTCTATCAACACAGATTAAGATACACACACCGACCTGTACAGTACCTTCATGCAACTGCGATGAAATTAAAAAAGTTCAATCGATTAAATACCTGGGAGTGATTATCGACCAACGACTCTGCTTCAAACCCCATATAGAACAAGTAGCCAAACGAACTAGAAAGCTCATCCACATCATGAAACTTTTACGAAACTCGGCCGACGAAAATACCTTACAACTAGTATATATGGCTTTATGTGAGTCAGTCCTAAGCTACTGTATATCAATATGGGGTGGGATTGGCATCACCACAATGCTGCAATTAGAACGATCTCAACGTTCAGTGTTAAAAGTAATGTACAAAAAACCATTTCGATACCCAACGGATCGTTTGTATTCTGATACATCGGTACTTAACGTACGTCAACTTTATATATTAAAAATTGTACTAAAGCAGCATAAAACCGTCCTCCTGTCCGCAGAATACCTTGAACTCCTAAAACGACGTGTTTTTCAATGTCATCCCAAAGTTGTTAACACTTCATTTGCGCAACACATGCAGGACTTTATGCTCACTTACATTTATAACAAAATTGCTAAAATATGTGACATTAAATACAAAAAGGTTCACCAAGCTAAAAAAACCATACGAACCTGGTTACTCACTCAGTCATACTCTGAAACCGAAGGTATGATTAGAATGATAGCCTAATAAAAACCTAAATATGAATACTACTAGCATACTAATAATTTTACAACTTTTACTAACAATTCCCTTTCACATACATATATACACCACCACACACTCACATCACATGAAATGCTCAATCACAGACCACTCGCTCACCACCAATCACAGAGAATCATTCCCATACATAATCCAATTGGTTTTGTTTGTTTGTTCGTCTTATTTTTGTAAATGTTTTGATATTGTTTTATTTGTTTTACTATTTGTATTCATTACCAAATTTTAGTACCTACATTATTTAGCTTTTAACTTTTTATTTAAATGTCCCCATTTGAATGTTACCTAATTTCGATCTCGGAAACTGCTCCCAGGCAAAATTTAAGCCGGCTTTCACGAGACAGGCTTGTCCTAGTGTGGAAGCCACAGGTACATCATCCTTTTTTCACTTACCATTGTTTTATAACCATAGTTTATTTCGTTTATGTACCTACTAACATGTAAGTGAGTTGAAATTGATGGCAAATAAATTTTATTATTATTATTATTTATTTGTCAGATATAATCGAGCGGCTGAAGCGTCCGCGGCAGGAGGGCGCGGAGCCGTTCCGGCCGGAGGCGGGCGCGCTGGCGGGCGCCGACGAGTTCGTGGCGTCGTGCGTGCGCGACTGCTGGGCCGAGGACCCCGCCGCGCGCCCCGACTTCCC
The DNA here is from genome assembly GCA_918843915.1 of Notodonta ziczac. Classification (NCBI taxonomy): domain Eukaryota; kingdom Metazoa; phylum Arthropoda; class Insecta; order Lepidoptera; family Notodontidae; genus Notodonta; species Notodonta ziczac. The sequence continues at coordinate 5,709,546 of OU974043.1, read as the reverse complement.
CACCATCCGCTCGCGGCTCAAGAGGATGAAGTCCGGCAAGTGAGTCGCACTTTCAACCGGAACTCGCCACTTCCGAACTCATTTCCGAACTAGGATTGTTCACGAAGTTTACTTAGAAGCTTTGAAAATATGCGCGAAGGACATGTTTTCAAAGCAAAATTAATGAAAATGTACTCGGAAAATGAAATATTATTTTTCTGTAGCGAAAGAGATGCGGTTTGTTCGCAACAGTGCGTCTGACATTCTTGCGTTTTTATTGAACTGAAGTTTTACTTTGGAATAGAGAATACTACCTCAAGAATTATGGTACCTACTACCATAATTCGTGGGAATTTTCAGTGGCAATCGATTAGAGATATGAAGCCGTCACCTGGGCTACACGATTTTACGTCTAGGCCTTTTAAAAAGGCATATATAATGAGTACCTCGAGGATGTTTTCAGATCGAGAAACATAATGGACCAAATGATGGATATGATGGAGAAGTATGCCAATAATTTGGAAGAACTAGTCAACGAGAGAACGAGGCTATTGATCGAGGAGAAGCAGAAGACTGAGGATCTGCTGCACAGGATGCTGCCTAAGTAAGTATCGCCTTGTTATATTTAGTCTTAAGTATATCTACTCCAATAACAATTTTCCAATACAATAAACTGTAAATAATTCTAAAGCCATTAATTTTCGTGTCAAATGTTTGCAAATGTTTTTAATTAGTAAATGTTACTATTCGCTGCGAGCATAATAATCGCGACCCAAAAGTGGTTCGCTAAGATTGGAAATGTGCATGTACATGTAATTAATATATTCTCTGTACACTCGATGGAGTATCGGCGTCACAATAGTATTAAATTAATTGTTATGTTATTACTAATTGAAGGTTTGTAACATGTTATGGTTGTATCATTAATATAAATGTGAGCACAGTTGAGGAAGACGCAAATACAACAAGCTGTATCACATACCTGGATGTCGCTGCTATGTGCGTACTGCTTTGCATTTAGTCCAAGTCTGTAAATAATACTTTTACGATATATGATGGTTTCAATCTCCAGGTGATTGTGTACTTATCAATAACACATGTTAGATATTTTATCATTTATATTCAACTTGTGCATTGGCGTTACCGATGGGAGGTCACTGAGGGCAACCGCCTCCCCCCTGGACCTGGAGGGGTAGCTCGCGCGCCAAGGCAAGGCTTGTCACGGATTATGCCCCACAGAGTTGCTCCCTTACTTTATGAATGCACAGGAAAGAAAAAGAGAATTGATTTATCTCACAATTTATCTTGTCATAATTGGCCGTGCTAGGTCATCCATTTTTCATTCAGAACTCATATTTGAGTCCGAACCTTGTCCTTTATCTACAGGAAATTCCAGATTTACCACTTAGTAGGCCAGAAGCTGTTTACGCCAATGATCCAAAATGGAATGCTATGTAAGAACACGGAAATCAATTCGCCGCCGTTAGGTATACTTGAGACATAATTACGACTTTCACGTTTAGCTATTATATTCTACTTAACTTTATTGTAATTAAAATATACAAATTATGTTCATAACATACTAATTACTTGTTACAACTACCGACATGGACTTGATGTAAAACAGTGGTACATCGTCTAAAATTTAATGTATTCACTTTGTTGTACTTGTGTTCTTTTCCAGATGTGGAGGTTGAATCCATTATAGAAATGTCGTGAAAATGTCTTGAGGTAATTAACTCCCTATTGGTGATTGTAGTTTAATATGGTTTGCTCTCACACCACAGGTGCCGGATCACATCACTAGTTCGTACCGAAACGTCGTTTGTGACAAACGTCGCTCACTTTCCATTAACAGTTTGAGTAGAATTAGAGCTTGCTTGGGATTTTGTGGCGGTGTCGCGTGGCGCGTCGTGGTCGTTGATGGCGGTTCCTTTCAAGCAGCCAGGTTTTACAGCTTGTTGCTAGTGATTCTCTAGATATTCTATAGTATCGGGGAACGAGTGGGACTTTTCGCAAGTAATCTGTCTGCAATCATCTTATTAGCATGCTGTAACTTATTGTAAAAATAAATTGTGTTTTATTATTAGTTGTAAATTATATTTGTATTATTGTCATATATAAAATGATGTAATGTATTTTCTCTCCTTCCCACTTCAATATTTTTTGTACATTATCTATACAAATAAATAAATGTATAATATAATTATTTTACGTAGTGCCTGATATTTTATAGACAATAATGTAGTTGTTTATTCTATAGGTGTTTGTCAAATGTAGTTTTAGAATGATATAGATAGAGCATGATTTTTTAGACACTAAGTGCGAACTTTACATAGATATATTAGATGTTTCTCTAGTTGCCAGTGTCGTATTAAGGCTTCAAAGCTTATGTATATCGTGTTTGTTGCAGGTCTGTGGCGCGGCGGCTGACGACGGGCGAGGGCGTCGAGCCGGAGTCGTTCGACTCGGTGACGATATACTTCAGCGACATCGTCGGCTTCACCGCCATGTCCGCGGAGAGCACGCCGCTGCAGGTGGTCAACTTCCTCAACGACCTGTACACCGTGTTCGATAGAATCATAAGAGGCTACGACGTATATAAAGTGGAGACGATAGGAGACGCTTATATGGTGGTAAGTATCAAACACTTATGTACGATTCGCCTCTAGTCGGGCACAGAGAAGCGCATTCACAATGCGGTAAAGGAAATTGATGAGCCTTTACATTAATAAAAAGTTGATATTTCCGACGACGGATTCTACCGTACACTCGTATCTCTGTGGAATATTATGTGCTCTACTGAGTTCCGCTTGTATGGTGGTCGTCGAATACTATTTGTTATAGAAGTAGATATTAAAAAAGATTTCAAATATATAATTTATGTAATGGATGGCGAATGTGTTCAAAGATTTTTCTATATCTTTCAGGTATCCGGTCTTCCAATAAGAAACAGCGACAGACACGTGGGTGAAATCGCATCGATGGCACTTGATCTACTAAATGCCGCAAAAAGTCACAAAATATCTCACAGACCAAATGAAACTCTGAAACTTAGAATAGGTATTCATACAGGTAAGTTACAACAGTACGTTTGTTTTGTGATTATGTATTAACAAGAGTATGGGGCTCCGAAGTCTGATAAAGTGAGCGTTGAACAAGGCCTAAAAATCAAAGCAATAACAAAAAATGTTTATAAGCATTCCATTCCATTCCGAGTTTGGCTTTAGTAGGTATACTGTAATAATAAATATCGCCAGACTGACACACCAACTGTATGGTCCCAAATTACGCAACGCTTGTACTATAGGTACCGTACAATGGATTGGGGATGATCCCAGTGACACCCAGATATGGGCATATTACGAAAAGGCCATTTCCGATATAGCCTCTGCGGGAATCGAACCCGCAACTACCCGGTGTAGCGAGCCGAGCGGCCTACGTTTAAACGGACTAAGCGGTCGTATAGTGGTTTAGTTGTAGTAGTAGTGGCGGATTTACAATTTTTTAAGGTATAGGCTGTAAAGTTTTTGCCGCACTTGCCTCTACAATTGTCATGTCCTAGATTTTTACAATCCAAAAATTTCGTTGTAATTGCACGTTGTGTAATCATCGGCAAAATTTGTTGCAGAGTTCTATCTGTAAAACATCAGAAAACCGTCATGCAGAAATATTTTTGATTTCTATGAGGTAGAAAATAAAAACTCAGTCCCCAAATTTGCTGCTCCAAAAATGTGCCGCTCTAGGCTCCAGCCTACTCAGTCTACTGGTAAATCCGCCACTGTGTAGTAGGCAGTTTGTGATCGATCGTTCAGTGTGTGAGGAGGTTGTTTGACGGTGTGTGGTGGGTCGGTGGCAGGCGCGGTGGTGGCGGGCGTGGTGGGGCTGACGATGCCGCGCTACTGCCTGTTCGGCGACACGGTGAACACGGCCTCGCGCATGGAGTCCAACGGCGAGCCGCTGCGGATACACATCTCGCCGAGCTGCAAGCTCGCGCTCGACAAGCTCGGCGGCTACGTCGTGGAGCCGCGGGGCACCATTCCGATCAAGGGGAAAGGAGAGGTCAGCCACTCGTAACCATACTTTAAGGTGAAGGCGCCTGTCTAGCCCGCGAAATTCAAAATTTGCGAGTATTTTTATAGTTTATCCAATATCTGAAAACATTTAAGACAACATTTTGTGATTTGCGACAAACACAGTATGCAGTGCGTTTATTAATACATTTATTTTACTCTAAATATTATCACGGTGGATATGATACTAGTTAATCACTAAATATACAAAAATAGCCAGATTATCTGGATAGGTGTCGTTCTTGAAATGTTTTAGAGTAAGTTGGATATATCAATAAATGCACTGCACACGGTCGTTGTCGCGAATTACAAAATGTGCCCTTTATTACTGTCAGATTTTGAAAATTTTCTAAATAACCTCAAAAAATTTGAACTTCGCGGGCTAGATGGGCGCTTTAGCCTTAATCACTAATATTTTTAGGTTATCGTATTTGATGAAAAGATTTGCGTCTTTGGAAGAAACTTTTAAGTAATATCCAGCGTTGTTCAACTTACAGTGAATTATATGGGATAAATTAGCTAGACTGATTATTTGATTTGATGATTTACTTGTGTATTTTATAGTAATTATAACTGAGGATTTAACGTTAATTAACTACCTACTATGGTTTTGTGATTACCTTAAACTATACAATACATAACAGTAAACAACTATCGAGTATACATTTTAATGTCTATAAAACGTAATGGAGGCGTGCCATTTTTTTCATCTAATAGGAGGGTCTGAAATGTCATTTCGACATATTTGAGAACCTTCCATTGGGTGAAATGAATCGCCGCCATAAATATAAATTTAAAATTTTGAAGATTTTGACAACTTGTTTATTCCGGATCACAGCTCCAGACGTATTGGCTGATTGGTGCAACAGAGAAGGCCATCCAAAAGAGACCTGTCGAAGGTGAAGAGCGGCCTCTGTTCCGCAGGCCGAGAAGAAGTCCGCGATTAACTGACTCCAGGCACCCTTCACTGTCAGGTAGGTAACGCCGTACCAGATTTCGAAATTAACAGTTTTAGGTAGTTAATAAACGTGTTTTCTAGTAAAGATAGACAGACCAAACTTCACAGTAAGCTATGAAATTTCATAAGTATAATTGGTGTAGAAAACTTCAGGCCACCGGATGTCGCTTCATTCTACTGAGGGATGTTATCTGTCATTTCACTTCTGTCAGTGTCCCTACAATGAGAAATAATTGCGATACACATATGTGTGTAGCACACCCCAACTTTGTACTTATCCCGCCCCAACGTGGCGCCGCCCTGGCGGCAAAAAAAGCCTGGAAGCCCTCATTGTAATTCGGTGTATTGATGTTGTGCAGGCGGCGCGGGCGGAGTGCGCGGCGCGAGCGTGCGGCAGCGCGCGGCGCGCGCGCCCGAGCTGGACGCCTTCCGCGGCTCGCGCTGCTCGCTGCCCGCGCACGCCGCGCACGCGCCGCCCGCCGCGCCCGAGCCGCCGCCGCCGCGCCGCGCGCGACCCGACCTCGCCGAGCTCGACGCCGACCGACACAGGTGCGCTCCATGCCTCCACCGAGCCTATATTTTTACCCCCGATGAAAAAGAGGGGTGTTTGAAGATCGTAGCGCCCAAGCGGATGAACCGATTTGAATTTTGTTTTTGTTTGAAAGGTATTCTGATAGAGTGTTCTTAGCTATGTGTCATGAAAATCGGTTCAGCAGTTGAACATTATCAGCTCTTTTGAAGTTCGTCAAAAATTGCCGCATCGAGGTTTTTAAATTTTCAATTTAGAGCTTATACGAGCATGTGCTGCCTGAAATGATCGGTCTGACCGAAACGATTTATCGCCAGGCACGCGCTGAGTTCCATAGCGTCGTCGACGGCGTGCGAGGGGTCGGGCGGGTCGTGCGAGGCGATGCGGTGGGCGAGCGCGCTGCGCGCCGCGCACTCGCTGGAGGCCATGCCGGCGGGCGCGCGGCGCGTGCGGCGCCAGCACACGGCGCGCTCGCTGGACGCCGACGCCGCGCTGCCCACCGTGTGCGGGGACCCCGTCTTCAACGGCACCATCGTCGGCATCGTCACGGACGAGCCGCCGCGCGCCGAGGACAGCCCGCTGCTGCGCAAGTCGAGCCTGACCACCAAGCTGGAGCGGCCGCGGCGGAAGGCGACCGAGCCGAGCTACATCGAGATGTACAAGCGCTGGCGGTCGCTGGAGAACGTGAGCTCGGGCAAGGGGCCGGGCAAGACGGCGCGGTTCGCGCTGCCGGCGTGGCTGCTGGCGCTGCTGCGGGCGGCGCCGCCGCGCGCCAGCGACTCCGAGCTGCGCCGCGCGCCGCCGCTGCTCGACACCGAGTCCGCCGTCTGATGCCGCCCCCGCCCCCGCCCCCCGCCCTGACCCTATCGCTGTATATTAGATGATATCGATGTATGTATATGATATGATGTTGTAAATAATATGTGTAAGTAAAACGATGTTACCGTCAATTGTGAAATAAGAGTTTAATGTTATTAAATAATTTCTATTGAACGGTGTCTCTTAATAATACTGACATAGATCACATTACATTATCGCTCGAGAGGCGTGGCGGCGGCGGTGGCGGCCGCGTCGGACGATCGACGCCGGCCGCCGAGACGGATATTTTTGGGTCGACGGAGCGAGTCGGACTCGTCTCCTCAAAAATATTGTACGGATCGACTGCGATTCGCGGTGAGCTATGCTCGGAATGGCCACAGTTGCAACTATCGGTGTCATTGACTAGGATTACATAGTAAGTACAAATGGTATAGCTATGCGTCCGCGAGCAGCGGTACGCCGGCGCCGTCTCTCTCGTTGTAGGAGCAGCCGTTGATGACGAGCTTGATGTCGCACGGCGGCGCCTGCTGCGGCGGCGGCGGCGGCGCGCTCTCCGTGTGCTCGATGATGGGGCACGACACGCTCGTGTACTCCTGCCTTAGGCTAGGCGCTTCCAACAGATCGCCGCGCGGTGTCGGCGCTAGCCGACCTTCGCCGACAACCTAACGAATAAAGAAAATATTTATTTATGTGTACCTACTTACTTCTAAAATGTCCCTGTAGTCGTGTAGTGGTACGTACTTCCATAAGATATTCGTCGCTCCGATGATGTAGGACCCCATCTGTATGGGACTCCAAATGGTTCCCTGAGGCGAAACGCAACTTTTTTGGAGATTCTAAACTGCAACATCTGGAAACAATCATTTCAATGAGTAATCAATACATTTGTATTGTATATATATACTGTACTAATATATATTTTTTTTCATACTGGTCGTAATCTTGGCATTAATTTAATTAATGTTAAATTTTAAATATATATATTCAATTTAGTATTTTTAATACATAAATTATAACTGGCTACCTCGCATGTAATTAAGTATAAAAACTTTAATTAAAATGAAAATTTGATAAATTATTGTTTGCTAAATACGAAAAGTAAGTAAAAATAAAGTGTGGAATGTAGTGAGTGCGTGATCATATCGTACCTGTGCAATCCGCCGACTTGGTTCTTCCAGTTCCTGTTCTTGAGCGAGCTCCTCTGGCCGCGGCGGGCGGCGCGCGCGGCGGCGGCGCCGGGCTGCTCGCCGCGCAGCCAGTACGTCAGCTGGTCGCGCTTGCCCTTCATGGACACGATGCCCCGCTCCTCCAGGATGTACCCGCCCAGCTGGTCCAGCAGCGACTTGCAAGCGGAGCTACAGTGGATTTTCAATGCTGGAACATTACGATATCAATGAGCAAACATATAATATGGCTATTAAAACAATGTTTCAAAGAAAGTCAGACTATTAACATGTCTTCTTTTGTTATTATTAGAAATAGGTGAGGTAACAGTAAGTAGTATTGTTAATTTGTCACGAAAACCTGAAATAAAGATATACATATAAAAAAAAAATTGCCCAAGTGCATATCAGGCCATCCACAATTAAGGGTTCCGTAGCCATTTCAATAAGGAAATTATATGCATTTTTGGCTAGCTAGGTTTTGTTGGTTATCAAAAAAACCCAAACAGCATATTTAGGATTATATATCTTTATAATATTAGTGTTACTTACGTGCTCCAGTTGACTCGAATCGGCTGGCTGTATTGACTGTGTCACCAAAAAGACAGTACCTAGGCATTTTGAGACCGACTACTCCGGCGCAGACGGGCCCTGGAAAACGGGAATGAACTTTAACATTTATCTACCAACCGTAAAAAATATTTAGTAATTGACAAAAGTAAAGGTGAAGGCAGAAAAAAATATCAACCCACACTTGGGAGACATGTAAATCGGCCACAGCTGAGAGGTGCAACAAAAAGGGTATCCTATTTTTTTACAACTTTACTTTTTAAATCTAAAACTATCGGTTTTGTGGGACAGTTGACCGACTAAATGTTTTGAAGACTTCTGAAATCTGTCAACAGCTGTATTCCTGTAACACCTTTTGTTTTTCAAGTTTCCTCCAGTTTTAGAATTACAAAGTTAAGTTTTGAAAAAAAAGCCCTTATATAAAAAAAGCCCCTATACCCTTTCTGTTTCAACCTATACCTACTATGCGATTCAAATGAGAATAGGATCGACTTTGCGCCATATTGTGACGTCATAGCTGTCAATTCTAACAAGTTAGGTAGGGTGGGCAAAACAATATCTTTTTTAAATAAAATTTATTTGCAAAGGTTGAGTGAAAAAAGCGGTTCGTTCCTTTTTATTAATTGAAAAAGTTCTGCTTTTGTGAAGCAATCGTCGTATTTAATATTGTTTCTGTTAGCCATGACTATATTTCTGCTTTTTTATTGGCCTTTGCGCCAAAAATGAAAATAAAAAAGGTTATGATATGGTTTTAAAAACGAATGATGACTTTATATAATTAAATATTATTATATTAAGACAATTTACTACTAATTTTACCTCTCATTTAAATTTGATGTAAGACTATTATTATTAATATGCAAATAAGTTTTTTGCAAACCATACCTTTCAAGTGACATTTGACAGATAGAGGTTATTGACATTCCTATTCTTATTTGGATCGCATAGTAGTAGGCATAGATCTAGACGGTAAGTGCTTTGTGTACCGGAGTGGATGCCGACGCGCAGCATGAGCCGGTGCTCGGGGCGGTGGCGCAGGCGGAAGGCGCGCGTGGCGGCCAGCAGCGCCAGCGCCATGGAGGCCACCTCGCCCGCGTGCAGGATGCCGTTGCGGATCGGCAGCCCCGACACCTGCCAACATGAACGTCACCATGTCACAGACAACACATACAAACTATAAAAAAAAAACTCATAGACAGCAGATACATTTATAAAAAAAATTAAATTCTACAGTGTATTTTTCATTATTATGCGGATTTAGTCAACAATCTTTGCATGCCTTCATAATGTTCACCGACTTAGTCCGCGTAGTATTTAACTTTACAAAAAAATCGGGATTATCGGGATAAAAAGTATCCTATGTGTTAATCCCGGTTATAAACTATCTGTGTTCCAAATTTCATCCAAATCCGTTCAGTAGTTTTTGCGTGAAAGAGTAACAAACCTACATCCACACTCACAAACTTTCGCATTCATAATATTAGTAGGATATAGAATTACTAGTTTCCCAAATGGTATTGGGTGAAAAAATGTTATAATGTTGAAAGACGAATTACATTAAAATGACATGCTGAGATTGTTTAGTACATCTGAATGTTAAGGGAAAATACACTTTAGATTTAAACGGAGTTAATTCCCCACTGCAATGAGACAAATAATTCAATTATAACTTGGATTGATGGAAGGGTTAACTGGATGGATTTAAACTTTCTAGAGTATTCAAATACCTATGTAACGATTAAAACATTACAATTACCAATGTTTGTTTACATAGTTATCAATTCAATAAATTATCGAGTTTATGACTAAGATATCATTGACAACACATCGACTAGGTACTTAACTACCCACTGTTAACACTAGCGTATTTTAAATTTACTTAAACCTATTGTTAAGTTTGAATCGTGTGTAAGTATTTAGGTGATAGGTAGGTATGTAGGGACCAAAGAGAAAGTAAGTACATAGCATAGGTGTTTTACTTACGACCATGTAGGCATCGCCAATAGTTTCAACTTTATACACGTCGAAGTTTTCTAATATTGAATCGAAGCACGTGTACAAGTCGTTCAGGAAATCCACCACCTGTGGAAAGTTCAAGAGTAACTATCGCGGCCAACGAGAAGCGATGCGAAAATAAATAGGTAGATTATTTTGTTGAATTCGTTGTTTTTAACGTTTCGCCTGCATTTACTTTTAATTAACATAACCGTTACTGACAAAGAATGAACTACGAATTTATAAAATGACCGACTGACTCGTGTTCGAAGACTAAATAGGTACATTTCGCATCGCAAGTAAACATCATAGAGACCTACTAACTACCAACCAACTGTTTTCGGTACATTTTTACAACTATCGAAGTAAAACAAACCAACTTTCTAAGATTTAGATACAGTTTTTCAAGCTGGAAATACACACATGTACCCAGGTATTCCTGCAAACCAAAACCAATCCTAACACAAGTGATTGTAGGTTGAGTTCAGTTTGCAGGAATATAATGTGGTTTGGTTCCACTTTGCAAAACTACATCCATTTGCAGCACGTAAGCTAATCTCTTTATAACCCGTTGTTTGTACCTTGAGCCGTTTTTGTGTATCGCGCACAAGGTTTCACGACTCAAATTTACTAAAGAGTGTACAAGGCCATTATTTATAGTTGTATGTTATACGCATGCACAGAAAACGGAATAAGTAGAATGGCCACCGTTTACAATTTGTTCCAGAGCCGTTGTCGTGTGTTTTGAGATATTGCTAAAAAGTTTATTGGTTTGTTTACGAAGACGGTTACTCTAAACTTGACTTTTATTCTAGAATTATTTCCAAATTAAGTGAGTCTGCTTTTCTTGCCTATATCATATCTAGCAAGGGCGCCGCTGGGTTATGTGGGGAGCGTTATCCCGCCTAGACCCTCGAAAACCTAGTAGACTTTTACCACAAGAAAATCGAGATCATTTTTAGGGTTCTGTAGTCAAACTAGTAGCCTGTATAGCTTCTCTGTCTGTCTGTCCGTAGATGATGTTCCACATTACCATCACGTTTATTGTTCGTGTTCCGTATTATTGAAATGCGGCGAGATGTCTACGGGCCCCTATAGCTTACGTGGTTCAACATGCTCTTGGCCGGCTTTTTTATTATACATTCAATTAATATATCTATCAATGTTTTCAGCGCTTGTTTATAATACACGGTGTCACCCCGTCCCCCGTGCATAGGCTGCCGACGCTGTATTTCCAGTACTTGTTAAATCTATGGTGTATCTACCTGTAGTGGCGTGCTCTCGGCGGACATGGCCGTGAAGCCAACGATGTCGCTGAAGTATATCGTGACGGAGTCGTACCCCTCGGGCATGACGCGCCGCCCGCGCTTCAGCTGCTCCGCCACCGGCGCCGGCAGCATCTCCTCCAGCAGAGCCTCTGGAGTATACCGACACATTCATCAAATACGGGGTCAGTCTCCTCAAGGGAAGCCAGTTCCGCCAAGCTGGTCAAGTTGGTGGTCATTCAGATGTGCCCTATCTAACTTCACAAATTCAATTTATTTGCTCTGCCCATAGTAAAAATCTGCGCTCGACAAATAATCTTCTCTTACGATGTCCCTCACACCGCTCTGGGTTTATACACTCCTCTGAATATCAGGACGGCAAAAACTCGGTTGTCTTTTAAGGTGAAGGCACGAGAGCACATTCGCAAGAAGTTGGTAGAATCGTCACAGCGGTAATTTGTTGGACTATTTTTTCTTAACAATTTTGTTTTATATGTATGTATGTATCTATGTATTTATCAATATATGTATATTGGTATAAATTCCTCTATTTATCTCGTTTTAGGTCGACTGGTAGATAATGCCTAAGGCATTAAGTCCGCCTTTGTACATTGTAGTTTTTACTTGTGCATAAAGTTTAAATAAATAAATAAATGTGCCCATTGTGGTAAACAAAGGTTGAATTGAAACAAGTAATTCATCAATTACAAATATTGTTGTTTGATTTACTATGTAGTCCACAAATTTACCCATGCCAGGGTTTATCACCCTCTCACATAATATTGGCGTAAAGTAGGTATTAGGTATAGATGCGTTTCGTGAGCAATGATTAAGAGGGCTGAGGGAGCAAGAGAGTTACCCATTCGCTGGCAATAATACTTATTAACCTTACCAGTCTTTTTTTTCTCCTCCTGCAATTGATCCGTCCGTTCGTCGACGAGGGCTTCTAAGTTATTGGCGTACTTTTCCATCATCGCTATCATGTTGTCAAATATATTTGGTTTCCTGCAACAAACAATACATAGACAGCTGCTATTTATTGTATAATACCATTAACTTACACGTAAGTAGCGCGTGTAACTACTATTTTTTAGCCGTCGTCTAAAATTTTCACAATTTGATTTTTCATTCGACAAGTTCATTATGTTGCAGTTACTGAATCTCTCATATACTTACCTAATTTCGACTTTCATTAATGTATTATCACCCAGCTCTGCATACCTATGTATGTAGGGATATGAAACAATGAAGTCTTTAGTTTATTCTTTATTTCTTTCCTATCGTCTTTAACATACAAATGTTCTTCTCTGACGACTTCCGTTCATCTCTCTCTCTCTCTCACACACCTCATCTGTCACTCACTCTTTCTTACATCTTGACCCTCTGCCCCTTACTACATCATCCTTATTACGTCTCTCTCTGTATACCTATAACTACATGTATAATAATATGTAGTTGTTGGACTGTGTGAGTGGTACGGACATGCCCTTGCGAAGCGGCCGCAGTCGCGTGCGGATGGCCTTGAAGTCGGGCCGCGAGGGCGCCTCCTCCGCCCAGCACTCGCAGCAACACTCCCGCACGCAGTCGAAGCGACCCGACAGCGCCTCCAGCGGCGGCCTACAAGACCCACACATTATCATTCGTACCCTGTCTTTATTAGATTGAAAATAATTGTGTAAAAAGAAGCCTAGAAGCAGACAGTTACTTTCGCATTTATAGTATTAGTAACGATATTAATGGTACTAGTTCTTCCACACACTCCCACCACAGGAACGATAATGGGGTCTGACGATGACGCCAAGGTTGAGGGTCAAAACCCTCAACGGGTCCCGGGGAAAAGTTAAACTGCCTTAAAACTAGCACGAATTTAATCGACTGAAAGAATAGGAGGAGATGGAAGAAAATTATCCACTTTCCTCCGTTGCAAAGCGGGAGACAGAAATTACTGTATAGACTGATAAGATGTACAGTGTCTAAGTTTTTTGTTTAAAATGAGCTCTTTCCTTTACTTTGCCACTATTTCCCAATACTTCCCTGAATTTGATTCTTATTACCGACACTTTCAGCAAATGCTTCGTCTGCTTATAGCTAGTATTCAGAAGTCTGTTCTAAAATGAACGGGTCCTATTCTTGGCTAGGAATATAGATTTTTTTTAAATACAATGATACAGTTTTAGTTTCCAAAATCGGTCCTGTGTCTCCTATGAGTATTTTTCGGATCATAGTTTCGGTAAGGCCGCTGTGCCCAACTCTGATTCGGATACGCGATACGTCACTTTTGACAGTTTTGCTATAGAATAGCTGTCAAAACTGACGTATTTTCGAGTGGGAGTCGAGCGAGATGCCGGCGGTTAACAGAGTTGGGCACAGCGGCCTTACCGAAACTATGATCCGAAAAATACTCATAGGAGACACAGGACCGATTTTGGAAACTAAAACTGTATCATTGTATTTAAAAAAAATCTATATTCCTAGCCAAGAATAGGACCCTTTCATTTTAGAACAGACTTCTGAATACTAGCTGTAAGCAGACGAAGCATTTGCTGAAAGTGTCGGTAATAAGAATCAAATACATCTATAGAAATAAATAAAATTGGAGTGTCTGTTTGTAATATCAAAATAACACCTTTTCACTAAATACATATGAAACTACGTACGACACCTATAACAAAAACGTATTGCGAGTGGACAGAGTTGTGTCCCTGCAGTAGATGTTCCCGCCGTCGCTTGGACACATACCTACCTGTATGGCGCGGGGTCGGGCGAGGCGAGGCGGCGCAGCAGCGCGGGCGCGGCGGGCGCGTCGCCGCCGAACGGGCCGCGCCGCGAGTGCATCTCGTACAGCACCAGCCCGAACGCGTACACGTCCGACTGCGGGGACCCGATGCCACCCTCCTCGGAGTTCGGAGTCTCCTTACCCCAGCCCGCGGCCCGCAGCAGCTCGGGCGACAAGTACACTAGGTCTGAACAAACCACAATCGTTAGGTACCAACATTGTGACCAGGCATGCATGCGATTATCTGGAGGGGTAGGCGATACGAAATTGTAATAATGTTGGAGTTCAAGTCGGTCACCGCCGTGCTCGGCAACAGTCGCGTGAGAATTCCATAAATTAGTTTTCATTCCGTTTCGGAAACCGTTGTGTTAATTATAAATAAATGAAGCCGAAACGATAAAACATAACGAATTCAATAAAACATTTTAAATACCTATGTATTCATTTTCGTATCGCTTCTCGTTGGCCATGGTCGTTTCACTTTTGAGTTGTTCTTTACATAAAGAAATTTTAAAAATTACCAATATTCCTGTCAACGACTAAGCTTGCAGGAATATTGGCTAATTTCTCATATCCTGCTATGCATGTAAGCAAAAGGTTAAATATAGGATATTGGAAAAACTTTACACTTCAAACTTTTTAAATCTTGGAGCAAACTTATTGCTCAAACTTATTCTACAGATGGCGTGTTAAGCCTCGTCTGAGCGGTAGTTTACAGTTACCACTCTAGTACCTACACAAATTATAAAACAAGCTAGAAACAAATTATCGATCCTGGATTACTGGAGTGACAGTGATGCGAGTGTGTGGCGGGACAAGTCCCAATAAAAAAAGGTCGGTTCTTACTTTCAATGTGAGTTCTCAAAGCGGTCGGCTCCGAAGGCGGGAGTTCTCCCCGTCGGAATTCCTTCAAGCCGAAGTCTGCCAGTTTGACCACCCACCGCGCGTCTACTAGGCAGTTTGAGGGTCGGAGGGCGCCGTGGTACTGCAGTGGAGACTCATGTATGAATATCATACCCTAGAAGAGAGTAATTGTTTCTAAAGTCTTACATACTACGTATACATCTATACAAATAAATAAAATTGGAGTGTCTGTTTGTAATACCAAAATAACACCTTTTTACTAAATGCATATGAAAGTACATACGATACCTATAGCAAAAACGCGAATATTTTTTTTTTGTCTGTCTGTCTGTGTGTTTGTTCCGGGTAATCTCCGAAACGGCTGGACCGATTTCGACGGGACTTTCACTGGCAGATAGATGATCTTATAGCTAACTTAGGCTGTAACTTAGGCTACTTTCATTTTAGAAAAACACTTAGGGTTCCGCGTAAAAAATAAAAACACACGAAATCAAAGAGTATCTCCGAAACGGCTGGACCGATTTTGACGGGACTTTCACTGGTAGATAGCTGATGTTATAAGCACTAACTTAGGCTACTTTTATTTCAGAAAAACAAAATTAATAAATGGGTCCTGTCGCGCGGGCTCAGAACGCGGGAGCGGGCTTTTTTGTTAAGTTAAATTCCACGCGGACGAAGTCGCGGGCTCAGCTAGTTAATTAAATAAAGGAGGAGTAAGCTTATACCTACTTAGCAATTTACACTATCTAATTATCTAATATATAAAACTATATACAAATAAATAAAATTGATGTATCTGTTTTTAATATAAAAAAAGCTTTTTTCAAAAATACAATTTTTAAAATTGTTGTCTGTTGTTTGTTCCGGCCGGTTGGACCGATTTTTACGGGACTTTCAACGGCAGATAGCTGATGTTAAATATGAAGTATGTAATTTAGGAGACTTTAATTTTATCGAAGTAACACGCAGGCGGAGCCGCGGGCAACAGGTCCGTATTATAAGTTCTAATACTCACTCTAATTATATCCCCAACCAGTGACGCGATGAACATGTTATCGAGTTTGATGTCTTCATTTTCCAGAATATCCTGTTACATAAAATATGGTTGTAATAAACGTCTATGGAAACCCATTTACCATCGGTAACCATGACATAGGTACACAACATAAAAAGAAAAGTAAGTTTTATCATAAAAGCGCACAGATTTATCCCACACAAAGTCAAAGTCAAAAAGTCAACAATCCAAATCGTTTATTTTGTTTAGGCATTCAAAAATGTCATTTTTACATATAATTTAGAGTCTTCTACGGGATCGGAACGCGACCTCGACAGAAGACCCGACAAGAAAAAAATATTTGTGACGACAAGAAACTTTTATTTTCTTTGTGGGTCTCGGCTAAACGTTTGTATATTTCAGGATTTAAAATACTGTTATCGTGATACTGGATTCTGAATTTAAAATACTGTTATTGTGCAACTGGTGGTTGCATTACCTTGAGGCTGCCTCTAGTGCAGTACTCAGACAAGGCGCACACGTTCGGCGGCTCAATACACGCCCCGACGAACCCGTTCACGTTGTCATGTTGCAAATCCCGCATCTGGCGAACGCAAATTTGATTACACACGGTGTTACGGCACATCGACGAGAGAAATTGAATGTAAATGTAACGCAGTAGTCGCCGTAAATATCAGTTAGATCTCCGATATGTTCTGTAAATAGGTAACTTTATTTATTCAATTTTCTTTTCTCATTAAATTAGATTCGATGGATGCCTTTTATCACCTATACCTTCCGTAACTTTTACCTACCACTAAGGTTGATATCAGGTTGGTACTAAGTATACATGTTTTGTCATGTGTTGTGTATTGTCTAGAATTCTACTAGGTGAGTCGTTGGGTTTGTTTTTTTGGATTTAAACTTTGTAACTCACTCTTCAGCTTTTTGGGAAAGTTAAAGAACAAAATGTGTTCTTTATCTTTTGATCTTCAACGTTCCCCAAAGTTTGTTACAAAGTCTAGTTACGAATAGATAACATACTAACCCTTTTTGATTTTTATTGTATAAATTCTAAATCTCACTGCTTATACTTACTTTCACATGTATGAAATCTATAGACAAACACAAGTAGCTGGATAACTATTTGAAGAGCGGTTCGGATCGAGCTGAACCAACAGGTGTAAGTTAGTACCAACTTATCCGCACCTGGATATATCGCCCTTATATTCTTTACGGCTTACTTTGAAAATATTTTCATATACCTACTTAGTTTAGTGTTGAATGGAGCAACCGTATTTATTCGCTGTTCAGACTTATACAGTCCAGTTAGTAAAATAAAAATTATATTGGTGAAGATTGGATCCTACCACACATGCCTGCAAACTGAAACTTACCTACAACCTTTGCACTAGAGTTGGTTTGGATCCGCAGAAGTATATATCCATTTTGCTAAATTATATCCAAATGATTTACTGTATTTATGTATGTAGGAACTTAAATTTAGGGGAACCTGTCAGGCCAAGACTAGCAGACGGAACTGTAAAACGTAATTATGCGCTAAATCTGTTTCTAATAATAATACGTACTAGTATTCCCGTTATAATGGTCGAAACTCGACCATAATATTCATGTAAATTTTAATTTTACACATCCTTAAGGTGTCAAAGACTATTCGATACTGGCAAGTGGCACGCAGATGCACTATGGATGTCCCGCCCTCCAAAACTGTCACCGTTAGTCAGTCAGTCAGTTACCCTTACCAAGTGGATGTTACAAATGCGTGTGTGTCAAACGCATGGTAGTGTGTGTAATGTTTTTTTTTTATGCATAATTAAAAAAATATATCATTCTGCACTCCTTCTCTAAATAAACTATAAGTCTGCCAAATGTCATACTCCTCCGTCCGCGCAATTTTCGTAAAAAGCGGTTGAAAGTTTTTGGTTCACAAATATATATATATAATAATAATATACATTACGCATTTAATGGTTGCCTATATAGCTCATCATTAGGTAGGTACCTAACTGGTAAACAACACAATATGATGTTATTGCGAAACACATTTAGGC
The DNA here is from genome assembly GCA_918843915.1 of Notodonta ziczac. Lineage (NCBI taxonomy): Eukaryota > Metazoa > Arthropoda > Insecta > Lepidoptera > Notodontidae > Notodonta > Notodonta ziczac. Next base: position 5,691,489 of record OU974043.1, on the reverse strand, counting down.
GGGGATAAATCTCATCTATTTATTTCTATTAGATGACTATTTCTACCTGCGGGTTTGGACGTAAATCCGAATGTATTCAGGCGATTTGTCTTAGTCAATTACTGTGTCATATGTGATGGAAGAATGTTTTGTTTGTTTTACGCACGGAATACAGAATTCCTTATTTGGTAAATACAAATATCCCATAAAGGTATAACGTTAGAGCGAGTAGGTACATTTGATGAGTGATACACTTAACTGAGAAAATCTGATTGCTTCTTATATAACTATCGTAGAAGTAAGTAGGCAGGTATAAGAGTAAACATCATTTCCGAGATTTACCCCTGATGCTGTGTTGAGAAATTTTAGTCGCGTTGAATGTTGATTAGGTAGTTGCTTGACGGATTATCTATCTATTTAAATCGGCATTGGGTCGAAAGTATTTCAAACAGAGCCTTACGGATGGTTCGAGTGGAGCAATTGTAAGTCCATTTGGATGTTCTCTGATCTGGATATTTCAGTTCAGTAGCTTCTTAACTTTTAGAGATTAAAGATTTGGGTGCGGATCGGATAGGTATATGTATTAACTTCAGAATAAAGACAAATGAAGGTATGTATTAGTGAAACGAAGGTAAGTTATCACGTAAATTATTTAAGTATCTGCAGAACTCAGGCGTAACTTAGTGACAGAGTCGAATTCCGGAGTAGAAAAAGCGGAAAGAAAGAGCGGAATATAAAAACCGAATACACGGAAGTTATAGAATTTTCACCAACTTAAGTAGAAATGGGGAGAGGTACAAAGTGATCTCCAAAAGCAATGCGCCCGAACACTTATTACACGTTAAATTAAAAAGAGATACCTAAGTAAGGTATAGGTAAGGTAACTCACAATTTTCAGCTCCTTCTTAATTTCTCTGTTGATGTCGATGTGGTGTCTCCGCACCCGCTTGACGGAGAGCAGGCGGCCGCGGTAGAAGGCCACCTCGGTGAAGATGGCGGAGTACCGGAAGTCCAGGTCGGGGTTGGAGCTCAGGGACACCTGGCTGGAGCGCACGCCGCCGGTGCTGCCCCCGTTCTTCTCGGTGCCCACGGCGTTAGTCGACGAATTGATGTTAGCGCCCGCACTGCTATCTTGCTGGAAAAATTCAGCTCTGATCAACTCGAAGGGGGTGCGTGGGTTGGAGGGGGGAAGGGTGGAAAGCTCGCAGGTGGTCTTGAGAACATTTAGGTACCTATTGAGTCTATGTTCGTGTTTTGAAAGTGTCGAGTCGGTATTACAATTTATAATTTCCATAAACACCTACAGAAAAAAAACGACGGGAACGTAAAATATCAAAGTAAATACAAGTTATTTTGGTTACCTTGAACTGTTGTACATAAAACCGTCCATCGTACGCGTTCTTTCACACATTTTTACAGCGGCGCTTGAACAACTCGCGAATAAAACCATATCATTACAGTACCTACCTACATATGGATCGAGGTACAGTTTACAATATATTCATTTATGTGAATGGTTTGATAGCGAGCCGTCGACATAACTGAACGTCAATTTGTGACAAACTTCCTTAATTTAGGAGGCACGTTAAGCCAATGTTTCCGAGGGTCCTACTGATTATATGACACGTAAGTAAGAAAGGCGCTCTGACGTACCTACTAAGCCGGGAATAATGATAAAATGTCAAATATATAAGAAGATTACATAGCTCTATAGGTATTCAACGTCACTTTCGAGCATAAAATCGAGAAAAAACTTACTAAGACACATTTTCGTGAAATTAATAAAATAAATTTCCTATTACCAAAAGTAAATTTGAATAAAATATTGAGGGTACTATAAGCTTTTGAATTTAATTACCGAAGAGCATTTTGAATAGGTATTAATCAACAACCATAAAAGCTTCCTAACTACAAAGGAAGCAGCGGTTACAGAGAGCGTGCATGCAAACAACATATACAAGTTCGGTTTACCTACTCAGTTTGTTGGCACGTTGTTCTTCATCGGGCAGATGCAGTTCTCTGAAGTCTATCTTCCAGAGCAGGGAGTCCAGCTCCTGCTCGTAGCGCCAGCCCCGGTACAGGGCAAGCGCGGCCAGCGCGAGCAGCACCAGGGTTCCGCCGGACGCGCCCAGCGCCCACGACCCGATGTGACCTACCATCAACAAAGTTGACGCTTGATCAATTTTTAACACTTTTCCCTTGCAGGCAGTAATCATAGGATGCCTCGCCCATTATGTTGTTGTCCAATGAGACGAAAAGCGTCTGATGAGACAAAAGCCCTTTTTTAGAAAGCCATTTGTTTTAATTGTTTTTATGGCCATGCTAGTCGCATGCGGCTGCTGGTCATTGCATACAAAATGCAACCTTAAGGTGATCAAGCGTCGAGTTTGTTGACTGTACATTTACTAACGGTGTAAGTAATATTGTTACCTCACCTCCATTGGTATTTAGTCCGGCCACATGTCATTGGAATTCTATCAGAACGCGGGCAGGAGTACATTAGCACACACCCCCTAACACTCCACATAATCAGAATACACATTATCAATTTATCTGTGCCGACCGATTACTTCTCGTGGTCAAAAAATGTTTGGCCAACATTTTAAATTGCGCGCGGTTCCTTGGCGATTTGGTTTATGGAGCGCCTTGAGGGTCGGCACAGATTATTTTCATCGAAAACGTCCTTTAGTTACTTTTTTATATCCGGCACTCCTTTTTGTTTAAATGTAGGCACAATAAAGATTTAACGACCGTTCTTAAAGAAATGATGCATGATCATTTATCGCTATATTTTTTTTGCTTTTGCCAACAATGTTATTCTTGCATAATCTTAAATTTTATGACAATGTTAGATAACCGAGTGTAAGTAGGTACTTGCCTACTTGAAAGCCGTAATTACGGTTCATTTTATGCGCTCGTTAACGACAGCCGTCTACCACATGTTAAGTATCTACGCAGATTGAGAAAATTGAACTCGTCTCGGGATAAACATTGTTAGGTGAACAAACCTCTTTCGTCTTTGATTCGTGTATTTAATCTCTTCATCTGTCTGAGAGGTGAAAATTGTTTTTAATCTGACTTTTATTACAATAATACCGGCATAAATACCGCTCCGTTGCAATTTGCGTGAATTCAATTGGTAACATTAATACTACCTAATAGCTTTTTTAGTTGAATCTAAGATTTTAAACTGAATTCGTCAAGACGTGCTAAATAAAGAACTCGGATTCAAAGAAGTTAAAAGCAATAAATTGGCAAATTGGGAACAAAGCCGTGAAATCCTGAAATAGGTTCCGTACACAAATTACTGGTAGAATAAACACTTAAAAAAGCGTTTACATTACGTTTCTGTTTGTATATATGTATATACTAGACTACTTACTAACATATATTTTTTTAATCAGTCATGGCTTACCTACTTATTAATCACTCCCTGCTCACGAGGCAGTATTTTCGCCTGCTTTTAATATTACAATTAACATTAATTTTCTACAATGAAACATATCCTTGGAGACAGGGGCAATAAAACATTTTATTATCCAAGTCCACCTTGGCCATTAAATTGGATCGCAAGTAAGTTGCATTATACCTTTTTTCGTATCGTGCGAAAGCCTCGTTGGGCTTGAGGGGCTTACAGCGGGAAGAAATTAAACAGCTGCCCACCTCCCGTAGCCGTGTGCCAGGTAGTAGATAGATAGATACGTGTCGCGATAAAAAGTGGGACTGTATTCTATCGTCGATTTAAAAAATCGCTCTTATAATAATACGCTAATGCAAAACATGATAGGTTAGGTAGGTATATCGCGTGTCTTTACTTTTTCATTCATTTGTTTGTTTGTTGTTTACTTCGCGATGTTAATGAAGTACCTATACCTACACTATTATAAGTACTTATCTACTTCCCTGGTTTTACATGATTGAAAGTTTGATATTTTAAAAACTAATCTATTGGTAGGTATGTCCAGTTGGAGCCACAAGAAAACCACCGAGAAGAACCATGATATTCAAATACGAAGAAGCTTCGTATAGTACCTTGTTTGTGCCTAGTGTCTGAGGTATAAAAACATAATTACGAGCTCAATCTTGCTGCCTAGTAATAAATTACCTAGACTAGTCCTAAAAAGAATTAAACGCACTAAGCTCTGCAGTTGATTGTATTAAGTATATACTTATATAGTTAATCCTTACATAGACGTACACACCTAATATGTTGTGTTCTAAAGTATTTTCTTGACGGGTACCTATGTATATAAAGTAAAGCCATCGTTATGTAGGGCTGGGCATTAGGCGGGTGCCGGCGGGCGGTTCGGCGTCGCCGCGGGAGTCGCGTGCGCCTGATGGCTGCCGCCGCCCGCCCTGCGCCGCCGCCCGCCTCGCGCCGCCGCCCGTCCGCCCCGCGCTGCTTGTCACAGCACTCGTTACGACGCTTTTACGACCCACCCCACTTACTGTCGCTTACAAACCTTGCGCTTAATGCCGGCCCCAACTCTAACAGTGCATATTAGTTTTTTAGCTCGTCACTAAAGAAAATGGTTCCACCCGTCCGTTAGTAATGGACTACGGAGGCCCTCTCGCTGTTTCTATTAACTCCCAACATACGTTTCGCATTAAGGATAAGTGAACAGTCTCATCGAAACACCGGGTGTTCTGTTTCTTCAACGTGGACTTAGTGAAATAGAAAATATAATAAAGCTTGTGAACTTACTGACGCATTTTTCTTCTCTGAATCCACACGGCGGCTCTGAGAGGGGCGGGTGACCGCCGGGCCATTTCATTTCCCGGATAAATCTCACTTCCTGCGAAGGAAAGATACCTATTTATCTGAATCTAAGCATTGTACGTAAATGACGAAGAGAAAGTTGAAAAATACGACAGCACATGATTTTTTAGTTCCTATAGTATTGTTTACTAAACGTTTTGTAATGACAACAAAAATGTATGTAGGTAAAACCCCGTGTTTATAAAGTACTAAACGGGATAGCTACTAGGAACTACAAAAACTGCGACTACCTATTTCATAACTATACGCATACCTAGTTTAATTTGTACGATTGTAAAATATTCCAGTTGACAGGACCTCAGCAATTCCATACGTTGGTTGGCACCAAAGTGCATCTTCGGAGCCAAATTGTGACGTAAACGGTTAAAAGACGCCGATTATTCAGGACACGTCCAGATTCGCTTTGCGTGGTTACGTGTCTCGGATATTTGATAATAACGAATCTATTTACATGTAATTTGAGTGGTTTTTATAGCTAAATGAATTCCTATCCACGACGCATGTCAATTAGAAGAAACAGTAGGTACAGTTGAATGAAGACGAAAGTTGGCAGGCCACAGTTGAAGTTTAAATTATTCGAAGCTCTCCTAAAATTAGAAACGTAGGTACCTACTAAGATAAATGTTTTATGGCGTGTCTATCTTCTGTCAGAGGGAACCAGTAATTACACTTTGAAGTACCTAATGAGCGTAGGAGTTCTACGTTACCTACTGTAAGTAAATGCTTATGTACATTAGGTAGGCACCTATAGATATATTTATTACTGAAAGGAGTTCTTTCAGGAATTCGTTTTATTTTATTTTGACTTTGATTACTAGTTGTAGTGTCGATAGCGCGTTGATGTTTTATAAAGTTTAACAACACATCTTGATGAAATTTTATTTTTTTGAAATAAATTTAGATTGAATAAACTATTAACATAGCAGAAAATGCATACAATGGTCATATAGTTAATGTCCGTCACAAATGTATTTTTAAATATCCGTTGAGCGTCAAACATACCAGAAAAAAGGGCGATGACACAATTTTGTTCTTCAGAAGTTTTATACAACTTCGCTCGATCATTTTTCGCTTCCAAGAAAATTAAATCGTAGGGCTTTGAAGATTTATAAGCATTAATTATAATTTCGGTCGAAAATTATAATAAAAGGAGCTGAGGAAATTGGTGAGATATAATATATAATAGACGTTCACGTTAGAAAAAAACTTATATTTTGATAAGTACCTATAGGTTTTTTTGGAAATTAATCCATAGAGAACTATAGGATCACCATCCGTTCAGTGACTAGTAGAATTTGTCTTTGATATTCTACCTAAATGTCCGGGAAATTATTCATTTATTTAAGCGTGAATTTCGTGGGTAAAGGTCACACCTGCGTTTAGAGATTCCGGGTTCGATCCCTGGCTATTAAAATGACGAGAGCTCACTCCTAACTAACACAAGTATTAGTATAGCTGAAGGGGCTAATGGGAATACTAGTAATGTGATAAACTCACATGGCTGGTAATCGAAAAAAATAAAAACAAAAAAGCCTTCTTGCTGATAACGCTGGAAACTGAAATGGTATCTTTATACGGTTGTCTGACGGTGTACGTACCGGCGAAGTCTTGTGCAGTACAGCAAGTGGGTACAGGCCGGGCGGCCGCGCTGGGTCGACGGACAGCAGAGTGTAGTTCCCTTCGGCGTCGCCATGCTCATCCATGTGCACCCAATACCTGGTCATCATACATCTAGTTACTACTCTACAAACGATGTAGAACGAGTAACTTTACGCTAACGTATCAACAACACAGCTTTCACAACAATCCGTAGGTATTACAATACTAGGTGAAACAAAAAGGGTATACTAATTTTTTTGCAACTTAACTTTGTAAATCTAAAACTATCGGCTTTGTGGGACAGTTGAAGTACTAAAGGTTTTGTAGACTTGTGAAATATGTCAACAGCTGTATTCCTATAACACCTTTTGTTTATCAAATTTCCTCCAAAGCTGATAGTTTTAGAATTACAAAGTTAAGTTTTGAAAAAAAAGTATACCCTTTATGTTTCACCTTGTATATATCTCATCTCATATGTAGATAGAGAGGGATATGAGGGATTACTGCTCTGACTAGAGTTTATAAAATAAATATAATAAGTACCTACCTATCGCCAAACTAATACATCTATGTATGATCCCAAACTAAGCAACACTTATTACTGTGCACTGTTAAAAGATTGGGGGTGATCCCAGACACACGCAGACCAGAGCAAATCACTAAAAGGCCGTTTCCAATGTTTTGTGACAGTGGTGTTGCCTGTTTACATTCTGTTGCTTCTATCTTTTATTAATTGAAAAGAGTAACCATTGAGTTTCTTGCCGGATCTTCTCAGTAAAAGCAGCATTTCGAACCGGTGGTAGATTCTGGCTTTTCAAAAGTGCATTGTTGGCTTACATGTATAAAATAATTTTGGTTTGATTTGCCCTCCCGGGAATTGAAGTCGAAGCCACTCGGTGCAGTAAGCCGAGCGGCCTACACTCAAACTACTATGCAAAGCAGGCAAAATTTATAGAAGGCACGGAAGTAGGTAAAAAATTAATTAGGTACCCCATAACGCTGTGGTAGGTGGTGTTTCTCATCCGTGCAGCGAGAGCTCTGCCGTCGCGTGGACCTTCCCCATTGGTGAGGGCCTCAGCCAGCGCACGCGCATACACCCATACCGCGTCGTGAAGCCACGCTGACTCCACAGGGATCTGGTACAAATACTAATATAGCAATAGTTCTCTATGTGGGTTACAAGCTTTTTGACTACGTTTTGACTATGGGTACGTATGTTATATGGTTGGTGTTTGTTTAATAATTAAAAATATTGTTTTCATGAGATTATTACTTGTTCAACGCAGGCGGAAAACATCGTGAGGAAAGGTCACCGCCTACACGTCTATCGAGGGACGTGTGCACTGGCCAGCGTGGTGGACTATGGTCTGAATCCCCCTTGCATTGAGGGGTATGTGCACAGTATAATGACAATATAATGACACTCATCCCCTATTTAAGTTGGTCCGAAACACTATTGGGCAAATGGGGGTGCACTGCACTGTCTACCCCTTCGGGAACACATACGGCGTGATGGGGTGTATAAACACGTGTGATTCAACTTTCAGTGGGTATCAGTGGAATAACTAAAGCTATATCCAAATACGCGTCTATCGCGCTACCATTAATTAGGGTTCCTTTTATTTATGTTTCTCACATAAATTACTGTTCGGATTTTAAAAAAACAAAAACGATCCTTACCCATTGATTGACTGAATTTTAATTACACAAAAAACTAGTTTTGAAATTCGTATTTTCAGCACTCTACAGATAACCTACGCCTTTTGTTGAATAACTTTTCACACATTACCATATCGTTATCGCAGTTCAAACCTCATTGTCACCTTATTATTTACAAAGCCAAAATCTCGCACAACGGTAGCGAAACTTTAACTAAAATATAACATTTAACGAAACCTTTTGTCCCGATGCGCGGGTGCGGAAACGATTCCGCTAGGTATTAACTTTGAGAGAATTCATTTTGGGGTCGGATAGGTGCTTAAAAGGCAGCCAAATAACGAAAACTCATTTAGGAGGTCAGATAACGGGTAGAGAGGCCGGCCCTTCATGTGAAATATCTGACATTATTACATTTACACTGAATTATAACAGGTTAATCACAGTTATTCAGAAGTTTGTTGGTCAACGATACATATTGAATTCATTTATTTGGAGAATGCCACAATACATTAAAATGTTACCTGTTATTTTACGAATAACTTTCATATTACGTCGGTACAACTTTAAAATAAATTAACTACGAAGGAATGCTAATAAATTAAATAGCAACACGGTTTAAACAGTCTGAATTAACGTGGATTTTATTCATTAGATAATACCCTTGCCAGCGGTGTACGAGGTCATATTTGATGTCTTTAAATAAAAGAGAATTATATGTTGTGGTACCAATTGAATATTACAGGATTAATGGATGATTTATTTTTTAAGAGCCACTCTAACTAAATACATGTAGCGTTTAGTTAATCTGTACAAAAATCATGCGGTATGCAAACTATCATCTGTACTTACTTTCAATTTCCAGATGAAAATCGGTTATATCATACTGAGTTAATTTTAGATTTTATGAATAGGTGGATTTGTTTGATACATTGTCTGGTTATTCATGGCATATTTCATTATTTTTCCTGTGTTTCCTAAGATATATAAGTACGCTGGACTATTTAATGAAAGCTATTTAATGGTCGTCACCAGACATCCGTGTACCTACTATACCTAACTATAGACAGCTGGGCAGTGTCTGCGTTGTGCGTCAACTGCACCCGGCCCGGTGCAGGTGTAATTAACGCTGCGCCTAATTAATTTGGCAACGTGTAATGTGAATGCAAATGGCATGCGTGGCGTCGTTGAAAATATTCATTGTACTTACATTTACAGAGCGCCGATGAAAAGATTTTAATTGACAATGTTTCTATACGGTTAGCGATCATACACACGGTAAAAACGGCACCGATAATTTTCATACATTTTAGTGTATACGGATACGGAAATACGGCTTTTTATCTGTCAAAAATGTATCGACAAAAATATCGGTTTCTTCGTGTGCATGCATGATATCTTACAAATTTCACTACTTATATATCGCGTTTCCTGCTTTTCCAAATTTAGGAGATCGAGAGAGTAAATACTTACAGTTGTCAATAAAATATTGTAACAACGTAAGTAGGTATGCGACTTGTTATGCTGTTACTGAGCAGAATATCTAAAGATTGATATCATAAGGTTTCCTTCTTTTCAATCTACCGTATCTTATTTTTCCGCTGAAATAAGCACCTGTTCAATATTCGGCGAGTGAAAATATCTGCGTGCAATATGAATAGATACTCTGTTCGCTATAATATTTTACCCGAAACGCTTCCTGAAAGGTACTGATGAACCTACGCGAACACAGGTTCTTGAATGTTAAATTCTTATTAGAAACTGTATCTTTTGGGGTGCATTTGTTACAACTTATAACGATTTAGGTAGGTACATAGAAATAGTGATTGGTTGATAAAAATCTTCTTAAAATTAGAAATTATTCGAAAAAGAGTAGAACACAGTGACTTAAAAGATTGTTTATACTGTTATGTAATAGCATGACTTACCTAGGTACCTATAGAAAATTCATGCCACACAACTAACAATACTCAGAAATTAACTTACCACTTTACCCCCACCAAAAGCTTGGAGAGGGTTGGTGAAATTGAAAGGTTTCCTCTGCAACCGCAAGTTCACTTCAGCGGCGAAGGCGGGGTACGAGGGCGAGGGCGAAGGCGCCACCGCCAGGTACGAGCGGAAGGCTCGCAGCGCCCGGGGCACGGGCTCCTTGCGCAACGGTCCTGAGAGGTACTGGACTGCCTCCTCAGATTCATATTTTTCCACATCCACTCCGATTGCTGCATATTCACCTTTGGGAATATCAAGTCTTTTTATTTTTTATAGTAAGTAATAAGTAAAGATCTACAGAGATCTCCATTCAACATAAAGTTAGGTAGTAGTAGGTATTTTACGTAAATCTTTGAAAATAACTTGCTGCGTGAGAAATTAGAAACTGATAAACATTGTAAAGAGTCTACATGACGTTTAGGTACAGTGGTCTGCACCTCCAGGGAAAATTTTCAGCATAATTCTGACGACCGCTTCGCGCAGTGGTTCGAGCGTAGGCCGCTCAGCTCACTGCACATGGTGGTTGCGGGTTCGATTCCCGTCGGGACATATTTTGGAAATGGCCTTTTCGTAATTTGTCCAGGTCTGGGTGTCTCTGGGACCGCCCCCAGTCCATTGTACGGTACCCATAGAACAAGCGTTGCTTAGTTTGGGACCATGCAGTTGGTGTGTCAGTCTGGCGATATTAATTTTTTTATAAGCTGAGCTGTCTTGATCACGCGCATAAATAATAAAGACAAATTTTCCGCGAGATGTGCAACCGACAGTACATAAGAGATTTATTAGTAGCTATTGGTACCTATTTAAGGTGGTTGGTTAGGTTGATGTATTTACCTGAATTGTAAACTACAAACAATAAATATAATCGGTTCAGATGAGTAGGTAAACATTGCCGGAAGCAATTATAAGTATTTAAAATAAAAGAAAAAGCAATCTTGCCTTGTTCTCTACATCATAGGGACAATCCCTTTAAGGAGAGTCAACTATAAATTCCGTGACGCCACGGTCACGGAATAGTAATTTCATTAGACCCTACAGATTACTATCAAGTCGTGAAGCAATAAAAGAAGGTAAATCTCGTGGGTAAATATTGGATTGCCTCCTTTCTACTTTCATATTTAGAGACAGAAAGAGAGGCACTATGGACTGCTTTATATTTTGTTTCAATAGTAGGATAGTTCTCGTCGTTATTGGATAGTGTGCCGAAGAAATTTTATATAAAGGATGGCGCTTTATTTACAGACCCGACAAATCAACTTTAGTCTTTCGAATTTGTGCTATAGATCCTTGGACTTGTTTAAATAAATTTATGTCGCTAATAAAGTAATATTCATATTGCTGAATGAAAAAAATACGACGGCGAAATGTTATAATTTACGAAAACAGTTCGCATAAAAATGTGCGCTGTAAAATGTTACCCCGTGCTCACGTCATTATGGTACAACAAACACTTTGCTCATCTAATTGAATAATTCGTGTGTTTTCTATTTTATCTACATGAATAAAAATATTTTCTACAAAAGTGTTATATAAAGTCACAGTTTTAGGCCAAAAATCTGACATCACAGTCAGAATTCACCGCTAATGTCCTCGGTGAAAACGCGCGAACATCACCGCGACACAAAATGTACGCCGTAACTTTTACAGTTTTAATTGTTTTTGTTTTGAAGCCTTGGAATGAATCCCTTTGTGTCAGGCTATTCAAAAGCTATTGTAAAGTACAATACCGCTAAGATTGTCACATATTGTGTTATGATGATATTTTATTATAATGTTTTAATTTTCTGGAATAAAGAGAGTAAGTTTTTTTAAGAATGAATAGTTTTTTAACCTTGGCTCTACTATTGCTGAAAATATTTCATGATGATCCCTTTAATTTCAGAAGGAATGCTAACTTGGCAAAACAAGCTGCGTCTGTTATTAGTGGCACTCGTTGTTATTTGAATAGCTATCTTGCTAATGTTTGGTTACCAGAGAATTGTTCGGCGCCAGCAGTATCCATGTCCATGTTATTAATTATATTGGGTACATGATTTACATACAGTACATACAAGTACATTACAATTTTCATAGGCATCGTGATCAATTACATGAGTTAATACCCAGTTGTCAATAGTTAATTCAACCTCGGATTAAGCCAATATCTGCTGGCGCTTCACTGATAGCGCGCTATAACTACCTGTTTATCTTTCCTCCGCAACTGTCATTGTCATTGAATAATGGTGATGACGTTAATATTGTGTACTACATTCAAGTAGGTGTACGGAGACCTTAAACATCACTGCTGTTGTAAATTGATGAAAATGTTTATTTTGGGGTCAGCCTGATATTCCTGAGGAACCTTATATTTTATTTCAAAGTAATTTAATAAGATGGGTAGGTTATTCTAATTTATAAGAAACTAGCTGTGCCCACGGACTTCGTCCGCGTAGTATTTAACGTAACAAAAATTTCGGGATTATCGGGATAAAAAGTATCCTATATGTTAATCCCGGTTATAAACTACCTGTGTTCCAAATTTCATCCAAATCCGTTTAGTAGTTTTTGCGTGAAGGAGTAACAAACATACATACATACATCCACACTCACAAACTTTCACATTTATAACATTAGTAGGAAGTAGGATATTTACCACATAGAATAGAATAATTATTTATTGTACCTATATCAGAGTTTGAATTACAATACCTAGTTACATTCTTAGCCAAGAACCAGATAACAATAATTAAAGCCTATCCAATAACATCGCTACATTGAAATATCCACTTTAATTGACAATTATTGGCCATAAATTCACATAATCGACACATAACCCGTAACAGTAAGCAGTAAGTGTGAATTGGACACTAGCGAGCTGCGCCCACAATATTTGCTCGTCATATGATCGATGTGCCGCGGGCCGGGCGAATGTTCAACCGAGTGGCTCTCAATAACTCTTCAATAGGTATCCGTGGTTCTGTAAGCTTATTACATCCCGGCATTCAAAGAAAATACCACAGAATATACTGTTCCATTATGGACTTTATCTCCGGTTGCCAATGTTGTCGTAGCATTTCACGGTTCAGTTATTTACATCGGCATCGCGGCGCGTCTATTTTAAATATTGTATTGGTTTTGTTCCGTCATAAATGACTGTTTCCGCGAAATGTATTCAAATCCATAAGTGGGTGTATAAAATTTATGTTTCACATTTCACAAAAATATTTTTTATTAGACAGCTAAGTGTCATATATACGAAAAATTTATGAAAACTGCTGAATATTAACATGTATTCGTGTGAAAAAAAAATAACGACTACAAAATGGTTTTGGTAGTTCCTAGTAAGTACCTATCATATGTATTTTTATTTGTTAAACCGTATTGCACAGCAAATAAATATATTAATACGTAGTAAGTATGACACAAATCATCGCTACAATAACAAAACGCTATAAATATCGCCAGACTGCCACACTAACTGTATGGTCCCAAACTAAGCAACGCTTGTACTATGGGTACCTTACAATGGACTGGGGGCGATCCCAGTGACATCCAGACCAGTGAATCTTATAAAGAATAAGTATTTATTAGGAAAAAAATTGTATTGGATTTTTTTTCTGTGTGTGAATGAGTGTATTGAATATCTAAATATATTAAAACGGTTATCGCTTAGTATCCCGCCAAGTCATCTATTGTTAATATTCCCCAACACTAGTGTAGTGGGTGCAAATCACAGAGTTATTTAGAAGACCGGGTGCAAATGCTGCTCTTAATGGCTTGTCGGTGTCAGTCTAACAAAGGGGAAGATCTAGACAAATATATCACGGCGTGAGCTTATGGTAATGATACACGGAGTCTCTCTTTTCACTCGTTGATAAATTGCTTCACAATGCTAATGTTCGCGACTGTTAATCTTCACGTATGAACTGTATTAATGGCGATAAAAGTATTAAACCAATCAATCAAAGGCTCTTTATTATTGTGAAGCGCTCTCGAAGCTGGAAAGTTCCGGGTTTGATCCCCATCCGGTCGCCTACTCCTTGAATAAGCGATTTAGCTTAGCTGGAGGGGCTAACAGGACTAACGTGATAAACTGATGTTGCTAGCTTAATATTCAAAAAAATATACTTAACAATATTTGTAAATGATAATCCATGGTTTTATTTTGAGATAAAATGATTACATATGCGAGATGCGTGTAATGCCTGCCCATGTTAGACTAATGAAAAGGTTTCTTGTGATACCGAAATATCTTGTTTTACATTCCAATGTCATACAAGATGGCAAAAAGAATCCGGTATTCCTTCGTATTATTTGAGAATATTTTATTAACTAGATTGAAAGAAGTTGTTACACTACACACAGAAAATAAAACACAACAAGATTTGTATTTCCTTGCAACACTTTAAGGATTTTTTTACAAAAAAATTGTAATTACAGCAAATCATTTATGACCTCCAGGCATTGCATAAATATTTGCTATAGTTACAAAATGTTTAGAAAAATATTGGTTGACTTTTTTTCTCAGTGTAACATAATATAGTCAATATTCATCTATATATGTATATTTAAATATGTATACTAAAAAATCTTGATTTTGATATTTTTGAATAGGTATTTACTTACTTACTTGGGCAGCTTCAGAGGCACGAACATTCAATATAATGTAATGCAATACTTACAGTTCAACATTGTTGTGAAAAGTTTAAATGCCTTTATGGTAACAATCGAACGTTAGTTTGTGGACAGTGGATGTGCGTTCGTGCCTAAGAAGCTACCCAAGTAAGTAAGTAAGTAGGTACCTGTTCAAAAATATCAAAATCAAGATTGTTTAATATAACGGCATATAAGGACGGTATAATTCATGAAAATATATACGGAAAATTCAACTCTGGCGGGTCCAGAATCATGAGTTGAATCCATGGCATCAGTTTTCGTTACGTTACACCCTGTATACTGTATATAAAATAATGATAAAGAGAAACTTACCAGAATCCAAAAGTTGCATAGCGTCCAAAGCCAGCATCAGTCCAATGTGATCGTGGTAGTATCCCACTGAGACGTATACTGTGAAAAGAACGCATGTTAAATATTTCATCGACATCCTTTTCCGTTCAGAACATTTATATTAATATGTTATGTAGTACTCACTTCTAGTGTCTTTGTACGTCTCACGAACTATGTCCATGAAGGGGTTTCGGGAGAAGTTCTCTCGCCTGTTCTCGTAGTAATAAGGCTGTCTGTACACTTGCACAGTCCGCACGGATATTTGCTTTTCTCTCGCCGCCGCTATTATTGCAAGCGCTAAACGTGAAAAATCGTGGTTCGGCGCCTTCAGGTACACGAAAGCCACCTGCGGAAACAAATATATTAATTCCTTTTTCTCTTTTTTGCCAAACCATTCACGACTTATCCTTTGTGCGCGAGGATATTGCCGAATAATAGAAAGACCAGTTCAATTTTACGGTTACTCAAATCTCTTAATAGCGCCTATTTATCAAAGGGACCGGCTTTATAGGGCAAAGTAGGTAAGTACGGAATTAAACTTTGTTTTACGTTTCAATTCGTTTCCCTTTATTCCCTTGTCTAAACAGAAAATTAGAAAGAGATTAATGCTTTCAAAAACTTTGAGGCCCTATTAGCACGAGAGTTATATCCTTAACGACTCAAATTAAATCTATAATTCAAATTCACAAGTTTGAATCTAAGATCTACGTAAGATTGAAAATTGGTCAAATTGAAATAAAACAATTTCGCCTCTATGAGTTACTTCTTATGGGTTACACTACGCTTCCTATTGGATATTTATTTAATTTTCAATTTAAAAAGCTCTCGTGCGGAATAGGCTTTTTATTATAAGTACTAGGTGAAACAAAAAGTGTATACTATTTATTTTGCAACTTTACTTTGTAAATCTAAAACTATCGGCTTTGTGGGACAGTTGAAGTACTAAAGGTTTTGTAGACTTGTGAAATCTGTCAACAGTTGTATTCCTATAACACCTTTTGTTTTTCAAGTTTCGTCCAAATCTGATAAGTATACCCTTTCTGTTTTAACCTGTATACAGCAACGAAAGGGATATAACACGTGAGTAGGTATGTATTTATAATGTTTACATGCATGAAATTGAAATGCGTGAGCACGGCGACGACGGAGCGGGAGATGTCGATGTCCGAGGGGCGAGTGCGCGCGAACGTCGAATAAACGCGCTTGTTCGAGCTCGCCACATCGCGGCAGTACTGCGGACGAACAAATACACTGTACTTATAATAATGCATCGAGCTTACAGTGTTGCTAAAGCAAATGTCGGTGCACAGAAGGTTCAAAGTCGTTTGTTGTCGCTAAAAGAAGTAGTTTGATAGAATTGAGGTGTAAACTATAAAAAGGTCGCCTTTGGATTTCATGAACAGGTAGTATAAAAAGCCAGCATAAAAAGCTACCGGCATTGAGTAACGTATACTCAAAGTAAGAGATTATAAAATCACTTAAAAAATGGCATTAAAAACATATGAAAATGGCGCATGAAAAGTCGCTAAATTGAAATTAAATGTTGCTTTTTATGTCAAAATGTCGCTAAATCTAGGGACAAAGTCGTTAAGTTGCCAACACTACGAGCTTATTATCGGATAAAACTCGAAATGCCACGTTTTTGAGTTTTTTCTGAACACTAGCGACGCCGTCGATTGCGCAGATGTTTGTGGGGTTTTAAGTGTGTTTATTGCCTTTATAATGAGCGCCGAGACTCGTGTGACACACGTTTTATAGCTCCTTTAGTGTATTCAGATTCAGCGCTGTACCATTTGGATTTGAGTCTCTATTATGTATTTTTTATCTAAAGCTCGTTTAACGTACTCCAGTAATGGATGGGCAATTTGCATTGTTAGCTCACGCGACACAGTTAAAATGATATAAATAGATACCTATGAGCAAAGGAAAATAAGAAAGATCTGTGGCATCCGGACATTCCTAAAGTTGGCAATTTCAAAAACTGACCAATAAAGAATGCGCGAGAGGAGATTTGAATTGATTCCAATTCTTTTATCGTAGGAAGTCGCTGCCGATACTTTGGACCCAAAGAATTTGTAATAATAAGACATTAGAAGTGGCATATCCGCGTAATTTTGGCACTAATTGTATGTCCACTTGGACACACATCATGTCAGTACGTCACCAGACGTTGTACGAGACACATGTCGTAAAAATGGTGCGTTGCAGCATCCTTAGTTGCGGAAATTCTTCAGAAACTTGCAATTATACAAATAAAGGGATTACATTTCATCGGTAAGTAGATATAAATGGTAATAATCAGGTTTTTTGCTAATTTAAACCAACATGTATACTTTACCACAATAATATCAATATTTACTATGATATCACTAGCCCCATTTCCATTGCTGCTTGCGTAATCACACGTACGGCATAGCGACGAACCGTAAAAATCAATGTAATGCGAAACCTACGACATCCTTGTGCGTATGAATTTTGACTAGTGCGGCGGTGTCATTGTGACAACATCAGACGGGAGTGAGTGATGTTACAATGTTTGTATTGTATCGATATTTTTGTAAGAAATATTGACTTTATTTATTTAATATAATTTCCACTAGTAATTAAAAGCCACCAACAATTAAAAAGCTTTTTTAAACAGTTTATTTGGCTTGACTTCGTATATTTGTTTATTTATTTGCTTTAAATCTTGCAGTGATTTTTTCAACCACTTCTTCTATAGTATTCGGCTTCCCATAACAGTAAAATTTTACCATAATTTAAACCTCCGATCTTTAAATCCTGATACTGCAAGTACTGCCCACCTAAACCGTGAGTCTGTGGCTACTGCTGATTTTAAAGAAGTATTGTCCGTATCAAACAAAAATTTAGCTGTAACTCTTGGTTCCAATTCCTCAGCCTTAAAGCAGTAGGACCACTAAATAAAAAATAAAAAAGGAACGGTTTTATTGTTCCCGCCCATAAATATCTTCTAGTGTATCATCTGTGTTGAATAAAAGCGATTTTTTAATTTTATGCCCTCCCTGTTACCTTCTTACTATATACTTATTTACGTAATGATTTTTAGTTTCCCTTCAAATTCAGATATCAAGGAAAAAATGATAACAATGACAGACAAAGAGAACTGGTTTCCTACAAATTATAGTCGATTTTTTCAGTCCACAATAAAGAAGATAATTCAAATCCCACGCCAAAAATACGGTTTTTGATTAAATCAGCCATACTCACGATTAATGTGTGGAATTTACGCACTACAGACGTAGGATTTCAATAGATAAATTACGATGTTGTTATTTGCTAAATTATGACATGAGCATATTTTTTGTCAACAGATAATATGCCATCGGGGCACACTATACCAATAACATCCACTCACGAATCCACATTCTATACGTCATTAAAGCCTTTACTTAAACACACTTTACAATCTCCTCATTTAAATAAAAATATGAAAATAAACTATTTTTGGTACGTCAGGTTATGAATATAATTGGCTATAACATATATCATACTTATTACCATAATATCGGTACCAAATCGATAACTTTATATTTGATTCAATCACTAGCTATTTAGAGTATGTTCGGGTATTTATAACCTAGCTCGCCAATATGGCCCACTACTATTTCTCCGAAACAAACCAACTCTTAGCGTTTAACATTCCTAGTTGGTCTACACTCTCTGCACTGCCTACCGCTGTGACTGCGCGTGTGTCCTTCGCAGGCAACGAACTGAAATTGGGTATTTCCAAATATTTTAAAATTATTAGTAAGTACAAAAGCAGTGATAGCCGATTGGAAAAGCAGTGATAGCCGATTGGTTAAGCACGCGTCTTGCGGGCTACCAAGTCTCGGGTTCAAAAAAACCTTTATCTGTAGTGTGGTGATAGATTTGTAGAGACATTTTTCAAATATTTTGAGATATATATAACTTATCGAACGTTGCGTTATTAACCTGGTAGGCAATATTGGCTGAATTAGTGTCAATTGTATTATCCTATTATAATTTTTCAACGGCTCCAAGTAAGTCAATTTCCAGTCCAGGTTGACACAATGCTGAAGACGTATAGGTAATTTATTTGTATCAGTATTTTCTAGTGGCCAATATGGCTCACAAGTGGTTGACATCGTGTTGGAAGAAGAAGGTGAACCCATAATACTGCAGGGTTTTCCTGGATATTCTTCCATTGATTACAATGTGGCACCGTACGAAATTCAATAAATTAAAGATCTAGTTATTTATTTTGTACCTTCGTTTATTATAAATGTTAGAACAGAAAAACTTTAAAAATAAAATTACATTAAAATAAGCCCTGCCTGCGTGTGATGGTGCCAAGAATGCTGGCTGCATTTCTCGTTCTATGGATAGGCTGATTTTTTGAACGAGGATAGAGCCAGCTCTCTTGTCACCTGTTGAAAATCTTTGAACCAAAAAAAGTGATTACTTTAAATAACGTTATTATTATTACGCTATGTATTTAATGTAATTTATAAATGTTTCATTTAATACCTACCTAATACATATACGAAATTAGAACATAATACAGACATAATAATAGTAGCTATAATTTTCCGTATCCCGCATATTACGCTTTCTCGCTTAAGACGCGTTTTTGGTTGGTTCCCTGTGAAATCGTATTAAACGGGTTTTACTGTATTTAATATTGCCTTAAGCTCCTAGTTATTGATTACTGATATTTTAAACGAATTAATGTATAAAATAAATTAAATTGGAATGTCTGTTTGTAATATCAAAATAATACGCTTTCATTAAATGCATATGTAGGAACTTATAAAATAACGCTATTTTAAAAAAATCGTCTGTTGAATGGCTGGACCGATTTTAACTGGCAGAAACTGATGTTATAAGGAGTAACTTATTTTAGAACGGCAAAAAAAATTTATCACAAGTGCTGCCTGTAAACAATAAAAATTGATCTCAAATAGTTCGAATTAAATTTTCAAAAAGGCTTATAGTATGCTATATTCCCGAAACTACTCTACGTCAAATAAATTGCTGTCTGCGCAGTGCGAAAGCGGCGCGAAGTGGCGACACTGGTTTTGTATGAAATAATACGTCAATACCACTTCTAATGTCTTATTATTACAAATTCTTTGTTTGGACCTGTGCAAGGCAAGACTATCATTAGCCAATTAATATCAATTGTATTGAATTAATTACTTGCGATTGTGAAGTGTAGCATCAGTCTCATTTCGACACGGACGCGCGAATGGCTGGAACTCTTATCAGCTATAACATGGTGATGGTTTGGGAAGTAGGTATTGACAGCACTAATCCACGACTCTACCACTCAGCTGTCGAAACCTTTTAAATGTTGGCCTTGGAAACGGCAGTGCATTTTATCGTATCAATCGATACTGAAATGCATTTTGACTGACAGCTGATCGATTAGCCAGACAGGCCATTTAACTTTATAAACAGTTAAATGCTAAAGAAGGAAATTAAAACTTGTTCAAAATGTTAAATTATTTGTTCTACTCTCGCGTCTATAAACTTTAAAAGGATTTAGGAGAAGGACCACTCACCCTCGGATCAATTATAAAAACTTGAAACAAAACTTTGTACCTATGCTAAAAGGTAGCACGAAAATGTGTACGGTTTCAAATAGGAACTCGGAATATTCATTGCGCATAGACATTGCACACTTGACAGGGAATCGTGACTTTATTCTTAAGATTAGTGACTTTATTCTTAAGTACTTTATCTAACCCCGCTATTAAGTATGCCATTATAGTGATGGGTAGAATAGAGTAATGACAGGTACTTACATAGCTAACCATGGGCAAATTGAAGGCGGCAGCCATTCGCCCCTCGTGTACACAAGTCTCTTGAGGACCAATGAATGCGGACACGTTGGCCGCCCACAGAGCAGCCACCTGTGGACAAATAGCCTTGTTTATGTGTCTTTTACAATAATATTTATGCAGAAACATAGTGGACCCAGAAGACGTCGTCCTGCCCTTCCTAGAAACACATTGCAAGGCACCTACCGGGTAATTCATTGTGAAACTAAACCATCAAGGGACAAATTCAATTCATTTTCGAGTTTTTGCGAGACTAACTCACATTTTGACGATACACGGCAAATGATTTTAATATTTAAATTTAGATTACTGCGTGTTTTATTTATTATAAAAATTGGGAATATTAGAACGTTACCATCAATCACTCGACCGTAGATCGTTCTATCGATTAATTGTAGATTAAAGGATCGACAAAATCGACATCGAGCGACAATATCTACATAGAGCATCGTACGATTGATCATCGATCGATGGTCGAGCGATTGAGTTTTCGGAGATTTCGAGGGATTTCAGGGAATCGCAATTATTTATTATAGCTACGGAAATTATTTTTGCATAATTAGATTAGTGTTTATGGGCAGCAAAGTACAGTGATATTTCTTCACATTGCGTTTGTTATTGTAGGTACTTACTTTTCTGAGAAAAATATATTTTCCCCACGCTAATCTTGAAACATGCGACAATTTTATATCTCTCTAGTTTACGAGTGATATTGCGACGAATTCAGAATTACGATAGAGATTTATTATGAAATAGCAAGATTTTTCACCAGATTGCTGGTCCGTCGCTCGCCGAACGCCAGACCTAGTAAGATTATGGAATACCCCATTCTGCTGCAGTGGTGAAAAGCGTAACGATAAATGCACTGTGCAATAACGACGCAGCCTGAATGCCTGTGACGATAGCATAACGATCTCAGCAGAACTTGGGAACCGGAACAGAATTTTAAATCGCACCACAAATACGGCAATTTAACGTAGCTTTCTAGAACAGAATCTTTCTGGCCTATTGATAAATTTTAAATCTTGCAACCATTGGCTCTCTATGTATATTGTAGGTACATTACTCCTCCTGTATACCTACTTCGGGGTTCTGTCATCTCCCTCAATATAATTATAAGTTACAGCACCCATAATATTTAACTGACTAGCCTAATAATATCACCCATATGCCACAAAGTCACGGGTAAATAAATAAGCAGGTAATGTAGAAGAATTAACTCGTAGGTACAGTCAATACCAGGTATCTAAAGGAAACGATCTCATAATATGTCGTATTGTGATCATATACTTTAGAGAGCTTCTCATGTCATACTATTAAGACGTATTTAATGTGATTATTTTGGAAATTTCAGATACCAAGCTACTTTTGATGGTGTCTGTATCATATTCACAATATCGTAATACCATTGTATAAGTATTCCTTAGATATTATTCCACTGTTACCCTCCCTCTAAGTTAAAATAAATATCAAATGGTTAAAGTTTCCAGATACATTTACTTAACGTTTTGTTGCGCGGTATTGCGGCTCAGAAGGAAACGATTCAATTATCTGTTATAAGTTAGTAGCAGACGGAGTGGATTTATTGTAGAAGTGAGAACCCGGTAATAATGGCAATCAGTCAAGAAAACAATTAACAAACCAACTGGAAATTATAATTTACAATCGAGGACACGGATGCGGTAATGACTCGGTTTAATTACAAAAGCAATTAAATAGTTCATTTTCTGGTCTGAAATACTAGATTATGTAGGGTCTTGCAGTATTTTTAAGTATTCAAAGGGTAATCAATAAGCAGTAATGACAATATAACCTTAACAATATATTTCGTTACAGATGTTTTATAAATGTTAAGTGAACCTTTAGGTATCCCATTATAGGATTTTGCAAGCGTTCAAAACAGTAACCTGTTATGGCAGGTGTTGTGTAGTCACGTACATAACTAATATGACATCGCCAAGACTTATACAGACACACAACTTTCTCCGAAGACCTCCCATAAGGGTTAGTATGACACGTTACACCCGCGGCGTGCGGCCGACAGAAAGTGATGGTCTCGTTTTTTGCACAACCCCCGATATATCCACCCCCGAATGTCAACTTTAACAGACAACATCAATTTCGCTGACAAACACCCCTAAAGTTTGTTAAGATAGTGTTTCCTGTAACAGCGAAATTTATGTTCGATATTTCCTGCTTTGTACATTCAACTACTGTTATAAAATGACACATATTACAGATAAGACATTTGTAAACTCAAACAGAATTTTAACACTGTTCGTTTTTGGAGATTTTTAAGATAGTCACCCATAACATATTAATTATATAGTGAAAAATGTTAATGGCTGAATCTGTGGTGGTTACAGAAGTGAACATATCGAATAAAAGTAAAAGAACTTCAACATGTTTCCCTGTTTTCCTATTAAAATAACTATAGTCAAATATGTTTACGAAGTTATAAGTAGTTTGAAGGAAAATACTCTCAGAAAAACCCCAGTGAGCGAGTAAGAATCCGCGATTTCCATTTTATATATTAGCAAGGCTGATACGTCAAGCTACGCACAGAGGGTGGCATTAATGGTGACCCAATCTCCTTTTCTTGGTAACTTTAACAATATCGAACTGAAAGCATTGCCTTGCGTTATATTATTATGTGGCTTCGGTGTTCATAGAGTTCATTTTTCATATCTATACACATAAATAAAATTGAAGTGTCTGTTTGTAATATCAAAATAACACATTTTCACTAATTGCATATGAAAGTACATAAGACAACCATAACAAAAACGCGATTTCTAAAAAAATGGCTGTCTGTCTGTCTGTGTGTGTGTTTGTTGCGGCTAATCTCCGAAACGGCTGGACCGATTTTGACGGGACTTTCACTGGCAGCTGATGTTTTAAGAAGTAACTTAGGCTACTTTAATTTTAGAAAAACAATTAGGGTTCTGCGTAAAAAAATAAAAACACTTGAAATCAAAGAGTATCTCCGAAACGGCTGGACCGATTTTATACTGGTAGATAGCTGGAGTTATAAGCAGTAACTTAGGCTACTTTTTTTTAGAAAAACAAAATTTTAAAAAATGGGTTCTATCGCGCGGGCTCAGAACGCGGGAGCGGGCGTTTTTGTTAAGTTAAATTCCACGCGGACGAAGTCGCGGGCTCAGCTAGTATTATAATAAAGTCAACAAATAAGCGTAAGGCTCGCCAAATAAAAAAAAATATTTTAGTATAATTTCTTTGGACTCGCCTAATGTTAGGCATTAACACCAAAGAGGGATTGCTCGCAAATTGCCGGCCGGAAGGGGAGTGGGACGGAGGAGAGGAATGAAGGGGGAAGGGGAGTTTTGAGCTTTCGGCTCTCCTTAACATCTTTTTTTTTTCGATATAGGCAAATATTTGCCCACAATCTCACCTGATGGTAAGTGACGATGTGGTCTACGGTGGTGCATACTTGCCTAGAAGGTACCTGTTCACTCTCGACTTGAAAGCATCCAGGTTATAAGTCAACCGGGAACAAAGACGCCGGCAAGATTTTCCATTCCTTGGCAGTTCGCACAATAAAAGTGGAAGCGAAACGCTTGGTACGAACTGAACACGTACGGAACACAGCTATAATAGCTACTGTTTAGCGACCTTCTGTGAGAGCGAGGTACTACCCCTGAAGAGAAAGCCCGTATATTGAACTCAATTCGACTCTACCATCAACAAGAGTAAAGTTAAAATAAGCAAAGTTGGTGTGTATGTTACGAATTCTGAGTTTTTGGGATACTCAACGGTATTCGGGTGCTTATTTGCATGTAGATAGGTTTTATATTTAACTAAAGTGTTGTTTGATGCAAAGTGAAATAAACTAATAAGATGGTTCAGTGAGCCGGGCACATGTTTGGCGTTTAGATGGCTCCATTACTAGGTCAGTGCGTTTACAGGAATAAAGCGTTGTTGTATTTCTGGTGTGGAGTGCGTCCGCTACGTGTCCGGTACATCGGGAATAGATAAAGGTTTATCTGCGCTCTACCATGTAGCTCAAGGTTCTAGATTATGAATAGTTGGGTCCAGTCTATCGGAAAATAACTTTGGTTTAATGATATTCGAATGTTTAATGGACAACTAAACAAAACTACTCCGAAACAAAATCAGCAGGTAATTTGGCGAGTAAAATAGCAAACTAGAAACTACCCATCATCAGTAATTTATATTTCATCTAGGAAAGCATATTGTGAACAGAAAAATAACATTTTCTGAAACAAGCTTAAAATTCAGGATAAATAAAACAAAACTTTCTTCTATATTGTACGACAAATTAATCCGTAGCGTCGGCACAAGTGCTCATTCAGATCCATAGAGTAACGGCCATTGTTAAAGTTCGGTCTATGGCCCATAAAACCGATGCTTACAACGCGCACAGTGACTATCTTATCTCAGAACGCTGGTTGCAATAAATCGTTTAGCAGTTACCATTTTTATTTGATTTTACGATTTCAATCTGTTTTATACGTTCGAATAGTGATGACATAGGTCCGATTACTTTTGAAACTACACAAATATTATGCGTGTGTATTTATTCTCACATATCAGAGTATTGTATAGTACATCATATATATAAATATATCTTGCAATGAAATATTATTTCAGAATCTTTATGAGAGCCTGCGTGTTTATACCCATTTAGGTAAATACGAAGGTTGCATGTTATGGGTAGCTTTATAATATTATAAGGTGCAATTGTTTCTTATAATAGTGGTATTTTTATGTGGGTTTCCTAAGTATGGCGAGCGTGTATAACTATATTAAAGAAAATGTCGTGTGAAGGCGATTTTAATTTCTCACGCCATTACGTACTAGATTTTGACGTACCTCTATTGAATCGTTAGTTCTAACCGTATTCAAGAAACCCACGAAATTCAAAAGACGGATCGATGATTATTTTTACCAAATCAAATATGTACAGAACATTGTGATTATAACATAAAAAGTCGCTTCAAAGAGCATCGCCAATAACATAACCTTTCACGAGAGTAATCTCTGTTCACAACCTGTGAAAGAATAATGGGCGCCGCGTGAGTGGGCACTCCCAATGAACTCCCAAGTAATTTTGCAACCGATTGGAAAAAGTATCGCTGGGCTAAATTGGAATACTTTTATGGAAATACCGTAGTACCTTAATTGTGAGCTTTCATTTTTTCCCAAAGCTTGTGTGACTTATGCAATCTGTACTGTAGGGGGCATGCGTATGGCAGGGTCGCCATGTACTGTAGGGGGTACACCCAATCAAACACGTCTTGTTTACTACATGTCTCGTTTATTACTAACTCATAATCCCTACCATATAGGTTACACAATATAGGTAATATAGGTACGTACTACACCTCAAATCTATATTGTGTCATAACTTACATTGTATCGAGTAACTCTAATCTAATTAACCGCTAGTACCTAGTTTGTTGCGTAAGCTATAACCTTTATCACTTGATAAGCTACCTTATTTGTACCACGCGTGATGTAAGTTTTAACTGAAAAAAGACTTTACTATTTTGACGATTAACATGATTCATGATTGTAAACTGACCTGCCGTATGGATACTTCTTCTTGGCCGAACGTTTCGGCGACCACGAAGTCCAGCGAGTGCCCCATCGGACCGAGGAGCTTTTCATTTACTTCGTCCACCGCCATGGATATTGCCCCTGTTTTATAGAGTTTTGGTTACTGATGTTATTAATTAATGTATTATATTTAAAACTCATGGTAAAAAAAATATTAAGTGTAATTTTAATCCTTATTAAAGAATCGATTATTACATCAGGGAAGGGAATAATTAACGGCTCATGTTATAGGTATGATTTTTTACAACGGATGATTACTCGTTTGAAATTCCGGAACTTATCCGTTACCGGTCATTTATGAAGCCGGCGTGTGTGGTCTCTTCTATTTATTTTTTTACACATAATAGTCAAATTTCACATAAACAGTAAAATGTATAGAAATTTGCGGTGTCGGATTAACCGTGTGAATAACCGTTTAGTGGTATTTTCCTCAATTTTAAGAACATCATATGATCAAACTTGTGCAGCTAGATTAAATCAACAATGTTTGCTTCGGATTGTTTATATGCAGTAAATTATCTCGTAAAGCGTTCAACGCCAAGTGCTCCGCCATTCATCTTCGTGGCTGTATCGATTTGGCAGGCAATATAAACAGATGCAAGTTTCGTTATTGCACTACAATAGGTAGGTATAGGCATCAGTACATATAAAACTACCATTTAGTTAACTACAGCAAATGAGGTTATTTTATAGATTCCCTCAGATATATCCCACTATAGAAGTTTGGATACAGAATACAGTGCTGATGTTCATGTAACATAATGTACCGTTATGGTAAAGCTTTTATTTATACATACAAGTCATTTCGGCTCGATGTGATAATAATTATAAACTTTGTTTGTAGTAAATAAATTAAACTTTGGTTTACCTGTACGATAAATAAGCTCATCTGCTTTTTGAAAATAAGTGCTGCTTCTACAAATAGGTATGCAAAGGATTGTGCAAATCCCGCGTTGGAGACAGTTTGTACAAAACTTTGTTGTTTGCGTGTATCTTTAATATAATCAGAGAGAGTGAGATTTTGCTTTTGCAAATATTTGAGGAAACATTTGTACCAAGCTTTGCATAGCAATTTGCATATGTGCGGCAGAACCAACATGATGCTAAATTATTCTAAGGTTGTTGACTTGCCAAATGTTCCGTATTTACCTGATATGACCCTTCCTGGTCGTTGGTAGCTGTAGTCCCCTGGCCGTCGTTGCGAGCCCGTTAGATAGCCCAACGTGAACTTCTCTCCGTGTGACCTCTCCAAGAATATCATCAGTATGCCCCAACACCAGTGCCACTGAAGACAAGGAGAACATTATAAATAGGTACCAATTAATTTATTATTAAACATTTAACGGATAATAATGCAGTTTGGTTAATTCTAACAAAATAATGGGAATTGTATGTAAACTATGATCCTTAAGTTAACCCAGAAGAATCCTTTTGCTCTAAATTGGATGAGAATCAAATTAATTAAAGTAGAGCCACTCTAAGTAGCTTCCAATTAAAAAAATCGCGGCAGCAAATCGTCGGGAGTGCACGTGCTAGTAACATTTTTCCAATATTGCCGGCTCGTAAAGTGCCTCGAATTGTGGATGGCCCCGCCTCCGAGCAAACGCTCGCAGGCCTCTATTATAGAGGCTCTATTATAGCGTTTCTAATGTTTATCACTACAAATTATAGACATTTGGGATGAAAAATCATACAGATTTTATAGATAAATAGGTATATACTTATTGTTTTATTGCTAACTAAGTACCTACTTATAATGAATATCTCGATAATACCTTCCAGTAAAAGTTTCAGTGTTGAAATAATAAATAGATGAGTAAGTAAAGTAAGGTAAAGTAAGTATAAAGTTTTGTACTCAATGGTAGATACTATTTTTAATTGAGTTTTGTATCGTTCGAAACAACTCTAAAATTCGGTGTAGCTTTGCAAATGACCAATCAGTCGCATAATAATTATTCTTCCAACCGTTTACGCAATGACTGTAACAGAACTCGTCTGGCGAAGCGGCGCGGCCGGCAGGACCGAGTATTCATATAGGTATGTGGGAGCAGGTATGTGAGTATGTATACCGTTTGCCTCAAATTGTGAAAGTTACTTACCATCCGTTGGCCGCCACAGTGAGCAATAAAAATTTAAGCAAATCCATTTTTATGGAGAACCAGATTATTGTGTTTACAAAATAAAGTTAAATTTCCTTGCTCCCAGCTCACAGAAGTGTGCAAGAAATGTATGCTAATTATAGTTTCCCACGCGGTTTATATCATAACACGCTGTAAACAAATATCAAAATTAATCTGAACTATCAAAGCGGCGGCCTCGAATTCTCAAACTGCACCTACTTACATGTTCGAAGTTTAAACACTTCCAGCGGTTACTTGTGTATTCGGCAGATGTTCAATATTACGCTGATAGTGCTTGGATATAATGTAGTTTTGTGAAAGAGCTATTAAAAATGGAGTAGACAGTTGAACACGCATTCGGCCGGCACTAGACGAGCTCTCATTTTGTGTACAATGTGTAAAAATAGCACTCGTGGGAGATATTTATATAACTAATGACCGGGTTAATTCTGTGGGCATCAAAATTGATCCCTTTACTTATTTTAGTGTACTTTAGTACTTAAAAACAATATTACTTTTAGGAGTACATCTTATCCGAGATTTCTCATTGAAAAATGTTTTAAAGGGTGAATACGTCAACATTACGTTGAGCGTTATTATTTTGCTTTTTCCTCATATGTTGCAAAGACCTTCGAACTTCGATTGAGTGTGGTAATATGTATTGGCAAAGTGTTTACGAAATAGATCCATTTCGTACAAACCCATAAAAATACACCACAACTCTTGCGTAGGAATGGTAACATGGGAGTCCCATATCATTTATGAATACGAGGCATAACACAAGTAGGTACCTATTTGCTGTAATTAGGTACAAAACGGTAACGGTAGCACGTTTTGGGAAACTGTGAGTGCTGGAGTACTAAATAAATAAATAAATAAATAAATAAATAAATAAATAAATAAATAAATAAATAAATAAATAAATAAATAAATAAATAAATAAATAAATAAATAAATAAATAAATAAATAAATAAATAAACTATGAAAGTCATTTGATGTCTTTTTTGTTTCTATGAGTAGCCAGCATTTACTCCTCGGGTGGGCAAGAAGCTATTAAACAAGTATACTAGGTGAAACAAAAAGGGTATACTATTTTTTTGCAACTTTACTTTGTAAAGCTAAATCTTTCGGCTTTGTGGGACAGTTGAAGTAGATACTAAAGGTTTTGTAGACTTGCTGTACTTATATATAGCTGTATTCCTATAACACCTTTTGTTTTCAAGTTTCCTCCAAAGTTGATAGTTTTAGAATTACTAAGTTAAGGTTTGAATAAAAAAGTATTATCCTTTCTGTTTCTATCTGTGTATTCACTAGTAGGACACTTCTATGTTATGTAGTGACAGGGTAATTTTGAGGATTTTTAAGCAAAGCATCAAGCATTCTTGCATGCAGCGCGCATTTCCAAGACTTGTTGTATCTCGCGAAATTAGGTAAATTAAGTGCAATTGATGGGATTGCAATTGCAAAATGAACACTTTATAGTGTGCTGTAAATTGTTTCCAAACGTTGCTTGAATATATTTCCATCGCTGACAGTTAGACGTTCCAGTAAAATAGGTGGAACGTGCAGTACCTACGTTATATCATTGAGTAATTCTAGTTTACGGGGGTTATCGGGTAGTCTAGGGGGCTAAATTCTTTTGGTGTTTGAAATAGCTCCATGATCTCAACGAACACACCGACAAAATAAACTAGGTACCTACATACTATACTTACCTATCATCTCCACGCGAAATAAAAAAGAAACAAATTTCTAAAATATTTGGCAACACGGAATTTCGTCATTAGTTCGATATCCAAAGCCTAAAAGTTGTTTTAAATAAATTACCATGTTTACCCGCATGCCTTATTTAACGTTGCCAACAAAACAAGTTCATTACATTGAACATTCGACTGTACTACCTATGTATGTTATACCAGCTATTAATCAGTATTTTGAAACTTGTTATCCAAAGGTTTAAGATTAATTGGCTACTTTGTCATGTGACTACATGCACAAAACAAGCGATTAAAGCCTCCAGGCACACTCGCTAGGAAAATATAATCTTTGAATTTAGTATAGCGTTCGCACAATAAGTTCACTGTCACAAAAACTGATTCAATGAGCTGGTGGAAGTAATAACGATCTGCACAAAGGAACTGTGACGACCTATTTTGAAAAAGATACCTATTAAGCGCAGTGTACCTACCTACGAATAGAAAAACAAATATATGGTAGAGTTCTTTCAGTTACAGGCGATGATTGTATCCCTGTGGATACTTTTATAATTAATAAATTCAATGGTCTGCTGCATAAATCTTAGCTCATATTTCCAATAGATTATTGCCAAATAACTGATTATTAGCGGATACTTACATATTACAATTACCTAGTAACTAGCTATCACACCCATCTCTACCAAAAGTTAGATAGGTACCTAAAATAATTTGTTTGTGATCTTATCTGACCGTACCTTAACAACCAACCAGTTAATTTCAGCATGATTTGGGCTTACCTACAGTGAATTTTCTCCAAGTTATTAATCCTAAGATAACTAAGAAGGTAACAGAAATATGGGATTTTTAGGAGAGTGGTGTTTAAACTTTCCGTGTGAAGTCATGTGCATAATATGTATAAGTACCTACATCAACATTTAAGATGTATACGTATCGAATTATAAATAACCCACCTGTCTGTTAATTGAGTTTAGATAGAACAATGTATGATTTATGTGTTATAAAGAGTATATCTATCCATAGGTTTCGGTGAATATATTAACAGCTTATCCGAAAAAAAGTGGATATATTTTTAAATGTCGTATTGAGAACCAAAGAAGAAAGATTTAGACGATAATCTATAGCGCTAGCCCAAAGCGATGTGAATTTCCGTTGCTTCTCATTAAGAGGCTTCTTGGGTATTTTATTTCACTCTGATAATGAAATCTAGATTATAATCAGCATTTCGCAAGTCTACAGGTAAGCAGGTAGGTACGCGTTGGAAATTTACTGAAAAGTGTTTCCCTGTCGTTTATAAGACGAGCGTGGTACAAGTGGGTAGGTATGTATAATAGCAAATTCTCTTCGTTGTAGAGATGATGCGGATTTCTGTGTGCCACAGATAAAAGTCAGCAAAATATTCGGTCTTATTAGTTCTTCTTAGTTAGAGTGAATATTTTTTAATATTGTCTAAATTGATTTCTTCTGATCCATTATGAAAATGCGTGGCTCACTGTCTAGAAGCTAGTTTTCGTATACATCGAGAGGTCGATAAGAATTATGCGATAGTGCAGCCGACACGCGGGCTCGGCATTGACATAGTTGCCGCCTCACCGCGTCAACGGCCCGCGACTGTCGCACGCGCACGCGGATATTTTCAAACTCTCCGGCCAAACAAACTTAAAGCATCCGATAGTTAGGTCATTATATCGGCACAAGACATTGAACTTCGTAGTATACTAAACTCTGGTTAATAATAATAGTTAAATAGTAGTTTAATTAAATTCCTCTTTAACGAAACAAAAGCGTAACGTAAATACCAAAGAAATTGTAATAATAAGACATTATTATAAATTCTTTGGTAAATACCTACCATCTTTGCTTCTTTTTTTCCTTAGCGATTATTGCATATATGCACTTAGGTAGTTACTCAATTCAATATCTGCTAAACCTTTTAAAATAATAATAAACCGAACCGTATTCATGTTCTACCAAAGACGCCGCGCTGATTAAATCGAAATTTTCCTTAACACCAAGGATTACTGCGAAGATTCTTTTTCCCTTACACTGACCGTCAATCTTTCTAGGAAATACCTAAGTAAGTACTCGGAGGGTAAATAATTTCGTATTTAGCATCAAATTTAATTAAAATCACACAACTGTATCTAGCATAACCCTATATAACTAGTGTTTTTTTTTCCGTTAGCATCCATGATATCATTAGGGACCCTACCTAAAATGGAGGAAGGTATCCAATGTTTGTCGCGTTTTATTTTGCAATGTTAGGTTGGTAAAGAAGTTTGCACTGGAGAAACATTCACACCAATTTGCGATGTTGTCTCTATACTCGTATTGAGCTGCCAAATAAGGAGACAATAATATGCGCACAGAGATATAGGTCTCATTTAGTGATCGTTTTCTAGATATTGTGAAAAGGCACATTGGTATGCAGATCATTGTGGGCCCGCAGATTACGGAACGATCGATCACGCCCGCATCATTGGAAAACAATGTGTCTGATCCCGGGCGCGGCGCCCGCGCAGCCTTCTTGACGCTTCACCGCGCCCGATACATATTAATGTCATGTTTAACATTGTTTTATTGTGACGTTCATACCTAGTGCCGATGTCGACAGTTTGCCATACTTTTACGACTTCTCTCCTCGTTAAGTTTATAATCTGTAAATGAGATTTATATCCATACGTCTCGTCACGTCGCGCTGATAGGTAATAAAGGAATTCATGTGCGAGTGGCTTAGAGCAACCGGCTACACACAACTGGAATTAAGTCTTCTTCATTAAGGGTCAATTATTGTTCAGACCTCTACTTAATATTACCTTCATACCTAGTACCTATTTGATCAAACGGGTTGTCGATCTCAGATGTTATAGGTACCTATCTGCATTAATCTGCATGAGGTATAGATATCAACCTAATGTGCGAATTATCTATGTATATAAAAATGAATCTCCATTTCCTTGGTCATCGCATCACGCGTGAACGGATTTAACGATTTCGCTAATTCTTTTTTTGTGTTTATTATTGTCAGAAGAAGGTTCTTATGAAAGAAAAAATAAGAAAGTTGAGCGGATCAATTAGAATTCAATGCTGTTTGGTGCTGCTATATATATAAACCTCTTGATATGACTGACGAATAAATAATAATACGCAATACCTATAGATATATATCCAATAACATAGTCACTTGGAATAATTGTAATTAGTTGAGATAATATCGGAAGCAGGGCAAGTGCCTATCAAATAACCCCTTTATGTGGATTTAATCAGCATCTGTAACCCGCATGTTAACTTGATACGTTTTAAGCTACAATCGCCGAGATATATTATTACAGTTGTTAAATATTTTGTTATTTTGATAAAATTAATGATATCAACAATGAATGCGTCAAAATATTTATTTTAGTTTGTGTATGGGGATGATGGGCTGATCATTAGTCAATTGTCATTTGTCTGTCTGTACATTTTTCTTGCGTTCATTATAATTATAAGCTAGAAATTAATTGCCTGCGATTCCGTGTGCGTTGATCGTGTACGCATAGGATATCTGTACAACATAATTATATACTTAATAAATTAATGGATCGTGATTATTGTTACACGAATAGCACAAAGCAAGTGAATTGGACCGTTTCGGTTACTCGTATGGTGTCCACAGTTAATAATACACATTAAATTCTAGACAAACAGTCGCGACATTCATTAATTCTATTATGAACCGTTTTGCTATACATCATAGGTAGTACCTTATTATGAATGGGTTTTTAAAATTAAACTCACGTAACGTCGCCGGATCGTTTATTAGAAATATTGAACTACTAAGAAACAATAAAATGTTGCTGAATGAATAAGTAAGGTAATTGAATTATTTTAGCGTTGTTGGAGTGACATAATACAAAATATGAAATTGGTGCGGCAGTGTTGTTTCGATTTTTCAATTATCATTCATACATTTCCTATTTGATTGTAGCATCTGCTAGGTAGATTTCAGACTAGGTTGAGTGGGCATCCAGGATTAAAGAGTGCAGGTAGAATAGAATAGAATAACTCTTTATTGCACACGATAGTTCGGAATATATCCAATAACATAAAAAAAATAGTGTACATTGGGCGGTCTTTTTGCAGATTGCGATCTCTTCCAGACAACCTTTGGATAGAGATAATTATGTCATGTTGTCAAGGTACCTAGTAGTAAACAGTGTAGTACAATACAATGCAAATTATCATGCAAGCTGGCAGGTAACTACCCACCTAATATGCGTACCAGATCATGGGGCCGCTCGCTGTGCTCTTGATAACCCATTCCCATTAGAAATTTTGTCGGAACTGACCGATAATTTATTGTTATTATTATATGTTGAATAACTTTCATTTATTTGGAAGAATAGGTAGTAGGTAGGTATATATAGTACCTAATCTAAACTTATGTGAACATGGAATAATACTACGTGAAGTTGAATATTATCATAAATTCAAGGAAATTGCAGAAATAACCGGTTTAAGAAATATCGAATCATGTTAATAATTAGCTTGTTATTTTAAGATAAAGTTGTTTAATTATTCCAATTAAAACGGAGTAAACATCAGAACAAAACCGACTAAATCTATAAAAATATTTGTACTTATATTACCTACCGACTTATTAAACTACCTCCAAACCGCAACAAAATACTTACCATGATCCAATTCGGAAATTTCATTGTGTCCAAATTTGCAAAACTTTCACTAATTAATAATGAAAAATCATTTATTGATCACCGAAATATAGGTTTTTTCATGCATATTTGTTTATTTCTACATAAATGTTTGACAATTATTTTCCCGCCATTACGTAAAGTTTTCACGCGATTCGCGAGCCGGTGCGCTCGGTGCGTCTCCAGTCGTCCGCTGACAGTAATAGACTGGCCAACACTGAAGAGTGGAATACCTACACTGGGTTGACTGACTGGTAAGGTGAAATTTGCGCTGACGTTGATCCGTAATCGTCAGAAGTCTGACTCATTCACCAACATAAAGATACGGGACTCTACTGTTTTGGCACTATTATCGCGTTTTGGGCCTAGTTTTCATTACAGTACAAGAGTACTATCTAGACCGCGTATGATTTCTACTGAACGAATGGTAGGTTTTTAGTAGATTGCTATCCCTACGAGTAGGTACTTACCTAAAGAAATATTTTACCTGAACAGTGTAGGTACTGGATATAACTGCTATTAATTGGCATCTATCGGTTCAAATTTTACCTCCATTATCATGTGAACTAGGGTTTAGCTGTATGAGCGTTCTATTTTCGGTTGTTCTTAATATTATTTTGAAAAGAGGACATACCTAACTACACGTGTGGTAGGCCACAAAGCTATAAGATTATTATGATGTTATATCTACGTAAACATGTAGGTTGATACATTTTCATTTTAAAACAAATTGATGTGCCACATATCTAAGTAGATACTTATGTAGGCAACGAATATTTATGAGGTACGTACCTAGGTACTTAGCCTATCTATAACAAACTGGTAAGTAATGGCTTAATATGTAGAGTAAGTCTGTCTACATAATTTTTAATACATATACACTTATACTAGATATTACACCTATATTGGCCGTAAGGGGTAGTATATGTCGGTAGGTATTAATTGTAGGAAAAAAAATTTTTTCATTACTCATACTCTGAAAGTAGGTCTGAAGTTGCCTGAGAAGCGGGTTGAAAGTAATACTTTTCAGGCCCGGGAGTTTCGCTTTCAACTGACAGCTGTCAAATTATAAAAAAAAAACTAGTTCCATTTTCACATTTCTATGGAACCATGTTCAAACTTTTTCTACAGTCACTCAATTACAGCACGATGTAAAATTGAAATAACATAAAGTTAAGTATTAATTCATGAATATTATTTTTTAAATTACTTTATTATAATTTAGTTTCAACAATTTCTTTAAAATAACATAGATTTGGGCAAAATATTTAAAGATGAAAATGAAAAATAATGGCTAAATAATGAAGTTGGCCGGCCAACGAAAAAAAAAACAAACTAGGCGGCAATCCGATTTTTTTTTCGAGTTGTAGAGTATTGTTTATACTTCCTTGTATTATTTCTTTAGCCAATTCCTGTTTTTATTTTTATTTTCCTTGTATTCGTAATGAAAAGCAGTGTTTACCTCGGGTGAAATACTTATTTTGTCCCTCGAACTATTAGCGAGTTATTATCCGAATTATTATCCCCGTCTCGGGACAAAATAAGTAACTTTCACCACTCATGAAACAATGTACTATTAACTTCCGTTTCCATTGTGAATTTGAAAATCGGCCAATGTTTTTGAATATTTTGTCATCAGCGTGGCATTATGAATGAACATTATACATAACCGGAGTTCGGTCAAGGCGAGCAAGCTTGTTGCACTACATGTAACATACACTACGCATACATATAATATGTAGGTAGGTATCCATATATCTAACATGTCTCATTAGCCGTAACACTGATCGAGATACAATTATGTTGGATAGGATATTATGATGAATAGGCTTAATTTTTATCCTAAAAATAGCAGCTACTACTGATTAGAGCATGGCCCTTTGTGTGTCTATATTAAAGAAAGTAAAAAATAATGATCGATAATTTTATTTTTGAAACATTTTGATTTGATATTTTGTAGCAATTTAAATAGGTAGGTACTTATATTGTTCTAAAATTCAGAGGTTGGTTTGCACCAATTGTGTTTATTAAATACCTACTTGAGTAGTCAAATCAAGTAGCCTTCAGACTTAGCGACATGCTCTGTCTAGAATATCATTGAAGGTAGGTAGGTGTATCAGATAGGCATGTATTTAAAAAAATAATTGCATTCATACCTATCACATTTAGAGCACTCACCCAGAACACCTTTCTTAAATTTTGATAAATTTACACTATAAAGTTAATACTTACTTATTGGCGTGTTTAACTTGCGACACGATTTCAAAGTACTTACCTACGTCGAGTAGTTGAGCATGGTCTGCATATTTATCAGCGACACATATCATCACGCTAGACGCTTTTCTTAGTAGGCGAACTGCCGGAAGTGAATTTGGCATAAATGTTAAGACTGCACGATTTGCTTCTATACCAGTCATGTGGATAGTATTTCTTAACTAGGAAGGTAGCTAAGAAGGGTTTTTGGAGCACTCCGTCATCTCAGGGGCTAGGGAGAGCGAGTGTATGGATTTACGCAAAGTAACGCCTCAATCAATTATCTATAAGATATTGTAAAAAATATCGAAGTAGTCACGAAGGCATTTATGGGTGACATTTTAAACAAGTAAACCGTCCTGAATGCTTTATAATCAGTAGGTTCGAGTTGATGAAAAAATGGTTATCAGCTGGGTTCATTCCAAAAACTTAAGACAAAGAGGAAAATCTGGCTATAGCCATTAATCATGTCTTTATCACGATTGCTTTCAGATGTTTGGAGGCGTGACCCATTAATAAAGTGCGAAAACGTCAGGTTTTTACACAGGGACAGTACAATTCATAGGAAACTGATACTGCTACTGAGAACTAATGTACACTGCTGCAAGGTGATAGGAATCATGAACATTATAACGTGTATGATAGATATATGTGTCGTAATTATAAAACCAATCCAACTTGGTCCATTCTAAGATACTCAATCTTTAATAAACTCTCATCTAGTGTAACTGTATCAAAATCATGACGTAGTTGAACCGTTTTAACCGGCACTAGTGTAGCAAGTGTTCGGGAACTTTGAAAGGGGGGAAGTTTTAATCCATTCGATTAATCGGAGCCCGTCGTCGCCCGCCACGAGTTCGGAGTGGCCTGTCACTGGCGTGACACGCTGCAGATGCAACGTGCGGCATCCAGCGCACAACGTTAATTAAGTTACGTAAGGGTCGATCAATTTAATATTATGTGCAGAGCAGAATCGCAGAGAGGGGGATTATTTTAATTTTATATGTACATCGTAGCCTTCGATCCAAAATGACCACTATCAAAATGGTAACATTCCCAAATATGCATTTTTTTTTCTCAGTCTAGTGCACTCTTCCATGATAGTAATATTTATATTATAATGTGTACGTTTTGTCTGCATGTATTTGTATTTCTGTGGGATTAATTACTTAGAAAATAACTATAGCGAAAAAAATATTAGTCTGTTTAAAATTCGAAACCATATTGGAAAAGTGGTTATTTTGTTTTTAGAGCAAAACAAAAAATTGCATTTAGGTAAGTTACTATTAATATTTATTTAAAAAAACAAAAACATATTTGTGTATAATTATATAGCTGTGTATTTATAAATGATAAGTCAATATATTAATAATATTTTCCCAGGCTCTTAGCTGCAATTTCATTATCCTAATCCCCACCTACAATGACTTAATTATTGCACTTTCTGAAACAAATAAGTAGATTAATAAAAATCTGTAAAAACGTGGTGGCACCCAGATTTTTATACACATAATATCGTCATTATAAAACTCACCATAGTTATTTCTGGAAATATAGTACTTAGATTGAAGTTTGCTCGCGACGTGACAGGTAAACTGGTCACAGATCTATCGGCGTTATGTCCCATACTTTGCATATTGGTGGGCATCAAATGACTATTGAAGAAATCAGTTTGATACTGCGCCGACATTTGGTTGCCAACATAATTCGGAAAAGGTATTTCTTCAGACATCAAATTCGAATGCTTCTTACTAGATTTATTATGCCACAACAAATGTGACTGATCATTCCATTCCTCAGCCTCACTATTAATTTTAGCTTTTTTGCTTTGATATTTTTTACTTGAATCCTTTTTGGAACATTCCAGTTTATGTTTAGCCGTTGCGGATTCACGTCTTGAGCTTTTGTAATTGGAGGGCACTTTCTCTGGTTGGTATACAGTGTTGTTTCTCATCTTCAGCTCCTCATATTTGTGGTTCGTATAGTTACACTCTGCCGGTTGATTGTAATCAATAAATTCACCGGTAAACGGGCCACTCGTATAATTACTGGACATTAAGTTACCGCTCGCTGGCATGAAATTTGAGTAAAATGAATTTGATATGGTGTTCGTAGTGGTGTTATATAAAGTAGTTCCAGAAAATTGTTGTGTAGGGTAACTGTTGTCCGAGTAATCGAGTATGGGAGGGAAATGTGACACTTGAGCCACACTACTGTCCTGTGTGCTACTGTAGTCAGCATATTTTTGTGTCGGCATCATAAATTTTGCGCTGCCGTTATCCTGAACTTTTTGAGTGCAATTCGCTCCACGGAGTAAAGCTTCTGTTGAATAATTATTCTTTTGACTCTTGGTCTTCTCAGTTTTGCTATTAGGTTTAGCTTTAGTGTGCGAAAATTGGTTTATATTATCATAAGGGTTTGCTAATTTTGGATCATTGAATACGTAACAAGGCTGTGTAATGTGATTGTCGATATGCGATGACACTGTTTTGCGATTGCTTTCGTTGATAAAATGGTTTTGTTTTATGGGGATCGATTTTGCTGCATCGATATTGGGCACGTGATAACGAGAGGACATATTATCTGTAGAGCGATTCATGAGTTGCGTGACGGACAAAAAGTTGCCACAGTTTTGTATGTCAGCCTGTGATTGAACCCGCATTGTTATATCTCCTGTTTTCTTTTTGTCATGCGGGCCAAGTGCTAAATCCCCGACTAAAGTCGGTAAGTTGATAGGAGGCGGTTCAATACTTATTTCTGTGGTGCCCAAAGTCCTCGCCGAAGGCCATACTTGGAATTCATCCTGGCCTGTTTGCGTTGGGAAATTGTGCATCGAAATGGGGAAATAATTGGCATCGCTTTGTTCCTGTTTTTTGGTGGAATGGTCTGATTGATTGTAAACGGGCTTATGAGTTTCCTTGATCTCTGACTGTATGATAGGATTACAATTATTCTGCATAGGCCGTATTTCAGATGTCATCCAATTAATGTGCATTTTGCTTGGTGATTTCTTAGTATACTTTTCAGGAATTTGTTGAGCTGTACTGTTGTTGTTTGATTTTATTACAGCATCTATACACGGTTCAGCTTTGGTATCGTAATGTTTGACAGTATTTAATTTTATATTATTCTGGGTGTGATCTAGAGATGGGTAGTTTTGGTTTTTGGAAATTATATTCTTAGACATGTTATTATTAGTATAGAAAGGTACATCATCTGTCCATAAATTTGTGGGCTGAGAGTAAAAACTAGTTATTGTGTCAGTGAAAGAAGAACTTGGTTTACTCTGAATTTGGATGTCTTTTTTATTTGTAGTCGATACTAAAGGAATATGAAAATCTGGATTAAAAGGATTATAAGTCGTATACGGTGCGGAAGTAGCAGTCGTTGTCAGTATACTATCTTTGCTGAACGTGTTTGTAGTAGTACTACAATTTACAAAGTCAAAGCCTTTGTGAGACCAACCCAAGTCTATATCGTATGTTAATCTGGAAGATCCCATTTTCATAAGATTATCGTCAACACTGCTATAGTCGGGTTTATTTTTAGAGGTGTATTTATCCATTGCACAGGGATATAGGCCGAGTCCATTAAATTCATGACTAGAAGAAATGCTGCTTGTGCTATAAATAGTGTTCTTGACGGAACCAAATGGATCGCTTTTATAGAAAAAGTTATTACCACTTACGTAGCTGGTAGATTGACTTGGCACAGATTTACTAATGTTGCAATCGAAATCCAAATTGAACGAGGAATCAGCCGGTGTGCAATTTGTTGAAACCAACGATGGCATTGAAAGGTTTAAGAACGGATTTTCGTGCGATACATTCGGCAGTGTTACAGAAGGTGAGGTTTTAGTGACTGGTGTATTAGTTGTCACTAAAGTGTTCGGCTCTTTAGTAACGATGTTCCCAACATATTTTTGTTCATTTGTTTTATTCATGCTATTACATGGAGTTGATTTATTTGACGGTTTTACTTTAATTTCATTGGGTTTTTCATAGAACGGTATAGGCGCAGGAATTAATTCATTACGTCTCTGAGTATCCTTCGTAACAGTTGGTATTGAAGAAACTTGCGGTGTATTTTGAGGTTCTTCAGCTGGGCTGTCTGCTCTATTCCCACTGACTAATGGGAAAGACATTAAAAATGCAGCAGTTGGTGAAGTGGCTAAAAATTCTTCTGCTAGCTCAAGACGTGCATTACCACCGTCAACAACGTTATCGCACAGGCTCGTGTCTAAAATATTAGGCAACTTATTTTCTTTGTCTTTGCTTTCTGTTACAGTATCTTTAACATTTAGATGTTTATTGCATTTGGTATTTTCACTTGTAGTTTTAATATCATCTATTTTTTTGTTGATTGGCGTAGCCGAAGTAGTGGTAGTAACTACGGAAGCTGGTACATCTTTAACAACGGATTCAGTGCATTTTGGTTTATCTATGCCGTTAGGAACTTTTATTTCTTTGTGTTTACTGCTAATTTTATCTGTTTCATCACTGCCCACTTTGTCTTTTGTTGTAGCTTGAACTGGTTGGGTTTTATCATGATCATGTTTAGCAGATAAATTAGAAATAACATCATCAGTTTTTGTTTCTTTATCAGAAATTGAATCTTGTTTTTCATTATTTGTATTATTTACACTAATTATACATTCGCTGGATTTGTTTTCTGTTTTATTGCCGGTTATTTTATCTTTCGAATCGGTATTCTTGGATGCTTTTACAATATCTACAGATGATTTCGATTTCTTTGTAGGTTTTTGAAGACCGTCTTTTTTATATTTAACAGTGTTCTTTTTAGTTTTTGAGGCTGACAAAGGTCGCGAGTACGCCGATATTGGCAAAATATTGACCATTGTTGTTTTCGTGATATCACCATTATTTCTATTGACTATGGGAAATGTAGTTTTATTTAGTGGTTGCAAATTTGAGTCAACCAAAACAATAGTAGGCGGCACTGAGGGGAATAGTAGTTGTCTCGGAGGGAAAATATATGGCGCCGCTGGCAATACCACTATCGTATTTTCTGATCCTGAAATAAATAAATAATAATAATAAACATCGCCAGGCTGACACACCAACTGTATGGTCCCAAATTAAGCAATGCCTGTACTATGGGTACCGTACAATGGACTGGGGGCGATCCCAGTGACACCCAGACCAGGGAAAATTATGCCGTTAAAAGGCCGTTAGCGAAATTTTCCCCGGCGGGAATCGAACCCGCAACCACCATGTGCAGTGACCCGAGCGGCCAACGCTCGAACCACTGCGCCAATGGTCGTCAAATATAATAAAATTAACTACATTGAGATTATTGACGAAGATTAAATAATTCCATTATTCATTTGTTAATAAATTTTTTAATGAGAGTTTTAATTAACTACTTACTATCTGTAGTTGGCTAAAAATATGTTATCAGATGATTAACTAGCCACCACAGCAAAATTACGTTTTATTTCGAGAAAATTCATAAGATCACAGTTTGACAAAAAATTACATGAAATACGACCCGTCCAAATGTGCGCGGGCCCTGCACATAACTAACAAAGACGGAGTAATTTTGGTTTTCCACAATGGAGGGTCACATTTTTGTATTGTATTGTTATTAATTGTGTTTGTTATTGCTATTTGTTACTCGACATTGGCAGAATCACATTGGGCCTGACCCAAAGGAAAGAGGCCATTTTCTTCACGAAATATATTAATATACTTAATTATTGTAGAAACTTACCTTTCTTATCTACTAAATTCGTTCTAGGCAAGAGCATGGGTAACTTTTGT
Organism: Notodonta ziczac; assembly: GCA_918843915.1. NCBI lineage: Eukaryota > Metazoa > Arthropoda > Insecta > Lepidoptera > Notodontidae > Notodonta > Notodonta ziczac. The sequence continues at coordinate 5,648,511 of OU974043.1, read as the reverse complement.
GTAGTTCCATTCTGTGGAGGTTCCTTTGTGACAACTTTTTCTATTGCTTTTTTAGACTTTTTCAACATCAATAACTTCACATACTTGCCATCTGAAAGAAATGCATTTCATTAAATTAAATAGATATAATGTTGATGTTAAAAGAGCGATCAATACATTTTGCACTGAAAAAGCCTACCTTACACTTATTTAAGTTAACATAAGTTGAACATTAGGGACTCCCTTAAAAAAGGTTATTAATATATTATAAATAATATATTATACTTATTACTTAGAAAGTGTTGCATATATGTTGACACCGGCTATTCATGTTAGTTTAAGTCAGTTTAAATCAGATTTGTTCAATGGATTAAGTAAGTAAAACCTTATCAAATTTGTAATAGCCTAAACTCACCTTTCCTTTTTTTTGTAAACCCAAATTGCACCTGTGTTGATGCATCTTTGCTAATTTGCGTTTTTTTCTTCTTTTCAGTATCAATCTGCACTTGTAGAGCTAGTATTTCAGCTTCTGAAATATCATAAAATATAATAATTATAATAAAATAAAAAAATATTACTGAGGAGGCCACAATTATGATTTCCAATTCACACCTAAATACATATATCTGTGATAATTGATAACAATTTAATATCTTAATTATAATAAAAGATAAATCACAATAACTAAGGTAGGGAGTGAAAGCTTCACAGAGGGCTGATAGCAACTGAAAATAGAAGTAATGTAGGTAGTGACCATTTGGCAAAGTAGTATACCTATTTTTAATTTAACCAGGTCTGGGTGTCACTGGGATTTCCCCTAGTCCATTGTTAGGTAACCATAGTACAAGAGTTGCCTAGTTTGGGACCAAACAATTGGTGTGTTAGTCTGGCGATATTTATTTATTTAATAAGAACATGACTGAATAATCATCTTACTCAGTTGTGTTTTCTCTTGAGCACAATTGGTGAGGCATATGATAGCTTTTTGAACAATCTCAACTTTGGGGTACTGAACATCTTCCACATCTTCTGCGGGGCAGTTTGTTTTGTTGACAGCCCTAACAACTTCCCAGAGCTTCGCAATGGCATCGTTGAATTTGTTACGTCTCGCACGTTCCCACTCCCGACACCGGCTGCAAGATAACCATCACTAATAATTTTAAGAATATTTTTTATACTTTTGTGGGCATGAAAGACTACTTGAATATATGTTTTCATTTAATAATATGCGTGGAGAAAGCTAAGTAAGTATTTTACTTTAGTTGGTATCACGTTTTGTATGAGATTAATTTTCAGCAAAGTTATCCAGTAAAGAAGTCATAGAAATATTTCTAAGAGAGAATTGATAAGTAAGAGCATGATGATGTAAACATTTCATCTTACCTAGGGGTGCGTTTATTACCGGTTGCCGTTTCCATTGTTTACAACAAAAGTTCTGTTAGCAGTAGTTTGTGTGCTAATAATCACCAAGCTAATCTTTTTATTTAATTTCACATTCATATAACATCTTAAAATAAATACAGCAACATAAACACATATTATTCAGCTTTTTTACTTTTTTATAATCCTGATTGAATGAATGAAATAATTTTCTCTAATCCAGTACTACTCACTCTTTAGGGATGTCTGTTCGAATAATCCATGGTTGGCATCGTTATTTAAAATAATAACGATATTGCTAACACAAAATAGATCTGGCAAAGGACCGCTGTATGCTTGCTTACTGGATAATGGATATACTGGATTGGTCGAAAAACTGACAATATTTACTCAAATAAAGAAATAAAAATAACATCGAAAATCGATGTTAGGCTATCGACAAATCGACATCGACATCGACACTCCTCAGTCCTCATAAATCCTCCCTAACTAACATCTGACATCTGCCTGTTTCGACTTTAACTGTCAATGTTAGTGTCAACTCAGCTGCGCGTAGTAATAAATATTTTTAAGAAAGATTTTTAATTTTTTTAAAGATATTTATAAAAAACATTATTTTGGAACAAGTAGCACTTTCCCGCAACTGTTACTCACGTTCATTGTCATAAAAAATATGTACTAATGGTTAGGTACTACTAACAGTTACTACGGTAAAACTTACAAAGACTACTATTTTATACTGGAAAATAATTGGTGGCTACCTGGTGGCTACCGATGTATATAGTACTTTCATACTTTCCGATGCACCGGTTAAAAACATCGTCGAGTAGGTACTTTTTCTAACATTGAATCACAAAGTTGTAGTCAGCCCCTGACTCTTCCTACAAACAAACCATAATGTTTAATTTATCTATACATACAATAATTCAAGTAAACCTTAGTTAGCTGATTCAAATGTTTATGAAAAATATTCTTTGCTATAAGTAATTATAATAGCTACGAACAATAATAGATGTTAGATTTTCGACCGTACTGTTCATTGAAATTAGACGATTAGCGTCACACTTTTATAACTTCTAAATTGTTCGAGATCAGCTAAAACAGTCGATTCGATGTTTTATAAATATACATCGATACATATCGAGTAAGAAATGAACAGTTTTTCAAAGCATCGAGTTAATTTGATTCATCGATGTATATTATTTTATTATCGAATATCCCTAAATCGCACCATTACTTAATCTTTTCTGATCCGCAGCAAAGAGAATATCCGCAGAGTTGATCTGATCGCACCTGTCAATTTTTGTATACTCTTTGGGTTGTTTTAATTTTCCTTGGGGTTTTGCTTGCTACATATCTCTAATCTGTGATTCATGCAAGCAATAGCAAAGCAACCAGCTTTTTTAACCGAGCTGGCGACACCGAACATTAATTTGTGAGTTTTTGACGATTAGAGAAGTTGTTTTTGGAGTGCTGATATTTCCCAAACAAAATGGCTCTGTACCCATCGTTGGAGGACATGAAGGTGGATAACATGATGAGGGCTCAGATGGCGCAGCACCAAGCTGCCCCGTCGTATAGCCTCCCGCCTTCCGCCCCAGTTACTGCTTATGCTCCGGTTCCGACAGCGCCATCAGGCCATGTGTATCCTGCACTTGGAGAATACATGGGTCTTGAATTTTCCTCTGACGTGATCGCGGTCAACATGCCTGAATACCAAGTCCAGACGGTAAGTTTTCTCTTCACACATACATACATTATTTCTTTGTGTAAGACTTGTACAATACTATATTTTTATTTTGATAGGTTGCTACACAAATGATTCACACAATAGCAGGTACCTACCTACTTTGAACTCAATTTCCTATAAATATGTTAGTTGTAACATATTTATAGGAAATTGAGTTTTATACCAAAGTAGCAGATTGCGGTTGATTAAATGAAAAACATATATGTAGGAGGACCAGACAAGATGTGTTTGTACTTCGTGTTAGACAGACAGAAATTAATTAAGTGTAAAAACAATAGCCAATACAAATCATACTACATTTAACTATAGTATCTATGAAAGCCAGTACTTTGATGATATACAAACAACATAGGTTTCAACTATATTACATGAATTTATGTTTTTGTGAACAGGTTCATGCAGGAGGTGCTGTGAGCAATGTAATTGCGCCATTGTCTTCACAGTCGATGACTCTGGCCAAGGCAACAGTCACTCAGGCAATCAGGCAGGTGGTTCTCTGCAAAGACAGGGATGGCAAGTGTGGTTTGAGGCTCCATTCTGTCAACAGCGGAGTGTTTGTGTGCTATGTGGCTGCAAACAGTCCTGCAGCTCTTGCAGGCCTTCGGTTTGGAGATCAAGTGCTAGAAATTAACAATGTCAGTCTTGCTGGCATGACAATGGATCAATGTCATGCTCTATTGAAGAAAGCCTCTACTAATGGCATTACAATGGCGGTCCGTGATAGGTATGAAAATTAAATTATTTTTTTATTACTCACACCTAGAATGTTACAATACCAATTGAATGACTGTCGATAGTTTTGTTCCATCACAAACTTAAATATAATGGTTGCTATATTTGATGGTTGGCTGATCAATTGCTGTGGTAACACCCTCAATGTGAGTGTTGTTCAAGCCACAGTCTACCATGTCGGCCCACTGTGGGTTGGGGAATTGATTGAGTAAAATGGCACTAGTGGTAATTTTAACAAATAGGTACATATGTGTAAATAGTGTGTCATTATTAACAATAGTGTCATTTGTTTTGTATCACTTTTCAACAGGAAGTAGGGCTAAGTTAATCAACACCTTAAATGGACTGTTAGAGCAATAATTTATTTGTTATTTGTTATACTGCTCTAACAATCCATTAATATGTTGGTTAAATCACCTGTTATTGTTATAATGATGATTGTTATTAAATTCCCATATGCTTGTATGGTGCCTTGACAAAGTAATTAAAAAATACTATAAAATATTTCAGGCCTTTTGAGAGGACAATAACCCTGCACAAAGACTCTCTTGGACACATCGGGTTCCAGTTCAAGGAGGGCAAAATAGTTGGCTTGGTGAAGGACTCATCGGCTGCTCGCAATGGACTGTTGACTGATCACCAGATCTTGGAAATAAACACAATTAATGTTGTGGGCATGAAAGATAAGGAGATATCGAAAGTAATTGATGCCAGCCCGTCAGTTGTAAACATAACAATAATTCCCTCCTATATTTATCAGCACATGATAAGCAAGTGAGTGTTCTGTTTACATTAAAGCCCTCTTATTTGTAGGTTTGTGAAACACCAAAATCCCTTCTATCTCCACTTGCGTAGTACTTTGATAAAATAAAGCAGTTACTCCTTATAACATCAGCTATCTGCCAGTGAAAGTCGTGTCAAATTATTCCAGCCGTTTCAGTCATGAGCCAGAAAAAACAGACAGACAATATTTTATAAGTACTGTATAGATACATTCATAATTATGCATTTACTAAAAAGCTATTATGATATTACAAAAACAGACACCTCAATTTTATTTATTTTTCCTACTATATAAAATTCTTGTTTCACAGTGTTTGTAAACAAACTCCTCCGAAATGGCTGAACTGATTCTTATGAAATATTATGTGTATATTCGGTAGGTCTGAGAATAGGTCGTAAAGTATAGTTCATACATTTCATACAAATATAGTACATTGTTACATGAGTGGTGAAAGTTACTTATTTTGTCCCGAGACGGGGTTTGGCGCCCGAGCGTAGCGAGGGCGCTAATAGTTCGAGGGACAAAATAAATCTTTCACCCGAGGTAAACACTGTGCTTTTCATTACGAATACAAGGAAAATAAAAATGAAAACAGGAATTGGCTAAAGAAATAATACAAGGAAGTAACAATACTCTACAACTCGAAAAAAAAAAATTCGGATTGCCGCCTATTTTGTTTTTTTTTTCGTTGGCCGGCCAACTTCATTATTTAGCCATTATTTTTCATTTTCATCTTTAAATATTTTGCCCAAATCTATGTTATTTTAATTAAAGAAATTGTTGAAACTAAATTACAATTAAGTCATTTAAAAAAATATATTCTTGAATTAATACTTAACTTTATGTTATTTCAATTTAACATCGTGCTGTAATTGAGTGACTGTAGAAAAAGTTTGAACATGGTTCCATAGAAATGTGAAAATGGAACTAGTTTTTTTTTTATAATTTGACAGCTGTCAGTTGAAAGCGAAACTCCCGGGCCTGAAAAGTATTACTTTCAACCCGCTTCTCAGGCAACTTCAGACCTACTTTCAGAGTATGAGTAATGAAAAATAATTTATATGGCAGAACAATGTTTGCCGGGTCAGGTAGTAAGTTTGTATAGATATTTCTAAATTCGATTTCAAAATTGATATGATTATCTTACCTGGTTGTAACTGAATTGTATTTTTTCTTTCAGGATGTCATCGTCGCTGTTTAAAGAACTTGATCGTACACCAGCTGTATAAGTACATGAATGACATCGGTAATATGCCCCAATAATACCTTCAAATATACAAATTATCAAGCACTGTCTCAATAAGTCTGACTGCACGCTGAGATTTCTCATAAGAGTAAACAAAAATTATATTTGTTGTCACAAAATATTAACTACTTATATCGTAAAAAATATTTTATGTACACAAATTGGCACTACAAAGAAGTTTAATTATAATTTATTACATTTTTCAATTATTCTAAGTGTTCATGTAACCAATTATATTTGTGTTATTTTTATGTTAAGCAATATCGTTATATTTGTAGCACATAGTAGTCAGTAAGGGCTGTGACATGAGATGCCAATGAGGCATATTTGTGGAACTAACACGAGTGCCGTGTGTGTTTGATTGACATCGATTGCACGGTGCTAACCACTATGGAAATGTGAAAGGTAAAGCGTTGATAACAAGGCTAGCTAGTTTGATAATAATAACATCCTTTTTTATTTTTCAACTAGCCGAACCCGTCTTCGCTTCACTGTGGCTCAGTTGGCTATAATTCCCCGTTCTCGTGGGAACTTCGGGATAAAAAGTATATAAAAACACTCTTATATAGAAATGGAACGTTGTGTAATAATTTCAAGTCAATCCATCGACTACCTTTAGAGTTTATATATATATAAAGATAATGTGGGTAACCAGTACTTTCCAGTTATTTTTAAAACAAAAGATAATATAATATATTTTTGAATTCCCTCCATAATATGTGATGATAAATATACAATAGATGTTAATTATGCACATTCCCATCGTTTTCCCAGCTTTTCACTTTTTCAATTGTACTTTTTATGTATTAATCTTTATTATTAAGTGAATATTATTTTATGGATTATAATTAGATTTTGAGATTGAATAATTGATTGATATAATTACCAGTAGGTAAATATAAGATGCCAGAGGACATGAAATGTTTATTTTAATGACAATGTATGTTGTTTTGTAACAGTAGTTATAATTATCTACATAATTTCGGCAATTTAGGTTTATCCACACATAAATATTATGTTTTTTTATAGTTAAATATTTGATTCATCGAATTTAATATTTTTGTAACCAAAAACCAATAAATAATTAAAAAAAATATTATTATCTTTGTTTCTCGTATCGTTTTTAGAGATTGGTAGGATTTGTTTCATCATAAATATTTCTATTTTATTTTTTACATAAAAACTTATTAATTGTACTAACATTTTAATACACTATTTCGAATGGATTCTGGAACGTCCAATTTGGCTTGAGAGTTATTTCAGGACAGGACCACGACTTCGGTATGAAGAAGTTGTCGCTCTCTGAGGGGGGGCAGTTCTTGCGAGCGAAGTATTCCATCGGGTACAAACTCCATAGTAGTCCTGTGTAAAGAAGAAAAAATATGTAGTAATCATACTGAATGTTTTTAATACTGAAGTAGTTTTTCAATAAATAGTGTACAGACTTCTAAGTATAGATAGCGACAAACAATCGGATAATTATGGTGGTTATTACTCACTACATAGGTTTTACTTAGTGTACGCGCAAAATCGCTATTCGATCTGAAGTTATTTATATATTTTTAGGTAACTTTACATGTGCAGTGATAGCCGATTGGTTAAGCACGCGTCTTGCGGGCTACCAGGTCTCGGGTTCAAACCCCGGCGCGAACCTCTGGATTTTTCTAAATCTATGTGCGAATCATAATTTCTATATGATTATCACTTGCTTACGGTGAAGGAAAACATCGTGATGAAACCTGCATGTCTTAGAAGATTTAACCGATTTTCGAAAGACATGTGAAATCCGCCAACCCGCACTGGGCCAGCGTGGTGGATTATGGCCTGAATCCCCCTCGTGTGGAGGGGAGGCCCGTGCCCAGGAGTGGGACGTCAAAAAGGGCTAAAATTATTATTATTATTACATGTATTAATGCATAGTGTAGGTACATTACCATTGCCTATAAAGAAAGAGAGCCACATAAACAAGTTTAAGACGTTCGGGAAGCGCCGGCCGCTGGTCGCGGTGAGCGGCACTAACATCATCCCGATCACTCCGAACTGCAGCAGCAGTACCGGGTAGAAGAACCCGAAAGACAGAGCTAAGATCACCTCGTGGGCCACCGATGACACCTGGGAAATAAATGACATTACCTACACGAACAGATGAGGTAATGCACCTAATTAAACTGTTCTGGGCGATAGACTGGAAGCTGACTCGGATACAACCGAACGAAATGGGAAAATTACCACTGTTAAAGTTGGTTCTTTTAATTAACAAATAGGTACACAAGTGTAAATAGTTAGTCATTATTAACAATAGTGACATTTGTTTTGAATCACTTGTCAAGAGGAAGTCTATCTAATAATAGTAGGTAAGTCTAAACGTATATAGCAAACCAACATTTAATTTTTGAAATTGCAATAGATAAGAAAGCTATTGTTGTTTTTGGCGGACTTAAGATAATGCAGAAGAAAGCGTCTCGGCTGCTGTCTCCAAATAGAAAGAGCTTCCCTTATCTTGTCATATGCACGGCCGCTCGTTTGCAGTGGACATGAATGGCCGGATTTTTGCTTATCTTTCGGAGGCCGGAAAAAAAGATCCGGTCCATCTTTTATTATTTGCACCAAACTTTGTTTTTGTGTTGATCGGGCTACATTTAAGGCTAAAGCGCCCATCTAGCCCGCAAAGTTCAAATTTTTTGAGGTTTTTTAGAAGTTTTTCAAAATCTGACAATAATAAAAGGCACATTTTGTAATTCGGACAAAGACCGTGTGCGGTGCATTTATTAATATATCCAACTTACTCTAAACATTTCAAGAACGACAGCTATCCAGATAATCTGGCAATTTTTGTATATTTAGTGATTAACTAGTATTATATCCACCGTGATAATATTTAGAGTAAAATAAATATATTAATAAACGCACTGCATACTGTGTTTGGCGCAAATCACAAAATATTGTCTTAAATGTTTTCAGATTTTGGATAAACTATAAAAATACTCGAAAATTTTGAATTCCGCGGGCTAGTCAGGCGCCTTCACCTTAAGGCGCAATTTAAAAATAGGTGGGTAGGTAGATTAACAAAAAGATATTACTTATACAAAGGTCTGTCTACTATCTATATCGCAAATTGACTTCAACAATGAGTATTGTCAATTGTCTAAACCCAGGGCGACTGTTGACCTCGCTGCACTGTTACCAATCTAATTACACTATGCGTAGGTCGTTGTTCAATTAGAGACGGCTTATGGTCTTACAATGGTTACATAAATTATAGTTTTATTTATTAGATACTAGCTGACCCGACAGACGTTGTCCTGTCTTAACTTGGTATATTGAATACGAATTGTTCCGCTTAACTTTTTTAATTATTTTATAAGAACTACTTTTTATTTTATAATAATCTTTACCGGACAAAAATAAACAACAAAAGAATAGCCAAACCATTCCATCCGTTCACGCGTGCTGCGATAACCAAGGTAATGGAGATTCATTTTTATATATCTGCTTAGTGCTTTAGGTACCTTTTTGTTCTTAGTATTGTGCAGGTTATACCTACCTACATATTGTGATATTTTTTAAACTTACAAAGAATACCGCGAAAGCTGACAAAGTGCGGCCTATCTTAGGAGCTAGGGCGTGGTAGATATGCTGCCGCAGCCAGGAGTAGACCACGCGGTTCCAATACCGGTAGTACCTAGAGAATCGGGAGGTTGTCCACCAGTCCTGCAAATAATACATTAATAAATTGATATTTAATGTGTTATGATCTCAAGCCTAGTTGGCCGATTATGAGCGAAATTATTGGATTTGCCAACAATAAATTCTGGTTACGGAGTTTAGTCCCTAAAATTATTACCGATAACCTTCCTATAATATAATATTGATGTAAAAGTGTCTTGATTGCATAGGGTCTATCGAAACGTATTGTAGTATTTCTGATCAAGCCTGCGTAATCCTACTAATATTATAAATGTGAAAGTTTGTGAGTGTGGATGTATGTATGTATGTTTGTTACTCCTTCACGCAAAAACTACAGAACGGATTTGGATGTAATTTGGAACACAGACAGTTTATAACCGGGATTAACATATAGGATACTTTTTATCCCGATAATCCCGAAATTTTTGTTACGTTAAATACTACGCGGACGAAGTCGGCGGGCACAGCTAGTTACCTCATAAAACAGTCGGTCCCCAAATGTGAGCATTTCGGCGAACGCATTTTGCCACGCGTGTAGGACGCAGTAGAATCCGCACAGGAACGAAATGACGCCGGGGAGCACGCACGCGAACATCCCGCGGACCACCGTGCCTGCCTCCACCTGCATAGCCGGAAATACTATATTAATACTATATACATATTGAAAAATCTTGAGGGAAGGTAAAGAGGTACCGCCAGCGAAATAAACCGGTGAACATTCATTAGAATTTCACAAATTTTGGTGAACATTGTCAAAACCATCATAGATGCTTAATTTTTTTTTAGATCAATAAAAAAATGTGCTTTAAGCTCCCTCCCCTTCCTCTTGCCTGGGATGCGTCATAAGCCTCCCCTCAACATGAGAGGGGCCATGTATAAAAGGGATTTACTCACCCTACTCTGCTTCCCATAGTCTGACCAGTACGGCATAATGAATCGCTCCCAAAGAAAGCTGTTGTAAAATATAATTGCCGCTACTTCCAGGAAATGGAACACGACCGCTCCCCATCGTATCTTCTTTGTCCTAAATATTTAATGGAATAATATTTTAATGGAAAATAAACATGAGTGAAATTATAATTCCAAGTAAGTCTTAAAAATAACCTAGCAGGTTTGGCCTTTAAATTATAGGGAGAGACAAGTGTAAAAATCCGGTTCGTTTAAGTGCAGTTACCAAATAATAACGTACTTATTAGGTAATAACACTAATAATAAGCGTATTAGGTACCTACTTAACTACTTACTTTTCAAAAAATATACCGAATTTAATTAAGAAATCGCCCAAGAAATCGCCGCCAGCCTTTTTCTTTTTCATGATAGGTACCTAGAACTGTGGTCATTATGAACCTTAGTATCTACCTATGCACATCTGTTTAGTGTAATTAAATTTATCTACATCATTACGAATATCTATATCATTACGACCTCTATATCAGCCCTCCCCAGCTTCGCATTGCGTTTCTCTACTATTTATAAATTTAATTAGAATGTATTTTCTTGCATTATAAACATTTCAGAATATTTTTTCTAAATTATAGTGAAAATCGTATCAAAACTATTTACGGATTTTAAAACAACTTAGTGGACAACCCATAACTAAGAATATTTTCTTAGGCAGACGCGGATAGCGGCTTTATTTTATATTAAAGATTAGAGATAGGCCACGGGCTGACCGACGGCGTCGCAGAGGTTTTCAAGCAAACCTATTATTTATCAGCAACGGATAAGGACCGCGTAAACAGTGTCAATTTAAGCTCAGTAGGAGGTACCTACTAGGGCTTGTTTTGTTATATATATATAGCAGGCAATTTACCTCGGGTACTGATCTCTGTAAATGAGAGTGGGTGCAAAAAGGAAGTACACGTAGTGCTTGAAAGTTGGCAGCGGAGCCCCGCTGTCGATGCAGCGCGGCGCGCACGCCACACCCGCCGCGTGGATTTTCATCATAAATCGGAACTGAAAATAGTTAAATGATACGGTACGTTAAATGCTAAGGCAATGAACAGGGTATAATAAGATGTTCTTTTCGACAAATTCTAATGTCTTACCTAGTTTTAATTGCGCTTTGTAAAATACACCTCTGCATAAGAAGCGGGATAAATAAATTAATAAATGAAATTGGTGTATTTGGTTGTAGTTTGTCTCTCTACCAAAGAAATTGTAATAATAGGTGCATATTAAAACAAGTTCTTTGCTCCCTACTCAAACTGACGTACAAGTATAAATTTATTACCAAAACAATTTGATAAATAATTATTATTATGTCTCAGACGAGTGCATTAGAAATTTAATTAAATTCTTCCAATTTAAATGCAGATGTTTTCGAAGTATAATTAATCAAAAGTTGGAGGTAGTTTATTATGCAGTCTTTATTACTTATTTAAGTACCTAAGTATTCATTACTCTAAACATTATTGTTGAAAATGACTGGCAAGAATATTTGTAAAAATATGGTACTTATTATATTACTGTAGGTACGTTACACATTCTGTGTAATCTCTATACAAACATCTAAATCAAAAGAAACGTAGGTACCATTTCTAGTGCTGTATCAAAAACGGTTTAGGTACGTGCTCGGATATCATAGTTGTGTAATAAATTCTATCGTGTTTATATTTTAATTAAGTAAATTGTTTGGGGTATATGACGCGTGTCGGACGGCGCGCGGCGGGCGGCGCGGCGGGCGGGCGGCGGCGGCTGGCGGGCGGGCGGGTCGCTGGGTACGGGCGGGTAATGGTGCTTCGTCAGCTCCAGCCGGTGCTATCCTGTTATTTACTGGTGGCAGCCACGCGCCTTGACAAGGGTCTCACTCAGGTGATTTATGTAACGTTTCACTTTCGACGCCGTTTTATTTTATCCCGTCCCGCCTAAGAGGCCTTTGTGAGTATCAATTTTTATTCGTGCATGTTCATTGTTGCACTAAGAAATGACAGTTGAAGTTTAATAGTCCATTTCATACCTTACAGACTTGTAATAGGTATGGACCTATAATTAGCTAAATTCCATTGGAAGCTAATACCTATGGGGAATTCAAGCTTTGTTATTTATTATATTACTAGCTGAGTCCGCGACTTCGTCCGCGTGGAATTTAACAAAAAACGCCCGCTCCCGCGTTCTGAGCCCGCGCGACAGGACCCTTTTTATTCTAAAATAATAGTAGCCTATTTACTACTTATAACATCAGCTAACTAACCAGTAAAAGTCCCGTCAAAATCCGTCCAGCCGTTTCGGGGATTAGGTACCCGGAACAAACATACATACAGACAGACAAAACTTTTTAAATCGCGTTTTTGCTATATGTGTCGTATGTACTTTGATATGCATTTAGTGAAAAGGTGTTATTTTGATATTACAAACAGACACTCCAATTTTATTTATTTGTATAGATAGTGTTGATGTGGCCCTATGAAGCACGTTCCCGGTTATGTATGAAGGAAAGTTAGTCGTAAGTTGGTCGTGGAAACATGCCAGACTTTGGCACCCGCCTGCGCGCGGAGATTGCTTTTCCTACGTACCTAGATAAATGACATTGGTAAACTATATATTATAGTCATATAAATACTTACTATAATCCAATACACTATCACGACGAATACCACTTTTACCTAGTAACACATTGACGCAGTACTTAACCAGCAGCTATTCAGAGATTGGGAAAGTATGACCTAGTCAGTAGAACGTCTGTACCTAACTGAAGAGTGTGTGGAGCATTGGTACCTAATAATAATAGATAATAATTTAGCCCTTTTAACGTCCCCCTCCTGGGCACGGGCTTCCCCTCATCACGAGGGGGATTTACACCATAATCCACCACGCTAGCCCAGTGCGGGTTGGCGGATTTCACATGTCTTTCGAAAATTGGTTAGATCTTCTAAGACATGCAGGTTTCCTCACGATGTTTTCCTTCACCGTAAGCAAGTGATAATCATATAGAAATTATGATTCGCACATAGATTTCGAAAAATCCAGAGGTTCGAGCCGGGGTTAGAACCCAAGACGTGGTACCCGCAAGACGAGTGCTTAACCAATCGGCTATCCCTCCTGGCATTGGTACTGCTTTCCTATTAAGAATTATTTCAGATAGTAACAAACTGGCTTTCCTAGTTCCTACTTATCTACAGTCGTTGTACGTCCTATTTCCATTTTATTATTTTTTAGATAACAATTCCATTGTACTACATTACGCACAGGTAACTTTACTACGCGTAGTATTATAAAATGTACCTACCTAAACTGCCTTAAACATAGGCAGGCAACTGCAGTTATTTATTTTATTTTCCAAATTATTACTTAATTAAAGCAAACTAAGATCTACAATATTATAGTTTGTGCAAAATAACTGATAATTTCATCTGAAATTATTAAAAAAAATGGGGACAAGACATTATCAACAAGTAGGGATTTTCTTAGGGAAAGTAAAATGTTTACGTATATCTTGGAAATGGTGTACCTAGTAGAAAATCAAGCGAACCCCTAAACATGGTTTGTTGATAATACTTAATTTCAGATCGGGATGCCTTTAGTATATAATGTGACTCGATACCTGACTGGAATCGAGAACGGGTATCACGTACCATCTCGCATGTGACAGTGACTGAGGATCCCAGCGCCAAATGTTTCCTGCCGAGATCCCACACGGGCATCGACACTAGGGCCAACTGCATCGCGATTAGCCCAGCCGTTCCAAGTACTGGTATAAGCGGACGTAGTACTGAAAAATTACATGCAAAATGTATTTTTGTTCCCCGAAAATGATGATTCTAGTGTACAAAGACTTAAGTAACAAGTTTTCCTATGGAACTGAAATTTCAAACCACATTTCGTTATCTACATTGGGAAGTTATAGGTAGTACCCATATTATTAACCTTACTATATAAGTACTATATATATTATATTATAAATAATAATAATAATAATATAGGTAAGCCTTTATTTCAGACACAAAAAATATTTTTCTAAAATTACTAGTTATGAGTCGACATCGACAACTTGGTCTACTTGCCCAGCTTTGGCAAAGGCCTCATGAATATTATGTGATAAACCAGAGACAGAGAAGAGAATGAGAAAGTAATATATATGGTACTTAAGTACGTATAATAATTTTAGCCCTTTTTGGCGTCCCACTCCTGGGCACGGGCCTCCCCTCAACACGAGGGGGATTCAGGCCATAATCCACCACGCTGGCCCAGTGCGGGTTGGCGGATTTCACATGTCTTTCGAAAATTGGTTAAATCTTCTAAGACATGCAGGTTTCATCACGATGTTTTTCCTTAAGTACGTATAATGAATGCATGTAATTTATCACGACTATCAAATAATTTGAGTACTTCATTAAGCCTAGATAAAACCCGATAAAAGTTTAAATTGGAAATCATTTTAAAATCGTTTTCTCACCGTTTGAACCAACAAAAGATAAGGTGCCTAATTAAAACTTTCTGAAATATTATGAAACTTTATCATACAGCCAATATTTCAGGCGATGTTCGTTGGGAGCCTACCCTTTTATTGAATATTTCGTAGATAGATAAAGTTTGGTCCATATTGGGACGTTATTCGTGAGTTGTTCGATACAATGAAGTAGTATCGGGAGCTGGACTGTGCCTAAACCTAGATATAGGTATATGGCACAGTATAAAAGTCCGTGATGCGGCAAATTGGAAGGCAGAGTGAGTTAAGCCGTGTATTCACAGTAAAAAATGCAACGTAAGGTTTCGATGTGGAACGATACCGTTCGATTAAATTATATTATGTGGAGTGGGCTTGGTTGCTACGTGTAAGTACCTCCTTATGTCTAAAGTCTAAACTGTTGGAAACCTTTGACTTGGGGTTCTTAGGATAATGGCTTTTAAACAAACGTTCTCAGAACTCGCTGTCGAATGCAGTTTTGTTACAGCAAATGGGTGTGAAGGTACATACGACATTCTACAGCATTGAGTAGTAGGTACCTACCTAAGTACCTACTTTGTAATTTTGTAAACCAGTAAGTATAAAAGCCTTGTCAGTTATGTATCAACAAAAAATTAAAACATAAATGTAAACCATAAATTGTTGTTTGTCTTTCTAGTGATAACCTTTAACTAAGCGGCCGTTCACACAAAGAAGCCGACACGTTCTATCTACGTGTACATCTTTGACAAATAATAGCCGTATTTGACATCGGTATTATTCTAGTACAGTAAAAGGATAATTATAAGATGTTCATAGATTTAGTTATAAACACAAACATGTTTTTTTATCTAAATACATTTAATTCAAACACGGTCACCCCCTATTAAAGTATCTAACTTCAGAAAGTAAATTGCATGTTATTTATGGTGTAAAAAAGCCCGAACGATGTACCTGTTACTCTAGAATGCATGTTATGGGCAACCGGGTGACTAATTGGAGACCGGGAGGCAGTCGGCTACTACAAAGGAGGCCACAGTTCTGAGGGCACGTATGGCCATTTGGTATTCGTTAAGCTTTATTTTAAAGAGGCGATGCAAAGATGAGGAAGTAGCTCGAAAATTTTCTACGGAAAGGTTCAACTTGTAGACTTGTAGACATTTAACTTGTGGACGTGAGGACTTATCACATAAAACAAATTTTGAAAATTATGTCCGTAAGTAACTTGCGAAAAATAAGAAAATAAAATTGCTCCATCGTGTGATTGTGTGTCAGGGGAGGCCCGTGTCCAGGAGTGGGACGTCAAAAGGGCTAATTTATTATTATTAAATTACCTGAATATTTTCTGGAAAGATTTCCAACCCAGGCGTATAGTACTAATGCTGGGTAGAAAGCCAGCGCGACTGATAAGTCAAACAGCCACAGCATCGCCCCGCGTTTTATGTCACCGAATCCATACGACACCGCGCTCAGTCCTATGTTGATCCTGGTGAAGAAACTCCACAATTAGGTCCACTTTGCACAAAAATGTGTGAGAAAAACACCGAGGTTCATTAAAATTATATAGAATTTTACATTATTACAAAGGCAAACAAAACTTTTGCATGTTTACGCCTTGAAAAATGACGTAATTTGGCAGCAACGAGAACCTTCTTCGGTGCTTGAACATTTTTTCGTGGGGAATTTTGTTTTTTGCATAATTAAAGCAACGCGACAGAAATTGCAGTATTTAGTCTTTGTCAGGGAGCAGGAGTCGGGGAGTGTATACAAATCTGACATCTAAAATTTAAACGAGGAACATCCCTTGGGAGTTAATTATAGGGAGTGCCTCCTCTTCTAGTCATATTACGGTGAGTAGGTACTCGCTGTAGAAAAAGATTGTATATAACTTCAGGAGGACATTTAACACTTAAATTATAACAAATAACTTGCTCGGTAATAGCACAAAATTGTGCTGCAATATTACTTATGATCGATTAAAATATTATGATAGGTATGACTTAAAAATTAAGATACTAGATAGATAAGACGCAGGAAAGTATTAATTAGAACATAATTTGGGGGTCAGTCGCCTCAAGGGAAGCCAGTTCCGCCAAGCTGGTCCAAGTTGGTGGTCATTCAGATGTACCCATTGTGGTAAACAAAGGTCAAAGGTCAAATGAAGGTCAAATTGGCTGACTTACATAACAATAGTACTTAGGTAGAGGCACTACTTCAAATAAGTAGTACTTGAAGTTAATAGATGATTATATAAATACCATTTACTCCATTTTTTTTTGAAGCGAAGAGTCTATACGGTCGTTCGGGGCGCTTAACTCTATTCGTGCTAAACGTCAGTAGCGTTACACGACATAATAACTATATAGGTTTAGGTACTGAGCTGTTTTTAACGCTTAGTTCCTACGCTTTATACAATTTTTGAGTCGGTAGAGCCATCCTGTATTGACTAGTCCTCATATGGATATCGTTTTGCAGAACGTAATCATGCACTGCTGTAGACCAAAACCAACCTTGTGTTAGTTGGTTCTAGGTTGGTTTCAGTTTGCAAAACTACGTCCATATATCGTTCTGTTTAAATAAGCAACTGGCGATTAAAAAAAATATGACATGTAAAAACACAAGACCGCTGAGTTTCTTGCCAGATCTTCTCATTCGAGGTCGCGTTCCGATCAGGTTGTAGATATAAGAAAAAAAAAATGTAAAATTGACCATTTGTAAGTGCCCCCGTAGGCCTAAACAAAATAAACGCTTTGAATTTGACATTGAATAAGATCGGCGTAATGTAGCTACTTATTAAAAGCCGCATTTCGTACAATGAGTGAGAGCCTTCCCCTCTCTCCGTCCCACTCTTTTCAGTTCGGGGACGTGCGATCAGTGCCTTTGGTATTACAAGCATCTAAACGCTACGGTAACTGCTTAACACAGGAGAGTCGTACGCTTTTTCGCCGCCTTTGACACAAAAGAAAAATAATAAAACGAATATTTTACTCGCTTTCCACTCTCCACGAGGTCGTAGATAACTGTGTCGCAGAACAACACGAGGAGTATGACGACAAAGATGTGGTATATGGCCCTTATGTGCAGGGAGCTCTGCAGGAGCTCGGTGAGGGGGGATTCCCTCAGCAAGAACTCCGTATGCTGGGCATCGTTTGGTTCCAAGTCGGGCGCATCCTTCGCCTTGTTCTTCTTGAAGCGGTTACGCGCGACGTTTTCATTCATTTTAACCCTTCTGAAAAATTAAATATCCTGTTATAAGAATGAAGTTTTAGTAGACATAAGTATATTTATTTCACCCATCGCAACACCTACCTATACTTATTGGGTTTATTTTCCTTGAAATTAATATATAGGTGAGTATAGGTATCTAATTATATATAACTCAAAAAGGTGACTGACTGACTGACATAGTGATCTATCAACGCACAGCCCAAACCACTGGACGTATCGGGCTGAAATTTGGCATGCAGGTAGATGTTATGACGTAGGCATCCGTTAAGAAAGGATTTTGATTAATTCTACCCCCAAGGGGATAAAATAGGGGATGAAAGTTTGTATGAAAATTTGTCAATTAAATTCCACGCGGCACAGCTAGTACAAAATAAGCATGAGTTTAAGCACTAGCTTTTGCCCGCGGCTCCGCCCGCGTGGGACTTCGATAAAATAAGAATAACCTAAGTTACTCCCTCCTTATAACATAATAGCTTATGTTTCAGTGACAGGCAGGGCAGTCAGACAAAGATGTTTAATACCGTATATACCTACTTTCATATACGTCATGTTAACTGCTAGGATAAAACTGGGCTAGGATACTGTTTAACATTAGGTAGATCGTACGCTTGATTGCCAACTTTGTTATAATATAGTTATTATAAAAATTGTTAATCCACTAATTTTATTGCGGCATGTTGCTTGGCCTTAGGTATCCGAAGTACCTATTGGATTACTGTACTAACAACGGTGGCAAAAGCAGTGCTTAAAATATGTTCTCAATATCGAAGTTTACAAAAAGTGGTGGCTAGGTAGGTACCTACTTATATTGAAATTATGAATTACTTATGTACCTATTGTAAAAAACTGTAAAACGACTCGTCTATCGCATTTCGATTTAAAAATCTGTAGGTAGTTATAGATGTGGGTGAATATAAATAAAATAATTATTGCCTTCAAAATTATAAATTACGCGCAATATAATAAAACAAATGAAGTGCATACAGTTGGTTGTACAATGAGTTGTTATAAGATAACAGACTAACCTTTCACACTGACCAGATAAGTCCTATGAGATGAAAACTGTCACTAATCTTCCACTCGTATGACCTACGCACCAACCCAATGACTAAAATCACAAAATTCACAATTTACAGGAACGACATAAAATCACAATTAACTATTATTGTAAACTAAATTCAATAAACTTGTTTCTGTTTTATAAACAACACATATTTGTACGACGGGAATAACAAGACGAGTATTGAGTTCCTAATGCCGATAAACACTGTCGAACCATGAGATATGTACCACAATAGTATGGTACGATTAGAAAATATAATTTACCTAATAATAATAGTGGCGCGCGCGCAGTGTTTATCACTTCACTCTTCACTAAGTACTAAGGTTCACTTGTTTAAGCAACGTTTTGTAACATCGGTATTTCATTATTACGTGATATCGGTCAAATAATGTGCACTATCACACAGTGGTGTTGTGATAAAGATCGATATCGGATTAAAGTATCGATTTATAATTTTAACATTGATATGATTTGTAACCTACTTCTATCATCCTGGTAGGATAATGTCGGAATATCGAAATCCTTTAATTATTATAAAATAATTATAAAAATCACTGAAAATGTATCGGTTGGTCTGAGTATATAACGTATATAACGCGAAAACTGATAAATTGAATTAAAACATTGGTAGATACATAAGTGTATGTTGTGGAATAAATGTCGCACTTATTTTGGCGTCTTTTTTAATGTTAATTCCAGGTGAATTTGGCCATGTTTTATAATGTGGTCAACATTTTACAAGACGTCATTTTATCCTGCCGCGACCAGTAGTTCCCGCTAGTCGCTCCGACAAGTTGTTCGTGTGCTACCCGCCGAAAAGCAAAAAAAGGGAATTTTTGATATTTTTCGGCCTTCCGATCTTCCCCCTTTGACTTTTGATTGCATATTTTGGCGAGAATAAAGCTCGTTTTATTACTATTTTCTCTGAATACTGTGTTTTATGGGTTGATAGCTAGATAGAACTGATCCAAACAGTCCTAGGGTCACTGTAGGCAAAGATCCGGTGTTCACCCGGGCAGGACAAGATCGGATAAAATTTACGCGTCCAAAAAAAGGGCAGTGGCTGTCAAACTTTTATTATATGTCGCCTTGAATGCCATTCAAATTAAATGATTTTATTCACATTGCACCGTTCATAATATATAAATCAGATTCAGATTCATTTTCTTAATATAAACCATTTAGGTTACATGGTAAAACATCATTTTTTTCATATCCAGGTTATACCTTTTTGACACATTACAAAGTTTGAGAATCACAAAATCACTAAATTTTTGCATCACGGGCAAGACCGGATGCCAAAAACCAATAATTCGGATAATCGATCAGAACATATGTGTTTGTTGGAATAAAAGGTTATATTTTAAATATGTTTTAGAAGGATAAATTTTGGATATAATCCTTTATGGACATTGTTCTCCAAGCACTAGCAGCAACTTTAAATTGCTGTCCGGTCTTGCCCTTTGACGGTAAATTTTTCATCATGCCCAAAAAAAAAATGTCTCGTCTTTGCTCACGTATAAGTCGGAAACCAATGAGTTTACAAACACAAAAAAAAATCAGGGCTAAACTACGTATATTCGTTAACAATTAGCACCGTGTTTGAATAATCTGAAGTATATAGAAGTTGAGAAAAAAAATAATCTAGTCAGGTTCCCTCAAATTCTCAAATGTTAGTCCGATCTTCCCTGAGCGCACCTTACCTAATTATAACCATTGTTGATAAATCAGCGGCTTAAGATAACTCTGCAGTTAAGGCTAAAGCGCCCATCTAGCCCGCGAAGATTTTTTCAATTTTTTGAGGTTTTTAGAAATTTTTCAAAATCTAACAATAATAAAAGGCACATTTTGTAATTCGCGACAAAGACCGTGTGCAGTGCATTTATTAATATATCCAACTTACTCTAAAACATTTCAAGAACGACAGCTATCCAGATAATCTGGCAATTTTTGTATATTTAGTGATTAACTAGTATCATATCCACCGTGATAATATTTAGCAAATCACAAAATCTTGTCTTAAATGTTTTCAGAGTTTGGATAAATTATAAAAATACTCGAAAATTTTGAATTTCGCGGGCTAGACAGGCGCCTTCACCTTAACAGGTTTATATATAGTAAAAAGTACTACATTAATGCGGTTTAGAATCAACGTTTGAACAAATTAAATTAATTTCTTCTGTTATTCAAATATATAATTCATATAATAGCTTCATAGCTATCTACATACTTATAAATACTTGCAAGTAGGTACTTAGTAATATTTCAAATAGAGACGACCAAGTTTATTTGTAAAATGAAAACTAAAGAAAATATGTTTTTTTTTATTCATAGGTTTTTATTGACCCACCCGCATAATGCATAATATCAATAGTCATCTACGGACGAGGCTAAAATGGAACCATAAGCCGGGCACAAAATAAGTTCTACCCACTGACTGTGAAAAAAAAATGTATTTCTACCATCTATACAAATAAATAAAATTGGAGTGTCTGTTTGTAATATCAAAATAACACCTTTTCACTAAAGGCATATGAAAGTACATACGACACCTAAAACAAAAACGCGATTTAATTTTTTTTTCTGTCTGTCTGTGTGTTTGTTCCGGTTACTGATTCATTGTTTCACTGGCAGATTTTTGATGTTTTAAGGAGTAACTTAGACTACTTTAATTTTAGAAAAACAATTAGGGTTCCGCGTAATAAAATAAAAACACATGAAATCAAAGAGTATCTCTGAAACGGCTGGACCGATTTTGACGGGACTTTCACTGATAGCTGTTGTATATAAGCAGTAACTTATGCTACTTTTATTTTAGAAAAACAAAATTTAAAAAAATGGGTCCTTTCGCGCGGGCTCAGAACGCGGGAGCGGGCTTTCTTGTTAACTTAAACTTCACGCGGACGAAGTCGCGGGCTCAGCTAGTATTATTATGTAATACGAAAATCTAGTCTGAGTTCGTAGATTTGCTGGTGCCTTTTAAAACCCCTTTTTACCTCGTGACTAAGTATCCACGAATACATATATCATTTAAGCCTCATTTCCTCTTTTATTGCTGGCTCAAGGCTTTATGGCCGCCCGGCCGATGGGATAAGCATAATACTTAAGGTCGATGGGGCGATCGTGTTCTCCATACATATTTCATTCCGAATGTATACGAGACACACAAAGTTTTTCCTTACAACAATGGATTTTATCACTTCTAAATAAATTATTGTATTCGCATCGAATGATTTCAGGCATTTAAAAATAGATTAACATAATTAAAATCGATCGTAAAATTTGTTAAAATTTACGCCTGTGTGTGTGAATTTGTCAGCGCCATCTGACTAAATTAGGCCATTATTAACATAAAATTTGTACTTTGAGTAAACTGCGTGCTAATAGTGTACTAGTTGAAATGACAGATGGTGGTGACCAAATTATCCGCAAAATTCGGATTGTCGTGATAAACAATATTATAATTATAATATTCGGCACGGTACCGCCATATTTTCTATGAACGCATGTCAGTCAGTGTCAGTGATGACTGCGCCAGTGTTCTCAGTTGGTGGGCCATATTTTTAAAGAAAGAAGAAGATGAAGTGCATTTATTGATTGAGCTGTCACAACAAACAAATTCAGTGTTCAACGTGTTCAATGTTCATGATGTTTCCGTACGAGTATTCATTTCATTTAGTTTTTCTTTGCATAGTGATTAACTTTCATCATCATCAGCCTATGCTTGTCCACTGCTGGACATAGGCCTCCCCTAATGAGCGCCATAGCGCCCTGTCTTCAGCTTGCCGCATCCAGAATCTGCCCGCAGTCTTTCGCAGATCGTCATCCCACCTGATCGGAGGGTGTCCTACACTACGCTTGCCGAGTCGAGGTCTCCACTCAAGAACACGTTTACCCCAGCGGTTGTCGGTTC
Organism: Notodonta ziczac; assembly: GCA_918843915.1. NCBI lineage: Eukaryota > Metazoa > Arthropoda > Insecta > Lepidoptera > Notodontidae > Notodonta > Notodonta ziczac. The sequence goes on along the minus strand of OU974043.1, from coordinate 5,625,363 downwards.
TTCGCGAGATATGGCCAGCCCACTGCCACTTCAGCTTGCTAATTCTTTGAGCTATGTCGATAACTTTGGTTCTCTGTCGGATGTATTTGTATTTCTATTAACTTTGTTTGAATGTAAACACATCATGCCGAAAATTGTAATGAGTCACATTTCACCCGAGCGAAGCCGGGTTTTCATCTTTTATTATCATAACATTATTATTAATTATTATTATTATCATAACTAGCTGAGCCCGCGACTTCGCCCGCGTGGAATTTAACTTAACAATAAAGCCCGGTCCCGCGTTCTGAGCCCGCGCGACAGGACCCATTTTTTAAATTTTGTTTTTCTAAAATAAAAGTAGCCTCAGTTACTGCTTATAACATCAGCTATCTAACAGTGAAAGTCCCGTCAAAATCGGTCCAGCCGTTTGGAGATACTCTTTGATTTCAAGTGTTTTTATTTTTTTACGCGGAACCCTAATTGTTTTCCTAAAATCAAAGTAGCCTAAGTTACCCGCTATAAGATCAGCTATCTGCCAGTGAAAGTCCCGTCGAAATCGGTCCAGTCGTTTCGGAGATTACCCGGAACAAACACACAGACAGACAGACAGACAGACAGACAAAATTTTTTTAATTCGCGTTTTTGCTATAGGTATCGTATGTACTTTCATATGCATTTAGTGAAAAGGTGTTATTTTGATATTACAAACAGACACTCCAATTTTATTTATTTGTATAGATAATAACATTCAATAATAAAATGAAGTAACGAGCTAAGTGTTTTTAATATTTTCCGGACATAATACAAAGTGTCTAATAAATAAATTAATGTATCGCTGACATGATAGGTATCAGATAAATAAATAAATATCGCCAGACTTACTCAGCAACTATATGGTGCCAAACTAAGCAACGCTTGTACTATGGCTACCATACATTAAACTGGCGATCCCAGTGACACCCAGACCTGGACAAATTACGAAAAGGCCGTTTCAGAAAATTTCCTTTGTCGGGAATCGAACCCGCAACCATCCAATGCAGTGAGCCGAGCGGCCAACGGTCAAACTACAGCGCCAAGCGGTCGTCAATTCGCCACACGAGGTACTACGTTGTTGCAGACGCGACGTTGCCAATTGGTAGAGAGCGGCGACTTGACAACGTCGGATGTCTATTATAAAAGCGTTTGTTGTCGGAAATATTTTTTTCGTTTAGTGTATTATAGGTACGATCACAGATATAGATTTACATAGATAACGCAAGTATCACGATTTGTATTGAAACCAAGCGTGCCAAATTTTTAACACTTACTGTGACGTCACAGATGGCGGGAAATCCAAACCGATTCAAAGACACCGATGCCGCAGATGCCCCTCTGCCCGCTACGATTCTCTCGAGTGATTATCTCGCTCATATTCATATTTTTATATCTGTAGTCGCGATGGACTGTAAGTTTTCGGCGACAAACCTTGACGCTTGGTCGGGGTTGAGGGTTTTCGGACACGCTAAGTACATACATTTGCGTTATCTATGTAAATCCAAATCTGTGGGTAGGATAGTGTTGCCGCTGGCTTAGGATTACCGTATAGGTACATAAAAATTAAAATTTACTGTATTTGCCAAATAAATACCGAACCTGGTATATACAAACCATAGATACTACATTATATATGTACACAGGTACTAGGTAAGTACGTAATAAATATTGGAACGAAGTTCCTTATCGCGCGTTGCCTTTTCCTTGCCTTTTCCTTTTCCTTTCCCTTTCCCTTTCCCTCTCCCTTTTCCTTTTCCTTTTCCTTTTCCTTTTCCTTTTCCTTTTCCTTTTACTTTTACTTCCTTACATTGTCCAAGCCTTGCTTAGTTTGGGACCATACAGTTGGTATGTTTGTCTGGTGATATTTCTTTATTTATTAGTATTATTTTGATTGAGCTGAAGCTGTGATAGCCGATTGCTTAACGCACCAGGTATTGGGTTCAAACCCCAGCTCGCACATCTGGATTTTTCGTAATCTATGTGTGACTCATAATTTCTATATGATTATCACTAGCTTACGGTGAAGGAAAACATCGTGAGAAAACCTGCATGTCTTAGAAGATCTAAACCGTTGTTGAAACCTACGTGGTGGAAATCATCAAAGCACTGGCCTGTTTATAATTAGTTTTTAAATTCCGTGTAATTTATATTGACATTTGTTTTTACATATAATTCTATTCTGTCTGTCAAAATACGCTGTACATAAATATCTTATCTGGCCTACGTATATGTTTTATTAATCTGCTGAGCTTCGCAAAATTAAACGGAAGCGTCACCTACGCGACTTGGAGTTTCGCCATGAAGATGTACTTGATCGACAGTGAACTATGGACTGCGTCATGAAGCCTGCGGAGGAAGTTGACGACTTTCAACGCAAAGATGTCAAAGATCCAAGATTTGCTTGAGTCTAAGCGAACATCTATATCTCATCGTTATGACAGCTGAAACTTCGAAGGAAACATGGAAGCGACTTCGGGAAGCCTACGCTGACAGCGGGCTTGCTCGACGCTTACAACTTATGAAGAAATAGCTTGGTACTAAACTTGTATTGTACTCGAACATAGAAGCCTATGTGAATGACATACGGCATGTGCAACAACAACTGATTGCCAATCAAGCTGGCCTGGAAGATGAACTTGTTGGTGTGATTATGCTGGCAGGACTTAACGACAGCTACAGCCCAATGGTGATGGCAATAGAGCATTCCGGCACCTCGATATCTACAGACTCGGTTGCATCGATCCTGCTGAAGGAAGAACGCCGAGATGCCTCTGCTACATCTAGTGCCTTTTCGTAGTCTAGTGTAAATAGTGTGCCTAAGGTGTCGTGTACATATTGCAAAAAAGTAGGCCACGTAGTGTCTCAATGTAGGAAACACTACTAACGCTACTCTGTATAGGACTCTAGGTCCTATAATTTTGATTGAGACACGATTTTTATGTTGATTTCTTGTAATTATTGTTGTTGTTATAAATAAAAATATGTTGACATGGAAAACCACATCTATTTCTCAGTAATGTATCTCATATTCTAGAAAAGTGGAATACACTAACAAGTGTATTACAATTATATTTTCACTATATTTAGTAACATCTAGATATATATAACAACTCAAAGGTGACTGACTGACTGACTGACTGACATACTGATCTATCAACACACAGCCCAAACCACTGGACGGATCGGGCTGAAATTTGGCATGCAGATGTTATGACGTAGGCATACGCTAAGAAAGGATTTTGATTAATTCTACCCCAAGGAGATAAAATAGGGGATGAATAATCCCGAAATTTTTGTTAAGTTAAATTACACGCGGACTGTCGCGGGCACAGCTAGTCAGACAATAAAATTATTCTATAACAGATGTATATTTTTATCGGTTTTTTAGAATGATGAATACACATACAATAATGTATTTTACAATAGCAAAAATATAATATTTTCGCAATTTATTATAAAATAAGAAGGCCGCAATTAATATAAAAGTACGCCCTCTAGTGGCTAGTGACTAAAATACACCTTTTGTCAATGTGTGCGTGTATGTATTACAATAAAAAGTGACAGAAGTTTTTTATCGGAAAACGCTTAGATTATGAATGATTTTAGGTTGATATTATTGCATATGTCAATGCAGTATAATAAGTCTTAATCGCAAACAATAGTATTATAGCTTAGAAATGCTCAAATTTTGCGTAAAAAATAAATAAGTAGAATCTGTTGACTACAGCGTCATCTTGAGAGAAACTGCAATAAACCCGACCGACGCTTTAACCTTAAGGCCGATTTCACCAACACATTAACACACTGTTGAGCAGTAAATATATGTTTAGACTAAATAAGATTGTGTTTTTAGGGTTCCGGACCTTAAAAGGAAAAACGGAACCCTTATAGGATCACTTGGTTGTCCGTCTGTCTGTCTGTCTGTCAATTTTTTTTTTCTCAGCAACGGATAGAGGTATCAAGTTGAAATTAATATCAAATATGAAACGCTATGGTCCCTTGTAGGTGTAAAAAAATTAGGCTTCTAAGACAACGCAATCGAAAGATACGGGCATTTATGTCGCATATTTTGGTACTTTTTGCAAATTAACTAATCAAAACAAAAGAATCAACGCACAGCCGAAACAGCTGCTGTCAGAATCATGAAATTTGGGCAGTAGGTACTTTTCATACCGTAAATATCCACTAAGAAAAGATTTTGTAAAATTCCACCCCCAAGTGTAAAAAATAGGGGATGAAAGTTTGTATGGGTAAAAAAAACCTCAACTTAGAGCCATGAAAATTAGTATTCAGGTTACTCATTACAAATAAAAAATATATTTTTCTGCGTTTTATAAAACTCCACCCCTAAGTGTGTGAAATAGGGGTAAATAGTTTGTATTGGGGTCCCGAATTTGTTTAAGCTGAAAACGTGGCTTTAGGTAGATCTAGCTGTAAAAACTTGAAAAACTGTGCAGAAAATCTAGAAAAAATGAAGACACTCACATGACACTACATTGCAATTAAAATTATAACCGAAGAAATGGGTTCACTAAATCACGAGCTACAGCCGACCAAGTTAAAGTGAAGTTAACTCCCCGTCGTTTCTGAATAAACTCAATACTGAGATTCAAAAAACAACCGCAATTACAACTTTGTTACTTTTGTTTCACTAATTTGGTTATAGATACGAGAAATCTTCTCTATTGAAATGGGTCCGGAAGCCTTCATTGTGCATGTCCTGATGTGCACTTGCCCGGTTTTTTTTAACTTTGTTCGGCACGTGGAAAAAACCGGCCAAATGCGTATCGGATCACGTAGAATATAGGGTTCCGTAGATATTTTGCCACTTTTTAACCCCCGACAAAAAAATAGGGGTGTTATAAGTTTAACATGTGTATTTGTGTATCTGTGTGTCTGTCTGTGGCATCGTAGCGCTCAAGCGGATGAACCGATTTCAATTTTGTTTTTTTTTGTTAGATAGGTATTCTGATTGAGAGTGTTCTTAGCTATATTTCATGAAAATTGGTTCAGCCATTTAAAAATTATCAGCTCTTTTGTAGTTTAAAGAGACGTCGCTTGGGGGGTTTTCTAAATTTTCAATTTTAGTTATCAATAATGCGGAACTCTAATAATAAACGTGATGGTTCGTTTTGAGAAAATGACTGACGTCCGACGGACGGACAGACGGAGATGGCGAAACTATATAGGCTCCTAGTTTGACTACTGAAACCTAAAAAGGTCAATGATACTAACACCTACTTTTATCTATAAACAAGTAATCACTTGTTCTTTAGTAATTTCTTAGCTAAGTCATATTAAGTAACAGTACCTATATAACTAAAGATAAATCGTATAGAAAAGTGATGCAACTAACAAAAACAGAATCGAAAATATATTATTATTTTAGGTAAGTAACTACAATGGCGATTATTCTAAGATACATAAAGAAAATCTATAAAAACATCACCTGCATTGTGTTTTCACAGATTTGTTTTGAAAGATTTTCTATTGATATAAGATCCCGGTATAGAACGACCTTCACCAAGCTGGTTAATAAATAAATAAATAAATATCGCCAGACGGACACACCAACTGTACGGTCCCAAACTAAGCAAAGCTTGTACTATGGGTACCGTACAATGGACTGGGGGCGATCCCAGTGACACCCAGACCAGGGTAAATTACGAAAAGGCCATTTTCGAAATTTGCCCCAGCGGGAATCGAACCCGCGACCACCATGTGCAGTGAGCCGAGCGGCCTACGCTCGAACCACTGCGCCAAGCGGTCGTCAAAATGGATCAAAAGTATTTTATATAAAATTAAATATGACAATAAATATTTTGCAGATGGGTTGACTAAAAAATTTCAGTATCTACTGAATATGATTAATTAAAATTTAAAAATATATTTTTTAAACATTTCACTGCGCTGGTTAAAATACAAATTCCATACCAATTGAAAGTATGAAGCCTATAGAATATGCAAACATTAGGTTGGCTATTTTTTCCGTCACAACTCTTGGGTAGGCAGGTAAACACAGGCAAACAGGACTTACACTGGCCTGGTGGATGAAAGTGACGACCGCTTGGCGCAGTAGTTCGAGCGTAGGCCGCTCGGCTCACTGCATCGAGTGGTTGCGGGTTCGATTCCCGTCAGGGTAAATTTTGGAAATGGCCTTACCGTAATTTTCCCTGGTCTGGGTGTCACTGGGATCGCCCCCGGTCCATTGTACGGTACCCAAAGTACAAGCGTTGCTTAGTTTGGGACCATACAGTTGGTGTGTTCGTCTGGCGATATTTATTTATTGTCATTAAATGTGTTTGTAATACAGGCGAAATACCTATTACCCTGGGTGGGCCATATTTTTTAAGTAAGAAGAAGAAGCACAAGGTAAGATATGGTGACATAATAATATAATAGTTAAGTCTTGCTCTTTTTTAGGTGGTGTATAGTGTATAATACTAAAATCTAAAGATTACTATTGTATTTTGCTATAATCTAAGGTGCATAGGTAGGTAGATATTGTCAGCTTCTTGTAATAAAAGTGCCAGATTTATTGGCGATACATTTTTACGGGTTATTTATGTTTATTTATCATCGTAAATCTGGAAGTCGTCAAAGTGACGAAGTAGTATATATAATATATTTTCAGTGTCAAACGACCCATCCTCAGTATGACTGAGCGGGACTGGTTGTTGAATATTTACTAGGTTTTGAGTTAAAGCTGTATTCACAAAATATTGCTATTGAAAAGAAAGTAAAATATTGCTGAGATCATACAGTAAAATCCAGCCCTATCTAAATACTTACTGCGTACGTAGTTAGTATGCTTTTAGTCCATAAAAATAGGTAGTAAATCCATATCTGTGGTACCTGCAAACCTATTACACCCGCCATATATTAATCACCTACCTGATACATACGTAAGTAGATAATTACTGTAAATATTTATAACGAAACGACAATACGCTCTTTCAATGATGATATGTTGTGAATTATTTCAGAGTAACTAAAGTGGGTACATACCTACTTATTTGAAAATAACATTATTCGGTTGCCGACGTAACTTGATACCAATTAATCTTAAACAGCAGCGTCCTATTACTTGTTCATTCATTAAAAAACATACAGACTAACATAGAACCTCTTCCTTTTTGAAGTTGGTTAATAATACCGATATTAAATAAATAAAAACATAAGGTATTATACATTTTACGTATGTATATAGTGTACCTAATGTATGTATGTAATATTTGCAGTTATATCCATTAAGGCTCATTAAGAGAAGCGATTATGGAACGGTCGTAGCCTTCCGCACATCGACGTAGCATTACGTAGCGCGTAGTAATTTTTCTCGCTCAGTTAATGGATACCCATTTTTAGACTCATACTTTCTTATACATACTATATAACTGAAATGAACTCGCAGCGGTCATTCACACGGTTAAACCCGGCTCCGAACATTTTCATACATTTATTTGTCCAAATATTCTATAGACATAACAGTGTCGGCTTCTTTGTGTGATTGACCGCTTATGCTACTAGATAGTTGGTTGAAATAAAAAGTAAAGTAAATTTGGGTTCATTTACGTATATATAACTGTAGGTATTTACTTGCGTACTAGTGCGCAATGTATTTGCGTACTTTTTTAGAACCAAAAATGTGTTTAATTTGCCTGCGTCTGTAGATGTGGTCTGGAAATTGTCCAGAAGATTTAGTACTTACAACAAAGTGTCGCTTCGTCATCTTAATAACTACACAGCTATCGCTCGTGTGCTCGGAAAAAAATGCGCATTCATTTCTTTGCTACATTAAGCCCATTCCGGTAAGTGTAAATGCTGTTTTGATAAATAAGCGCGTTATATTCCGTACCGTATGCCACGGACCATTTAGTTTCGTTTATTCCCGGACAGGTATTTACGTTCCGTCGGCACCCTTGTCATATACATCTGAATAGCAATAGTACCCTTTATTCCTAGTGTGTTACAGGTTATTTATAGAGCCTTATACGTAATGCAGGAAAACACGTTTTATGGTATAATTTATTTCGGCTTCAGTGTCTAGTGTTGTTTTTTAAGAACGTTGTTATGTTGTTGGCAGCTTTGATATTTCAGTTGCGGGTCTTACAATTTATTTGTGCGTTTTCAAAAATATTTCAAGGTATGTTTGTAAATATACAACTTATGGTAAGCAGTCATTAACACAATGAATACGACACCGTTTTTATTATATAGCTTTTGACTACAAGGCTACATTTTGACAGAGAATGGCCGTATTTGGCACCCAGAAACAGTAAAATCAAAGAATTTGTAATAATAAGACATTAGAAGTGGCATATCCGCGTAATTTTGGCACTAATTGTATGTCCACTTGGACACACATCATGTCAGTACGTCACCAGACCTTGTACGAGACACATGTCGTAAAAATGGTGCGTTGCAGCATCCTTAGCTGCGGAAATTCTTCGGAAATTTGCAATTATGCATATAAAGGGATTACATTTCATCGGTAAGTAGATATTTATGGTAATAATCAGGTTTTTTGCTAATTTAAACCAACATTTATACTTTACCACGAGAATATCAGGATTTACTATGATCTAATCAGCCCCGCTTCCATTGCTGCTTGCGTTATCAAACGTACGGCGCAGCGACAAACCGTAAAATCAATGTAATACGAAACGTACGACATCCTTGGGCGTATGAATTTTGCCTGGTACGGTGGTGTCATTGTGACAACACCAGTCGAGAGTTAGTGATGTTACCATGTTTGTATTGTATCGATATTTTTTATGATAAATATTGACTTTATTTATTTTATAATGTTATATTGTTCCCCCCCAACAATATTTTCTAGCTTTTAGTGTATAGCATCTCATGTTGAATAATAACATTTAATGTATTTTTATGCGCTCCCTGGTACCTACTTACTTTATACTTATTTACGTTTTATTTTTTAGTTTCCCTTCAAATCCAATAATCAAAGACAAATGGATAACAAGGACAGGCAAAAAGAACTGGTTTCCTACAAAAAATAATCGAATTTGTTCAGTCCACTTTAAAGAAGATGATTTTAATCCTACGTTAAAAATACGGTGTTTGATTAAATCAGCCATACCTACGATCAATGTGTGGAATTTACACACAGCAGACGTAAGATTTAAATTGTTAAATTTTTATTATTGTTATCTACTAAATGATGACATGAGCATATTTTTAGTCAACAGATAGTATTCCATCGGGGCCCACCGCACCAATAACATCCACTCACGAATCCACATCCACGTCATCAAAGCCTCTACTTAAACGCACTTTACTATCTCCTCAAGTAAGCCTTACTTTTATATTTGAAGTATTTATTTTATTTATTAGTATCAAGTAACCTATTCATGTGGTAATCTATTGAAACTATTTCAGCCGTCGACATCTTTAGCAATTGATCCTGATACTCCCAGAAAAAAGAAGCTACGACATATAATAGTAACAAAACAAGGTGTAATTGCAAACCAAAAATTAATAATAAAAAAATTGCAGCGTAAAACCCAGCGTTACAAACAAAAAATTCTGGAATTTAAAAAAGTATTGAAGAATTTACAGGATAAAAGATTAATTACTGGAGATCAAGCTGTAACTTTAGAAAGTATGAATATTACCACACAAGATTTAATTGGCAGATATAAACTGAAATTACAAACAGGTAAAAATACGCGTGCTAAGTTTTCTGCGCATCTTAGAAGTTTTGCTATCACTTGCATTTCTATTCGCCTAAAGCGTATGAATTTGTGAGAACTAAGTTCAATACATGTTTGCCTCATGTAAGAACATTAAAAAAATGGTACCAATCAATAAATTGTGAGCCAGGATTTACGACGGAATCTTTGAACGCGATTAAAGCAAAAGTTCAAATGAGTAAACATCCAATAATTTGTAATTTAGTATTAGATGAAATGGCCATTCGGCAATTCATAGAGTGGGACGGAAAACGAATGTATGGATATGTAGACATAGGAATAAATAGCTATAATGGTGCTGGTGACTGCTCAAAGATAGCCAAAGAAGCCTTAGTATTTTTAATAACAGCCATTAATGGAGCTTGGAAACTCCCCGTTGGTTATTTCTTAGTTGCGGGATTATCTGGAGAACAAAAGTCAAATTTAGTATTACAGTGCTTGAACCTGTTACACTCAACCGGAATTGAGGTTATTTCCATGACATTCTATGGATGTCCAGCACATATTTCTATGGCAAAAAATCTCGGCTGCTCCTTTGATATAGATCATATGGTGACAAATTTTAAGCACCCTGTCACAAAACAACCTGTATATATTTTTCTTGACGCTTGTCATATGGTGAAACTCGTGAGAAATTCTTTCGAATCTAGTAGCATTTTCGTGGACAACAATGGAAACCAAGTTAAGTGGTCACATTTAGTCAAATTAAATGAACTACAAGAAAAAGAACACCTTCATTTGGCAAATAAGCTCAATTGTAGTCATATTTTTTTTAAAAATCAGAAAATGTAAGTAGAATTGGCAACCCAGCTAATGAGCAATAGCGTTGCAGAAGCCTTGAACTTTAATTGTTCTCAATTAAAACATTCAGATTTTATAGATGTAGATGGTACAGTCACTTTTTTGAAAATTTTGAACAATCTTTTTGATATTTTAAATTCACGAAATATGAATCAATTACATTTTAAAAAGCCTCTTTATTTTAGAAACAAGGACAATATTTTTGCTTTTCTAGAAAACGTTGAACACTATCTAAAAACTTTAAAATTTGTCGATGGTAATAAAGTTATTAAATCCAATAAAAAACAGGTTTCATAGGTCTTGTAACTTGTATACATAGCTTAAAAGAAATGTATGTTAGATTAATAGAAGACGAAAATAAAATACACTATTTACCAGCCTATAAGATGTCTCAAGATCACATCGAGCTAACTTTTGGTCATATAAGAGCACATGGTGGTTGCAATAATAATCCCACTGCGCGTCAGTTCATGTCCATTTATAAAAAACTTATTGCTCATGTAGAATTGAAAGATTTTAACCAAGGAAACTGCGTAGCATTAGAAAATTTATCAATATTAAGTTGCTCATCGGCAATTGATAAAATAAATATCACTACACTGACGCCACATCGCAGAGATGAAATCTATGAAGTCAAAGATAATAAAAACCATTTTGATGAGGTATTGTCCAATTATAACGTTTATATGTCGGAGTTCGGGAAAGAAGTTGTAACGTACATAGCCGGGTCTGTCGTACATTATTTATTTAAGAAAATTAACTGTGAGACGTGCATATCTGCATTATTAGGTTCTGTAAATACACAAAATCAAATCAAATTTATTAAATTGAAAGATAACGGAGGTCTAATGATTCCCAGTGATGATGTGATTACAATTTGTTTAAAGACTGAAATGCTACTCAAAAATATATTCACAGAGGGAAAGCTGGTTTTTAAAAAAACATTTAAACATCACTTTGTTGCGAAGGCCATGACCCATTTTCTTGGCCTAAAAATATTTTAAGATATTACATATCACCAATACGACCAATCTTCACTTGATAACCACGTTATAGAATTGATGAAATGTGTTTTAGAAAAGTATATGGACATCCGGCTTAATTATTTTGCAAAAAATTCGATTCAAAAAGTCCAGAAGAGGCAATTTTTGAATAAATATCTCCATTTTACGGGGCAGTAGATTTTTTTATTACCTAAGTTACTATTTTGGGATGTTATAGTTTTTGTTTAATTAGCTATTACATATACCATACTTATTACAAAATATCGATACCAAATCGATAACTTTGTATTTGATTCAATCACTAGCTATTTAGAGTATGTTCGGGTATTTATGACCTATCTCGCCAATATGGCCCACTACTATTTCTCCGAAACAAACCAACTCTTAGCGTTTAACATTCCTACTTCGTCTACACTCTCCCCACTGCCTACCGCTGCGAATGCGCGTGTGTCCTAAGCAGGCAACGAACCGAAATTGTGTATTTCGATGTTCTGCTTTGGTTTGTTTCAACCATTTCAGTAATTGGAATTGTAAATGTTTTTAAATTATTAGTAGGTACACAATTTTGTAGGCACCCTTTATCTGTATCATTATATAAAAATGATTAAAAAAATGACATGTAAAAAGACAAGCCCGCTGAGTTTCCTGCCGGATCTTCTCAGTCAGGGTCGCGTTCAGAACCGGTTGTAGACATAATAAAAAAAAAATGAAAAATTTACAATTTGTAAGTGCCCCCGTAGGCCTAAACAAAATAAACGCTTTAAATTTGTATATATCTGTGACATTGTTAAAATATTTTGAGATAGTAATAACTTATCGAAAACGTTGCGTTATTAGCCTGCTAGGCAATATTAGCTGAATTAGTGTCAATTGCATTATCCTATTATATTTTTTTCAAAGGCTTTAATTCAATTAATTTCCAGTCCAGACACAATGCTGAATACGTATAATTTGTTTGTATATAGTATTTTCTATAATGGTCAATACGGTTAATATGGCCGAGACCATGCTACCCAAAAATCTTTAAATTTTGACATGCTCACTTTAATGTCCTTGTTTGCGGTGGCTTTGCGGAGCGGGTCACCCTCTTCCCTCTATTATGGTTGAGGAGAGTGATGCCGCTTTTCAAGTCATGCCCGTGCGCGGGCATAGAGGTATAAGGATAGAGAAGGGAAGACGGCGCTGAGAGTGTCGCCCTAGTAGAAAGAGAGAGGAGATGAAAGCTGGGTACCTTTCTCATCTCCTCTCTCTTTCTAGCGGGGCGACATTTCCACTTGTATGAGAGCCTGGGGCTCCCCTCCTCTATCCTTATACCTCTATGTGCGCGGGCGCTGCTTGCGGGGATTGGTCCAATCACTTTCCTCTTAACAACATTGTCGTTAAATCCTATTCATTTACTTAGCATGGAAGGCATCACACCAAAGCAATTATCTTATCCACCTCTGTTTTATTAATTATTATTTTGGTTTGTATACGTTTAATTTGATGTAAGTATGAGTAGGTATGCACACCCCACTAAACTAGCTTTCTCATTTTATCTACATACCTAAATCTGAAGGAGATTTGATTATTATTTACTATTACTTATTTAGTGACAATGGTGTTGCCTGCTCATATTTTTGTTGCTGTTCCTGAGAATGTACACACTATCTTTAATTAATTGAAAATAGTAACCATTAACTTTCTTGCCGGATTTTCTCAATGGAAGCAGCATTCCGAACCGGTGGTAGATTCTGACTATTCATAAATGCTTTTTTGGCTTACGTGAATAAAAACAATTATGAGTTTGAGTTTTAACTAATTTTTAAATTCACAGAAAACATGTTTAGCTACTTTTTCAAGTATTTAATGTTGCCTTAAGCTCCTATTTATTGATTACTCATATGTTAATCGAATGAATTAATTGATAATAATAAAAAAATGATATCATATAGTTCAAATTTTATTTTCAAAAAGGCTTATAGTATGCTATATTCCCGAAACTACTCTACGTCAAATAAATTGCTGTCTGCGCAGTGCGAAAGCGGCGCGAAGTGGCGACACTGGTTTTGTATGAAATAATACGTCAATACCACTTCTAATGTCTTATTATTACAAATTCTTTGAGTAAAATGTATGACAATTGTCGGTGTCGGGTGAACCGTGTGAATTACTACTAAACGGTAAAAAGTTAAAGTATGAGTTGGAAAAATAAATTCAGATCAACATTGGTGCCGTACTTTTCCATCCTTAACCTTTAAAAAAATATAGCTGATTAGAATGAAAAAGTTATCATAATTGTTATGTAAATACATTTAAGTGTTAACGAACCAAAACAATACGTTGTTAAAACATGCTAAAAATATAATTGGTTACGTCCTGATAATGTTGTAGGTCACTTATTAGGTACTCAGTAGCAATGACCAAGGGGACGAGGGTCAGACCTTAGTATTTTATCATTGAGCATTGTATTGTCCTACGTGAGACCTTCTTAGAAATCTAGCACATGTCTTTGGGGAACTCTCATATCGGATTATACTTACCAACGATAGCAATCGCTTATTTTTCCTTCACACATCATCATCATCATCAGCCTATACTTGTCCACTGCTGGACATAGGCCTCTCCTAATGAGCGCCATAGCGCCCTGTCTTCAGTTTGCCGCATCCAGCATCTGCTTGCAGTCTTTCGTAGATCGTCACCCACCTGGTCGGAGGGCGTCCTACACTACACTACTACTACTACTTGAACTTACTCATCCTACTTACTTCACACAACAGAAGTTAAACTTTCAATGAGCGAATTGCACAGGAGCTTTGAGAGCACTCTGAGATCGTCATTTTTTAGCTTAGCTTTGAACGATCAGAGGCCTTTAAAAATAGTCGCGAATAGCGTTTTCGTTGAGTTGTACTTCTGACCATAATTAAGTAATTTACTTTAGTTAAGGCGTATTCATTAGTCTATTATAGTCTAATATAATCGAGGAGAGGGCGGCGAAGTTCCTAAGAGCCTAGTTATTTTTCTCATGAGGTTCTCTTCTCAATACTAGAATTACTGAAAGCGCCAGGTTCTTTAATGATGCTATGATTATGACTTCATAAATGTATTATCGTCCTAGCATTGGCGAGGCCATATCTGTGTTGCTGGCACCTGGTGCTAAAATAGTAATAAGGCCACAAACGGCAGGGCGGAACGAACGTCGTAAAGAATGACCTATAAAAACTTTATGAGCCTTCATTGTTCTTGAATCACCTTACCGCTTCCAGGGCGGACCAATTCCATGCGCTTGTTAATAGTTCATGATTTAATGAGTTTATTAAAATAAATATAATTATGATGTAAGTACTTGACTACTTATTATTTATGAATACTTACAGTTTTCTAACCTTTACTAGGTATTTATATAATTTGGAAGAAATAGTTGTTTTTGTACTTTATTCATTAGATCTCTCTTAACAATATTGCCGTTAAATACTATTCATTTACTTAGCAGGGAAGGCATCACACCAAAGCAATTATATTATTATGCACCTGTTTTATTAATTGTTATTTTGATTCGTAAACATTTAATTTGATGTAAGTATGAGTAGGTATGACCACCACATTAAACTAGCTTTCTCATTTTATCTACATACCTAAATCTGAGGGAGATTTGATTATTATTTACTATTAGTTATTTAGTGATAATGGTGTTGCCTGCTCATATTATTATTTTATGCTGTTCCTGAGAATGTACACCATCTGTAATTCATTGAAAAGAGTAACCATTGAGTTTCTTGCCGGATCTTCTCAGTGGAAGCAGCATTCCGAACCGGTGGTAGATTCTGACTATTCATAAATGCTTTGTTGGCTTACATGAATAAAAAACAATTTTGAGTTTTGAGATGAAGAAAAGTAAACACTTTTCTTTTGGTAAGGTAAATCTTGAAAGCTAAAAGAAACTGGCAAAGCTGCTCGCGTTACTCATAAATATGAAGTGTGAATTACGCATTACCTAGAAACTACGTTACGTAAGGTATTCCGTAAACGTTTTCATGGGTACCTACATTCATCATCTCATTACTACACTGATTTGCATATGTTGACGACGTTCCATGAATGTATGGAAAAACACACGAAAGTATACTTGCGAAAGTACTTACCAACGTAAGTAAAAAAAACTGATACATTAATTTCGATACACGTACAATATCGTCAGTTTCGACTGGGTATAATAAATTGAATCTCGTTAGAAACATGAATAACCTTTTCTCGTACGTAACGTTTTATTATAGGTACGTTATGTTTTTGTCGCGTCAGATATTCAATTATAGGTAAAGAAAAGCCTCTAGCCCGTACATGGAAATAAGGTCTGAAAAGTACCTATATCGGTAATGATTTGAATATAATAGAATACAATTTGTTCGTAAAAACACGGATCACATCTCACTTTAAAGTAAAAAAAAACATCAATTTCGGTCAAACCGTTTAAGAAAATAATTATGAACACGCACGCCGGAATTCTATATGAAAATTAATAGTGTTACCTAGTAAAAAAAAGTTTGTTCTGAGAAGCACTTTGTAAAACACTTGTTGGTAAATGGATTAAAAATTGTATAAATTTGGGAGTAAGTTTCTGTTGCCTCAGACAAAATATATATACACTTGAGCTGTCTATGTAAACATTATTAATGTTGAACGTTAAGGTGGGTAGTTTATTTACTTTAGGAATAATAATGAATGATACTCTATTTTACTGTCTTTTTCAAACTGAAGGTTAAAAATTACCCCTCCATGAGAACGGCGCGCTCTCAGTGTTAAAATAATTGTATTGACTCTTTTGAGATAGCGTAATAATTATTAGAAGTATGTATCAGTACCTATCATCTACATCGCCTTTATAGGTTATCAAATATCCTTTCATATTTTAGTTTTAATGGTATTAGATACTAACATACATTTTGCCTGAGAGAAAACTATCCGCGATCATTATATCAAAGTAAAGCTTCTTCAATCAAATTGAAAGCACCCGTTTATAAATAGAAGCACGTTATTTACGAATCTAAGATGAAAAATGTTGGAAATGGAAGCTTTCACGTAGCTCTCGGAACCGAAAGGTATATTATAATATGTATTTGATAGTTTTGTTAGAGCGTATGATTAGATAGAGCAGGTATCAGGGTGAAATAGGTTGTTAGGTAGGTATAATATTGTGTTGTTCATGTGCCTGTCTGTGAATGATGAGCACTATGAAGCAAATAAAAATGGTTGCCGTAGAGACCTAGTATAAGTCGCCGTTAAAACTCTACGTTGATTCGGTTGTACTTCGGTCGCTATTACTATACCTACTCTGTTCACAGCAGGCGGAAAAAATATTAACTCAATGGCGGAGCGGCACGCATGAGAATGAGGTTGGTACGATACGCTCAAAGGTCATTAAACATTCTTCTGCCTGACTTAGGAATGAAATATGTCGTAACACGCGGTAGAAAAGGTACAGGATCAGCTAGCTTTCAACGCTTTTAATTAAAGATATAGCAGCATACAACAAAACGCTTTCAAGGATTTACTGGACAGATTTATTGCTCACTGCATCGAAATGAAACTCCAAATTGCTTTGAATACTTGTAAATGAATCGACATTGTTGCAATTTACTAAAGTATACTTGAAGAGATTCATTTAGAGGTTGTTTTGTATTTTTTAAGAGTAGACACCTAGGTAGGTTAGGTAATAAAAACAAAACATATTATTTAGTTAGGTGATATATAATTATTATAGTTCAGGCTTTATTGGGCATTTATTTTAAATATTAAACGGTATTTATATATATATATATATAAATTAACGCCTGGGTGCAGCCTTGGTGCAGACGCCCTTGAGGCACTTCAGTGGCTCCTTACAAATGGCGGAGGGAGTCTCTCCCAGCTCCTTGCTGTAGGTCTTGCAAGCGGCGTTTTCATCTGTGGAAAAGCAATGAGGTTGTCATCTTAAAAACCAATTTACACACCATCCTAAGGGTAGATTAAAATCTACAGCAGTGTACCTACATTTCACTGGTGATGTTTTGAAATAAATAAATTCTACGCCTCTATAGTGGTATTAAGAACAATGAAATCAAAATGTTTGCAACCAATATAAGAAAATTATTGGGATTTTTTGGGGGAAGAGAAAAGTGATGCTATCATTTTTGTTTTAATATACCAAACATTTGTTTCTGAATTCGAAATGTTTCTTCTTCTCAGTGTAACCAAAATTTGCGGACTAATACAAATGCATCAGAAATAAAAACTGCCATCCTCTAGCCCTTGCTGTTAAAAAAAGTATCGTCTAGGGACGGCCGAAAGAAGCGAAGCTTTATAGTATAAAGCGCAGGAAGTAAGCGTTAAAAACAGCTCTGTATACAGATATAGGTATATGTCGTGTAACGCTATTGACGCTTAGCACGGATGGAGTAGCCGTGTGGCGAGGGCACCGAACTTCCGTAGCGAAGGTTCTCGCTTCAAAAATGTAATTTCACTTTAAGAAGGTATAAAAGTACTTACTCAGGAAAGTGACGCAAGCCGGGCAGCAAGCGCACTTGCCGGCGTGGGTGGCGCGGTACACGGAGGGGTTGCGGCAGCTGGTCCTCGCCACGGGGGTGGTGCAGGGGTTCTGCTTGCAGTAGTTGGTGCCGCACACCAGGTCGCCGTACACCGCCGCCATGGCGCACGCCAGGACCAACAGGACTAATGTGGCTTTCATGCTGGAACCATTGTTAAAGAAAAGTAGGACTTGTCGCTAGACCATGGAGGCTATTTTGTGTCAGTGGTAATTGGTGACACGCTGAGCTGGTCTCCTATTTGGCGTTTATATCTCCAAATAACTTTAATTTCTTTTTTCAACAATGTAGACCAGGTTCAGAGGCTTTTACAGATCTTGTATCTTGAATTGTTTTAAAGAGTAAATTAAACCCGATGAAATATATATTTAATTACAGGCGATCACTGTAATCCATCTCATGACTTACAAATCGCTTATACCTCAATTTAGAACTTGCGTTAAATGGTTGAGATTTATATTCTGCCTTCGTCCGACCGAGCGTCTGTGCAGATTTTTTTTTCGTGTTCAGTTTATCTTAATCCAAATAAAAAAAAAAATGATGTCAATTAAACGTTAAATAAAGGTCTTTGACCGTTTTAAATTCCGTTCATAACAATCAGAATTGATCCAGTCTAGGATTGGATGAGGCCTGAACGATGCTAGTGAAAACAATTTTCGGCCTCCTCGGGACTGGCGGATGACGATAGCTCGCGATCGTGGTATGAATGAACAATGAGAGAAAGATTGCAAAAAATGGTGTTCCAGAATTTTGATTATCCGCAAACTTGTATCTAAATTGAATTATTATTTATGATTTTCTATATCAAATTGAAATTTTGCTCGGTTGAAATATTAAACAGGATTTCATGATATCTTGACTATAGGAGAGTGTTAGGTATAATTCTGTACATTTGATAAATCGACTCTCAAAAAAGAAAAATGAGATTACACTTAGCATAGGTACCTACTTGTTTATTAACTTTTCGTAAACTCTGCGAACTGACCGAACATTTTTTGTTAAATTAATTTTTTTTTGGACGAAGTCGCGGGCGCGGCTAGTTGTAAATATTTAAGTTTACACTTAATTTTTAATATAAGTACTAAAATAGTCAAAAGAAAGTCTAGTGTTTCGTAGGCAACGCAAAGGCATAGAAAAGAAAACAAATAAACTAATGCATAACTTACTTGAGTTGTGATATGTCTTGCTGATCAGGAGCTTGTCAGTTCACTGCCAGTGGGAATGCAGACACGTGTAATTATAAGTATTGATCCAGATAACCCGGCTCCGTGTTGACCGTCAGCTTGATCCCATGAACCCGCTATTATCTCATGTGTTATCGGACTTGTTGTTACCAAACTCAGTTCGGTGCTGAATTAATATCTTTATGCCGATTGTGCAAGAACAATCCACAGTTTTTCGACATGATTGATAAAATGAACATTAAACCAGGAAATCAACGCATAGCTCAAACCGCAGAGGTGTTAGAATCATGAAATTTTGACAGAATCTAGGTACATTTTATAGCGTTAGTAGTCAATGAGGAAGGATATTTCAACCCTAAGTGTAATATAAGGTAAAACAATTTGTATTGGGGTCCCGAATTTGTATAAGCTGAAAGCATGGCTCTACCTTAAGCCATGTTTTCAGCTCTTTCTGCAAAATCTTGAAGCACTGTGTAGAATGTCCGGAAAAATTCAGAGTACTAGGTAGCACATAGATATATATAATAAATATATAATAATAATTTAATAAAAATAATTAACCCGAGTTCATGAAACCTGGGTGCACCAAATAGCTAGAAATAACTATAGGTATAACTTAAACTTAACCAAACGGCTATCATTGGTATATTTTTGGACTAGCTATTGCCCGCGGCTCCACCCACTTGGTACTTCGATAAAAAAAAACAATAAAAGTACTAACTAAAACTAGTTACTCCTTATAACATTAGCTATCTGCCCGTGAAAGCCCAGTCAAAATCTTAATAATAATCTTATAGGTCTTAGCTAGAAGAAAAAATGAATTGAATCCATAATGTATTAATTAATTAAGTACTTTGCAACACTAGATTGTTCTTCCCAGAAATAACGATAGCCGCAGAACTACTAAAATATTACCATATTTATAATATAGATAAGGTTTAATTTCCAGTTAAATATCAGTTGTTTGCGTTATGACTCCGCTACGTACTCATAAATTTCACTATCAATTCATAACCCAAGAGTAATATAAGCGAAATGAATGTGAAAATGTCAAAGCTGGAGAAAATATATTTTTTTTGGCAAAATGAAAATGGATCTTATTGGAAAGGAATATTCGGCGAATTTTAATATTAATGGATCTGTATTCATCGAGAAATGACAAATACCGCTAAGCGGAAAGCCGAGGAGAGAAAATAATGATTACGAGAATAGCTCGTATTAAATAACCCCCGGTTGAATGCGTAATGTTAATGTTAAGTGAGGCAGCTCAATTGGTATGATAACGCACTCATATAGTTTTTGTTGCATTGATATTTGTATCAAGTTAATTTGTTTGTAACCTCGCTGTGGGCGGCTATCGC
The DNA here is from genome assembly GCA_918843915.1 of Notodonta ziczac. Taxonomy (NCBI): domain Eukaryota; kingdom Metazoa; phylum Arthropoda; class Insecta; order Lepidoptera; family Notodontidae; genus Notodonta; species Notodonta ziczac. The sequence continues at coordinate 5,604,728 of OU974043.1, read as the reverse complement.
ATAATTATGTTTTCACTACCTATATTATTATTGACAAGTAATATATTATAAAAAAAAAATTGGAATATAACTCTAAATTGAAAATTTAAAAACCCCCGATGCGATGACCTGTTCATCAAATGTATAATTTACCTAGTTCTTCCAAATAATGATGTTAGCGCGATTTGCGTAGCTCCCGTAGCTCAGTATCCATAGCTCATCTCGCAAATTCATCTGGTACAACTAGTTTCGATGCCAGATTATGAAAGCACCATTAAATCATTTGTTTTGGCTTCCTCATTTATAATCTAAGTTGTACAATAATCAACAGAAAATCTGTGTAAACGTATGAGACATTATTTTGTTATGACATTATAATAATTGACATTAGAATAGACAACGAATCTAAATATTGATGTCACGGAGGTTTTATTCCTAGTAAAATATTATCAATTATTATTCAATTTGATGTAATAACTCTGGTTGAGGTAGACGGGAGCAGCCTAGGGGAAGAATTTTCAATAACGCTAAAATTATTTTAAATTAGATTAGTTTTTTTATATTCTTTGTCAATGGCGGAGCAGCGCCCTCTAGAATTATTATAGCGTAATATTCCATGACCATTAACAGAACAAACAAAATTTAACGCATGCGCGTATCCATCATTTGAAACGTGACTTATGGAACGTGTTTAGTTCATACACAAATCTCAATAAAATTGATAAAATATTCATTTTTTTCAGAATCAGGGAAACTTTTCAAATTTATAATACGAGTATTGTAAAAAGCCAGTTCAGACTATTAGGATCATTTAAAAATATAATAAATCTAAATCCAATCATCTCAAATTTCGAATGGATTCGAGCCGAGGGAATTGGTTTTGGCCGTGAATGTGGCTTTTTTAACCTACAAAAGCGCTGATGATCTTCAAACGGCTGAACCGATTTTCATGACACATAGCTAAGAACACTCTCGATCAGAATACCTATCTAACAAAAGAAACAAAATTGAAATCGGTTCATCAGCTTGGGCGCTACGTTGCCACAGACAGACACACAGATCCACAGATCCACAGATACACAGATACACAGATACACAGCTACACAGATACACAGATACACAGATACACAGACACACAGATACACAGATACACATGTTAAACTTATAACACCCCTCGTTTTTCGTCGGGGGTTAAAAATCCATAAAACGCATGAGCCCCACGACGCCACTATGGAAATTACAGAAACGTCAAGAAACTACTACAAAAATATTTGTTCGTCCCGATGTCACTATGAAAATAACATAAGCGTCGCGACACCTCTATAAAAAGGGAGTCGCGACGCAACTATTTAAGCTATAAGAGCGTCGCGATGCTACTAGTAAAATTATAAGAGCGTCGTCGCAGTGCGTTGATTGCAATATGAACAGTGCGTTGATTCTTTAGATCAGTGACATAAAAGGGCATATCTTTTGATTGCGTTGACATAAAGCTTAAATTTTATACATCTCCAAGGGCATTCGATATTATATATTAATTTGAACTTGATAAGTCTACCCGTTCCTTAAAAAAGTATCTGAACAGACGAACAGACAGACTGACACACGGACAATAAAGTATTCCTGTAAGAGTTCCTTTGTTATTTTATGGAGTACGGAATTCCCGGAAGGAGAACAATTACGAACTCCTACTTCCAAGAATAGTATTTTGCGTAGAAATTCACACTAGCAGAATAACGCTATCAGGGAGCAAAATGTATAAATGAGTACAAAGTTTAGAATAAAACGGCACCGCAATCCTGACGAGATGAAACTGAATTACTTAATTAATTGTTCGGTGCATGCGGTGCCCTCTAGAACCAACCCGTTAATTTATTGAATAATTCAAGTTTAGTAAGGATTTGGGGGGTAACATCAAACTGTTTATACACTGCAAAGTACTCCTGTTGTAGCTGCTTAATTTAAACTGATGTGAACTCTGTATAATATATTATATATAAAAATATGTTTCATGTCAATGCATTGCATTGGTAAATAAATAGATATAATTTAGGTAGATATTATGTTTCTCTCGTAATTAAGTACCTACCTATTCGTACGTATTTTTTTTTCAACATTTAAGGTAAAGGCACCTAATTCCGAGGGGTTCTAAAATGGCACCTAATTCCGATGTATTTAGAATAACGGGGTTTTCTAAAAAAATGCAAGTTATTTTTGTCTGCAATATACATTGTTCAATTAATAATTTATCTGGTCATGTTATTATGAGCAAAGGAGTGTTTTAATGTGTGTACGTTTTAAAATAATAGGCATATTTGACGCTAGCAGCTGACTCGAGCGCGCGCTTCATACATTTCCGACCTTTTGCACGCGAATAATATGATTTTCCAAATAGTGTTTTAGATGATAGTTTTATAATGTGTGAGTTTTTGTTTAGGTTGAAATATTGGAAGGACTATATTTTTTATTGAAAACGCTTAAAATTTGTATATTTAATTCACAAATTGAGTAGAAAATAAGTATTTAAAATACCGCTGCATTAGGAGCCAAATATTTTAGTTGGTTCCTAAATAACGATGTACCACGGAACTGCGTTTTTACAGACGTTATCTTTTTTAAAATTTTGAAGGCAGTTTTATGAGTACGAACTTAATATTTTAGTTCTGATTACTTAAATAACTCATTAATAACAAAATCTAATTCCGAGGTACACTATGGCGTCGCATTTACCAATTATAGCAGATCAAAGATTGTTTGTTTAGGTACTTTATTAATTCGTTGTATGGAAAAGCTAAGTACGGAAAATTAAGTTATTAATGTGTTATGATATAATCCCGAGTGTGTTTCTTATATGTTTTCAAAGATATCGCAATTTAAAATTAATTTATTTATATGAGGTTTTAAAATACTTTTACTTTTTATTACTCGGAATTAGGAAACTTGATTTAGTATACTAAAACACAATTCCGATGTATATAACGCGGAATTAGGGTATATGAGCACCTAATTCCGTGGTATTGGCACACGTTACATACAGAGTGCTCATTCATCCATTAGCGATAATAAATAACAATATTTTATTTTCCATTTAATGTTTAAAATAATGTTATTTAATATCTGACTGAATTACATATTGTGATGCCATTTTATTAATCATATGAAACAGAGACTGATTTGAAATCCTAAAATTATAAATAGACTTGATTTTTTTGAACATCATGTATCATTCTCCCCACCTTATTTCCTTTGTATTTTGTACACTCGGAATTAGGAACCAAATGCATCGGAATTAGGATTTTTACCTCGGAATTAGGTGCCTCGGACTTTTTTTATTTTTAAATAATTTAACATTTTTATTAAACTTTTATTATCAAACTGTGAGTATATTTCAATAATAAGATACATAATACTTCTGATAAAAATAGCTAATCCTACAGAAAGGTATAATAAATACTTAATTTTTAATGTTCTTTCTAGTTATGGTGAAAATACCGCGGAATTGGGTGCCTTTACCTCAATGAACCTATATTATTCAGTACCTAAGTATATTTTAATTCAATGACATAACGGATAAATAACAATTCCTACCAGGATGAACAGGCTACCTCCATTAGGAGTAGTACTAAGTACTTGCTTACCTACTTTTTATTGACAAAATCTGCTATACATTCAATGTATTTTTATAACGAATTTGTATAAAAACCTACTCACTCAGGCCTAATTTAACCCAGACAGATGAGCCCACCTCTAGGGGACAAATAGCGCAATTGTCTGTACAATTTATTTTTGTGAGACGTTTTTAGTGGGAGTTCATTTTTCAGTTTTAGGGATAACAGTGTTGTTTAATGTAAGAAAGAAGGTACCTAAGCGCAATGTGACGACCACAGAAATACGTTTTCTTGCTGACGACGACGGGTATGTCTTTTAATAACTGCTCGAATCTCACCCGACTTGCACTCGTATCGCAATAGGTACGTAAATTTTGACAGTTTTCTAGTAACCGTAAATTATCTAAATAATAATAATAATAGATATCGCCAGACGAACACACCAACTGTATGGTCGCAACCTAAGCAATGCTTGTACTATGGGTACAGTACAATGGACTGGGGGCGATCCCAGTGACATCCAGACCAGGGCAAATTACGAAAATGCCATTTCCGAAATTTACCCTGACGGGAATCGAACCCGCAACCACAATGTGCAGTGAGCCGAGCGGCCTACGCTCGAACCACTGCGCCAAGCGGTCGTCAAATCTATAAGTATATCTCAAACTACTGAACCGATTTCGATAAATTTATATGACACCACCTACAGGGTACTTATGATGGGTTATGATATACATTAAAATATTATTTAAATTAGTAGAGATGTGTATATCCAATTCCAATTTAAAGTTTATGGCCCCATCGACTACCGATGATTCTGCCAACGACAAGTATATGACACAAGGCAAGAACAGAAACTATATTTATATTGAAAGCCCTTTTCACAATGTCCGTCAGACAACTTTACTAATCACAACTTATTCCTTTTTCTGTTTATTTTCTTATAACTTACCTACTTATAAATAGTACTTTTACCCACACTTTCAAGCAAAAACGGTCTTTTTAAAAAAACTCAGTTTAGAAATGAACTTACAGACGAACATAATATAACCTGCTCCTTTTATGAATTCGGTTAAAACACTTAGCAATAAAACAACAGCGTTCGTGTAACGATACCCTGGCTAATCTGCCCGTAGTTAATAATATTGACTGCTGATATCGCTGAATACAGTTACTTACCTACATACAGCTTATGTAGGTAATTAACTAGCTAGCTAGCTTGTCAGGATAAATTATAACAAAAATATTTATAATATGTAAACATTATAAAAATAAATTAGTTTTTGTTTCCTCCTATTTTACTCTTTAAGAATTTGTCAATAGGTTGTACCATGGTAGACAGCAGTAGTACATGTTAGTAAGTAAATTTATATCGCACTTTATTGCGTGGTGACAAGAGTCGTTAATCGCTGTAAAAAACGTTGTTCAGTCCATCCAATTGGGATTCACAAACATTGGGGTGAAACTTATACCTAACACCCGTTTTGGATCTAAAAGATTAAAGTTTATTTTATACAGGTAGCTACATACAAATCTCTGTTCTTGAAATTACATGGTAAAGTGACAATGAAGGTAGATAATTGTTAAGGTAATGTAAGCTTTTATCAGGTGGGAAGCGCCAGGACCTGAGGTCGACCTTTGCCCTTCCCTCACCGATGCTAGGAGCCTAATGGACTTTTATGGGCCATCTAATGAAATTTCGTGCCCAAGCCTCAGTGAGAGGCAATTGGCATTATCATCGTACGTTACGAACTCTCTGAATTCTATTTTACCCTTTGATAAAGGAAAAAAACAAATATTTACCTTATATATAAAGTCTTATTTTAAATAATACATAATATTTTGTATGGCGTCGTAGTAAGTGTTAAAGATGATTATACATACATACATACATACCACATAAGTGATAGCATACAGTGGTAGCTCACAGACAAACTATGGAAAGGTTTTTGAAGCGAAGCTTCGATACGGACGTTCGGGGCGCTCGCCGCGAGGCCTCTCTATCCGTGCTAAGCGTCAGTAGCGTTACACGATATAGGTATACAGAGTGGCAGCTACGGCGCCCTACGCTTTATACTATAAAGCTTCGCTTCTTTCGGCGTCCCTAGAGTTTTTTTTTTTGTATAACAAATTCGGTATAAAAGTTTACGAGCCCGATTCTAAGCAGTTACCGTAGCCTTCAGAAATCAGTTTAGTCTGCTTTAAACTAAACCGTATCATATCAATGTAATCATTTTAAGAATGTTCTTTGTAAGGTTATTTCACAATAAATACATAGACCAACAAATGAAAATGGATTTTTGGTGTAACCTCACGAGCTTCAAGTTGGTAACACTCGACTGAATTTTATTAGGTACCAAAGTACTGGATTATTATGAACACCATTTGGTACATAAACGAACTGAAATATTTGCGTACTAATTAGCCACACAACAAACATAGATCACATTATAACTTAGCAAACAAACGGGCGTGTGAGATTTTTCTCGCTGTTTACGTCGAGGTGGTGAGCAGTGAGCAATGTGTGCGATTAATTAGCAGCCACAATCTGAGCAAATGTTGACTGAAACCCTCCCCCTGCCCGCGCCGCCGCGCACCCCGCCCGCCCCGCCGCCCGCGCCGCTGGCGCGCCCCTGTCGCGTGATACTCATGGATATGAAGGTTTCATATATTCCACCAAATTATTGCTATACAGAGGAGAACCTAACAATCGAAACCAAACCACTATAAAATCGAAACGAAAACTTCACATTCGTTTTTAATCTTAAAAAAAAAAAAAAAATTGCTATATAAGTAGCAGTATAAGCAGGTAAGTATACTAGGTGAAACAAAAAGGGTGAGTATACTATTTTTTTCAAAACTTAAATTTGTAATTCTAAAACTATCAGCTTTGGAGGAAACTTTAAAAACAAAAGGTGTTATAGGAATACAGCTGTTGACATATTTCACAAGTCTACAAAACCTTTAGTGCTTCAACTGTCTCACAAAGGCGATAGTTTTAGATTTCCAAAGTAAAGTTGCAACAAAATTAGTATACCCTTTTTGTTTCACCTTGTATATGTAGGCATATATGTATGAATTAAACGTGTAGTAGTTATTATAGCTGTGTTTCGCACGATGAATTAGAGACCCGAAAGCCCAACCCTTCCTCTATGCCCCCTCCTTCTGTTCCACTCCCCTTCAGGTCGGGAACATGCGAACAATGCCTTTGGTATTGCAAGCATCTATAGGCTACGATAACGGCTTAACATCAGGCTGATAGAATGAGGCCCAACGACAAACCTTTGGACTTAATAATAGCCTTAATTTAGGAATATGTAACAGTATCTTGGCTTCTCCGCTGTCTGCTGAAGCCAAGATGCTGGTTAAACTGTATTTATATGTTATTAGGTAAGTTAGAATTAGGAATAGTGTCCTTACGGGGGTGACATAGTCAATTTTTGACAAAACCCTTTACAAATAAAGATTAAAAAAAAAACAGGCTGATAAAAAAAAACTCATGGTTTTACTTATCTAGGTTGTGCTATTTACTAACGTCCCTCTCGGAAACGCATTCTTCCATGAATACATATTTATGGTGCCTCTAAACTCAAATAAGATTAAAACATAGTTTATATCTGTTAAATACATTATAGTTAAAAAAAACATTATATTAAGCAACTTTTGATTATTGTAACCTGCGGTGCTATTTTATAATTCGATTGCTAACATAAAATTGCAATGAAGTGTCAAAAATGACAGTAATGCGATCATGTAACTTCGTGTTAGCAACACATGATTTGATAGCAATTTCTAGACTATCGATAAACTAGTTTTGTATGAAAATAGCGATCACGTATTTTAATCTCGATTGAAATGACAGAGTGTGTTGCTAACAAATACTTTGAAAGTAAGAAACAAGTCGAGAGGTGTTTCTAAAGGCCATTGCAACTTGTGATTGGTCGAAAGAAAAGTATACCGACATACTTTATTTTTCAAGTTATAATCTATCCTTGTTATTTGAAGTTTTTCAGCTTAATTTGGCTGTGAAATTTTTATATATAGAGATAAGGTAAATATGTGATGATTATGCGTCGTGAAAAAGACTACAGTGATTCCATCGCGATTTATAAAATTATTTTATCTAAATTTTAGAGCGGCTATGGCACGAGCAATTCTTTTGGCACTCATGGACGATCGGCGCCGAAAGCAGGCCCTTTCCAAAGTGAGACGAGGTATCCGCGATACCAGTAAATACAAATCGAATCATTCCTTGTAATGAAAAGTGGATACTGTATGATAATCGGAAGCGCCTGTCGCAATGGCTGAACCCTGGAGACCCAAGCAAATCCTGCCCTAAACGAAAATTGACTCAGAAAAATTTACTTGTGAGTGTTTGGTGGACTAGCGCCTGTGTCGTTCACTACAGCTTTCTAAAATCTGGCCAAACGATTATGGCAGATATCTATTGTCAGCAACTGCAAACCATGAAGGAAGAACTAGCTGCTAAACAACCGAGATTGGTCAATCGCTCTAGGCCACTGCTGCTTCATGACAACGCAAGACCACACACTGCACAACAAACAACCACCAAGTTGGATGAGCTACAATTGGAATGTCTGCGACATCCACCATACTCCCCGGACCTTGCTTCAACAGATTACCATTTTTCCGGAATTTGGACAACTTCTTACAAGGAAAAAAAATCAACTCCGATGCGGCAGTCCAAAACGCCTTCAAAGAGTTTATTTATTGATTATCGGCCCCTTGGTTTTCTGTAAAGGGCCTACAACTACCTATGAGATGGCAAAAGTGCATAGATAACAAAGGTGCATACTTTGATTAATTAAATATATTTTACAAAAAAAAATAACTTTTTATTCCTCCCAAAAAAACGCCAATTTCATATGAAATAACTCGTGTTTATGAAATAAGAACAACAATTGAAATATGTAACAAAATAATTATATTTTCCATACAAACTTACACTTGCATTAATCACATTAAACTTAATTTTATTATTTTTTTGAATTACATTCACACAGTTATATCGCAGGATGGAGTAGTTTGCGTGGTATACAGGCTGTCCCACGGCCATGCCACATGGGTGACAATTATGTACATAAAAAAATAGAGTTAGGAAAGTGTACATTAGGTAAAATTAGATATTATACCAAGTATAAAACAACAAGATTATTAATAAAAAATGCTAATTAAAATAATATAAAAAAAATACTTATCTAATGAAATCAAGCCAATAAAATTTAATGGCGGAAATATTTACGAGTATGATAGCAATTCCCAGCACAGAATATACCTTCGGACCAGCCCGGCTAATCCACATTCGGCATTATACTTGTGTTTTGTAATGAAATTGTTATGCACTTATTTCTAAAGCAGAGAAAATAAACGTAAGAAAAATTAATAGAAGATAGGTATATGTAGATTTATGCCTGCTTACAACAATTAAACTTGAAAAACCCTGCCAACATATTAAAAAAATATCTTATCGAGATAACGGCGCTCTGTATTTTATCCCTTAAGTTGGTGGATCATGTTGTGGCGGGTTTCGCAGCACCTCTACCAGCTGTTCCAATAATAGTTTGATGCCAGTAACCACCGCCGCCAGTTCTTCCTCAGCGGCTACTCGCCTCTCCTCTATTTGTGCGGCCCATGCAGGTATGTCTTCGCGATCTGAAAATATATCATTATTATTGGCATGAACAAAGAAAGAATATGGTCAATTTTGATGTATCTATTCTTACCTATACGTACTTACTGATTCTAATTATTACTGTCAGTTCAATTAAGAGCAATATGTTGCGATTAATGTGAGTAGTGTGAGTAATTTCAGGTGTTTTTGTTTTATATATAATCTAGGCCCAGCACATGAGCATGCGGTCTACCTGATGAAAAGTGGTCAAAATATGTGGTTTGGTGATTATTTGTAAAAAGTCACTTACTTAACCTACGACGTATACGCCGTGCGGCAATGGAGGACGAACACATGCATTGGCCTCGGTTGGGACTAGAAAAATAAATACATAGTTTTATTAAAATTATATTTTCACAGTTCGGAATTGAAGGGTTTACAAGTTCCAGTTTCACCAACTGATTCTTGGCATAGTAATTCCCTAATACATTTAACAATTAATAGATTTCTATGATTTGACCTTATTTAGGCGGCCGCTAAACTCAAGGTTGGTGAAAATATCCATTAATCTGAAACTGTTTCAACCTTACTACTACTTTTAGTAGTAATACCTGTGCACTACTTGTAGATATGTATGCGTGTAATACTGGCTACCGATTGGCCCGAGGTCTAGTAGTTATGCCTGCTACCATTGGTCTGAGTTTTTACTGCTGCAGGACTAGGTAATTTGCTGTTTATAGGTATTTTTTTTCGTAATAATTAAATCGTTTTCCTTGCTCTTACCGTGTGCTGGCGAAACAGCCTGCTCCAGAAGAGGTGGTTCCACAGCAGACCTCACTGGCTCAGGAGCCAACTGGCGAAGCGACTGGTCGACGATCAGCCTGACGCACTGGCGTCGCGGCGGCGCTACAGCATATGGCAGCGATAGCGAAGATTGTAGAGAAGCTTGTAACAAAAATCCGATTATAACACAATGTTTGAATGTTTATACTCTCATACTGGAAAACTGTGATTATTGCTCTTACTGGATAGTGCTGCAAAGCCAGGAAAAGTGCGGAGGTGATACGCACATATTAAGTGAAGAAGATAATTGTGAATATTTGTATGCCTGAAATGTAGCCTATGGATATGTATAAATCCAATGCACTGTTACCACAACTTCTGTGTCTATTATTTTGGATATGGAACATGTAAATGCAAGCATTTCCAGAGGCAATAAAAACACATAGACCATTGCACATACACTTATTAAATCATTGTGTACACTCACAATATTTAAATAACACAATACAAAAAGTATAATGGACAGGAAATAAACGAAAATAAAGGATTTAGCCATATTAGTACAATTTTCTAGTCAATATTTGTATAAGTTTATTAATTGACATGATTCTTATAATCCAACTCCAGACTTGCATATTTTCTCATTCGGCAGAAAAAATTCCATGCTGTTAAATATAAACAGAACTCACTTTTCTCCAGGCTTCAGGGGTTTTCTGGACGCCTTCTCCAATAGAGTTTGCTCGCAGAGCAAACCCTTCCCACAATTTGATGACCGCTTGGTGGCCAAGTGGCCCGTTTCTCGTCGGACTATTAAGCCCCGCGGCCACGTTGGTCTCCACAAATTGTAGCAACAACTCCAATTGCCGATGCCCTACTTGTTTTTAGGAGCCATCTAGAAAGAAAATGGTTCAATTACACAGTAACCTAAACATCAATGGGCGGGAGTTTTAACAAAAACACTCATAAAGGCAAGCAGACACAATAATTATTACTGATGCGATTTAGACGAAAAGAGAATACATAATTAAATTCGTTTACCTTCCCTATTATTCCAAAAAAATATTAATTTAATTACTCGAAGATTATAACCTACAAATTACACAAGAATATTTTGACAATTGCCGTTGCTAATAGTCATAGTTTATGTAAAGAAGACTATTATGCGGTTAAATAAAAATGGTTACGTCGAAAAATGTTTGTTATAGAAGAATAGTACTTTTTAAATATGTCGGGTTTACTAGGACATGGGCCTAACTTCACACTGCAAGTTATCGATAGAAATCCGATAAAAATGAATTACATGATACCAATTTTTTGCGGCAAAATTTTTCTGTTGCTAACCAGACGCTGTTAGCATCATAATTATAAAATAGCCCCACTGTATAACTATGCCAATTTGATCTGAATTCTTCTATCCACACTATTATTAGGTCTATAGTCTAATGAACCTTTCGAGGTATGGAGACTTCGATTTCCAGATCGAACTAGAAATGAATATTCCCTCCAGAATACTCTTGCCAATGGTTACAGTTCTGAGAAATGTCTCTATCGAATTCTTAACGAACCGATTATTGTGACACTGTTAAGAATGTTTTGTGAAACATTAAATAAAAATCGGTTTTTTCTTTTCCTTACCTAATACTTGACACAACTTAGGTGTGGTATCGTATTGAAGTCATAATTATAATCGCAAGTATAATATGTAATTATGTAGATAGGTAGGTAGGTTGAATAAATTCCAATCTCCATAGCCTGAATTTCTTTAGCAACAATATCCATAGCGGTAAAATTAAACTATTCACGAAAAGAGAAATATTTACCCGTCTATTTTTAGTTCAAAAGGATTGATAGCAGCCAGCATGAAAGAGAAATTGAAATTGTTTCAATAATTAAATACCTCGGTTAAGCAAAAGCACAATTAATGACACGGCTTTTAATTTGCAAAGTATTAATTAACGTCGTCGCGGTGAACCTGGAATTATCACTCTCGAGGATGGCCGAGTCAATAGAACCTAGGCAATGGTTGGCTACATCGATTGCTTAGACTTTTCTAGCAAGGTAAGTAATATTCTTTTCATTACTCATACTGTGAAAGTAGGTCTGAAGTTGCCTGAGGAGCGGATTGAAAGTAATACTTTTCCGGCCCGGGAGAATCGCTTTCAACTGGCAGCTGTCAAATTAAAAAAAAACTAGTTCCGTTTTCACATTTCTATGGAACCATGTTCAAACTTTTTCTACAGTCACTCAATTACAGCACGATGTAAAATTGAAATAACATAAAGTTAAGTATTAATTAAAGAATATATATTTTTAAATGACTTAATTATAATTTATTTTCAACCATTTCTTTAAAATAACATAGATTTGGGCAAAATATTTAAAGATGAAAATGAAAAATAATGGCTAAATAATGAAGTTGGCCGGCCAACGAAAAAAAAACAAAATAGGCGGCAATCCGATCTTTTTTTTTTCGAGTTGTAGAGTATTGTTCATACTTCCTTGTATTATTTCTTTAGCCAATTCCTGTTTTTATTTTTACTTTCCTTGTATTCGTAATGAAAAGCACAGTGTTTACCTCGGGTGAAAGACTTATTTTGTCCCTCGAACTATTAGCGCCCTCGCTACGCTCGGGCGCCAAACCCCGTCTCGGGAAAAAAAGTCACTTTCACCACTCGTGTAACAATGTACTGTTATATGTTAGGTTCTATTCACACCACGTTTTTTCCAACAGAGCAGTTTGTTGTCGTTTGTATCGAGGAACACGCGCGTCGACGGCGCGTTTAAACAACGTGGTGTGCATAGGCCCTTAGTTAGTTTATTTCCATATCTGTACTTCTACCCTACAGTTGTAAACGGTCAAGTTGCGTGCCACAGAGCGGTTCAAGATATTGCCTTATTACTAAATCAATATAACAAATTGTGTTATCAATTATGAATGGACGTAGAAGTTTCGTTATAGGCTGTAGGTACGATAGATTTATCAGTGGCTTGCTCCTATTTTATGATAGTTGAGTAAACATAATATATGAACACCAGGGATTTGTCATTTTCGGCCGCAACGGGCCAGCAATATGTTATGTATTTCGTAATGGCCGGCATAAAGCGAGTAATAATTTAGGGTCGGGAGCGGAATATCAGTTTTGGGCTATCTGACACTCGCGTTCGCTAGCCACGTCATTACGTCGGCACTACGGAAATCTATGGAGCAGTCTAAATAGTTATTTTTTAACAGAATTAAAAATATGGATGAAGTTCTCAGTTCAGTTGTTTTTTATGTATGTTACCTCAGATCTCCGTCATTTATAAACCAATTTGAAAGAATATTTATTTATTTGTTATTTTTTATCGTTTATATTATTATTTATTGATACTTGTAGGACCCATATAAATTTCACCAAAATCGGTTCAGTAGTTTGGGAGATGGACTATTTACGGTTACCAGCAATTCAATACGTAGTTTACCATTAAAAACATGACCAAAACTTTATAAAAAAAATATCGATTCCAATAAAACTGGGTGCGCTAAATAAAACGCTAGAAATTTGGAGGTCCCTAATTTGGAGTCAGTGTCAATTCAAGTAAGTAGGAGTTGGTAGGTACCTAAGAAGCTGTCCTAACGTAAAGATTCCACCAGGGCAGCGACTCCATATGACATAAATTGTCATTTCTAGCTTTTTAATGCAGATTTTATTGAAGTCAGTTCAATTTTTTTATCATTCCTTAGTCGCCCATTACACCAAAAATTTGGGCGTCAAGTATACTGATTCCATGTGCCCGCGACATAGTCGAAGTAAAGATGTTCCGTTTAAAAAAAACAGGTAATAAGTCTTAAAACACAAAGGCAATTGCAAATTGAATTATGCCGAAAAAAAAATTTATATCTTAAATTCGGTAGTTAGCTAGATTATAAACCGATAGTAAGGTCGGTCGTCTGTCATCTTGGAATCCAAAATTTACGTCATAATCGTAATCGGCACGCCAAAAACCTAGAAAATTATACCCCTATGCCAGATTTTCCAAAATATTATATAATAGTCCGCAACTTGGGATTAAAAATTCTCATAATTATACTTCATAAAATATAGCTTGATCTCTGCGACAACTGTCAGTAAAATCACGCGTATGAAGTCTTGAATTTCATAATAGTACAAACAGTACCTGTCAATGTCATACTTTATGGGCATGCTGATCTAATTAGTGATGGGCGATGAATCATCGTGACCACAGACGATATTTGAAATAAAACTTATTTTATCTTTTAATTTTATTATATATTTTAATATCATAACATTATTTACATTTGTGCATACTAGATCTAAAATAATAGTGAGTAAATAAAATCTAATTTCGGGAGCGGGACGTCCGATTTGATAATATTTGCGAACAAGAGTTTATAATAAATTTACAAGATTGTTTTAGCGATTCAGAAACTGATCCAGACATGGATTTGGGTTGTACTCCTTTAAGAGAATAAATGTCATTTTATATTAAAATATTAGTTTTTAGCATTGATGATAGCAAGAAACGTCCGTAATTTCTATCGACATTTTTTTATATCCTCACAACCCTATAAATATCACTTTGACTTAAGTCGCAGATATCAATATTAGTCATGGCATCTCTTTATGACTCATTATTGCAGAGCTCAGTGGGATGGAAATGAAATCTATACAAATAAATACAATTGGAGTGTCTGTTTGTAATATCAAAATAACACCTTTTCACTAAATGCATATGAAAGTACATACGACACCTATAACAAAAACGTGTTTAAAAAAAATGTTGTCTGTCTGTCTGTCTTTCTGTCTGTGTGTGTGTTTGTTCCCGGTAATCTCCGAAACGGCTGGACCGATTTTGACGGGACTTTCACTGGCAGATATCTGATGTTATAAGGAGTAACTTAGGCTACTTTAATTTTAGAAAAACAATTAGGGTTCAGCGTATAAAAATAAAAACACATGAAATCACAAATAAAAAAAACATGAAATCAAAGAGTATCTCCGAAACGGCTGGACCAATTTGGACGGGACTTTCACTGGTAGATAGCTGATGTTATAAGCAGGTTAATTAATTTTACAAAAAAAAAATGGGTCCTGTCACGCGGGCTCAGAACGCGGGAGCGGGCCTTTTGTTAAGTTAAATTCCACGCGGACGAAGTCGCGGGCTCAGCTAGTATATAATATATTTAGTTAATAAATTTATTTGACACATAAAGGAACGAAAAATTACAAGAGAGTGATCTTCTTAAACAATTGACAGAGAATAAATCCAGAAAAAGAAATCAAATATGAAATTTAAATAAAACCTTATTTTATTTCTAACAATCAAGCTATGTTTTATGAAGTATAGTACTCCTAGTTTTCGCTTCTTCCTATATCTATGGTTCCCCAGATAATTTGGTCATGTCACTCTGTCCGAGCGCCCGACGTCACAGTCCTTTTATTCAGAGGCTAGAAGGCTGCAAACTGGCGCTAAAATAGAGTTTTGGTACCGCTACAAAACTGTGTTTAAATATTGAAAGCAATATAATTATAGGGTAGGTTACCAGTTATAAAAAATAAATCCCATTTACTAAATATTGCCGATTGGTTAAGCCCGCGTCTTGCGGGCTATCAGGTCTCGGGTTCAAACCCCGGCTCGAACCTCTGGATTTTTCGAAATCTATGTGCGAATCATAATTTCTATATTATGATTATTACTTGCTTACGGTGAAGGAATACATCGTGATGAAACCTGCATGTCTTAGAGGATTTAACCAATTTTCGAAAAACATGTGAAATCCGCCAACCCGCACTGGGCCAGCGTGGTGGATTATGGCCTGAATCCCTCTCGTGTTGAGGGGAGGCAAGTGCCCAGAAGTGGGACGTCAAAAGGGCTAAAACTATTATTTATATCATATTACTAAATATTGAGCTCCGCAATGGCCTTTTTCACGTAATCACCTCTAACTGGTGGTATTTTAAATTATTCGAATTGATATCGGACACGGATAAGATCACTTACACGTCTGTGTTAGTGCCAAATTAAAATTTATTTTGAATATTTTTTCATGTCATTTTATTGTTGTATGTTATGACATATTCGATTACGTCATACGAATATGTCATACGATTATTAACATACAAATAAATAAATATCGCCAGAGGAACACACCAACTGTATGGTCCCAAACTAAGCAACGCTTGTACTATGGGTACCATACAATGGACTGGGGATGATCCCAGTGTCACCCAGACTAGGGAAAATTACGACTGGCCATTTTCGAAATTTACCCTGTCGGGAATCGAACCCGCAACCACACGATGCAGTGAACCCAGCGGTCTACGCTCGAACCACTGCGCCAAGCGGCGGCCAAATTATATTTTTAGTACATTTTAAATAGTCAAAAATATAAGTTGACTTTTAAAATACCCCTTCCCCCTGAACGACGTTATAAATAAACAATGATTATAATATAAAATATAATTAATAAATCATTAATAAAATAACCATTTCGTTAAGTAATATTCAAAAGCAATGTCTACTGAAATACATGTCTTTAAATAAACGTATGTTTTCTCATAATGTCTCCCTTCGCCGTTCAGCAAGTGAAAATTTACGTTGGAAATTATATGGAAATAGAATAATGAACTTTAAAAAAAAGACTGAAAATCTGTCAAATTACTACGATATACAAGTACATATAGTATCGGACTCTCACTTGAAATATTTTTTATTTGACCAAAGGAGTTTCCACTCTCTCCGTTTACGTATTGGTTACGACGAATTTATTTAAATTCGGATCTGAAAAAAATCGGCATAGGTCCGACCTCGATGACGTCCGCGGACGACTGAGCTAGTTAGAATATAACAGTGATGCAATGACTTCATGTATAGAAAATATGAGATGACACTAGTGACCGCGCGCTCGGAAGTAAACCACATAAGCGCTAAACCAATATTTCTTTGGTTATTAACAAAACTAGGGATTGGATTAAAATTTTCTTGCAAGCGATCCTAGATATTATCATTTACTATGTTTTAGAAAAAAAATAGTGATCTAATTCATAATAATATCGTGGATGAAACGAAAATAAAAAACCATAAGAGCCAACTTTGGGTTTTTTTTCTATCGAGGAAATTACACTTAATCGTGTTTACCTTCCATGTAATCCTAGATAATGTTCTTGAATAACACATATCTGAAAATAAGCTTCTTAATCTATAAAATGATAGAAATATTTCGAATTAAAAACCCAAAAATTGCGACTGCCTCGACTTAAGGAATTGGAACGCGGCGTGCAACACATGAGCCCGGCCCAGGACCCTCGTCAACTTACACACGAGACGGCTATTGTGATGCTACCCCACCGCCTTTCATTTTTAAAGCCAGTCTGAAACTCTTTTTATAATAACCTTTTTTATTTTTCATTCGTACAGTGTAAAGAGAACTCTATTCATTAGGTAATGTATAAGGATTTACTTATGTTGCTGACCGCCGAGTAAAAAAAGGATGAAGTAAAATGATGGATTAATTTGGAGGGTTTGACAATCGAAGGGGGTCAGCATACTAACACATTGTTAAACCTACTCGTGTGTAATTAAGTCAGTTTGTACGAAGGCGTGTGAAGCCTGTCGATTTCTGCCGATCTAATGGGCATAGATATAGTTTCCGAGGTACTAAGTAGTATATGAATGGGTACATTTATACGTAGAGATAACTACAACTAAAATATTTCAGACCGACCAACGTACCAAAGGAAATTAAAATAATTTCCAACTGTGTCAAAAGAAGAAATTTCGGTTTGGTACATTGCCATGATCCTTCAGCTGAATCGTGATGGTGAGGTAAATTAAGAAACATGTTTTAATAGTACATTGTTACCCTACCCCTGTTCACCCTTGGGTGAAGGTAACTAATAGAGGTCGCTAATAGCTCGAGGGACAAAATAAGTCTTTCACCCGAGGTAAAGACTGTGCTTTTCATTACGAATACAAGGAAAGTAAAAATAAAAACAGGAATTAGCTAAAGAAATAATACAAGGAAGTATGAACAATACTCTACAACTCGAAAAAGCAAATAAAGATCGGATTGCCGCCTATTTTGTTTGTTTCTGTTTGCCGGCCCGGTTTAATATAAATGTGAAAATATAACTAGTTTCTTTTTAATAATTTGACTGCTGTCAGTTGAATGCTATTCTCCCTAGAGCTGAAAAGTATTACTTTCAACCTGCTCCTCAGGCAACTTCAGACCTACTTTCCGAGTATGAGTGATGAAAAACATATTACTTTACAATTAAAATATTACTTTTTTGAAATAGTTTTTTTTATTACACTAAAATGACTACTGGTATGGTAGTAAGTTAGGTATAATGTAGTATGTGAAGGCGCAGCGATGTTAGGACCTAAAAATATCAATAATAAAAATATTACACCTAGGTAGCATAGAAAGGTAAACTAAAAGTGAACGAAAACAGCCTGGTGGTAAAGTTTTTTCCCTCTTTTCTATGACTTAGCTGTGATTTTCATGAGTACATTGAGGGTTTGTTGGTATGTACGGGTTATCCTGAACACCCATTCTATCAGTTGTTTGGAGGTTCGCAAAAGGTATTTTTTTCTTATAAAATAGTCTCGATGTGACAGCAACAACACCCTTGTCACTTTGCTGTGCGAAACCTGCGGCTTTGCGACCCTATAAGGTGTGATAAATATATATTTACAACATTCACAACATACCCTCCGACATCTTTTCTCTTATATGTTGGAGAAAATATTTATGAATTTACTGAACCTATATTTTTCATAACCGCTTCTCAAGTTAGATTTAGCGATAGTAGGTACGCTACGAACGTAATAACGATAATCTGCAACGTTTTGCACAAGAGTTTGGTTTTCATATTTTTATGTCCTACTGAACTCTATATTTTCCGTGTCGTGTGTACATACAGCACCGCTCTTAAATACCAAACAAAAAGTGTTTCAGAACACCAATTTATTATCTACAATAGTTTTTGCCACTACAACAAAGTGGGAGGCTTCGAGGGAGATTTATTTTGGCGCCGTGACATCTGTTGGCGTTTTTGTTGAACGCGACAATACTTCATCATAGGGTAAATAGGTGGAATCAGGATGTCAAGTGTTCTGTTTACATGTGAATTAGTGATGTGGTTTATGTTGTGTATAGAAATTGGATCTATCAATTATATCCCAAGGTCAGAGTCATGTTAGCGCGGCACTGAAGCTGTAAAACACGAAATCAATAAATTGCGTACTCTGCCAGTTGTTGGCAAGCAGAGTTTCATTCTAAATAAAATGGTAATTAACAACTTTGTTCTTTCTCTTTTGTCTTCTCGCGAATGAACAACAGGTGCAATATAACGAAGTCTTATGTGGTTCTATTGTGTGCGTGTCGTACAGTCAACATGAAAAGTAACTTGGTATTTGAAATGTAAAAACAAAAATTGTCAAACGCGTCATACCTAATTGTATGACATGAATCAGTCTCTAAATAAGTATATGATCACAATACGAGACATTGTGTAATCGTGTATTTTCAGTATTATCTGGTGTCAAACCTAAAAGAGGTGTAGAACAATGTGATTATTTTGGACTTTTCAGATAGGTACCAAGCTACTTTTGATGTTGAGTGTACGCGTGTTTGTGTGTGAAGCCAGTCATTGTATTTTATAAATTATAATCAATGCAATTATAAATGTGTTCAGTGATCGATCTAGGCCCAGCCCAGGGGGTGGTCATGACCCCCTATAATCCCCCCCTGATCCGCTCTTACGTCGTAGGTAGGTGGGTAGGTAGGTACAGTATAAGCGCTACAGGGTTTACGATCTGCTATTTTAGTATGCACAGTTAACTCAGTAACTACATTAAACTTTAGATAATAAACGACAAAATAGTCATGTTAAACCACCATTAGGTAACCCATGTCCCATGCGAGTACTAGACTAGAATAATTCGTTTCGTTATACGAAGTCGGGTTAATTACGACAGTCGAGAAATAACGACAAATGGGTCGTTATTTCTGTGATTATATGTTAATATACTGTGACATTAATAAATCTCCGTTGAAAAACTAATTTGGCTTGAGCGAGGGTTGCATACAATATCGCGGATTTGATGCCAATTTTAGCGAAGTGTTTTTATTTGATGTATTCCCATTTAACTTGATTAAGGCCAAGTGTGAGGGCAAACTTGAGTACGATTTTGACATGTAATTTTGTACTTATACGACATAAGAATAAAATTTCCCAAGTCACCATCAGAAATGAGCTATATATCTTTTCATTTCTGCGGGAATCAAACCACGTATGAAAAGCATTTAAGGTTTACCAAACAGAATTTTGTCTAGTACCTATAAAACAAAATTTAAAACATACATGTATTTTCAGAATGGAGTCGTGAAAATAAACAGAGACAAATTGAGCGAACAGATCCTAATCTAGGCGAAGTTAATCCGTCATGTGTGGGGAACATCGACCTCGTTATACTAGACGCTAGATGTGAATGCGCCCATAATCTCATGAATGGCACTATCAACAAACGTCTTGTTCTACTCAATGTGATACGTGATACCCGTTCCAAGGTCATGTTTAAATTTTAAATAATAAATTCTTTGAGAAAGCATATAGTTAGAACGAAATGTTACTCATTCTGTTATGACGAATTGGTCGCCTATCGCAGGCAGTAAGCAACTTTTTGAAATTGATTTTCGATATGTTTTGTAAGGGTACACTGATTGATGCATACAAAGTTTTATTTCAGGGCGACGTCATGGAAGCCAACAAAACATCTCGGTGAAAGCTATTGATTATATCCTTTTTGAATGCAATTGCTAAGAGCCCAATGAGAGGCAATGGGAGAATAGTTTTGATTTGGTCCATTGTAGGTACTTAATGCAAGGAGAATACGTCAAAGATTATATCTTACAGTGTTTACTAATAAAGCACATTAAGTTCCGATCTTCTAAGATTCTAATCTACTAAGGTAATAAAGGCAGATTTACGTTGATCTAGTAGTGATACGTCATCGAGCCCGGAGTAAATACTGCGGCTGAGGTTGGCACGAAATAGTACATTGTTACACGAGTGGTGAAAGTGACTTATTTCTTCCCGAGACGGGGTTTGGCGCCCGAGCGTAGCGAGGGCGCTAATAGTTCGAGGGACAAAATAAGTCTTTCACCCGAGGTAAACACTGCTTTTCATTACGAATACAAGGAAATTAAAAATAGGTTTTGGCCAAAGAAATAATACAAGGAAGTATGAACAATACTCTAAAAGTCGAAAAAGAAATAAAGATCGGAATTGATCGGATTGCCGCCTATTTTGTTTTTTTTTTGGTTGGCCGGCCAGCTTCATTATTTAGCCATTATTTTTCATTTTCATATTTAAATATTTTGCCCAAATCTATGTTATTTTAAAGGAATTGTTGAAACTAAATTATAATTAAGTCATTTAAAAGTATATATTATTTAATTAATACTTATCTTTATGTCATTTCAATTTTACATCGTGCTGTAATTGAGTGACTGTAGAAAAAGTTTGAACATGGTTCCATAGAAATGTGAAAATGGTACTAGTTTTTTTTTTATAATTTGACAGCTGTCAGTTGAAAGCGATTCTCCCGGGCCGGAAAAGTATTACTTTCAACCCGCTCCTCAGGCAACTTCAGACCTACTTTCAGAGTATGAGTAATGAAAAAGTACTTATATTTACATACGTCCAATATCCTGCCAGCGCTAAAATACCAAAGACACTGGTACCGGTCACTGTCGATGGTAGTTAGTACCCAATTTCAGACACAAGAATTGTTTCGTTCGAACTACTCCTATGACATCGGTCCTAGCGGTTGTTTCCGACACCAATAATTTCCATACATTTTACTGTACCCGGTTCACAAGATGAAGGAGACATTTTACTGTACCCGGTTCACAAGATGAAGGAGACATTTTACTGTACCCGGTTCACAAGATGAAGGAGATATTTTACTGTACCCGGTTCACAAGATGAAGGAGATATTTTACTATACCCGGTTCACAAGATGAAGGAGACATTTTACTGTACCCGGTTCACAAGATGAAGGAGATATTTTACTGTACCCGGTTGTCAAATACGGCCAGTATCTGGGACTGATCCCACCGCTTACACCCACCACTGTTACTCTTGTAAACATGGATCGACAATGGTGACCAATAATTACGTATCTGCGAGTATCTGACAAACATACTCGAATATGGAAACACCGTTTCGCCTTTATCGTGAGTATTAACGCTTATTATCGCTGTATTGAAATGTATTTAAGCTTTCGAAGTTGGAGATGACGTCGGACTACAAGTACAAACCTAGTTTAGTCCTATTTCCAGTGTTGACTATATACCAGTGCAGATTACGTGAATGTAATCTATTTTGCTGTCAATAACAATAACAAGTACACTAGTCGAATGTTCAATGTTTTATTATAAGCAGTCAACTGTCTAGTCCAGTGCCACCTTTACAGGCAGTCTTAGTGGGCGAGGCTTAGAAGTTTGCCGGGTCGATTGCCTCCGAGCTCCACAATGTAGAGGGGCCTCAAGATCAACCCCCGAAGCCAACTTAGAGATTAATGGTAATGGCACATCGCACACTAGTATCAGCCGAAGGTTTTATTTATATGGGTGAGCCACAATTTATCACAAAACTAAAACCATTCATTTAACCCTATCTACATTCAGTCCATTATTGTCAAAAGTATAAGTCCTAATTGATTGACTCAGGAGTTACTTTGCGGAAATCTATTGTGAAATGATTAAGGAGAAGGACTCACCACTCACCCTTGGCTTGTCGACCTCCAAATTTATAATTGTTACTGCCATCAATTGTGTTTACCATACAATATCCCAATTCATGCAAAACAGAAGCTAAGTTGAACAGAACAAATTAAAAGTAACGTTAACAGCAAACAAGTGCCGCCGTCAGGTGGGAATGCATATCATTACGAGCTATTATATGTACCGGCTGTGTGTAATGGGCCCCGTGGAGGATCGTTCCGGCTAATGTTACTGCCGATACGCGTCCGGAACCCTGATTTGTAATAACGATTAACAAACGTCACGCATTGACGTCATTTCATAATTCGTAATTTCGCTGCAATTAACCCTTCGCTTCGAGTTAAATACGAGAGTTTCGATTTTTATGCGCGAATTTATGTCGGCTGGGAAAACTGACAAGACTTATAATTTTATTTTAATACTAGCTGTGCCCACCGACTTCGTCCGCGTAGTATTTAACGTAACAAAAATTTCGGGATTATCGGGATAAAAAGTATCCTATATGTTAATCCCGGTTATAAACTATCTGTGTTCCAAATTTCATCCAAATCCGTTCTGTAGTTTTTGCGTGAAGGAGTAACAAACATACATCCACACTCACAAACTTTCACATTTTATAATATTAGTAGGATAACATTGGCAACGAACTCCTGCCTGATGTTAAGCAGTTACCGTAGCCTATAGATGCTTGCAATACCCAAGGGATTATTGACATGTAGCTGACTTGAAGTGGAGTGGGACTGAGGGAGGGGAAAGGAAAAGGGGGCTTTCGGCTCTCACACTTATCGTAAGAATAGCAGTTCTAATAGCTACTTAAGGCTAAAGCGCCCATCTAGCCCTCAAAGTTCAAATTTTTTAGGTTTTTTAGAAATTTTACAAAATCTGACAATAATAAAAGGCACATTTTGTAATTCTCGACAAAGACCGTGTGCAGTGCATTTATTAATATATCCAACTTGCTCTAAAACATTTCAAGAACGACGGATATCCAGATAATCTGGCAATTTTTGTATATTTAGTGATTAACTAGTATCATATCCACCGTGATAATATTTCGATTAAAATAAATGTATTAATAAACACACTGCATACTGTGTTTGCCGCAAATCACAAAATGTTGTCATAAATGTTTTCAGATTTTGGATAAACTATAAAAATACTCGAAAATTTTGAATTTCGCGGGCTAGACAGGCGCCTTCACCTTAACGCCGATTTTCTGTGACAGGGTTTTACTACCCCAGTCGAATCAGTCCATATGTGAGCTATAGGCTTGAACGTTTTCTATGCTGTACATAATTGATTACACCTTGGCATACGAATGTATAATAAGAATAGGTTGTAACCTTTGGTTATAACGAAGCGACTGCGGTAGGTACATTATTTTATTGTTTGTGTATCTGAAATTTTCCGTTCACTTTCCCCCTTCGCTATTTTCTCTGAAAATAGGAATCAAAGTAATAAATTTCACGTTTCTGCTGATGCTTCATATTTGGTATTGTTTTGGAAGTTATTTTGCTCTGCGACGTATAAGAGGATAAATAATAAATGTAATGCGGACGAACCGCACAAAGTTACAGTTACCAGTTGTTACCTTTGAAGTATTCGGAAGCAAGTTTGAATGACTCCAATACTTACTCGACAAGGCTACATATTTCACCAGAAAATGTAATGCAAACAAAACATTAAGTACCATTTTCATGTACCTATAGGTACATTATGCTGAAGCGAATGTTTGCCGAATCACGTTTCGTCGATGCCCTATTGGCCGTAAAACGTTTTGTAGAATTATGTTTGGTCAACTCACGTTTTATCGATGTATACTATTTGCCCATAATACATTTTAAAGAATGATGTTTGGTCGACAGACGTTTTATCGAATTATACTGTTGGCCGGGGATACGTTTTGTAGAATGATGTTTGGTCGACTCGCGTTTTATCGAAGTATACTCTTGGCCGGTGATACGATTTGTAGAATGATGTTTGGTCGACACACGTTTTATCGAAGTATACTCTTGGCTGGTGGTTCGTTTTGTTGTACTATAATAATAAAACATCTTATAAAGTTTCATTAGTGATCGTGCATCCCTGGGGTGAAACGTCGATATTCTTTTAATATGCGCATAAACACATAAAATCAAGTACAGTGATACTAAAATTTTACACCGCATTTAATTTGATTGGATTCGTCTTTGCTCTCGGGATTTACAAAATATGGGAAAATTCAGTTATAAATAAATTGCAGTATTCGAAGGTCAGTGACAGGAAAGTTTTAAAGTAAAAAAGCTTGGTGTAATAAATATGTATTAATTATGTGTATTAATTAATTAATGTATTTTGCCATCGGTAGCTATATAGTAGGAAAACACGAGTTTATTTATTTTATGTATGTATATTATTGTAATCATACTGTTGTAAAAATGTGCCCCTTTAGTTTATTAAAATAACACATCATTATAGCTTCATACCACAAACGCAAATATTTATATTGTTTTAATGGCTTATAAACGACAAGGGGTCTAAATTAAAACGACGTGTTTAAACTCGCGCGGTAATAAGGAATGGTAACAACGTTCAAATAACAGGCTACATCATTATTGTACATATAAATACATGTAGGTGCTGTTTGCCAGCGACTTCGATCGCGTAGAATGTTTCATTCCCGAGACAAAAGTTCTTCCGCTTTTCATCGTAAAATAACAACAAAATTATGTTAATAATTTTACAGTCCCCCGGACGGAAATAAATACAAAAATTCCGCCCATTTTAAAAGGCGACGTGAGAGCGGATCCTGGAGTCCGCCATTATTTATTGCGCATGAAAAATTCACGTAATTTACTCGAATTGTTAAGAATGCTGGGAACGTATAGATACAAAATTTACACGGCGAGTCCTTAATTAAACGTCGTCGTTTAATTAACACCACAGAGTAATGCCTATTGGAATTGTCTTGAAATTCCTTTGAGCAATTTTTACTTTAACAATATCACGGTTCTTATTTATTGTCTGGAACTTATGCAAATAAATACTTAAGTAGGTATATTATTTCGTTGTCCTTTCACAATTATACATGTAAAATGTCAAGTAATAAGACTCTTCATAGGAAATTAATTAAGATAATTGGCATGTAGGAACGTTCTGGGCGCTCTCCGCGCAGCCACTCTATCCGTACTAAGCGTCAGTAGCGTTACACGATCGATATACATATATAGGTATACAGAGTGGCAGCTGCGACGCCCTACGCTTTATAATAAAGCTTCGTTTATTTTGGGCGTCCCTAGACGGCACTGTTTTTTCAGTTGGATGTGTTTGTGGATGTATGTAGTTATGCAACCTGTATTGAATCCGTATGAAGTTAACCATTACAGTCTCCTAATTTGAAAACCAATTGAAAACAAGTGGCCATTATTATCTTCGCGAATTCTTCATCGTAAATCGTAAATTCTTGGCGGTAGACATGTTAACGAGCATCTGTTAGGAGTCTGCTGGCCCACAACATGTCGATGTCTATCAACTCAGTCACCATGCTCGTAGGACCAACAAAGTCCGAAACTTAGAACACAATAGATTAAACCGAAATATTTTATATTACCGAGACTTACGGCGAATCACAAGCTTAAATGTCTGTCACCGCCATTAATCGTCATTTGGTCTATTATTAATCATACATAAATCCAAACGCAAAAGTAACCTTGTAACCTAACACTCAGGCCCGTGTTAATAAATCTTGCAATCACAAATCTGAGAGCTATCTTAGAAATGTCATGCTTATGTCTTACTAGTACAAAATGGCATGTCAAAAGCGAACTCAAAATCGCTTTCAGGCTTGAGAACGCTTTAATAATACGGGCCTAAGGAACACCAGATAAAGCATAATTAAGTTGACAGCTGATCAGGATCTGCGGCCGTGGTTCCGTGTACGTAATTAGATAACTAATGAATAGTCAATGATACCGCATTGTGATACATTTCCATTAGCCAAGAGTCTCAAATGACAGCCTGTTGCCTTACTTATAGGTGCAATGAAAGACCTTTTAGAAATTTTCGTTTCGCTACCTAATGTATGGACGCAATCCTATGATTTTTGATTTAAGTCAGCAATTGATATAATTTCGTTAGTTCATGGTGAAATTAATGAAGACTACGATCACTCATTGCTGATTATTAAACGGTCCAAATACTGAAAGACACTTTCAGGTTTTTTAATAGAAGTTAGAAGTCGTCAAACTAACGAAAGGCTGAAAGCTTGTTGCAATACTAAATAAATATCGCCAGACTGACACACCAACTGCACGGCCCAAACTAAGCAACGCTTGTACTATGGGTACCGTACAATGGATTGGGGGCGATCCCAGTGACACCCAGAGCCGAGCAAATGACTTAAAGGCCATTTCCGAAATTTGCCCCGGCGGGAATCGAACCCGCAACCACCATGTGCAGTGAGCCAAGCGGCCTACGCACGAACCACTGCGCCAAGCGGTCGTCAAAAATGAAAGATTGAAGCCAGCTTGTAATAATAAAGGAATTGCTCGCACATTTCCGACCTGAGGGGAAGTAAGGGAGGGGGGATTGGTCTTCCGGCTCCCTCACTCATGGTACAAAACGCAGCTATAATCACTATTGTACGTCGATCTTCCATGAGAGGGTGATAACTACTTATGCAATATGGTTATTTATGAAATCTGTGATGTGAGTGGAACGCTATGGCGCTCATTAGAGGAGGCCTATGTCCAGCAGTGGACAAGCATAGGCTGATGATGATGATGATGATGAGTGGAACGGAACACTATGTTACGGTTACGCTACGTTAGTAGGTTCTGATTAAGGCACAGTTTTGTTTTAACAGGATATTAGGATTGGTTATAGACATTCAAATAGGGAGAAGCTCGTGTGATGTTCAGTTTTAATTACCTATCAATAGAGTCGAAAATTAATGATCTTAAGTTGATTGTAAGTAGATGAAAGATTCGTCTTGTACGTTATTGTTGATCCAACATAATTTCGCTTTAGATAATTATCAACCGAACGGAACCTGTATTGTATGGACAGATGACTACACCAGACTTCTTCTTCCTAGCGCTCATGTCATTGTTAAAATCTAAGCACAAGTGCCTACTTAATTCCCACTTTAAAACGTGTCCATGAGATAAGACCACATTTCATTCAATTTCATGAATGAATAGTGACAAGCTAAGTGAAATCCTGCAAAAAGGTGTAAATATATGAAACATAAGTTCATTTTAACGATACACACGTGTACATTAAATTATTCAGCCAACGAGCGACGGCGAGGGCGGGCAGGAGCAACCTTTGTTCGACGATTTCGCGCGAATCATTCTGAGAATGCCAAAGGTCACGCGCCCTTCCCTTGCAGTGAACTTATACATTTTCAGTGCTTTCTAGTGATTGATCCCGATCTCTTTGTTTTAGGTATAATACAAATGGATTCTTAGACTTTTCAACCCCAACCAACCGAACGCAGTTACGTAGGTATATCGAGATGAAGTACTTAAAGAACTATTGAATTTCAGAAAGTTGTCCGAATTATTTGTGTAATTCTTGGTAATATCAAATGGCAACACACTGGAGCTATTATGTTTATATTAATATCTACTACCCTTTGTAATTATTGATTATAAGCAAATGGCAATTTAAAAAAAATGACAAATGTCAAGAGACAAGCCCGCTGAGTTTCTTGCCGGATCTTCTCAGTCGAGGTCGCGTTCCGATCCGGTTGTAGATATAAGAGAAAAACATGTAAAATTGATAATTTGTAAGTGCCCCCGTAGGCCTAAACAAAATAAATGATTTGAATTTTAATTTGTCACGGGAACCGATACATTTACCCTACCCTTATTCCTGCAAATTGCTGACATATAAAAACTAAATATACCTACTATAAACTTTAATCACAATATATAGGTAGGTAATTTGTGAATGTAATCAACAATGTACAACGCAATATCCAATTAAGATAGCTCAACATTGTTTTCGTGTTTCCGGCATGCAAGTATTAGATTATGGTTAATCCACAAATACTACTCCAATCAAAATGTAATTTACTTTCGTTCGTAGATAAACCGGCTTATCCCTGTGATGTACGGACAGTGCGGCTGGATCCCTGCGAGGTATTAATATTGCCGTTAGCGGGGTAAACGATAAAGCTTGCTATCGATTGTTCGTGACGGCTAGTGGTGGTTATTTCATTATACCACCAGCTCTACCACTTATTGTCGATAAATACAATTACAATTTACATAATGATCCTACTTCACTTTATAAAGAGGTACCGACGGGAACAGAAAACTAAGACTCCAGTCTACGTAACAATAAGATTAGGTAAGTCATTATTAATTTGCATGTGAATAATAAAAGAGTACCTACAGACAAGCTCGGGGCTAAAATAAAACGAGTCAAAGCAAAATAGCTGAAATACCTAACAATATTTCCATTATAGTCATTTAATTTGCGTCGTTAACGAAATTGCTACTTTGAATTCTCCGAGCATACGCTTACGAAGTAAAGAGTATCTGGAGAAGCCCTGTTATTTCGTTCTAAGCATAGGTAAGTTTGTTTACGCAGCGAGGAGGGCTTCAGGGCCCCGGAGAGCTTTTTAAGATATTTATGTCACTCCCATGTGTGGGAAAATGTGTGTTACGTGGAAGAATATAAATATTAGCAGATAAATGTATAGATTCAAGTTACAGAATTGACTATTAATGGCCCAGTGTTCTAATGGAGTCGAGCCGAAGATATCATCAAATAAATTATTAATGATTTCCTCCTTTTTCGAATGGAGATCCACCACCAAATAAGATATGAAAATGTAGATTCGGAAAGAATGCCGACATACCCACGCTACGGGGAACCCGCTAGGGACGCGAGGTGCGTCATTTAATTTTCTGGATTCTCTTACGACACAGGATAAGCACTATATCCGCGTTTCGTTCTTTGTTCTCCTTTTCAATAGCGTAAATACACGCGTGTGCGAGCCGTGCGTACAAATAATTGATTAGCGATTTGGGACCGGCCTTATTCCGCCTCTTGTATTGTATAAAAGTAATTTTATTGCGTTGATTGATGAGAATTAGCGGTGACTGACTCAGCTTATTTTGTGCTATTCGTTTGAGTAGTTTAAAACCATTAATTATTTTAGGTAGAGCACCTACTGGTGTGAAAATATTTATTATGTGGAAATCACGACACGATGTCCCAGCTTGCCAGAGGATAGGTAATAATAAAAGTGATTACTCAGGCCGGTCGGTGTCCGTGCTCGGGTCGGACAGGGGTACGCCTATCGGAAGTAATATTTTTGGCGACAATAGCCGCGAGTCGGTCCACATCTTTGAACAGGGGCTACAAGCTACAAACTCTTAAATGGATTAAATGTCTTACAATGGAGGTTTATTGGGCGCAGTTAGCCGCGCCGGCCGCCACCGCGTACGCTCCTTGTTCATACTTGCTATTGTTTGTCCCGAGTCCTTACATTGTATTTTTAGACCTCACTCACGGACGGATTTGGGCGCGACGGGTTTTGTTAGCACAGAATGAGCTTAGATTGGATCATGTCGCTTTACCCACCGCAGGTAATGTTTCGCTATGTAAGCTTATGTATTAGTGATGTAACGAATGTTGGATTTTTGACATTCGCGAATGCGAATGCGAATGCGAATATTTGGCTTCAACATTCGCGAATGCGAATGCGAATGCGAATGCGAATGTTGACTTTCAAATAACTCTAAATTGAAAATTTTAATAAAAACCCGATGCAACTACTTTTTAAACTACAAAAGAGCTGATAATTTTCAAACGGCTGAACCGATTTTCATGAAACATAGCTAGGAACACTCTCGATCAGAAAAACTTTCTATAAAAAAAGCAAAATTAATATCGGATCACAATCTGAATTGAAAAAATAACTGTTCACGAATTGATTTAAGACCTAGAGAATTGCAGGATTAATGAAAAATAGAACAAGTATATATGAAAATAAGGTGCGCCGTAAGATTTTAGGGTTTCGTAGTCAAACTCGGAACCCTTATAGTCTCGCCATCTCCGTCTGTCCGTCTCTCTGACATCACAGTAATTTTATTTAGAGACTATTACGGATAAACTACTGCAAATTTGTCAAAAAAATACAGTTTATGTACCGCTACAAAACTGTGTAGGTATTTATATTTTGAAAGCAAAGTTATTCCATTGTACCTCCCGTACTTAAGGAGGGGAGTGAAAAAAATGTTTACTCACCCCCTCGAGTGAGGTATTGTTCAGTAGGTATTTTAAAATAATTTGAAGGTTTCTTTGACAGTTTATCAATATTAATTCCCGTTTACGAAATATTTAGTTTCAAAGTGGCCTTTTTAACGTGAGTTGCAAGATTCATCCTTTGACTTACAATAACATTATAAATGGTTTATTATAGGAAATAAATAGTTCTTTACTTTTAAAAATAAATATATTTAATTTTAATACGTCTAAAGTTTGGACTGAGTTTAAAACCCACACACTACTGCTTGTGCACCCAGTCTAATCACGACTTAATTATTTGAATAAAAACTCCTAATAAGAACTTTTCATCAGTCCAAAAATAAGATAAAGATATGACACTTTTGCTTAAGATGTCTATGAAGGCCTGTGATTTTTTATAAATTTAGTAACAGAATATTTTACTATTTTATTTATACGGTGGCCAATAGTTTATTAATTTCGCAGAAATTAATAAGTTACGAGAGCCGCCGTATTCAATGTTTCATATCAATCAAAAATACATCACTTTTATATTTAGGGTTCCGAATTATCGAAAAGTGGTGGGATTTCTATGGAACCCTATACATGTAGTATGCGTAGTCTGGCATGCATTTGGCCACTTTTATTTATCTATGGGTCTGACAAAGCCAGATATATTTATTTATAATATTTTAATAAATTTTGTTAATTTATTTTATAAAAATGTTTACTATTTTAGGATTCTCATGAAAAATGTAAAGTCAAAAGCACTAGTGCGTAATAAGCTGCTTTATGAACGTAAAAGCAGTGCAATATGGGCCACCCAACGAGCAAGATTGTTGAAAAAATATATAATTCTTACTAGTTGTATTAAAATTCCTTTTCAATCTATACATAATTTCCTTTTTGATTTTCAAAAACATTCGCCAAACATTCGCATAGATTCTTGCGAATGCGAATGCGAATGTCAAAAAATATGCGAATATTCGCGAATGCGAATGCGAATGCGAATATTCGTTACATCACTATTATGTATATAAATAAAAATATGCATCAGTAAAATAGCTGTGCCGATGACCGTCGAAACTAAATCAGCAGAGGAAGCCAGATCACCAGAAAAAAAAAATTGCTAATTGTCTGGAGAAGCCCGCTGTTTCCCACGCGAGTAATAATTATTAATATCTATAAATAATAACTACTCATTTCGTCATTCAAATGCTGAAAAGACTATTAACTTACCTATGTGACGCCCACTACTCTACTATTCGTACTTACATTGATCAAAAGATTTATTAAGGTAAGAAACAAGACCTTTCATCAAATCAAATAAATTATTTTTTTAAGAGTTTCAACATCAGGCTATTGCGACCTATTCACTGCTGGTCATAGGCTTCTCCAATCGAAGTCGTAAGCGCTACGTAAACAGTTCAGCATAATAGTAATGTTCTCGGTATTGAGTAGACGGTAACGCTTCGAGACGGGATCGAGTGGCTGGAGTCGTTTCAGTGTTCGTCGGTCGCGAGGATTTTCGGAGGTTTCAGTGTGACGTCAGAGGGGTGTGCGCGGGGCGAGGCGCGGGAGTGGCGCGCGCCGCCGCCGCCGTAGAGCGCGGCTCGCAGCGCGACCATTCGCGCCTGTAGCTACTATCTGTTGCGCGCCGAGCGCGGTGGACGCGCCACGACCGCGCCACGAGACACGCCGCCCGCCCTTCACGTAAACATTACACTACGCACGCCCCCGGTACTACATCACTATATGTGGACCTGCGTCGATTGTACTGTGATTCGGTGGTTGCGTTCGATAGTGGAGTTAAGTGAGCATCGAGAGTTAACCGCGACCCAACCGCCCTCGGACCGTAAGCACTGGTGTAGTAACCCTGCCCCTGCTAGACTTGACTGCTGATGCACTGTGCCGTCGTCTGGGTACGGCAGATCGTACACGCATCTGAGACACTAACTAAGGTACACCTCATTAAGGCTACTGTGGTATTAGGTACCTATACATAGAAAACAATTAATGAGCATAGGTGTAGGTAGCTAGGACTATTATTCAATAAGTACTTTATATTTATTTCACTGTTTCGTCGGAAATAAAGTATTTCAAAGTTATGCACCTAATTATGTAATTAATTAGGTCAATGATTAATTAAAAAGTTATCCAAAATAAAGTCGCAAATATTATTCACTAAGGTTACATTTTTTTTTTTTAAATTGCTTATATTTATAATTGAAAAATATTTTACTTATTAGATTAAAAACCCTAATCCGTTTTTTATGATCTGTTTTTTATGTATTAAAACCATATTTTTGTTCATATGAAGTATTAGTTAGCCTTGTTCATGTAAGTGATGTGGTATGTAGAGATTCAAGAGTTATCACATTACCGGTACGCATTATTATTTAATAGTACTCACTTATTCTCACGACACAGATCGGTTGCATTGTTTTAGAACTACATATTTGATCGATTCGCGAATAGTAGCTACCCAAAGAATAAGTTCACACTACGAGCCTGTTTAAAGGGTCATAAAAAGGGTAATTTTGAAAACGTTGGTACTAAACAAATCTATGACTCCGTGAGACGTACGCAGCTCACATCGATCAAGTTTTTAACCCTAGAAACATTAGGGAAATTTTGGTCATTTATTTTGACTTATTTCCCAACCTGGATCACAGCGAAGTTAGCTTTGAGGTATTTTCAATTTGATTTTATGTTTATTTTTAATCATTCGATTGATTAATGTTCCTAAAATAGTCTAGGTCATATATAGAGTCACAGTTTATAAAACTATGTCAGCAAGTTGCCCGCTCTACAATTTTATAATTCGATCGCACCGAATACAATTTTGCTGAAAACTTTAAAATAGCAAGAACCAGAAAGCGGGATTGGAATGTCGAAAAATTAACATAACATTAAAATTAATGAAGCAGTCGAGGTCCTGTGAAATTTAAATGTAACATAAGTTTCAAGTTAAGTTTTATGAAACCCCGTCTATTATTCAAATAGTTATGAACCTGCCGCGTCGACTGCTTGCTCGCCACTGAGGTCAAAGCCCAGCTCTATGACTTTGGTAATAATTGTTTGTAATTTGCAGAGCAAACTCTACCAGTACCTAAGGTATTTAGGAACAACATCAGTAGAGTTGTTTAGATGAGAAAAATATTTTCGATTGGCACTCACAGTGTTGAGCGAACTCCGCGCGAAACAATGTTTTTTTTGGAAAAAACATCTGAAAAATGTGGAAAAAATTTTGAATAAGCAGTGATAGCCGATTGGTTAAGCACGCGTCTTGCGGGCTACCAGGTCTCGGGTTCAAACCCTGGCTCGAACCTCTGGATTTTCCGAAATCTATGTGCGAATCATAATTTCTATATGATTATCACTTGCTTACGGTGAAGGAAAACATCGTGAGGAAACCTGCATGTCTTAGAAGATTTAACCAATTTTCGAAAGACATGTGAAATCCGCCAACCCGCACTGGGCCAGCGTGGTGGATTATGGCCTGAATCCCCCTCGTGTTGAGGGGAGGCCCGTGCCCAGGAGTGGGACGTCAAAAAGGGCTAATATTATTTATTATTATTTTATTATATACGTGTTTCTGCTCGTGTTTGATTCCTTTGTACTCATTGTCCTTATTAATTTGTGCAATAGAAGCTATATGAAATTATTGAGGCTGGTGACTGAGGCAAATTGTTGCTTTGTATGTCGATAAACTGCGAAATTGTGTGAAGTCCGAACGTTCATAAAATCGCTGAGCATTCATGACGATGATATCCATAAACCTCGGTGGCCCCCGCCACCCTTTCGCCGTTTAGTTTGCTTCGCTATTAAACTTTGCTAAAGCAACCCTAGTATAACGTCATACCTACTTCACTACCTAGTAATGTCTTTGAAACTTTATGTCCGTATTTATGGCAGTTTTAAAATTATTTTGTAAATTACTTCACAGGCTGTAATCCAATTGTAAGAGATCATATAATTATGCAATAAAAAACATCATCCCCATTCCTCGTATATTGGAATAAAATGTATCCAGGTATACTAAAAACATACTACTCAGCTAAGATGTTTGTACACTCATTACGTGTTTTTTCGGAGGCATCAATAACTTTATTGAATACCTACTTAGTCACAGTCACAGTGTTGAAGAAATAATAAAATATGCGGATATGGAAGTACCTACGAACCGAATATCTAAAGTATAAGAGGTACTTTTGCTCACGTACAGCCTGTCTTATTAGTCTTATTATGCGTTTGTATATTATGAACATACTAACCGCAATATTTCTTTTTAAAATTTATCACATGAAGTTTAGCAGATATTTTTATTTACTCCATTGCTCCATTTTTTCGGAGCAGGAAAATATTGCGGAAAAAAACTTTGAAGACGATCGGAGATCTTGCGGCTATAATTTAATTTGTTTTTGTGTATCTCCTCATCTTAATCGAGTTAGAATCGAGAAGGGACAGAATAAAATGTAAATTCTTGTCCGTAGGTGCGAAAAAAAATAATTATATTCTTGTAAATTATTAACTAATAGACATCGAGCCATACTCTACCTATTTTTTTTTCTCTATTGCTGGCTACGTTACGCTACTATCGTCACGTTAGAAGTGGTACAAACATCTTGGTTATATTAAAACACACTAGGTTTACAACACTAGTGTCTGCCCGCGACTTCGTGCGCGTAGACTTAAGTAAAGTATTGTATGTTAATCCAGGTTATAAACTATCTGTGTTTCAAATTTCATCCAAATCCGTTCAGTAGTTTTTGCGGGAAAGAGTAACAAACATACATCCACACTCAAAAACACAAACTTTCACATTTATAATATTAGTAGGATTACTTCAACGTTATGAAGATCTTTGTGATAATTATTTCACCATCTGTAACCCAATAGACCCTGGTATATGGAGGGTATCCATGTAAAATGAACAAGTAAAGTTTACATTTATAGTGGTTGAATAATTTTCTCTCTCCGACACTCACAATGTCGAGCAATTCTCGCACCATCTAATACTGTTACGCAGGCGAGACCGGCGGAAGTTCAGGAATGTCGTTACGTTGAAATAAGCTCTACCCTCCGCCTGTTTAAAATTTGCATAGTATTTGTCCCACAACATATGGAGTAAGACGAGGGTTGTTTTCCGCTGGGAACATCTCCCTAATTGAACTTCAATGTACACCATATTACCTGTTAGGTACCTACATTTCTTCGAAATCAAGTGAGACTTAGGTACCTATATAAGTTATATTTAATAATACAATAAATCATAATTCAGCACTCATGGGCGCCGGCCTACGTGGGGGATTCAGGCCATAATCCGCCACGCTGGCCCAGTGCGGGTTTGCGGATTACACATGCCTTTCGAAAATTGATTAGATTTTCTAAGACCATGCAGGTTTCCTCGCTATGTTTACCTTCACCGTAAGCAAGTGATAATCATATTATATAAACTACTAGCGACCCGCCCCGACTTCGCACGGCTTTCTCTACTATTTGAAAATTTAATTATAATGTATTATACATATAAAACTTCCTCTCGAATCACTCTATCTATTAAAATAAACCGCATCAAAATCCGTTGCGTAGTTTTAAAGATCTAAGCATACATATGGACATACAGACAGCGGGAAGCGACTTTGTTTTATACTATGTATTGATTGATGATTCGCACATAGATTTTGAAAAACCCAGAACTGCGAGCCGGGGTTTGAACCCAGAACTTGGTGCCCGCAAGCCGCTTGCTGTCGGCTATCACTGCTGTTAAATTATACTTAATAATGTTAAATATGATTTTATTAGAACCTCCTAAACTAATCTTCAATTACCTAATGGATTGGATGCTCTTCGCGAGCTGATGATATGCGGTATAAATCTACTGTAGTTACTATACATTAAGAAAGCTTTTGCCGTGCATTGCAACAAACATTCTAGATTGCAGCGAATGCCTTATACATGAGCGTGTAACATGTCCGCCACATGCCACGTGTGGCGGGACATTAACTAGCCACTATTTGATTAATACAGCTTGAATAATCTTCGGCCATCTCTTGAGGAAATAGATTTGTATTCATACCTAAATAAACTTTATCTAGAACTGTAGGTGTATCTATACATAGTTATAAATAATATAACCAAATAAGTACGCAAATGTATAAAATGAAACTGTAGAGATAAAACTGGAAGCTAACTAAAACCCAAACACTGCCGATCAAAATAAATTAAAAATGTTATACTTAAATAAATATTATATAGGTATTGAAACAGAATATTATCGAAATAGCTATTATTTTACAATCGTAAAATTGGTTTCTAGTGGAAATGGGCGTCGATAATAATTGGTATTTGAATAGGTGTAACTATAAAAGACAAAGGTTTGTTACAGCTACAATTAAATTATAAGGAAGCACAGACACATTAGAAAGATAGAGGGTACTTTTTTTGAGTTTTAAATGCCGATAACCTATGATTGATTAAAGTAGAGACAAAGTGTACAGTTATTCTGGAGTAGGTATTTAGTCAGCTGTTCCATCTGGTAGAGCGAGTAGGTACCTAGGTCTGTCTGGTAGAAATGCAAAATCCAAAATAATCTGTGAATATTTTCTTCATTTTCAAGGTTTAATCGTCTAAAGTTAAATTTCAGTGATCCGTTCACAGAACTCAAATTCAATAACTGTTGGCTGACTCGTACCGAAGCAGCTGCTACATTGTAGATCAATATGGGTGCAATGGGATCGTCAGCCTGTAAAATGCAGCTATGTAGATATTGGCGAGTTATCGTCTGGTCTTATTTATTTAGATGTATATAAGTAGGTACTATTATTCAATATATAAAACTATAGAACGCGATATATTGTATTTTTTTATATAACTGGTATAGTTTCGTTACGTTTAGTTACGTTACGTTACTCTACTTTTTTCAACTCCAAAGCAATGTTTATAATATGTATGATTAGAATATAAAAGGGAGATGCATAATCGGGTTCTCTTTTTCCAGGTCGAGTGCAAATTGGCGAACGCAGATAAGACTGGAACAGGTAATAAAACTGAATTAATAATGAAAGTTTATATAGTTATTACTGTCATATAACTAAGTAAGAATTTTTCCACTAAAAATACCGACCACAGTAAGCGTGCCATATCAAAATTCATAACTTTCCCCATCTTTGGAGCGCAGTAAACTTCGTTACAACTATCATTCCTGAAAATGTTCAGTATAATAAAATCTTTTTACAACTTTTCCCTTGGTTGTAAAACTTGTTGATACTTAGCAGGGTGTTTGAGGTTCCTCCTATCACAAGCATACTTCGCTCGACGGCCTATCTCCGATGATATTGGCCGTTTTATTATACCAAATATTTTGGATCAATTTTGGGAAAGTGGGAATATAATATGGGAAAGTGGTAATTTGGACCTAAAGAGATAAAAATAAAACTATCGTCGTTAATAGTAAAGTATCACTTTTCCATTACGCTTAAGCGTTTCTGGATAGCTATTGATCTGTCATCAGCCTCAGTAAAATAAACATAGATTGGATTTGATCGAAAGTCATAAACAGTAAATGACGCGTCCTTTTATTTATAGGAGACATCATTTATCAAAAAATAATAAATGGGTAATGGCCGCTACCGCTATATAATTAATAAAATAGATGAACTCATACATTCCTTATGAACTAATAATAGTATACTAGTTTTTGGCCGCAGATTCGCTAGCATAGATTTTATTAAGACATCATAAAAAGCGGACAAACAGTTTAGTAGGATAAGTAGTTATGCACACCTGAATTTTATATATGTATTTGTAAAGAATTACCAATATTAGGAAGACGGCTTCGCCGAGAAAATATTGTTATAGCTTTACATAAAATAATATATACTAGGTGAAACAAAAAGGGTATACTATGTTTTTTGCAACTTAACTTTGTAAATCTCAAACTATCGGCTTACGGCTTTGTGGGACAGTTGAAGTGCTAAAGGTTTTCTAGACTTGTGAAATATGTCAACAGCTGTATTCCTATAACACCTTTTGTTTTTCAAGTTTCCTCCAAAGCTGATAGCATTAGAATTACAAAGTTCAGTTTTGAAAAAAAAAGTATACCCTTTCTGTTTCAACCTGAATATAGGTAAGTTCATCAGTTACAGGATGTTCTAAAAGTATGTAATACATAGGTACAAACTTATACATATACACTGGCTGCAAAGTATAGTGGCATAACAAAGATAGACTCGGCGTTTGGATTTATTATCTAGAGCGGCGCAAGTGCAATCCTCGAACCGATATCGATCGTGTCTAGTTCGGCTATCGACACATAGATAACTAGTCCGTTGGAACTATCAATAAGCGGCTTTTGTAATTATTACATACTAGCTGTGCCCGCGACTTCGTCCGCGTGTAATTTAATTGACAAAGTTTCATACAAACTTTCATCCCCTATTTTATCCCCTTAGGGGTCATTAATCAAAATCCTTTCTTAGCGGATGCCTACGTCATAACATCTACCTGCATGCCAAATTTCAGCCTGATCCGTCCAGTGGTTTGGGCTGTGCGTTGATAGATCACTATGTCAGTCAGTCTCCTCTGAGTTATATATATTTAGATTTGACGGCCACTTCGCGCAGTGGTTCAAGCGTAGTCAGCTCGGCTCACAGCGCGAGGTGGTTGCGGGTTCGATTCCTGCGAAGGCATATTTCGGAAATGACCGTTTCGTAATTTGCCCAGGTCTGGGTGTCACTGAGATCATCCCTAGTCCATTGTACGGTGCCCATAATATGTACAAGCATCGCTTAGTTTGGGACCATACAGTTGGTGTGTCAGTCTGGCAATATTTACATACTTAATTATAATTTAATTAATTATATATAGTTCCTTTTCGTCTAAAGGAGTTATGTCGGTAATTCTGATAAGTAATGCCAATCGATTTGAATCCTTAAAAAATCGATATAATTGTAATAATAATGTACCAAAGTGTCATAACTGTGTATGACGATTACGCGACACAAGTGTCGGTGTGAGATAGATTTCCGCCCCAGGGTCAATTCTGGAAACAAACTTATCGCAATTTTGACCTGACCCTGATGTTACTGGTCCATTGGGACCTCAGTACGGGATCGGCGCACGAGGGGTCCAACTCTGTTAACCGCTGGCATCTCGATCGACTCGTAATACGTAAAACTGAATACGTCAGTTTTGACAGATTTGCCGAGTTGTTAAGTTTTATAACTGACTAGCTGTGCCCCCCGACTTCGTCCGCGTAGTATTTAACGTAACAAAAATTTCGGGATTATCGAGATAAAAAGTATCCTATATGTTAATCCCGGTTATAAACTATCTGTGTTCCAAATTTCATCCAAATCCGTTCAGTAGTTTTTGCGTGAAGGAGTAACAAACATACATACATACATACATACATCCACACTCACAAACTTTCACATTTATAATATTTAACTGATATGTAGGCCTTAATTTTGGCTTTCCAATGTGGACGGTCACATTTTTGTATTGTATTGTTATTCATTGTTTATTATTGCTATATTTGTTACTTGACACTGGCGAAACACCTATTAACTTGGGCGGGCCATATTTTAAAGAAAGAAGTAGAGGAACTGTATATGTACCAACAAACCACAGTCGTTTACCTTCTTTGAGACCCATTTGCGACTATTGGGACCTTATTTTCCATGCTTTGTATTCTTAAGATATCAGGCTATTTGCATAATACGTGAAATAACCATGTCTTATAACAGTTTTTGAAACATCTTCGCCTATTATTGTATGTCGGTAATATTAAATGTTCGTATGAACAGAAACACATGTACTTAGTAACGTGCCATTATAAAATTAGACATGCTATTTATTTTTGGCGCAAATCGTTTGTAATGACACAACCACGGAAGAAGTGTGTGGCAGATGTTATTAAATATTTTCGTATTTAATCGTTGAAGAGATTAATCAGATATTGTTTTCTTATATTTACGCGAATACTACACATTAAAATAAAACTATTTTACGGATTTTATCGCGTTTATTAACTTTATGTTCC
The DNA here is from genome assembly GCA_918843915.1 of Notodonta ziczac. Lineage (NCBI taxonomy): Eukaryota > Metazoa > Arthropoda > Insecta > Lepidoptera > Notodontidae > Notodonta > Notodonta ziczac. Next base: position 5,563,662 of record OU974043.1, on the reverse strand, counting down.
CGACGTTTCGGTTGCTTTACAGCAGCCATGGTCACGGGGGGACTGAGGTGTTAGACGTCCTGATGTCATAGTTAGTAACTGGGTACCCTCATATTTAACACCAACCAGCAACCGAAACGTCGGGAACATAAAGTTAATAAACGCGATAAAATCCGTAAAATAGTATCGGTATCATTTTTATGTAATTTTAAATTCGTTTAAGATCATTTCTTATTGCCCAATAGTCATCAAGTAATTATTTGAGACTTTTAACACTCTGTATACTTCAAAGTGTACTAAGTAGCTTCACTACAGCTTCATACGATTATGCAAAGTGTATTTACTATCTATATTTACAAGCGCATTTACTATCCAGCAACGATGTTGAGTCGTCTCAACACTAAAACCTGCAGACTTCTATCCAATTGTATTTTCTTTAAAGTTAAATGTAAAAACTTTGGCCGTATATTAGAAGAGAAATAGTAAGGAAGATGGCTCCGAGTTTATATGTACTGTAGGTTGTTTATTTATATGAGAATTTCTTTATCAAAGCATGACAATTATGAAAACGATAGGTAATATTTACTTATCTAGGTAGGTATTTATCAAATTTTAACCGTACTTGGGTAAGTTTGCGATGTAATGTTGCCTTAAAATACATCGAATGCCATAGAAAACAGTGTAAACTACTTTTATGAGTAGCATCAGCTAATATTCAAGAAAAAAATAGCACACCTGAAGTAATTTCTTGAAAAGTTGAAATTAGAGAGAAAAATATGTTAAATATTATAAATATTTCAGAAATTTGAAACAACCTATATATTAACTAATACAGATATAGATTTGTCAAATTAAGGAAAAAAACAGACACATTTTTAAATATCTATTTCTTGAAATAAACACCGTAAGTCATGAATCTTAAGATAAGAGTTGAGATAAGTCCCTGTCCAAAACAGAAATAGGCCATTCGATATTAAACAGAGACAAGTGGTCTTGTATCGAGGCGCCCGGCCAATCACGTGACTACAATACTAATTACATCTAGTCTAGTTCTTGAATAGTAAGCAATTGAATGGGAAACCCACTATCCACGTTGTGGTTTAGAGATTATAATATTAATAGTGGTGGGATAATGGAACACTAAATCATTATTAAATTTGGAAGATACTATTAATCAGTTTTGTTTTAAATACTGATTGGTTGTACACCGTTAATATACCTACCTACCTACCCAAAAAAGTTCAAAATATTATCAAATTCAAATTCAATTCAAATTCAAATCGTTTATTTTGTTTAGGCCTACGGGGGCACTTACAAATTGTATCTAATATTTAATAGACCTCTGGGCCGTGTATAGATACATTAGTTACGTATACGTATTCCGTTCCGCTTGCATCCCGTATTTCGTAAATAAGAATGACAGTGACAGAATACTTTTTCGCTAACAAATTCAAATTCAAAATACTGAATTTCCCTCTCTATACTTACTGTAGGTTCTAAAGTTCCTGACGGTTGATTTTAATCTTCGGGTCTATAAGTACTTTTATAAAGAGAGTCGGCAAACAAGCGCACGATGTAAGCAGTAACAGTGCTTGCAATACCACATAAGCATCTCGCACGTCGCCAACCTAAAGTAGGGGGTGTGAGTGGGACCAAGGGAGGTGAGGTAGGTCTGTTTAAACCTTGGTTAAAACCGACCCCATCTCAATGTGCGGCAGCTGTGCGTAGTGTCGTCAATCCGTCTCGGTTACTATTCACACTGTTTAATGGTTATACTGATAAACGAGGGTGTTGGGACTTAGTTGAATGTACAGGGATCTTATCCTAAGTTGCTAGTGTCTGTCAGTTGTTTTATCCTCCATAAGTGGATAGTTAATGTTTTGGAGCTTAAACCAATTGTTAGGGAATATAAAGCTTAATATCACTTATCACGCATTCTCAGAGATATGCAGATAGGTGTCTTGTCTTTTAGGCACTCGCTTTAATTAATTATGGTTTGGTGATTTATTAAGTTCAAGGTATATGGGCCATTGCAAGCAAGGTATATGACGTAACGAAACGCGTAATTAGAAGATACGGTGAAAGAATATTATGAATTAGGAGGAATCTAATAGCATAGCATTCCTTGACATGAGTTCAGGGGCCCAATTACGCTAGCAACTTAAGTTGCAATTGGAAATCAAACGCGAGTGTTTGAGTTCCAATTGGCTTTCAAACGCTTGGGCAAATAATTGGTATTCTACAAGCGACTGAATTGCGATTGGCTGCTGATATGCATATAGGCTGATATGATTGGCTGCATATATGCGTTCGAACGCTTGGTAGTTTTTTTAATATTTGGATTATTGCATATGGCTATTAGGCCAAAACTCATAAAAAAATCTCCGTGAGTAGGGGCAATTGGATTAATAGTAATGAAACATGATTTTTCGAGTTCCCCCAATAAGTCTGGTAGCATCAGGCCTAGACAAAACCTTCATATAAAAATTTAAAATCTTATTTTACTCGACAATGGCTAAATGCGAAAAGCAAATCAACGCAAATAAAAAAGTAATATGTCAATACATGCTCAAAATATTTACATTACAAGTATCCTATTAATTTACTCGGTATAATGTGTTTAAAGATTTAAACACAATACTATTTTATCGTTTGTTGTTGTTGTCAATGTGCAGTCAATGTGCAGCAAATGTTGCAGTCCACGCAAATGCCGTAACCGGTAGTTTTGACTCATACCTATATTATGTGTATTGTGGCCGACGTGGCGTAGCCTGTGTCGTAAAAGCAGTCAGCAAACAAATGGTATGATTGCTGTAAGGATTAATAAGGTATTTTCATTTTGAAATTCCAAGTGATATACTGGGCTTCATCATGATAATTGGTTTGTTTTAGTTTCTCCTGCGTACTATATACTGCGTACTGTATACTACCAATAAATTTGAATATTTGCACCATGTCGAGCTACAGTCGTCGCAACAGAGATTCGAGCGAGGAGGGAAGATAACACTGAGGGTTTATTTGGGCACTCTCACCCCCTACGTTATAATCCAATAAATATTGCATCTTTAGTACATAACTGTTTTTTTTCATTTCTATTTACTCAATTATCCTCAAACAAAAATTAAGTTACGCCTGTACTAATAATACGATAGACAAATAATAAGATTGGTACCTACGTACCTAGGTACTTAGTACTAGGTGTTACTATAGGTATAACAAGTGTAAAAAAGAGCTAGTTATTATACTTATTTTAAAATATTATAGAAAAAAAGTTCCAATATTTTTAAAGGAGTGTTTTTAAATGTTGCTTCTTGAGTAGAATAGAATAGAGTACCTACTTGTAAAGTTTTATTTCTATTTAAAAACAATTATCAGCAATCATAAAGTAAGTTACACCTATATTAGTACTGTGATAAATAAATATAAAATACTGTACTAGCTATAGGTTGTGCACAAAATTTAAGTAAAGAGCTTTTACTTTATAATATAATAAATAATTGTACACTTTTTTATGAATTACTTACTAAGTTATCTCCAAATTAAAGGCGATAAGTACCTCCATAACTATGTACCTACTTCACTACTCAATATTGTATAGTAGGTATGTTTAAAATATTTACCTATATACGGTAAGCAAGTAGGTATAATTTTAAGGTAATGTTTATTTCAAAAGTTAAACAGTTCAAAATGTGTAAAGAATGTTGTGATTATTCAAATACTTAATAAGTACTATATATTTGTTTGTATTGTGGTTTCTTAAGCAGGTAGGTACTAATGTTAGGGATTAAATCAAACAAGTGTATGTACCTACATTACATTTGAATATAATTCATTCGTAAATTCTAGCTAGTAAATTATGGTGCAGTCTACACAAGTAGAAGCACTGCTTGATTTCTTGGAGCAGCATCCATCGGCATCAACGAATTCTCGGGGTTATTGGTGTGGTTTCAATGTTTTCAAGAACACAACTTGCATTTATAATTACACCTTGCCATGTGCTGCCAATATGATGCTAGTGAACACCTAAAACAAATGTTTTACAAAATATAATTATATGCATTTTAGCCCATTGGTAGTGGGCTACATACAGGAAAATACCCACTTCTCTGAAGCGAGCATTCCAATGCAGCATTCTACTGTATTGCAGGCAGTCAAACGGTTTTTCAAAGGGGATGACAATTATCACATCTGAAATAAGAACATTAATTAGGTATGTTTCTGTAAATTCATTACCAAACCAACTATAAGTAGCTAGTCATTATACTAACAAACTTATACAACAAAAACACTTTTTGCCACTCTTTGATAAGTAATTCAAATTGTGATTCAAGGTATGACTCGGCCACACACTGGAGTCATAGCAGAGCCAAGGCTGCTGGCATCCACATTCAAAATGGCATATCTGTAGATTTTTGTGTTATTACAAAAAAATATCAAATTATGTATTAAGGATAATTGTTAGAACTTACTGTCATAACATTTAAAGAATGGAATTCTTCTCGGTTATAATATTGCTTCTCATACACATGTGACCTTAGAGATGCCACATGGATACTGTCAATGCAGCCTATAACTCCACGGAACCCAACTTTTTGGTTGAATCTAAAACAATATAGTTTGTAGTCAACACCTGCAAACAAATTAATGTAAACTGTATTGGCAGTAGCTGTGTATTTCTTTTTTTTTTTCAATTACACGTCATATACATAAATTATAGTGCAAAGTAAGTTAAGCTAACCCAGGGCTTGTTTTTCTGACGTAAAATATTTCTTTTTATCAATTATAAGTACAAAAAACTAATGGTTGAGTGATTTAGAGAAAAAAAACTAGGTTATTGTCTCACCCTTGCCTTCGTCTTCAAAATTAAGATGCTGCAACTTTTACCTCATAATCAGCTTATTTGAGAGGGAGAGATTATTTGTTTTTCAACACACAATATATTATTTAATCAAATTCCTACACTATATACGTTTTTCGTCACCCAAATAAAAACACCAACCACAGATAGCTACGTGACCATTGCTCTTATCTCCTTTTTTCTTTTTGCGTTCCGTTTCAGTCTGCTTTTAATTAAATATATAATTGCTAATTTTTAGAAATTATTATGACAATTCGTTGTTTTGCATAATTATTGGTTTGATTTTATATGATTAATATTTTAGAGGTAGAGCAGAATGTAATTTACATATCGTTCAGTGGCGACCTATCAACCACGAATTAATCACAATTAATTTAAAAGTTAAAAATGTGTGGTGTTTTTGCTCAAAATTATAATACATTTCAAAAAAAATTATATCCGCTATAGTGCATCGTATCAAATCCATGGAACTGCAAAAATAATTTTATACGAAATGACTCCAATTGCATTATGCGCAGGGCCGCAATAACTTTAAAAAAAAACGATGTCAGTCGCAAGCTCAAGGTCAAAATCTGAAACGCCAGTCGCCAACATAATACCAAAACAAGCTCAGTTGCAAAAGTGAATCTGTTGTTTGTGGAATACGGAAATTCGTCAAAAGCTGAGCATTTGACAAGCTTTTGCTTTCCAATTGCAACTTAAGTTGCTAGCGTAATTGAGCCCCAGACGTCTCGCGCGGTTGCATCCCACGGCACCGCGGCTTGCGCTAATTTATTACGACGAGCATCATCAAGCTAATGGATCTCAGAAAGTTTAGTTCGCTTGTGTTGTTCATTTTCACGTACCTTATATACAATTATAGTACCTCTTATATATACAGAGTAATATATACTTAATATTTCATAAAAGAGGTTATCGACAAACTTATTTTTAAATTATCAATAATCAATGGTGTTCGTTTTACATTGATTAGGTTATCAAAGTTATTTCGGAACAACGGAAAAGCACCGCAAATATCCAGAGTAGGTAATATTGTTTCAGTACCTAATTGTGTAAACAGTATTTCTGTTTTCTATTACACTATCCCAAATAAAAATAAGAAAACGGAAAGTGCGGAGGCATAATCCGAAATAGGAATAACTTAATCCTCCAAAAATCCTCCAGTGTCAATATCTGGAAAACAATATTGAAGGAAAATAAATTCGGAAAAACCTGCCCTGGTAGTAAATCCTATTTCTATACAATCCGGTCTCGGCTCGCTTGTTTGATAATTCCCGATTGAGATGATGATCGATCGCGATACGACACGAAGTGGAAAGTTTGTATTTGCTTCTTTTTCGGTGGTAGCCAAGTGATAGCCAACTGACTACAGCTCATACACGGGCCGGCCCGTATGGGGTAACACCATCCTCTCACAGAATATCAGCGTAAAATATTATTATAACTGCTGCAATACAACATAAGGATTATGTGGTAACAAAATTGAAATAAACTTGTATATGTCAATGTACGCGAAAAAAATCATTCCAAGGCATACTACTTAAAAAAATATTTAAATACTGCTATATCCATCCCTTATTAACGCCATGTATTTTATAATCGCCACTGGACTAAATTGGGACAATTTAAAGGCAAAGGCAAAATTATGAGGCAAATTGAGTAGATAGCAACTATTCTTGTCAATTTTCCATTCAAGTAGAACAAATGAGTCTAGTAGGTAGCAAACCTCCCTACTATAAAAATGTAGTCTTGAAATTACTTATGCTCGAAAGCCACCACTTTAAATTCCCAATTCTTTGATCTTCCACAAAGGATTTCGGTTTACGTCATATACTTGTCCGAGAGGTTTTCGGAATAGCCCCTTACCCTAAACCATTATGCCCTTCTAAAAGTCAATATTCTGAGTAAGGGGTACAGATTTCTCCTGCGTTGCGGCCACACATACACGTTACGAACCTCTACGAACGCTATCCAAACATCTTGTTCTACTGAGATAAAGATTGAGCAAACTGGGTGGCCTCCGGATTAATAGACTTAGGTATTTTATTTATATTTGAATTTCACATCACTCTAATGACGGCTGCGACCTGCGACGAAAGCGTCTATATAATGGCCCGCGTGTTTTATTGAATAAAGACACCCCGACAGTAAGCGTGCATAAAAACGTCAAGCCGAGCCAACTCTTTAGATTTATATTTTATTTATGTGACACATAAAATATACGGGTCTGTATACCTCAAAACACCTGGGATTCGTTGGTAAAATGCGCAAACAAGAGCAGAGAATTGATGTAATTATAGTGGCAGTTTGTTATATTTGAAACGTGTTTACGACAAAAATGAGCATGCGTTGAAAATGAACGATGTTATGCTAAGTTACTTGTCGCGTACTTAGGTACCCAATTAATATCAGTCACATCAGAATTTCTAGACTTTAGTAAATATACATATAGCGGACCTTTGATTATTCCTTAAACTGACCCCAGTTAACGCTATATGTTTTAGTATATGACGCTTACTTAGCTTCCTTACAGAAGTTTATGACTGCTATAGTTTTATTGCTTTAGTTTTCAATATACAGAGCGTTTCAAAAGTCCGAACAAATAATTGAGATACATATAGGGTGGCTGGTATTAGATGCTTAGCGAAGACAGGGTAGATTTACTAACTTCTAACCATATTTTCTGAATTACGGGTCTTTGTCTAATATTTGTCACAACTTTCGTTTTGCATGGCCTTAAAACACATCTTATAGCCTAGAAAACGGTGTAAATTGTATTTATGAAGCGGGTCCACCGGCTTTGACCAATAGGATCACTTCATTTCCTCAGCTTCACTCGGCACCTCAAGTTGACAGGAAATATGTAAACCTATTAGTCGAAAAGACAAGCTTTATAGCCACAGCCAAGTGTATGGTAACCCTAAATTCTAATACCACATACTCCCCTAATCATACCCCCAAGTATAATTTCGGACTTACGAAACAACTTGTATCATATATCATACTAGTTGACCTAGTATTGTATTGTCTTCATGAATGAACAACCTGAAGTCCTTACACTGTCTGCATAGTTCACACATTTGTTACGGACCGTCGTCAACGCCTACAAAATATTTACTAGCTTATAACATTGAGCTTCATGTATATCGTTACTTATACGAATATTAATTATCAAACTTAGTTAATCTTGCGGTTTTCGATATTACAAATATATTTTGTGTAAAACGAGAAAACGCTTACTTGAACGGTTTATCCCAAATAGTTTGACGACAATGTTTGCGAGTACCGAGAAGGTCACATAAAAACAATTACATGAGGCATACTCTTGTACCAAATTTTCGAACGAAACTTTAGTCTATCATCACTTTAAAGCACTTTAAAGTTACCTACCTAATTTCATTTAAATATTCTCACTTTATTGCGTTAATAAAATTTCATCGTGGCAATTTTTCAGACTTTACGATCGACGATTTGCGTACATCGTGAGTAGACCTCCTGTTACATTGTAATGCTGAGAGAAGTACTATACGGTATTCTTTGTTGATGTCTAGAGAATATTTTGTTAACACCTGAGGACGTAAGCGTTTGTAATAATATATTCCTTATTTGCGTGACTACTAATATTAAGGAAAAATGCTTTGATTATTTCCAACACAGTGTTGTTTTTGCCCTTGTCCATAGCTACCATAACCTACGACTACAACGGTTACTTTATTCATAAGGCATTTTAATTTATAATACAATAATATAATTGTAGCCCTTTTGACGTCCCACTCCTGGGCACGGGCCTCCCCTCAACACGAGGGGGATTCAGGCCATAATCCACCACCCTGGCCCAGTGCAGGTTGGCGGATTTCACATGTCTTTCGAAAATTGGTTAAAACTTCTAAGACATGCAGGTTTCCTCACGATGTTTTCCTTCACCGTAAGCAAGTGATAATCATATAGAAATTATGATTCGCACATAGATTTCGAAAAATCCAGAGGTTCGAGCCGGGGTTTGAACCCGAGACCTGGTAGCCCGCAAGACGCGTGCTTAACCAATCGGCTATCACTGCTATTTTAATTTGTGTGACGTTAATTCTAGCCCGTACACTTACTCAATTACAAATATGTATACAGTTTGCGCACCGTGCAATAACCTACAATAGGAAGTTTTTCAGGTGAAGCGCTGTTGATTTTAGTAGATCAATTTCGTTTATTTCTAGACAATGGTTAAGAAAACACCTGAGCGGAATACATAATAAGGCAAATTGATTTTTCTCGCTTCTACTAACGACAGAATATTCGCAGTCGAAGTCGGCGATGTCTCCCATTAAAGTCAAAGTCAAAGCGTTTATTTTGTATAGGCATAGGTACACTTAATAATTGTAATTTTTACATATTTTTCTTATATCTATGTACAACCGGATCAGAACGCGACGACGACTGAAAAGATCCGGCAAGAAACTCAGCGGGCTTGTCTTTTTACATTTTTTAATATAGGTATGTTTATCGCCAGATATAATTCATAATTATAAAGAGTAGTAGATATTAAGGTAACGATTAAATAGCTCCAGTGTGTTTCCATTTCAGATTACTAAGAATCACATAAAGTAATTCGGACTACCTGTAAGGCAAGACACGCTACGCTTTGAAATTATTATTGACTGAGTCAATATCTAAACGTCGTCTGCACTTAGGTTTATTTTCAATCTGACGGTACATACAAAAGATCTAATCCAAATCTAATCTCACATGAAGGGTTAAGTAAAACATTTTAAGACGAGACGCTCATGAATAATTTATCAAATTGTTCGTTAATCCACCGTATTAAGATGTAGATTTCCTTATTACGAAGCATTAGCATTGAAACGTTGACACTGATTGCGCGTGATAACAAATCTCGATTTTCGGTTACCAATGTCATGTAACCGATTAACTACGAATGACGTGAAGGTATAGAGTGGTTGAGGTTTTGGGTTTCAGTCTGCGGTCGAGTGGCCGCCGGGCCGCGGCCGGGGCGCCGACTCGCAATCAGGGCCCTAACCATGCTAGCTACTCAAATCGTAATAGAAAAGCAAACGCTCGCGATTACGTTTCAAACGCTCCGCTTTTGACGTTTTGCTGACACTATGCCATATCAATGTCAGTAGAAATCGTGAAGCTCGTGTCAGCAATACGAAACGTAATGGCGAGCGTTTACTTTTCTATTACGATTTGAGTAGCTAGCGTGGTTAGGGCCCAAGCTGTTTCTGCTCGGTCGCACCCGGCGCAAGGCGCGGCGGTGCGCGGTAGCGGCGCGGCAAGACGGCCGCTTGGCACAGTGGTTTGAGCAAAAGCCGCTCGGTTCACTGCACCGGGCGGTTGCAGGTTCGCTTTCCGTCGGGGCAAATATCGGAAATAACCTTTCCGTAATATACCCAGGTCTGGGTGTCACTGGGATCGCCTTCAGTCCATTGTAACTTAGTACGGTACCCATAGTACAAGCATTGCTTAATTCAGTCTGGCGAAATTTATTTATTTATTTTATCAAGACAAGACTTGGTGGTTTCGCGCATGGTACAATGATACCTGGTATTATTTTCCGTGGCAGCTTGGTCACGTGATTGGGCCTAAGACTACGTCATCGGCAAATAATTAACTTTATTTATATAAAAAAATGTCAATCATTGACAGCACTGATCGTGACGTAGTCTTGGGCCATCTTGGGAATAGAATGCCAACCTGACATAGCAATTGTATCATAGCTCCATCGACCAATGCAGGGACCGCAATCAATCTGTGCAATCAATATTGACGTCTGACCACGTAGACATAAAGTTATAACTGGCAATTTTTGGGTCCCTATGTGATAGAAGGCCTATTAGTATTACACCGGGCGCACGAAATAATCCGGAATATACCGTATATATACCTTCATTATTATTCCGGACTTGTGAAACAGCCTGTATTGTACACTACTATTTGTTTAAATATAATAGAGCAGGTACCTATCAAATATTCAGGAGTTAATTATACAGTTCGGGATTTTACGATTAATCCCGTTTATTGGTTAGAGGAAAATGTGGAAGAAAACTTTATTGAATAAATTATGTATGTACCTACCTAATATGTACCAATGTTAAAATCTCTACGAACAAGCTTTTGTTTGATCTTGCTACCTAATTGAAAATGTCAGATCTGACCGGAATAATGGTGGTTTATGAGTACTTTATACGTACATTTAACTGGAAAAGTACGTTAATATTGACTTTGGTGCTGGTTAAACTTCAATAAGCAGTCCTTTGTTCTTGAAAACCTTGATCTTTTCTCTCTGAATACTTAAGGATATTGAATACCTAGTTATTTCATTAAAAGTTAAATGAAATATTACTCAGTAAAACTGATTTAAGTTGCTGCGGTATTTATGGTAAAGCTTTTGAAATTGGTGCTCAGTCGTTGTAACTTCCGCTCAAACTAACAGGGGCATTAATTCTAAACGGGATGTACATTACCTCCACTCTGTAAGCGCAGTATTGCCCTGTAAGCGGAAGTTTGGGAAACAAGTCGACATCCGGCGCGCCGCGACACCGGACGCGCCCGACTACCCGCCTATCATTTGCCTATTCCAATAGGCGCGTATCGACTTGTTTACAGACAACGAACAGTTTGATATGCAAAAGGAAATGGGGCTCAACTGACATTTGAAATTGTTATCACTCTATCGATCAATCTATGTAGGTATCATCTGACGCACTGCAAGATGCATTGCGGAAGTATCTATATAATTTTTACTTACTAAATTTAAAAGAAATTCAATTTTATAAATATAAACTAAGGCGCGGATATCTGGAAGGTTAGTACAAGTTTTGATACCGAAATCGAGTGATCGAATCTTTCCGTGCATTGCACAGTATAACCCATAGCGGAAACGCGCAGATTTACTGTTAAATGTATTGAGACGGTGTATTGAAACTAAACCCCAAGGGCTGAACATTTCATTACACTAAAACCTATTTAATTATTATGAAGCAAACTAAATACTTACGCTCTGTGTAGGTATAATATTATTAGATCTTAATATAATGTTAGTTTGTAGAGAACATTATTATTATAGCAATTCAGAGAAACCAAAAATGTTCAGTCCTTGAGAACAGTTTAAGAGACTTGTTTTATGTGTCTGGACTGGAGCATAGCTTTTCAAAGTGCTGACTCTACCGACTGTTTATAAAATCATATAAAGTGAAACGAATGAGGAAGGTACCACATTGAGATGTCAGCCAATCCGTTAAATGATATCTAAAGCAAATGTAGTTTCTCTGTTAAGTATATTATTATTTAACAAAACGAATTGTAAAAGTTAGGGAAGAATAGTTTTGCTGTGACATTATGCCAACAAAGAATAGGAATGTAAGCTGTCATCGCACGATGAAGACAAAACCGATAATTTATATACATTTTGACGCCCGCTTGGCGCAGTGGTTCGAGCGTAGGCCGCTCGGCTCACTGCATCGGGTGGTTGCGGGTTCGATTCCCGTCAGGGTAAATTTCGGAAATGGCCTTTTCGTAATTTTCCCTGGTCTGGGTGTCACTGGGATCGCCTCCAGTCCATTGTACGGTACCCATAGTATAAGCGTTGCTTAGTTTGGGCCCATACAGTTGGTGTGTTCGTCTGGCGATATTTATATTTATTTATTTATTTTACTCTAGCCGGGTCTACCTAATACGCCTATTCTCTGTCAAAAAAGTATATAACATAAACGGTGTTGTCTTCATCCTGTGAATGACCACTAAGTGATAAAATAAATTAATTGTTAGTTCTGAATAAAACCCTGTGGATAAAAGGAATTTTAAACAAAAGCAACAGGCTTTTTACGTTCTTTTCGATACAAATTACTTTAGAAATTAATTATAGTAGACTTCTTTGAGTTCCGTTTCATTATTCCGCGAAACCGTTTATAATTAGATGTGTATCCAACCATACAATTACTTTTATCTAAAGCGAGCGCGAGTGGCAGCTTAAGCAAATTCATTAAAAAGATAATATGCACATGCACTCGACTGTGATGTGGGCAACGAACAACTTTTTTATATATAACTAGTTTCAACCCGCGACTTCGTCCGCGTAGAGTTAAATACCATATTCTATGTGTTAATCTAGGTTATAAACTATCTGTGTTCCAAATTTCATCCAAATCCGTTCAGTAGTTTTTGCGTGAAAGAGTAACAAACATACATCCACACTCACAAACTTTCGCATTTATGATATTAGTAAGATAAGTACAAAATCGTCAAACCAGCATTCGTCCCACCTGATGTTAAGCAGTCATCGTCCATTGCAATAGCTAAGGTATTGATCGCACGATGCCGACTTCAAGGGAAGTTTGGTAGAGGAAGGGTAAGCGAGACAGGGAGGTCCTATGTTAATTATTCCCGTCACCGCGGCACTTGTGAAGTAGGCTTAAATGACGAACACAATAAAACAATCACGCTTATCATTGTACACACAATTGCTACTATATCCGGTACGTCATCTGCCAGCGGCTAAAATAAAGAGTACCCACGAATGAGTGTCTGCTACCCGATATGATAAAATCTGCAATCTACTGGAAACAGATATATATTTATAGCCGCACTGGTTTATTTATGCCGCGTTGTGGCTTTCATATAGTCTTGCGAGTGTCTGCATTGCGAGAAAAATATGATTTATGCTTATCGCGGTACAACATTAACTTGTTTGTTTCGGTATTTGTCATTTATTTGGCCGGTACAAATAGCTGAGGGGTGATGCGGTAACGTTCGTCTCACACAACAAGCCCACTGTTTGTATTTATTATGTTATCTTTTCTCAGTAGAGTCACAAATAACGGTGGAGCCACGCTGTAGCCAACTGACTACAGCTCATATACAGGGTGGCTCTACTACCGGGGTAATACATATTTACAAAAGATCGGCGTTAAGGCTAAAGCGCCCATCTAGCCCGCGAAGTTCAAATTTTTTGAGGTTTTTTAGAAATTTTTCAAAATCTGACAATAATAAAAGGCACATTTTGTAGTTCGCGACAAAGACCGTGTGCAGTGCATTTATTAATATATCCAACTTACTCTAAAACATTTCAAGAACGACAGCTATTCAGATAATCTGGCAATTTTTGTATATTTAGTGATTAACTAGTATCATATCCACCGTGATATTATTTAGAGTAAAATAAATGTATTAATAAACGTACTGCATACTGTTTTTGTCGCAAATCACAAAATGTTGTCTTAAATGTTTTCAGATTTTGGATAAACTATAAAAATACACGAACATTTTGAATTTCTCGGGCTAGACAGGCGCCTTCACCTTAAGTAGCTATTATTACAGCTTCATACGATCACTGAGAGAGTCTGAAGCCCAACCGGTCCCTACTTTGCTCTACTTTTGTTCCGCTGCCTTTCTGTTCGCAATACTTGCGAGCAATGCCTTTGGTATAACAAGCATCTAATCTTTAGGCTACGGTTACTATTTAACATCAAGGGGGTCGTACGCTTGTTGGTTATTATAAATAAAATAAATGAAAACCTACATACAAACACCCTGGGCCCTAACCACGCTAGCTACTCAAATTGTAATAGAAAAGCAAACGCTCGCAATTACGTTTCAAACGCTCCGCTTTTGATGTTTTGCTGACACCATACCATATCAATGTCAGTAGAAATCGTGAAGCTCGTGTCAGCAAAACGTCAAAAGCGGAGCGTTTGAAACGTAATCGCGAGCGTTTACTTTTCTATTAAGATTTGAGTAGCTAGCGTGGTTAGGTTAGGTTAGGTTAGGCCCCTGAATTTGAGACTCAATTCCTTGTATTTCTTACATAAGTTAAATATATAGGTACCTAGGTCTTTGAAAATAATAACATCAAAGTATTGTTAGAGAGACACTTAAAAGGTTTAATTTCAGATAGGGGAAGAGTACCCTACTTCATGTTACGATAATATTTATTAGAAAGTTATAATTTTAATCGTTTTCAGAATGCTGGTAATGAAATGACGTTAATTAAATACTGGGAATGTAATTCACTGATCTGTTAGTATTGTAATTTCGTTTCGTTTCATGAACAGAGAATGATAAATGCAATTAAAATTATGGTTCATGCAATGAACCTAAAAAACGCTTAAATATTCTGTCATTCTAATATCATAGCGAGGTTTTCATCATTACTCATTAATAAGCAAAATAAAAGATCTGTCCCTGAAAATTCTTTGATGAACGTCTTTATTACAAACCCATTTGTTTGCGCGCCGCTTTGATTATACGTTTCAAACGTTATCAAAAAACCTTTTTATTTTGTTTTTCATTGTCTTTCCAACGTTATTGACAATATTTATAAAAAGCACCTCCGTTATATTTACCACAAAAATAAAGTTTAATTATGAACGTTACAATTGTACAAGGAAAACATTAGTTTTAGATGCAAGATAACATTTTATTCAATTACTAGCTGTGCCCGCGACTTCGTCCGCGTGGAATTTAATTTAACATTTGCGATTCGATGTTTCGTGTTTTATATATCTACTATCACAAAAGCCCGCTCGCGCGTTTTCAGCCCGCGCGACAGGCAGCATTTGTGATCTAATTTTTTATTTGTTTTTCTAAAATAAGATAATATATGTTACGCCTTATAACATCAGCTATCTGCCAGTGAAAATCCCGTCAAAATCGGCCCAGCCGTTTCAGAGATTACCCGGAACAAATATACAGACAGACAGACAAAACATTTTTAAATCGCGTTTTTGTTATAAGTACCGTATGTACATATGCAAGTGAGAAGGTGTTATTTTTATATTACAAACAGACACTCCAATTTCATTTGTATAGATAATTTTAAATTTATTTATTATAATAGCATGATGACTGACAATTAAGTCGGTATCTAGATGAAAGGAAATTTAATATTCAATCCATTTGGCTCGCTTCAGCTTCACCGAGCAACTAATTAAGCGCATGTAGCAATCCGCTCGGAGACAACCTGACGTAAACAAGAATCTCGCGAGCATATTGATGGAGAAATAAACCTATTATCAAGTTATAAATGAGTAACCCATGAAACGTTACTCCAAATTATAATAAGCCGTAGGCAACTAAGTACGTCTACCTACTTTCAATCCTTTTTCGTAACTACAGTCAACATGAAAAGCAGATTCCAATTTGAAATTTCCAATGAATCACAATGTTAATTAAACACGTCATAATAATATGACAACAGAAGGTTTATAAAGTATATGAGCATACACTATTTCTTATAGTGATCACATACTTTTGAGAGGTTCTGATGTCATACTATTGTTTAAACCATGTGATTCTTTTGGACATTCCCATTACTAAGCTACTTCTGATGTTGACTGTACCCAAGTGTATTAGTCTTTAGAAATTAGCTAATTACCTTCCAAATATGAAGTTAGCTTGTTGTAGGTAGTTAGTCAAATCCTTCCCAATAATGTACCTACCTATCGAATAGAAGGCGAGTCCACTGTCATTATACACTTCTAGATTGTTGGATGACAACAGAAAATAACAGCAATAATTTGAACATAAAATTACCGAAGTCCGAATCTGGGACCTCGCCATAAGAACCAGGACGCCGAAGTTAAGTACCTACCTTTAATTAATAATTACTGGGTAGGAACAGCCTTTATTGTTACCAGACCCTTGTAAACATCAACTACATCACCAAAATGACGTCAAACAGCGTCCCTAATCTATGGCGGATCAAAAGGGGTCAGTTGTCAAGTTGTTGGGGTCACTTTCAGCCACTCGACCTATACGCCGTGGACATTCCTTCGGTTCGTACCAAGCGTTTCGCTTCCACTTTTATTGTGCGAACTGCCAAGGAATGGAACACCTTGCCGGCGTCTTTGTTCCGGGTTGACTATAACCTGGGTGTTTTCAAGTCGAGAGTGAACAGGTACCTTCTAGGCAAGTATGCACCACCGTAGACCACATCGTCACTTACCATTTGGTGAGATTGTGGTCAAATACATGCGAATAACAAAAAAAAAATGAACATGCTGTTTAATCAAAGATGACATAATCAACTACACACATACGCGCAACCGTATTATTGCAACAGTATCTGCTGTACACATGTAGGTCGGCAAGATTCATGTGAATGCATTTGCCATCAAACACGCCGTGAAGCGGAGGTAGGTATCTCTTTTCAAATTTTCTAGTGCCAACCATCCTTGCAAGCAGCCGACCTGCGCTCGTACCTCCCCGCCAAGCGATAAAATTTTCTTCAAACATTCAATAGTCCGCAATAGGTACTTTATCTTTACAAATGACACGTGTTTTAATATAATGCACACTGCAACGCTACTTTACAAAATAATGTATCAAAAATTTTGTCACCTACGAAGTTCGTGGATCGTAACGTAGATATGTTTGTTTGCGCGCGGATTGCGAGAGAAAGAAAGGGGATAATTAATGGATCAAGTGTGGCCATTATCTCCGCGTGACCTACTTTTCAGTCATACGGGTGTACCAGCATCAAATAGCGTTCAATTTCCAGCATACTTTTCCTTCGATGAAGGGAGTATGAAATAGATACCTATGTAATTTAGGTTTTGGTAACTTATTGCGGATTTGTTAAGCCTATAAGACATGAAAGCGAAGAAGCCTATATCCAGCAGTAGGTTCATACCGCCTTGAAGAAGACCGCCATGTCTGTCTCTACATTTATCGATGGTAGAGACCACTCCTGGGTATCACTTTAAAGCGATTTTACGTTCCTGTTTTCATAATTTAAACAACTAACTCTACCTTCATGTCTAAGGTTCACTTCCTGGCATATATAGCTACGTCAGCAGTGTTCTTAGCACATAGTTATTTCCAGAGCTCGCTGAGGTGTGTTTATGGAGCATTAAAATTTCAAATTAGCGTTACGGGAAAAAATAAAAATGGTCTGTGTGAAAAAAAAGAAAAATATTCGTAACAGTTTCTGTAGTTCACATCACAGATTCCAAAGAGCGGAGCCAACATAAAATGGCTGCAGAATGGGGATGATGTCTATTCTACTTTAAATTTGATATATTTTTTAACCAAGTTGCCTGTTCTCGGGGTCTCTAGGTTTATTTTCAGAGTAGATAGCTAGACCGGTCACACAAATATGAGATTAGGGATTTATTTTTGAAGTGAAGCTTCTATACGGACGTGCGGGGCGCTCGCCTTGCGGCCACTCTATCCGTGCTAAGCGTCAGAAGCGTTACACGGCATATACCTATATAGGTATACAGAGGCGCGACGCAGCTGTTTTTCACGCGTTATAGTACCTATAAAGCTTCGTTTCTTTCGGGCGTCCCTAGACGGCACTGTTTTTTTTCATTTATATGGCCAGACTATTCTGGCCACATAAATGAATGAGTAGCAATGTAATTAGCCCTAGTAAGGATATATTTTATACAAATCTTTAAATGTCTTTATAACAAGTTCAAACATCGTTGATAAGGAAAATGAATACCAACAATGACAGATCTACTTTGCAATAAAATAACCTTTATCGTATTCTTGCATCATTTACTTCACAATAATGGAAGCCGGATGATACAAATCCAGCCACTTTTAGAATAATAACAATAAGATGAATATACAATGACATTTTTGTGGCAGTCTCCTGCTCGTACTTCGTTACACTTGATGGCATATTTTTCCACATTTATGTTCCGTTTTATCCAAGAATATTTACACTCTCCTACTTTATTCTATACATATCTGCCTGAAATATATCTGTCCCTGTCTCACTATGTAGTTCCAGCAGCGTGGTACCGCTTCAATTATATTCCTGAATCCCTGTTATTTTTCGCATTTACGATACACGACCAATAACTATCCACTTATTCCAAAGTGTTATGATACCGATTTTAAATTGCAGCTATTGTCGGATATAACAATGAGAAAAACAACAACTGCCGTAGTTTCCAACTTGTTCGTATAAATGCTCGGATATACTTCACTTAAAAGGTTTATACATCGCCACGTGTTAATAGATGTTTGAAATTCTCATTCGTGTGCGAACTTCCCAAACTGTAATGAGTGTTAGTTGGAACGACAGTGAAATTTGACCTTTACTCAGTATGATCTCTACATGTTATAGTTATCTGTTACTGTTACTTAATTTCGAGCTTTTAATTAAGTAATTTACTTTAGCTCTGGTATTTTTTTAACTTTGCATCAGCTCTACAATTATGTTAAACACCAAATTATTTAACTTTTTATTTTTTGTTCATAGGTACATAGAAGTACCAGTGAAGCAATGTAGCATTTTATGATGATTTGAATCAAGCTATATTAAAAGACTCGTCAGTTAATTGTTATTTGCGTAGAGTTACAACCGTTTTATTTAATACTGTTGAACTTTTTGTAGATTTGAGAACAGCGAGCGTGTCGTGTACCCCCAGAAGCACATAATTTATGTCGGGTTGACCTGCTTAAATTACGTTCATAGGGGGAAAACCGGCTCCATATTATTTATGACGATGGGAATAAATCGTCGTGTTAGACATTAAACAAGAACTTTCTCCAGACCTACAATTTTATATTGCGCGTTTACATTCTAAATCACAACTTTGTCTTCAATGTATTAGGATTACTTTAAAGTACAGCACCTATTATGACGTCCAAAACCGAGTTCCTCAAATCTTATAACCCATATGTTTGGAAAATAAATATCATATAGCTTTTGTAGGCACCTACTTATATGTAGTTATGTTTATAAAACTGACTATCGAAACATGTGTCGGTTGAATCTGTATATTGATATATATAGTATTTGGGGCCGAGTCTGATTGTACAGGAGATATCGTGTTGGGATAGTTTTGAACCCTCATAATACCATTGTTGTTGAAAACTTGAATCGTTACTGTGATATCCATCGCCACCCAACATCGTTACGCTTTTCAGACTGGTATGGCATAGCTTAACTATATTACGGTGTAATAAGTAATATAGGTATAATAGAATACAGAATATAGGTTATTTTGATTACTATTTACTTATTTAGTGACTACAGTGTTGCCTGCTCACATTCTGTTGCAGTTCCTGAGAATGTACACCATATCTCATGCACTGAAATGAGTAACCATTGAGTTTCATGCCGAATCTTTTCAGTGGAAGCAGCATTCCGAACCGGTGGTGGATTCTGACTATTCATAAATGCTTTGTTGGCTTACATTAATAAACCATTTTGATTTTGAGTTTAGTTTAAGTTTGATGTATATCAGTTGCAGTAAAAAAACAGTTATTATTTAGAACGCGTTATGTCTAGTTAAAATTCTAGTTGTTACAAAGGCCCTCAGTAAACAATATGTTTAATTAGACAAAACGCAATGTACCTAAGTAAAAACGGGTTTGAAACTTGACAAATCGACTATCGAATTCTACTTTTAACTGCTCCGATTTCTTCACGCCTCGTGACGCGCCACCGAGCTCCTCGCGTCGCGTCCCAGCTAATTGCACTCCCGCTCGGTTCACGTTTCGCGCACCTATTGTCCTTTAGAAACATCCAATTAGACTTTATTATCCCGTTCCTTATTTGTCAATCGCTTTTAACGTAATCTTCTGATGGGTAATGAAATTAACACACATTCAGAGGAAATCCAATATGTTGAAGGTTTTCCGTAAAAAAACCACATTGATTATATTCTGATACAGTAAATATGTTGTGCGAAAGTACTTACCTACTCTATTAGAGATTATTCTGACTCACTAAATTACACTATGATGGTTGGGTTAAATATTCCCGTCAGCGGTATGGTTCAAATTGAAATCTATACAAAAGGAAAACCCTTCACGAAAATCCTAAAATAAAACCTAGAAGAATGGGATCTAACAACAGACCGTAAAACTTGTTCGAAGTTATCAGGTTTATGTCACACAGGCGTCCGACTATCAAAAATATATTGATGAAAAAGTCCGGTGAAAGAGGCTTTGGGACCTCAACTTGGCAAAAGCCAAGAACGGAATCGAAAGTTCGCCTGAATCAAATAACATTCAGGAATTCTCTAAAGAGTAGGACGAGCGAGCCCATTTTCCATTATTTCTTGGGACCTAAAACAAGGGTTATTCGCCATCGCATTTATCAGAAATCCACACCGGTGGGAGCCGCGGGCGGTCGATAATAAACCTAGTTTAGGTTTATTTATTGCTTACTATATTTAGGTACCTAATAAAAATAATATCAATAACAATATTTCAAGTGATTGGTGTAATCTATCTTCCCGACTACTCCCACTGGGAGCAAATTGGTTAGAGGTCAGCGATAGACTTTTATTACGAAACTGAGACGAGGATATTGCAATTTACTTTGATTATGACGCAAAATACACCCAATAGAACGATGAGATTATATGAATCGTATTTATGAGAGTATTGAATAGAACGAATTATTATTTGCTGTGAATATGACGTACATGAAAGTAAATAAAAGCACAAACACACAACTTGAATTAACTATACCACAATGTTGATCACAAATATTGGGATTCAGATTTAAATTATATTTACTAGGTGTTCTGATTTAGATTATATTTACTCGGCAATCACGTAGATAGGTAGTAAGTCCCAACAAAACAACTCCGGAAATTTGATTCTTAAAATAACATGAACATTATTAGGTACTATTACCATAGAAAAAAGGAAATTATTCGTCCATGCTATTATGTACGTGGTTGATACCGATCCCTAAAAAAACACAATGATAATAGTACTTAGTTATGTATATTTTTTATTTATCAAAGTAAAGAACCTTACCCAACCATATAGTGCGAAACGTATCTTTTGAAACCCTCTAAAATAATAAATATTATTTTTTATAACAGTTTACTCATGTCAGTTTATGTATATCATAGAGTAACGAGCGGTGTGTTCGGCGCCGAAAGACGTTCAAAGCCGTAACTTCGCGTTGAAATAAACCAATATTCTATGAGCCGCAACAATAAACACAAATAACGGGGTATTTATGATGCTCCATTTGTTCGCCGTTTACGATTTGCATTCGGAAACCTAAAATCCTTTCGACGTCTTTCGGAAAATCGGCGCGGAGCGCGCGTGTAACATTTTTGTCATGTCGCGCGTAAATCCGAGGATTTGTAGAATACCGCGTTCGAGCGTTGCAGGAAGATGTACCTACTACATTTTATGGTATCGTAAGATTTTCCCGTGGAATGTTATGTGATTTTTGTCATGCTATTCGGATCAAAAAGGATAAGGTGTCAGCGGCCGTATACTAAAGCAACTTTCCTTATCGGGATATTAGCGTTTATTCCCAAATGTTCGTCCTGTGTTAACGTATCCGAAAATCCAGCGTCAAAGATCAAGACAAAGGTCTGGTCTGAAGTCATGTTTACGATACGCTATTTCTAACACAAAAGGTTAAGTCTAAATCTTATTTCACAATTAAGAAATCATATCTAGCAGCAAAATTATTTCACGAACAGTACCGTACTTTATTTAGAACTAGCTGTGCCTGCGACTTCGTCCGCGTAGTATTTAACTTACCTTAAAAAAAACCTGGGTGCACTAAAAGCTAGAAATAACTAGGGACCTGGTAACTGCTTTCATTCGGAGTCGGTGCCTATAGGGAATCGCACTAAGCAGTGACGTGTTTTAGCTGACGAGGAGCTGACATTTCGCAATAAAGAGGTACTAAAACTTTGTAAATTTTCGATAGAACTTTGCAGTTTAGAACTTTTGCACAAATTACCACACATGCACACACACACTTCTATAACTTTTGGACAGTTAGTCGTTAATACAATTAAGTAATAATAATAATATAAATATGTATAATTTTAGCCCTTTTGACGTCCCACTCCTGGGCAAGGGCGTCCCCTCAATACGAGGGGCATTCAGGCCATAATCCACCACGCTCGCCCAGTGAGGGTTGGCGGATATCACGTCTTTCTAAAATTGGTTAAATCTTCTAAGACATGCAGGTTTCCTCACGATGTTTTCCTTCACCGTAAGCAAGTGATAATCATATATAAATTATGATTCGCACATAGATTTTGAAAAATCCAGAGGTTCGAGCCGGGGTTTGAACCCGAGACCTGGTAGCCCGCAAGACGCGTGCTTAACCAATCGGCTATCACTGCTAGTCAATTAAGTAGTTACTTATATTTCACCAGCGACCCACGGTTAGGTTAGGTACGTTGCGTTCCTAGGGTATATTTTAAAGGTGTTTATGTATTTTTGTTTAAAACTATGCGTGGATAAAATAGCGGGCAAAGGCTAGTTTATAAAATACATAATAGGTACTTATTCAATACGAAGTAACAAAGTAGCTGTAGTGTTGCGTGCCGGTTCCGTGTCCTTATACGCCGTGTAATTTGATCGATGCTCAGAGATTGTTTTACACGACTACTATCTACAGCCGCGGCTTCCCCTGTGACTTAATTAATTAATCGTGAGGTTCTTAATTCGGTTTAAATTACCGTTTTTAGGGTTTAAGGTCCCGGACCTTAAAAGGAAAAACGGAACCCTTATAGGATCACTTTGTTGTCCGTCTGTCTGTCTGTCTGTCTTGTGTGTCTGTCTGTCTGTAAAGATTTTTTTTCTCAGAAACGGATAGAGATATCAAGTTGAAATTAATATCAAATATCAAACGCTATGATCCCTTGTAGGCTTAAAAAAATTAGACTTCTAAGACAACGCAATCAAAAGATACGGCCATTTATATCGCATATTTTGGTACTTTTTGCAAATTCACTAATCAAAACAAAGGAATCAACGCACAGCCAAAACCGCTGGTGTCAGAATCATGAAATTTGGGCAGTAGGTACCTTTCATACCGTAAATATCCACTAAGGAAGGATTTTGTAAAATTAAAGTATTAAGGTTACTCATTACGATTAAAAAATATAATTTTCAGTGTTTTATAAAACTTCACCCCTAAGTGTGTGAAATAAGGGTAAACAGTTTGTATTGGGGTCCCGAATTTGTTTAAGCTGAAAACGTGGCTTTAGGTAGATCTTGCTGTAAAAACTTGAAAAACCGTGCAGAAAATCTAGAAAAAATTAGGACACTAGTACATGAAACTGCATTGCAATTAAAATTATAACCGGAGAAATGGGTACACTAAATCACGATCTACAGCCGACCAAGTTAAAGTGAAGATAATTCCCCATCGATTCTGAATAAACTCAATACTGAGATTCAAAAAACAACCGCAAATACAACTTTACTTCTTGTGTTTCACTACTTTAGTTATAGATACGAGAAATCTTCGCTATTGAAATGGAACCGGAAGCCTTCATTGTGCATGTCCCGATATGCACTTGCCCGGTTTTTTGGTTTGTTCGATGATTTTTTCGGAAACTCGGGACGCGAAGAGTTTTTTTTATATTTGCCCGTCGTGCTCTCGCGTCATTTGGCTGATAGTGGCTGAAAATCGCACAGGCGCTGCATATTACGTGGTAAATGATTGATGTTCGGTGTGAAGATATACATGGAGTTGGTTGATAAATCGTGTAATGACCCACTACGCTTGTTCTTAGGACTCAATTTGAAATGGGCTGGCAATAAAAGGAGGAAATAAAAGCCTTTGAAGCAACACCTGTCGCCACAATTACGAGTATTGCCTATTTATATTAAACTAGCTGTGCCCACGGACTTCGTCCGCGTAGTAATTAACGTAGCAAAAATTTCGGGATTATCGGGATAAAAAGTATCCTATATGTTAATCGCACAGCCCAAACCACTGGACGGATCGGGCTGAAATTTGGCATGCAGGTAGATGTTATGACGTAGACATCTGCTAAGAAAGGATTTTGATTAATTCTACCCCCAAGGGGAAAAAATAGGGGATGAAAGTTTGTATGAAACTTTGTCAATTTTAAACCGATCGGGCTGAGACTTTGCATGCATAAAGCTACTATGACGTAGACATCCCCTAAAAAAGGATCAAAATACCACGCGGACGAAGTCGCGGGCTTAGCTAGTGTATCTAGATACATAGAGCCAAGTCTGAGCCAACTGTCTGACTCTATAGTCAAGCTGTAGCCAACTGAAGCCAACTGATAAATAATAATTATTATTATATACGTCAGATCCAGAAGGCAGTGCTCCTGGAGACGGCTAGGATAGTGAGGAAGTTCCTCTCTCTGGAGCCTTGACCGCCGGTAGTTAGGACCCTGTTCCCGATGCCAGTGGGGATTTTTTTTTTTATATTTTTAAATTTATTTAGATAAGATAATATTTTTGCCCTTTTTGACGGTCCACACCTGGGCACGGGCCTCCGCTCACTGCGAGCGGGATTCAGGCGGCTCAGTGCGGGTTGGCGAATATCACATGGCTTTCGAAAATTGGATAGTTTTTCTAAGGCATGCAAGTTTCCTCACGATGTTTTCCTTCACCGTAAGCAAATGATAATCAAATAGAAATGATGATTCGCACATAGCACAACATTAACCAACTATCACTGGCTCTACCATCGTGAAAATATCAATCAATCAATCACTGAGCCTTGGTAAGCACTCACACGAGTCTAGACAGTACCCGAATGCAGTAACTGACCATGACCCTTGGGAAGGTGAGAATTAAAACAAGCGATGCACCTACACGTTTGTTTATGCGTTGGGCCCCAATGCATACATTCTAAAATATCTCATACCGATGTAATATTCCTCATGTTCATCACCACAATCTTGCGCTACGGTCCTAAAGTTTATGCTATTAGGCGACATTAGTGGGAACTTAGCGTATGCTCGAGAGATCGGAGGAGGTTGAGTACCCACTTAAGCGGTCATGCTTGCGACGCGCGACGAGCCCGGCGACTTTGCCGAGGCGACATGCCTCCAACGAACTATTGATTCGCTCCAAAATTCGTGATGTTATACCGACTGATTGGTAATAATCGATTTTTATTAAACCTATTTAACTGTAGCTATGACGATGTAGGTCATTAAGTAGTTCCATTCATCCATCCTTGAGCAAGAAGCCGTCTACTACTGCACAACAAATGATTTTAGTACTTCCTAGTATTCTTTATAGGTTTTGTAATTACAGCAAAGACTTATATAATACCTCGTATTTATACATTATTTGTTGAAGGTAATTACGAAACGTTTAGTCAACAATTCTACAAGAGATACTAGGAACTACAAGCGTTATTTACTATCGTATTTCTTTCTCCGGTCTATCAGAATAATATTTTATTTGATGTCTTTCAGTTTACTCATCTATAAAAGGTTTTCGGTTCCGCGAAACAGCAGGAGATATAGAACCTTTCCGTTTCAATTGATCACTAATGCTTAGTAGAATTGTCGGCGCCGAACTTTATGGCCCAGTGCTTAGTCTAGTGGAGATGGAGCACCTTCGTGAGAAGGAATCACAGACACCACTGAAAAATTATTGCACACCATGTTTATCGGTCCGATGTTCTTGAGTTACTTTTGGGCAATTCCATGATTTATATGTAGGCCAACTTGTACTTATGCAGCTACTGCATTTTCGTTGTTTTTTTATCAGGATTTCTATTCAGATACCATGTTATACGTAAAAATATTAAAGACCGATTTCACCCTCATATTAAGAGACCGTAAGAGCACTAATCGATTGTTTAATATACCTACTTGAACCTAACTTGCCTTACGGGATTAAAAGTTGTAGGAGTGGGTGGCCGGCCAAGTCCCAATTAAAATAACTACTAGTAAAAGTCGTTTTAAAGTGTTCGTGAACTCAGCCCTTCTGACCTGCCAACGTCACTTCATAATCTCTATAAACAGCAATCAAAAGATTGCGCTCACGCTTCAGCAAACAATTATAGTGACTCTACTGCCGATTACGACCGCTTTTGAATTATGTAGACTTTTTATCGAACCGATTAGTAGGTCTATTGTCTCGCGAACGGTAATTGTTTTATCACATTGCCCAACAAACGAACATAAATCAATACCGTATCCTTAATTACGGGATGATGTAAACTCGCTCGTGTTACGATTGCTAAAGGTACAGTTCTCAGTCAGTTGCGGTAGCTGGTTACGTGTGAAACAATACGAGTTTAATTGTGGAACTGTGTTTATGTAATATCGCCTTTATTGGAGCAAAAGTAATTAATTCGAGCTAAGAATATCGGGTAATAATGCAACTTCGCACTATTAAAGCGAACCCG
This sequence comes from Notodonta ziczac, assembly GCA_918843915.1. NCBI lineage: Eukaryota > Metazoa > Arthropoda > Insecta > Lepidoptera > Notodontidae > Notodonta > Notodonta ziczac. The sequence goes on along the minus strand of OU974043.1, from coordinate 5,536,723 downwards.
TGTTAAGATGTACCTATATACCTAGGACGACGACCCGTTTTGTATAAAACGGCAAATGAAATTTGATCCAGTACTTTGTGTTATTTTTATTTATGTTATGTACTTACTGTTAGCGCCGCCTTAGTAACGACGCGTCAGCATGAATCGGCCCTTGTTCTTGTGTGACATAGTTGAATTTCCCTGTGGGTGAAATAAACAAGAGTGGCTTAAATAACTGTTTCAATACGTTTCAATGTGCTGCCGTTATTTGAACTATGACAAATGCACTAGTGGATCTTTGTAATTTGTTCTCAATTATTATCTTACTAGTTGCTGCCCTCGACTTCGTCCGCGTAGACTTAAGTAAAGTATTCTATGTGTTAATCCCGGTTATAAACTATCTGTGTTCCAAATTTCATCCAAATCCGTTCAGTAGTTTTTGCGTCAAAGAGTAACAAACATACATCCACACTCACAAACTTTCGCATTTATAATATTAGTAGGATATATAGTAGAAAGTAGGATTATAACTATTTGAAAGTATATGGAGGATAGATGAAGAAGACGCGGTTAAAAGAGTTTGTTTTGAATTGGGCAACTTACAAAAAAAACTATTTGATACTATATAATAGATAGGTACCAAAAGGTATCTATCTATTAGAAATGAAATTATAATATTGCTAGAGCCACTGCTGTCATTCTATTATATACCTACGCACCCTGAATATTTTAATGAGGGTGATAATGAAGTGAACTGAGAGTGTATAGTCAAAGTTAAAAGTTCACGACCCGCGCAGGGCGGCTCGCGGCCTCCGACTTTATCCTAACTACGCCTCTTGATATAAAATTTACATAATATTTCACTACTCACACCATTTTAACACAAAAATGTCCCTACCCTTAGGTATTTATGTTTTATATTCTGTTGGCGTAATAAAGTGTAGAGTTATTTATGGAGTTAATCCTACTAATATTATAAATGTGAAAGTTTGTGAGTTTGGATGTATGTTTGTTACTCCTTCACGCAAAAACTACTGAACGGATTTGGATGAAATTTGGAACACAGATAGTTTATGACCTGGATTAACACATAGGATACTTTTTATCCCGATAATCCCGAAATTTTTGTTACGTTAAATACTACGCGGGCGAAGTCGGTGGGCACAGCTAGTTTGTTGTATTTGTCATATAACAATGTCGGCAAACAAGAGTAGGTACGACCCGCAGCAATTATAATATTTTTACTCGGATCTTCTGTGAGAGGGAGGTGCTGCCCCGCTCGTGCCTCCCATGTAGAGCTGTATTAAAATGGCTACAGTTTAACTCTATGGCCGAAAATTATATTATAATGTCACATATAACACATGTATGGTATCACTACATAGTATAAAACAAAGTCGCTTCCCGCTGTCTGTATGTCCCTATGTATGCTTAGATCTTTAAAACTACGCAACGGAGTTTGATGCGGTTTTTTTAAATAGATAGAGTGATTCAAGAGGAAGGTTTATATGTATAATACATGCATAATATAGTAGAGAAACACTGATCAAAAATACCCGTGTGAAGCCAGGTTATATTATAAAAATAAAACAAACTATTATTTTTGTTTTGGAATTGTAAATAGGTAACTTAAGTATTTGGCCTACTTATGAATGTTTATATCTGTTGAATCACACAGCGGTAACATTTAACATTATTAATTATTATTCAAGATTTAGTAGTCTCAAATCTCAGAGCACCAATTTTCAAGCTATTTTCAATTTTAAAGCCCTGTTTGATTGTTCACAGGATTCAACGTAAGCAATAATTAAAACCAACAATGATGGGACGGACTCTGAGCTATTTCTTTCGGAAATACAACACGAATAGTAAGTACTACTTAACACTCGCTATAAATCAGTAAACCTTAGCGCTATAAAGGCATATCTATACAAATAAATAAAATTGGAGTGTCTGTTTGCAATATCAAAATAACACCTTTTCACTAAATGCATATGAAAGTACATACGATACCTATAGCAAAAACGCGAATTAAAACATTTTTGTCTGTCTGTCTGTCTGTGTGTTTGTTCCGGGTAATCTCCGAAACGGCTGGACCGATTTCGACGGGACTTTCACTGGCAGATAGCTGATCTTATAGCGGGTAACTTAGGCTACATTGATTTTAGAAAAACAATTAGGGTTCCGCGTAAAAAAATAAAAACACTTGAAATCAAAGAGTATCTCCGAAACGGCTGGACTGATTTTGACGGGACTTTCACTGTTAGATAGCTGATGTTATAAGCAGTAACTGAGGCTACTTTTATTTTAGAAAAACAAAATTAAAAAAATGGGTCCTGTCGCGCGGGCTTAGAACGCGGGACCGGGCTTTATTGTTAAGTTAAATTCCACGCGGGCGAAGTCGCGGGCTCAGCTAGTAGACAATAAGACACCCTTGCCGATATTGGGTTACTGGGAGTGTTGGGAGTGTGTGTGGCGGGACTAATACCTGCTAGTACTGTTAACTATTACCAGCTCTTTCTTTCTTTTTTATATATATATAATTATATATATATTAATGGCCTCTTACAATTGGGTCAAGCCCAATATGATTCTGCTAATGTCGAGTAATGAATAGCAATAACAAACACAATTAATAACAATAAAATACGAAAATGTGACCGTCCATTTTGGAAAACCAAAATGGAGGCCACCAGCTCTGTTAACCGCTGGCATCTGTATCGACTAGCACTCGACACGCAATCGTCAAAACGTCAAACTGACATAACGCGTATCTGAATACGTCAGTTTTGATTGACACATTTTCTACAAGAATACGTCAGTTTGACAATTTTTCTATGGTAAAACTGTCAAAGATGACGTATTCAGATACACGATACGTCAGTTTGACGTGTTGCGAGTCGACTCGATCTAGAGTCGTGCCCCCGTACCCGTTTATTTAATTACATGGAACTTGGAAGCGAAGTGAAGTTATATTTGATGTGGTATATAGAGCGCCTCTAAACATTTACTATGCACAAACGTTTATATTAATATGATTTGGGAACTTGTCAATAGAAATGTTCTGGGGATTATTAACGCTGTATAAGTACATAATGCATGTTTGTTAATTTAACACACTTACATAATGCATGGTGAATATGATTTTGAAAACGGTTAGAACTAAATTAAATTCAGTCTGTTTAAAAAGCATCTTCAATACTATGTACTACTAATATACTGCATGTTGTATTCGTAAATTTATACATCTAAACAAATAAATAAAAAAGGGTCTGTTTTAATTGTCGAAATAACAGCTTTTTTTACTAAATGCATCATAAAAGTATACTGACGGTAGTTATAATAAAATAAAAAAACAATTTTTAAAAAGTTTTTACCGTCTGTCTGTTTTTTCTGACTAATTTTCGAAGCGGCTGGACCTTCACTGGCAGAAAGCTGATGTTATAAGCAGTAACATATACTACTTTTGTTTTATCGAAGTACCACGCGGGCGGAGCCGCCGGCAACAACTTGTCTTCTCTATAAATGACTAGCTGTGCCCACGGACTTCGTCCGCGTAGTATTTAACGTAACAAAAATTTCGGGATTATCGGGATAAAAAGTATCCTATATGTTAATCCCGGTTATAAACTATCTGTGTTCCAAATTTCATCCAAATCCGTTCAGTTGTTTTTGCGTGAAGGAGTAACAAACATACATACATACAAACATACATACATACATCCACTCTCACAAACTTTCACATTTATAATATTAGTAGGACTATCAAAGCATTTAATCCTATCACCCTCATCACTGCCATATTTTGACAACATCCTGCACCTCTCAGGGGACATTTGCGGCAAAAGCCAAGCTCGCTATATCAGAGGTGACAATAATAAAGAAAGCCTATCTTGTGCTGGAAATGTACCCTGAGATGAGCAGCCGACCGTACAAACAACCGTCATTCAAAATTTCTAATCTGGTGATGCTAAAATACAAAATATAGGCATCCAACCAAAAGCATGACGATATCTCATCGCAGTAGCTGGCGTGGAGTCGAGGTGAGCGGGCATGGAGGGCGCGGAGAGCCACGAGGATCAGCTGGAATGGGAAGCGCTGTACCTGGGCCTGCCGATGCAGAACGCCACGTGGAACCTCACCGAGTGGGACCCCACAGCATGGAATGTCACCGTGGTGCCCAACGCCACCTGGTGGGAGGCATCCGCGCCCTTCGACTCGCCGGCCGCCCTGGTCCGCGCCGCCGCCAAGGCTGTGGTACTCGGCCTACTGATCCTAGCCACAGTTGTCGGTAATTGTTTTACTGAAATTATTTTGATATATGTACTATTATTAAAACCCTCTACGATTTAGAGAGAAGGATGTATAGATGGCGATAGAGTTTTTTCCCTATTGAAAAGTGTAACCATTGGGATCTATCCGTGGACGTAACATTCCGAATCGGTAGTAAGATTCTGACTATACATAAGGGCTTTGTTGGCCTATGAATAAAACTATTTTTCACTTTAGGAAAATACAGTTAATAATAATAATAATAGTTGACTGACGCTGTTTTCTTATTTCTTTAACAGTTATGTTTTACTCAGTCAGAAATTAGACTAAAGTGTAAGATTTCCTCTGTTGTATCGATTCAGGAAAAAGTCTTGGCATGTACAGTACCTACTTATTTTTTAATTATTCTTTCATACAACTCTTTTTTCTCATATTGTCATAAGTAGATAGGTTAACGAGCTTGCACATAATGTGGGTAGTATAGGTATTATTTATCTTGCGAAATCATGACATTATACGTGTTTAAATTCACGACCGTGGTGATTCACACGAAGAAGAATTCTTGACAGATAATCTAATGCCTTATTTTAATATCTGGATACAGTAAAATATATATAGACAATTCGCTGCCGGCTTAACTATGTGAACCTCATAGTATATTTCGTATAAGTGTACTTACTATAATAAAATACATTCCAATGACTACGTAAAACTTTCAGCACGAAACGCTCTTTCGGAAAAATTATGACCCCTTTCAGAATTTATAACTAGCCTGGGTTCCGTGTACAAAAGCGTGCCTTAAAAGTCGGTCGTTCTTCTTTTATATCGCTGAATTCCATTCGAGAGCCGAATCTTTTGGCTTAGTGCGCCGACATTACAATCCGCAAAACCATATTTCATACCATTTACTAGTTTTATGTTTCGTCTCTTTGAAACGTATAAATGTTATATAAAATCGTTGCGTATGTGACCCATTTCACTGTATAACGATAAGTATACCGTCCTAAAGGGTACTGACTACTTGGCTGTACTATGAAGCTGCCTGCTCGCTTCGACCAATAGGGTATTTTCATTACTTGTCAACTGGAGCTAAGCCAGGTGAAGCTTGGTCGAAGCGGGTGAGCCCGCTTCTTAGCACAGTCACCCTTAGGGTCGACAGTATCCACAGTAGTTAATCTATAGATGCCTACTGAAATCGTTTCATATTTAAAATACAATGAATTATTATTAAATAGATCTCAATTTGAAATCAAATATGTAGGTAGGGTGGTAACAGATGTTTTGGTCAAACTGGATATTCCGAATATTTTACTATTATTCATGTTTTCATCTCTCAGGCAACGTGTTCGTAATAGCGGCAATACTGCTGGAGCGGCACCTCCGCAGCGCGGCCAACCAGCTGATCCTGTCGCTGGCAGTGGCCGACCTACTCGTGGCCTGTCTCGTGATGCCCCTGGGCGCCGTGTACGAGGTGGCGCAGCGCTGGACGCTCGGCCCCGAGCTCTGCGACATGTGGACCTCGGGCGACGTACTCTGCTGCACAGCTTCCATTCTACATCTTGTGGCTATTGCACTTGATAGGTAAGATACCTTATATAAGAGGCCGCAACGCTGCGAAAGTTTGGATGTTCTATACTAACATTATCGTCCCTATTCCAGGTACTGGGCTGTGACAAACATCGATTATATACACGCGCGAACCGCACGCCGCGTGGGCCTCATGATTGCTTGCGTGTGGGTCGTGAGTTTCTTGGTGTGCATCGCACCGCTGCTAGGGTGGAAAGACCCGGATTGGGACCGACGCGTCTCGGAGGACCTGCGCTGCGTCGTCAGTCAGGACGTAGGTTACCAAATATTCGCGACGGCATCGTCGTTCTACGTGCCAGTACTCGTTATATTAATACTGTACTGGCGAATATACCAAACAGCCAGAAAGAGAATACGTCGGCGTAGAGGTGCGACGGCGCGCGGCGGCGTCGGACCGCCCCCGGTGCCGGCCGGCGGGGCGCTCGTCGCCGCCGGGGGCAGCGGAGGCATCGCGGCGGCGGTGGTGGCGGTCATAGGACGACCGCTGCCAACCATCTCCGAAACGACCACTACGGGATTCACGAACGTGTCGTCGAACAACACGAGCCCCGAGAAACAATCCTGCGCCAACGGCCTCGAGGCCGATCCCCCGACTACGGGATACGGCGCCGTAGCCGCCGCTTACTACCCCACTCTGGTACGGCGCAAACCCAAAGAAGCCGCTGATTCCAAGCGCGAGAGGAAAGCGGCGAAGACATTGGCAATAATTACCGGCGCGTTTGTAGCGTGCTGGCTTCCCTTCTTCGTATTGGCTATCCTAGGGCCGACGTGCGACTGCGAGGTGAGCCCCGTGCTGACCTCGCTGTCGCTGTGGCTGGGTTATTTCAACTCAACGCTGAACCCGATCATCTACACGGTGTTCAGCCCAGAGTTCAGGCACGCGTTCCAGCGACTCCTGTGCGGGCGGCGCGTGCGCCGCCGCCGCGCCCCGCCGTAGGCACCCCCGCCCCTCGCCCCACCTGACTGACCTCGTCTAGTTCGTTCGAAACATACTTATGTTACCTTGTTACATTTTCAGAGATATATTTACACCCCTTTATTTTTTGTACGTGATTAATGTGAATACGAAAACCTGTCTAGTAAATAAATCACAAATTCTCTTTATGATATTGTTTCATTTTTTATTTGTAAGGACCTGCCTGCTCGAGTAGTAAGACTGAAACTCATGAAAGGATAAGGAACAGAAGCATCGGTTAGGTATTATGAAAGTAAGCAGATACAGATACCTACTTTTCTAAGTTTTCAAACTTTGAAACCAACGTTGAAACCTACTTAAATAAAATCCAGTACACAAGAAATGATATTTGGCCCCAGATACCACAGTTAAAATAATATAAATCATGAAAAAAGGAGTTCATCAGAGAGCTGAATAAAGTCAGTAGGTACATGCCAATTATTAAATACATTTTTAACAGCTCTACAAATTAAATATTTCTAAGAAACATGTATCAAGTACTTACATACGATTGTAAATTCATAAAAAATAAATAAATAAGTACTTACACAAACAATTCAAGTTTCGTTAATCATTTGCTATACTTGCCTGAATTCATATTAATTTCCAAGGACAGCCACTGCTCATAACTTTTATCATAACTTTTCGGTTATAAATAGTCATAACTTTTCGGTTATAAATAGTTTTCAATAGTACCTAACAAAGTATCATAAAAAAGTTATAATGTGTACGCGAATGTATGTACTTAGCGTGTCCTAAAACCCCGACCAAGCGTCGAGGTTAGTCACCGATAACTTACAGTCCTCGCGAGTACAGATTTAAAAATATGAGTATGAGCGTGATAATCACTCGAGAGAATCGTAGCGGGCGGAGGGGCATCGGCGTCTTTGAAGCGGTTTGGATTTCCCATCACTAATGACGTCACAGTAGGTGTTAAAAATTCGGCACGCTTGGTTTCAATACAAATCGTGATACTTGCGTTATCTATGTAAATCTATATCTGTGGCTTAGATACTACTCTAAAATATTAATTGGCATAGGGAGCAGCTGGGTGATGGGGGTTGAATGGGTAATTAATTAATACTAATAGTTAAATCAATAACAATTAATTATTCAATTGGACCTCCGGTAGGTACCTAATCTAATTAATAACGAATCGGTAAATGGAACTGAGTTTTACAGTAGGTACGTAAGGATTCCAATTTCCGTTTGTTTCAATGGCACAGTGAGGCATTTACTGGATAAATTTTAATGGCCTCGTTAGTCAATCAGTAAATAATTTTGCTTATCGACATAAATTAAATTATTGCACCTGCCAACTTATACGTAAATACCTGAAACAAAACAGATCTATCAAATGTATGGGTGACGACCCAACGGTATATCTTTTTGTTTCACTCATAACAAAAGGTTGGATACCTACCTCCTATCAGATTCTGAATGATAATTTTTATTTAATGTTTAAATATTCCCTTAAGGTCCAATATTCTTCATAAAGTCGGTTTTATATCGACCGTAAACCTTCACAGCGCCATTTAACGATGAAATGTCCATATCTTTAATGTACCATTAGATTCCCTGCTTGTTCTTTATATGTCTGTAGATAATAATGTTTTTATTATTATTACTTGGAGATCATTTAAGCGAGAAGTTTGTTTTATATTGTTAAATAAACGCTGCCTTTCATTAGCTGGATTAATTTGCATAACTTTTAAGAACCTATCTGACCGTTTGCGAACACGAAACTCGTTGAAAACAAATGACTGCCAGCAGTTATAGAAACTCGTCAAGCAAAATGCAGATTTTACTTATAGCGCCCAATAAATCAGAGATTGTTAATCGTCTATTCAGTTGGGAACTGCGCTTGCTATGTTATTGTTTCATAACTTTGAATAAGAAAATCCTTTTAACGTCTCATACAATATTTAAATTAATTGACAATTCAATTTGCTGGAGTTATAAAGCAAAAGCGATTAACAAACCTTCATACCTACTGAAAATCCTGCTCGGAACAGAAGGTAACCAACCACATATGTAAAGGATGTGTGTAGACACGCCCCAGAATTAGTAATCATTATTATTAATGTCTTAAGCCGGGTACACTATAAAGCTCCTTCCTCTGTGGAAACTCATAATCCCGGTTCAATATTGTTACATAGAATATCTCCGGCTTTAGTTCCTAAATTGGATTTCTCAATTTGCAGAGATCGGAAACGTGTGATCACCATAAATCCACAACAAAAGTCCAGCGACGAAGTTCGCCCATAAACAATATCAGGGAGAGTGGTTCCCTTGAGCCTTTTCGCTAACTGCGCATTCACATTGCTCCCTCCCAACTTTGCCAGTTAATACTATGCTACAGTTAATTAAATCGCACAATTTATTTGTTTCGAAATAGTTGGCCAATGATGGATATATACTTACAATCAGTAATATTTCTATCGAGTTGGCGTTTGGGCGGTGCATAGTGTGGGTTACCAATAGGTCCAAACGTAATTATTGGTAAATAGTAACCCTACAACACAGATATGCTGCGACCAATACTACAGTTAACCAAAGGTAATACGACATCACCTATAATTGGAGGTCGTTTTGCAGAACGGGATCAATCCACATGCACTGCTGTAGACCAAATTGCACACAGATATTAAGTACCGCGCGTATTTAGTCCGACCCGCGTTTGGGGTTTGCAATAGGCTTTTTGCAAAAACTAGTTTTATCTATCACTACAAAACCAAGCCATCATTAGAACTAAGACCTAGATATTCTACTCCTATACAAGAAAATATTTATATTTTAAAAAATATGGGCAGTATTCTTTCTAAAGATTTTCTTTGGGTAAGTATACATTATACGTAAATTATTACTAATAGGTAATTTGGTTATTGCGATCGGAAAATATAGGTTAAATAGCAAGCGGACTATTACCCACAATGATACCTCAGCTACGTAAATATTGATAAAGCTGGCGGCGACTCGTGAAATAATGTGAGCGCTTTGATAAAACAAACACAAGGTACCCATGTTGTGACGTAAACCGAATATTTTTGCTGTGGAGATGTTATGATACGGAATTTATTTGTAGATACGACACGCCTTGTCAATGAATTGATATTTTTACTCAAATCTGATAACATGTTCGAGATTTTGATGATGATAAGATAACTTTCGTTTCCACAACACGCAGGAAATGTCAATAATGTAATTTGAATGACTGATGCAGATTTATTTATCCATTCATCCATTATGACGCAGGTTCTTAATCAATCTGTTGTTTTAAGATCCAAGTGTACGATAAGACCGCACCAACCCACTTTACAAAATTATCCTTATAACCAGTACGGGATTAAGCAAGCGCGGGGCCCGTAGAAAATTATTTCAAAGAGCCCTTGATCTACTATGGGTTCTTAAGTATAAAGTGGTAAAAAAAACAAATCAATAGTCTATACGTTTATTTGCCATTTATAGGTTACAATTTTGTGGACATTTAGTAAATATGGGCGCTGTTAGGCTCTGGACAAATACAAAAAGCCAGAGATGAGATTTTCTGGCAATATAGAATACTTTTGATAAGAAACTAACATATGCGGGGCCCCCTTTCGCGCGGGGCCCGTAGCAATTGCTACTCTTGCTATATGGTTAACTCCGGCACTGCTTATAACGGAAAGTTAATTTAAAGATACCTAAGTCTGAGGAATTATAATATATTATGAATTCCTCACGACCTATGACGACCGCTTGGTGCAGTGCTTCGAGCGTAGGCCGCTCGTCTTACTGCACATGGTGGTAGCGGGTTCGCTTCCCGCCGGGGCTAATTTAGCCCCCAGTCCATTGTACGGTACCCATAGTACAAGGTTTGCTTAGTTTGGGACCATACAGTTGGTGTGTCAGTCTGGCGATATTTATTTTTATATTTTATGTAATAACGGAACAAAACCGTGTCTTTAAAGAAACCTTGTCTACTCGTCCATATCACTGGCCATTCACCCTCACAGCGCCCTGCAGACAGAATAGATTGGGCGGAGATAACATCTGATGGACATTGGAAATCGCAGCTCGGCATACATAGTCAAGATAATAATCTAGTATCGAATACGAGTAGGTACCGATCGATCTCCGACCGTAGCCAATACGGAGCCTCTCCCACTGGTCAATATAAGGTCAAGACTCGCTTTAAGAATAAGATTGCAAGGCACTGATCTTCATTTGACTGTCGTGTAACTCTATCAAAATCTGTTCAATCAATAATTATTCGCGAGCAGGCTCGACTGCCGCACGTGAATCGCTGCGATAGGCTCCAATCATAGAAGAGATTCACATGCCACGCACAGTAATGGTAAGGTTATAGAATAGGCATTCTTATATAGTCATTAATTTTGCTTCAAATATATACATACACCGTTTTATAGCTGTACCAAAAATCTATTTTGTGCCTGTTTTGCCGTGATAGTCTCCAAATAAAATTACTGTGATGTCGGACACTGGAAAGACAGACATAGCGGCAGACAAACTATAACGGTTCCTAGTTTGGAACCATACAAATTGGCCTTTTCCAACTTAGGCATAATTACTTGTTTTCCTAACACGCCGCCGCCGAGGATATCCCCGAACTGTGGTACAGACTACAGTTTGCCCACTGTCTCGCCTCAGACCCAATATTGTGTATGTAGACGACCTAACTTAGTTTACCCGAGCAAACGGACCCACATCTACACTAACATTGGGTTTCTAAACCTAATGGAGATTATTGAGACCTCGATTTATCGAAACGACTTTCTCTATTCCACAAACTTTTTTGATTTGAAAGGGAAACCTGACCGTTTTATTTTGGGATGTAGGTTATATTACTAGCTCTTTAGATAGTAGAATTTAATTTTCTAGATTTCGACAAAAGCAATCTACTAAGTCCAACTATAGCTAACAACTATCCTAGTGACCCTATAAGTACAAAATAACCATGAATACACGTATACAGAATACACCAGAATCTAAATATATATAACTCAAAGGTGACTGACTGACATAGTGATCTATCAACGCACAGCCCAAACCACTGGACGGATCGGGCTGAAATTTGGCATGCAGGTAGATGTTATGACGTAGGCATCCGCTAAGAAAGGATTTTGATTAGTTCTACCCCCAAGGGGATAAAATAGGGGATGAATACTCCCGAAATTTTAGTTAAGTTAAATTACACGCGGACGAAGTCGCGGACTCAGCTAGTTTTATGTAAGTACGTATCGAAAAAGGAGATGAAAAAGAGACTTATTAAAAATACGACCGCTTGGCGTAGGCCGCTCAGCTCACTACACATGGCGCGTTTGATTCCCGCCGGGGCAAATTACGGAAAAGGCCTTTTCGAAATTTGCCCAGGTCTGGGTGTCACTGGGATCGCTCCCAGTCCATTGTACGGTACCCATAGTACAAGAGTTGCTTAGTTTGGAACCATACAGTTGGTGTGTCAGTCTGGCGATATTTATTATTTTGTATTTTTTTTAGGAATGGTGACATTTTTATGAATACTAGTAGACTTCACTCTATAAACACTAAATAAGCATTTTAGATGGGTTTGTTGTTAAATTATTTAAATATGTTATGCAAAATAGGCATTGCGAGCAATTAGTAACATCCTGTCAAACCTGACATCACTATACAATTTGTAAATAGCGTACAGTAGTTTTGTATAATACCATACAATACAATATGCTTCACAGGTGTGTTTAAACTAAATTTCTACATGGCTTATAAGCCACAGTTGTCAAACGGCACATTAGAAACTGAACCTCTCATGAAATATCAATTCCACGTGGTATTTACGGATTTTTTTTCAATTGTGGAATAGTTGCGGAAAAGTGGCTAAGTGCCAATCGTGGCCGCTCTTGTTTGCAAACTATTCTCCAACGTTTTGTAAAATAAAACGGAAACCTTCTGCGATAAATTCTGAGAGAAGCAAAGATTTGAAAACTAATTTCACCGCTGTATACTACTCACATATTTATCGTATATCTATATACTACTAGCTGTGCCCGCGACTTCGTCCGCGTGGAATTTAATTGACAAAGTTTCATACAAACTTTCATCCCCTATTTTATCCCCTTGGGGGTAGAATTAATCAAAATCCTTTCTTAGCGGATGCCAACGCCATAACATCTACCTGCATGCCAAATTTCAGCCCGATCCGTCCAGTGGTTTGGGCTGTGCGTTGATATATCACTATGTCAGTCAGTCAGTCAGTCAGTCACCTTTGAGTTATATATATAGATGAAAACCTGGCTTCGCTCGGGTGAAATGTGACTCATAATACACAATCTTTTACAAAACTTAGGTAGATATTTTTGTAGTTATCGGTTTTCAAGGAATATTAGGCAAGGCATAGATTCGTATAGCATTGTCCATTGAAATGAATACGAAAAAAAATCGCCAAGTGCCATGTCGAGTTATGCACAATGAAGTGTTCCGATTCATTGAAGGTAATCTGTTTAAAATTTCACCCCAGGTTGAAATAGATACTAAAGTTGTATATGTCGCCGCCAAATAGCTTAATTCGCCGTTCAATTAACAGCCTAGGCACTTAACTAAACAGCGCCGTTCAACTAACGGCCTGAATGATATTCAGCCGTATCGTCTATTACAACATTTAATAAACTGGCTGGCTAATGCTTAGGCAACTGGTTGACATTTAAGTACTACAAAACTTTTTCAAAATACTACCCAAGCAGAACGACCTGGATGGGTTTAGGTTAGGGTTATTTTTTTTATGACCCCACAGAAACCCCACCCGGCAAATAGATTCGGTGGATCTAAAAAAAATCGTAAAAAACCTAAGTACCTAATAAAATTAGTCCATCAAAGTTGTTTTTTTCCGACGCCATATTGACCAAAGAGAATATAGAATATAGAGATATTGACAGTTTGGTGAGTTTCGGCGCTAGGTGGCAGAAAGTAGGACTAAATTGAAATGAACAGGCTAGGCAGGTAATTAAACGGCTAGGCAAGTAGTTAAACGTCATCGATCCAAGTCATTTGCCTAGCTGTTTGATCAAATGGCTGAATATCATTCAGGCCGTTAGTTGAACGGTGCCGTTGAGTTAAGTGCCTAGGCTGTTAATTGAACGGCGAATTAAGCTATTTGGCGGCGACATATACATACTGCTACCGACATCTATCGACACCATTAAATACTAAGAAATAGACTAATGAACATAAAACATACATTTTATTGCTGTTATTTTATTGGAATTTATTAACAATTTATCCAATTTCGTCAGCATAATCTTATTCATATTTTTGCAATAGAAAAATGTAAGAAGTGTCGGAATTCATTACGGAATTTTGATTTAATCTTTAAAAGTTAAAAATCTCGCAAACGGAATTTTTGATGATAAAATGTTGTATGAAAACATCATTTTATTTGAAAAGACCTTTTCAACGTCACCCCACATTATTTGGTAACTAAAAAAAAAAAATTGCCCCTTTTTCGATGTTCGGGGAGGTACCTCAAAAAAAGTAATTTTGCTACATTTTATATTTTTGAAAGTGAGATCTACTCTTAAAGTATTTTTGTACAAAATTACATCAACATCCGTCAGAAACTGTAGAAGTTATGACCCTGTGACGGATCGGGACAGACAGACGGACGGACGGACGGACGGACGGACGGACGGACGGACGGACGGACGGACGGACTGGATGATCTTATAAGGGTTCCTCGTAGGGACTACGGAACCCTAAAAACATGAAGACTGAATTTGTTTGTGATGAAAGCTCAATCTTCTTCTTCTTTCTCAAAAAATAATTTTTTTTTTTTTTTTTTTTTTTTTTTATATATGGCCCACCCAGTTTAATAGATATTTCGAATAAAGACTCACTTACACATTGAGAACACTGACACTAACTGACAGGGACTCGTTCATAGAAAATATAGCGGTACTGTGCCAAACTTGACGGAACTGTCAATATGGCGAAATATTGTCTTTTACACCATTAGAATTTAACAAAATACTCGACAATCCGAATTTTGCCGATATATGTGCTCGACTCGAAATCATTTTTTTTTTATATTTTATTATTCTGGTAAGGTTTCAATCGAGTCTACCGTACCCCTGAACGGAATTATTAATATAGAAGTCGAATCAACAGCCTGACAAATAAGTTTCAAGCTTCTAGCTCTAAAATGAGATACTTCCATACAATTTTTCATCCCCCTTTTCAACCCCTTAAAACTCTTTTTTCGCATTAAAAAGTAGCCTATGTCCTTTCTCAGGCTCTAGACTATCTGTGTATAAAATTTCATTGAAATCGGTTCAGTAGTTTTGGCGTGAAAGAGCGACAGACAGACAGACAGACAGACAGACAGACAGAGTTACTTTCGCATTTATAATATTAAGTAAGTTTATAATATTAGTAAGGATAAGCAAGGCAGATGATGCACTTTTAGATGACCAATAACTTTTAAATATAGGTATATACATTCATAGACGTAACTACATAAATACCTATTAAACATATTTGATTCCAACAACTATTCGGAATTGGCCATTCATCTCTATTTGCCTGCGCATACAGTGTCACAGACAAGGTAATGGTGATTTAATAGCGAGCTTGGGCGGTCAGCAACAGGTAGATAACTTGATTGATCGTCCGCCGCCGCGCGGACAATAGCCTGTTTATTAATCACTCTCTGCTCAACTTCTGTTAACCGGGGACATGGTACCAGGAGTCCAGCTCTGTTTACCAACTCGTACTCGGCTCGAATAACATCAGTTTTGACAGTTTTTTTATGGAAAAACTGTCAAACTGACGTATCGTTTATCTGAAGACGTCAGTTTTGACAGTTATTCTATAGGAAAAGTGTCACAACTCATGTACTGCGAGTCGAGTGCCAGTCGAGCAAGATGCGAGGTTAAGGCTAAAGCTCCCATCTAGCCCGCGAAGTTCAAATTTTATGAGGTTTTTTTTCAAAATCTGACAATAATAAAGGGCACTTTTTAAATCGGCGACAATGACCGTGTGCAGTGCATTTATTAATATATCCAACTTACTCTAAAACATTTCAAGAACGACAGATAACCAGAAAAACTGGGATTTTTTGTATATTTGGTGATTTACTAGTATAATATCGACCGTGATAATATTTAGAGTAAAATAAATGTATTAATGGACGCACTGCATGCTGTGTTTGTCGCCAATCACAAAATGTTGTCTTAAATGTTTTCAGATTTTGGATAAACTATAAAAGAGCTCGAAAATTTCGAGTTTCGCGGGCTGGACAGGCGCTATCACCTTAACAGACTCGGGCCACTGCTGTTTGGTGACTTGCCAATAGAGTAGACTAACTCTAGAATATAGCTTAAATTTGCCAACTATTCATAATGCAAAGAGATATCAGTTAGGTAAGTATTCCAATTCTAATTTATAACGGCTGAAACTTCAATTACTTTTCCAGGAACTCAAGAGTAGCACACGAAAAGGTTATCTAATATCTACCAAACCTTGAATAACCTTCACTGGAGAGGTTCTAAATGCGAAACTACCTGAACTCCCCCTTTGTTCACATTTCAATTTCAATAATGTTCATGCGTTTTGTGGTACCGTTATAATTGTGTAAGGTTTAATTATATTCTTTAAAAATAAGAGTTGTTCTTGAACTTATCTCGTTGAAACACTGTGGCAACAAGTCTGTACTACCTAATTTTATTATCCACTGTTTCAGTTGATTTGAATAGGGAAACAAGATTCAGTATGTCCCTAATCCGGGTTCTGTATAAACGCAAATCCGTGGCACGAGCCTGTTAGTCGGTTCATATTACCCGTTCGCCTACGTCAACCAGTATTCTCCGCGGCTTATGCTAAAACTAGCGTTCCCAATTTACCAACAGCGGAAGGGTGTGATCTACGCCAAAACTTATGTAAACTTTGACCATAAACAACATCATACTGAGTGCTGGACCCTTAGCAAACAGCGCACGTAGGTAGGTTCACACACACTACATCGTTGGAAGTAAGTAAATTTTGTGTTTATGATAGTAATTGCGTACTGTACGTACACAGGCAGGTACTATTTCATTTACTCGGTCTACAATGTACAATGTCGGTAAAAAATGTATATTTTCATTTATCTGACTTGCATTAAACGTTAAAAAGCAAAATGGTTGCTTGAAATATAGTGCAGGAAAATTATATTTGGTTAGAAACTAGAAGATGATTTTTATTTAGAATAGAAATCCGTTGGTTAGTATAATGGAAGCAGCATTCTTACTATCAGCCCGCAAAATAGAGGGGTGTGAAACTTTATACGTATATCCACTCCATTAGACAAGCACTATTGTGTTTTAGTATAATAGAGGTTTGATAGTCTTTGTAATGAACTCTATAGAACGCTGGAAAAATATGGACTATAATGTAAATGGCGAACACATTAAAACATTTTAGCCACCATTGCCAAGTATGCATATTCGTGTTTAAATAAATAAATAAACGTCCCCACCTTTCGATTTCGGAAACTGTTGTGCTGTGTAGCAAAATATCAGTAAGTCGGCTTCCACGAGACAGGCTCCTAGTGCGGAAGTAACAGATACTACCCCTTATCTATAACAACATCGTTCTCAAACCCTCTCTAAGAATTTGTGTACCAAACTTTGTGGTGAATTATTCTTATTTTTTATTTTTCTTATCTAAGAATTGTACTGGTTCCAGAGCAGCCATCAATCACGTGTCCTCCGTTTGGCAGTTTCAGTAGAACTTTAAGTAAGAGAGCGACTTCTCCAAATGTGACAAAAAGTTCACTTGCCGCTCCATTTACTGAGCGCCAGGGGGCGGTGTCGTCGCCGCCACGGATGTTTGTTGTTACAGTTAACATACTATATATTACTATATCATACTAATATTATAAATAGGAAAACTTTGTTTGATTGTAATGAATAGGCTCCGAAACTACTGAACCGATTTGAAAAATTCTTTCACTGTTGGGAAGCTACACTATCCCCGGGTGACATAGGCTATAAGATATTTTCAAAAAAATTAGGGAGCCTTACTAAAACTCGAATAATGTAACCGCAATGTACCCGTGCGAAGCCGGGGCGGGCCGCTATTAACTATATAGTAGGTACACTGAGTATAGGTACTATCCAAATCAATTCGGTCACATACCTACCAATTTACCTGCTAACGAACTAACTTATTTCCTACTAAGTTACGCGGTTTGTAAGTTTTTGTGAGAAACAGTCCCCGATGAATGACAATAGTTTACGAGTATATCCATAGAGGAAGGAACCCACAGACTCCTAGTGGTTGAACCGTTCCGAAACCGTTAATATATTGTTTAAGTGCTTGTTGCAGATTATTTGCATTTTATGGAAAACTTATGGTACTTAATTTTAAAAAAAATTACTGCTGTATTTGGTATTTATAAATAGATACTGTGGGTGCATACATCGTGGCACATTTATTGATATTCTTTTGTAGTTTATAATAATACTAGCGACCCGCCCCGGCATTGTACGGCTCTAAAATTATCAGTGTTTATCTACTATATTACGTATGTATTATACATATAAAACTTCTTCTTGAATTACTCAATCTACTAAAAAATCAAAATCTGTTGCGTAGTTTTCAAGATCAAATTTTATACTATGTAGTGACGATAATAATAAATATGTACCAAAGACCTAAGAGCTATGTAGGTATAATCATCGAAATAATAGGTGTACATACCCTGTATAACATACGATCACATGTATAATGTACCTCCGTTTGTAGAGGTATACTGGTAGGTAATAAATAAGGGAGTGGGAAAGGAAAGAAACAAATCAAAGCGGCAGCGGAGTGAACGGCCGAGTTACGTTCCGACGCCACAAATTATAAATGACAGTATACGGAAATCGACTTACAGTCTAGCTAGCTACTTCGTCTCACCCGGGGATTATTTTTCATGGGAAATATTTAGTATGGGTATACCTATGAGCAAATAGGTAATACATGTGAATACATTCGTAGGTACGTATTATACCTACCTGTATAGATAGGTACTTGTGGACGGAAATTCTAAAGTGGAGCCTGATGTGAAGTCGGGAAATCTCAATAGATTGTAGCTTGATAGATTGTCAATACAGTGCAGATATAAACCGATTAACATTTCGGGGTCTGACACAGAATGAACCACGAATTCATAAAATGGCCGCCCGAATGTTGGCGTGCTCGGCGATGACAGACTTGAACTCGAACAATATTATTTCGTATCGCTTCTCGTTGGCCGTGGTATGGTTAGAGATAGGAATGAGAAAAAATAATCTATTTATATAAGACGCTTTTTTGACAATAAAAAACGATTTTAAAATTGGAAATAATCGATTATAAACGAATTTTAAAATCGATTTTTATCTGCCACACCCCAAAGATTATTACAAATTCTTTGGCCACACCCCGATATTTAAGTCTAGCCAGAGCGCGAATTTCTATTAGGTCGAATTACTATTAGATGCATTAACGGGTTCACATCCGAATTAAACTTGCGCCTCTAATTGGATTAAAAGAAGACGCATTAGAATACTGGAGAAGCTATGAGGGAGCTTATCCCAAACTGACACAGTTGGCGTGGAAGCACCTTTTGGTACCGCCTTCTTCGGCTCCAGCAGAGAGATCGTTCTCGAAAGCTGGCGCCATATTAACTAAGCCCAGGAGCCGAATATTATCCAAACGCTTACCTAAGCTTTTTCTAAACTCATTGCCTATGGATTTGTAGTATTTTTTTTATTAGAATAGTTCAGTTTGGTGCTATGTTGATTATAAATTCCAAAACTTCTTATTTCTATTGTTTATTATTAATTAATGAAAGTGTGATTAATAGAATATTTTGGTGTTTATATTGGAATTCATTGAAAAAAATAGAAAAAAAACGATTAATATAAAAAGTCGTTTTTTTATGGTGAATGTGACATCCCTAGTTAGAGATGGCGATGTGTAGTTTACAAATTTCAAACTACTAAGCATAATAAACTACCTATTAGCTAGGTATATTGCGGGCGGTGGCATATAGATAATTTATAATAAATACTAAAATAGATAGTGCCACACAGGACCCTAATTTAGCCCGTGTTTGCGGAGCCTGTGAATTATATACTCCCGCTTAATTGACTCGCAAATGAAATCCTCATTTTAAACCGCAAGCCCGCTCAGGAACAAACATTGCGGTCCCCATTTCTATTCCACTCGCCTATATGTACAGCAAAGTAAATGAAGCGGGATACATTTTAAAATCGGTCGGGCGTAGTATCCAGCAGTGATAGGTTGCCTATTGGTTAAGGAAGATGTTACGCGTCTTGCATGCACAAGGTCCAGGGTTCAAACCGCGGCTCGCACCTCTGGGTTTTACGATTTCTATGTGCGAATCATAATAATATCTAAAAGATTATCACTTGCTTACGAAGGAGGAAAAGATCGTGAGTAAATCTGCATGACAAGAAAATCTGATGATTTATCGAAAGACATGTAAAATCCGCCAACCCGCACTGAGCCAGCGTGGCGGATTATGGCCTTAATGGGCCTCTTATTGAAGGGAGGTCCATGTCCAGGCGTGTGACATTAGAAAGAGCTAATTTTGATTTAAGATAGCTAACTGCGAAGTGGTTCAGAACTACATTTACCTCGGCTCTACTATATCAAGCACTGGAGGATGTTGCGACGAGATCAGACGACGGTGCGCCATCACCAGATCTGCAGTAGAACGCCTGGGAAAGATTTGGAAGGACAGGAGAGTTACCAAGAAGACCAAAGTCAGATTAATGAAATGCCTTGTGTTTCCAATCTTTCTCTATGGGGCCGAAACTTGGTCCCTGAGACTGCAGGATCGCCGCAAAATCGACGCATTAGAGATGTGGTGCTGGAGACGCCTCCTAAAGATCCCGTGGACGGCATTTCGCACCAATGTATCCATCCTCAAAGAGCTTCGTATTAAAGTCAGACTATCATCTACTGTGCAGCTACGAATACTAAAGTTCTTTGGTCACATCTCTAGAAATGAGAACTCGATGGAGAGACTGGTAGTTTAGGGCCAGGTGGAAGGCAAGAGAGCACGCGGTCGAGTACCAACCCGCTGGATAGATGTAATGACAAAGGCTACCGAGTCCACCATGGTCCAGTGTACTCGCGACGCCTCTAATCGTCAGAAATGGAAGCACATCGCCTGGAGAGCCACCCTCGGAAATGCTAAGGCAAACCTTCCACCATATACCTCGTCAGCGCAACCACGACCACTCTGACAAGAATGCCCGACTAAGAAGAAGAATTTTGTTTTTTTCTTATCGCTTGAGCTTTAAGATTCTCGTGATTCTAACTTAATAATAGTGAAATTCCTTGCGACGGCTGAATTATCCCATTATCAACCACATGTATGTCGGCACGGTCGCCAATCCGGCAGAGTTATTCCAAAATTAGGTATTTATGTTATTCGAGGCTTGATATCACAAGCCATTAGCAACATTCCGGTACTGGACATTCCGTTTGCATAGTTCTCATTTCAATTTTAATGCTTCTATTTCCTTTTGTTTACATTTTAATATAACAAAATCAGCAAATAATCGTATGTACGATTCGCCGCCATCAGACCCAATAGATGTGTGCAATAGCAAGGCATTGCTTGCTCGTTGTTGACCAGAAGGGAAGGGCCAGAGTGAGGGAACGCAGGGGAAGGCCATGGTTTGGCCTTCGGGATGTTTCACTCATTGTACGAAACGCAATTATAGTAGCTACTTTACACCCATCTTTGAGAACCCTCTCAAAGAAGATCGGTACCTCGGTCGAGCCAGCCAATAGATAATTGCCTGTGGGAAATTTAGCAAAGGTATACTTAAGTTAATTAAACTTCTTCAATATGGATGTATGCCCTACATTAAGATGTTAGTTCCGCAAAAAAGTGTAAATTTCCCCCTTGCCTCGGAACTGGGACGCTTCGAGTACTTCTTGTGTGCGCGAAGTCACGCGGCGACGCGGCAGTGGCGGCGGCCAGGGGGGAAGGGATGCGGTGCGGGAGTGGGAAGGGGGAAAGCTTCGTACATCCGCGAAAGGAACCAGTCATGAACAATTCATATCCAGCGCACTGGCTAAAACGATTTTAATTGAGAAACAGCCCCTAGTTGTTCTTTACCATAGTTTCCCATGCTTATTGTACCGTTTTACGACGCTTACAGCCGTCCGCAGGAGAATCTGTGAAAAAAATTAAAATTAGCTGCCAAAAAGTAGGTATTTATGAATGACTTTTTACATAAAGCTCGGGATTTATTTTGAAAGCTAAGCGATGCGGAATCACCCTCGCGCTTCTCGGACATGAGAAGACGGTATTAAGGTCGTGACAATTGTATTATACTCTTTTTATGTCCTTTGGTGTATAAGAGACGATGACAAAGAATAAGACACCTACGAACACGAACGAGACTTGCTAAAACATTTTATTAAGTATCTAACAGACGACTTAAACGCCCTAAAAATAGTCTTAACGCTGATAAGAATACAGGGTGTTGAAAAAAATTAAAAATATGTTGGGTACAGAAATACGGTAGGTGATAGGTATATGCCTCGTGAGGATAGACTTTTTTTTCGATATAGGCAAGTATTTGACCACAATCTCACCTGATGGTAAGTGACGATGAGGTCTACGGTGGTGCATACTTGCCTAGAAGGTACCTGTTCACTCTCGACTTGAAAACATCCAGGTTATAGTCAACCGGGAACAAAGACGCCGGCAAGGTGTTCCATTCCTTGGCAGTTCGCACAATAAAAGACTATACGTAACTATCATATTTTCTGAGATACGGGCCTTTGAATATTTGTCACACTTTCATGTTGCGGCTTTAGAAGATATCCAATGGCCCAAAAAAGTGTTATTCCCATTTAGGAATAGCAGCCTCCAGAAATATTCAGGAAAAAGTTTATACTTATAAATTTGAATAGTACTTGAGATGATAACTACATTTTTTGTAACTGCAAGAAGAAAATTGGAAATATGTGTTAATATTTTGATACCATTTACTCGTAATTATATGCCCCATATCGATTCAAACACCCAAGTATTATTTCCAACTTGTGAGACACCTTGTATATAGGTAATCTTAAAGCAAGTATAGTCTGAGATTTGAACACCGTTTGAGCATAGGAAGCGGCCCAGAAAACAGACGTGTGGATAAATGTAGAGGAGTTCTTTGCCCAGGAGTCTTAGCGGTACTTAGCGGCACACTTAGTGGCTATAAAAAGTAGGTTCCACATTCGTTAACAAGAGCATGCGCCCTTCCGGTTCCATGCAAAGTGCCGCCCCGGGCCGCCATCAACCCGTCTTCCATTAACTAATGGTCGCCGTAATTGGGTGCTCAGCAAACACCGTCTTGGCTTAGTTTAACTAAGCTAAATGCTCAAGTAACGCCCTTTATCAACAAGTAAAAGACTTTATCTGTACCTAGTATGCAAATTAGTTAGCTGGTGAGCGTGTCGCTAGTCTACCATTTACGAGATAAAAAGTTCAGAGTGCTTTGGTATTTTAACAGTGAAAAAATATTGCAACTTGTTGAATAATTAGTTAGATAATAAATATAATAGGAAATGACAATAGACTATTTAACGCTCACTTCTTACTCGTTCAAACTAGGATATCATATACGTAACTACATGTAGTTGAAATACCTAGGAGATTTTCAATTTCAATTCCTTATTGCATTCCATTTTCTTTTCAGGTGTTAAGATAGGTACAGAAGATAGGTAATATAATAAGTATTTATAGTTTTTTATTTACTTCACATACGTAAGTAGGTAAGACCGGAGGTTCCTAATTATAGATAGAAGATACCTAGGTGGGAATTAAAATTAATTCTCCTTGTTTGTTTTCAGATAGTGTTCGACAAAAATATAAAAAAAACTGCTACCAGCCACTTCAAAGTTCAAAGCACAGGTGTGAAGTTAATTAAAACAAATTAGATTTTATTTATATTCCCAATTAAACACTAGACATAGACAGCGTAAATTATAACAGCAAACAAAATAAACAATTCGGCACGTACCTAATCTTATTATAAAAACAAACAAAACAAGGTGTCCGTAATGAAATTCAAAAGGCGGGGCTAAATGTAAAACTAAAACTATTTAAATGAAGTCCGTACTAATCTCTGCGAGGCCGTTATGAAATGCGGCAAATATATAGCAGAAAATACATCATGCCACGAAATTTACGAACTATACGGAGGCAGCTATACGTGAAAACTTGAATTTACATAATGTCCCACATTGTTCAGCGCATATGGTTCCAGTCAAAGAATTATTACAAATTCTTTGGGTTCCAGTAGTGGGTACCTAGTAAAATGTCTAGGTATATCTGTCGCCGCCAAATAGCTTAATTCGCCGTTTAATTAACAGCCTAGGCATTTAACTAAACAACGCCGTTCAACTAACGGCCTGAATGATATTCGGCCATTTGATCAAACAGCTAGGCCAATGACTTGGATCGATGACGTTTAATTACTTGCCTAGCCGTTTAATTACTTGCCTAGCCTGTTCATTTCAATTTAGTTCTACTTTCTGCCACCTAGCGCCGAAACTCACCAAACTATCAATATCTCTATTATAATATTCTCTTTGGTCAATATGGCGTCGGCAAAATACAACTTTGATGGAATAATTTTATTAGGCATTTTACGAAATTATTTAGATACACCGAATCTACTTGCCGGGTGGGATTTATGTGGAGTCATAAAAAAAAATAACCCTAACCTAAACCCATCTGGGTCGCTCTGCTTGGGTAGTATTTTGAAAAAGTTTTGTAGTAGGTACTGTGTGTCAACCAGTTGCCTAAGCATTAGCCAGTCAGTTTATTAAATGTTGTAACAGACGATACGGCTGAATATCATTTAGGCCGTTAGTTGAACGGCGCTGTTTAGTTAAGTGCCTAGGCTGTTAATTGAACGGCGAATTAAGCTATTTGGGTGCGACATATCTATGGCGCTGAGTAAACGTAGATACTTTTTATTGCTGACTCTCCTGTTGACGTCATAGAAAACCGTGGTACTTGTATTATCAGCAACCGCATACACATTTTCTAGCTATGATGGTATCTCGTGTCGATCACGAAAGTGTCTCAGTTAACGCACCGTCTAACCTAAGATTAAGCTACCGCTAGCTGAAGGTTGGCCAGAAAAAGCTAAAAAAATAATTTTGTTAAATTACAAAGTTAAAAAAAATCGAATAACAGGCACCATTTAAATTTGAAAATTGAAGATTGAATATACAATTTTCAATAGGGCTGGGCTAGCCAAACTCTCCCACTGTTAATCCAGTATCGAAAATGAACAGAATCGTTCTGTCCTATACACCTACACGGCGAAAAAAACACTATACCAAATGGTTATTGTATTTTAAAGTATTGTTTACTAAACATTGTGTAATAGAAGGAGGCATTACATAAATCATTGCTGTAATTACAAAACGTTAAGTAAAAAAATACTAAAAATAAAATTGATATTGTATTTATTTTTACTCAGTGTACAAAACTTAAATCAACACGCAACACGTGCTCGTAACATAACAACCTCAAAGGACCATTCATCTTACTTACTCAGTAAGAATATAAAAAGGACATAAAGATAGTGCAATAAATAACACTTACCTAAGTTAGCTACCGTGTATGCGTCACACGTGCAGCTCACCCGGTGAATATACGACAACCGTGGGGCACCAAATGGAGATGGGCACTAAAACGGTCCATAGCAGCCGTAAATCCTCAGACACCTCGGATCCTCCGATTTTAGAAGAACAATACTCGTAAACAGGCTTCAGAAATAATTGGATAGAATACAATTTGTCAACTTTTGACGACCGCTTGGCGCAGCGGTTCGAGCGTAGGCCCTTCGGCAATGGGTGGTTGCGGGTATGATTCTCGTCGGGGAAAATTTTGGAAATGGCCCCTTCGTAATTTTCCCCGATCTGGATGTATCTGGGATTGGTCCCAGTCCATCGTACGGTACCCATAGTACCTTCCTACAAGCGTTGCTTAGTTTGGGACCAAACAGTTGGTGTGACAGTCTTGCGATATTTATTTGGATTGAATTTGAATACCATCCGCGATCTCTACCTACCCTTTTTGGGAAATACAGGCGCGATAGTGTATGATATTTAACGGCAGTAGAGCCATAGGTTGGCTCTATTACAAAAGAGCGGCTTTTCGTACAATGAGTGAGAGAGCCGGAAGCCCAAACCCCCCTTTGCTCTCTTTCCCTCCCTCCTTCAGACCGACAATGTGCGAGCAATCTCTTTGGTATTGCAAGCATCTATTTATAGCTACGGTAACAGCTTAACATGAGGTGGTTGGTACGCTTGTTTGTCGACTTTATTGTAAATATCAAATAAATATTGAATATTTTTTTTGATGTTTGTAGCAATATTGCCAGGTATAAATGAAGCGCACATATAATACATAATATTTATATCGCTATGTATCCTCTCCAAATATGTAAATTGTATGATTAATGAACGACCACAAATCTCGCCAAAACAACTTTGTGGTGTCTGGTCATTAACGAGGTAGATTTTTCATAATTCTCATTTATTTTATTCAGGTGTTCCTTAATCCGCAGATTAGACGGATAAACCGACGGTTAATGGGATTTTGAAGTAAAATGAAAGTTAAACACGAAAGGGGTGAAAATCAATCTCGTTTGGAACGAGGGTGGCAGGTACTACCCTCAAAGTTTCAATAAATCAGTCGAACAAAGACGTAACATTTTAATTAAAAATAGAAGTTTGCCTTAATCTTCAACAGTGTGCGCGGAGTCCCTCGGATAAAAAGGTAAAAATAAAATAAAAAATAAGTCATCACCTTTTTACAACAGAATCAAAATTTTATTTACAAAAAGCCAGTCATAGTCTCACAAAATAATAATAATCATAATCCTATAATTTTACAATTAGACTTTAGCACTTAAAACGTGTTTAGCGTAATATATTATAGTTTAAACCGAGTTAGCGACTCTACATCCAACATGGATTCAAACGGACGCATGCAATCAAATAAGAGACGAACTCTGCCAACGCTCTATGTATACGTGGGGCACGATATCTGTTATTCAGTTACATTTTACTTGGATATAAGCTCCATAAAGCAAACATCCTCTTATCAGATTGGGCGAAATTGAATTTATAGAGAGTTCGCTCTCGACTCTTGCCATCGAGTGTACCGCCAAATATGTAAGTACTAGTTTCTACACGCGACTTCGTCCGCGTAGACTTAAGTAAAGTATCCTATGTGTTAATCCAGGTTATAAACTATCTGTGTGACAATTTTCATCCAAATCCGTTCAGTAGTTTTTGCGTGAAAGAGTAACAAACATACATCCACACTCACAAACTTTCGCATTTATAATATTAGTAGGATGTAGTTGAAATTTTGCATTTGGTCATAAATAAATCTTTATGCAGTTAGTTTGTGTATGTAGTTCTGAAAATACTTAGTTTAGTACCTATAGAAAACACTTGGTTTAGCCCTTCAGAATATCCACCCACACCAAGGTTTTAAAATAAGACAATCTGTTGCTAGTAGTGATAAAGAATTTCACAGGCAGCATGTAAAAAATCATATTATATAGGTTTTCATAAGTAGCACCTGCTACCGACATAGGCAGGGATTAAAAATCATTGCTATTAAATCGCAAAGCTTTCGGTACTATCGAGGTTTTAGTAATAAATTATCGAGCAGTGACTTTATAGGATTACGTGTTATAGTGAAAATTTACTATGAATAAATAAAAAACTAATTGACACTAATTGACTGTGAAAAATCACAGCTGAAAATGAATTGAAAGTAGCAATCATTTCCATGCCTAGTATTTAAACGATTACAAGAAATCCTTGTCCCATAAAAAAATCCAAATGCCTACCAAACCGGATGGATAAGTTTTACAGATTCATCAGATATTCGTAGGGCGATATGGTACTGCGGGGATTGGTTGGAGTTTATTTCTCCCGGGGACATTTAGCCGGGATAAAAAGTGGCGCATGTTTTAATCTAGATCCCTGGTCGGTTCACACAGATCCCGGCAAAATTTATCTCGTTGTTTTTGCATGAGTCTCGAGTAACGAACTAGAACTCTGAAAATATCTCATATTTGTAAATTCTGAAATAAATATTCGCTTTGTTTTTGGAAAAAAAATGGTACCGAAGCCTGTATTATGCCCGTATAAATAAATTGATTTTAAGTTTGAAAGGGGTCTTGCGTACGCTTTTGACATTTCATTTTATACTGTTATGATATAAAAATTACATTACTAAGATCGGTCTCAGACTTGAGACATCGGTCTTATTGAACCTTAATAAATCTACGCCAAGTCTGAGACCGATCTTGCAAAATGTCATTCTTATGTCTTATGTCATACCATTAGAAAATTAAACGTCAAAAGCATACTCAAGACTGCTCTCAGACTTGAGATCGATTTATAAATACGGACCACAGCAACCCAAAAAAATCTGATCAGAAAACACACTTATTTTAGTTTCTGACTTTATCGTCCTTGTTGAAAGGTTATGGTGACTTCATTGAAAACATGTAATCGTGAATATAGATAATATATTTTCACCTTCCAATATCAGCTACGTGTTTATCAGTCAAGGGCGCCGTCTGTGCGGGCAGGTAACATTTACTATCTATATGTCCTCCGCCTTTTCATCTCTGAAGTTTTCCCATCTCTATGTCGCACTGTTCAGGACGACTTTCACGCTCACGAGTAATATCACTCAGCGACAGTCATTCAGCTATGAAACGGGTCAAATAAATGTCACAAATAGGTCACATATCGCGAACTAGTTACTTGTCCGTGAGGTGCAGGTATTTCTTTACATTTACGATTATTACTTGTTAAATAAGATTACTTGCGATATGAAGATATTACTAACTAGCTGTGCCCGCCGACTTCGTCCGCGTAGTATTTAACGTAACAAAAATTTCGGGATTATCGGGATAAAAAGTATCCTATATGTTAATCCCGGTTATAAACTATCTGTCTTCCAAATTTCATCCAAATCCGTTCAGTAGTTTTTGCGTGAAGGAGTAACAAACATACATACATACATCCACACTCACAAACTTTCACATTTATAATATTAGTAGGATATTGTAAAGGCTTGTAAGGAGCGTGCTCGCGTCTCGCGATAGATTAATTTATTAATATCCACGATGGAGATCGAAACCTGGGACCTCTCGTTTACGAGGGCAGCCCGACTAACTACTAGGCGATTGACGTTACTTAAAAAAAAACAATTGTGCCTATAATGCTCATACAACAATAGGCTCGATGACTGATATTGAATTTAGTTTTTTTTATACTAAGTCATAACGTAAGTAATGTGAAACATTAAAAAAACAGATAAATACAAAGATATCCGTTATTAAAATTTACTAAAACTACCCAGTTATGACGTCATAATTAATTAGCGAGTACTATTTTTGAAATTTTAAACTATTGTACTTTTGCCAAGGATAAGGTTATTATGAATTTTTTTTAAAAACACGATGATGAAACGTGATTCTTATTCTCTTATAGCCTCACATCAAAATAGAAAATATTGAGAATACGCAACCAAACCTAAAAAATATTTCCATTAGCTATTCACGTCACAGAAGGAAAGGAACGTAAATAGTGTGTAGCCGGTGTAAACAGACTGACGACGAGTGTTTGGACTGAGTAAGGTTTATATAGGCAAACTGGAAAATAAACAGCGCCTATATGCCGGGGGCAACGTCGTAATGCCGTATCAGAGAGTAGGGATTGCTTGAATGGAACTACACAATGAACAGCATCCACAGCTTTTCCTTGAGGTCAATATTTAATTTTAGTTTGCAGCAACAGACAAAGAAGCCTAAAAGACGCCGCGTAGCGGGCTACCCTCGCTCGCCTGGCTTGCTTACTACCACAGCATATGGTCTACTTTAATTTTCTACAATAATAACTATATATATAATAATAACATCAGCTATCTGCCAGTGAAAGTCCCGTCAAAATCGATCCAGCCGTTTCGGAGATTACCCGGAACAAACACACAGACAGACAGACAGACAGACAAAAAATAATTAAATCGCGTTTTTGCTATAGGTGTCGTATGTACTTTGATATGCACTTAGTGAAAAGGTGTTATTTTGATATTACAAACAGACACTCCAATTTTATTTATTTGTAAAGATTATATATCAATAGTTTGCAATAAACTACTTAAGCAATGTAACAAAGTCACAATTGATTAGAAAGTTAACAACAGTTTAAAATGACCGTCGTAAAAATTGGGTTTCATCAATAGTGACTATGTTGGACCGGTGAGCGATATGTTTGACCCCACCTGACGTCTTGATTGGTCCGGTTAAGGCTTGACCTGGAAATAACCAATCAAAATTCGCCGTCTTCCCCGAAACCCCGCCAACTTTTAACGATTGTTATTTCATACATTAGGGAACATAAGTGGCGTCTATTATGCTTACACGTCTGTGTTTGCAGCTAACTTGTTGAATAAATGTAGGGAAACCAACAAACGATTTTCATACGGAATACGCACTTGAACAATTAACCTTTTGGAACAAATTTGTTCGTCAATCAATAAAATCAACGACCCGAGCGCGAAATATTTGCCATAGCGTGTGCTGTCCCACTCACACGACAGATTACATAAATTACAACGGCAGTGACAATGAGAGAATACAATACTATCCGTTAGAAGCTGCTGCTAGACACACTGGCCAAACAATAAAATTATTTTTACATATCAAATTACAACTTTACATGGAATATTTAATAGTGCATTGTTACACGAGTGGTGAAAGTGACTTATTTAGTCCCGAGACGGGGTTTGGCGCCCGAGCGAAGCGAGGGCGCTAATAGTTCGAGGGACAAAATAAGTCTTTCACCCGAGGTAAACACTGTGCTTTTCATTACGAATACAAGGAAACTAAAAATAAAAACAGGAATTGGCTAAAGAAATAATAAAAGGAAGTATGAACAATACTCTACAACTCGAAAAAAAAAACATCGGATTGCCGCCTCTTTGTTTTTTTTTCGTAGGCCGGCCAACTTCATTATTTAGCCATTATTTTTCATTTTCATCTTTAAATATTTCGCCCAAATCTATGTTATTTTAACGAAATTGTTGAAACTAAATTATAATTAAGTCATTTAAAAATATATATTCTTTAATTAATACTTAACTTTATGTTATTTCAATTTTACATCGTGCTGTAATTGAGTGACTGTAGAAAAAGTTTGAACATGGTTCCATAGAAATGTGAAAATGGCACTAGTTTTTTTTTTATAATTTGACAGGTGTCAGTTGAAAGCGATTCTCCCGGGCCGGAAAAGTATTACTTTCAACCCGCTCCTCAGGCAACTTCAGACCTACTTTCAGAGTATGAGTAATGAAAAATACTTTTTATGCTGCCATTTTGGGTGTCGGTTTTAGGAAGGCAACTAATATAGCTATCTCGTAACTTTACTTAGTATCTACTAAGGTGGCATCGCAAAATGGTGTGTAATATTTTTATTTTAGAGTGGATAGGCGGCATAGAGACATCTTATTATGTAGTAACGTAACATCATTATATTTTCGACAGGTACAGTCAAAATCAAAAGTAGCTTGGTATCTGAAAATAATCGCAAAAATGTCATAATAATATGACACCAGAAAGGCTCTACAGTAAACGATCACACAATATTTTGTATAGAGGTGTTATAAGTACCTACTTTTAGAGTCCTCTGATGTCTTCCTATTATGACCTGTTTAATAATGTTATTCTTTTAGACATTTCAAAAATCCAGCTACTATTGTTGTTTACTGCACTACGCGAGGGTGTTTTAAAACAAAAATAAGCTAGCAAAAATTCTGCTAGTCGAGGTTAACTTTTGTTGCAATTAAATATAGTTTTGCAGAATGGGACCAATCCACACATACTTCTTCAGAGAAAAACCAACCCTAGTGTGAATTGTCGTAGGTTGGTTTCAGTTTACAGAAGTAAGTGTGTTTTGGTTCCATTCTGCAAAACTACATTCAATTATTCGCACTAATTATGAATATGATAATGTTTAAGTCAATGCAGACAAATGTTTTATATATTCGAAACGAATAGAACATGTAATTTATGGAAATTGCCGTGCTTTAAGCAATTACGTATTTGGAGCCGAATTGAAGTTTAGCATAACAAAAATAAAATTATGCTAAGCTATTTTAAACTATTAGGACATTGAGTAAGCGTCAACATAGTACGTATACATGTCTGGAAACTCGCGTAACATACGTTAGGTACCGCTACTGTGTGTTGAGTAATTGCAAACAATCAGTATTAGCGCAAAGATAAATTATGGCAAGTTATCTCCGTGGCAGTTCGCGTGTCACATAAATCATGTGTGAAACCAAATTATTATTCAGACCAGCTAGGCATTTACATACTATGTGTACCTACGTGACAATTACGTTATGTAATAACAAAGAAATTGTAATAATAATGATTAGGTACTAGTGGTGGCCCGTGGCCGAAATTCCACTACAATTCATTTAATTTTTAATTTTATACAGCATTAAGGTAATATTGTTAAAGACAATTAGATACTGGCACGCATAATGCACTATAGAGGGCCCGCCCTCCGAAAAAAAAACTGTCACCGTTTGTCAGTCAGCAATTACCAAGTAGAAGTTACAAATGCGTGTGTGTCAAACGCATGTTAGTGTGTGTAATGTTTTATTTATTGATTTAATGTATTTTTTATGCCTAATTAAAAAAATAGTACATTGTTACACGAGTGGTGGAGTTGTACGCTAATAGTTCGAGAGACAAAATAAGTTTTTCACCCGAGGTAAACACTGTGCTTTTCATTACGAATACAAGGAAAATAAAAATAAAAACAGGAATTGGCTTAAGAAATAATACAAGGAAGTATGATACTCTACAACTCGAAAAAAAGATAAAGATCGGATTGCCGCCGATTTTGTTATTTTTCGTTGGCCGGCCAGCTTCATTATTTAGCCATTATTTTTCATTTTCATCTTTAAATATGTTGCCCAAATCTATATTATTTGAAAGAAAATGTTGAAACTAAATTATAATTAAGTCATTTAAAAATATATATTATTTAATTAATACTTAACTTTACGTTATTTCAATTTTACATTGTGCTGTAATTGAGTGCCTGTAGAAAAAGTTTGAACATGGTTCCATAGAAATGTGAAAATGGAACTAGTTTTTTTTAATAATTTGACAGCTGTCAGTTGAAAGCGATTCTCCCGGGCCGGAAAAGTATTACTTTCAACCCGCTCCTCAGGCATCTTCAGACCTACTTTCAGAGTATGAGTAATGAAAAAATATTTGCATTGTGCACTCTACCTATATAAACTATAAGTGTGCCAAATTTCATACTCCTCCGTCCGCGCAATTTTCGTAAAAAGTGGTACAATGTTTTTCCTTCACGTATTAATGATATAGATAATTCCGTTGCGTAAGAACAATAGTACTAACCTAACTGTCTGTAACAAAGTTATAGGTAAGTTCCCCAGTAACATATCGACCGGTTGGCGCAGTGGTTTGAGCGTAGGCTGCTCGGGTCACTGCACCGGTGGGTTGTGGGTTTGATAACGGCCGGGGAAAATTTCGGAAATGGCCTTTTCGTAATTGGTCCAGGTCTGGGTGACACTGGGATCGCCACCAGTCCATTGTACGGTACCCATAGTGCAAACGTTGCTTAGTTTGGGACCATACAGTTGGTGTGTCAGTCGGCAATGTTTATACAAATAATAAATAAATAAATATCGCCAGACGAATATTTATTTATTTATTAACCTATATTCTTTACAAAGAATTTTCATCTTATATAAAATAATTATCTTTGCTATTGGTACCTACTATATGTATCTAACCCTACATTTGACTGTTGTCTCTATTGTGCACTATTGCAGCACTAAACAGAGACGACTTCACAAATTGATGTCTAAATATTTCGTCAGAGCAAACAAGGTGTAATGTAAAAATTTTCAACGGATGTAAAATATAAAGTGCGATGTACTTTCTAAGTCACTATAGATCATGGCACGTCCGACAAACCACATCGCCATGCGACGATAAAAATCGTGTTTTTAAATGTTCCCAACCTTAGCAATGACCATCGTAATGACCCAAGCAAGTTGAGATAACCTTTGCACATGCATAAAATAAACATAAGTTAAACTTAAACAAAATAAATAGGATACAGTCAATAGGCTGGGGTGGATTATGTTACAGCTTGTAAGTAAAAGATCTGACAGTTCTATAAGTATGTTAGGATACATTTAATAGGATGGGATAGATTATATTACGGCTTGTAAGTAAAATAACTGACAGTTCTTTATGTTCACTATCAAAAGGCACCTGTGTTGGAGTTCTTCTAATTATTGTAATATGTAAGCAAGACTGAAATATAGTTACTTAAGTAAATCATATTTAAGACAAAAATTAGCATATTAATGTTGACCATAAAATCCACTAACGGTTAGACCCTCTAACTCATGAAACTAAGGGCGAAGATCGGATAGCAGCCATTACCTATCTCCCATCTCAAAAGGATAGGGCCCCAGCGAGGTAAAGATACGCCCTATCATGTTACACTTTGAGGACCTACGATATTGCCTCGTACTCAACTGTTTTTACTTACTCAGCCACTCGTTAATATGCTTACTTACCTATAAAGAGTTACCCATGCCTACTTAAATAAACTAATAAATATCGCCAGACAAACACATCAACTTTGTGGTCCCAAATTAAGCAACGCTTATACTATGAGTGCCGCACAATAGACTCGGAGCAACCCCAGTGATAACTCTAGGTAAATACGTTGCGGTTTGACGACCGCTTGGCGCAGTGGTTCGAGCCTACGCCGCTCGGCTCACTGAACATGGCGGGTTCGATGCCCGCCGGGGCAAATTTCGAAACTGGCCTTTCCGTAATTTGCTCTGATCTGGGTGTCACTGGAATCGTCCCCGGTTCATTGTACGGTACCCATAATACAAGTTCTGCTTAGTTTGGGACTACACAGTTGGTGTGTCAGTCTGGAGATATTTATTATTTATTTATTTATTCTCTAGGTCTATCGTGACTAAATATTACACATAGGCGCTACAGTTTGACTACTCTAGCGAACTATTCAACTTACTAGCTGTGCCCACGGACTTCGTCCGCGTAGTATTAGTTCGTTCAATAGAACGTAACAAAAATTTCGGGATTATCGGGATAAAAAGTATCCTATATGTTAATCCCGGTTATAAACTATCTGTGTTCCAAATTTCATTCAAATCCGTTCAGTAGTTTTTGCGTGAAGGAGTAATAAACATACATACATACATACATCCACACTCTCAAACTTTCACATTTATAATATTAGTAGGACATTAGAGCCACTATATAAATAAAGTGTACCTATATTGATATCTGAAAAGTTACCTTAGTACACACCTCATAAGGCTTACGAATAGATTAGCATGTTCCAAAGTGT
The DNA here is from genome assembly GCA_918843915.1 of Notodonta ziczac. NCBI lineage: Eukaryota > Metazoa > Arthropoda > Insecta > Lepidoptera > Notodontidae > Notodonta > Notodonta ziczac. The sequence goes on along the minus strand of OU974043.1, from coordinate 5,501,415 downwards.
TCACTTTCAGGTGCGACAATGTTTTATCAATGTATTATTGATGCGTGAGATAACCTCCCTAATCATGATTTATTGTATATTGATCCCAAAATTTATTACGCCATCAGCCAGGGATTATGATGCGAACTCTGTCAATAAATTAGTATTGCAAAGGGAACACGCGTATCGTTATTACATTTTTGATATCGCTCTCTGTGAAAGTTTGGACATAAAAGTTCATACAAATAATTAACGAGCAAGAAAAGGCAGGCACGATAGGCATGATGGGGATCGATCTAGCCACCTCAAATGACTAGGGAGTAGTCTAGTAAAATAGATAGATATTTAGGTATGAACCTTCCTTACCGTTTATGACTTTCTATGGTAAAAATACTGTAGATATAGGTTGCTATAAAACGTTTGGTGTGAGAATGCACAGTATGTAACTTTGTGGGATCCAAGGAACTCATACTTCGGAATCATAAACTTAGTCGGTAAAGGATAGGTAAGCTTCGACGCAGACGACCATTGGACAGTTATTGGCGATAGAAACACACAATAAGCTGTGTCTAGCAATTACGTTGAACGAGGCTTTTGTCAGCTTAGTTAGAATTACAAATATCGTTAAGCTTGTCGAGTCACTGCGCCGCGGCGGTCGTGTTGGCGCGCCATGTCCTTAAATTAATCAAACTCTGGATACTCCTAATTTGTTTGGCAGACGGCTATAGATTTAACTAGCTCGAAGTCAGAGCGTAATTTGTGTTAACATTAACGGAACGCGTGATTATGTTTCCGTGCTTATCCGATCCGTCACGTGTGAATGACGTGGCAGCTTTTCAATTAAATAAAAGCGTGTATTAGTGCGGTGCTCGTGAATTATACGTGAAACGCCCATTCGTTGCTGTTACAGTTCAGTGATCGAGTGTAGTTTGGTTAATTTGTTATTCGTATCTGATTATCAAACAAACGAACTGTGAGCTTTTAAAATTTGTGACAATATCAATGTGTTATTATGCATGATATTTTACATAGTGCCTTAGTACATGCTAAAGCTGATTTACATACAATAACTTAGCAAAGTATCCACGCGATGCACCAGCAATGTTATTATAAGCGCTAAATTGAGCACTTTACTGCGAAATAAATGTGTTTCCAATAGAAGGCTCTGCGCTCCGTGCCGGCATCACTTAAGACTCTATATTCCACTTAGGTAAATAGTGCTTCACGTTCATGCAAATAATACTCTCGTAGCCACTCCTTCGTAGCACTTTCGTAGTATTGTTTCGTGATTCAATAAAAACCAGATAAAAAGTACGACATAGAAACAAATTGTTTGAATTGTTTCGTACACTGTCACACAATGTAAACATTCTAATTCATCGTCATGTTGACCACTCTACTGACTCAGTAAATATTTTTTGTACTACGAGAGGGTTTCGGCTTCCGATAGTAATCAAAACTTTTCAAGTCTTCACGCACGTGACGGAATTTGTTTAGTGAATAAAATTCTAATAATAATCTTATACTGCATGTCTTAGAAAATCTAAACAATATTCGAAAGACATGTGAAATCCGCCAACCCGCACTGGGTCAGCGTGGATATCGGTCTGAAACCACCTCGTTGTGAGGGGAGTCCCGTGCCCCCGAGCAGGACGTCAAAAGGGACGTTTTTTTTGTATACGATATTATTCAACGTAGAGCTAAACCTCACTAGAAAAATCAGCATGTTGAAAATGTCTAAACATTTTATCGGAAAACGCTGAAGCGCGATGCGCATACGTATGACGACTGTCGATTTGTGATTGTACCGCGCCGCTGATATTCCAACCACGTCGGCAATCTCTTTTACGAGGGGAGTCACGACGCTGGAATCTTAATAGCATACCGTTCAATACCTACCAGACAAGTACCCATAGCTCCTGACCTAGCTAATATCTACTTTCTGAACATAACTGCAACGTGACTGATCTTCAATCTTTACTACTTTATAAATTGTTTATTCTTTCTAAACCTCCTTCACTGTACAATTTTCGTCTTTGCCTATTAACTTTTCAACCCAAACTTCCAAACTACATTTCACCACCATTAATTTTCAAATTAAAAGATTCATAACTAAAAAACCTACATGTATGTAATCCACGAAAATAAACAACTAACCAATTCGCGATTAATAGCTGTTCGGTAATACTTTTATACTGTACGCGATCAATCAAAGGTGATATCGATATTCTTGGAAATCACTTTCGGAATAAAACTATTTTTCGGATTTTATCGCGTTTATTTAATTTATGTTCCCGACGTTTCGGCTGCTTTACAGCAGCCATGGTCACGGGGGGACTGAGGTGTTAGACGTCCTGATGTCATAGTTAGTAACTGGGTACCCTCATATTAAGTTGTTGTTTGCGGTCCGATCCACGCAGAAAGTGCTCACAGTGTCTCGAGGTCTTGCAATGGTACACTTGGTTTTGGATTTAATTATATTAATTACTGGATCCCAAGTTGGTGGTAGCACCCAGCCATCTTCCCTATTGAAATTAGGATGTTTTTTAATTTCAATGGCCTCACGTATCATCCTTGGTCGGAATCGGTGTTCTTTTGCGAGGATCTGTGGTTTATCAAATCTGATATAATGGCGGGTGCGGTCCTGTACATGTTCACAGATTGCAGACTTCGTGGAGCGCCGGTGTTTCACGTCAGCTATATGTTCTTTTACGCGGGTTTTCACTGATCTTTTAGTTTGCCCTATGTAGGAGAGCCCACATTCACAGTCGAGTTTGTATACCCCTGCATCTTGTAGAGGAATGTGACACTTGACAGGTGGTAAGAACTGACTAATCTTCTTTGGTGGCTTGAAATAAGTTTTGATTGAAGCACGTTTCAAGATGTAGCCAATCTTGTCTGTGACACCTCTTATATATGGTAGTACAGCAGGTAGACGCTCGACTGTGGCTGGTTTCACTCGGTCACTCGGTTACTACCATATATAAGAGGTGTCACAGACAAGATTGGCTACATCTTGAAACGTGCTTCAATCAAAACTTATTTCAAGCCACCAAAGAAGATTAGTCAGTTCTTACCACCTGTCAAGTGTCACATTCCTCTACAAGATGCAGGGGTATACAAACTCGACTGTGAATGTGGGCTCTCCTACATAGGGCAAACTAAAAGATCAGTGAAAACCCGCGTAAAAGAACATATAGCTGACGTGAAACACCGGCGCTCCACGAAGTCTGCAATCTGTGAACATGTACAGGACCGCACCCGCCATTATATCAGATTTGATAAACCACAGATCCTCGCAAAAGAACACCGATTCCGACCAAGGATGATACGTGAGGCCATTGAAATTAAAAAACATCCTAATTTCAATAGGGAAGATGGCTGGGTGCTACCACCAACTTGGGATCCAGTAATTAATATAATTAAATCCAAAACCAAGTGTACCATTGCAAGACCTCGAGACACTGTGAGCACTTTCTGCGTGGATCGGACCGCAAACAACAACTTAATATGAGGGTACCCAGTTACTAACTATGACATCAGGACGTCTAACACCTCAGTCCCCCCGTGACCATGGCTGCTGTAAAGCAGCCGAAACGTCGGGAACATAAATTAAATAAACGCGATAAAATCCGAAAAATAGTTTTATTTCAATGTGTAGTATTCGCGTAAATATAAGAAAACAATATAATCACTTTCGGCTTTCGGCTAATAACGGGCGTACTCGTTCATAGGTCGACCTTTAACGTCCTACGGTCATAGACCCGATATGAAAATTAAGATGTAAAGCGTAGGCCATCCACACACCAGGGTGCTAAGGAAAGGCACAAGGCTCACTGTTGTCACTCACGATAAGAGGCTAAATACGAGTGCGTTATTGCTTAATAGATTGCAGGTAGCTGCATTGCAAAATTAATTAAGCGACGCAGATAATATTGACACTATCTGACACAGGAGAGAAGATAATTTCGATCGATGATGTCGTGCGAAGACAGGGGAGTTCTCACACTGCAAAACCAGTGTCGTTGGAATTTGTAGATGAATTTGATCCTCAGTTCCATAATTAGTAACAAGAGATGTATATAAGACGTTTATATACATCTATTGTTCAGTAGTTACCTTATACGTTACGCCAACCTTGTATACTGTCTTTACTTGTTATTAGTTCTCCATATAGACATAAATATACCTTAATGTAACAACTATTAATAAATCCCAATCAATATTAATGAAACTTAATCTTTGGTAGAAATACTTTTGGTAAATTGAAATAAAACTATTTTTACGGATTTTATCGCGTTTATTTACTTTTTATGTTCCCGACGTTTCGGTTGCTTTACAGCAACCGTGGTCACGGGGAGACTGAGGTGTTAGACGTCCTGAAGTTATAGTTAAAAATAAGTAAATAAACGCGATATAATCCGTAAAAATAGTTTTATTTCAATGTGTAGTATTCGCGTAAATATAAGAAAACAATATACTTTTGGTAAAGCTCGTATACATAGACATTACGAATGCAGAGCGCATTGAGAAATTGACAAACTGTTTATAGTTTTCATACAAACACGACACTAATTTAAGTAAGTGTACTTAGAGAAGTGTTGTTCGTGAATACCGCCGCCAGTTATCTTGTCTATACATTGGAGGCGATCGATGTTTTGGGTTTTGGGAGCGCTATGCAACGCATATGTAACTGGCTGAACGCAAGCCACTCGACGCTATCATGCGTGCGTGACCCTTATGCCGCCCGCCTAACCGTTGCCGGATACAAGGAGGCTTCGGTGACGCGTGTCGCGTATCCAGTGTTCGTTAGGCGGGTGATGGATGGCGGCCGAAGCAGCGCGTGCGTCATTATGCCGTCTGTCACGCCGCCAAATTGGCCTATCACTCACTCCCTTCTCAATCTCGTATTCGTTTCGGTGTCGTTTAACATACAGTCTCTTATCATTTCGTATCTTATCTCAAACCATTTTCTCACTAAAGCGGACATTGATATATCTTGAAGCCGTACCTGCTCAAATGGTGTATCAAATATGGATCTTTGGTAAAGTACCTATCACGGTTGAATTTCCATTTGTTATTGTAATTTGATTAGGCGGGTTTTACATATTTTCATGGCGGACGGAATTGGCAGAAAAACCCTAATTTAAATAAAGGTAAAGCAGGTAAGCTCTTACCTACCTGTCATACGGTGTTATTATCTACCTACACATAAGTTGAATACGTGATGAAAGCGTGTTTTGGCAAATTTTATACTTAGACATAGGTTCAACACGTGTTTAACTTTTTTGTAATAACACCTATAGGTAATATTGAACTTGGCGAAAGGTAGACAAATACTTTTATTTAATACTAGCGGCCCGCCCCGGCTTCGCACGGGTACATTGCGGTTACATTATTCGAGTTTTAGTAAGGATCCCTAATTTTTTTGAAAATATATTATGGCCTATGTCAGCCGGGGATAGTGTAGCTTCCCAACAGTGAAAGAATTTTTCAAATCGGTTCAGTAGTTTCGGAGCCTATTCATTACAATCAAACAAACAAAGTTTTCCTCTTTATAATATTAGTATGATATAGTATGAAGTATGATTTGGATGCCAGTGCCAATATTCGATAAACAAACTACTTAACTATAATTGTACATCGTAAGATATGTGTTGTATACTCCTCGCTAAAGAGCTTATCTAAGGGATTTCACAATGTGTTTGAATAAAAAATACTCAAGAAGATTGCAGTGGCAACGCCCAGCGTTTTCTATCGACACACGGGATTTTTTAAATCTTTTCTGAGAAAAGCTTTATTATAAATTTTAAATATATCTTTAAAAATAGTCTAGTATGCCTACATTGATAATACAGCTGTGGTCGCAGAAATAAATCATAAAGATAAGCCCTGAATCATGTCTATGACCAACAAATAACTCCCCAGCTATTTTCAAAGGGCATATATAAGTATATACCTACTCTGGAACCGTAAATAACAATCACAATTCACCCACATCTTTCTCACATTGCTTCTGATTTCATAATTCCATAAATCTCAATGATTACCAGTAATCAATCTCGCTGATGAGTCTGATCAAAATGGTGTCTGGGGACATTCATCAGTCGTTTGTGGCTGCCAGCGTGGCGTGTAACTAACATGTCATTTCCCTCGCTGTGACCTCTTCTCGTAATGAACGGTTCTCACCAGACGGAATCTTGACTTACATGGGATGTGAGATGAAATTGAATTATGAGTAATTAAGTTTAACACGTAGCTGTCTGTGTTCATTAGGCTGCTGTATCGGAGGTAATCAAACAAAATTACCTATTATATATATATCTATTATCTATAGATTTAATAATGTTTTAAACAACAAGTATAAATAAAAAAGTAACAATATCCACCTAAATTCGTCGACCATGAATGGCCAGCTGCGCTCGACTTAACGACATCATTATAATAATGTTATGAGCGGTACCTACGCATGATTCTGCTGAAATAATAATAATATATATAATATAGCTGGTAAAGCTGAATTTACCTTGCTTAATATTTTATTTTACGAATTTTAATATAATTTCAAAAAAGAATGCAAGGAATTCCCGACCTGTGAGGTGACCTAGATTCCGAAATCCCGCTGGCCTCACTTTAATAAAGTTAATGAGTAATCGCTATTTAATTAATTACCATTCTTATCATGCTCTAGGCAAGGGAGAAACGGTGGTCCTAGATTGAATTCTTACCTCATATTGACAGTTTGTGCTAGATCTACGGAGATTCAGCTTGTCTAGTTCATAAAGGTAGATTGTTTGCGTTTGTAAGCCACGTCTGTGGCAATAAAATGGAACTGCTCAGTTCAGAAAGACCGAGTGAATAGGTAAAATTGAATTATTCTAGCTATATGAAGATTGTACTATTAAAGCGAGTGCGATTTTGTTTATTTTTATTTTGTCTTTATAGTTCATTCATGCCGCTAAGGCGCGTACTGTGACTCTTATGACACTGCATTTTCAGTCAATGTGAAATAATTCACGGATCTTAGGGAAATGAATTAACTATAGTAATGTGTCATCTATTTACTATCTCTACACATACTTTCCTACCGACTATCAGGAATAACATTGCATATAGTAAAGGGACTTTCTGATGATACACGAAAATATAATATCATATCTCGAAAGTTACTTCCCCAAGAGATAATCATATTGGCGCCCAACTTGGTAGTAATTAGCCACATGACAATTGAGATTTCTTACATACTCATTGAAATTGTTAACTCATAATGATAACTATGGATGGTTATAATAAGAAGCTGTCGAACTATCTATCTACCTACATGTTAGGTACTATTGTACCTAAGAGTTGTGTACAAGAGTCGTCTACTCCTCAATTTGTTGACTTAAAGGTCACCGGAGATATTTCCACGACGACTAGACTCTCGTGATTACTCTGTTTTCGATTTCGTGCTCGATAACATCCCAGTAGATAACTAATTATAGGACCGGTATTTTATAGTGCCCGCCTACTTGTCGTACATACTAGCTATAGCTAGTAGAGGAGTAGTAGAGTTATATACTTTCCTCCATCACAAAATAATGGGTACAATATTAATACATCCTACTAATATTATAAATGCGAAAGTTTGTGAGTGTGGATGTATGTTTGTTACTCCTTCACGCAAAAACTACTGAACGGATTTGGATGAAATTTGGAACACAGATACTTTATAACCGGGATTAACACATAGGATACTTTTATCCCGATAATCCCGAAATTTTTGTTAAGTTAAGTACTACGCGGACAAAGTCGTGGGCAGCAACTAGTTTATAAATATTTTTATAGGATCGGTAGTGAGCTGTACTGCTCACATAGGTACACATAGGTTAGCCTTTAAACATAGGTACGTCAACTCAATTGTGCCCCATCAATACTCCTTTACATTGAATAATAATGTTATCTAGGCTACCAATTTAAATAGAATATTAATATATTAATATCCCAAAACAGAACAGCTATAACATGCCACCACCGAAACAAACGATATTACCGCTAACCAAATATTGGGGCTCCATTACCGGGAATAGGTTTGTAAAATATACGGTGCACAACCAGAACGAAAATCTAGCACAGTTTCGTTTTACAGAAATACCTACGAAGACGATTCTCATCAAAGCGCAGCGCGCCGGAGGAACTTCACATTATACTTAAATTTCATTATTTTCAAAAGATAATCAACGAATATTTATCTCAATATTAATTACATAATTTATTTATGTCAAATGAATTCAACAATAAATTCTCCTATGTGGGTATAATGTCATTTTTTATATCGACGCTGCGGCGGCGGCGACGCTAAGATTTACAAAGAGGCAAATGGCGCGTTGGCCCAGTTAATTGCAGTTAATTGAGGGGTGCAAATGAGCCGCCCCGCGACGCCCTGCCCCGCGCCTTCCCGCACAATAGACGCCCTACTGAAGCCGCTCGGTGAGGAATCTTATGGAGTTTTCACGGAGAGTCTGCTGAATATCAATGCTTTAATAGAATGGGGTACTTACTGTGTTTAGTATAAAATAACGCTCTATAAATATCAAATTAAGATGGATAGCAAAATTATAAAGAACTCAAGTAATAATTGAAGTCAATTAAGTTAGTAATAAAACTAGGTCTACGTTATCGATGTAGATGTAGTATGTCTATTATTTGTAGATATAGATATAGTGTGTAGATACCAAACTCAATTACATTATTTCCAGATGATTCTCTATAAGTTTTGAATTTATACCGGATGTCAAATTACCAAGATGGAGATGAGCAATTTCCGCGGCAGAATCTTTCACAAAACTATATTTTAAACTGAAAAATTTGAGTAAGAAACCAACATTTTTATCACACGCATAACTCGGTCGCCCATCCATCATTCAAGCAGTTGATTACTTGACGCGGACAAGTAACCTCTACGGGAAAATCTATATCGCACGAATGGCAAGGTCGCGACCTCAAATTTACTTGCACTTAAGTTTCTTTATCGACCTTCCCATATCGGGCAAGGTGAGGCTCGGAGCGGAAATAATAGCAGCACACACGCAACTCTCGCATTTGGACAGGTGCCCCCCTCCCCCACGCAGTGCCTGTGCAATCAGGAAGCCATGATGGACTGAAAAGCTTCGTCCACCGGAGAAGCACCAGAATGAAGGTCACGCAACGAAAACCGATAATAATTTGTTCGATGAGACCTTCATTATAAAGTCCTTGTTAGAAAGACATAATTATGTTGGCAGAAGTGACGACAATATTGATGACATTTACTGATTTCATTTTATTGCGCTTAATAGCAACTGATAATACTTGCACTGATAATAGTAAGCAGGTCATACTGAAAATGTCTCGTGAGCACTTTTATAATTGATTTAAGATTGGTTTTATTAAGATTACCATACACGGGCCCACAATTACCAGTGTCACTGTGATCATTGTTTCTTTACCGTGGTACCATAGATACATCCCATTGATGTTACCTACTCTTTGTTAGGGACTCAAAGCAGGAACTTTCAAACGACTTTCAACAAAGCGAAGCTGAAGCCCAACATTTACTCTAAGAGGCATTAGGTGCGGTAAAGTATTGGAGGGTGTCTCTGAGACGATTGAAGGGTGAGCCGTGAGCCCCAATTAGCACGGCTAGGAGCTCCGCCGCGCCGGCGCCTCGGGCTCGCTCCTCGTGTGACCCATGTCACGTCGCCATCCTGGCATCGTCATCCTGTTTCCGATTTATCTCTTCATTTTGGCCACCCTCGTTTTAGTCAGGACACGAGTGGCATACACATTCAAAAGCGGGTAAGGGAAGTTTATTTTCTGTTTGCATTATTACATTTGGAAATACGAATAAAAGGGCGAGGGAATATTGAAGCGCTAGTAGCTTAGAGTAGTTAGAGCGCCGTCCTCGGAACCGGGAGGATCGGGATTAGGTTCCTACTCTGGCTATTAACCTATCAAAATAAGCTCACTCCTAGCTTTATTAGAGGGCCAAAATTTTTATTATATTTTTTTTACCTACAGGGATACGTTTTACCTACTTACCTAATATAAAAAATATTTCCAGAACGAGCATGGTTTGCAGTGACGAAACATTTATGCAAAAACATATTGTTGTCTTATTTTTTTGTTGTCATAAAAAAGGACCAGAAAAATAATTCAGTATAATGTTTTGGTCAGGGCAAACCTAGGGTATCGCGTATTAAGTTGGCAAATAATATGACAAAACTACCACCTACCTGCATGCTTTCTGTAATTAAACGATGTTTGACGCGACGTCGCCATGTCTAAATACCACTGCGGTAATTATCCTTGATTGTACTCTCAACAAACAATGCCAGCAGTCACCTTAATGCCATGACATGAGTGGAATGTGAAGCCATCAAGTTATTTTGGAAATAATAGCGTATGTCTAGAAAAGCGTCTGTTTTAAAATGTTCGTAGAAAAACTAATTACTCCACATCGTTTGTCTTAATATCTTACATTATATAAGGCTTGGAATTTTGTTCAATATCACTGTCACCGTTTAAATACTATTAGACTTAATTAGGTAGATCAAAGTTGCTTACTAACTGAGCTAATCTATTGTTAGCGTAGAATATATTGCAGACAGAATCCGCTAAAGACTTAGTAGTAAGTAGGTCTCACCCCACAATTTTTACTGAAGGGACGGCTCAGGGTGAATGGAGTTGTAATGTAATATTGTAATCTTATGCGCGTGACCACATCGCTAATAAGTGGAAAGTGAAGGAACTTACACATTAGTAGCACCTTGCACACATGCACTAAGACAAATGGACGAGCGCGTGTTCGTGGATTGAACTATCTATAATTATTGATCAATAAGCCGTTCACCCAACATTTAGATAAGGATTAGCTTCAGCTATGGATGAGACCTAGATTCAATTACTTTTTTTAATAGACGGGTCCGTGGAATACAACAGATCTTTTCATACGGCGGCCTGATGACCTCGATGCGATTATTCATTCAATACTTAATCGCTCTCTCGCCAACTTCGATGAACATCAATCATCAGCCCCCCTACCTCCTCCAATTGTTTGGTTGCCTTTCTCCTAAATGAAACACGGGACCCTCATTTCCAAAGATTGCATAATTCGCCACGGCTGAATATTTATCTTCATTGAATTTTAAAACAAAAGCTGATAAATGAAAGCCGCAATTAATCACTGATTGAACACAGATCATCCATTTTACTTAGTATACTTACCTACTTAAACATTAATTTGATTACCTACCTATTTATAGCATATAGAAGGAAATAAGTCTTAAGGTGAAGGCGCCTGTCTGGCCCGCAAAATTCAAAATTTTCGAGTATTTTTATAGTTTATCCAAAATTTGAAAACATTTAAGACAACATTTTGTGATTTGCGACAAACACAGTATGCAGTGCGTTTATTCATACATTTATTTTACTCTAAATATTATCACGGTGGATATGATACTAGTTAATCACTAAATATACAAAAATTGCCAGATTATCTGGATAGCTGTCGTTCTTGAAATGTTTTTGAGTAATTTGGATATATTAATAAATGCACTGCACACGGTCTTTGTCGCGAATTACAAAATGTGCCTTTTATTATTGTCAGATTTTGAAAAAATTCTAAAAAACCTCAAAATATTTGAACTTCGCGGGCTAGATGGGCGCTTTAGCCTTAAGAAATACATTATATGATGGCTTACATAAATTACGGGGTTTGTTATAACAAAAATCTTCAAGTCTAGAATATACAGACCGACTTTTTCTGAGTTAGTGAGCCACATTTTCGGCCTTATCGTCACTTTTCATCGGGTAAGATATGGATCAATCGCTGAGCAGTGAATCATAAAAAACCCAATATTCTGAATGCTTACATTTGTGGCAATTGCTCGCATTGTTCGGACTAAACATAAAGTTAAATTTTAAGAAACTTATCATTACTGTTCCATGTCTGTACACATTAGGTAAACCAACCTTCACTGCCTTTTGTCGTAAGGATGCTCCCCAGCAAATGACTGTCGTGATATCTGCCGCGGCCTCGTTCCGACAGGATAATGATAATGAACGACGGCATTTATTATTCTGATTATATGACAAGGTACTCCCAGTATACTTCCTGTGCAATGTATTCGTAATTTTCCTTATTCACTCCATCTTGAACAACAGACACAATTCGGCGAGCTTAGAGAACTTTCACCCTGTTTACGATACTTACTTGACGTGATTTTTCTTTGGCAAGCGATGTTACTGAAGTACATACCAGGTAGCTTTGAATACCATTGAGATAATTTACAAGTCATATTAAGTATAATGGCCGATTAGTTAAGCACGCGTCTTGCGGGCACCAGGTCCTGGGTTCAAACCACGGCTCGCACCTCTGGGTTTTTCGTAATCTATGTGAGAATCACAATTTCTATATGATTATCACTTGCTTACGGCCTGCATATCTTAAAAAATCAACCAATTTTCGAAAGACATGTGAAATCCGCTAATGGGCCAGCGTGGTGGATTACAGCCTGCATCCCGCTCGTAATGAGGGGAAGCCCAGGCCCAGGTGTGGGACGTCAAAAGGGCTAAATTATTATAATATATACGTCATTATATGCCTAAGCGATTACGCGGCGTGGCAGCCCGATGTAGCGCGTAGCACTCATGAAGCAGACTCGATGTGCTACCGTAGCACCGCTACGCCAAGGTATAGCTACAAGCTACAGGAAACACGACTACGCGACGTAGCAGAGTTCCCGGCGCGTACATACCTACCCATCAACGCGCCAAACTTTCGCCCGTCTGTCAGTCATTACAACTAAGTTGAACCCGTGAACTATTTTAGACGACTGACAGCACCGTAATGAGTTTGTGTGGTAAAACAATAAACTTTTAATCTACTACCAAGTGAATGTTTACAAAAAAATTGTGTGAGTGTACTTTAATTAGAGGGCACGGCAAATGCCAAACGTGTGCATTTACATTGAATATAATTATTACTTGTAGAAAAATTGTTGTAACATACAATTCAAGATACTCCCAAACATTTAAAACAACAGTTTATATAATTCTTTGTCTTTCATTATGTAAGTAATAGGTACTTAATTAGTTATTTAACCCTCAATACCTACATTGCCTTTCTTCAAAAAATTCGAATTGTACATAAACTAGTAAATTTAATAAATTGGTCTACAAATTTTTCGCATTTCACAAGTTAAGGATTATATAGGAATAATATGATCAAAACTACCCATTTTGGCTTTAAAATATGAAAATGTCGCAGCCAACTAGCTTAATTCGCCGTTCAATCAACAGCCTAGGCACTTTGCTAAACAGCGCCGTTCAACTAGCGGCCTAAATGATATTCAGCCGTATCGTCTGTAACAACATTTAATAAACTGGATGGATAATGCTCAGGCAACTGGTTGACATTTAAGTACCTACTACAAAACTTTTTCAAAATACTACCCAAGCAGAGCGACCCGGATGGGTTTAGGTTAAGGTTATTTTTTTATGACCCCACAGAAATCCCACCCGGCAAGTAGGTTCGGTGCATCTAAACAATTGCGTAAAATACCTAAGTACCTAATATAATTATTCCATCAAAGTTGTTTTTTGCCGACTCCATATTGACAGTTTGGTGAGTTTCGGCGCTAGGTGGCAGAAAGTGGCACTTAATTAAAATGAACTGGCTAGGCAAGTAATTAAACGTCATCGATCCAAGTCATTTGCCTAGCTGTTTGATCAAATGGCTGAATATCATTCAGACCACTAGTTGAACGGCGCTGTTTAGAAAAGTGCCTAGGCTATTGATTGAACGGCGAGCTAGTTGGCTGCGACAAATATAACACTAAAAACGGTTAAAACGAAGTCGTCTTAACAAATTTAAACAAACATTTTATATTCCTCTTAGTTAAACTTATGCGCCACAACACAACTTCAAATAGCTTGGTGCATAATACCCATAGCTATCAAGGTTCTGAAGATATCATTATCTATAATATAACCGTAAGAAGTACGTAATTATAAAATTGTTTGCTCGCGACAAGCTTAATGAGTTTTCAAGATAATGGCAAAAGTTTTATTGTTATTTTCTCGCAGTCGTCGCGGCGTCGTCGTCTCCCGCTGCTCTGGTCCTCATATTGGAAAATATATAAATATGAATAGTGTAAAACAAAGACAATCTTTCCGTCTTTCTGTTTGTCCGCTTAATTATTTTCAACTATACGCAACAGATTTTGATACGGCTTGCACTATAATTTGGAGAGTTTATTACCAAAGGTTTATTAGCGGTTGTAATAACTATAAAGTGTTGAGAAAATCCGTGCGAAGCCGGGGCGTGTCTATAACTAAAAGTGCACATCGTCTACTCTTTGTTCGTCATCGTCTACAGTGAGAAATGAAAAACAGCAAGTTGTTTTGTAGTTCCTAGGCAGTATCCCTTGTAGTAATTTTACCCAAACTAATGTATAACAGCATATTTATAAATTCGAGGCATTACATTTGTTGGGAAGCATAATATGTAGACATACATAAGAAAAAATTATTCATTTTCGAAAATGTGAAATACACGTTAACTTGCCAACCTCTTGCTTTTTGAAATTTAAATTAAATAAAATAAAAACTAAAATGAATCGATGCAGTTCTCTGCTCTCCACCTCAATTTTTTCCCTTTTGCCTTTTTAAAATGATTTATAACGTTACTGCATCTAGGCCACCCATAATAATATATGCTAATTTTATCACGCCAAGGAACTCTGCGTGACTAGCATCGGTATAGGTAATAGATAATTACGGTATTATTACTCTACATTTAAGGGGAATAATTTTAAATGTTTCTAATTATGTAAGGAAGTTTACAAAGAAGACATATGTGAGATTGTTTGCTATTCATATAATCATATTCATGTCAAGTAATACGAGCAATGGCGGCGCTTCGTGCCACAGAATATAACGAGCGTCTTCGGGTTTTTAATTAATACTTAAGGTCGATGGGGCGATCGTGTTCTCCATACATATTTCATTCCGAATGTATACGAGACACACAAAGTTTTTCCTTACAACAATGGATGTTATTACTTCTAAATAAATTATTGTTTTCGCATCTAATGATTTCAGGCATTTAAAAATAGATTAACATAATTAAAATCGATCGTAAAATTTGTTAAATTTTACGTCTGTGTGTGTGAATTTGTCAGCGCCATCTGACTAAATTAGGCCATTATTAACATAAAATTTGTACTTTGAGTAAACTGCGTGCTAATAGTGTACTAGTTGAAATGACAGATGGTGGTTACTAAATTATTATTGCAAATATGTATATCCCTATGTTGCGCCATCTATATTAATAATTCCGTCAAGGGGTACGGTAGACTCGATTGAAACGTTACCAGAATAATAAAACTTAAAAAAATAATGATTTCGAGTCGACAACATATGCCCGCAAAATTCGGATTGTCGTGTCGTGATAAACAATGTTATAATTATAATATTCGGCACAGTACCGCCATATTTTCTATGAACGCATGTCAGTCAGTGTCAGTGATGACAGTGCCAGTGTTCTTAGTTGGTGGGCCATATTTTTAAATAAAGAAGAAGAATTGCATTTATTGATTGAGCTGTCAGAACAAACAAATTCAGTGTTCAATGTTCATGATGTTTCCGTACGAGTATTCATTTCATTTAGTTTTGCTTTGCATAGTGATTAACTTTCATCATCATCAGCCTATGCTTGTCCACTGCTGGACATAGGCCTCCCCTAATGAGCGCCATAGCGCACTATCTTCAGCTTGCCGCATCCAGCATCTGCCTGCAGTCTTTCGCAGATCGTCATCCCACCTGGTCGGAGGGCGTCCTACACTACGCTTGCCTAGTCGAGGTCTCCACTCAAGAACACGTTTACCCCAGCGGTTGTCGGTTCTTCGCGAGATATGCCCAGCCCACTGCCACTTCAGCTTGCTAATTCTTTGAACTATGTCGATAACTTTGGTTCTCTGTCGGATGTATTTGTATTTCTATTAACTTTGCTTGGATGTAAACACATCATGCCGAAAATTGTAATGAGTCACATTTCACCCGAGCGAAGCCGGGTTTTCATCTTTTATTATCATAATAATAACATTCAATAAAAAAATTAAGTAACGCGCTAAGTATTTTTAATATTTTCCGGACATAATACAATACTAAGTTTCTAATAAATAAATTAATGTATCGCTGACATGATAGGTATCAGATAAATAAATAAATATCGCCAGACTTACTCAGCAACTATATGGTGCCAAACTAAGCATAGCTTGTACTATGGCTACCATACATTAAACTGGTGGCGATCCCAGTGACACCCAGACCTGGGAAAATTACGAAAAGGCCGTTTCAGAAAATTTCCTTTGTCGGGAATCGAACCCGCAACCATCCGACGCAGTGAGCCGAGCAGCCAACGCTCAAACTACAGCGCCAAGCGGTCGTCAATTCGCCACACGAGGTACTACGTTGTTGCAGACGCGACGTTGTCAATTGGTAGAGAGCGGCGACTTGACAACGTCGGATGTCTATTATAAAAGCGTTTGTTGTCGGAAATATTTTTTTCGTTTAGAGTATTATAGGTAGGATCACAGATATAGATTTACATAGATAACGCAAGTATCACGATTTGTATTGAAACCAAGCGTGCAAAACTTTTAACACTTACTGTGACGTTACAGATGGCGGGAAATCCAAACCGATTCAAAGACACCGATTCCGCCGATGCCCCTCCGCCCGCTACGATTCTCTCCAGTGATTATCTCGCTCATACTCATATTTTATATCTGTAGTCGCGAAGGACTGTAACTTATCGGCGACCAACCTTGACGCTTGGTCGGGGTTTTCGGACACGCTAAGTACATACATTTGCGTTATCTATGTAAATGCATATATGTGGGTAGGATAGTGTTGCCGCTGGCTTAGGATTACCGTATAGGTACATTAAAATGAAAATTTACTGTATTTGCCAAATAAATACCGAACCTGGTACATACAAACCATAGATACTCCTTTACTATATTATATATGTACACAGGTACTAGGTAAGTATTGTTAGGTACTAGGGGTAGGTACAATTAATGCCGTTAAACGTGTAAAAAGGGTTTAATTCGCTCTCCACAAACTTGACAAATACACAGTACTACACTAGTTGACTATCACTAGTTACTCACAGCAAACACTGTTCCGAATCACTTAGCAGTCACACAGTATTCCAATATAATCGCCTAGGTCACTGGTATATCACTCTTCGTTGGCTTACTTAAGTTCCGTACACTGTCGCTTCCAAGAAGTAAGTAACTCGCTGCCCGTCGTTGACTCCTTATATATCGAATAAAGATACGAACTGGTGTTTTCCTGAACATTCTCGGTAGGTATGTAGGTAATAATAATCGCAATCGAATGATCCAGAGTCCCATTGTATTCGACCGCGAGTAGGTATTCGCGGCCGCCATCGCGCCGATAACGCAAGGGCGTTCACCTTATACCTACATACCTACAGTTTCGAACATCGAATTTTCCAGATTATTTTCATGATGAATCGATGGAGTTCATCTAGACTAACAATGCGTTTTTGTCTAAAGCTGGTAGGATGTGGATTCTTCGAGATAATAGACGACACAGTTTCAAGGTCGCAACAGTATGTTATAAATATTGGAACGAAGTTCCTTATCGCGCGTTGCGAAAGAGGGCTAGACGGAAAAAATTAAGACCAGAAATGTGTAACGACACTTTTTTCGCTATATGTGCGGCGTGCGCGTGTTTCTCTGTCTGTCTCTCTCTCTCTCCCTTATAGAAAGCAAGCCAGTTATTATTTTTTTCGTATCGTCTTTCTATTTCGCATTGAACAGTGTGGTGTCGCGACCAACTTTTCCTTTTGCTTTTGCTTTTGCTTTTGCTTTTGCTTTTGCTTTTGCTTTTGCTTTTGCTTTTGCTTTTGCTTTTGCTTTTGCTTTTGCTTTTGCTTTTGCTTTTGCTTTTGCTTTTGCTTTTGCTTTTGCTTTTGCTTTTGCTTTTGCTTTTGCTTTTGCTTTTGCTTTTGCTTTTGCTTTTGCTTTTGCTTTTGCTTTTGCTTTTGCTTTTGCTTTTGCTTTTGCTTTTGCTTTTGCTTTTGCTTTTGCTTTTGCTTTTGCTTTTGCTTTTGCTTTTGCTTTTGCTTTTGCTTTTGCTTTTGCTTTTGCTTTTGCTTTTGCTTTTGCTTTTGCTTTTGCTTTTGCTTTTGCTTTTGCTTTTGCTTTTGCTTTTGCTTTTGCTTTTGCTTTTGCTTTTGCTTTTGCTTTTGCTTTTGCTTTTGCTTTTGCTTTTGCTTTTGCTTTTGCTTTTGCTTTTGCTTTTGCTTTTGCTTTTGCTTTTGCTTTTGCTTTTGCTTTTGCTTTTGCTTTTGCTTTTGCTTTTGCTTTTACTTTTACTACCATCGACGATTGACGACCGCTTGGCGCAGTCGTTTGAGCGTAGGCCGCTCGGCTCACTACACCGGGTGGTGGCGGGTTTGATTCCCTTCAGGAAAAATTTCGGAATTGGCCTTTCCGTAATTTGCCCTGGTCTTGGTGTCACTGGCATCGCCCCCAGTCCATTGTGCGGTATCCATTGTCCAAGCCTTGCTTAGTTTGGGACCATACAGTTAGTATGTTTGTCTGGCGATATTTGTTTATTTATTAGTATTATTTTGATTGAGCTGAAGCTGTGATAGCCGATTGCTTAAAGCACGCGTGAGGAAACCTGCATGTCTTAGAAGATCTAACCAATTTTCGAAAGACATGTGAAATCCGCCAATCCACACTCGGCCAGCGTGGTGGATTATGGCCGGAATCCTCCTCGTGTTGAGGGGAGGCCCGTGCCCAGGAGTGGGACGGTCAAAAGAGCTAAATTTAATATAATTATTATTATTTTTGTTGCAACCTACGTAGTGGAAATCATCAAAGCACTGGCCTGTTAATAATTAGTTTTTAAATTCCGTGTAATTTATATTGACATTTGTTTTTACATAGAATGTATTCTCTTTGCATAGAATTATGTTCTGAAATACGCTGTACAAAATATCTTGTCTGGCCTCCGTATATGTTTTTATTTAATCTGCTACTCAGAACAGTCGTCGTCAAAGGTACAACCACAGCAAACTGTCTTTAGTAGCTCTTCAACAGCAGTGGGTGCCAACATAACGTTGAGCTTCGCAAAATTAAAGGGAAGCGTCAACTACGCGGCTTAGAGCTTCGCCATGAAGATGTACTTGATCGACAGCGAGCTATGGGACTGCGTCATGAAGCCTGCGGAGGAAGATGACGACTTTCAACGCAAAGATGCCAAAGATCCAAGATTTTCTTGAGTCCAAGCGAACATCTATATCTCATCGTTATGACAGCTGAAACTTCGAAGGAAACATGGAAGCGACTTCGGGAAGCCTACGCTGACAGCGGGCTTGCTCGACGCTTACAACTTATGAGGAAATAGCTTGGTACTAAACTTGTATTGTACTCGAACATAGAAGCCTATGTGAATGACATACGTCATGTGCAACAAAAACTGATTGCCAATCAAGCTGGTCTGGAAGATGAACTTGTTGGTGTGATTATGCTGGCAGGACTCAACGACAGCTACAGCCCAATGGTGATGGCAATAGAGCATTCCGGCACCTCGATATCTACAGACTCGGTTGCATCGATCCTGCTGAAGGAAGAATGCTGAGATGCCTCTGCTACATCTAGTGCCTTTTCGTCGTCTAGTGTAAATAGTGTGCCTAAGGTGTCGTGTACATATTGCAAAAAAGTAGGCCATGTAGTGTCTCAATGTAGAAAACACTACTAACGCTACTCTGTATAGGACTCTAGGTCCTATAATTTTGATTGAGACACGATTTTTATGTTGATTTCTTGTAATTATTGTTGTTGTTATAAATAAAGATATGTTCACATGGAAAACCACATCTATTTCTCAGTAATGTATCTCATATGTTAGAAAAGTGGAATACACCAACAAGTCTATTACAGTTATATTTTCACTATATTAAGTAACATCTAAATATATATAACTCAAAGGTGACTGACTGACTGACTGACATACTGATCTATCAACGCACAGCCCAAACCACTGGACGGATCGGGCTGAAATTTGGCATGCAGATGTTATGACGTAGGCATCCGCTAAGAAAGGATTTTGATTAATTCTACCCCAAGGGGATAAAATAGGGGATGAATAATCCCGAAATTTTTGTTAAGTTAAATTACACGCGAACTAAGTCGCGGGCACAGCTAGTCAGACAATAAAATTATTCTATAACAGATGTATATTTTTTATAGGTTTTTTAGAATGATGAATACACATACAATAATGAATTTTACAATAGCAAAAATATAATATTTTCGCTATTTATTATAAAATAAAAAGGCCGCAATAAATATAAAAGTACGCCCTCTAGTGGCTAGTGGCTAAAATACACTTTTTGTCAATGTGTGCGTGTATGTATTACAATAAAAAGTGACAGAAGATTTTTATCGGAAAACGCTTAGATTATGAATAATTTTAGGTTGATATTATTGCATATGTCAATGCAGTATAATAAGTCTTAATCGCAAACAATAGTATTATATCTTAGAAATGCTCAAATTTTGCGTAAAAAATAAATAAGTAGAATTTGTTGACTACAGCGTCATCTTGAGAGAAACTGCAATAAACCCGACCGACGCTTTAACCTTAAGATTCAAATTGCCGATACCATACCATGGTGTTTGCCTAAAACTTTGTAATTGTCAAATGGGTTGTAGTTAAATTATAATTTAAGCTAAAAAACATCCACATTTTGTACGGTACTTATAATAAATACTTAATTCTTACCTACTTAGTTCGGTTTTAAATCCAGACATATTAAAATTTTGCGAAAGTCTCGCCAATGTCCCAAAAAAGGACCCCGATTTCTCCAGCGAGTTAAAAAATTTAATGGAAACAGAAATTTTAAAAGTCCGCTCCATCAAAATTCATCAAACACACGGCATACAAATTCCATTTGTGCCTTAACATACAAGTGTTAAAAGTAACGTAAAAAGTAGGCAACCCTTTTCAGTGGCAGTGAAAATGTCATCGTGAGAGTACCTTTTATGCATGTGTAACATAATGGCGAAGTATTCACCTACCAACTAGGTACTAGTAGATATGTCGCCGCCAAATTCGCCGTTCAATTAACAGCCTAGGCACTTAACTAAACAGCGCCGTTCAACTAACGGCCTGAATTATATTCAGCCATTGGATCAAACAGCTAGGCAAATGACTTGGATCGATGACGTTTAATTACTTGCCTAGCCGTTTAATTACTTGCCTAGCCTGTTCATTTCAATTTAGTTCTACTTTCTGCCACCTAGCGCCGAAACTCACCAAACTGTCAATATCTCTATTATATTCTCTTTGGTCAATATGGCGTCGGCAAAGAACAACTTTGATGGAATAATTTTATTAGGTATTTTACGAAGTTGTTTAGATCCACCGAATCTACTTGCCGGGTGGGATTTCTGTGGGGTCATAAAAAAATAACCCTAACCTAAACCCATCTGGGTCGCTCTGCTTGGGTAGTATTTTGAAAAAGTTTTCTAGTGCTGTGTGTCAACCTGTTGCCTAAGCATTAGCCAGCCAGTTTATTAAATTTTGTAACAGACGATACGGCTGAATATCATTTAGGCCGTTAGTTGAACGGCGCTGTTTAGTTAAGTGCCTAGGCTGTTAATTGAAAGGCGAATTAAGCTATTTGGCTGCGACAGCTATACTATACTCCTCAAAGCAGATCAAACATGGGAGATTCATCTGCATCGCAAATTATTTTGCTATCGACCGCTGTGTTGAGGAGTGAGAATATAAGTAAAAGACAATGTGACAGCGCTTTTCAAAAGCATATACTGAACTACTTACAAAAGTCTTGGTTTTTATTACTAGGTAACAAACAAGTAGGTTAGTAAGTAATTACTATAATACAGTTTTTAAAGGGACCACGAATTTTCGAGTTCCATTTTCACAAGACAAAATATAAACTTTTTAATATTACTTAAAGTTAATGGATGAGAAAGTTAAAATGAAATTTGCCCAGAATTTTTCATAAGTAATTTATTTAATGGAGAACTTCACATAGTAGTATTAGATATACAATACATAACTGGAACAGAAATATATCTATGTAAGAGTGAGCATTTGCGAGTGTTGTGTAATGTGCATGCGGCCCTGTCGGGTGGCGGGCTCGTTGCGCGCGCGCATCTTGCACCGCAGCAGCTGCAGCGTATTCTCCCACAGCCGGGTCTGCTCCTCAACGGCACCCTGGCGGGAACTTATCGCCAGTTGTTCCTACGAACAATGATAACAGATCTGATACCCGCACTGATAAAACTGTATACATGAAAGTCAAAACTAGAACATTGATATTAAAAAATAAACTATTTTTTTTTTGTATTACTGATTACTATCAGTGATAAATTATATCAATCACTGATAATCTTATTGCGTAGGTGTCATTCATTCATACAAACTTCCATTGATATAACTTTTTTAATCTCGTCGTTTACAAATTTTAATACGTCAGCCTAGTCCAATCGAGCGACATCTGGTGAGCTGAAATACATAAATAGTAATATTTTATCCTCACCTCCTCCAACCGCTTTACGATTTCTTCCACATCAGCGACATTTCTTTTTAAAGCCTCCATTTTGGAGGGTTTCCTCGGAGACTGCATTGAATTTTTCATTTCAAACATTACGACTTCTTGCAAGCTCTCCGCCTTTGTTATTTTTTGTCGCAAGTTTTTCCATTCATCCTCCTTACTATTCAAGCGGTCAGTCAACTCGTTCACTTGGCTTTTCAACGGCTCCATTTGCGACGTAATGTTGATGGATGTCGCTTCGTACACCCTCTTCTTCTGTTCGTATTGTTGTTGGACCGTTTGGAACTCCTCCTTCACCGGTTTGATGCCGTCAGCGAGAGGCTGAATCTCCTGACGAACTTGTGACAACTTTTGAGCTGTCTGAGCGACCAACTGTATAAATAATAATAAAATATGTTGGACTTCGCTCGAAATAATGAATGTAGGAAGATCGAAAGTTTATGTCGAAAGCAAGCTTTTTAGGGATAGAATAAATTAATAGGCAATGAACTCTCTACATAATTCATTATTCAAAGGAACACGACTTTAAATAATGGGGCGTAGATATTTAATAAATAGTTTACCTGAGACAAATCGTGCAGGGACTTTTTTGTTAACTCTGTCGATTTATCTTGATCCATTGTTTCTTCATCTTCTATTTTCATTTTCTTATGATTGAGCAGTGCCATTTCGACGGTGGGGTCAGCGGTACTAATTATGTGTATTGTTCTAGCCAAGATATTCGCTTCGACCTTTACCGCAAACAAAAGGGAATGGAAACATTAGGGGGCAGGTACAATGTAAAATAAACAGAGTCTTTGCATCAGAATAAATACTTACTTTGAACGTTGAGAGATTGCCTCTCTGCCTTTTATACACAGTGCTCTTTGTGCGCAGAGAATTAACGTATTTCTTTAATTCCTCGCCTCTAAGGACCGTATCCCCTAGCAGTTGTCTGACCTGAATAAATAACGCAAATCATTAACAAATCTCTTTTGCTGAATCCAGGGCGGATTATTGTAGGTACTTAACGCAATTTATGTAAGCTATGTTAATTACAGTACTAAGATAAGATTTTATTGGACATTAATAAACGTAATCACCTGACTGCCCCGGAAGCTTGTTATCTTTTTCGACTTTATGTTGTATAGGTACCTATTTCTTTGGCACGCGCTTCTGCCTAAATGGTTTTAACGATTAGATTCAAGAGTGACATACAAGTATACAATATTTAAGCATGGCGTCCACAAAAAAAGGAGAGGGGGATTTTTTATGCAGTAAGATCTTTTTTTAATAATTTGGTTAGAAAAAAATCATCTTTGATGCATCGGAAATAATCTCATTTAAAATAATACCTAACCTACCAACATCTGCCTTTGGATACGATGACTGATTATTAAATAAGTTAGTATTATTTTTATCAACATTTCATGATGTGCTCGTATGCGAAAGGAAACCAGCTATCGCTCCTCAATTGATATTAGACGTTGGTCATATAGTCGACGGCTTCCTTATAGAAATCCAGCATAAGCTGGCACTAACATACCTTAGGTGTTTGTGCTTCATCATGCTGAATAAGTAAATTAGCTTTGGAAGGAATATATTCTTTCGATTTTTAACTTTTTTTTAATGTCGCCAGGCTACCACACCAACTGTATGGCCCCAAACAACCCTCGTACTGTGGATGCCGTGCTATAGACCGGAGTCGATCCTAGTGAAACCCAGACTTGGACAAATAACGAAACGGTCCAAATTCAACCCTGACGGAATCAAATCCACAACCACTCGATCGAAAGACTACGGCAAGTGGTATTCAAAATTGGCCAATTGTTAATTGAACTAACTTGGGACTGCAGGTCAGCGAGGGTAGCCTCATGCTCCTTGAGGGTTGCAGCGAGGTCGTGCACGCGCGCCGCGCTAGCCTCCTTGTTGCGGCGGATGACGGCCGCCTGCTGTCTGAACGGCGCCAGCTTGTCCTCCTGCGGGCCGGAGGTCGCCAGCTTGCGTTGCACTAGCTGCTCCATTTCACCGTTCACCGCCGCTATCTACAGGATAAAATATTATCGTAACACATGCACAAAAAAACCTTGTACGCGCGTTTAGCGCTAATTAGGACCTACTTTTGCAAAATGGAACCAACCCACACACACTTCTGCAAACTTAAACCAACCTAGAACCACTAACACAAGGTTGGTTTTGGTGAAATAATGGACCCATCCATTATTAACTTGGCCGCCCTGAATTTAGCTCTAACGGCGTCGCTATAGATGTTTCGTTTACTACAACGCCACTAGTAGTAAACCTTCTATACGAAGTCAAATAAGACTTCAAACTCCAAATTGAAAGTTGATAGTGGATTAATCTACACGGACATTATAAAGGTATGTTGCTCTAAATGCTTCTTCTTAAAGCCATTGTAAGGATTTAAACAAATTACATCCGGGCAAACTCTGTTACCTACTGTAAACGCAATAGAAACGCAAAAGCGAGTGTTTCTTGTCGATCGCTTGAGCCAAAAAGCGTCTGATTTGCGTCTGGTTCATGCCCCGTTCGAAAGCTAAGATAATCGATACGGGGAGAAACTTTTAACACCGCTCATTTGGGATATGTCGCTTAAGGGAAAGAGGAGACAATAATATCTTACCTTGTCTTGCACCGCAACTAAATCAGACCGAGTCGGGTGCTGCTCGGCCGCGACTGACTGCATGATGCTCAGTTCCTTTTGGAGATGAGCATTCTCTTGGGGTAACTTCTCCTTAACCAGATAACTGTTCAACTAATAAGAAATTGAACAATTTAATTTCCTCGATGTAGCTACTTATTGGAAACGACAAATCCTTCAAACATAACTATGTAAACATTTATGTACTAACTAGAAGTGCTAACACTACTTACTGATACCTCTATATAAAACTCACTTAATTAGAGTGAGAGTTACCTGAATTTCCTCTTGCAGCCGTTTGATAACATCAGTACCCGTTTTAGGGACAGCGCTTTGGCCGTGGATGACATTTAAATATCTCTTTAATTGATCGGACGCCATTTTTAATTGGGATTGCTGTGTGTCGTACTGGAAAAATATGTGTAACCGTTTGCTTACAAAATTCACATGAAAAATGAAGGCTGTGGTATTTATAAAAATGAATTTAACTAAATTGAATGGTCCATATACCTGATTCTCTTGTTCTTTGGCCTTCTCCTGCTGAAGTCTCAGCGCTCTGCCCACATTCAACAGTTCGTCTTTGTTGCTCACATCCACTAAATTAACTTGAACGTTCTCTAATCTTTTTATCACTGTAACGTCACAGAGAACAACATTAGCGGTAATTGGTTAGGCACTCGCAGCAGAAGTCACTTCAAGGACTTGAAGGTTTAGATTAAGTGAATCCAGATCTATGCGAAAACTTTACCCACTACAATAATTAGTTATACAAGTTGCGAAGAATTTACTTAATTGGTGTTGTTTGGGAACAGTATCTTCACCATGAATTTTAACGTTTACCAAAGTCGCTAGTCGCTTTCGACTACGTAAAATACTTATAATGGATAATCGTTAGTTAATTTTGTTTTTTTAGTCCTCCGAAAGAGCGACGCGTTCACTAGCTAACCTAAACCCCTGGTTTACACTGACGCAACACTTGTATTGATATGTTGTTCTCTTATTAAGAGGTGTAAAAAAATACATCATCATCATCATCAGCCTATGCTTGTCCACTGCTGGGTATAGGCCTCCTCTAATGAGCGCCATAGCGCCCTGTCTTCAGCTTGCCGCATAAATAATAATAAAAAAAATACGTATACATAAATTAATACAAAGTATTGCGTCAGTGTAAACGGAGTTTATCTCAGAGATATTATCACAGCGTTAAGCATGCATACAGACTTTATCGTCTGCCTAACTGCATTGCAGTTTGTCGACATTAGTAAAGTTTTCCTCTGGTGACTGATACAATATGCCATACTCATATTCTACATTAACGCGACTAGCAAGCGTTGAAACTCATGACAGAGCTAAATTAGATATATAGCTACCAATGTCCCTTTCAACGGCCATTTCTTTGATATCGTTGATAATCTCCGCTGAATTCTCTTTCTGCAACATTCTGGTGCGTTTGTGCACATCCTTGAATTCATCTATCAAATTCTGATACAGGTCCAGCAGATCTTGGATTGTATTGTTGCGAGCTACGTCGGGCGGTATGTCGGGGATTTTTAAATACCTTCGAATGAATGACAAAAAAATATTTAAGTTCCTACATAATATGGAAAGACCAAAATACAGTTAGTTGAACAAAAATCGCGGTCGCTGTACCTCCATCAGGAACAAAGTTCTCTATTAATTGTTTTGCTCTATCTAGTCACCTGAATAACACACTTACGCCATCTAGTTCAGTTTTGAGATAACTTTTTCACAGTGGGCATTAAATAGTAGTTTACAAAATTACTAACAGATAACGCTTTTCAAGCTTGACGATTTCTGCCATTTAACTCCTACCACAAGCCGCGTAAAGGAACTTAGTTCCAAAAACAACAACAAAACTCTAACGGCAAGTGGTAGGTATAATTAGTTTCAACGTGACTCGCACACACGTTTCAGTTTCTTAATTAACGTAGGTACCTAATAATAATGCTGGTGTTTGTAACAACCCAAGCCAC
Organism: Notodonta ziczac; assembly: GCA_918843915.1. Classification (NCBI taxonomy): domain Eukaryota; kingdom Metazoa; phylum Arthropoda; class Insecta; order Lepidoptera; family Notodontidae; genus Notodonta; species Notodonta ziczac. The sequence continues at coordinate 5,474,147 of OU974043.1, read as the reverse complement.
ACACCCCGGGCATCTCTTGAAATATTTGAATATAATAATGGCCAAGTGATCCGTATCGTCTAGTAGTTATAGAACCTAACGTAGTGAACCGAAAATAGTAACCTAAATTCTTTTAGTGAAAGATTGGTATTCTAAGAACAAACATACTTACATTAAATACTCCCTAATCTAACCTAAACCGTTAATATTCTATGTTCTAAGTATAAATAAGACTGTCCTAATTCAACCTAAGTTTAATGTCGAAGAGGTTTATGTCCTTAAATTACTCTATGTGAAAGTAATAAATATACACAAATAATATGAACTAGTGGATGAAGGTTATATCAAAGATATTATGCAGCAATTATTTGTTTTTGGACAAGGTCGGGAGCCCCATTCCACGCTGCCCGACTATGGGAAACATCTCATATATATTTTTCCCTCCTTGACTTGTCACTCAGTCAACTTTTTTAAATTAATAAATTGTTTTACAACTTTAATATCAACAAAAATTGTCTAATTTTACTTCCTTTAAATAGGAAAAGTATATTCCAATCATTTGGCCATTAACAAGACCTTCAGGATTTCTTCTGCTTCATAAGTCTATAATATTAATAGATACACATTCGCTAAGTTTAGTCAGTGACTTGTTAGCATCTCGATCATCTACTTGTGATGAGAATACCAACAGGGTCTACCGCCCCAAGTATGACCAAACATAGGATTGTAGTTATATCGCTGATAAATCAGGTCAGTGACTTGTTAGTATCTCGATCATCTACTTGTGATGAGAATACCAACAGGGTCTACCGCCCCAAGTGTGACCATCATTGGATTGTAGTTATATTGAAAGCTGATAAATTAGATCAGTGACTTGTTAGCAACTCTATCATCTACTGTTTAGTGATTGCCAACAGGTTCTACCGCCCCAAGTATGATCCAAAACATCAAGCTTTTAGTCGAGGAATAAGTAAACAATGTAAATAGATAGACTCATTGGCTAGATTCAATCCATCCAGATTCTCATCTCTGAACCAAATGATATGATCAATTATTAAAGCAAAATGCTTGTATAGTACTTAATAGTATTAAAACTGAAGTAAGAATGTAGGTATCAAAGTTACATTATGTATGTTTAAGCAATGCAAAAATAAGACTTTACCACTCATTCGTAAACCTAATCCAATGGAGAAGAATGAGCAAGAAACTCCATGGATATTACAAAAGGTCCTACCTATCCTATCAACAATTTATATTTTTGACAATATTCTCTAATGTAGTTAATGCATGATTGTACAGGTTTCAACTTGTACGCACCACCATGATTGTACCCGACGCGTAGGTATTGTTTGAATTTGAAAAAAGAATCATCCTACATCTATCCTAAGCTGTGGACACTAATACCTAGGCTAATTTCCATTCTAATATAGAAATGTAAAATTAATTACTTTGTTGAATAGGAACTTACCAGGAACAGGCGAAACAAACCAATTTTAAAATAAAATTAAATACTTATTTGCAAAATCTTCTACTCCTGTGTACCTTCCGGGCTCCCATCGTTGACTCCCCCTCTCCTACCAATCCACCCCCCGCACACCCCCTCGCGTCCTTCCGGCCTCACACGCAGGTTCATCTCCCCAGTTCCCCCGCTCGCGCCGTCAAGCCAAATCCCCGATAGGTAACTAACTAATGCTGCTACCTACGTTTCATTAAAAATGTTAAATCATTTTTAGACAATTTGTTTTTGATAAGATTAAAGAATAATTTTACTATAATTAATTAAATTGATGTCTCTTTTTAGAAATTAGTTTGATAATTAGAATTTAAACTATTTAGAAATTAATTTGATTAATATTTGTGCGCGTGACGGACGAGTTCGTACCGTTACAGCCAACCCCCAAAATTTATGCAGGTGAATGAATATTTAACCGAAGTAAATTTTTCATGAACCAAAATTTAAATGCACAAATATAATCTAAGTAATAATATCGACCCCAGAAGAACTAACTAGTGCAAATTCTAATTTGTCAATATCCGACTCAGAAAATTGTGGTAATGCATGTATGTTAAATGTGTGTAAAACCTACAATGATCAGTGTATTTATACCGAATTGGCAATAATTGCTGTATGAACCCAAGTCAAAGTTTAATAACGTAGCAATCATGAACAAAAAATAACTGCTCGCAGGGACAGTCCAAACTCCGGAAGGAAACCCGTTGTGAGCAGGTCAATCCTAGTGATTTAGTGTAAACCTTCCACACCAAACCCATCTTACGTATGGTGTGAACCGAATACACTATCCTATCAAAGTCTGGACCTCCCAATGGCTAACAAGTGATAATTCCCCATGACTGCAACATCCCACCAAAACCTAAGCCCACAACAACAACTTATCCACAATTCGGAGCATGTAGAGTGTACCAAACGACGATATTGTTTGCTGCCGGTAGAGTACGGACTTCTTATGAGATCAGTTTATACTGATGCATGTCTACTGACCTATCCTAACACCAAACTCCATCATAAAAAGCCCTTTGATTGTGTTAATGATTTTCTGATTCTCAAACACTGACAAACCGATTCGTACTAAGACATTGTAGAATCACTTAGGCCCTTCAAAACAATAAAATGAATAATCATACTTCATACCAAATTCATACATCATCAACCCTATCGTAAAAAACATACGAATGCTTACACAGTTTCTACATTCATAGCGAAACATACCACCTAAATAATCCTACAACATAACTCGGGACGAATACTACGAATAATTTTGCACATTTGGTCAAAGTAGATACCTAAACACCACTGCACAACCCCCAGATAGGATGTAACAGAACGATTCGCTTAATAACGGAATTTTACTTTAAATAACGCATGAATACTTATAACGTAACGATTTTATAAAATAGGTAGAAACGCAAAATGTCAGTTATGAAAACCCGAAACCGTGAAGCGACAATTAAACAACACAAAACAACAACAAATTTATAAATATTACGCAAAATACCAATGTGTGAAATACTAAGAAAGGTACTCGTAGGTAGGTACTTAAAATGATAAGAACGCGATATTACATTTACGCAAAACGCAATTTATCTATCTAGAACCTATTGAAATAAATAAGAATAGTTGCAACCCGACTTTAAATCGTTATAAATCCTAAATGGTTATTCTAAAAGTAATCCAAAGACGGTTCCCAAACACCCATTCAATGAAACCCCCTTAACATAGTTCGCGAATTTTAATAAATAGATTATAAACATCGCCAGACCAACACACCAATCGCAAGCTCGCAAACCAAGCAACGCCTCACTCCCCACGGCCATCGATCAATGAATTCGGGACTACGATACCCAGACCCGAGCAAATCAGAAAAGGCCATCTTCGAAACTCGCCCCGACGGGAATCGAACCCGCAACCACTACTCGCAGCGCACTGAGAGATCCACCATCTGTCCTTACGGGAATCGAACCCGTATCTGCCACGCTGAGATATCCACCATCTGTCCTTACGGGAATCGAACCCGTATCTACCACGCTGAGAGATCCACCACTTATCCTTACGGGAATCAACCCCGTATCTACCACGCTGGGAGATCCACCACTTATCCTTACGGGAATCGAACCCGTATCCACCACGCTGAGATATCCACCACTTACAACAGTCATCTTTACGGGAATCGAACCCGTTTCCACCACGCACGCGCAGCGAGCTGAAAGATCCGAAACTTGTCCACACGGGAATTGAACCCGTAACCTTCACACACAGGGAGCTAACTAAGCGACACGGTCCACAGGGAATCGAACCCGTAACCATCAAACACGGGGAGCTAGCTGAGCGCCTCGAAGCTTATCCAAACGGGAATCGAACCCGCAACCAGCATGCGCAACACCGCGTCAAGCGGTTGACAATTTGTTCCTGTTTCTTTTTCAATAAAACGTCTGGCTGTTGTCAACAAGAAACACATCACTCCTGCGTCGCGCAGTCGGGTAAATAATAACCTGTGAAGATATAATGACACAAACAATAAATTACACATACCTATTACAAATAATAATAAATTAAAAGAACGTCCGAGCGATAACGTACCTATTCGAAATATTAGCGTTTTCCTACCTACAAGCGATTTTCCTATTTTATTTAGTAATCATAGATATCTACCTAAATTCTGAAAGAAAGCAATATTTTATAGATGCTTATCACAGTATTCCTAAGTATGTGGTACTTACCTACTCCTAAAATCTATTTTACCCATAGACGAAGAATGTTAAACTAATATTGCAAAAAGGTCTTTGATTTTACCAACATTTTTAATTACATGACCTACCTAACCACATCAACAGTCATTATTAAAACCATTTATACTTAAAAGCATACAAAACGAGTCTCCCTACCAAGTCATACTTAAATCCTATAACAAGCTACCTATCTACCTATCCTACAACAAGGTACCTATTCTAGAGTCCGATCTCTATTTATTTTTTTACTATAGTGTATAGTTCAAAGTTTTAGTAGCCGAACTGTGCATGTTGTTACTATTTTTTGTTCAAGTTTTTTAAGCCCTACCCACACTGTGTCTTATTTTATGTTTTTTGCTTTCTTTCATTGTTTCTAAGTTTGTTAATTTAAAAGTGTGTTCTTTTTTAAATCAATAAATTATTATTATTATTATTAGTTAAGTACCCAATCATCTTCTATACGAGTAAAGTTAATAAATCTAGTTGAGTAACTACCTATATTCGTTAAGTACTTACCTACTCCGATTCTCCGTCTAACTAACTGTAAATCCCTTTAAATTAAACATTATCAAATATCCTTAAATCTTTTATCTATGGAGGCAGGTACCTAGCCTACCTACAAAACCTTTTGTTCTATTTGGTTCAAGTTATGGTAGAGGGTAAATAGGTATTTTCTTCCTACAGAATAAGTACTTACCTACACTCTTGTCTCAAGATTAGTTACCTAACAGAATTGACAAAAGGTAATTTATTTCCGAAAGCTATGATTATTTTTAACGTCGACCAGTTCTAATACTTCCAACTAAATAGATACCTGTAATCGATGATCTAACTTGGTAATTGTTACTAAGTAAATAGGTATTCTTATTAGTAATTTTTAATTATATTATGCGAAACTGAATGATTTTTAATTAAATACAAGCCTATCGTCCATTTCTAATAAGTACTAACCCACTATGGAATCCGTATTACTAAAATTAACCTCTTATGTTGGTACACGCCTATCTATCCTTTCTAGTAAGTACTTACCTACTTTGGGATACGCATTTCCGCATTAATTACTACTAATATCCTTAACTCATATTTACCTATGCATTAATTGATTGATAGATACTTACCTACTAGTTACCTAGACCCGTTCTAAGACGTAGATTGCTACCTTGCTTCGCCTTTATTCGTATTTATCAAACAATGAAGACCTTCCAAGAGTTTACTTTATAATCTTATAATAATTACCTATAAACCGAACTATACTATAATAAACTACCTTACTACCTACCTACTTAGACTTACTGAACTCTTAAATCTAGTCGACTTCTAAACTAAAAAAAGCTAGTCTTATTATAAAACTTCCCATAATATGAATACTGGAAATATTATCTTACCTAAAAATCCCCTTAAATAAAACCCCTTTATTTTATTCTCAACCCCCAGACTCTAATACGAAAACCACCTTCTGTACGGTACTTACATACCGAGTACTTAACAATTTTCTATGTACCTAACAAAATATTTAATGTTGATTATTTAAATTTTACGACATCGATAAAGAAATGAATTAACCTACGAACACCCTACAAACTAATTTATAACTTTCTTACTTTATGGAAAACGAACTGCTTTCGCTTTATCTAACAGCTGACAACATCGACTTAAATTCAATGCTAAAACAATAATTAGAGATGATGTTCTCAACATCCATCCTCAAATCGATTATTAAATATATTTTTCGGTTATCGATTACTAGTACATCGTAATTATCTCCACTAAACTTCCCTAAAGTAAAAAAATGAAATAATACCTATTATAATGCATTATTATTTTACGTCCTGTAACGTATTACTACCATAACTATCTAGTCTACTAGTAATATCTACTTAATATTACTAGATTACTTAATCGATTATTCTATAATATATATTATATTGTTTAATTGATATTGGCATAATGATAAAACTACCAACTATCGGTTACCTCTAATGTCAATGAAGTTTTATAACCTAAAATGTAAACATTGAATTGATGTAAATTATATTGTTATTTTCAGAGCTAAATAGCCAACCAACTAATTGGACAAAGGAATAAACAATGCACTAGTAGACCTACATACCTATTCAACTTGAAATGCTACTATTAAACGCACAAACTGCCTTTATCGAAACTAATTAATGTAGCTTACAATAGATTTGTGAACTATCATAAATACATAACTATCGGAAATAACGCGATTCCTACCTTTTCAGTGTTATCTAACTATAATCCTAACATAATGAATACCAATCTTAATCACTTTCCTTTACACAAGCAACAAATTGTGACTTATAAAAGTCACTTAATATAGTTTAGTTCAAACAATGAATTAAGCAAATACCGTGGCAATCCAGGATTCATATGATCCTGGTCACAGCACCAAATTGTAACAACCCAAGCCACACACCCCGGGCATCTCTTGAAATATTTGAATATAATAATGGCCAAGTGATCCGTATCGTCTAGTAGTTATAGGACCTAACGTAGTGAACCGAAAATAGTAACCTAAATTCTTTTAGTGAAAGATTGGTATTCTAAGAACAAACATACTTACATTAAATACTCCCTAATCTAACCTAAACCGTTAATATTCTATGTTCTAAGTATAAATAAGACTGTCCTAATTCAACCTAAGTTTAATGTTGAAGAGGTTTATGTCCTTAAATGACTCTATGTGAAAGTAATAAATACACACAAATAATATGAACTAGTGGATGACGGTTATATCAAAGATATTATGCAGCAATTATTTGTTTTTGGACAAGGTCGGGAGCCCCATTCCACGCTGCCCGACTATGGGAAACATCTCATATATATTTTTCCCTCCTTGACTTGTCACTCAGTCAACTTTTTTTAAATTAATAAATTGTTTTACAACTTTAATATCAACAAAAATTGTCTAATTTTACTTCCTTTAAATAGGAAAAGTATATTCCAATCATTTGGCCATTAACAAGACCTTCAGGATTTCTTCTGCTTCATAAGTCTATAATATTAATAGATACACATTCGCTAAGTTTAGTCAGTGACTTGTTAGCATCTCGATCATCTACTTGTGATGAGAATACCAACAGGGTCTACCGCCCCAAGTATGACCAAACATAGGATTGAAGTTATATCGCTGATAAATCAGGTCAGTGACTTGTTAGCATCTCGATCATCTACTTGTGATGAGAATACCAACAGGGTCTACCGCCCCAAGTGTGACCATCATTAGATTGTAGTTATATTGAAAGCTGATAAATTAGATCAGTGACTTGTTAGCAACTCTATCATCTACTGTTTAGTGATTGCCAACAGGGTCTACCGCCCCAAGTATGATCCAAAACATCAAGCTTTTAGTCGAGGAATAAGTAAACAATGTAAATAGATAGACTCATCGGCTAGATTCAATCCATCCAGATTCTCATCTTTGAACCAAATGATATGATCAATTATTAAAGAAAAATGCTTGTACTATACTTAATAGTATTAAAACTGAAGTAAGAATGTAGGTATCAAAGTTACATTATGTAGTTTAAGCAATGCAAAAATAAGACTTTACCACTCATTCGTAAACCTAATCCAATGGAGAAGAATGAGCAAGAAACTCCATGGATATTACAAAAGGTCCTACCTATCCTATCAACAATTTATATTTTTGTCAATATTCTCTAATGTAGTTAATGCATGATTGTACAGGTTTCAACTTGTACGCACCACCATGATTGTACCCGACGCGTAGGTATTGTTTGAATTTGAAAAAAGAATCATCCTACATCTATCCTAAGCTGTGGACACTAATACCTAGGCTAATTTCCATTCTAATATAGAAATGTAAAATTAATTACTTTGTTGAATAGGAACTTACCAGGAACAGGCGAAACAAACCAATTTTAAAATAAAATTAAATACTTATTTGCAAAATCTTCTACCCAAGTGTACCTTCCGGGATCCCACCGTCGACTCTCCCCCTCCTACCATTCCATCCCCCGCACACCCCTTCGCGTCCTTCCGGCGTCCCACGTAGGTTCATCTCCCCAGTTCCCCCGCTCGCGCCTTCAAGCCAAATCCCCGATAGGTAACTAACTAATCCTGCTACCTACGTTTCATTAAAAATATTCTTAGACAATTTGTTTTAGATAAGATTTAAGAATAATTTTATTATAATTAATTAAATTTATGTCTCTATTTAGAAATTAGTTTGATAATTAGAATTTAAACTATTTAGAAATTAATTTGATTAATATTTGTGCACGTGACGGACGAGTTCGTACCGTTACATGTTGCTTTACAAACACCAAACAATATCTTACATTCTCGTCACGTCCTACCTAGCTCAGCGTCTGTTCCTAATTGGTACAAGTTACTGGGCTTTTCGTAATAGTTAATATTATTTACTTACTTGAGGTTTTTCCGGTATATTGGTGTACTCGACACCACATAAGTTTCTAGTGGGTAAGTACCTAACTACCTGCGAATACACTTTCTTAAAACCCATAATCTATCTATACATATATATATATATAACTCAAAGGTGACTGACTGACTGACTGACATAGAGATCTAACAACGCACAGCCCAAACCACTGGACGGATCGGGCTGAAATTTGGCATGCAGGTAGAAGTTATGACGTGGGCATCCGCTAAGAAAGGGTTTTGATTAATTCTACCCCCAAGGGGATAAAATAGGGGATGAATAATCCCGAAATATTTGTTAAGTTAAATTACACGCGGACGAAGTGGCGGGCACAGCTAGTATAATATACTTACCTAAACTGAATTGGAGCTTAAAGCACAAGTGATTCCTACCAAGTCATACATTTTGTATCTAGTGTCAAAGTAATTAGGTACCTAATGCCGATGTGTAGATAAGGCAATCAACTGACAGTAAATGTGTAAGGTTTCCTATGACTTTTATGACGTCCAATGGCGTCCTTTGACATTTCTCTTCTTTCTAGCTGTTTCTTAGCTAACATTGGTTGTTATTCGCATTGATTATCTTGATATTATAACGAATAACATATTTCTACGAGTAAAATTAAAATCTGCTAATCCCATCAATAGGTATGCCGTTCGGCTCACTGCACCGGGTGGTAACGGATCCGATTCTCGTCGGTGCAATTTCGGAAATGGCTTTATCGTTATTTTCTCAGTTCTGGGTGTCACTGAGATCGCCCACAGTCCATTGTACTGTACCCATAGTACAAGCATTGCTTAGTTTGGGAACATACAGTTGCTGTCAGCCTGACGCTATTTTTACTATGTTTTATAACATGTAAGTACTTGGCAAGGTATGCAGTATTCTTCACTTGATCCTCGTTGCTCAGGAGCCAGTGCAGCACATGGTGTATGGTCCTCGCGTCGCCCGCCAGCAACTGCGCCCTGAACCTGGAGGGCTCCACCCCAGCAGGGGGGCGGTACTTCACGTTACCCAACATCTCCAGCAGCCGCAGTGACAAAGTCTCCGAATCATCTTCATTTATGTCCAACTACAAAATTAAATTAAATAATAAAATATCCTATAACCTATCGTACCTAATATTCAGCGAGTCAATAAAGACCCGTTCTCATTGTACACAGGATCTACATAATTGAACCAATTACCTTCTCTCCGGCGTCAAAATTGACGAGGAGGTCCACGAGTAATTGCAAAAGTTGCGTTTCGTTGAGAGAGTCGAATTTTATCAAGTCGTAGTTCCGCCCCAACGTCGAGTTTATCCCTTTTACAATGTACTTCATTTGCTCCGTCATTGCGCAAGTTTTATGCGAACAGATTAATTACTTCAAATAAACTGATCAAATACGCAAGGAATGGACCACAATCAAGTATTGTATTCTCTTTGACCACAATTAACAACACAAGATGTTCTATTGACATTAAAGGTTGTCATGGAAACAGTTCCATGGTGATATCTTGGATGGCGTAAATAAATTATCACAGATATACAGATAGATAAATGGTCTAAGCAGATATATAAGTATTAATTTATATTGACCTTATGCCATATGCACAGTAAAGATAATTATAAATACCATGCAGTAATCAGTGATCCATAAGTATGCATTGAAATGTTCCTCCGACCATACCTACACCACAGAGATAAGTCTGTAGGGTCCCTTTAATTAATTTACCAAAGTCTACGCCTGAGATAGTCCACACTTGTCAAATTTGGTCATATATCTGTCGCCGCCAACTAGCTTAATTCGCCGTTCAATTAACAGCCTAGGCACTTAACTAAACGGCGCCGTTCAACTAGTGGCCTGAATGATATTCAGCCATTTGATCAAACAGCTAGGCAAATGACTTGGATCGATGACGTTTAACTACTTGCCTAGCCGTTTAATTACCTGCCTAACCTGTTCATTTCAATTTACCTAGTCCTACTTTCTGCCACCTAGCGCCGAAACTCACGAAACTGTCAATATCTCTATATTCTATATTCTCTTTGGTCAATATGGCGTCGGAAAAAAACAACTTTGATGGAATAATTTTATTAGATACTTAGGTTTTTTACGATTTTTTTTAGATCCACCGGATCTATTTGCCGGGTGGGCTTTCTGTGGGGTCATAAAAAATAACCCTAACCTAAACCCATCCAGGTCGTTCTGCTTGGGTAGTATTTTGAAAAAGTTTTGTAGTACTTAAATGACAACCAGTTACCTAAGCATTAGCCAGCCAGTTTATTAAATGTTGTAATAGACGATACGGCTGAATATCATTCAGGCCGTTAGTTGAACGGCGCCGTTTAGTTAAGTGCCTAGGCTGTTAATTGAACGGCGAATTAAGCTATTTGGCGGCGACATATCCACAGAGTTATAATTATAAGCTGTGCATCAATAATTTTATATAAAACATTTGTGTATATGTCAGAAGAACGATTCGATTATTTTTTTAGGGGTCGTACACAGATCATAGCTCACCACCCTGGCTCGGGGCCGACTGAATGGGTACTTACATACCACATATTTATAAGTGCGTGGTACAAACAATCTTCCGAAGTGGCAATTTTCTCTTTGCTTTAGCAGTCTCCCTTCCACTGGATATGCCATGCCGCTGTCATTGCAAGGAGACAGTTCTTTGTGTATTATATGTGTTTGTATTGCTATTTGTTACTTGACACGTGCTATATACCTATGAACCTGGATAAGCCATATTTTTAAAGAAATAAGTAAAAGTATATCTTATGCATTTAATATTTCCTTGATTTTACGTAGTACCAAGGAAGTTAGAATTTGCGTTCATGCAAATGTAAAAATATTCAACGGGTAGGTATGAAATAAAACATAATTTAAAATTATCTTTCAATAAATTATATAATTCTCTTTACATTACAATCATTTTCCATTTTTTCATAATCGTCAAAATATCAACAATTTCTTATTAGATAGACTACACAGTTTGTGCCTACTTCACCGTAGTGATCGTACCTCACATTGTGATAACGCATTCAAATCTATCTCGCACTCAGTCACCTCACAGCCTATGTTTTACTGCTGCTTACTCTTTTTTGATATTCATGAATTATGAATTGCGAATACTCGAAACCTCTCAAGTACTTAAACAATATTATCTTTCCATGTTAATCCGCATTGCCCCGTTGCAAGAAATTGTATGCGATTTTAACTAAACAAATTCGTATTGCACTCGTTAAAGCGATAAGACATTCCCATACAATTTTCTACAACAGATTCACGACAAAATAATTTAGGTACCGCAATTAAAACTTATTACACTTAACGTAAATTCACTGGCTGACATTATCATCTAGCACCAATTTCAATAACCTAAGAATATTGCGTAAATTATTTAACTGGCTGGTATAAAAAGTGACATCCAATTATCCCCAATAAAATGCTATTCAAATGAATTCTAACAAAATGTTTAACTGAATTCAGTGCTACTTATTCTATGGCATGCACCAATATTTTTATTCAGACCTATATTTTAGTGATTTATATTGACACAATAATGTAATTGTAAAAATCTATTGAAGTGGTCACTCGGCGTCCGCGAGGATTCATTGTTTAGCAGGAAATTGAACACTTTCGTATTGAAAATCGTAATTATACAAAATAAAAATTATTGAAATTCTTCTACTCGTGAATTAATCTAAATCGGATTCGCTAACATAAATACTTTGTACTCTTCTAAGTTAATGGAAATTTAACTATGTATTTACAAAATTTATCACTATAGATTACAATAATAATAATTAAGCACGAAATCACTACGCAACGATGAGATTTGGGAATAATAATGTAAATTATATTAATATAATAAAGCACCTACAAAACCTAGTGTTAAGTCTCACTATTCACTTAACCTAATCAACGTTACAACCCTTATTATTACTACATAATACTACAGACTTCTGTTTCAGGATTGTTCGATTTATAAAACTATTGACTCCTCTAAAATTAATAGCATCCATTAAGTATTCAAACGTATAAAACTACAATCATCGGGCGATCACCGCGCGCCGACCGTCGACCGCGGCGACGACGCCCTCCGGCGCGCGGCTCGGAGGTCGCGCCCGCGAGACACGCGTACGTAAATGCAAACGAGTGAATCTCGACTCGATAAAACCATTTCCAAAATACACGCGTCAAAATATAAAAATAATACAACCGAAACATTATAATCAAGAGTAAAAAACGGAAGCGCCGGGTGCGCGCAGGGTTTAGGGCGGGGAGGAAGCGCGGCCTACAGCAGCCCGCCCTTGCGGCCGAACAGTAGGCTCAGCGTGCCGAGGGCGCTGCTCGCCGCCGCCGCCGGGGCCGCCGCCACCGGCGCGGGCAGTGCGGCCGCCCCCCGCCCCGCCCCCGCCCCCGGCGCGCCCACCGTGCCCAGGTCGGTGCGCGGGCGGGGCGCGCGCGGGCGCGGGGCGCGGCGCCCGGCCGGCGGCAGCGGCGCGTCGAGCGCGCCCGAGCCGGGCGGCGCGGGCACGCCCAGCGGCGACTCGGCGGTGGGCGGCGCGCGCGCGGCCGGCGAGCGCAGCGTGCGCTTGAGGCAGGTGAGCTGCTCCATGGGGCTGCGGTGCACCAGGCCGGTGTAGAGCGAGCCGGGCGTCTGCAGCGCCAGCGGCGCGGGCGAGCCGTCGCCGCCGGGCGAGGCGAGGTGGCGGCGCCGCAGGATGGAGGTGCCGCTGGCGATGAGCGCGTGCAGCGAGGGCGGCGCGGCGCCGGGGCGCGGCGAGGCGGGCGGCGACGCGTCGGGCGAGCCCAGCAGCGGGCTGTTGGCGGGCGTGGCGGTGGGCGTGAAGTGCGCGCGCGAGGGCGGCAGGCACACGGACTCGCGGCGCGAGTGCACGGGCGAGCCGCCGGCGGACGAGCGCCGCGAGGTGAGCCGCGAGCTCCACGCGCTGCCGAGCACGCTGCTCGACAGGCTGCTCATGCCGCTGCTGCACACGCTGCTCGTGCTGCTGCCCATCAGGCTGCCGTCGTTCGGATGGAGAACCGTGCTGTTGATACGATGCACTTTATAGTATTTCATAAAGATTGTAACGCGCTATAATAACAAAGTCAGATTATCCACCAACCAATCATGACGATTCCGATCACGCTTCCTGCTTACATTTCCACTTCAATAAATATAGATTTACGGGAACCGTATCATTTGTTTATACATAACTTTAACTCAGAAGAGCAGAAACATATTTTTATTCTCGCAAACATACGGAACTTGTTTGAAGTGTTTCGCACCTGTTGGTGAAAGTGTAGACGTGTCCGGCGTGCGGCAGGCGCGGCAGGTCGTCGTCCTCCTCCACGTCGGAGAGCCGGTAGAGCCGCGCGCCCGCGCCGCCCCAGCCCCCGCCCCCGCCGCCCCCGCCGCCGCCCGCCCGCGTCCCGCGCACGCCCACGCCCTCCTGCTCTTCCATGAGTCCTGCTAACGAACATTTTTTATCATTTCCTAGTTTTTTATTGACCTTCACGAATTACCAATTTTGTCGTTTTTTATCGGGACTATATTATTTTCATCACATTTTTAATATTACCGCACGAAAATCACCATCGAAAGATATTAATAAAAAATCATATAATATATAACACCATATATATAACCAGCAAGTTTTATGCCAGTGCGTATACCTGGAACCCGCACGACAGCTCATACACCCTTTTACAGGAAAAAGTACAAAAAGCATTTCTCAGGTACAAGCTTGTCCATTGTAATGTATTTAGAGTTACCTAATCTTTAGTTCAATAGTGTATTCAGCTTATATTTAACTTAAGATAAATAAATCATGGGTTACTTATTCTACGTATCTACATAAAAAAATCCAGCAAGGGGAAGAGTATGAAATGTAATGAATAGTGTGATTGTGTGTTACCTGCCATGGAGGGCTTGGCGAGCTGCGCCCAGGTGTGCAGCGTGAGCGAGCCCTCCAGCGGCTTCACGATCTGCAGCTTGTGCGGCGCGCGCCGCGCCAGCGCGCCCGCCCCCCCCGCGCCCCACACCGCGCTCTCCTCGCTCGTCTCCCGGTCTGCAACATACAGCACACCTTACAACACTCGGCTTCAACTCATTTTGATTGCATAACCAGCTGTGCCTACGGACTTCGTCCGCGTAGTATTTAACTTAACAAAAATTTCGGGATTATCGGGATAAAAACTATCCTATGTGTTAATCCAGGTTATAAACTATCTGTGTTCCAAATGTCATCCAAATCCGTTCAGTAGTTTTTGCCTGAAAGAGTAACAAACATACATCCACACTCACAAACTTTTGCATTTATAATATTACTAGCTGTGCCCACGGACTTCGTCCGCGTAGTATTTAACGTAACAAAAATTTCGGGATTATCGGGATAAAAAGTATCCTATATGTTAATCCCGGTTATAAACTATCTGTGTTCCAAATTTCATCCAAATTCGTTCAGTAGTTTTTGCGTGAAGGAGTAACAAACATACAGACATACATACATACATACATCCACACTCACAAACTTTCACATTTATAATATTAGTAGGAAGTAGCATGAGATGTAACCTTATGCATTATTTTTATGGATGCCCGACAATCTTGGCGGCAATGAGGGTATCGAGAATTTATTTCATTTGGAGTCGGTGCCAATTCAAGCAAGTTCGGGTAGGTAGGTGCCTAAGAAGTTGTCCTAGCGTATTTCATTCCCTAGTTATTTCTAACTTTTTAGTGCACCCAGCTTTTTGAAGTCGGTTGTTTTTTTTTAAGCCAACTTGGCGACGCCCTCTTGAAGTAGGTCAGCATTGATACTCGCCAGTTATGATAGTGTTTTCCACTCTCTCACCGACCTTTTTATTGGTAGCGTCACTGATAGGAAACGTCGGTCCGGTCCAATCACGCGACTTCTGGTGGTATTTTTTACTTAAATAACCGACTTTATAAAGGAGGAGCTTCTCAGTTCGTCTGTATTTTTTTAATGTAGGTTACCCCAGAACTCCGTCATTTCTAAATCAATTTGATAAATTAATTTGCATTTGAAAGGATGTCCTTCCAGATTGGTCATGTATGATGACTGTATTTAAAAAAAAAAAATTTACTACTAAGGGCCTGTGCACAGCATGTTTTAAACGCGCCGTCGACGCGCGGTTGTAGGGATACAAACGCGATAGGCACGCTAGTCAAACGCAACCTGTAGGCCTTTGTAGGATAAAAGTGCGGCGTCGACGAAATTACTAAAACGCGCATCGACGCCGCGTTTAAACAACGTCGTGTGCACAGCCCCTAAATGATATAAAATGTGTGTGTGAAACGTATCGCTGACCAGTATATCGGCGGTGTCGCAGCACGTGCGAGGCGGCGAGCGAGGCGCGGCGCGAGTTGATCTCCTGCGGCGTGAGCCGGCGCAGCGCCGCCGCCAGCTCCGCCGCGCCCGGCGCGCCCGGCACGCCCACACCCGTGCCGCCGCTACGCACAACACACCACGCACCTTTACACACACCATCAACACCGGACACGCACAGAATTTTTAATTATACAGGTTGAAACAAAAAGGGCACTTTAGCTTTGTAATTCATAAACTATCAGCTTTGGAGGAAACTTGAAAACAAAACGTGTTATAGGGATACAGCTGGTGACAGATTTCACAAGTCTATAAAACCTTTAGTACTTTAACTGTCCCACAATGCCGATAGGTTTAGATTTACAAAGTAAAGTTGAAAAAAATTGTACATATACCCTTTTTGTTGCACCTAGTATAAGCAACCGACGATTTAAAAAAATATAATACAGATTAGAACCGGACCTTCTCAGTCGAGGTCGCGTTCCGATCCGGTTGTAGATATAAGAAAAAAAATAAAAAATTGACAATTCGTAAGTGCCCCCGTGGGCCTAAACAAAATAAACGCAGACCGCCATCACCTGGGCGCTGGGTTCACATCAACATATTATCAATCATAACATTATTGCTTATAGGACATTTGGAAAACACTATAAATTGGGGCCACCATTCATGAATTGATATCGAAATAACTCGGACATGTCATTCCAGTTTGAAATAAAATATAATATACTAGCGGCCCGCCCCGGCTTCACCCCGTGCGAAGCCGGGGCGGGCCGCATTGCGGTTACATTATTCGAGTTTTAGTAAGGATCCCAAATTTTTTGAAAATATATTATAGCCTATGTCACCCGGGGATAGTGTAGCTTCCCAACAGTGAAAGAATTTTTCAAATCGGTTCAGTAGTTTCGGAGCCTATTCTTTACAATCAAACAAACAAAGTTTTCGTGTTTATAATATTAGTATGATAAGCAAATTCAAGTGCGCTCTTTACAGTTGATATCTATTTACGAGGCATGCCTTTTAAGTTCTGTCGTTTCCATAATTCCCGGCAATTTTGAATTTGGAACTGTTCTATATTCGAATGTGTTTAAATTTCGAATCTCAAAACAGTTGAATGTATTAGGATTAATGTTATTGTTTAGTCACAGCGTCGATTAGAATCTGTCAGGTTACGTACGAAAATGAATCTTTCTAAGGAAAATGTTCGTGCAATAATTTTCTACAACTTTAGAAGAGGCCTGACACGGCTTCAGTGTTTTGAAGAGCTAATATCTGTGTTCAGGGATGAAGCCCCATGTCTGCGGACTGTCGAACGCTGGTATTTAGAATTCCAGCGTGGACATACTAGTGTTAGTGACAAATCTCGCGAAGGTCGCCCAAAATCTGCATTCACTGAAGATAACATCATTGGAGTGAGACAACTAATTCTCGAAGATCGTCATGTGACGTATCGAGAGATAGAGGCTCTATTAGGCATCTCAGGGACAACCATTCAGAAGATCTTGCATAAAGCGCTTGGTGTAAGAAAGCTAGTTTGCCGTTAGATACCGCATCTGCTTTCCGACGATCACAAGGCGGCCCGCGTCAGATGGTGTAAGAAAACTCTGCAAAGGTTCAACCGAGGAGAGTCAAATCACGTCTACGACATCATCAGTGGTGACGAATCTTGGATCTATGCCTACGATCCTGATTCCAAACAACAATCTACAATCTGGGTCTTTCAAGACGAGCCAAAGCCGACTAAAGTTGTTCGTTCTCGAAGCACTTCAAAGAAGATGGTGGCCACGTTCGTTAGAAAAACCGGCCATGTTGCGACTATTGCACTTGATGATCGTAGAACGGTTAACGCAGAGTGGTATACCACAGTTTGTTTACCACAAGTCATCGCCGAACTTCGAAAATCTAACTCAAAGCGACGCATCATCCTGCACCACGACAATGCAAGTTCACACAGCGCTCGTCAAACGATTGAGTATTTGAAGCAGGAAAAAGTAGAAATTCTTGACCATCCTCCATACAGTCCTGACCTAAGCCCTAACGAATTTTTTACATTTCCTAAAATTAAGAAAAGTCTTCGTGGTCAAAGGTTCCAGTCCAGTGAAGAAGCAGTCGACGCTTTCAAGTCAGCCATTTTGAACACCCCCACTTTAGAGTGGAATAAATGTTATAATAACTGGTTTGAGCGAATGGAAAAGTGTATTAAGCTACGTGGTGAATACTTTGAAAAACAATAAAAAGTACTATAAGGTTCTAGTTGTGTTTTTTTCTTCAAACGACAAAACTTAAAAGGCATCCCTCGTATTAATATCGGACTAGGACACGCAAATATTAGTACAGCGTATAGAGCATACAACTTCCGACCACTCAACTACTTACTTCAGTACAATCAATCATTTAATAACAAGTCGTATCACAATGGACAACCGCTTGGCACAGTGGTTCGAGCGTAGGCCGCTCGGCTCACTGCATCGGGTGGTTGCGGGTTCGATTCCCGTCAGGGTAAATTTCGGAAATGGCCTTTTCGTAATTTTCCTTGGTGTGGGTGTCACTGGGGTTGCCCCCAATCCATTGTACGGTACCCATAGTACAAGCGTTGCTTAGTTTGGGACCATATAGTTGGTGTGTCCGTCTGGCGATATTTATTCATTGTATTTATTTATTATTAGATACACAGATATAGATTTACATAGATAACACAAATGCGTGTACTTCGCGTGTACGAAACCCCGACCAAGCGTCTAGGTTGCTCACTGCAAACCTACGGTTCGCGCGACTACAGTTATAAAAAATATGAGTATGAGCGAGATAATCACTCGAGAGAATCTTAGCGGGCGGAGGCGCATCGGCGCCATCGGTGTCTTTGAATCGGTTTGGATTTCCCGTCAATAATGACGTCACAGTAGGTGTTAAAAATTCGGCCCACTTGGTTTCAATACCAATGATACTTGCGTTATCTATGTAAATCTATATCTGTGATTAGGTACAATAATATCACCAAAGTTGCGACTGTTTCGACACTAAAGTAAATGACTCACGGGTAGAGATCATCCGAGTCCGTGTCGGAAGTGTCGTCGAGGAAGGAGTCGCTGGCGGCGCGGCGGGCCGGCGGCGGGCGCGCGGCGGGCCCGTCCGCCGCGTCCGAGCCCGCCAGCGACGCGCCCGACCAGCGCGATGCGCACTGCACTGTTTCAAACACTTTCTGCATGCTTGAACTGGGGAAGATACAATTATATTATTGACTAGCTGAGCCCGCGACTTCGTTCGCGTGGAATTTAACTTAACAAAAAAGCCCGCTCCCGCGTTCTGTGCCCGCGCGACAGGACCCATTTTTTTAAATTCTGTTTTTATAAAATAAAAGTAGCATAAGTTACTACTTATAATAACAGCTATCTACCAGTGAAAGTCCCGTCAAAATCGGTCGAGCCGTTTCGGAGATTACCCAGAACAAACACACAGACAGACAGACAGACAAAAAAATTTAAATCGCGTTTTTGTTATAGGTGTCGTATGTACTTTCATATGCATTTTGTGAAAAGGTGTTATTTTGATATTACAAACAGACACTCCAATTTTATTTATTTGTATAGATACATAATTATATTCATAGTAAATTATGTTAATAGTTTAAGGGGCCACATCCATATATTACGTCACACGTTAAGGGGGAAGGAAGGGGTTGACGAAAGTGTGACATTGTGTGACAAGGGGTGGGGAGGGGTCCCAAATTTTGTGACAACACATTTTTTGACAATCATTATATTGAAAAAAATTTAAATAGAAATAAAATAATTTCGAAACTGCTGTTTTAATTTCTAAATGTAAAATTACAAAATATGTGACATCACACTAGGTAGGGGGGGTCTCACAAATGTGACCAGCTGTGACAAGAAAAAAACATGAAATTCGTGTGACGCAATTTATGGATGGCCCCAAATGGGTAACCTACCAATGCCTTCTTCAATTCGTATCAATGGATACTAGAGATTCGCTCTAGCTTCGCACGCGTTTCCTCTTATATTTATACTTTTTTATTAAAATGTAATAAAATTGATAAAGACTAGGATGAAATACACTAAATAATAGTGCAATCCATTGCGTTGTTTGCAAGAACTAACTCTCTCGAACCCCCCTAAGAGAGTTCGATTACAAAGGACACTTGCTGTGTGCACTTTAAATGCTGATAAAAAATATCAAAAGCAACTTAAGTCAAACTCTGCATGACAACACTGTTTGAAAAGTTTGGCAGGTATGCCGGTGGGGTACTGACTGTGCGAGCGGATCGCCGATGCCGGAGTCGAGGCTGAGCTCGGAGTAGATGGAGGAGTGCATCTCGCGGTGCAGGCTGGGCGGCAGCAGGCCGGCGGCGGCCGCCACGCTGGGCATGAGGCCGCGCGCCGGCTCGCCGCGCTTGCGCAGCTGCCGCAGCTGCTCCTGCGCCTCCGCCAGGTGCGCCGCCACCTCCGAGTAACGCTCCTGGGGATAAGCGGGGATACCATATACATTACTACCTACGTGTCGAAACTGAAAATAGAAAACGCGTATCCATAAACTCCTATAAACAAATGGACGTAGTTTTGCAAAATGGAACCAACCCACACACACAGAAAATGTAACTAAGTATATAAATAAAAGTATGTATGACTATGATGACTCTGACTATGATAGAGGAGAATCACAAAAAAAAACCCGCACATCTGCATACTGAAACCAACTTAAAAACACTAAAACAAGGGTTGGTTTTGGTCTGCAGCACTGCTGCAAACTAAAACTGTGTGTGAGTTGATTCCATTTTGCAAAACAATATCCAAATATTCTTTAGTACACAAATCTAGATCATGAAACAATTTATTACTCGTTTCGCGCATGGAAGATTACTAGGGCATCTGGCTTAAAATAAAACTAGTTGTATCGATAAACCGAATGCGGATAAGATAAATATAATAATTAGGCTATTAAATATACATAAATATTGAATTTTAAAGTGAAGTCTAAGAGCGAACATGTTACGAACACAATTTAAATGTATAATATATTTCGTGATGAGATAAAGGCTTAAAAAAGCTATACACTTTATAATATTAATTTACGAAAATCTGAATGAAATTACTATTTTTCTCTCACCTTTGTGTCAGCCAATTCTGCTGCGAGGGCATTTTGGTTGTCTTTTGTTATCTCTAATATCCTAAGCGTGTGATCATGTTCTGCACTGAGCTGTGGACAAAATAAACAAGTTTTGTATACAACCTCGCTGTTTAGCGCTGCAATAAAATTAAAATACTATGAATACGCTTGTAAGTAGGGTATATCCTTCAAGAAGCCAAAGTTAAGCTCCTGACTATATAATCGAATTGTTAGCTGCTTAGCGCTCAATTTTATTGCATGATCCGTTTTACGCTTAGTCAAGGTTAGTTAGGCAAGTCGACAATGATACTGAACTATATAAAGAATGGAGCTTATTACTTGAGAACACTATAGGTACGGTTGATTGCAATGTTTCTTAACCGTTCATTCATAAAATAAATAAATAAATATCGCCAGACAGACACAGCAACTTTATGGTCCCTAACTAAGCAACGCTTGTACTATGGGTACCGTCCAATGGACTGGGGCCGATCTCAGTGACACCCAGACCCGGGCAAGTTACGAAAATGCTATTTCCGAAATTTGCCCTCGCGGGAATCTAACCCGCAATTAACCCGTGCAGTGAGCCGAGCGATCTACACTCAAACCACTGCGCCAAGCGGTCGTCAAAATAAGTGCTTTGTTGTAGTTGTTTCAGCAATATTGCCCGTGTTCATATAATTTACATTACAATATAGTCAATATCAAAGTTCCGGCCAATGGACGCAAATATATTTGTCTTATCAACTCATTAATCTGCAATTAGCTTGTATAAATTATGATTGGATCTAAAACATCTGTCACATATTTTTTAATTATTTTATAGTCATGAATAGGTCAAATGACTTTTAATGTTTCCTTCCTGCTACGTTTAATTGAGAACCCACAAAGTGCGTTGCCTTCCCTTGGTCCACTCAACAATTTATTTTTATTTTTGTTTGGAATTTAAAAACAACAGCAGCTATATATAAAAAACTTTCTAATGAATACTCAATCATTCATAGATGCATGCGTCAAACGTAGTAGTTATTTGCGTTTATCTAAATCGCAATGCAATTACAATTCAATCTGATAAGTTTATATTTAAAGTATCTTATGCAGGTATTGTTATCACTGGCGAGAGGTAAACTTCCACTATTGTGTGTCTGGTGACACATTTAGCGCCAAGAGTGGCGAAATGCCAAGTATGGACGGATAGCTCGCGGGCATTACGTAAGAACACCTTTTTAGCCAGTATTGTCTCACACACGGCAAATTTGAGTCGAAATAGCTAGCAATCACTTTAATTAAGTAATTAAAAACTTCAAATGACAAGCGCTAACTAGTTTAGACAACACATTAAGTAGTAAATGAGCAGATGACGTATTGGAACTCAATATAAATGGAAACGATCTATTGTTTGAAAGAGAGTCACCAATGTTCAAAAATCCGTTCATGTTCTTATGTACATAATTCCTCGTTTCTCATTGGCGATCAATTTAAATTAACGTTGTCGAGCAAAGGTGCCAGGTGATTCCCTCCGAGTCAAATTCAAATAGTTTTTTTAGGTCTACGAAGGCAGTTACAATTTGCCTTTATTTCTAACCCTAGAACCGCATCGGAACGCGACCTACTAACAAGAAACTCATCGGGCAACTCAACTCATTGTACTTTTACAACAGTTTTTTTTAATAGTAAATTTTAGGACAATTATAACTTCTTTTTCATCTTTCATCAGATATCCAACTGTGGGACACAAAGCAGTATAGCAAAATCAGACTTGTGAAATGTAGGTAGGTAGGTACCTGTTGATAATTCCTCTCGCTGGCCGTAAGTCGAGCGTTGATACTGTCGAGCTGCTGTTGCAGGTCCACCGAGCGCTGCTGCTCCTCCACCAGCTCGCTGGCCAGCACGCTGGCTTCGGAGTTCGCACTAGCTGTGGACGCAAATGACGTCACCTTAACCACTCGACCGGACATCGCGACGAGGAAACGAAGAACACTAATATGATTAAAGTTGTACACGAATTGTTTTTTGCTAAAAAAGGGGCAATTTTAATTCAGACCGTTGGTTTCGTACTGCGCACGGGCGGTTGTGTATTTTCATATGGTTGACGCGACGCGAATACTTTTCGATGTCGGGCGATCGTCTTACTTTGTTTACGTAAATTTATCTTAGGCAGTGCCGGATTGACCATATAGCAAGAGTAGCAATTGCTACGGGCCCCGCGCGAAAGGGGGCCCCGCATATTTAAACCCACTCATCTCTGCCTGAGCGTAATTTTTTGAGTGAAACTTATTATTGTAACCTATAGATGGCAAATAAACGTACAGACTATTGATTTGTTTTTTTATCACTTTAAAGAACCCATAGTAGATCAAGAGCTCTTTGAAATAATTTGCTACGGGCCCCGCGCTTGCTTAATCCGGCACTGATCTTAGGGCTCTTGCGCACTCGGCAGCCAGGCTGCGGATGCTAATTGGCTGCTATTGTTTGCCATACTTATTGGCTGCCGCAGACATACATTCAATCAACCATAATACTTCGGATTGGCTCCGGGCTGCATAGTGCGCGGGAGCCCTTAAGCTCACACCAATACTGCAAAGTGCACGTAGGCACTACGAAAATCGTATATTCTGGCGACCTTGCGTCAGAATCGACCATGACGGTCGATACACATTTTCTTAACACCTATTGTATTTTTTTAGTACGTAACTTGACACACCATTGTAATACATTATAATACTAAGGATCTTACAAATAATGTTTTACATATTTAAGACAACAACACTTTTAAAAGTACGTACTCACTATTCATAATATAAAACGTAAGTTCCTTTTGTTCATTCGACGATCCTTCTGCCGATGGTTTTAGGGCAGTTGAAACAAGTATGGTCTGACAGGGTGCAAACCTTAGAGAAAACACGCTGCTAGGCCACCTTGTATCACCAAACCCGTGTTCTTCTATCACGTAGGCGGTTCCCTTGAGCCAATCATTCTCTATCACGGAGATCATAACTTAATTGCGGGTTATATTCAATCATTATCTGATAAGCATGACGACAATGCACTCATATTTAATATTAACGATTCTTCGAATGAAGTAAAATATATTCTAGATACCGGGAACGATATAAAACTTGAATCAATACAATTGATTACACATAGGTATTTTTCGTTACCTTCATATCTTGTCAAGGTTCAATTTTCATATGGTTCTCATGGTCTGCAGATCATTTAAAATATATGCATGTAATTTAAGCAATAGACGCAGTATATTGTAATTTATTAAATAAAAACGATGGATTACAGCTGTAGTAGAGTTTACAATACATTTTCATTTTTCACGAATACATTTTATCATTGTAAACTTAATAATACAAGCTTGTTTTATTACAAAGTCCATATTTACAATAATACAAAAGATCTTCAAACCTGAAAACATTAATTGTATGAAACATCATCATTAAAAACTTTTTAACAATACTTTTTAACCGACTACCAAAAGAACTTGTGTTATTGTTCTATAAGCTTCTAGTAACTATGACTAACTATAAAAGCGGTATTCAAATAAAATAATCGATAATTAATCTATTTATTATTATTAATCAATTTTTTCTCATAGATTAGGAAGCCGGGTGGCGTATAGGTCATTCAGACTGATAACGATAAAGTAACGACCTTCTTGCGGCTAGACGGAATTCGAACGTGCGTAGAAATTGTTTTTTATAAATAATACAGACTGGTGACAATGATAGCCGCATTGTAGATCAGACAATTAGATATCATCTTTACATTTCATACTTTAAACATACTTTTTACTTGTTTAAGAGATGGTATTTATAAATAAATAAATTCTTGTGTATGTCTATAGCTCTTTAGTAATAGGCTTTGAACTGTAATGTCCGTAATGCAGGTCAACGATTACTGATTTATTCGAGTTATAATACCTACTTAGTAATAGTACTTAGTGATAATAAGGGCAAGCATTTTTAGGTCACCATATGTCGCTCGATTATACTGAGCTGACATTATCTGTGAAGTCACTTCTGACAGTGTCAATACAAATAAAAGTTATTGCGAGGTCGGAAAGAGTGTGTGCGTGTGTGTGTTTGAGAAAGAGTTAAAGAGAGACTTCGATATAGATAGACAGAGAAGGAGAGAGTGAAGGAGGGAGGGAGAGAAAGAGAGACTGTCAGAACTTTCAAGTGTTCAGGGCACTCCAATATGGCGCCCGCACTGCCTCATTGTTGTGTACACAAACATTTTTCTTCATTGTCATATATAGTTAACAATTTTGCTACGTCTTTTCGGTGTTATTCATCATTATAAAAATACTTTATATTTACAAATTTATACATTGACATTTTTAACCCTTCATTCAACATTATAAAAATACGTTATATTTACAACTTTATTCATTAAAATTTTTGACCTATATTAATACCATTGTAAACATTTACTTGAACAATAAACATAAGACTGCAACTGGTAAGGGAAGCTAGAGTTGACATACCGAGTTGATGCGCGATGTCGCGCAGCAGCTGCTGCTCGGCCAGCTCGGCGCAGTCGGCGCCGGCGGCGAGGCGCGCGGCCTCATCGCGCAGCGCGCGGTTCTCGCGCTCCAGCGCGCCCGTGCGCCGCCGCAGCGCCACCGCGCTGGCCGCCTCCTGCTCCGTGGGCGACGAGCCCTCCTCTGTGTCATTTGTTAGCACCTGCCGGATAGTAATGGAACATTTCACAGGTAGCATGTGAAAAATCATATTACATAGGTTTTCATAGGTAGCACTTGCTACTGACTAAGGTAGAACCTGTTAAAAATCATTGCTGATTTATTGCAAAGCGTTCGGCACCAACACGCTTTTTATGATAAATCATCGATCAGGGACTTTGGATTACATGTCATAGTGAAAATTCACTATGAATAAAATCATTGACAGTGAAAAATCACAGGTGAAATAACAGTGAAAGAAAAAAATAATTTCCCGTTATGAAAATGAATTTAAAGTAGCAATAATTTCCATGCCTACCGCCGGAGCGACATACTACTCACAACTATACCGCGGCCGACGACTAACTATGGAGCGGGGGGTTTGGGCCTCTAGCTCTATCACTCATCATACGACACGCAACTGTTATAACTACTGTCGCTGATCTAATGTTAGCGGGTTGTACTACCCTGGTCTAGCTGGCCAGTTTATGAGCTGAGCAGCTTGACTCTTCCACTGTAACCGGGCCTTCATTTATCTTTGATTAACATTGCTGTACAAATAATTAGCCACGTATACTGTATAACATGTATACTAGGTGAAACAAAAAGGGTATACAATTTTTTTTGCAACTTAACTTTGTAAATCTAAAACTATCGGCTTTGTGGGACAGTTGAAGTACTAAAGGTTTTGTAGACTTGTGAAATCAGTCAACAGCCGTATTCCTATAACACCTTTTGCTTTAAAAATTTCCTAAAACCGATAGTTTTAGAACCACAAAGTTAAGTTTTGAAAAAAAAAAGTATACCCTTTATGTTTCACCTTGTAGATTACCAGATAATTATGAAAAAATATCATACAAAAACATTGTGCTTGAGAAAAACGTCAGAACATTTTGGGATAGCCGGTAATTTGGCAAACAATAATTAGGGGATCAACACACTTTAAAGACATACAGTATATCAAGCAGGTAAAGATTTTATCTTCCTCATAATTTTGTAGCAATTCTTTACTCGGAAACCAAAAATTTTAAGGAATATCTCACGACATGTATGTTAAACGTGCTTCAACAATAATTGCGAAGGTCATCATTGAGTTGATGATATAATCACCTGTAGCAGATCTGTCTTGGCGGTGAGGTCGTGCCGCAGCTGCGTGATGTGGTCCCGCGCGCTGCGCAGCTCGCCCTCCAGCGCGGTGACGCGCGCCTCCAACCGTCCATTCGCAGTCAACAGTTCCTTGCCGATGCGAGCAGTTAGCTCCAAATCTTTCTCTTTCTGTGAAACGATCGATACTCAAGGAATCTGTACGTAGGCCCGCGTTAAAAAATCGATGTCAAGTCTGAGAGCGGTCTTGGAAATAAAATAAATAACTAAAATAGAATTACGCCAGACTGACTCACCAAATGTATGGTCCCAAACTAAGCAACGCTTGAACTATGGGTACCGTACAATGGACCGGGGGCGATCCCAGTGACACATTACGAAAAGGCTGTTTCCGAAATTTGCCCTGGCGGGAATCGAACCCGCAACTACCCGGTGCAGTGAGCCGAACAGCCTACGCTCATACCACTGCGCCTTCCTATGTCATACTAGCACTCAATGACATGTCTAAAACTTACTCAATATCGCTCTCAGACTTGAATCAATTTATTAGTCTTAGTTGTACAAACAGCAATGAAAGTCGAATAAATACAGTTTTTCGTGCGATACTAAATAATTAAAAGGACGGCTTTTGAATGATTTTTGAAGTTCGCTTCTGGACCAGTGTGATGGGCCCGTATCCCCCTCCTTTTGAGGGAGACCTGAAGCCACTATTGAGGAAATTTGGATGCAATGTAGTGCATCACTGCCTACCCTTTCGAGGAATACAATGGGTGATGATGTATTCGGTATAAAAAAACACTTATTTATTCGAAGATCACAAGTGAATGGTTTCTATGGAATGATCGCACCAGTTTGTAATAAATGACTTTCATTGCTGATTGTACACATTGACAACTGTCGTTTAAGTTTGATACTTGATACCTACGTACTATGTATTATGAAACATGAATTTACTTAATTGAAATTTAAATCTAATAGCCAAAGAATCATAAAAAGCGCGAAACATTCAAAAAGCTCTTAGATTATAAATGACTAAATGGGCAATATAACTGAGTATTGGTACAATAAACACATAATTGAGTACGATCTCTGGAATAAATCGTATTTTCCTTAAAATTTACAGCTGGTTACGAAATATACCAAGATAAGAATATTTAACCATTTCATAACCCGCAGAACAAAGAGGTTTACAAAAGTTGTAAAGATTGTCTCTTATACAACGTTAGCATGGAAAGCGAACTTACTTCTTCTAAGAGCCTTGTTACCGCTTCGATGTCATTGTAGGTTTTTGTCATTTGGCTCACCCTGTTGCTGCATAGAACTGTAAAAGAACACCACTATATAGCCAAGGGCACGTTATTCTATCTAAGCATTTATATAAACAGCAAATGATATGAACTGATTTCAGTACTTACATAATTACATTACAAATAAATAATAAATACGTAGGAATTTATTTTGAGTTTTTGTAAGTGCATGTAATACTTCAAGTTATCTAACACACTCTATTCTTTGTGTATTTTGATAATGTGCGTTATAAATAGCAAGTGTCTATTCGATATGATTTCAGATAAGGCTTTGTTGGCAAACAAATATAGATTTCTAAATGTTGGATTTAGCCGTGAGAAAT
Source organism: Notodonta ziczac (assembly GCA_918843915.1). Lineage (NCBI taxonomy): Eukaryota > Metazoa > Arthropoda > Insecta > Lepidoptera > Notodontidae > Notodonta > Notodonta ziczac. Next base: position 5,445,604 of record OU974043.1, on the reverse strand, counting down.
GTGTGAAAAGTCGTGTCTAGACTACTGAAGACTCAACATTATTCATGCAAAAGTACTAGCAAGTATAGTAGACACCTATGTACAAGTGCCGAAATATTGTTTCATCGGGGCTTTCCGCCAAAAGACTTGGCTTGTTTAAAAGTTCACGTGTTCCTTAAACTATGACTCATACGAAGAGTTACAACATCGATATACTTGGCCAATCGATAATATTATACAATAATAGTGTTAAATGCAAAGACATAAAATATAAAGGAAATAAAATACCGTCGGATTTAAAGTTACCAACTACTCAATTGATGATATTTTAACGCTTAAGAACTAAAACATAAAGTATACATATGTAAATAACCAAGATGATAATAACCAAAGCCGAGGGTCCCACACGAGAGTCAATCTAAAACAGCAATAAGGTTCAGTATCGCATCGCTACATTTTCAACTACTCTACTATATATCTCTACAAGTTTGTAGCTTACAATGTGAGCCACCTTAAGTGAGCAGGTGCCAATGCAAATGTATTAGTTCGTAGAGTTGAAAAACTGGATCAGGCGATAGAGGTGAGACAAGCACGTGCATACATTCTAGTTGATAACGAACGCGATCAGATATACGAATCCAGATAAACTACTTTCATTGCATTAATTGCACACGATATCGAGGCGCGTTTTTGTTATTGAAAGTCTGAAAAGTTATTATTAAATTAAACTATAGCAGTACCTTATGAAGTATTCTTATTTACATGGTTACAATGTTCATTATTGTGACTCAAGGTCCGTCAAGATAAATTATAATATTTATAATATTCTCGAGTATTTTTTCTCCGGCAGCACAGCACTTTGAGGGTTTTGTTTCTTTAGGTACGCATTTTGAGATCATGTTATAATTATAATTTGATTGAAAATTTACTTGCTGATAACTTAAAAATACTTTCAGTTTTATTATTGCCTTAAAAATATATTATAGTATGCTTTAGCCCTCTACAATAGTTTTGCTGAATCATTGCAGTAGCTACTTGAACAAATTACATAAAGCCGATTCACTAGATTTCATACCGACCCGGACTTTTAGTGTATTATTTATTGTATACTTACTTATATAGACATATAATCTATGCTTACTTAACTATAAAAATACATCAAATTATCTCTGACTTTCTATTCTTATTATGAATAAATAATACTATTTGTGAAAGGTACAACTGCACTGGAAACGCGTAATTTTTCATCAACTTTCTCATACAAATTCAGATCCAGGTACCTATATGTTTTTTTATTTCAAAATATTAGACACAAGAGTTGAAAATCACTCGGTTGCCTGGTTTCCATACCTACTTTTGAGCAACATAGTACTTTGGAATGATACCTACCTACAGTTCACATTTAGTTACACATTTATTTATCGGCGTTTAAATTTAAATTAGTGATATCTGGAGATAAAATAAATGATGATCGTTTATTTATCTAAAAGGCAAGATAAACAAATGAAATAGTTATTGTTACCTATGTGAATGGGAGACTAGTGTTCAATAAACCAACATTATAATATCCTGTGACTCTGCTTGATTCTCTGCAGCCGTTCAATAGGAAATCCAAAATTCCGGGTAAATTACATTTAGTGAAATATGATTATTACACTTAATAATCCAGAATAGTAGTCATAGGTTCATATTGTACTTAGGTACAATAAAACTGTTTAATTCGTGATGTAGCTATAAACTTTCACAACCATCTAACTACTTACCTATAGGTATATTTCAAAAGTCTACTAACTTAACTGGTTGCATTTAACTAGTTAAATATGTAATAGCACAATTAAATCAAAACTGTATACCCTCCGAGGAAGAGTGTAGATTTGTTTTTTTCATTGCAGCTAGAACATGGAACGCAGACTTCGCTGCTACGTTAGCAGCAAGACCGCTGTTTCAATCTCACACGCATGTTGCATTAAAGTCGTATTGTCCGAACAATCTGCAGTAAAACACGCCAAACGGTCCGATAATTGAATAAATACTTAAACGAGCTCAAATCTGTATCGCAGCACAGCGTGTAAGCGCACTCAACTGTAAAGACCGAATAGTATAAAGTTTCGCAGTCCGCATGCTTCAATCGCGCTGATAAGATATGATTGCAAATAAATAATGCTTCAAATATTTACGAATCACCCATTAAGATTAAAAATATATATTACACACACTACTCAACACTATCTACTAACCCGAGAGTGTGTCGCTTGTACTCGGCCTCCGGACGTTCATCGAACCCCTAGGTGATTGTTTTCAAACGAATGTACGAACACTGGCCGCAAAACGAGAATTCGTAGAACAACAGCGTCTAATGGGAAATGTTTCATCGATAGACAGTCGAAGTATCCGTAACGTTGGCGGCAAAACGACAAATACGAGCGCGAAGTACACGATCAAGTTAACGACTGGAGTACGTAGGTACACTACGCAATGAACCCCGGGCTGCATGTCGCTTTTGCGGAGGGCAAGCAAAACATATATCTATTGTGTACAATCTGCACAAAGAGGTAACAAGCATGGAGTCCGCGTAATTGATTTACTTTGCAACACAGGAGACGGACAGACGGAAAATCAATGAAGCAGAGTTTGCTATACATTTCTGTATATACTAGGTGAAACAGAAAGGGTATACTATTTTCTTTGCAACTTTACTTTGTATATCTTAAACTATTGGCTTTGTGGGACGGTTGAAGTACGGTTTTGTAGACTTATGAAATATGTTAACAGCGTATCCCTATAACACCTTTTGATTTTCATGTTTCATCCAAAGCTGATAGTTTTAAATTACAAAGTTAAGTTTAAAAAAAAATGTTTACCCTTTCTGTTTCAACCTGTATATTGCCATATATGTATACTAGCAGTGCCCCGCGACTCCGTCCGCGTGGAATGTGGACAACCCTTATCACTGAGGGGTATAAAAAATAGATAGTAGCCGATTCTCAGCCCCATCTGCACACAAAATTTCATGAAAATCGGTCGAACCGATGAGTATGGTAACTAACATTGTGACACGAGAATTTTATATATAAGAAGATTACAATTGTACTGAAATGTTTATATCATTTGGTCACCAACTGGTCACCACAGTAGTAAAAAAACAGTCTTCATAGCGTTCAAGAAAGTCGATGGGTTGTTGGATAGCTATCTCTTTTTTCCTACGATGTGTTCTATCGAGGAGTATTACAAAATTACTTAACACATTTACAGTTAAAAACGCGTTCTCCATACTTTTCATACCTCTTTGAATCTGTGGGAATACTGAATTACTAGAGACAAATGCGTCGATTCTATTCTTATTGATAGCCGCAGTTTGCTGTTTTTTAAACGATCATTATTTACTCCAATGGATTCACTTTCGAGTACGTACTGAGTTTTATTAGTAGTTAAGTATGGTAACACCAAATATTAGCATTCCTATAATCAATATAATTGTTTTATGTCCACAAACCTTGATAAGAAGCAAATAGCCACACACGAGCTAAGGTTTATTTATTTATTTGCCTTTATTATTAACACGATAAACTAATCGTTTATTATCCTCGACAATCATAAACGTGTCAAAACTATATAAATTTGACACAGACAACCATTAAAGACGTCGGAAATTTATATAAGTGTGCTGTAAATTGAAACGAGATGCGGCCCATGTTAACGGTGAAGCTGCGTTTACCAGAATAAAAAGCATATGAGACAGTCTGCAGTAATGGGCCTATTGAATAGTGCATGGTATGCGAGTTTTTCCCACTATTACCTAACTCTATCATCACAGCGGATATCGATTGTTTGCGGTTACGTCTCTCACACGACACGGCGCTGAAAGACTTTCACAGTTTTTATCGAAACTATTTCCTTTCCCGTAAGCTGTTACGCCGAAGCCATATTACTAATTAAATTATATGTTCAATTAAATATGTAAGAGCAATGCCTAATTACATTTGAGATTAAATTATTGCAACAGGTAGGATTCTCAATGGAATACTGTTACATACTCAGAAATAACAGTAAATCACACTACTAACAATGTTAATGCTGTAGTTGAACCGATAGGTTTAAAGTATGGTAAGTTATGTTATTAACAATGAAATAAGCATTTTTTAATTATGTAGGTTAGTCTAGAGTCGGTCATGGTTCACTATCTGAACATGTAAGAACATATTTTGATAAGCGGTCCATATTATGTTGTCACAATGATAATGATGATGATAAGCACAATAATTAAAGTAAATGATACGCTGGTTAAATGCTTAACAGATCTGAAGAAAAAGCGAGATGATGATTATAGGAAGTTGCAGAGAGCGATGAGGTGTTCGACAAAGGAAATCGTACCCATCTACGACATGCTATACCTCTATCAAGGAGCAAGGTCCTGATGACGCGAAAGTACAGTCTGCCGAATCTGTCCCGCGCGAGGTGGTAGAGGAAGTCGGGGTATTCTCCGAGGCACTCGCGCAGCTCCTCGTCGGGCAGGTAGCTCAGCTCCTGGTAGAGCTCGTGATCGAAGCCGGGCGGCGGCGAGGCGCGCGAGCCGCCCGCGCACCCCGCGCCCGAGCCCGCACAGCCCTCCGCCGTGACGCACCCGAGCCGCGACCATCGGCTCCGCCCGCCTTACGCCGGCGACGATCCTCCTCCTCCACTGGTCCGAATGTCCACTAGTGTCTCATGCGATCCCTATTCACAATGTCTCCGTCCCGATGCAACGCACGAAATGAACTGACAAACCATTTTACACTCCACTAAAACCAATATTTATACTGACGCAACACCTGTAAAATCGCGAGAATCGTGCCGACCACTTTAAGGACGTAATGGAACAAGTCTGACTGGCAGCAAATACATGTATATGTAGGCATAATATTGTGCCACGCTCGGGTGGCTAAGCGAGCCGCTTAAATTAACTCTCTTATGAAATTAGTAATGTGCGAAACACGACTATGGTGTAGGTATCGCACGTTTTCAGTTTTTTAGTAAGGCTGAATAAGCTGTTCGTTTATGGTATTATAATATAGATTAAGTACACCAAAATGAGGGCAAAGCGAGGCGCGACCAGCTTTACTACGTCTACGTATAATAATCTAATAAAACGAATTTATGTCATACTACTCTATCACGCTAACATAAAATGGTACCAAAATAAGTGTAGCAAATAGAAATATTAGATTTCTGTACGTATTTTTAATTTACTAGTTAGTGATTAGTAAACTAGATAAGATCGGTTAAATCTATTAATTTTAATATTTACCTATTCGCTTATAAGTTGTTCTTATAGAAATTTAATTTTCTGATCAATAGAATGCACGGTTATGTATCCTTCTTGCGAGAGCATTAATTAATTGATGGAGAAACAAATAAATACAAAATATTTTCGTTTTGTAAACATGCATATAAAACAATTGCAATCAATCCTATTCTTCGATTCACGTTACGCAGGCCGTATCTTACTAGTTCACAATAGCTGAATGCAATGCAAATCATTTCATGATCTCATACTCAATACTGTAAATCATCAGCTCAGGTAAGTATTTATAATAGACGTGTCGTCATGGTCATTGCAAACACAAACAACTAACGCATTAACGCAGTAGCTGCTTATTAGCGCCTCATTTTCTAAGCGGTCTTCAAGAAGATGAATGTTCTACTAACATAGTTCAAAAACAAATTTCAGTGAACAATTTCACCATGCATTTGTCTAAGTACTTCGGCCGTGTGTAGAAAGGTAATTATGTATGTAGATACATTTTAATATTCCCATGCAACTGTACACTAAATGAGTTTGGAGCTGCTAGGGTACCTCTTTCTTAACATGAGTTCGTATAATAGAAACAGCATCAACCTAACTTTTATAATTATGGTACATTCATAATTATTTCCCATAAACTTAAATACACTTTTCCCATACCAATACTGACGCGCTTTTCGTTGGTGTTGGTATACATACATATACGAAATTGAATAGTTTATTTTATTAAATGAGTTGATTCGATTGCTTTATTTCATTTCTTAAATTAAAAATACGGTATCCGACACAGAATGAACCACGGTAATATGAAATGACCGACTGAATATTGGGGAGCCCAGCGGTGACCGACTTAAACTCGAATCATTGTCATGAATCTCATTATAAACATTTCGTTTCGTTTCTTGAAACGTCCACAAATTCTTAATGCAGTATTTCCGTCAACTAGTAATTCATAGACTACCTGCTTTGCATAATAATATTTCAAGTTAATTATGAACAATATCATAGATGTACTATTCGATATTTTTATAACATTTACATTTATCTGCCCACAAAGTAGTGTTATCGAGCTGCTCGGAAAACGAAGGTCGATGCGCGCACGTGATGGAGCAGTGACGTCAAACAACCGCAGCAGAGACCTACAGATCAGAGTATCAAACAATCTGTGTAATAAATTGAATTTAAAAAGGTGATCTTGACAATGAAAACGAACAGTAATTTTAAATGAGGATTCTTAAGAAGTGATGATAAAGCCATAGATTGTAAATCTATGTAAAGACATCAGACACCTTATGGAGTTTGATTTAATTTTAAAATATTAGTAAATAAAGAATGCGAGAAAGTGGAATTTAAATACTATATAATAGGTATTGCGAGGTCACGGTCATTCCTAATGACGTTTACCTTCATTGACTCTACCTAGCCTTCCGAGATTAAATCCGCTGTTCTTGCTTAGATTTTCCTTCCTGTATCTACTGCTTTCGAAGTGTCGTGTCTGTATTTAATTGAAACTAAAAAGCAGTTATTCCTGTAAGCAGGTACCTAACTTCAAAATGTAACTTTTGTCTTAGTAACAATACGCAATGAAATTAGTTATAGGTAATGTTACCTATGTAGATTCCCAATCAACCGAAACCAAATAGTTTAATTATCAGACTAACTAATAGGTAATTGATCCGTGTCATTTATCAAATGCTTTGTAGATAAGTATGTACGATCAAATTTAATAACGGTTATGAACACGTCAACGTTAGTATGCCACGCTACAGTTGTAATTTAGAATAGCACCGATGTCTAAAGAATTACGTTTTATAAAGTACTTTAATGAAATCTTAATTCTATTAATTTGAGCAAGCAAACTAATTTAAGTTTTAAAAAAATAATTGAATTTGTGACTAAAACCACTATGCTATTTTTAATTTCATGAATAACATTGGTCTCAAAATTCTCTATAACAATACCTTAAATAGTCAACAATAATATGAAAGTAGGTTAACATAAAACATGACGTAATTTTGGCCCTGTCCGCGGGCAACGAACATGTTCATACCAATGCTGGTCACTCGGGCGTATTTTTATAGCAAGCCTTCTGCACTGCGGCGAGGTGTTCAAAATTTCAAACGAAGCGAGGAATGTGTAGCGTGAAACCTAACATTGCATGTAAAACAACCCCACTCGATTGAACGGTAATCGCTTATACCGTCCAGATAGCTGGTTAATTATTATCATCGCCGCCAGATGCCTCATATTTCGACACAATACATCGTTAAGAAAATTCACTCTACAAAATTGCACTCCACAACAATAGTGGCAAGATTAGGCCACACAATGGCAGCGTAAATTCCGATCTAACCACTGAAATTACACACAAAACAACCTTTATCTCAAAACAAGGCGATTTCTTTTAGTAACGGTTCTAGTGTTTGAGGCCAGTGGTAATAAACTTTCACGATCAAGTGCAGGCGACTGCAGCGCGGAGTCAGCACGCTATTTGCGCAATCACGAGTATCACCACGACACATATGAACGGTATCGGAACGAATCCGTACGAACGATCGACGACGCGACGTCCATTTCCGTCGACACCATACCAGTAACTAACACAAAATTTGCATTCTACGTACTAGTACGTACCTACTACCCCCGACCTCAGTATCGCGGTAATCACAATACTATTAGTGGAATTAAAAACCACAACTTATAAACGTTACAATTGACACATTCAGAGGAGGATAAAGTGTTTTACATAAACAGAGCACACCATTAAGTGATTATATTACGAAGTGCGTCAATCAATGTGCTGTGTAGTTATAATAACGATTAATTAATGTATGTATGAATTAGTAATTATTACATTTAATCATACAAACGAGCGGACACTTATGCAAAGTAAAAAATCAACACATGCAATTTATAAAAATGTAAATAAGTAGCATTTAGTAGAGGAATATTATGGAGATGTTATTTATTCCAGAATACATTTATATATGTATAAGTAAATAAGTATAATTTAAAAAATGCCAACATAATCAACCGAGTAATCATTAAATTGTATCATCAATAGTGTTACCGAATATTCATGATACCAACCCAGGTCAAAAGTGAACTGTTGAGCAGCTGAATACAGAGAGACGTCATATCACATATTGTAAGTAAGATAAGTATAATATAATTTATTAAGTCCGTATTAGACATTTATATTGCTCTGTCAAGTTTACGCAAAAATTTGTCGTCTATTAAAATGTACAAAAAAAAGCTGTTAAACGTACTAGTATATGACAGGCCAGTAAAATTATTAACATGAAATATTACAGCATTTTAATTAATTAAAAAGCTACCGCTTATGTTTTGTACCGAATATGTAGCCTGACGGGATTAGGTATGTATGTAGGGTTGTAGATTGAAATCGCGTGCATGGACGATATTCAGGAGGGATTCATAGTTACTCACTAAGCAATTTGTTATGTGAATATGTAAAAGTAAATATGAGCCCGTAAAATCTAATATTGATAATCAGTAAGTGGCCTAAACCAGTTACTTGATTGTTTTTTATGTTATTTTATCCAAGGAATACCACTACACTGCGGCCCGTTAGAGCGTTTTCACATTATCCGAAATGTATGAAATATGTACCTGTCTTTCATATTGTCCGGCCCGATATCGGATATAGACAGGTACATATTTCATACATTTTACTTACCCCGATATCGGATCGGCGTCCGACACCGATATCGGATCGGACAATGTGAAAACGCTCTTACGCATCGCGGTCAGTGTTTCGCTACAATATTTCCTAGTTGGTAGTCTAGGCAGCCTAATTTTATTACAGTACTTATAGTGTGCGGCCAAGTAACTAATAACTACTTAGTTTTTGTAAAAGTTTTCATGATAAAAAATACTCGTATACTGTGGAAATACTATGCAGACAAAAAAATACACAAATACTCGAGTGTAAAATCAAACTTTCAAAGACTTGTATTCAAAGAATTAGGTGGCAAAAAAGACAGCATTACGTAAAACGCGTACTGAGGCACCAATTTTTTTATAATCATCCAAGTTAATGATAATTTCAGTAAGTAGGTACTTATGTGACTCGTCAGTCAAGCTCGAATTGGTGTTCTAAATAATGCTAATGGTAGGTACTCTTATCATGCATAAATGGCGCAGGTGATCAATTGTGTTGAGTAGGTATCACCTGAGTTTTAGTTTAGTTTTCGTCCTTAATTGCAATAGTTATTGTTATTACAATATTGCACGGTAAACAATAGGTAGATATTTCAGTCCTACCCACGTATTTTTTTTTCTTGCAAGGTGTAGGTAGATCAAATGCTTGATTGTTGATTGAGGTTATTTGTTGTACAATTTTGAATGTTTCTCATTACAAAACTAAGTATATATTTTGTATGCCTACTTGTAAGTTTGAGTAAGACATATTGAAAGGTTCAAATTTGTTTCCAATACGAGACTGATCTCGGAGGGGCAGCTTACGGCAGCAAAAGCTTTTATGTGTAGTACATTACCTACAATAAAATCTATAATATAATAGGTATAAAATATTAAAACAATACTAAAATATCAAATTTACTGCCAACGATACTGCTGGGGCACGCCTCATGATGCAATCTGATTTTTTGTTGAAAGCCTACTCAATTAACTGCAGTTACGTGAAATTATGTATATATAGTACTACACAAAACAACAATGAACATAATAATTATGCTCTCACGGTCAAGATAACTGATCTGGCTCACAGCTGTTGCGCGTTGCGACGTCGCGCGTCTCGCGTCCCCAACTCCCGAACCACCCCAATCGATGACGCGCCGCGGCTCGCCAGCTAACCTCGTACACAGTATATTATGTATACCATCAGATCGTTATATGCTAATGAACATGCAAAACACTACAGCGGCACCAAGCCGTTTCACCCGCTTATGTAAGATACGCTATCACTAATTATGATTTTTTTGACCAGCAACGTGTTCAAGTACTACGATGTCGTACGCGTGCTACTAGTATCGTCTGCGGCGCGATGATGCACGTGCAATACGGGGATCTGCGCTATATCAGACAGTGCACCGGTGCACCTCCAGTCTCTAAGTTTAGCACGAGTCGGGGCGTACGCTGCGCGCTGCGTGCGGCGCACGGTGTTTCGGTGTCGGCGTATCGATCGGTCCGCTGCGGACGGCGACGAGGGAGCACGCGTGGCGCGTGGCGCGTGGTTACCGGCGCGACCGGCACTGGCGGCCGCCCGCCTCCACGCCGCGCAGGCGCAGTGCTGCCACAGACGCGACCGGCATACCGACCACCCGCCGGACCAATACGTCAACTACCTATATAAACAATGCGGCCGCGACTCTATAATATACGAGGCTCGCCTAGCCGAGCGCTGTGGAATTTGTGGGTAACCCTTTCAAATAATTAATCACTTGACTACACAAGGCAGATGAGTTACAATGATGAAATTTAACGAAGGTTGAAATATTCTCCAAAAAACAATTGTCGGAAACTAGATTATACATACAGTAAATGTATGAAGGCCTATATATATATATATATATTTGCCATATATATTTTCACTAGCGACCTAGGTGTCATTAATTAACTGTCATCTCAATAAGCAAAAATAAAATAAAAAATTAATATGACAAGTGAATATGAATCTTAAGAAATATAATCCAATTTACACACTAAAATATCTGCTCTAAACTATGAAAGATTAATTCAAATATCAGTAGCACAGTAGTATCTACATCGGTAGTAATATCGGTTTTGTTGCACATTCTATTCGCTGTACTATTTATTCCTTGCGAACATTCCACTAGGAAGCCTGGGGATTTATACATAATCTGTCTGAGGCCTGAGCAACTGAAGTATTCACACAAGATACTCATGCGTTGAATTCCTTTATGATATAATAGAAAAGCCTTTATTTTTATTGCACACCAATTATAGAATAAAAACAGAAACTCTTACAAAAAGTGTACTATGGGCGGACTTATCGCAAAAGTGCGATCTCTTCCAGGCAACTTTTGATTGAGAGGATTTACAAAAATAGGATATATAGGATTTATAATCATTATGATGTAGCTAACTTTAAATTATTTCGGAATTTAACGTAAGTAATTATGATGAATAGCACTTAAAAATAAATCAAAATATTAGTAAATAAATTAACATTACTAATATTATCAATTAGCCAAGTATATTTTATGCCAATAATAATCTGTATTAACAACACAGCTCGCTTTAGTGTCCATTCACATACAGTGAAAGGGTCTGATATTATTAGCAGACACATGTAAGTACCTTAGAATTCTAATAATTTACTGCTCTGAGAACAGCAGCGAACCTGTTAGCCCTGAACTTAAGGCTTGCCCGACGACGCACCTTCAACCAATCCCCGACAATGCACACAAGAATAAAAATATCGTTCACTTTTTCGAATGTTGATCTCTTATGATAACCAATCTCATGAACAAAACATATTGCTGCAATTTTAAATGCCACATAAACAACTTCGATCGTAAAACTTTGAAGCATTTAAACCGGCTGTTCAACTGGGTAACAACCATATCACATGCATGCAATCGTGCTGCTTGTTCTCAAGACGTGTATTAGAATGTAATCTTGAGGCGCAAAGCATTCGCCTGTAATATAACAATTACCAATCCAAACTTCGAGTTTGAGCATTACGTTACAAATTACAATACTGCCTCAAAAAATGCTCGGTTCTCCTCACTATGTACGGTTGATATAATGCTCAAATCTGAACTTATTATATTACAGTTGGATGCTACCGGTGAGGGAGCGCCCTTATGTGAACGACCGCACGAATATCCAGTACGGATGAACGATTTGATGTGACAAATCCATTCGCCACACGAAATTATCTACCAGTATAAAAGTATATAAAATCCACAAGCTCTGGCGCAAACTATGGATTGTAACATCTCGTAAGGTCCCGTGAAATGCTTCTATGTTGTTAAGCACTGGCTTCGGTCACAAACAAAAGCTAAAGAAGTTACCAAGGGATCATAATTTGCCTTCCATGACTTGTAATACATAAGGCACCGTTTGCATTTGCTCTCACGATATTGTTTAACTGGCGCGGATGATTTTAACACATTGATAGCATCCTGGTTTGCTTGGTCTAACTAAGGGCATCAATGACAATGCAATGCTTAATAATAAGCACGTTTTGCATTGCCCAGGTATCCAGCTAGTGGTTCACGATAGTACACATGCCGGCCTGATTGAATGATTCAATCAATGATGAAGGCTACATAATAGACACTAGCCGGCGCCACTGAAACGTAAAATATGAGGCAGAAGTTGAGGTTATGTTGGTAGAGGTTACGACCTTTTGAAATGCTTTTATATAATTTTGAATAATAAATGTATTTGAAAAAATAATAATTGCACATAGCAGTTACAAAACATGAGTTATAGTTACCTCGCAAAAAAAAATCTCTAGGACAATATTTCATGTTATTGTATGTTACGATGCCCGTCCGTTTCGTTTCGTAGCGCCCTCTAGTGCCGTGTTTCGAGTTATATTAGATTGTACGTACTGCTACCTATATCTTATCTGTGATACGATAAAGAATGCCCTCGACCTTTCAATAAAACGTAGAACGAAGTATGTACTTACATAAAATTTGAGTTTTCTAGACTAATGTTTAGTTAGCTATACTGACTACAATAATAGTTACGTATAGTTGTCATGCACGTATACTCACGGAAGTAATTTAGTGTTTCCCTGATTTGATCAGGTGTAAGCTCCAGATCCTTGGGGTTGACGGGCAGCGCCGGCGACGGTATGAACCAGTCCTGATTTTCGTATCCTGAAAAGCATCATTCATTTTAATAAGAAAAACACAGAATTAGTAATAAACAAAGGAAATAAAAAAAATGCTTTTCAATAAAAATATATAATTTTAAGAAGAGTCCGTGATCTTATTTTATGGCATTAGGTTGGTTGGAGTTATGTCTTTATCGCAAATTCGACTATTACAGGTCATGCTCCTACGTGGCCACTTAAAGATACGAGCTGACCTAATAATAATTTAATTCGGCGGTTTAGGCACGAATGACGTCACAGGAAGACTGAGTCACGCAGTGCCCAGTCACATCGTATTCGAACAACTGTATCAAACGCACTGGGGGCCGTCTACACCAACAAAATGTCACGCCTACATCAAATCGCTAAAAATAATCCAATTTAATTTTACACCTGTCAATAGATCACTGGGGTAGGCTAGACCTAAATAATAAACCAAAATAACATCACACCTATTTACCGATGGAGTAGAATACACCCAAAAATACATTTCGTTGATGTAATAGGGGCAGCGAGCCATTATCGCGCCCACTCTCTCACTGGCTACATTACATGAGGTTAGTTACATTAGAATTTCTTGTCAGAAGATCGAAATAACACTGTGCAACCGGGCAATCGAAACCAGGACCTCATGACTGCGCATGCGAGCATTAGACACGAAAGAAATGTCCTAATTTTAGCTACGTAAAACCTTTTTAAGTAAAAAATATCCGTCAAGTAAGCAAACATTATTTTGAGCTTCCTAAGAAACCTATTGGTCATAGCTTGCATTATTTTGTTACACAATATTGTTAACATCTCGTCGGCTTAGAAGCCGTTCAAGTATTCCACATCGGGCAGTTACTAACATGTCGGTAGTAAGATTAAAATGTTATTACGAAGTAGATTAGTTGTACATAATAAACCCGGGTCTTGGATACTACCGTTAGAAAGGTACGCAGGGCGAACGCAGCAAGTTGACAGATGGCATGCATCGGACCGGTCGGGGACGCATACTGGCCAGCGGGCGATGACTCGAGCGATGAGACACCATTATTTATAGCGTTTAAGAACGGCGCCGGCGCCGGAAACGGCGACACAACTCTTACTAAGACGGAACACCACATATAGATATAGCCCACATATATTTACTGAGTCGAATTCTTTTAGTTTCGCATGACATTACTGAAAATTTGCTATTCAACGAAAACACATAATTGAAATCGGTTCACCCGTTTTGGAGCTACAATGAAGCAGCTAAGAGAAAGGCTTTAAAATTACACGTATAACTACCCTCCTTCCATGCTTTACCTGTGCACCTGTGATTGAAATTAAACTAAACTGTGTTTGGTTATGTAATACTCTGTACCTACTTTAAAGACTACAATAGAAAAAAAAAATGTATTCTCTTAAATCTAACCCATTGTAAGCTGTTGCACCTCACGAGACCTTGTCATTAGTTAGAGAGTCGTTACGCATTGTCGATTTTTCGCTGAAGAAACTAAAAAGTACAGTGTTATGGTACGTCAAACTCTTTACAGGATTCAAAATACCCTGTAAATTATATAAAATCAATCCAAAATTTTGTACTAAGTAAGAATATAACAACAGCCTTTAGAAAACTTAAACTTCAAGTTTGTACTATATTTTGTTACCGTGCATAAAATGCGTCGCATTACACAATTTACGTAAGATGCTAAGCTCAAAAATGTCTATTGATAACGGCGTGCAAAAAAATTAAACGCCTACAACTAGGCTACGGCCCAGTTTCTGAACATTGACCTGATGAAATTCACGCAAAACTACTGAAATGAAACTAGGACGAAAAGAAAAGAGAATATTTACGTAAGGCTTTCTACATGTTTTAAGACCGAAATATGAACCTGAGATATAAACACATGAAATGTTGTTATTATTATAAAACAAAAGTGAAATATCATGCAATATCCGCCGTGGTAAGGATGTAGAAACCAATATCTACAGTTTGCGTAAGCCTGCGGCATATTCCTGATAAACCAGTACCAAGTTGTACCAGGCGCTGATATTTCGAGAACCTATAGAATAATGTTGAGTTCTAACTCCTAGGTCCGTATTATAAATCGAACTCAGCTCTGTGAGCGGTCTTGGGTAACGTTTTGAAGTTTAATTTTCTACTAGTATGAAATAACAGTGACATTTCTAAGATCGCCCTCAGACTTGACATCGATTTTTTTAAATACGGGCCTAAGTTGTTACCATACAGCCAGCAGTATTTATTAGCAAACACATTATGACAAACACATAGTTATAGAACGGCTATGTTAAGCACGGAAATAGGACAAATGCGAATTTGAGTTGCGTGCCAAGGTTTCCGGAACGACAAAAGTTTTAGTTTTATTATAAGGCCGTTTTACTAACAACACTTGCACAATTCACAGGAGTTAGATAATCTCTAGATTCCTAAAATACAAGAAAGTGTAGGTAATACCTACTTAGCTAATATTTTTTAATGATTGGACAGAATCTAAAAAGTAACATATCAAAAGACTTTAAAAAAACTTAAGAAGGATTACAACACAATATATTCGATTGTAACCAGTTTTATGATGCAGCTAAAACTTATACACAGGATTATTTCCATTCAATAAGCGCTAATAACATATCCGAATCACGAAACACGAAAAGCAAACATTTAACACAAAAATTCCAACGTGGGACATTCAGTTAGAGAGGCAACAAACAAAAAGCTGGTTTGCATGAAAGGTTTAGACGGTGCTCAATAGGCGAAAGCATAAGTGTATAGCGTACAAAGTGTAGTACCTCCAAACTGCGTGAGACTGTCGGCTCTCAAGCGATATTTTGGAATATGCTCCTGAAGAAGACTGACTATCTCTACCTCGGGCACCTCCTCGCTATTGCACACCTCTGTTGACAAAAGAAACATTAAATTGGAATGGTCCTCTCTAAAGTGATTTCCATAATCGATTGATCCTAAACTTTCTAAGCAGATGAGTAAAGTAGCATACTATGGATCGAGTTAATGAATTGCTGGAAAGCAACAAGTTTAAGTGCGATGTCGTGACTAGAAATGTTGGGTCGCAATGCAGTAAAGTCTATAGACGCTTGGTATGTTATACATCGTCTGCTTTCCGTGTTTAGTATGGAGAGTCAGCAGACAGAATCGATAGCCCCCTCCCGGAGCGGCGTGGCGGGTGACCGCCCATCTGCGGGCCTGACTCCAGAAATTCTCTTACACTTTTAAGGCATGGTCTTTATAACTAGTAATGTTAATTTAATTAATTCTTTATGTAAGTAGTAAGTTACCGATGTACCACACATTATTGAAAATCAAATATTATTAAATTCATTTAGTCACACTACGTTCACACAAGTTCTAAATTATAAATGAGTCAAACGATAATTTGAGTATATGAATAAATTAAATATTCAGTAAATATTATTATTTCAGTAAGTAAGTAAGTAATATTATTCCAGAAAGTTTGTACCACGGCTCGGTCATGGTGTTCGGAATTAATACCCGTCTTGCGTGTTTCGTCAGCGTTTACTCATGGAACACGTAAAGGGAGTTGTCTTGAATATAATAAATTTTGGAGAAATCATTAAATACCGAACATTTCTTTGAATCATTTTTATTATTTCGATAGAAGATTTAGATAGAAGAATTGATTGACAAACAAACTATCAAGCCTATTTTGTTAGAATATCTTTCTTGATTACCAAACCCTATAGGATTTTTCTTTTCTAAATAAATATAAATAATAATATTGATTTGATATAAACAAAGATAATACATATACGTCAGTATTGTTATCGATATAGAAACAACATTTTATCAGCTTTCTTATAGCTTAGTTCCAATGCAGTAGGATTTTTTGTTTGTAAAATATGTAGGTATACACGGCGTCGAAAAAATATCATGAATCAGAGTCATAGAAAAATTTTCAATACAACGGTTAAAATTCGGCCAATACAAAAGTTAATAAGGCCAGAAAAAAAGGTTGGAAATAAATTCAACGGAAGCCACTTTAGATTCTATACAAATCTTATTTCAGTGTATCCGCTGGACGTTATCCAAAATCAATGGTTACGTGTTCCTTGTATCTGCTAGATACCTACTTTGTAAATAAAAACAAACACCTACATATAATAGAATACTAAAGTCATTATTACCCACCTATCTGATTGAACACTCAATTTCAATAAATAAATATCACGTGAAAGTAATGAATTGAAAAAATTCTCGTATATTAATTTGAATTTCTCAATCATGGAATTAATATTAAGTGCCGAATTGGCAGTAAGAATGCCAACGAACTCATAAAGTTAAAATCTTACATCATTCAAGTAAATGCAACAAGTGTAAAAGCAATAAATGTTTAAACTCAAAACGAGTACTTATCGCATACAAGCCGGCGATAGTTGCCTCGACCTACAATCGATGTTAAACAACCTCCGTTCAGTCATCTCCATTCTCATTCGTTTTAATGTCAGTCCGTGTACATATTAACAAGTAGAAAGTAAAGGTAATTACATTCCATCACGGCTATTCTATTAGGGAATGCAAAGTGGACAGGTAAATCCCCAGCGACAACAAAAGTAGAACCTTGATAATGAAATGTTCGCTTTTGCCTACAAAGTTCAATTGGATAAACCATGATATATAATTACATATACTTAATACAGTTATGTAATAAAGCACTCTGTATTCTAGGAGTAGGCTCACCATCGCTCCAAGCCAACAGCAAATCTTGCTGTCTCTCGTGCAACTCATCTCGACGCCGTGGCCGAGGCCGGTGTCTTTTTTCATTCATAATTTTATATAGTTCACATGCACTGAATAACGAGATTTTAATCTATATTATCAGATCACATATTGCATTTACAGGTAAATACCATCACTTTCACATCTAAATCTGCGGACGTGCACTGCGTAACGAACTCCCTTACAGTCGACGTTGTAATTAGCTTCAGATAGTCGATAAATGTATTCAACGTCATAAAATCCGATAACCGAAACCGATCGGCAACAACTAGATCCAAAGATTATAGGCAAAAAGAGTGAACACTTTTTTATCAACCGCCTATAACAATGATGTTTCAATAAAAATATAACAATCCTTTATTTTGAAAACTGAAATAAAATCTCATACAGTAACGTATGAGTTCATTATGTTGAAATTATCAAGATTGATACCTAGTCGATTAAAAACGGCTTGCACTGAAGACTAGTGGCAGCGCAACACGACCCACGCGCTATCAGATGCGAATTTATCACTGAATCAACAACAGGTAGATGCAGCATTCCGTTTTAAGAGTAACAATAAGATAGTTTATTTATCCATATGTCATTGTATGGTCGGAATAATAATGCTACGGCACTCGACTCTGACTGACATCTTTGAATCGATTGTTATAAATATATAAGTGGCCCAGACGAAGATTGCATTGCTTGTAGAAATATTCTATTTGCACTAACCGGTGGCTAATGAGGTTATAACGAATCTAGTCAATGCCATATCCTTTAGGACATACCTACATTTCTAGTACATGTATCACGTACGCAATATCTCATTTCTATAAGTAGGTAGACTCTCAGTTATATTTGCATCATTACTTGATCTTTATAATTATTACAACGTCAAACAATGAGTTCATTTAAAAAAGAATACTTTTATCTGAATGAATATAATAAAGCCCTGTAAATAGACACATCGAGGCCACACGCACAGTTCAGCTGTGGAGGCGGTACGGTCGACGCACTCATTCGTATAACCAATAAAAATAAGGATGTCGTCAATATGTTGGCATCGTTACCATAGCGGGGTCACCTCCGCGGGTAGCCCTGCCATATCGTTGACGCAACCATACGACCTTGTCACGCGAATCATCAACAAGGGCCTGAGAAATTTACCTAATTGACATTTTAACTGAAACAGGCAATAGAAACGAACTCACTCATTGGAAAACGGATAAACAATAAAGCAAGGTTATGTAACAACTCATTTCATACTATGTTGTTGTAGCAAATCATATCAAGTAGATACCTTCTATGAATTAGTATCTACATAGGATATTACCTATTTGTTTTTCTTTTCAATCGATTTGAGTTGTCGATCTTAAATAAATTGATCAGAGATACGATCTTGTTTGATTATATAATGCTGTGCGTACATTCGCACAGTTAATAATGTACCTACACAACACAGCAGATCAATTGGGTCGTTTTCTTTGACGTTTCAAATTCACTTTCGATTCACTTTCATTTTGGGTTCCCTTATCAGACAAACGGAATGGAAAATAACACGATTAATTGGATTGATACAATGTCTACAACTCGTTACTCGATTAATAGCAACCTGACAGCAAAATCGATTAATTTCCAGCTTTTAATCCATCTCAATACTTTTAACGTGAAAGATGGAGAGATAGCTACCTATACTGGATATATGGATGGGTTAATAGCACTGTTATTTTGCCACATACTCGTCTGATGTTAAAAGTGTTGCTGTAACAGAATTGCATATTATTTCTTCTCGGACACTTGTTAATGATAAGAACAAATCACAAGTTATAAGCATGCCATAAAAGATAGACTTTTAAATCTATACCTTTCATTCTTGTATATGGTTGGCTTATCAGGTTGTCATCTGAGGACCTTGGCAAATCAATGAAAAACACAATTACATTGTTTACAATTAAGTATACGAACGTGAGTATAGAATGGGACTAGGAATATAATAGTACTTCTTTCTTATGACTTAAGACTGCTCACTGGGTGCTCTGACTAGTTTTATCAATTTAATTTCAAACACGTATCTTTATCTCATATAACGAGTGAGATCAATAATGAGAACATGGGTATTTTTTTGCGAGTTAATAAATGATTTTTTTAACGAAACCACTACAGAATATCGAATAAGGCGTTACGTTCGCGTGCCGTTTTTGTAAATGAAATGTGTCATCAAAAAGTTCAGAAATTAACAAAAGTCACGGGAATAAGCCGTCTGCACGATTTCGCGGCCAGCACGACGTCGCGTCGGCAGAGACGGCACGCGGCGCTGAACTGGTGCGCGCGCGCCACCCGCCCGCCTAGAATATCCACCGCCTGGCACGCTGCCAATCATACGGCTCCGCGATCATTTCGCTCCATTCATAACTCTTAAAGACTACTAACTCTTAAAGTCCTTTTCTGGTAAAAATGCCAGTTGTTCAAATTCGTTGCTATATTTTAATGTCTCGGTGTAATTGCCCAATTAGTCATACAAAATTACATTATGCAAATTATGACCAAGGAGAAACAGATGGATGCTCGCTTTAGTTTTCCTTTTAAGAATCAGGCAAATATAAATTGTATTGCAATTGCTTATTCATTATTTCCCCTCCTACAATACAGCGTTGTAGATCGTAACTCAAGACCTACATACATTTACTT
This sequence comes from Notodonta ziczac, assembly GCA_918843915.1. Classification (NCBI taxonomy): domain Eukaryota; kingdom Metazoa; phylum Arthropoda; class Insecta; order Lepidoptera; family Notodontidae; genus Notodonta; species Notodonta ziczac. The sequence continues at coordinate 5,425,093 of OU974043.1, read as the reverse complement.
AATGATGTAGGTACGAACTTATGAAGCAGCCCACCAACCAGATTTATAAACTAAATTATGTTTAAGTAGGGCTTGCTTCATGATCTGGTAATCAGCGTTTATATGCAAAATTAGTTTTCTAAGGATTAACAAACTGACCTGTAAGTGTGGCGACGTGGCGAGTCGCGCGCGGTGCTAGCGAGGGCGCGCAAGCCGCATCCTGGAGGGCCGCCAGCTTGACGATCTGCCCTACAAACATAATATTAGTAGACAATATTCAGGAGAAACTGACACAAACATCATAGGTTATCGAAAAATTACAATATCCTTTTGATTTGAATGTTCACTGAATAGTATGGCTAGGGTCACACCAGTAAGGCTATCGCGATGTGGTGATAATTTATAAACTCATTTTCACTTATGTGTTAGTAAGTAGTTCACAGGAGTTTATAGGGATCCGTTTTACTGAAATTGTTGTTGCATCGCAATTGTCTCGCCAGGGCAGGGGCAGTACAGGCGGGCCTTAAAGTCTTAAGTAAAACTGATATCCATAAATACTGCAAGATATATAAATATCAAATTACCTACAAACCAAATTCAACTAAGACCCACACATCAAGTGCTTATGAACAAATAAAGATGCTTGGTTGAATGCTACAGAGACTGCTTCAGATGATAAATTCCCAATTTGAAGAACCAAATCGAACGAGGAATTTAAATCAAAGGTGACATTAATTAAATTATTTTAACAATGAATTTAATAATAAATAACGAATTCTTATTTTATTCTAATAAAAAATTAAAGTAAATATGTACTCACAGACTCAATTTAGCACACTGCAGTTGCTTGTGTGGGGGATAAGATCTGAAAAAGACAAACAGTTTTTCCTGAATACCTTAATTAGATTCTAACAAAATTAAAGGAATGACATACTTATTTGTTTAATGCCCCGAAGCCATACAACAAAATTTATCAATTTTTTATTCTATTTACAAGGAAATACATATTAAGTACTTGGAAATTTTATTACCTAATAATTACTTCTTTCAAAGGCAACATTACATTTGTTAATCAAACAGCTACTCTTATTATCTATTAAATAAATGTTTATCAATTTAAACCTTAAAACATTATTATAGAGTTCTGATTGCAACACTGTTCTGTAATGATCTAATCATTATCATTTGAAGTACAACATCAATCACACATGACTTTAGTATTTTTCCTTTGGAAGTGCATTTTGAGATTTGTATATAATGTCTTATGCATTCTTACAAAAATATTTCATTGACCAAACTAGTTATTTTATTTAACCCTATGTTCACACTGGACAACATAAAATAGAGACAACATGTTTCCTGTACATATTTTGTCCCGTGCTTAACATAGGGTAAGAAACAACATTTTAGCACATCAAGTGTGCCACACTCAACTTCTTGCTATGAGTAAGAACTTGTAGGTACTAGCCTAATCATGTGTTAGTATTGCAATCAAGACTAGTGAGATGAATCACAAAATTTATAATACTTTGCTAATATATTAATTAAGCCCAAATATACTACAGCAAGAGAACTATAACCCCTCTTACGGCAGCTTAATGTTAATGATAGCCGTGATTACTGAACTTATTCACAAGTCACAAAGTCTACAAGTTCAGCTGCCAGGGCAATGACGCAACTTCAAGATAGAATTATTGTGGTATGGTTAATATTACAAAAACCAGTTAAATCTCACCGTCATAATTTACATCATCGCTGCAACAACTATGACCTTGCTGACCAAAACTCCACAGGCTCCATCCGTCTTGTGTCAGTCTCACCAGAACGAGCACAGTAAAAAGAAATACCCAACTTACACATGCTAAGCACAGAACAGAAGATTCTTTTTTGCATAAAATATCACTGAATGCACGTATTGTTTTTATCATACACTTTTCTTTAAACCTACGGATATAAATAACTATTTCTTTCTTTTTAGGATAATAAAAAATGGGACTTATATTCTTCGCTTCGATCGGTTCAATTCGGTTCTAATTTTTTTAGTCTGTGCTGTGGTTCTTATTTTTTTGTACTTCGTTTGTTTTACTTTGCGCATTTAGCCAGTATCAAGTATAATATTTTGCAGCAGAGCTTTATTATACCAAAAGAAAACTATAATAGGCATGTTACCGAACAATCTATCCAATATTTCCAAAGGCAAAAAAAAAATTGATCCGCTATTGACGAAGAAATCGTTGAACTATTCGCACAATGTAAACTTCTATGACATTGACATGCAATACATGTTGTACTGACATGTTTTGGAACCAATAAAAGTAAAAAAATAATGGTACTCACGTAATCAATGCATAATTTCTGCTTCAAATCTTACATTCATACGATATAATATTATTATTATTCCTATGCATGTTGTACCCACTTTAAGCAGGGCCTTGTTTTTTGTATTCGTTTACAGTTATTGTTATAATGATAATAATGAAACCAATCAGAATCATAAGTGTACTAATAGTTACTAACAACAAAAAAGCAAGAAAACCTGAAAATAAAATAATTATAAAGTAAGTACCTAGTATGTAGGTATAGGAGCATCAAATTACCGTTTTGAAAATGGAACTTAATAAAGGTAAAAACCGAAACTTACTTTCCACAAGAAAAATTGTTAAGATACAAAATAGTACTCCTATTAATATAACTAATATTGTTAATAGTGTGGTGATTAAAAATACTGTGAAAATAGAAAATATCACAACAGTAAATAGTGGTTTTTCTAAACAGCACGAAGTGATTTCAAAAGTTGATCTCTCGATTTTTTCTGCGAATATGCGGTATCTCCCCAAGCAAGGCCCTAGAATAAAAACACATTCTTAGTATCGCGGAACTTATTGCGATGTTGCGACCCTAGCCGTGGTCCATTGCTAATGATGATAGTCCATACATAACACTGCCGTCTGTGAGTCCACATCATAAGATCATTTTTGGATTGTGTATGCGGTGCATGTAGAAAGTATAAGTTATTTAAAATTAGGATTAAAAACTTACTGCAAGATGATTTAACTGCAACCAAAAATGCGTTTTTAATGTTTATTTCCATTTTCATTAAATATTAGGAAGTACTAGAGTAAGCTTTGTGTGGCTTTTTCCGCTGACTTCCTCACTACCCTACATTTACATAATTGAATTTTGGTAAAACATTACATTTTTCCATTTTACCCCCGGGGGTATTCACAATGGACTTAGAGTTTCAGTGTCGGAAACGACAGTTTTCCTTTTATTAACTCTAGAAAACTTCGCGAATCGCGATTCGAACGGTTACACTGAACTAAATAATCAGCATTTTTCTGTGGAATTGAAAGAGATGTAAAGTGTGACAAGATCAGTCCATAACTTTCTCAGTCCGTGTCACAGCTTTAACATAGTATTTTTAAGTCTGTGGTGCATGTCCTAAATCAATCGAGTTGTATTCTCGACTTTCAGACGAAATAAAAAAAAAACATTTACGCGCCAGAATTTGACAGTCGGCTGTCAAGTCTTTGGTCAAGTCTTTTACACTCGTTTGTTTTTGTTCGTGTAACTCAGTGTAACTTCAAATTCCTATAATTTTAGTTAAAGTGTAGTATTTATTAATAAAAAAATCTTGTTGCTCTTTGTTTGGTTCAATAAATTCGTATCGTAGTGTTTATTTGTATTGTTATGGTGAATAACTTTAAACAAATAATCATTGATCGTCGAAGTATCGAGTATTTTTTAAACAAAACGCGATCTTAACTTTCCTAAAATGGTATGTGAGGTGCCTGTTGATGGGGTTATTTTAAAAATTAATATACATATTTATTCATTATCGCTATTCCTTTCCTACGTTTTGTTACTTTGCAATATGTATGTAATAATGTGTGTCCCTCAGGTGGGGCACTATGATGAAAACATGTTATCTGACATGTTACCAATTTATTACACAAGGCTCTTTCCTCAAAACGTGTTCTGTCGATGGCTCACTTGTGGCAGCTCTCCACAACCACTTTCCAACAGAGAGTTATCATTCACACTGGCTGATGATGTGTATTTGAGATATTTATCCATTTGTAATCAGAAGGATTTACAAACTTTACTGCAGAAGAAATGTCCACACAAATTGGATATTGGTGCTGTTTACAATACCAAGTATGTCTGAATAGTGGATATTATTTAATTTATTATTCTAACTTACATTGTGTTTCACTTACTTAATCTGTGGAAATAGTATGCTTGTTTCATTGTCCTAATACTACAATCTGTACATCTTTAAAGTTTTAATTCTTTCTTTTGAAGTTTTAATGAATACATCTACGTCATACCTATTTGTAATTTTTTTCAGACTCATACCTACTTTATTTTATTTGTGTTCTTTGATATTATTTTAGGCCATCCATTGGTCGCCATGATTCTGTGGTGCTGGCCAGGGAGCTTGTATTTGATATAGATCTGACAGACTATGACGAGGTGAGGACATGCTGTCAAGAAGCTAAAGTATGTGAAAAATGTTGGAAATTCATGGTGATTGCTTGTGAAATAATTGATAAAGCACTGAAAGGTAATCTTTTGGGAATTCTATTATTTTTTTAAAGAATAAGATCTCCCTTGGCTTGAAAGGGAATAAGCCTCAGCAGAATACCAGCAGGCAATAGTTCCATCCCTTATGCTTGATACTTCTTCTCATGCTTGACACTTTTTCAGAGGACTTTGGTTTCCAAAGTATTTTATGGGTATTCTCCGGACGCCGTGGTATACATTGTTGGGTGTCAGATTATGAAGCTAGGACACTGGACAGTCCTGGCAGGGGGGCAGTCGCTGATTACCTGTGTTTGATAATGGGAGGCGACAATCAGAATAAAAAGGTTCATTTAGGGAATGATAACCTGCATACAAGTATCAGGTGGGTAATGTGATTTGAATATATAGTCATTACAAAAACAAAATTAATACACTGAAATTTATCAGATTTCTGAATTTATAACTTCCAATGTAAATGACACTAAAACACCTTTTGTGTGATGTGTGTGTTGTGAAAAAATATTGGTGGCTTGATATTGGGTGCCTCTCTGCCATATTTGTTCCCTTTAACTGACTTAAAAAGTCTATTGAAAAATACAATTATGTTTAAAAAACATGTTTGTCATGTTTCAGGAGAGCACTTAATGTAATTGATAAGTATTTCGAAGAATTAATACAAGAGCAAGAGTTTTTCAACACCCCTGAGAGGCTCGAGAAGTTGTTGAAAATGATACCGGACGAAACATTAAAGTCACAAGTTAAGAAAAATTTGGAAAGCATGGCTGACTCCTCGCTCGAGAGATGGAAAAGTTTTATTAATCTGTATGAAAAATATTTTAGAGAAGTTAGTATAAATAATAGGCTATTTTTAAAACAGAAACTGTTAAAATTGTCTATTTATACTAGCTGTGCCCGCAACTTCGTCCGCATGTAATTTAACTTAACAAAAATTTTGGGATTATTCATCCCCTATTTTATCCCCTTTGGGGAAGAATTAATCAAAATCCTTTCTTAGGCATCCGCCTACGGCTGTGCGTTGATAGATCACCAGTCAGTCAGTCACCTTTGAGTTATATATATTAAGATTATGTGTATTATCTTTTTATAGAATGTCAATGCAGCAAGAAAAATTCGCTATCTTGTAGAAGAAATTAAAATTCAATACAGCTACCCCCGGTTAGATGTAAATGTCACTAAAGGGTTCAATCATTTATTGAAATCACCATTCAGCATTCATCCCAAAACAGGAAAAGTCTCCATTGTATTCAAACCTGGTTATGCAAGGAAGATGAAACTGGATGAAATACCTACAATATACACTTTACTCGATGATAGTTCTCCAGATAATGCTCAACATGAGGCTAATATGAGAACAGCTGTGAAAAACTTTCAAGAAGTTGTGTTTTCTTTAGAAAAGTCTGAAGCAATAAGGAGGAAAAATGATGCAAGTGAGGGTTATCCATATATTTATTCCGGGACTTCCGCTCATATGTAAAACCCCAATGCTACACAGAAAGGGTTGTTATTAGTTCCCTCACCCCTTTTTTTGTCTGTGGCGTCGTAGCTCCTAAACGGATGCACCATTATAACGCGGTTTTTATGTTTCATAGCTGCTGAGACGTTTAGCTATTTCAAGATTAATGCGTCGGGGTTTTAGGGTCTTGTAGTTAAATTAGAAACCCTGATAGCTTCGCCATGAGTCACTTAAGTTTACAAGGGCCTATTTGTTTTCTTTAATTAAAGCTTAGCTGTTAATTAAGTATTCATTAAGCTATAATTAAGATCAACCTTTTTTGTTTCAGATATTTCACTGGAATTTTAAGTCGTTGAAATTATGTAGCTTGTACTTTTAAATGAAATAAACACGCACATTTTTATTATATAAGAAATATTTATTTTTGAATATCATAAGCATTTCCGTTGTTTCTTCACATTCAAGCCACCCTCAACCCTAATTGTAATGATTAAAATGTGTGCAAGTAAGAGTAATCAACTATTTTCACATAAATGCAGATGCGGCATCTTAGTTCTATTTATAGCTTAATTTTCAACTAAAAGGCTTCACCCATAATAAGGTAGAGATGTCGTAAGTTGCAGTTACTTAGCTTTAAGTCTGTCAAAACTTAATTCATGGACAATATTACTATACATATGCGAAATATCAGCTGGCAAAGTTATGTGTTTTATTATGTTGTGGCTATTGAACCGCGCAACCATATTGGGATGTCATTGTATTTCGATGGTTTGAATTGTCATAAATGACGCTGAGTAGATTATTCTTTCATATAGAACAACTCAAAGCAATGTTAAGGAAATCTTCAAACGCAATTGTGACGGTCCCATTTTGTTGCGTATCACGAACCCTAAACGCTTCGGTGAAACGTTGTATTTGCACGCACAAGACGATAAAAGTGTCTACAGGGACTTTTCCATCGGTACATCTTTTTGACAGAAAATTAATGAATTCCGGGGAGAATTTGAAGCCCATCTGCGCCAACGCTAAAGAATAAAAAAAAACACGGATATAAGTTTAAATAATATTTAAATAGAGTAAGTAGGTAAGTAAATCAAATCGTTACCATTAGAAAGCTCTTTTTCTTCGATGCACCCGGACTGATCCGAGTCGTAAGTCTTGAACACAGTAAGCCATTGGTTGACGTAAGTGTAGAGCTTTTCGAACTCCTCAACGTTCATGTGGCCCGAACGATCTTTGTCAAACATTCCTGTAATAAGTATAAGTAGTACCAATTTCTCAACTTATATCGACATAAGGTATTTTCCTATTATGAATGCGCCAATACAATAGCACTGAAATGTTTTTTTATGAATGGATTACATAGGTAGTTAATTTATCGTTTTATACCTCACAGTATATAAGTGCCATAGCGCCTGATACAGAGAGAAATAACTTGTCACCATGCGGAGTCAATCTTGTGTGAACGTGATGGAGGACAACGCTCGTAGTGAAGAGTAGCGAGAAGATCTTACCAATCATCAAGTTGCACGCAGATTCTGAGAAAGTTTGTCCTTGGGCGTTCACCAGGGCTGCTTTCAACTCGGCTGCCGTGATAAATCCAGATTGATCTTTGTCAACTGCGCGAAACCACTGTTGTACTTGTGGGTTGACTCCACCCCCTGACCCTATAGATGGGTAAGGTCCGTGTCCAATTTCCAGTTGCCCAGCAGGTGGACCCCCATAGCCTGGCTGCCCAGCAGGTGGACCCCCATAGCCTTGCTGCCCAGCGGGAGTACCCCCATAGCCTTGCTGCCCAGCGGGAGTACCCCCATAGCCTTGCTGCCCAGCGGGTGGACCCCCATAGCCTGGCTGCCCAGCCGGTGGACCCCCATAGCCTGGCTGTCCCGGGTATCCTGGCTGAAAAAAATGTTAGGAAAATTATGGATGAAAAATGGTGTAAGTAGGTACTTTTCATTTGTATTGAAGCTATTGATTTTAAAATAATGTAGTGTATAAGTATCAGTGACTTAGATTTTGAAGATAATAAGTTTTATTTAACTTTGATTATAAAGATGCATAATATCTAACTTTAGTTTTTAACCCCCGACGAAAAAATCGTGGCATAGCGCCCAAGCGGATAAACCGATTAAAATTTTGTTTTTCTTTAGAAAGGTATTCTGATCTGAAGACTCTAGTGTTCTTAGCTATGTTTAATGAAACTGAGTTCAGCCGTTTGAGGATCATCAGCTCGTTTGTAGGTTAAAAAGCCATATTCACGGCCAAAGCCAACTTCCACGGCTCTGATCAATTCGAAATTTAGGCTCATTGGAATATCATACTAATATTATAAAGAGGAAAACTTTGTTTGATTGTAATGAATAGGCTCCGCAACTACTGAACTGATTTGCAAAATTATTTCGCTGTTGGGAAGCTACACTATCCCCGGGTGACATAGGCTATAATATATTTTCAAAAAAATTAGGGATCGTTACTAAAACTCGAATAATGTAACCGCAATGTACCCATGTAATATCAAAATAACACCTTTTCACTAAGTGCATATCAAAGTACATACGACACCTATAGCAAAAACGCGATTAAATTCCGTTCCGGGTAATCTCCGAAACGGCTGGACCTATTTTGACGGGACTTTAACTGGTAGATAGCTGATGTTATAAGCAGTAACTTAGGCTATTTTTATTTTAGAAAAACAACATTAAAAAAATAGGTCCCGTCGCGCGGGCTCAGAACGCGGGAGCGGGCTTCGTATAAAAGTAGTAAGGTATAAATTTGACAAGAGGATAGTCGCATGTTTTTTTAAAAATTTAGAGTTATTTGGTAAGTAAAAAAAACTCCGTGGGTATGCAAAAAGTAAAAATAGTAAATATATCTTAGACAACTTTATTCTGTAAAGTATAAATATTATTTACATAGTATGTATAAACAATAAAAAACTGCATTATATATTACGATAGACACGTTCTTATGTAAGCTGCATTACTTATACAATTATCGTGGATATTGTACATAGATAGTTAAGTATACCCTACCTACCTATCTATATTTTATTTAACAGGCACCTTTTATTGTATAATTTTTCTCAAAATGATCTGTTTAGCACTAGTTAAGCCTAGCACATAAGGTTCTTTGCAAAAATGTTTTTTTTGATTTGGACGATTTAAGACGTAAATTTGCTTGTTTGTGCACTGCAATAGATTAACACTGCACTGCATCCGAATAATGGGTTTACTTCGCCTATTTAAACTTGATAGTAGACCAGTTTTGCAAAAATAAATTAATTGTGCGCTAGCCCTGAACGAAGAGACGCGAGACGCAAGGCGCAGTCTACTCGGTGTTTTGTCAAATTGCGATGGTTTGTGCCCACTATTACAAAATATGAATAATCTCACTCCATCCACACAATGAGGCACAGCCTAAAGTATTATAAAATGGGGGGAAATAGGAATATTTATCTCGACTACCTATCCTGACATATGAAACTGAAGTCTCAGCTCAGAAAGAGATTTAAATTTAAAGGCGGTGCTGTGCTTAATTACTTAAAAAAAACATTATTACTATTGTCGGCCACAATGATGGTTCTTTCCCTAGTTAAATTCCACAATGTTTCCACCTTTTTAAATTATGTGCTGCGCCTATATGTTATACATCTCACATTTTATTTTAAGTAGGTAATTAAATTATCTGGTTCATAATAATTATAGAATTACAATTATAGTAATATAGTATTAAATAGTGTAATTTTTATACTTACTCTAAGTTGCACATTGGTAGATAGATGTTGATTAATTAATATGGTAATAGGTATATAATTTATTTATTTCCAGCTCATATTCAAATAAAGCTTCTTCCTAGAGTAGCTATGTATAGGTAGATAACACGACAAAATAGAGATGCAAAACTCACTTTTTCTTTGTAAGTGCACTTCACTCAGTATTTTTCTACCTAGTATAAGCAACATGTTTTCAGAGTTACATCAAAATAATCATGTTTAGGACATTAACAGACGGCCGCGATCCATATCACAGTAATACTACTGTGATATGGATCAATACTGATGACATCGCGAAAAACCTTTAGACCACAATTACAGGTATTGTGATTTGTAATTCGCGCAAATGGATCATCCCAGGAGAGGCCCTTAAAAATATATAAGATAATCAGTAAATTTATGTAGGTAGGTTCATACTAAAAATTAACAAATTTAAAAATATATTTACTGCCTATTTTAATATTACAAAATAACAGTAGGTAATCTAATCATACACTTATTACTTAAACGACATTCAGTCTTTTACATCAAAACCAATACTGGCAAGTTTGTTCATTTTGTACTAAGCAATCAAGTTAGATTATACATGCTTAACTTTAGTGCCATTTCACTAACTACACTACTAGCATGTCTTAGTGATTATTCAAATTTATACATTGGTAAGTAAATTGGAAGAAGTAACTTGCTTAGGTATATCAATACTTGGATTATAGAGTAATAAATAGAATAACTATCAAACAACATTAGAATATCATATACCTAATAGTAGGTACTTATAATCAGCAAATTTCAAATGGGAGACTACTTAAAAAATACGATTTAATGTAATTAGTGAAACTGCAAATCATTATGGTAAACTTAAGTAGGTACTTATATCTTATTCATTACCTACTATATCAACAATAGAAAGATTTTTCATGAACTTAAACATTACCACTGTGACTAGAAAAACTATAAGTAGCTGGTGTTACAGATGTATTTACACACACTTGAATTGAGGGTTTGAAAGATGAAGGAAGTAGTTTATGTGCCTCAGGCACAGGGGAATAGCTCCGGCACACTGCAGTCTCAAAATGAACTTGTTCACTCCTATCAGTGGGCACTCCATCGAAGCTAGTTTGCTTAGCTGAATCACCAGTTCCACTATCTTTGCACGAAGAGTGCTCGGATATATTGTCTGAAAACATTTGTGGTGAATCACTGTCACTATGCACTACATGTGTCATTTTTATACTTTCGGTGGGAAAAGTGTGCACAGCCCTTGCCATGCGTCGGCGAGTGTGATATATTATCACAACCCAAATTATAGAAGTTCCTACGGCACAACACACAACTGTAATTATAATAATACCAGCCATATTTTCCTCATTCACCATTAATGCCACAGGGGGCAACACACGCAACTCTGTCATATCTTTCTTAGTCCCCAACTCGTTGGTAATCTCACATTCATATCTTCCAGCGTCACTAGACTCTGCCCCAATTATTATCAACAGCTGATCATCAGCAGTCAAATAATGACGTTCTGTAGGAGTCATTGGAGTGCCATCTTTAAGCCACTTTATTTCTGGTTTTGGGGAACCTGATATCATACATTGCAATACAACCGACTCTCCACTTGTGACTTCTTTGTTTTCCATTACTCTAACAAATGAAGGCTCTTGTAATACTGTTAGTGTTGCATTGGCTATAATGGTACCAGCAGGGTTCTTAGCAGCACAACTATAAATCCCCATATCTGTAGTCTTGGCATTCACTATGAAAAACAAATGATCAGCTGGCATGACATTCATCCGCCTTTCTCTCGCTGCTGGAAAATCATTTCCACCATCTTTCTTCCATGAGATCTCTGGAGGTGGATCTCCAGTGGCTGCACAATTAAGAGTCACAGTTTCTCCAGTTTTCACTGTTACATTTGTTGGCATTTTGGTAAAGCGGGGGAATGTGACAATGTTAACCTTAGCTTTTGATGAATATGTTGTACCAAAATTGTTACTAACGACACACTGGTATTTACCAGAATCAGCATGTGTGACATTTGCAATCACTAAGACTGATGTGGCACGCGGTTGACCCGTCGCCGACACTGTGATATTCTCAAACACAGTGGGGTTGCTGAGATTACCATTGTTCTTTCTCCATAAAAATGTCATGTTATTGAAAGGATTGGATGTTGCTGAACAAACTAAATTTGCTAAACGTCCTTTAATGGCAAGATGAGTTTTCGGGTGTTCTACAACCTTTGGTTTTGGGGAATCTCCACAGTTATCTTCTTTCAGTTTAGTGACTGAAATTCCTCTGACTTCTGCAGGGTAGGCACAGTTGGCTGTAACATATTTCTGTTCAGTCTTCTCCTTTATCCATTTCACAATCCAAAACATATTGCAATCACACAAAAGAGATGAAGAGTTCAAATGTAGTTTTCTCAATTTTGACATAGATTCAAAGGCATGCTGTTGTATTGATGTGATATTGTTCCCTTTTAAATCTAATTCAATAAGATTAGACAATCCATCAAAAGCTCTTGAGTTAATGGATTTAATATGGTTAGCTGCCAAAATAAAAACATTTAGGTTTTGTAGTTTTGAAAATGGTCCAGACATGTCTTCTACAGTCCATGATATTTTGTTGTTATTTAAATATAATGTTTGTAACAGTGTCATATAATTAAAAGCATCCTGTGAAATAGAGGATATTTTATTATATCCCAAATTGAGAGTACGCAGATTGATTAAATGTTGAAAAGTTTTTCCCTCAACTTCCAGCAGTTGGTTATGTGATAAATCTAACACTTCCAGATTGGTGCAGAGTTCCCAGCTGCTTGAATCTATTTCTGATATCAAATTGTTTGATAATGACAACGTCATCAATAACTCCAGTCCATACATCCAGCCTTTAGAGATTTTCCTAATTTTATTATGATCTAATTGTAATAAACTCATAGATTTGAAACCAAAAAAGGCACCATCCATAATATTGTCAATGCTATTAAACCTCAGTTTAAGTGTTGTCAGATTAGACAATCCTTGGAACAGAAGAGAACTGATGACATGTAATTTGTTGTGGTTAAGCTCCAGGGTCTTCAAGTTTGTTTGATTTATAAACAAATGATTTGGCAGTGATCTTATCTCATTTCTGTTGAGCTTCAACACTTCTAGGTTTGTCAAATTAGTCAATGCTCCTTCCTTTATAAACTTAATGTGATTGCTATTAATGTTTAATGTTCTAATAGAACTGTTGGCAGAAAAGTAACCAGTCTCTATTGATCCAATGTTGTTTCTGTTTAAGCTCAGTTCCTGTATTTGTTCATGTTGCAGTAGGTTAGGAATATAATGCAAGGCATTCTTATCCAATTTTAGTTCTTTCAAATTCAGTAGTTTATCAAAAGCCTCGGTTACGGTTTCATTCAATTTATTATAACTGAGATCCAATTGTTCCACCCACTTAGGAATTTTTGGCACAGATATGAAATTCTTTTTAGAACAATCCACGTACTGCTCCAGACAATCACATTTATGTGGGCATTCAATGCTTTCTGCTTTTATCGTAAAGCAACGTATTATCGCTATAAACAACAACAAATGCGAGAGTCCCATTTTCATGCATCTGTGTAGCTGCCCGATTGATTCGACGTTTAGCTCGTTGTTCTTACATAATTCAAGACACCACTGCGATAAACACAAAGTTTGTTGAAACAAACACTTTTTCGTTTCTCATTTATCAATATTTGCATCGTAATAGTGATAAAGCCATACAATTTATTAAATAACTGAACCTATTCACGGCTATCCACTTGACGGCCATTTTATTTTATTTATTCCCGGTGTTGCCAGCTTTGTCAAAGTTACATGGGTACCCACCACGTTCAGTTTCTTTATCATTGGATTGATTCACAAGTTCACAACAGACGGAAAGTTTCTGATTTCGGGAACGAAAGCTTTCTTCCTACTTTTATAAATGAACTAGCTGAGCCCGCGACTTCGTCCACGTGGAATTTAGCTTAACAAAAAAGCCCGCTCCCGCGTTCTGAGCACGACAGGACCCATTTTTAAAATTTTGTTTTTCTAAAATAAAAGTAGCCCAAGTTCCTGCTTATAACATCAGCTGTCTAACAGTGAAAGTCCCGTCAAAATCGGTCCACCTGTTTCCGAGATACTCTTTGATTTCATATTTTTTTTTTACGCGGAACCCTATTTTTTTTTATTAAAGTAGCCTAAGTTACTCCTTCTAACATCAGCTATCTGCCAGTGAAAGTCCCGTCAAAATCAGTCCAGCCGTTTCGGAGATTACCCGGAACAAACACACAGACAGACAAAAAAAATTAAATTGCGTTTTTGCTATAGGTGTCGTATGTACTTTGATATGCACTTAGTGATAAGGTGTTATTTTGATATTACAAACAGACACTCCAATTTTATTTATTTGTATAGATTAGAAAGATGATGAAAGCTGTGGTTTCCGACACGGAAACTTTCCGTCGATTATGAATAACCCCAGAACCTAAGTTAAATGATTATGGGGTATATATTCAGGCTTTTTTCCACTAGGGCTAAAGTGTAGCTAGTGTGTCTATAGTGTAAGCTAGTGTGTAGCTAGATAAGAGACTTCTAAATATTATATTATATATATATTATCAGTATTATAAGGTAAATAATAATAATAATAATGTACAGAGTTATACATTTAGAAGTCTGTGGTAGGGGTGAATGTGCGTCTCAATCGTCTCGATACACGTTTGCCTCGCTCGGTCTGGCTAAATGTTTTATCTCGATTATTTTTGATATCAATCACTATAGCCTAAAGGGCGAGAATGTTCTAAAGGACTCCATACGAGCGACAAGATTTGAATTTTCAATAGATCGAATTAGCGATGAAATTCTAACGTGCCGAGAGCATTTAGCGACGAATCTCGAATTGGGCAGAACGCGTGGGATAACTTGATTTCAAATTGAAATCGCTGTAGTGATCCATAAGCACTAAGCAGATAGGTACACCTCTACTAAAGAGCTTGCTACATATCTCTAATCTGTGATTATGATTATGTTGACATTAAGATGATGATGATGATAGGTGGTAGCCAAATGGTGTAACGCACACTTAGGACCGCAAGATATGCAGTTTAAAATCACAACTCGCACCTCCGAGATTTATGGATTTCATCTGTAATTTACATGTTTGAGATTGAGGTAGGTATTAGTACTTAGGATAGGCCTAAATAAGCTTATCAGAGGAAAGCAAAGCGGGACGATTCTGCAGAATCCCAGAATCCACTAATGGGTTGTAGCTAGATAGGTTTATTAATCTGAGGGTTTAAGTGGAAGGAGTTTTCTGATATTGGAAATGACATGACAGCTTCCATCTTTCTTTAAGAAATCAATTAGAAGGATGGATGCTTTCAGACTCGAAAACTATCCATTAACCTAGCTAGGCATTTAATAACTTACTAAGTACTTATCTACACCAGTTAGTCACATAGTAGGTACTTACCTACTGTTACTTTGTAACTATAGTAACTCTAAAAATGAATTTTCAATTTTACAATTTATTATTATTATTCCATTTATTTCACTTAAATATATTTAAAGTATTAAATCTAAAAAAAAAAAAAAAATTTCAAAATATAAAACAATAGTTCCCCACCAGCATCGGGAACAGTTTCCTCGTAACTAACAGTCAAGGCTCCAGGGAGAGGAGCATCCTCACTATCCAAGCCGTTATTATTAATTAACAGTAACTAAATTATTACCTGCCCCCACCAGAAGAGTTAATTTGAGTGTGCAAGAGTTAGTCTTAAACAATGGTGTTGACATTTTCTACAAAACACTTACATTATATGCCATATCAAGTAGATAGTTCCAACCTGAAAATAATTACAAACAAAATAATGCATAGTTTCATCAGTTTCATAAACATACTAATTATTATCAGTATATAAACATGCTTTTTCTATGCTTGTAATAATTGCCATCTACTATTGATAAGCTCCAAATGCTAAACAATTTGATGGTACATGGCAATTTGTCGTCCAATCACTAAGGAGTCACGAAGTGAATAAACCCAATTTCGAGCTATAAGCAAAAACAAAAAATGAAATTCGAATTTGGCCAAATGTCACTTGACAGTAGTTAGTAATCAGACGGCACCAATATGAAAGTCTTAAGGTGATAGGGGTCAGTTATATTAACAGTTAGATACTGCACACTGCGCTCCACCAGTTCTTCGTTCCATTGTGTTAAGGGTTAAGAGAAAAGGGGGCTCATCTGTGTTAGCACATTCTTAGGCACCAAATTAGCAGTATGCTCAAGTATTTGGTAGTTCACTAAATATAAAATCAACAGAAATTAAGAAAGTAAATGGTATGTATCCTGCATACCATTTACTCGACTTCTCCTCAATCAAGAAGCTTAGCCAACATAGCCTGAAACGGCATGTACCTATAGTAAGTAATCTTTGTATTTTACAAAACCAAATCCACTGACACTCATTCACTCATCACGAAACCTCCAAAACTATGAGAACCAGCAGTTTACACGTGTGTTCCTCTCGACATCAAGGTACTCGCTTAGTAATGAGAAAGGATTTTAACTTTAGTGCCCGGAGTTGTATGAAACCGCTAATGTTTACAAGCACCATGCATGCTGTGACAAACAATTACAGGAACTTTGTAGTAAGTACTTCAAGGTACTTACTCTCTAATTATTAACGTACTTGGTGATGTCGAGATTCTAAAATTCGATTCCGATTTTAAAGATTTTTCATAAATTTATTTAATATTTACAAAAAATTCCATTCAACTGATAGCTGGCAGCTGCCACGTTCAGTGTTGCCAACTCCTAAAAATTCGAGCCCTACTCACTATTTTAAAGTCTTACTCAATATCAAAAGTCGCGTAGATAAGTCGCTGAAACTGATTGAACGGACTCAGGATTTGTTCAAATTTTATACATTAATACGAACCTTATTGTTCTATATTATGTATATCATATCAATAAACCAGAGAGGTGTTAACTAAATAAACACTGAAAATTATTATTAGTGGGTGTGGTCAAAGGGTCAATGACCTTTTTTTCGCGGTGTGATAGATTACATTTTTGATTGATAATGATTAACAAAGTAAGATGGGTGTCGCGAAGTATCGCGAAGTTCCATATAAATAGTTCATGCTAGCAACATCAAAGAGCGATAGTCTATGGTGAAGCGGTGGCGTTATGAGTCTGTGGGTAATCTATGGTATTGACTGTTATGAAGTTTCTCAATATAAAAGCGAGGCAAAATAGTGAATATATTTGAAGCCGCTGGATAAGTTGGACAAGCTAAGTTGTCTTTGTTGACGGTAGATTGAGATATAAAACTTTAAGTATAGAATCAAGTGTGTCGCATCTGTTTATTGTTATACGTATTACCAACATGGGAGAAAGAGTCTGCGAACAAAGCTAAGTATTTACTAAGTATTTACCAAGTATTAATAACCGTAACTATCTGCCTAAGTATTTATAATCATTAATAATAACAAGCATGTGCCTTAGTGATTATACACTATATAATCTTATTATCACACTGTTACTCACCGTCTATTTAGGCTGCGCAAGTACCGCAGGGGATGCGCTTAGGAATGGGAGATCGTGGAGTGGACAGAGGCCAAGAGGAAGGCAAGCAATTATGAATCAAACTCCCAAATAGGATGTACACACGCAGAAAGACGGACTGGGTTTGGAACGGCGCATTCACTCCCAGACACTGGTGTGTACATTAGATAGTACGCCCGTGGAGTGTACTTAGGAACAGGAGGAACAAAACAGGGCTCCCTTCCCTGTTCCGTACTTGATACGGCTCCTAAATATGATGCATGCCCTGCAAGGGTGCTTAGTCTTGGGAGGATGAAAGCCTCGATGAAAATACTTACACCGCACAACTGGTTGCGGCTCCCAAGTAGGTGTTCACAGCTGTTGAGCGTGCTTAGACATAGGACATAGGACAGATCGATAGCATAACTCTTTCTTACAGTTGTATCGTTCTACATGTACAGACACCAGTAATCCCATCATGATACTTACATAACATAACTTACAAATACGCACACACTCACGCACATATATTATTGTAGGCCATCATGGTAGGGCTCTAACCTTAATGATCCATGGTACCGTTAGGATAGCGGTATCATGGAGTTATAATTATTCCCACAGGATACAAATGTGAGTGAGGCTGCTTTGTCTTGTATAATCAGAGAGAGAAGGGATTTGGAGGAGGCTCGGACATTGGAGTAAATCATTATGTTTTCTTTCAAGTATATATCCAATCACAAATTTAGTTCCATTATTCATTTCAGATGTCGTTCTCCACGACCAATTTAAAACCATTTCTTTCTCAATCCAACAATTTCCAATTTCTAGAACATATTCTCACTTAAACGCTCTCACAGATCCATTCTCAGATCCCAGCACCTCCACCATGTCGTGACGGCCATGCCTCATAATGTTAATTTCACATTCTTAGGTAAGCAATCATTGAGGTGTAAAGGCATCCATCACGAAGGAGTGATAAAACGGAATTGTAATACCTTAATCTTTCCAATGTCCGACCCTCCTCCAAATCCCTTCTCTCTCTGATTATACAAGACAAAGCAGCCTCACTCACATTTGTATCCTGTGGGAATAATTATAATTCCATGATACCGCTATTCTAACTGTACCATGGATCATTAAGGTTAGAGCCCTACCATGATGGCCTACAATAATATATATATATATGTGTGTGAGTGTGTGCGTATTTGTAAGTTATGTTATGTAAGTATCATGATGGGATTACTGGTGTCTACATGTAGAACCATACAACTGTAAGAAAGAGTTATGCTATCGATCTGTCCTATGTCCTATGTCTAAGCACGCTCAACAGCTGTGAACACCTACTTGGGAGCCGCAACCAGTTGTGCAGTGTAAGTATTTTCATCGAGGCTTTCATCCTCCCAAGACTAAGCACCCTTGCAGGGCATGCATCCTATTTAGGAGCCGTATCAAGTACGGAACAGGGAAGGGAGCCCTGTTTTGTTCCTCCTGTTCCTAAGTACACTCCACGAGCGTACTATCTAATGTACACACCAGCGTCTGGGAGTGAATGCGCCGTTCCAAACCCAGTCCGTCTTTCTGCGTGTGTACATCCTATTTGGGAGTTTGATTCATAATTGCTTGCCTTCCTCTTGGGCTCTGTCCACTCCACGATCTCCCATTCCTAAGCGCATCCCCTGCGGTACTTGCGCAGCCTAAATAGACGGTGAGTAACAGTGTGATAATAAGATTATAATATAGTGTATAATCACTAAGGCACATGCTTGTTATTATTAATGATTATAAATACTTAGGCAGATAGTTACGGTTATTAATACTTGGTAAATACTTAGTAAATACTTAGCTTTGTTCGCAGACTCTTTCTCCCATGTTGGTAATACGTATAACAATAAACAGATGCGACACACTTGATTCTATACTTAAAGTTTTATATCTCAATCTACCGTCAACAAAGACAACTTAGCTTGTCCAACTTATCCAGCGGCTTCAAATATATTCACTATTTTGCCTCGCTTTTATATTGAGAAACTTCATGACAGTCAATACCATAGATTACCCACAGACTCACAACGCCACCGCTTCACCATAGACTATCGCTCTTTGATGTTGCTAGCGTAAACTATTTATATGGAACTTCGCGATACTTCGCGACAATGGGTCTAACTCAGAGAGGTGTTAACTAAACAGGTCTAACTTTAATATTTAATTATGTGCTGTAAAATTTTATCAATAATTTGCTAATTCATATTTCTTATAGCGCGCTGCTGTCCCTTACGTGTACGAGTATGCATTATTTAAGTATAATGGCATTCTAGTTTCTTTTTTTTCATATATTAATGACCTTTTACAATTGGGTCAAGCCCAATATGATTCTGCCAATGTCGAGTAACGAATAACAAACACAATTAATAACAATACAATACAAAAATATTTCGTCCATTTTGGAAAACCAAAAATTAATTGCATAATCACAGATTAGAGATATGTAGCAAGCTATGCATAATAGTTTCATGGACGTTTGTTGTTCTCGAGCGAGACAGTCATCCAGTCAGTCAAATAAATGTCAATGTCAGATGTCAGGTAATCAGTCAATCACAGTCAATATCGATGCTTGCTGACGCTACGCTACGTACCGTACGTAGTAATATCAAAATACCTGTTTTATAGTTTTTTATTATATTATTGAGAAATTGTACTTGAGTAAGAAAATGGAAACCTACGAAAGTGTCATACTTGTTAAGAATGAAGTCTTTGTGTTCAAAATACCACCAAAAACATCCAATAGGGGGTATAGGTATGTGAAACCATTGTTTTTTGTGAAGGTACTTTATAATTGTTTGGCGGAAGACAATAAAAGGTGGGTGTTTTTAGGGCAGCAGATTGGAACTTACAAGAACCGCAATGGACAGGCCGTATGAGGTTGGTGGCAAAGGGCGAGGAGTTGGTTATGAAACTCGAAGATAAAAGTTCTGGGGAGCTGTTTGCCAAATGCCCAATAGATAAATATCCTGGTGTGGCCCTGGAGTCGGTGACTGATAGTTCACGATACTTCGTGGTGCGGATCCAGGACGATAATGGTAATAGAAGTTTCTGTATATTCTGAACTAGCTACTAACATTTAGATGGTATTTTTTAAATTGTTGCAATACTCTTTTTAGGTCGGAATGCTTATATCGGCCTTGGTTTTGGCGACAGATCGGACTCATTTGATCTCAATGTTGCTCTGCAAGACCATTTCAAGTGGCTTAGAAAAGAACAGGAAGGTGACCAGACACCTCAACAGCAGCTTGATCTTGGATTCAAAGATGGAGAAACTATAAAAATTAACATGAAGATTACTGTAAGTTTTATACTTACAGAATTTTATGATATCCAGAGTTGGCCACTAACTCTTACCCCTGGTTTGCCAATAACATATAACCTGGTTTAAATTGATGTCCCCATTTTGTGCTGTCAAAAATGGAAGTGAGAATGGGATTAGATAACAAGTTGGTGTTAATGGTTTTGTCAGTGTAAACTCACAGTTTGGCATCATTCTGTGCCATCAAAACTAGTTTATACAAACTCCAAATTTTATGGAGTTCTAACTAACTGCTTATGCAAGTGATGCTAATTAATGAGGTTATATAGTCAGAAGAAGCGGAATGTTACCTACTGCTTAGTAATAAAGGTTTTAATGTTACATTGCCAACAACATCCTGGAGGGCCTGCTTGGCTGAATTCCAAAAGAGAGTTGAGAATCATGTAATCCTTATAGGTACCTTTTAAAGTAAACTTTGGTTCCCTTCGCAATTTGACTTTTTTTGTAGGAGTGTTTCATTACCTAAATAACCGCCTTCATATATGTATAACATTTTACTATTTGTTACCTACTAGTGCTTATTATATCTTTATAGAAAAAAGATGGCAGTGAAGGCAGCAGACCACGTCGCGGGGGCGGCGCGGGTGGCGGGGGGCTGCTGCCGCCCCCCCCGGGTGGTTCGCGACTGCCGCCCCCGCCCTCCCCGCAACACGCGCCTACGCCATTGGCCGCTATTGCTCCCGTAGCGCCTGCTGCAGCTAACCCTGAATGGGGCGACTTTAGTTCCGCAAGGTAACATAATATGAACAAGCAAAGTGGGTAGATGTGACAATCTCTTAAAAATACTGGTAAAAATTAAGCTACTAGTCTTGTTAATAAAAAATCTTTAGTCAGAGCCTAAATCTCGGGTACAGTCCTACATAATTATCTGGCCTGCTGATAGCATTGCTCGTGTTTATACACAGAATTGACATTTCCAAGTTCGCTGTCAGAGTAGTCAGACTTCAGATTGGCCCTTAGATGGATATTCATAAATCAATCTCAAGTCTGATATGAATTAAATTTTACATACAAATATATTAAGTAAATATAAAGTTTGATAATCATGAAACAGTTTAATCATAACCACATCTGGTTTCCAGTGCTCCAAGTCAACAACCAACAACTCCTGCAACACAGCAGAATTGGGTGCAGTTCTAAATATGCCCTGGGAGAATAATATTATTGTGATTTGGTGTCTTGTTGAACGACACATGTGTGTTGCACAATACTTAATATTACTTACTTAACTTAGGAGTATGTACTACTTATAATCATTGTTTTCATTATCAATTAGCGAGTACATTATAAAACATGTACAAATATGATTCATCATTATCAATGTAGGATACTTATACTGTTAGATGCCAGATCACAATATGTAATGTAAACTATGCAATAAAACTAATTATCAATGTACTTTTACTATCTGTATATGTTGTAACACTTGTATAATTAATTAATTATACTTAGTTGTAGTTACGGTAGAATATTTTCGGCTCTATTGTTGTTATTGTATGTTGTTGAGAAATGCATGTCATAGACAAACTCTATGTAAATAGTTGAAATATTAAAGCATCTAATGTTATATTTTGCTCATGAATGAACATAACATCTGTTTTATGGCGTGTTCGTGAGAAATGTACAAAATAATAAAAATGGTATATAAATATAAATCGTAACTAAAATAACGGTTTTATTCACTTTCTCCCTTAACGTCGTATGAGCTACCTGCCAAATTAAGTCAGCAAATTTCGGAAATGACCTTTTCCTAATTTGCCCTGCTCTGGGTGCCACAGGGATCACCCCGCCAGTCCATTGTACGGTACCCATAGGACAAGCGTTGCTTAGTCTGGGACCATACAGTTGGTGTTTGTCTGGCGGAGTCTTGAGGCCGGCCCTGTAGGCCTTCGAGGTGGCTTAATGACTGTGATAGCAGGGACTGACAGCGAAGCGAACTTTGTAAGGTCATCGGACAGCTTAATGTACATTCCGAAGGACGAACGGAAGCGATCAGTTTGATATGGCATCGCATGATTGACTTGGACATCGCATGATAACATAATGTATTTAGTTTAGTGCGATTGCCAAGTCAATCTATTTAATTTAAAACATAAAAGATTTTTAATATTGATATGGTCACAATAAGATGTTACGTTAGCAAGTTATGTAATACGTAATACTGAATGAAGACAGAAGGTCCCTTAAGTAGGGACTTAATTAAGTAACCGACTTGGTATTATATATCACCTCTTTTTACGGTAGAGAACTGAGTTGCGAGACTTGGGTTTTTTTACAAGTTTTGTTTTTTTTTTTTTTCGATATAGGCAAGTATTTGACCACAATCGCACCTGATGGTAAGTGACAATGTGGTCTACGGTGGTGCATACTTGCCTATACTTTTTGATGGGATCTCATTTCTTTTTGTAGACATTGTTCTTTCTTTCATGGCAATTTCGGGCAATTTAGTCTACTTAATACTTTTTTGCGGGATTTTGGTACAATTCATATCATAAGTAAGACATGTCCCATTCTTGCTTTTTCATTCCGTTGAACATTTTACAAGTTACCATTGAACATAATTATATCTAGGTACCAATGTACACCTAATATTCCATTCCTATTCCATTATATTATTCATAATATGTACACTGATTCATTAACTGCAAATGTAAATTAGTTATCCTATACATTTATATTGGATTATTTATGCAGTTGGTGTATCTAGAAAACTGGACCGAAATGTCAAAATATTTTAGTTTTTCCTTGATTTATACACTAAACACTAATTATATTCTAAATTTGAAGCTTCTATGTCTGCTAGAAGTGCCTTAGAGTTTTGATGATCGGTCAGTCTATTTTTACTAGTTATAATTCTTAAACTACTGGCTCAAATTGAATGAAATTTGAAATATACCGTGTTTATACAATGCCTGCTTGGTATCTGAAAATTCAGGGTTCTAGTTTTATCCACAACGAAGTTATAGGGGGTCGAAAATGGCCTGAACTGCTTCGAGAAAAGATTGTACGGCCGTGCCGCGCTCGACGTGCCGTGCTCGACTTGGGGGGCACTGCCGTGCCCCCATTGAAGTATTTGTTTGTAATGTCAAAATAGGTACTTACCTATAATAGCATTTTACTAAATGCATCAGAAAGTAAATACTGTAGGTAGGTAACCACTAAAAACAATGAGAACAATTTTCAATGTTGAACTGCTGGACCGATTTTAACAGGACTTTCACAGGCAGATAGTTGATGTTATAAGGAGGACCTATTTAACTTGGTTACTCTTATTTTATAGAAGTAATACGCTTGTGGAGCCGCGGGCTACAGCTAGTTTGGTAATATAAAAGGTAGCCTTTGTTCTCCCTAATGGAGTTGGAAGCAAAAGCAAGTCAGCAGTATAAAATCGATCCACTTTAGCACCTAGTCTATTACATAAAAATAAATTTACGCGAATAACATTTAATTTCTCCTAGAAAAATGAGAGCAACATAGAATTTCCATTAGGGGATTAACGCATGGGAGGCGTCGAAAGTGCGCCGCGAATTTTAATCACACCCTATAATCTTACCCATTTGAGAGCAGGGTAACACAGACATGATTTACCCCCGTAGTAATACACATTGTCAAGTCATTAATTAGGTAAGTACTATTTATTTAAAATTAATATCTATATAATTCCTTACCTAAATCATAACGATGGTCAACATATATTGCAATTGTGATAATTAGATTCTGGTTAAAATTCTGCATAATTAAGCGTTATAATTATATTTCAGCGTTGATGAATACTACTAGCGCTATCTATCGGTGGTTATGAATTTAATTTCGCTGACTTTTCCTTAGTCGGGTGCACAGAGTTATAAGTTATTAGAAGTCTGTGGTCGGGTTACAATTTTGAAATGTTTTTCAGTGACGTAAGCTTCAGATCCCGTGCGATAAGGATCGAACCCGGAACCTCTCAGCTACGACAGTGGCCCCTTTGGCCACTGTCGTAGCTATATTTATACTTTTTGATATTAAAAATGTTGTTTCAAGCTGGACTTTCTAACTACTTATCTTTTCCCGTATACGAAACAAATTATTTAATTTTGAGGTCATATTTTTGTATTTTAAATTTTGTAAAAAGATACATATACATATATAGAGGAACCTATTTATAGGTATAGGATTTAAATGTAATGAACACCAAAACACGTCGGTTACGCAATTACTTATCTAAACAACGGTCGTAAATCTTTGACTTATCCTTCTGATTCCACCTAATGAAAATTTATGTTAATAATATTTTGCCACAATTTAGAAGATTTTCGATCAAATTAGAAGTTAGTCTAATTTACAAGGAAATAAACAGTATTAAGTAATTAAAATTGTTTTACAAAGTAGGTACCGGTTTAGGTAGGTATCATAATAGGTAAATACTGTATTGACAAAATGTGTTTTGATTATTAATTCAAGGAATACACTAATTATTCTTCACAGAGGAGGTAAATCAAACGTCCAGATACGTGTATGTAGGCAGCTAGGAATATTGAAAGCATAAAAAAAAGAACGCGTTAAAATCGGTTCATCCGTTTGAGAGCTAGGTTGCAATACACAGAAATATAGGCAAAAGGTTTAACTACTATTTTGCTTAAATTTTCAAGCATAGGTATAAGTACTCTACTACGCTACGAACGATATACATCTCTGTCCCGTTCCCCTATTGGTCGACATCGTGCGAGCAATGTCTTTAGTATTGCAAGCATCTATGGGCTACTGTTACCACCACAGATATAGATTTACATAGATAACGCAAGTATCACGATTTGTATTGAAACCAAGCGTGCCAAATTTTTCACACCTACTGTGACGTCACAGATGGCGGGAAATCCAAACCGATTCAAAGACACCGATGCCGCCGATGCCCCTCCGCCCGCTACGATTCTCTCAAGTGATTATCTCGCTCATACTCATATTTTTATATCTGTAGTCGCGAGGACTGTAAGTTATCGGCGACCAACCTTGACGCTTGGTCGGGGTTTTCGGACACGCTAAGTACATACATTTGCGTTATCTATGTAAATCTATATCTGCGGTTACTACAGTAGTCCAGTAATGCAGTAAAACATTAAGCCGCCACGTGTTCTTTTTTATTTTCCGTCCAAGCATGTTTAAATATTGATTGAAAGTTCACCCCATGGTACCTGTAAGGCAGATTCTACGTCGCGCCAACCGTGATAAATGATGACGAAGCGTGAAACGGTAACACCGCTAATGTTGCCACTTACCGTCGTGAGTATCCAATATTTTTGCTGCCCTCGGGTATAATGATCGCAGCGCAAGGTTCTCATTACAAAAACCCGCATCAGAGATTCAAGCGTGCTTGAAATAACGTATCGTAACACTCGAGCTTTTGTATTCTTTTCGTCCCTTCGTGGTACGGTTTTGTTCGGTTATATATCAATAAGCTGACTGGAAAGTAGGTTGATAGGTAGGTAGTTATTCTGTCGAATTCCGGAGTCCGTGAGTAAATGTGTAGTTAGGTGGACACCTATCCACATTTCCTGATAAATAGTAAGAACTCTACCAAGCATTCACACAACAAAGTAAATAGATTTGAGGGGCGCTATCATTGACCACCTATTCAATACTTACCTAAATTACTATCTAGGTTAGTAGGTAAGGTAGGTACTGTAAGGTCCATGTCAGCGCACTGGCCACTGGCGACAGGCGTTCCTGGCCGGCGAGGAAAGAATAAATTTAAAAGAAACATTATTGTTTTGAATTTGAAAGGACGGCGGTGCGCTGGCAGTGACAACTGGGGACCGCTATGATAAGACGTGTATTTACGTAAATTAATATAATAATAATAAAATATTACTAAGCTAAAATGATTTATTGATTGAAACCCACTTGTTACAGTACCAACCTAATTCCCTCGCCGTATGCGACCTCTCTTTACACTCATAGTGGCAAAGAATGAATCCTAAAAAGTCCTAACGCTGTGGATATTGCGTCGTAAAAAGGCGAGTGACCAAAGCATAACCCAGGAAATAATCTACGTATAAAATATGCCTAAAGCTATAATTGGTAGGTAACATTCGTAATTATTATTATGAATATTCAGGTCAAGCAGTGCTTTACATTACGTAGAGCCGTTTTTTGTTGGGTTTCGCAGGTAACTTAGGGTTCACATATAATTGATAAAGGAGGAGTTACATAACTAAGCATGTCGCATCCATGCAACGTCTTTATGTTTTCTTTGGTTACCAGGGTGGTCACCACTTAACTACTAAACTAACATTGAAATAAAACTATTTTACGGATTCTATCGCGTTTATTCTCTTTTTTATGTTCCCGACGTTTTGAGTTTTGAGCACTTTCTGCGTGGATCGGACCATAAACAACAACTAAATATGAGGGCACCCAGTTATTAACTATGACATCAGGTCTAACGGGGGGACTGCCCCCCGTGACCATGGTTTGGTTTGGGAACATAAAAAGTGAATAAACGCGATAGAATCCGTAAAATAGTTTTATATCAATGTGTAGTATTCGCGTAAATATAAGAAAACAATATACTAAACTAACATTTAAGGCTGAGTAGTAGGTAGATACCTAGTACTGAAATTGTTCAACGTTATTTTACATTAATAAATGGCATTCTCGAACGCTTATTGGCTATTCATGATCTATGCACAAGCCTCTTTGTCAAGTGCTAACATATTATGCAACATATCAACGGGAGAAAGCAGAAATGTCGTAACTTGCATTTTGGGCTAATTCACTTTTTAACCCCCGACGAAAAACGAGGGGTGTTATATGTTTAACATGTGTATCTGTGTGTCTGTGTATCTGTGTATCTGTGTATCTGTGTATCTGTGTGTCTGTCTGTGGCAACGTAGCGCCCAAACTGATGAACCGATTTCAATTGTGTTTCTTTTGTTAGATAGCTATTCTGATCGAGAGTGTTCTTAGCTATGTTTCATGAAAATCGGTTCAGCCGTTTGAAGATCATCAGCTCTTTTGTAGGTTAAAAAGCCACATTCACGGCCAAAACCAACTTCCACGGCTCGAATCCAATCAAAATTTGAGATTATTGGATTTAGATTTATTATATTTTTAAATGATCGTAATAGTCTGAACTGGCTTTTTACAATATTATACATATGAAAAGTTTCCCTGATTCTGAAAAAATTTATATTTTATCAATTTTTATATAAGATTTTTGTATGAACTAAAGACGTTCCATAAGTCACGTGTCAAATGATTGATACGCGCATGCGTTAAATTTTGTTTGTTTTGTTAATGGTCATGGAATATTACGTTATTATTATTATAGAGGGCGCTGCTCCCCCATTGAGAAAAAATATATAAAAAACAAATCTAATTTAAAATAATTTTAGCTTTATTGAAAATTCTTCCCCTGGGCTGCTCCCGTCCACCTCAACCAGAGTTATTACATGAAATTAAATCATAATTGATAATATTTTAAACTAGGAATTAAACCTCCGTGGCATCAATATTTACATTCGTTGTCTATTCTAATGTCAATTATTATAATGTCATAACAAAATAATGTCTCATACTTTTACACAGATTTTCTGTTGATTATTGTATACATTTGATGAAAAGGTCGTCGCATCGGGGGTTTTTAAATTTTCAATTTAGAGTTATTACCATATTCTTGTATTAAAAAACTACTGCTTCGAATGGTCTGGGTCTCGTTTTCCTACCATTACATTTTTTATCGATACTATACATAAAATAAACGACATACAGCTTTATGAAACGTGTATCGAAGGTTTTATATTTAAGATACAGCAAATGCGTAGCTAAAAAAACATTTTTGTCTAAGTTGTCCATACATTTTAACTCAAAGATACAACATTTTTTCAGCCTGAAATTACTAACTTATGCAAAATCCTTGATACATACACTTTGCGACAATTTAGACAAAAGAATCAGATAGGCCTTAGTTTAATATAAATACATACCAATTTTCAACTTTCTATCTCAATAAATATATTAGTTATGAATTTTTGAAATAGTTTTTTGGCTCTGGTGTAAAGTTGTATTTTTCAAGTTACGACAATTCCGCTTTCTTCCGTCGATATGTGTGCGGGTGCTAACAGCATTTTCCATTGCTGACCGTGGGCGGTCAGCGCTCTGGATATAATGGTCGTGCCGTGTATAATATCTCGCTGTGCTCGAACTGTGTTAATTTTTAATCTAACTTCTATGATTCACACATCGTAAATCATTTTGGTGGTTTAGCTGGATCATTTGAGGCCAGAGTTGAATGAGATGTCCGAGACGAATTTAGCCCATCCCATCAAAACAGAAATTGAATACCATCTAAATAGGAACAATTTGTTTACAACTAGCTGAGCCCGCGACTTCGGCCGCGTGGAATTTATCTTAAGGGGCTGCAAGCATAAAAATGAATCTCGATTTTGGGCCATCTGACACTCGCGTTCGCTAGCCGCGTCATGACGTCGGCACTACGGAAAACTATGGAGCAGTTGTTCTTTTTTAACAGACTTAAAAATAAGGAGGTAATTCTCAGTTCAGTTTAAAGAATATTTTTTTATTGGATATTTTTTTATTATTTAAATTATTATTTATTGATACTTATAGGACCCATAGAAATTTCACCAAAATCGGTTCAGTAGTTTGAAAGATGGTATATTTACGGTTATCAGCAATTCAATACGTAGTTTACCACTAAAAACATGACAGTACTATTTATAAAAAAATTACTCCAAAAAAAACCTAGGCGCGCTAAATAAAAGGTTGAAATTTTGAGTCCCTAATTTGGAGTCAGTGTCAATTCAAGTAAGTAGGAGTAGGTAGGCGACAGGACCCATTTTTTTTTATTTTGGTTTTCTAAAATAAAAGTAGCCTAAGTTACTCCTTAAAACATAAGCTATCTGTTAGTGAAAGTCCGGTCAAAATCGGTCCAGCCGTTTCGGAGATTACCCGGAACAAACACAATTTTTTAAAAAATCACGTTATTGTTATAGCTGTCGTATGTACTTTCATATGCATTTAGTGAAAAGGTGTTATTTTGATATTACAACAGACACTCCAATTTTATTTATTTGTATTTAGTTTGTATAGATGGGTGACAATTAATCTAATACTTTACTATAAGTTGTAGGAAGGGAGGGGGTCGAGTCGGGCTTCCGGCTCTCACAATTATAGTACGAAAGGCCACTATAATAGCTGCTTTACGCACATCTTCTGAGAGAGGATTGTCACCCGGCCTGTAGGTAGTATCTACCTAATACCTAGGTAGTTTATATGATCTGTAGTCAGTTGGTGTCATCTTGCCACTTGCCACTGTTTGAGTATCTATTTGTTGCTATATTATAAACTAGCTGTGCCCGCCGACTTCGTCCGCGTAGTATTTAACTTAGCAAAAATTTCGGGATTATCGGGATAAAAAGTATCCTATATGTTAATCCCGGTTATAAACTATCTGTGTTTCAAATTTCATCCAAATCCGTTCAGTAGTTTTTGCGTGAAGGAGTAACAAACAAACAAACATACATACATACATACATACATCCACACTCACAAACTTTCACATTTATAATATTAGTAGGACTTTGAGATATGTGGGTAAATGGCTGTATTTTATTGTAGTGCCTACACAAAAAATATTGAAAACAATTCCCCCATTTCCAATCGATTCGTTCCGATTCCAGTCCTACTTATCTTTTTTATGGAAATTCACTTACATTGGGAACGGAACACAGGTAAGGTATGGAGTTTCCACGCAAAAAATAACATAATAAACGTGGGTATGTTAGAGAAGGCAATGCGAAGGCAGGCAGTTACGTCGCTCGCTCGCTGCAGCAAATTGCATTTCACGGCTGGCGGGCTGCGAGCGTACGCCTCGTGTGTTGCCACAAGTTACCAGCTCGCGCCGCTACTAAAAACTTACGTTTTTAATTGGAACAACCTCCATGGAACTGTGTTTGCTACTGCATAAAAACAAAAGAATCTGTGTAAATAATTTACATGCCTAATTCTTGCCTCGATCCCAGTGACACCCAGACCAGGGCAAATTACGAAAAGGCCGGTTCTGAAATTTATCTCAACGGGAATCGAACCCGCAACCACCATGTGCAGTGAGCCGAGCGGCCTACGCTCGAAACATTGCGCCAAGCGATCGTAATATTACTTACTAGCTGTACCCCCCGACTTCGTCCGCGTAGTATTTAACGTAACAAAAAATTCTGGATTCTCTGGATAAAAAGTATCCTATATGTTAATCCCGGTTATAAACTATCTGTGTTCCAAATTTCATCCAAATCCGTTCAGTAGTTTTTGCGTGAAGGAGTAACAAACATACATACATACATCCACACTCACAAACTTTCACATTTATAATAAGGTACTTACGCCCAAGATGGCCCAGTTCCTAAGATAGCCCAATTACAAAATTTCATACTTTTATAAGTTCCAATGAGTTTCAATTTCATGCCCATGTTCGGTTAGTGCCATAGACAAAACTGCAAGTTCTTATCAAAATAAGGGAGCCGTCATCTTTGCAGTGGTTGACATTTTGTCAGTGACGTTGCAAACGGCTTACGATTTATAACTTCATACTCACAAACTTTTTAGTATTTCTTTAGAAAAACTAACAGTTTCCGTATTTTTTTTAATACAACGTTACTATAAGGTTTATGGACGCTCGTGAGAAGTTATGTGTTGTTTGTGTTCTTGATTATTATTCTTTTTTAAATAAGTAGTTCTTGTAGGCGGGTAAAGTCCCTATAAAGGTCCACCACGCGGGTTCCCAAGATGGCCCGGGCCTTATTAGGACTATAAAATATCATAGTTTCTTTGAAACTTATAAGATAATATGAGTTATTTCGGTTATTTTTTAGTTATTAGTATTGAAGTGGACCACTGGAATTTATATTTTACTTAGTTAGTTACCTACATTCTTGATACTACTTTAAGCTTGAAATTTTAAGTTCTCACATCTTTAGTGTGTTCCGTCGAATCTATTCTATACATCTATCTATACAAATAAATAAAATTGGAGTGTCTGTTTGTAATATCAAAATAACACCTTTTCACTAAATGCATATGAAAGTACATACGATACCAATAGCAAAAACGCGAATTAAAAAATTTTTGTCTGTCTGTCTGTCTGTCTGTCTGTGTGTTTGTTCCGGGTAATCTCCGAAACGGCTGGACCGATTTCGACGGGACTTTCACTGGCAGATAGCTGATCTTATAGCGGGTAACTTAGGCTATTTTAATTTTAGAAAAACAATTAGGGTTCCGCGTAAAAAAATAAAAACACTTGAAATCAAAGAGTATTTCCGAAACGGCTGGACCGATTTTGAGGGGACTTTCACTGGTAGATAGCTGATGTTATAAGCAGTAACTTAGGCTACTTTTATTTTAGAAAAACAAAATTTAAAAAAATGGTTTCTGTCGCGCGGGCTCAGAACGAGGGAGCGGGCTTTTTTGTTTAATTAAATTCCACGCGGACGAAGTCGCGGGCTCAGCTAGTCTGTAATATTTTTGATAAGCGTAACCACATTACGTGGTGCTAAATAAAAAATCGTAGTTTTCTCATCTCTAAAAATTGAACTTTATCTTATGTCCATAACGTGACGAGGAGACTATTAAACTCTGTGGTTATTCTAAGTTCCTCTTTCACTGTTTTTTTTATACCTACTCCTAATAAGGCCCACCGAAATCGTGGAGAAAAATAATTTGACCATATCTAAAAAGAAAACTTGTTTTTACCAAACGTAATAGTTAGATTCACGTCACAATAGTGTTCTTTATTGATTTTATTTAGAGATTTTTGTTTTGTAGGTAGATTAAGTTTTGCTAAGCCTAAGATGGCCCATCGTACAAATTATGACAAAAAAAAACGATTGTAACATATTGATTATCAAGAATCTCATATGTTAGGTTACAATTTACGTTTGTACATATTTTTTCTTTTGTTAGCGTTTATAAATTACGTTGTTAATAATGGGCCATGATAGGTACCTATGTTCCTAAAAAGGCCCACTTTGGAGGTTTTTAAAAACAATTATTTTCTTAAAGAAATTTTATCTAATATGTTGGATTGTATGCTGATTATATTCACAAATAAATTAAATATATTGTGGTAAAGTTAGTTTCCATTCATTATTTCAATTTTTTAATTTATTTCAATATTGCAAAAAATGGGCCTTACAAGGCGTAAGTACCTTATTAGTAGGACTTTTTAACTAGCTGTTGTATGGGTAGGTATACATTTCTACTGAATTACGTACCACCTAGGTAGGTGTTTATTTTCTTATAAGGACCTAAGAACTAACGTCAGTACATTGTGGTGGGTGGGTATGTGGCAAAAACGTTTCTCAATTTATTTTAAGATTATATTATGTTGATGTTACGACGACTTATCTATACGTAGGTAGCTACTTACCTACTTATATCGTCTTGTGTAGAGCATACAGAACATAATGCGATAAAAGCACGTAAAATAATAACGCCGCTTGGCTCCAAATCTGATATACACCTAGGTACCTACCTACCTATTGTCTTCACGTAGCGTATGTACGCGAGAAATTGCTTTTTATTGAGTCGATACCATTCCACTTTACAGCAGCGGGTAAAGGCCACAGATACCTCAGAGCACTGGCTGTAAGGTCCATTTTGCAAAATCATGTATACCTATAAAGTTAGATGCTCATTACCCAAAGCTTACCCATTTTACCGTAACGTACCCATCTACCATAGAAAGTTTGTAAACTTCGAAGTTACGGACGAGTCAATCGAATTCTAGCTATCGGAATTTACCCTTCATTAGTAAGAAAGAAGTAAGTATCTAACTGGCTTGGGTAAATGGATCAATACTTATCTAAATATATATAACTCAAAGGTGACTGACTGACTGACATAGTGATCTATCAACTATCAACGCACAGCCCAAACCACTGGACGGATCGGGCTGAAATTTGGCATGCAGGTAGATGTTATGACGTAAGCATCCGCTAAGAAAGGATTTTGATTAATTCTACCCCCAAGGGGATAAAATAGGGGATGAATAATCCCGAAATTTTAGTTAAGTTAAATTACACGCGGACGAAGTCGCGGGCACAGCTAGTTACATTATATAAGTATCTACTTACTTTACCTATCTACGTCAGCTTTAATTAGCATGATAGGTTCCAAACGCTCCGCTTATGATGTTTTGCTGACACCATACCATATCAATGTCAGTAGAAATCGTGAAGCTCGTGTCAGCAAAACGTCAAAAGCGGAGCGTTTGAAACGTAATCGCGAGCGTTTGCTTTTCTATTACGATTTGAGTAGCTAGCGTGGTTAGGCCCCAGGGCAAATTACGAAAAGGCCATTTCCGAAATTTACTCTCACGGGAATCGAACCCGCAACTACCCGGTGTAGAGAGGCGAGCGGCCTACGCTCGAACCACTGTGCCAAGAGGTCGTCAAAGTTTGTGAAGTATCTGTTACGACCTATGTCATGAATCATGATAAACTTAACTGTGGTAGTTCCAAGGTGTAGACGATCGATTACAGCTCCCCACCACGTACCACCCTCCACAGAAGATCGTCAAGTACATATCATAGCAACGTTACGTACGTAGAGTGAGAGAACCAGAAGTCCAAGCCAACCTCCCTTCCGTTCCCTCTGTTCCACTACCCTTAGTTTGGAAACGTGCGTTCAATGCCTTTGGTATTGCACGAATCAATAAGCTACGGCAACTGCTTTCCTTCAGGCGGGCCGTAAGATGTTTGCCAACTTTGTTAAGTACGTAAAAATAATATCCTTTTTTTTTGGGTTATATATATAAGCCACTCCTGAGCAAAGGCCTCTACTTTAGATCTCCGTAAATCACGTTCCTGTGCTGTTTCTCGCCTCGCATCGCCCGCAAAGGTGACCAAATAGTTAAATTAACGTTAATTTTAAAACCGTTAAAAACATACTATCTAACTAAGAAAGTTAATAAAACAGGCTATACGACTTTAAATATAAGAACGTCCCTATTGGGACACTCTCTGCAACTGTTCTTTATTCAGTGGAGAGGGCAAATTCTCTAATGTTAGGTAAATAGTAAGTTCTCTTGTTAAGAATGTAGCGGCAAACTGTGCCATTATAATAACTATATAAATTATCTATCTACTCACATGAAATTCCAGATTTTTCAGATCATGTAGGTGCCTGTTATGGGCATTACCTAACATGAACGGCATTTTGCCTCTTATTTTTTTCTGTAGGTATCTATCTACCTATGTGTCTAGTAGATAAATGAACACTTCTTTCTTACTGCGATGAAAATAGTCTAGAGCAAACGCACATCAGAAAAACGCTCATTTATTCGGTTCTCGTTCTTATTATTTCCATCTCAACCACTCGCAACTGCGTATCCAAGTTCGCTCCAAAAGATCTGTCAACACAGAACACTCATCTCCGGGGTGAGCGCGTGGCGCAACAGCCTAGGTCGAATTAGATAAAGCTCGGTAGCGGTACCCTGTGGCCCCGGTTAGGGTTACTAGATCAAATGATCAGACTTCCTGACAATATTTCCCTGACTTTCAGTAAATTTCTTGCCATTTTCTTCCATTGTTGATAAGGATTGATTGACCAGAATTATTAATAACATTTTTTTTTGGTTTATTCTCCTCCTTCCAATAAAAAAAAATCCGGAATAATTAGAGTTTTTTCCGTTTCCTCAGAGGGCCAAAATTCCGCACATGTGAGAAATAATCTAGTCGTGTGGTAACCCTAGCCCCGGGGCTACCGAGGCAGCCAGGGCTTGGCGTCTCGCTCGGACGACCTACATTTACATCATTACTTACTTTATTACTTGAGCATCCGACTCCAGCTTAATGCATTTTTCATTTTGCGTTAAAGTTTTAAAGGTTTTTAAGTTAGGTTTTCACTTATATTTTTCATTTAGAATAAGGTTAATCTACCTATAAAAATCAATGGAAAAAGAGGTTGTCAGGAGGTACAGTATATTAATTAAGGGGCCTAATTTATGTGTAATAAAATAAGTAAAGGAGATATTTTTGAGCTGTGATTTGCATGATAAATTACTTATAAGGGTATCTACTTCATTCGTTTTAAGGTTCAAGCCTATATAACGAAGGAGTTCCTTAAGAATTAACTCTATATTCTACACCACATGTGTACCTAATATTTCAAAGTTATACCCACACGTCAAATCCCATCACGGGATATCAATAATAATTTGTGGTCTGATCCAGTTTTAACAGTAGTGATGGATTAATATTGATCCTACTTGTTTCCTAAGTGGTTAGGTCCCAAGGAATAATCCCTTCCATCATGTTAACAAACTTTTTTGTATAGAACCTTAGAGCAGTATGTCTTAAAAAGAAAGAAAATATAGGTAAGTACATAATCAGATTGAGTACATAGGTAAGTATTATGTATGTATAATGACAGAAAATTATTACTTGCTTGGAAATAATATCTTCCGAGAAGTGGTTAGTACCCAGTAGACATGGGCGCCGCCCCCGAATATTGCGGCGGCGGCGTGCTGATGAATCTAGCCCGGCGGCGGCGTGGCGCCGGCGGCGGCGCGGCGTGGCTAATTTATATGGCATATGAGATTTTTTTGTAAAAAATAAGCAACAAAGTAATGAATCGTTTTATTTATTGAAAAAATATAGTAGAAAACAAATAATTAAGAAAAAAAAATTTTTTTTTTGTATATACTACAAAATTTATTCTTCTACACAATTTTTGTATTCCTTATAATTATCGTGAATAAAAAATATTTTATTTACTCTTTGTGGACTCAACCGAGATCTTTTTGCGGAAAGTACCATTCTAGCAACTGAAAATACCCTCTCACTCGGAGTACTTGTAGCGGGTATGCACAGCAAAGCCCTAGCAAAAGTAGACAGCCAAGGCAAATATTTCTTCTTTTCGTTCCAAAAAGATAAAAGATCCTAATTTTTTATCTCCGTTGACCCAACAGCAGAAGCGAGATATCGCCAACATTCTTGGTCTAGTGGATCATCCTCTTCGATTCCATGACTAGCACTATGTCTCTTCGCGAGTTTACTTAAAATTGATGAGGAACTGCTGGTATTTAATTAAACGGAAGTCTCCGATTCGCTTCTATCACAATTTCCGGGCAAATCATGTAACTCTATAACTTCCTTTATATAAGAGGCAAGGAAGGAAGCCTTTGACATGTTTTGTGACTCTAAATATAAATCTAACCCTTTAAGACCCATGAACCGCTTATCCAAAAGAGCTGCAGCTACTACTGGTTTAGTAACAGGAAATCTTTTATCGATATTCGCTAACTTGTCGCTTTTTAAACGAAACAGAAGCAATGATTCGTAATCAGTAAGTGATTTTAGAGCGTCTATTATTTCAGAACGAAATACAAGTGCAACATTTATAGAGCAGGTCTTTTGAGATGACATAATTTCGACATATAACCCGATAAATAACCTCAGATACGCTGACGACACTAACCGTCTCGCACAGATAAGAGAAGACATGGAACATCTTCTGACCCGTCTAGAAAGTACCAGCCTCCAATACGGACTTGCTATCAACCGAGACAAGATGATGATGATGATAGTAGACCGAGCTGAACAAAGTGGAACCAACGTACACAAAATAGCTAATTGCGAAGTGGTACAGAACTAAATTTATCTCGGCTCTACTATATCAAGCACCGGAGGATGTGGCGACGAGATCAGACGACGGTGCGCCATCACCAGATCTGCAGTAGAATGGCTGGGAGAGATTTGGAATGGAGAATTACCAAGAAGACCAAAGTCAGATTGATGAAATGCCTTGTGTTTCCAATCTTTCTCTATGGGGCCAAAACTTGGTCTTTGAGACTGCAGGATCGCCGCAAAATCTTCGCATTAGAGATGTGGTGTTGGAGACGCCTCCTAAAGATCCCGTGGACGGCATTTCGCACCAATGTATCCATCCTCAA
This sequence comes from Notodonta ziczac, assembly GCA_918843915.1. Lineage (NCBI taxonomy): Eukaryota > Metazoa > Arthropoda > Insecta > Lepidoptera > Notodontidae > Notodonta > Notodonta ziczac. The sequence continues at coordinate 5,387,470 of OU974043.1, read as the reverse complement.
AGAGCTTTGTATTAAAGTCAGACTATCATCTAATGTGCAGCTACGAATACTAAAGTTCTTTGGTCACATCTCTAGAAATGAGAACTCGATGGAGAGACTGGTAGTTCAGGGCCAGGTGGAAGGCAAGAGAGCACGCGGTCGAGTACCAACCCGCTGGATAGATGTCATGACAAAGGCTACCGAGTCCACCATGGTGTAGTGTAGTCGCGACGCCTTTAACCGTCAGAAATGGAAGCACATCGCCTGGAGAGCCACCCTCTGAAATGCTAAGGCCTCACCAAACCTTCCACCATATACCTCGTCAGCGCAACCACGACCACTCTGACAAGAGTGTCCGACTAAGAAGAGAGAATTTCGACATAATTTTCGTTTTAGCGTCAATAAGTATTGTTATTGAAAGTTTAAGTAAACTAGTATTGTAAAGTTGTCATTTTCAAAATAATCAAAATGGCACATGTTAGTCCAACTCACGCCGAGCTACAAATGGCGCGGCGGCGGCGGCGCGCGGGGTTGACGCGGCGTGGCGGCGCCGGCGCGGCGCCCATGTCTAGTACCCAGCCAATATCCGCATAGGTACTTAGTTGGTTCGCGTTTAAACAAATTTTCGTTGTTACGTAAAAGCTTCGATAATGGGATTCATGGAGATGGCGGGTCACTGTTGCAGTCGTTATGCCACGTCCGATAAAATAATATTACCTATATTCTATTATCTTACCAACACAATATTTTATACATTTCGACGCTCGACACTGAAAACCTCGTAGCTTTAAAATACAGGAGGGAAATATAACAGAGGTAAGTTAATCAATATAAAAGTTTTGGAAATAAGTGGATCTCCCGTGGTTTTTACTGCTACCCAAGCGGCGATTTGGGATGATTCTATCTTATTTCATGTATATCTCCTCCTTCAAGGTGGACCAATGACCTCGTTATGGTCATAGGAATTCGTTGGATGCGGGCAGAGAAAGACCGGTTATTGTGGCAGGCCTTGGGCCCGAGGCCTAAGACCAGCAGGGGACGTCTTTCGGCTGAGATGATGATGATGAACCAAAATCACGTCACACATATTGTACCGGTGTGGTAGACAGTCCCTTTTTATTGGTTATCTACTGCGCGAAAAAGAGCTTAAATAATAAATATCGCCAGACTGACACACCAACTGTATGGTCCCAAATAAAGCAACGCTTGTACTATGAGTACAATGGACTGGGGGCGATCGCAGTGAAACCTAGACCAGGGCGAATTACTAAAAGGCCATTTCCGAAATTTGCCACAGCGGGAATCGAACTCTCAATCACCATGTGCAGTGAGCCGAGCGGCCTACGCTCGAACCTCTGCGCAAAGCGGTCGTAGCTTGAATGATAATATATCCTAGATTAATTATATTCCTAATTACTTAATTCGCTTTTCCGGCAATATTATTTGCAATTTTTTAGATGAGTATGTAGTATGAGTATGATATACGACATTTATTCCAATCGTAAGAGTACATTTCATTTTGACGTCTCCAATATTTCGCCTCAAGGCCTTCTAGAATTCTTGAACAAGAAAACTATATTTATTTACATTGGTTTATTGAATGTCGGAATTACGCGAACGTGGAAGTCATTGGCGGCGGACGATGCGTTTATTACTACCTATTAAAAATATATTTCAGTAACAATTTTGGCGTTTAGGTAATTTTTATAATTTACAGTACACAGTACACGCACAGGTACAGGTACAGGTACAGTAACAAAAAACATTTCAACATCAATTTGTCTTTATTAGATTTTGTGGTAACTGATCATTTGTACTTACTACAAGATAAAGATTCAATAACTATTTACAAAATATGTTCAAAACGCACGCACAATCGTAACGTTTAGTAAAATAGTTTAGATTTTAATTAAAAGATACAGAATCGTCAAGTAATTAAATAAATAAATGAGATTTTAGGCACTGCACGTGTTTAACATCATAATTATCACATTCATGGGATCTATACAACACACACCACGTTAAAGTCAATTATTCTAGTAAGCGTTTCCGTTCTTATTACAATTTATTATCCAAGATAATTTTGATTTCCATTTCTCTACAGAATTTACAATTAATAATTTAAAATATTGCGTTTGAAAACAATATGAGCCGCAAATGACCCTAACCTAACTTACATGTACACTGAACATTCAAAACATGATTAGGTGCTTATCGTCAAAGTCGATTCTGAATTTTCGTATGATGCAATCAATGGTTTCTAAACAATTTAAATAACATTCGCCCTTATATTAAGTATCTACAGGTACTTAATAAAAAATAATAATTTCAATTGTGGTGAGATGGTCGGTTTTGGAATCAATGTTTTCAGTTTTCATTCAACTAGGTAGGTATTTGGCGGGCAATATTAATTTATTATAAGTGTGTAGGTAATAGAAAAATATTGAATCCCTACTTTTTTTATAACATTTTTATAAATATTAGGTTCCGTGAACATGTTCTTTACATGAACTAAAAATATAGGAACAAAAAAAAAGAATTTTTCAAATCGGTTTAAAAATGACTGAGTTCTGAGGTAACAAACATAAAAAAACATACACATGAATTAATAACCTCCTCCTTTTTGAAGTCGGTTGAAAATAGATATTATTTACAACTGTAACTAGCAGACAATAAAGTCTATAGTAAAAAAATATACTTATGAGTTAAGACAGTGCCTATGAAAAGTTTTCAAGTTTTATCTTTAAGTCCCAGTTATGACACAGATTATTTTATATAGAAGATAGGTAGTAAAGTAAGTAACTACCTACTAACATCAACTTACCTGTTATTTCATCAATGGGAGTGGACTCAATAAAGTTATATCATAAGTTATATAATAATTTGGCACCACGCGTACAGTTTCATACGGAAGTAGGTATTTGGCACGGCTAAGCCACACATGTAAATGTAATTAAGTAATGTTTAAATCCATAATCATTTAGTTTCACTATTTTGTATTTACTACAGACATAATGTTGATTCATAATCAAAAGGAAGACATGTCTAATTAAAATACAAATTGTATCTGAGATCAGAGAGATTTGGTGGATGTAGAGAAAATATGTCACCGCAGCCAGCGAGTGTTCTAAAATAAATAATAATACAGGATGTATCAAAAGTCAGAAATAATAATTTGGGTAAACGTCGGTAGCTGATATTTTTTATAGATGTACTAGTGAACTAGCCTGTGCCCGCGACTTCGTCCGCGTAGTATTTAGCTTAACAAAAAAATCGGGATTATCGGGATAAAAAGTATCCTATGTGTAAATCCCGGCTATAAACTATCTGTTTTCCAAATTTCATCCAAATCCGTTCAGTAGTTTTTGCGTGAAAGAGTAACAAACATACATCCACACTCACAAACTTTCGCATTTATAATATTAGCAGGATATCGACTACGTTAAATAATACGTAGTAGTTACGTACACTAAGGCCTGTATTAATAAGTCGGTCTCAAGTCTGAGAGCAGTCTTGAGTACGCTTTGACACGTAATTTTGTACTGGGATGACATGTCGCTCTCAGACTTAAAATCGATTTTATAATACGGGCCTAAGTATCACATTTGAGTTACGGGCTTTTGAATATTTGTCATAACATTCGTGGTACGGCTTTAGCACACATCCAAAGGCTAAGCTAAAGCTAAGCTCAGGCTTTCCATAGATTAAGGAGTACTTAGCGAATATCTCTAAAGGTCTTTGTACCTACCCAGAGACTTATACGTAACTTGTACAACCTAACCTACCCGATATTTGGAAGTATTATATTTCTGACTTTTCAAACACCTGTTTTGGTAACAAAATATAGTTTTAGCCAAATAAATCAGTGTATCTTTATTTTTCGAAACTCGTTTTGGCAGCTCGATGGTTATTGACTTAAGCCAAGCTTATTTGTAGTTAGCTTCAATAAATGCCGAAATATCTGGCAGATATCGTTTTGTTAGCGCTTGTTATTATAAATTTCCCCGGGGCTTACTGCTGATTTTGACGCGATCCATGTCTGGCCGAAAGTACGAATAGATACAAACATAGTATCCAGGGCTAAATATAATTTATACTCGTAGTTGAATAGGATGGCAAGAATATCAAATAAAGATAGGTTTCCGACAAAATTCACAAAATCTCTACCTCATTAAGCCTAGACAGTGACTAGACAAAGTAACCCTTTGCTGACTACAACTAATTATTAAATTCCTTATTATATAAAGTTGATATGTACAATCGTTAACACGTTATCAGTGAACTTTCGTAGTGATATAGATTGATTTCGTTGATCGAACAGTATAGGTTAATTAAATTACTTGCATTCGTAAAATAAACAAGCGAAGTATACTTACGAGATAAAGTATAAAGTAAGTAATCGAATTAACAATAAAACTAATGGCATTTATTTATCGAAGTCTAAAGACTAGTGAGCATGTGTGTACACACGTTACGAAATGGAATCATCGACTTAGCCAAGAAAATTTGAAACTCTCCGGACAATGCTTAGAAAAAACGGAAGCATAGAAAGTAATATGAACTTAAATGATATCACTTCTGAACTCATAACTCTGAACTAGCCAGAACAAGATAAATACTTTTGTTTATCTCTTTTTCTGGGAACAAGATTTGTTCTGTAACAGTACCTAGCCATATTTAATTCATTAATACTACGCGGCATTCCTTCTAGTTACACACCATAAAGATACAGCGATAAGCGACAGTGATATCATTCAAGGTCGTATTCAATATTCACACTTCAGTACATGTTTGGATTTAGGTTCAATCTCCATGATAAAGTTCTTGAACTTAGCTGTTGATGTTGAACTTGAGGCTGCGTGTGCTGGGGTGCGAGTTGGCTGCGAGCAGCGGTTGGGAGGCGTCGCACAGGTCGCTTGCTGAGTACCGGTTGCGCTTCATGCTCGCGGTCCTCTCCTTGTCCATCAGTCTCTTCATTTCTGGTTGTGCGTCGAGTTCCTTCGCGCTGCTGCTGAGGCTTCGCGGCGGTTCAAACTTGTCGCTCGTCGTGCTGGAGGGGGTTTGACTACCCGGCTCCGACTCTACAATTTGCTCGAGCATGCTCGGCCGCCGGCCGCGGGTGTCCGTGTAGTAGTCGACGGTGGGCGGCGGGACCGGCGCGAGGTTCGCCATGGGGTCGAGCCCTAATAGCAGCATCACAGTCGCTGGATGCTCCATTATGTACTGCGTGACGCAGTGGAGGAATGGCTCTGTTTGTGTACTCCGGTGTACCTTTGGCCGTTCCGGGGTGACCGGCCTCTCCTGCTGTTGAACAAGTGACAAAAAATTTATGATATTCAATAGATTTAAAAATATCTTGCCATATTGTTTTCTTATATTTACGCGAATACTACACATTGAAATAAAACTATTTTTCGGATTTTTTCCGCTATCAGTAAAAACCCGCGTAAAAGAACATATAGCTGACGTGAAACACCGGCGCTCCACGAAGTCTGCAATCTGTGAACATGTACAGGACCGCACCCGCCATTATATCAGATTTGATAAACCACAGATCCTTGCAAAAGAACACCGATTCCGACCAAGGATGATACGTGAGGCCATTGAAATTAAAAAACATCCTAATTTCAATAGGGAAGATGTCTGGGTGCTACCACCAACTTGGGATCCAGTAATTAATATAATTAAATCCAAAACCAAGTGTACCATTGCAAGACCTCGAGACACTGTGAGCACTTTCTGCGTAGATCGGACCGCAATCAACAACTAAATATGAGGGTACCCAGTGAGGGTAACTATGACATCAGGACGTCTAACACCTCAGTCCCCCCGTGACCATGGCTGCTGTAAAGCAACCGAAACGTCGGGAACATATAGTTAATAAACGCGAAAAAATCCGAAAAGTAGTTTTATTTCAAAATATCTTGCCATATATCGTATTCTTGTAAGAATGCTTGTAAGAGTGCTGGTTTCTTCTGCTCATTTGATGACACGTTTAAATAAAAGAGCTGGGGAAGTAGGACATTCTTATGGGTGGCGGAGCCTTCGAGCACCTATGGAGATGGCACCCCTGTGAAGTATAGGCACCTATAAGGAGGAAGTGTTGGATGTGGATGCCCAAGAAAACTTCTACGACCAGATAATAGACTCCTTCAGAAAGGTTAAGTCCGTAGCCTGCTCAACAAACGGAATGACTGTGGATGAATCAGTGGTCTCTGTCTACCGGGATACAAGCGGGAGTACGATATTTAGGTATGTTATACATATTGCACAAAGATTACTGCCACACACTGGGGATCTAAGACTAGCTCACTCACTTCCCAACAGAACACGTCAGGTGGATGGCTGCAGCTCCTGGCGAGCTGGTTGGGCGGCGTGTTCCACTGCAGGTTGGGGTTGGAGTGCGCCGCGTGCCAGCCTGCGGGGCCCGTCATCTCCTGCAGCGCCTGGATCGCGTTCCGGACCTGTTCACCAACACGCAAGAAAACACCTTAAAGGATGATGAAAGATGATGAAAAAAAGTAGCATTGTCTTAGAATTAGGTCAGAGAAACAATGTTCTAATAACTTTAAAATTTGCAAGAATACTGCAGACGTTTTCAGTTTCTAAAACAGTACTAGCTTGTATGACGTCATAGTTATGTCGTCATACGTAAGATTAAGATTACACAAAATTAAGATATTTACTATGAACCCTTACCGAAATTATCCATTTCAGTGATTTTAGCAAACGTTGATAGTGAATATCTTAAATTTGTTATTATTTAAAATTTTAGCAAAATTATTTTACAACATTTTGATCTGCTTAATATAGAAAATAAAGTAAATTAAATATTAGGCAGCATCGCCATTGCTGTTGCGGCTCCTGAGTGCTAAGTTGAATTGTACTCGAAAGTTTTAAGTGGGGTAGACTTCGGAATGTCCTCGAGACTTAAAAATGAATATTGTTCAACTTAACAACAACAGTGGTTTGTATATATCGGTATCGGGTGTTCACGTCATTAGAATAAAATTTCCCATTATCTCGGTGACATCATTGCCTGACATCCTTGTCTCGTGATCTCTACATTAATTACGACGTGACATTCTTGTCTCGTGGTCTCTACATTAATCAAGACGTGACATCGTTGTTTGACTTGCCTCCATGCTGAGCGCGGCCACGTCGTGATGAAGGCTTGACACCTGAGTATCTAATCTGTCGACCGACGACCTAGTGTTGTGGACTTCTAAATTTAACCCTTCTAAAGAGTCGGCTCTCGTTATTTTGGGAGTAGCTACGGACCGCTGCCTCTCTATCCTTTCTCGTAACTCTCTATGCGTGAGACGTTGTCCATCCAGTCTGAAATTATGTAAACATAAATTATCGAAATTTTAAATAAATCTGGGTTATTCGAAATCTATGTGCTTTTCAATAATTCAATATGATTAAATTATCACTCGCTTTCGGTGAAGAAAAACTTCACCTGCATCTCTTAGAACAACTAATCAATGTTCGAAAGCCATGTGAAATCCCCGAACGTGGTGGTGGATTATGACTTGAAACCCCCCGTATGGAGAGGAGGCCTCTGCCAAGGAGTGGGACATTGTAACAGGGCTAATTATTTAAATTATATTTGTCATACCATTGTACTTTTACACCTTCATATTTTTACATGCGTAATGAAAACATGTCAAAATTTATACGGCTGAAAAATATATTGATTCAGGACGAGTTCTGTATACAATGGCAGAATAATCACAACATAAAATATTCATTTGGGCAAAATCAAACAAGGAGTAAACCCTTTTAGAGATTCCTGACATTATTTATGTGCTGACTTGTATAATATCTGACCTGAATTTGGGGTGTCGAGGGCTGTTTGTATTTGAGCCAGGCTTTTTCGGGGACAGTGTCGTATCTTCTGCGGCATTTTCATCGTCTTCAGAGATGGAAGGTAGTGTGAGCGACGGGTGTCCGTTCCCGTCGGACTCCTGTTCCGCTTCGTAACCCTCCCTCAAATTGTAGGTGAGGTCGTGTTGGATGTCGTGTATGAACTCTTGCTGGTACTCAGGGTAGAGGCGTAGAGCTTCCGCCAGCCCGCCCATGTGGATGCATTTCAAGTCACAATACGTTAGAGCCTGTTGTTCAAAACAAAAATATATATATATAGTTAACTTACTTGGCGCAGCGGTTCTAGCGTAGGCCGCTCGGCTTACAGCATATGGTGGTTGCGGGTTCGATTCCCGAAGGGGCAAATTTAGAAAATTGCCTTTTCGTTTCCGTTTCCAGGTCTGGGTGTCACTTGGATCGCCCCGAGTCCATTGTACAGTACCCATAGTACAAACATTGCTTAGTTTGAGACCATACATTGGTGTGTCAGTCTGGCGAATTATTTACTGCTAATTCTTAATTGATGTTTATAGGTTGAATCCTGTACAATTATCATTCTCATACAACATAATATGGGTACTTTATAAATCCCTAATGGATATTTAGTCTTAATGGACTCTCAAGTAATATTACCGTCGCTCAATTTAGCGAATGAATAATTTACATTACCTTAACATCGCTGCTCGATTTGACGACGACGTCGGGATTATTGTTCTGTGACGTACCAGTACCGTTGTAAGCTTGCAAATGGGTATTCATATCGCATCCGACCAAATCTCCTTTACCTATTCAATAAACGGACCGAGAATAAAGATATTTATTTGCACACATTCAACCGCGCTATACACGGCTATTTCCAGTATTTACCTCTGTTTTCAGGTAATAACTCACCGAGGATCGCGACAACCATATCGTTCTGCATCACTTCCATGGAGCCGTTGCATATATAGTATATGTACGTAAGCGCGTCCCCTTTATGAACTAGATACTCTCCAGGTGCGCAAAAGTTGTTCCGGATATGTAGCGAGAGCAGCTTGAGGCAGCCCTGCGACGCCGACTCGAATATCGGCAGGGATAGTATCTCACGGTGCAAATGTAACGAGACGTCGCCCCTCAGCTCCTCGGGGAATTCTTTGAGTGTCTAAAAATACACAAGCACTTCTAAGGGCCTTCGCTGCGCGGCGGTGCACGGAGCGGGCGCAAACCCGTGCCGTTAAATCGTCCAAAGGCCCAACTCTGCTAACCGCTGGCGTCTCGATCGACCCCCAATTTTCAGATTTTCTATAGAAAAACTGACAAAATTGGGAGACTTCGACAAAACTCATTATTATGAATACTTCAGTATTAATAACTCACGTATCGCGTATACGATATACGTGATATTGATTACGACGTATTTCGTATACGCGATACGTCGTAATCAATATGACGTATTTCGTAAACGCGATACGTCAGTTTTGGCGTATCGATATGCCAGCGGTTAGAAGAGTTGGGCCCCAGGCGTAATGTTTTCTCGCACGAGTTCAAAGCCGCAAAGGCCGCACTCTAAGTTAACATTCTTGTCTCCAGCGAACGCGCTCCAGCGACGCGAAATGAAGAAAAAAATAAAGCTAAAAATGAAGTTGGTAGTTGAGATTAAATTTATCGCATTATATTTTGTTTCCAGCCCATTAAGTTCGGTCGAAGTTCAGTTAAACTCTTATCTTATCTCCAAAATTCTCGATTTGGGACCTCAACGATCCACGTTGACATGGGTATAAAATCATTTCAGCATTTAAATTCATAGGAAGCAGACGATACAAGCTTTGAATATTTCACTCGGGGGTGTTTGTGTAATTTTATCTGAGCATATCGATTATAATATTTTGAAGACGATTTAGTACATGTTCGACTATTCAAAATATAGCTATATGTAAAGTAGATAACCTATGTACAGGGACAATCAGAAAGGCTGTCGTATTGTTTGTAACTTAACTTTGTTAATCTAAATCTATCGGCTTTGGGGAAAATATTGAAGAACAAAAGGTGTTATACCTACTGCGAGGAATTACCAGTCAAACTACCAGTTTCTTACTCTTACTTTAATCATATTTAAACAGCTAAATCACAACAAGTCATTTTGTTATTCAACCCTCCCCCAAGCCGAGAGTTACAAGGTTAAATAACAAAAAAAAACAACATTTCTGACCCTCTATTGATTATGACCCTCTTATTAGTAATAAAATAAATAATTTAACACAATATATTTCGTACCATAATGCCCACTAAAAGCTTCCATACTGAAATGTATGAATCACTTACTTCATGAATATCGATCCCATGGTTGAGTGACCACATGGTTTGGAAGTAGTCTTGCATGCGCTGCTTCAGCTCCTTGGGCACTTGGTTTATGGTGAGGAAGTCCTTCAGGTCCCGCCACTTGGTCTGGTACATGGACCGGCGCGAGTACATCCTCTGTATGATCGCTGTCACGTTACCGAACACTACGGCGTGCATTAGCGCTACAAATATTGAAATTAATTTAATATTATACGGCTATTATCATTATCGCTTTAAAAATAAAACCAAGAATGCTTTATCTAAATAACTCCATAATGTTTGTTCAAATAGTTTCAGAAGCCTGGATTGTGAGCTCTAGTAACTAGTCTTGATATTAAGGAACAAAAATTGGCACCATATTATTTTCGATCTTAATTAAAAATGTAGCACAAATCTCTTTCGTACTAATTAAAGAACATCTGAAGGAGTACCTGCCACATTTCAGCGTAATCATCCACTTCAATTTAGTCCGTACAGTCGTTCCGAAATTAGATTTTGACAGTTTTATATAAAAGCTGATATAACCGGCGATCGATCAAAGAGACGGGCTTTTCTGTGATGCTGTTTAAATTTAGTACAATGCGCTAAATTTAGTAACTGTGAGCATCTCGAATTTAATAAACACATTTTATTGTTTACTCACAAGTACCTACCTATTTACGTACGCTACAAAGAAAATCTCATTCGGCAAGTAAACAAGATAACTGAATTGCAGATGTGGACCCAGCCTTGACGAGGAGCTAACAGGTGTGAAAGATTCAATTGAGCGCACCTCCAATGAGCATGGTGATAATGCTGAAGATTTTCTCGGCGAGCGTGTTCGCCGACACGTTGCCGAAGCCGACACTCGTGAGCGACGAGCACGTGAAGTAGAGCGCCGTCACATAGCTCTCGCTGTGCGATATGTTCGGGATTGGCACTTTCAACCGCTCCGCCAAATTGTTTATCCAGCCTAAAATTAACCGACACAACTTTACCCAAACGATCCGAAAGCAATAAAAACTTTTCCCACTAAGAATGTTATTGATGTATCGAACAGCTGGAGTTCGCGAAAGTTGAAATGCGGATCGCTTGTTTCTACACTGAGAATATTTGTTTATTAACCTCACATTTATCGACGGCACTTCCTTTTGGTTACATCTTGTATCAAGTCATTGAATACACAGAAAATCTTACCTAAATCCCAACTTTCATTTCTGTGGATTTCAATCTCTTTGTCAGCAATGATGAACCATATACACGCTAGCCAGTGAGCTAGTAGTGTGAACGAGAGCATCAACAAAGTCAGTATCAATGCGGAGTACTGAGAGTATCGATCCATCTTCTGCAGCAGCCGAGCCAGCCGCAGCAGTCTTGTTAATTTCACTAAATGTACATTTCCGGGCGTAGACTCCTGCATGAACGTATTAGTAGATTAATGCCTCCAAACTTAGAGCAAATCGTGACAAACTTACAATTAAATACTAAACGTGGCAGTGTACCAAACTGCGGCGAAAGCACTCGGGCCCGGGTTTAAGTTTAAGCAATAATTGAATAATAACGCCGTTAAATTAATTAGTCGCCAGTGTTAACTCACCGCGCCGCCGTATACGTCAGACGCGTAAAGTAGGTCAAACGGGAGCGCCGCCAGGAGGTCCACGACAAACCAGCTCCGGATGTAATTAAGGGCTATCGCCTTGGAGTCAGAGACCACTTCTCCTTTCTTACTTACGAATGTCGTTCGGAAATTAAGCACTATATCTGCAAAAAGCATATGCACGTTAAATTTTCCATAGCAGGAGATGACGAGGAAGCTAGTTTGATAGATGACGTACCGATAATGAAGAGCGCTTCCACTACTACGTCACTGGTGACGCTTATCCTGGGATGTCCGTCGTGTACGAAACTAGCGTTGTACGGAACCACGACCGCTACGTAAAATGTAGCAATCAGTATGAGCCAGTCCCAAAAAGTTTTGAATATCCCGTAGTGAGATATTATAAATCTTGACCTTTTTAACGCCGACGTTTTATATTCGGGCAGCGGAGGGTCTGACGAATGGAGGAGATTCTGGAAAGAGTAATTGAATTTTGGTGTAGTTGATGCGCGTGAGTATCTTATCTGCCTACGTTTTACTTCACTCACTGAGCACGGTCCTTATTTCAATGCGGAGGTAAGTTAGGCTGGTCCAATGTGCATATTTGTATGCACCTAATGTCATAAATATACAATTATCTTCATAGGAATGCATAGGTACGAATGGTTGTCTTTAGATAAGTAGGAAGTGAATGTTAGTACGTTAATCGGTGCCTAATGTCAGTATTAATAATTCGATCTCAACTCTGAGAGCAGTCTTGAGTAAGGTTTTGACATTTCTAAGATAGCTCTCAGATTTGAGATTGACCTGTTAATACGAGCCATAAACTTAAAAATAGGTATTAATTTGTTAGTCAACTAAAATTACCTTACTAACATTGTTGAGTTTTAATTTGCTCTTCATCTTATCCGGCTTATAATGTCCTGAAAGCTGGTATAGTACCGCCCTAGAGCGTCGCCTGCCCATGTTGGCGGGGGACGGCGCTTCGGGGTCAAGATTGCCATTCGGGTCTGGAAGTAGGCAACTAGATTCAGCGCGGAACCGGGCGCCCAAGAGTGCCGCTGCGGGTACAAATGGAGATAACGCTAGAGTGACCACGCCAGCCGAAGGCCGCACCGCGGCTCCTGCATGCACAAACCACCCTGTTACACACGTGACCTCTGGCTCCGCACCAGCCTCCACTAATACTACGATAAAGGAAAATTAGCTCTTACCAGATTTTCTCATTTGGCATTTATTGGAAGATATTTCTCAATATTCATTCGAGTCATGGAATGCATTTCAGTAGATAGGTACTTGCAACAAGCAAATAAATTGGTAACAAGAATTATCTTCCAGATAGACAAGAAAATCTTGTATGGACACCAGTAATGGAGCTTTGATACCTTGAAAGTTCAAAATCGTGAAGTTAAATTATCGGCATCGGTAATGGTGAAACTTTGATTGGATTATCGTAAGGCCATTTGGATTAGTACTTATTTATTTCAGGCATTTAGCTTCATAAAATCGCCTTTTTATAATATCTACTAGAATATGCATTCATCGATTTCAAAAATTCTGTATCAAAGTCAAAATGTCGCCAGCCATACTAAGCGAGTACAAGCTGCATAAAATGTGACAATTGTTTTGAAAATAATACACTTAATTTAAATTATCAATACAAATATTGGCATAAGTAAAATACTGAAAACGCTAATAGGTATACGAGATACTGGAATATTCTAATAGAACATACTTAAGAAATACTTAAATAAAATTTAAATTTCCAATCTAAGTTTAATTAAGTTGAGGGAATAGAAATTTCGATAGCAAAATAGATGAAATTACATACAATATAACACTCAGAATCTTTAACGAATTCATTCTCATTACAAAACAAATAGGTTGAAGCGCGCAGCCAGTGTACAGTAGATGGGCCACTTACTCCTCAAGATTGTGGACGAGAGCACTTTTGGACTTGAGGAGCTTAGTAATTATACTGAATAGCTGTATTCTTCAGCCAGGGCTGTATTATTTAATTAAATTAGCAAATGAGGTTCACTAAAAGTATACTCAGTTAAAGTCATCAAAAATACATTGCATTTTATTTATTTATATTTATCCAATCACAATCTGGCTAAGCTCTTTCAAGATGCGAACTAAGCGGATGACTATAAGATTTAAAAAACCGAAATAAATTATTTTTAGAATTTTATTATGCAACCTACAAGACATTTATAAGCACCTATTGTTATAAACTTCACCACAACAGATTACGCTATAATATCTATGGTATCCTACAACGAATTTGTGTGGACTAACTGACCTAATATTGTTAAACTACTTTCAATTATCACAGAATCTGTATTTTGATGACACATACTGCACACACAAAGAAATAGATACCGTATATTATGGCTGATAATCATGCATTTTGTATATATTCCAGATTAAATTAACTTTTATTAGAGAAAACCAAGCCTATCCCATAACCTATTTGGTAGAGCTAGGATTCGGCAACACAGGCGGTTCATAATCATAAAAGTAAGTAGGTTTATTATATTTGGAAATAATTTGTTACAATATAATTATGATTTAAATAACTGGCTGTGTTGCGAAATTGTTTGCAATGTATGTAAAAAAAACTAAACTAGCAATGCAAATAAATAGTATAAAAAAATTTGAACTGACAAAAATGTGGAAGCTCAACTGGCGACATAATCATCCTGTGTTATTTATGTGTGTAATAAAATGATCTCAAATAGTACCTAGTTTGTAAAAATATAATCACAGGGTGGTTTCAATTTGAACGTTCAATATTAAAGTTAATGGTAGTAAAGAGGATTATTGGGCAAACAGCCTATGCTTCAAGTTTTATTATAACACTTGACGGTGACAAACTAATTTCAAACGAAATTACTTTTCTGAATATCTTAGTGACTGTACTTTTAGGTGGCGAATGTTCGAGGGAATTTAATAGAACATAAAGATTATTGAACGCTAATATCCTCTAAAAGGATATTTATTTACTTAAACAGGTGCACATGCAAAAATAATGTCTATAGATATTTAATAAAATGTTCAACGGAGGGAAATTGCAAATATTTGAGCAATATTTCGCGAATACTTTTCTTGATTCTATGCAGAGGTTATACTAATGTTAACAGATTGTAGAAAGTGTTTTACCGTTTTTCGACAAAATCCTTTGCAAATAGATCAGCCTGTTTCAAATTTAAATGATTTGCAAATCTCGGTGATTGATTTGGAGGCGGAGAGGTATAGGTACAGAAGAATTTGAATTTATACTACTACAAAGTCTAAAAGACTCTACTCAGACTGAATTGCCTGTCTAACTACAAACTAATTTGATCAACGTACTTACTACACAGTAGACGCAATACAAATACTCGTTAGGGAACTTTACCGTGCGGTGATGGTCGCAACTGGCTATCGCAACTGGTAGCTAGGGGAGCTCAATCTAACGCTATCAACCTTATAGGTGTACCTATAGATAGCACTAGAACAACGTGCTTAGTATGTTAAATGCACAAACGTTAGTAGCAATCTCGGAAAGTTCAGTGATTTAGAACGCCGTCAGAAAGTAAGTACTTTGCAATTTTATAGCTTGAATTTTCTTAAGGAGTTCGAGTACCATCTTCACAAAGGCACTTACCGCTGTCGAAGTTCTCATTGGTGTTCATGGCGGCCATCTTGGTGTTTGTGATATCTTTAAAGGAGGCCAGGAACAAAACCACTTCTCGTTTCTCGTTCTTAATTGGAACGATGTCGAGTAAACACCAAAAGGGGGTGCCTGTAAAATTAAATTCATGTCAAATGATGAGTGTTTTAAATTTACGAAGTGTTAAATTGCGGTTTTCATTGTACCTGGAATGGAAAAACTTTGTTGAAGACTGACGTTATTTTGAAAGGTGAAAAAAAATAACTTTGACAGTAAATTATAGAAATCATGTCTAAGTTGGAAACATGCCAATCGAGGTGACCAACAAACATCCGCACTTTTCTAGTAGATAGGTGAGTAGAGACAATCTTTTAAATAATAGTAAACTAAACTAACATAAAAATAAATATGTCTGATAGTGTATTTCTATAGGGCTGGGATGCCTGAATATAAATAAATAAAATAAGAAATACAAGGGACAGGACTTAAGAACTTAAAAATATGGTTGCTATGGACTTCCTTTTAACATACTATGAGGATAAATCAACATCAACACTACTTGTAGAAAGCCTGACAGCCTAAAATTTAAAGAAGAACTACCTAGTCCTTGAACAAATGATGGGTAACTGAAGAACTACCTAGAAAAAAGATGGGTACTACTTCTTGGAGCGTTATTTTTCCTGCGGGTTTTGATATAACTAGTAGGTACTTATAAGCACAGTAATGGCGGCGGACAGTAAACGCCTGGTGACGACCAGCAGCTGGGTGCTTGTAAAAGTTTAATTTCGCCGGATGGAATCGTAAAACCCTTATTGGTTTTTGTTTACGATTGTGGTCTGGTCGACGTTTTGCAAGGCCATTAATGCACACACGAGTGTCGAATTAAAATACGACCTTGTGTTAAGATTAGTTGACCTATATATCTGTACTGTAAGTTCTTAGAAGGACAGATAGATAAATGTTTGTAGATACGTACATATCAAGAATTACCTGTGTGACATCATTAAGTAGAGCGTTAAGAGAGATCCGTAATTTTATAAATCGTCTCTCTTATCGGATAAGGCAAACAGTAGCAATCGTTTGAAGAATAGTTAAAATAAACAGCCACCTTACAATCGTCAAGAATTGCGGAAACCATGAATGTTTTCATCGGGTTTGTAGTTTGTACGAGTGGGCTTTTACATAGATTTTCTGTGGTGATTCGGAAATGAGGAGAATTCGGTAAGTATACCCAAAATAGCACAGTAATATAAATATACATTATTGCAACTTTATTTGATATAGTTTCCGCCCGCCCCGCGACTTCGTCCGTGTAGACTTAAGTAAGGTATTCTATGTGTTAATCCAGGTTATAAACTCTATGTGTTCCAAATTTCATCCGAATCCGTTCAGTAGTTTTTGCTTGAAAGAGTAACAAACATACATCCACACTCACAAATTTCGCATTTATAATATTAGTAGGAAGTGCATCGGTACCTACTTGAGATGAGGTATCAAAGTATCCTTTCCCAGAGTATGTTACAATTTCTTTGGTCCCAGCGAACAATTACCTAGATATCACAGTTCACAAGACAACGTCAAGGGTGGGGGACTTCCTGGCAGGTACTTATTCAATGGCAAGACTATCTAAACAGTGACAGTAATCACAGTTGCATTAATAATTAATTTATTTTGTGGAATACGCCCGAATTAAGGGATACTGTTAACCCGACATCGATTATTTCCACATATTTTACTGTATTCGGGTGCCAAATGCTGTATTCGGATATTATCTGCAACAAATGTACAGGAAAACACGGTTTTGCCTTCATCATGTAGATGACCGCTCAGAAGTCAATGAGAAAGAATAAATAAATATCGCCAGACTGACAAACCAGCTGTATGGTCCCAAACTAAGCAATGCTTGCACTATGGGTACCGTACAATGGACTGGGGGTCCAAGTGACACCCAGACCAGGGCAAATTACGCAAAAGCCATTTCCGAAATTTTCCCCGGCGGGAATCGAATCCACCATGTGCAGTGATCCGAGCGGCCTACGCTCGAACCAGCGCCAAGCGGTCGTCAAATGATGGGGATACTGACCATTTTTCTTATAAAAGATGAGCTCCAGTTTAAGTTCGTGCTTGGAGTCAAGCGCGGAGTCGATCTCGTGGCGGTGCTCCTCCCTGGTGTCCGGGCCGTGCAGGAACTTGCACGCGCACCCCTTCTGCATGATGTGCGCGCGCGCCCAGCCCGTCAGCTCGCAGAACCCGTCCGAGCAGTACACGATCGGGTACGCCGGCACTTGAGCGTTGCCCAGCACGAAGTTGCTGTCTGTCAACAATTCAAAACGGGGAAATTTAACTTTTTCCATCGTAGATATTGAAAAAAAAATATTTTTCATTACTCATACTCTGAAAGTAGGTCTGAAGTTGCCTGAGAAGCGGGTTGAAAGTAATACTTTTCAGGCCCGGGAGTTTCGCTTTCAACTCACAGCTGTCAAATTATAAAAAAAAACTAGTTCCATTTTCACATTTCTATGGAACCATGTTCAGACTTTTTCTACAGTCCCTCAATTACAGCACGATGTAAAATTGAAATAACATAAAGTTAAGTATTAATTCAAGAGTAATTTTTTTTAAATGACTTAATTATAATTTAGTTTCAACAATTTCTTTAAAATAACATAGATTTGGGCAAAATATTTAAAGATGAAAATGAAAAATAATGGCTAAATAACGAAGTTGGCCGGCCAACGAAAAAAAAAACAAAATAGGCGGCAATCCGATTTTTTTTTTTCGAGTTGTAGAGTATTGTTTATACTTCCTTGTATTATTTCTTTAGCCAATTCCTGTTTTTATTTTTATTTTCCTTGTATTCGTAATGAAAAGCACAGTGTTTACCTCGGGTGAAAGACTTATTTTGTCCCTCGAACTATTGGCGCCCTCAATAAGCTCAGGCGCCAAACCCCGTCTCGGGACAAAATAAGTAACTTTCACCACTCATGTAACAATGTACTATTTCATGACTCTTACAGGGTTGAAAGTAATACTTTTCAGCCCTAGGGCTAAGAGAATCGCTTTCAACTGACAGCTGTCAAATTATTAAAAAGAAACTAGTTTTATTTTGACATTTCTATTGAACTACAGCAGAAGAAAACAAAATAGGCGGCAATCCGATCTTCATTTGTTTTTTCGAGTTGTAGAGTTCATACGTCCTTTATTATTTCTTTAGATAATTCCTGTTTTTATTTTTGGTTTCCTTGTATTCGTAATGAAAAGCACAGTGTTTACCTCGGGTGAAATACTTATTTTGTCCCTCGAACTATTGGCTAAACCCCGTCTCGGGTAACAATGTACTATTATTATACCTGTGTACATAAAGATCGTCTTTCGAAAGAGGAAACCCTCATTCAAGCGGTTATCGCGGCATTGATTTTCCATATATTTAACAATTCCTTGCCGAATACGGTTATTATCTGTATGGAAAAAACCGTTGTCGTTTATGGAGTCTATCCACCTTATTAATAAACGTGGTAAAGCGGACGAATAGTAAATTCCGAACTATCCCTTACTGTCATCAGTAATTTGACATTCGAAAGAAGAAGACAAAGCATGGTGTAACTATACAACCGCTAAACTTATTAATAAGGGGGTATATGTTATTTACTTAAGAATTTTGTATGTAGGTAGATAGTTAAAATGTATCTACCGTCATCTGCCCACCCCCGATTAATGTGATATTTTGTGATGTCGTCCTTTTCCCCCCTTCATGACACTGTACTGGCCGACTTCCGTGTGGCATAGGCGCTCTCGTGCGAGCTCCTGTGCAAAATTCCCTAATCGGGTGAAATCTACCTAATCTTCTGTGTATTTGTGTTGTGTGAACTCTAAAACCATTGGGAGCACTCCAGTGTTGTGCCTGTGCTGAAGAACCTGAGGGTCCAGCCATACCACCCGAGGAATGGGCCCGCCTCCACATTGACCTGACCCTTACAGTTCTGCCTCCCCCCTTATATTTCCCTTATTGGATTTAGCCCAGCAGGACCCAGCACTATTCTCGCGACATACGTACCTATATCCGTGTTAAAATGAAATATACGAAAATAATTTCTATTTAGAATGCCGCCGGTGGATGGAATTAACCCTATATCTTAGCATTAGGTAGGGTGTTAGTAGGATATGGAATTTCCTATTTAAAAAAATATAATTATTATCAAAAGTTTGATATTTAAGCGTGGGTGTGGGCGTGTCAAGTGTGTTCAACAGCAGATTAGCGGGCTACATTAGCATATAATTGAGTTTGACACGCAGACAATCTGGCTTTGTTCATACGCGAAAACGTCGGAGTTTAGACTTTAGTAGGTACACCTGACGTGGTTAAAGGGAAGTTCGAAATTTCGTGAGTTTATATATAGGGACTAGAGTTATTAACTTATTTTTTCTCCAGATATGATAAGTAGGCACTTACCTAAAATATATTTGGCTCAACAGTAGATACATTTTGTCCAGCTCTCGCTAGATCAGTGGTTCCCAAACTTATTTTGTATACTGCCCTCTTTGAGAATAAATATTTTTTTAGCGCCCCCATTTTTTCACCTACTTAAAAACTACTATAACGTCAAATTTAATTAATTGATTATTGTGAGCTACACAACGCCCCCATTTTTTTTCTGGGTATCTTACCGCCCCCCTTTAGGCCTGCAGCGCCCACAAGGGGGCGTTATCGCCCACTTTCCGAAAGGATGCGCTAGATCGTCGTTCTTTAATCGTGGTTCCTTAAATGAAGTTGGTACTTTAAAATACCATGAAAGTATTAGATGATGATAGATTTTCTGTAGGAAAACTGACGTATTCAGATACGCGATACGTCAGTTTTGACGTATTGCGAGTCGACCGAGGTGCCAATGTTTAACAGAGTTGGGCCTCCGGTAACGTATGATCAAGTTTAAATTGGTGTTGGGCGCCAGTAAGCACTCGCCTCACTGCCCTCAAGCGGCAAGCGGGCTGAGAGCGTTTAATCTCGGAACTTTGTTCATAACGCTTTGTAGCGCTATATTTATTATATTTTTCACCCACGAGACACATTTTCTCCTACATTTTTATTGTGCCTCCGCCGTCGGCTCGACAGAATTCAAATGCTGAGAATTTTAGAGGAAAAAATAAAACATTTTGCATTAAATTAATTATTTTAACGACATTTTCCATTCTTTGTCGTTTATCGAGATAACGACATCGCGGGGCGTTATCAGAATAAAAACACGGTAAAAGTAAGTTAAGAAGTGTATCCGAGATGGAACATTTTAACATTTAAATTAAGTCAGTGGAAAATTGCTTTTTTCTTCAATGTAAAGTGTTGGGTTTGTTTTTACATGAAACTCGTAAAAACTAATGGTGAGGGATGCTGAAGAACTTATCTTATGAAGCGAGTCGCGCGTGACACGTGAGCTGTGGACGGATAAAAAGTAGAGATTGATGAGGGGCGGATCCGGGGACGAATGTTCTCAAATTGTATACCTTTCGACTTCACTCACATATAGGGTTGCTGTCACAGATATAGATTTACATAGATAACGCAAGTATCACGATTTGTATTGAAACTAAGCGTGCCGAATTATTAACACCTACTGTGACGTCACAGCCGATATTTAGTGACAGGAAATCCAAAATCCAAACCGATTCAAAGAGACCGATGCCGCCGATGCCCCTCCGCCCGCTACGATTCTCTCGCTCATACTCATATTTTTTATATCTGTAGTACTAGCGGCGACCAACCTTGACGCTTGGTCGGGGTTTCGTACACGCGAAATACATGCATTTGCGTTATCTATATATGTAAATCTATATCTGTGGTTGCTGTCAATAACATTATTGACACAATTAATAATAAAATAATATAATATAAAAAGTCTACTTTAAAATGCTGTGAACTGATTCGGCTAAATCTCGTCGATTGAGAATATGCCAATACTAATAGTGGTTTTATAGTTAGAAAGCAGTATTTTATACCTACCCGTAGGAGTCGAGTACTTCCTAATATGTACAATATTTAAGTGTTTAGAAGAGATATGGATTTCTAGTTTAAATTTTCTTTTATTTCACTTGCAGCATATTATAGTACTAACAACTTTCGGTATCAGGACGCTTTTAGAACTGAGTCGATCACACGCACGAGCGAGCATATTCGTATGATCAGCTTAGGTAAACACGCTTAACTAAGAGCGGCACGTTTCATACAAAAATTGAATACTAGCGACCCGCCCCGGCGTCACACGGCGACCGGCGTTTCTCTACAATGTACTTATTTCATTAGAATTTACACTGATATAATTTTTTGAGTAAGATACTTAATTAAAATCAGTTCATCCGTTTGAGAGCTACGATGCCCCAGACAGACACGGAGATCCACAGATACACGCGTCAAACCTTGTAATATTTTTTACTTGACGTGTTGTGATTACAGCTAAGATTTATGTAATAAGTACATGCTTCTCTCAAAAAGAATTAACCTTACTTAAACTTACCAACTAAGATACATTTCTAGAAATTCATGACAGAAATCGGGAGGCGATCTCTCCGCCCGTATTCAGTATTCGGAGTCACGAAGCTCACTCTACCGTGAATGTACGTAAAGTATCATGTAAATTTCACTTCGTGAGTATCTACAATCGCCAACACAATACCGTCACTTCATGAGTCCATAAAGGTTTCTTTTTTGTGCTTTCTTTAATTTATAGCGAATAATATACTTACCTACCTATATTTGTAATTTTTTAATGAAAACTTGGGGAGGTCACGTCATCGGTTCCTCATCATAATTAAGATTTTTGTTATATAACAACAAAGTCGTTTCTAATTATATACAAGGTGACACATAATGGGTATACTTTTTTTTTCAAAACTTAACTTTGTAATTCTAAAACCATCAGCTTTGGAGGGAACTTGAAAAACAAAAGGTATTATAGGAATACAGCTGTTGACCGATTTCACAAGTCTACAAATCCTTTAGTACTTCAACTGTCCCACAAAGCCGATAGTTTGAGGTTTACAAAGTAAAGTTGCAAAAAAAGTAGTATACCCTTTTTGTATCACCTAGTATAACTAGCTGAGCCCGCGACTTCTTCCGCGTGGAATTTAACTTAACCGCTCCCGCTCCCGCGTTCTTGTGTTTCTAAAATAAAAGCAGCCTAAGTTACTCCTTATAACATCAGCTATCTGCCAGTGAAAGTCCCGTCAAAATCGGTCGAGCCGTTTCGGAGATTAGCCGGAACAAACATACAGACAGACAGACAGACAAAAATATTTTAAACTGCGTTTTTGCTATAGGTGTCGTATGTACTTTCATATGCATTTAGTGAAAAGGTGTTATTTTGATATTACAAACAGACACTCCAATTTTATTTATTTGTATAGACTATCAGTTTTGGAGGAAACTTGAAAAACAAAAGGTGTTACAGGGATACAGCTGTTGACAGATTTCATAAGTCTACAAAACTGTTGAAATATAGGACGCAAGGAGGTTTATATACTTCTATACGGCAACTCTCTCTCTCGCTGTCTGTTCCGTGCGTCACCAAGTCGAATATAATTGTATTCCGATATTTATTTAATAATACATTATATTATTAATCTCTTATGTCTCGTATTATTCCAAGAGGTTATGGGCCGTCCCATACCTAAGTGGTATAAGTATTGAAAATAAAAAATTTATATTTTGAAAAAAGTCAAATTCATAAAATTTTCATAACCTAGAATTCCACCGGTCGCCGGTCGTATTACAGTTTAGTATCGAAAGCAAGTTCTCTTTCAGCGTTTTCAGTCTAAAACACAATAATGTCGACAAATAACAACCATAATGGGTTTATGAGCATAGAAAAGCTGTCTGGAAGAGAAAATTATGCGACATGGAATTTTGCAGTGAAGGCTTATATGCAGCTTGAAGATCTATGGGAATGTATCGAGGTTAGTTCTGGCACGACTGTAGATCCTAAAAAGGATGTCAAGGCGAAATCAAAACTTATTTTGCTCATTGATCCCATGATTTACGTGCATATTAGAGAGGCCGCTACTGCAAAGGAGGTTTGGGACAACTTGTCACGAGCATTTGAAGATTCCGGGCTAACGAGAAAAGTTAGTTTGCTAAAAGATTTAATAAATACAACTCTGGAATGTAGTACATGCGTGGAGGATTATGTGAATAAAATTATGACCTCCGCGCACCGGTTACGAAACATTGGTTTTAGAGTCGATGACGAATGGCTTGGGACGCTGATGCTGGCGGGCTTGCCGGATACATACAAGCCGATGATAATGGCCCTAGAGAGTTCCGGAGTAAAAATTTGTGCTGACTCTATAAAAATAAAGTTAATACAGGAGGTGAAGCCAGATCAATCTAGCGCATTTTACTCAAACTCAAAAAGCGGACAACAGCGGAAGCAAGAACAAGGGCATTCCAAGGGCCCCAGATGTTACACTTGCAATAAATTTGGGCATATAAGCAAAAATTGTTGGCATAAGAAAAATAAAACAGATAAGAAAGATAACGGTTTTATTGCTGCTTTTTCAGCCACCACGTTGCAGGACTCGCTGAACTGGTACATCGACTCCGGTGCGTCGATGCACATGACGATGCACATGGAATGGCTCGATGATATATCAACTCCACCTATAAAAAGTATCCGAATTGCTGACAGTAAAGTACTCCGTGTAGAAAGTTGTGGTAATGTAACTATCAAAGTACTAAATGCACAAGGATGTGTCGATAAAATACAGGTGAGAAATGTTCTTTATGTACCAGACTTGTCTACAAACCTGATATCAGTGAGTAAAATGATAAAAAGTGGCTGCAAAATAGAATTTCATGAAAAAGGTTGTAAAATATCTAACCATGAAGGACAGACAGTAGCAAGTGCCAACCTAATTAATGATATGTATAAATTAGATATACTGAATGCAGAAGCTCACGCTATGCCCGTCATTGCTGAAGATGATAACTACCTGTGGCACCAACGGATGGGCCCCCTGAATTTTACTGATATGAAGAAACTTCCGAACTGCACTACCGGTGTAAAATTGTCTCCGGAGAAAGAAAATATTACCTGTATTAGTTGTATAGAAGGTAAGCAGACAAGACAGTCATTTCCAAGTGAAGGCTCCCGGGCAACTGAGTTGCTAGAAGTCATCCACTCTGATGTATGTGGACCGATACAAACTGTATCACTTGGAGGTGCCCGGTATTTTGTTACTTTCATAGACGATTTTTCACGTAAAGTGTTTGTATATCCTATTAAAAGTAAAAGCGAGGTACTGGAAAAAATCATCGAATTTAAAAATAGAAGCGAGAATGAGTTGGACAAGAAAGTTAAAAAGTTAAGGACTGACAATGGCAAGGAGTATATAAATGTAAATTTTTCTAAATATTTGAAGAAGTTTGGTATTTTGCACCAAAATACTAACCCGTATACGCCAGAACAAAATGGTTTGAGTGAGCGCATGAATAGAACATTAATAGAAAGGTCCAAATGTATGCTATTAAATGCCCAATTACATAATAATTATTGGGCGGAAGCAGTAGTTACGGCAGCTCACATTATCAACCGATCACCGACAAGAGCGCTGTCTTACATCACTCCGGAGGAGGTGTGGACAGGCAAGAAACCCGATTTAAACCATTTGAAGGTTTTTGGGTGTAAGGCGATGGTGCATATACCAAAAGAACGCCGTCAGAAGCTAGATGCTAAATCACGTGAGTTGGTTTTTGTTGGGTACAGTGACTGTGTAAAGGGTTACCGTTTCATAGATCCCAAAACCAAAAAAGCGATAGTGAGCAGAGACGTTGTATTCCTCGAGGCCACCGTAGATAAACATTTCATAAGAAATGAGTCAGTTCCTGAAAAAGAAAAGAATATTGGTAACGAGAATAAAGAAAAGAAAATAAGTAATAAAGAGTTGAACATATCCAAAAAGATTTACTTACCTTTGACTGAAGAGGATGTGGATGTAGCAAAAGAAACCAGTTCCAGGTGCACTGATGATGATAATACTGATGATGATAATAATACTAACCAGACATCAGTATCATCACACTACTCCGATCCTGATGACGAGACATACATACCTGATGAGAGTGTTGAGACTCCACAGTTTAAGAAGGTTCTTCCACGACGAGGTGAAATATATCAAACAGACTCACCTAGTAAAGAAAGCGATATAGATACAGACCAGTCTTTTGTTTGTATGAATGGTGAATCTGCCATGGGTATTTTAGATAAAGATCCACAAAGCCTTTCCGAAGCCATTGAGAGCAAACAGGCAGACAAGTGGATAGAAGCAATGACAGAAGAATACCAATCTTTACCTTTTTAATAATACATGGTCGTTGGTTAATCCACCCCATAATAGGAAAGTTATTCCATTATTTCAGGTAACGACATCTATCACGCACGAAGCAAGCACATTGATGTGCGTTACCATTTTGTGAGGGAGCGGATATCAAACAGTGAAGTCACCGTCCGCTACAAGATTACTCAAGACATGATGGCAGATGTTCTGATGAAGGGACTGCATCGACCTAAGCACGAGGCCTTTACTTAGGCTATGGGATTGCGTCCAGAGGAGGGTGTTGAAATATAGGACGCAAGGAGGTTTATATACTTCTATACGGCAACTCTCTCTCTCGCTGTCTGTTCCGTGCGTCACCAAGTCGAATATAATTGTATTCCGATATTTATTTAATAATACATTATATTATTAATCTCTTATGTCTCGTATTATTCCTTAGTACTTCAACTGTCCCACGAAGCCGATAGTTTTAGATTTACAAAGTTAAGTTGCAAAAAAATTGTATACCCTTTCTGTTTCACCTAGTACTCGTAGGTATATGAGCTGTAGCGAATTGGTTACGGTTTGGCCCTATCACCTCCAAATACTTTGGTTAGAATGCGTATTCGATTTTTTTTGTAATAAATCCTTACTTAATATTATAAATGCAAAAGTAACTCTGTCTGTCTGTCTGTCGCGCTTTCGCGCCAAAACTACTGAACCGATTTAAATTAAACTTGGTACACAGATAGTCTAGAGCCTGAGAAAGGACATACACTACGTTTTAATGCGAAAAAAGGGTTGTAAGGGGTTGAAAGAGGGGGATGAAAAGTTGTATGGAAGAAATTCCACACAGATGAAGTCGGGGACACAGCTTGTTATTAATGTTCGGAATCTTTGGATTCCTCACTAGTATAGGTATCATCTACCCTACGCTAGTTACTTTTGTAATACAGTCTGTCTACTGTACACGTAGAATAATAAGTTTTCACGTTTTAGACGGGGGTATTTTTACTATCAAGGGATTATATAATAAATTCGCCAACTTCACTCGTGTTGTTATTATTCAACTGGTGTTTTGACGGAAATGAAATTAGATGAAAAATATTTTTGTAAGAATTGCGGGCGCAAAACTTAACGCTAGGGGCGCCTGCTGCGGCAACAATATTGCAATTTTCCACAAAACAAAGTTTATGCGAAATTGTTTCCCGCTGATAAATTGTTACAGTCTAAAAACCCACGTCAAAGTCGAAATTAACTTACCGCTCAACACGCTTCCTTTAATTAAAATAACAGAAACATAAATTACTAACCTCCCTAATTAATTACGTTAGTAGATATTGTTCTAAAATGATAATGAAGCAATATTTCCTGCTAAAAATGAAAATTTTACCGCCCTTATCTTGATAAAGCTTTCGAACGGTCCGGAAAATGATCTACAAGGAGAATATTATTTGCTAAATTAGTTTATGTGAACAAAGAACCCGTTCGACTATAATTTTGGGCGGTGATATTGTCAGGCTGGCTGACCGAAGGTGAAACAAAAAGGGTATACAATTTTTTTTCGACTTTACTTTGTAAATCTAAAACTATCGGCTTTGTGGGACAGTTGAAGTACCAAAGGTTCTGTAGACTTGTGAAATCTGTCAACAGCTGTGTTCCTATAACACCTTTTGTTTTTCAAGTTTCCTCCAAAGCTGATAGTTTTAAAATTACAAAGCTATGTTTTGAAAAAAAAGTATAGCCTTTCTGTTTCAACCTGTATAAGTGATCCCTGAATTTCACAGGCTTAGCTATGTTCAGTATCCATGCATAATAATGCGTCATCACTCTACCTAGTTGTCATTAGTTCTGGCTATCAATCAAGCCGAGCCAGGCGTGTCTTTGGAATCATACGGGAGATCAGATGCTATTGATTGCCTCTCTAATGAAGTCACTCGACGCTTAGTATAGGCGGTCTATTTGATTGATGAACGGACAGTTCACTGGCTAGTGTTGCTCCACAGAGTAACTAATTCAGTTATACTACTTTGGACTTATTCATAAACTAATACCTAATAAGTACGTAGCCATAAAAAATAATATGATAACTCTAAATTGAAAATTTTAAAACCCCCGATGTGACGACCTTTTCATCAAATGTATACAATAATCAACAGAAAATCTGTGTAAAAGTATGAGACATTATTTTGTTATGACATTATAATAATTGACATTAGAATAGACAACGAATGTAAATATTGATGCCACGGAGGTTTAATTCCTAGTATAAAATATTATCAATTATGATTCAATTTCATGTAATAACTCTGGTTGAGGTGGACAGAAGCAGCCCGGGGGAAGAATTTTCAATAACGCTCAAATTATTTTAAATTAGATTTGTTTTTTTATATTTTTTCTCAATGGCGGAGCAGGGCCCTCTAGAATTATAATAACGTAATATTCCATGACCATTAACAAAACAAACAAAATTTAACGCATGCGCGTATCCATCATTTGACACGTGACTTATGGAACGTCTTTAGTTCATACAAAAATCTCATATAAAAATTGATAAAATATATATTTTTTCCAGAATCAGGGAAACTTTTCATATTTATAATATTGTAAAAAGCCGTTCAGACTATTAAGATCATTTAAAAATATAATAAATCTAAATCCAATAATCTCAAATATCGATTGGATTCGAGCCGTGGAAGTTGGTTTTGGCCGTGAATGTGGCTTTTTAACCTACAAAAGAGCTGATGATCTTCAAACGGCTGAACCGATTTTCATGAAACATAGCTAAGAACACTCTCGATCAGAATACCTATCTAACAAAAGAAACACAATTGAAATCTGTTCATCAGCTTGGGCGCTACGTTGCCACAGACAGACACACAGATACACAGATACACAGATACACAGACACACAGATACACAGATACACATGTTAAACTTATAACACCCCTCATTTTTCGTCGGGGGTTAAAAATAGAACGAATATAGAAGTATATCTTATTTTTCCTCACTTTCCCTATTTAGTAAACAATCCTGACATGTCATGACTTTCACTGGCAGATAGCTGATGTTTTAAGGAGTAACTTAGGCTACTTTAATTTTAGAAAACCAATTAGGGTTCTGCGTAAAAAATTAAAAACACATAAAATCAAAGAGTATCTCCGAAACGGCTGGACCGAATTTGACGGGACTTGCTGGTAGATAGCTGATGTTATAAGCAGTAAATTAGAATACTTTTATTTTAGAAAAAACAAAATTAAAAAATGGGTCCTGTCGCGCGGGCTCAGAACGCGGGAGCGGGCGTTTTTGTTAAGTTAATTTCCACGCAGACGAAGTCGCGGGCTCAGCTAGTAAAATAATAAAAATAATTATTCTAAGACTAGATATTAATATTTTTTATGGTAAGTGCTCAGATCAACGAATAGGCAGATGACGCGCCTAGAACACAAAAGTGTGTCCACCAAAGCAAATACAAATTACAAAGCGAATACAATCTCGCGTCAGTACTGAACTTCGCGTCACAGCGCTTACACGTCAAAGGTGGTTAGTTGTTTTATTTTGAAAATGCCGTCTTGCGTAGTTAAAAAGTGTAAAAGTTGTTCACAAAAACAAAAAAGCAGTTGGCATATCTTTCCACAGGTAACTATTGTTTATTTTATAGTTTTGTAATTTATTTACCCACAATTTGATATCGCTCACTCGGAACACAAAATTTTGATAGTAATTGGTTGGTGTTGCCAATTTACATCGAAATAAGTTTCCTTGAATTAGGGAAAACAAACTTTAGGTTTTTACTTACCAGTTATTAAATTAATGAGATATTATTATAAAACTTCTTTGTGATAATATTATCACTATTCACGATTAAAATAAAAGTTGCCATACAACTGAATAACCAATAGTTTTTGTTGTACGAGAGAAATTACACATTTTTTTCCTAATTAACTGCAAACCTTATCAAGAAATAATTAGTGCCTTGTATATGTAACTACCTCTTCTAGTTAGAAAAAAAGAATAGAACTAATATGTTATGTGTGTAACTTTTAATTTGTAATAAATATTTTAATTTAATCTTCAAATATCGATTTGCAGAAAAAATAAATACTAAGTTTATTATTTTACTACCATTATTCTGTTCAAATACCTACTACTTAAGTACCTAAATTGCGAAAGATCATTTCCAATTTGTTACATTAGTACTACTGAGAACAATCGGAAAAAATATGGGAGTTCGTTCCCCAATATCTGGCAACTTTACACGCACACAGATGCACGTGTCCCTACAATGCCGCTCCTAGTTGTCACGCACACATTTAATGCTATGTGGCTTCACATCGTTTGTTGCGTTTACTCCATCTGCGTTAATCTGAGGGTAAGTGATTAACATTTTTAACGAAATAACGTGTGCATAACTAGTAGGTACCTACCTATTTGTATATTGTGACCAGTTATTAAAAAAAAAATACGCCTAGGTTGCGACTGGTAAGGAAAAGTAAACACTAACTCCGTTATTAATAAATGTGGATTAGCGGCTGTGTAGTTACACCATACTTTATCTTTGTCTTTCGAATGTCAAATTACTAATGACAGAAAGAGATATTTCGGTGTGTTACTATTCGCCAGTTAACTTACGTTTATTAATAAAGGGTAAGACGTTAAGACCATGACTAACGATAAAATATGACGAATATTGCATACTCAGCACTACAGTAGTATACGTTTGCCTAGGCCTTCGGAATTATAGGCATGATAGTGTAAATAAACTTCATTTTCACAGAAACAAGCTATCGGTCCTTAGTTGATCGGCCTTAGAACATAGCTTTTAACGTAACGGAAAGGCATAAATACACGAGCACCGATATTAACGTGTAAGTACACAACTTCAGCAGTCTCAATACACTCTAAGAAGCTTATAGGATCTGCTTCCCGCCAGACACCGACCTCGCCGGCGAGGTCGACGAACCCCCGCTTCCGCTAGAAGGTGCGTCTACTTACCTAGACGCACCTTGGCACCCGACAAGCCCGCTGAGTTTCTTGCCGGATCTTCTCAGTCGAGGTCGCGTTCCGATCCGGTGGTAGATTTACCCTCGCCACCTCTCCTGGCAGCGGCCCAAGCCGAGGTCGTGTCCCTAGTGACGCCCTTGAGCTAGCTGCCCCCCTGCCCCTATGGCTGGAGCGCACTTGCGCTCGCCCTCTGTCCGGGTGAAGTTGTTATGGCCACTCTGGCCAACAACATATAGTCAATTAAAAAAAAAAAAAAAAAAAAAGGATCTGCTCATTTCCCCGCGGAAGGAAACGGAAGATGTAAAATTCCATTTAAGTATCAAAACTAGAGTGATAATCATTTGGATGATCATATTTGAGGTGTATTCACTGTAAACCTACCTATTATCGGCAGATATACATAGATAGTTCAAAAAACAAATGAATAAATTAATTCAACGTATGATGACACGAGCATGTAATTTGGATTATATGCTATTTACCTTTATTAATCTGTGGGTATAAAAAATCTTATTACAATAAACACGCTCGGATAACAAATGGACGTATCCTTATATAAGCATGGTTGACTGGGCAGCATCCCTGGGGCAATAAGAAAAGATTACTCGGGTCCCATCCTCCATGACAAATTATGTAGTGAGAAGAAAATCCAGTTCACTCCTATCTAGACGCGTAAATAGTCATTTCGTAGTGGAAAGGAAGTGCTTCTGTCTATACGAGTATATAAACGGTTTGCTTCCCTTCAGAACACAGGGTGGCGGTCTTGTAAACAGTTTTCGTTGGCAATGGCAATTTCTTAGCGTTCTTCACCGTCTAGACTAGACTTCACCGACTCACTGAACACGAACGTTTAGAACTAAAAATAGAACCAATTTAGACCTTTTATTATTAACACTTTAGTTACTGTTATGTTTAGACTAATGTTATCTTGAGTCATTAACAAGCATTTTCTGACTGTGTTATTTAAATCTTAAATGTAATGTAACCTTGAATAATAATCATTATCAATGTAAGTCACGTAAAACGAAGATTAAGCTCTGGAATTACGTCTACTGAAATATAAATGGGTACAGATTACAGTTATCAGAAAATTTTATCACTTCAGACGGATAAGGATAATATTAAACTTACCTCCTGTAACGAATGGAATTTACATGACGAGAATTTTATCATGTTTATTAATTAGACATTATGTTTCTTTACGCAGCTATCGTGTAATTTGTTGTTGATTCCTAAAATATTCTTTTAAGGCTAAAGCGCCCATCTAGCCCACGAAGTTCAAATTTTTTGAAGTTTTTTAGAAATTTTTCAAAATCTGACAATAATAAAAGGCACATTTTGTAATTCGCGACAAAGACCGTGTGCAGTGCATTTATTAATATATCCAACTTACTCTAAAACATTTCAAGAACGACAGCTATCCAGATAATCTGGCAATTTTTGTATATTTAGTGATTAACTAATATCATATCCACCGTGATAATATTTAGAGTAAAGTAAATGTATTAATAAACGCACTGCATACTGTGTTTGTCGCAAATCACACAATGATGTCTTAAATGTTTTCAGATTTTGGATAAACTATAAAAATACTCGAAAATTTTGAATTTCGCGGGCTAGACAGGCGCCTTCACCTTAAATTACAGAATGACTGTGAGTTTCTGTTCCGCACTTTTGTTGAATAATGATGGTATGGCTGTACCAAAATCACTCGAACTCCGACTATTAAACCCACGAGGACAT
Source organism: Notodonta ziczac (assembly GCA_918843915.1). Taxonomy (NCBI): domain Eukaryota; kingdom Metazoa; phylum Arthropoda; class Insecta; order Lepidoptera; family Notodontidae; genus Notodonta; species Notodonta ziczac. Next base: position 5,355,023 of record OU974043.1, on the reverse strand, counting down.
ATCCTGGAAGAGCAACAAATCCGTTTGTCCAACGTGTGAATTTGAGCATTACCCTCGGGCGGCGAGGGTCAGAGCTGGTGATTCCATTCCGTGCGTCTATTTTATTACCAAGCGTTGTAACTTAGTTAAAGCCCTGCGCACATGTGTCCTATTTCTAAAGGCTTTACTATCATCTATTTAACCAGGTCAGAAGGATTGAAATTTTCTCCCAAAGTCCATCAATATTCGCGCGATCTGAAAACTGAAAAGCTCACTTTGCTAGTACAGATCGTTAATGTCATGATCATGTATGAGGGAGGATAAAATTTATATACAGCCTGGCGGTACCATGGGGACCGTAAATTAACACACGTATTAGGCGTCCCATTGTCAGATTTTCGAGATATTTAAATTTTATTTAACATTATTATTCATTGAATTATTCAACATTTTCTGAAATATATTTTGGAGCAGCCTGTACGTAAATAACTCTAGCGCAGAGGTCACCTGCCGACATCACGGATAATAACATTTCTGCAATGAAATTAAAACGTAAAATAAATACTATTAGAAATATCTAATAATAATACTATTAGCTCGCCCCGCTCCGAGTAGTACCTAGGTTAGAGCGTAAGAGTAGCTGAATGAATCGGATTTCAAGGGTGATGCCAATTTGATTACTTTACTTAGTATCTATTTTGTTCGTTTTTTTTTTAATTTTACAGACTTCTTTTTTGTATTACTATTATGATTATTGACCACTAGCCCTACCTGTGTGGTACATTAAAGTCGCCATGGTAGCGCCAGGCTGTATGATCAGGGGGCATGTTATTCAGAAGAATACAAAATAATGTTTATTAATAATCAGCTTTTAACAAAAGTAATGATTTCCATGGCGTGATTTTTTACAATTTATATATTACTTAAAGCAACTTAATAACAACCAGATTGGTTTTTAACTCGATTGGCACCCGATCGATGATCGATCAACAATTGAACTTGGGATAGATCGACACTCGATCGACAATTGACTAACACTTCGTCGATGATAACCAACACTCCATCGATGAAAGTTTTGAAATAATTTAACTCGTGTGTTGTTTTTTTTTAAATTTTTTGCTAAACAGCCTCTTATAGTTATAGTGCCCCAAAGTTCGAGCCATTGCTGTACGTGTTTCTGACAACTTTTACTACCTATTAGTATTTTTAACTTGTAGTCAGTGTGAATGAGTTTACGTTTAATCAGTACAGTACTTAGCAACGCGACGAGAATTGAAACGGTAATTTAATCAATGCTAACCAATGACTCTATTTAGTTAAGTAGCTACTGAATGTATTGATTGTGCTGTATTGTGACAACCCATTAATAAAACTGCTATTACGAATTGTTTTGACTTTCGTAATACTACTCTTATTATATGACTATGGAATTAAGGACAAGTGAAAAGGCTACTTCTTCTTTCGTTAAAAATATGGCACACCCAATTTAATAGGTATTTCGCTATTGTCAAGTAACAAATTAATATCAATACACACTTAATAACAATACAATACAAAAATGTGACCTTCACATTGGAAAACCAAAATGGAGGCCGTGAAAAGGCTTCATGAGGGAAAAAACTGCTTCTTCTTCTTTGTTAGTGGCGTTTGTAGCTATTTGCCACAATTCTGCCAGTGTCCGTAATGCTAGTGTCATAAACTTGGATGCAGACAAAGTATGGCTAAGAATTTGGCCAGTGAAAAAAAAAAAAAAAAAAAACTGCTCACTCGTCACTTGATTGGACTGGCCTAGCGTTATCTGTCACTTCACTTGTGTCAGTGTCATTACAACGCCCACGCCAGCATGGCGCCACCGTGCGACAGTTTATGCCTACAATTTTTTTTTATACATTCTGTTCAAGAATAATATCGTTATATTTGAAATGGGTAGCAACATTGAGGTTGTTTATAACTTATAATACGTGCTTACTGCAAGAAAGGTAATACAAATTACATTGTTTTATCTAGGGTTATTGTAGTGATCCTAAAAATATATAGATAACTAGAAATAACTTTATTGCGGTCATGACTGCAGTTCGCGAATCTGTGGCTAATTTTACAGAGTCGTGCGGCATGGGCACTTCGGTCAATGCGCCGACTGGCGGAACAGAAATAACGGGCGCGGTTAATTGAAACTGGCGCCAATTCGGCCCGGTATACGTACATGTGGAACTACTCCAATGAGATGATCATGCACATCGCATGGCTTATATTATGCAACGTCAAATCACATGACCAAGTGTTCGAGCGATCCCTATAATGAAGCGTAGTTAGTCTGAGTGGGTGTAATGATGCTTCGGAGTTTTCATCCTTATGAACTCAAACTCTAACTCAAAATTATATTCATGTGAGCCAACAAAGCATTTATGAATAGTCAGGATCTACCACCGGTTCGGAATGCTGCTTCCGCTGAGAAGATCCGGCATGAAACTCAATGGTTACTCTTATCAATTAATAAAAGATGGAACATTCTCAGGAACAGCAACAGAATATGAGCAGGCAACATCATATTAATATTGGTCATAGGATATATAAGCTCGCTTCCCATAAATTTATTTTTAAGAGAACTTCAATAGGATCAGTATCCTGTGATGCCAATCATAAGGAAACCTTTGTGCACCGCAAACTTTTAGTCAGAATTAATCCCATATTAAATTGTTTGAAATATTTTTTTCATTACGGAGGAATGTCTTCAGCGCTAAAACAAATTAAGTTTATTCATCTCAATGGTTCCATATAAATGTTATTACATTTTTCTTGTACAGTTGGAAACGTGCCTGCGGCGTTCTTTTGGGCGCGTTAATCCCGTGCATTCAGCAGAATTCCTATAAAGCCCTATAGGGTGAGATTATGGTCGCCCGCTGAATAGCAGCTGAACCCACGGTCCTGATTCAATGCCCCTTTTACGAGATTTTTTATCGCTTTCTCGGGAAGAAGTCTTAGCTTTAATATTTAAAGGTTCGATCGTTTATTAAGAGCCAGTTGCTGCATCTTTATAGCGAGCAATTAAAGCTTATATATTTTCTGAAATTCACGACGTTGATTACTAATCTTCTCGCTCCGAAGAGCCGTTACAGAGCTTATTATCTCATTTCATCAGATTATAGTTAGATATTAAATAAAATACAATTAAGTTTTAGAATTCCTTTCGGTGCGAAGACGAGAAAGAAGTTTCGAAATTTTGTATAAAAGTTGGAGGTATTAAGTTAAATAAAGCCGAGTTTAATAATGCTGTATCAGAAATGAAACGTACTTTACGAGAACAAGTTTTTACAACAATCAGCGGACCTAATTGCTCGATCAGCACATTGCTCAACCTTTAATAATATCGCGGCAGAACCCCATTTAATTAGATTAAAAGTTTGGGTCTCGAAATTATTTATTTTACTTAACTTGATTAACTTTTATTAGGGGCGATTATTTAATAATAACGCAACTTATTAACAAACAAAAAGTTACTAGCCTAAAATGTTAAACTTTAGGTCATAATTACAACCTACGTTTGCAACGATTTATGTTCATAAAGAAGCAAATTCGGGTTACATTATTATGGTAAATAACGAGCGACCTGGAAGGTTAGTGCACATAAAGCCTTATATGCGAGATAAATATAATTTAAATTTTATATTAGTGACAACTAGTGACAACTATCTACCTACGCTTAGTAAAGGACTTCAGTACGTTTATTACCAAAGTCGGAAAACAATTGTACCACCCGCCTGATGTTAAGCTTACCGTACCGTTACCGTAGCTCATAGGAGCTTGCAATGCTAAGGAGCTATTATAATATTTATGTTAATATCTACTACCCTTTGTAATTATTGTAATATAAGCAACTGGCGATTAAAAAAATATAGGACATGTAAAAAGACAAGCCCGCTGAGTTTCTTGCCGGATGTTTCAGTCGAGGTCGCGTTCCGATCCGGTTGTAGATATAAGAAAAAAAAAGTGAAATTGACAATTTGTAAGTGCCCCCGTAGGCCTAAACAAAATAAACGCATTGAATTTGAATTTGAATTTGAATACCAAAGGCATTTCTTGCAGGTTGGCGACATGAAGGGGAGAGGGACAGAGGGACAGGGGTGGGGGGGCAGGGGGACAGATAGGGGACGGATGAGGCTTCCAGTTTCCTACAATCATTTGAAATACAAAAGGTGTTATAGTATAGGATAGGATACAGCTGTTGACCGATTTCACAAGTCTGCAAAACCTTTAGTACTTCAACTGTCCCGATAGTTTGAGATTTAAAAAAGTTAAGTTGCAAAAAAATAGTATACCCTTTTTGTTTCACCTATACTATCGAAGCTATCACAGCTACTTTACATCAATCTTCTGCGAGCGGGTGGTCCCAAACTGGTCGAACCAGCTCATAATATATACGGATCTGAGCTGTATTCCATTGGCTTAACTTTGATTCTACTACCGTTAAATAATAATAAGATAGGTACATGTTTTATCATGAATGATTTAACACGAAAAATAATAATAATTTCGGCCCTTTTGACATCCCTTTCTTGGGACAGGCCTCCCGTCACGACGAGGGGGATTCGGGCCGTAATCCACCACTCTGGCCCAGTGCGGGTTGGCGGAGTTCACATGTCTTTTCAAAATTGGTTAGATTTTCTAAGACCTGCAGGTTTCCTCACAATGTTTTCCTTCACCGTACGCGAGTGATAATCATACAGAAATTATGATTCGCACATAGATTTCGAAAAACCTAGAGGTGCGAGCCGGGGTTCGAGCTCAGGACGTGGTGCCCGCAAGACGCGTGTTTAACCAATCGGCTATCACTGCTGTTTAACATGATGATACATTTTATTTATCTAGTCAATATGATATAAAAAATAAATAAGTAGGTAATGTTCTAGTAACTATTACAATTGAAAGAGTTCCATTCACCCCATACTGCAGGTGTTTGATGTCCACTTCAAGTAACACAAAAAGAAAATAAACTTTTCATAGACATTACACTTGTACTGACATGTTAAACAAAAACCTTTTTGAAAGACCTTATTTATATAAAGGTTGTACGTATAGGTATATTGTACACGAAAATAATCATTGTTGGGTAGAAGAATGGAGCGTTCACCCCTGCTCGGTTACTTAGAAAGTTAACATCAGAATGATTATTTATAATTAATTGTTATATCTCATTGTACTCAATATAGTTTTTAGTAATGTTTATTTGAATCATCACAGCAAAATAATCTTAACATTGATCAATTATAATTAATTCATGTTCACTATAATTACCTAAATATGTTTTATGTTTTGTTATTATTGCTTGTGATTAAATAAGATCTAGTAGAAATAATCCAGACACAGCAGGCTCACATATATATAATTATGTTGAATAGTTCGCATAGTATTGTCCTCCTTTTGATTAGCCATTATTACGAGACGAAAATATTTGTTGTAGTCAGAGAGTCCATTCGCCATTTCCATGAAACGCATTCCGTTCTCTGTTTATTAATAAACTAGCGACCTGCCCCGGCTTCGCACGGCTCTAAAATTATCAGTGTTTCTCTACTATATTATGCATGTATTATATATAAACCTTCCTCTTGAATCACTTTATCTATTCAAACAAACCGCATCAAAATCCGTTGCGTAGTTTTAAAAATCGAAAAATACATAGGGACAAACAGCGGGAAGCGACTTTGTTTTATACTATGTAGTGACAAGCTTTTGCCTGCGATTTCTTCCGCGCAGAATATAAAACAAAACGAGCATAAGATCTTTTAAAATGTACTACAGGAATACAACGTTTCCCGTGGTATTAACATCCCGTCTTCCTTGTGTTTCATTCAAATGCAGTACAATATTTTATTTCATGGAACAAAGTCGGCGAATAATCGTACGACTTGCCTGGGCCCTAACCACGCTAGCTACTCAAATCGTAATAGAAAAGCAAACACTCGCGATTACGTTTCAAACGCTTCGCTTTTGACGTTTTGCTAACACCATACCATATCAATGTCAGTAGAAATCGTGAAGCTCGTGTCAGCAAAACGTCAAAAGCGGAGCGTTTGAAACGCAATCGCGAGCGTTTGCTTTTCTATTACGATTTGAGTAGCTAGCGTGGTTAGGGCCCTGATGTTACGATGTTACCGAAGCATAGCAATAATACCAAAGGCATTGCTCGGACGTTGTCTACTTGAAAGGGACTGGGACAGAGTGAGAGGAAAGGAAGGTTTGGGCTTCCGACTCGCTCACTCGTCAAGCGCAACGCAGCAGCTAGGTATATATAGCTACCTTTACTTTAGAACAGTGGTTCCCAAACTTATTTTGTATACTGCCCACTTTGAGAATAAATATTTTTTTAGCGCCCCCATTTTTTCACCTAGTTAAAAACCACTATACCACTAGTTAAAAACAATTTCAAATTTAATTAATAGGTTTTTGTGAGCTACACAACGCTCCCCTTTTTACCTAGTTAAAAACCACTGTACCACTAGTTAAAAACAACTTCAAATTTAATTAATAGGTTTTTGTGAGCTACACAACGCTCCCCTTTTTTATCTAGTTAAAAACCACTATACCACTAGTTAAAAACAACATCAAATTTAATTAATTGATTTTTGTGAGCTACACTACGCCCCCATTTTTTTCTGGGTCTCTTACCGCCCCCCTTTAGGCCTGCAGCGCACACAAGGGGGCGTTATCGCCCACTTTGGGAAACATGCTTTAGAAGATGGGTTTCTGTGAGAGAGTGGTACTACCCCGGGACAGCCCGGTGTATGAGCTGTAGTCATCACAATTATCATGTTATTCTTCAACAATGTTTATGTATTTTGTTTAGAACTATATTTGTTTATACAACCTAAATTGATAAATAGGTAAGTACGAGTATCATCACAAAAACCCATTATAAACCATTTCATAAGCGCGAGCTTTTAGGTACGTAGTAATTTTATCTATGGTTATAATTTGATTCTAAAACGTTATCCGGATTTCCAAGTCCATAATGAGAAAAGGATTTTAATTAAAGCAACACCCGACTCGCTGGTGAAAGAGGTTGAATTTACCCCACAATAACAACACTGGCTGTATTATCAAAGTTTTCTTTACACAGGCGATAATTTACCGGGTTTATTGGTACCTGTGTGTTATCTCGAATTAAATTCATGATTAGAATCTTTTATACTTAAGTATATTGGAAAGAAAAGAACTAGAAGGTGCAGACAAAGTAGATAGTAAAGTTATACGTATCTTAAGGGCTTGAGCACACCACGCTTTTTAAACGCGCCTTCGACGCGCGTTTTAGAAATGTGCGTTGACGGCGCGCTTTTATCCTACAAAGGTCTACAGGCTGCGTCGGCCTCGCGTGCGTATCACGCCTGTTTCGCCACAAACGCGCGTCGACGGTGTTTTTAAATAACGCGGTGTGCAAATGCCCTAACATCGATTGTAGCATTTATTTTGTGGTAAACCTTTGGTGTGACGGATAGGAAACTACAACCCGAGGCGCCTAGGTCCCGGCGGCAAGGCAGGACATTATATAATGACCACCTCCCCTTATTCTGCCGATATTTGCTCTTGTTTTTCGTGTAACAGTAGTCATAAAAACACACATTGAATGGGATTTCCTTGTTTTTGATTCTGATAACATTCGCATAGGTACGAATATTATGGTTGTATAGGTATACGCTACGATGTGCCTAAAGTGATAGGATATCACCAGTGACGTAATATAGGATGGGCAGTTGAATGTCAAGGGCAACTTTGCACACAAATGCGTGAAAGGCACAAAACAAAGTTACTACGATTTCAGACTTTCAACGTGTACTTGATTTATCCATGACAGTGAGCAAGCCCACTATCTCAAATATACTTACTTACGACTTACGTTCTTACAAATATGCGAAGTGTATATTAGTTAAAATTACTCCTATTTTGTGGTACTTATACATTTGGTATGACGGATAGTAAACTACACCCCGACGCGCCTAGGTCCCGGCGACATGGCAGGAAATTATATAATGACCATTACCTCCCGTTATTCTGCCGGCTTGTTCCTATTTTGTGCTGTCAAAAAGTAGAGACAACAACATCAATCGATGTAAATGTTTCGTCAATGCAAACTCACAGCTAGAATAAAAACTTACATTCAATAAAAAAAATGAAATCGATAAAGGTTTGTCCTCACAAAAAACATGTACATTCTACCACCGTTATCGGTTTTTATGGCAAACCCTCGATCAATGAAATGAAAATTTAATTCGCTAATGCTTTTTAACCACATTATATCGAAATATTAAGGTGTAAGCTTCATAGATTAGGGTACTTACGTGTGCCATCGAAGCGAGTGGCGATGGTGTCGAGGAAGGTGTTCTGGGGCGCGAGCAGCCCCTTGCGCACGGGCATCCCCCCGCACCGCGCACCCCGCGCCTCACCTCACCCACCGCCTGGAAATAATGGGAGCTGTTAGATACTCACTAATTAGGTCATTTTGAACCGGTCAGATGATAAAGCTATTGTTAGAATGTAATCATTATCGCGTGAACCGTGTCCACAAAGGACTCAAACGGATGAATATTTTAGATAGGTACCTATCTGTTCCTTCAGCGTAAGATTAGGAAACAGGCGAGTATATTTTCAATGATATGTATTTTGCGGTTATCTTTTGTTTTGTTATTGTTCTACGAGGATGTCCTCGGTGCCCTAAACAAACATCGTGACCTTCGTGTGTCATTTTTTGTTATTCTTGCGGGAAACTTTCTCATAAATAATATTGGTTAGGTAAAGCAGCTTTTGACATAAATCTCGTTTCCATAAAGTTGACTTTTTTATCAAAGATTCAGCAGGCTTCGCCATTTATAAGACGGAGAGATTTTTCACGTCCCCATTTTATACGCTTATTCGCGCCATTTTCCATCCATCGCTGTGACTGTAGATTGATGATTCAAAAGCTGGGGTATTTTCATTGACAAACGGTATACGATAAATTCCGGATACTTTAGGCGACTTTTTGTGTACCTATGATTGTACTTTTCCCGGGACTCGTCGAGGGTCAAACCTCGACGTCATTATTGGTCGCCATTGTCGATCCTGGTTTACAGGAGTAACAGTGGAGACAGTCTGTGGCGGGACCAGACCCAAAAATAAACCACTATTGTGATAAAAAATAAACCACTATTGTGAAACGCGAATGCGCTGCGATAGTTATAGGTATATAAACTTTACTATCCCATGCCGAAGGTAATTATCATCTGACGAGAAGGTTTCAAGGCTTCAAATTGTATTTCCTATACGTATTCAGGTGTTTTACCAAAGCATCTTCTGTACTAAAGGGTATTTTTGTTGACGCTCTGCGTGTGAGTGGGTATGCACGTATTATGCTTTGCAAATGACATAATCATCTTCGCTATTCTATAACTCAGGCTCGTCCAAAAGTATATGCATCACCTTTATTTATTATCATGCACCCGGGTAAAGAACGCAAAATGAATGTAGAGATGTGATGAATAAAAAAAATGGTTATTGAACATGGTTCGCAAATTGTGATCTTAATCATAATATTATGATTGTCTTAATTCATCTAATCTGAATCGGTTTTGACATAATAATATCTATCCTTTCGAGCTTGGAGATATATTATGTAGATTGAGGTGCAAATTAATTGCCCCGAATGTCCTCGTTTGGAGGCAATCTAACGGTTAAATATATATGAGCGTTCTGTTATGTGTAGGTAATACCTATTACGATCATCCATAAACCTTTGTGTTGGATGTATTGAGGTGCGGATGATCTTTGCCTATTAAGAAATGGTTCAATCTGTGAATGATATTATTTCATTAATGAAATATTTTTGAAATATTTTGGAAATATTGCTGTGAACCAATGATGATACCAGTAAAGACGTAGGTATTTTATAAGACGGATTACAGATAATCTCAAAATGACTTCTTACTGTTAATTGCTAACAATAAGCTTCCACCTATTGCACCAAGATAATTGAACATTAAACTTATATATTAATAAGAAAAAAAACAAGGCATGTATATCTTTTTATGATATTTGGGTGATCTTTACCTAGCACTGCCATGAAATATACTAAGAGAAAATGTTACCAACAATAATTGGATACCGTTTTGCCGAACGGAATCAACCCACATGCACTGCTGAAGATCAAAACCAACCTTCTGTTCGTGGTTCAAGGTTGGTTTCAGTTTGCAGAAGTGTGTGTGGGTTGGTTATAATTTGCAAATTACATCAAAATGTATAAATATTTAAGTAATGCATTGTATTCACAAACAACTAAAAATATTAAAATAAATTACACAAAAATATTTGTTGTCATTACTTTTAGTAAAAACTGACACTGTAAACTACATTAATTAATAAAAAATATAAAGAAATCAAAGCATTTACATCCGAACGTTTAAATCATAACTTATCCTAACGTATTGCTTAATCATACTTAATATTATAAAGAGGAAAACTTTGTTTGTTTGATTGTAATGAATAGGCTCCGAAACTACTGAACCGATTTGAAAAAGTATTTCACTGTTGGGAAGCTACACTATCCCCGGGTGACATAGGCTATAATATATTTTCAAAAAAATTTGGGATCCTTACTAAAACTCGAATAATGTAATGCACCCGTGCGAAGCCGGGGCAGGCCGCTAGTAAATTATAAATAATCTGTACTTCAAAGCATCTAAAATCCGCCCAATGGACCTTTGAATGGTAATTAGTTATCTCAATCTCGGTATAGAACTAATGAGTTTAAAACGATCGCGGTTACCTATGCGAAAGGGTAAGGCAATTAATTGCTCCATTCCGGAATTTCCACTTCCATGAAGGGTTAGATATTTCCGACCTCACACTGAGAAACAATTATGCTCTACTTTAAATTATTTTAAAAGCAATAAGGGTCAATATGGAAAAGAGAATATGTTTTTTTTTGTTTTTAAAAAAATATAGAGTATAGACATTTTAACAAAAGCTTTCACTTGTAATAGAGAAAACTATAGTTTTACAATTAAATTCAAATTAACATATTTATTTCAAGTAAATTTTGGTTAAAACTAGCTGCTAATAGCAAAAAATATGGCCAAGGACTTTTCAAATACCTTAGTGGTATATTGGACTAGGTAGCGTTTAAAAGTTCGAACATGAATCTAACAAACAACATATGTATTGCAGAAATCAAGATAGTATCTAGAAATAAATCCAATGAAGTAAGAAAAAAAGGAAAGAAAATCTTTATTGCGACTAGCAGAAAAATAAAATAAAAGAAAATAAAAAAGCAGCTCTGAAAATAAGGTAAGGTCTAAGGTAATTAAATAAAGCAGCTCTACCATTAGTTTTCCGCTCACTAGACGCTTGCGTGTAAGTAAAATTTCGGTCAAACGAGTAAAATAGGCAAGGAATTATAAAATAGTCATACAAAATGTTTTTCATTACTCATACTCTGAAAGTAGGTCTGAAGTTGACTGAGAAGCGGGTTGAAAGTAATACTTTTCAGGCCCGGGAGTTTCGCTTTCAACTGACAGCTGTCAAATTAAAAAAAAAAAACTAGTTCCATTTTCACATTTCTATGGAACCATGTTCAAACTTTTTCTACAGACACTCAATTACAGCACGATGTAAAATTGAAATAACATAAAGTTAAGTATTAATTCAAGAATATATTCTATAAATGACTTAATTATAATTTAGTTTCAACAATTTCTTTAAAATAACATAGATTTGGGCAAAATATTTAAAGATGAAAATGAAAAATAATGGCTAAATAATGAAGTTGAACGGCCAACGAAAAAAAACAAAATAGGCGGCAATCCGATTTTTTTTTTCGAGTTGTAGAGTATTGTTTATACTTCCTTGTATTATTTATTTAGCCAATTCCTGTTTTTATTTTTATTTTCCTTGTATTCGTTATGAAAAGCACAGTGTTTACCTCGGGTGAAAGATTTATTTTGTCCCTCGAACTATTAGCGCCCTCGCTACGCTCGGGCGCCAAACCCCGTCTCGGGACAAAATAAGTAACTTTCACCACTCATGTAACAATGTACTATTTCATTACTCATACTCTGAAAGTAGGTCTGAAGTTGCCTGAGGAGCGGGTTGAAAGTAATACTTTTCCGGCCCGGGAGAATCGCTTTCAACTGACAGCTGTCAAATTATAAAAAAAAAACTAGTTCCATTTTCACATTTCTATGGAACCATGTTCAAACTTTTTCTACAGTCACTCAATTACAGCACGATGTAAAATTGAAATAGCATAAAGTTAAGTATTAATTAAATAATATATATTTTTAAATGACTTAATTATAATTTAGTTTCAACAATTACTTTAAAATAACATAGATTTGGGCAAAATATTTAAAGATGAAAATGAAAAATAATGGCTAAATAATGAAGCTGGCCGGCCAACGAAAAAGAAACAAAATAGGCGGCAATCCGTTTTTTTTTTCGAGTTGTATAGCATTTATTGTTCATACTTCCTAGTATTATTTCTTTAGCCAATTCTTGTTTTTATTTTTACTTTCCTTGTATTCGTAATGAAAAGCACAGTGTTTACCTCGGGTGAAAGACTTATTTTGTCCCTCGAACTATTAGCGCCCTCGCTACGCTCGGGCGCCAAACCCCGTCTCGGGAAAAATAAGTCACTTTCACCACTCGTGTAACAATGTACTATTACATAGCCGCTAACGACTAGCGAACGTATAAACTCATGGTAGATAGAGTTACATAGCAAGGAACGTAAAATAATGTAATAGTACATTGTTATCCTAGGGATGAAAGTAACTTATTTAGTCCCGAGACGGGGTAAACAATGTGCTTTTCATTACGAATACAAGGAAAGTAGAAATAAAAACAGGAATTAGCTAAAGAAATAATATACAAGGAAGTATGAACAATACTCTACAACTCGAAAAAACGAATGAAGGTCGGATTGCCATTTGCCGCCAATTTGTTTTTTTTTCGTTGGCCTGGTTCAATAGAAATGTCAAAATAGAAATAATTTATTTATAATAATATGACAGCTGTCAGTTGAAAGCGATACTCCCGAGGGCTGAAAAGTATTACTTTCAACCGGCTCCTCAGGCATCTTCAAACCTACTTGCCCAGTATGAGAAATGAAAAAATATAAACAAGAATTAGCTAAATATATAATACAAGGAAGTATGAACAATACTCTACAACTCGAAAAAACGAATGAAGGTCGGATTGCCATTTGCCGCCTATTTTGTTTTCTTTTTCGTTGGCAGGCCTGGTTCAATAGAAATGTGAAAATAGAACTAGTTTCTTTTTAATAATTTGACAGCTGTCAGTTGAAAGCGAGTCTCCCTAGGGCTGAAAAGTCTTACTTTCAACCCGCTCCTCAGGCAACTTCAGACCTACTTTCCGAGTATGAGTAATGAAAATACAATTATTATACACGTACTAAACTAGACCGTTTAATGGAATTCGGTGAGCTCGGCGTTAGTTCGTAGTTTCTGCCCTCGTCGGGAAATTAAATCAAAACATGTTCCCGCTCAAGTTGGCGCGCCAACGGCGGAAACTGGGTTTGTTCATTTTATCCATTAAGGGTGCCCGTCCACCTAAACCGACAGGCCGCCCAGCCGCTTCGATCAATAGGATGGCTGCATTTTGCGCAGCTCATTAAAATGAAGCAATCCCATCGATCCAAGCAAGCGGGTTAGCTATCACAGCCAGCCCGTGCCACTCAAGTGGACGGGCACCCTAATAGTCTGCAACTATAAGTTAACTTGTGACTATTCCTAGGGTGTGTCAATAGATTAATAATTAAGGCGCATATTGCCATTGGCCTCGACTCGCGATTCAGAGTCCCAGAACACGCTACTTTGTGCAATAGGTATATGCACCTACATGTTTGATATTATGGATATAAAAATGTCCCTTTGATGAACAGAAAAATAAAGCTGTACGTAAACGTACCTACCTTCATCTTTCTTTCTGTAATGTAAGTATCCAATCTTCTTTACCTTAAAGGTTGTATGGAAGGGATCACAAATCATTTCAAGGTGCTTTAATAAAATAGAATATTTGTGTAGTTATTATTTTTACAAAGAAGATACTTACCTAAGTAGCCAAGAGTCTGGCTCCATTGCTACTGAAAGGATTATGATAATATTATGCACTTTTTCTTTACCACAGCCAACGAGAAGCAGTACGGAATGGTAATTATCTTCTAGTTCAAGTCGGTCACCGCCCCGGGCTAATCAGAATTCGGGTGCCCATTTTATAGGTATAGGTTTCTTCCACATAAAATTATAAGACGTTTATTATTCATTATGTGACGGTAACCGTGATGTTAATTAAAAATAAATAAAGGCGGAACATAAAAAGTAAGTAACTTATTTCATAAAATCTTTTCCTCTTCATATCGATTCTCGTTGGCCGTAAGGTAGGTAAGTTTTGTTTGTCCCTTAAGGCTAAAGCGCCCACCTGACCCGCGAAATTCAAAATTTTCGAGTATTTTTATAGTTTATTCAAAATCTGTAAACATTTAAGACAACATTTTGTGATTTGCGACAAACACAGTATGCAGTGCGTTTATTAATACATTTATTTTACTCTAAATATAATCACGGTGGATATGATACTAGTAAATCTATACAAATAAATAAAATTGGAGTGTCTGTTTGTAATATCAAAATAACACCTTTTCACTAAGTGCATATCAAAGTACATACGACACCTATAGCAAAAACGCAATTTATTTTTTTTTGTCTGTCTGTCTGTCTGTCTGTCTGTGTGTTTGTTCCGGGTAATCTCCGAAACGAATGGACCGATTTTGACGGGACTTTCACTGGCAGATAGCTGATGTTATAAGAAGTAACTTAGGCTACATTAATTTTAGAAAAACAATTAGGGTTCCGCGTAAAAAAATAAAAACACATGAAATCAAAGAGTATCTCCGAAACGGGTGGCCCGATTTTGACGGGACTTACACTGGTAGATAGCTGATGTTATAAGCAGTAACTAAGGCTACTTTTATTGTAGAAAAACAAATGTTAAAAAAATTGGTCCTTTCGCGCGGGCTCAGAACGCGGGAGCGGGCTTAATATACAAAAATAGCCAGATTATCTGGATAGCTGTCGTTCTTGAAATGTTTTAGAGTAAGTTGGATATATTAATAAATGCACTGCACACGGTCTTTGTCGCAAATTAAAAAATGTGCCTTATATTACTGTCGGATTTTGAAAAATTTCTAAAAAACCTCAAAATATTTGAGCTTCGCGGGCTAGATGGGCGCTTTAGCCTTAAGTTAGTAAATGTGTCTAGAATTTTATGAACCACACGTAAATTTTGACAGTAATTAAATCTCTATTCGCTGTGACCATAAATTGAACCGGATGCCGCATCAGAAAACTCCTTTCCACCGTACCATAAAGTTTTTATGTTTCATAAACATAGCAGTAAATATTCTCCGAGGTTACGCTGTGCCCTTCGATGCCCATTTTTCGCCCGGAATTAATGTATACTAGCTGTGCCCACGGACTTCGTCCGCGTAGTATTTAACGTAACAAAAATTTCGGGATTATCGGGATAAAAAGTATCCTATATGTTAATCCCGGTTATAAACTATCTGTGTTCCAAATTTCATTCAAATCCGTTTAGTAGTTTTTGCGTGAAGGAGTAACAAACATACATACATACATACATACATACATACATACATATATACATACATACATACATACATACATATATACATACATACATACATCCACACTCACAAACTTTCACATTTATAATATTAGTAGGATGTTGCTTGCTGCATTGCCAATAATGCATGTCATGTCGACCGGTTTAACTATTCAGACGTTTCAACAATTTTAATTTAATAAAATATTCCAATAAGAAAAGTTACCTCCTAGACAAACGAAAAGCTATTCTTAAAACTTATACAATATTGATAGCTTTCAAGATACTTATCATGAACTTTATTGCTGAAAGTTTATCATTAACGGAACGATAATAACAAAAGGCTATGTTCAATTTAAGTTTGTAACTAACAAAGTAATAGATAATGAAACAATTAGAAATGTCAAACATCACTGAACAGGGTAAGTATACCTCGTAATACTTGCGTTATAAGAAAACGCCTTCAACGATCGAGATGTGTTTTGTATAAATGATTTATTTGCTTTAATAAGTCAGCAACATTTCGGCTTTACGAAGAAATCCATAGTAAATGCGTGAGCTAATTAAGAAAGTTATAATCAGCTGTAC
The DNA here is from genome assembly GCA_918843915.1 of Notodonta ziczac. NCBI lineage: Eukaryota > Metazoa > Arthropoda > Insecta > Lepidoptera > Notodontidae > Notodonta > Notodonta ziczac. Next base: position 5,338,793 of record OU974043.1, on the reverse strand, counting down.
TCTGAGGAAAGCAAATTATTTCGGGTAAACACGTTAAATTTTAAAAATAGTGGTTGGGGAATAGTATGGTGAAAGTTAGAGTGATTGAGAGAGTTACCGAATTTTGATATACATCATAAAAAATATTACCAGACTGACACGCCAACTGTATGGTCCCAAACTAAGCAACGTTTGTACTATGGGTACACGGGTATGGGTATGTGTAGACTGGGCGTGATCCCAGTGACCCCCAGACCTATGCTAATTACGAAAAGACCATTTCAGAAATTTTCACCGTCGGGAACAGAACCCGCAACTACCCGGTGCAGTGAGCCGAGCGGCCTACGCTCAAACCACTGTGCCGAGCGGTCGTCAAAACATCATCATGTTCCAATGTTAGGTATATCTACATATTTGCAATTATTATATTATATTATATTGTGTTATATAATTATTATATTATATTGGATGCCGTGCGGTCCCCGGCTTAGAATAGGACCGACCCCAATCTTCCCGTGGGTGTCGTAAGAGGCGACTAAGGGACTTGTCCTGGCTACTAGCTTAGGTCAGCAACAGCATTCCCAAGGAGGGTTGACGTCAGGCAGGCGGCCGGTCGTAAAAATCATGCCAAAACCCTTTGCAGCACATGAAAGAAAGTAATAGGTATAGATGCGATCGGACTAGGGCGTACCCCCGAGGCGACGCGCAGTTGCAGCACCCGGCAGCTGTGAGAAATGGACTAGGGTTGTTGCATCATGGACGGGTGCAACGTAAGAGGCAAGTCCAGGAGGTGAGATTGAGGTTCGCCACGTGGAACGTGGGAACGATGACAGGGCGAGGAAGAGAATTAGCGGAAGTATTTAAAAGGAGAAGAGTGAATGTAGCATGTTTGCAGGAGACGAAATGGAAGGGAATGAGAGCGAGAGAGATTGGGGAAGGATATAAGTTTTATTATTGTGGGAGCGACGGAAAAAGGAATGGTGTGGGAATTGTGTTAGATAGTGAGCTGAAAGAATGTGTGGTGGAAGTAAAGAGGGTGAATGATAGGCTGATTGCTCTAAAAGTAATAAAGGAAGATATAGTGCTAAATATAGTAAGTGCATATGCACCTCAGGCTGGATGTGGCGATAGAATGAAGGAGAAGTTTTGGGAAGATTTTGATAGGGTGATTGTTAACATTCCAGATACAGAAGAATTGTTTATAGGAGGGGATTTTAATGGACATGTAGGAAGAGTGAATGATAGGTACGAAAGAGTACATGGTGGATGGGGGTTCGGGACCCGAAATGTAGGTGGCGAGGCCTTGTTAGATGCTGCGACAGCCTTTGACTTGGCTATAGCAAACACCTTTTTCCAAAAAATTGACCAACACCTCATCACCTTTAAAAGTGGAAACCATAATACACAAATAGACTATTTTTTAACAAGAAGAAACAAAATTAATTCCGTTAAAGATTGTAAAGTTATACCCGGGGATCCAATTGTTCCACAACACCGTTTGTTAATTTTAGAAAACAAATATCACTTCCGAACAATTAAATTAAAAACAAAATCTGCACCCAAAATAAAATGGCACAGAATGGAAGTACTTGAATGTGGAAAGAAATTTAGAGAAGAAGTAGTAGATAAAATGAGAGAGATGGATGATCTTGATGGAAGAACGGTGAATGAGTGTTGGAATGAAATGGCTGAATGTATAAGAAGTGCGGCGAGAAATGTGTTTGGACTATCAAAAGGAACAGGACATATAGATAAAGAAACGTGGTGGTGGGATGATGAAGTACAGAGAGTGTTAAAAGAAAAAAAGAATGCATATAAGGAATGGCAGAGTGTTGATGAAAGAGATAGTGAAAGGAAAGGGATTACGAGCGCGATGTATAAAGAATGTAAGAAGAAAGCTAAAAAAGCTGTAGCTGTTGCAAGAGCTGCTGCGCAAGATACATTGTATCAATCATTAGAGCGCCCCGAGGGACAAAAAAATCTCTACAAATTAGCGAAGGCAAGAGAGAAGAATGCTAGAGATGTAAGCCAGATCAAATGCATAAAAGATGAATCAGGAAAGGTATTGACGAATGACAGTCAAATAAAAGATAGATGGAAGGAGTATTTTGAAAGATTAATGAATGAAGAGAATGACTGGAGTGGAGAGTTGCAGAGTGTTCCGGTTAACATTGGCGTAGTAACCGAGGTGAGTGTTGAAGAAGTTAAAACGGCAGTGCAAGGTATGAAGAATAGAAGGTCTACTGGGCCTGACGGGATACCAGAGGAAGTGTGGAAGTATTTGAAAGGTGATGGATGGAAGTGGTTGACTTTATTCTTCAATAGATTGTTACAAGAAGAGGCGATCCCTGACGAGGGGTGCAACAGCGAGCTGGTGCCCATTTTTAAGAATAAGGGTGATGTACAGAATTGTAACAATTATAGAGGAATAAAACTCATGTCACACACAATGAAGGTATGGGAGATAGTGATAGCGAGACGATTGAGAGGGGAGAGCGAGGTATCACGGAACCAATTCGGGTTTATGCCGGGACGCAGTACAACGGATGCCATATTTGCATTGAGACAATTGTGCGAAAAGTACAGGCGTGCTCACAGAAACCTGCATATGGTATTCGTTGACCTGGAGAAAGCGTACGATAGGGTACCCCGTGAGGTTCTGTGGTGGGCTATGAAAGCGAAAGGTGTGCCTGGAAAATACCAGCAGATTATTCGAGCGATGTACGGTCATGCGAGTACCTACGTACGGTCTGCAGCCGGACTAACCAGCAAATTCAGTGTGGCTGTGGGTTTACACCAGGGATCGGCTTTAAGCCCATACTTGTTTCTCCTGGTAATGGATGCACTGACATCAGACATACAGGATGAAGCACCCTGGTGTATGCTGTTCGCTGACGACATTGTTCTTGTTGGGGAAGATGGGGCTGAGGTGCAGAGTAGATTGGTAAAATGGCAGGAGAAACTGGAGAACGTGGGGCTTAAGATCAGCCGGACCAAAACAGAGCAGATGTTCTGTGATTTTGGCGGCCTCTCCAGTTTTACTCCAGTTGCCCTAGGCGGCGTATCCCTTCCAGTCTACTCAGACTTCAGATACCTCGGCTCTATCTTGCAAAGCGACGGCGACATTGACCGGGAAGTAGCAAGCAGGATAAATGCTGGTTGGATGAAATGGCGACAGGTCTCAGGGATAACCTGCGACCGGCGAATGCCCCTTAAACTTAAGGGACAAATTTACAAGTCGGTTATAAGGTCTGTCGTATTGTATGGATCAGAGTGCTGGGCTACAAAAGCGGTGGATGAAAGAAGAGTGCATGTAGCAGAGATGCGAATGTTGAGATGGATGTGTGGTGTAACAAGGATGGATAAAATTAGAAATGAGTATATAAGGGGAAGCCTGAAAGTAGCGCCAGTGACAGAGAAAATAAAGAGCGGAAGGTTAGCGTGGTATGGACATGTTATGCGAAGAGAGGATGATCATGCGGTCAAAAGGACGATGGGTATGAGAGTGAGCGGTAGTCGGGGTAGGGGACGTCCTAAAAAGACATGGATGAACTGCGTGAAAGAGGGTATGAGCGAAAAGGGAGTGAGTGCAGAGATGACGGATGATAGGCTTGAATGGAAGAAAAGAACGTGCTGCGCCGACCCCACCTAGTGTGGGATAAGGGCAAGAAAATGATGATGATATTATATTGGATTCTCAAGTAGGTATTTACGATGCTGTTGTGATGATAGGTGATAAATTTTCCTAGCAACTTCTATATAAAACGTTAGTGAACGCTCTAAAATACTTATTGCATATTTTATTATGGTCCAACTTAATGTGACCTAATGTAATTGGATTTTTTTATTTTTTATTGAATGCTCTTGTAATTTAATTTTATTTCGATTTTATTGATATTTTTTATTTATTTGTTATTGTGTTTTGTAATGTTCATTTAATATGGGTATTTGCCTGAACTAAATGGATTTATTTATTATTTATTTATTTATTTATAAAGCTCAATAGTGACTTGTAGGCAAGTACTATCATGTGAAGATAATAATTCTGTGAGTCCTTTTCGGAGAAAATACGTCTACATGTTACCCAATTTGGTGTTTTGGTTCACATTTACTAAAGACAGGATAGAAAGAGGAAAACTGACAAATATATTTTGGTAATTATTTACGATGACACCTGGCTCTAACGTTTTCGTTAACGGTAAAGTTATATTTCGCTTTAACACACGTATACAATATATTATTTCTATAGATACAGCCTATGTATCTCTTTTTAACCGTCTACACCGAAACCAGTATAAAGGGCTATGTTTTCACTTAATAAAATAGTTATACAGGGTTATTGTTATTGGTAAAGCACTTACGACCTTGCAGGACTGTGTTATTAATCTCATTAACAACAACTTTTGTTCTGAGACTTTTAATAATTCATCAGATTTTCATACAAAATATTTAATTTCAATGCCCTAAATGTTACTAACTCTACGCCCGCGTCACGTCATACGTACCCTTTTAGCGGTATTCAGTAGTGCGCCAGTAAAGAAATGAAATGTGTTAGATATAGAACAACAAAATAATGAAAACATTTCAGTATGTACCTTTTGCAATAGTTAGTATAATAAAATTTGTTGCTTATGAAGTAATATAGTCCTGCAAGGTTGTTAGTATTTTACCATTAACCCTGTATGTCTATGGTTATAGTAATAGGTAGTGACAGAGGTATGCAACGCGTGCTCTAATTTGGTTGTTACGACGCGACGTGTGGGGAATGCACGGAATGCGCGATTCTATTAATGTTCCTGTCATGATAATGTAAAATACCTACTACGAGGTCTTAGGCCTTAGTACTAGAGCCGTCACGATTAGCCCCTATCATCTGGCTACGTACTATTTGAGTTACAATAACAAAAAAACTGAATGACCACATTGATATTTATTCTGTATCTTTGTATCGTGTCCCCGTGTTTTGTTTGATGCAATATCGGATTAACTTTATTCATCTTTAGCCAGAAGTGGGACAACAAAAGTTACAATTATTTTTATGGTTGCTATTTAAATCTTCTTTTTAAAATTTTGTTAAGCTGGAATTATTTAAGTAGGTAATGTAACTAAGTACTTAAGTGAGCTATAAAACCACCGTTACTTTTTTACGTGAACAAAAGTATCCAAACAATTATTTAAGGCGGCACCATTATTAATAAATTAAAATATAAGTTTCATTGCTTAGTTTGGGACCATACAGTTGGTGTGTCACTCTGGCGATATTTATTTATTTAAGTCGTTCATTTTTTAATTTACTACTACGTTCTTTACTATGTTGGTATACATACATATTAGTGATGTAACGAATATTGGCATTCGCATTCGCAAGAATATACGCGAATGTTTGGCGAATGTTTTTGAAAAACAAAAAGGAAAGTCAACATTTGCATTCGCATTCGCATTCGCGAATGTTGAAGCCAAAGATTCGCATTCGCATTCGCGAATGTCAAAAATCCAACATTCGTTACATCACTAATACATATAGGTACCTACCTACCTCATTATCCAATTCTAAATTCCTGCTTTAAAGTGTAAGTATATACCTATTAAAGGCTAAGTGATGATAGTAAAATATTATAAGCGTATCGTTTTCGTAAACAGACTATTAAAGTCCAGGCAATATTTTATTACCTGATATAAACAGACGGCAAATAAATTATTATTGCTCAGGGCAATGCGTATTTTCCTTTTATTAAGCTCTAATGTTGTCATATAAAAATAAAGTCTCTCCGTATTACTGAGAGCATACGGTTTTAAATTACTATTGATATTGGATCATCTATTACGACCCACGCTAATGAAAGCAAGTGGGTATTATTATAGGACAATGTTATACCTAGTGCTTGGTTACTTTCATTAAAAGAGACTAAACATTTCTAGTGAAAATAAAAGCACTAAAGGTCAGTATCGAAAATAAGGCATCAAAATGCGTAAATAAGAAGTCATAATAATAATAGATAGGTTCAATCAATCAATCAATGAAAATAATGTATTATTCAAATACTTGTGGGTTAAGTAACTACTTATACTGAGGATATTCAGATAAATAGGCTAGCGGCTCCATATTTCCCCTTACGGTGTGTAATATAAGGTAGATAGTAGTTTTATAATATACTTAGGTAATCACATTAATTTAGCATTAAAGAAGATTAAATTATACTAGCTGAGCCCGCGACTTCGTCCGCGTGGAATTTAACTTAACAAAAAAGCCCGCTCCCGCGTTTTGGGGCCGCGCGACAGGACCCATTTTGAAAAATTTTGTTTTTCTAAAATAAACGTAGCCTAAGTTACTGCTTATAACATCAGCTATCTACCAGTGAAAGTCCCGTCAACATCGGTCCACCCGTTTCGGAGATACTCTTTGATTTCATGTGTTTTTATTTTTTTACGCGGAAACCTAATTGTTTTTCTAAAATTAAAGTAGCCTAAGTTACTCCTTATAACATCGGCTATCTGCCAGTGAAAGTCCTGTCAAAATCGGTCCAGCCGTTTCGGAGATTACCCGGAACAAACACACAGACAGACAGACAGACAGACAGACAGACAGAAAAAATATTTTTAAATCGCGTTGTATGTACTTTGATATGCACTTTGTGAAAAGTTGTTATTTTGATATTACAAACAGACACTCCAATTTTATTTATTTGTAGATATATACATATTATATGTAGATGTATAGATAGGTGGGTAAATTCAATATAAAATACTTATGTACTGAGTATCTAACTATTAGAACTGTGCGTTTGTTTTGACGTCGCGTAGGTACACGCAGAATTATAATAAAGTAGGTACTTACCTACTTATTCGTTACGAAAATACATTTGCACCTACGAAAATACTCAGAGCTTTAACTGCGCGTGCTTATTTCAGTTTAAATTTATGTGTTTAATTTGCAATACATACATACATTACAATTATTACAACAAGCTAAATTAAACGTGAGTTACGAGAGCACGCTACGCGAGCGTCGCCGCAGGGATTCTGTAAACGTACCTAAGAGGTAAACTTTACATCAATTCGGTAAAATTTGCATGCAACATTTAGCTAGAACAGTTTTCTTAAATTGCAATCACTGCTGTCATTATTCATACCTATGTAGGTACTATTTAATAATTGTTATACCTTCTTTAGATGTAATTTTTTGGACGACGACAACAGCGCCACCTACCGGGCCCAACTATAGCTAAGAACCATCCTAGTGAACCCGTACCCAAGTACAACAAACAAAAATCAATTTCAGTCGGACCGTTTAGGAGAAGAAGAGTAACAAACACACGCACTCAAGAATTTGATACAATATATGTATTTCCTAGCCATTTTCCCCTGTTTTCAGACTTCTCTGATTTGCTGATAATAATAAGGTAGGTAGGTAACTACCTGCTACCGTATTTTATGGATTTACTTACATGGCTGGTAACAAATAGATTTTTGTCCCAAGTGAATGACTGTAGTCCCTACAAAAAAAATTGCAGGTCAATTTCAGTACTAAAATTAAGTTGAAGTTTGAAGAAAATATAAGAAAAAAAATACCTTATATGAATTTCGATTAACTTTATATGCCGTTTAATTCTATAACCGATACTCATCCAAACCGATATGTATATATTAAGCGGACTTTTGAAACATTTTATATAATTGCAAAGATCAATCTCACATACTCGCTTTTGCTTCATAACTTTTAAACGAATCCAAATATCAACGAAACAAAATATTATGATATACTCAACGACAGTAATATATTCACTGGAACGTATTATAGCTATACGTATATAACTTATAAAGCAGAAGTGTAAACCTCGTCGAATTTAATTAATTAATATTGATTGGAGCGTGTTTTCGAGTCAGCGCAATGCGAGCGCCGTCATACCAACAGCCAATTAAATAACCAATCTAGGGTAGTGCATTGTGCACGCTTCCACCGACGCAAGCTATGTTTATCGGAACTGCCTAAGGATTCCTGTTTTCACACAGACGAATAATACAAGTGGTCCATTCTGTGGAGAAAACCACAAGATTGCTAATTGGAAGCAGTTCGCTAAAGAGAGTTACGAGTCCCGTCATGACTTTGCACAAACCAAACGGTTATGTTATAACTAGCTGTGCCCGCGACTTCGTCCGCGTGGAATTTAATTGACAAAGTTTCATACAAACTTTCATCCCCTATTTTATCCCCTTGGGGGTAGAATTAATCAAAATCCTTTCTTAGCGGATGCCAACGTCATACCATCTACCTGCATGCCAAATTTCAGCCCGATCCGTCCAGTGGTTTGGGCTGTGCGTTGATAGATCACTATGTCAGTCAATCAGTAAGTCAGTCAGTCACCTTTGAGTTATATATACTTAGATTGCCTTAATTCAAACTACTTCATAAAGTATTATCGTTGTAACTCTTTTTGTCGTGTATGTAAACGGAGGTATCATTCGTTTTTGCACCACGTTAATCAGGTCTCAAAGACATCTCTTAGGTCCATTACTGTATGAGATTTCAATAGTTAAAAGTTTGTGGGGTATAGGCGAAGATGGCTAATATTAATTGGACAATTAAAAATGTTAGGTGCACTGTTATATCGCAGTGGTAATGCATTATGTTAGGCGAGCGGGGTTGCCCGACTTTGCGGCGTCTATGGCTTATGGTCTACATCTTCTTTGACCCTTCCAACGTAATTTCGCTAATATGCCAACAACAAAGTTCTGTGAATGAAAAATTTTACCGGTGGTATTACCTAAATATTAAACCGTAATGAACGCGTGTCTTGTCAAACTCTAAAAGGGAAATTTGACAAGACGCGTGTTCAACACATGTTTATTCAACTTTATTGTAATAACACCGTACGTACCTACGTGCAGGTTTTATTTTAGCTTTGTTTCAAAAATTTTATGTGTTAAGGTGAAGGCGCCTGTCTAACCCGCGAAATTCAAAATGTTCGAGTATTTTTATAGTTTATCCAAAATCTGAAAACATTTAAGACAACATTTTGTGATTTGCGACAAACACAGTATGCAGTACGCTTATTAATACATTTATTTTACTCTAAATATTATCACGGTGGATATGATACTAGTAAATAACTAAATATACAAAAATTGCCAGATTATCTGGATAGCTGTCGTTCTTGAAATGTTTTAGAGTACGTTGGATATATTAATAAATGCACTGCACACGGTCTTTGTCGCGAATTACAAAATGTGCCTTTTATTATTGTCAGATTTTGAAAAAATTCTAAAAAACCTCACAAATTTTGAACTTCGCGGGCTAGATGGGCGCTTTAGCCTTAATATAATTACGTAGGTAGGTATATAAATTGTATTTTTCCTTACCTCTCGTTTTTTGTAAACAATCTTGGCATGGCTGTCTTTTTAATCGACTTCCGGAAAACAAGGAGGTTATATGTTCGTTTGAATGTATGTTCTTTTTTCAAATAGGTTACTGTTTTAGAATATGCAGTGTGTTACAAACGTATTAACGTTATTGGATGTGAAAAGACCCGTTGAATATTTAAGGATCTGTAGTTACCTAGGTATAGTCCCTCTTCCTAAGCATCTACATAATCATCAGCTACTTACCTTACCTACATAGCTATTTATAACTTTTGAAACGATTTATATAATAATTTATTTACTACAGATCCACCACACGTAATTAAGTAGTTCTAAAAAGTTAATTAATATGTTAATATAAGGTCTCTTAATCTAAGGTATCTTAATATTTTTGAATGATGATTTAAACTTGAAAGATATAACGACGAATATAAAAGAATGAACCGTAGTTGGCACCAACGCTAAGATTGCATCGTTAATACAACCGTATCTTTAAAAGGTCAGAGGACATCCATATTTTATACTGCAAAGTGGAATATCATAAATATAGTGTGATTAATGCTCATTGCTTTAATCAACAGTCGTTAATCAGTCATCGCCCGGCCCCAGCGCAATCAAAGGAATATGGAACAGGAACAAATCAAAAATGTGTGTACCGCTGAAATGAGATCACCTATCCCTGTTCAATATTATCGACCGGGTTAGGATTAGGACACGTTGCTGTTATATCTGTTTTTTTGTGTAACAAAGTCGGTAATTTGTGTAACGACCCGTCTGATGATAAACAGTTACCGTAGCCAGTGACGTAGCTATGGCCTGCATTAATAAATCTATCTCAAATCTGAGACCGATCTTAAGTACTTGATTGAAATGTCATTGGGTACTGATATAACAAAAAAAAAAATAATATCGCCAGACAGGCACACCAACTGTGCGGTCCCAAACTAAGCAAAGCTTGTACTATGGGTACCGTACAATGGACTGGGGGCATCCCAGTGACACCCAGGCCTGGCCAAATTACGAAAAGCTGGCGGGAATCAAACCCGCAACCACTATGTGCAGTGAGCCGAGCGGCCTACGCTCGAACCACTGCGCCAAGCGGTCGTCAAATGACGTAAGAATGTTATTCCCAAGACCACTATACGGGTGTATGTAACCAAGGGCCCCGAGCATCATCAGCTCCTTATAAGCTCCGACTTACCTATAAGTACGTGAGAAAGGCAATATCGCGCATCTAGCTAATCTACTGTCGATGGATCTGCGGCCTTCACCGTTTGAACTGCATTCATAATTTCTACCTAAAGTGTATGCCCATGCCGCCTGGGGTATGTGGGATGCTTACCCGCTAATGCCTCCCCTGTGGCAGCCTTCAGCATGTCATAGGTGCTCCGGGATCTCTAAACGGAACGCACCGGAGCGGGAGCTCGTCCCGAGGGCTGTCTATAGAACCTACCTATACCTATGTTGCATGCTGTAGAGTTAGGCATTATTTGAAGCTTAATACATTTACCTAAGTCACTAAATTATGCTAAACATTACAATGTAGTATCGTTTACGATTTCTGCCGTTGCTTCTATCTATACTCGGCGCGGCGGCAGCGGCGTGGCTAATTACTTTGGGCTTCTCAAACAGGTCTTTTGTTTCATTGAAACCTTCAAACTTATAAAAGTTGCACAGTTGGAGTTGGAGCAGGCAAAGTTTGATAATGACGAAAATTAAATGGTTTATTTGACGGTGCCATCTTAATTAATTTAATGGTTCTAATTACCGTAGGTACTTAACGGCTTGAAATTTATAATGATGAAAATACTAAAATTTGAGGTACTAAAATTTGAAGTACCTATTAAATATTTCGATTTGACGTTTGATTTCGGTAGGATCGTATTACGTCATATCATAACATATATGACATATAGATAATTATATGTTTACTGTCATAACTTATTATATTTCCGAACGTAATAATAGTACTTAAATCTTATGATTGTGTTGACGGAATCTCTGCCCATTAAATGTTACACAAATAAGTAATAAAATAGTTCATTCTTAGCTATTGTCAACATCAGTTACCCATGTCAGGGAAAATCTTCAAAGGGACAGTATGTCTTTCCTTTGTAAGCTCGTGTGTTCAAATAAAACCTCAATAAATAAATTCTAACCCAAAGCCAGACGTATACATTATTTTTTTCACCTTTCATATACAGGGTTATTGGTAAAACACTATCAAACAACTTTTCAGGGCCCTAACCACGCTAGCTACTCAAATCGTAGTAGAAAAGCAAACGCTCGCGATTACGTTTTGCTGACACCATACCATATCAATGTCAGTAGAAATCGTGAAGCTCGTGTCAGCAATACGTCAAAAGCTGAGCGTTTGAAACGTACCGATTATAACAGGACACGTTGATATAAATCGTAACACATGAAGCGTTAAATCAAAAAAGAAAAGAAATGGATGTACGTGTGAGAATTAAACTCTGTATGAATTGTTAAAGACAGAAGAAAAGTTGTTGCTTATGATCTTAGTATTACATTCCTCGGTGGCTGTTAGTGGTTTACCAATAGGTATCCCTGTAAGTTTGCGCTGAGTCGGTCTTAGGAATAGGACGGGAAATTTACGACCAATATTTATGTCCACGTAACATCTGTTGTTTATAGTCGGAGGATAAGTGTGGAATAAATGTCAGCGTAATGTGGTCTTCTGATGGATTGGAAATATATACTTAAGTTTGAATATATAATACTAGTTTCTACCCGCGACTTCGTCCGCGTAGACTTAAGTAAATATTATATAAGTTAATCCAGGTTATAAACTATCTGTATTCCAAATTTCATCCAAATCCGTTCAGTAGTTTTTGCGTGAAAGAGTAACAAACATCCACACTCACAAACTTTCGCATATATAATATTAGTAGGATAGGTTTGAGTCACATTTTTTAATGTTACTATTAAGATATCTTCAAGAGTTCTCCTGATAGGTAGAACATTTATTAATTTAAAATAATTTAGGTAACTATAAGCGTATACTAAACGACATCGTGATATTATTCCCGTGCGGACGTCACGTTTTTCAGGGAAAATATATTTCAAAAGCGAGGGCAATCCGTTCTACTTTTTGCAGTGTCGGAACCGGACGACAGAACCGGCCAACGCAAATATCTGACTGCAAACAGGCGGGCACCGGTCCTAAATCTCCTGGTCTCTACCTATAACAATATATACTGTAACCCTTACCCAATAGAGACGGTATTAACTCTAGAGTTGGCTAATTTATTGTGCCGGATTGAATTAATTCAGGGTTACCTACTCAAAAGTTGAATGTAGAGTCGCGTAGAGTCAGTAATATATTTTTCGTGCCAACGAAAAAAACTTCGGCAAGTGTTAACAGGCAACAAATTGCAGGAACTAAAATGACGGTTGGACACGGGTCACGGGACACGGGACACGGGACAGGATGTGTGTGGTACTGATTTGTTGACAGCGAAGCTACGCTCTACTATAACCGAGCAATCCTGTAGCGAACCAATTCAAATTCTTCTCCAAATACTCCAATTGCTGCATTCACGGCTTCATTAAATATTGCTTTAATGTTTTAAAATTTCTGCCACGCCTGATCCATATGGCACAATAAAATGCAGATCAGCCTGGTTTGTTTGTCTGTACATAGTTTACCGGGAGCTTTGTGCGGGACGGGGCGGCGGCGTGGCGTGCCTCGGCGTTATCATTTCTTTGATCTGCGTCTACAAGCCGCTACCTATAGGAACAATTTAGATCTCTATCAATTTCATGGAGCCGGGCGTGAGGAGCGATCTCCGCTTCTTATTGAATGGTAGATGTTTCTAACGAAATCAGCTTGGGAAGTATAATCTTAAATCGATACGGGGACGTTTTGACCGGTGTCGGGTTGTGAGAAATGTTCTTTAATGTGAATGTGGTAGCTCCTTTGTGATTTCGCCATAGCCTATATACTGTATAATACTGATGTGTATACGTAGGTAACATACATGTTTCTCGTAAAAGACACATTCATCTCAAATTGCCGTCCAACATTGTTTATATACATTCACATGATTTACGGCGCCGTTTTCATCGGCCCTAACTCACGTTCCTTAAAATAGAATGGCTTCTCTATTTAGTGTTTATTCGTAGGTATATTTTTCAATTTACGAACTAAAAGTTGTACGTTTTCTTGGATATTTCTTCGATATTGTAATTGGGAATGTGTATATATTAAAGGTGCGTAGGTATCTGGCCTAGTTCGAAAGTCATATTTGAATTGCTGTTGCTGCACTATCGACGTTATGCCAATTTGAGTACGAGCTTCAGCTTGGAAAGGTGGAATTGTGTAACTGTAACTACCAGTAATTAGCTAGCTATCTTCTTGACTCCCTTGTTATTTTGTCGTGTCACGGAAAAGCCATGTTCGCATTACATACTCAGATAACATTTGGGTTACTTGCTAAGTGCATAGTTATTAAATACCACGGAGTTTTATCACCTATTTTATATGTTTCATGAAAACTCTATCAAAGAGGTACAAAATTTTTCATAAGTCGTTGAACATTCTGAGTTTTTCAAATCGCATGCCCACTTTTGGTTTGCGTCATGCATTATGTCTCCATTGTTATTCTTGATATAAACAATATCTATAAAATTATAGTGTCAAATTGTTTGTAACCAAACTCATCGGAAACGGCTTGACCTATTTCAATGACTTTTTGTATATATTCGGTAAGTCTAAGAATTGTTGGTAAAGTATATTTCATACCTAGAAATAATTTATATGACAGAACAACGTTTGCCGGGTCAGCTAGTTAAAATATATAACCAACCACCATCGTTTAAAATACAGAGAAGGTGAGCATCTATTACCGATTTTATAAATTGAACATGCTCATCGACTTTACAAACACGTCTCTAGTAAGTTACCACGTTGTATAATCCTTCAAAGAAAAGAGGGCGTCCAGTTAAAGAGACCCTTGGTGAGGTGAAGAGGTCGATCAACAAGTAGGTGGTGAGCGCATCACAGGGAGCACGTCAGTTCTTATCTACGTTTATGTTCCCGTACTACGTAATATATATAGTATGTCTAAACGTGTGTCTGGGGAGATTCTGAGGATTAACAATAACATCAACATTTATTTATTCAAAGATGTTTTATAGTTCCCAAAAAAAATATTTTGTGTTCTCTCTTTACATTATTTATTTATCTGTTTATTTATTATGACACAGTTAAAACATAATTACAGTTATACACCTTGAATACTTAAGGCATACCTAATTATATGATTTTCATAAATGAGCTACTTAATAATTAACCTTCCTCGCTCTAATTCCCTTTGCGCCACATACACTCTGGCAGGCTGTGAAAGTTATAGTAGTGATCTGTTTCTAAATATAATTAGATTTGTAATTGTTGGTTTTAATTATTTTAATATTATCTTATTTGTGGCTATCGATTAGGATGCACGTTACCAGACTGTGACCGCATTGTGACCGCTTTACCTTGCCAAGTCAAACCATCACGTATTTTAGAAATGTGCTTATGTTATTTTTTATCATTACCACACTTGTGTATTAAATCATTATATAAAAAATATTGAAATCATTAATAACAAACTATCGAAACATTTAAAAAGGTTCAAGTGACTTTACTTGGTCTTTTTTGTACCAAAACTCAAGAGTGGTGACTTGTAGAAAATAAAAGCATATACATATATAATTTAAGCTTTATATACCACCTCCCCCCGCGCGCATTATACTCAGATTACAACTAAAGATAGTAAGTTATAGGTATCATATTGGTATTTATTAAAAATAGTAGGTACCTTCATGGTAATAAGAACTACTGTTCCATGCGCGGCCTAGCCCTCATCGGAACTAAATTAGGTATAAACATGGCTTCAGTTACACGAAGCAATAACAAAAATAAATAGAAGTGCCAATCCCAGCTATGAAATATTGGTCCGTTGATCGCGCCGAAATTAATTTTCACACTGCGTGTCAGAATTCGACCGAAATTTATTTTCTAGTATAGGTATACTGTTTATATTTACGCAACTGCCCACATTTATTTTCGGAGGTAAGTAGTGACTGAGTCTAGCTTCAGTAGTCGATTCAAAATCTCAAAATGAAGATTTCAATGTTTATTTTAATGCTACAAACTACTGTTTTCTCTGCGTGTTTTATTATTACACTTCTATGTATCTTAGGTAATGTTATTCATTATCTGTCCCTGGGTAACAGCTCGGGGATAAATAATTAAACATAGCTAGACTAATAAACTAAGTGTTTGGGCCAAAACTAAGCAATGCTAGTACTATGGGTACCGAACAATTGACTAGGGGCGATCTCGGTTAGCACCCAGACACGGGCAAGTTTAGAAAATGCCATTTGCGCAATTACCCTGATAGGAATCGAACCCACAACCACTCGGTGCAGTGAGCCTAGCAACCTATAGAGGTTGCTAGGCTCACTGCCAAACCCAAAGAATAATTATTTGCTCAAACAACTACCCCCATATAGCAGTCGTCACTATTTGATAAAAAAAATTAGAGAGAAGTTTACCTTTGTTTTAGATAAGAAGGTAGGTACCTCACTTCATAGCTAACTCAAAAATTAATAAAAACCTTTGAATACGTAAGTAAGGAAGTAGGTAACAGATCTGCCAAATATTAAAGCAGAACGGAGTATTTTCCAATTTCAATAACGGAGATTACGGAGATCTCCTATCTGAAGGTATTTGGAAGGGAGAAAATACTTCAGAAGTATTTTAGAAACCACTCATGAACTACGTTTTAGATCAGTAGGTACATATTTTTGTCTACTTGTAGTTGAACTTTTAACTGTGTGTATATACTTATAGAGGATGCATATGTCGCCGCCAAATAGCTTAATTCGCCGTTCAATTAACAGCCTAGGCACTTAACTAAACGACGCCGTTCAACTAGTGGCCTGAATGATATTCAGCCATTTGATCAAACAGCTAGGCAAATGACTTGGATCGATGACGTTTAACTACTTGCCTAGCCGTTTAATTACCTGCCTAGCCTGTTCATTTCAATTTAGTTCTACTTTCTGCCACCTAGCGCCGAAACTCACCAAACTGTCAATATTTCTATATTCTATATTCTCTTTGGTCAATATGGCGTCGGAAAAAAACAACTTTGATGGAATAATTTTATTAGGTACTTAGGTTTTTTACGATTTTTAATAGATCCACCGAATCTAATTGCCGGGTGGGGTTTCTGTGGGGTCATAAAAAAAATAACCCTAACCTAAACCCATCCAGGTCGTTCTGCTTGGGTAGTATTTTGAAAAAGTTTTGTAGTATTTAAATGTCAACCAGTTGCCTAAGCATTAGCCAGCCAGTTTATTAAATGTTGTAATAGACGATAAGGCTGAATATCATTCAGGCCGTTAGTTGAACGGCGCTGTTTCGTTAAGTGCCTAGGCTGTTAATTGAACGGCGAATTAAGCCATTTGGCGGCGACATATACATTACCACGATCAAAGAGAAGCGATACGAAATTCTAGTAGGTACTTACCTAAAATTCAAGTTTAAGTCGGTCATCGCCGAGCTCGCTAACATTGCATGAATGTTGGCGAGTTCGGCTATGACTAGAGGATTCGATCCCGAGATTCGGTATTTCGGGATCCCGGCTATATTTTGATCCTGATATTCTCGGGATTAAATTTAACAAATCCCGGGATTTTCAGGATTAACCTTAAAATAATAAGTATCAATTTTGTGAAAATTCTACATAACACTAAATTGAAATTTAAAAAACCCCCGATGCGACGACCCTTTAATCAAATGTATACTTTACCTAGTTCTTCTAAATCATTAAGTTAGCGCGCTTTGCGTAGCTCCCGTAGCTCACTATTCGTAGCTCATCTAGTTTCGATAACAGCTTATGAAAGCGCCATTTACATCATTAGTTTTGGCTTCCTCATTTATAATCTAAGATAACCAATGCAACACTTGTTGTACAATAATCAACAGAAAATCTGTGTAAAAGTATGTGACATATCTATACAAATAAATAAAATTGGAGTGTCTGTTTGTAATATCAAAATAACACCTTTTCACTAAATGCATATGAAAGTACATACGACACCAATAGCAAAAACACGATTTAAAAAAAAAAATGTCTGTCTGTCTGTGTGTTTGTTCCGGGTAATCTCCGAAACGGCTGGACCGATTTTGACGGGACTTTCACTGGCAGATAGCTTATGTTTTAAGGAGTAACTTAGAATACTTTAATTTTAGAAAAAACATTAGGGTTCCGCGTAAAAAAAAAAACACATGAAATCAAAGAGTATCTCCGAAACGGCTGGACCGATTTTGACGGGACTTTCACTGGTAGATAGCTGATATTATAAGCAGTAACTTTTATTTTAGAAAAACAAAATTTTTAAAAATGGTTCCTGTCGCGCGGGCAAATTACGCGGGAGCGGGCTTTTTTGTTAAGTTAAATTCCACGCGGACGAAGTCGCGGGCTCAGCTAGTGACATTATAATAATTGACCACGGAGGTTTAATTCCTAGTAAAAGATTATCAATTATGATTCAATTTGATGTTATAACTCTGGTTCAGGTGGAAGGGAGCAGCCCAGGGGATGAATTTTCAATAACGCTAAAATTCTATTAAATTAGACTTTTTTCTAAATTTTTCCGGAATTTTGGAAACTTTTCAAATTATTAACATCGTAAAAAGCCAGTTCAGACTATTACGATCATTTAAAAATATAATGAACCCAAATCGCTTCAGCCGTTCTCAAGTGATGCAAAGATATTCCAATGAGCCCAAATTTCGAATAGGTAGATTTGAGCCGTGGAAGTTGGCTTTGGCCGTGAATATGGCTTTTTAACCTACAAAAGAGCTCTTCAAATGGCTGAACCGATTTTCATAAAACATAGCTAAGAACACTCTCGATCAGAATGCCTATCTAACAAAGGAAACAAAATTAAAATCGGTTCATCCGCTTGGGCGCTACGTTGCCACAGACAGACACACAGATACACAGATACACGTCATGTTAAACTTATAACACCCCTCTTTTTTCGTTGGGGGTTAATAAAATAAAACACACTTACATCGACTTGACATTTTGTCAGTGATCTTGTTTAGCTAGCTGCAGGGGAGGGGTATTTTGAATAAATCGGATCGAAATCAGAAACAGATTTTTGACCATTATATAAAGTTATTTTGACAATTATTTTACTGTTAGTAATCATAAGACACATCTACCTAATCGATTACTAAGATTCAAATATTTTTCTGAATAGATTTTATATTATCCGTTTCGGATATTGATTCGCATAATTTAAAATATCCCCTTGATTTAGTTAATTTTTGCTGACGATCGGCCTATGTTGTGAAAAGGTGTAGGGGAACCTGTTGTACCTAGGATAGTTTTTTAGATATATATTTTTATTGTGATTTGACGAACAGCACACAAATCATATTTGGATATTTTCAAAGTTCCATTATTTGGGTACTCACCAAAAAAATATCAGATATGAATATTTCATATTTCCATTATATTTTAAAAGTTAAAAAAAAGGGAAGTTAGGCCAAGGTACAACACACCCTATGTACCTAGGACACATTGAAAATGTAGGGGTAATTTAAGCAAACTATTAACTTTTCTTAACTAACATCGTTTTATTCGGTTTATTACTATATTTAACAAAACACCTTAGAAATTCTGAACTAAATCAAAATAATATTCTAAGTGTAAATAATAATCAAATTCCAAGTTTTTTTTGCTTTTCAAACAAAATATTTAAACGAATACAACTATCTTTTAACCAGTTTTGTCACATTATAAACATTAAAATTAGTAGGTACATAACCTAGGTAGGTAAATTTGATCATATCATATAATATTTATATTACAAATAAATCCTACCTTACAAATCATAGAAATAAACTGACCAAGGTACAACTGATCGACAGTAACCGAGGTACAACACTACTCCAACTTCAACAAAACGGTGGATTTTAAATAGTTTAGAAGTTAGTTATCTCGTAAGTTTCTTATTGGTTTGATACTTGTTAATTAAAAGAACCGTTATGTTCATTAAAAAGAAAATAAGGTGAAATGTTAAACCAAGGGTAACTAAATAAAAATGGTTTGTCATTTTTGTATCGCCTCTCGTTGGCCGTGGTACAGATTTTGATCTTGCAGTGAGTGGAGTGAGACAAATAAGTACATTTCCACGTATTCTACTTGCTTTTTATCTTGAGTCGTATGATGTTATGAACAAAAGACGGCACATACTAAATAGCTTCTGACGTCCGCGATAAATCCTATTGACGGCGTAATTAGTTACCTACTAAAGCAGGGTCGCTGAGCACGAAGAATTTCGTATTTCCGGTTACACGCAGTTCACGGCAACTGTGTAAGCTAGACGTATTAGATTTACGCGGGAGTGACAGAGACAGGTAATAACAGGTAATTGTACGAAATTCTTCGTGCTCAGCGACCTTGCTTTACCAAACAAGCATTGCTAAGCTCCACACAATTCTGTTAACAAAAGAGACATTAGTTAGCAGCCGTCTCACGATCTCGATTCATTGTTGTCCCAGCGAAATAGGGCATTATCTGCGAATTTTAGCGACGCTCTCATTGTACTTTAATTTTCTACGGCGAACACTATAGATACTAGAGAAATAAAGTTTACTTGTGTAACTAAATCCTTTATATAAAAATGTAGAGGTAAGGTTTAGACGTATATTTAGGTAACCGTGTGTAACTACTGTCGTTCCTTCAAATTCCGTATCTCGGTGTCAGATAGAATATCAATTTGTTATTGTAATGTCTAGCCAAGGTATCTACCCCAATTTATTCGATTCTCAAACTGCAGCTGAGATAAGAAGGGTCACCAAAATTTTTTTGTCACGTTTATATCAGTTCTTATTTTAAAATTGCAAGATCTTTTGTATAGGACCTTAGTAAATGCTAAAGATGATGAAGTTTTCGGTGGTAGAACCAAACTGTAGCTTGGCTGGGTCACCCGAGTTAGTACCTACAGAAGTCCCACAGAAGATGGTCGTAAAGTAGTCTTCGCCTCCCTCTAAGCCACTCCTCTTCTGGACGGCAACACGTGCGAGCAATGCATTTGGTTTTACTAGGTGAAACAAAAAGGGTATACTATTTTTGCAACTTCACTTTGTAAATCTAAAACTATCGGCTCCGCGGGGCAGTTGAAGTACTAAAGGTTTTGTAGTCGTGTGAAATTTTTCAACAGCTGTATTCCTATAACACTATCTTATTTTTGCGGTTAAGCTGATAGTTTTAGAATGACAAAGTTAAATTTTGAAAAAAAAACTAATATCTACCTTTTCTGTTTCAATCTATGTAGGCTACGCTTTAACATGAGGCGGGTCGTGTACACAAGCTTGTCGAATTTGTTCTATAAAAAAATATCCAAAAATTATTAAAATCTGCTATTGCTTTTTATGGAATTTTCGTAACGTATTTTCATTTATATAATCTGAAATGTTTGACGATCTTGGTCGGGAGTTTATAATAAACAAACTTTTTCCATAACCGTCAAGATTGCTCGACTACATTTTGTTTGAGTTACTTCGAGTGGACTTGACAAGTCGTCTGGAATATTGAAATATAGGTAAGGAATTCAGCAAATTTCGTTGAAGTGTTACGCTTAACCATTCAGCTGTATTGAAATGCCAATCGCAACCACTTCATGAAATTCTACAACGTTTAATTTTCGTTAAAGGTGCAGACACAATTTTCATTTAATTGGGGTGTTTGATCTCGTTCGTTCTTCTTTGTCTGCTTCAGTTTCATTGCTGCTTTATTTAGGAGCACGAAATAGCGATGTTAAATAATAAAAGTGAAGGATGGCAACTCATCAAGTGTCGCCGAGGCCCTTCCCGCCGGGTCCGCGCTGAAACGTCGAGTCTCGTTTCAATTTACTTTTAAAATATTTATGCCCATTTAGACGCCCGGCCCTTCGTTAATGCAGTTTCTGATACCTACATCATTTAACGAAATGACGAATTTAGGGGAATGAAAACGAGTTTACTTTCCTATTACCTAAACACAAATTCGTGCAATTTGTAAGCATAATTTCTAATCACCAAGTAATACAATTCACATTAGGTATACCTACCGTACAGTATCTCTCCAAATTCCTTTGAAAATCAATATTTTTGTTTGATCGGAGTTAAATTTGATATCGGAAAACAGGAAAAGTACTCAAATTACAGTCGCTGATGAAATCGGATAGGTGTTTGCGATCCTACGATTTATATGAAATTCCTACTGACTGCTGTTTTAAATTGACATTTTTTTCATGGATGCATACATATCCCGTCGTGCCGCTATATATTGTATGATACTATGATTTAACTCTGAATGTACAACTAATGGCATATTATTTTGCACGAGATATTAAGAAATCAGAGGTACGTAATATTTCATTCAATGAAATGAAAGCTTAGGGTCCTTAAGACAAAGGAGCGTAATTATTTTATTATAGTTATGCGTGGTGTTATCGATAAAGCTTCTAAATAGCTTTCTTACTCCATAGATTATTGACTTTATGTAAGGGCTTGGAAGGTAACTAGTTAGGATCTATTGAAATAACGAATGAGTGTTTGATGAGCGCACCTGCGAGGCAAGTTTTTAATCAAAGGGTGGAACGATTAAATACGAGCACTCATATCGTCGTGATTAAAATTTTAAATTGAAATGTTGACTTAACCTAACGAAATTAAGTACACAGTTATGTAGAAACTATTTTAATTATTTAACATTAAAGAAAGTTATAGATGCCTCAAATATATTTCAATTAGGTAATTATAAAAGGTTTGGTCATAAATACTAAAAGTAATACTGGGAACTAAGCACTAAAATATTTTGCTCAATGTACCTGGGTTCTGTTGTCGCTGGATAATACATTAAACAACAAAGCAATATGAGTAGATGCCTAATATAGGTACCTACATTATATGTATCGAATAACATAAGAACAAAAATTTATTTCCTTTGTACAGCAATAAATCATAATCAGAGAACATTCGCAGGTGGAACACCCAATTTCTTAGTATATAATAGGTAAGTACCTATTAAATTTGTTTGGATTCAGATATAGGAATCGTCTTAAAATTAGATTGTACTTAGTTGTTATAGTATTTAGACGCCTTGGATTTCAGGGCACGCCCAATCCGACCCGAATAACTGAATAACTCTATTCGAGTTGTGAATATTGATTGTTGTGTAATTCGACGATACAACATTTCACAGATGAATTTATAATTGACAAAGTTTGTTTCGCTGTTTGTCTCGCTGTTACGTTTTGTATTTCGTTTGTGATTCTAGGTATAATTGGATGTAGTTTTGCAGAATGGAATCAATCCACACATAGGTACCTATTTCTGCAATGTAAAACCAATCTACAACCACTCAGACTTGGGTTGGTTTTGGTCTGCAGGAGTAGGTAGGTAGGGTAGGTTTCATTCTGCAAAAAAAAACAAAATAGAATGTATGTGCCTATGTATAAACTGTTGTTCAGATACCTGTAGAAACAGTAGAAGTTATGGCACTGTGACAGACTGGAACGGATGACCGCACTGAATGATCTTATAAGGGTTCCTCATAGAGACTACGGAACCCTAAAAGGTTATACGAAAGAACTAATGGAACCCACGTACCAACTTGATATTTATTGTTAGGAAAATATCTCCGCAAATGAGCTTTTAGGAAAATCGTGAACCAATTTTCCGAACCGTTTAACTATTAAATCCGTTAAGAATTAAATACCTAATGCTCTGTTTTGTGATATTAACTCAAAGCCAGAAAGCTTACTGATGTGTGGTTTTGTTATGTATCAGACTCGCTTAATTGGCTTATGTTCTAAATGGTTTTGAAACAATTCAATATGACAGGTTGGTACTTACTACATATGTAGGTATATTCCTAAAGGCCTTACGTAAGAGCAGAGCGCGCCCGTAAAGAGATCCTTCTACATTATTTTAATCAAAGGTAAGACGGGAATGTCGAAAAATAATTACTTCTGAAGCCTTACTCGTTTACCGACGAATGGAGTTGTAGCTATGTAGATACGAGGATTTATAAGAGGATGAGAATTTTATTAATAAAGATAAGAATTCCACTTCAAATGGGAATAAGAAGATACAGATTTATTGAGATATAGGGTAGGTATGTTTAGAAGTTAACGCCGTTCACAGTAAGTAGGTAGTTACTTAAAATCTATCCTAGCATCCGGAAAAAAAACAGTGCCGGAAGAAGCAAAGCTTTATATTATAAAGTGTGAGGCGCCGCAGCTACCACCCTGGTAACCAATATATATCGTGTGAAGCTAATGACCTCTTCGTGTAACGCTACTGACGCTTAGCACGGCTAGAGTGGCCGCTCCTGAAGCGTCCCAAACGTCCGTATAGAAGCTTCGCTCCAATAATAAGGTTTCAAAACCCTGTTACATACTCAAGTTTGGTTGCAGAGTTGACATGATTTACTAATAGGTAGCTTTTGAGATCAAAATATAAGCAGTTGCAACAACTTACCCACCTATTACTCCTGGAAACGAATGTAAACATACTTACTCAAGTACTTACACGGATATTTGTTCAACTACCACGTATATTGCTTGAGAACCTGCAGACGGTTTGATGAAAATCCAGAAACTAAAGTAAAATACGAGAACATATTTCCGACTTTAACACGCGTAAGATAAGACACATTCTATCCTAGACATCTATGAATTCCTTTGCTTATTGGCTAGTTCAGGAATGCAAGGCGGTGTGACAGTCCACGAGAGGATACTTGCCGATGTCACTACCTACACAACATCCGTCCAGAAATAAATGTTGGTGTACAGCATTGCATGTGCATCGTACAGTGCGACATTTAATACTTGCGATGCATTTCATCCGAGCCAAAGATGGAGAGATGCAATAACTGAGTATTGGCAAAAGCGTGGTGACATCGTGTGATCTTAGTTTTATGTTCTAATATACTTTCACTGGCAGATAGCTGATGTTATAAGGAGTAACTTAGGCTACTTTCATTTTAGAAAAACAATTAGGGTTCCACGTAAAAAAATAATAACTCTAAATTGAAAATTTAAAAACCCCCGATGCGATGACCTGTTCACCAAATGTATAATTTACCTAGTTCTTCCAAATAATGATGTTAGCGCGATTTGCGTAGCTCCCGAGCTCAGTATCCATAGCTCATCTCGCAAATTCATCTGGTACAACTAGTTTCGATGCCTGATTATGAAAGCACCATTAAATCATTTGTTTTGGCTTCCTCATTTATAATCTAAGATGTACAATAATCAACAGAAAATCTGTGTAAAAGTATGAGACATTATTTTGTTATGACATAATAATAATTGACATTAGAATAGACAACGAATCTAAATATTGATGTCACGGAGGTTTTATTCCTAGTAAAATATTATCAATTATGATTCAATTTGATGTAATAACTCTGGTTGAGGTAGACGGGAGCAGCCTAGGGGAAGAATTTTCAATAACGCTAAAATTTTAAATTAGATTAGTTTTTTTTATATTCTTTGTCAATGGCGGAGCAGCGCCCTCTAGAATTATTATAGCGTAATATTCCATGACCATTAACAAAACAAACAAAATTTAACGCATGCGCGTTTCCATCATTTGAAACGTGACTTATGGAACGTCTTTAGTTCATACACAAGTCTCAATAAAATTGATAAAATATTCATTTTTTTCAGAATCAGGGAAACTTTTCAAATTTATAATATTGTAAAAAGCCAGTTCAGACTATTACGATCATTTAAAAATAGAATAAATCTCAATCCAATCATCTCAAATTTCGAATGGATTCGAGCCGAGGGAATTGGTTTTGGCCGTGAATGTGGCTTTTTTAACCTACAAAAGAGCTGATGATCTTCAAACGGCTTGATAATTTGGTGAAAGAATTTATGTAATTCCAGAACTATTTATTAAATTAAATACGCAAACTGAGCAATAATCTTTTTATTGTTTTAACAAGCAGCAGAGCAGATCACAGACAATATATTATCAAACGTCTATCATAATGACAAGTGACACATAATTGAAGACAGCTGGCGTATGGAGTTCAGTGTTGCAATTACGTTTTCAACATCCTCTTCTTAATTGCAAACCCATAGCTACGGAACAGTCTTCAGTCTTCTTTTGAGAAATAGGTTTTGTAAGTACGTCAGCAACCATATCTTGAGTACCAACATAGCTGAGTTCAATTTCCTTTTCAGCAACTCTTTCTCGAAGAAAATGATATCTTATATCAATATGTTTGCTGCGGGCACAGTAAGAATCAATACCTGCAAATCTGATAGCACTTTGATTATCACAATAAATTATAGTAGGTGCAACTGTGACATTCCAATGTAGTTCTGACTCTAAATGCCTTAGCCACATAGCCTCTTGTGTGGCAGTAGCCAGTGCCATATATTCTGCCTCCATGGTTGATAATGCAACTGTGTTCTGACGTTTAGAACACCAAGAGACTGATGCACCCTGAAACAGAAAAGTGTAGCCAGAGCATGATCTCCGGCTGTTAATGTCTGAAGCCCAATCTGAATCACAGTAGCCAAACACTCTTCTTTCTTCTTTATTTTGACTAAATGTTAATTTACAATCCTTTGTTCCCTTTATGTAGCGCAGCACTCTTTTTACTGCTAGCCAGTGTTGTATTTCTGGTTTGTTATTGAAGCTACTCAATTTATTTACTATAAAACATATATCTGGCCTTGTACCTTGTGATAGGTAAAGTAAACTCCCAATTGCTTCTTGATAAGGAACATTTCTAACAATATTATTTTGTTCTCCTGTGCTGATCAATTTATAGCTAAGATCACAGGGTGAATGAACTGGATTACAATCTGTCATATTGAATCTTTGTAGAATTTTCTCTATATAGGCAGTCTGATCAATATGAATTTGGTCTCTAGCTACATTTTGACTTATTCTCCAACCAATAAAATGATTCACAGGTCCAAGTGTTTTCATATCAAACTTACTCTTTAGTTGTTGCTTTATTTCTTTACCTTTCTCTATGTTGTTATAAAATATCAATAAATCATCAACATATATCAATATAAACAGAATACTTCCGGTATCATTTTTGTAGTACACACATGGATCCACAGACGTACTTTTCAATCCCAACTTTTTTAACACGGAAGTGAGTTTTAAATTCCATTGGCGACTTGCCTGTTTCAAGCCATAAATTGACTTATTTAATCTGCAGACTTCGTGTCCGTGTTCATAGCCAGGTGGTTGATTCATATATATTTCAGCATCTATGTCTCCCTGCAAAAAAGCTGTAACTGCATCCATTTGATCTATATATAAGTTTTCTTTTACAGCCATTGCAAACAAATATCTTATTGAGGTATGCCGTACTACCGGAGCATAAATCTCATTATATTCAGTTCCTTTCTTTTGTATGAAACCTTTTATGACTAATCTTGCTTTGTATCGTACAACTTCACCGTTTGCATTGGTTTTCATTTTATAAACCCATTTGCAAGGGATTACTCTTTTGTCTTCGGGTAGAGTAACTAATGTCCATGTATTATTCTGAAGGAGTGATTCATATTCACTATCCATGGCATCTTTCCACTCTTTTGCTTGAGGGCCTGAAAAAGCTTCTTCCATGGTCTCTGGTTCCTTTAATAATACTGCTGAATCAGTTGGTTTCTCTTCATGACAAAAATATGTATTAGGTTTGGTATTCCTTGGCCTCAGAGTTATATTTCTAAATGGCATAGAATCTTCTTCTTCAAAGCTCTCCGGTGTGTAATCTGTATCCTTATCTGATTCTGAATTTGATAATTCACTGGTGGCATCAAACAATTTTTCCTCTTCTGAACTTTCATTTACTAAAGTATTGGTATCAGATTCTTGTGTAGCTGTAGTAGTTTCCTGTTTCTGCAAAATAGTAAGCGGCATAATAACACAATTATTTTTAACTGTGTGTTCCAAGAAAACAACATCTCTACTCTTGTATATTTGTTTTTTACTCTCATCATACAATCTGTAGCCTTTAGTATAATCACAATAACCCACAAATATCATTTTAATAGCTTTTGAATCCCATTTTTGTCTGTTTTCCTTTGGCACATGAACCATTGCATGACAACCAAAAATCTTCATGTTATTTAAATTTGGTTTTTTACCTGTCCACATTTCATATGGTGTCTTGTATTCCAAAGCTTTTGTTGGTGAACGATTTATAATATAAGCTGCTGTTGAAACCGCTTCAGCCCAAAAATGTTTTTGTAATCTGGAGTTCAAAATTAAGCATTTAGCTCTCTCTACTAAAGTGCGATTCATTCGCTCTGCCATGCCATTTTGTTGAGGTGTATATGGGTTACTCGTTTGATGCTGGATACCAGATTTACACAGAAACAATTTAAACTCATTATTTATATACTCTCTTCCATTGTCTGAGCGCAATACCTTTATTTTTTTATTAGTTTCATTTTCAACAACATTTTTGAATTCTTTAAACTTTTCTAATGTCTCAGACTTATTCTTCATGAAATAGACACATACTTTCCTACTGTAATCATCTATGAAAGTAACATAATATCTGGCACCTCCAATAGACGTTTTCAACACGGCTGAACCGATTTTCATGAAACATAGCTAAGAACACTCTCGATCAGAATACCTATCTAACAAAAGAAACATAATTTAAATCGGTTCATCAGCTTGGGCGCTACGTTGCCACAGACAGACACACAGATCCACAGATACACAGATACACAGACACACAGATACACATGTGAAACTTATAACACCCCTCGTTTTTCGTCGGGGGTTAAAAACGCATGAAATCAAAGAGTATCTCCGAAACGGGTGGACCGATTTTGACGGGACTTTCACTGGTAGATAGCTGGTGTTATAAGCAGTAACTCAGGCTACTTTTATTTTAGAAAAACAAAATTTTAAAAAAAGGTTCCTGTCGCGTGGGCTCAGTATGCGGGAGCGGGCTTTATCGTTAAGTTAAATTCCACGCGGACGAAGTCGCGGGCTCAGCTAGTTAGAACATAAAACTAAGATCACACGATGTACTCTACGTAGATAACATGGCTTTGATATTTAACTAATACTCCCCTTCAGTTCGGTAACCTGCGATCATGCGTTTAATTGCAAGCATCTATATGCTACGGCTGGCAAAAACACAGCAGATTTTTATTCTATTTATCATGAAACAAACTTGGTTAGGTGAGATTGACTCGTAATTAATTTATAACTAAATCAAATAAAATAACATGCATGCGGCTTCCAATCACCTACATCTAAACACCAGTTTTAAATATACCATCGCAAATATTTCACATGCCTTCGCAATATTGAGCGTTAGCGTAACGTTATTATAAAATAAGTTTAAATAAAAAGTTCCTACAACAAAGCCTTGTAGGCCCTTAGATAAGGCGTAGGCACGTTATGAATATTATTATTTCACAAGCCTCAGCTCTGCGGCTCGGTGGGACACATGTATGTCAGACAGGATCACCGATCAACATTTTTAACCCCCGACGAAAAAGAGGGGTGTTATAAGTTTAACATGTGTATCTGTGTATCTGTGTGTCTGTGTATCTGTGTATCTGTGTATCTGTGTATCTGTGTGTCTGTCTGTGGCAACGTAGCGCCCAAGCTGATGAACCGATTTAAATTTTGTTTCTTTTGTTAGAAAGGTATTCTGATCGAGAGTGTTCTTAGCTATGTTTCATTAAAATCGGTTCAGCCGTTTGAAGATCATCAGCTCTTTTATAGGTTAAAAAGCCACATTTACGGCCAAAACCAACTTCCACGGCTCGAATCCGCTCGAAATTTGAGATTATTGGATTTCGCTTTATTATATTTTTAAATGATCGTAATAGTCTGAACTGGCTTTTTACAATATTATAAATATGAAAAGTTTCCCGGATTCTGGAAAAAATGGAATATTTATCAATTTTTATATGAGATTTGTGTATGAACTAAAGACGTTCCATAAGTCACGTGTCAAATGATGGATACGCGCATGCGTTATATTTTGTTTGTTTTGTTAATGGGCATGGAATATTACGCAATAATAATTCTAGAGGGCGCCGCTCCGCCATTGAGAAAAAATACAATATAATTTCAAATAATTTTAGCGTTATTTACAATTCTTCCCCTGGGCTGCGTCCGTCCACCTCCACCAGAGTTATATTACATCAAATTGAATCATAATTGATAATCTTTTACTAGGAATTAAACCTCCGGCATCAATATTTAGATTCGTTGTCTATTCTGTCAATGATTATAATGTCACAACAAGATAATGTCTCATACTTTTATACAGATTTTATGTTGGATATTGTACATTGCATTGGAATCGAATGGAATGGCATCTTAGATTATGAGGAAGCCAAAAATAATTATGTAGGTAAATGGCGCTTTCATAATCTGGCATCGAAACTAGTTGTACCAGATGAATTTGCGAGATGAGCAATGAATACTGAGCTACGGTAGCTACGCAAATCTCGCTAACTTAATTATTTGGAAGAACTAGGTAAAGTATACATTTGATGAATAAGTCGTCGCATCGGGGGTTTTTAAATTTTCAATTTAGAGTTATGTCAAATATATTCCGATTTTATGGAATTTGTATCGCAGAGATAAAACATGTAGGTAATACATAAAGCCCATTGCTACTTAAGGCTAAAGCGCCCATCTAGCCCGCGAAGTTCAAATATTTTAAGGTTTTTTAGAACATTTTCAAATTCTAACAATAATAAAAGGCACATTTTGTAATTCGCGACAAAGACCGTGTGCAGTGCATTTATTAATATATCCAACTTACTCTAAAACTTTTCAAGAACGACAGCTATCCAGATAATCTGGTAATTTTTGTATATTTAGTCATTAACTAGTATCATATCCACCGTGATAATATTTAGAGTAAAATAAATGTATTAATAAACGCACTGCATACTGTGTTTGTCGCAAATCACAAAATGTTGTCTTAAATGGTTTCAGATTTTGGATAAACTATAAAAATCCTCGAAAATTTTGAATTTCGCGGGCTAGACAAGTGCCTTCACCTTAGGGTGCTACAATAGTACATTGTTACATGAGTGGAGAAAGTTACTTATTTTGTCCCGAGACGGGGTTTGGCTAATAGTTCGAGGGACAAAATAAATCTTTCACCCGAGGTAAACACTGTGCTTTTCATTACGAATACAAGGAAAATAAAAATAAAAACAGGAATTGGTTAAAGAAATAATACAAGGAAGTATAAACAATACTCTACAACTCGAAAAAAAAAATCGGATTGCCGCCTATTTTGTTTTTTTTTTTCGGTGGCCGGCCAACTTCATTATTTAGCCATTATTTTTCATTTTCATCTTTAAATATTTTGCCCAAATCTATGTTATTTTAAAGAAATTGTTGAAACTAAATTATACTTAAGTCATTTAAAAAAATATATTCTTGAATTAATACTTAACTTTATGTTATTACAATTTTACATCGTGCTGTAATTGAGTGACTGTAGAAAAAGTTTGAACATGGTTCCATAGAAATGTGAAAATGGAACTAGTTTTTTTTTATAATTTGACAGCTGTCAGTTGAAAGCGAAACTCCGGGCCTGAAAAGTATTACTTTCAACCCGCTTCTCAGGCAACTTCAGACCTACTTTCAGAGTATGAGTAATGAAAAATATATTTGAAGTATGTTATGTCAACACAACGTTTGGAATCCAACGCAATATTTTACAAGATGAAATGCCGTCAAACCATATCTCTATCTTCTTTATACATACAATTTATACGCGCGTGTGTTCGTAATACTTCTCCTCCTAAAAGGCTTGACCGATTTTGAGTGTTTTTGTACTCATTGGGTCACCATGTTGGTTTTTAGCTATAGTTAGACCCGGTAGGTGACGCTGTTGTTAGCATCATCATAAAGTTAAAATCATTAACATTTTTTTTCATGACGATTTTTCGTTACAGATAGCTCTTATTTGTCATAGGGATTATTAATAACGGCGGGTTTTTATTTTATTTCGTATACACGGGCATACAAAACTAACTTATTATTTGACCAGTTTATGACGACGATTATATTAACTTCAAGCTTAATGACGATTAACCAACACTCCTGCGGTAGATCAACTTCTAAGATAATATAGGGTTTGCGGCGGCAAACTAACAAGAAACTAGAAGAGTTGTTGAAGCTGTTAACGACGGGTTAATCCACTAATGATTATATCGGGCCCCAGGTGCTTTGTTGCCAAACTGTTAAGTTTACTGTTTAACAATCAAATTAATTGTACGTTGTCTTTAACAGAGCCGCTACAGCGAACATCAAAGGCGTAAAACATTTTCTCAATTCATTGACGTTGTTTAGTCTTGTGCCAGAAACGGTGTAGCGATGTTATTTAATCATTTCACTGCCGCACTCTCTTAATGCCGTTATTGACGTTGCAAGTCCAACAAATTTGATTGCGATCCTTCATTTCGAAATGATAATTTGGTTGGGAAATATCATAACATATATATTATGAAGATCTTTTTAAATTATATTTCCGTTTAAGTAAATATCTTAAAGGTGAAGTGGACACACGGGCTTGTGCAGACCACGTTTTTTAAACGCGCCGTCTACGTGCGTTTGTAGCTACTAGCTACTGACACAATACGCACGCAAGTCACACAGCTTGTTGACCTTTGGAGGATAAAAGCACGATGTCAACGCAGGTTTCTAAAAACGTGGTGTGTACATACATAGTTGTGCCTTGGGCCCGCTCGCTTCAACCAATAGTGTCGCTGCATTTCCTGTCAATTTGAGCCAAGTCGGGTGAAGCGGTGGAAATGACGCGATTCTAATCGCCGAAGTATGCGGGCCCACTTCATAGCATAGCAAAGTAGACGGTCACCTTAAAATATAACAGTAGGTAATATTGAGGCTTTGAAGTTTTAGCAACCTCGTTAGGTAGGTACCTCTCTCATTAAGGTACATGGATCTGCAAATATTGGGCTCCGTGCCCCTCTGAACCTGTGTTCAGTATATCGGCAATATATCTGTATCTATTGCCGAAACTTTATCATTATCGGCTTTCTATTCTAGGTTTTCACTTTTCGAATAAATAAATTGTTTATATGCAATAAAGCGCGTTGCCTATAAG
Source organism: Notodonta ziczac (assembly GCA_918843915.1). NCBI lineage: Eukaryota > Metazoa > Arthropoda > Insecta > Lepidoptera > Notodontidae > Notodonta > Notodonta ziczac. The sequence continues at coordinate 5,306,268 of OU974043.1, read as the reverse complement.
GTATGATAACCGTTATCAAATCTAATGCCTGGCTTCATTGTTACCAAATTAGGGGCAATAATTAGGGATGAGCCCAATGGCGAATATTCGGCATACTTAGCAATTTGCCGAATATTCGTGTACCGCTGATCATTCAGTTGAAATTAATATTCTGCCGAATATTAGTTTCATCAAAAAGCTGTTTCCATGCTTGTCTAAGGTGGTACATAGCTTTATCAAATTTAAGATGCGAACATAATATAATAAGAGACCTTAGATGTTATAATTTATTCTGCTATATTAAAAATAGATTTTGTTAAAGAGATGAAACCTTTACCTAACTAGTCAGTTATGGTGGAATGGAAGAAAGAAATGTGGTTTGTTAAGTTTGTATTGTTATAATTGTTTATCTATTTTAATTAGATCCAAAGACATAATCAGTCTTTGATAATTATTAAGTCATCTTATTCTCATTAAGAATGAGTTAGCAAACAAAACCTTGCCAGTACAAAAAAAATGTTAATAAGCATTGCATACGCATTTTGTAACACTTACATATAATTAAGTCGAAAAAAAATTTGTAATGATTAATCTTTTGTAGTAAGAGTTTAATTAAAAATTTAGGTTTACATTATTTGGCAGGTTATTTAGTGTTTCTTCATAATATAGTCATGGATAATTAATTACACGATTTTCTACCAGACATTGTACCTAATTTATATAGATAGGACTTTATGTTGTCATGTGAGTGCGATATTTTCCTAATCATGAACATGATAACTGATTCGGCCGATTATTCGTATTCGGTCAAAATTGTGTTGGGCCATCACTAGCAATAATCCTTTATCATGGTCGTTGGCGTGCGGGCGTGAGTGCCCCTCCGAGATAACCGCGCGGCGTCACTCATCCCATTATAAACACAAAACCCAATCCACTACAACAGGTGCGCTATTTTGCTGCTCTTGTTTTCACAAAACTGCCATAAAGAGAGCGTTGCACTCCTTCTATCTGAACATTAGGTACATACTTAAATTAACTTAGTGAATCTTAAAACGTCACTGACTACTCTCGCCGATGTGAAAAAGTACTTTCATAATAATTCTGTTGAATTTGGAAGCATTTGGTGGTATTGTGGGATCGCGGTCTGTGCGGTTCTGTGCGGCCTCGACTCGACCTCGTATCTGATTAGGGTATTATGGTTATACTTCTCGTAATTTAATCGTATCTCCATTAACGACCCTCGTGCGGCACCCGCCCGGATATAAATATCCTTTTTTATCTTTTTTAGCCGGTAATTAAGCTGAAATATAGATACTTCGGAGAATTTTGGTTCACCATCGCCCGAGTTCAAAATTAAACATGTGTGAGTGAATTCGAAAATACAACTTTTTACTTATTATGTTATGTTATGTTATATTTCGCATAATTCGGGAACACTCTGTTGTATAGGGTTATTCTGTAAGGATAGTTGTGATTTTTATGAATAAATAAATAAATTACTGTGAATGGAGCCTAAGGAAAGGGTAATCATCTGCCCTATTTTGCATTATAATTATTTTAAAATATAAAATCCTTTGTATAATCAGCCTTGCCCACGCCGCGCCGCGCCGGTGATCTGGAAGAGGGTTGTTTCTCCCGGGAATTTTATGGTGGTGGTTAATAGAGTGCAAGTTAGATACAAATATTTTTGTCGCTGTCTACTTTGTGTTTTTATTTTGATTCGCTCATTGCTGCGCTTTAAATTTATGCCGTTCGATGTTGATCTTTTACCTGTTGGTAGACAAAACTCACCTGCAAGTCTCTGTGGATATTTACACGCTGTAATTATCAGCGATGCCGAATATTACCTATTTTTAAAGAATCTGGAACGAGTTCCATCTGTTTAAAAACAAACGAACTAGACGTGTAATGGTTTGCCTACATTCTACAAGAACACATTTATTACGTTCGGAAATCATTCAGCTTCGTTTCTAAACAGACAGCTCAACGATCAGCGGTAGGTACTCCACGATGTTGGACGTTCGTGTTTATCTATAATAATAATTTGTTTATGCTGCCAGTCGGTGAGCTGTTGTTACATGTGCCATTTCTTCTGTAATCGCGAAATTACTTTACGATTCGAACTCGAACTGCGAACTCATCCTGGTCTTCTTTTATTATCGACACAGACCAAAAATATAAATAATAAAAAAATGTCCTATCATCATAAAGATATGTCACATTGAAGGCACCTATATTTAATTTGTGGGTGAATGATCTAATAAAATTAACAACGATGAAAGATGTACGATAAACTATTAACAAGCAAGTGTGGTCTCATTGTTGGCGCATCGCCAGATAGGTATTCTGTGCAATGCAACACTCCAGCGCAACGCACGGATGCGCGGTCTGGTCTATCTACTGCTAACAACAATGACTATGTGGCAATCTCTGTAACTATATAGGTATAAGGTGTTCTGTGGTCGCTATAACTAACGTCAAAAATTATTGTTATTTACTACTAAATTTGGTATTTACTAAGGTGGTACATGTTAGGTAAAAACGTGGCTGTTAAACCTTTGTAGACCGCTCTTGTAATTACTAGGTAAACCTATTATTCATTAAACTATTCTTAAAATCTTTAAAATAAATAAAAGATGCAGACTTTATATGAAATTAAAGAAAAATAAAGAGTCACCTACCTACCAAAAAAAATTAACATTACTATTTATAAACCTTACACACAGATTGTGATGTATTTATTATAAATCCCTCCCACTCAACACGTGAAAGTATTTCTGATCAAGTTGTTGTACCTAACTGTAATACATTTAGGCATTATTTACAACGCTATAGGATTTCAATGTTACCAGAATCTGGTTCGTATCGCTGAAGCCGGCCCAGACTAGGCTAACTACCTACTTAAAAATAATAAGACAAAATGCTGTGTGAATAAGGAGCAGAAAACCCAATAAGTGTACCAAAGCAGCAAGATTTAATAAACAGGTTTTAGTTAGTTATAAATAGAAGCATATTTATAACTATCTGAAACCTGTTTATTATCTCTATTACCGCACAATTTACTGCCTCCAGTGTTGTTTACTACATACCTATAAAATATTATTAGGTAGTTCTGTAAATAAATTTGACTAGACTAGAAAATTCATATTGAAGGTAAATCAGGTCCAAACACCATCTAAGATATATTATAGGTATTTGTACCATATCTATTATTATTTAAGTACAAATTTACTTTACCTAGTAATTAATATGTAAATTATGTAGAGATAACGCGTATTTATATCGAAGATGGATATTATAATATAATTAATTTAAGATATATTATTATTATATTGTACTAGCTGTGCCCCGCGACTTCATCCGCGTAGTATTGGATTATTGGGTTAAAAAGTATCCTATATGTTAAACCCGGTTATAATCTATCTGTTTTCCAAATTTCATCCAAATCCGTTCAGTAGTTTTTGCGTGAAGGAGTAACAAACATACATCATACATACATACATACATACATCCACACTCACAAACTTTCGCATTTATAATATTAGTAGGATTATATTCTTTAGTATATCCTTTGTGACATTTATCTATTATTATAATTATTTACACGTAGATAAATTCTGCTATTGACGACCGCTTGGCGCAGTGGTTTGAGCGTAGGCCGCTCGTCTCACTACACCAGGTGGTTGCGGGTTTGATTCCAGTCGGGGCAATTTTATGAAATATCCTTGTGCAGGTCTGGGTGTCCCTGCGATCGCCCCCAGTCCATTGTAGGGTACCGTACAATGGACAGTAGTGCTTAGGTGTGGACCATACAGTTGGTGTGTCAGTCTGGCGATATTTATTTACTTATTACGCTAGTTTCACAACCGTGTAACCGTCATCAGTTAGATGCCCTCGGATTCATGATGGATGGATGTTGGTCCTTCCAAGCAGGGATGGAAAACACCTGCGTCACACAGTGGATGTTTACATGTTGCTTGTATGATTCAACGCACGCCTAATATCCGGATAAAACGATAATCAAATCAAAAATTAATCATGCAGTTAACTGTGATTAATCACGGGAGTTAATGACCGAATCGACAGCATCACAAATCAGTAGTGTGCAGTGAGCGCGCGCGCAACGCACCGACATCCGGACTCTGTGTAACCTTCAGTAAGTGACTTTACTGACGATTCAAACGTCCCAGGTTCAATGCCGCTATATAAAACTTTGCCCTTAACTACAAGATTCTCATAGGTAGGTACTGTCGTAGAAACATGTAGAGCTATTAATAGAATAGAGAGAGCCCGTCTCACTATCAATGCACTCAATCCAATAAGAAAGTTTCTTGACGTCGGCAATCACTTAGGCTGGATTTTTAGTGCGATACCCTACCTCAAGAACTTGGTAACAATGCAATGTTGATACGAAAGAAATCGCGGGTTATTCTCTAGAGATGTTTCGAAATTAATTTCGTAAAATCATAATAACCTTCTAAAATGGTAACTTTAGTGAGGCACCAAATCAAAACTAATTTAATTTCGTTTACCTTCAGGTTGTTTCATAATCATGGGACGGGAAATTTCTGAAACAATTAGGTAACGAATTTCCTGTTAATATAGTGTCAAGCGCGCATAAGGGTTGCGACACTTTCCTGTACCTATCGTTTAATATAAGTACCGCGCGGTTAATACGTTGGGTTCGTTTAAGGGAGTTGACCTATATTTCCTTCCAGATTTCTATTAATTAGGAACCGAAGTCGTGGCGTTGGCACACCGCCAAGGTCTGAAAAACAATGCAAGCCTTGACTCATGCGTCGTTAATACTTACTTTTAGGTAACCAATAAAAATTGGTTTAAATTTATACAATAGTGTTTATATTCGGGAACCGCTGCTGAAGTAATCGCGTAAACCTACTGAAAACGCTGAAACAGTTTATTTAAGATTTTGTGTTTTTTTTTCGTCTAGATTCTAGAAATAAGTTTATCAGTGGAGATTTTCGTTGTGAATGGAATAATATTATTTTATGCTATTTCACTTCTTATTTTCGTAATCTAAATATATATAACTCAAAGGTGACTGACTGACATAGTGATCTATCAACGCATAGCCCAAACCACTGGACGGATCGGGCTGAAATTTGGCATGCAGGTAGATGTTATGACGTAGGCATCCGCTAAGAAAGGTTTTTGGTTAATTCTACCCCCAAGGGGATAAAATAGGTGATGAATAATCCCGAAATTTTTGTTAAGTTAAATTACACGCGGACGAAGTCGCGGGCACAGCTAGTATTCAATATTGTTTTATGAACAATACCTACATTGTTCTCGAGACATTGGATTTTGTTAATGCCGAGTTTCGCAGGGCTGAAGTGTGAACTATGCCGCCGGATTGTCACTGACGTCATCTCGGGGAGCCTTCCCTAGTGGCATTAGTTAATTGTTTAGTTAACCATTAATGGTGACATACGGGTCGAATGCGTAACCACGTAGCAGTTTCAAAATAAACATTTGGTATAGAACACGTTGAAAGATACTAGCTAGGAACAATGAATAAACGGGAAATCAATTACGCGGTAATTGCTTAGTTTTCAGTTACATGTAGTTTGCAAGCTCATAGTTGTGTAATACTTATAACCATCCGTGCTCAACTAAGTTGCTCAACTTATTATTTCTATACCGTTTTAAAGTACCTACATTACATTGTGTAGATTCATCACTTCCTGAGATCTTACTTTTGTGACATTCTTAACATTATAATTATACTTGCCACCCTGTAACCGGCTACCCCGGGATCTTTTACAGGTTGTGGCTATTGTAATAGTATCAATACATATCCTTTTGTAGGTGTGTGTCCCTAAGGTCTAATTGTATGTGTTAGGTATAAATTTGAAAATAAACCGCTTATACTTCTGTTTGTTTTTTTTCAATACCATCACACTACCCAGACCACACCACCTTAACTTACCTTACAAGTGACCACGCAAGTGACTAATCTAATTTGTCACACGATTTTTAATAACCTTATGCAGACTTACATTACACAATTGTGTACCTACGTCATAGTTAAACAGGTACCCAAGTTGTTTTCTTATATTTACGCGAATACTACACATTGAAATAAAACTATTTTTACGGATTCCAAAACCAAGTGTACCATTGCAAGACCTCGAGACACAGTGAGCACTTTCTGCGTGGATCGGACCGCAAACAACAACTTAATATGAGGGTACCCAGTTACTAACTATGACATCAGGACGTCTAACACCTCAGTCCCTCCGTGACCATGGCTGCTGTAAAGCAGCCGAAACGTCGGGAACATAAATTAAATAAACGCGATAAAATCCGAAAAATAGTTTTATTTCAAACAGGTACCTGTAACCAAATGACTGTAACTCATACAAGATCAGCGTAATTCCTACTAATATTATAAATGTGAAAGTTTGTGAGTGTGGATGTATGTATGTATGTATGTTTGTTTGTTACTTCATCACGCAAAAACTACTGAACGGATTTGAATGAAATTTGGAACACAGATAGTTTATAACCGAGATTAACATATAGGATACTTTTTATCCCGATAATCCCGAAATTTTTGTTACGTTAAATACTACGCGGACGAAGTCCGTGGGCAACAGCTAGTTAGCTATATTAACTGCGCTTCGCACGATGAGTGACAGAGGCGGTAGCCCAAACCCCCTTTCAACTCTAACTTTATCAATTTTCCTACTTCTCTTAGGTCGCCAACGTGCCAGCAATGCAAACGGTATTGCAAGCATCTATAGGCTACGGTAACTGCTTAGCAACAGGCGGGTCGTACGCATGTTTGCCGACTTTGTTGTGAAAAATAATTAATAAAAATATTTTATATAGAAAGTGATGTCAGAATCAAAATGTATAGTTAGATAAGCACACAGTATGTTATATTACGCGATGGCAACAGCAGCAGAACATATATAGGCTATGTTTATCATGATTGCTACGTTGTATTGTGTTTCCACCTCTGAACATCTGTAATTGGACAGCCGTTTTATTATTTCCCGCTGTTAACAAGAATAATCTTAAACAGTATGCGTCAAAATATAATAATATCATATATTGTAATAAAGCCATTTGGATAAAACCAAATAGGGTTTATAACATTTTGCAATACCTATATTTAGTAATTGCAATTTATTTTATACACAAAATAAATATTTTAGCTTTTAAGTTTAATTACAATTCGAGATATTTTATTTTAGCAATACACCGCGTTAACATGAAAAGCTCTTTCCACTTCTATTGTGGTCGATCGCACCCATTTTGTTAAATGGGACGCGCTTTTAAGCGTTTAAATAACAAATGACTCTACATACAGAATCCGTTCACAAAAGCTCGGTGTCAAGTGTTCTGATGACACAAAAGGGTGATACGGTACAAAGCAAGATTAACTAGTGTGGACCCGGCTTTGCATTACCTATTCACAGTTGGTACGTTTGTTAAAACCCCGGACGTCACAGGCGGATTGGAGATTTAATTTGCAAATCCGGGCACTGTTTTCAGCTTCAACAGACTGGTCTTTTTACACAACTTGGACTCGGTCTGAGTAAGGAAAGACCCTCTTGAACCTTCTTGGTTATATTAAAAGACTCGATGTAAAAAATACTTGCTGATTTTACTATTAATTTTAAGTTTTAGTTATTTAATTAATTACAAGTGTCGATTAAAATAAATAAAAAATGTAATAATAGCATTTAAAAATGACAATTTGTAAATCTAAATTGTAAATCTAGGCCTAAACTAAATAAACGATTTGACTTTGACATTACTTAGTAACGTTAACTGATTTTTTTGGTGGCGATAAGCTTTATTCCGTACAATATCATTGCGTAACTTAATTGAAATGGGCTGGGTTCGATTTCATTCCATATTTTGTGGTGAGACATCAATTAAGCTATTTCAGTAACAAATGAAATTACATTAGATTCGGAATTCTCATATTGGTTAAAAATAAAACTGTTTAAAAAAAGCTAAGGAAAAGCAATTGGAAGCAGCAGTAAATTGTATAGCCTGCTAGCAGCTTTCTCCCTTTATTTGTGTGATTTTTATTTACTTTTAATTTGCTTTTCTGTTGTTAATATTTCGTAAATTTGGTACAGTTATTTTGAAGTCCTTTATTATACGGTTAATAAACGGTACATATGACTTTTCAGTCAGCGATTATTCACACAAAGCCTTTTGTTGATATATTCTTGACATATAATGGCCGTGTTTGACATCTGGATATAGTAAAATTTACATAAATTATGGCCACGTAACGTATACAATTTTATTAAATTTCCAATTCTTCTGTACAATTCCTCTGCCAGTAAGATTTTTACTTTCTATAGTTTTAAGGTGTCAATAGCCTAGTGGTTAGAGGCGCTGCTCTCTTAATAAAGAGGTTCTGGGTTCGATCTCCATCCTGACCATGATTTTTGTTGAAGTGAGCCCACTTCTATCACAGGATTTAGCTTGGGGAGTAGTCCCTTACCCCCAAGCTTACTAGTGTTAGTCATGTGATAAACTCACATTGTTAATAATCTTTATTATAAAAACTAGCTGTGCCCGCGACTTCCTCCGCGTGTAATTTAACTTAACAAAAATTTCGAGATAATTCATCCCCTATTTTATCCCCTAAGGGGTAGAATTAATCAAAATCCTTTCTTAGCGGATGCCTACGTCATAACATCTACATGCATGCCAAATTTCAGCCCGATCCGTCCAGTGGTTTAGGCTGTGCGTTGTTAGATCACTATGTGAGTCAGTCAGTCACCTTTGAGTTATATATATTTAGATAAAGATAATGAAAATAATAAAACATCAATATGACAACTCTCTCCACAATTTATACCCACCCTGGGTATAAATTTTCCATGTGGCTGTGCAGAGGGTTATGAAAATTCCTACTTCCCGTTATTGCATGTAACTCATATCACAGCTATTATTAAATTCGTTGCTAATTATAATTAGTTAGTTATTGATAAAGGAGTTTTCACGTATATATTGTTGCGTGAGTTTCCCGTCGGTGCGGGAACCGCGGTATCTATTGTACGACGTTTTCTATTGTGCCGATCTTCACTATTGTTGTCTACGGATTTAGAACACTGTTCAGCTTTTGTGCTTCTGTATACACTTTATTTACACTTATGTTTCATGTCAAACTTAATAGCTTCTCCCGATTTATCTTGTAAAATAAGAAAAACAGGTTTTTACCTGTAAGAAACCTTTTATTTGTATAAGGATTGATTACATTGAAAATAAAATTCAAATAATGCAAAAGTAAAAATATATGGAGGGCTTCCGGATTTCCCACCCATAGAACGAATAGCAACTTTAATATGACACGGTCGCTGATCACGAAGAAATTCGTACAACGACCTGTTATTACCTGTCTCTGTCACTCCCGCGTAAATATAATACGTCTAATAGGATTCGTATGGCATTTTTTTAATTAAATTATGAAAAAAAAATGAAAAAATATTTATTTATCTCTAAGTCTACATGTTTGCAGGTTAATTCGTTTACAAATGTTTTCCGTAGACTTGAGGAACAGAACAATAATTATGTAAGAGTGCTTAACTTGTGACCCTTAAACTAGGCATTGCCTGTATCTTAAGGGCCAGATATATGTTGCTTGTTATCGGGCTACTATTATATCATCTAACGCCTTTACCTAGTTACTAAGTATTTGATCCTTAAATAGGCTTTTTATGGCTAAGACTTTTTGTGGAAACATTGCACATATGAAGGCAATGATCGGAGATTTACCTGATAGGTCTGCAAGTCACGGGACGGGCCAACACCGACAGTGTTGTTTATCAAACAGGGTTTGTATAATACTTACTTAAAAAATAAGGATAAAGGGGAATATCAAGATAAGGAGACATATTGATCAGTTAAAATGAAATACAGGAATTCAATAATAATAATAAATAATATAAATAATCAATATCGCCAAACTAAAACAATAACTATTTGGTCCCAAACTAAGCTAACTCGCTTGAAGATACTATGGGTATTGTACGGAGATGCCTGTGATTTTCAAATCATATTTTTGTCAGTTCAATGGCCGTATTTGTCATCTGTATACAGAAAAACGCTAAAATATATAATGCAGTAACATATAACCAGACTCAAACGAAAAATGACAATTTCTGTCTGCGTAATATGTCATTGAAAAATGAACCACTTTGTGCACCCAGTAGAAACAAATTTCAATTGTAGAGCTATTGCAGCGCCCTTTTTCTATCTGTTCGATTAATTTATCTATTTATAAGATAAATATAATTACTCCGAAGGTTACATTGATAAAAATAGGTATTTAAATCGATACCGGACCTTCCGTGCAGATTCAATTTTAATTGGCGATACATTTACATGGGCTTATAAAATTTTAACCACAGAGGGTTGTTTTTATTTTGAGTCTTTTTCCAATACCAATGTTATTAGTTCTAAGTACAATTTATGTATATGAAAAGAGCGTTTGAACTACGTTGCGTAACTGAGGTCATCGTAAATATTTCTACGAAACGCGTAAGTGTAATGTAAATAAACGGTAGCCACTCAGGCCATGCGGTTTTATGATTCCGAAATTTCAGTGAAAGTATTTCTGTGTCGGTACCCGCCGCTTTGTTCTAACAAACAAACACACTGGCTTAATTTATAGTTATACGGTTTTGATTAAAGAGAAACAGAAGACAACCGTTTTGGCAGAACTCCACCGTGTACCTGCGCGTACACCTATTTTAATAGTAAACGTGACCGTAGAACATTAAACAAGGACTGTTAAGAATAATGGCACCCATATACTAAGAATAAAATAACGACAACAAATTATTGTTGTAGTTTCTAGTTTCCCTTAAAGTATTTTTTACTAAACATTTGGTAATTACAGCGGTAATTAATACATACAATACAAGCCATTCGATATCTTAGCAATTGCATTAAATAAGCAATACAAAAAGTATTGTAAAATGATTACTTAGGAACTATACAAAAATTATTGCGTTCTTAATTTATTTCTCAGTTTAGATATTCCATTCTGCTCCAAAGCGCGTTCAAAATCCTTTTGATAAATGCGATTTCCTTTACTACGCCCTTGCCGCCGACGCAAATTGCGAACAGAATTAGAATTTCATAAGTTCATAACTGCACATTCGGCACGCTTGGTTTGCTGCTATTTGCACGGTAATCCCCAATATGATTGCAATTTTTATCGCTTTTGAATCGTGATAATGCCAATTCCAAGGCACAAGTATGGCAGAGGAAATCGCATGTGAATAACGTCCTTATACTTATGTATGTAGAGTACCAGTAGGTTGCACTCACCGACGACGTGAGCCTCGCCGCTGGGACGGGATCGATCTAGCGCGGCCGGGCCGTGCCGGCCATCGGGGCCCGCGCCCGATACTTCCCGAACGCACTGCACTGCACTTCACTCTTCGACAGTTTCTTCCGAAGAACCACTGGATTCTCACACATTTACAACGGCAGACCCGTTATCCTTCCTGTTGCGTAAAGTTTTAAAACTTTTTAATTTATTCTTCGCTCAATTTTTTGATTATGATTAGAGTTATATATTAATATACAGGTGCCTAGGTCAACTCGTTTCAGACTGGGATTATCGAACGATTGGAGCGGAGTGTGATATTTCACTCCGAATTACGCAAACATGTATCGATCTAGATAGCGGACGGAGATAATGGTTCCATATCTATGATAAGTGCAGAGCCTTAATGACCGAAGATTGGGACGATATAGCGCCACACCGCTGTGATTGCGGATTGTCTCGGACGAGACAATCCTAGCTGCAATTCCTGATCCGTATAACCTGCATAGTTGATCGGTTAAGAAGATCGAAATCTTTACTTAAATACAAATATAGAATTTCAAAATTACGAAATAAATTACGTTGAAGCTACTCTTACTACCCAGTTTACATCATAGAGCGTGCTTTTTCGTTATGGATTTATTTGGTATGGAAGTAGGTACATCAGCTTCATTTGCATATTTTACAATAAAACTAAACGGAGCCAGTCCAAATAACCGTTAGAGGGTTAGAAACACTCAAATCACTGCTTAATGCCCTCGGGGCTCAAATTGAAGGGGTTTCTATTGTGTGAATGTAAATAGTGAGTGACGGGAGTATCCCAAAACGTCGTCCGGGATTCTCCAGCCGTAACGATTTCCTTGCAAATGGACAAAGAGAGAAGTATCTAAATGGCAACATCTCTGAATGCTCCCATTAAACTTGTCAAACTGTGATGGAGCATTGATTTTAACAACTTTTTTAAAGAATAGGTACACTAAAAATATATAATTTGTTTTCATACTTATAAGAGCGAGTAGTCTTTATTTATTTTAGCATCACTTTTGCTATCTTTCGCTGTCTTTATTTATTTAAGATACAGTTGGTACTTGATTATGCCAAAAAAAAATCAGAAACAGCGCGGCGATGACAAGATGACATCAACAAATTTACCTAGGTAGATTTGAAGAGTCCAATTCGGACGTTGAACGAATACTAATATTAGTCTTTCATGAATAATTCTTTTAACGGATGTGTGTATTGTAACGAACATTTGAACAGGAAAATTTCGAAGACATCCGTGAAAATATTCGGAATAATATGAAATTATGTACCTGTCTATCGCCTGAAAATATAGTTTGCGTTTTAAAATTGGATATCTTTGAATTAAATTTACAGTTAAATTATCTTTATAATTGAATAAAATGAATGGACTGACGCTGCAAATTATTTATGAAAAAAAAACAAACTATTTCACTCGAATGATTTTATAATTTAGCATTGCCAGACTTGAAAACTGAATGGAATTACAGATGGAGATCCACCAACATATTACAATTTGTAATACATATCGAGAAACATAGAGACGCACGCACTTATTGCATTGTGATGCATGTACCAGTACTTCGAGAAAAAACATACAAAAAGGTCCACTAGAACGATCCAGATATATTCATGTTTCAACCATTGAAAATGAGATATCATAAATGTCGTTTCTAAAAGTGATATAAAATTTTTATGTAAGTAGTCGTAAGATTGTATTGTCCTTATGGTAGAGTCTACACTTAGAAGTTCATAAATAAAAAATAAATTCGTAGCAACTAAATGAACATCTGTGGCATTGCTACGCGTATCATAACTACCCTATACCTATTAGGAAATAATAATAATGATAATTTCACATATTCCGTTACTGATTCCATATTTATGTACTTACTTTATGATGTACTTACAAAGACGTAAGCAGAGGTGATTAAAATATTCAAAGAAAATATTTGGTAGTATGCAATTCCTTAAAACATAAATTGACACCAACTTATTTATTGTTTATAATATACTATTTTAAGTTTTCGAACTGCAGAGCCGTAAAGAACGGCTCTATTTCTCGCAACATAAAATACCGTAACATTCGAGCATCGACAGAATTTTGCAGATGAATTGATTTACATCGTCGTTTATACACGTGGTTATGAAGCGGAAAAGTGCTTTTCCCGCGACTATGTTAGCGCGCGCGTTGACGCAGCGGCGGCGGCGGCGCGGTGACACGGACTGGCGGCGGGCGGCGCGGCGGCGGGCGGCCGGGCCGGGCGGGCGCCGCGCGGTCGCGGGCGGCGCAACAGATACGCCACAGGTTGGGCGGCCCGGGCCACCCGCACCATTCCCCGGGGTGGCCGAACGGAGCACACACCAATTTACATCCTCATTATCGTCTCCAGAATCACCACCTTGCGACAGCTTCCGGACGTCCGTCACCACATCACTCGCCGTCTTCCCTCGCACTGGAAATACTCTTTATCCGCACAAATCTAATAAACCGTTTATTTGGAAGCTTACATTTTTTGCTTTGCGTGTTATATCGGATTTTTTGTTTTATTTTGTTTCGTTGCTTCGTATAAAATTATAATCTCATTTTGTTTTATTTAGAAAATCTCTTTACATTGGGTTATTTTCGTAAATAAGTAATATTTGCCCTCACTTTTAATATTTGTAGCCAGTGGCAGATTAACACATTTCCTAAGTATAGGCTATCAAATGATTTGCCACCTATACTTCTGCCTATACTTCTGCCACTCTATTTCTAGAGTACCTACATCATGCCATACGAAGATTTAGTCCAAGTTACTCGTTGCAAGCTACGGAAGAGGGAAAAGTGATCGGGAACATGTTTTGCTGACTTCTTACTGAGGACAAAAAAAACGGTCCCCAAAAATACCGCCCTAGGCTCAAGGTTACTCAGCTTGACCACTGTTTGTAGCAGTCACCACTTTCACTTTATATTATTATAATGTATAATATAATACTTAATTATATTTATGCATTGTTTCAAAGAACTCAAACTTATTTCAAAGTTACCTAGGTACCCCGATTTCATTTAATATCGCTTGATGATAAGTACTTATATAAATTCCATTACCGACTAATAATATGTGATATAAAACTACCTCCAAGAGTATTAATTTCAACTGAATTTATACGAGGCCATAAAACACGTTTTGTGTCGCAACTCTTTTATCCAAGCTATTGAATACTTTGTGTCAGAATTTTCCATATTGCAAATAGGTATGACAAGAATGTTGAGTTGGCAAGTTAGACTCGCACGATTGAATGGAACTTAACAAGTAAGAGCCTCGTTAAACATTCAGAATTCTGTGGGCGGTGGCGTAGACGCCGTACCTACTCAAAAACTCCAAATTAATTAGACAGTTAAGTACCCCTAAATGCTTACTGCTCAGTTTCAACAGGATTGAGATATCAAAGACAAGGAAAACGTCATACGATCGTTTTATTTAGGTATGTTTTTCTTAAATAATTCTCAACTCAAATAAACGATAAATGAATTATCGTTCCTTCCAAAATACTTAAAAACATTATTATAGTTATTGTTTATATCTATGCAATACCTGCCTACACAAAACCTATTTTCACACAAACTCGTATGAGTAGATTGGGAAAATTATAATCCTATTTATTGTTTCCTAAAACTTACCGAAAGAAATAATGCAGAACCGTCGCTCACGAAATCCGAATAGGGACTGATAAGGGTCCGTACGTGTTCCGGGTGAACATTACTTTTACTATTTTCACAAAACGCGACCGGTCTTGGTTTTGCTCTGTTTGGTTTTCGCATAGAGGTAATAGGGTGCCGGGGTTCCCCTTTGTCCCGACCTCGCCGCCTAATGTGTGACCGCCCGTGGAATCACAAAACATGGCATTTGCATAGTCATTATAACACTCGAGGTTTATGCCATTAGCTATGTGTTCAGATTTGTGTTAGTAGAAAATATAAATATTATGGACGAAAGGTTTTTTATTGGGTATCTTATACATCAAAGCTATCTTTATTGTGTCAAAATAAAGGCACTTTTTACAGAACATTGAGTTGGAAAGACAACGAGTAGGTAAGTACCCACCTACTCTTCCCACGTAGGTAATGATACCCACTGAGTTTTCTTTATCAATCCTGGTAAATTATTCTCCTACGGATTGAATATTTATCTTTGCAGAAGGATACAACTTGGAACTGATAGATACGTACTATATTGAGTTCTCCGCAGGGAAGAATATTAATCTTGGAGAATACTCAGTCTGTTTTGTGTTTAAATAATCGGGGTTATTAACTTTAAACTTCCATTTATAAAAACTGAGTTGTATTTATCTAATTTATTACACAAATTTGACTTGTGGTGGTTTTATAATAATTTTTTCTATTATTAACACGTTCTTAGATGTAAAAAAAAACCGTTCAATGTCACTGATTCTATAGTAAGTAGTAACATACTGAGTGAGTGAGTTTCGTTATGGTAATTAGTGGGAGGTGTACAATGAACGAAGACACTTTGCATATGTGGCGATAGGTTACGTAACGCGTCAGGTACTGGCTTGGTCTGCATGGTAATTAACCATCCATTATGTATTGAAACCCTAATAATAAAGTAAGTGTGACAAAATGTACGGGGAAAAAATATTTGACGAAATACATTGACCCCGTGCATGAGATCAATGACTCGAGATTTTTGTGCAAAATTGTGCCAACATTCTAAGAGTTAAACGGCAAGAAGCCAAGTATTAAATTGATTATTTATGAAAAAAATAAATAAGGTGTGTATTTACAAAATCTAAATTTATTCTGTCGTAGTCGAAGAGGTTATTATTAATAGCGTTACAGAAATTAGGATAACACGTTTAATATTATGATGACGTTTTGATTTCATTTAAATCATTCATAGACATTTTTAAGTGAATAGCCTTTACTCGTTTATAGTTATTTCCATGGTTTTATAAATATAAAAATAAATATTAAAATATTTTATAAATATATATCGTTTTATTACAAATTACTAAATCGTTTACAAAAATGGTAGAGTCATTGCGCCGCTGAAATATAGTACTTATATGTGTGTCGTAGATCGTATAATGTAGTTCTACTCACTGTTTTTTTTTATAAACGTCGCGTCAAGACTGATAGCGACACGACACAAGACAAAGAGAGCTTAATTCGTCACCTTGTTTGTAATATATTTTTTTATCAAATGTGGGTTTATAATCCCAGTTTCATCAGCTCACACGATACGATACGATAAACATAGTTAGGTACTCTAACTAAAATTACTCTATCTTATAACCAAAATGTATTTATTCTGAGCTTCTGGGTAACAGAATTTTCCGGTCATAATCGATACTCTCATAGTTTTAGTCAAGTTAGTAGGTAATATTACCGTAAGTCGATCTCCAGGTTTACAGTGTTTCCTATGAAGGCTCGTTTTATGAAACTATAAATTGTAATAAGCCGGTTATATGTCAGCCGACTCTAGAGCCCGCGGAGTATCTATCAGTGACATTATTACTTTGCAAGAATAATGGAAGTAGGCAATATTTTACGGTGCCTTTCCGTCAGCGTCTCTTGGGCTATTACCCTTACACTTGTTGACGTTACGTAGATGAAAATAGTGATCACAATGCCGTGGCAGTTTGATTGATGGAATAACAAGCGCTGTTGCCGTTCCTCGTTCACTGAAGCTTCCCTTTATGCAGCGTAATAAATGTTTGTAAATATGAGCACGAGACGCGTCTGTACAGCTATGCATTTGTTAGCTTTGAGTCAGCTCTGAATATGTCACGACAGAAATAAATATGTACGATATTACTCCAGCCCGTGCTACGTGCGTACCTATAATAATATTGTAATTGATATACTTAAGCCTCTATTACACATTACGGTAGTCTGGACACCTGTGTCGGCCTGAGTCGGCTCAAATGAGTAGGATTTAGGTTGTCTTCTGTTCTGACAAATATTTTCAAACTTGTGACTACTGAAATTTAGAGATCCTACTTATCTAAAGAAATCAAATAGGATTTTACAATGCCCCATTTACCTCTAATACTGTGTTGGTGTCACGTTATTTAAATGCATCAATCTATTTGCTAATGGGCTCTACATTTCTCTATAAAATTGGGATTATGGTAATATCGTCATTAATATGATTCGGGCTCTCGGCAACGTGAAATCCGGAAATATTCGAGGTCGTGGCGTAACAAGTGCTTGCATTGGGCCTTTTGTCGATAATGGCTCTACAACTGACTCTAAGACTGTGAGAGTATCGATTTCCATAATGAAAACGGTATAATGGAGGACTAAGCGGATGATACGCCCGAAAGAAGCGAAGCTTTATAGTATAAAGCGTTGGGCGTCGCAGCTGCCACTCAGTAGGTATACCTATATATATCGTGTAACGCTACTGATGCTTAGAGCGGGTAGAGTGGCCGCGCGGCAAGAGCCCCGAACGTATACGTATAGGAGCTTCGCTTCAACAAATTCAGCAGGAGTTGGGAGCGCAAAGTTTGGAAAAACGACAAAGACAAACAGGGTTACTGAGTTAGTGAAGGACAAACTAGCTCCGAGCGTGCGTGGGCAGGTGCGGATAAGTTCAATTTCGGAAAGTCGTGACTTGTCGAAGCCTTTTATATTAAGTTAGTGCGCTGGCCCAGTGCGGGTTGGCGGATTTCACATCTTTCGAACATTGGTTAGATTTTCTAGACATGCAGGTTTCCTCATGATGTTTGCAAAGTGATAATCATATTGAAATTATTATTCGCACCTAGATTTCATGAAACCCAGAAGTGCGAGCCGGCAAGACGTGTGCTATCACTGGTATCTTAATATATATAACTCACAGGTGACTGACTGACTGGCTGACATAGTGATCTATTAACGCACAGCCCAAACCACTGGACGGATCGGGCTGAAATTTGGCATGCAGGTAGATGTTATGACGTAGGCATCCGCTAGGAAAAGAGTTTGATTAATTCAACCCCGAAGGGGATAAAGTAGGGGATGAATAATCCCGAAATTTTTGTTAAGTTAAATTACACGCGGACGAAGTTGCGGGCACAGCTAGTTATTGTATAATATTTTAAACATATATTTTTTGTATGGGGTAGGTTATAGGTGGTACCTGCGTCATTTGCATCATGTAAGGCGCCATGCCAAACATCCTGCATTATTAAAATAAGACCTTATGTATATCTATAGACAGGTCGTTGTGCGCTAGCAAAGTTCACATTACTCCGGTTGCAAGTAGGTATTTTGTTTAGGTACCTAGTGTAAATTACTCTGTAACCCAATGCTGTGAAAGCAACGAACAATGTGGATAAATTATGGCAGAGACAGTAATCATCATAGTTGCTACGATTTACCAAACCATCATAAACTTTGTTGCTTTCATATAAGGCCGACAATAGCTTGTATAGCTCGAGCTCGCGTATGGAGGTTTCAGTAGAGGTACCTACTTCATATCATTAATCACAGCATTGTTACACCGTCCACAATAGCGTTCAGCGCCCGGATTACTTCCTGTGCCTCTTTCTGTATTTTATGGCGTCGTTCTGCCGTTAAAAATAACAGCCATCACACTTTATCTGACGTCAGAAGCGAAGGTTCTTTGTTCTCTGTCGGAGAGAACAGCTGGCCGAAATGGGTCAAACGGTATTCACGAACTTGTGGGTACCTCACGGGAATGTTAAACACCTCCCTAAATGTAGTAGAATATTTTTGACTAGCGACCCAGCCCGGCTTCGCATGGCTCTATAGTTATTACCTGACACTTTATATACCTACATGCCAACCAATAAAAATATGTTATCAGACGAATGATGACGATGAAGCAGTGATAGCCGATTGGTTAAAGCACGCGCCTTGCGGGCACCAGGTCTTGGGTTCAAATCCCGGCTCGCACCTCTGGATTTTTCGAAATCTATGTGCGTATCATAATTTCTATATGATTATCACTTGCTTACGGTGAAGGAAAACATCGTGAGGAAACCTGCATGTCTTAGAAGATCTAACCAATTTTCGAAAGACATGTGAAATCCGCCAACCCGCACTGGGCCAGCGTGGTGGATTATGGCCTGAATCCTCCTTGTGTTGAGGGGAGGCCCGTGCCCAGGAGTGGGACGTTAAAAGGGCTAAATTATTATTATTATTATTATTTATCAGACGAAAAGAAAAACCTAGACGGAGCTGTTAGCAATACCTAGAACTACCTACCAACAATTATTTTGTTGTGGTAAGATGTTTGCTCCCGATTGTGGATCGCGAACAGCGATCAGCAATTTTTAAAATGAATCTGGATTGATGCTACTCGCAGTATCTATTGCTGTAGAAATATTGTGCAAATACGTCTCGTTAAAATTGGCTGAAAAATTAATGCTACATTCGATAGAGTCGATTCCTTTGTTTTTGAGCTTCCCGTAAAAATATTAAAGCAAACAAAAATAAAGAAAATGAATATCTTTCCGGACTCTGATTTACCCGCGAAAATTAAATTAAAACCCTCATCTGACTCTTTTCGTCTTTTGATAATTTAATTTGCCTTCATTTACGCAATGAAGTAGGTACTTAAGTCTTGCCGAAAAACCCAAAAGTACCTAAATACCTACCTACAGTGTGTATTATTACTAATTAAACCAGGTTTGCATTTGCAAAATGTATAACACGTAGGTATTTATGTTGTTGTCCCTATTTTGTGCTGTCAAAATATAGAGACAACGACATAAATCGGTGTAAATGTTTCACCAGTCCAAACTCAGAGTGAGGTTTTCATCCCTTAACCCTTCATAAAATGTAAAAGAGCAATATGCGGAGGGTGGTTGGTTAACATACAGCAGGTAATATTAATAACAACCCGTGTGGCGTTGTCGACCGCGCTGGATGATCTTAACAACTTAATATTTCGTTCGTTGGCCTCGTCTGCAACCTGCCTACGTGCTCACCCTCCGATCATTAGGTTTATTTTTCGTATCAAAGAACTGTATATAAGCTCAACCACTTACACAATATACCTACCTACTTAAACCAAAATCGAATCCGAAAAAAATATCGGTTTCTAAGCGGTACTTTCTAAACGATATTTCAATTAAATGCGAAAATTGCCTGTTTCCAAACCTGAAAGTCTGTTTGAACTTTGAACAAACAACCGCAACAGTTAAGTAAGTACTTACCTACTATAACAACAATTACATACTTAACTCTATATTTAATTGAAAGTTTAACTACCTTTGTACCTAAGCATTAAGTACTTATACATACCCACCTAAATCAGTACATATTAGGTACGCCTGAATGTAAATAGAACGTAACGAATCTAGTTAATTATTTGTTCGCACTTTTATTAGACACAGTATTTGTATAATAAAACGTGTTATGATGTCATAAAGATGATAAGTGCGCGTGGAGGTTACGATGCAAATTAAATTACCTCCTCACAATTTCATTTTAATTATCGCTTGCGTATACGGACTAAGTACAAGGAAGTAAAAGATTCTAGGAATACTAGCACGTTCTAGCATATTTTACAACTTTTAGAAGCATGTGCTATAATAGCAGTGATAGCCGATTGGGACAGCACGCGTCTTGCGGGCTACCAGATCTCGGGTTCAAACCCCGGCTCGACCTCTGGATTTTTCGAAATCTATGTGTGAATCATAATTTCTATAATGATCATCACTTGCTTACGGTGAAGGAAAACATTGTGAGGAAACCTGCATGTCTTAGAAAATCTAACCAATTATCGGAACACATGTGAAATCCGCCAGCCCGCACTGGGCCAGCGTGGTGGATTATGGCCTGAATCCCCCTCGTGTTGAGGGGAGGCCAGTGCCCAGGAGTGGGACGTCAAAAGGGCTAAAATAAAATGATTAGAAGCATGTGGGGTCTGCTGCCTAAATGATCAGACGAAAAGAATGGAGCGCGTAGAAATAGCAGCTGACTTCACTTAGCAAAATTAATACCATAGGTAGTATAGCATCAATCCTACAAGTTTCTACCTACAAATTCCTAAAAGTAAAACATGAGTGAGTAGGCTAGAATAAAAAGTAACTACCTAGTTAGGTACCTACTGAAGTAAGAATTTTAAGTAGGCAAGTACCTCGTTTATTCTGATGACACATCAAATGTAAGATAGGAATGGAAATGTAAGTACCTTAGGAGGTACTTATTTCAAGATTAGGGTAGGTACAATTAGTACCTATTTAGGTAGGTACATTACCTAAATATCAAGTACAGACTCCCTGATTGGAAAATGTTTGAATATAATGCCATCTAGACTCACACTACCTAGCTACCTACATTTAAAATGATTCTTGAGATGTACCACCGACCACCGTACATCTCCAGAATCAGTTAACTAACTCGAGTAGGTACCTAAACCCAATCACTAAACCTACTCAAGTTAGTTAAGTTAAATACGAGTAACGAGGATTTCACCTTATCTGAACAGCTAGTGGTCGATTAAGCTGGGGTGTGTTAGGTACACGTGTGTACATCTACAAAGTTGGGAAGTTATTAGTTTGATTGTTTGTCGACATACTCCCACAGTAGACCCACCCTTTTTGAAAGTACCTATCAATGATGACCCGCAGTAGCATTAGGTAAGTATATACTATACCAGTAACTATTAAAGTGTTACCACGCCACGTGTAACCATAATCAATCGAACGATGCTCTATGCATAAACTATAAACTGCCGATCGTTTGGTCGAATCTAAGTATCTACCTCCTTGTTTTGCAGTAGTGTTGCCTTACTATCGATTGCCTATCGATAGGCTGTCAATACTATCGTGACCTCGAAAAATAGTCACAGTATCGATAGCCCTATCGGAACCATTGAAATTTTACAATACTATCGATAGTATCTATCCAAGAAATTGAGCAATACTATTGATAAAGTGCAATACTGTGACCATTTTTCGAGGTCAACTATCGATACATCAACCATCGATAGTTAGGCAACGCTATTTTGCAGTGCATTACTATTGTAGTAGACATGTCATAGGGCTACATAAAAAACATTCCTTCCTGTACAAAATATTTTTTACACACTCGAATTTTACGCGCTGCTCAAATATTTTACGCAACCCAATTTACTCTCAACGAACTAATTAGTGTTACAGAGAGAGATAAATAAAGGGCTCGTACATTCGTGTTTGTAGAAAATAAATGTCTGACAAGATTAATGCAAGCTCCTTTCTTAGTAATGGTTTGCGGTGGGAGTATAAATTAGATTGGAATTAATAAAAAAATATAAAACATCGTTAACATTTAAAAAGTAAGTAAGTATGGTACCTACATAATTGTATCTCCAGAAAAACTCACTTGTCTTCGATTTGACTGTCAGTATTGGGCCTTCGGTGAAAATTGCCGTTGATCCCGTCTGGCTTGCAGGAGTAGCCCTGGGGGTTAGTGTGTAACTGCTTGTATTATGTTACAATGGCTCGAGGTGGGATTCCAGTACATCCAGACCAGGCTAAATGAAAAGGTCATATCAGAAATTTGTATCGACGGGTCTCGAACACGAAACCACCAACCCAGTGACCGCTAAATCCGCTACGCCACGGGGTCATCAAAATGTTATTATACTGATTTATGGCCAAAACAAACAATAATATTCAATCAATTGCATTGTATTCATCTAAACTCACCAAATCACAATCGTTCATTATTAAATAATGTTTTAAAACTCAAACATAACTTGTGTATTGCTCATACAACACATACACACACGATCGATACCTACTTAATGAATAAAAATATGATAAAAATGCGTGTTTATGGCAACAGCCGATGGAGGTTGTTCCACTGGAGATTTTACATAGATAAGACTGAAGGCACTGATCTCTTTCTATAGAGATAAAATCATCTGATTTTACTATATAGGATCTCTTTTTATCTTTAGTTAAATTATTGAAAACACCTAAATAATACGCTAGATAACATCTTGATACCTACAAGTACAATTAATTTCTACATGTATAAACCCCCAAATTTAGAGAAAGCTGTCGATTTAAAATGATATTATAAGGCACTTTTGTGTTAAAAAATGCTTTATGAAGCCATTGTAAATGGATTAAAATTTCGATAAATTTGGGAGTAATGCCTCGTTTACACGATAGCAGTAACGGGTCATCGCCTGTAAGCTACTGGACTCGCAAGGCCAGTTTCAACCTAGTCCAATGCTGACATAACGCTCACAAGTCAGTTCAGCTGATTAGCCCCCCCCCCCCCCCCCCGTTTTATTTTCGGTCAGTGCCCACCGCCAGTGTCATAAATAGACAGCAAACTGACTGGGTCGATCCCATCTACATAATAGTGACTGTCGCCGAAATTCCGAGTCACCAGGGGGCTACTCTTAGCAACAGTCAGCGATATATCGTGACATTCGTATTGTCGAATCCTACTCTAAAATCCATCTATTTTGCCGTCGTATTGATTACTAAACGAACAATACAAAATTGTCGTTCTTTCCAGACGATATACGACGGCAAAAAATATGGAATATAGACTAGGATTCTATAATAAAAATGTCACGATAGTATATCGATTATCGTTGCTAAGAGTATGCGTGCAGGTCCAGTCACTGTCATCGTGTAAACGAGGCTTAAGTGTAAACGATTAAATTTTTGACGTGTACATCTAGAGAATCTACCGTGTTTGGCGCCGTGCAAATGTTATTATAACTTAGGCTAGAGGTAGGCTTCAATCCTTATAATAACCCCTATCTCTTAACCAATGACATTAATCTAATTTGTACCATTCAAATTTAGGTTGACTATGTTAATAAACAAATACTGATGCCAACTCTGTTGTTGTCGCCAAATCTCGGATAAATTAAGTTTAACATAAGTATCGAATAATATTTGTTAGATTCATAGGTGAAACCTTGAAAACGTCCTTTAGTACAATGGCAATACATTCTATACTAAGCCAAATTCGATAGATATCGATAGAATGTTCATCAACTAGTTGTCGTTTTTTATTTTATTTTTGTTGTTATTGTTATATTGTTGGTGGGTTTTAATGATTTTTATTTGGCATAAGAAATAAAATAAAATATTGTAAACAGATTGTTGAGAACTGCCTGTCGTTGGTTACTAGGCAACGGGTTTGTTTATAAACATATTTTTATATCGAGTATGCCTCTAGTATAGTCTAAATTAGGTACCAACAGAATCAGCACCATTATCTTATATGAGCAGAATGACTTATGTTATAAAATGCATAAAAATATAATGATAAATAAAATGATTTTTATCAATAACATGAGTTGTGTATGATTTTCGACGCCACAGGCCCAGCGCACACCGCTGGAGGCGCGGCGGAGAGCAATTGAATATAAACCTTAACTACATTGACATACGGTATGTATGAGCAGTCGCGCGTATGCTCTTGCAGTAGCATGAGGGCGCTCGTGCAAATTTATTCAAGCGACCGTATGTCAAGGTTGTTAAGGTTTATATTCAATCTTCTTCAATTGCTCTCCGCCGCGCCTCCAGCGGTGTGCGCAGGGCCATAGACGACATTTGGCGCCTGCGCGTAACGAAGTTCGTTCGTAGACATAACACCACACAACTCTCCAAGTTCGCGTCGATCTTTCGGTACGCACATGGTACACAATGAATGTCGGTTGCTTTGTACAATCAAAGTTACAGCTATATCTTTGTCACTGAGCTCCTAAACGGCTGGACCGATTTTAATGTTTTTTTGTGTGTTTGAGCGGATCCTTTGATGGTTTTGATTCACAATTGGACCTAGTATGTGACGCTGCAATCGGGTTCTAGGTAGGGCAGGGTAACATCTGCCAGGACCGCTAGTTATAGTATAAATTAATTAGTACTGCGTCTACTATCCATTGATTGTAAAAGTACATAAACTGTGACTAGTTTTAATCAAAGCATACTCAAGAAATCCGTTGCATACCGTGGGTGCGTACGATCTGAACGCGCGCTTTTATCGGTTAGTTACGGAACACACAAGAAATTTAAATAATACAAATTACATAAGAAAATAATTGACAAATTTGAACACATTAACTACTTTTGAAATTAACTTTCCAAACACCTATACACTATTAATATAATTGCCATAAACTTAGCCACTCGGAAAAAATATCTTCACAATGGAAAGGAACGGTTTCATATGGTACCCAGACCATAAAGGAATAATACTAATCGATAAAGATTCTTCTACACAAACATAAAACTACTGGACATGCTAACAACTACCTTTATATGGATAAAACATTCAAAACATGTTCCTCTTTAAAAGGATGTTATAATAGAGATGGCAAATCTCACATGTCTAAATCGAATATGAGATCATTTTTAAATGTTACTTCTAAATATTGGCCTTTGTTTAGTTTATCTGGATCATACAATTCTGTGTTATGCTTAATGTTACCACTTGACAGTTTGGACTTTTCCACTTTCGCAGTTTTAGACTCCCAAATGTCAGGTTCCATCTTATCTTTCGCCTTTTCAGATTGATCTACAATGTTTAAGAGGGATTTTGATGGCTTGTCATGTGTATTGTCCATGGCGTCATCGTCTTCAGGGGCTGTGTCATAGGAGCGTTGATCAGAAGTGTTTTTGTAGTCTGTTTCAGCATCGGATGTGTCTGCAAGACCGCTGTCTCGTCTCGGTTTCATAACCGATTTCATCCTCGGCTTTGACGACTGTAATAAAAAATAAATTGAGATAAGATAATGGATTGAATAAGAAAGTGTTTGATGTTAATAATTATGTAAGCATCATGGAATTTTTTCCAACATCATTGTTTATCAACTACAAACAACTCTGTAAACAATTATGCATCATTAGTGTGGGGCTGTTACAATGATACTTAACCAATTGGATATATTAGAAACATACCTGAGAGGAACTACTGACGTCATCCTCAGCTTCACTCTCGCTCTTGCGCCGCTCCAGGCTTCTCTTTTTACTCTTTTTACGTTGATTCTTCTTTTTCTGACCTTCAATGGACGAATTATATCTGGAACATTCGTTTAGCGATATTTGTAATGATAAATACTTACATATTTGTTATGTCTGACGCAAATCTTAATAAGTTAAGTTATCAATATGTATCAGCTTGATAATAATTGCAATACAAATAAATATGGTAGGTAATGATTTTTTAGGTTTTACAGCCATGTTGATCTATATACCAATATATCATTCACCCCACATCTACTTAAACGCACTGGCTGGCTAAATAATAACAAGTGATAAGGCATAATGATAACATACGAAAATATGGAGAGTAGTACATTATTATGTATAGAAATAAATACTTGTTTACCGAATATTGAACTAGTCATCTGATAACCTATATAGATACAGTTTTTTAAAATAATTATGACACTTTATCATTTTCCCTTATGGACATTGCAGATGTCCTCCTAAACTTTTACCACTTATCATTAGGTGCCGCCTATTTGTGTGTTAATCTAGGCAATAAATAAATAATTATACTTACCTATAAAATTGCTTAGCTATTACATCACTAAATCTAACTGTCTTTTTCAAACTTGACTCCTCAGGTATGCAATCAGAGCTTATGTAATCCATGGAAGATGCGACATCCCCAGCACTGGACTCGGAGAAGCTGCGCATGGAGCTCGGCTTACGGAGTATACTCTTTGCCCGACTATCATAGTTGCCTAAATCTGTAAATACTATGTCTCTCTCCTCAGGTGTCATCTCATCATCGTCCTCATCATATTCCGTATGATTGGAAGACACAACAATGTTAGTCTCGCTACCCAAGTTTGTCACTTCGATTACAGGTTTAACTACCTCCTCCTTTAATTCCTCTTCCTTCTCAATTGCTTTAGCTTTTTTAAGTTCAGATACATCAAAGTCTTCGCAGGTCATAGACTCCTTGGTTAAACCGATCCTGAATTTTTGGGGAACATTTCCAGCTAGTTCTAGTTGTAGAATAACATTGTTGTCCCATGCTTCCCCGGTCGCATTGTCAAATTTAACATAATCATCAAATGCAATAACAGCTGCATAGTGGACAGGTACAAACCCAGCACCAATTGATGTAAACTTGATGTAAATTACGGTGTCTTCTTTCTTCACCTGAACAGAATCTGGTTCAGTATTTTTCACATGAAACGTGAAAGCTACAATATCATCTAGAACATTGTAGGTGAATGTAGGAAGTATGTACCCAACACACGGGTCCAGGAATCCATCTATGTTGCTTGTGGAGTCACTGGACAACTCTGCAGGCCTGGGAGCTTCGGCGGGCTGCGATGACAATTCTACAACTAATTTACTATTATTATTATCCTCATCACTTTGAGAACCTGAATTCTCTTCACTTTCCACACCACTATCAATCCTTTGAGAGTTAGAATGGCTATTAAAGTTTCTTTTCATAACTGGCAAAGACACTATCAACATGTGTTTAGTTTTGTCAAACTTTGCAGTACCACATTCATCGTTAACGGAGTACGGCAGTGTGATATCAAGTTTGTATTTAGCTGGCTTCTCAGAAGCCAAGTGCAGTGACTTCTCCTGGACATCCAGGGTGCAATCTTTTGTGGATGACAGAAGAGGAAGGTTTATCTCCACAACTATGTGACTCGGTATAGCGCAATATTGCTTACTGTCTTTGTGATAAGTGAAATCCTGTAGCTCTACATTCTTTTGTTGTTTGATAACATATTTTGGTACAGTGTAGCCATTTTCAGTGGAGTGTGTAAACTCAGTTCTAGCTGCTCTTTTTGACTTTGGCACAGTCTTAGAAGGTTCCTTTCGCGTTTCAGGCACTTTTTGAGAATAATTACGCTGGGGGTAAAGCTTATCCAACATCTCGGGCGACAAATTCTCCGTGTCCTCTTCACCTGGCGGCTGATAGTCAGGATCTTCTTTTCTTATAACTGCGGGAGTACTCATCCCCTTGTATTGAGATTTTAGGAAACGCAAGTTATTATTATCCAAATGAATATTATAGGTGTCTCTCAATCCATCAATGGCAGTTTTATTCACCAAATCACGGAATTGTGTGTTAACCTCCGCCATACGAAGTGTGTCCGGATGGAAAACTACGTCGTAAATGACGCAACGTTGTCTGTTTTGGTCAAAATCCTCCCGCGGTGGAATTATTGAATACGGTATTTGCCAGTTCATGCCTCTCTTCCCATCGACCACTTGCACCTTGTACGTTGGCTTCACGACGTTCTCATTACTGCAAATGTTGATAAAAGCTTTTCTGTCGCCGGCGACACTTGTTTTGATAACATAACCTCCCTTAGGATTGATGAAAGTTACGTCGTACCCTCGTTCCTTCTCCATTTGGGTCATCTCCTTCTGGTAAAGTTCTTGATTCGCCGGGTCACGTATTTCTTCGCAGTATTCGCTGAGTAAGTCTCGAAACTTCTTATTCTTCATAGCGTCTTGTATAGTCTCAAGATCGGCTCTTGTGAGTCGACTTTCATCATCGCGAGGCTTTACACCCGTTGCCATGTTGTAATTTTCCTTCGCTGATTTATAAATAAACACAAATTCTACGCATTCACAAAATTTTCAGCTGACGATTGATTCGAAGTGGTTATATTCTCTTTGGATTGATGATAAAAATTGGCAGGCCAGGCAGGCACGGAAGTTGATTCAATGTTGTTCACGCAAAAAATTGGTTCTCTATGGCCTTAGTCGGTAGGGCTAAAAAAATACCTATTATCCATACCGGTGGGTATATAAATTACGTAGTGACAGTAATATCGGGTAAATTAACACTAACGGGTTCGTAGACTTCGTAAATAGGGATTTTTTATTCCGTAATAGGCACGACTAGGCACGACTAGGGGTGCGTTCCAGTAAGCGATCACGCTCACGACCGCAGTTTTTCCCGTTCCACTTGCTTGTGAGCGTTACTGTCGTAAACTTAAGTGGAATGGAGCGTTTTGAGCGTGGAGGTAAATAATACAAACAGCGAGTTACAGTCGTCGAGTTATAATATGTCCGGTTTGACAACTTGGTATGACCATAGAATGTAACTTAGCACGTAATCAAGAAAATAATAATAAAAAAACCACAAACTTTTTGAGTTCACAAAACACTTATTATTATCGTGCGTTTAATTATATGTAACAAACATATTTC
Source organism: Notodonta ziczac (assembly GCA_918843915.1). Lineage (NCBI taxonomy): Eukaryota > Metazoa > Arthropoda > Insecta > Lepidoptera > Notodontidae > Notodonta > Notodonta ziczac. The sequence goes on along the minus strand of OU974043.1, from coordinate 5,276,816 downwards.
AAGTTAATTTTTATAACGTAATAATGCAAAGTTAAAAATGATTTTGCATTTCTACGAAACGTTTCAAAAACAGTTACGTTCTATGTCCTTTTTTTCTTAAACCATAGTGCTGTTACTAGTTTGATCGCCGATTTTCAACGGTGATATCGATTCCATAAAAAAAAAATATAATAAAAATATAATGTAATGTGTTAAGCCTTTAAAGGCACAGAATAGATAATTAAAGGCTTAAAACAAGCTTAGCACCCCAAGGCGTAAAGGTGGTACACTGACTGGTCGTCGGTGTCCGTGCACCTCGCCTTGTCGCAGTCTCTCGCCATCTTGTAAGATGACTGTGCGCTCTTTTGTATTCGGTGTATTTTTCTAGTGACTTGGCTTTGATTTTGGTCTGTTTCTGTTTGCTGTTACGTTGACTTTGGCTATTGTTTGTTTATTTTTGCTACTAATTCAGGTTTCTTAAGTTTCATTATATCACTTAAAAACTTAAAATACTAATATTAAAAAGAAACGATTTAATCCTCATATAATTTGGAATCGAGTTGTCGTGATAATCGGATACTTGGGATACCGATTTCATTGGTTGACATCCCTAATTACGTCATAATGACAGCTGTCAAACCGGACTTCTTATACGTCGACGAGTATAGTAAAAAGAAAGCAAAAGATTTAAGATATAAAAAAGAAAAAAAAAAAAAAGAAGATTTAAGAGGTTAGGTTATAATCTATAAGCCTTGAAAACAAACATAAATAATTATTGTTTAAATAGATTTATATTAAAAAAAAAAAAAATATTTTGTATACTTAATATTAGTGGTGTATTTAATTAATTTACGTTCAAATGTAAAAATATCTTTAACATTCTCTTCTACTAAAATATCTCGTTCCGCATGAAATACCTAACGTACGTTTCACTGCCGCTATCTTTGCTGTTCTGAGTTTTGAAAATCCCGTTAATTTTCTCAACGATCACTATGTACGACCCACCTTTTTAGATGGGTCGTCGTGAGCTTCGCGTGATCGTAAGTCATGACGTCATGAGTGTCGTTTTCGCCGCGACCACAATGACCGCGGTCGTTATGTGGAACGGCTGAAGGAGCATTTTGATCGTTGTGATCGCTAAGTGGAACGTAGCCTAGGTGCGCACCTCCAGCGCGCCGCGCGTAATAACTTCTTTGGTTTCAGCAGGGACTCTGTGGTCTCAGAAAAAATCTATATATTCTCTTTGGCTTTGACATGCATGGCTGACACTGACACAGTGACAGTGACTTGACTGACACTTGACAGTGAGACTTGACAGAACCAAGTCAGGCACGACAATTCCGAAAGAGTTATTCTCAAGACTGACGTATGGCGACCATAGACAATATTTACAAGGTTTTTTTTTAATTAGACCATAGACGATAAGTTTTTGATTTTAATTGGACCATAGACTATAAGTTTTTATATTTTAAATTCGGGTATGATTATTATACCAAGAATTTTATATATAGCTACTTGTTTTAATCCTTTCTGTGAAAAGTTGTATTTTTGGAAATGTTTAACTCCTTTACTCGTTTTTTGTATTATTTCAACATCAATACAGTGTCATTATTATTGTCAGCCTATGTGAAAATTACAAATATCGAATTTTCAGTGAATGTCCCAATCAAGAAGATTATATAAATTTATAATCTTCTTCGTATTCTGTAATAAGTTTGGCGATGGGCGATGGGCGATGGGCATCGGCGATTTGGCGATGGGAAGAAACATTTTTCGAGTTCCCAAATTAAATTATTATGATTCCAATATTTATTTGATGGAATCTATCAAGCAGTATACTTACCTAGGGTCTATTTCACATACGCAGTCCCGTAGATAGAGTGCCTAATTACTGTCGGAAATATAATTTCCACTGTGTACCTAATTATTTTGCGAAACAGACTTTAGTCATAATTATTTGAAAAAAGCAAGTAGTATGCCTACATCGCATAGCCTACTAGTTTCTCTGACAGGTTTTCAAAAATATATACTGAAACTCATCACATTCCTACCAACATAGGCATTAAAAAACATTATAATTAGGATTACTATTATCTTCTACATATGGTAATGTTTTACATTGGAAATTATTACGACAGTCGTGAATTGAATAAATCATAAGTTAAATTTATATAACCGTTCCAGTAAATGCGAAATTATTTGCGTGCTAATGCTGAATAAATTCATTGGAAAGATACACATATGAACCGAAATTACTAGCTTTTCGTTTCTTGTATCTAATTTATGTATATGAATAACCTTAACCTGTGACTAACTTATAACATACAGCGATGTACAGAACCCTAAAGTATATGTGGTCCGATACGCACTTGGCGGCTGGTTTTAGGCATTCGCTGCAATTTAATTGCACTGTAGCTAGCTATAGCGTAGCGTATAGATGGTATTGTATTCTCTTTGGATGGAAGTACTTTGTTGTACCTTCAGGCAATTAAGAGGAAGAATGAGTACCTACCTAGGCACCTATTAGGTACTTACCTATATTATGAGCGACATTGAATACTTATCTACCTAGCTTACCACCTCATACAGTAATTATTAGGTTCTATCAAAAAATAATACTTAGGTACCTACAGAGGTAGACTGAAGTAGTATAACTGAATAAATAAGTTACTTCCTTGAGTAAGTACTTATCTACCTCTTGGGTTATAAGGTAATCCCAAACTGATGTGCTGGTGAGGAGTGAGGTCTGGCAGGACTGTAGTTATTTTCCTAAATGAGATGTAGTCTTGGGCAGTTGGGCAATTGTTTGGAATTGTTCTTTTTTGGGAGGTACTACTACCATAATCAAATTGGACCTAGGCATTATATTTCTATGGACTTAGGTGTACCCCATTGAGTCCTAAAACCTTTCCTTTTTGTGCTTGATAAATGGGCTAGGACCGTCGTAGGACCATTCTAACAACACATCAAACTTGAGATCATTGCCCTAAGGCATAGGTACAAGTTAATACCTATGCATTTGTATAACATTGTGTTAAAAGCACCACTTGTTTTATTGAATTCATAAGTCTAAAGAATAATTAAATATCACTGCTGCTGGCTGACACCTTAAAGCTATCTCTGGTGAATAAAGAGTAGTGAACTTGCCTGGAACCCCCACACATTGGGAGATGTGTGGAGTAAAAATACACTCTTTATTCTGTAAGTACATATATGAGATACTTACTAACCATGTTGCTCTCAGTAGCTCATTCATCATTAACTTAAGAGCGATGCTCTTGTCGGTGGAGTGTCGATTCTCTCCCAGTTCTTCGACCATTTGATACGACACGACTTTAACTTCAGTAGCTACATTCTTTAAATTTACTAAAGGCCGGTACCACCTCCAGCTCCAGCAATAGGTAGGCACTAGGCATGAGGCATGTACCTATAATACCTGTATGTTAACAGACTCAGATGAATTGTTCTTCTAATTTTGAACGTGGATACCTCCACATATTGATTTCCTTTTTCTTACAAACTAATAATCTACAAATCCGAATAACACCCTGGAACCGCTCACTCAGGTAAAACTTATTTGCACGACGCGGTCGCCGCGATCAAAACTTACTAAACAAGTTTATGATCCTCTATCGAGACTATAATGGTACATATCTCTAATCAGGGTTATTATACTAGCACAGAACACTACTACTAGCCTTTACTTAACAAGAAATAATGACAAATTTCATGATCATTATGGATTTGTAAAAACATAAAGGGTTACTAATCATGAAGTCCATACACTTCGATCTTGAGTAGTAAAAATGTAAACATTAGCGTAATTAAACACGTGGGTGCTAAACTTCAATCTTGGAAATAGATAGCTTTTGACAGCTTTTTATACCTAAATAGAAGATGATTGGTTCAAATTTTGTCATTCATAAAAAAAATGACCACTCACAGCAACTTTCCATGAAAGTTTTTCAAGAATATCTTTTTCATTCATATTTGTGTGGCGCTAGTAGGAAATTTTCTGACAGTAGAGTTGCAAATTTGACAGTTCAACATTCAAATTTGACATTGACAACTGACTTTTGACAGTTGACAGCTGTCAAATGAAATCCGCCATTTTTTCCCCCACCCCTAAACTCATCTTGGAAATAGATTCGGCCCGACAATTCCGTGAATTGTAAACCACAGAGTACCTTGTATATACTAGAAATAGAGACCAATGTTATAGGTATATAAGGGAATGCATAACTAGCGCCTCTGGATTTTAAGTTAGGAACTAAATCAGGAATGTGGCTATAGGTACCTAGTAACCTGTATAGGTGCTATTAAATATATTATCTATTGAAAATAAAATGCTACATTATTAGAAACACATATTTATTTTTAATAAAATAGGAAACATAAAATGGGCATACAATGATAGTAGATAAACAAAATAAACTGTAGATGAACAAAAGTAGGTAACTTAAAAAAACAACAACCAGCTAGCTACAAACTACTGAAAGTAGATTTTATCAGCATACATTATACAAAATAACAAATTAAGTACAAAAGAAAACTAAATTCTAGCGAAAAATAAACAAAATAGCTAACATAATGGACGAGTTTACTTAAAAACATAAATTGTTGTATGATGCCTACAGTAGGTAATTGCTTACTTTACAACGTAATAGTTAAATTAATAGCCTATTATTAAATAAACTTAAAACTTTAGATAAACACACGCCTTTCAGATTTACACGAAAATCAATACCAAGGAATGCCTTTATATATCTACTACTTTAAATTTCTACGTGCATTAAAAATAGAAAATAAACACAATGCTATTAAATTATATAGCACATAGTTTATAAAAAATATCCATCATTCAATGGTATTTGATAAAATATTTATAAAAACAGGAAATATAACATGAACATACAATGATATTAGATAAACAAAAACTGTAGTAGTAGTAGATGAACAAAAGTAGGTACCTTAAAAAACAACAAGCTAGCTACAAAGTACTGAAAGTAGATTTCAGATCAGCATACTTCTTGTAAACATTTATAATGCCTAGCGTAACGTACATGGAAATAATTCTCAATCATAAGTAAATCAAAAATTAAAAAATACCACACTTCGGAAAGCCCTTATAACAATTAGCAAAATTAGAACAATACACAGATTTTAGATTAAGTTTAACAATATAAACGAAAATGTACATTATAGAAAATAAGAAATTAAGAAAAAAAGATAACAAAATTCTAGCGTAAAATAAACAAAATATCTAACATAAAATACTAGATTTGAGAGTTTACTTTAAAAACCACAACAACAAATTTACCAACCTCAAAAAACAACACTGAAAGTAGATTTTATCAGTTTGCTTTTGGATACATTTACAATGCATTTGAAAGTTATCCTTATGATAAACAAACATTGAAAGTAATTCATTATTAAAAACAGCAAGTTATTAAAGTACCTAAAACTAACAATTAATTCAATAACAACGAATTCTCTGGTACATTTGGTTTTTATTAGTAAAATTTAACATATTTTTTTTTGTTTACAACATTTGGCTAGAAGTGTCTTAGCTTTAACTTGATAAACGTCTTCATAATCATTTATTTGTTTTTCCCATACATAATTTTATTTAAATTCTTACAATAATTAAATACCATAAACCTACCACAGACATTCATCAAGTAATTTATCAATTTATGTTTGGGCATGTTGAATGTTATGAAGTCAAAATCTAATAATACTATTAAAGCTGTATTAATTATGTCTTTCAAGCATTTTCTTTCCAAATGTTGTTTCAAAATTATATTGATAACATCTTGAATATTAGAAATTAATTGTATTAATCCATGACAAGGAGAACAAAGCCACCGTCTTCCGGCATATTCCATGTACCTTATATATTCTAACTGATCATCACTCATGAAATCTTTTTTACATTCCGAACAGTTTTTAAATATTCGTGTTTTAGTCTTTTTTAAGAAATACCCGCTCACATACTGTAGTGGTGCTATAATGCGGGGGTCTTTTTCTTTCTCCTCAATAGAAGTAAACTCTGTGTTAAGAATGCTTTCAAAATCGAATTCTACTGAGCTGGTCTGGTCTGGCTGGTCTCCAATGAGGAGGGTGTGTAATGCATCACATAAATCATCCTCGCAATTTTTACCACGACTGTGTATACTTGTTACATTGTTAATTAATAATGTTGTAAAAGCCGACTCGAATTGTTCGCATGTTGGATTATTGTTACGGCACCCATGACTCCTAATTTCTTCCAAGAAGTTTTCTAGGGACTTGATTCATCCATCTGAGGTTCACCACAAAATCAACGCTTAGTTTCTTCAATAAAACTTTTACAGCTTTCAGTATCCACAGCCAGTTATTCACTGTAGGAACAGGCTCGACTTTTCCAGCATCGTAATAAATTTCATTGATCAAAATATTTTTCTTCCTTCCATCCATATTTTATGGTGGCTTGAATTTGTTGTTACGGCATCGACTGGCGGCTTGGCTCTTGGCAATTTCATGAAGCTCCCATTCAACTAATCAAATATGTTGTCTAGGAATAGGAATAAATCAGTGGTCTCCTGGCATTCTGCTAGAAGAACTGGTTTTCCTGAAAATAAACACGACAGTTTTATTTTTAGAAACGGTAATATTGATTTATAAATTGCGGAGATGCAAAAATAACCATTTTGGTCAGTAAATAAAAGCATATAATGTTTATTTTCTAGAATTTAGTGGGTTATAAAAAATATTTAATACTAATTGAAATTAAAGTACGCTGATAGTAAAATTTCCTATCTACAGGTGAATTTTTCAAGTGTGCGTGGGTGGCTTGTTAAGAAACTATAGAGAACTAGCTGTGCCCACGGACTTCGTCCGCGTAGTATTTAACGTAACAAAAATTTCGGGATTATCGGGATAAAAAGTATCCTATATGTTAATCCCGGTTATAAACTATCTGTGTTCCAAATTTCATCCAAATCCGTTCAGTAGTTTTTGCGTGAAGGAGTAACAAACATACATACATACATCCACACTCACAAACTTTCACATTTATAATATTAGTAGGATATCGAAAAATGCTTAAACGAACCTCTAGACCCATTTTGATTAAACTAAAACAGCATCATTTGATTTTTGAAAAACAATTTATCTAGCCAGGAATTGAACCCGTTGATTAAGAAAAAGAAACAACATTCTATAGTATTGCACCATCCGATTAGGATCAAGTTCTGTGAAGTAATGAAATACGAGAAACTAAAGAAAGTTTTTTTTTTTGTTAATACAGCTGTATTTTCATAAATTTATTTAAATTAAACCTTTACGTTAACAATTGTTCAAATTGTCTTTGTCTAACCTAACAGCGAAAAGATAATCTTACAAGAAATAAGAACGGTATAGTTTGCACGGTTTTTTGTCAAAATATGTATCATAATTATATTAAAAGTTCTTTAGTTTGCGGTATTTCAATACTTCCCAAAACGTCATAACTTATTAGAGCCACCCGGCACCCAACCAGCTCCGCCTTGTCGTTCGGCGTCTACTCGTTGTCGACAGGAGGGTTACGGGCGCGCGGTCTACTCGGGACCCGATGGCAATGCGCGGTCAATGCGCAAGACGAGCGAACTTTATTAGCAAAATTATCGGATGGTACAATAATACACCATATTGGTTTTTGTTTTCAAAATCAACAGGTGCATTTCATAGCTAAGGAAATTATATTATACTAGCTGTGCCCCCCGACTTCGTCCGCGTAGTATTTAACGTAACAAAAATATCGGGATTATCGGGATAAAAAGTATCCTATATGTTAATCCCGGTTATAAACTATCTGTGTTCCAAATTTCATCCAAATCCGTTCAGTAGTTTTTGCGTGAAGGAGTAACAAACATACATACATACATACATACAGACATCCACACTCACAAACTTTCACATTTATAATATTAGTAGGATAAAATATATAATAATAAATATCGCCAGACTGACACACCAACTGTATGGTCCCAAACTAAGCCTTGTGCTATGGGTACCATACAATGGACTGGGGGCGATCCCAGTGACACCCAGACCTGGTCAAATTACGAAAAGGCTATTTCTGAAATTTGCCCTGGCGGGAATCGAACTCGCTACCACCTGGTGCAGTGAGCCGAGCGGCCTACGCTCAAACCACTGCGCCAAGCGGTCGTCGAAATCTATATGCATATGTATTATTGTATTAATGTGTTGATAATATTATAGTAATAGTAATTATTTTATGTTTAATTCAGACCACATAAATGATCCATGCATATAAATAAATTTAATTTAAAATCACAGCTGTAATACTGCAACCCTAATAGTAGGTAACCATAGCCACTTGCCACCAATATAAATATTATGAAGTAATTGCTAGCTCAATTCCTAATTACGTTTTTATAATTTACTACTACGTGGACATTGTTTGTTGCAAAGAAACTTACTTTGATTTCGTTGAACATCTTTTGTAGAGATTGACGGGCTTGACGACTGACCTAGGTTGGTAGTTAGTGTCTGATTCTGGTATCACAGCCTCGAGCACTGGATCTGAAAATATAATAATACAGGTTAAATGACATTTTGCGTTAGGGTTCCGTACCTCTAAAGGTAAAAATTGAACCCTTATAGGATCACTTTGTTGTCCGTCGGCCGCCTCTCTGTCTGTCAAGACCGTTTTTCTATCCCGCAAATATTGTTTCGTGTATTTCACTACATTGGTTATAGATACGATACATATTGGCTATTGAAATGGGTTCGGAAGCCTTCAATGTGCATGGCCAGATGTACACATGTCCAGTTAAAAAAAAAAAACAACTTTCAACGCACCTTATTTCTTATACTGCTGCTGCCTGCAACTTCGGTTGTGTATCAAACAAATGTGTAAAATAGATAAATAGTTACCTGCTGATGTTGATGGTTTTGTAAGAGCAATTTTAGTTTTAATTTGTTGCCACAGTTCTCTCTGCTTGATATATTTCAGCGACAATGGATCTGAAATGCAATGGGAACATTATTGAAACACTAAATCTAATATGATTTGGATTTTATTTGATAGACATTTTAAATTTCCTACTACTGGTTACAGGATTCTGTTTTATGCGAAAAAGATTCAGGACAAGGATTCAGGATTCAGTTTAAAAAAAATGCATAGTATAAATAACTTGTAAATACTAAATAATTGACGGACATGGCTAGATGCAATATTTTTTATAAAACTTGAGATAAATAAAATATTATGTACTTAATAATATTAATATTAATACAAACCTGGCATATATAATGTCAGAATCGCTTATCTTCTTATAGCGACAGAGATCTTCAAAGTGTAGTCGACGACAAACACAGCAATACTTAAATATCAATTCATTTTTCAGCCCCACAATGGCACCACCAATTTGAAAAACCCACTTTGTTGAACCGTTCGCTATCTTTCTCTGGATATGGAAAAGAATGAAGAACTTTTTCTGTCCCTAAAATTAATAAAAAGTTGATATTATTATTAGTAGTTGATATTCCTTGGGCAATTTTACAACTTGAGCTTAGATTATGGGCACCACTGGCTACATAAATTACGTAAGTAATTAATGGGTTGGAGTGTAGCCTTAGGGGCGCTATGACTTCGGTTTAGGTTAGGTTAGAACAGTGACCAAAACGCGGGAGCCGAGCGAGCGAAGCGAGCGCGCCGCGGCAGCGGCCGGTGAAGCGCCAGAATCCGAATGTGTCATTAGGTTATGTCAGTTCCCAGTTAGGGGGGCTATGGTGCCAGGACTTAGACGAATTTTGGAAAAAAAATATTTTCGTTTTGGTCACTGTTCTAACCTAACCTAACCTAAGTCATAGCGCCCACACAAGGCTACACACTGACCCTGAACACATTTTCGATACCGATGCCGATGCGAAGAATAACACAGGGACCAATTACGAGGACTCCTCTTGGTAACTAGGTAGATAGGTATTTGAAAAATATCAAACAAACCACCGGAGGAACACAGCACAGACTTACCTTGTATAAACTAGATACGCACAGGCTCAACTCAACAGTAATTCACAGTGCAACAACGTAGGTTGATCGTAAAATCCAAAGAAACAAAGTTAAGAGTTGAAAAAACAATAAAATTACCGTTTCAAAAATATTACACGACCACCATTTTGATTTTGAGCTGTTTGGCGTTTTTTCTTTTAAAATGTTTTTAATGTTGCCACTTTACAATAAAACGAAATACCAAATTCGTATTAAAATTTCTACATCCATAGACCATACTAATATAATAACAGCTTTTATTAATTAAATTATAAATAAAATAAGAAAAGAAATCTATAATTATATTGATACAAAACATTGGAATAACACAATAAAAACATACTAAAGTATGAGGCACTTACTTACCATATTAGGTATTAAACATATTATTCTCTAAACGTTTTCATGTCATTTGTTTACAGCGCCAGAAAGCGGGGAATGTTTTTCAAGATTATTTAAATACTTTAAAAATATACTATTTTAGTAGATAGTATTTTCAACTGTGCCATAGAACCAAGAAGCTTAGAAAAGCACTGAAGTTCTTTCATAGGTATTACTTTGCGTGGAGCGACATCTTGTGAATCGATGAGTATATAATTTGCAAAACTTATAAAAGTGCCATCTGTATTTTAAGTTTTTTTAAAATAATCCTAATAAATTAAAAAGCACCAACTATCCTTTTGCTGAAAAGAATGCTGTGTGCATCGTAATTTAGTAGCATGACTTCCCTTACATTCCCTTAATTTTGTTCTAAGATTGAGGACCCCGTTTGGGGTTTTTTCTTTTAAAATGTTTTTAATGTTGCCAATTTACAATAAAACGAAATACCAAATTCGTATTAAAATTTCTACATCCATGGACCATACTAATATAATAACAGCTTTTATTAATTAAATTATAAATAAAATAAGAAAAGAAATCTATAAGTATATTGAATATTGACACAAAACATTGGAATAACACAAAAAAAAACATACTAAAGTATGAGGCACTTACTTACCATATTAGGTATTAAACATATTATTCTCTAAACGTTTTCATGTCATTTGTTTACAGCGCCAGAAAGCGGGGAATGGTTTTTTAAGATTATTTAAATACTTTAAAAATATACTATTTTAGTAGATAGTATTTTCAACTGTGCCATAGGACCAAGAAGCTTAGAAAAGCACTGAAGTTCTTGCATAGGTATTACTTTGCGTGGAGCGACATCTTGTGAATCGATGAGTAAATAATTTGCAAAACTTATAAAAGTGCCATCTGTATTTTAAGTTTTTTTAAAAAAATCCTAATAAATTAGAAAGCACCAACTATCCTTTTGCTGAAAAGAATTCTGTGTGCATCGTAATTTAGTAGCATGACTTCCCTTACATTCCCTTAATTTTGTTCTAAGATTGAGGACCCTGTTGTAAACAAATGAAATGCTCGTGGTATTCGTATTTCCAAATTTAATAGTGTATTGAAGCATTATTTAGTTAAATAATAGATTGATCAAATTAATAAATAGCACGACACTACAAATTCAATATATATAAAAACGAAAATGCGTCGTATTGTCGCCCAAATTTTAGTTCGGAATCCAGTGGTTTGTGATTCCGTAAGGTTATATGGACGATGGATGCATAGGTCTCCAGCCAAGGTTTTACTGCCTTTTGAAAATAAATCGAAAACTGATCTCAAAAAAGAAAAGATAATTGACTTGGAGTCTACTATATTAAGTAAAACCAAGCCGACACAAGACAGTGAAATTGAGCACATGGGCACAGAAGAACAAGATTCTGGATCAACTTTTCCACCTGCGAAATCTAAAGAAATCAAGAAAAACAGAGATGAGAAATTGAAGAAACGCAAGTTTTTCTTGAGTCAACAGAAGGTTTTTGATGACAATAACGAGATTATTTATGAGAAATTGAAGGAGAGTGATGCTCGGATCAGGTCAGTATTTTAATTAACTAAATTAGACCATAAAAAAAATTGTTTAAAATTAATAAATATGTTCAATTTTTTTTCAGTGCACTGTTAGTGAAGTTGAAATCTAAAAAGGAAAGACTACGCTGTGGGCAAACACTAGTGGAAGGTTGGAGGTTGATAGTTGACGGGCTCGAAGCAAAATGCTCACTGAAATATGTGATATTCAGTAGAATAGAAGATGTCAACAATCTAAGATCATTTCTACCTAAAACCGGAGTGAAGTTTTACAAGATCCCATACAAGGACCTGCAACTCTGGTCTGATGTGGAAACTAGTCCCGGTATTATAGGTCAGTTGTTTTTTTTTTTACCTATAAAGACAACAAATACACAAAATTTTAATTTCAATATAAATCACAGAATACATTGAAATAAAACTATTTTACGGATTTTATCGCGTTTATTAACTTTATGTTCCCGACATTACAGAATACAATTATCATTGGCCTTAATTAACTAGGCAAGCAGGGCAAGCCTGTATCTTGAGACCAGAAAATAGTATTAATATATTATTATATTGCCCCTGATAATGTGGGGAGGCTATCTATCTAGGAAATAAGTAGGTTTTAACTTACCATGACAATTTGTTGGTGCAGCTGCTAAATGTACTTCATACTTAACTTGGATTTTCATTGTGCTGCACTGAATGTTTCAGGGGTATTTGAAACACCATCAGCAGAGAATGTGAAGAATTTCTCCAGACCTCTGCCAATGCAGTTTGTATGTGACAATATACGGGTCCCTGGGAACTTGGGGGCAATACTCAGGGTGGCTATGGGGGCTGGATGTGAAAAGGTTTTACTTTCTAAAGGTAAGTTTCATAGCTTGAATAAACTATTAATATAAAATTAATCACATTTCATTAAGTAAATCTTTTTAAAAAACTGTTGGTTGATAAACTAAGCTTTGGCATTTAAATTCAAAGAGTTGCGTTTGTCTTTCACTGGCTGTGAAAAGAAATAAATAAATATTGCAATATTATCATACCAAGTGTATGGTCCCATATAATGGACTGTGCTTGATCCCAGGGATACTCATACCGAGGTTAACGAAATGGCATATCCGATATTTTCCTTGGCGGGAATTGAACTCGCGATCACCCGATTTGGTGATCTGAGCGATCTACGCTCAAATTACTATGAGTTGCTACAAATCAATTGAAAACACACTTTTGTGAACAAATTATGATCATTGTCATCTACATAAAAATCCAAACAAATAAATAAGGTATTGATTCAAATTTACCTTTTACTTCAGGTTGTGTTGATGCGTGGGATCCGAAAGTAATAAGAAGCGCAGCTGGAGCCCATTTCAGACTCCCTATTTATCACTCGATAGACTGGGCCGACATGCCCAATCATTTAGAGCAGGACACGTCTATATTCGTCGCTGACAGTAATGCTAATATCTATACTGGCGATAAAGATGAAATGGATCGTTCTGACGCCCTGCAAATACTGGTTCTGCCGTACTATGGGGTCGAATATCCCACTCTAAGGCACATAACGTTGATATTAGGGGGAGAAACTGAAGGAATCAGTGAAGACAGTTATGCGTAAGTTACATAATAGATATGTCGCAGCCAGCTAGCTTAATCCGCCGTTCAATTAACAGCCTAGGCACTTTACTAAATAGCGCCGTTCAACTAGCGGCCTAAATGATATTCAGCCATTTGATCAAACAGCTAGGCAAATGACTTGGATCGATGATATATTTATGCACAGAAAACAACTACAAATTGAAAATTACCTCAGGAAGCAAATTCTACATTGCTTTTGTTCCTGCAATCATCAAAAGTATGATTCTAACCAATATACAAGAGGACCTTAGTTGTATTTCTGTGCTACCAATGGTCTTGACCATGAGCAACTCATTAATGAGGAGACATTTTTTTAACCCCATGTTCACCCATGAGAAATGTTACATTTGACTAGTGAAATCATAATTTTTAAAGAACTATTGATTTAAATTTGTTTTAACTTCCTAATTGATCCTTCCTCTACATTTAATCAGTAACTCAGACGAAAAGAATAACCTAGACGAAATACGTACCTATAACTAGTGAGTGAAGCTAGCAAAAGTTGCACCAAAAAGCATCAAATCAATCCATCCAGTTAATTTTTTCAAGATTTGCAGACTGTTATTCGCGTACAGCGATCGGAAGTGGACGTCTAATTATATAAAAAAATGCAATTATACATTGATGCCCTATTTAGACCCTAAGAAAGGGTATACACGATCAAGTAAATCTAAAAAATAATGTGGAATGGTCCTGTTTGGTATTACTCTTTCCGGATTTACTCACTAGTTTTGACGCCCTCTGTGTACGTTATTATTTTCGACTGAGCTTAGTACCTTTTACATTTACAGTTTGGCATCAAATAAAAACGGTCTGAGGTTAAATATCCCATTACAAAAGGGTGTGGACAGCTTAAACACTGGAATGGCGACGGCTGTTATCGCATTCGAGATCCGGAGGCAACTTATACAAGCTTGGACCAGACAAAAATACGGGAACGTAGCCCAGGCTTCATAGGATAAGACTTGTCTATAAGCGTAATAGTAACTAGTTGAGTAGTCATAAACAGTTTTAAAAACATGCAGTTTTTTATTCCATTCCTATGTTATTTTGTAGTGAGTTGTTTTGATCTGCCAGTTGATGCTATACCCAAATCAGTCATGGCTGTAGTTATTTTTAAATAATCCACTATCTGGTAGACCATCTGATAGAAAATTAGTGTAGGCAATAAAAAAAATAGCGCTGTATTAAAATCCGTAATTACAAATATTACTGTGAGGTTTCACAGTGTGCGCCAACGCACAGCTCATTGGGGTCTTGAGTAGTATGAAAAGCCATTTATGAAACTTCTTCCGATTAACTAAGAATCCTCCAGCTCACCATTATAATCAACTAGCTGTGCCCACGGACTTCGTCCGCGTAGTATTTAACTTAACAAAAATTTCGGGATTATCGGGATGAAAAGTATCCTATATGTTAATCCCGGTTATAAACTATCTGTGTTCCAAATTTCATTCAAATCCGTTCAGTAGTTTTTGCGTGAAGGAGTAACAAACATACATACATCCACACTCACAAACTTTCACATTTATAATATTAGTAGGATGGCATCTATCTAAATTATATAATTTGGTTTGCAATATTAACCTTCCACACAAAATTAATTTTGGAAATAAACCATTTTAATATTTTATTCAAGGCAGGTATTATTTGAGTGTGTAGGTAGTTAGTGCGAGTGATTAAAGTCGCTTTAATTTAGACTGTACTACCGTTACAAGCTTGTATAACCTTACCTTTTGGTTTTGCCGTAGTTGGGTAAAAATAGAGCCCCTCTAAAAGTTCCATAGGTGCACTGCAATAGAAGAGTGTTTTTTTTTACATTTAGAATGCCACAAAGTACATGTTACATCTGATAGATGGAGCTACACACTAAGGACTTCAAACTTCAGCATCGACGGGTACGTAGACAAATTCATTCATTTGTTGCTCAACCGATCTCATCCTGGAATTGGTCATTTTCATTAATAATACGCCCTACAAGTACGTAAATACGTACATTGTATATACTTGTTATTTGCTTTCACATACTGTTGCGCTATCGACCGATTTTGTTTTGCAATTCGACCCCTTTGGGCTCTATCTAACATGATGATAATGTTCTACATTTCGCTTGTGGTATAAGTTCCCAATGTGTATTAGGCCTGCCTATCGTCATTATACCGGACCGTTCACTTTCAATGTAAGGACGAATCTGGCCCAACGCACCTAATCCACTGTTTGCCCCAGTGCTGGTAGGCGAATTTCACACTGTCCTTCAAAAAATGTATGGGTTACCGGTTCAGCAATTGATAATATTGATCTAATCATATATTAGTCTTAAAATTAGAGTAGGTACGTAGTAGCTATATGTATAGGTAATATTACTAACTTATGCCCGCGACTTCTTTCGCGTGGATCTCGCAACGGAATATACATAGGTACAAATTTTCATCCCCTCTTTAACCGCCTCAAGTTTTATTTTCGTGACAATAGGTAGCCTATATCCTTCTCCAAGATACAGTCTATCACAATTCAAAAATTCTTCTAAATTGGTTCAGCGATTTAGGCGTGAAGACGTAACAAACTGACAGCACTTATCGCATTTATAATGTTAGTTGGGATTATTCTTAGAGCTTGACAGCTCTTTGACTCCGTATGTAGGACAGTAGCAGCAGACATATCGACCGGTTGTATGATGTCATACTCCCATACTCCAGATTGCATGAGACTAGACCGCCCCGAAGGTCTTAGACATGGCGTCGCTGGTGTCATAAAAAGCAATCAGACTGTAGTACCTATTACTTGAGTACAATTTTGGAGGAAAATATGTCCCCATATCACGATACTGGTACAGCAAACCATACATTTTCTAGAAATACGGTCAACTGCCTCTTCAAACCGGCATCGCAAGCGAATTTTTCGGCTCGAATCAGTAAGTTTAATAATGTTTTATTCGGCCCTCCGTCAGTAAGGTTTGGTCGCAAGATTATTACTGTAATTCTTGACATTAATAAGGAACATTATACAATTAAAATTCTATATTTTCATTTACACAGTTCGCTAGGATGAGATCGATTCCGAAGAGAAATTCCATTTCTTATTTCCAAGCGGTCTAAAGTTTCGTGCTATTTATCATTATCTTGCTCCATAAGAACGAACTTTTGGGTGTTGTTACTTGAACGTGTGTATAAAACTTGTATGGGTCGATCGTTTTATCTGTATTTTGCTGGTAGGTAATTTATAATGTTTGAATAAAAAGCGTTTTTTATGTCAGTAAGGGAATGAGTAGCGGGACGCCTAATACTCATGAAATCACATATAAATAGTCGTTTTGGGGCTAATCTAGGTGGCCTAGTTTCTTAGTTAGAATAGGTGCCTAATCGTAAATTCACTACCTAACCTAAGACATACGACTAGGTAGAAATTCGATCTAACCAACAAAGATTTGTCTTTCTGTTATGTGTACCTTTGTAATTTTTTATCTAGCTAAAATTACTAGCTGAAACTTAACCCCTGATCTGGACTAAAGAATCCCATACATCGATTTAAGTTGTCCCTATTTTGTCCTGTCAAAAATAGTTAGGTACTAAACAATAAGGTGTAAGGTAATTAAGGTACAAAATGTTGAGTCCTAATCTGCTGAGATACATGTATAAATAGCGAGTAGGTAGCCACTAGATAACGTTCGTGATAAGAACTCCGGCCTACTTTATAGGAGCAAAAGCTTATGTCATTTTAAGCATACCCCAACATTCTCGTCCCAAGTTAATTCGCCCTGCGGCTGTCTGTCTATTCGTTGCCAACTTGCTTTGACGTCATTAACTGCGTATGTCGGCTGCAGTCCAACTAGGCTGTCGCCGAGATAAGATCAATCCCGACCTTATAATCTTTATGGACGCAATGAATAAAGCATTATCCTCCAATCACATATCAGACCAGAAAATCTGCAGATTGGTAGGTACGGTGCTGCCTAAAATGATTGGTTAGTTATTTAAATAAAGTTTATTATTTATATTAGAACAGGAACTTAATATTCGCGGTAAAAGCTCCTCCGTCACGTGGGTACCTATTCGGTTATTTTGTATGTAATTTTCGTGGAAAGTTAAAAACTTGCTATTGCGGGTAGTGCAAAATTTTTATAGGTATATAATAATTACGAAGCTTTGTCACGAGAGGATGCATAAATGTACGTCTGTGGTACTTAAATGTTAATGGTTTTAATATGAGAATTAAATTAGTGTCTAGGCTGTTATCGATACTACTACCTACTTCAATTTATAGGATTGCCAATAGGTAGAGTTTTAAGCAAAAATACAATTGTTTAAATCAAAAGAAAGGACTCCATTTTTACTCGTGCGCTAACTTTGTAACGTGGTTTATAACGCCTATTACTCACTCGAAGGCTGGGGATTAAAATTCAGCTAGCTCAGTATTTATGTCGGTAAAAGAGATTACTGATAAGTAATCCGATCTCAAAAGTGGGTAGGCAATTTAAAAACTTTATTTGCATGTAAAGGTGCTCTTATTTCATGGGCCATAGACGTGGCCTATCTCAATCGGTGGGTTGGAATTAGGGGATTTTTCAAAGGAGAATTCGTAGTACCTAGTTAAGGATGTGAAACGTAGGAAGGAGGCGTCGTCGGTCAATACTGGAGGTGGCGCGGTGCGGGCGCGGTGCGCAGGCGTGGCCCCCTGTCCCCGCCGCCGCCGCCGCCGGCCCACTCACGCAACCGAACTCGCGAGTCAGCCGCCGTGCGCTGCGATCGCGTGCGAGAGCTTTCGTCTCCGCTCTAGCCATGTGTGATGTTTTCATCACAGAAGGGGACCGTCGCCTAGCTTCCGTACACGGTATTTCGCAAGATGAATGAGTAGCGCACTCGAAGACGGTGACAAGCGCGGAGCAGTTCCGTTCGCATCCCACAAGGACAGCTTTCGCTGAGTGTCTAGTTTTTCTCGTAAGCTCGTGGCCGTTGACACTGCAGCGTGCGGATCCCGCAGTGCGCGAGTGTGTGGTTGATTCGCGAACATAATAGACGAGGACGTCAGCTGAGCCGCGTAAACATTGGCAGCATAGTTGAACTGACGATGGCTTCGGTGCATACATGCGCGTAACTGTAACACGCTGTTCCTGTGAGCATTCCGTCATGCGGCGTTTACTACTGCTGTTCCTACTAACAGGTAAGAATTCCTAGACTTATAATCTTACTAGTGATGAAATAGCTCACAAAATGATCGCATAAACGTTTTTTCTGCCCTATGAATGGATCCAAAACGTTATTACAAATTTCGTTTCGTACCTAAGTTCTTACTAATCCTCTCTTAATTTGTTGCCTTCACTTACTGTTTAAATACATTTACGTCCCTGCATTGTTCTTTCTTAGTAGTGTAACTATAAATCTATTCCACTATTTTGATCTACGTATAAGTTAGTACCTATACAGTACTTACCTGCATGGCTTTTTTCCATTTCCGTATATTACCATCCATTTATTTATTCCTCTTTTACTAGAAAAATGATAATAATAAATAATCGCGTTCGCTCTATTTGTCATCTGCCTGGAAGAGTGAGTTATAAGACAGCCAAAACACCCTCATCCGGGGTGATTCAAGAAACAAATGGGGTGCTTCGAGCAGCGGCACTTTTTGCGGATGCCAATCTCATTTCGACGAAAAATTGCCGTTTTATTTACGCACAAACTTTTATAATTAACAATTTTATCGTTCTTACCACAAGTTTAATTATTTCACCTTTTCTAATATTTATCTGTGTGTCGTTCCGATGATTAGAAATCTATGCCTATTCTTTACGATTGCATAATTTCAATAGAAGAATGGCTACGCACCATGGATGGAGGAGTAGGTTCTCCGTAGATATTACTATTGAAAGCACATCTATTGTTGCACGGATATCTGCCGGCATCATCAATGAGAATTGACTTTGTATGCGTTAAATTAATCGTGATACAGCATAACAACATCTACTTGTTATCACTTATCGTTGTCTTAAAACTTAATTCACTGTTGTGGAAGTCTAATAAACTCCCTTTTCTGGTCTAGAATTGATATAACTTTGAACATTTTGCATAATCGATACATAATACATCGGTGGACCTTAGCAGCTGCGATCTTAAAGCTCTTTATTTATGACAACTACCGACAGGTGTTCAATGCAGGTAGACGTATTCGCCCGTCCGACGGGTTTGCTTTTGTTAAAATAAAATCGCTCAATGATTGGTCTAAAAATATCCGCACGCACGGAGGAATATAACGCCGTTGATCCTTCAACCGGTTCCCTAGAAACTATTTTATAATCGGGTTGAGCATAAGGTTTTAAACGGAGCACATCCGTCTTAAATGCATAGATCAGAAGAAACTCGTTAGACATTTATTCTAATCACAACCCAAACTGCCTAATAGACTTAAAAAGAACCTAGGAGTTCGTTCATAATCTATCTTTAAAGAGTGATATTGGAAACTCTTGGTTTTGACGCTTCTTCTCCCTAGCCTAAACTTCAAACAGAATATGATAATAAATAGGAGGAGCCCTCTGAAAAAATGCGGAAAGTTGACAAAAACCGGGTCTCTCCCTCATCAATCTACTGTTAGGTGTATTGAATCCACTGTAAAGCTGCGACGCACTGTCACTGACAACCTCCAGAGTGCGTCATAAGTCGACTTTTTCATCTAACGATCTGTTTTTTTCTATTGTGTGAAAACGACACGTAGAGATACTTGTTTAAAGAGCTTTTTTGCAAGTACCTACGATATTTCATGTTCATAACTACGGCATGTTTAATTTGTTTGTTTGATGTTTAAATCTAAATAATTATAATATAATGTCGCGTTATACTGTTATGACCTTCGTATTCTCTCATGCAGTTCGAAATCATTGGGTGCGGTGCGATACTATAGTGTAGCAAGCAAGCTGCATCTTGTAGTACAGCCGTTTTTTTTCTTAATTCGAGCGGATGTGGACTGCACCTGGCCCCTGTTTTTTATTTCTATTTCTTAATACGCACTTAAGGAAGGTTTATTTCTGGAATTTTGAGCTCTATTTTTTGAGAATACAGTGATGGGCATAGCTAAAAAGCCATCTGTCAAAAAGAGGAAAAATGCTAATGGAACAATCATAACGGATTGATGTCTGTCTGGGCGGACATATAGGTATTTAGGGTTCGTTTCCCGGTTTCCTATCCTACGAATCAAAACAATTTTTTGTAAGAAAAGAAGGGTAGATAGTTTATTGTAGCACGCAACGCTTGATACACAGTTAATTTTTCTTCATTCGGTCGACGTAACGCGGCGGTATGTTTACATCTATTTCGGGGTGTTGACAGAAAGAGCATAATCAAATCGGGCGCAGGAGTCGATAAGTGGGCAGCGCCGGCTTTCATCTTGGCCGTGGCAGCGGTGTGAGTGTTTACACTCGTCGCCACGTTGGATCGCGCCCGGCGCGCTGCGGCGCGGGCGTCTGCGGCCTGCGCCCGCGCACCTCCACCAATTTCATTTAAGCTCTCGTATTATTCTGCTTACGGTGTGGTTTATAGTTTCATAATATCTTAAATTTTCAAGCAAAATAATTCTAATAATCTGACCGTCTTCTGTTGGACAGGGTCATATTATACTCCTGAACACATATTATACAGTTCAGCGATAGGTATTATTATATAGTATTATATAGTAATATACCTATCTATGGAGAAAGTGCGATTTTTTGTATACCTCGACAGACTTAACTGTTTGCAATGTTTCAACAATTGTGTTTTGTTTAGAAGGCTGTCAAACTAAATATGAAAAACACATTGTTAGTAATTGGATACAATATATTAGGAAAATGTATCATCAACCTGGCAACATGTTCAGAAGAATGTGATTTCCCAGGTGCAAATTAAGCTGGCATAAATTTCCCCAAAGAGTCCGGAGCCACAATGCCTAGTAGGTATATAAATAAACTTATTACGAAAGTTTCCTCATTTGCCGCTTATGTTAGAACGAAGTACAAGGGATGTCCGCATAAACTTTAGAATGAATTAGCTTTTCCTGTGTTACAAAATGTTTCGTGGGATCATACTAATGCTTTGAAGTCTGTCTTAGTTCACAATTTAATCCTTGAAGATGATGAAGATATTAGGGTAGGTATTTAGCTTAAAGTTCTTGTGGTTATATAACGAATATGACGATTTATAATTCTGATATTTTAAAAGTGTCGGGACTGAATCCTAGAACTTGAGTACTGCTATTAAATACCAATAATATGAGTGTTCAGATCAAGTCAATAGTTGCTAAAACGACACGAAGAATTCTATACGTATAAGTGCTTAGATTCATCGTAACTAACATCGGCTTCGCACGCAACAATGATCGGTGAAAGAGCAAGTTATTTCCCCGGTGGCATATAGGGCCTACAAACTGCCGAGTTATAATAACACCTAACGGTTCAAAGCAGATTTTGTAATTAATCCGCTATTGACCGGCCATCGACCACTCCTACGGGATTTAAATCTTGTTACGTGATATAAGATTGCTTGTTCGTAAAGTATTTATGTGTTCCTTTATTCTAATTCTTGAGGTTATTTATTGGACCGTCTTAGAAATGCTTACTTTTATTTATTAGGACGTGAGTTCAGATCCCGTTTGTTTAATTAAATTATTCAGTTCATATCATCCATTGCGCTTAGCAAGGGCAGAATAAATCAAGATCTTGTCGGTGTTTGAAGAAATAAATTGGTATTAGATTATCCCTCCATAGTCGGAGAAGCGTTGCGTTATGCTAAATTTCGATCCCGTAAAAATCAATGTCAGAGAATAAAAATTGCAGACATATAAACTGCTTTAAAAAACTAAAACTAAATAAAAACTTATTTCGTTTTGTATTTATGATTCACCTTAAAAGGAATTTAAAGGACATATGGAGATAAAACAATATTTACTTGCTAAAGGGGATCGAGTATGGAACAAAAGGCTGCACAGTCTATAATTATCGACCTTGAAGTGCGCGAGGGTTGCCTGCGCAACTCGACACGTGCGTGAAGTAAAACGATAATGATAGAGTGGCCAGAGGGGAGGTATAATCAACTGAATAACTAATTCAAGTCATTGCGCTTTACTTTATATAATGGACCTTTTTGTCGCACCCTTCACTCTCATTGGCTTAAGTTGAGGGTCATTCTGAGGATGTTTTTGTAAAAATATTTTAATAGGAATTAAGAATGCTTCGTCCACTTCAAATCACTAGTACTAATTACGTGTTTGAGATACAAATCACGGCAGAAACCCATTTTAAACTAATTGAATTTATTAGCGCAGGTCCAGCGAAGTAGACGACATTGATTAATTCAGGCTGCTACAAAGGGTAAAAATGGACTTAGATAATCATTGGTTATTTTAACTGGGAATTGAATGAATGATAAAGAGAGAATGAAGCCATTTGAGTATAATTAAATTGACTCCCGATGACCTAATGACCCCTTCGCAATAATAATGAACAATATAATAATTATGAACAAACAATTGTACTACGAAGTGGGTCACATTCTGTATCATAATTGCATGTTTGATAACAGAGTACCTACTTATCTATCAGATGTGTTACTTTACTTGTTTATTGGTAAATGCCTAAGTAAACTGTATGTTAGACAGATAATAAATTGTTCTTAGTTCAACTGACCTAGAACTTGGGGTATTGTTATTGTAGAAATTATGTTCAAGATGAAAACAAGTCTGGCATAGACACACGATATCTTTAGCGGGCTTCTAAGTTCATGGTCACTTTATTCGGTCATCATTAGATATTATGCGATGGGCCTGAGGTGTAAAGGAATAAAAAATGTAATGTTCTCCATAATTGGGTCAAAGAGGTGAAGGACGGTATATATGGTGGGTTGGGGTGGCGCCTGCGAGCATTGCTCCACGTTGCGTACAAATGGCTATATTATTGCCCCTATATTACAACACCACATTCCGTGCTGGAAACTTTATGGAAATGTGACTCCCGACCCCTTTGGCTATGGATACTTGGCTCGGTTTTGATTTTCCTGCTTTGTGTCTTCGCCAATCAATTTGGCGTTGGCGGCCGCTATGTATAAGTTCTATATAGCAGTAGCACTTGCAATAAGTTCCTCGAGTTGACACGCTGAACTACAAATCGATAATGAATGTACCGTACATAAGGCATCATATCATGAGGGGGTCGTCGAGGGTAATAAAATTTGATTAGAGTTTGATCATAAATCTTTTTTTTTCATTATCTCGGCTGGCGTCGGTCGGGCCGTCCGCGCGCCGCACGGGGAGAGACAGCGCCCAAATCCCCCATGTTTTGACATACACACCCGCTGTATTTATGGCATAAAACTCGCTTCCACCGATCTGACATGAGATTTATGAAGTCCGCATGTGTGCTCAAGAGATTGAATTGGTTTTACGCAATGGGTATCCACGTTTTGCAAACTACCGATATTTTTGCGTGTAATCCTATTTTGGTAACATGGGTCCCGCTGAATGATATCAACTTATATTTTTTAAAGTTATTTTGTTTTATGCGCGCGTTGGCTGATTGGCATCACATGGGATTCTTCCTAATTGTGAATTCAAAGATCTCAAGCAGACCGAATTAATCAATTAGAACATCATGTGAGTAACCATTGCGTTTGCAGACAGTTCATAACCAGACAGACATTCATTTCATTGTTTAATTCAGATCAATTAGACATTTGTTAGAACTGACGTCAATACTCGCTGCGCTACGCTATGCTCTGTATGTATAGGCCCACATATTGAACTGTTTTATTTCATACTAACTGTGCCCGCGACTTCGCCAGCGGGGAATAGTTTTACCCTCAAGGAAACACTAGGGAAAACCCTATTGTTATTTTACGCCCTTGAGGGTAAAACTGTTACAAACTTTGAATGTCATACTTACTTATATCGAATCAACAGCCTAAAAATAAGATTCAAGCTTCTAGCTCAAAAAATTACGATACTTCCATACAACTTTTCATCCCCCCCTTTCTACCCCTTACAATCCTTTTTCGCATTAAAATGTAGCCTATATCCTTTCTCAGGCTCTAGACTATCTGTGTACCAGATTTCATTTAAATCGGTTCAGTAGTTTTGGCGTGAAAACGCGACAGACAGACAGACAAAGTTATTTTCGCATTTATAATATTAGGAAGGATTTGAGTTATTGGAATGTCGTCACCGCCGTAAGTTTCGGTAGGGTAACTTTTTATATGCACGCAGACATTGGTCCCCATCGTTCCAAAAATAACGGGGCGCCCATACCCGCGTCACTATAAAATCAGTATGTGACTTACTTAAAGTAACATGTGGGACTCATGAGTCATCTTCTGGGTGATCCATTAGTTACAAGTTGCCGATTCACGCTCGCTTTTTGAGGGCGCCTCTCATGCCAACTACTGAATGACATAACATTATGTTTTGCCAAGTATAGAGATGTTTTTATTTTGCAAAATGAAAAACTAATTTTACCGCAGTATAAATGTTTGTTTTAACGGTTAAGGGTAAACGTGTGCTGACAGGCAGGCGACGCACGCAGCATACCACAAACTACAGAATTTGCAAGGTAGTAATTGTGACGCAGACATATTTCATGAGCGTATCCTGCAAAAATACTACTACTGAACTGACAATGACATCATAGGTATAACTCAATTTTCCCAACTAGACAAATGTCAGTGTCACTTTTCATAAAAACATGTTTCCACGTGCACGCAGAACAGGACAGACTCGTGTCTGTGTGTCTAGTGCCTGCGTCACAGCACACGTAGCTCTGTGCTACTTCATACATTTAAAAATCCACTCTACCCTGCGCTGCGTGAACTTCGCGGCCTTCGTCTCAGCATACGCTCACACTTAGGCTCGGGTCATGTCATGGGTGACATATTTATAGTCGCCCAAAACGAGCCCTATCAACTGTTTTCTTAAGTATTGTAACAAGGAACTGATGGATGAATGTATTAATCTGTTAGCCACTTGAGAGTTTAGTGCAGCCATGAAGCTATTGTTTAGTCGCGTAATAAGAGCTTTATAAATGCTCATAAACCCCATTAAGCGCTGTAACCTTATCGTAAAAACAATCTCGCGTTTCCCCGTCAGAGCCAACATCCTGGTTGCAAGTGAAATTAATGATCCTTTGACGTGCCGATTATTTATTTTCATAGAAGATAAAATATTTGGAGGCAGATAAGTTCGAGCGAGGCGATTAGAGTCCCGTGTCTTACTTCCGGGCCGAGTGCGGGCAGCGGTCGCCGCCGGATGACGACAAACATGGAAAGCATTTTAAGCGATTGTTCTATAATGCGGCGGACCTATTGTTACGTTTTATTTCAAGCGCGGCGTATCGATTCTTTGTGTGGACCGCGAATCGTTTGGCTTGGTGGGATATGACTGGATTTTATAGCTGCCGGTTATAGCGCTCGGCGCTTTTGATTGTGACGTAGGAAAAT
Source organism: Notodonta ziczac (assembly GCA_918843915.1). Taxonomy (NCBI): domain Eukaryota; kingdom Metazoa; phylum Arthropoda; class Insecta; order Lepidoptera; family Notodontidae; genus Notodonta; species Notodonta ziczac. The sequence goes on along the minus strand of OU974043.1, from coordinate 5,250,806 downwards.
TGATGTTTCCAGATCGTCAGTTTTTATTGCGATGTAGATATAAACAGACACTGACTAGACAACATCGCATGTTTGTTTGCGGTGCTCTTCCCGTATTGGTTTTAGCCATGAATTATTAATCTGTAGTTTTCATATAAAAACCACTGCAGTAGGTACCTATTTGGTAACAGTATAGTAATGAAATGCATCCTTGAATATCCTCAGCGTTTGTGGCGTGTGTGCTGGCACGTTGAGGTAGGTATGGTTTGCGGTCGCTCGTGAAGCCATATAATACGGCACCTACGTCACAGGCCGGCTACCCGATACATCTCAAATGAAATGAAACGCGAAGCTCTCCACCGTAGCTTCTCTTTCAGTTCAATGGTAGTCATTACGTGGTAGTGCACACGAAGCTTTGTGCTATGCTGATCTAAAATTTGTACTGTGAATTAATAATCTAAGTACATACTTATATTTTATGTACCTAAGTATAACCTTTAGCTAAGGGATCTCGTTTTGTGTACTTTTACTGAAATTTACCAGAAAAATCCGTAGTCTTCTTAAAGTTGACTGTTTCGTATAACTTACTTATATCTGAAATCTATTGGGTATCCACATACAATAACTATCTACCTTTATCTAAAAGGTATATAAAATATATAGTCTACAGCTCACTTTAAAGTAAAATATTATTCTAAAAAAAAACTATAAGCAGTTTGTATGCGTAGTAAAAAGCTAATGCCTTTTTATTGTCGAAATTAATTGGGGTGAAACGGGCAAGGCGCTCCGCTGGCTGTCGCCATTCGCCCTCCTTGCCCCACATAGACGCAGACGGTGGCGCCAATTCAGGAGCCTTACTACAATTCCCCATTTAAAAAACTTGGGTAATCCTATCTTACCCATTTTAACTTTACATACGTGTGATATTTTATTAATTGCATGTTTTATTTTATTATTTAGACGACCGCTTGGCGCAGTGGTTCGAGCGTAGGCAGCTCGGCTCACTGCATCGGGTGGTTGGGTGTTCGATTCCCGTCAGGGTAAATTTCGGAAATAGCCTTTTTGTAATTTTCCCTGGTCTGGGTGTCACTGTCGCCCCCAGTCCATTGTACGGTACCTATAGTACAAGCGTTGCTTAGTTTGGGACCATACAGTTGGTGTGTTCGTCTGGCGATATTTATTATTTATTTATATGTTTATGTATAAGTGAAGGAGCCGAGACTACTCGTTCCCGATATAAGGTGTTACGTATTAGAGTAATTTAAGTAGGCCTCCAGAGATTATAATGTAGCCAGGCTTCCCCTCTTATCGTGTGTGTTATGGGAGTTTTTTTTGGGAGTGAAGCCTTCTAATGTGTTTGCCTTATCGCGATATCTAGAGATAGTCCATTAACTTGATTGAGCTTTTTACGGGTTCTTGTGGCTGGTGTCCGTGAGGTGAGATTATGGAAATCAATTGTTTAGGAGTGTTATAAAAGGATTATACATATACATCTATATATATATATCTACACTGGGACGGTTGAACTAATTGAGTTCAAGCAATCCTGCTGCCGTAGGATCTGTTAAATACTTTTCTTTTTCTATAAGGCCTGTCCTATTCCTTCTAACAAACTCCCAAAGGATATAAATCTTCACACAATACTGAGCGGCTCTTTGCAATTCCTCAATAAAATGTAAAAAAAAACTTTTTGAAGAAAAATTTTATAGGATTACAGCAAAGTCAAAAGAGGGGTTAATATTTTTTGTATCAGATACATTCACACAAGAATCGAGCCGACGCTTCTTCGCAAACACATAAATTATAATGTATAATGATCAACCCACCCTAGTCGGGCTTAGTTTGTCGCTGGGACCAGATTATACTTAACTGTCGTAATGTTGGGCCCATGTATGGGCATCTGCGTCCTCAAGTATCGAGGGGTCGCCGCCACACCCTAAACTTGTTTATCTGGCTATCGATCCACCCGACGTCATTACGAACTGGTTTAATTTGCGAGCCATGTTGCTTTAGTGCTGCGTCGCCATTTGTGTTAACAGACTTTGCAGAGTCAAATTGCGGTTTGGACGCGAATTTGATGATCTCTCACGTTTGGTTTGGCGATCATTACCTACCTTACCCACTACCTAAAATTGCGATACAAAAACACGTTTGAAAGCTTCATAGTTATACAGTTTATAAGTTATTTAAATCATAGTCATATCATTGTTAAGATCTACGTAGATTATTGTGTGGTTAAATCTTTTTACTAACTTAGGTATAAAAGCTTGTCTTTTCTCACTACATGTCGCTCTGACCTTATAAAAAACCAATGCCAGTTTTTTTTTTCATTACTGTCTATTTTAGAAATTCCAATCTGGGAATGGTCTTATCTGTACCCGGGAGACCTTTTACCCTTTTCACAAATCTCTATCAATCTATACTGAAGTCTTGGGATACAATTTAAAAATCTTGTTTATTTTTTCTTGTAAGTAATTTATTGCTTAGCATCCAACATGTACTTATGTATTATTTATGGCACGTAAATAAATTATTCTGTGTTGAACATCTCTGTAAGAAATAAACATAAATGCGTACATTTTTTAGCATGAAATAGGTTTGTAAAGTAGCTAGACCTACCGAGTGCATCAAAAAGGCGCCAACCATTCGGCATATGTAGACGTGTTGAATGACTAACATTCTTTGATGTTTACGTCATGCGACATTCGTGTCATATGGCGCATACATTAACTGAAGTGCATACATAAACTCTACATCGATAACATTAATTGATGCCGCTTGGCAACTCTCCATTTAGGTATATTTAATAAACCAACTGTTGATTTATATAGACATCCCTAGAGACAATATTAAGTAGAATAAACATTTAATCTACCTATTTCAATCTAGCTTTTAAATTTTAATCCGGGCCCACTTTTCATGAAGGTGAGATAATAAGGGTGACCGTTCATTAAAATTTGGCTGTGCTATGAAGCGGGACCGTCTGCTTCGACCAATTCGACCCGCTTCATTTACTGGCAATTTGAGCGAAGCTGGGTGAAGCTGAGGAAATTAAGCGATTGTATAGGTCGGAGCAGGTGCGAGAGGGTCCGCCTAATGTGGACTGTCTCCCTGAAACGTAGGTAAAAAGGTACCTAGTAATTATTAGGTATGTCATCGGTATATATACCAGAACTCCTTATCGCTTTAAGTATCCAAATGTCCTATTTTCTTTGTACTGTCTCCGAGGTATTACAGTTTACAAGACGTGTTCCAAGCGCAGCGAAAATTTTCCCGAGATCTGTGACTACAACATAGAGTATCTTATGTATTATGATGGTGTTTATAAATAACAACCATTTTCCTTTTCAATATTGTTGTGTGAAAAGTTATATTTAGATTCGTAAGCCCTCTTTCTATCTTTCCTTTCATATAACATTCTGTTCGTATATCGTTTGATCTCAAGAATTCCTTGGCCCCTGTATATATTCCGTCCCACAAGTTATTCGCCCCGGGCAACAAAGGAAAGCTCTGTGGACTTTTCCGTTTCTGAAACTTTATTTAGCTGGGAAAATTAATGGTGCGCGACATTACTATCCCAGAAATGTTAACCTTCGGAAATAAGGTTCCTAGTCCTACGTGATGGGAATATTCATGGGATTGGTCACTATTACGTGTGTATTTTTTCTAAATAGAATTCGGTTTCCTTCGAAGTTACCTAGAATCTTATAAGTAATTAAGTTTCGGTACCTTGAGTATGCTCATAATAATAATAATAATAGTCTACTACATAAACGGGCTCGCTCGAACAGCAAGAGAGTGGTAGTTCTGTTAGAGAGTGGTAGTAATCTTACTACCACTTTCTCACATAAAAACCGCCTTAAGTACCTAGCTATTATATCTGCGTGTCGTACGATGTGTGTGCGAGAGCCGGAAGCCCAACCCCTTCTTTTTCTTCTTCTTCTGCGGGCGGTTTCCACAAATCGACGACTGTTGCGCCTGTTTTGTGTGTTGGAGGGTGGTGAGCCGGTCACTCCAGCCATCCAAGCTCAGCCAGGAAGTTCCCCAGCTTCTTAATGTCACTGAAGACTTCCTGAAGGCTACCCGGTGTGCCCAGGTAGCTTGCCCGGTATGTGGCTACTCCGTTGCATTCCAGCAGGACGTGAGCAGCTGTTTCTTACGCCTCCATGCAGCCTCGCCCTGCAGGCGTGCCCTGTCAGGGCCCTAACCACGCTAGCTACTCAAATCGTAATACAAAAGCAAACGCTCGCGATTACGTTTCAAACGCTCCGCTTTTGACGTTTTGCTGACACCATACCACCATATCAATGTCAGTAGAAATCGTGAAGCTCGTGTCACCAAAACGTCAAAAGCGGAGCGTTTGAAACGTAATCGCGAGCGTTTGCTTTTGTATTACGATTTGAGTAGCTAGCGTGGTTAGGGCTCTGGTCGTACGCTTGCTTACTGACTTGATTACATACAAAATACTTGCTATTCTTATAGAATATTCCTTGCTTAGGCGTTCTTATTCAATACATTTCGTCCGATCTAAGTCCCTTTTCTATTCACGTCAAGCTTCTCCTATAATTATTGCGGTCACTATTGTTTGCATTGGCTCGCAGTATTGAGCGTTGTATTGAGGGACCGGACAGACGTCACTTTTTGCGGCAGGCATGCCGTGGAACCGCCCAGAGGTCTTTAGAATTTGTGAATTCAGTTCCCAAAGCGTAAATTTTATGATTGTATTGTAGTTAGTATCCTGGTTTTGTACGTAAACAATTGAGCATTGGTAGATTATTATTCATTTTAACGACTGTTTCTCTACGTTTTGACTTGTTGTTTGAGGATTATCGTTGTTTAATGTATTTACCGTTATAGTATTTAGCGCACATTGGAAAATTGTGTGATGAAATCAAAAGTGCAGAAATATCATTTAAAGTAATAATAAAGCCGAAAGAAAGTTTCAATTTAAATCGCGGCAATTCTTCAGAAATCATTTAGCCGTCAGTTAATGAACTTTTTTATCTTAATTCGGTGGCAACGAACGTAATTATTGCAGAAAGGGGTCAGGGCGATGCTTTAAATTCGTTCCCTTTTAATTTTAGCGAAATATTCAGTGTGCAGCGCCCATCTCAGTGATAAAACACTGCATTTTGGTGCCGTCGCTGATTCCACGGCTTGCTTTTATTGCAGAACTGCGATGCAATTTTAAGTCCATTAATCTTTCCAAGTTGTTTAGGTGCTCCGCTCACCTACGTTCGTGCCGCCATATTGCATTTTCCTTATTTCAGTATTTTGGCCGACATTACGTAAGTTTGGCTCTTAATTCGCAATGTGGATGCTGGGTCCACTGGAAAATGTATTATGGTGACATCGTGTTTAAACGGCAAGAAAATGGATTTTGCAATCTACTCTAGTAGAATACCAAAAATAGAGTTCAGATGCTTTTATGTGAGAATCAACTGGGAAACTTTGTTTTCTTTTATAACTTTATTCCCTGTATGCTTCATTTATTTTCTTCAAACATCCTACACTGCGGATGGTGTTATGTAAGTCCGCGCGATGTAATATTTTTAAGAAATCTTTTTCCTCATAATTGAGGAGGTTCTTCATTAGTATTCAGTTTGTAATGATGTATCATCATCACAAGGATTATCTGCAGATCGTTATTAGAGCAATAATGTTGGTAAGCGTTGGGCGACTGGGCAATTAAAATCCCTTTGATATTGCTTTGAAGCGCCAGTTTGTGGGAGTCTAGCGGACGCCGATAAAGCTGGCCATTCACGAGATTTATAACCGCGGCAAAGTTAACGACTCGCCCGCCATTCAAGACACGCACTGGTGCTAACTTGTTTTTGGGCGAAAAATGAAGATTTAAGCTTCCAGGAACAGTTGACTTGACGTGCTTTGGAAAACGTGATGCCTATAGTGCTGTTGCGAAAATCGTTCCGACTCACGTTACCATGTACAAGCCAGTTAGTAAGTTAGTTTAGTTAACTTAAGTGGATTGTAAGGAGAGTTTTCAGGTTATTATATAGGCTTTAAAAAGACGCATCACCAACGTACCCAAACATTTGTTGCCGCAATGTCCTGCACGTACAACAACAGATACAACAGTGGCGTGCACTCCATAGAGGCATAAAGGCACTGCCTACCCTGAGATTTTATGGTAAAATTATAATAAATAATAAAATGAAACAGAAAAAATATTTAAAAGTAAATAATCATTTTAATTAGATATTTGAAAAAGCGCGCGCATAATGCTGTCATGTGGAGACCATTGACCGCCCGCTCCTTTCGCGCCGCCCCGTGTCGGTGGCAAAAGCACGTACTAAATGTGCCTCATTCTTCGTGTAAGAAACGTTCATTCCTTGAATGAAATACGCACAATTTACTATATTTCTACGAATTAAAATGTTCGGGCTAGAGGCACTGCCTGGTTTGGTAATCCGACGAAGTCTAGTAGGTTGAATCGCAATGTAATTTGTTTGTTTAAAGTTTACAATGCGTTTTTGTCACTTAATATTTAGTATTAAATTTGATTGTGTTTTTTTAGACGCCATTATTATTAGTTGATGTTGATGTTCTGTGTTTGTTTGGTTTGTTTACATGCGTGCTAAATAATTTGAATAATTATTAAATCCTCGTTGTTATGGATAAATATTACTTGTGAAATTAGTGACGTGTGTGATAAGCAGGAACTTAAATTATAAATAAAAGTGTTTTCTCATTGCCCTATGCAGAAAAAGTGAACTTTATTTTAAACTGTCGATGCGTAAAGAACTTGGATTTGTCCCAGAAGAAAGGTAGGTAATATCACGAGACAATGAATGCTAAATTTTATGAATCATTTCCTTGGAAGACAGGATACTGGGATATTTTTCAGCGCTAAAGCGTAAACCAACATAGGTACGTAGACTACGTAAAATAGATATTTACGATAACAACGCGAGCGCCTTGCTGAGTTGTCTAAAATTTAGATAAAAAAACAAATTAGGTACTTACGGATTTAAAACGAACGGGGTCTTTTACGATATCGTAAATAGGTATTCAATTCTTATTTAAAATGGTTTATGCGGTTAGATTTCATTTATAAATTAGTAAACAAGTTTGATAATTTTATTTAGTTTGGGTACCTAGGTAGGTACTTTTATTAGTCTATCTATGTATCTGTCCTTGTGAATAACTGCATGAATAGATCTAGGTACTTAACTAACGGCGAAGGACCCATTCAGGGACTGACTTGTCTTAAAATCTATGTAGGTACCTAAGTATATCAATGTCTATGAACATCAACCAATCACCTTAGATATCTGATACGGCTAAATACCTACTTACTCACAACAAAAGACGTCTAACACATGCAAACCTGGACTAAGCTCACGAGCAATAATTCAAGGTACCTAGGTAGGTACTTATGCCTAATTTTAATTTATTTTTATGCTAAACTCTGCCTACCCTGTTTCAAAACCCTATGCACGCCACTGAGATACAACTATAACCTTTTCTATAGTTCTACTCAATTGCTTTAACATCAACCTACCGTTGATCTAAATTATCGGTTCTCGTTTTAAATTACCATCAATATCTGTCTACGTAGTTATTATCATGCTATGTTAGAACACATTCAAACTTCGCAACTTTGCCTACACTAAATCATCATTACCGTGAAATATTATCGTCAAAATATAATGAATCATTAACTTACTTATATGATGAGCGTGTGCCGTGAATGCTTAAAGTTTTGCGGTGAAATATATTCGCACTTTGTGTTATAAATATTCAACTTTGAATCGGTGAACTGAAGAATGGAAATCACCAATTTCGTGAGTAGCTTCATTTCAAGTGTACAATTACAAAGCTGTATCTCTCAGATTGCTAATATTATATATGGTCTAGTAAAATCATTCTTATTAGCTTTGGAATAAGGTTTTTTGAATGAAGGCTCTTTTGCTAGTTTAAAAATTGAACTCATGTCGTACAGTTGGAATCAGACGAGGTGCGCTGGGAATTTCAGGTACCGTACGTACTTTCATTACTCTACTTATTTCCCACCTGATTTCATTCTACTATTGAAGTGATTAAAATGAACATGATAAGAGGATCAACGACAATTTGTCTTGCTAATAAAGAAGTTATCTATTACGTAATATTATTTATGACTAGTTATTAAACCTGTAAGAAGGTCGTAACCTTATAATTACAAGTCCAAATTTTGTAGTTTTTTTTTTAAATTATGAAGTTTATAAGTACCCAGTTAAGTGTTTCACGCTCAGTGATTCCTATATAGACCACTACTATACACCCTTATTATTGAAAGGTTAGACTGATATGTTATAAATAAGAATATTCTGAAATGGTAAAGTTTCCGCTGCGTACGACCCATCTATTTACACTAAGTAGCTTTGATTACCGCTTACCGTGTATAAGCCAATAAGACATAAGCCTTGTTTCTTAACAATTGATCACATTTCAATGTCCACAACATTAATCTCTACCTCAATCTCACATGGCTCGATTCATAATCGAATTATACGCTTCTCATTGATGTGAATGTGTGTACACGAAGGCTTATGCTAAGGAATTAACTCCAGTCATGGAATGCCACGATTTGGCCGTGTCGAATGCGCGTGCGTGCCCTAACATTAAACAGTTCCTTTTGTTGGTAAAACGTTTAGCAATCAAGGAGAACCGGGACTATTGTGACCGCAGCTTTATGTGGGCCGTTACAGCGAAACCGGGACACTTGGGTACAATACAATCGGTGGATTTCTCCGGACGAATAATTTATATAATTATCTAGACGTGATGATTACACCATTAAACTCACCTTCGTAACTGACTTAAATATTTTATTCTTCAGCCTGCGACATCCCACTTCAGCGTAAACAGATTACCAAAACTTGATCAGTTCAAATTCTAAGTTGTAAATGCTCGATAAGGTGCTTGCAAAGCTTTTATTATTAATGTGGGCTACACAATGTAGTTAGTTAAATTACGCGCCTTGATTACAATTGCGATGAATAAAGAATGAACCATCTCGGGCAAAGTTAATTTGCTCTGCAATTCGGGTTTAATTCGCTTTAAATGTGGGTTTATTTTGGCACCCTGATTAAATGTTGTATACTAACTATTGTGTTGGAATCGTTTCTGAGATCTTAAGCCCCTTTTAAAGAGCTTTTATGTTATGTCTCAGTGGGCTTGACCTTTGTAACTACTTTAGAATGTTATTTTTAATAAATTAAGTCTGAAAAGGCTTTCAGAATTTGATATTTGAAGGACTGACAAGGTCGCAATGCCTAAACTAAAGGTATAAGAAATGAATCACTTAGTTATTTATTTAGTGACTAATATGTACAATCACGTAAAAGGAGCTGTATACACACATTAGATAAAAATGCATTTCAAAGTTATCTCGTACGTACTTATGATAGGTAAGATTTTGTCAATCCATTGTGCGGAACTGCCGACATGACTGCACAGATAATTTGCAGAAGCGTGCCGGACGGCAAAAACGATGATTGCGGCTCGCAACGTGTTTGGTAGCAAAATCTATCACAAAACATGGATTGGGAATGTCAGCAGTATGTATAGATTCAGTGGCCGTTTTTGGCGAGAGCCCGAGAAGCCGGCAAATGCGGTTGAAACACTTAGCTACCTATTTACATATATTATCCTCCTTACATAGTAGCTGTGTAGCTTTGCTGCGACAGAGAATGTTAAAGGCTAGCTCAGTAATAGGGAAGTACATACACTCAAAAGTTTTTTATTATTAATAATGACTTTGGTATTTACTTGTAAACGGATTAAATTTTCCATGGGGATTTAGCCGCAGTGTCGATTAAGTAACTTAGATTACTTAACTATGTTACCGCTAATTCTAAATCTATGGGTTACATTCACAGACTTTAAAATACGCTCGTTCATCTCTGTGGGTACATTGCTGTTTCGTTTTCAACGGTCTGTAAGAAACGTAGAAACGACTCAATATATTTGTATGGTTTTGCCCACAGATATAGATTTACAAAGATAACGCAAGTATCACGATTTGTATTGAAACCAAGCGTGCCAAATTTTGAACACCTACTGTGACGTCACAGATGGCGGGAAATCCAAACCGATTCAAAAACACCGATGCCCCTCCGCCCGCTACGATTATCTCGAGTGATTATCTCGCTCATACTCATATTTTTATATCTGTAGTCGCGAGGACCGTAAGCTATCGGCGACCAACCTTGACGCTTGGTCGGGGTTTTCGGACACGCTAAGTACATAAATTTGCGTTATCTATGTAAATATATATCTGTGGTTTTGCCGCACAAATTACACTTCGCTACTTATTAACAGATAACTGTATAGGTGCCCTAAATGAAAATGGTTTCATAGAGTCTGCGGTGGATTTGTTACATACCTAGGTTATGGGACGCGACATGTCGGCTATTGCACGGAACGCCTGTCGCAGAGCATGCAATTTTCAGTTATTGTTCGTTCATTTCAGGAAGACTTGTGCTGTGACTCTTATGACACTGGCATAGGGGTCAATATGCAATAATTCACGTGTCGCCCTAAATTGAACTGACTATTCGGGTCAAAAAGCAAAACCAGCGATTGTGGTTTTTGAATTGTTTGACGCTAAACAAATTGGGAACACGAAATGGGAATATCAGCGGTATTGTTTTGACGCTTATGGAACCGAGTGATGTTCAAATAGGTAAGTGACATTATTCAGATATTTATAAGAATACCTACCTATCTAATGGTTCCTTGTCTATTCTATTTGTTTAGCTGTGTTCTAGTCCAATGAGAGGTTGTGCTACAATGATACCCGCCAACTTTCACCGTAGCCAGGCGATAATTTAATTAAAGCAGTAGAAAACCCACAGAAATGTTGACTGAGCAACTCCAGGCAAGTGCCTACCTGAAAATGTAGAATTGTCCTAATATCGATCGTTATCGTTAAACATAACTTCATCGTTTATTTGATGTTATCGTATTGGTTTATTATAAGGTTGATGGTATGTTCTTTATTTGACGATGTGTACTAATGTACAAATTATCTAGACTAAAGTTACTTTATGTATTTTATTGTATGTATAGGACTTAAAATAGCTATACCACGGACAAGGAGAAGCGATACGAAATGCTATTAATGTTCCGGTTCAATTCGGTCACCGCAGGGATCGGCAACATCGGCCGGCAATTTTATAAATTTGTGGTTAATTCAGTGTCGGTATAACATTAATTAGAACTAGGGCGAAACGTTAAAACCAACCAATTTAATAAAATAATCTACTCATTTTCGTTTCGCCGTGGTGTACCTAGTCTACCTGTTTTACATTACGTGCAAACTTTACCACAGCATGTGCTTCCGTCTCTATCGGCATCCCCCACCGAGCTGCTTCGCTCTTGCACACCTCGCTTAAACAAAAGAACAGCGCACACCAGTCGTGTATCATGTAGAGTCGTTTGTCTAACGAGCCACCATTGTAGCGTGGGGCCGCGCCGTCTAGCCGCGTCGCCGGCTAGACGGCCAAGGGCTGTAGGAGGGTAGACACCTCTCATTTAGGGAATTTTATTCGGCCGTATCCTTAATTTTGTTCAGTAGGGGAATTTGTCCGTTACATAATTTGGGTGTCCGCCGTTTTCTCTATGTACAGACTCTATGTACATTGTTTGGTTTGTCTTTGTGTGCTCATGAAGCACACGTTTCGTCACATTTGTCTTCGTTTAGATGGCAATCGAATGGACAAGCTTTTCAGTATTCAGCTATCAAGTACGTCTTTGATAATTGGACCAAAAGTTTGAATTTTTTCCTATAGCATCTTATAGGTATGTATGATGTATGGTGACAAATCGTTCTAATATTATATTACACCCAATAGTGCTCCATAAGAATTTATATTAACAGCTAAGTACCATTTCTAGATACGGATGTAAAAGTCTTACTACCTACGTTATGTTGTTGTTATCGTCGCATTGTCGATAAAATTCGTCGACAGCCGCCCAATGTGGGTGTTTTATGGAATGCCCCATAGTAAAACGTCGAATTCACTTAGCTGCCGTTTAATTACATTTCATTCCTAAGTTAAAAATATATATTATCAGGATTGGAGAAACATTGATTCTGTCCATATAGGTATAAGTCTCCGCGGAAAAAACGGGACTAAATTGTACACAAAGTATATTGCCGAGACGCTACTATAGCGCCACTCTACGAAACTTCGTTTGTACATAGATAGAGTGTAGTCCTTGCCTATAATAAATCGATCAAAATACCCACTGACCACAGTTTACAACCGCCTAACAAAAATGCGGTATAGAGACCGGAATATCTCGTAAAATGATAATATCGCAAAATATTTTTTTATTGGGCATTAAAAACATATACGCCATAATATATCAATGGCGGTCATTAAATTTTACTGCGAACTAAAACTAGCCACAACTGAATGTAAGAATTTTCTTCACCATTTTAAATCTCTTCTCGAGTATTTAAAGTAGTTTCGTGTAGTTAAGAATTAGTTTGCATGTCTTCCGGCACCGCTTCGCTGCAGAGCGTCGCGACGCGCGTCAACTTTGAAATGCCGCTGGTTCTGTAGTTAAACTTCTGACGCTATTCCCTGCAAACTTCAGCTTTGATTAGGTAAGGAATCTTGAGTCTCGAAGTTTCCAGAACTTCATTCCAAAGTAAGTTAATATTTGAAGATGTACAATATAGAAAATCGCATTAAGTCTTTTATTTACTCGAGCAGTAAAAAAAAGAAAATCCCATTCAATACCTTAGTCAGCCAGTCGATTAGTCTATGCCGTTGACTAATCCAAACTCGAAAGCTAACATTAATCACTCGCATGAGTAGAAGTAAGTAGGTGCCTACTTTGGTTTCTATCATTGAAAGCGATAAGGCATTGATTGGATCTTTTTTAACTTATAAAGATGTTTATTTTTACACCTTCCTTATAATAGCGATATTTGTCCATAATAGGACCTAATTTTGCAAAATGGAACCAACACACTTCTGCAAACTGAAACCAACCTAGAATCACTGACTCAAGGTTGGTTTTGGTCTACAGTAGTGCATGTGGGTTGGTTCCATTTTGCAAAAGTAGGTCCTACTCAATTCAGTTCATCAAGTATTTTCGCCTGAATAGTTGTAAAATAGATCAACTTGTAGGTACTGTTTTTCGCTACTGCGCCAATCAAGCAGACAAAATATTGCTCTCGTTATCCACAATGCTCTACGTTATTTTACGTAACGTTGCTGTAACATATCTCAGTAATGAGGTACATGCCGTGTAACCGTGATTAAGCGGCTCAGTTCAGCGGGTGTTCAATCAAACGGAACCGATACCCGCAGGAGTTACGGCAGCCGGCTGCACGAATCACAGCATCCATTAATAGTTGTTAATTAACGCTAATGCTTACTTAACATTTCAACGTTTGTTTTCAATTAATTAAACGTTTTCACACATTAATTAATTAACGTGATTTTTCATCGTGAGAAGCTCTTCATGTATAAGGAATGAAGATGTTAACAAGTGTATAAAGCGAGGAATTTCTCAAGAAAATCTCGCGGAAATTGTCTTAAGAACTCGTTGGCTGTAACATTTAAACTTCCTGAGGAAATGCAGTGTTCCGCGAACAACTATTGGAGTCATGATGAGATAAAACGGATTTTGCAAGAACTCATTTTCATTTTATGCATGTTGGTGAATCTTAGAATACCTATGACTCTCCTTAAGAACACACCTTATTAAACATCAATATCATATCTATATATATATAACTCAAAGGTGACTGACTGACTGACTGACTGACTGACATAGTGATCTATCAACGCAAAGCCCAAACCACTGGACGGATCGGGCTGAAATTTGGCATGCAGGTAGATGTTATGACGTAGGCATCCGCTAAGAAAGGATTTTGATTAATTCAACCCCCAAGGGGATAAAATAGGGGATGAAAGTTTGTATGAAACTTTGTCAATTAAATTCCACGCGGAAAGTCGCGGGCAAAGCTAGTGTATTAAACAAAACCATTTAAAGAACAACATCTAAAAAACGTATTTCTATTCGACTGCCTACATAGAATATTAAAGGCTGATTTGTCTTTAATAGCTTCAGAACTTTCTGAGTATTAAGATTTATTTGTGGCAAGTAACTCCAGTCCCCGGTGTCCGACCCCGACGTCCCCGCAGTACCGAGTTTCCAACTTGCCGTGGATTATTCTGGAGAATTCTTCGACCTAGCCCTGCCCGAGTGAGCCCCGAGTTCGGAACTTTTTAATTCGCACGTGCCTCGAAACTGGTTTCAGAAAGCCTGTTTTAATACAGTATCTTTAAAATACTCGGTGATAAATATGGCGTATCTTGTTTGAGAAAGGGATAGGTAATTAAGCATTTCAAGTAAGTTACTAAAAGAATTCAACGGATACTTGGTGGCGGCCAATGATTGGGTGTTGGTTTAACATCTTTAGACTCTACAAAGGTTAAAAGTGTCTATACATATATCATTACCTACAGCTTAGTACTATAAACTATATGATAAAATTCCATAAAAATATCATAAATATTGCCAACATGATTAATCATAATGAATCCCGATAATATTTACGGTACATGCGGTTATGATTGTCGGGCATTGTATCCAATAATTAATGAAATTATTGGACGACCGCTTGGCGCAGTGGTTCGAGCGTAGGCCGCTCAGCTCACTACACTGGGTGGTTGCTGGTTCGATTCCCGTCAGGGTAAATTTCGGAAATGGCCTTTTCATAATCCCTGGTCTGGGTGTCTCTGGGATCACCCCCAGTCCATTGCACGGTACCCATAGTACAAGCGTTGCTTAGTTTGGGACCATACAGTTGGTGTGTTCGTCTGGCGATATTTATTTATTTTATATTTTTATTGCTGTCAACTTTGCATAAAAAATTACCTTTACATAGTAGTTACCCTATCCTGGCTTATAACAAGTCCTTTTGTCTTCTCTATTCTCAAGATTATATAGAATTATCAAGTATTCAATTTATAGTATTTATTTGATCATCGTTCCAGTCTTCTGTAGCCCACACATTAAATACTTACTGTAGTATAAATAGGTATAATAATTACGTGCGGGTAATTAATTATCCTGACGTTAAGCTATTTTCAACGGGCTACTTACAATAATATAAACGAGTTAAGTATACATTAATTAAGATTTCTAACTGTATTAGGGCCTGACGCCATTAGCACAGGGGAAGAGGAGAGTGGCTCGAGACGTATGCGGCGCTCCTATTATGTGACCTGTCGGTAATGGGTGCCGCGACCTCACGACTTGGAGAGCTCTTCAGGTATAGGGCCCTCTTAAAGTCGATAATAATAATGGCAACCCTTAATTTTGATTGCCAATATGGGATTGTTCAAGCTTATTTTGTTTTTGAATTGCCACTTCTATTATACGTTTAACTTTTCTTAAAACCACACAATAGACGGACAATTATTTTTAACTTACAGCAGACTTTATCTGTATTCAGACCGCTCAAGCAGATAAGTAAGTAAGGAGTTAAAGCCAATCGGACTTCCCTATGAATGATTTGCTATTACTGGCAGCTAAAGACTGTCAATTCTTTTATCGTCTTACCTTGCTTTAACATGTGTTTCGCATTGCTATTTACAGTGACTTTTACTACAATATACGTTCGGTTCGTAGCTGTTGAATGCAAGTTGTTATAACGTCAGTACCGAGAATAGTGTCACAGGGCCGCGCGTGGAATCAATAGAGTGCAAGTGGCGCATAGAGAAATTTAAATTCCAATGTCAAATGCCAATGTGTGGCTTGTACTGGCATGTAATGACCCTCCTCGTAAGCATGCATTGATGGTAGATAAACGGAATACAATAATAAAATCCCGATAGTGCTGTTGCTAGACTGGATTTAATGCAACAATGTTTATAGCCGACTGGTATTGATATTCAAGTCTGATAGTAATAATGAGTGGAGGTATGTAAATGCATTTTATATTAGGACTATTTGTAGGTAAATATGTTATACTAGTTTCTGCCCGCGACTTCCTCCGCGTAGTATTTTACTTAACAAAAAAATCGGAATTATCGGGATAAAAAGTATCCTATGTGTTAATCCCGGTTATAAACCAGATATATTAATAAATATATTGATGCCACGGAGGTTTAATTCCTAGTAAAATATCATCAATTATGATTTAATTTCATGTAATAACTCTGGTTGAGCTGGACGGGAGCAGCCCAGGGGAAGAATTTTCAATAACGCTAAAATTATTTTAAATTAGATTTGTTTTTTTATATTTTTTCTCAATGGCGGAGCAGCGCCCTCTAGAATTAATATAACGTAATATTCCATGACCATTAACAAAACAAACAAAATTTAACGCATGCGCGTATCCATCATTTGACACGTGACTTATGGAACGTCTTTAGTTCATACACAAATCTCATATAAAAATTGATAAAATATATTTTTTTTCCAGAATCAGGGAAACTTTTCATATTTATAATATTGTAAAAAGCGAGTATTACGATAATTTAAAAATATAATAAATCGAAATCCAATAATCTCAAATTTCGATTGGATTCGAGCCGTGGAAGTTGGTTTTGACCGTGAATGTGGCTTTTTAACCTACAAAAGAGCTGATGATCTTCAAACGGCTGAACCGATTTTCATGAAACATAGCTAAGAACACTCTCGATCAGAATACCTATCTAACAAAAGAAACACAATTGAAATCGGTTCATCAGCTTGGGCGCTACGTTGCCACAGACAGACACACAGATACACATGTTAAACTTATAACACCCCTCTTTTTTCGTCGGGGGTTAATTAAAAATAGAAATGTTTGTTTCATAACTGAAGTAACTTAATCTAAACTTAACTTGACCGGCGGCCGCACATAGCGCTTTAATTTACTGAGTAACGGAAGTCCCGCCTTAATAAATTCAATAATATTTTGATTGGGAACTTCATATTGTTCATGCATTTATAAATTATGGCCTATTATATGACACTGAGTCCATTTCGGCCCAGATTACATTAATTAACTTTGACTTCTAAGTACCTTTAAATTGCTTCTCGGTTATGGTTTAATGCAGTGAAATATCAGGGATCGACAGAATGGCCGAATGATAACTAAAGACGAATAGTAATTTATAAAGTTTTTAGTACTTAGCATTTAATTTGACTACACAAGTGTGATGAGAGCGGAAGTTAGGGACCCTACTGTTTTAGTCGAGATTGGGTACCTCCTACAAAGTGTGATTATCTCACACGAAAGCTGACTATATACACCCGATGTTTGGGCCCAAAAGTAAGTGTCGTTTAAAACCGCTAAAAGTCCAATATTTTATGTCCATACTCGAATCAAAAATAATAAAACACGGGAAAAATTAGTATCTTTCTGCATTTTACAGTCCCGGACGGTTTCATATTTATTGATTGATGATGACTTTCATTCTGATTGGACGGTACGAGTGGTCGACTCTCTGAATGAGAGCTGATGTTAATCCAGCGCCAACGCTCTAGGTGCATCGTCCGCGTTGACATTTAATTAAAATGACGCGCGTCTCTCCCTAACTACTGACCCGTCTCAAGCACGTAAAACAAATTTGTTTTTAGTAGATATAGATATAGCCACTTCTTTTTCTGTTTCCAAGCTAAAGTAGGTAAGTACCTATTACTATACTAGTTGATATTACTCCTTTGAAATTACAACAAATGTTTGAAAGCACTAAAAAAAACAATCTTATTATTTTCATAATAGCAAACTATCTAATTGAGTAATTTGATCAAGATTAGTTTAATAAATTACCTACCAACAGAATAGGAATCTTAATTGGTCACTGGTTGTCTCTATAAATGATATCTAACCAACTAGATTTGACACAATTGAAAGTAATTAGATGTCTTCCTTTAGTTTGTACTCTACCGAACGATTTAAGACTCAATAAAAATAGAATAAGAATGAAGACTAAATGATAATAATAATAAATCCACTATGAATAATGGAACGCTGGCCTCGGTGGATAATTATAAACCGTAACGAGGGAAATAACGTTAAAGGTAAAGTTTCCGGAGAAAATATTAATAACGAGCATTAACACGATTTGCAAATAGCTAGCCAATCCCGTTGGAGGCTTGTTTTCTTATTGCGCTGGCGCAGGGAGACGCTGTAGTGGTATGTTAACGATCTTACGACTTCCGAGTACCATCGTGTCCTACGTAACTAATAGCTGTGCAAATATGTCATATTTTTATTAAGACATCCCAGAAATTTCAGACTTTAATCCTTATTAGCGACACTCCATAGTAAAATTATATAATAATATAAAAAGGGTGTTTTTTTTTACAAAAAACCTAATGATGCAGTTTTAGTTTACATTGAAATCGGGCATTTTCTCTATTCCTTATAGATTTGGATTCCCTGTACCTAGGTATATAAACGTCAAGTGATAGGTAAATAACATAGTTTACTCAAAAATAGTGTTTGGTATGGTCAGTCGTCCATAAGAAGTAGTATCACTAAATAGTATAAAACAAAGTCGCTTTCCCGCTTGTTGTGTGTCCCTATGTATGCTTAGATCTTTAAAACTACGCAACGGATTTTGATGCGCTTTTTTTTAATAGACAGTGTGATTCCAGAGGAATGTTTATATGCATAATACATGCATAATATTGTAGAGAAACTGATAATTTTAGGGCCGTGCGAAGCTGGGAGGGTCGCTAGTAAGATATAAAAAAAATAAAAAATATTCATAGTAAAATCACACATAGGTACCTACATGAAGTTTTCGGTGGTCCTCAAAGTAGGCGTGAGCCTGTATCATGGGGCCAAAGTATTGTACCTACTTACCTATACAATTCATAAAAATCCTTCCCACGCCAATAGGTAGCGTCCAGTCATTAGCGAAACAAAAGAAAGCATTTATTTAGCCGCCAACCATTACTCAGGTATATTGCTTCCGAATTACGTCACCACCGCCGGTCACAGCATGATCCCACGTTTCCATTAATCTCATAAAACCTGCTAAGCTATTATTAAGTACAATTAACCTTTTCATGACGGTAATTACTGAACCTGTAGCTCGCAAGTCTTGGTTTCACATTCCCCACATTAAAACGGAGAAATATAACATTTACGAGTCGCTAACAGCCGAAACAAAATGAGGCAATATGTGGATTAAATTAAAATCAATTTAATTGTATTCACGGAATCAGTTCGCTGTATTTTTTTTGGTCGGCTGCATGCAGTAATTCCTTCGATTGTTTACATTACCTACATATAACACAACTACAGAATATTTTTCTGGTAACATTTGGATGTTTCATTTCATTGCACATTTCCGCTCCAATAGGCTATCGTGATGAATACATACAAACAAATAGAGCAGACTGCCTATAACTCCTTCGATACATACTTATAATAAAATTCCAGCTGGATATGATAATGTTTATCATATTAAGCTGTTGTCGCTTCCTCTACTGTGGTGAAAAAGAGAGCCATCGGGTGTTTAGGTACTTATGTAAGTGCTGACAGGTCGATGTTGTTATTGTAAGGGAATTCGCCCTTCAGATCAATTAGGTGTTGTTTTAGGAATGCTACTGAACGTTATTATAACGTATTATGCACAGATATCGATTTACATAGATAACGCAAGTATCACGATTTGTATTGAAACCAAGCGAGCCGAATTTTTAACACCTACTATGACGGGAAATCCAAACCGATTCAAAGACACCGATGCCGCCGATGCCCCTCCGCCCGCTACGATTCTCTCGAGTGATTATCTCGCTCATACTCATATTTTTTATATCTTTAGTCGCGCAAACTGTAAGTTAGAGGCGACTAACCTTGACGCTTGGTCGGGGTTTTGTACACGCGAAGTACATGAATTTGCGTTATCTATGTAAATCTATATCTGTGGTATTATGGCTTAATATCAACTGCCGATTACGATATTTAATTCTACAAAGTATCGTATGAAAAGTTAGTCAATCAGCGTTTAAAAGCTGAGTTTATTTGCACCAGCCGGTTGAGGCCTGCCGTTGTGCATCATATTGCACTATCGAGAACTCGTAGTTGTTTGTCATCCCGTGTCGGGTGCGCAGGCGCAGCTTACAGAAAGCAGACGCATTCTCGGCCGGTGCGGCGCGCGGGCGTGCAGGGTCAACGGTCGGCGTGCGCGAGCGCCTGGGAACCAACGATAAATATTTGAATTTCAACACTTGATACACATGCTTAGCAAATTGGTTATGGTGTGCTCCACCAGACGGGAGCGAGTTGTTTATGGCGAGGATCTGGGTCGAGTGCCGCTGCACCTGTTGACGGATCGACCGCAGAAGAAGCCCACATTTTAAGCCATAAAGATACGGTAGTCGCACGCTGATAAAAGAGAAGCTTCGGAAGGGAACACGTCTGTTATTGTGCTACGAATAGGCTTCTTACAATGCAGAGCATCGCACATTTTTTTTCTATAAAATAACATTATTCGGAACTTTGGTAAGATTTTCTGACGTGCGGTACTTGGCTCCGTAAATTATGATGATACGTATAAGTAAATGTAACCACTGCTTTGCCATAGGCTATCGTGATGAATACAAACAAATAGAGCGAGATCGTTAGATACGCATAAGAGGATATTTCTTTGTACATTTTCCTTTTTCGCACATACGTCTTTTTTAAAGTCGATATGATATCAAGATTTAAAAAATCGAAAATAAATTGCGATTTTTGAAGTTGTAAAGGAATCGCATTCCTCTACCTTATTCAACAGGCTTGATACACCGGCATGTAGTAGCCTCGCTTCACCTTCTGTTACAAACTCGCCAGTGTATACCTTTGGGTGCACAGTTGATAAGGAACTCGATTATAATAAAGGCAGTCCACGCGACGCTATAGCCTATAAGCAGTATAAAAGATGATATAAAATATATTCAAGATGAAGAATACTTTTGTACCCGTCCTCCAAGATATAAACTCTAATAAGCATGACCGGTAAGGATACTGAACGGGCGTATCGGTGATACTACGGCCGGCCGAAACATATTTTTAATGATAATGTTCCAGTCATAAATATTAATGAAACTCGCTTCGAACACCGACGCAATTTACGGGACACGACGTCGGGCCAACATCACAGGCATGAGCCTGTGCCTTACATGAGTAAAGCTTCGATGTATTGCGACTAAAAAACACTATACAGTTTTAAGGATAAAAGTGAATTTATTAAATTGCGTGTAGCGGGTTCCGTTCGCGTGCCCCGGGCGAGTGGAGGCTCGAGGGTTGAATTAATAATGCCGTCAATTTATCATTATTATCGTGTAGGTATATTGACACAAAAAGGCATTTCTTTGTTTTCAGTTTTTTAACTTCTACAAAATTTTTTTTAATGTCATAGTTCTTACCAGGTTAAATACAATATGTGTAAATGTTCTCCTAGGTACCTGCATATAATAAGTAATACAGAAAGCAAAGAATGAGCAAAAAAAAGAAAAGCTGGCATAACAAAAGCGCTAACAGTAATCGAGCCTCTCACATATTGATACGGACGGGAAGATGAAAACCCCTTTGTTCACGTATCCACTAGAAAAAGGCTTTGCTATGCAGAATACACGAAGACGTGACAATACCCTATAATAAAAGCCACAGACGTGCATTCGAATGAGCCACTCGAAATTACGTCTCCCTCCAAAATGAAGCTTTACATTCGAAACGAGCGTCTTGAACAGCGTAATTTTTGGGATCCTATATTGTAACATTGTGTCCCTAATAGGTCATTGTCATGACTTGAACAAGGGAGGCAATTTGACCGTGCACGTATGCCGTAATTTCTTTCCGTGTGTTAGGAATGTAATAAAACTTTAGGTTCCTCGTGAACGGTATGCGACATGCGTATTTCTATGCCTAACTAAGTAACAGTTCAGCTATTATTATATGTGGGGTAGAGTAGAACATTTAAGTCGGGGCATTAAAAGGAATCAGAATTTCCGCTAGTATCTAAATATATATAACTCAAAGGTCACTGACTGACTGACTGACATAGTGAGCTATCAACGCACAGCCCAAACCACTGGACGGATCGGGCTGAAATTTGGCATGCAGGTAGATGTTATGACGTAGGCATCCGCTAAGAAAGGATTTTGATTAGTTCTACCCCCAAGAGGATAAAATAGGGGATGAATAATCCCGAAATTTTTGTTAAGTTAAATTACACGCGGACGAAGTCGCGGACACAGCTAGTTTTTATTATATAATTGTACGATTGAGGACATAATTATCGTAGCACTGGAAAGTTTTTCATTGGATATGTACAATACAATATTTTAAGTTCACGTCGCGTCGCGTCGATACCATTTCTAAGATAATTTTCAGTGACACTAAATAAGAGTGCTTATCCTGTAACAATTTTCTTATGATCTGTTTATGTAGGTAGAGCGTCGCTATCGATTTATCGCCGACGCCGAGGTGCTGTTAAAATAAGCTTTTGTTAAAGAATATGTGTGTTCAATGCACTGTTCAAATATTGTCACGAGTGCCTTTGGACACCCGTTCGCGCTCGACGCCTCGACTAAGACTATAAAAATGGAAACTCTATCAACATTGTAGAGTTCAAACGAAAGTCGTAGTCGCAACTGTTACATACAATGATAGAATCTGTGAAGACGTTTTATTTATCCTGCTCATATCTGCACGTTTATCACTCCATCGACGCGATGACTACGGAACTCTCAAATCTTAAATATGTGACGATAACATGAAATGGTAAAAAATGTGAGAGTCTATTACGTATCTTTAATCTATGTCTTAGCTATTACTTGTGAAAAAATTTACGAACTCTGATATAAAATTGATACCCAAGTAACAACCAAGCATCTTTTGAAAAAAAAAAATTGTTACCCATATTTTAGCTTGAATGACGAGCTGTTAGCTAGCTACTGAACCACGAGACACGAAACAGACTAGTTCACGCTAGCTGAACACGGAACTGCTGTTAATTTCACGACCAATTTGACGCATTATTTATTGACGTTCAACCATCTGCTTTGACTTTGGTGAGCGCTCTTGCAATTAATAATTCATTTAGCATTTTTGATAGTCCAGCTTGTGAATAGAATTTGTCTAAATATTATAAACAGGCCGGAAAAATTGGATAGGTACACTGAGAAACAAAAACGACAGCAAAGGATTTTTATAGATTCAAGATTTTTTTATTACTGATTTTTTATATTACTTGAATTTTTTTATATTACTGAAAATAGTTTATGAATACAAGTCATTATTAATTGTTTGCAGTAATAACAATTGTTTTAATAAATAGTAAGTACCTACTTGTACTAGTTACAGCAATTGTTTGTGGACGTTTTTTTTTTAATGACCACCGCCCCTTTATTTTAACAGAAAAATTTAAAGTATCAAGTAAGTTTCGTCTTATGTTTACTACAAGTTATTTATGTAAGGTATGTAAAAAAATATCTAAAAAAACTAATGAACACATTGAAGATCCGACTCCACTGTGATGACATTAGTAATGGAATAACATTACACAAAAGTTACTCAATCATTGTTCACGAGATTTTAATTCATCAAACGAAATTAGTTTTAAATTACACCCTTTAAATTATTTGTTTTGTGTTCCGGTGAAGTGTAGAGCCAACATTGACAGAGGCGTAGTCCGAGCCGGGGCCCATCGAGACCTCAGGTGAGGTATGAATGAGGTAGGCGGTATCTCCCTCTACTGTAAAGTAAATAAGTTAGCGCAGCACAAGCTTCATCAGGCGAGTAATACTAATGCGTTTTGGAGAGCCACTAGTTAACGCCGATGGACTCTCTTGCCAGCCATAGAGCGTTGCCATAAGCTACGTCCGTTGTTTTATCCTTAATTTTATCAATTCATCTCATTCATGCGAGTAAGTTAACATGTAAGTATTTAGAAAAGAAACATTTATTTTATATGAACAAGTCGTTAATGCTCGCAAGTCTTGGGCTATATATTTTGTTCTGGTAAAAATCACGGGACTGAACATACCATTTCTCCAATAAAATGTCGGATCAAAATTACTTTCATTGTTATTTATTGAAATTTATATCTAATACTCTAGATCACATCCCTATCACAGTGATAACGCTGGAATATAATATTAAGGCGTCAATAGCCTAGTGGTTAGAGAGGCCACCCTCGTAGTTAAGAGGTTCCGGGTTCGATCCCCATCCTTGCCATTAAACTAACACCAGAATTAGCTTAGCTGGAGGGGCTAACGGCAATATTAGTAATGTGATAAACTCACATTGATATTAATATTCTTAAAAAAAAAAAATTGAGGTAAGGTACCTTTTACGTTAAATCATTTGTTATGATATCATTTCAAGTCCTATGTTCTTTCATCATTAAGCGATAACTCTCGTTTACTCTCTGTTTTAATAATGCAAGACATAAAAGCGTCTGCTCGCGGGTTCCACGTTGTTTGAGCTGAAGATTTGTTGAAATTTGAATTACAGCGCGCGGAAATGGAATCCGACGTCGTTCTCGGATTCCCTAAGCAAATTGGCTAAACTTCTTAAGACGCTACCTATCAATTTCACAAGACATTTCCAATTAAACTTGCTTGCGCTCTTCGCTTTGAGCCCTGACGTCCTTTTCTTTACTTTAATTTTCATATAGTTTTATTCCCTTATAATATTTTGTTACACGTAGGCGCCATTGTTAATAGTAACTAAGAACCCAGTACAAAAAAATACAAAACGAATGATAAGATTATTGTAGTTGCTATTAGTATTCTTATGCATTTTGTTACTAAAATTAAATTATTTGAATACCGCTTGGCGTGGTGCTTCGAGCGTAAACTGCTCGGCTCACCTTACCGATTACGGGTTCAATTCCTCTTTTCTATGTGTTACCGAGATCGCACCCAGTCAATTGTACAGTATACCTACTCATAGTACAAACGTTTCTTAGTTTGGGACCTTACAGTTTGTATGTAAGTCTGGCGATGTTTGTTTTTTCTCAGCGTATGTATGTATGTAAATACCCCTTTATAAATTTGAAAATAATTAACACACATACATAATTTAACGTCAAACAAGTAACAAAATTCGTTTTCCCGGTATAATGAAAATTTTAAAAGAAACAAAGCCGTGAATATTTACTGTTTTCAGTATACGAGTAGGTATATAGCCTTTCGTATGCTTTTTAAATTGAATACTGCTATGAAATTCGGTTTTATAATAGGAATTTTCAGCCTTTGTCCAGCCTTGAATCCCTCGGGACTGTACGTGCCTCCGGCTTTTGAATAAATTGGACGCTACGAACCCACTATAGGTATAAAATCCTATACCAGAGCACTACATGAGGAAAAAAATACATAAATTACAATTTTAACCTTATTTTCAACCGACTTCAAAAAAGAGTAGGTTATCAATTCGTGTGTATTTTTTATGTTATTTAAAATAATTGTTTGCTCTACCACTCCACAACCGACAAACGCATTCATAGCTCTTAGTTTATAGCAAATTATCTCACCTTAAAATCATTTTGCCGTTGCAATCTAATGCCAACAAAGCAAATTAATCGCCAGCAATTCAATTATCCACAATTAGGTAGTAGATTTCGCAAACTTGTGAACGTGGCGGTACCTACTGACGTCCATAGCTTTAACTATTCATATGTAGAGTCGTCGACAACGCGAGGCGACATCCAACTCAAATTTATCATAGGTACATGTCTTGAAGTAGTCACTAATTGATACGTTCGATTGTGTTGATAGAGCACGTCTTGGGATCGTGTTCGGTGCTCTACACGAGGCGTCCGTCGTGAGCTTTTGCCTAGGCAAGTATCGACCGTTCCTAGACTTGTAATCAACTAATTGGAGATGTAGATAAGTGCCCGCAAGTAACTTTATTCGCTTACATAAAGATAATAGAGAGAGATTAGTGTTGAAGGAATAGGACTTAAGTGATTCCAATTGAACGGTCTGGTAAACCTAGTAAAGTTAGCTAGCAGACGGGTCGCGGTGGAAGAGGTAATCAAAAAAATTTTTTTGACATGTGGAGAAATTATTTTACTTGCGTAGCAAATCTATCTCAAACCTACTAGATTGTGAACGTTTTTTTACAAGATTTTGCTTTCTGTGGTTTCAGTTTTTTTTCCTAATCTATACGGTGAGCTTTTCATGATTATTATTCGAAATGTCACAACCCTAATTCATACATATTATAGGTATCCATTTATGTACAGTCGTGTTTCCGCTCTACATCCCTTCGTAGCTCGGTGACATCCATATATGACGTCACGCCGGCGTCGCTAATTGGTTGCGAAATCAATACAGCCTGACAGCTAACCGGCAAATCCTTTAAATTAAATTACTCAGAGAACTTTAGACGCTTATAGGCAAACTCAAATTCTTTGCCGCTGTTCTGAAATTTTACTTATAATTTGTTTAATCTAGTACCACCTTATAGAAGACGTACGCATTTGGGCCACCAAATTAAAACTTTGGCTTTGGAATAAAATGTCAGATTGACAGTAATTCGTCGCCGCATGGCACGCGATGGCACGCGACAAAAAAGTTTAACTACAAAACTTCCTGTTCCATTATGTACAGTTACTTAGCGAAGCCGCTATTTTTCCTCGGTTTTCTAATTAGGCAGGTTGCTACGTGCTGGCAGCTTATCCGACCAATTAGCATAGCAAACGAAGGAGCTTGCGGGTCGTGCTAGCTACTGCGGTTTCGTGGCACCGTTATAGGGGGCGTGCATTATGGACGAGAACCCCGCTGCACAGATGGTGCCAAGCTTCGTTTTGGTTGTTCGCTCCATGCGAATAAAATGAACTTGACGAAATGTTGCCTCTTCATTGTTTCATACAAACATAGAAACTCAAAAATCCTATACTTACTCAGCGGTTATTCACAGGCTATATCAAACGCATACTCAAGACCATTCCCAGATTTGAGATCGATTTACTAATACGGGCCTTATTGCCTCAGGCTTTATTAACAAATCGATCTCAAGTCTGCGAGCGAACTTTTAAATGTCATTCTTATGTCATTCTATGTCAAAAGCGTAGTCAAGTTCGCTCTCAGACATGAGATCGATTATCGATGATCGATACGGCCCTTAGAGTGTCAAATACGGTAATTATATGTCAAAATTATATTGAAAAAAAATGTGACCTTTTCTCCTTACGTTTCTATAAAAAACGTGAAATAGAATCATCGAAGTTTAATAGTCCGCTGTCCGCTTAATCAAAGGGTTACCTACGTTACCTACCAGTTGCTGGCTAATTTAAGCCACTCGAGAGTGACCTAGACTAGAACCGATCGATCGGGGCACAATAATAGACCGATATCAGAACACTCAGCAAGCAATACACGAAGAACGGGGAGCAATATCGCCGACTTAATATTAGCTCTACGCCGTGACAAGATCAGCTAATTGGGAAACTTAACCAATTAACTTCGGCTATCAGTCTTTCGTCGAGCAGATTATCTTTAGTTAACCGTTAATTAAAACGATTAGGTATTATGTGCAGGTACTGTGGAAATTAGTGTCACATCGTACTATACTTTACCACCACTTAAAAGCTCTTCGAAGGTCTTGTAAGGGATAATGTTAAGTGTTAAGTGTACCCAATTTAGGTAGACTTGACATTTTTCTTCTTATTTTCTTTAATAAGATATTCAGAGGCTTACCTATTAGGTACTTATATGGAAAACTAATTCAATTGTTGTTTCCTTTTATTACCCTGAAAAGTAATATATGGTAATATGAAACTGAGTAGGTGAAGCTAAATATGATACTAACTTTGTATGGGTTTCTGAATCCATTATATTGTTAACACTTAATTTTTTTGCGTTGGTATTCTACGTAGAATGAAAATAAATTCGGGTTTTATTTCCATGAGACTCCCAAATCAAGATTTAATTTAAAGGCATGTTATGAATATAATTCATCCATAAATTATTATTTTCTTGGATAAGAAAAAAGGCAAACCTTTTCCTGTAGGGTTTAGGTAGACCATTAAAATAGTTTACCTAACTCCAAGTAAAAATAGATCAGATAATTCTAATAAGTAGGTAGCTCACTAAATATCGCTTTTCTGTACCAAAAGTACATAAAAAGACCTGAAGATTGTTTTAGGTCATACCACCTTCGATGTTTCATTAGAAATAATGGTATTTTCTCATTTCCTGCAGCAGTGTTGTGCACAGCGTGTACTTTAGCGGCGGGCTGGCGCAATATCTTCAAATGAAACCTTCATCGCCGCGCTGGAAACTTCCGCAAACAAGGAGAAATTGCCAGCCACAAATATTAACAACTATTCGAACAAATGTAATTAGGTACATGGAATATACTCGTACCTTGTTTTGGGTTAACCGTTTGCTTTGGAGAGTATTAATATACCTATTAGGTGTAAAGATTGATTTGTGATGGGGTGTTGAAGGTGCCAAAAACGAAATTAGTAGAGTTCTAACGCTTTATTCTTTCGCCGATAGAATTTAGGTAAGTTTTAGAAATGCATAAACTTTTTTTTATCAAATCTCAATACCTCATTGAACAAAGTGACTTGAGCGATTGTAAAACTGGTGAGTGAACATGTTGTGCAATAACAGTAGCTAATGATTAGCAAGCTTCGATATTAATCGGCGATACGCTGGTAATGAGACTACCTGATGATTTAACTCTTGCAGCTGCCTAATTGCGGGACCAATCTGTTCAGAACACCTACGCAACATACTGCGTAGCTCCATATGTAGGTAGTACCTGTACTACATGGACGTATTTCCTAACTCCATAAACCAATTTAATACCTCTAACTTATTTCTTTAACTTTGGACATACTGAAAGTGAATTGACAATTAAGCTTTTCCCCGGGACTCGTCGAGGGACACCATTGTCGATCCTGGCTTACAAAAGTAACAGTGATAAGGGTGTGCAGCTGGCCTAGTCGCAAAAAATACTAAACAGTCGTTAGGTCACCTTGCGCCTCGAATCTAGAGCGTGCGAGCGACCCCGCTAAGACCAACCTACCTTTAGTATTTTCTGGTTAAAATACTCATTTATTATTTTGATAACACTTATACATCATTATTGTTTATAACATTGTTTACAGCTCTCGTAAAAGTAATACCGAATTTCAGTCAAATAAACGTAACGAGCGAGGGTGTATCCTGTGGGAGTTACCCTTGTAAACCATTTTATTTAGTTTTCGGCAAACTACAAATAGCGAGAAGAGTGGTAAAGCGGCACGTTGTGTATTTATGGTAGGTATATATACAGGGTGTAATGGGCTTCGTAACGAAAACTGATACCATAGATTCAACTTGTGATTTAAGGCCCCCCCCCCCGATATTTTCACTGCACTGATTGCAATGTAAATTAAAACTCAGTACGCATGAGCGCGCATTTTTATGTATTAAATAGTAATTATTAATTTATTTATGTAAAATCACGTAAACTCATAGAATAGATTTGTATCATGAGTTCATGCTAAATCAATTTAAAAATGCTTAATTATTTGAGCATAATTCATGAAAATAGGTATCGAATATACCGAATATTCGTATAGGTACCTATTTTCTATTGCTCAAAGGTACCCAGACCTAAATAACCAAAACCGTTTGTAAACGATAAACTGGAAAACTGCTGAACAAACACACATAAAGCTAATGCGGGGTCGCAGGATAGTTCGAAGATCGATCTCTGCACTTCGCTTCGTCTAGATAGTTGCGAGGGGTCAATCAATATCGTCGAAATCGTTTCGTTCAATGCACTCAAGTTTTCAATTCGACTGAGTGAGAAACAGTGAGTATTCGAGGGATTTGAAGTATTATTTTAGTATTGTACTTACAACATTTTGCATGACGCTTTAGTGAAGGCTTAATATTGGGTTTTTTCTAACCGGACATTTGAGCCCTTTGATTTAATCACTAATATTCTGTTGGTAAGGCCTGTACCAACACTACCAACAGAATATTTTTTATTATTATTTTCTGGTCTGTATAATTTTGAGCACTTTCTAAGATGGCGAAAAAAATATCGTGCATTATTAAAATAAGAGCTTATAATTATTTTACGTTGCGTTACCGAAAATACTTATACTTCATGTAAGATATAAATATATTACCTTTATATCCTACCAATATTATAAATGTGAAAGTTTGTGAGTGTGGATGTATGTATTTGTTTGTTACTCCTTCACGCTAACTACGCAAACAACTGAACGGATTTGGATGAAATTTGGAACACAGATAGTTTATAACCGGGATTAACATATAGGATACTTTTTTATCCCGATAATCCCGAATTTTTTGTTACGTTAAATAATACGCGGACGAAGTCCAGCACAGCTAGTATATTATATGTTAATAAAAAGGAGGTGTTACGTCAAGGACGGGTATAATATGCCCACACGGAAAAATAATGAGAAAATATGTTACGAACACTTTCTGGCTTATAATACGTTTAATTCGTGATATATACGGTGTACGTGAACGAAAAGTACATGTGTCGCTATCGTAAACATCCGTGGTCCTGTAGTCGATATTTATATCGTGGGAATAATTGATCTTATGAAAAAGTATAGTTTAGTGAAGGTAAATTTTGTAGTTTAACATCTCCCAATTGTATATGTACCTAATTTGAATCATACGGTCTGAAGGCATATGTATAGATAAAAAAAAACAATTATTATAATATAAGAGGTATAGATAAAAAGGTTAATTCTACAAACCAACAACGCTTATGACTTATAAACCAACAATTTGACAGTCCAAATTCCATGGTTCTACGATTTCAGTCATAATACACATTTGAATATTATGTGAAAAACCACGAATTGTAGACGAACTTTCGACGGTCAGTACATGGTGTTTTATCACGAAATAGGTAGCAAAGTAAACTAATCTCTGTTGAACAACAAAGGCCGGGAATATCATTACAAACTTGACGGCTATTTGCAGTGGCATTATCCAACTTTTAACGACGTTGTAAAGAAAAAAGTTGAGCTCGCGTAGGAAACGTCTTGTATTCACAGCGGCGTCAATAGCCCCATGAAACTTTGTTTTCAGAGATACCGCATTATGTTGCGTGATAAAAAATACACTGTCGTGTGGTATGTATCGATTATGGCGGAACACATTGGCGCGATAGAATCTAAACACTTGTTAGGCGGCATGTCGACGTATCCTTCTGCTTTAAGCTAGGTACAGACAACACGTTTTAATGCTTGAAATGCATGTTTAAGCACAAATAATGCGATTATTTTTAACCCCCGACGAAAAAAATAGGGATGTTATAAGTTTAACATGTGTATCTGTGCGTCTGTCTGTAAGTCTGTAGCATCGTAGCGCCCAATTAGATGCGATTTCAATTTAGTTTTTGTTATAAAGGTATTCTGATCGAGATTTATTAGCTATGTTTCATGAAAATCGGTTCAGCCGTTTGAACATTTTCAGCTCTTTTTAATTAAAAAGTCGTCGCATCGGGGTTTTTTTCATTAGAGTTATTTTTCAAGTAAAAAATAAATATCGCCAGACTGTCACATCAACTGTATGGACCCAAACTAGGCAACGTTTCTACTATGAGTACCGTACAATGGACTGGGAGCGATCCCAGTGATATGCAGACCTGAGCAAACACGGCATTTCCAAAATTTTCCCCGACGGGAATCAAACCCACAACCACCCGGTGCATTGAGCCGAGCGATCTACACTCGTACCACTGCGGCATGCGGTCGTCAAACAACAAGCAAGCATGATCATCGTTCAAACGGAATATAAATTGATTGAATTTTCATTAGCATTCTTGAACTAGTTCAGCATAATGGAAGCATGCAAATTGATCGTGTGGGTTAGTCGAGTTATGTTAAACTCTTCATAGTAGTCAAAACTTAGCACAAAATCATTTACTAATTATGCTGTGTATTTAATAGAGATGTACTTACTTATAGTATTACTTATAGTTACAAGTATTGATCTAAATTAGCCCCTATTTTTCCACACGATCTATGTGTGTACAAGCATTAGTCATGTCCTTAGGAAAAAATGCTTCTTTACTATGCTTGTCAAGTATATGTACTTACTGTGTGTACCCAACTTAATGGGGGCGAAAGCCGCGCCCCAGGGACCAAACACACGTGTACATACGATACTCGGCTTGATGATGATTATAGGACCATTACTTGTATCAACATTTTGTGTATTGTACATAAAAGTAAATAGGCAGGTCTGCCTATGAGTGATGGCGACGTGATAGAAAACCAGTTTTGAGGGTGTGGATTCAAATAAAAAGTATACTAAGTAATGCGTGGAGTTGAAATCGTATCATTAATATTGGGAAGATTCAGTTAATTGATGTACTTAGTCACCGTGATTTCGTTGTCAACGATGATGTACTTATGTGAATAATGTTTTATCTTTAAATATATATTATAATTACTGATGGAGCTAAGTAATATCGACGAATGTTTATGTATGTTAATCAAGTAGGTAAGGGTAAAAAACTGAAAACTACTTAATATGCGAGGGCGTATGTTGGACTATCGCGAAAAAATATTAATCTGTGCGTCTTTTTTATACGCACGGCTATATTATAAGCTGACCTCTCATTGTACGAAAATTCTATACAATGCGAGAAACAGCTTATACTGGAAATATATAGCTTGTTAAGTGTACAATGTACATAACATATCGATCGATGAATATAAAGTGTTACGTACCTAATTCATAAAGTACAGCAAACAATAACTGGAAGATACGAAGCAATAAACACGACGGAAGAACTGCAGGTAAATTCCATGCGGTAGCGAAAAAGCTGTATTTCGCACAACTTTAACTGTGCCAATTCCAAAGAGAAGAAAAACGGATCGTATTGTTTGCATTGCTGCATTAGCATAGAAACTAACCTATACATTTTATTTACGGGCGGCCCAGTGCAACGGTCAGTACCTCCACTATGACTTTATACAGGGTGTTTCAAAATTCCGAAATAATAATGGGGGATTGGGTGGAGTACCGTGCATAAAATAAAATGGTACTTATAAAAAATATATTGAAATTAGAACACTCCTCAATTTTTATCTCAAGACATAATATGCAAGAAATTGTTAAAGTATTTTCTGGTAAGTGGCTGTGTTGGGCAATCTGCTGTAGAAATAAATATGTCTAATAAAATAACTTAGACGGCTACGTAGAACTATACAGGGTGCAAGGGGTATCGTAACGAAAACTGATACCATTCAACTCATGATTCTGGACAGCTCAGAGTTGGAATTGTCCGTGGATATTTTCATTGATTATGGTAAAATCTTTCAGAGTTTTTAAATTGATTTTAGCATAAATTACGCTCTCGAGCGTATTGTGTCTTAAATTTTATTTTACATTGCACTTAATGTCTCAAATTATAATTATTGATTTATTTATGTACACTCACTTGAGATCAGCGTGATTTTACTAAATAAAGTCTAAGCTTGAGATACATTTGTATAATGATTTCATGCCAAAATCAATTTTGAAATGCTAAATTTTGACCATAATTCATGAAAGTATCCATGGAAAATTCCAACTCTGGGGGTCCAGAATAATGAGTTGAATCGATGGTATCAGTTTTCGTTACGACGCCCCTTACACCCTGTATGAATCTATCTATACTTGTACTTGAATCTTGCCATCCGTCGGAGGCTCTGAATAGATCGGCTAAATACGTCCACCGGCGCGCCGGAGCCTCCATTTGCATAATGGATACAGGCAACGCCCTTCGTACAAAACTTGCAAAGCGACCAACAAATCGAACCGTTTGGTGTGAAACAGAAACGGATTTGTGAAACTATTTTACAAACACAACGTGGAAACGAACCAGGGTAACTGAAAGACACGAAAGCCACCATTTGCCGAGTCACGCAACAGATTGAGCGATTTTGAATTAACCTACTTTCAAAAGTTCATAATGCCCTTTTACATAGTAGGCATCGACGTACAATGTATTGCTGTATTCTTTGTTCAGCTGACCCCACAACTAACCGTTGGTTCGTTTGAGCTTAGCATGCAAAATCTAAAGGGAAATGTTTAGAAATGTGTTAAAGTTACGAGGTGTTTTGACGTAAAGGGGAATATGGTACAGCTGGTTACCTTATTTAAAAAATAGAGACTGTGAACTTGGGTATCTATTTACTTTGCGTACGTTTTATTTTCGCCGGAAGCGTTTGCCGTATAAGTAGGTAATATTGGAAATTTCGTTGACCGAAGAATTTCTTAATGAAATAATAAATTCCTTCGCTGATCAAAGTAAGAGATTTATAGAATCCAATTATTTATCTAAACGGGAGTTTCAAGGGAATTTATATTATTAAAATTAAGTAGAATTCAATCTTAATTATGTAAAGGTCTTCAGATAATAAATTATCGTTTAATTTATTCTCTAATATTAACAAGAGCGTTTGTTTGTTACAGGTATGAGCTGAGTTGGGGAAGATATTACCCGACAGGGATGTAACAACAAAGGTTGAATACCCACGTGTCTCCGGCACACTCAATGTTTACCGAGACGCCAATCAAATTTCACGGTTGTCGAGATTCCTACCTAACATAGCATTTCTTTGTCGCCCCGGCAGCTAGACGGGCGTCCTCGGTTTTTATCGCGTTTCCTCGTGTTCCTCTCGTCATTTGCGAAGCCCTTAAGCGGCCGGGTGTCGACAATGGAGTTTTTATCGACGCACCGCCTTTACTGTCGCGCACACGCATCGTTTGCTGGCCATAAAGTTTCGCGCCTCGTGGCTTGTCTACCGACCCGTGGAATTTTGCTCTCGTGATATTCCGACGGCAGTCGTTTGCTAAAGGCGCAGCGTATGGGATTTTTCAATTTTAACCAATTTGAACGATGAGAAGGTCGTTTTTAGATTTTTGTTTGTTCTCACTTCTCAGGACCTAAAAGGAAATCAAAAATGTTACGCCCCAGTGGTTTATTTTGGTACATTGGATTCCTTCAATTGATAACTATCATCTTTTAGTTTTTGTCCCTTTAGTGGATTATAATACCTATACAAATACTATAACGAATTTCAATGTACCTCTTTCTTTAGTTAGGTATTTCTAATTGCTTATACTATAGGCACTTACTACTAAAGGCATCCCATTGCAAGTAGGTAAAAAGCGTAGAAAGAAGTTTATTTGAACAATTTCCGATTTCAAAACGGTTTCTTCATGCTTCGTTCAGATAAGTGTGAGTACTCGTGCAAGCTGGAGATAAAAATTATTTAGTGGATAGGTACGTCGTGAGAGCGGTATCTGGCAGCACGCTGCCTGCCGCGTGTTTGCCGTGCGCCCTCACAAAGCAACGCATAAGTAGGTACTTAACTATATCAAGTTGGACAACTGGCCACGATGTTTCAAATCGATTTTCTGTTGACCTAAGCTTCATTTTATCACCATTTAGTTAAGTCAGCAACATTTTCAGGCCACGTATTGATATTGTGTCTATTACTTTTTGCCGTCCATCAGGAGTCGGATACTTTTAGATATCAGACGAAAACAATAACGTAAAACCGGTGAGTAAAACCAACAAAAAATACCAAATGACATCAATCCAGAGTCTTTCTTTTTAAAATTTGTTGATCGCGATCACACTTGATCATTTACATTTTTTTTATAATCTGGATTTCTAATGTGATGTGGTACTGCTTTTACTGGCCTCACTATATTTCTAGGCGCTCCGTCTACGTTATTCTTTTCATCTGTGTTTTACACGAAGTTTCCGCTTGAAAACACAGAGGCACATTAATTTTCTGCATCTGATATTGAAGATGTGGTGTTGGTTTGTTACTTCACTGCTCTCCGTCGTAAAGGAGCGCAATATATCAAGTTGTCCGGCTTGGCGACCACAAAATGGAGCTATATGGAATGCTGTTAAGCAATGCAATACTTGCACATTGCTTTGCTTATTCTCAAAGGTCTTCTAAACAATGATTAGTCTGTGAAAAGCTGTAGGTATATCTCCTCGAGCATAAATGTCACTGCCCCTTGATGATCTCCATCCATTCCATACTTCAATGCCTACAAAATCTAGCTCATTTTATGATTAGTTTTATCCCAAAAAATGTCTAATGAATTAAAATATTTCATGTGGTGTTTTAAATATACATGTAGTTATGTGCAACCCTACTCCAGTACTTTTATTGGAGTGGAAATGAAATAAAAGTGTACAAATCACGCGTGAAATTGCGTTCGACCCGCCCTGCTGAAGTCATTGTGGGCCGGCAACTGCCTGCCACTCTGCCGCGCGATGAATTGATGCAGGAACTGTTTCCATTAGTCCCGATTGTAAACGAGATATCATATTTTCATTTACCTATTTCAGGTACCTACCTATCAATTATTTACTAAATAGATACCCTTTGGCACGGTGAACCCCTCAAGTCAAGCTCAAATTCTAATGAATGCGTTAAGTTATTGTAGGTGACGGAGGTCTATCTATGACCTGTTGTTTGACATTCTCTACCATCTAATCCGTTAGGACTCAGCTTAACTCAAAAGCACAAACCGTGAACAAGACTTACTTATGAAACGAAGGTCAAAAACAACGTTCTCGTGTAGCTTAATCTAGGTACCCGGGCTGTGACCTCTTTTAGGACAAAGTTTACATTCAGATTATGTAAAAAATATCAATGAACACATAATTCAAAGTTGAGAGCCTGAGGCAGTCAGTGGGCGGGCGCGGGCGCGAATGTGTTAGCGAAGTTTCATGTTTTCAGCCGAACGACGCCCTCGGGACTCATTTATCTGCCAACACAAGGGAAAGAGATAATTAATTGAAAGTATGCCGTCACACTCGCGTAATTTGCACATGTCGTTAAGACGGCGAAAATTATTTTCAAGATTCAACATAGTTCAAATTTCTAAACGATCTTCGTCGCTGCTCAGTATTTTACGCGTACAAGTAGCGAGAAATGTTAATTTGAATCGCATATTCAAAGTTTAACGGGTCGAAAGTTCAGCGGCGACACGCTTCAATGTGCGCACATATATTAGGTATTATACATTAGCATGTGGTAGATTGCATTTCCGTTGTAAATCGAGGCAATATCGAAGTAGCAGTAGGTCGTGGTGCAGCCGTGCTTCCTCGCCGGGCGCCGGCCCATTTCCATATTATTCGTGACACGTCCAGTAATGCAAATGGGTCCCGAGCCGAGTGCCCCGGCCCGCTCGCCGCCGCTTCGCACGCTCCGCTATCCGTTTCCGCGCCCCAGCACGTTCGATCCGCCTATCATTTCATTACCCTGCCAGGCCTTGTTAATGTTAGATACTTTTCTATCTACCGCAGTTCTGTGCGTAACCAATCAGAGGCCGAATTGGGTTCGGATATATTTTCCGCCACTAACGTTTGGGCATGGAAGTTAATTTATACGCCTGTTCGGCTAAAGTCCACGCTCTTTGTCGGGCCAAATTAGTGTAGCCAAATTCGGGGCAAGCTAATTCAAGGTCCTAATATCTTTCGCTGAAGGGTTCCGAGTTTGCTAGTTACCGACTGGAATTTCAATATTGTCGATTAGTTCAATGTGACGCAGGGTCATCTAGTGAGCTTAGACTAGACTATTTTATAGGCTATGTGTTATAACTTTATTGTAATTAACTAGAAAGTAATAAAGAGGTATGCGAGTAACTTAGTTTGGTATATCAGTTATAAATATTCGGCGTGATATTTAATCGGTCGACTTACGTATCAAAACGCGGACACGGGTGTCGTGTTCATTCACTATGTCTATTATTATTTAGATAATGATACATCGTGAACGTGCACCACTAATTAATAAAACACCAACTTTTGTAGTAAATACTGGTAAGTACTTAACTTTTTTGTGTGGTAAGAAAATGTAGTAGAATTATTTAAAGTTACTGTCCCCTAGCATATCATCGGAGTCAGTTCGTAAAACTTTTTTTAGTATTTCTGTATCTTTTAATAATTTTATTTTTTGAACCGCTCGTATGGTATTAAGATATAATAAAATAATAATGATATAGTATGGTATTAAGATATCGCCTGGTAACTTAATGTCTACTCTAGGAAATTTGATCAGAGGTATACAAGGTGAAACATAATGAGTATACTTTTTTTTTCAAAAATTAACTTTGTAATTTTAAAACCATCAGCTTTGGAGGGAGCTAGAAAAACAAAAGGTGTTATAGGAATACAGCTGTTGACCGATTTCACAAGTCTACAAAACCTTTAGTACTTCAACTGTCCCACAAAGCCGATAGTTTGAGATTTACAAAGTTAAGTTACAAAAAAAATGGTATACCCTTTTTGTTTCACCTAGTATATACGTCCTTACATTCTCTATTTACAGTATTAGTAGAGTTCAAGTCGATCGAATGTAACGTGACTAACAAAAGAACTTCCGACTATTCAGTATCTATTCCATCCGATTTATTGGCTGTAGTCGTTTAATCCGTATACGTGGTTCGGTTAAAGCTTTTAATTAGCTCAGTGCGGCCTTCTAGGGAGCTCAATGGCTTACTAACCATACGATAAGGCCCCGTGGCCGCAGGTAGCGTGCCAGATAATGCCTTTATCCTGATTCCACGTCCGTCTAATCAACTCGGTTCGGTATTACAAAAGAAATGAGAGAAAAGTACTTGTATACTTTACAAAGGAAAC
The DNA here is from genome assembly GCA_918843915.1 of Notodonta ziczac. Taxonomy (NCBI): domain Eukaryota; kingdom Metazoa; phylum Arthropoda; class Insecta; order Lepidoptera; family Notodontidae; genus Notodonta; species Notodonta ziczac. Next base: position 5,212,198 of record OU974043.1, on the reverse strand, counting down.
CTTATTATATGGTTACTTACAGATTCTACTCGCTTTTAGATTTTTACATAAGTACAGTTTCATTTGCAATACCTACCTATTAGTATTTCCTTCTTTTACTTTTTGGTGGAATAGGGCAATTTTACAAGCGGTCTTCCTTTGTGTATCCAATTAAAAATAATGGGGTGATTTTTGCAAATTAAAACTATTCACGTAGATACGAAAGTAATCGTAAGAAACTAAGTTCAAAAGTACGAGTATCTGCTTTTTCCTATAACGGTATTTTTGTGATGATTCTTAATCGAGTGGGTTGGCAGCTGCCCCTTTCCCCTATACTTGGACGCCGTCTTGTCCATTCAGAACTCATAATGAAGATCTACTTACATTGTCTTTTAGATACTTACAGGAAATTTGCTGATTTTCTCCCTTCTCACCCTTAAGCCTATAGTTCTTATTCCCCCCCATCCCCCTACCCCTTAAGCCAAAAGCTAGGTACGCGCTTATTGTAAGGAATTTGTAAATACTTGGCTTGAGAAATCCGATAATCCGCTAGCACAAGTACCTACTTCATAGTCACCATACAACTGAGGTACTTAAGTGGCTGAATGTTCCGAACATAATTCAAATAAAAACTATTTCCTGGGAGTGCCGGCGTCAGGCACCGGCTCGCATAGCGAAGTTCCCGTTTACCTCTTTGGCATCTCTAATGCTCACTCACTTTAATTAAATTACTACTCCAGCCATGGGAAAGTGCACCGGGAACGTTCAAAGACTTGCGCTTCTCCTGGCACTACTTCACTAACATCATCCACAGTTTTTGAAGCAAAAATCGCTTTAATAACACGCTATTTTAAAATACCTTTAACCTGGCAACTCACTATTGCCTCGTGGCATGGCATATCATGACCGTTTGGACACAAAAATATCACAATGTTTTAGTCTATCTCATATATTTCAGGCTATGTAACAACAGCTCCCATAATCAAAGTAATACCTAGAATTTCGAAGCGCACTTTTATTTCTTTATTGCTTTCTTTCTTTCTTTCTATGTGCGAATTGCACGATGATGATACTTATTATTACTGATCATACACAATCACAAGTTAAGATTTTTCCCCGGGAACAAATTAAATTGAACTTAATCGTGTGTGATCTAAAAGCTTTTACTATTATAACAACTAAGTACTTTGTGTACATATACCAGTTTTAGATACATGAGGGGAGATATAGTGGTGGATTTTAATTTCGTTACACTATTTACGTACATTGACGATTATGTTATACAAAAATATTTAGTTAGATAATATTGACAAGCACTCAATGGATATTTCAATAAAGTAATTCACATTTTATAAATGTAGGGCCTTTTTCAGTGTGGTTCTAAATACCGATCCAAATGATTTTCATCGAATCGAACCGTGATCAATACAATTGTAGAACCATGTTTGATTGCTATGTGCTTATTTTTAAATTGATAGTCAATGAATCTTTGACCCCTGTTTTCAATTGAACCAATAACTTTACAATTAGCTGATGACTGTTTGTATGTGCCAATGGGCCATTGAGTAACTACCTACATATAGGTAGGCATAAAAAATATAAGTTGAGATAAAAGTGCTTTCAATACCTAAGTCATTGCTCTCACGTTGCCGATTTTAAGGAGAGTGGCACAGAGGGAGGGGGACTTGACTTGGGCTTCCTCCTTTGTATTCCATGGTTACAGAAATTGTGGCAACGTAAAGCGAAGTTTTACTAGCCGCAAATGCTTCCAAAAATCCGAGTTCGGTGGTGAAACTCATGGAGCAAGTATACAGACACCCGGCGACAATATCTCTAAAAGCAAAGAGAGTGCATCAGCATCTTGGCGGCTTTGTGCCGCCCAACCTCATGCATTAGGTACCTACGTCCGCACGCCAATGTAGGTACCACTCTTGCTGATGAGACGTAGATTTCAGCTATTTCAGGTCTGTCTTGTCAAATTTTTAAGGAGTTTCTATGACCAACTTTATGGAAAACGTACAAAGTTAGTTGAATAATTGTGTCATCCGCTTTATTTTCCATGTTCAGTGAAATCATCTTAGAAGTTCTGAATTTTGGTATTTATTGCTTGTCTGTGTGTACAGCGAGGTTTTACTAAATTTATATTGCATTCAGCGTTTCCAGTCACAATATATCGATACCTCCCACGTAAGTTGTTGTATGCCACAAAAATGCCATTTTGCGTTTTTACTGAAAACTATCCTAATTTGTATTATTGAATGCATTCAAAGTGAAAAAATAATGAAAACACGAATTTTTCAAGGTTTTTCCAGACGTATTTTGTTGTAACTTTTGAACGAGAACGGGCTAAAACGTTGTATATACCTTTGCAATGGTATACGCGGGGTGCGGGAGAGCGGGAATCGCGCGCTCGCGTGTCGTATTGGTCACATAAAACAGACTACGCCGGACTTTCAACCGACTTACAATGTTGTATAGATTACTTACAACAGTATACATCGTTTGAGCGTTCATGAAAAATGTTGTATGTAATACATATACCATTTTACGTTTACATATAAATAAAAATATTGTTGTATGTAATAAATACTACATTTTACTTCGGGAGTTGTTATTCAAAAGTTTGTTGTATGGTGACATACTATATTTTACGTTGCTATAACTTTCTTTTTACTTCAATTCTATGTTGTATGTCGAAAGTAATTTCTAAAATTGGGTCTTAAAATGCTTTGCTTAATATATCATATTTTAAATAAAAAAAATTAAACCGACATCCAATAACTTGTGTGCACTAAAAAGCTAGAAATAACCACCTTGTAATTTTTTTCATTTGGAGTCGGTGCCACTATCTTTACACAACGTTAATATTACTTCTTACCTACTACCCCTAATTACTTGAATTTTCACCGACCGAATTTAGGTTCTGGTTTGATAATTGTGCCGGTCAGAAGCGCAATCGCATTGTCTTTGCGTTTTATGTATATATTGCTCATAAACTTAACATAACTATAAAACATACCTTTCTCGAAAACGGTCATACACAAGCAGAGGGTGACAGCTTTCAAGCTGTCATAGAACGTTTATCTAAAAATAAACTTATTTATACACCTTTGGAATGGTTTAGCTTGGTTAGATGAGCTAACCAGGATGGAAGACAATATAATGTCATAGAAATTAAGCATAGTGATTTATATAACTAATAATAACTTTTGAACGGGCGTAATTGGGCGAAATCTTCAACTAGAGAGAGCATGTACACCGAGTTCCATAACCCGCGAGACTGCTCTAAAATCGGTAGATTATTTAGTCCGATATCTGTCGTTTACAAAGATCTTCTGACCGAATGGCAATCCAGATGGGATACAACAACGAAGGGCCGCCAATTCCACCAATTGTTTTCATGCGTAAGTAAACGTCTGGAAAGAGCGTGGTTGGAGGTGCACCACTCAATTTATAACTAGACATGGCACCTTTAGGAGCAAACTTCAAATTGGTTCCTTTTCCTTTCTGTCAATATTCGACGCCGCAAAACAATCATGAACAATCTGCACATCACATCCTGTGGGAGTGCAGTCTCTGGCACAACGAACGGACTACTATGCTAAATAGCCTGCAAGTGACATCTGGAGCAGTTTATTACACAGACCTTGTGGAAACCAGGGACAATATCCGTGCGTTCAAGCGCATGGCAAAACCTATGTTGCGGGACTAGTCCTAAGAAGGACGTAATTGGTCGTAAATAATAAGTGGAGACGTAGTTAAATGGACCGACATGATAGAAGAGCCGAAAATCCTTTTAAAATTGACGACTGCAGTGGTTCGAACGCAGGCCGCTGGTCTCACTGCACATGGTGGTTGCGGTTTCGACTCCCGTTGGGGAAAATATCGGAAATAGCCTTTTCGTAATTTGCCCTGGTCTAGGTGTCACTGGAATGGCTCCCAGTCCATTGTACTGTACCTATAGTACAAGAATTGCTTAGTTTGGGACGATACAGTTGGTGTATCAGTCTGCTGATATTTAACATAAATATAATTATATCGTTACGATTTGGTAAACAGTAATGCTATTTCCATTAATACCAATACCCGAAGACGTCAAAGAAATAGTATGGCAGAGCTATGCCGTCTCTATTCCAAACATATTCACTTAACAAGGCAAAATATGATGACTTAATGAGTCTCTTTCTTTTCTTTTCGACTTTTTCAGGAGTCTATCTTTTGTTGCTGGTTCTCATAATGATGATTATTTCTGATTCAGAATTCATTAGGAGGTAAATTAGTATTTTCTTTTTTAAGTTATTTATATTTATTTTAATTATGCGTCTTCGTTTTTATTTGCTTCGTTTTTTTACTGATTTAAGGCTACGCTGCCGATAATTACAAATGGTTACCTGGTTTCTAGTTATCTTCATTTTATGTTTCGACATGTTATTTTTTATGATTATATTTTTTGTTCTTAAAAGAAGATTTTATTATGTTAAAATACCGTTGAGAGTGAGCCATGTTTAAGTTTTTGTTATTTTTATTTTGTTTCTAAATAACCTTATCAGTGTTTTCATTTAGATTAATTTTATTACAGAGTAATGGAAGACATTACTGTTTTTATTATAAATTCAATTTAATTTTTTTTTTTTTAATATGTCATATTACTAAAATGAAGACATTCATCCTAGATCATAATTAATTTTTATTTTCTTTACCTATAATTTGTTCACGTGCAATAACACACTCAAATTTATGTCAGATTTATATGGTTACTGTCACATACAACAACTGACGAAATTTAAACTTCGCGGTATATTGTTGCAAGTATGAGATACGACAATTGGCGCAGCCTGTACTCCGCAGTAAAATGTTGTATATATGACATACAACAACTGGCGCAGCCTCTACTCCGCAGTAAAATGTTGTAAGTATGACATACAACAACTGGCGCAGCTTGTACTCCGCAGTGAAATGTTGTATGAACAATATCTCATAAAATATTAATATTTTCCAAAATTATCTTTCTACATAGTCTAGAATACTATAAATTAAACTTATATACCAAATTTCACAAATATACAATAATAAATACAGTTTTTAGTGCAATTTGAATATTTAAAATGCTCTCCTGTAAATTTACGTTTTTGGGGATACAACAACTTACGTGGGAGGTATCGATATCTTTAATAGGATTTTATGTATTCGTACGATGTTTATAAAATCCATTCACACAGATATACCAAATAAATGGAATGCTACCGCGATGTGTTGAAAAGTGGGATTCTCCGGGGATTTTCGCGTTGTTGTTAAATCCACACAGTATAGAGAAATTGCATTTACTGTTCGAGGGTTGTTAGCGTTTGTTCGATTTGGTTTTCTTTTCCTTTGTACACATTGAACATTGCTAGTTCATTATCATGTGTCTAAGTAACTGACTTTTTTATTATACATGCAATGAAGTTAGATATTGAAGCGAATTCTATACGGACGTTCGGGGCGCTCGCCGCACGGCCACTCTATTCGTGCTAAGCGTCAGTAGCGTTACACGATATAGGTATACAGAGTGGCAGCTGCGCCCTACTATAAAGCTTCGCTTCTTTCGGGCGTCCCTTGACAGCACTGTTTTTTTATTTTGTTTATATTTTATTATTCAATACTTATCTACACTTTGAACGGTACACGTTTTAAAAACCTATCAATTTTACTCAAGCTGCACACATACAATATCTTCTACAATATATTCACAATCTTTTAGAAATGCAAATCATTGTCAATAGATATGTAATAAAATAATCATGAATAATAGGGCCCTTCATAAGCCACTTGTCTCATTGTACCGCTGGCATGCTATACGAGTGAGGAAGCCCCGCTGCGCGCGCGCCGCCGCCGCAGCGGGAGGCAGCGTTACTTACTGCAATTTGGTCACGATTACAATTTCACTGACCGAATAAACCCTAATTTAAAATAATATAGATTATTTTTTCCTCATCTCTCGTAATGCATAACTGTCAAATCAAACGATGGTATAACGCCCGTTGGATTCATCCAGTCATGAATGACGATGTCTCAGGGCAATCTCGTAGAATGTGGCTGATAAATATGTTGGTTCCAGGAAACCGCTGTAGGTCAAAGTCGTTTATCATGGTTCACAGTAATTTGTATGTTGATAATGTTGATATCGTATCTGGCAACATAAATGCGGCTATTCATGGTGGTTACAAGTAAGTACAATGTTTAATACAATGTACTTAATGTAATAAAAAAATACACTTGAGCGTTTCTGAAAACTCATTTATTGACTCAATACACAGATGTGCTTTATGTAATTATGTTAAAAGTAAAAAGTAATGGAATTTTGAGAAGTTCACATAGAATTGACTTTCTCGGTCACTTATCTAGGTGCAGAACAGAGAGAGTGCTATTAAGTATCTTCTTAGATTCTGACCATTCATAAATGCTTTGTTGGCTTACATGAATACAAACAATTCTGAATTTCTTATTACGATCTTATATTTTAGGAATATTGGTTATTTATTTGAAAATATATAATTAATTTAGCTGTGTATTAATAACCGTACTTTGCTATATTTCTGCGAATGGTAGAGGTAAATCAAGTCTCCTATAATAAATACACGAGTAAAAATCGAATTTCCATCTCCCAAATTAATTTACCTGCCCAGAAAGTAAAGCCTAAACACGAGATAACTGATTGCCATACGCCCGAATAGTTTGGTCAGCGGGCACCAAAGTTAAATTAGTTCGCTGGATACTAACAGAATTAAGTTATACCTGCGCCCAAGCTGGAGCTGACATTGTTATTTTGAGTTTAGTCCGTAATGCCCTGGCTTGTTGGCTAATAGGCAATTTGACACTAACGCGTGCACCCTTAAGGATTAATTTCCAGCTTCGTTAGTTGCGCCATGTGTGCCACAGGATGTGTAAAGGAAAATTGTTTGGAAAATGTCTCAGCTATTTACGCATAGGTACCAATATTCAGGAGGTTTAAGAGGTGCCTGTTGAAAAACAGTTGATTAGACCTTCGCTTGGATAAATGGAGAGTAAGTAGATAGATCTACGAAGATCGTACGTTTCTTTATTTTACCCTCTATGTTAGTTAGTTATTTATATTCAATTAGAAGTTTTAGTACAGGTTAAGAACTTTATCCTCATCGGTACCAATACCGACTTACTTACTTACTACTTACTTAACCTTTATCTTCTTTAACCCCAAACTAGATAAAAATCATCGATAGAGATTTTTATTCACATTGTAAAGGGCTAGCGAAGGTCGATGCTGTGAATTTTAACACTGTCAACACAAGGCTACGCGCAACGCTAGGGCAATTTACATTTCACTCAACAAAGCCGCCGGTTCCCTATGGGCGATGGCTCCTCATTCTATTTAATCCTATTTTCTTGGCATTTATGACTCAGAAGGCTGTTGCCATGAAAATTTGTTGACCTTTCCTGCAGCTGTTACAAAACTTGTAGATCTCTAAAGCCATTTTAAGTTTGTATTTACTTTTCCTGACATCAACAGTTTCTATTTCAGTACCTATAAGTATTTTTCCTAGTTAAAAATACGAGGATATATGTACTAAATTGATCACAAACATTTTACAAAGTCAAAAGAACCGAAGCCAGTACGTCAACCAGAAGCAGTTCTGCAATAACTATCATAAAAATGTTGGGAGTGCTGCAATATCTTACTATACCTATCTAATTTATGTGCATATTCTTTGTTACTAGGTACTTACTTAACCTAGGCCCCTCCCTTCTTCTCCATCAGTACACTCCTCTTCAGGTCGGCAACACGCGGGCATTGCCTCTGGTATTGCAAGCATCGAAGGCCAATCTATGCCTGCCAACATTACAAGCAAAAGGAATGACAACGTTCCAAGTTACGTAGTCTAAATATATATAACTCAAAGGTGACTGACTGACTGACTGACTGACATAGTGCAAACCACTGGACGGATCGGGCTGAAATTTGGCATGCAGGTAGTTGTTATGACGTAGGCATCCGCTAAGAAAGGATTTTGATTAATTCTACCCCCAAGGGGATAAAACAGGGGTAGAAAGTTTGTATGAAACTTTGTCAATTTAAAACCGATCGGGCTGAGACTTTGCATGCACAAAGCTACTATGACGTAGACATCCCCTAAGAAAGCATCAAAATTCCACGCGGACGAAGTCGCGGGCTCAGCTAGTATTTAAATATTTTTAATATCACCTTTTGTGTTAGCTAACACGCCGCAGTGTTGACAAATGAGGGATGCGCCTACAAAGATCAAGGGGTGCGCTCCCTTTATTTGCATTTAGATGGGCGCGACAAGTTATTGTTGAGTGCGGCAGCCGAGCCCACCGTCAGGGTTGCCGCGAGCTTCATATTCCTGAACGCTGTCAGGTAATCCTTTCTCAGATGACGCAGAATGTAGTAATTTGTAATTGTCTCCCTCATTTTTATTTCAATTAAATTATTCATTAGTAGGTAGGTAATTAAAATATGCATTGCTCAGCAAAGTTTGTCCAAACGTTTTGGTAACCCTTAGTCCGCCCGCCTCGTCGTTGACTCAACAATAGCATTACCTAAGGCTTTCCCCACCACTAATTACCGCCACCAACGATCAAGCTAAGTAATTGGCAAGCAAATGAGACCATGCCTTAGCCAACACGTACAAAATTTGCATGCCTCAGTTAAATCAATATATTATTATATAGTGGGTACCTACCGATGCAACCTTATCAAGTTAGTTTGTCTACAGGCAAAATAATAGTAAATGCCCTTATTTAAATATAAGAAACGTCTTGAAAAGGTGACAAGTGTCGATTATCGATTTATTGCAATTTTAATTTAATTGAAACTAATATAAGATGCGTCTGCAGTGGGAGCTGCGGCTGAGAAGGCGGACCTCGGCAAGCGGCGCAAATATGCACTGTTAAATAGCAATTATGTGTTTGTGCCATTTGCCGTGGAGACGCTTGGCCCATGGAGTCATAGTGCTAAAGTGCTATTCAACAAAATCACCCCCAGACTGGTTACCGCCACAGGTGACAAGAGGGCTGGCTCTTTCCTCGCTCAAAAAAATAGCTTGTCAATACAGCGAGGAAATGCAGCCAGTATTCTTGCCACCATCCCACGCGGACGGGATTTTTTTTGATTAGGGGTAGGTTTTTATTTTATTTTATCTTATCTTATTTCTAATTTTATTTAATATAATTTGTATATATGTATAAATAGTCAAATTTAAATAAATGTAACTAATAGTATAATAATTATTTTAATTATACTTACGACAAAATATTCGTATGCCTAACTGGCAAAACATAGAGCTCATTATAATAATAATAATATAACATCCGTGTCAATATGTACTAACTCTGAAACACTAATTATTTAATATACAATAACACTTATTGGGTATTAGATAAATTTGCCCATTGGCTTCGAGTTACCATGAATATTGAGTGAGCGAGGTGTCAATACTGTAACCGGTAGAACGTTATGAGAAAAACTTTCACGTGTGTTTACCAAACAAAACAGCTGATGTAGCACAGCATATACAAACAGGTGGCTACCATTAAATCTCTGTCATCAAACATTCGATAAGGGTCTACCGTTAGACGCCAGTGACAAGTGTCTACATATAATAGACGAGCTGCGCCAGACCGATGCTTTCTAAGAAATGTGGAAAATTGCTCGTTGATCAATACCCAAGATTAAGCACTGCTGACTGGCTTAACAACTTTTCGTACTGCGCATTTATGTAAATTATTTTAAATAGTCTATATAAGGTCTTATTATTTTAATAATGCACCTTATATTGCATGGCGTGGCGCCTCGGTGAAAGCTTAAGATGGTGTAGGTTACTTACCCACCACAAAAAATATTTCTTATCGTAAGTATAAATGTTTTCTGTTGACTGGTATAGCATATTTTTGTAGCGAGTTTCTTCCTTTATCAAAGGTAGCGAGTGATTTCGTTAAAGGTTTATATATTATACTAGCGGCCCACCCCGGCCTCGCACTGGTTCATTGCGGTTACATTATTCGAGTTTTAGTAAGGATCCCTAATTTTTTTGAAAATATATTATAGCCTATGTCACCCGGGGATAGTGTAGCTTCCCAACAGTGAAATAATTTTTCAAATCGGTTCAGTAGTTTCGGAGCCTATTCATTACAATCAAACAAACAAAGTTTTCCTCTTTATAATATTAGTATGAAAAAAACCCAATCACATATTTTGCGGTATCTAGTTACATCATTTTACATAATTTTAGCTTTTACTAAGGCGTCATACAAAATATCGTGCATTTATTAATATAAGTTAGTCCTTTCAAGTTATACCTAATAAGCTGAAATGTGTTGCAACTTTCTTGTAACACAAAACTGGATTATGTAAATGGAACCGTGTAATACAAGTAATGCCTTATCTGACGAACCATATCTTTACAGCCAACAATCCGAATTTGCTTTAGGAAACGACTATTCTAGCTAATGCCTACGCAAGGCATTAACAATGGTGCAAAGCAAGCGCGCCGGTGTTGGAAGACGGATTGTAAACAGGATGGGAACGTGCGGGGGCGATACGTCTTCTAGGACCGAGCGACGGCAAATGGACATCGTTTTACAGAACAGAATCAACCCACACGCACTGCTGTAGACCAAAACCAACCTTTTTGTTAGTGGTTCTAGGTTGATTTTAGGTTGCAGAAGTGTGTGTGGGTTGGTTCCATTTTGCAAACCTACGTCCAATTAGTTCCTCTAATGCAATAATACCCGTGAAATGGTTATCGCTAATTAACCTTAATCCATTCCTAACAAATGCATACCGGTAAGGAATAATCTTACATGCGAATCACTTGGTTAATATATTCATTATTTTGGATAAAGCTGTAGAAACCATGTCATTGTGGTTCATAAATATTTATTCGGATACGGAAAAAGTAGAACAGTCTTACAAAATTTAAAGCCATGTGAGAACACGTATCATGGAGTTACTGTGCGCGAAAAATTATATCTCAATTTCCCTCGGGATGTTGAAAAACAAAGATTTTAGTTTTTTTCAGACTATATCCACCTGAGTTATGTGGTGGAGCATAAATCATCTCGGCGGAGAATATTGCGTGGAGGAGCTTTTCATGGAAGCATACCTACTTGATCTCGAGTGGTGCATAAGAGGCTGACGGTCCCCGGAATGTCTCTCCGAGTGGGCATGACGTGGATCACGGTTACAGTTATTAAACCAAGAAGGGGTTGTTAAAAATAAATAACGATGCCACTCAAAATCGTACTGCGATGCCGGATGCCACCCTATAGTGCGGGGGAAACTAACAATGTTCTAACATTCGAGTTGAAATAAGGTTGGTAGGCGTTTACTGTAGAATTGAAAATGATTAAGAATTTAGTAGATACCTAATTAAGTCTTTTAAATACCTGCCTTATCTTTTGTAGTTACGCAAAATACATGACAATCTGTTTTTATTTAAATAACTGGAATAAATGGAGATCTCACTCAGTTTGCGAAAATATCAGACAAACAATTAGCAGGCAATGAAAAATGATTCGAACTTTTGTATATTTGTGATATCGTTATAATTCAGCAAAAAAGTTTCTTTTTGAGGTTTACTCGTTGTTCACATTTCATTTATAACATCGTTGTTATTTAGATTAGATTATACGTGCCTATTGATGTACATTCGTCACGCCTCGTCCCGTCCGCCGCTAGGTGCAAACGCAGCCTAATAAGGGCCCGTGGTCGTGAATAATCGTAACAAAAAACCTCCAAAAAATGACTTATTTGATAAACATGTAGGTAAATAATTATACCTACCGCTAAACGGAAATTTTATAGGTACCTAGGTACATAAACTATTCAATCAGCAGCCTAATTTACCTGTGACTTTAACATAAAGCTTCGAAAGCGAAATTGAATACGTAATAAGAAAGCCATTCCTTGATCATAGATATTATAAGTGTTATTACTACGACCTTTGTAGACACATTCCTAAAGGAGTTCTATTTTAGACATTGTTAAATTATCGTTCGTCCCGTTCCGTGAGTCAGGCGTAACATGTTCTCAGAATATGTCGCCGGTAATAAGTTATGTGAGTACTGGCGGGTTGTCGCGCATTCCTGCTAGGATTGCACTGTCTTCTCCATTCATTTTCCTTTATGTAGCGGCGCGATACAACTGGCGTAGCTAGGCAATACTCCGATCAAGTTCTCGGGGTATCTAGAGAATATGACTCAACTATGAAGTGGCAACTATTCTGGGGCCCAACTCCGTTAACCGCTGGCATCTTGTTCGACACGCAATACGTCAAAACTGACGTATCGCGTGTGTGGATACGTTAGATTTGACAGATTTTATAAGAGAACTGACGTTTCGATCACGTATCTTAATACGTGGTGAATCAATGGTAGTAAGAGGCCATTAACAAAAAAAAACGTGCTATATTCTGACGTATTCGGATATATGATACGTCCGTTTTGACGTATTGCGAGTCGATCGAAATGTCAGAGGTTAACGGAGTTATTAAGGCCCCTATTTTCTTGGATTCGTAAGCTGCTTAATGTTTGTAGTATCGGTACGATAGTCACCCAATACATGTTTAGTTGAATCAATTGTCTATAGATGGGTTTGTAAGTTAGCTGCAGATTCGCTTTGGTTATTAATTATACATATACATTAACTAGCTATGTCGGAGGCCTTCGGTCGGCCTAAGAATTCCGTCACCAGAGTTAGCCACTAGCTTATAATACGATGAAAAGAAGATTAAACAATGATACTCCAAGGCTGCTGCGACATTCAATCGTTATTTTGTAGACCACACATTTCGATAAAACATACGAAAAGCAAATCGGTACGTAGCTATCATTTTTATCCTACATTACGAAGAACAACTTTTTAACGGCCTGTTTCTTCTCGAGAAGGGTTTTTAAATAAAAGCACATATACACGACCCTATCAATCAAGTCTCCGTATCTTCGCAAATCAATACGGCCGGGTACACGTTGCCATAAAAAGGAGTACAATGTAGTTATTGGTACGTGACAGGTCTGTTGTCGTAAAGCCACAGACATAAGGGCCCGCGCCCCTGTATAAGGCTGCGGTTATATAAGCAAGGATTTTGCGATGACAGAACAATCCGATTCTAAACCAACCCCGACCTTTTCTTTTAGTCTTAGTGGTAATGAGGTAGTTATTACCTGTGTAAGTATGTTGCTTGAGGATTACAAATAATATTGTTATGATTAACATACTTTTTTTTTAACAGACCGGTTATTCAGATGACGTAAGTAATGGCATCATTTCGCTTTGGCAGGAAACAAGGATATAATTCGCTCTGTAATTAAACATTTGTCGACAACCCTATGTTGCCGCAACTAGCTACGTTTTAATCAAAACTTTGACGACTCCCATGAATCAGCCTATTGATGTCCATCCGTCACGCCTCGTCCCGTCCGCCGCTAGGTGCAAACGCAGCCTAATAAGGCCCCGTGCTCGTGAATAATCGTCGCAAGCCTTTCAAATTCCATGTCGAGTTATTGATAGCACGTAACGACGCTCGCTTCGAGTACATCCGTTACTGAACCGGGAATACAGAAGAGTAGGACTTACCTATCGGTATCGAAGGCGGAAAAATGTCTTTGTTTTCAATATATCAAGTTAACTTCCTTATTGGTACGAGCGGAAAGCCTGTTGTCGCTGTCTAAAGTACTTATAGAGGGGAAATAAAGTTTACCTTTTCTCTTTTGTTTAGGTAAATAGGCATCTCGGGTAGGTAAACTTTTGACAAAGCTTTGTGTTTATTCCAAGGACAAATGTAACAAGAGGTAGGTACTTGCTTCGAATTAATTTCCTATAGATAAATATTTTTCCGTTAGGTACCTACTGTTAGTTTTCTACCTTTGTTATTTTGATTAGGTTTGTTTGTATCGGATAATACGTACAGCAGAACAAACAAATCGTTTATGTATACTTATACCTACTTACATAACAAAGTCGGCAACAAGCGTGCGACACGCCCGATAATAAGCAGTTATCGTAGCCTATACTCACATGCAATGCAATACCAAATGCATTTCTCGCACGTTTTCGAACTGAAGGGGAGGTGGACAGAGGGAAGGTAAGGGGGGTTGGGCTTCCGTCTCTCTCACTCATCGTACGAAACGCAGCTATAATAGCTGCTTAACGCTGAACTTCTGTGAGAGGATGGTACTACCCTAGTCGAACCCGTGCGTATTTGACCTATAATCAATTGGCTAATTTGGGACTGCCACTAAATAGTTTCTTATTAATGTAGGTACTAGTTTTTGCCCGCGACTTCGTCCGCGTATACTTAAATAAAGTATCCTATGTGTTATTCCAGGTTATAAACTATCTGTGTTCTAAGTTTCATACCAATCCGTTTAGTAGTTTTTGCGTGAAGGAGTAACAAACATACATCCACTCTCACAAACTTTCGCATTTATAATATTAGTTGGAAGTAGGATGTTCAGTATCTACGGTAAAAAGCAGTAGGTAGGTAGGTATGAGGCACATTACAGTGATATCCAAGTGCGACCGGGTGCGGATTGTCTCTGTGTGGAATTGAAAAAGGCAAACAATTTATTTACCAGTCCACCCTTGCCCGTCCGCCGGGGGCACGCCATTATTTTTTACGGCGCCTTCTTTCACCTCAATTTTTCCAAGTTTATTGTCGTTTCATACAAATTTTAGGAGCCATTCGAATCGGTTTTACTTAACGAATATTTATTTTATGACCAGATCTAACCAAAATGTTCGCCGCGTTTAATTTTTTATGAGTTATTGAATAAACTGCGCAGCTTTTGTTTTTCAAACAACGGAAGCCGCCATCTTGGCGCGGATTTTATTTTTACGATGTTTTCATATCCACGCAACGAAATTTTGCATGATACTGTATCTGCAGCTTGCGATACGCTTGAACGTAGATAAACTTCATCAACATAAATCGAGATTTGCAGTTATTTACATCTCAATTTATGACTTTTAGCGAAGTCAGTAAGTATGCAAATGTGGATAGGTACTTACTTATCGAAAAAGTAATAATAACCATCGACATTGAGACAAACGTAATAGACTCGAGATAAAAACACGAATTTTGCAAACGAAAGTAATTTGTTATGCACAAAGTGTCTTGCTCTTCGAAGCTTCGAATAAGAAAATAAGGACAACTGCCTCATATTTACGAAATACAAAGAAAGTAAGTATTTTATCTAGCTATTGAAAATACTGCTCTGTGATCAACATATGCATACCTTTTTGTAGGTTCCATTTATTTTTGTTACTTTAACTGAATACTTGAATTTAACGTATGGGTACCCACTTGTTTTATTCAAATATATATTCAAAGTTCATTGCTCATTGCTGATTGCAATCGAATTGCCCAATAGTGTAACGCGACTTCAAGCTGACCAGGCACAACTCGCAAGAGATCACAAACGCGAATTACATGTTTCGATTGCGATGCAAGCTTAATGAGCGAATGTCGTCAGAATCCTCCACTAATTAAATTGGCTTACATATGCTATCAATAAATCTAGTCTAGCTGCCTTCATCAGGTCAGTTAGGTATTTCCGTCTCCCGCTTTGCAACGGAGGAAAGTGGATAATTGTCTTCCAACTCCTAGTCTTTCTTTAGATTAAATTCTTACGTGTTCGGGTGTGTGACGGGATTAGTCCGTACAAAAGCGTCTATATCCTAGTGGTTAGAGGGGCCGTCCTCGTAGCTAAGAGGTTCCGGGTTCGATCCCCATCCTGGCCATTAAACAATTGACGTGAGCCCACTCCTAGCACAAGCATTAGCTTAGTTGGAGGGGCTAAAGGGAATACTAGTAATGTGATAAACACACATTGCTAGTAACCTTTAAAAAAAAAACTTCGTCAGGTTCAAAGAGCTATCTATCATTGTGATAGGTCACACCACTGGTGGTGTGACGTTCCTCATTATAACATTCCTCATTCTGTTCCCATAGTCCGCAAATAGTATTTTATAAATGGGGTAAACTGTGGGTACATTTTATGTACAAAATAAACATCATCGCTATGTTAATTCACTTTACACCGCGATTGCCAATTAAAATTTCGTTTTAAAGCTTCATTTGGAAAAGGCCCCGGTGTTTCAGCGGGGTCCTCTTGCGATGTTTGTTTAGGATACCTATTTAACTTCTGAAAGCAATCAAACGGTTGGATTGATACATTTATTATACCTTGAACCTTTTTTAATTATAAATGAGTCGTTTATGTTGCTATATAATTATTAATGAATCGGTAAATAACGCTCTGTGTTCACAGAGGAAACGACTTCGCAACGGTCGACGGTCGTAATCAAAACGTTTAAAACCATCCGTGTAAAAATATAGATAACTGAAACCCACACGACCCTTTACGTTTCATGTTTATGTATTCAGGATATTCAGTTTCCTTTTTTATACGTCAGCGTAGAGTTAAAGGGACTTGCTTAAAATGTCCCGGAAACATGAAAAACCTATGACGTCAGCGAGTAGCCTTCATCCCAAAAGGCTTAATTCTGGATATACGCCACAAGGGTTTACCCCGGTTGACTCTTTAACGAGACATAAGCTGGTGATTTTAATAAATCATTTGTAGCGGGATGGAGGGGATGTATGACATATATCTAAAATTTGCGGTCGTGTGATGACGTCAGGGTGGTCTATCGCAACGTAGAATGATAAATGAACAAATATTTACCTAATTCCAGCACATTACTGTACTCGCTTTATTGCACGGCCATTGAGCTTTATCTAGCATACGCGTATCACGAAACGACGAACGTAAATATAAGCTGCACTCTATAATAATTAATACAGAAAAATAAATTTGTAACATTAACTACGTTTAAAGATAGGTAGCAGTGATAGCCTATGTGCCCAGGAATCCTTTGGGTAGAATTAGAATATAAGTAGGTCCCTGGACGTATGGTTATGTTTGTAACATAATGAGTATACTTAATGGCATAATCAGTAAAAGCATCAAGATCAAAAAGTAGGTGGGCAGTATTCTTAGAAGTTTACCTTAATCCGTAGTAAATACCTATTACTTTCATTTTCATATCACGATTGTAAATAGGTATGTAAATATGGGCCTACATAAATTGAACTTTTTGGTACGGTGCCAACTTTCCAGAATTTACCATACCTATACCAACCTAATTGAATAACGAATAAAAATTGATCAAAAAAAAAGAAAGGAATCCTAGCCCAGAGACTCTCGTTGTCCTATTTACGTTACATACAACCTTCGTATTTAATAAGAAAGGAAGTTGGAATATTTTGTCCAAATAACGAACCAACTAACGCATAAATGAAGTTAAAGAACTATGAACGATCAGTGTAATAAACACAGAGGAGGAAGTGAAGCCTGGACATATCTGAAGATATAGTTATGTCGTGGGGTGTCACCCCCTTATGGCCCCCTCCCCAATACGCCATCGAGGGGGGATTGTAGAACGCTATATCAATTCGCAAAAGTTATCTGTTTGTAGCGGCTCGCTCGGAGGAAATTAAAATGTACGAATGGACTGCCTCCGTCCAATAACTTTTATGAATATACTGATCAAGATTTTTAAATTGAATATTATTGCCAATTATGAGAGGATTACTTTCGAGCATTTTTGTAAAAAAAACGTTGATATTACGCCTGAATTGGTCATTTCAATTTCATTACTTACGGGTAGGTATATTTTTACTGCTGAGTAACATAATACTTATTGCTGTTATCAATATCATGATCGGTGGAATAAAAATCAGTGAAATTTGAAAGCATAGTGCACAATAATTACACATTTAGGTATTTATTCATTAATCACTGCAGGTTTCACCCAGCTAGGATTAACATAAGTACTGAAATGAAAAGGTAGTCAGCAAATTAAGATTGGGTAATATAACCGATGAATAACCTTAGCATCGATATTTTATTTGCTTGTAACAAGAAGGTATATATTTTATTCCGAACGAGGAGGTTCAAAATGAAAACCTCTGCGATTTTTCTTTGTTTCATTCAAGAGAATCACGTGCTAAAGCTTTTTATTATCTCCCCTCCTGCCATTTGGAGGGGATGTGTGTGACGCGTATTTATGGAATGATGGCAGTTTCCTTGCAAATTAAGCTAGTTTCTGCGAACAAGAAATTTGATGGCCATCGATTAGATATAGGTACTTGTACTCGTAGGTATTAGATGCCATATTTCCTCTCACGCTATTCATCTCACCAACAAAATAACATGTAGAGTACCTACCTAATCCATCGAGACGTCTCATAACATACAAAATAACGACTTATATTTATGAGCCATAACTTACAGTAATTTATGGCAAATTTAGGTGTCCAAAACCTTATCTTATTGTTGCGTCCAATAACAAAGAAATACATTAACTTGAACATAAAGCACGCACCGAATAACTCAATTATAAACGTAACAAAATGTTATGTAAGCGACCAACCGCTGAGAATCATAAATAGGCGGCGTGATGAGAACAGTTCCGTGAAGTGCGCCCGTGCACGCGTGACACAAATCAAGGCTCCGTCGCCGCCTTATCCTCATCCCTCATGGAAACTAAAGCATCCACACTCGTCCTTCTACCTAATCTCTCTGATGTTCCGCTTCCATATAAAATGTCGCAGTTACTGCCGCCATATAACATTTTACGCACAAAAGTCTCGTAGACTCGAGGTAGCTAATTCAAAATTTAACAGACGCATAAACCATGACCTGTATCACTACAGAAAGACACTGAAATTCTTCAGCAAACGTTATCGATGGTTAATTACATAAAGACCGTAATCAATTAGGAATATCGATGTGTTTGTAAACATTAAGTTAGGAACGGTCGTCTCGGTGCATGCAGTTGGCACCGCGCCCATGTTTCGCTTCGACGCCCTTTTATCTCTCTTTCAAATATGTACTATAAATAAACCACTTATTTAAAACACTTTACACGTGTTACGAATTCCCAAATCGACGACAAATGTTTTATTGCATTTCTAAAAGTATTCTCTTTCTTTTCAGGGACGGTGCTCGCCGTTGAAGTTCATTTCGAAAATAAAGACAGTGGATTCTTTCTGAAACACACAGCGAGATGGAGCGGGTCGGGTCCTCCTCCCGAGCCCGTGGGCACGGCGCTCCCCGGGGCGTTGCTGTCCCTCGACCGGTTCACCGTTCTACAAGGCTCCGCACCCGCGTCGGTCCGGGCGACGTACGGTCCATTCTCCACTAAACAAACCGTGCCAGCCCGGTACGCAGTTCCCGACCCTTTAGAACCACCTAAAAGAAATGCATCCTTGATCGAACTGCAAGATGCGACTGCACATAGACTCGACGTTTCCGCCCATTTAGTATTTCGAGAGTTACCTCGCGACTCGCCCGTGCTACGTGTCCTCTTCCACACTGGCGGTGAAGGTGGAGCACGGCGAGCGGCCACAAGACCGCGGCGAGTTTGCATCACTCTACACGCGAGCTATGGTTCGCGGACGTTGACGGCGACCTGTGGACCCGAAGGCGAAGAGGGCGCTTGTTTAGCCGAACTGACGGTGCCAGCAGCGTGGTGGCCTGCAGATGGCAAGGGCAAGCGGCCGCCGAGGACCGTTCGGCTGGCTTACAGCGCAGCAGAAGCTGGGAGTGGGGAATCCGGGGACGGGGCTTGTGGCCGTGTCTCTGTCCAACCAGCCTGGCCCCTGGGCTCAGTGACCTTGGCAGGAGCTCGTGCCGGCTACAGGGAAGCGCGAGCCGGGGATGCCGCACTTCTACTACCAAGAGCACCATTATACCCTCATTCTCGACTGCATCTGCCCTTCGTAATACGACGTGATGCAAGTCACACAATTTCACATGTTGTCATCAGGTGAGATAAAATGCCTCTTTTTGACCGGTATACGACCTTCTCTTCCTGTCATCAGTCGCTTCTCAAGGTTGTCACCACGTGTGTGGGATGCAGTTACTAATCCCTACTAAGCGAATTTATTTACCACTTCGAATTCCTAACCAATTACGAGTACCTACCTAAGTACGTATTTGCATGTGGCGACTCCTTATTTTGCATGTCTAACGGAATTGCCACCCAGGTGGCGTAGACACTTCACATAGCGGTTGCTAATACCCACACCGAGAGAATATCTGTCAATGAATGAGGCACTCGGAGTTAACGATGAAGCAACTTACGCATCTCTGTGTTATGTCAGTCGGACTTGTATTTATTTGGTATTCCGCCCAGCCCGACTGGTTTATTGCTTGTCAACCGACATCTTCTATTTTGCGTGGGACGAGCCACACTTATGCCTCATTCTGTTAGTAAGTACTTATCCCTTTGAAATAAATCAAAGTAGGAATATAAAATCACTGCAAGCGTATAAAGACTCTTGTGAACGGCTTGGCAAGTTTTGGCAAAGCGGGTTGAAAGAGTCGCCAACAAACTATGTTCACGTTTACGTTGAAGCTTCAAAATCTGGACGAATCGCAAAGCGGCGCTGAAAGCTGTCGACCTCATTGCATCAATTAAAACTTTTACTAGTACTCTAGGATTAAATTTAGGTGGATTTACTATTACGAATACGAACACTTAGGTATTAAGAGTTATATTGGGATTTTAGTGTTGAACTTGTGTACTAGCTTTGAGGTACGTATAGGTCTAGTTTTTCTTAAGTTATAAGTACCAAATATTGATTATCTACTGTCTAAAATAATCCTCTGTCTAGACGTATTGTTGGCTAAAACATGCAGACATATTAATGGCTTTATCGCTGGTATTTAGTAAGAGTAAGGTAAAGCACAAGACTGGACTGACATGGAAATGAGTTTCATGAAGTACCCTATCTAATATCGTGTTTTTTTAATTGGTAAAGTAGGTAGTACTTAAAATTAGGTAAAATGTATTAAATTTTATCTTACTAGATAAGTATAAAATTGTAAAATACTTATGAAATACGTTAGTTGATATGTATTATATTGTTGTTGGATTGGTAATTGTAGAAATGTTCGAAGCAGTAAATCGTTCCCCTAACTGCAGCACTCCACCGTCCCTAACTGTTATTTACAACTGCTGCACTAAGCTGTTACAGAACGGAAACTCCAAAGAATACCCCGCTAATATTGATATACGACTTTACGTGCAACAAATACTACCAAATAATGGAATCATGTACCCCCTTCTGACACTAGTCGTATTTTATGTAAAGTTCGAGTCGATTTTATTCCTGTCTCCAAAAACGTGCCAGAACTTACAAGAGAACTTTAAAATGCATTTGTAAGAAGGATCCGAAAGTATTTTCCATGTCAAATAAAAGATAAACTAGTCGCATGTACCGTAAATACATTTTTTTGTATGTATTCGTAACTACGTGAAAAAGCTTTCACGCCGGTTTACGCAAATACCAAACATGGTGTATTTTTATCTTTTCTGTTTGTATGTCGTATATGGAGTAGTGGCAATGGTGCCGTATATTATCTGTGCCACCTGCTCCCAAACTTCATCGCGACGGCGTGTATCTGTACTCGGGTAACGAGTTCGGCGCCCGCCAGGAGAATCCGGCGGTGCAGCTGAACAGGGAAATTTATGACGATTTCGGTGTAACTATTAAAATAAATTGTACTTTTCTGATAATTACACAAGATGATTTAGTTCATACATTATGAGAATGAATGTATCTAGAGTTCGGGTAAGAATGTTCACGGTGCGATGTTTATCATCGCACATGAATTTACATATTTGGATCATTTTAAATGTAGGTACCTATTGGTTTTAGAAGTGTCGTTAATACAAGGATTTTTTTCCAAAAACAATCTTCACTTCAAGGACATTTTTCAAGGCACACGTTCATCACGTGTTTATTTTTTTTGTAATAATATCTAGGTAACTTGTTTTGGAACGGATTTAAAAACCTAACTTCGTTGGTTCTTGTTCATCGGCTACTTCTTTGGGCGTAAAAGCTCGTCGTTTTACCACATATTGTCACGGTATAAAGCCTGCCTACATTACAGTCACCCGAGTTTACTAAGCCGATTTCCAAGTTAATGTTAATTATCCACATTAGCCGATACCCATTAGAGTGTAAGTGTTAAAATGGATTCGCGCCCGAGTAGACACATAGCCATGTTATTTCTGTATTAGCTGTTGCCCGCGGCTCCGCCAGCTTAGTACCTACTTTGATATATTAAAAGTAGCTGTTACTGTTTATAACATCAGCTACTTGCCAGTGAATGTCCCGTAAAAATCGGTAGAGTCGTTTTGGAGATTAGCTGGAACAAAACAGACAAAAATGTTAAGAATTGTTTTTTGTTACATAAGTATACCTTCATAGGTAATGAAAATAGTAAAAAGCTGTTATTTTGTCATTACAAACAGACAATTTAAGTTCATTTATTTGTATCTATAGATGTAGGTAGATGCTACTTTTCTCGTGAAATTAAGTTATTTAATTGGTCATTCCGATTTCGCTGGTGCAGAATGAAGGTGAAGTCAGGGTTGAGGCTGGTCAGCGTGACGGCGGCCAACTCGCGATGGGCTGTCACTGCGGAGGTGAAGCCCCGCGCGGCCACCGTCACCGCCACGAGACTCGAACAACCGTTGAGAGATGACGACGGAGCGGACACGTAAGTTTCTTGCATCTTATCGGAGACAGTCTCCTACTCTCTTTTTTAAGCGCCTATGGAAAATGCTCTCAATTGGTACAAACTTTACATCTGCTAATATATTTTTGGTGACCTTACGAATCATTTTCACCAATGATAATAAATAATACTATCTAAGTTATCTTCGATAAAAAAACTTATCCGAATGTAACGTGACAATTCAAATAATGCATACCTACCTCAAACTTTATCAATTCCATGAACTCGTTCTCAAAAAGTTCCAAATGGGGTCTAGAGTTATAACAATCATAGTTCATTTTTAAAAGCATATTCAATAAAATGAGCCATTTGCAATTCCCAGCTCTTACATTTAAATGATAAAATGCAATGGAAATCTAAGTGGCCATAGATAGAGCCTGCGCTTCAGCCGGCCAGCGGATATGCACGGATTTAAAGGATTCATTCCATTTCTATTTTCTCAAGTCCGTCTCAGGTATTCACGATTCTATGGTAAGTGGGTCAACCTAGCCAGGAAAACATAGGTACGCTTCGATCACCTGGAAATAACACATAACATAATAAAGAGTTCTTTAAAATAATTTAGTGTGGATAAATAAACTAGCATTCGGTATTACCTATGAATATATTAATACTATAAAGCACAAAAATTGTGATCCATGCATTTTATAAAAAGAGAATTAGTTCCTAGTATCCCTTTTAGTTTTTTTCTAGACGCTTTGGTATTACAGAAATTGGATAATTACAAGGTGTAGGTACATAATATTAGCTTTAATTACAAAACCTTTAGTATAAAGTATTTACTAATAAAATACTTTGAGCTACAAAAATCATAGGCCTCATATGTTTTTTTATCGGTGCAAAGAATGTTAATTTACCAAGCTCACAGTAATAACTTTCCATTACTCAGAAAGTTTTCTAACATAAATGAAAGAATATTTCTTGTTCAACGCATTTACGACGAAATAAAGTCCATTTCGCATTTCTTCAACGGGATTTGTTCACAATTTCGCCCACGACTACTTTGCATTTGTACAGCCATAAATCTGGCCGGCGCTTTGCCCCTTAATGAAACTCGACGTCACTACCAAGGTTTTATTTTTTTGGGAATTTCACAGCTTCAGAACAATCCATAACACTCAAACTCAAAATTGTTATTATTCATGTAAGCGTACAAAGCATTTTTGAATAGTCAGAATCTACCACCGGTTCAGAATGCTGCTTCCTCTAAGAAGATACGGCAAGAAACTCAATGGTTATTCTTATCAATTAATAAAAGATGGTATACATTCTTAAGAACAGCAACAGAATGTGAGCAGGCAACACCATTGTCACTGAAATTTAGGTATTTAAATAAGAGTTGAAGAAATCGATTACTGAACGAACGATACAAAATAATCGTGCGTTCAGACGATATACGACGTCAAAAAGATGGAATTTACAGAATAATTCGATGAGACTCCGAATATTATCACAAATTCTCTTTATGTTCTCCTTGAAACATGATCGACCCTAATAACAACCCTAGTAACAAGAGGCTTTAGTCCAGATTTTATGACCTGAATATTATGCCTACTTTCTGGACAGGGACCTTGAAGAAAGTAGCGGCGTCGGCGAACCTGGTTGGGAAGAAATACTCACTTGGCTCGTGGAAGTGGGTCCTGAAGGGGAGGGTGACGGGGAAGGGTCAGAGGGGGAGTCCGGACGAGGGACAGCCCGCCTGAGCTGGTCGGCCAAGGTGTCTTCAGCGCCTACCACGGCGTCCACCACGGAAGATCCACCTCATGAACACAGAGTCAGCACGCGGTTAGATATCGAAAAGGATGACATACAAGCAGTGCTGCCAATTTCTAAGGTAACTAACTGTATTTGAGTACTCCTGTTCTCTGAAGTTCCGTTTTATGAAACTACTAGCTGTGCCCGCGACTTCGTCCGCGTCGAATTTAATTGACAAAGTTTCATACAAACTTTCATCCCCTATTTTATCCCCTTGGAGCTAGAATTATTCAAAATCCTTTCAAATTTCAAATGCCTTCGTCATAACATCTACCTGCATGCCAAATTTCAGCCCGATCCGTCCAGTGGTTTGGGATGTGCGTTGATAGATCACTATGTCAGTCAGTCAGTCAGTCACCTTTGAGTTATATATATATAGATATAAATACTTGTGTCGTCTTTACTCGTCCGTAATTATTGTTTATGGGCAATAACCTCGCTACCATGATGTTTTCACGTTCAATAAATTATATCAAACTTTCCATTTTCAAATCTCTGCGCAGTAAATGCGAATAGTGATTACAATCAGTGACGCCCACTGCGTTATTCGACTATTATCGAGACAGGTGCCCGAAATCAACAATTTATTGAGACATCTATCGCAGCGATAAATTAACCGAAAGGTATTTTCTTAGTAATTAATGGAACTAAGGGATACCCTTTTATTACTATAACGATATCTTTATTGAGATTCAAAGGTTTTACGAGAATGGTCCTTTGAGACTGGCGGCCTGCATCGGTCTGCAAATTAGCCCATAAAAATAGATGCTGTAATTAATGCTGGTGATAAGAACCTGACGCGTTTAAGTTAATTTCACAACACTTCTGTAACAAAATTAAAATTTAATTTCTTAACATTATTATTTCGGTTATAGCGGTGATTGTAACAAATCGCCGAGATTAACTTTTAATGGTAGACTCTTAGTATGGATGGAGTGGTATAATGGGGCTTTATCGCGAGCTAATGGAGACTATGGTGGGATGTAGCCGCCCACTGCGGGCTGCTCAGCCTCGCCTCACTTGTTTCGGACATATTTTAAACTAATTATAGTTTTTAAAGGTTACCTAACCTGCATAAAACTATTAAAGGATTTTAGTTTTTTTGACAACATATAGGTACCTACTTACCTGGGTAGATACTTATATATTACTGCATTTTTCTAGTAAGTAATGCTACCTTTACATCAATAATACTTCGAAATTAAACATTCTTAAGTCGTTAATATGTCACAGTAACGAATTGGGAGCGAAACAGCGGATGCGCGAACGTTTAAAATTTAATTATTTCTTAGTCCAAGAATTACCAATACTGGGCGCAATTTATTTTCCCTTGAATCTATTTAGCTGGTCTTCAGAGCACGTTATAAAAATAACGCTTTAATTTACGCATTCTATTCCGTCCCATACCCCTGTATCCACACACTGGTGCAAATGAACTCAATTTTTACGCGTTACTGCCGCGCAATGTATATGCATATGCATCGACGTCGTGTGCGGTCCGCTGCGGCTCTAATGAAGTTACAGAATAATATTTATAAAGCAATTAGTTTATCTCAATATTAGCGTGGAACCATTACCGAGCCGCGGGCGCGCGGCCGCCCCGCCCCGCGCCTGAGTGGCCTCTTCATATCTCCTCACTGACGGATGTACGCTCGCTCCCTGTCTGCCTCTCAACTAGATGATTAAAGCAATTAAACTACGACATGAGTGATGGAGTGTTTTACATGTGGCATTGTAGCTATGGAATTAATAAACGGAGACGAAATTGAAAGAGGATTACCGTGTTGTAATGTAATGCCGCGGCTATAGCTCACGTTGAAGTATTGATTATGGATTATGGAAAGAAATGAGGAATAGTTACATTAATATAACGGCTTATCTCACACATTATGGCGGATTTAACTCATAAGAGCGCATTTATTACGGAGAGCCGCCTCCGTCTTGTATAATGAGGATTTCCGCAGACTCTATATTAAACAGAATTGCTCGCTTTATTCTATTCGGTATTACGACAATCTGGATTGATTAGTTAGAAAGTTATTTAAATTTTGTGTGGGCTTTAATTATTCTACTTCCTAGGACCCCAGGGTACCTAGCTATATAGAGTACATAGCTAGCTTATTTTATTCAGCATTAGGTAATTTAATATTTTTTTGTAAAGCAAGTTAATTAATGTAAATTAATTATTCCTTAGAATTGGGAGGTCCTTAACACGGCAGTGTTAACGGGACGACAAGTGTCCCAGGCCATGAAGGTGCTGATCGTATCGCAAGCCGGTCAGGTCGCTGACGTCACGCTGCAGAGTTCCTGCCACTCCGAGGACGAGAGCGTCCTCAAGGTGAGGCCATTTCACATGCTTCGAGGTGACGTGAGACCCATTCTCCTTCGATCTATATGAGTGAGGTTTGCATCTTTGAGGAGGAGTTAAAGTTTGATAAGTGGCCGTGTGATGGTATCAAGATAGTTATACATTATGCAAATAATAAAGTCAGCTTTGTTGTTATTTTACGTAGGTACTTAGGTTCTGAAAAAAAAAATTCTTTACTTGTATTCAGTAAACAATTTTGGCATGTCTAAGTAAGAGAAAAATCCACTTAAATAGCATCTTAGCATTGTGTTTAAAAAAGCTTGATTAGTAGACGATAAAAATATTAATCGTGTTATGCTCTGTTATCTAGGTTTCGTCATCGTGTAGCTCTGTGTACGTCGACGGCTCCGAGATCCGAGGGTCCTCCAACGCGTCTGTGATCGTCAAATACGGAACATACACCGGCCTGGCGCGGTTCACGGTCTGGATGCCCGAGTACCCGCTGGAGATTGACGTTGATGATAATCGACTCTCGCAAATTAAAGGTGAAAGCCTATAGCTATTCAATAAGAGATAGCAGCATTACAATATTTTTATTAGAACCTTCTAACTTTGTCACACTTCCCGTCAGGTCGTTCACGTGTAAGGAACGCCTTTGGTGTTGGAATTATCTATAGGCTACGGTAACTTAACGTCCGGCGGGTCGTACACGTGTTTGCCGAATTTTTAAATAAAAATATTACTAGTACCGAATGTAGATTTATTACTAGTATTCTCGTTAGCCCCTCCAGCTAAGCTAATGCTTGTGTTAGGATTGGGCTCACGTCAATAGTTTAATGGCCAGGATGGGGATCGAACCCGAAACTTCTCAGCTACGAGGGCCAGCCCCTCTAGCCACTAGGGTATGACGCCTTGAAAAAAAAAATTACGTACCACATAAACCGAGAGGATGTTATAGAACGATTAAAACCCTTTACAATAACGGTTATCTCTTCACAGGTTGGAAAGTGCCAGATGACGCAAACACGAAGGACCGGGCCAAGCGGTCTCTGTCGGCGAGGGGTTGGGGCGGCGCCCGCCCCGACGCGACCAACTCGCTGGCGGAACAGCGGACGTGCCGGCTGAGATACCAGCAGAGCAACGTTGAGGTGTGTTACGATTTATACAGGGATATTTGGTATTACACTAACAACTTTGTAAAGCTGTATGTATTACTTTACTTTACTTTTGTTCTATGACTCTTATACAAAACATAATAGGTACATTTACTTTCTTAGATACAAAAAAAATCCAAGATTTGATTGTTCTATCTAACACTCTTTCAATTCTTAACGTGCGCCCGCCCTACAGAATATTACCTACTACAAGGACACGTATGACGAGACGCGGGCGTAGAGTTAGTAACATTTAGAACGTTGAATTTAAAAATTGATATTTTTCTATAAAATTATTAAAATAATTATTAAAAGTCCTAGAAAAAATGTTGTTGTTTATATAATGTTTGTAATATATTCCTGAGAGTTTGTTAGTGTTTCACCAATTAACCTGTATAAGTAGCTTGTTCAGATTAATTACTGGGTATATAGTTCGTACCTATATACGATCCTTATCTTACCAAAAATATATATTCTGAACGCAGCTGTCACATTTAGGTACCAATTATATCTAAGGAAAATATTTTTAGAGATAAGAGAAATACTAAAGTAATGAGGTAAGTACCTAAGCTAAATACCGACTTAAAGATTCGTCTTTACAATACGTACATAATAGGTTGAAAATACATCTTAGATCAGATTAAAAATTTGAATATTTTTATTCACGTTCTATTTTTTACTCCAAGTAAAGTTTTTTATGGCGCATCACTATTATTTTAAGTCACCTTTAAAATAAAACCGGTACCTATAGACTTTATTTCGCGATAATTACAATAATTATGATGATAGCCATTATCTGTGATGGAGCAATTAAAACATAAATTTACATCGTTTATATCCTCATCATGCGTGACTTATAAATTGTAGGTTTTCGCTGGTTTTCGCACATCATTGTTAAAAATACGTAAAATAAAGCTATGTAGGTATACCAACATTCAAATGTTGCGCGTCTGTTCTCAATTACCATAATATTATGATGATGAAGTATTTTTTATTAAATTGGATAATTCCAACACCCATTCACCGACTTCATTTTAAAAAGTTATTTCTTACAATTACCTACTTACTACATACCTACCAGTGAAATAACTTTGCCAAATAAAATTGCCAAAAAAATCAGACGTTTAAAGTTTCGCAGACAGGTACTGTACATCCATCATTTAGACTGAGATTACATTTGTTAACATTCATAGCCATAAAAAGTTTTATACCTACCTATTTACATAAAGTTATATGTGATCATGATTGGCGCATACTTTCTAAGGTAAATAATCTGTAGTTTGTCCTCGCTCACCCGAACGATATCTGCATCAGGTGTACGCCCGTTTCCTCGCGAAAGACCATGACTCGGGACGCGTATCGTACTTCGTGTCGCGGCGCACGTGGCTCAAGGTCACTGAGCTGGTGCTGACGCGCGTCTCCGACCCTCGGATCGCGTCGCTGCGCGGCCGCGCGCTGCAGGGCCGGAGCACCGGCAGGACCGAGGTTCAGGTGCTGTCACCTATTACAGGTACCTACAGCTGTTGTATCGTTAGAATTTTTAGACGAGGTCTAAAAAAAATGAAGCCAATTAAACAACAAGGGAGGTGGTTATCTGTTCGTCTGTGTTATTTTATGTAAGTAGGTACCTACTTATGTACACCGATTTCACCATCAATTGTGGACCAATTCGGTGCCACTATCTTTACACGACGTTAGGACAAGTTCTTAGGCATCTACCCCTACTGACTTGAATTGGCCCAGACACAAATTATGAGGTCCCTAGTTATTTCTACCTTTATACTTAGTGTACCCGGGTTTTTAATGTGGGTTCGATTTTTTTTTTTTATTTTTTTTTCACTAACGAAACATAGGATGTTACAATTTATGCCTTTAAGTCGAAAATTGTAATTTTCTTAAACATGCCACGTTTCCAAAAATTGCCTCTTAAATAAAATTTATAAGTACTAGATAAGTAAGTAAGTACCTCTGTGGCCTTTCTCCCAATTCTGGAGCTTCTTCAGATCTTGTTTTAATCAATGTCCCCAGGTCGTGTGATCGGCCTGCGAGAAGTCCGCGTGGGTAACGACAAAGTTTCCATCTCCCGCCTGCTCGTCCGCGTCATATCTGGCCTGCAGCTGAACATCTCGCCCGACACCGCCATAGAGAATGGATACGTCTCAGAAACTACCGTCACCAGACGGCTTACTGCTCAATATCAGGTTAGTTATTCTTTCTTTGGCCCTAAAAAACTTAACTACCTTGACATACGGTCGCTTGAATAAATTCGCACGCGGTGCTCGAAGCGCCCTCAAGCTACTAGAAGAACATACACTGGCATACCATATGTCAAGGTAGGTGAGGTTTATATTAAACTAGCTGTGCCCGCGACTTCGTGCGCGAGTAATTTAACTTAACAAAAATTTCGGGATTATTCATCCCCTATTTTATCCCCTTGGACGTAGAATTAATCAAAATCCTTTCTTAGCGGATGCTTACGTCATAACATCTACCTGCATGCCAAATTTCAGCCCGATCCGTCCAGTGGTTTGGGCTGTGCGTTGATAGATCACTATGACAGTCAGTCAGTCCACCTTTGAGTTATATACATATATATATATATATATATCGATTGTTGTCTTCAATTGCTCTCCGCCGCGCCTCCAGCGGTGTGCGCTGTGTCATTGTGTCACCACATGCTCTTGTTATTGAACAGCTCATATAAAGGCTGGTTCGACTCCGGCAGTACCCACCATCCTCTCACAGAAAATGGAATCAAGTAGCAATTATACCCGCGTTTCATACGATGAGTGAGTGAGCAGGAAGCCCAACGCCCCTCTTCTCCCCTCTCTATCCCACTTCGCTTCAGCTCGGCAAAGTGTGAGCAGTGCTATTGGTAACGCAAGTATCTATAGGCTACGGCAACGGCTTATCAGATGAGTCGTACTCGTGTTTGCTAAGTTTGATACTTACATAAAAAATAAATTAAGGTTAAGGCTAAAGCGCCCGCCCATCTAGCCCGCGAAGTTCAAATTTTTTGAGGTTTTTTAGAATTTTTTCAAAATCTGACAATAATAAAAGGCACATTTTGTAATTCGCGACCAAGACCGTGCAGTGCATTTATGAATATATCCAACTTACTCTAAAACATTTCAAGAACGACAGCTATCCAGATAATCTGGCAATTTTTGTATATTTAGTGAATAACTAGTATCATATCCACCGTGATAATGTTTGTCGCAAATCACAAAATGTTGTCTTGAATGTTTTCAGATTTTGGATAAACTATAAAAATACTCGAAAATTTTGAATTTCGCGGGCTAGACAGGCGCCTTCACCTTAAAATAAACTTTTTATAAACAAGCTTTTTTTAGTAATAGGACTTGACGTTGTATTAGTTTTCGTGTTCTCCTCAGCAAACTCCTTCATTTGATACCCATACTGTGGTAGTGCAGGAAAAATAACTAGTCCGCCATCTTGGATGATCCGCCATATTAGAATTAGAATGACGTCACATAGCTAAGCATGCATTGTCACCCAAAATAAGCGTGTATATCAAATTTCAGCTCAATCGGTTAAATATAACTGACTTAAAATACAGTAGCAAGATTCCACCCGGACAAATATACATTGCAAGTTAAATAAAAGCTTGTAAAAACATAGAGCTTTGGTTCTAAAATACTTTTTTTTTTCAATTTCCAGGAAGGTCTCCTGGACATCGATCTAGAGTTCTCAGACGGTAGTCACACAGCTCTCCGTGACGTGGCCGTGTCAGATTACTTCTTGGTGGTGGAGAGTTTAGATCCTGAGGTGGTGGCGTTCGCGCCTATGTACGCGTCGCGACACCCTCGAGTCATCGCCGTGGGAGAAGGTAAACTAACTATATCTACTCATAAGTCCAATTAGTCTAATTAAGATCCGTAGTGCCTTACAACAAGTTCAATTAGCTGTAACAGCCTTGCTTCTATGGCATCAGCTCATACAGTAATTATTGTCGTCCGCTTTTGTACAGAGAGGGGTAGATAATTTTCTTCCAGCGTCTCCTATTTTTTCTTTAGATTAAATTCGTGCGAGTTCCAAGACAATATTTAACGGTTCCTCAGGACTCATTGAGGGTAAAACCTCGGTGTCTTCATTGAACACCATTGTCGCTCCTGGTTTACATAAGTAACAGTAGTGGGAGTGTGCGGCGGGATTAGTCCCATAAAAAAAATCTATACCTATCTGCACTTACCAACTACAAAGTTGTACTCAAACCTTATTTTATTATACCTCACTGTTGTATTATAATGTCCTTATTTCATCGCCTTTACAGCAGATAGATATTCTTATACAAGTACCTTTATTCTGGATGTAACTATCGTGTTGTGTTTAAAAAATATTCGTACCTCTTAATAAAAATAAATTGTTTTCACCTCCACATTCCAGGCAGCGGCGAACTCCTTCGAGTGACGCTCCTAACTCCCGAACAATGCCGCAGCGGGCCCGTGCGGCGCGTGGCCCTCCCCGGCAAAGGGGACACGAAGACGCCGGCGAACATCAAGAACATCCCCGGCGCCATCGCCGCCGCCGCCGCCAGCGTCGACGTGGACTTCAGCGGGGGCGACGCGCCGCAGCGGCCCGACACCCCGCAGAACGACGACATCATGGCACGGGGCGGCCTTCGAAGCGGGCTGGCCGAGCTGGGAGACGTCTTAAAAGGTGAGCAAACAATGTAATAGACTTAAATATATTCTTCTTGAAGATCTTCGACACGGAGCAGTGTTTTTTTTTAAAAAAAACTCTATAACCCGTAGTGCTAGGCGGGATAGTGCCTAGGGATATTCAATAAACATCGATTTTTCGAATCACTCGATGTTTTTAATTCGATACATCGAATCGATCCGATGTTTTGACAAACTGTTGATTCACTCGATGTATCGATGTATTTTCATAAAATATCGAATACCAGTGAATTTAATGAAAACTCAGTTTGATCTCTAAATCATTCTCATTCGAGGTTTTAATTTTTTACAAACAATATATGAATCAGTGATGGTTTCCATGTGTACAGGGATGCCCGTACTAATTTGTCTGATAGGGGTTGGGTAGGGCTGATAGAAATACTGATATAGCTGATAAAAGTTGTCTATACAAATAAATAAAGTTGGAGTGTCTGTTTGTAATATCAAAATAACACCTTTTCACTCAATGCATATGAAAGTACATACGACACCTATAACAAAAACGCGATTTAAAAAAAAATTGTCTGTCTGTCTATCTGTCTGTCTGTCTGTCTGTGTGTTTGTTCTGGGTAATCTCCTAAACGGCTGGACCGATTTTGACGGGACTTTCACTGGCAGATAGCTGATGTATTAAGGAGTAACTAAGGCTACTTTTATTTTAAAAAAACAATACAAAAAAATGGGTCCTGTCACATGGGCTCATAACGCGAGAGCGGGCTTTTTTGTTAAGTTAAATTTCACGCGGACGAAGTCGCGGGCTCAGCTAGTTATATTATAAAACTGACATTAAACGTAAGTAATGGGAGTGAATTTAATGAGGGGTGAGAACGTGCGGTTTGCTTGATGACCGATGACGAACTGATTTTGGTTGCAATACAATTTGCGTAAATGTGAACATTTGGGTCAAAGTGTGAATGCTGCTTCGCCAAATGTACGTGTATGGTCGTACACCATGAAAAGGAGTTTTTTCTTAGTTATATAGATTTCTTCAACATTCAGCATCCTTGAACACACACAATAAATGTGCAGTCATGGACAGTGCTGGTGTAGGAGTAGTATAATAATTATAACTTGACTAGGTGAAGGCTTTGTGGTGTCATGTTATGTTAGAAAAAGTACTCGATTTTCAGTAAACATCGATGTTTGTAACCGATATATCGAAAGACATCGATACACACTTCCGATATATCGCATCGAAAAAAACATCGATGTTTTTTTCGAAGTGGACACCCCTAATAGTGCCCCGGGCCCAAGGCATCCAAGCTGAAGGGAACCTCCATGAAAGGCGTTCGGAAAAGTTATATAATATCGGCGATTAAATATTATTTTCCGCGTTACACTTGATAGTTACGAGCTTTAAGTATGTAGGCGATAAGGAGCTGATGATGAAGTAGTTTTGCACCTTTAAAGACCTACCCTAGTTTAGTTTTTCCACTTTTGTCCCGGAGCTCTTGGTTAATTAAGTCTAATGATAGTGATCTCAATTCGCAGGGTACCCGTCGTTCAAGGACGAGAGCAACCATGAGCCGACGATTGCGCAGGCGCAGCAGTACAACTCCATCTACCGCAACAACCCTGCGCCACACCAACAACATCAGACCTCACAGAATTCTGTGGTTATTGGTCAGTATAAATGCAGATAATACATAATTAGTAGGTACAACGTACAGAAGAATCACTTTGCAAAAAAACAAAATAAAATAAAAGCTACTTCAAACTCGACTGATTTGAGTGCTCTGGAGGTAGCGCGTTGCCGTAGATGTTTTGATTTAGTGAGTCCGGGCTGATATTATTTATAATAATAATAATAATTTTAGCCCTTTTGACGTCCCACTCCTGGGCACGGGCCTCCCCTCAACACGAGGGGGATTCAGGCCATAATCCACCACGCTGGCCCAGTGCGGGTTGGCGGATTTCACATGTCTTTCGAAAATTGGTTAAATCTTCTAAGACATGCAGGTTTCCTTGATATTATTTATTTATTATTTATTATTACTAGAGAGAAATCATTATTTTCTAAGAATACTCGTTACAGGACCCCGTTAGGAATTATAATATTCAAATTATATTACGAAATTTTCTTTTTACAGGTATTTACGTGGTGCTCGGAGCCTTCTGCTTCGCAATTGTGGTGAGGACAACACATAAGTATAATATTTCATACACAATGAAACTTGATTAAACTGTGTTGGATTGCTATCTATTCCATAGCCATGCTTCTTATAACCAAGACAGAAATACTAGTCAAATGATGTTCAGTCAAGTTTCGACAACAATTCACCAGTAAAGCTGCACATTTCCGCTAGGGGCGCTAATGTGCAAAGATTTGATTCCTCGATCGGTATTAGGTGATCGAAACTCGTACTAACCCCCAGGTGTTTGTGGTGTCGTGCGTGGTGTACGCGTCGCGCGTGAAGCCGGCGGGGGCTGGTGCGGGGACGGGTGCGGGGGCAGGTGCGGGGGCGGGGGCGGAGCGCGCGCCGCCCGCCGCGCGGCCGCCGCCCGCCGGCTTCGTGGCCGCGTCGCTGGGGCTCGCGAGGGAAAAGCCCTCCCGGGAGTCCACCACTAATGCTCACGACTGGGTGTGGCTTGGTAAGCACTAATCTTTTTTTTAATTTTAATTAATTATAGGTAGGTTAGTAAAAGAGTTTGGTTATCAGTCCATTTATACTAATGCGAGTTATATACGTTTTAAAAATAAATTCTGTTCCAGATTTATTTATTAGGTTAAATTAAATTTATTAGAACGAATGCACTGTAGGTAGGTACTTGTGACTCTCCAATTAAACACAAACATTAATTGTCTACTGACAACTAAGCCCGTAATAAATCGATCTCTGAGAACGATCTTTGACTCGTAATTTTCTAGGTACTGGGGTTATGACATTAGAATGAAATTCCCAAGATCGCTCTCATACTTGAGATCGATCCCTAGTGTAATCTTGCTCCAAACGATTACCTCTACATACAACCAATTTATAATAGCAACTAATCACTAGAACTCCTAATAATCGAATAAAAATTTAAGCTTTCAATTTCCCAGGTCGGGCGACGATGGAGAAGAACGGCAACCGACACCCCGTGAACCGGAACTCCGCCCCGCAGCCCGACAACGGCAACCAGGAGATGCGGATCACCGCCAACCCGCTCAACTACAACTACGTAGACCCCGACGACGCGATCCGCGACAACGGTAACGTCATGGTGACAAGTTTCGACAACCCCAACTCTATCGAGCTGCCGTCACAGAACGAGAAGAGGGACAATATGATTGACACCACCACGTACTGCAAGAAGCCCGCGAGACATGCCCGCCACCATTCCGGGGACGGTCATTGGCAGTAAGTTTTATTTGCAAGTTTATTGGGTGCATGTCTATACAATAGCTTTTATTCATCCTCGGTCATACTACCCCAAACACTAACAAAACAAATCTTAATTCATGTAAGAAGGTATCATAATATGTGATCCTTAATTTATAAGGTACCACTGAAAAGATAATTTAAATTCGCTGACCAACCCGCAATGGGCCAGCGTGGTGGATTACGGCCTGAATCCTCCTCGTACTGAGGGAAGGCCCGCTCGGGCAGTGGAGCGTCAAAAAGGCTAAATTATTATTATTAATAAGAAACAGGCAACTTTTGAAGTAGTTCTTGCGAAGTATTCATTCACGTTATTCGCTCCGGATTCTAGACCTTTCGGCTTCGTTTATGCTGCTAGGTGTTTACAATCAGCATGAATATAATCTTTATACGATTAACTCGTAACTCACAAGCAGCTTATTAGATTTAGATTGTAAATGCTGTGTGTTATTACAATAATTATAGTATAATTTAATACATTTGGTCTACAGGATGGAGGGCAGCAGCCCAGACGACTACCGCCCCCCCGTCCCGCCGCACAGGAACGCTTCCACCCCGCAGCCCCACATCCCAGTGCCGCCGCGGAACACCAACAAAGTAACTAACTCTCCAAAATGTACTCGTTTGGTAAAGCAGGGCCGCTGAGCACGAATAATTTCGTACAATGACCTGTTATTACCTGTCTCTGTCACTCCCGCGTAGATCTAATACGTCTCGCTCACACAGTTGCCGGTCACACGCAGTTCACGGCAACTGTGTGAGCGAGACGTATTAGATCTACGCGGGAGTGACAGAGACAGGTAATAACAGGTCATTGTACGAATTTCTTCGTGCTCAGCGACCCTGCTTTAGCCGGTATTTCTACTACTCTAGAATATTCACAAGTCGGTGGACACCAAAGAATTTGTAATAATTATTAAACACCTTTGATAAAGGAAATACAATTTCTTCCTTTATCAAATGTCGACACGGAAGCACGGCCGATTTCAATTTTGTTTTTTTTTGTTAGATAGGTATTCTGATTGAGAGTGTTTTTAGCTATGTTTCATGAAAATCAGTTCAGCCGTTTGAAAATTATAAGCTCTTTTGTAGTCTAAAAAGTCGTCGCATCCGGGGTTTTTCAAAATTTTCAATTTTAGTTATTGATCATGATGATGCTATAATAAGAACTTGTTGTTGAAATTCCAATTTAAATGTGCATCGCATCGTGCATTACAGATTTTGCCCGAGACTGTCATGCCGCCATCGCGACGGAATCACTCCAGAAACCACCAAAAGAAATACGACCGCGAATACGAACCTACCAAACGATCTCCGGAGAATGGCCGCCGCTCAGACCGGTAAATAAATAATTACCTAATAATAGATATTGCCAGACCGATACACCAACTGTATGGTTCCAAACTAAGCAACGCTTGTACTATGGGCACCGTAACTATGGAATGGGGAGCGATCCATGGAACACCCAGACGTGGGCAAATTTCAAAAAGGCCATTTCTGAAATTTGCCCCGGCGGGAATCGAACCTGCAACCACCACTTGCAGTAAGCCGAGCGACCTACGCTCGAACCTTCTTCAAAAAACAGGCTGTTACAGAACAATCCCATGAATGCAAACTACACGTCTACTGCTAAGTCTGTTTCTGAGGTGACTGTGCGGTTCATTAAATCGTCACCTATTTAGAACAATTACTGTTTCCACGCATCTCCCAATGTATAGTAAAGTTTATTATCTACTCCAAAATGCTTTACATATTCGTTAACCATTTCAGAATTATTGATTTAAACAAACTCGACGCCCCATACCTATCGAACCGAGACATGAAAGATCAGTACAAGCGCGACTCCACCCCGATCCACCTGCGGAGCGAGCTCGAAGGCAATGCGGTGGAGAAGCTGACGGACAAGGACTGTTCCCGCCTCTTTGAGTTCGACAACGACGCGCCGCTGGTGCTGGAGCACAAGGACTACCGCGAGGTGGCCGGCCTCAACAGAGGCACCGACGACTCGCGCCGCACCTTCGCCAAGCCAGAGAGCCCCGACTACATGCACGACTCTGGAATAGGTTATTCTTTTTCCTAATCTAAAGGCCGCACTAATAAATCCTACTAATATCATAAATGCGAAAGTTTGTGAGTGTGGATGTATGTTTGTTACTCTTTCACGCAAAAACTACTGAACGGATTCCGATGAAATTTGGAACACCGATAGTTTATAACCTGGATTAACACATAGAATACTTAAATTAAGTCTACGCGGACGAAGTCGCGGGCAGAAACTAGTCATAAATAAAACAATCTTGAAAATGACATTCTAACGTCATATCAGTGCAAAATGGCATGTCAAACGCGTACCTACTCAAGATCGCTCTCAAGCCCGTATTAATAAATCGATCTCAAGTCTGAGAGCGATATTGGTAATGTAACTCTTATGTCATACCTACCAGTACTAAATTACATCTCAAAAGGATCGCTTCATTTCCTCATTTTCACTCGGCTATGCTCAAGTTGACAGGAAATGAAGCGTTCCAATTGGGCGAAGCGAGTAAGCCTGCGTCAGCACAGCCAAGTGGACAGTCACCCTAAGTCCAACCTAGCCATTTGAGTCATCGATTTATGTTTTTTTTGTATGATGTATGATGTGTAAAAAATAAGCAGCTACCTATACTATAATTTTATTGGTGAAATAGCATTTGAAGGTTGAACTTAGATGCGTAGTATAATTCACAGATTATTTGTACTATCGACAAAATTCTTAAATTACTTACTACAAAGTTAAAATCCAAAAAGTCTGCCTTTGTTGTCTGGTGCATGCTGTATAGTGAAAACAGTAGATCGCCGGTTTACTGTGATCAGAACGAATTTCCGTCAAGAAAACTGATGATATAAAGTAATAAATAAATAATTATTATCACAGGGTTACCGGAAGTACAGATGAGGCACAAGATCAGGTCCAAAGAGTCTAAAGGAGATTTCGTCGAGGCCAGCAAGAACAAAGGTAGGCATTAGAATATTACAGTATACATGTACACATGTACCTAAGGGAAACTATCTGCATGGAGCGCAAGGCTCCCTGGACTGGACGCAATAGAGGTCCATGAAAATATGTGGGACAACCTACTTAAGCTTTTTATTAATGACATTAATGCCATGTTTTATACTAAATTTGTTGGGTGTTAATCGATATGTTTATGGATAGGATGCAGTATTGGCAACCGTGACCGCGGTGCGCGGTGTCGTGATCTCGAAACTAGTCATAATATCGATAGGCCTATCTACATTGTTGAAATTTTACAATACTATCGATATTATTGATAGTATCAGTACTCAATAGTATCAATATCATCAATATCAACACTATTACACGACATCACGACATCATCGTATTGATTATGAGTATCGAGATAATATCGATAGTATTGTGAAATTCGACTAGATTTCGCGGTCACCTATCGACAGTAAGGCAGCACTAGTCGTTAGCGGACAACTGATAGTGTGATCGGTTCGGTGCAGGCAGCAGCTCGCCGGAGGTGAAGCGCGCTACGATAGTGGGCAACCCGATGTTTTCGCGCGAGCCCGCCGCGCCCCCCGCGCACCCCGCGCCCCCCGGCGAGCCGCCCGGCCTCGACGACCTGCACATGGACTACGATCAGATCATGCACTATTTCCACAACCTCAAGGTATAAAATCGCCACACACCGCCCCACCACGCTTCTAGTGTAGATGTTGCTGTCGCTTGCATCGACACCTGCTCCACGCCGCCGGGCGCGGCGCGCGCCCGTCACGTGACCACTTATCGTCTCTCGGTGTTCGATGTACTTTCTTATGAATGATAGAGCCTAAATTTTGATGCATTTAAAATGAAAACTAGGATAATGTTTTATATGAGTACATACATTTTATACGAGTATACATGATGCCGTGCAGTATTATAACACTTTAACTAGATTATGTTTGTTAATAAGTATTCATTTTAGTTTAGTACCTACTCATTAGCTCACCCTGCAGCAAACTCGAGGTTTCGGGTGTACGCCTAGACACAACATTCCACTTGTCACCTCTATCCATTATTTATTTTCTCATCTATGTAGCGTGCTAGAAAACGACTATATCTTATCACTAGCATAGAACGTAGACTGTAACTTCACGATAATTCTTATAGAATGCTATACCCCCATAGATTTTGCTGCAGAAATCTGACTTACGTCTTTTCAAATTTTTCGCAGGAATCAAACGCCTGAGTAGAGCAGATCATTGCAAAGATCCGGGAGATATTGTCTACGTTTAAATATCAGCATATCGTCAAAGCTCCTCCGATCGACGTATACAATGCACCCGCTGACACGTCCGGGGCGGCCGGCCTGGGGGATACTACCGTTGACTCGCACAACAACAACGCGCACGTATACGAGAACGTGAACGGCGGCGGCGCGTTCGCGCCCACGCAGGTGCTGTGCGACTCCATCGCTCACAAAAACAATTTCATGAAGCGACAACTCAAATTTCTAATAGAACATTTGAGCGAAGCTTACGAATAATGTTGTTGACGGTCAAGGTATTATCCTCAAACAATATGTGTCTCAAAGTGGATCCTTGCAGTGATCGAAATCGAAAATATACAAATTGCAACTGTTTTATACATATAATATAATCGTTAAACGTATTTACTCTAGTCATCTACAAAGCTGCACATATTTAAAAAGTAATGTAATTGTGTGCATGTAGTTAAATACTCATAATTATGTCAATGAATATATACTAAAATTATAAATATTATTCACACGAGGTTTTATCTGTATATTGATACGTATTATATCTTATAGTTATTACGGGCTAATTTTCCGCTGAAGACAGTATAAGATGCAATGTATTCTTGCCTACAATTCGCGATCCATGGAGTCGCTGTTGTAATATTCCCATACCAAAAAAATGTAACTTGCACTCGTTCTAGATCTGTACATATTTTTCCACTAGAAGGTAAAAACGCTACCTCACTTTTGTCTTAACTTAGAGCTTAGCTAATGTAGGCAAGTTAACAAATAAAAATGTATTTATTTTATAAATATTAGGACGCAAATCACTTTCATTTCTCCCGCCTTTCAAATTCGAATGACGATGAAACAATAGTTTCTGAGACTGCAAATCGCCAGTGTCTAGGGAATATAGTATAGATATAAGTGTAGTGTAAGAAATACAAAACTAGTCAAATATATTATTCTTATAATTAATCTGAGCTAATTAATTTGCTCAAATCAAACTGTACCACAAATAAGAAAATGGCTTTATCCTAATAAAAGTTCGAAAAGGTATGTCTGTCTATTGATTGCAAAAGCAAAATGTAATTTAATGAATCAGATCAGAAGTATTATGTTCGAAATAATAGAGTTAAATATTTATAGTTTTTATTTATTCACAAGGAAATTGTCACTTGAGTCTGTACTAAGAATGATTTTATGTTGTCACTGCTATGAATTGATTTTACATGCAGTCTATTTTATAAATAAAAGCCATATCATATATAAATCTACTTAACGCTTGTATGATATTGTAAACACATTATTAATTTATTGAAACTGTAAATTGCATTTACTTGTAAGTTAGTGAGTTAGGCTTTGTAAATATTGTTATGACGTTATATAATTTATAGGTACATATGTGGAGATGACAATTCAGAATAGAAAATATATGTTGTAGAAATGCTTAACATAATATGAACAGAGTAGAGTTGCACACAATATCATGAGGTGTTTCGTGTCTATTACAGTTGTACACTAAATAGTAAATGTTTTGATCTTGTATTGTGTATCAATGTGATCTTAAATATAATAATAGCAGGTATAACAGAATATGTTATAAGTTTTCAATTTAGTAAGGAATGGATGTCTGGCGTAGATCAGGCATAAATCAGCTTGCACTATCAAACTTATTTGAGATCCATGTTACTCTCTAAACTACTAATAGTATGTTTGGCTTTTGTCGTTAGGTTAGGGAAGAGTCATAAGATACTAGGTACTCTACGCTGTAGTATTTGTTACTATAAAACATTTGTTTTTGTTGAGTTTTTGCCATAATTGTAAGAAAGGAGTTTATAATGTAATAGAAATAATTTTATTGCTACAAGGTTCAATACCTACAATTGTATGCAAACTGAGGCTTGTCACGGAAATCCTTTCATAAAATGTCAAATTTAATAAACCATTATTAATTACTCATCGTTTCATTTCAATATTGCCAAAACAGGCGAATCTAAAATTACTTACAGGCGCACCAACTGTTTGGGCTGGTAAACCAATAGACAGTGAAAAGGTGTGTGAGGAATATTTTTTATTTTTTTCCTTGTCACCCATCAAGGACATGTTAAGGGCATACAGGCGCATACATTCCGCCATCTAGTCTTCAAATTATAACCTATCCAATAGGTATTAAGAACATAAGTTCTAAGGTTTAAACCTAACCATGTTTAGTTTATACACATAACAGTTGATATAGTAATTCTAAAATGTGGATATTAAATAATAACATTATTTATGGTCTAATAATCATTATCTTTATTATTCTTTACTACTTAAATGCTTATTTAAAATCATTTTTATGTATATTTTCCATACCAGCGGTGGTCGAATGGCGACAGCATCCTATGGCACCCGCCCATGTTATTCTGTATGATGTACTTCATTGTATAGTAATTCTTATTGTTCTCCTCTAGCCACTTTTCTTTTTCTGCCTTTTTCTCTAGACTCTCGTGGCAAACAGCTTCTGCTTCGAAAGGCAATCTCTCTGCTACAATTCTGAGCATGGGGTACACCTGAAACATATAATACAACGAATTTAATATATTGAATATTACATAATGAGTGCAAGTTAAAGGAATGTTGATAATTTGCTTCCATGACCCTATATTTGCAATTGACGCAACATTCTATCACACAAATCAAAACAATGCTCTTGTCTCGATTTTCAACCGACTTCAAAAAGGAAGAGGTTCTCAATTCGGTTGTATTTTTTTTAAATGCTTTGCTTTCTTTTGCTATGCTTTTTTGCTTTGCTGTGACTTTTCAGTGGTGTTCATGGTCATTAAAATACTCTCAGTAAACTGCCTATCAGCTACCAGGTGCCAATTTAGGTAAGTAGGGGTAGGTAGGTACCTACCTAAGAAGTCCTAACATATAGTGTAAAGATAGTGGCAAAGACTCTATTTATTGAATATTTATTGAAGTTGGTTCAATATTTTAATTAAAATATTTTTTGACAACATAATATATGGACATATTACATGAATGGCTTACAAGAATGTGTTCTCAAGTCAACATAAATATAAATCAGTAAGTAAACTCCACATTTCTACCATACACTCTGGAGAAATTAAATTACGGAAATTCGTACAAACACTACTTAACTTGAACCCAGATATTCACGGTAACTTAATTTTAATGGTACACTCACACTTTCCTAATGATAGAAAACATATTGTAAATATTATTAAGGGATGGTACTATGTTGTAAATGCCATTTGCAACATCGTAAACGCAATTTATAGGCAGATGGCTTTCTACTACATACCTCAGCATAGTCACACTTGCCGCCCACTTCCAGTATGATTCTGCCAGCTTTCACAGGGGTAACATAATGGTCAATAGCACCTTTCCCGCCACCCATTCGCTGCCCTTGCCCCTTCTTAGTGACGGGCTGCCACGGTGGGTCCACACGCCAAATTGCAAACATTCTCTTTTGATCCAATCTTCTGGCAACAACTAGACGAGCCATTTCAAAATGTTCAAAACGCAGTCTACCACCTCCTGTTGCCTGAAACGTGAGGAATTGCTTTAAGCCTCAGTAATATTTTATAAATGTCAGTTTTGTTTGAGATTAAATGAACATCACAATCTCTGAGGTGATCTGAATGAGTTAAGGTAGCTTTAGAACATGCTACCGTGTTCTCAATCTCAAGTTAATGTGATGGGGATTATGGGAAAAAGTCATCTGTACTTTTGATGTTTATAGTGATGTAGCCTAAATTCATTCCGAAAATGTCATTGAATACATAAAATCTATACATCTCCTACCTTCACATAATATTTGCTTTATATCATCCTTTCCCAAAGTGGGCGATAACACCCCCTTGTGGGCGCTGCAGGTAAGAGACCCAGAAAAAAATGGGGTTGTTGTGTAGCTCACAATAATAAATTAATTTAATTTAACGTTATGGTGGTTTTTAAGTAGGTGAAAAAATGGGAGCTAAAAAAAATAATTTATTCTCAATGTGGGCAGTATACAAAATAAGTTTGGGAACCACTGCTTTATATAATTCAACATAGAGCAGTCTAACATAAGGCATGTAATAATAAGGTAAGGTACATTGTATTTTCCGTTTATATGGAATTATTAAACAATCTTAGCATGTAATTTGTATTTCAAAATTATTAAAAGACATTCTAATAATAATTGAACAGAAGTTTTTATGGACAGTCCCGCCACACACTCCCACCACTACCTAACTAACTCCTGTAAGCCAGGATAGACAATGGTGACCAATAATGATGATTGAACAGAAGTATTAACATTTTTTTACCTAAGATCATTTGGGAATCTAATTCTATATTATAAACAGATACTAGCTGACCCAACAGACATTTTCCTGTCTTTTAGGGGTATGAAAGATAGATTCTGATTCTCAGACCTACTGAATATGCATATAATATTTCATAAAAATCAGTCAAGACGTTTTGGCGGAGTATGGTAAGTAACATTGTGACACAAGAATTTTATATATGAGACTAGTTCCTGCCCGCGACTTCGTCCGTGTAGACTTAAGTAAAGTTTTCTATGTGTTAATTCAGGCTA
The DNA here is from genome assembly GCA_918843915.1 of Notodonta ziczac. Lineage (NCBI taxonomy): Eukaryota > Metazoa > Arthropoda > Insecta > Lepidoptera > Notodontidae > Notodonta > Notodonta ziczac. The sequence continues at coordinate 5,167,467 of OU974043.1, read as the reverse complement.
TAAACTATCTGTATTCCAAATTTTCTCTAATAAATCCGTTCAGTAGTTTATGCGTGAAAGAGTAACAAACATACATCCACACTCACAAACTTTCGCATTTATAATATTAGTAGGATTTAAAAGTAAATCATTAAATAGGATTGCCAAGATTGTTTACTAAATCCACATCCTAAGAAAAAATACACTTAGAGCAGGTTTTATATAAGAAAGTCTGCAAATATAAGTATGACCACCCTGATGTTACCAAAGCCTGTAATGTTTGCAATACCAAAAGCAATTCTTGCATGCTGCCAGCCTGACAGGGATGGTGCAGAGGGAGAGGCAGGGAGGGGTGGGGGCTTGGGCTTTCAGCTTTCTCACTTATAATACCCCGGTCCAGCCAGCTTGCAGGTACCTATTTGGCTACAATTGGCTTGGAAAAAATATTAGGATGGTAAAGACTTGATTAGTGAACTTACAACAATACCGTATTGCTTCAGTTGGAGTGTAGTGTGTAGGGGCTCAGGACCTCTCATGTATCTTAGCCTTTTCTGCATCTTCGGCGGCTTCAAGTTGGAAGGATAGAGTGGCACCTTTTCATAAATACGCAACCTTTGGCGTTCAGGAATTTCAATATCTGTAAATAAAGGATAGCATAAGTGGCAGGTTTTTGTCAATTGGCATTTCAGTGGACTCGGGGCGCCCCTCTGCATGGCGGAGGGTGGTACACCGTTGGTTTTTAGTGGGTATACTGCGCCCTTCAGGCGCATGGACTCCCACATACCCCTCTCGTCTCCCCCGAGGCATGAGGGGACCCATAAAGGGTTTTCAAACATTAAAAAAAAAAAAAGGTTTTTGTCAATTCCGTTGAAAATTGATGGTTTCGTAACTGATATGAAGTGAAGTATATTTTGGAAACCTGTACCTATCTAAGGAAAACATAGGTATATGTACTTACGGTCATAATTTTTGGGTGGTGGAAAATATTTGATGCCCGCAATGAAAGTTAGTTGCGAACTCTCTGGCCGTAAAAGACCTAAAATAAATAAAAAGTAAGTAATACATAATATATTGATTAATCAGTTTCCAGTTATTTATTTGAAACAAAGATCAATATTACATACCAAGAGTGAAACGAAGTGTCTGCGATATTGTATTTTGCATTTTTATCAAATAAATACAATCCTATTTATGTATTGCCCTTACCCGAGATTTTTTTGAGGTTAACTTTTGTCCTGTTTACTATTGTCAATGTCATATCTTATGTCACGAATTTAGGCATGGAAATGATTGCTACTTTAAATTCATTTTCATATGATGATATTATTATTTTTTTCACACTGTTCATACCTGTGAATTTTCATAACAAATGATTTTAGGCCACAATGAATTTTCCCTTCTATTATTGGTAGATGAACGAGTTTACGGAATAGAAATATTCATATACTTGATAATTTTGCTTAATAAAAGTAAGTTGAAATGACCTAGTGGTTGAAGACGACTGTATGATACGGATTCCGCAGGTTCGAATCCCTACTTAAACAGAATTTTATTTCGTGTTTCTTTATGAAATAGTATATTAAAATAAATAAATAATATATGAAATAATAATAAATAGTATATGAAATATTATAGTATATTTTAGCTTTATTTATTGAGTATTGTTCATGTGCGTTAATGTTTTTACGAAATGGCGCTGGGGAGGCAGCAATTTCTGTATATTTATTCTTTCTGCAAACTTTAGGTGCCTATATTATTCTAATGAATACCTACTATTTTATGTAATTTTATGTCATTGTAAATACTTGATAAAAGTAATTATAAATAATTCCTTTTCACTACTTTTTGAAATAATACGAAAATTGAAAGCAAACAGGTGTCTTTCGCGAGATTAGAACGACAAGTGAAATAGGAATTAGGAAATAATAATAAATATTGCATAATTTTGTAGCAAGCAACGTCAACAAACAAGACATCAAGGGAATTAAAGCGTTATGTCCTTACATTAAGGTTTAGTTTGAATTGCACTTCTATATGCTAACCAAGGACAAAGGTCAGTTTTAGCGTTTGTTCCCATTGTACCCAAAATGTCCTGTTCTCTTAACAAAAATAAATTTCCATTAATCGATTATCTATTACCAAATATTTATTCAAATATCTACCAAACATAGAATCCGACTAAAAAGTGGCGCACGCATGATCATTTGTTTTAGTTAATATGTAAATAAATAGTAGATAGTATTAGTACTTAAATAAGCTGATAATAAAATAACTGAGTTAGGTATGATAGGCTTTACCTATTTCTTTTAAAACATCGTATGTAAATAAATGATGAATTAAATAGCTAATCTAAATACCTTCTACAAAATATGGCTGCATTGCAGAGTAGACCTCTGCCAGTCCCTTGGGGAAAAAAAGAGTCGTGGTGTATTTTATTTATACCTACTTAAAACTTCCTTTATTTTATTATATCCCAATAAATAATAATAGGAAATTAATTTAGGTCAAATGGAAACAGACTCAACAGGGCCTTTATTTATTATTATGCAAGTACACGCGGCGAACTATTTCACTCAGTCAAAATAAAGCACGACGCATTGGAAATGCATTTATCTTTTTCACGCACGTGCTATTAAGTTAGATTATTATACTCATTCGTTACTATACTACTCTAACAGCCCGCGGCCCGTAGCCGCCACCCCGTGACGCGCCTGCGCGCAAGAGAGAACGTAGGCAAGCTACTTCATCGTCGTGTGACGTCGACTCGACACGGCGATCTGTATGAAATTTCATTCTGCCGGCCGGCACGACGCGGTGCGGCCGTGACTCGTGATGAGGCGTGAAAATTTTATGATTTCATTGAAATCATTTTTCACTGTTACTACATCTGTTAGTAGCATTTGTGAAGAATGAAAACCAAATTCATATGAATTTTAACAAGCTACCAATGAAATGTGCCATGCCTACACGAATTCCTGTCAATTTCCATAAACTAATGTCTCATATTAATTTTGTTCTCATGAATTTTGCCACAGTTGAATATCAGTATTTCCGCTTTTTAATTTAAACAAACTTGGCCGCCAAGTAAGAAAGAAAACTGGCTACGGCTAACGCTTGTAAAGTCTACATCTACTTTTGTCATTTTGTCACTTTTTAAATCAAGACAAATGAAGGAAGTTTTAATGTACTACGTAGACGTAACAGAGTCATTACAGAGCTTAGACCATCTCTGTTACAGAGAGATTTATTGACTAAGGCAAGACTAAGGCGTAAGGTAATGCCACGGTAATCTTCAATCTTCTTGTCGTAGACAATTTTAGGGGGGAGACGTAACAAGAAATTTATATTATCAACTTCTTGGAACGTACAATGTAGGCTACGTTCCACTTAGCGTTCACAACTATCAAAATGCTCCTTTAGCCGTTCCACATAACGTCCGCGGTCGTTGTGGTCGCGGCGAAAACGTCACTCATGACGTCATGAGACTTACGCTCTCACGAAGCTCACGACGACCCATCTAAAAAGGAGGGTCGTAGTAATCGTTGAGAAAATTTGCGGGATTTTCAAAACTCAAAGCATCAAAGATGGCGACCTTGAAACTTACGTTATTTCATGCGGAAAGAGATATTTTAGTAGAAGTGAATATTAAACATATTTCAATTACATATGAACGTAAATTGATTAAATACACCACTTATATTAAATTTAAAAAATATAAATACATATTTTTTTCAATATAAATCGATTTAAACAATAATTATTTAAGTTTATTTTCATGTCTTATAGATTATAACCCAGCCTCTTAAATCTTTTGCTTTCTTTTTACTAACTCGCTGTTTGTATTATACCTCCACGCTCAAAATGCTCTATAATCAGCTATTCCACTTGAGTTTACGACGACAGTAACGCTCACAAGCAAGTGGAACGGGAAAAACTGCGGTTGTGAGCGTGATCGTTGTGAACGCTAACTGGAACGCACCCGTAATGTCTCTACATGACATTGACGTTTATTTTGTTTATGTTTTATATGAACTGTGAAATAAACAAACAAAGCAGCCGGTATTCATTGAAAATGGAATATAAGACAATGATGCGATTGCAAAAATGTCTTTATATTAATTTCTATCTGTATCTCACTTGGTTGTTTGTCGTTGGCTTTTTCTTATATATAAAGGTGAATTTAAATGCCCTACGCATGCACTACTACTCATGGTGCAGACGATGTGTTTTAGACTTAATATCAATACTTACCTAAATAAGTACCAAATTTTCAGCTCGACCGTCTTGGACATCTCACAAAATATCTATCAATGACAGTATTTACTTTGTTGATAGTCATAGAATCAGCAAGAATTTACCTTGGCCAATATGGAAACTTGGCATGCAGAGTGAGTACCTTTTTTTTAATAACCAGCAATAAACTTGTCTGCTAGCATTTTTATTGAACTATTGTTTACAGGTTCCAGAACTGGCAGGGTTTCTCATGCTGACTGTGTTGATGCAAATGCCGCTTGTCAGCTTCTTCCTGTTCAACCCGTATTTGCTCAGCACTCCCACAGAGCTCACATTACATGGCATGTTGTGGTCACTCACTATAGCTGAAGTGGTATACAGTTATCTAGCCTTAAAGCAAGCATCATCATTTGCAAAAAGTATTTACTTTTCTCACCCAAGATAGTGTAAGTGAATGATTACTTTAGTTCCTACTAGTATTTATATTTACGGCCCGTTCAATAACCCTCAAAGTTGATTAAAGCTTCATTCTTCAATTAAATTTAAAATTTTTATGGATAGATATTTTAAGAAAATCAGTCAAAACATTAATTTCTCTAAGAAATTTTTAAAATTTTATATAAAGTTATGAAAAAATGGGCCCTTCATACAATTTGTAGAATATGTAGTAAGACTAGTAAGTATATTTCACCTACCTATCAGTGATACATTACTAGGCATTTTTTTTTACTTTCAAATACTACTTACAGGATAAATAAGTGGTCTGCTTACATGAAAAGATTTTATTATGTTGTCATACAACATTAAATGCTCACTTAATTAGTTATAATATTAATTAAGATAGTGATACAATGGTGAAGTTTAAAAAAGCAAAGCTTTGGTATATATTGTAATTAAATAATACATTTGTATAGTGAATTATCAATTGATAAACATGAATAATAACTTAAGGTTTAGATAATGAATTATTATGAGTCAAAAATAGACCTAATTGATTTAGTATACACACTTATTTTATGGCATAATTAAATTAATTAATAATGATATCACACAAAATCAACTTCTTAAAAGGAGCACCTCTATTTATAATACAATCTTTTACGGTAGATAACCTATGTTATATTACCTAGTTTATTATACTTGTATCAAATATAATTTCTCGGTAAAACATATATTGGGTCTTGACTTTTTTGTAAAATTATTTTTGCTGTCAAATACTTCACAAGGCACTGGACATTCCAAGTTCACATTGCTAATGATAAAACAAAATACTATTTGACTTCAAACTGCAATGTGTTGGTGTTATTTTATATGAAATATAAATGTACTTATCTCTTACAAATAGCCTCTGCATTATATTCTAACATAATGACACAGCATTATACAATCTTAGGCATTATATTAAGACATTATTTGGTATATAAATACTATGTATGTACAAGTCTACCTTGAACTCTTCTCTGAATCATCTTAGAATTGAATTTATACAAAGATAAAAATATAAGTTCAACACAATGATTTAGAATTACTATGTTGGTTGTGAAACATTAAAGAGGTTTTTATCTTGGAAAAACTCGTCAATTTTGCATCTAGCTGAATGCAAAGTTATATTGAAAGCTGCTAATCTTGTTTCAAATTCTTTAACATTGTTGTCAACACCCAGAGACTTCATTATTTGGGGTAATGTTGGAGACATTTTGCAAATGAGCTGAAACCAATAAAGATACAATATTTGAGAATGAATAAACTTTTCTGAAAGTTCAGTATAAAGACAATTGGTATCATGGTTATAATGGCTCAATATGACACAGCGGTGACACATAATTTAGAACAAGCCTTCAGCTGGTATGATAAAAGTTTCTGGTATTTGAAACTGTTCCATGACACATCATGTTGTGTCATTGCTACCACAACTATGCTTGATATGGCTATCAAATTATAAAAATAGTAACTACTTACAGTGAATACTTGTTGTGTGACCCAGTTATGGTACTTTTTAACAGACCCTTCATATGCCATTGTGAATATGCCTTTCATATTTACACTGAGCTTATTTGCTTGCAAATGTTCAATTATTTCTTGGAATACCAGTTCAAAAAATAACAAAGCTCTGAAAAAGAAATAACAGGTCATAAACAACCTTATTTGCTAAACATAAATTTTAGAATAATAATTAAGCATTAAACATTTATTGTGAGCATACCTATTAAGCCATAGCACACCCTCAGCTCCAACAGGCTTGCTGTTAGTAACTTCATCATTCATTATTTCCAGTAGACAGGAGTTTTCATCATACTTGTAAAGTTTTATTATTTTCTGAAAAAAGATGACAAAAGTAAGCACTTAATGTGATGCCTATTATAACTTTGCATTAATATCAAATAAAATCGTTGTAAAATAAATTTTAGGTATATTTATTCTGGAATTTCTGAATGCTCATATCCAGTTAAAAAAACATGATAATAACAGTTGCGAGCACAGTCTAAAAAGTCCTCCAAATTAAAAAAGCTGACAATTTTAAAGTTTAAAGTAAAATATTTCTTACATCTATATTCCCTTGCATATCATACTTTACAGGTGCAAATACCGCGCCCAGTCGTTCTGTAAATAAAAACACCACTTTAGCCATTAGAAAATTATACTTTAAAATATATAGAAGGGACTTATTTCTTAGTGCTACATACCTATAACAATCACCAGATTTGACGACGCTTCCAAAAAGTCCACTACATTTAATCTCCCATTGATAATTGGCGGAAAATGTTTTAAATTCAGACTGAAAACTCCAACTGATGAGCTGCTTGCCATTTTCAGCGGTAACGCAATATTCTGAACAAAACTATGCGTTAAGATTTGTTGCACACGTTTACCAAAGTACCACACATTTAATGATTGTTTTATAACCCCACGAGTTTCACATTAAAATGAACGATAACTCCTGATAAAAACAAAAAATACATTTTCGAGTAATATCCCGCACACAGCTGTCAATTTTCCGGTTGCCCGCTCCGAAGCGGTATTGCCACTCTATCAAATATATTTATTACTACTATTTACTTGATTGTTGACTGTACATTTCTTACATTACTAATTAATAATCTTAGTTGTAAGAAATTAACTTGTTTCTGTCTATTTAAATACCTTATAATCTTTAATTTCAACCCATTTCATAGCTTTATTGTCAACATTCTTAATACTGTCTTCAATATTTTAATAGGAAAAGGTTTGTTTTAGGACATTTCCCAAGTCATCTTCTACAACTATTGTCAACACTTTAGTTTTAGGTGAAAAAGTAAACGGCACTAAGAATCGTTTTTCGGGAACAAGGTTTGTAAATTCATACGAATCTAATACCATTCCGTTTGACTCATCTCTTACTTCAACTATTCTTATACCAGCTGTTGATATTATCATCATTTTATTTTTGTCAAACTTCAAATATCTTGTTATGGCTTGCCTCTCTCTGCCGTACTCGTTATTGAACCACCTATGATAAGACAATAAAACTGCACAATTTCGTGTCCAATAAATAGGATCATTTCCATTAGTCCGATTCATATTTTTCTTAGAGTCTGTTCGTCTGTTTGTTATGTTGGAATAAACGCTTGATGGTCTTGTTATAGGAGTAATATTCGGACTTCTTCTTATAATGTCTGACTTCGACATTGAAGCATAATTTCCCAATGTGGTTTTACTTCTGGGTCCTAAAACACGTAATGGCTCTGCAACATTCATAGTGACGCTGATATTGCGTTGCAGAGACACTGTAGAATGTTGTACTGGTTTACCATTAATGTTATTCATGTTGTCATTTGCTGGAGCAGATTTCTTTTCTCCAACAACAAAAACTCTATCTATGTTATCGAACCCTCTGCCCATTATTCCATCTTTTGTATGCCCGAGATCAAAAGTATGCCCTAGTTCATGAAACACTGAGCCCAACGTGGTGGCGAAACATCCACCTAATGTCCCACGATATCCGCTGTCGTCCATAAATCTCCTTGTATTAACTGGTGTGGAATCTAAAAAGCTGGATACTATTTCTGTTACAGTTGATGGCCATGTATACAGACATGCAGTTCCAAACAATGCTAGCCCTCCTCCACCTAAAGCAGCATATGCCTCCGTAAGAGAGATTGTTTCTTCATGAGTCATGGGTTTATCAATATCTGTTCCTTTATATCTCGTGCAAGAAATAAAACCCAAAAATTTTCGTTCGTTGCTACCTAAATCAGAAAGCATTAACTCTCTTCCAAAATGTGACCACAATTCTGCTTGTTTCATTTTCCTCGCCTTGTTAACGTTTAGACTACTCCTAAATACTATACATTCTGTTTTTTTAGGGTTAACTTCATGTTCCAGTTGAAATGTTTTGCGGCCGATTCCACTTTCAAAGAGTTTTTCGGCAGTTATACTCTGAATTAATTTTGAACCAAGAGCTACTCGAGAACAAGCACTTTCTATTGAGTTATCAATGTCAGGTGGGCTTTGAAAACATCCATCGTGTCCTTGACATATAATATAAACTGGAGTGACACGAAGATTTGTTTTTCTGGGAGTATAATCCAATAATAATGTTCTGCGTTGTTGCTCTGTATATTCCAATTCGATCACGTTTTCGCCTTTGTTCAATTCGATTATTACTTTGAATTCTCCGTTGTGGACGCTCCATTGTGTTTTGTTTTGGTAACCTTCGCTTTTCACAGTGCACAGTAGTTTGTCTTGGTTGTTAGAATTGCCTTTAGTTATTATGCCTTTAATGAGAACAAGGGAGTAATTTATGACGTCTCCATTTTGGAAATTTGTTATGAAGATTGAAGAGTTATGTTCAGCTTCGTTTTCGACGTTCACACGGTTGTCCATTACCTGAAAACAATTTTATGCTACTTTGAAATCACCAGATCAGGCAGCTCAATAACCGGTTGACCTTCATCATGTATACCTACGCAGTTTCCTCGATTTCTTTTAATCTGTTCCATCTAACATAATTGGGTTAATGTCAGCCTGTGGCGGAGATCCGACTCAGTCTATCGTTAGAGTGATTTGGTTGACTGACATTTATGTTTATTTAACGGAGCGTATAGTTTTATTTTTGTCTGTATCGAAACATCAAAGGTTGTCGTAAATGAATAGATTCGCAGTTTAGCAATGACTCACCATGATGCGGCTAGCGAGGAGCGCGCAGAGCCGGCGCGGCGGGAGGACTGCGGGTGCGGGCGGCGCGGCGGCGGCGGCTCGGCGACCATTCGCAGGCGGCGTGCAGTGGCGTTCCTCCTCACTTCTCACTGAGCTTGGTCGAACGCGCGTGCGGGTCGGTGTGCGCATGCCCGCCGATGCAGACCGACGCGTCTCGGTAACGATTGCGCCCGCCAGACAGGTACGCGACTAGCTGTCTCCACTGGCAAGAGGGAAATTTGAACAATGCAGTAAACACTCTGGAGAATGCGTCACTAACATACATCACCATCTTTCTTGTTTGTTTTGGTAAAGCATTTCTAGGTAGCTGTGTTACCTAGACATTTATTTATTGAAGTCTGTATTGATTGTAAATTATAAGTAAGTACTTAAGTAAATAAGCAAGTATTATATTGACGTACCCATTAAAATGTAAATCAATAAATAAAACGAAACAAATATCCACTGAAATAAATCGACAAGAATCAAGCTTTACAAATTAAGCGGTCAAATAATGATGGGACTACTTGCATCTTCCAGGGTTACAATAGTGTATAAATAAGTCACACACACGAAAGTTACACATATTTTGTGTTCTTTTATTTTATGTTACTTATTCATTACATATACTAAGTGAACCCCTACTCGCAGTCAGACAACAAAGCGTGTGAGATATCAGAGCATCGAGTAGCCCGCCGCCGTCTGTCTGCTTGTATTATTTAGGAAGGCGCTTCTGCAAATTGCTTCCATAAACTAGGGTCGCCAGATCCAATAATGAGATTTCCTGTCAATGTCCCTGACGTTTCAGTAATATAATTTCAATAATAAAAGGCACATTTTGTAATTCGCGACTAAGACCGTGTGCAGTGCATTTATTAATATATCGAACTTACTCTAAAACATTTCAAGAACGACAGCTATCCAGATAATCTGGCAATTTTTGTATATTTAGTATCATATCCACCGTGATAATATTTAGAGTAAAATAAATGTATTAATAAACGCACTGCATACTGTGTTTGTCGCAAATCACAAAATGTTTTCAGATTTTGGATAAACTATAAAAATACTCGAAAATTTTGAATTTCGCGGGCTAGATAGGCCTTCACCTTAAGGTTTTTTTATTTATTTGTTATAAATAAATACATTCTCAGACTGATCAATACTTTATTCTTATATATTATTACTGATATATTATTTATTCCATAAAGTAATTAGGTACCACCTACCAATAATAATATTCTCCTCTTTCAGTTTTAAAATATCCCACCAATTTGTGTTACGGTGACAGTGGGCCCACATTCCGCAAATATCAGGAAAGTCACTGTCGCCTGGTAACCCTATCCATGGCGCTGTTAGATTGATTGCTTTTGCATACAAATTTAATAACAAACGGCCAGTTTCTTGCAAGTAACATCCAAAGTAATGTCTAAAAGTAAAAGTAACGGTTAAATTGGCTGCTTTTCTTCACAATTTTAGCTGGTTTTTCAAGGCTTGTAAATCTGACATACCTAGGTAAGTACTATTGAATGTGAGGGCAGGTAGGTATGAATGAAAAATATAAGTAAATAAGGCCTAGGTAGTTGAGGTAGGTAGAAAAAAACAACTTAGGTACTTACCTATCTACAAACAAAGATGCGAAAGAATAATAGCTTTTAAAGTGTTTTTCTTGCGCAAAGTATAATCTATTAATTTAAAGTTAAACATTTGCGTTATTACTTTAATATCTAGCTCCTTTTATCACGAAAGGATCTGTTCGTTTGATAATTTTGAACATTTCGTCACCGCAATAGAAATCTTGTTCTTAGAAAGGTACCTATATTTCTTCAAATACGTTGAAACAATTGTTTTAGGTAGGTATGCAACTTAAGCATGGTCGTAAAGGCTTTCTCTTTCCTTATTCTTTACCTAATAATATTATTTATCCAATGAATTTTTGCGAGTATTATGTTAACTTAACAACGTAGGTCGTGGCAAATGACACTTGCGTCTGGAAATTCAATTGGATGAAATAGGTAGGTACCTACTTACTGCAGGTCTTGAATGTTATTTTATGAAAAAAAACAACGTGCTAAGGTTTTCCTCTTCTTTATATTTATAAAAAGTACTGTGTCTACTTGGGTGGGTATATATTCCGAATTCAAATCGGTTCGAGCAGCCAACATTTTACAATTTCATGGTTCAATATGTCGGAAACCGTAACTATCCAATATTATGTAATTTAACGTTAAACAATTGAATAAAAAAATAATGAAGTATTTAATCTATTATTTTTTATTAATGATTTTACGTTGGCCGTGCTATAATATATAAATACTTACCCAAAGACCTTAAAAATGTTTTTCTTCGCTTCATTCATGTATGGGTATAGGCACCTCTAGGCAATGATTTGCCTCTAGGTCCTACTTTTTTGTGAGTGGGTACAAAATAAGCAGGGACAACATCATACATTTGTGTAATTGTTGCGCCATTCCATTATGAGGGGTAAAATTTCTCAAAAGTCAACCAACAAACAGTCGCTCATTCAAAACTCCTGCTTGTACATACACAATAACCTACCCGAACAACGGAATAAGTATCTACTTATCAAATAGTATATAGGTACTACGCCCAAACAAAGTAATAGGCAATACACGTCGCGGCAAAATGTTGTTTCTAGCCGTAGGTAGATACCTACATAGCGTAGGCGCAGCGTCGACTAACAGAGCTCGGTGACGCAGCTGGCGAAGTTCGATGACGATGACCTGGGCAGGAAACTGACAGGGCTGGCCGCAGGAGCCGGTCGTTGTCCCAGTGAACGCAGCACTTTCGCTTTCATCGGCGAACGAACCCGGCCCATTACTACCTCGCTCACGCTGTTACACCATAGCCCGTTCGGTTTTGGCTGCGTTTGTCGTATCGGTATGCATACTAATAGCAATTTTATTTAGGGTTGTGATGTTTAGATTTCTCCACGCTGCGAGCGACGTACCGTTCATTGTTTTATTTATTAAACTGGCTGCATAGGTAGGTATTAATCGCTGGGAGCGCCTGTTGAACACGGTGGGACGACGGTCTTGCAGCTAGACTCTAGCTAGTCTGAGATGGGAGGTAGGTACTGTAATTTGTGAGTTTACCTTCTATGCTGGACCTAGGCCTGCCCCTCTCAAAACAGGATACCCAATTACGTAAATACTTAGGATACTACGAATTATCGTTGTTGGTGTGCAAGTACCTATGCAAGCATGTATTAATGCTATTTAAGTAGAAACTTCTCAAAACAACCTATTGATCGAACCGGGTAAGTAGTTACTCACTGTTCAGGAAGGTTGGAATACTTATTTGTTGATTTTTTTTACAAAAAAAATTACATCGCGTGCATATAAATGTTCTACTTATCGTGTTATTCAATTTTATTCATTAGGTACAATATTTTTTTGCTGTACTTAAATCTAAAATTGTCGTCATCCGTCATACTTAAACGCTCAGCAAATGATACCGAAAATCTGTGCACGTACGTAACGTGTACCCAAGTTAAGCACGAATAATGAGACTTCTCCGAAGTGTGGTCAACCGGGGTTCAGCTCATTATCATGATTAATCAACAGATCCACCTACAAAGATGTGTTGTTACTTACCTAATTTGTTTATTATGGGGAAATTCCTAAAATACTGATATTATTCGCAATAGTTCATTCGAAGGAGAGAAGAAGGACGAGTATCTCTTTACATTAAAATCGCGAAAAGTACATTGGAATAAGTTCAAACTAGGAAGCCATTATATATAGATAGATACCTACTCATGTAATTAATAGGGTTTGCAGGTTGCAGGGTATCATGCACCTACCTACATTATTTAATTACAGACTGAGCGACTATGAAACACGTGACTTTTATAAATTATTTAGATAAATATCTAACTCAATTCTTTGTGTTGTCGGAAAGAATCAAGATACATATTTCGGTCAGGAATATATTATGGTGCCCGCTGAAAAAAAAATACAAACACTGGCATGTTTATGGATATTATAGTTCTGGATATTTGAAAACGAATGTCTGAGTGATAACTACAGCTTTAGATCAGAGGTTTCCCAAACTTTTCGGAACCTCCACACCTAAAATCTAGTGCCTTCCTCTCCAATAACAGCGATACTAAGTTATTAAGATATTGCATTATTTTATACATATTTAGGCCTGCCACCGCCCTCTTAGAAGGCTTTACGGTCCACTAAGGGGTGGTACCAGACCCTTTGAGAAACTGCTTTAGATATATCAACCTACTTACCACCTACTTGCAGGTCATTAGTCGCAGCTAGACAAAATTACATAAGTATTAACCAATATCCAAAATATGTGCCTATTCAATAAGTTACTTAAGCCGTTCGGCTCAGTTGCACAGCCGCTACTTAAATAAATTTACTAGCGGACTTGTGAAATCTTTAAGCGGGGAAGATAACTTAGCTGGGAAATACTTAAGTTTTTTAAGTAATTGTCTTTGAATACATCTTTACATATTCATTAGGCATTTATTTTGAGTAATGGTTATTCTTTAAGCCATCAGGAACTGCCTAAGTATGAAACCTTAAAATTTAGATGTGAATCGTTCAATACTTAAAACTGTGAGTTACTCGTATCATCTATTGGGCTACATTTATAGTTTTTTAGAGAAAAGTTGGCAAACAAGCGTACCTACGACCTGCCGGATGCTAAGCAGTTACCGTAGCATGCAATACCAAAGGCATTTCTCGCCCGTTGCGGGCCTGATGGGGAGCTGAATGGAGGGAGGTAAAGAGAGGGTTGGGCTTCCTTTTCTCCTACTCACAGTACGAAACGCATCTATAAAAAGTAGCTACTTTACGCTGATCTTCTGTGTGAGTGTGGTACTACTCTGGTACCCCGTATTACGAGCCGTAGCCAATTAGCTTGCCTACTACGCTTCAGCATTTTTAATTTATTATATTATATTATTTGACGACCGCTTGGCGCAGTGGTTCGAGCGTAGGCCACTCGGCTCACTGCACCGGTTGGTTGCGGGTTCGATTCCCGCCGGGGCAAATTTCGGAAATGGCCTTTTCGTAATTTGCCCAGGTCTGAGTGTCATTGCCATGGGGTCGCACCCAGTCCATTGTACGGTACCCATAGTACAAGCGTTGCTTAGTTTGGGATCATACAGTTGGCGTGTCAGTCTGGCAATAAAAAAAAAAAAAAAAAAACGTGAGTCCCTATTTATTCCCGAGAAAAGCGTAACACGTAAATGTAATAGATGAAAGCCGCTCTGCCGATAAATCACGTTACGTATTCAGCGTACAGTCAGCATGATTTGATTGCGCCTGTTGTCGTGTGTCATATTTCGGTTTGGCATAGGGCCCGTACGTGCCCTACGACATGCTACGTGCCCCAATATTTCGAAACGGACTTCTTTGTTAATAATAATGAAGATTTGCGTAGTTTCATCATAGTGCGCTCGTTGAATAACAACCTCCGGTTCATTGTACCATTGCATAGTGTCCTTGTTTTCTGTGTTTTTCCATGGCACGTGCTCGCCGGACGCCTTGTTCTAAGTACTTATTCACTCTCCGACGGATGTCTCATTTCTCATGCGAGTTAATTCAGTAAATTAATTGGTCTTCGCCACCACAACGATTAACTACACATTTGGTGTAGTAGCGCGGTTGGTGAGTGCCTTAATTCTTACGGTGCGATCCTTACGTGATCCGAACTTAATTACGGTAATGAATATGATGATAGACTCCATTACTTCAGGCTTATGAATTAGGCAGTGGCGTAGCTACCGTGGGGCCAGGTGGGGCACTGCCCCCAAGCTCAAGGGGCCCCTCGGCCTTCATGAACGACGTTCGAATAAGTTATATAATATCCTAGGTATAAGTACGATTGGATATGATCTGTTCCGTTACATATACCTAATACTTAGTTGTAATCTAGTAACTAGCTTTCTGCAGGAGGTGATGATGAAGTAGTTTTGTACCTTTAAAGTTTAGTTTAAATAGGGCCCTAATTTCATTTATGCTAGAGGGCCCTTGGTTACACAGTTACGCCACTAACATTAGGTACCTTTTTGGAAGCTAATTTTTCACTGTTGAAGCTGCTATTTGCTGTCAGACCCCTAGCCCATAAAGCGATAGGTACCATGTTAACAAGATACCTACCTAGTTACTGTACTGAATCTTTTATTATGATCATGCCCTTGACGTCTAAGGGCCTTTGCGTACAGGACATCATGAACCCGCGATTTAACGATTGCGTTATCTATGCCTACTTTGAATTTCTCGTGCGATCGTACCGTTTGTAGTTGCGTGGATTAGCAATCACAATTTTACACAATTCAGCAATTTGAGCGTTTGTATGCATAGCTAGCGATAACGACACGACTGTACTGTAGGAGGAGCCGATTGTTTGACGAATCGCAGTTAAACACGAAGTCACTGGGCCGTGGGCGATTATCGCACGTTTGTAGAGTCGCACGATTTTGGGAAAAACACCTACAAGCTTTCAGTAGTGGCTTTCATACGGTATATTTCATAAGGTATATTTCAGTGTAGAGATATAAGGTATCTAGAAGGCAAACGGTGATAGAGACAAGCCGTAGATGATTGACTACCTACAGCTCATAATATACGACTGATTGAATAACTGACTCATTGGGTCATCAGCATCCTCTCAAAGGAGTTCGGCGTAAAGGAGCAATTACAGCCACGTTTTGTACCATTAGTGAGAGAGCGAAGTAGTGATAGCCGATTGGTTAAGCACGCGTCTTGCGGTCACCAGGTCTTGGGTTCAAACCTCGGCTCACACCTTTGGACTTTTCGAAATCTATTTGCGAATCATCATTTCTATATGATTATCACTTGCTTACGGTGAAGGAAAACATCGTGAGGAAACCTGCATGTCTTAGAAGATCTAACCAATTTTCGAAAGACATGTGAAATCCGCCAACCCGCACTGGGCTAGCGTGGTGGATTATGGCCTGAATCCTCCTCGTGTTGGGGGGAGGCCCGTGCCCAGGAGTGGGACGTCAAAAGGGCTAAATTATTATTTTATTATAATTATTATAGTGAGAGAGCCGGAAGCCCAACCCTTCCGCTCCCTGTATCCAAAACCCTTTCAGGTGGGCAATGTGTGAGGATCTATTAAGCCAGGGTGATTGCTTAACATCAGTGTTGCGTTTATATATTCCATTATTCTATTTATTAAGGTGAAGGCGCCTGTCTAGCCCGCGAAATTCAAAATTTTCGAGTATTTTTATAGTTTATCAAAAATCTGAAAACATTTAAGACAAAATTTTGTGATTTGCGACAAACACAGCATGCAGTGCGTTTATTAATACATTTATTTTACTCTAAATACTATCACGGTGGATATGATACTAGTTAATCACTAAATATACAAAAATTGCCATATTATCTGGATAGCTGTCATTCTTGAAATGTTTTAGAGTAAAATGGATATGTTAATAAATGCACTGCATACGGTCTTTGTCGCGAATTACAAAATGTGCCTTTTATTATTGTCAGATTTCGAAAAAAAACTAAAAAACCTCAAAAAATTTGAACTTCGCGGGCTAGATGGGCGCTTTAGCCTTAAGGTGAAGGCGCCTGTCTAGCCCGCGAAATTCAAAATTTTCGAGTAATTTTATAGTTTAAAATCCGAAAACATTGAAGACAACATTTTGTGATTTGCGACAAACACAGCATGCAGTGCGTTTAGTAATACATTTATTTTAGATGGGCCCTTTGCCTTAAAGAAAAACACTAGAGGTTTATTTTACACTTTATTATTCATTTCGTAATCCAATCAACCATAGATTATATATAAAAAGTTTCTATACGTTTCGTTACTACACTACTGAATACGTGTAGTTACCACAATCAGGCAGGTTGTATGCCTGCTTGCCAACTTTTTTTTATAAAGATACCTCACCTATTAGCAAATTCTGACATATGAGCAGGATAACGGTTATGAAAAACAGGTGATAATTCTAGAAACAACGGTAGTGCAGTTTAAATTGTGGTTTCTGTAAGCCGAATCTAGATAGAACCTCTTGAATATTTTACAACAGTCATCTACTTAAGCCGTTCTCTTGTTTTTTGCTCGCAACGAGTTTGAAGTGTTTTAGAAAGCTATTATTAAGTACTACAGTGAACGAACGTTGTTTGTGTGTATAACAAACAACATAAATAGCGCATTATTATGTTTCAATTTAGTTACATTTATTAAATCGCCGTAGCCTCGGGGCTTGTACGCGTCGCCGCGCGCTTAGTGGACTAGTGGAACACACTACTCTATTTTGTTTTTAATACGGTTACTTTTTCTGATGACCCTGATCATGCCTACATTTAGGCCAAGCCCTTCGTTATCTGATCGGATGTTCGTACGTGTCCGTTCAGAGGTTTCTACACGAATGAAGAGTGACATCTTTGTCTCTTTACCTAGAGGTTTGTATTCGGCTGTTAAAAGATACGTGTACACGTTTCCTTGATGTCGCCTTTTATTGTTTACAGATCACATTTTATTGTTAAGTAGCATTTTTGTGGACCCAGAGATTGTTAATGAAATTTAATTCATTTAATTTTAGTCCCTTAACATTGCCTGAATTTGCCTGCCTACGTGCCCGCCCACAGAGCCACGCCACTTCACCCAGCCCGACCTGATCACATCGACCATTCAATATCCGTGCAAGAAACTGACCACACATACTGAATATGAAATGCTCGCTGTTAATGTGTCACTTTTGTCAGAAGTAAGCATTTTCGAGTGCGGTCGTTGACCCTAGCATTGCGTAGGCTAGCTACTTTCTCTCAGTGTTGGGGCGAGGAGGTGCGCGGCAGGCGCGGCGTGAAGGGGGTCCTGCCAAATTAAGTGCGTGAAAGGCTGCGTACGGCCGTTCCGGTAACGCAGCTCGGACGCGGCTACGCACCCTTCCTGCCGCTACTTGCTAATCGATGTCGGTACCATCGCTCATTCCGCTCAGCCGTAAACGGTTACTTCGCCCGGCAACATTGTACTGTTGCCATGGAGCGTTGGCGCCGGCTTGCAAAATTGTGAGCATCTTCGTAGAACGGGCCACCGGGGTCGGTGAACTCCGGCCAAAGTGGCATTCGCGAATCAGCAGACTTGGTAACTCGAACCCTGGTGTTGCGCTCACGTGCGCTGTTAAAGAGTTGTATAAGCACTGCGACGCTTTCTACACCTTCTTGTAATCAGAATGGGCAAAGAAGTGAGCGGAGAAATTGTCAACGTTAACGGTTTAGTTAAAAAAGGAAACAAAGCAACGAGAAATGTTGGGTGCAGTGGAATACTCACCTACATTTTTACATTATTTGACTTCATGTAATGAGTCGTTAACATTTTATATTTGCAAGGTTCAACCCACAGCCACCTATATGTACCTACTCGATTATAATAAGAACACTTACCTACTATAAAATACCTATCTAATAACTGAATATTCTTGTACTGAAATACCTTGGTTTAAATTTATTTATTTTTATGACTAAGTAGGTACCTACTTAGGCACAAAAATGAAAGCCTGTAAACTTTGGCTTGCCAAAAGTAGGTAGATATCTTATTAAAGAGAAGTATATGAATGTGTATAAGATTTGTAACCCACAGTTAACTAGTAACAGAGTCTATTAAAGAATATCATGACCCGCTAGGATATTAGTTTTATACACTAGATATTCGTAGCAAACGTAGCGGTATTCTGAACCGCGGCTTTTATGAGTGAATGAAACAGAGTAGGTACCTACCTACCTACTCAGTTTGACAACAGTACTTGCTACCGTACTAATTGTGAATATACACAATGGTGAATATCACACATACCATACATAACTAACTTTAAATAGCTACCTTAACATACATACATTACCAACCTGTAGTAAATAATATTGGAATCAACATTTTCAGAATAGACCGTATCTCATTAATTTACTGTATTACAGTTAACCAAACACATCAGAAGCGAGTAGAGTTTATAGTTAAAAGCAAGCTTTGATAAACTGCATCAATGCTAACTGCACTTGGTTATAACAGAATAACACCTCAAAATGAGCCAGCCAGCCTCAAGAGTCAGCTTGGTAACAAACTCTTAAAACGTTTTTATATAATTAATTGGACCTTGTTTTGCTAAATGGAACCATTCTGCAAACTAAAACCAACCTAGAAACATTAAAACAAGGGTTTGTTTTGGTCTGCAGCAGTGCGTGTGGGTTGATTCCATTCTGCAAAACGATATCCAATTGTCAGCTTAAGGGTGATTTGTACACTATGTGTGTGGTTCACTGTAATGTAATGAGGGCCACGTTGCGCCCGCCGCAAGTTACGAAAAGCACACGTCGCCGCCCGCACCAGGAATACCAATCGGGCTGAATTGGGCGGCTCGCAAAGGTCGAAGGCAAAATTATTTATAAAAAATTGCGAAACAACTACATAAAAAAGAGTTGGCACATTGGACGTGCTTACGACGGCGCGTTCTCTCTTTTGAAGGTTACCCCGCGAAGCTGTGCGTGTACCGTTAAAACAAAACTGTCATCGTTTAGGAGAACTAGTTTAACAATTGGTTAAAATAACTGTTCCGTCGATGATGGCGATATGGGAAACTTAAAGTATAGTATTTTTTGGTTTAAATTGAAATTAATAATAATATGTAACTAAAAGCGTATTTTATTTCAACCAGCTACCTCAAAGATGCATGCAAAGCTGCAGTTAAATAGAAATGGTTGAATAGTTAATCATTACAAAAATAGGCAAAGCCAGCTACTTATGTACTTAATTATATTTTTTATTAATTTAGCGATTTAAAACAATTTGATTTACTCAGGCAGGATACATTGGTGGCGCTACGCGCTGGCCCGGCGGCGATGGCGCGGCTGCGCGCACGCAGGTTCGGTCCGCGTGCGGTTGCCTGGGGTCGGGTGTCGTATTTCTAGAGCATTGAACCTCTGCAACCTTGTGCGTTGAGCCCGACCGCTCTCCGCACGCTGACGCAACTGCTCCAGCCCCTTCTCTGCTTCGACCGCAACCATATCGCATAATTATTCCTTTAGGGCACACCTGTTCTTAACAACGCTACAATGGACGATTGGATGTTGGCGCTAATCGATTCATGAAAGGTTGAACTTAATTGGAGGTTGTTTAGCGTTACACAATGTGTGCGGACCGGGCTATAGTAGGCTTTCGAACGATATAAACTCAGTATCTATTGTACTTGAAGTGATGCACGATACGATTGTTAATATAGCAACATTGTGCATGATTGCATCTCACCGTGCGGGCACTAACAAAGTTAGCACGTCGAGGGTGGCGAGGAACAATGCGGCTGCGAAGTGCGAGCGCGTTGCTAACAAGCCGTCGCCGTCCGCAAATAGTTCGCGAGAAGTGCGAAACGGTCGCGGAGCTACAATTGGCGCCAGCCCCGAGAGCGTTGCGAGGTGACGCTTACGTAAACCGCTGACATAACCGAGTCGACGACCGGCGCTTGCGCAACCACCACCGAACCCGCAACCCCACGCACCGCGACTCCCCCTCGCCACCGGCCGACTCCCACCAACAGCCAAAATTACCTAATTGTACCCAAAATGCATCAAAAGGACACCGGTCCAACGCCCGAGTTACCACACCGGCTATCAATAGTGCAACAACCTTCTGCCTAGCCAGGTGACGGACACAGCCTGAACGTTTACTGTGCTTGCCTTCGTTTAATTAATGTTTTAATAATGTCGATTGATAGTGTTTGTAGATATTTTTATGACTTTATTTAGTTACGCCCCGTGATTTCACGAATAATATTGGCCAGTCACGAACTTCACGAAGTACTGTTATATCTACAAACCTAGGTCAGTTTTAAATTGAAACGATAGTGCTTGAATGTATTGGAATTAAATTGTTGTATTAAAAATAGTGTTTCATTTTTTGAATAGATGATTTAATGAATTTCATTCTGTACCTAAATAGAAACCTAGGTATGCTAAACTAGGATTTTAAATGCCTATTTTTTATTGTAGATAAAAACACCTGAATGAACTTATGCTCAAAGCTTTATTTGTCTCTGATCATGATTTTCATATCAAAGGCTCCTTGCTTTTAGGAACACAGTGATAATAATTGAGGTATTGTAGCTGACGTTCTGCCGGCCGCGGGAAATGAATGAGGCAACACAACTGTGGGCATGTACGTGACGTATATGGTACAGTTATCCTTAGTGAACGAAAGTGAAAACTAAATGCGGGCCCAGTCAACGACCCCCGGCGGGTCGTCGACCGCGCCGAACTGCAAAGGCCGTTTGTGAGTGCTGAGGCCGCGCGCGCGACATTTAACCGCCGTGGACGCGCCCGCGCTAGTATTGCACACAACTTAGATATAATACGATCATAATTTTGAGAATCATGAAAGTATATTAAAAAGTAAAAGTTTTTAGACGCGGTCTATACACAGAGAAAATAGTAACAGCTGCACGAATTCTTAGTAATTCTGTTTTGTTCTGCTCCTATACTTGTCTTCAATTTTCAAAAGTACCTATCAATTTATTTATTCCATTATTGTCATTGTCATGTGGAAGCTCTAAAAATATATGTAGGTGTAATTGATAAAACTATACCATGAATAGTGTAAAATAATGCTCTTTTCTTACCTATTAAAATGTATTATACCAAGCCTTCAGCTAACTGAATGATCAATAAGATGTTATCTGACTGATATCGATCTGTGCGATACTTTCTCTTAAAAAATATTTTAATTTGAATCCTTAGCGATGATACTAGATTGAAGATTAGGCACGGTAGGTAATTTCTTGCGGAAAGTTTAGAAGAAGATAAATTACGGGAATTGAAGTAGGTAGGTAAATAGTATATATTGCTGTGCAAAAATAAATCTATATCTGTGAAAAATACCTATAGTTACTTACTAGGTAGGTACCTTCATGGATTGACATTTTTAGACAAACGTCAATTCGTATGCTGAAATTAATATTCAACTTAGAATTGCTTAGTTCGACATTCCGCTAGCTAGCGAGATACGAACGTTATATCATCGATAGGCAGGTTATTTGATATTTTTCAGGCACATCCCGTGAAATTACATTTCAGGAAACGCCCATGAGCATTTTCCTGTGTTTAGTAATAGAAAAATATTATAACAGATAGTTGATTGACATTCCTACATAACCTCATAAATTGAGCATACGCTCCGTGGGATTTTCCTGGGCACTCACCACGCTAGCTACTCAAATCGTAATAGAAAAGCAAACGCTCGCGATTACGTTTCAAACGCTCCGCTTTTGGCGTTTTGCTGACACGAGCTTCACGATTTCGCGATTTCGAAACATAATCGCGTGTTCGCGAGCGTTTGCTTTTCTATTACGATTTGAGTAGCTAGCGTGGTTAGGGCCCTGGTCAGTTGTCTTATAGGTAACAATAAAACAGTATACGGTGGGAGAGTCAAGCTGTAGCCTGACTACAACACATATAGGGACTGGCTACACCAGAGTAGTACCACCCGCTCACAGAAGACAAACATTAAACAGCTATTAGTTGCGTTACGTATGATGAATGAGAGAGCCAAAAGCCCAAGCCACTTCCCCCATCTCTATTTCACTCCCTTCAAGAATTCAGGTTAGCAACGTGCAATGCCATTGGTTTGGAAGTATCTATAGGCTACGGTTACTGCTTAACATCAGGCGGGTCGCACGCTTGTTTACCGACTTTGTTCATAAAAAAGTATGAGATTAAACAGCTTACGTGTAGCAGTTAGGAATGATAGCTGGATCGGGTAAAGTGGGCAATTCTGAATTGCTTATATTGATTACTAGTGAACTTTAGAATTTATAGCAATAAGGTTCGGGCCGCAGGTAAGGCGATTGAAATGCGACGATTTCCAAACACAATTTAGGGTTATAATTATAACCCCTCATCAAACTCCTATAGGTTTATTGCGGTTTGATTACTGTCGGATCGCAATTGCTGTACCGGTGCGGCTCTGTGCTAACTCCGCCTATAAATTCAGATTCAGAAAATATCAGTTGTCGATATTTACGGTAACCAATTTTAGTCTATTACAATTGCTGGGGATTTCCCTCTAGTTTGGTAACAATAAGTTATGGTAATCATTGCACGGTTTGGTGGTTTGCTGTAACGGCTGCAAAATTAAGCTAGGTATTTATTTGAGAGCAACAGATCTGATATAAGTAGTACCTACTATAATTATAGGATGTGCACTTAAAGTCATTCGTGTGGACTGCCGTTTGACTATTTAGAAAGATCCATGTTTATGACGTCGTATCATATTCTCGTATACTAAATCAGCCTCTCTGGACCGACCATTACGCTACAGAGCTTTATCGATACATAACTTGTTCTCCTTTTTAATGTCTGGTTAGATCAAGAATGTTATATTGTTTATCAGCTCCATGGTTCAGCATAAGCTGCAATATTATTTTATATAACTAGGCCTTAAGCCAGCATCGACAATGGTGTCCAATGATGACGCCCAGGTTTGGCTCTCGACGCATCTCGGTGAAAAGCTAAATTGGTATTTAACCCGCACGAATTCAATCGAAATAAAGAACACTAGGAGTTAGCAGACGATTATCCAGCTGCAGTCATAAGAACTGTACCAAATCCGCGTCCAAACTGAAATTTTGTAAGCTAGCTTCATTCTAAATGAAGCTCATCTGAACAGACCCTTAATCCACCTGTGGTTTATGGATACTTTTTTGTCATAGTGAGTCATATTATATTTTAGCAAACGTTTACTATTCTGGCAAAAATAAGTCTAGATATTTTGTCGTACAAAAATATCTAATATGTAGGTCTGTATTGATTTAAGCAAGGTTGTAGGTAATTATAAAATAACATTGCATGTCAGCAATTCCGTCTATAAGATCTTCAAAGATCTGAGTATGATGTAGGTTCATACGACCATTTGGTTCTAACAAACAAAAAATGCAACGCCAAAATACTCTTTGAAGGTGTAGGGCTGCTAATGATTTTTAACCGACTTCAAAAAAGGAGGTGGTTTGTTTATGTATGTTCACCGATATTTGCTGCCACTACCAATCTTTACACTACGTTAGGACTACTGCTAAGGTACCTGCCTCTACTTATTTAAATTGGCACCGACACCAAATGGAAGATATTATGAGGCCCTTAGTTATTTATAGTTTTTTTAGTGCACCTAGGTTTTTTTTGGAGTCAGTTTATCATGTTGTTGCTATTAAGATATTAACTGAACAAAACGTGGGCGGTTTTTGGAACGCTACCCTAGTAGTTGCGTGCATAGCTCTATAACGATTATTCTTCTAGCCACGCCTCTTTCAACCACTATAGATGGATATTATACAGGATGTAACAAAAGTCGGAATCATCCATAGGGGTGCGGAATTGCTCTGAGTGTGGATGAGTATCGGACATAGAATTAAATGGTAGGTACCATTTATAAAAAAAATATATTGATATGAAACACCACTTTTTAAATATTGTAACTGCTGATTAAGAAAATGCATGTACTATGCAAAATTAATTATGTCATTTTTTAATATTTGTGGTTTCAACTTGATAAACAGTTAACACTCTTTCTTTGGCCGTTGGATGATTTCCAAGGCCGTAACCCCAAAGTTGTGGCATATATTCAACAAGGATCGTATGTAACTCAGAAAATATCATAGTTAGGTACGTATACTCAACCTTCACTACGCATCTTTATAAGTAACAACTATCGTATATGACCTAAAAATATTATTTGATAGTTTTAAAACAGCCTGTGTTTTACTAGTTTTAATTTTAACACAATTATGTTCGCTTTATTTATTTATCAGAGGAATCTGACAGCCCTGGGTATGTCGCGTCTGCCTACTCGGCTCAAGCACGTGTGCAGTATGTATCACGTACTCTTTACGTGCTTATGGGTACAACAGCTGTTTGCTCAACGGGACTTTGCCATAGTGCAGATTTTGGCATAGGTAATCACTCAAACGAATTTAATTTATCGAATCGTGGCTTAGTTAGTGATGAATCGGTTGTTTATATTATGTTTATCAAAATTAAAAATATCTTGTAGTACTTCAGTAGTTATTTTACTATTAGTAGTAAGTAGGTACTAATCACAAACAGAATCACAAAAAGAAAGTAACGAAAACGGGCAGTCCATAGTTCTTTATAATTACGATGTAACCTTTTTATACAAAGTTACAAGCGATACGTACTCCATTTAAATGTTTCTGTCCCCTTAAGTACAATTAGCACTTAAGCCGGGGCGAAAGTAGTCAGTTTTGGGTTGTCGTCCCGAGCGTGCGGCGCTATGCGGCCGAGCAGTCACAACTAGGCCGCGTTTCCACCGAACGGGTCTTGACTTTTTGTTCGTGATGATGCGGAACAGAAGAGAGAAATTCGGTGAGATAAAGCAGCACTCGCTAAGGAGGACACGGTCACGAGGAGTCATCGGCTCTGAACTCGACGAATGTAGAGCGAGCGATGTTTCTCCTGGGGCCGCGCAACCTGTCCGCGGACCGCCCCGGGCCGAAATACGAGCGCTCGTTACAATAAAAATTCGCGTGCAACTATTTCTAAAAAGCCTACATTTCAACATCGACGCTCATTTTTGAGTAGTGCCTTGGATTTTTTTTTTCGTATTTCAAGGTGTGTTAGGTTTCAATTAGTACCTTCTTGGCAGTAAAAAACGTATAAATGTCGTTGAAATGTCAAAGTACCCCTGGGCTGTAACTAAGTCGTTCCGCGTCGCGTTTTTGTGGGTGTATTTCTAAAGAGCAGTGGATGGTGCGCACGGGGAACTGTTTTAAATTACCTATTTTGCGTAAACACATTAAGATTAAGATAGGCTTAAATGGATTCAATTACACAAGTAACGAGTAACTTTCTTTTGTAATAGCCACCGAGATGCGTGACAAAGGCATTGTTCGCTCGAAAAGGCAAAAAAAACAATAATATTTTCGAAAGCACATTGAGTCCTTATGTAAGAGTTCAACGTGACACTTCGGCGGAGGCAGCGCGGGCCCGCTCTGCGCCACTTTCCACCTACAATATTTGGATAGCCGAGAACTATGCCTATCCGTTCTCATCCGCGGACAACTGTGTTTTGCGAATTTTATGCAGTCACGCGATCGTTCACACATTATCTTTTACTTGTTTGGTCACGTTCCTACAATTATTTTTATTTTCCATCACAGATAGGTAGGTATACTTAAAACATTACTAAGCAATAATCTAACGTAGATAAGCGGACTATAAATGACAAGGCACGGATATATCCTGTTTTTATTACCTACTGCATTATCCCTTATACCTAATAATACCGGTATATAATAAGATAGCCCTATTCTTTGCAACAAGTTTAAAATCTTAAGCATATGTTTTAATGACGATTTCACAAAGTAAAGGGAGGCGCTGCAGCTCAAAATAAGTCAGTGCCTAACTACTAAATAAATATCTACCTACCTGCGTTTATCATATAAGGCGACTAACTACTTGAGATACTTTTAATTAATAGATAGTTTCGAATGAACGGAGGATGTTTGCGTCCGCCGGTGTCGGCGTGTCGAGTGTCGTTCGAAGAAGACTCTTGTGCTGACTGACAGCAACCGCACCAACGCGGGGTCGATGACCTCACAGCGCTATACATTTGGCGAACAATGATTTGGAGTGGCGAGGTGAACGGCCGCGCTCGGAGGGGCTGAGCGTGGGCAGTTATTGACCCATATTGGAGGTGAAATGTAGATCAGTGGGCGAGAACGGCGAAATTTGCCGCGGAGTCTGCGCGCTGCGCTCGCGCAGCCGCCGCGCCGCACCGCCGCGTTGCGGCCCACAACAATACTACTCGCGTACGCGCGCGCACCGCAACCGAGGAAAGCTTTACGTTTACGAGTCCAATAATATAAACAGGCGATGATTTACACACGCTCATGTTTTGCGGTATTATTTTAGATAGGTAGGTAAGTTCTTATTAACTAAACTCGATTCGATTTGAATACCAACCTAACACAGAATAATGCCATACTCACCAAACCGTTGAGTTCGTCGAACAAACCATGTTCAAAATAATTTAAAATTACTTTTGAATTTATACTTATTAAAATTTTGAATAGGTACCTAAAATGTTTACTTACTTATTAGGTAAGGCACTAATTTATTTCGTTATCATATTCGAAAGAACCCTGTAGGCTGAAAATGTACCCTAGTTTTGCAGGTTCATTATTCATACGCTTAATTTGATCGATATATTAGAATTGTAGAATAGCAATTTATCATGTAACATCGAAATAGTCGTTAGTAGAAATCGCTCAGGCCTAGAACAGAATGATCGTTAGATTAAGGTCAACAGGCCTATTCGGGATTAGGTCGGGCAACATTGTAAAACCAATAAGTAAACCCAGTTGACCTGACATCCAATTTCGGCGGGGGAAATTCAATATGTGGGGACTGCTAGATAAGCGGATATATTACACGTAGATAAAGCCCAATCTATTAGAACAAGGCGCACTATTTTGTCCTTAATTGCTTTTCGGGGTAATGTCTTCGTAGGTTCGTAGGTTTCGAACCTACGAAGTCATATTCTCACAATTTTTCATTTTGTATCTAACTACTCTTTTCATTTACCTATCGGGCATGTAAGTAAGAGTGCAAAAGAAACGAAGATATATACGCGTCTTGCGGACACCTGGGTCTTGCGGACATCTGAGTTTTTCGAAATCTATGTGCGAATCATAATTTATATTTATGACTAGCTGACTTGACAGACGTTGTCCTGTCTTAACTTTGAAGATTGAATTCGAATTGTTCCGCTCAACTTTCATATTTTTTTTCTTTCGTATTAACCTTCTCCTGACAATAATAAACACAACAAAAAAGAATTAGCGAAATCGTTCCATACATTCACGCGTGATGCGATGACTAAGGGAATAGAGATTCATTTTTATATTTATATAGATTATCACTCGCTTACGGTAAAGTAAAACATCGTGAGACCTGCATATCTTAGATAATCTAACCAATTTTCTATAGACATGTGAAATCCGCCAACCCGCATTGGGCCAGCGTGGTGGTTTACGACATGAATCCCTCTCGTAGTGAGGGGAGGTCCGTGCCCAGGAGAGGGACGTCAAAAGGGCTAAATTATATTTATATATTTAATAGTATAATATAATTCATAATATTTATTTATATAATTAATAGCGGCCCGCCTCGGCTTCGCACGGGAACATTACGGTTACATTATTTTAGAGTTTTACTAAGAAACCCTAATTTTTTGAACGTATAATATAGCCTATGTCATCCGGGGATAGTGTAGCTTTCCAACAGTTAAAGAGTTTTTTAAATCGGTTCAGTAGTTTCGGAGCCTATTCAATGCAAACAAACAAACAATAAAATCTTTCCTCTTCAATACATAGTATAAAACAAAGTCGCTACCCGCTGTCTGTATGTCCCTATGTATGCTTAGATCTTTAAAACTACGCAACGGATTATGATGCTGTTTTTTTAATAGATAGAGTGATTCGAGAGGAAGGTTTATATGTAGGTATAATACATTCAAATTAAATTTGCAAATAGTAGAGAAAGCCGTGCGAAGCCGGGGCGGGTCGCTAGTTATAAGATATAAAAAAGCTAAACGGTCATGGCATTAGAATACAATTAATAATATAGATAGTTGTCGTGCACGAATTTGGAGTATGGCGGATGGCAGTAACACACATAATTTTACTGAAGTCGGTTACTTGTTACTTGGGGCTACATTCCTTTGCGGAGAGACACAATCTAGCACTCAGTACTCATACCTATGGGAACAATAATAAGGCGTGTAGGTATTAATTAAGAGATATTAATTATTTCTTACTGAGGGGGTCGTACTGAGGGTACACATAATGTTGATATTACTTCTTAGGTAGTTAGTGGTTAGTAGTCAGTCTACTTGTTTGACTCTGAGTTGTTCCTTTGACTATTTTTCTTGCTCGTTCACGTTTGACGCAATTGTATTCGTTTATTATCGATTCATTACTGTACTGATACGGTCACGGGTGGGTAAGTCCGAAGGCCATGGGAAGGGTGTTTTACCCAAAAACCTTAATTGTTCGATAGATAATGGATTTCCGCAAGTCAGGTGATTAAGAATCGTTTAATTTTCATTAGTCACAGAGTCGCCCATGGATCACAGGGCGTTACTGGTGATGTAGGTTAGGTAAATTGCTTGTGATTTGCGTGATTATTGGGTAACAAGTAGAACGTATGAAACGTTGTAGGTAGCTACTTGAATCTTGATAGATGCAAAATTAAAAATTAGGTAGATTATTACATATTTTACAACATATCAAGTGTCTTGGGAAAGTGGTCATTATGTTCTTGAAGATAGAAAACCTTCTCACCAACGTTGAATTTTTTTCTTATATTTGAATTGCTCAGTTGCAGTGCTATTCTATAAGGATAAAATCATATTTCACGCGTGAGCCCGCGGGTGAATTCACGTGTGAAATACTAGTTTGTCATAACAGAATAGCACTGCTGAGATCTAGTAATTTAAAAGGAATGTAATAGTGGGTGGGTTGAGAATAGTTGAGATTACCAGTCTGACGTCATTCTAAGCCCTCTCATGATACATCGTAGCTATACTTTTCATATCTGTCTCGAGTATTAAGCCGAAGGGTTATGAAATTTGAAGCAAGAAAAGTAACAAGGCCTCCAATGGGGTCATAAAGATTTTAAGGGATAAATAAATAGAGCCAGACCAACACACCAAATGTATGGTCCTGTAAGGAGGTCCATGTCGGCGCACTAGCCACTGGCAATAAGCGTTCCTGGCCGATAAGAATATATTTAAGAAAAATATTAATTTAAAAATTGAAAGCTCTGCGGTGCGCGGGCAGTGACAACCGAGAGACCACTAAGATAGAAACTATATTTAAATAAATGTATTAAAAGTGAATATTATAATAAATTTTATATTACCCAGCATTAGTTATTTATTAATTGATATTATATGGAGACAATTTTGTGGAGGCCTGTATACTCGTATTATACGCATGTACAACTAGAGGTAAAATCGAACACCAATCTCGCTGACTATTATCCAGATATTTAGATAACATGGCTACCAAAGTCCTATTAAATGTGTGCCTTGTCAGGAAAGAAAAATGGTCAAAAATGTCGCGGAATTGATGCCGATTCGTATATCAAATATTTTTGAGAAAGTAGGAATTGATGTTTTAGGTCCATTTCCTTGGTCTTCGAGGAATAATCATTTATTAATTGAAACCCCCGGCGTTTAGTAATGGTTATGTGATTACAGGGGGAGTGTAGTTTCAGTAATGGTAAAGGTTAAAGTTTGGTGGTTAATGAATTGTAATGTTTGGATAGAGTTGGATGGATAGATCTATTCGGTTAGTTCTATTTCTTGATGTAACATGATAAAGCAATAAGCTATTGATCATGGATTCCTGATTTAGGTTTCACGCATTTAAGGGATGGAATATGGACGGATAGTATCTGGATTGTAAATGGTATGTTATTATTATGGTTAGAAGTTGGTAGTGGGTAGTGGATAAAGTACAGTTAGAGTATGTGGGGAAGTATTATGGGTTATTGTAGAAGGTGTGGTAGATTATTATAAACATAGTGGTTGTGTAAAAACGAGTATAGGATTGTTTTATAGTAGATGGGTTTAGTGTATTTAATAGTAGGTTAATAAATTTC
Organism: Notodonta ziczac; assembly: GCA_918843915.1. Classification (NCBI taxonomy): domain Eukaryota; kingdom Metazoa; phylum Arthropoda; class Insecta; order Lepidoptera; family Notodontidae; genus Notodonta; species Notodonta ziczac. The sequence continues at coordinate 5,136,394 of OU974043.1, read as the reverse complement.
TCTCACGATAAGCAATTTCTGATGTAGAATAGAGCGCCTATTCTCATAAGCATTCGGAATTTCTTGGTAGAAATCTTACCTAAATAATTTGTTGGGATGCTGAGAATCGTCTTATATTTTCCAAAATTAGTCGATGAATCTCTAATTCTATGGATTATGCGGGAATATTGTATCTGTCGGCATCAAGTCGTAAAGTGGACTTTGACATATTTTTGGGATTATATTTTGGCCTTATATTTGAGCCTCTTGAATACTTGAGAGCTTTAATTATGATGGTGTTGAATATTTCTCCTATTAATAAAGTTGAAATTATCTTCTTTGAGTCTTGTAGTCATATTTCATTTTAAGGATGACGGTCACACCTTTCTAGAGTTTGAAAAGTTATTTATATTAATTTAATTAAGATGTTGATGGATAATGTTAATAATGATGAAGGGTGGTGTTTACTAGTCATGTGTAGTTAATGGTTTTCCGTATGGCTTGAATTAGGTACGTGATTTTCGGTTGGTTTTACACTTATCAAGTTATTCGAAGTATATATAACTCTTCCAATAACTAAATCCTAGCAGGATTTAATTTGAGCCATACTTGATTGTATATGCATCGTCCAACCATAGGTAGGGTGTGCAAAATTTGTATGGTTAGGAAAAAAATTTTTTTTGCTTTAAATTTTTTTTTCCCCAGGTCGGGAGGAATGTAAGGAGGTCCATGTCGGCGCACTAGCCACTGGCAATACGCGTTCCTGGCCGATAAGAATATATTTAAGAAAAATATTAATTTAAAAATTGAAAGCTCTGCGGTGCGCTGGCAGTGACAACCGAGAGACCACTAAGATAGGAACTATATTTAAATAAATGTATTAAAAGTGAATATTATAATAAATTTTATATTACCCAGCATTAGTTATTTATTAATTGAAAGCCACGGCGTCACAGTCCCATACTAAACTATAATCGGTAGGTACTGTAAAACGGACTTTAGAGTACTTACCTACCTATTGTACTACTAAGAAATTGTAACGTATGTAAGTAAAGAATATTCTCCACATTAAATTTGGAAGTCTCGAGAAACCTTCCAGGACCACGGAAATAAGTTTCGCGTGACCTATATCGACACGTGCTCCTTCCAGGAAAGAACTGTATTATGTTCGGAAATAAAGAAAATGTTTTATAGCCCTTCGAAACAGTTAAATGGGTCTTTGTCCAAGTCCAGACACATAAAAACGTGGCAAAAATCCGAGGGAACATTTTATGGCGTTTCGTGTAACGGGGCTCTGGTGTTTCGAATTCCTCAATCCGGCGGCTAAGTCTTCCCAACGACGAACTCTGGCTTAATACATAAGGTTAGATCAGGCTATGTGTAACAGATCACGTAAAGATAATATTCATTGCTACTTATTGCCGCAAATGGCGCACCGCTAACATAATAAAAGATAAGGACATTTTATTGCTGATTTTATTAGCGGCGGCAGTATGAGCGGAAGTTACAATAATAAAATTATTAATTTTATATCACAGTGTACTGTTCGCACAAAAAAATATAGATTTTGGGTTATTAGAGTAAAAGCAACGAAAGTAGGGCTAATGATTAATTTTACGGCGATTTAATTAGGCCTATTGCGGTAACGGATTTACTTTGGGGTCGGGACGTATTTACAGTTTTTTAAACTCCTTTTTGTTATGGGTTTAATTTAACTGAAACGAGTGGTCGTGTTTATGTGTATCTTACCGCTGTAAGTTCCTTATGATGAGATTTCTCTCAACGGCACGAGGAGGCGATAATTGATACCGTTTGAAAATACACGTGTATGAATTTTGTTAAGTACAACCTGAAAGCATAGGCACATACTCGTAAAACTTAGCACTCTTTATGTGGTTTTAATAAATCGATGTTAACTCTGAGAGCTATCTGGAGTGCACTTTGAGATGTTATATTGTAGAGACTGACATATGTCATCTTTTATTGTGCGGTGTCCACAAATCGACGTGAAACAAATGCTACTTGCTCCTGTTTTCTTTGTGGGAGGGTTGTCGACCGGCCCTCCAGGCATGCAGGCTCGATAGAGCTTCCATGGATGGAGGGATAGAACTTCTTTTCGTCACCGAATATCTCCTGAAGGGTGTCTGATGACCCCAGGTAGTTCGCCCGGTATGTGGCCACTACTCTGCATTCTGGCAGAACGTGAGCGGCTGTTGCTTCTGCCTCCAGGCTCTGCACAGGGGGCTGTGAGTGCGATTTTACGGTGGAAGAGCCTAGCTGTAGTCTATTGAATTTAAATTGTAGCGCAGATACAGGTTGGTTCGACCAGAATAGTGCCATCCTCTCACATAAGGCGTAAAATTGCTATAATAGCTGCGTTTCGGACGATTAGTGAGGGAGCCGGAAGCCCAGCCCCCATGTTCAGGTCGGCAATGTGCGAGAAATGACATCGGTATTGCAATCATCTATGGGCTACAGTACTTGCTCAACATTAGGTGGTTATAACATTCTTTGCCGACTTTGTTATATAAAAAAAACTGTTAAATATAATTTTTATGTTATTAGAAGACGTAAACGAAAAGAAGATAACTACAAAATGATGTAACAAGCAAGTCTTTCATCCATTTACTTATAGCTGGAATCATGTTACAATATTACTGTTACGCAAAAAATTCCAACTTCGCTCTGAGAGTCGAGATCACCCCGGAGGCTGAGATCGATTGATTAATGCACAGCCTTTGCAGGTAGGTACATTTGTATCTGAGACAAAGCCTAGTATATATATATATATATATATATATTACTGCTGATTTATTATTAAGTATAAAATTAATTAACTAACAATATTTCCTTGTTCCTGCATATAAAATGTGCAAGAATAATAGTCGCACACAGCTATTCTAGGCACATGTCGCGGCCGCGTGCAGAATGCCTGATGCTCTTCCTTTACAGCTGATGCATGGTTATGATGATCTCGTTGGGAACTAGATCACAGCCACATGTAAATATTCGCTGCGTTGACATTAGCTGCAGATTTTGGAGCGTCGGCGTTTTTAGGCGGCCGCTATGTTCACGTAGCAGACAACCGAGTAGGCAACAAGAATTATACCGAGCTAGGAATTTTAATAGCCGTAAGGAATTGCATTGTTTATCAGAATACTGTTATGCGGTGTTCTTTTTGGCACAGCTTTGGTCTCATTCGAGAGACAGCTATAAAAGGCAATAATTAAACGCGCCGAACTTTGCTGGCATGAATACGCGATAATTGGTTTGCAATCGGGACATCTGTAATTATGATGACTTCAACGGTTAGTTCTGCATGTTAATTTCCTTACTTTTACTCCTACTTTTGTGGGGTAGGCATAGGTTAGTATGAGATTTTACCGAATAAGTGATCGAATGTCTCCATAAATTCATCAGTAGTAGTAATTCATCATCTGCTGCACGTTCCCGCTAGAGGCGCTGCTGTGAAATACAAGGAATCAATCACTCGATCAATATTTGTCATGATATCAAAACTTGTCCTGAGTCCCCAGATGATTTGAATTTTTGAGGTAGGCAAGTACCTATTAAGGCAATCGAAATCAACTCTGAAGTTTATAACAACTACTTCATAAGTACTAAACATGCATGATTTTATTTCAATTTCTATTGCTTATTTATGTAATTCTAGTTTCTAGACTAACTGCACCAGTAAAGGTTCTTGTAACGTGCATCAAATGGGTAATATCGAAGTACCTGTATGTAGAGCTGGCAGGACGTGGCTCTCGCTACGAGGGCGTTCGTGACATGTTTTGATTTCCGCATGATATATTGAGCCGACGGAGTCGCCCGCCACAGTCTTCTATAATCTACATAAACAGTTACTAACTAATCTTAAATACCTTACAGGATGGCTCAAATGGTACCTAGTAGGTATATTTACCATCCTGCCAGGGCCATCCTGTAAGGTATTTAAGATTAGTAACTGTTTATGTAGATTATAGATAGACTGTGGCGGGCGACTCCGTCGGCTCAATATATCATGCTATTGCATTAATAGGTAATTGCAACTATAGGAGGCGTTACTGCATTAATGTGAATTCATTATAATATAATAATAATTTCCTTAAAATTTATTAATTATTAATTCAATAAAATGAATGGACTGAACGAGTTATCGTGGGAAAAGAATCTCAAAGGCACGACTGGCGCATTTCCTATGACTCATGTTCAATATGTACCTATTATTAGTGCATTATTATAAAGCATGCCTACCCACGTCATATTAATGTAGGTTGACACGGAAGCAGGCGAACAAATCGCTGGCTCACTCAGTTTGGCGCCAGACTATAATCTAGCCGTATATAGCTACAGCTCTAAGATTTTTGCTAATTATGAAAAGGCCCTTTTGTTGGATATTATATTCAAAGTTAGCAAATCGAATCAAGATAGATGACGTAATTCATAAAATAAAAGCCGTTTAAAATTAAACGAGCGATACAAGGTTGCTATACTAAGCGCGTATTTTATTGTGATCTATATGCTCGGGATTACACTGGCACGCCTTCTAGCTAACTTCGTTCATATACACATCATGTATACAATGGAGGTATTAGATCATTCACGCCTATTGTGTCTCTACAGGCATCTTAATGTTAAACCGTGGATGATTCTCACGATCGCGCTGCGGCGAAGCCCGCGCTGTATCGATTGCTAGCTCTCAGTACGCAATAAACGGCAAAGTCTTCTAATTATAGAGCGCGTGCCTACGCCTTATGTCACATAGCACAAGGTTACCATAGCGAGGAAATTTGTTCCAGACGAGTTTCCGAAAGCGGTTAGAAGAAAGTACTTTTACTGAGAGCGCGACGTGGCACAGTTTCCACGTGAAACGCGGCGGGAGGTACATTCGTGCACGTAGCCCAACGCCTGCGCAGGCTTTCCAACTCACAGCACAAATTTAACGAGCCTCACTCCATCGGAGGGGAACTATATGCATAGGGTTATTAGTATAACATGAAAAGCTCTCAGGAGTATATTACTTAACATCATAAACAACAACTTTTGTTTTGTGACTTTTAATAATTCATCAGACTTTCATACAAAAATAAAAATATTTAAATTCAACGCTTTTTAAGGTTTACAAATTCTTACGCCCGCGTCAGGTCTTATGTTTCTTCGTAGCGATATTCGATAATGCGGACGTTTATAATTGAAATCTGTTACATAGAACAACGAAATCTTGAAACTTTGTTTCTGGTAAATATATAAGGTATGTTTTGTAAAAAATCCTACATCAAAAGTTGTTGATTTTTCAACCGACTTCAAAAAGGAGGAGGTTATTAATTCGTGTTGAAAATGAAAGAAATTATAAGGTCCCTAGTTATTTCTAGCTTTTTGGTGCACCCAGGTTTTTTGAAGTCGGTTCCATTTAGGTATTTTCTTATTTTTATTGATGTCAACAGTCCTGCAAAGTTGCTAGTGTTTATTAGTAGCGCACCGGATGAACACCATGTTTCTCCACTCATTGCTACCAACTTTTCCGAGTTTTCCAATGCACCACTGGTTCGACTAGATCGATATGAAAGAGTTTATGACCATGGCGTGTAATTGTGGTTTCCCGTCATATACATTATTGGATGATAACGTGCAGCTATTATACATACATTACACATTGTAAATTTTATATTACGGACAATAAATACCGATAATTTGGCCAAATACATTTAACAAAAATACTTTTGTTTATGAAGAGGTCTTCAAGTTTTGTTACCCTGATTGGTTTTAAAGTAGTAGTGGATTAATGAATCTCGTTGCATTTATTTTTCATATTATACTCTCAAAAAGTATGAATGCAAAAAAAAAACAGACTAATTTAACAGTCACATTTCGTAGGAAAATTTGTTTCAACAAAGTAAATCGATAATTCACATATCTCTACTTATGTAGAGTCAGTAAAAAAGTCGTGAGTTGGTTCCAGAAACATACTTATAGGTAAGTGCCCGATGAATAATCACTTAACGATTATTACCAGTATTAGAGACGAGTGATACTACTTATTTTATTAAGTAATCAGATAATATACTGATTACACATTTATGTTTATGATTCTAAATTTGTATAAAAGCTGTGTTTTGTATCCAAACGATCATAGTTTCATTTCACTTTGTGAAAATAAGGTGAGTTCTAATTATTATTTAAATAAAAATAATATTTTTCACCACAATTTTCTTGTATAAACAAGTGTGGAAAGTTTAGGGTTGTCAGTGGCAACGATTTCTTACAACAACTAACATGCACTCAGCGAGCTATTTTAATATGCGATCAACATTTTGACACTTCATATTTTTGTTTACAGAAAATAAACCCACAAAAATGAAATCCTTCGTCGCCTTCTTCGCCCTGGTGGCTGTCGCCGCCGCCAACCCTCTGCCCCTCGTGCAGATCATCGTGAACGTTGACGCCCAAGGCATCGACAAGCCCGTCGCCATCGAGAACCCCGCTATCGAGCAGGAGCCCATCATCCCCAGCCCCGTCATCGTTGCCCCTAGCCCCATCGTCCCCGAGCCCGTCGTTCTCCCTGAGCCCGTCCTCCCTGAGGTTGTTCCCGAGCCGGTCGTGCTGCCCGAGCCAGTCCTCCCTGAGGTTGTAATCCCCGAACCTGTCGTGCTCCCCGCGCCCGTCCTCCCCGAGGTTGTTATCCCCGAGCCTGTCGTGCTCCCCGCGCCCGTCCTCCCTGAGGTTGTTATCCCCGAGCCTGTCGTGCTCCCCGAGCCAGTCCTCCCTGAGGTTGTAATCCCCGAGCCTGTCGTTCTCCCCGAACCCGTCGCTCCCGAGGTTGAGGTCGAACCCGTCGTCGTCCTCCCCGAGGAACTCAACTAAGCGTCTGAAAAATTGCCAACGAACCACCAAGTTTATCCAGAGCGACCATCAACTGGACTGAACAAGAGCTGCATCTACAAAGGATGTTAACGTTTTGCATTTATGTCAAGTTGTAAATTACTCTGTACTTAAGTGGTTGGTTACTAACAATATATTTTTACAATCATTTTTTTGTGTTTAATCATTGATAAAAATACCGTTAACAATAGTTGTTGATAAATATTTAAAAAAATAATAGTTAGTACTGTAAATAAATGTATCCCTAATACAGTATAAGATAAGATAAAAAGGTTATTCTACCAACTATTAGATGTGCAATATTATTAATAATCTAAAATTACAGAAATATATATAGGTTATATGAGCTATAATTGGTAGTACCTAAATGAAAAGACGTCCATGAATTAAATTATTCATCACTTAAGAAGTAAAGTGAATGGACTTTCTATAACCGCAGAAACAAAACAGTGGAAGAAAAAAATTAAATCATGGGGAAGCATTTCTCCTAGATTCTCCTCCATTCTTGAATACGCAAAGTCTTCATGCAGAGAAAGCGGTAGTAGCGTCAGAACAACTATTTATTTAATTTCAGAAACTGAATAAGCGGCACGCCAGAGTACCTACTTATTTGCCGGTACGAAAAACGAGAAAGTAAATGTAGCTTTATAATTGAAGTTGATGACGTCATCGTTGAGAGATCAATAGGAAGAGTGTAAGAATTACAATTATTTACATTCTACTTTTGAAAGAGATGGCAAGCTTCCACCTTGTTTGGGGCTCGGCCTACCCACCTAAAATACCTACCTATCTACTTAAATTAAATTGGAATAATGTTGGGAGGAAAATGCTTAAGGCTAAAGCGCCCAATTAGCACGCGAAGTTCAAATTTTTGAGGTTTTTCAGAAATTTTTCAAAATCTGACAATAATAAAAGGCACATTTTGTAATTCGCGACAAAGACCGTGTGCAGTGCATTTATTAATATATCCACCTTACTCTAAAACATTTCAAGAACGACAGCTATCCAGATAATCTGGCAATTTTTGTATATTTAGTGATTAACTATTATCATATCCACCGTGATAATATTTAGAGTAAAATAAATGTTTTAATAAACGCACTGCATACTGTGTTTGTCGCAAATCACAAAATGTTGTCTTAAATGTTTTCAGATTTTGGATAAACTATAAAAATACTCGAAAATTTTGAATTTCGCGGGCTAGACGCGGGCTAGAGCAACTGGCCATTATAAAAAAAAATGACATGTAAAAAGACAAGCCCGCTGAGTTTCTTGCCGGATCTTCTCAGTCGAGGTCGCGTTCCGATCCGGTTGTAGATATAAGGAAAAAAAATGAAAATTGACAATTTGTAAGTGCCCCCGTAGGCCTAAACAAAATAAATGATTTGAATTTGAATTTGAGACGGGCGCCTTCCTTACCTTAAGAAGGGAAAGACACACATACAGAAATAAGAAAGCGGGTATTATAGCACCATTTCGTACGATAAGTGAGAGAGCCGGAAGCCCAAACCCCCCTCACTTCCTCTGTTCCACTGGAATCTATAGGCTACGGGAACTGCTTAACATAAGACGGTCGTACGCCTGTTCGCTGATTTTGTTATATAACAAAAAACCTCACAGATTTTCGAAATGGGAAGCATATTTCAAAAGACCGTACTAGGTCGGAACTGTGACCCAAATTCCCGCTGTCTTAAGGGTAAGTCTGTGCTTGTAGGCGAACGTGTTAAAAGTGGGAAAGTGGGACATCAGACATGGCTGACAATGGGGAACAAAACGAAAAACGTTTTGCAGAGGGTGCGGCGTTCGTTTGACTCATAACAGACATTCCAAAATTTCAAAGCTTTGAGTTTTCTTTGATCTCATTTGTATTAGAAATTATTTATATTAAAGTTTTATCTGTTGAACGTGTACAGACAGATTGGTAACACGCCGTTTATATTTAAATAATTATAGTAGGTATATACAAACATTATAATATCTACTCGTTTATATAAGTAGATAACGATAAAGGTGATAAGTGTAGGTTTCGATATGGCTTTTAAATTTGTATAAAATCTGTACGGTACTCAATTAATAATCAAACCAGTGCATACGAAGGTGGAAACGATAGGTGAGTAATATAAATCAATAAAAAGGAAATACAAACAAAAGTAAAATCAATGTTTGAATCTAATAATTAACACTTTTCTTTTGCTTAGTCATAATTTGTATTTAAATACGTAATAGGAACTGTTGTTGCAGCCGAACAGGAATGAAACTCATCATTCCTCTTTTCGCCACTATGGCTGTAGCCATCGCTAAGCTCCTACCCCAAGAGATGATCATGAACATGAAAGACCCTAACTACCTTGATTCTATCGGCGACTACGCTGACTCTGGCTCCCTGGTTTCTGTTCCCGACATTATTTCCCAATCCATCCTTTCTGAGGTCATCTTTGACGACGCTATTGTCGAACCCAATGAGTTTAAAGATCCGTGTGATTTAATTTCTGGTCCCATTGTCATAGGCCCTGTCGGGCCTCAAGACCCTAGTGGTCCCATTGTCATAGGCCCTGTCGGGCCTCAAGACTGACGACTTGATTCCCGAGTCTATTACAATCAGCCCCGGAGAGCCAGATGATCCCAACTTTATTCCCGGACCCGTTACCCCCATAGGGTCTCAAAGCACAAAATACATTTCCAGGCTCATTACCCCCGTTGAGTCACAGAGCACGGAATTAATTCCTGGGCTCATAACCCCTGTAGAGCTTTAAGACCCAACTTCATTACTGAGCCCATTACCATTAGTCCCGGAGACCCTTATAATCCCGGCTTTATTCCCGACCTCATTAGCATCAGTCCTGGAGAACCTCAAGATCCCGACTAGACTCCCGAATCCATTACCATCAGCCCTGGAAAGCATCAAGACCCTGACTTTATTCTTGGGTCCATTACCTTCGGTGAGCCTCAGGACCCTGAAGCCGAAATGCTCATGACCATTGACGAGCAGATTGAATGAATTCCGGAACATATCGCTTTGCCTTAGACCATCGTTGATCTATATCATCCATTCCCAAATTGGGCGATACCGCCCCCTTGTGGGCGCTGCAGGCCTAAACGGGGGCGGAAAGAGACCCAGAAAAAAATGGGGGCGTTGGGTAGCTCACAATAATCAATTAATTAAATTTGACGTTATAGTGGTTTTCAAATAGGTGAAATAAATGGGGGCGCTAAACAATTATTTATTCTCAAAGTGGGCAGTATACAAAATAAGTTTGGGAACCACTGATCTACATGAATGGTTCTACAAATTCATGGTTGTAATCAACGGCTGTCTTTGATAGTGAAGTATAATTTGTTTTACTCGTATTTGAATTCCCTAAATAAGTAAGCACACATATCGACTTTGTAAGCATTTTCGAATCTATCTATTTACAGATATTTATGTCGTTTCATTTTCCCTGACTTCACATTCTTGTTATAAATAACAGATGAGTCATGCAAGTCTAGTCGATGACGTAGCGTTGGTCATTCCAAGGGTTGAGCAAGAAATAACCCGCGCTTGGTCCTTTTTTACCGTCTGTATCGGATGACGCAAACTACTCTGCCGATTCAAAGAAGCCTCCCATAATTTGTCTCCCAGCCTGAGTTGCTGACGTCATACAAAATATTAATAAAACTTACTCATGGCAAACTTATTTCAAAATATTTTGAAATGAAATAAATGTCTCACTTTCACTTGTATCAAGATGATTCACCATCGTAAAAATACTTGACTAGTTTTTAAATTTTAAAATGACTTATTTTAAGCCAGGGCTCAAAAACAAAACAATATAATAAATTGCAGCTAACGGCCTTTATGTTGAAAAACAAGAAATCCAATAAAAAAAGATATTGTACTTGGTACCTGCCTATAAGGTATTTGTATTCCTCACGCAGCAGAAAGAGTTGATAAAGTGTTTATGAGCGAAGGTTAATAGCATGTAACTAAATTACATATTTTATTGACACCCTTCTTAATGCTTATATTATCTGAGACCCAATCATTTGTTTCTCTTTAGAGACACAATCTGCCGAAGTAGACGGTTGCTTCATGAGTCCGAAATAATAATTATGGTATAATATACTTAAACAGTGGCTGATATGAAGATGTATAGTGAAAACAGACTAAGAAATAAAGTTTGCAAACATTTCGCATACTATACCCACATAAAATAATATAATATTTTTTTACATGTGGCGGCGGGTAAAATAAAGTAGATAAAAAGTATTTGAATTTCGTTCAATATTTTTGTAGATTAGCCCCTTCGGTAATGTAACTATGCTGTGAATAACCTGTAGGTTATAAGTACCTACTTAGCAGAAGATACATACATATTACATATTAAGACTAAATTAAACTAAAAATCTCTCAATTTTAGTCACTCATTAATATGTCATTGTACTTGTAACTCAGCTTACCTAATACAATTTTGTAGAAAGAGGGAAACAGATACTCTGATATTGATATTGATTACTCAAAGTACAGTCATCGATGTTAAAAGCATGCAAAAACTCGTGACGGTCAACAACTTTTTATTTTACCTACCGAGCATCCTTAACATTTCGAACATCCTGAATGACACTATTGGACTATGTGCAAGATGCATTTAGTAGTCTTAAGTCGTGGAGCCACGACTGGTTCTGAGAACGCTCTCTCGGTTCCAAGAATTTTATTTTTTATGCGCACCTGCTCTGCTCCGTTTGAACCAGCATTTAATTGTGACAGTGAAATGACTGCGGCCATCAATTACCATGACAGAGTTGTTTTTGTTTGGAGTTTACTTGCTCATGTGATTAATGGATGTGACTATATGTTAAGCTACAAAAAGCTTCTAGACGAAGCGATGAATCGATGTTTATATTTAATTCATTCAAAATAAGTGATTTAGTGTTTATTTTTATATGATTTTTAGAAAATAAGATAATCATGTAGGTATATAAAGTATAAGCAGGATCTACGATAAGTACTTACTCCTTAAGGTTCTGCGTCAATTTCCAGAATTACAATCGTGGAACTTGTTAAATATTTAGTATTTGGAAAAAAGTTTTCTAACGTATTGAACTGTAGGTTCTTACCTACCTATGTCGATAGAGTCAGTTAATCTTTGCCTTTTATTAGTATGAATAGATTTTAAATGCATTATTGTGCATTGAAACGTTCTATTCAAGTAGTTTGATTCAAAGGATTTTTGCACGAGGTACCTATGCATGCATCAATCACTATACCTCCATACATTTTACTCAACGCTAGAAATTGTGGCACCCACCTATCAGTGTTACCGACGCAAGTTTACGATCTCGAGGCGATAATAAATACAGAGGTCACGCTATCACTCGAAGACTTCGCCCACTCTGACCTTGCTCCAGATCATACGACCTTGTTCTCTCCAACAGCTAACGAGCAACAAACGCCTATCGTGTAATGTAAGTATAGTTGTTCATAAGTCGCATTAGTTGGCCCACTGCGCTTAATTGAGCTGCATTCCCATAACGATCAATGTCAGTTGCATTGTTGTGAGTTATTATTAATAGCATCAATGTCACAACGCGCACGTCCTTACAATACAATAAGAACGAGATTTTTTTACATAAATTCTCACTCGGTAATGCCGCCGCCCGCTACGATCGTGTACAATCTACGAAAATTGCATTTGCCAAGGTCTGGGCGCGGTTGTGTTAATAATGGTTATAAATTGGAACTTGTTACCGAATATTTGTTCAGTTCATTACAACAATGAATGACGTGATATTTAATATTGAGTTATAAATATCACTATGATTGATTTTAGTTTTAAAGGACACTTGAACTAGTATCAATTCAAATTCGGTATAGGTACCTGATAGGAAATATTGGTCTCGTTTTTCTACAAAAGTGAAAATTATTGCGCAGTTGACCTATTTAATATTGTTATTACCTACCTGAAATGGTGCTAACTTACCTAGTTATTTAAAGAAAAAGACCAATGTAAGCTAGCAAATGATTATTCTGTGATTCTTGGTTTGGAGCAACAACTAAGTTACAACAACTTATGTTACGTTTGAGTCGGAAGTAAGAAAAGCAAGTAGATATAATGTCATATTCTTGTCCTTCCTTGTGGGTATTCCTGTAATTAATTTTATAATAACGTTCATCCTTCCGGTGTAGTGGTAAATACAAGTACAAATAATTGTATTGACAGTATAGATTTACAGTAGGTAAGTACGTAATGGAAACGAAATTACATTGAAAACGGAAACCTAACATCGACATCAAAATACATAATTATATACGAGTATACTATCGTTAAAAACCTATAAGTTTTCGTGCAACCGTAGCATATTGTGCATAAAACGAGTGCCGGCATAAGTGCAGCGTTAAGTTTTCTCAGCTTTCCGTGCAGTGCCCCCACCCTCGCGCGGGGCGTGAAAGCACGGCACGGCGGTCGTGCGCGGGCGCCGCTAAGTGTGTCACGCGGGTCGACGAACGCCGGCCTAGACCCACATATTGCAATTGGGGCACAATCAGCGACAGTATAGCGAGCGCGTTGACCCCGCGCGGTGAAATGCCCATCTCTCTCCTTCACACTCCGCTAGGAGTATTTTCGTTCTGTGTTCACACTCTTTCTCTCGACGTCGCTCGGTGACCGCGCCGGCTTTCCCGTCGCTCGCCGCCGCAGCCGCCGCCGGCCATGCCGCTTTTAACACGTGACGACAATCATGACATGTGTGTGTATTTTGTTCAAAAAACCTAGTTACTTGGCTGCGCGACACTTGAATCTTTCCTGCCAGCCAGTAGGTACTACGAATATTTAGGGTGTTTATAAGGTCCGAAATTATAATTAAGTTACATATTATGTGTTAGCTGATATATAGTTACTTATTTTTTAATACTTGTCTCATATTTCGTATTGCGGATTTAGAATACATCCCATAGCCTAGTACATAAACTGTGTGAACTGCATTTACGGGTGTAGCCACCAAAATACTAGAAAAAAGTTTTAACATTCAGTTGGCAGGGAAATTACAATGGATTGGGTTGTGTATCGAATATTTAAAAATATATGACGATTCTCAACTAATAAGTACTCATCCAACCTCCAATTAATATATCAGACCTTTGGAACACCTGGTATAAATCAATTCATGAATATTCTAGAATTGATATGAGTCTGAGAGCGATCTTGAAATTGTCATCCCAGTTCAAATTGACATGTCAAACTCAATACCACTTGAGATAGATTTATTAATACAGGCCTATGTGCGCTGAATTTCAGATGCATGATATACTGCAAACAGTGGAATGAGTGTTCGTATGTCGTGCCCGGTTGGTACATAATATATTGTCAACGACGTGTTTTCTCTCGGACACACAGCTCGCATGCGGACATCCCAACTATCCAACGGAACTGACACAAGAAACTGTCATTAAATATCAAGTACTTAATAACAGCATAAAATTTGTTCTCCGATCTCCAGTAATAGGTGCCTGTGTGCATATGTGACAGGATCTCGTTGTGAAAAACACAGATGGCTGTCCGATAGGCGCGTGCGGCTCGCGCTAGCGTGATCTACTCGCATGCGTGTGAATCCACTGGGAAATATGCATGAACAATGTTCGATTTTCACTTTCAGGCACACACTGTGGTCCCCCGTTTTGTATACTTCATGCTTAGATATACGGATGTTACAGTTGTTTTCTTCGCATTTCGTAAAGAGACTTTCTGCTGTTGAAATTTACTTGTACATTAACATAAAAAAATTCGACACTAACACATTGTTCGACTCGAGCAAGCTCCTGGATTGAAACGCATGCATAGTTTTATTTGCAGATGGCCAAGGATCTTTTCGGTATTTTGGGGGTTTTGCGAGACATGTGACTCGTTATTTTGTATTTAATAAATATATCTAATGTGAAACTAGTGTTAAATTAAACAAGTAGGTTATCAGAGACATAATGCGTTTACTTACGATACGTGTTTGTGTATAAAAGCTCAATAAACTGAGATTCTCGGCGGTACGAGAAAGCTGGTAAATCTGATTGAAAATCCGAGAGACTTTATTGTTCTATCATTCCATGGAATGCGAAAGCGCGTTTTTATTTTCATTGAGAAATGTCGGTCGATGTGCCGAAGTAGCTATACGCCAGTGTAGAGGCGCTCGGAGAGACAAATGAACAAGAGCGAACGGAAAAGAAAGTAAAAATGAGTGCATTGATACAAGAACTAGGCAAACGTGTGGAGTGTCGAGAAACGTATGCAACATGCAGCGGTTTCATCTAGGGAGAAAAAGTGATGGCAATGCGCGAGGTTACACGCGCCGGGAGCGAGCGCGCATTGTCTCTGTCCGTCCCGCGTTCCCGCGCTACCATATACGTACTCGTATTGCACATTTTTCTCTCCCTATTTGTTCACTTTCTTCTCATGAAGGCACACTTTCTAGGCTTTATGGTGAAATGTCCACGCTTTCTAACGTAACACCAGTGCAAGTTTTTCTTGCCGACTGCCATCCGTAATGAAAACGAGCGGATGCCGTCATAGATTCTATGTCTAGGCCATCAATTTTATTTTTAAATGACACTTGCACTATTTGCACTCTCGCGATTGCCTTGGCGACGTGGAATAAAATGATAGTATAGCTACAATGAAGATAGAAAATTGTACTACGCGCAAATTAAACGGTCTCTCTCCGTGTGTTATTCGCTTTGTATCGTTCGTATTTAGGTCGCAGTCTGTGAAGGCTCGCTCTGGAAATCTGCATAGACGGATGTCGGTGCTATTAGATATTGTGAGTTTCTCTATCGGATAAACTTGAGTGAGCGAAGTGTTTCGGTCCGCGAGCCCGGCGGAGTCGTGGTCGTGCACCCACGGAAATGGGTCGCTACAATAAACTCTATAACATGTCTATGTAGGCCATCGCGAGGCTGGCGAGAGAGGGGTCGCGCGCGCTCGTCGCCGCCTGGGTGCTATGCAAATAGCTAGGAACTTTCTTCCGGCGCTCTCGTGCGCGGTTATTGTGAGGATTTCTCTCGCGATTGTTGCCCTCCAGAAGCTTTGACCCGATTACCTAAAAACAGTATACGGACAATTGAATTTCAACGTTAATTATTATTTTGCTATCAATTTTAATTAACTTCCGGAGAAAACGTTTTGTTCACCATTGATAAGTCATTTCGGCAGCTTAATGATTATTGCTGTGGTTTATGTTGGGTGATTACTTTGATTAATGTGTAGCTGGGGTTTTGTCGCGAGGCGGTGAGTCGAGGCGGACGATGTGCGGAGACCACGACCCGCGCAATACGGCCGGCAGGCGGCGCGGGCGCATACGGCGCGGTGCTGCACTAACCTACTTGGCGTGCATTGATCTCTTTGTTTGTAAACATGGCGTCGCCGCCCTGTACACTCAAGCTAGAATAACCAACTAATCTGTGGTTCTGCATACAGACTTTCAGGACTTTTGTAAATTACCGTTTGTGGCCCAACTAGAAATCCTGAAGCGCTTTTTAATAGTCTCAATTATTTTATCTCGTGCTATACACAAGTATACTTTATGTTTTATAAAAAAATATGTGTAGGTACCTTCCTAAGTAGTTAAATTAATATTTATGAAACTTATACCTCGGTACCTATGTAAATAGGTGAATACCAAATTATAAAAAATATCATAATAATATGGATTTAGGTAGGATATAAATAAATACACTTGAGTTCATCTAAGCGGACTTAGAATAGAGGTCAAATCAGAATGTTATGATAATACGTTCTGAATGGCGATTAGAACGAGAATTGTTTGTAACATTATCATTGACGGTAATTGGTTATATAGACGAACCTTCTTACTTAGTAATTTAATAGGAGTTATTGAAGTACTAATTACACAACCGTTTGACGTAGTTGTTTGAGTGTAGGTCTCTTGGCTCACTGTACTGGGATGTTGATTCCCGTTGGGGAAAATGGCCTTTTCGTAATTTTTCTTAGTGTGGGTGACACTAGGATCGCCCCCAGTACATTTTACGGTACCCCTAGTACAAGCGTAGCTTGGTTTGGGACCAACAAGTTGGTGTGTTAGTGTAGCGTTATTTATTTATTATTGTCAAGATTATTAGCCAGTTATCAAATATGTTTATATAGGTATATGTTCTGTATGTTTGAGGCAAGCACTTTGTTTTCCCACCGGACAGATTCAGCCTATAAGTACCTACTGTGGGTACGACTAGACCATAGATATACACGTAATCGAGGTATCCACAAATTCGCGCATTGATAGTGCTGGTTTAATTAGTAAGTATCTACTCACACTGGCAGGACCAAAATTTCGGCTGGAGCGACACGTAAGAGAGAATTGCATGTTCACTCGCATCTATTGGGTGTTTGAATAATATCGAATACCTATATTAAAATTTTCATATAGTCATAATTATCTAAGTAGATACCAATTATTTATTGATATTGATACACGTGTTGAAAATATTAAAAAAAATATTGATTGAAGAAACTTATTCGTTGAAGTCCAAAACTACTACCTAAGTTATGACGTCATGCCATAGTAGCTACTACTGTTTTGGGACATAATTTATATAATTGCATATAGGTACCGTATTTGGAGGCGCCTTGTTCACCGCCATTTTCAGCAAACCCAAGTTTCACTCAAGCATCCCTAACAGGACAGTTTACCTGCCGCGTAAACACCGCAGCTCGAGATGAAATGTTGACAAAAATGATTGCCTGCGAAATTTACTGGTCAAACATTACACTTCGTCGTGGTACCATCGTAACTATTCGTGCGTGTATAAACAGTGCACGAGATCTGACCTCAATACTGGGTGTTCATTCTCACGATGTTGATCCTCTTTAAGACTGCAATCGCGTATAAATGTTACGGCTAAAGTTAAATTTGAGGTTAAACTTAAAATTCGCAATAGTTTAAATAAATGGATTCGTTTAATTTTGCTATTGGATAACTAAGAACACGGCCGAACCTTGAAAAAATAAGAAAATACTGAAGGGAGTTCTTGCACTTCATTCGGTAATCTGAATATTTCCATGGAAAGTGTAAAATGATTTTTTTGACATGTATGTTAGTCATGTATGCTGAGATGGTTTGACCATGTGGAGAGGATAAGTGAAAGTCCACCGACGAAAGACATATAAGTACTTACTGACCGAATGTGAATGGAAATGTCGGAAGCGGGCGCTCAAGGAAAACTTTCCACGATGAGAATAATAGTATTATTCAGAACGTTCAACCCGTAGCATGTTTGTGAAACTACACTCTTTGTTTTGTTGACGGTTATTGCTGGTGCTACCAACAATAACTTTTTCCTAAATTTGATTTGTTCTATTGTTTCTTATTAATGTCCCTTTACCACTGAGTGAGGCCCAATTTAAGGAGTCAAGAGCCTAGTGGTTAGAGGTGCCGCCCTCAAAGCCTCGAGGTTCCAGGTTCGGTCCCGATCCTGGCCATTAAACTATTGACGTGGGCCACTCTTCACACAAGCATTAGCTTAGCTTGAGGAGTTAACGGGAATACTAGTAATGTCATAAATTCACATTACTAGTATTAAAAAAAAAAAACTGTGATTCTACCATTGCCGTAGTAGAGGTCGTGTCGTAGTAGAAGAGACAAGATGGACATTGATTAAACAAACATGTATTTATTCCAGAGTGGATTTTGTGTTGAGATTGGCCGATTTATGTTGTAACTAGAACCTAGAACAACACAAAATAATACATATACAAGGGAATAGATTACTCATGCAAACACTATTATACTACTTATACTGTTGCAATGTTACCATCTAATGTTGTGGGATGCTAAATATCTGATTGAAATGTTACAAAGGTTGTTTATTTTTATTGAACTTAAATACACTAGAAATAGTCCAATTTGTCTTATTTATAAATCATTGAATATACCCCTAACTTTTGCTGCTCTCATTTCTATAAAAATTGATTGGAAATCGCTGAAATTTAAACTATTAAAGAAATAAAAAGTCGTTACAAGAGTTACAAAGAGTTTAACTCATTAGGAACTTACTTTTAAACTGCTTAGCGGCCGTTGAATGATCTCGACCCTCACTGGCTTCGTTACGTAAGCTGGCGCGCTTCTAGACCAAGGGCTGATCCCTTCACATTGTCAAGGGTTATTGAACCGGTACCATTCTGCTGTAGTTCCAAAGAATGCAAGGACACCGATGGGCCGCTGGGTGCGCGGTGACTCGTTTTGGACGAGCGGGCTTCGCCTGTCCGCGTTCGGACGATACATGAATAGGTATCTCTGTATCTCATTTTTTTTTATAACGTAATTATTGAAATAAAAATATTTTAAGGAGTCTATCGCGTTTATTTACTTTTTAATATTAGGGTACCCAGTTATTAACTATGACATCAGGACGTCTAACACCTCAGTCCCCCCGTGACCATGGTTACTGTAGAGCAGCCGAAACGTCGGGAACATAAAAAAGTAAATAAACGCGATAGAATCCGTAAAATAGTTTTATTTCAATGTGAAGTATTCGCGTAAATATAAGAAAACAATATGAAAACGTAATTAGTTACATTTTGTATTCCATTATATTGCCACCTGCTAAGATGAAGATGGTAAGAAAGAAGCGTAACAATTTTCTCATAGATTACCTTATTACCTACCTACACTTAGGACCTAAAAAAAGTTGAAGGTAGGTATAAAATCAACGCGCACAGTTGCGTGTTATTTGCCGTCGAAATGTAAATTGTGAAATAAGCTTTTAAACGCAAAAGCCCATCAAAATGCACTTAAACCAACAAGCGTATAATTTTAAGGCATAACTTTATTTTCGAAAAGGGACTGGTTTAGTAAATAAAGGTGTGAGCTGATGGCTCGACGGGCAAACTACGATATATATATAGGTAAGTACATTAGTACAATATATGTATTCTTATTGTATACGCATGTCTAATTAGTCAACTTTTTATACAGGGTGTAAGGGGCATCGTAACGAAAACTGATACCATGAATTCAACTCATGATTCTGGACCCCTAGAGTTGGAATTTTTCATCTATATTTTCATGAATTATGCTCAAATTCTTAAGTAATTTTAAAATTGATTTGAACATGAAATAACTATACAAATCTATCTTAGCGTGATTTTACATAAATAAATCAATAATTTCTATTTTAGACGTAAACTGTAATCTAAATTAAAACTCAATACGCTCGTACGCGCATTTCATACTAAAATCAATTTAAAAATAGTGAACGTGTTTAGCATAATTCATGAAAATATCCAGAATCATAAGTGGAATCCATGATTTCAGTTGTCGTTACGATGTACCTATATTATATACCTAACAAGACGACAAACTAGCGTACGTCTGATGTTAAGCACGTTGCTTTCCCAACGTGTAAGGGAACGGGACCGAGAGGGGGAGTAGTAGCAGGGGTTGGGCTTCCGGCTACGCAGCTACTCATTGTAGTAATTTCGATTGAATGGAAAATATACCCTCACACCTTTGTTCCCCGAAGGAGTAGGCGGGGGTTCACTGCCTTATACCCATATTTCACCGGAAATGTGTGAAAGGTTTGGTAAAGGCAACTAGACTCGGCTCTAGGGTAAATGGACTCGAGATCTCACACAGCATAATAATAGGTAGACGTAAAACCAGACAAAATCAGTAAGACGGTTCATTAAACTGGATAATGGAACAGATAATATCATTTAAATGTAGGTATTATTTATAGGGCTATAAATAAATAATACGATTGAAGTAGGGAACATTATTTGTTTGACTTGACTGTCAATTAAGAATCAATTACAAGAAGTCAAAGTCCTAGAAAAGATAATATAGGTATCATTGACTCGGGTTTGGATGTTGTTACCTACAACTGCCTGATTATAGAAATGGGTACCTGCCTACTGTGTAATTAGGGTTATCAAAGTGAAAAAATCACACGTGAAAATTGATTTCATTTTAGTATTCCAAATGTAGTGCAAATGTAATGTCCCTATAAAGTATATTATGAGGCTTATTGGCATTCGATAGACACGCAGGGGCAGTTGCATGATTCACATCTATTTATAGACATTGTAATGTATTTTCCTCTGGTGCAGATATAAATAGCTCGATCACCCATCTAGAGTATTCCAAGAATTCCTCTATTATTGTGCAACAAGCTGCACGGGACTCGGGTAAAAAGCCTCGCATACGTTGACCCCTCGCTAGGACTGGTCGACCACCTTTTCGCAGTAACTAAAAATAAAAGAAGGAAGACTTATACAGGCCCGGCATTACACGGTATACAGGCATTGTAGGCCGTACATGTGGATACGAGGAATAAAAAAATGCAGTTCAGAGGCCCGGAGCGGAGTAGACGACCGGAGGCGAGGGCCGCGACGGCGGCGCCCGCCCGCCCGTGCGTTTGAAAGTAAAATATAATAGAGACTGGGCACGATTAAGATCTGGCACGCCGCGCTCATTGACAAGAGTACCTCATTAAAGATACCATTGAGCCGGTGTTCTGTGGGCGCCGCACTCTGCGATGGAGTTATTGACTCTAATCGACGATGAGCATAACGATACGAGTATTCCGCTGACACTGAGGGCCGAGACGTCTGACTACTTCCATATCTGCACTTTTTATCATACTTTTTTCACATATCTAGACGTGGTAGTGTAAACTTTTAAAATTAACATTGAAGTAAGTATATTTTGTCCCTAAACCTAAATAGACATCGATTGATACACGGCGTGTACTCATGCATGATACTTACCTACAAGGAAAAAACCAAGTCTTATTACAAGGTTGGAAGAACGTAAACTGCTCAAATGCATTTTTTATAATTATCTAGGAAATGACACAGGTGCATAATAACAAAAAAAAAGTATATTTTATGTGTCTGCGAGTTACTTACTTGAACACGGATTTTGGCTTTTGTCCTGTTTGATCCGAACAGTTCGATAAAGCGTAAATGTCCTTATGCGTGGTCGTCGGCGAGTAGTGCGGGCGTCCACCTCACATTAACCTTGCATTGTGTCAGTAACACTGGTCGCGGGATAACTGTACGGTGGCTGAATGAGAATGGCTAAAGGGCCTCGAGTTCTCTGCGACGCTCGGGATCCGCCGTGCACTTGCGCTTGCGCCGCTGCTCCGCTTGCAGCTTATTTTGATAACTGTTTTATTTGTTTTTACCCGTGAACAGTACCGGAATAAGCAAGCGCGGGGCCCGTAGCAAATTATTTCAAAGAGCCCTTGATCTGCTATGGGTTTTTAAGTATAAAGTGGTAAAAAATGTAATCAATAGTCTATAGGTTTATTTTCCATTTATAGGTTACAGTTTTGTGGGCATTTAGTAAATTACTATAGGCGCTGTTAGGCTCTGGACAAGTACAAAAAGCCAGACATGAGATTTTCTGGTAATATAGAATAATTTTGATAAGAAACTAACATATGCGGGGCCCCCTTTCGCGCGGGGCCCGTAGCAATTGCTACTCTTGCTATATGGTTAATCCGGCACTGCCCGTGAATGCTCAAAATTGTAATATACGAGTATAGTAATCATTACAAAGCGTTGGTGTTACCTAGCCTATTTCAATATGATCTAAACCTTCTTACAAGAGCTGGTTTCTGGCATTCAAAAAACCCTTCCTAACTAGATTAGACAGGTATAAGTAGACTATTCAATTTTTTTTGGGTTAAATATTATATTTAATTAGTATAACTCTACTTATGTCATCATCATCATCATCATCAGCCTATGCTTGTCTACTGCTGGACATACTGCTACTTGTCTACTTATGTAGAGAAGAATAAATTATATTTGATTCCCGTTACAATGCTCCTATAGTAACTATGAGGTTACTCTCTTGCTTATAGTATAGCCTTGCTCTCGAACTTCTATGCACACGTTTAAATTAAGAGACAACGTTTCGGTTTAAATTATAGTAACTGGTAAGAAGGGCTACAAGATAATGCTGCATTTTATAGATATGTTCAATTGTACATGTAGGTATATATATTTATCGCAGATGGATTATAAAATTATGTTTTGTAAAACAGCTAGTTATACAATCCAACTTTGAAATAGGTAGGTTTGACATAGGTATTTGTTTATACCTTCACTTACTTTACCTACAAGTTAAAGTTGTAAGTATCTTTATTCCTGTTCTTGTGATTGTTGTCGGGCCACACACAATTTAGGGTCCCGTAGCTATTTCAATAACGAAAATATATTTTTGGTTTTATAAGTTATCATAGAAAACTCAAGTAAAAAAAATCTTTAAACATAATTGAAAAGGGGTCCTCGTAGGGATTAAGGCACCCTAAAGACGTCAGAAATAGTTATACGTCGATACATATCGAATATAATAAATATCATTTCTCTGAAATCTACTGTTAAAGCTAAAGACAACTTTTACGTGTGACCTAGACTACAACTACAAAGTAGCACTTAATTTGTTGAATGTCAGCAATCGCTCAATTATTCGGTCGGTTCACGTTCACGAGAGCACGGCTGCTTTGTTACACCGGCACGAACCGCATTATGACCGCACACTCACGCGCAGCACTCGCCTGTGTGCGTTAATGTACTCACCTAATTATTTACACAAACATAATCCTTACTAATATAATAAATACGAAAGTGACTCTGTCTGTCTGTCGCGCTTTCACGCCAAAACTACTGAACCGATTTAAATGAAATTTGGTACACAGGTAGTCTAGAGCCTGAGAAAGGACATAAGCCACGTTTTAATGCGAAAAAAAGGTTGTAAGGGGTTGAAAGGGGGATGAACAGTTGTATGGAAGTATCGTCATTTTTAGAGCTGGAAATTTATTCCAGTAAAATAAAGACACTATTCCACGCGGACGAAGTCGCGGGCACAGCTAGTGGGTAATAAAGTTTATGCGCGTAATTGCGTCTTGTAATAATTCAATGAAATCAGTGGCACGTGGTAGTGTTAATGCTTTGCAGTAGTCGATATTAAGCGAGTTGATCGTTGTGATTGGTCCGATAACAGCAGCTCGGCCGCTGACCGGCCTTCACACTCAGCGCCCGCGCCGCCTGCGCCTGCACCGGCCGCAGCGCGCGACCTCGCCCGCTCGTCTCGCGCTCCCCTCAGCTAATTCTTTTATGCCAGACTAGCTGAGCCCGCGACTTCGTCCGCGTGGAATTTAACTTAACCGCTCCCGCGTTCTGAACCTGCGTGACATGACCCATTTGTCTATTTTGTTTTTCTAAAATAAGTGTAGCGTAAGTTACTGCTTATAACATCAGCTATCTGCCAGTCAAAACCCCGTCAAAATCGGTCCAGCCATTTCGGAGATACTCTTAGATTTCATGTGTTTTTATTTTTTTACGCGGAACCCGAATTGTTTTTCTAAAATTAAAGTAGCCTAAATTACTCCATATAAGATCAGCTGCCTGTGAAACTCCCGTCAAAATAGGTCCAGCCGTTTCGGAGATTCCCCGGAACAAACAAACAGACAGACGGACAGACAGACAGAAAGACAGACAAAAAAAACTAAATCGCGTTTTTGTTATAAGTATCGTATGTACTTTCATATGCATTTACTGAAAACGTGTTACTTTGATATTACAAACAGACACTCCAATTTTATTTGTATAAAGACTATGTTCTCGATTTATTTATTAAACATTTGCAAAGGCTTACTGTTTCAGCCCGTAGTTGAGTAGGTACCTACATACATACTTTAAAAATCATAAAATCCATATTTCAGATGACTAGATTTATATACAATGTAAATTTCATTCATACGACCACAAATTTCCGTTCGCGCGGTTTAACCTAATAGCATGTTGTAAATAAATGTCTCGTATTATCTACACAGGAGAGTCGAGTAAACCGAATGATTTATTAAAAACAATGCCGATACCGGCGTTCAACTTTGCATTTGCGTCTTTCATGACGTTTGTTCTCATCTATTCACCTTTTATTTTCAACAAATAGGTGGTAAGACATCACGTGCAATTACCCTACACCACTGTGCCGAACACAGGAAGCACTTCTTAATAAGTGTAGAAATAAATTTAATTTTAAAATATACTCTGAATATTATTGTCCTTTTACAAGGAAGACAAATAGGTCGCTTTACTTTGAAGCAGGTTATGAACACGGTACAAGCAGTCCAGTAGGTTATGTAGGTATGCTACAATAATTTACAATGCAAGCGCTGTATTGTACATAATTACTGTAGGTACAATTACTTATTTAAACAACTTATTTTATTATCTACCCACCCACTTAAAATCTACAAAATAAAACCATAAAACAAAATGGAAATTATAACTTGTGTAACGCACAAATGAAGTACAGAAGTTCAACTTAATTCAAAACAAGGTATAAATCTGCCGACTTACCTGGCCCGGGGTCCTGGCGATACAAAAAATGGACGTTTTTTGAAATAAATTTAAATCCGAATAAAGCCCCTCGAAATCTTACATCGTACATTGAAAATAAAAGACCGATTCGCATAGTGGAAACGCGTGGGTATCGATCAATGTACCATAAACTCAATCTTGTTATCGAAATCATGTCTCGGTATAAGCAGTGGAAAGGTCCACAATAAATTTTAAACAGAATTTGAAAATCAAATATATACGCCGCGCATTCGAAAATTGAAATTATAATTTTGTTGATGGTGTTCTCTGTATGGCAGGACTTGATGCTTACAGTCGGTTCTGGTCGGGCCACGTGACCAGTAGCCCTGAAGTAACTAAACGTTGTGTCGTGTCTCTGCTCTCGTATTTCATAGACGCATTGTAGTGAAATTTTGCTACCGAGAAGAGAACAAAATCCTGCAATAAAGGAACATACCTACTTGAGTAAGTTATTTAATTATGTGTTTGATTATACAGATATCTACTTTTATAAAACACAATCGGATATCGTTCGGGATTCAAGAGGAATTGTGCAAAATATTGAGTTGGTGTTATTTTTACTAAATGGTTGGTAGCATTGCGTGCCACGGAGTAGATAGAGCGAATGATGTTGTTAGTGATTATGTCAGTGAATGAACAAGTTTCGATCGTTTATTTCACGAACGAAGTAGGTATGTTTATTTTGTTGATAGTCAATATCATCCGCTTATCTTTGTTTTTATAACATTATGCTCTCATAATCCTCGGTAATCCCGTAATCGGTTTTCACAAATAATTAATTTACCAATACTTACATCACTTTATAGTATTTGGCGCTACGTTTATGATAATAATTTTAAGAATTTCAATGATTATTACTAGGTTACAAAATTGCCAATTTATAATTATGAAATAATAACTGTATAGATGGAATGAATAACGACTAGTTAAACTCGTAAAAGTTAATTTCCATTTCCGATCTCTCTCTATGAAAGAGTGTTAGCATTAATTACTTGTAGCTGTTTCCGAGTAGCTACTTTGTAATATTTAATTATTTAAGGCTAAAGCGCCCATCTAGCCCGCGAAATTCAAAATTTTCGAGTATTTTTATAGTTTATCCAAAATCTGAAAACATTTAAGACAACATTTTGTGATTTGCGACAGAGACTGTATGCAATGCATTTATTAATACATCCAACTTACTCTAAAACATTTCAAGAACGACAGATAACCAGAAGAACTGGCAATTGTTTACTATTTACTATTATCATATCCACCGTGATACTATTTAGAGTAAAATAAATGTAATTATAAACGCACTACATACGGTGTTTGTCGCAAATCACAAAATGTTTTCAGATTTTGGATAAACTATAAAAATACTCGAAAATTTTGAATTTCGCGGGCTAGACAGGCGCCATCACCTTAACCACTTATTTTAAATCACGCTGTACACAAATGATGATCTATAAATACATTATATCATTTGCGGTGAAGATAGATTACAGAATGAACGAATCGAATAAATAGGACTTTTAATAGTGTTATCGATGATAATTCTATTTTAAATATGATAATGGATCAAATACACACCTAGTTAGTGATAAGTTTATGTTTCATATCCATAACAGTTATATAATGTAAATCATATTCCATTGCGTGACTGTATATGATGGTGTGCGCAAGTAATAAAGTAGTAACTATCGCGTAATCTTTGAATCGATGTAGGTAGCTATAACATGAGTATCTAGCCTATATCTATCATACTTCATACTAATATTATAAAGAGGAAAACTTTGTTTGTTTGATTGTAATGAACAGGCTTCGAAACTACTGAACAGATTTAAAGACCTATCGCCGGGACCTACCGACCTATCCCCGGGTGACATAGGCTATATTATATTTTAAAAAAAATTTAGGGATCCTTACTAAAACTAACCGTAATGTACCCGTGCAAACCAGGGTGGGCCGCTAGTGTTAAATATTTGCATGGCAAATTTTAAGTTCGTCGGGCGGCCGATAGCTGTTGTGTTCAATATCTATTCATACCGTTCTTTGATCCATACGCATTTTGAAGCGTCAATAGCCTAGTGGTTAGAGGGGCCGTCCTCGTAGCTGAGAGGTTCCGGGTTCGATCCCCATCCTGGCCATTAAACTATTGACGTGAGCTCACTCCTAGCACAAGCATTAAGTAGTTGGAGGGGCTAAAGGGAATACTGGTAATGTGATAAACACACATTGCTAGTAATCTTTTTTTTTTAGATATTATAAATTTTACGTAGGCCCTCGCGAATTTAAAAAGCGTGTAAAGAACATGGTAGAGCTACTGGCTAACACCTATAGTCCACTCTCTCGGGTTATACGGATGTATAGGTACGGGTACATTATGTGTATTCAGAGACATAGTCACTGAATATTTTATATTCAAATCTGCTATACACCTTTTTTATTTTCAAAATTAAATACCTATTAGCAACTAGCCCCGGCTTCGCACGGCTCTAAAATTATCAGTGTTTCTCTACTAAATTATGCATGTATTACACGTATATCATCTTGAATCACTCTATCTATTTTGAAAAATCGCATCAAAATCCGTTGCGTAGTTTTAAATATCTAAGCATACATAGGGACATTAGGGACAGACAGCGGGGATCGACTTTGTTTTATACTATGTAGTTATATAATATTTAAATATTACTCAGATTATGAAAAAGGAATTAATTTTATTGGAAAATCTATTTGTTTTTCAATGTCTTTGTCACTGACCGTACTAGAACATTCATTTTTTTTCAGACTACAATGGATTTATTTTTCCTATGGCTACTCACATTTGTTGTGGGATTCTGGATTTGCAAAAAGATAAAAGAATGGCAGAACTTGCCGCCCGGTCCCTGGGGCTTGCCGATACTCGGATATTTGCCCTTCATCGATCGTCTGCAGCCTCACTTGACTCTGACCGAGCTGTCTAAGCAATATGGGCCAATATACGGCATCAAGATGGGCAGTATCTATGCTGTTGTATTGTCGGACCATAAACTAGTGAGAGATGCTTTCGCTAAGGAGAACTTCTCTGGACGGGCTCCACTTTATCTGACCCATGGTATAATGCGAGGAATGGGTAAGTTAAGAATGAGTTTGCACCTGGCTTCGAGGGAGTGAACTTAAGCCTCGAAGTATTATTTTAATTACGTACTAAAATACTAAAAAAATGTAATATGTAATAAAAAGACAAGCCCGCAAAATTTCTAGCTGAGTCATTTCAGTCGAGGTCGCGTTGTAATTCAATGACAATTTGTTAGTGCGTCCGTAGGTCTAAAGTAATATGAATAATTTGAGTAGAGTTTGAATTTGATGAAATTATTGAAACATTTATTTGTTAACTTGCATGCTTGAGCTACCAAAATTAGCTCTGAGGTATTTTCAGTTATATATTAATTACTAGCTGTGCCCACGGACTTCGTCCGCGTAGTATTTAACGTAATAAAAATTTCGGGAATTTCGGGATAAAAAGTATCCTATATGTTAATCCCGGTTATAAACTATCTGTGTTCCAAATTTCATCCAAATCCGTTCAGTAGTTTTTGCGTGAAGGAGTAACAAACATACATCCTACTAATATTATAAATGCGAAAGTTTGTGAGTGTGGATGTATGTATGTATGTATGTATGTATGTATGTTTGTTACTCCTTCACGCAAAAACTACTGAACGGATTTGGATGAAATTTGGAACACAGATAGTTTATAACCTGGATTAACATATAGGATACATTTTATCCCGATAGTATGTTCCCGTGGGACAATTATCGATAATACTGCACGGATTTGGATGAAATTTGGAAACCAGATAGTTCAAAACCTGTATTAAAACATGGGATACTTTTTATCCCGAATACTTTATAACCCGATAGTATGTTCCCGTGGGACAATCATCGATCTTACTGAACGGATTTGGATGAAATTTGGAACACAGATAGTTCAAAACCTGTATTAAAACATGGGATACTTTTTATCCCGATAGTATGTTCCCGTGGGACAATTATCGATAATACTGAACGGATTTGGATGAAATTTGGAACACAGATAGTTCAAAACCTGTATTAAAACATGGGATACTTTTTATCCCGAATACTTTATAACCCGATAGTATGTTCCCGTGGGACAATTATCGATCCTACTGAACGGATTTGGATGAAATTTGGAACACAGATAGTTCAAAACCTGTATTAAAACATGGGATACTTTTTATCCCGATAGTATGTTCCCGTGGGACAATTATCGATAATACTGAACGGATTTGGATGAAATTTGGAACACAGATAGTTCAAAACCTGTATTAAAACATGGGATACTTTTTATCCCGAATACTTTATAACCCGATAGTATGTTCCCGTGGGACAATTATCGATCCTACTGAACGGATTTGGATGAAATTTGGAACACAGATAGTTCAAAACCTGTATTAAAACATGGGATACTTTTTATCCCGATAGTATGTTCCCGTGGGACAATTATCGATAATACTGAACGGATTTGGATGAAATTTGGAACACAGATAGTTCAAAACCTGTATTAAAACATGGGATACTTTTTATCCCGAATACTTTATAACCCGATAGTATGTTCCCGTGGGACAATTATCGATCCTACTGAACGGATTTGGATGAAATTTGGAACACAGATAGTTCAAAACCTGTATTAAAACATGGGATACTTTTTATCCCGATAGTATGTTCCCGTGGGACAATTATCGATAATACTGAACGGATTTGGATGAAATTTGGAAACCAGATAGTTCAAAACCTGTATTCAAACATGGGCTACTTTTTATCCCGATAGTATGTTCCCGTGGGACAATTATCGATAATACTGCACGGATTTGGATGAAATTTGGAACACAGATAGTTCAAAACCTGTATTAAAACATGGGATACTTTTTATCCCGATAGTATGTTCCCGTGGGACAATTATCGATAATACTGAACGGATTTGGATGAAATTTGGAAACCAGATAGTTCAAAACCTGTATTCAAACATGGGCTACTTTTTATCCCGATAGTATGTTCCCGTGGGACAATTATCGATAATACTGAACGGATTTAGATGAAATTTGGAAACCAGATAGTTCAAACCTGTATTAAAACATGGGATACTTTTTATCCGGAATACTTTTTATCCCGATAGTATGTTCCCGTGGGACAATTATCGATCCTACTGAACGGATTTGGATGAAATTTGGAACTCAGATAGTTCAAAACCTGGATTAAAACATGGGATACTTTTTATCCCGATAGTATGTTCCCGTGGGTCAATTATCGATAATACTGAACGGATTTGGATGAAATTTGGAACACAGATAGTTCAAAACCTGTATTAAAACATGGGATACTTTTTATCCCGAATACTTTATAACCCGATAGTATGTTCCCGTGGGACAATTATCGATCCTACTGAACGGATTTGGATGAAATTTGGAACACAGATAGTTCAAAACCTGTATTAAAACATGGGATACTTTTTATCCCGATAGTATGTTCCCGTGGGACAATTATCGATAATACTGAACGGATTTGGATGAAATTTGGAACACAGATAGTTCAAAACCTGTATTAAAACATGGGATACTTTTTATCCCGAATACTTTATAACCCGATAGTATGTTCCCGTGGGACAATTATCGATCCTACTGAACGGATTTGGATGAAATTTGGAACACAGATAGTTCAAAACCTGTATTAAAACATGGGATACTTTTTATCCCGATAGTATGTTCCCGTGGGACAATTATCGATAATACTGAACGGATTTGGATGAAATTTGGAAACCAGATAGTTCAAAACCTGTATTAAAACATGGGATACTTTTTATCCCGAATACTTTATAACCCGATAGTATGTTCCCGTGGGACAATTATCGATCCTACTGAACGGATTTGGATGAAATTTGGAACACAGATAGTTCAAAACCTGTATTAAAACATGGGATACTTTTTATCCCGATAGTATGTTCCCGTGGGACAATTATCGATAATACTGAACGGATTTGGATGAAATTTGGAACACAGATAGTTCAAAACCTGTATTAAAACATGGGATACTTTTTATCCCGAATACTTTATAACCCGATAGTATGTTCCCGTGGGACAATTATCGATCCTACTGAACGGATTTGGATGAAATTTGGAACACAGATAGTTCAAAACCTGTATTAAAACATGGGATACATTTATCCCGATAGTATGTTCCCGTGGGACAATTATCGATAATACTGAACGGATTTGGATGAAATTTGGAACTTAGATAGTTCAAAACCTGGATTAAAACATGGGATACTTTTTATCCCGATAGTATGTTCCCGTGGGACAATTATCGATCCTACTGAACGGATTTGGATGAAATTTGGAACACAGATAGTTCAAAACCTGGATTAAAACATGGGTTACTTTTTATCCCGATAGTATGTTCCCGTGGGACAATTATCGATCCTACTAAACGGATTTGGATGAAATTTGGAACTCAGATAGTTCAAAACCTGGATTAAAACATGGGATACTTTTTATCCCGATAATATGTTCCCGTGGGACAATTATCGATCCTACTGAACGGATTTGGATGAAATTTGGAACACAGATAGTTCAAAACCTGTATTAAAACATGGGATACTTTTTATCCCGAATACTTTATAACCCGATAGTATGTTCCCGTGGGACAATTATCGATCCTACTGAACGGATTTGGATGAAATTTGGAACACAGATAGTTCAAAACCTGTATTAAAACATGGGATACTTTTTATCCCGATAGTATGTTCCCGTGGGACAATTATCGATAATACTGAACGGATTTGGATGAAATTTGGAACACAGATAGTTCAAAACCTGTATTAAAACATGGGATACTTTTTATCCCGAATACTTTATAACCCGATAGTATGTTCCCGTGGGACAATTATCGATCCTACTGAACGGATTTGGATGAAATTTGGAACACAGATAGTTCAAAACCTGTATTAAAACATGGGATACTTTTTATCCCGATAGTATGTTCCCGTGGGACAATTATCGATAATACTGAACGGATTTGGATGAAATTTGGAACACAGATAGTTCAAAACCTGTATTAAAACATGGGATACTTTTTATCCCGAATACTTTATAACCCGATAGTATGTTCCCGTGGGACAATTATCGATCCTACTGAACGGATTTGGATGAAATTTGGAACACAGATAGTTCAAAACCTGTATTAAAACATGGGATACATTTATCCCGATAGTATGTTCCCGTGGGACAATTATCGATAATACTGAACGGATTTGGATGAAATTTGGAACTTAGATAGTTCAAAACCTGGATTAAAACATGGGATACTTTTTATCCCGATAGTATGTTCCCGTGGGACAATTATCGATCCTACTGAACGGATTTGGATGAAATTTGGAACACAGATAGTTCAAAAGCTGGATTAAAACATGGGTTACTTTTTATCCCGATAGTATGTTCCCGTGGGACAATTATCGATCCTACTAAACGGATTTGGATGAAATTTGGAACTCAGATAGTTCAAAACCTGGATTAAAACATGGGATACTTTTTATCCCGATAATATGTTCCCGTGGGACAATTATCGATCCTACTGAACGGATTTGGATGAAATTTGGAACACAGATAGTTCAAAACCTGGATTAAAACATGGGATACTTTTTATCCCGATAGTATGTTCCCGTGGGACAATTATCGATCCTACTGAACGAATTTGGATGAAATTTGGAACTCAGATAGTTCAAACCTGGATTAAAACATGGGATACTTTTTATCCCGATAATATGTTCCCGTGGGACAATTATCGATCCTACTGAACGGATTTGGATGAAATTTGGAAACCAGATAGTTCAAAACCTGTATTAAAACATGGGATACTTTTTATCCCGAATACTTTTTATCCCGTATGCTCCGTGGGACAATTATCGATCCTGCTGAACGGATTTGGATGAAATTTGGAACACAGATAATTCTTAACCTATAGAATACTTTTCATCCCGATAGTATGTTCCCGTGGGGCAATTATCGAAAACCACGAGGGCGATGCTGTGAGATTTTCGTGTTTTTTCATGTGCAAGCCATTATCGCCAAAATAGTGAACCTCAAATACAATAAAAATTGATAATTTATTTCGAACTAACTGGTGGCCGAGTCTTATTACCTACTACCACTTACTATTAGGATGTACATTTAGTAGTAACAAATTAATCCTTAAATCAAAATAAATACTTTTATCACTTCTGGTATTTAAAGTACTGGCCGGACCGATTTTGACGGGACTTTCACTGGCAGCTAGCTTATGTTATAAGAAGTGACGTGAGCTACTTTTATTAAAAAAATACTTTCCGTAAACTCTGCGAACTAGACAAATATTTTTTGTTAAATATTTTTTTTGTTAAGTTAAATTCAACGCGGACGAAGTCGCGGGCACAGCTAGTACATACATACATACATACATCCACACTCACAAACTTTCACATTTATAATATTAGTAGGATTCCTAAAATAATCTAACTCTTTTGTTAATCTAAATTTGTTAGGAGTCACAGTGTAAGCATAAAGATAAATATTGCCAGGTCTAACACACCTAATGTATGGTTCCAAACGACGCCCCCCTTTACAATGAACTCGACGTCTGGTTAAAGCTAGAACGATTTAACCAACATTCTAGGGTTCTAGTTACGATAAGGTAATTTCCACAATTCACCCTGACGGGAATCGAACCCACAGCCACCGGTGCAGTGAATGACCCACGTCGACATGCTACGACAAAAAAAAAAAAAATTATTTGACTACTCCGAACGATC
The DNA here is from genome assembly GCA_918843915.1 of Notodonta ziczac. Lineage (NCBI taxonomy): Eukaryota > Metazoa > Arthropoda > Insecta > Lepidoptera > Notodontidae > Notodonta > Notodonta ziczac. The sequence continues at coordinate 5,102,335 of OU974043.1, read as the reverse complement.
GTCGAAATAGGGTAGGTACGTACTTTGATGTGAGTAAAAATATTGTGATGTGAGTGATATATCGTTTTAAAGGAATTATTTGCGCGGAGGGTGCTCTATGGAAGGACCAAAGGAAGCAAATAACGTCGTGGTTGAAGAGCTTCGGCATGAGTAAACACAGCACGTCGCGTGACAAGTTAGAGAAAAGGATAGCGGCAGGCGTCTACGAACTTTTGGAAGTAAGTATCAGTATTCTTAGCATGTTCTAACAAGGTCTAAATCCAATTTTTTTTATAGAAAACTCTAACCAACTGAAGTTAAGACTTTTTTTCGGTGTACCGTTTACGACTTATCTGAGTTTTAAATCTGATATATTTCGAGAAAAAAATAACAATCTTCTTTTAGTGCATACTCATGACCTTTTCTTGGCACGGCACAAATGAGTTCAGGTCTCACCAAGTTATTCGACCTTCAACTTTTGCATCAACAAACTTTAATGCATATCAATTAGTTAATTAAAGAGCATATCATAATCTCTGATTAATTTACGATAAAGTAATTTAGAGTTGATTAATTACACACGAATATTAACAATTACCTTCTAAATTATTTAAGTTCATCTTTAGTTTATTTTTACGTAACAAAGTCGGCAAATAAGCGAATGATACCGCGTGATGTTAAGCGGTTATCGTAGCCTATATATGCTTGCGGTACCAAAGGCATAAGTTGCACGTCGCCGACCCGAACGGAAGTGGGAGGGTTGGGCTTCCGGCTCTCTCACAGATCGTACGAAACGCTGCTATAATAGCTATTTTGTGCACATAAGAAGGTGGTGCTATCCTGTATGAAGATATCTAGATTTAGTTCTATTTTTTTTTTGTTTTAGAACGTTGAAACTTCTTCTGGTTCGCCGATCGATCTGCCTCGGATGCTTACAAATTCTCTAGGCAACGTCGTCAACGAAATCATATTTGGATTCAAATTCCCGCCCGAGGATAAAACATGGCATTGGTGTCGGCAAATACAAGAGGAGGGCTGCCACGACATGGGAGTGGCTGGGGTTGTTAACTTTTTACCCTTTATCAGGTATGTACTGCTCTGTCAAATAATATTTAAAATTTCGAAAGGTATCCTTGTCTTTACGTATAGCAGATTACCAGTTAATCCTGAACCGTATTGATAAATCAACCTCAAGTCTGAGAGCAATCTTAAGAACGCTCTTTACATGTCATTTTGTACTGCTACGACATAAGAATGACGTTTCCAAGAAAGCTCTCAGACTTGCGATTGATTTATTAATACATGCCTTATTGTCATCTAGATACGACTAAAATCTATCTAAATATATATAACTCAAAGGTGACTGACTGACTGACTGACTGACTGACATAGTGATCATCAACGCACAGCCCAAGCCACTGGACAGATCGGGCTAAAATTTGGCATGCAGGTAGATGTTATGGCGTAGGCGTAGGCGTAGGCTAAGAAAGGATTTTGATTAATTCTACCCCCAAGGGGATAAAATAGGGGATGAAAGTTTGTATGAAACTTTGTCAATTAAATTCCACGCGGACGAAGCCGCGGGCACAGCTAGTTTGATATATATCTGAAAGCAATTCTGTTTTGCTCATACATCACAAGCGTGAAAAGGATGACAATACGGTTAATTGACTCAATATGAGTAAGTGTATCAACATATTGATCTCCAGTATCTGATTTCATATTCCAGATTTTTCTCACCAACAATTCGGAAAACAATTGAAGTCTTAAGTCGTGGGCAAGCCCAAACCCACCGGCTTTATGCCAGTATTGTAAACCGGCGGCGGAACATGCTAAACCTCGAGAAACCAGGCAAAGCTGCTTTACTAGAGCACCAAAGGCTTTTCGAGGAACATCCCGAGGGTCATATCAGATGCATTAAATTCAGTAAACACGCGTCGAACACTGAAGACCATTTCTTTGATCCGAACATTTTAATTCCAACCGAGGGCGAATGCATTTTGGACAACTTCCTTATAGAACAGAAGAGAAGATTTGATTGCAGGGAAGAATCGGCTCGGTTTATGACAGATGAACAATTACATTACTTACTGGCTGATATGTTCGGAGCTGGACTGGATACGACGTCTGTTACACTCGCTTGGTTTTTGTTGTATATGGCCATTCATCAAGACGAACAGGTGAACGTCGATATTCAAGTATCTTGATTGCAATTCGCTCGGTTCACAAAGTGCCCCATATCTAGAGGAACCTTTTACATCCCTATACCCCTGTGCCCTGTACCTGTACCTGTAGGTGAATATTACATAATAATACAAAATATTTTTATTTTTATTAATAATAATGTTATATGATCTACAAACAGAGCAAGAACTGTTTAGGTGATACGCACTAAAAAAAAAAGGACAACAAATTTATTTTAGAAGTCCTGGTTGGTCCCTTTTAGCATTGTAACTTCCTAAGTGTTTTTTGATCACAGAAAATGATTTATGAGGACCAGAAATTTCATAAATCATTTCTGTAATTAAAAAACAATTAGTTTCAAATTCTAATAATAATAAGTACTAGGAATTTGACAAATTGGTGGCGAATTTCTATTTCTCAGTGCGGATCCGCAAAAAAAATTATAAGGTCTTGAACTTCTTGTAGGTCAGAAATTATCATTTATTACGTAAGTATTATTCTTATACGTAGTATTTATAAGTCTGTGGTATTATTACATATTCAACTATAGTTACAGGTGTAGGTATAGGGATATAAAAGAAGATGATAAGGAATCCTATATTTATGAAGACATTATTATGATTACGCACTAGTCTGGTGCAATTAATTCACGTAGAGTACTCGCGTGACAATGAAATTTATTACGTTATTTACTTGCTCCTAGACTTCGCTCATCTCTTCATCTTGTGTCTTTTATTTGGGGTCGCCGCCATCAGTGTCATGTTTTCCACTTCACTTTGATTGTAAACAAATAATTTTGCTGATTACTTAACAAACAAGTATATTAATCATCTCTTACTCAATACATATATCATTTTGTTTGGCATTCCATGGCAACATTTTTTTTTGTATTTTCCAGTTTTCCCAGGTTACCATATTTTACTAAACATTTTCTACGTACCGTACCGTAACGTTTTTGTATTATTTGCTGTGATTACAAAATACTTAGTAAAATATACTAAAAGGGATACGAGGAACAATAAAAATAATGTGCTTTATTAATAGTTTAAAGTAAAATAAACTTAATTATTCATTAGGAAAAGGTCCACAAAGAGATTCTCTCCGTATGCCCTGACGATGAGGAAGTGGACAGTTCTCGCCTGCCTTATCTGATGGCAGCCATTTGTGAGACCCAGCGCATTCGCTCCATCGTTCCAGTTGGTATTCCGCATGGTTGTATTGAAGTACGTATAATCCTTTGTATGCACATCTCACTAATATAGCTTTCTAATTTAAATAACTAAATTTGAGTGGGATTACTATTTAGTGACAATTGGTTTACCTGCTCACATTCTGTTCTTGTTACTGAGAATGCATACCATCTTTTATTAATTGAAAGAGTAACCATTGAGTTTCTTGTCGGATCTTCTCAGACGAAGCAGCATTCATAACCGGTGGTAGATTCTAACTGCTCATAAATCCTTTCTTGCCTTACACGAATAAAACAATTTTGAGTTTCGGTTTTAGTTAAATAAAATGTTAGTGTTGATGCCAGGCAGCTTAGATTAAACAGTGCAGCAGCGCCTTTGTTTTGACTTAGCGGAAGCGCTATCTTGCCACACAGTCTTTAATTTAAAATGAGGTCTCATCATTTTAGTCTATACAAATAAATAAAATTGGAGTGTCTGTTTGTAATATCAAAATAACACCTTTTCACTAAATGCATATGAAAGTACATACGATACCTATAGCAAAAACGCGAATTAAAAAATTTTTGTCTGTCTGTCTGTCTGTCTGTCTGTCTGTCTGTCTGTGTGTTTGTTCCGGGTAATCTCCGAAACGACTGGACCGATTTCGACGGGACTTTCACTGGCAGATAGCTGATCTTATAGCGGGTAACTTAGGCTACTTTAATTTTATAAAAACAATTAGGGTTCCGCGTAAAAAAATAAAAACACTTGAAATCAAAGAGTATCTCCGAAACGGCTGGACCGATTTTGACGGGACTTTCACTGTTAGATAGCTGATGTTATAAGCAGTAACTGAGGCTACTTTTATTTTAGAAAAACAAAATTAAAAAATGGGTCCTGTCGCGCGGGCTCCGAACGCGGGACCGGGCTTTATTGTTAAGTTAAATTCCACGCGGGCGAAGTCGCGGGCTCAGCTAGTAATACATATAATTATTATCACATTAGTAAATATAAATTTAGTTATCTAAATTATTCAATGAGTTGTTTATGGCATCCCGCTCCACAGGACACTTATCTGGGTAACTACAGAGTCCCCAAAGGCGCCATGGTGATACCGCTCCAGTGGGCGATACACATGGACCCTGCTGTCTGGGAGAAGCCAGAGGAATTCAACCCGAGTCGATTTCTGGCTGAAGATGGTAGCTTGCTGAAACCACAAGAGTTTATACCATTTCAAACTGGTAAGAGGGAATTTCTCAATACAGCACGACAGTTTCTTAATTCAGTAAAACTATATTACTGTCTGTACGTATGTAAGCTGGCCACTATATAAACTATACAAGTTGGGTGAAAAAGGATTAAGGAAATACTGATGTTGGTATGATCGTAATCTTCGGATCTAAGAATGGGTCTCTATGGGCACAGTAAACGAATACATTTTGAAAAACGTTAAATATTATAGTATATTTTTCCTTGGAGCGACATATTTTCCTGTAACAGGCGGTAGTTATATTTTATCACAAAAGAAAAATGTTTCCTTCGGGAAAACGCAAGGAGCTTTCAGGAAGCGCTTCCGATTTTCGGATAAAACAATCAACCTGCTTTGTGATTTATAACGTGACCCGGCTATTGCTGGACGAACTGGAGATCTAAATAATTTTGCGGTTTAGTAGAATGTTTACGCTGAATTCACACAGAAGTACACCTATTCATTGATATACCACAATGTCATAAATCTTCATAGGCAGAGCTCACACTATTATTGTAGCGCTGTACCTACTTATTTGATATTACATATTAAAGTATTTTAACATTGTTGTCTCAATGCACAACGAAAGTAATAAGCCGTTCTTTATTATAAACAGCAAGTATTACAAGCAATACTAACATCCTGTTAAGTCTTAATAGTTCCATAATAATAATTTAATGTTAAACTTGTGCCTTATTCCGGCGTGATAAGGAAGTCGAATCGCAACATTGGCGCACATTAACCCGAGTATTGTGTCATTCCCAAGGTAAACGGATGTGTCCAGGTGATGAACTGTCCCGCATGATATCATGCAGTCTGGTGGCTCGCCTGTTCCGCCGCCGCCGGATCCGCCTGGCCCAGGACCCGCCATCCAGTATTGACATGCAAGGAACTGTGGGTCTCTCCCTCGCGCCTCCCTCTGTACTCTTCTATTGCGACCCAATATAACTTAACATTTTCTTAGCATTGTCCTACGCTCGTAGCAATATCCCCATGAGACATATTCACCTGGTAAAAATACATTACCTATCTAAATAATCATAATAATAATTTAGCCTTTTTAACGTCCCACTTCTGGGCACGGGTTTCCCTTCACTACGAGGGAGATACGTAATCCACCAGGCTGGCTCATTGCGGGTGGATTTCACATGTCTTTCGATTGTTTTTTCGATTCCTTAGACATGCGGATTTCCTCACGATGTTTTTCTCCACTGTAAGCAAGTGATAATCATTAAAAAAATATTGATTCGCACATAGCTTTCGTAAAACCCAGATGTGCGAGGCAGGGTTTGAACCCAGGCCTTGGTGCTCGCAAGACGATCGGATATCACTGCTCTTACAGGCTATACCTATATATTATATAACATATTTTTACTAATCCTCAACCCAGTTTTATATGTCTTATCGGGACGTTGAAAGTCGGATTTAGACCAAACGAACGATGAGCTAGTGAGCTGGAACAAGAGCTTTCATTTCCTGTATTTCTTTCACTATATATTAATCTCCGCGAGCAAAGATATAACAACGTTTAGTAAGAGCATGTGCTTGATTGATTTAAACTCACCTTTATATTATAAATAATTTTGTTACATAGACTATCTCCTTCTCCCTCACCAGAGAAAGTAATACAAAAATAATCTTTCTAGTTTATCCTGTCTCTGTGTGGTGACTGGATTAACCTACCGATATGATTGTGGCCTTCTGACGTCATGCGGGCATACTGAATTATACGGGAACGGGGGAAAACCTAAACTGTGTATAGCTCGGGAGTTAATTTAAATCCCTATCAAGACAGGAAATGTCGGAGTGATTCCTGTGGGATTTCCAATTTAATTATCAACCAAGCTCATAGCTACGTTTCCGGCATATTGTTCTACATTGGATAATGCTAGGACCTTTTTATCGTAATTTTCTCAAAAATAATTGCTGCTTTTATTAAAACATTATAATATAGGATTCCCGTATGTGAGTAAAATAGAGTAAAATAAAACAAAATGTGTTTAATCAATGTGTTTTATTTTATCTGCTTTCAGTTCCTATTGACACTTCTCACCTAAGGGTGTTAGCAAACCATTCATTCGGCCATCGATCGTTGATTGATCGAACCAACCTCTATGTAGAAACGTTTGATCGACATCGACACATTCTTACATCGATCAACTGTGGATCGATTCTTGTGGCACCGCCCTTACCAAATATGTTGCTAGCTGTCCTTATAATGTACTTACCTGAATAGGAAAACGTAGGCAAAGGAAAATCGAGCACTACTATTATCCCCATGACTAAGGGGGAAAGACCATGAGTAATGTCAGGCAAGCCGATCAATCATTAATGAATAAGAGTGTTTATACCTATATTCGTGACGTAGAATTGTTAAACGGTCATTCACCTCGGCAATTACTTAATAGTGTTTATGTTCACGTAACTGCGCCCTTTACAAACTAGTTTTGTTCAGTTATTTAAATGCGCTAGTTACGAAAGCCGAGAGTTCAATGAACTTTGTGTTTTGTAAGCAATTCGTTGCATTCCTCATTAAAATGTATTTAATGGGCTGTTTTAGTAATTTGGCAATTTATTTATAAAGTTTATTGTATGTATTAATCAATCCTTGTTCACCTTGTACTTTTTGTAGACCCGTTTTTCATTTCTATGGTTTTCATTATTACTATTAGTTTTTTGGTAGGAAGGTTTGTGAGTATGGTCGGAAAAGGCATTGAAACGAGGCATATCAATCAATATTTTCACAATTAATTTATTTTTAATCTTATTTAATAATAATGCGGTATATACAAAGCATACGTATCTAGGCATATTCTATGAAACAACGGTTAGCTGCTTAGATACTTATCCCACTGAATTTCAGTACAGTGCAACTTAGTTGCGAACGTCAACAGTTTAGAAGACTACGAGAACTCTACCGTAAGGTAATATTCTATGCAGCGGCGGACCGCTCTAGACTAGCTGATGGTTGTAACAGTACCACGGAATGTTGCTTACTCCTTATGGTTAGGTACTTACATGTTAAACTATAAAATATATTGTAGATGAACACGTATAAACCTTAACTCTAATCCCTACACAACTCAACATACATGAGATCACACACGACATAACACACACTCATAAGTGACGCTAATAAATAATGATCTAGAATTATACATTTATTTTGGTATAGGTACTAGAGCTTACGATACTAACAACGCTTAATATGTACTTCATGCGGTGCGATCTGCCGAAGATCCTGGCGATCGGTTCGACCGACAAACTAATGCAGCTAACTCACACGGAAATCATTTTATAATCTCAACGATGGGAATTTAAATACATCTAAAGGGGCGGTCTACTATTTAATTGAACACTTTATGCACAGCCTCGACCATCGCGCCGGCGATGTCGTTACTTATAATAATAAAGACTTAAATAAATGGTCGTCGATACGCTCTAAAACGAGTGATCATTCAATACTGGTGGGTTTAGCGGCGGCGGCGCGGGCGCTAGTGCGCACCGACGTGGCGTAGGTGCGGGTGGTCGGGCGCGGGCGCGGCCGGCGCCGGCGGCGCGCGTGCCGTGAACTTGACGCGGAACGCTTTTGGCGAGATCGTGGCGCCCACCGTGCCCTCCAGCGACGGCGGCGCGTCGCCCACCGGCATCTGCACGTCGAATTGGTGCATCATGCACGCGAAGAACATGAACATCTCCATGCGCGCCAGCACGTCGCCGAGGCACATCCGCCGCCCTACGCCGAACGGCATGAAGTACTCCGGGCGCCTGATCTTGCCGGTGTCGTCAATGAACCGGCTCGGGTTGAATTTTTCGGGTTCGTCCCAGAGGTTGGGGTCCATGTGTACGCAGTTGATGAGCGGCACGACCTGTGAGCCCGCGGGAATTGTGTAGCCATTTAGATGGACGTCCCTGGTAACAAGAAAATGACCGTGAATACCACCATCCTTGTGCAATCCTGTAGTAGTTTAGTAAGAAAATTCATTGCATAAGTGAGTAAACGATAATAAGAAACTCACTTTGTGGGAGAGTGTGTAGTCGCTAGAGGTACTATGTTGGACATTCGCAGGGTTTCCAGGATTGTGGTTTCGGTGTATGGAAGATTCGCCATATCCTCGATAGTAGGTAAGCGGTCCCGGCCAATAACGGTGTCGAGTTCATCTTGAACTCGCCTCTTGACATCAGGATTTCTCAACATAAACACAATCATCCATAGAAGCGAGGATTTAATAGTCTCCATACCGGCCGAGAACAGGTCTCCAAGGATTTGTTTTATTTGCAGTTCTGTGAAACAAATGTTTTGTTTTAATTTACAAGAACAACTGTACCTATAATTTTTAAATGTATTGCTGTTTTATGTTTATTTGTTTTTATGTTGTGTTGTTTATTTGTTGCGTTTGATGTGATGAAACTCACCGTGATCTCTACCCTCGAACAGTTCCCCGGCTCTGCCCTCGCTCTTGGCCTTTTCGATCTCAATCAGATAAACATCGATGAGATCTCTCACATTGTCGACGTCGAGAGTTTCACGATGCTCGTCGATCAGCGTTTGGTAGAAAGCGAACATCTCCTCGCGGTTCTTCGCCACTTTCTCCTGGGCAAGAGCTTTGCCGGGAAGGTACTGTACAAAACAATGAATTTGCTTATTATAATTTATTTCTGACGCAGACTACCACAATAAAATGAACTTTTCAAGGCTGAATATGATTATATTACGGAAAAGAACTCGTGCTTCATGACAGGCAATTAATTAAGCAGGTACTCACGTTGTAAAGCGGAACGTATTCGCCGTAATGGACTTCTCCGAAGAGTCGCATGCCTTCTTCGATGAGATGGTTGAGCCTCTCGAAACGAATGTCTCCGTGGCTGAAGCGCACGGACATGGTGATGCCGCAGATTACGTTTGACACGCCCAGAGCCAACAGATGGTTTGCATCGATGGGCGCGCCGTCCGAGCCGTGTAGGTTCGCAATCAGCTCATAAACTTCATTCTGTTGAAAAGTTCTTTGTTAATATTGAGCGCAAATAATAATTGTCACCTCACTGATTAATGATGGCTTACTTAAAATCGAATGTTAAAGTGAGACAACTGACCTTAATCCTTCCTTCCATTATTTTTTTGCCGTTGCCCATGTAAGTCATGCCGAATTCACGAAGCTTGTCGTGTAAGAAGCGGCGCTGGCTCTTCCAGAGACGGCCCACGCTGTTGATGATGCCTGCAGGGAGGGAGGCGTTAGCGAGGGCTTGGTGGTGTGTGGGCGGCGCGCGCGCAACGCCGCCGGGAGGGACGGCGGTGCGCGCGACGCCCACAAGCACATGTGCATTTTTATTGGCGGTATGAATTTGGAGTTTACTAACAATCCTAATTTAAATCGAAAAGTTTGCTAATAGTCATGTCTGATATCCCTGTGATAAACTAAAAAGCAAAATACAATTAAAGCGTTTGGGAGCTACTGTCAATTATTGAGCAAACAACAAATTTATAATTTGTAACTAAGGTGATTTTTAAGCCTTTTCAGTAAATGATTAATAGACACTTACCAAGACCGTCCAATGTATCCATCAACGGCGTGCTGGGGCGGCCAGTTAACTCTTCGCGGCGGAACACTTCTCTGATCAGTTTATGGTCACTGAGAACGATGGTCAGCTGGTTGCCGAGCCGCACCGAGAACAGTGGGCCGTAGGAGCGCGACAGCTCCAGGAAGGTCTTGTGGCGGACTCCGAGGAAGGGCAGGCTGCCGACGACGGGCAGGCCGCAGGGGCCGGGCGGCAGCTTGCGCATTTCTCGCACCAGCGCGGCCAGCCGCAGCGCCAGCAGCGCCGCCCCCGCCACCACCAGCAGCGGCATCGACGTCCGCGACGCACAGTAGTTCACCACTTGCCATAGCCCCCACAATAGTTTAGAATCTGACAGCATTGTTATCATTTTAAAGTCTTTTCTTATAACAGATTTACAAAATAAAAGCCGAAGTTTTCTATTTGGTTACAAACGAAACGTAGCATTAGTGCGCGGACCGTAAATCGCGAGAATGCGATACCGAGACCGTGTGATTGTATATCGCGTGCGACCGACGTCTGCGCACTGGCGGGCCGCTGGCGTGGCCTTGCGAATAAATACTTACTGCGCGGGGTGGCGCGCACACTGGCTCGTCCCACCGGCGCGGCGCGGGCGCTCCTCTCTCTGCCTTTTTTCGGCAGGCCGGTGTACTACGAAATTCGTAACCCGTAGCGCTACGTGCGTAGACAACTTTTATTTTTAACGTAGCAACCGCCAAACTTTAATTTTCAAATACACAAACGCAGTAATGATGAAACTATTAGATTTTATGGAAATATTGATTTGTACTGTTTACATTTTTTAAATTACATATATAAAAAAAACATTCATTACACTGATTGCTTGATACAAAGTAAGAATTCAGCAAAACACGCGTACAAACTGCATCGAACACATTATTTAAATTTCGTCGGTATAAAATAATTGAACCACCAATCACTTGTGGGTGGATGTCATAGTTAGTTGTAAATGTACTTACCCATTTGGAATTTTAAGTGAGAATCGACTTTGGGGATGACCTCACTTGCAGCTGTACTATTGATGTTAATGTAGGCGTCGAAATTCGGCGAGGGGTAAGAGGGGCGATGGAGGTCGTGCGGGTGCGCATGCAGATGATAAGATTAACGAATTGCGTAAGTTGGCGCGAGGCAAGGTGACGGCGGGTCGACGACTCGCGATTGAGAGCCTTGGGCGAACTGCTTCGCTGCCGACCTCTAAGCGACACTGTAGTATCACACTTAAATTATACGAGAACGGGTGCCCCATTAATTATACCGAACTCTTTTGTTATTAAGTCGCATCTCTATAGCTCTACTGCTCACTCTACTACTCGCTAGGTGTATTCAATATTTGTAAGTCGCTAGTATTTATAAGTAATGTCTTCTTGGTATCGTTAAAGTATTAAGCATACTGCAGAATTGAACTAACCATTTTTTTTTCGCTTATATTATGTGGTCTTGCGACGCGACACGTCTTCGCGATTATAATGCATGGCTTAGAAGTAACTGAAACACTCTACACAACTAAATGATTAGATCACTTGTGTTAAATTCGCTTAAGAAACTGTTGCGATTGCGATGGATTTATATAGACACATAATTATAATTTTACAAAAAAACTGATTTACTGAGATAAATAATAATAAATACTTAACAATAAATAAACACGGACGGTAAATCTATGTGGTGTATCACTGAACCTTTTATCCAGCGAATGATGTACATTGAAACAACAACAACACATAAATAACTGTCGTTCATTATTTTAGTCTATTTATAACCAGTCGCTCTATTCTTAACTTATTTACTCTATAAATTGTAACCACGGCAGATACAGAAAATCCACCACCTTCCGTCATCCATCACCAGCTCTACCTTGCTAACAATTTGTTATACAAATATTAGATGTACGCAGCAGCAACTCTAACAAACATATAAGTTAATGTAGAGCTACAGGCGAAAAGTCTACTTGAACTCGTAATATAATAAAATACACCATAACGCTTGTATTCCCTGAAGGATAGGCAGAGGTGCACTGTTGTACATTCACCTTCCCTGATGATATTTTGTATCGAGTACAATATGGGGCGAGCTTGTTACCATTGTACCTTATACATTACAATTCAATTATAATTCAATAAACTAAAAAATAACTAAAAACACAGTTAAATTATATGTTATTAAATTTACATTATCTTAATTTAATTTTATTAAAATACCTATACACAAACTCAATACGAATTACAATAAAGTAGTAATGATGGCAAGTTTGTACATCAAGATACTAATCTAATACTAGCTCTACGCCTGTCTCTACTTGTCAATATTACCATAAACAAAGTTAACTTCTATGTTTCCATGAAAACCATACAACATGACTGAACCCCTGGTTTGCATTGACAAAATACACCATTTCAAAAGGTTGGCTCTAATTCGTGCTGTTAAAAAATAGATACAACAAATACATATAAATCGCCAGTGCAAACTAATGGGAATTACAATATAATAGACATCTGGTTCAATATACTTGATTGCATAATTAACATTAGTATGATTAAATTAGTATAATTTTCTTGCCTCATTCATTGGTTTCATTCACTGTCAAATCAATGATAACTGCGATGCACTCTCCTTTCTCGTAGCGTTGGTACAGCTGCAATATCATTGTTTTGTTGGCCTTCTGAACCTAACTGTACAACGAAATATTTAATTATAATTCGATTCGATTTACTCCCTACTCATTTTATGTGTAACTAGTGTTTATCACCTAAGGCGTTATTCACACAGTACACCTGATCACAATTTTTCCCTATATTTTGACTAACTCAAATGCCGAAATTGCCAAAATTCGTTAAAATATGTAAAAAAATATTGTTGTATACCGTGTGGATGTAGCCTTAGATGATAACGACTCTGGTGTTGTTTATATGGCAAAGAATACCGCTTCTACCAATGTGATTGTGCACGTTCAATATGTTTAAAATGTAAGATCGCGTCTCTATGAGTGAAATTATTTATTTCAAAAATGTTTTACACAATGATTTCTGCTTTGGGCCCTATGGACATAATGTCCAGGGCCCGAACTGTTCCACTATGATGGGCGGCCGTATTCTGTGCGGACTATTCCACTCTGGTCCAGTGCGGGTTATGTGAAAAATATAATGAAATCACCCCAAATAAAATGAATTGACAATTTTTATTTAAAACAAATAGCTTCAAAAAAATCGTGAAGCACTATGTGCGTGCTATATCGTTACATTATGTGCAAAATATAATGTCTTATGTGTAGCAGCTAGATTAATAAATATAACACTCAAAACGAACATATTTTAAGGTATTTGTAACTCACCATTGTGTGGTTGGGACTCGTCATTGTTCCAAATTCCAATGTGTACAAAAGTGTCCAGTGTACAAAATAATGGAAATATAGGTATATCTAAACATTCATTAAAAAACAAGGATGATTTATTTGTGTGCTAAATATGACTGTACCTTCGTTTAAAACTACCTATTCGTAATGTATATTCATAGGTGTTGGAGCTACTTATAAACAGGTAATGGGATTAATTAGAAGTTAAATGTTGGCATTAAAACGGACACTTGAATTAAATCACCTTTAATTTTGTCGATGAGACAACATTTAAGCGGACTCAACTGGACAAAACGATTTATTTGAGGGACAAGCCGCGGCGTTGTCATTTGACACCATTATCGATCCTGGCTTGCAGGAGATCATGGTCGAATTGAACATTGATGGCAGTGCGTGACGTGGATATCAACATTTTGCAGTTGATAGGTAGAATTTGGGTAAAAGTTTCAGTCAATTTACAATCTTATTGTTATTAAAACTTCTACATAATCCGCTGTTAATCCAGTACATCAATGTTTTGAAAAAACCATCAAACATCATATAAGACTATTGCAATTACAAAATTTTTACGCAGATTCTAACAAACGTGCTAAATTCATGGTAGAGACATTGAACTCGCTCTGTCTAGCCTTCATCTATTGATATTTCGCAGATCTTGACTCTACATTTAACTTTGTGATTTCAGACTTAATTTTACTAGGATATCAATTGTAAGTACTTACTTTATTAGCTTCACTTTTCTACGACTTTGTAGTACTTACCTACGCTATGGTTACGGATTTTTGATAACTTAATAAGAATATATAACTTTATGTACAGCGTAGAATACACAACTTTTACCAATTTGTATATACAAGCTACCTCTGTTCGTTTTAGATAAAGTGTTAGGATGTCACTACACCAACTGATCGACTGTCTATCGGTGATCGATCGAACGCTGCTCCATGCAGAAACTGATGATCGACGTCGACTCAACACATTCTACCATCGATACCCGTTGTGGAAAATTAATAAATCGATATGCTACGAAAATCTCACCGTGCACTAGGCCGAGGGGTCAATGACCGTTCCTTTATCGATACATTTATAGATTTATTGGTCGGTTATCGCGTTTCGCTCTTTCCTATCAGCCTAACTGATTGGTTTTCAACACGTGCCCAGCACTCGCGTGATTTCTTACATAACTACAAAATATACGCGCATAAATATGTCTGCTAAATATTTCATTAGATTATAGACTCAATATTTTAATGTTTGCTAACATTGATATATTTAATCTCTTAGGGGATTTTAGCCCCAGTCGAGTACTTCAAACCGACTTCTTCAATCGACTACTTGTATTATTTCACAGACTGTACATTATTTTCGGAAAAACAAACTCCCTCCAAGTTGCATCATAGATCATTTGTTTTTTTTTTGTAATTTCTTAATAGGTAATCCTATTGAGTACAAAAGAGTAACCATTGAGTTTCTTGCCGGATCTTCACAGTGGAAGCAGCATTCCGAACCGGTGGTAGGTTTTGACTATTCATAAATGTTTTGTTGGCTTACATGAAAAAAACCAATTTTGAGTTTATTTCTAACCTATGATATAGGTGTATCATGCGTTGAAGGTGTATTCCATCACCTGATTCATGAAAGAACTTGTGAAAACGCTCTAAATATATTTTTAGCACATAACTACGAGTACATCGCTGACGTATAATAACCAGTTAACATCATTAAATTTTTACAAATTGACACGTCATGTAAAGGAACAATTGTTGTTCTTATTATTTTTAACTTGAAATGATTAATTAACTGATGTTATATTGAGTAGGATACCTATGCTATTTCAATCACTACCTGAATCTTATAGATCAGCCAAATTTTAAGCGCACATTAAAAAAAAACTTTTTATATACGTGCATCTGTTTTTTATTATATTAGAAGTGATCCATAAAAATGCTTATGGAAACTGTTGGCAAGGAGAGGGGAATGGGGTAAAGTCAGTTTTAACTACTTATTGCGCGCATATTGCTGTTTTAACCCCCGACGAAAAAATATATTTGGTATTATGTTTTATCAATGGATTAATGAATTCTCAGCGCGTGTGCAAATTGTAGTTTTGTGAGACCAATTTATTCTTTATAGTTTTTTTATGTTTTTATCGAATTCTGATTACTCAGTTTTTTTGTATGGTGAACAAATAAATGTTGTTCAATAACCAACAATACCTAATCATTTTAAATTAATAAATATACCTACAACGCTGCAGACATTTTTTACATCTATTAATTACTGATTTAATTAATATACGGAAATGTTTTATTTTTCTTGTTCCATCTTTGACCTCTATAAAAACGGTTGAGTATTATTTTATTAAACAAAACATTGCCTACCGTCAAAATAGGATGTGATAAGTGACAAAAATATCGCTCATAAATTTGTAATAATACATCGAATTATTAATTCTTAATACATTTTTCATTGACCTCAATTCTATAATCATGTAATGACGTTATCTCACTTCCTACTATAATCGTAGGAGATAATAATAATGTTGAAGGTTCTTCTTTATCTGTTTAGAGGCCTAACTACGTAGGTACCGACCGCACAATGTACACTAGGGACACGGCTGATTTGTCACGTGAACACTTACTTCTTGTTCTTAGTACGTAATTAAGTTTGCGGTTGATTCTAAAATCAAATATAGCTACACCTTAAAGAGTTTGGAATATTTTACACGGAATACAATCGCAAAAATAGCGAGCCTTTTAGTAAGTATCGCAATAATAAAAGGACTTCAGCTAGGGTTATTAGTTTAGCCCATAACATAAAAATATGCAATTTACAGCGCAGTCTGTTGCGCTCTTATGTACACACTTTTACTTAATAAAAAATCTAACCACCCATTCACACCGAAAAGTATTAGGCAATTTCTCTAAAAATAACAGTACCTATAAAGTAATATTTCCTGCTAAAACGCATGATTACTGTGTCAAAAGTCAAAATATTTTTATTAACGTAGGCCAACAAAGCAATTACAAAACTGAAAATCTAATTCCAATGCTGCTTCCACTGAGAAGAGCCGGCCAGAAACTTATTGGATACTACTCCATTCAATAGAATAAAGTTCATGTACATTCACAGAAACAGCAACGCATATGAGCAGGCAACGCCAATGCCACTAGGAAATAATGCGCTATTATTCAATTAGCGAACTCATTAACACTTTCAATGCAATCAACGCAGCAGATGCGTTTTTGTATTTTTTCCCAGGTATTCAATTATTTATGTCCAAGTGCCGGCGATCCACTTGATTTGTATGGAGGACATCGTGAAAATTCCGGTGGTACTGAAAGTGTTAAGGTTGTCTGTCCACTTGGCCGGGCGGTCTGGCTGGACTTACTTTCGACCGATAAGTAACCACTGTATCAAGCAACTATACGAGGAACGTGCGACGGGCCACGGATTCGCGGCCCAGTGGAACCTAAGTGGACAATCATCTTAACCATTTCCTCGAGCAACATCCATAGATACTTCAGAGATGACATCATCAGTATCTGTCATCATAACCTGCCCTACAGCATATCCTACACTTTATCTAAGCTGACCCTGGCCGTGAACCTGGGGCGGGACAGTTGGTACTCTCGATAGAGCAGTAGGTACCTAATAGAGTTGCAAAACAAATCTTTAGGTATTTCATGTTTAGTTTAGTAGCGCCTCTATCTATTATACATATTCAGTAGATCGTGGAGGAAACTAGTTATAATAATTACGCAATCGCCGGCTTTTCTTACATTCAAGATAATCTGATCAAAACAAAATACTTCGCCGTATTTGCTCGATACCTACAATAATAATATGTTTTTACCATTACTCTGATTTTGCTGTCGTCCAAAAAAACTCGTTGGAATACGACTCAATTATGTTCTTATAAATAGAAGTTACTTTAAGCATCCATTTGATTAGGAAGGTAAATAACACACCACTCCACCCCACTGAATTACCACTTCATTGAAGTAAAGATGACAATAAAGAGTCTATCTTAATAATCATCGATATTTTGCTCGGCGACCTAATAGTACATTGTTACACGAGTGGTGAAAGTGACTTATTTTTCCCGAGACGGGGTTTGGCGACCGAGTGTAGCGAGGGCGCTAATAGTTCGAGGGACAAAATAAGTCTTTCACCCGAGGTAAACACTGTGCTTTTCATTACGAATACAAGGAAAATAAAAATAAAAACAGGAATTGGCTAAAGAAATAATACAAGGAAGTATGAACAATACTCTACATATCGAAAAAAAAATAAAGATCGGATTGCCGCCTATTTTGTTTTTTTTTCGTTGGCCGGCCAGCTTCATTATTTAGCCATAATTTTCCATTTTCATCTTTAAATATTTTGCTCAAATCTATGTTATTTTAAAGAAATTGTTGAAACTAAATTATAATTAAGTCATTTAAAAATATATATTATTTAATTAATACTTAACTTGTTATTTCAATTTTACATCGTGCTGTAATTGAGTGACTGTAGAAAAAGTTTGAACATGGTTCCATAGAAATGTGAAAATGGAACTAGTTTTTTTTTTATAATTTGACAGCTGTCAGTTGAAAGCGATTCTCCCGGGCCGGAAAAGTATTACTTTCAACCCGCTCCTCAGGCATCTTCAGCCCTATATTCAGAGTATGAGTAATGAAAAATAAATAAATAAACAGGTACTTATCTGGTGGAATCAATCTTTACTGTTAGTTAAGTGCAGCTGGTTGGTATTGATTGAGTGACTTTATCGATTGTCAGCAGGTGCTGAGCGGAGTAGAACGGGTTGGGAATCGACTACTGGGCCCTAACCACACTCGCTACTCAAATCGTAATAGAAAAGCAAACGCTCGCGATTACGTTTCAAAAGCTCCGCTTTTGACGTTTTGCTGACACCATACCATATCAATGTCAGTAGAAATCGTGAAGCTCGTGTCAGCAAAACGTCAAAAGCGGAGCGTTTGAAACGTAATCGCGAGCGTTTGCTTTTCTATTACGATTTGAGTAGCTAGCGTGGTTAGGGCCCTGGATGACCGTAAAAATAATGTGCCTTTATTAATTATATACCTACCTATAAGTACCCAACTTCAATCTCTATACTTAATATTTGATGCACAATATTTTATATGACACCTTAGTATATGCTAAAGATAATGTACCTCACACGAAAAAATATCGATGCGGGTATCTTTCAAGTGAAAAAATTCCGCACGGAAAATACATGTCTGTATTATTGAGACTGGGTGCCAACACCATCAGTGCAGACCTTGCGAGATCCATTACCTTCGTAAATGTATATTTTGGTCAAAATTAATTAGGTCACCTTGGCGACAGTCACTATACGAATACGCACAGACTAACAATGGTTTCTACGTCTGTGGACAGATGCGCACACGCACTGTTTGGTTATCCTCGATTATACGCCCCTTGACATAAATTTGTGTGAATTTTTGTTTTCGCAGCCTTTAGAGTAACTGTGATTGTATTACATAAAATATAATGACGCGAACCAACGAGAACCTAGAATGCTTGGCATACCAAAACCAACAATATAATAAAAGCTTCCCACATAAAATTATACAATAATTTTCTATTATGCCTACCTATAGGTACCTAAAATTCTGAAGAAACAACCTGTTACGGAAACAGCCAGACATAATGTCTGGCTGTGCGGTTAGTCATAGTTTTTACGCAAATAGGCGAGAAAAATGTGAAATACATAGTCAAAACGCGTGCGTGTTTCACTTAACCTACTCCTTACCTACTATCTCGATTGCGAAAAGTGATTCCTCATCATTTCCTAGTAGGCGCCGGAGCGGCGGGCGCGAGAAATCAAAACAAACTCGCTATAAGGGGAGATGGGGTATAACAAGCACAGTAATGAATAGCTATGCCATTTATACGCTGGCCTTCATATGAAACATGAAAAGTAAAAATATGAATGGCGGCATTTACATGCTTTCCTTGTAGCTTTTGAATAACATTAAGTAAGATTATTTATTTCAGATGTATGGATGTACTGTACTTATCTTAACATCATCCTTTATGCCAAAATCCTATAATTAAAGGCACAAAAAATACATCTCAGTACATGTCTGAAAGCGTAACTAGCGTGTTGAATAGTGAACTAATAAATTGATTATTATTTTGGAAAAAATATCGTACTTATTAATATTTTAGATTTTTTTCACATTTTGGAATAGTTGTTCGAATGGCATATTACGGGTAAAAATAATATTAAAATAAATTAGTACCTACGTATTAATTAATTTAAATTAATTAAGTATTAATTTCCATATCAATTGAACATTTCACGTAAAAAAGTACAACTGTACAGACAGTGCTGCACATCACGTGTTTACTTATTGATTGTAAATGCCCGTTATCTTATACGGTTAATGAGCATTAATTGAAGACTTGCGATGACTTGTCTTGCGAAAGTTGAGTTATTGAGACTACTTAAAATGGGAATTAATATCGGAGTGTAGAATTTGTATTGGTAGGTCTATTCGTTGGGTTTCTCTAAACTGATATAAAATGGTTATTGGAATCGCTTTCCACACGCTTTCCTTATCTCTTTTGTACAATGTAGCTATCAATAAAGCTTGAAATATTAAGTAAGGATATTAAAGTTACTTGAAAATAAAATTGGTACGTATAATATATTAAAAAAATATATTTTTTTTTTTTAAATATTGTTAGTTTTAATAACCATAGTTGGAATTATGGGATTATGGCCTGAATCCCCCTCGTGTTGAGGGGAGGCCCGTGCCCAGGATTGGGACGTCAAAAGGACTAACATCATTATAATAATTATTATAGCTGAAATTACTCAATATCAATAAAACTATTTACAAATACGAACATGTTGTTGCAATTGTCCCTCACCTCCCGAATCAGTACGAATATTTCGATGTTGCGCAGTATAAGCATGTTGAAGTGTGTTGTCCAATAATCACTTTTAAATTGAAAGCAATTAACATTATTATCGCTACGCTACGCTTTATATCAATCAACCTGCTGCGGTGTGGGAAACTAGTGTTTTACACGAGCCACGAGTTCAGTAACAGAGGAACGAATTATAAGAAAACATTTACTACAAAATTAAAAATATAATCACAGTTTTTATAGATATGTGATTTATCTGCGTGTCCATGACACGGCGATGGCAATAAAGATTCGATGATTATACAATTATTATTATAAAAATATTTTATCGCGACCTTCAATATGCAAAAAGTAGGTGACACCATTTTTGCGCTACCTATACAATCGTCAGGGTGATAACACCAGTGATAACCGGGAGCCCTACACCACTCAGGGCGCGCGTGACAGTGGTAGCAAGATTTTTTACAGTAAAAAACTTTCAGATTTTTTAACGCGTCCAATGTTAGCAGATACCCTATCCAATAGTTTTTTTTTTTTTTTTTTTTTTTTTTTTTTTTTTTTTTTTTTTTTTTTTTTTTTTTTTTGAATTGACTATATGTTGTTGGCCAGAGTGGCCATAACAACTTCACCCGGACAGAGGGCGAGCGCAAGTGCGCTCCAGCCATAGGGGCAGGGGGGCAGCTAGCTCAAGGGCGTCACTAGGGACACGACCTCGGCTTGGGCCGCTGCCAGGAGAGGTGGCGAGGGTAAATCTACCACCGGATCGGAACGCGACCTCGACTGAGAAGATCCGGCAAGAAACTCAGCGGGCTTGTCGGGTGCCAAGGTGCGTCTAGGTAAGTAGACGCACCTTCTAGCGGAAGCGGGGGTTCGTCGACCTCGCCGGCGAGGTCGGTGTCTGGCGGGGAGTGTGCGTGTGTCGTTCTCCTCGACATCTGAGTCTAGGAGAGCGGTGAGTGGGTCGGGGGGGTCCTATCCAATAGATGCTAGTACAATACCAAAGGCATTGTTCGTACGTTGTTGACCAGGGCCCTAACCACGCTAGCTACTCAAATCGTATGAGAAAAGCAAACGCTCGCGATTACGTTTCAAACGCTCCGCTTTTGACGTTTTGCTGACACCATACCATATCAATGTCAGTAGAAATCATGAAGCTCGTGTCAGCAAAACGTCAAAAGCTTTTGAAACGTAATCGCGAGCGTTTGCTTTTCTATTACGATTTGAGTAGCAAGCGTGGTTAGGGCCCTGAAGGGGAGTAGGACAGAGGGAAAAGAGTTGGGCTATAGGCTTTCTCACTCGTACGAAACAGCAATAATAGCTAAGTTCTTTATGCTGATTTGTGTGTGGAGTGGTATTACTCCGGTAGAGTCAGACCATACATGGGATGTACTCAATTGCCTACGGCTTGGCTCTTGTACCATTAAAACATAAGTATACCCCCTTATTAATAACCGTAGTATAGCGGGCGAATAGTTAAACTCCAATTATCTCTGTCTGTCATCAGTAATTTTACATTCTAAAGAAGAAGACAAAGCATGGTGTAATTCTGCAATCGCTAAGCCACGTTCATTAATAAGGGGGATATAGTATACGGAACATTAGTTTTATTTTCCTAGAGACCAAAGCAAAATAGATAGGTACTAATGATTTGTTTTGATAGATCTCGAGAGAAATATTATTTATTTTGTTCAGTCGCGCTTATCTAAAAGAGTATGTAACACTCATTTATAAAATATTCCATTAAACTGAATATCGAACAGTGATTAATTAAGCAAGTTAGATTATTTTCATAACGTGAACGTGAATTTAATCAAAATTTTAGGTTAAATAATTACATTAATAATATATTGACTCAGCCGTTACTTTGCGGAAATCCATTGTTAAATGTCATTAGTGGAACAAACGCGCCTTTTTTTGCTAGATAAAAAGACACTCATGTCAGTCAGACTCTTGACCAATGGAGTTCGGTCTCGTTGGCCTCTTCTATTATAGATCTAGATCTAGTCAATTGACCACATATTGACTCTACCATCTTAAAAAATACAACGATGATGATACATCTAAATGTGAAGTATAATTTTGATACAAACCTGAAAATACCGAGGTAAATCGGCTGTGTGATTTTAATCCCAGTTAAAAGCATTATTCTAATGACTTATATTACTAAACATAATTATATTGGTTTTGGTCCGTGTTACTTGAACTTTTTCTCATTAACTTCAAATAAATTTTTAATCAATCGATTTTTTGATTGACCATAAGCTAATTTGAATCATATGAAGAGTTATACTTAAAAATATTCCCCAAGAATTCGAAGTCACCTGTACGTAGGTATATAAAAATTTATCGCTCTATCAGAAACTTCGTCGAATTGTCCGCCGTAAATATCTGCTAGCATTTTTTGTTGATACCCATAAAGGTGTTATGTATTCAGTGAATGCGAAACGAGATGTATCGTTCCCGATAATTAGTTTCGTGTTTCGGACATAAAGCTGTCGATATGTAGGACTTACAGCTAATGGCTTTTATTAAGTCTCGTGTACATGTAGGGAAATATCACCTGCTTTTCACTTAGCCAAATGGGTCTACAATAAAACGTGTGCAATCTTTATTTAAAAAAAATATATACGATTTATAACGGTAGAGTCTCTAGTACATCTTCGTAAAACATTTTTAGGGAAAATTGTAGAGCCATATTTCAATCATCCGAGAAACATCCGAGTCATCCGAGAAACTAACCTATCGCCATACAAATGTTGTACGTAGACGTTGCTAGCACTACTAGCAACAACTCTAGCTCATGGTAGAGGTACAATGCGGTATTAACTGTCCATTGTACTTACATAGTAATTAATTATAAAACGTTATTATTGTTACAATAACTGACGTAGAATATTTAAATAACATTTCGTGGAAAGTCGTTTTATTTGCCGAAACATACTTTACTTATTTTTATTTATTGGATTCCATAGTACAACTCTTTGTGTGGGATATGCATGTTATGTATGCGGAAAAATAATGCGAACGTAGAGTCAATGTAGAGTTCAAATAGAGCGCTTTTCACGTAGAAAATATATTCTATATTGAGTGTTATTTTATATTTCTATTATTATTTAATTCCTGGCTTACAGGATCTACGTTGATTACGTACAACGTAAATCAGATTTTGCAATACATTATCTTACGCGGTGTTAAACACGGAAAAAGACGTCGGTGTGTTGGTAGTACCGATATGATAGCATTCTCGCCTCATCCAATTTCTATGGAATCAACATCAGCACATTGTTTACGAATTCGCGGCGTTTTCGCGTCCAGTGTGGACGGCGTCTCACGGGGTTCGCGTGTCTTACGTGGAAATGTGCCGCGCGGTGGCGAGTGGTTGGCCGGCGGCGCGGAGCGTGGCGAAACAGTAATGTCTTCCCGGGATTGCGCTGAGACGTAACCCGAAACCCTCGTCGTGTTACGCTTCGCGACGTCCGCGCGTTATTATGTAACAAACATGCAAATCACACTATTACCTGTGAATATAGTGGCTGTGACAAACTATTCGCCATCAATTTTGCTTACGGATGGCGTAGTAAATGTGTTACTATATAAACGTAACTTAAACGAAATGCATTCGGTAGGTAGGGCATTACTTCCGCGGGATCAAATGTTTTCATTGGTTACTGTTTGAATTTCTGGAATACTATAACTAGCTACATAAGTATTATGAACACGGGGCATTATATACCTAACCCTTTGCTTTAATTACCTAAGGTTTAGTAAATTATACTACAGTACACAAATCATTTGCTGTCGTATGCTTTAGACAGATAAATACTAATGATTTATTTATATTTAATTACAACGGTATAAATAGGACCAATAACACTAATAATTAAAATAACAACAATTATAAACGAATTAAAAATTAAAAATAGATATCATCGAATCTTCACCCATTCATCCGCAAACAAATCTATACTTACGTGTGATGTAGGATAGCTGTGTATCTTTACGCATGGATTAAATATACGCAACGGCGGAATCTAGAAGTCCGTATCAATATTTTAGGCACATATACAGGTATTTCTGCTCTATTGAGTAGTTACGATCGGATATATTTTTTATAAGATCACTAATGTGAGGTCAGCCCGTTACTAATAGTCTCACGAACTCCTTTAGGACTGCGCTTACGTTAATACTATAATGACCGGATGGGGACCGAACCTGGAACCTCTCAGTCACGAAGGCCGCCCCTCTAACCATTTGGCAATTGGCTTGAGGAAACCGAACCTTCAATAAAGATTTCAGAGATCATACGTAAAGTGAAAAAAGTTAAAGAGTGGATGGATACGACCTCGTAGCACGCGGTCTCGGCCGTTTTTCTCTGAGGTTATATTCGATTGTTTCTAAGTTTGCACGGTGAGACATTTGATCGCTAAAAAAGATAAACTAGATTCAACTAACAATGATTCAATTTTGCAATGTTTGTGCTTAAGTATTAAGTCAAGGACGTTTTACACAGGCACGTGAATTAAACACTTGTGTCATTAAGGTAATTATTGTTTTCGAGAGGGAAGCGTTGGAGATTTTATATAGATTTCATTCTTGAAAGAATGCTTAAATGACTCAAAGATTAATTAAAATAACAACTTAACACAATATTTAAATTGATTGTCGTCACCGTAATATGATTGCACAAACCAAAGTGTTAGTAACTACTTATAAGGAGATATAACCTAGCGTTAAATTTAAAACCGAAGGCGGTATCTTGGGTAGGAGTAGGAAGTAATCATGAAACAGTTCAGCTGGTCCATTAGGTTTCCAAATCTACGTATTTGCGTGAATGGCCGGGGTGAACGAACTGTTTAGAGCGAGCGCAGCGCAAGCGGCCACTCGATAAACGTTGCGCAAACGCCTCACACGCCCTCCTAGGGGATTTATTCATTTACAGGTAAGGAGCAATTTCCCAGTGGCGCTTAAGCCATTCTTCCATAAATACAATAATGTTTTAAGTTAATCTCGATTGTCTAACTTCCCTGAACGTTACGCCAACGCTTGTAACAAAACGGATTTAAGTTATTTAACATAAACTAATCTCTTACAGTTGGGTCTTTGGTAACATTGTTGTCTGTTATTGATATCTCCAGTCGAGGTAATAATATAATATTATGTTTTAGTGACTTGATAAGTAACAGATGAATAAACCAATTGCGGTCATTTATAGATAATAAGTTTTCTTCGTTAACTAAAGCATTGATTACACCATTCAATTTTAAGGAGGCCTCATTAGGGCGTATAAAAGTGAAATCGCAGTTAGGACAGTTCGTTTCAATATAATGTACTCATCATTAGTAAGCAAGTAAGTTCTAATAGTATATTTTTGCTATTACGTATTAGGTTTTAATTATTACAATGCACTCTGCTATCAGATCCTAAATATATTATATGAGATAACATCTGATTTGTTTGGAGAATAAACTTAATTGGAGGACTATGAAACCGGCCCTTCGTATGTTATTATCATTATGGTCAATGTAGAATTTATGAAATAACTACTTTTTATATTTCAAATACGTTTGGCCCGTGACGTCATTACGACAAAACTACGTAGTTGGCGGGTCAAGTGATAACCCAAATAACCACTGGACAGTTATTGCGTTGCAAAAATTAATAATAGGTCATGACACATGTGTCACAGAGGCATGGTACCAGAGAAAACTATGGTACAAATAATAATATGCTACGCCGGGTATTCTCTTCCCCCCGATGGTCCATGACTACGTCACCGTCAGTGTTGTCATTGATTGACATCTACACTACAAACAAGGAGCATTATTTACCGTAATCGGCAATTATGACGTAGTCTTAGCCCAATCACGTGACCTAGCTGACACAGGAAGATAATACCTATCTGGTTTTATTAAACCTACTATCGTGGGATTTTTATTCCGTGGAATTCTGACATTTCATAAGTGTGGCAAGGTATGCAAACATCCCACTAAGAAAGGAACACAAAAAGTGAAATAAAAAATATGCGTTGCTTATTTCGACACTTTACACATAAAAATGATAAGTTAAAAATGTATTTGACATATTAAGAACATTGTTCTATTTTTTACTATCAAATTATAAAAGTTCCATTATTATAAATTGAACTATTCTTTATCAACTGGCATCACCTTCCACTATCATTTTTAACGTTTCGTATTATTTTTAATAGAAATCAGAGTAGCAGAAATAAAACAGGCATAAAAAAACTCAATTAAAATTAATATAAGAGGGCTTAGATAATGTTTCTCCTGATAATTAGAGACACTGTTACAACCATGTTATGAAGGAGGAACAAGTTGTGCACTCTTGATGATAATGGAGAATATCTGTGATTATTTTATAATTACTGTGAATGACGAGGATGACATAAGCTGCCTAAGTGATAAATAAAGTTTTTAATTGAAACATGTTTTTCACTAATAATTATTTACCTTAATTTTGTCCGAGCCGGATTTCGGCAACTTACATAATCCGTATTATATTCATATTATTCGTTTTTTTTATTATTAAATTAAATATGTACCTACCTACATAAAAACAGGAGTCAACACAAAAAGGTTGATTACGTCTAAATGTTAAAAAATGATAGCTGTCCGAATTCCACTGAATAAAATATCCCACTATAGGTACTAGTTATTGCAGATTCCTTAGCGATTTTTTTAATGGATGTCGACACCAACGCCACCAGGTTCAACTATAGCTGAGAACCATCCAGCCGATCCGATGAGTACAAAAACCGTTCAAAATCGGTGAAGCTGTTTAGGAGGAGAAAAATTTCTAACACACACACACACAAGAATTTTATATAGGTATAAAGATAGTGAGAACTTTTGTGGTTCTCTGAGACTTAGGCAGGTTAGTAGGGACATCTGGGTTGCGAAAACTAGCGGAACATCGCGAATTCGGCTAACTCGTGGTTTCGCACCGTGAACGAGCGTCTTGTACGTATGTACCTTAACTACTTAGAACCTACCACAAGATTTACATCAAAAACGCAGGCCCCTCTTCCCCAAAGGTTCGATTCCCACCAGGGCAAATTTCGGAAATGGCCTTTTCGTAATTTGCTCTGGTCTAGGCGTCACTGAGAGAGTTGCTTAGTTTGGGACCATACAGTGCCCTAACCACGCTAGCTACTCAAATCGTAATAGAAAAGCAAACGCTCGCGATTACGTTTCAAACGTTCCGCTTTTGACGTTTTGCTGACACCATACCATATCAATGTCAGTAGAAATCGTGAAGATCGTGTCAGCAAAACGTCAAAAGCGGAGCGTTTGAAACGTGATCGCGAGCGTTTGCTTTTCTATTACGATTTGGAATACTACGATTTGTGGCCTAGTTGGTGTGTTAATTTCGCGATTTATAAATGGGTGCATGTGTGCAGGTACGTACTTTATTTTACTAAACAAAGTCGATAAACAAGCGTACGACCCGCCTGATGTTAAGCAGGGCATTGTGAATTGGGAGGCGGCGGAGGGGGCGTTGTTCTTGAAGCTCAGTCACTCATCGGACGAAACGGAGCCATTATCCTATCAATTATTCTGTATTCCTTAAGGTCTAGCGATCACCTCTCTCTTCTTATGCCTTCCCACACCAGTTCCTTCTATGATGGTTCCTTCACTGTCGAAGCTGCCCGCCTCTGGAATTCTTTACCGGTCTCTATCAGAAACGCTCCCTCCTTACACATTTTCAATGACCAGGTAAAGAAATTCTTTCTTTCTCCATAATTACTGCTTCTTATTTATTTGTTTATTATTTATTTCGCCTGTGTCTAAACTGTTGCGTGCTATTATCTTCATTTAGCTATTATGTAGTAGGTATAAGTATATGTCATATTATTTTCTTGTTTATTTAATGTAATGTATATGTTTAAGTTAATTTATGTAAGTACACACCCGTATTATTTTTCTTTAGATCCTCTCCATCCTAAGGTTGCCTGGTAGAGATCACTTTTAGTGATAAGGCCGCCCATTTTCCACTTCCTGTGTAAATTATTTAATAATTTGTAATTTTTTGTCTTCTAGTGGTGGACTAATAAAGAGTTATCTAATCTAATCTAATCTAATCATTATTGCTACTTAACGTCAATCTTCTGTGAGAGGGTGGTGCTACCTCCGTTGAGCCAGCCCGCATCTCTATCTTATTTATGTTTACTTCACTATCGATTTAACGAGAAAATGGTACCATACAAGGGTTATTTTAACATATTTTTGTTTTTATTTAATTTGTTTTAACAATGATGTTTAAGTTAAAATAAACGCGATATAATCCGTAAAAATAGTTTTATTTCAATGTGTAGTATTCGCGTATATACAGGGTTATAGGGTAAGTCGACCTAAATCCTTTAAGAGATTGTAGTTTCCATCATTCCTGACCGATTTGACTAGGAAACCCCATATACCAAACTAAACCGTTCTCAAGTTATCGGCCTTTGAATTTATTTTATAAAAATTACTGATTTTTTGATCCCCCTCGTGTTGAGGGGAGGCCCGTGCCCAGGAGTGGGACGTTAAAAGGGCTAAATTATTATATTATTATTACTGATTTTTTGTCGACTGCCCCCTTTTTTTGTGTTTTGTGTTTCAATTTGTTTTGTTTTTGCTATTTTTGTGTAGTAAACTAGTTGCTTTATTATTTTAAACCATAAAACCTCAAGTAACTATACCAACTGAGTCATAGTAGACAGTCAATTGTTAAAAAAATAAAAAAAATTGAAAGAGTTTATTTTTCTTTGTAAGATATTTCTAAAAAAGTCTATGACAGATGTGCTGCAGATGTACTATAAAATATCTACGGTTCTTCAGCTTTCCGATAAGGTATAATAACATAGGGTATTATTAGACTTATCTAATAAAAACATTGATGAAATACTACCAGGTAGTAGTAAATACTAACGATAATCAAGCGTTGTTTTTGAGTCAGAAAACAAAATAAAACAATCCAAATACATATCAAATTTTGTTTATTGGTCTTTTTTACAATAAAAAATGTTCCACGTGCCCTCCTCTGTTTCGCACACATACACGCATTCTGTGTCTTAGGCCACTTTTTACAACACCAGTCGTTAGTCCTCTTCTTAATTCGTTAGCGGCATCAATAATTTTTTGTCTTAAAACCTCAATCGATTGTATTGGGTTCGGTTCATGGTACACCAAACTTTTCATGTGTCCCCACACATAAAAGTCCATAGGGGTCAAGTCTGGACTCCTGGCTGGCCACGGTATAGGTCCACCTCTTCCGATCCACTTATTGGGATAATTAGTGTCTAGCCACTCTCTGACACTCCTTCTGAAGTGCGCGGGGCACCCATCGTGTTGAAACCACATGTCACGGATGAGGTTTAATGGAATATCGTCGAGCAAACCAGATAAATCTTGTCTCAAAAAATTTTCATAGTTTTCTCCATTTAAATTTTGGGGTAGAAAGTAAGGCCCAATCAAATGATTGGAAATTATTCCCATCCACACGTTAAGACTGAAACGTCTCTGTGAACCCTTTATCCTTTTTTTATTGGGATTTCTTTGAGATTTTGGGGCCCAATAATGTGCGTTGTGATAATTAGTTATCCCGTCTTGATCGAATTTCGATTCATCAGTCCACAAGATGCTTCTAAAAAAGGATGGATCTTCCAAATCTGCATTGAGCATAAATCTACAGAAGTCCAGCCTCCTCGCAGGATCTCCTTCTTCGATGACATGTACTGGCGTGTAGTGGTAGGGGTAGAGACCGGCAGTATGCACTGTAAACCACACTTTCCACTGTGAGAGTCCAAGTTCCCGAGCAACAACATTGGTTGACGTAGTCGGATCCTGTCGAAATCGTCGAACTATCTCATTATCTTGCTCTTCATCGTCATCATTAATACGTGGTCTACCCAGGTCTGTTCGTCGCCTTGAAACAGAGCCAGTCTCTCTAAGTCGTCGGTAAACTCCGTCGAAGACACTAATATCCGGTATTCGGCGGCCAGGATAACGTACTATGTATTCTTCACGGGCTCGTAAAGATACACAGTTGCAGTACCCATAACAAATCAAAATATCAGCATATTCTTCGTTCGTAAAGGTCGTCATCTTCAACAGTTCAAAATCAGAAGCACAAATCAAGGTCCAGTTAACAAGCACAGTCACGAATAGGAAGAAACAGTCCAGAAAACAAGCCAAATCGAATAAAAAACAAAGAACACCAAGTATCGCATCTACCACGGACGAATCGCGTAAGCAGACTGACTAAAAAATACACACAATAACAACAAAATAGTTTTTACATGGAATAACTTGTCTCACTCGTACCTGTTTACATTGAAAGATGTCCCGCTCGCACCCATTGCTGGACAATAGGCGCTGCGAGCAACTTAACGTTTGCTACTTGGGCGTCTTTGTTTGAAGTTTTTTCCGAGAATCCTAACAATACCCTAGCATGTTATACCTTATCGGAAAGCTGAAGAACCGTAGATATTTTATAGTACATCTGCAGCACATCTGTCATAGACTTTTTTTAAAATATCTTACAAAGAAAAATAAATTCTTTCAATTTTTTTAATTTTTTCATCAATTGACTGTCTACTATGACTCATTTGGTACAGTTACTTGCAGTTTTATGGTTTAAAATAATAAAGCAACTAGTCTACTACACAAAAATAGAAAAAACAAAACAAATTGAAACACAAAACACAAAAGAAGGGGGCAATCGACAAAAAATCTGTAATTTTTATAAAATAAATTCAAAGGCCGATAACTTGAGAACGGTTTAGTTTGGTATATGGGGTTTCCTAGTCAAATCTGTCAGGAATGATGGAAACTACCATCTCTTAAAGGATTTAGGTCGACTTACCCTATAACCCTGTATAAGAAATCAATATGTTTAAGTTATTTAAATTTTAATTGATTTTAACTTCTTGTACTAAGAATATGAATAAATTGCATTGAAACGAGTACAGGTAATGTCGGATAATTAGGATCACTGCCAGGCTAACGCCCCATAATTGGAGTGCATCCACATTTTGCAAGTAGGTACCTATAGTGTGTCACGTTAATACAAATATTATGCGATTACTCATTAAAATAGGGGGCACCTTTTCGGGTTTTTGACGGCGCCGGTCACCTTGTTGATAATGATGATAAACAATTAAATCGACACGCACGGTAGGTATCTACATGCCCAGTAGTAATTAGCGGAAAATTGTAGGTTAATAGTACAAGGGATACTACTAACGAGACCGATTTAAAAATAAGTTAAATTTAGATACACTTGTGGATTAACGTAGTTATTTGTTTATTTCCATTGAGATACTGTTTTACTGCACAAATATGAAGAGTTATCCTTTAAGAATCCACTTAAGAATCATTGAGAATCATGCCTCACTCAAGAATCATGCCCTATCTCCAAATTTTATATTATAAGCGTCGTAGCCTAGTGGTTGTAGGGGCCGCTCTTCTAGCTGAGTTGTTCCGGGTGGAACATCTAAGCTACGAGAGCGGCCCCTTTGTTGGTCATTAAACTGTTGACGTGAACCCACTCCTACTAGAAGTATATTAGCTTAGTTGGCTTCCAGCTCCCTCACTCATCGTACGAATCACAGCTATTTTTGGCCGATGTTCTGTGTGCTACTGGGTGGTACTGGTACGACCCCAGTCCAGCTAGCCCGTATATAATCTGTAGTCAATTACCTACACAAATTACCTACATCTTGGCTCTACCACCGATAAATTTGTATTTACTTAATTATTTATCACGTTATCAGCTCGCTTACAAACACGTAAAATATGCATAATTTTATTTACAATACCGCGTTATCAGCGTGTAGTGGCTCGCTCTGGCCGTCATAACGGTTAATAGGCAAGCACTGACGACAACCTTGCGAATGTCAAAGATATGCCTTCAGACAAACATGTTATATAACACAAGGTGACTTCAAAATTCGGCAGTCTTCGATTGTGCTGACCTTATCTATATTACCTAGAGCTAGGTCATAAAAAGTCGCTGGATTTGTAGGAAATTTTTGATTTTATATAAATAAACCTTTTGTTGTTTAATTGGTTATTCGTGTAAGGTCAGGTTAAATTGAAAACGCTCGTGAGTCTTAAAACCGACAATCGCCTTGTGGACAAGATAGCTTGATTCTTGGAAAACCTCTTGTATTTTTTTATAAATATAGCCTAAAACACCAGCGGATTGGTCCAAAACTAAGTAACGCTTGCACTATGGGTATTGTATTTAATGAACTGGGGGCGATCCTAGGGCAAATTATGAAAAGGTCATTTCCGAAATTTGTCCTGACCGGAATCGATCCTAAAACCACACGGCCACAAATCAATCTATACAGTTCCAGTATAAGCTGACCTCTTATTGTCCGAAAATCCTATACAATGCGCGATCAGTATATACTGATATTGTATAACTTGATACTTGCGTACTTCTTTCTGCCTATCCTTTACCTGACTATTAGACACGTCATAGGTACCAAGCAGTGGCTGAACATTCAGTTTTGACGTCTGACCATTTAGACAACGTTATAAGCACATAACGCATGGGCGCGGCTACTTGGTATATATGGACGCGCCTAGGAATGCTAAAACATTCTGACTAATTTCTTATGACTTAACTTGTGGGTAAGAATCATTGAATTGATAGAAATTATCTATAAAACACATAATTAATATAGTACTTTGTTTTCTGATATCTTTTTATATATCAAATATAACTTTAATCACAGAGCATAAAGTCTTATTTGCAGTGTTTTAAGAATGGTTGTCATTTTATTGTGTAATAATGTTGTAGAACCTATTAATAGTGGCCACAGGATATGATTCAACCGCCTGGTTTGTTTTACGCCGTCGTAGGGGTTTCGACGTCGTTCGTTCATGATTCACGTCATTCATAGGTATTCGAAGTTTATTGACATTATGTAATATAATATCATTGTTTATAACATTCCTGTTATATATCCTAATTAGTACTGCCAGTTCATTAACCTTTACAATGTCAATGTATGGATGTACGGACTTACGACCGTAGTAAGTATGACATATTCTGTGAAGTTAAAAAAAGAAACGTACAAATAGGGGCGATCATAGTTACGACCAGAATTAGATCAAATTACGAAAATATATTCTGAAATTTGCCTCGGGGGTAATCAAACCCACCACCACCAAGCGACATTTCCAAGCGTTCTGTCCACAGATATAGATATCTGTGGTTCTGTCAGACGTGCCGCGCATTGTATGGCCTGGTAAAAATGTGATTTATCATAAAACATAGAACAAAAAAGAAATAATAATATTTATTTTTATTTAAGATGTTTTAGCTTTGACACCAGTGGCCTCGGGAAAAAATGAAATTGGGGCCCTTAAATGTGCAAAGCTACATCTTCGTCAGCTAGACGATAAGGCCCACAGGGCATAATAATGCTAGGCTAGATACAAGTAAGTATTATGTAACGCAGTAGATAATATTTAATCGCACTTCCTACAAGGATATTTTGATATAATTTTTTTGAACGTCGTTCATGGCGGCCGAGGGGCCCCTTGAGCTTGAGGTGCCCCTTGATCTTGAGGGCCCCTGGGAACAACCCTGCCTAACCCTATGTAGCTACGCCTCTGAATCTGGTTTTCCTTGTGATCAATACAAGTCTTTCACCGCCTTCAAGGTTATACACTTGTAGCTATGAGGCATCTTATTACTTAAGTGAGATACGCTTATCTACTTAAATACTTTGAAATGGGAATGTAACATTATCATCATAACACGTAACTACTATTTTATAAGTTATTACGTTGATATCATATTTTTTTTAAATATATTTACTTTCATACATAACATTTTATCAGCATGTCGCATGTCGTACACATAACAAACATTAGCTACCAAGCGACTAGCTAGCTATAACGAGAATATTATTATTATTAAAGGCTAAATTATTATAATTATTAAAGTGTTTATATACCATACACTTTAATAATTATAATAATTTAGCCCTTTTGACGTCCCACTCCTGGGCACGGGCCTCCCCTCACTAAGAGGGGGATTCAGGCTGTAATCCAGCACGCTGACCCAGTGCGGGTTGGTGGATCTCACATGTTTTTTCGAAAATTGGTTAGATTTTCTAATACATGCGGGATTCCTCGCGATGTTTTCGTAAGCGACTAATAATATTACAGAAATTATGATTCGCACATAGATTTCGGAAACCCTAGAGGTGCGAGCCAGGGATTAAACCCAGCACGTGGTTCCCGCAGGATGCCTATCACGGCTACATAATACAATTTTAACGCTAAAATCAATATCCTTATTTCCGTTGTTTGATTAAACTTTGCCACAAGGTTGGTCGGCATTATGCAATAGCAAATGCGCAGTTCGCAGGACAGGGAAGTGCAATAAAACCAAGTGGATCGAGCTAATGGTTCTATTTCGAGGACCGGCAGAGCAGGGCCGCAATTGATAATAGCCGGCGGCGAGGAGC
Organism: Notodonta ziczac; assembly: GCA_918843915.1. Lineage (NCBI taxonomy): Eukaryota > Metazoa > Arthropoda > Insecta > Lepidoptera > Notodontidae > Notodonta > Notodonta ziczac. Next base: position 5,067,422 of record OU974043.1, on the reverse strand, counting down.
AGGCGAGTTCAGGGCCAGCACTTGATCATTGGAACGCGTTTGTCCACACAAAATACTTGAACAATTTCCACAAGCACATGCGTCATACTCTACCTATTAGCGGAGCCGAGACATTATGTTAACTCGTAGCAAACACAGAAGGTACTGGAAGGAAGTGTACTTTTCACGGCGGTAGAGTCAAACTGGCTCGAAAGGCGGCTACCACCCTCTGCTTCGCTTCGTACGTTAATTGAGAGAGCCGGAACCCCCACCTCCCTATTTTCTCATCATTGTCCCACTCCTCTTCTGGTCGGCCAAGTGCGAGCAATAACTTTGGTACTACAAGCATTTATGCTACGGTAACTGCTTAACATGAGGCAGGTCGTAAGCTTGCTTGCCAACTTTGTTCCTTTAAAAAACATGTTACCAAGTACAGGGCGATGTGAAAATCTACAAAATACCTACTAAGTTGGTTTCCCCTTCATAAAGTTCAGCCGACAAACTACGGCTCCCTCCCGCGCAGATTGAGAAGAGCTAGATAATTATTACTCTGGAAAGTAAAATCTGATGCGGGGAATTACTTACTTTCGACCCGTTAGGAAGTACAGCGAAAAGTGAAAAATCGTCATAATAAATATTGTTTTATTGTATACTAGCTAACCCGACAGAAGTTGTCCTGTCTTAACTTTAAATATTGAATTCGAATTGTTCCACTCAACTTTCTTAATTGTTTCTTTCATAAGTACCGTCTCCTGATGATGACAAACATAATAAAAAAAAAATTGCGAAATAGTTCCATCCGTTCACGCGTGACGCGATGACCAAGGAAATAGTGATACATTTTTAAATGTATAGATATGTCTGTCGGCAATTGTTGTTATATGAGTGCGATAACAGATGTTTAAGTTTCAGTGCACTTAGTGGTGCGCTAAGTTTTGATAAATCACGATGGGAGAATGTCACTCATCTTCTAAAACAATAAATCTATGTAAGTAAGTAAGTACTGGAAGTTGCGAGAATGGAAACGAATGGCCCAGTCGCACGCGCGCCTACCGCAATATTTATTGATAAGACCGTGTGTACCTACCGGGGATATTACGCCTGGGGAATGCGGGTCATTTACTCGCAATTGTGATTCATTTATTTATCTCACTGTCAAGGTTGGAGTGGAATCGTTTCGTGTGGTATAATAGGAGTACGGGGAAAGTGAACATGTTCATAGTAGGTTAATAAGCAAAATGTTTTGTAACGAAAATAATGTTCGTAGTATCATTGATACTTATAGCTAGAGCAGAAACTCTACCTAATAATTAACACGGTCAATTTTACCCCCACGGTTGCCACCCTGTTTACCTTTACATTTTTTTTTACTTTACTTTAATTTATATTTATTACTAGCTGTGCCCACGGACTTCGTCCGCATAGTATTTAACGAAAAGCATATTTTTATTTTATGATCCTGTTCGCCGCCCACGCGCGCACAGGTGTCTCTCGGCTTGTTTATCATACTCATCTCGTTGTTCTCAGAATGAAGCGACGAGACACGAGACCGGGGCCCTAACCACGCTAGCTACTCAAATCGTAATAGAAAGGCAAACGCTCGCGATTACGTTTCAAACGCTCCGCTTTTGACGTTTTGCTGACACCATACCATATCAATGTCAGTAGAAATCGTGAAGCTCGTGTCAGCAAAACGTCAAAAGCGGAGCGTTTGAAACGTAATCGCGAGCGTTTGCTTTCTATTACGATTTGAGTAGCTAGCGTGGTTAGGGCCCTGAAAGGGGGTCCGACAGGGGTGGGGTATAGGTTGAGCTTCCAGCTCTCTCTCTCTCTCTACGCAGCTATAATAGCTAATTTACGCCGGTCTTCTGTGAGAGTGTGGTACTACCCTGGAGCCAGCCCCTATTATGAGCTGCTACAGCTGCTACAGTCAATCGGCTACAGCGTGGGTCTACCGCCTTACCGCACCTGAGGCCCAACTGTGTTAACCGCTGGCATCTCGATCGACTCGAACGACGTCAAAACGGACGTATCGCGAAACGGAATAAGTCAGTTTTAAAAGATTCCTTTAAGGTGAAGGCGCCTGTCTAGCCCGCGAAATTCAAAATATTCGAGTATTTTTATAGTTTATCCAAAATCTGAAAACATTTAAGACAACCTTTTATGATTTGCGACAAACACAGTATGCAGTGCGTTTATTAATATTATTATTTTACTCTAAATATTATCACGGTGGATATGATACTAGTAAATCACTAAATATACAATAATTGCCAGATTATCTGGATAGCTGTCGTTCTTGAACACACACGGTCTTTGTCGCGAATTACAAAATGTGCCTTTTATTATTGTCAGATTTTGAAAAAATTCTAAAAAACCTCAAAAAATTTGAACTTCGCGGGCTAGATGGGCGCTTTAGCCTTAACTACATAACTTTTAAACTACAAAATCGCTGATAATTGTCAAACGGCTGAACCGATGTTCATGAAACACAGCTAAGAACACTCCCGATCCGAATACCTGTATAAAAAAAATCGGTTCATCCGCTCGAGCGCTACGATACCACAGACAAACACACAGATACGCGTGTTAAACTTATAACACCCCTCTTTTGTCGTCGGGGGTTAGCAACCGACGTATTTAGATACGCGATACGTCAGTTTTGACGTATTGCCAATCGTCCAGCGGTTAAAAGAGTTGGGCTCCTGTGCATGATAATATCTCCTGCGTAGTTGGCTAGCCGTAAAGACGACTAGCCAACTGTGATTGGCCCGCTGTAACGGAAATTCGGTCTGGAGAATACTGCTTATACCTATTTCATTATATGTATTAAGTCAACCTTAACCATTTAATAGCCTGACTTTAAGACCCTGGCCTCATACTCAATCGTATAGAACAATAGATCGATTCAATGGCCACCATTTCAGTCCTAATTGATAACTGAGCCTACGTGCTTATTATACCTAAAACATGGGTAGAAATCTGGGAACTTTCTTTGTTGACGGCCGCTTCGGCAATTGAATGAGATGTCTTAATAGGTTTATTAGCTTGTATGTAGTCAGTATAGTATTACAAACGGTTTCAACATCACTATATACTTATATAGTGACAATTACATTATCTAAAATTAGGTTATGTTTCGTAGAAATCTGTTTGGTAAGAACGAAAGTTAGGCACTGCGTATCTACGATACTTACGTAGCCGTCTTTGAAATGAAATTTACCCATATTGCGATAACTGCAATGTTAGCGGAATTATGTAATAAGTAATTATTTTGTGAATATATATTAAGTCCTTATTTCTTTGGTAATCAACTGTAACAGGAAAACATAAGAATGGAATTTAAAATCTGTATAAGTACATACTTGTAGTTAACAAAATTCCTAAAGTTACATAAATTGAACAGCTAAATAATAAAAAAGGATAGGCAATACCTTAAATTATAAAAAACTTGTGCCCTCTAGGGACGCCCCAAAGAAGCGAAGCTTTATAGTATAAAGCGTAGGGCGCCGCAGCTCTGACGTCATCGTGTAACGCTACTGACGCTTAGCATGGATAGGGTGGCCGCGCGGCGAGCGCCCCGAACGTCCGTATAGAAGCTTCGCTTCAATAAATATTATTGTTCTCAGGTGATATTATTATCTTTGATTGTTATTTGCTAGGCACTCTACATCTGTAGCAATGAAGAATACTTTATATTTAAGTATATAAAGGGTGTTTCAAAAGTCTGAAATAATACTTAGGGGTTGGGACGAGTATCGGGCATATAATTTAATGGTAATGTCACGTGTGGTTTTTTTCCACCAATTCTGTAACATATGATAGTTACGTATACAGAGCCTGTCTTAATAACAATATAATAATTTAGACCTTTTCACCTTTTAACAAAATATTATTTCGGACCTTTATAACACTTATTAGTATAAAAGGGTAATGAAAACCAGGCTTAATAAATACTGTTGACGAAAAGAAAAACATTATTTTATTTTTATTGTTTTTCATGAGCTTGTAAATTCTCAAAGATGTGTGCCATATGCTCATTCCGGTAGTGTACGGAATTATTATCTCAACTCTTCCTCATGTAAATAATTTAATGTAGGTAGGTATGTGTTTTGTGTGTTGACGTCGGATGCGGGTTCATACACCGGCCGTGATCTACGGTCGGCGGACGAACCCGGCAGAGCCGACGTAAACACACAGCCATTGTAAACAAGACGAATCTGAATTGGGTACGAATTACGCAACACTCGGATATCATGTTCAAGGTCTCGTAATTACCTATTCAATTGAATATATCGTACAATGAGTATGTATCTAGATTCTAACGTCAATTGAAATATTAGTTTATTTATTTTGTTCGCTATCAGATGTTACTTAGGTCGATTCTTTGGTTATTTATCAGATGTTTCGTCGATTCTTACTTAATTACTTATATGTTTCAAGCCAACACGAATGTGTAAATTCATTATGCAGGGTGAATATTTCAAGTGGGTGTGTGTGGATGATCAAATCCGTAACTAATGAGGAATAAGTAGCGAAAAATACTCGCTTTTTTAATAAAGAACAGACATTGTTTTATTACACCATTCGATAGTGTCGCTAATAATTAATACATTTTGGTAATTGATAGACACATAGAGGTTTTAAGTGTTCAATGTGGATTATTAAAATATACTCAGATTCGTTACTATATCGAGATAATCCAGGTTCTATATAAAGCGCCGGGGAGTCTCGGAGCATTTCCAATGGACCCGGGGCGCCCCACTGCATGGCGGAGGGTGGTCCACCGTTAGTTTTTAGTGGGTATACTGCGCCCTTCTGGCGCAGGGACCACATACCCCTCTCGTCTCCCCCGAGGCGTGAGGGGACCCATAAAGGGTTTTCCAACGTAAAAAAAAAAACGTTCTATATAAAGCTGTAATACATGAACAGTGTAAGTGTGGAGCTTGGCGGTGTTATGTAAGCGCATTACTACTGCTGATCAAATGACATTTTTGGTATAAGTATTTTGACAGCGAGTCAGTTGGAAATGTTGCAATCGCGTTTAGATAATATTCGCGGTTATTGATACTTCTTATGGATTGCTTTATATAGGAAGGCCACAGTATCGCTATATACAGTAGCAGGTACCATTTAAAAATAGTGTACTGTGTGTTATAGTGAGCAATCGGCACATTTCAATATCTTGTTTAAAAAATGAGCTGAAAATAGCGAATTAGTTTATGGCTGAGTTTAATGAGAATTAATTGATATTGATCGTGTTTAGTTATCATATATGTACTTAAAGATAAATATTTAATGATTAATGTTGTAAATAACGATAGACTCGTTGAAGAATAATTATGTACCTGCGTATAATAATGCGGCAGATTGTAATCCCCCTTTTAGCATACGCAGTTCACGGCTGGTCATCTTGTACGCTGTGTGAAACATAATTTAATGAATACGAATACCTAACGTATCTTTTAATAATATTAACACTAATGAATAAACATCCGCTTAGCAATTATCACCTCTAAGGTATACCATTGGATATTCTAGACGCATTAATAACATTACCTACTACGCTTTTATAAATCCGTTTAGAAGCTACCGACCTATTTAAATTTATTGTGTAGTAGGTACTAAATGTAGTAACTATTACTAAAAATATTACAGAAATAACATTTGCGGTGAATGTCATGTGGTTGATACGACATTTCGTAAAAGTGTACTGTGCGAAAACGACGGAGTATGATTTCAACTCAGGAAAAATATAATGGAACCTACCTACAATCAACATCAAAAGCTACGTGTTTTAAACCCAGTTTTTACTACCTACCTACCTACTGTTTATTCTATAAGGACTGTAACTTATTACATTGCCATTTATTAACTGAGGTAGGTAAAGCTTTCATAGGAACTAAGTACTTACCTACCTACAAAACGTATGAAATACCTAATATATTTTGATTTAAATTATGACGTAACAGTTTTCACCGAATCATGGTTTCTGAAAAAGGTTCACTGAGTCCTGTCCTGACCTTGCACTATGAACTAGTGTTGCCTAACTATCGATAGCTAATGGATCGATAGTTGACATCGAAAACTACCTAATCATAACACCTAAGGGGCTATCGATAGTATTGCTATTGACATAGGACAATACTAGCGATAGTCTATAGTCTCTACTTATCTAAAATCATTATCAATACTATTTATGACAAGCCATACTTAGTATCGATAGTTTCGATAGAATCACTATTATGGTGTGTTTCACGGACATGACTGTCGATACTTACGACAGCCCTATCGATATTATGACTAGTTTCGAAGTCACGATAGTATTTCCATACTTACAATCGATAGACAATCGATACTTAAGCAACACTACTATCAACGTATGACAAACAAATAAATCGCAGAATGAGTTTACGTTGGCAAGGAAAAAGATGGCCAATCCGCCGGCGCCGACCTCGGCGGAGTCTCACACCTTCGGGTACCAGGTTGCGCAACGCTGGGTCAAGGGTGGGAAGGTGCCGCACTCATTTTGGCAATTTTACCTACACATATACAATGCAAATTTTATCCTTCTCAAATAACCTCAGAATTACGTTTGCATTATCATACTAATATTATAAAGAGGAAAACTTTGTTTGTTCGATTGTAATGAATAGGCTCCGAAACTACTGAACCTATTTGAAAAATTATTTCACTGTTGGGAAGCTACACTATCCCCGTGTGACATAGGCTATAATATATTTTCTAAAAAATTAGGGATCCTTACTAAAACTCGAATAATGTAACTGCCCGTGCGAAGCCGGGGCGGGCCGCTAGTTCTTAATAAGATGACGCGAACGGATTAGATATTCAAGCATAAAATATAAGTAGTGAGCGAGCAGATTATTATAAATGCGAAAGACGTCAAAGGGTCACGCCTAGTTTGAGGACCATCTAAACTTCATGTATAACACCTATATGTGACAATTTCAATTGAATTCGTGCACAGTATATTTTTTATGGCTATACATACCTATGTAACAACGTCAGGACACCAGCGTACAATCCGCTCGATGTTAAACAGTTACCAAATGTAGCCTATACTTAGATACTTGCAGGCATCTAAAGGGGAGTGGGATGAAAGGGGGAAGAGGAGATTAGTCTTCCTGCTCTGCCATTCATGATACAGCTATAATAGCTACTTAACGCGGATTTTCTGGGAGAGGGTCATATATCTAAATATATATAACTCAAAGGACTGACTGACTGACAGATGACCACTGGACGGATCGGGCTGAAATTTGGCATGCAGGTAGATGTTATGACGTAGGCATCCGCTAAGAAAGGATTTTGATTAATTCTACCCCCAAGGGGATAAAATAGGGGATGAATAATCCCGAAATTTTTGTTGAGTTAAATTACACGCGGACGAAGTCGCGGGCACAGCTAGTAATAACATAGTTGACCCAGCCCCAACATGCATGAGCTGTAGTCTAGACAGCTGGCTACAGATTGACTGTAAACATGAGTAGATATAGCCAATTTCTTTTCTAGTAATTGGTTAAAGTGCCATGTGAGAGTTTTCCCTAACCTCTGTTTAACCCAAATGTAAGTCCCAAATTTAAGGCTTCCAAATGTTTTACTCACCGCCTTTACATCCATAATGAGAGTCGACGAGGCTCTTGCGAATTGCATTCATGCATGCACTGAAGAAATCTTATTGAACGTGTCATAATGCTGAGACGCAACACATTCCACCATGATGTTGAGACAAAACGCAATGTGATCCACGATCAGATTCTATCGGATTGTGATATAGGTAGATTGATTGTGTCCCTCCCGTTAACTATCACTAAGCGCCGACGAAAAGTTTCCGTGTCAGAAACAACAGCTTCCATCCTTCTTCTAAATCACAAGTAAAAGAAGGATGGATCCTGTCGTTTCCGACATCGGAAACTCTCCGACAATTGTGAATACCCCCCTGGGCCCTAGCCACGCTAGCTACTCAAATCGTAATAGAAAAGCAAACGCTCGCGGTTGCGTTTCAAACGCAATATGGTACGGTATCAGCAAAACGTCAAAAGCGGAGCGTTTGAAACGTAATAGCGAGCGTTTGCTTTTCTATTACGATTTGAGTAGCTAGCGTGGTTAGGGCCCCGGTCTCGTGTCTCGTCGCTTCATTCTGAGAACAACGAGATGAGTATGATAAACAAGCCGAGAGACACCTGTGCGCGCGTGGGCGGCGAACAGGATCATAAAATAAAGGTATGCTTTTCTATTTAATTCGCTAATTAAGAATCGTACGCATGCCACTTAATGGATGTGTGCAGACAATTTATTGGTTTCCGACTGTATATAAGAATGTGCTCGCGGCGCCATACTGCTTTTCGTGAGGTACGACCTTGACCCGTCTGGACACAGCCAAACCTGTTACGTCGCTAAAAGTAGGGGCTTTCGTTGATCCATTGACTGCAGTCTGTGACAACTTTCCATTACTTATCATGCTTTAAACATTAATATTATTACAGTATGAGCTTTTAGGTATGAACTGAATTAGGGAATACAGTTTTAACCGACTTCCAAAAAACGAGGGAGTTCTATGTTCATATGCAGGTATGTTTTTTTTTATATGAGTTCAGCTAGGTTTTAAGGATTTTGATGTTATGGTTTGTATTGAATTGTATGGTTTTTATTTCATAAAAACCTAGGTGATGCTATGCCTGCCCACTTGTTATAAACATATAGGTGCCTACGGTGCGGTGGTTCAATAGGTAGGCAGTGATTTTTTGTATGACATCATCTCAACAAAAACATGTTTGCGCATTATTGAACATAATTTCTATGAATCCATTCGTATCATTAACTATAATTTATATTACCAAATAAATCATATATTATTTTAAATTAACAATACTTCATTGATATCATTGCGTAAATACTTAATTACAATATTATACTATACTATTACTTACTAGTACCAGAATTACAGAAAATATACTAATAAAAAAATTAATGGCGGGTCCTGATGGAATGGAATTATATTTATAAACGCGTATAGAGGTTGCGTGGATAGTTTTTGTTTTACTTAGGTACTACCTGTAGGTAATGTAGATTAGCGATAATGTATAAGGTAGTACCTACTTTAAAAAAAGTATAAGGTACCCAATATTCCTACGGCATGTCGGCCCTTCTCACAGAATTAGGCCCGCGTCATATTCTATCTTTGATTCAACTCTTGCGCGCTATCGATCAGTTACCTACATCGCCGCCGATGATAATGAAACACTCAATGAAACATTATTGTTATCTATTATACAAACCATTTAATACTCGTCTCTACTTTACAGGGAACATAATAAGTAAATGGTTTGTAAACAAATAATTATGTGTGCAAACATGCTACTCAATTATAGAGTCCTCAATATTACCAGCTATAGGTTCCTGAGGGTTAAGGTTTTTTTACTTACCTAATGGAATATTTTTACCCCCAAATTTATGTGGAATTAAAAAGACTTACAATAACAATACAAAGCCCTATTATAAAATATATTATAATTTTTAAAGCCATTAGATATTAAATAAAATTATTGTGGTAGAAGTAAATATTCGATAAATCAGCCCGATCTGCTAAGGGGCTGGATCAATTTCCAATGCAAATTGTTGTTGTTGCGTACACGCAATGTGTACTTATAAGTAGATTCATTTGATTCATATACGAAATTACTTCAGGCTAATGGGACCCTATCAAAATATTAATATTCTGATATGGACCCATCAAAGATTTTACTCACGTCAAGTCAAAAGTCGAAGTCATCTGTTTTCCCCGATCGATACAAACAATAACAAACAAATAAAACACAGGATAAAATTCTTGTTTGTGGCGTAAGCAAGGATAAAGACGTCATTTTATTTTATCTTTCAATTCTTAGACATGTTGGGGATAAACAACAAGATGAATGGTTCGCCCGCCGATATTGGAGGAATACCGACGCAAAATGATATACGTTTTCATGAACTCTTCCTTGGTTTATCTATAAATACGCTTGCTAGGAGTCACTAGACGGTAGAGTAGACGGTAGAGTTTTTGTAAAATGGAAAATTCTATGTTCCTCTGATGACCGATAAAAGCGCTCTACATTTCGCAATACAAATACGTAGACGATTGCGATTGGCGACCGTAAAACTCTTGGAAGAGCTACTGATTGAGTTATTTACCACTAGAGATATTTCGTATTTCAATAATAACACCTAGGTACCTACCTACTATTAATTTTTGTCATTATATATGTGCCTGCCTAATGATTGAGAAAATTCAAGAGCGTTCTTGGCCTACTAGCTACTAGCTATATTAAGGTACCTATCTAATATTTTTTGGCTTAAAATTCCCGTCTACTAAACATTGATACTATTGTGTTGCCATCAAGCTAAACTAAATGTAATACATTACATTTTATATAATGTCTATCTTGCTCATAGTTATAAGATGGCACTAATTTAGAAAGGTTTGCTAGGGTGCCAACAAAATCAGCACCATTTTAAATTTGACAGATTAGAGGTATTTAGTTTATCTTGAAAATGTCTAAAACTTTCACTATTACCTACTTTGTAACTTCATTGATTCGATAACAGAAATGGCTCTAGATATGGATTGCCTTGCCTGAGGCTTGCGATCAATCGAGCCTTTGCCTGCGGACTGACTCACTTGCGTCAGTTTGGAGTATGATTTAAGCTATCTACCTAAAGTATAACCAACATATATACAACACATACATACATATAAATAAAAATATACATACGGCGATCCTAGTTACACAACCCAAGTCGTTATAGGTACGAATTGCTCATATTAATTTACAAATATGATATATTGATAAAATGGATACGTAATAATTAATCAATACATAATTATTTAGTTCAAGGATGAGGTGTTTCCGCAATCTCTACAAAATTCTGCAGTGATCAGTTTGTTGGCGGCTTCAAAATATGTCAGTTGCCTTGACGTAGAGGTGTGCTCAGTTTTTACGTTAAATCGATATTGCGAAAGCGTGCAAAATTAGATGATGGTAGTGACCTTACGCACCGGTGCGGTTACGCAAGGGCCCGGTTGCCCAACGTAACATCGATAAATATTTGCACTGCATGACATTCCGGATCATGATTTCGCGTTTATAGTTTTTGGGCTACATTAATTTAGCCTACCGTGAGTAAATGTTATGATTTCCCCAGCTAGTGAAATAAATTATTATTCAAAAGAGGCAGTTCGTACAGTCAATATCGAAAGTTGTTAGGTACTTGAAATTACCAAAATAACACATTATCTAATTAATGTTTAATGTGATTATTTTGGACATTTCAGTTAACAAGCTAATTACTTTTGATGTTGGCTGTACCCACTTTTAGAATTAATGTTTTTAGAATTACGCAATCTAACACTTTTTTTGAGTTGAGTGACCATGATTTGTGCCTTTTCGATGTTCGCGATAAATCGATACAATTCAGAGTTGAAGCCACTTCCTTTTTAAGACAATTTCACGTATTCGTAATAAAACAATTATATACAACATCATAAAAACATTAGCGCAGCACAAGGCGAGACCGGCATTGATATACTAATAAGGAAAACGTTGGATATGCAACAACTACAATACCTACTTATATCTCTAATGTAAGATAAGTATTTACATTAATAACAGGTAGGGTTGTAATCAATAAATCTAATATTTCAGTTGGAACAAAAATATTACGTGTGAACATCAAAATTCTATTTATTACAAAAAAAAATGGTTATAGTACTTATATTGTAAATAAATCCGAATTGAAATACATTGTCTTTCAGCATTTTTTATTTGGATTTTTATATTTACTGATGAGTAGTCAAAATATGCTGTGTCCTCAAATACAATGCTAACCATTTGGTAAGGAGCTTGAGTTATTTACCATTTATTTAAGCCGAGCAGACAAATGTTGTGAACGTAACACCTGTGGCGCGGGCGCAGCGCTACGAGTCCGTCCGTATGTGAGCCTCTACTTCTGATACACTTAGCGTGACTTAGACTAGATAAAAGACTTGTAATCCATTGTTTATGTATACGCGCCACAATCGGGTCAATGGCGTATGTTTATCATAGAGATGCTGAAGGCCGGCCGGACTCAGGGATTTCCATTAAAGGCTTCCACCGACACGTGCGAAAAATACCTGCATGAATTATCCGCACTCAACGCACTGCTGCGGCCACACGCGCGAATTTTCCGCGCGTTAAAGATTGCGTTCGATTGCGGACATGTGGAAGAGATGAGGCACTACAGAGTACAATTTGTGGCCTTCAACCCGGCTTAAACAAGTCACTTGTTATCTGTCACCAAATAACTCGTCCTGTTAAATGCTTTTGTCTTGTATCTTTTCTATGATAGAGTCACTTAAATTTAATGGCCAATAAATTACATGTTGCGCAATCTTTGTTTTTTTTTTATAATTAATAAGTATAGCTACACCAAATCTACGCTACTAAAGCTTTAATTAAGAAAAAAAAAACCAAAAAACCGTATTTTCTATTTTTTTTATATGAGTACGGCGTACGGCGGAACTTGCAACTACATCCGCCCACAAAATAGGCGCCTCAGTCGTCCATTTATAGAAACACCCGAGAAGGGAGAATAATATTGAATTTTCCTTTTATAACATTATGGCAGCCGGTTCTTTGACCAGGCGCCTATTAATGATTGTGACATCATTCCTCTACGATTTTATTGGAAAAGGCATGTCACATACCATATTTTTTTACAAATTGCGTCATATTTATCTACTTGCACTCTGCCGTCACGGAGAGTCCCGATATTTGATGTTAATAGTGTGAAATCTTTAGATACTTTATGTTAATTGAATCAGAATATGCAGTACCTTTGCTAGACTTGAATGTATCTTTAGTAGTTATCAGTGGGAGGATGTAGGACTCTATGGCCCGTAAATCCATCTCCAGCCTCATGAGAGGGCGATCTTGGTCTCTACCACAATGACATGTCAAAAGGATACTCAAGACTCAGAATTGAGATCGATTTATTATTACGCGCCTATATTACTTAATGATCGAAATGATAGTGCATTTTTTATTGCCTAGGTAGGCACACTGGCGGACGGTCCATCTAATGGTAAGTGGTAACCTTTGCAGACGCAGTGACGGCCTTTAAGGGACCAGGAGCCCAACTCTGGCATACGTCAAAACTAGCGTATCTGCAAGCGTCAGATTTGACGTATTGCGAGTCGATCGAGATGCCAGCGGTTAACAGAGTTGGGCCCCTGTAGACTTGCCGTAGAACCCTATGTTTTAGCGCAATGAAGAGATTTCAGGACCTGATTAAACTTATCTTAAATATAACTTCAGAAGAAGAGGTATGATTTTTCTCCGATTTATATAATTATCTTATTTGTATATTTCAATAAATAAATGGAAATACAATGTAGCGTTTTGGAGACGTATCGATTGGCAATGAAATATTTCTGTGTAGATTTTTAAACAATTGATTGTTATACGGAGAACGTATCGTTTCGATTGAATGGTATCGTCAATAATGGTCGAGTGAATATGATTACAATTGAAGTGCATTGGTGGCGCAATCTGATGACGTCACACCAAGGATAATAGTGTTTCACCTTGACCTCAGGCTATGTCAGCGTGGCGCATGCGCCGTGTGCGCGCCTTTACTTATGTAACTTGTGATAAGCTCTCCTCGCGTACGGGAAAAGCATGCGTTTGCAGTTCTACAAGGCTTCGCTTCAGCATGTTCTGTCATTATTTATAATAATTCAAACAATTAAACGATTACTCCTTGTAACTGGGGATAAAAAAACAAAAAATCGTCGTACCCATTGATCGATGATGTAATAACATTTTCCAGACAAACACATAGTAACTATATAATAATATGATGTAGAGGCGTAGAGTATTACAAAAAAAGTGTGATATATAGGGATAATAAATCAGTGGCTACGGGAAGGCAAATGGATGTAGAGACGCGGAGTTTTTGCTAGAGTGTCAATTAAAACCCTGCATACCAGCTACGTCCGTTGCGCTACGTTTGATACGAATACGCAATAATTAAACCTATAATGAGAGGTTTATCGTGGTAAACAATACTTCTATTTCAACTCTATGCAGATATATAGAGCGTTCCAAAGGATTCCACAGATTATAAAGTCATAAAAGTACATAACAGGGGTACACAAACTATTTTTAGAATACTTAAATATTGATTCTGCTAAAATAATAATCGGTCATTCCGCAATATGATGTTGGACTAACATTATCTTATCGTACAAAATTGCAATTCTACTTACATAATTACATATTGTATAATATACTGCAATGAAAAGCATCCGCGATAAGCTGAAAAACAACTGAATAGTAGCTACATTTAATGTCGTTATCATACTAATATTATAAAGAGGAAAACTTTGTTTGTTTGATTGTAATGAATAGGCTCCGAAACTATCGAACCGATTTGAAAAATTCTTTCACTGTTGGGAAGCTACACTATCCCCGGGTGACATAAGCTATAATATATTTTCAAAAAAATTAGGGATCCTTACTAAAACTCGAATAATGTAACCGCAATGTACCCGTGCGAAGCCGGGGCGGGCCGCTAGTTTCGTAATAAAAAAATATTTTAGTCGCAGTGTTGTGTAGCGTATTATATGGTAGCGGCTCTCCAACTGTACCCAGTAAAAAGGAAAACCTCCTGTCACCCTTTTTTATGGGAATAGAGTTATAAGAACGGTAGAGTGCAAGGGTATTATGGAAAGTTACTATTAATTTATTCCGTGGTACAAGTCTACCAAGACTTAAGATGTATAATCGTTTATTTATCTAATGTAAACCGTACTTTTAATAATTTAATTGATATGCGAATGACATAAATAAAATATTTGTACATGAATGGCTGTCATTCGCAGTTGATGCGCAGGCGCAATAATACGCGACGCCTGATCCTTCATCCCCTTCGGCCTTGGCGATTAGGTTCGAATGACGGGCTACACGTGTCGAGCTTAAGGGTGGATTTCATGGCTACGATACACATAGGCCTGTATTAATAAATCGATCTCAAGTCTGAGAGTGAACTTAAGTACGGTTCTGACATGTCATTTTGTACTGGAATTTCATTTCCAAGATCTCAGACTTAAGATCGATTTATTAATACGGGCCACACATACCTAATACTTTTGTATTAAAAAGTTACTTACAGTAAGTTATTTGAGAATATACCTACCTGCATTGCGTCAGAAGTTTTACTCGTGCCAAATTTTCACCAAACTAAGAGGTCAAAAACATTTTTGCGTAGGCTGGGATTATAATTACGATTTAAATAGGTATGTGCCTATGAATTAAAATAACAGATCGTTACAAAAAATACAATGTAACTATAGTAATAAGAGAGCAAATTAAAAAAATGATAAATGGCAATAGAATCCATCCTCCCGTCTACAGCTTAAGTCCTCGTTGCGATAATAAAACCCAGCCTTAAAGCCTTGAACTTGTATCGTAAGGTCAAGCTACACGTGATTATGAGAACATTCAATAGGCTCTCCCTTCCGACCTTTGAATTCGCTTAAAATCACGAGGTCACCATCATAAAAGGGACGACCAGTTTAATCAGAATAGGTATTATATAATTCTATGAATCCATGTGTGCGTTAACTGTGCGAAATACACTCCCTCTATAACCTTTATTACAATACTGTTAAATGCCAAATTTGAATGCCTACACAAAATATAGCCGCCTGTGACGTTACATATTACGTGCTATTATAAAATCCATTGAAAGTGTTTTGTATAGACTGTGTAGAATGCAAATCCGTTTTGCTTTTCTGTTATTTGAATAAATAATATGGCTGTTGATTGAAATAAAACTAAGTTTACTCACTACCTATCGATGTTTTATTTTATGTGCAACTTTTTTGTCGTATTTGAATACTGATAGAAGCATAGCAATGGAGGCAATAATATCGGTATTTATATATTAAAAAAATGAACGTGCAGGTAAAAGTAACTAGGTAGGAAAAAATATATACCTATTAGAGTCATCTTAATATATATAACTCAAAGGTGACTGACTGACTGACTGACAGACATAGTGATCTGTCAACGCACAGCCCAAACCACTGGACGGATCGGGCTAAAATTAGGCATGCAGGTAGATATTATGACGTCGGCATCCGCTAAGAAAGGATTTTGATTAATTCTACCCCCAAGGAGATAAAATAGGGGATGAAAGTTTGTATTAAACTTTGTTAATTAAATTCCACGCGGACGAAGTCGCGGGCACAGCTAGTCAATCAATAAAATACTTAACTAAAGTTGATGCAGTATCAGTGGAACATTATTACAGATATTACAGAACAACTAGGTACCTGTTTGAATGTTTTTGCATCGAATCGATACAATGGTAGAATTTGTAGAAGGTTGGAAGGCCAATAGCCCGTGACGGGCGCCACAGAGTTCAACTATGTTTGACGGCAAGGCTGATTGAAAATTATAATATTAATGAAAAACCTATGCTAGGTACCTACATTATAAGATGCTAAAAGCAACCTTGTTTTCAACGTACATCATGTCAAGCAAGGCCAACAAGACAAAATCAATGATGTCTCATCATCTCCTAAGAAATGGGACAGAGCGACTTAGTATGACAAAGTCTCATAAGAGTATAGAGATCCGTGGGCATAATTTGCTCTTCATCAAAAATTCTCAGCTGTAATCAGATACACATATCCAAGGGTATTTCCAAACCTATTCATTCGACAGTTGATAGATCCAACAGTCAATGTTACAATGAGATGTGTCGAACAACGATCGACAGTATTTACATAGAGCAACGTTAGATCGATGGTCGATCGATCCTACGAACAATAGTAGACTGAGGTAAGTTAACGACGATCCACAGTTTCTACATAGTGAAACGTTCGAAGAATCATTGACCGATGGTCGAGCTATTGCTGTAGTAACACCCTAATAATTATTTTAAATACCTACGTTGGTGATTTTAATTCTACAGTATATCTTTACTTCGTACCTCCGAAATTCATCTGTCTACCGCATTGCGGAATGAGTTTCTTTTGTTAGCGATATGATAATATTAGCAATAGAACGACTTCCTAGAAAGGCTGTGATAGTGAAAGTAAAGCCTATAATGCCTGATTCAATCATAGATGTCTATTAGCAAAAACGTAACAGATCTGATCAATGCAAATTAGTTGTTATGTTATAATATTAAAGCTTTAAATAGCTCTGCGGTCTGACGCTGGATAATCTACATCAACAAAAAACTAATCTAAATCTACCGAAGCGGAGTGCTATGACTTAATAACAAGGATTAACATTATATTCATAATATCTAATCCTAATACATTCATGCAAATCAAATTAGATTTATTAACTAACGATGCGCCGAATTTTATTACAACCAGGAACCGGAAAAGTTGCCATTTATAAAATGGGGGTGAGTATAATTTACTCTTTTATAAAGACCTACCCAAGGGTATTTACGAAATTTAATTCTGAAGGAACGATTTATCGATCAGATAAAATGTTAAACAATAAATTAAATTATATTTTATTCATAACCAATTAATGTATCCATCACGACTATTTTAATAAATACGAAAATGTTATTATCATAATTATATTGTATTATAACAATAATGATTTTTCATTGTGGTAGACACGTTAAGATGTTAGTAATAATAAATCCATTAAGCTTCAGATTACGTGGCATGCTACCATTTGATTTGCGTACACGTGGAATTTTATCTGAAAACTCATCTTAATAAGTACATCCTGCCATAAAAATGTCGCAGAAACTTGTATAATAATCAATTCCGATTAACATATCTTTACTAGTAGTCCTACTATGAGTTCTACACTCGTAACTCGCTGGTCGTCTACGTGTCATATGTATTTTCGCAGAACACTATTTTGAGGTAGGTACGTATACGGCAGTAAATGTGAAAGCCTTGTTAAATATCATATTTTGGAGTTTTCTTCAACTTTCATGGATCGGCCTTAGAACACCTAGGCCTAGAAAACAGATTAAACTACATTTATTAATTTAAAATATCAGCCGCTTATATACAAGAAACTGTTTATAAAACAAATTACTACTAACCTAATACTGGAGATACTAATTACAATTTTATAAAATTAGCGAGACTCTTTTTTCGAAAAAATGTGTTCAAATTCCGACTAAAAATGTATCCTACCTTTTCATTGAAGGCCCGATACTCATCCAAAACCTCAAGTATAATCTCGGACTTTTGAACACCCTATATATAATAATTTTAGCCCTTTTTGACGTCCCACTCCTGGGCACGGGCCTCCCCTCAACACGAGGGGGATTCAGGCCATAATCCACCACGCTGGCCCAGTGCGGGTTGGCGGATTTCACATGTCTTTCGAAAATTGGTTTAATCTTCTAAGACATGCAGGTTTCATCACGATGTTTTCCTTCACCGTAAGCAAGTGATAATCATATAGAAATTATGATTCGCACATAGATTTAGAAAAATCCAGAGGTTCGAGCCGGGGTTTGAACCCGAGACCTGGTAGCCCGCAAGACGCGTGCTTAACCAATCGGCTATCACTGCTATATATACCTGTAGGAAACCCTTACTAGTTTATATCATTGTTTGTATTGTCGTTGCAGAAAAAAAAGTTTCTATACTTACTCAGTGTTCACATGTATGGTTCCCAAAGGCACGATCGACCCCATTCGCATCGATTCAAACAAAACAGCTTGTATATACGGGAGGGACAAGGGGTGTTCCAGGGTTACCAGGTGCTCTGGGGCGACCACCATCCTCAACTCCGCTCGAGCCCTGTCCGGGACCGCTGGCTCCCTTATCATCATCAGGATAGTCCACAGCAGTGTCGCGAATGAGGTCACCACACCCGCGGAGAACAATCGTTCATCATTTGAACTATCTGTTTCTCTGCAAATTTTAATATCGATACTTACAAAATTTGCACAATTACACAGATTATATTAGATAACCGGTTTAAGTGATCAACTGGAAAGTAAGGTATTAATTAAACAACGATTTCGTTGGATTGTTTTGCTCTAAGTCTGGTATTTAATACGGTACGAAATTGCGGCTTCATCTTATCACATAATATGCACAGATTTGCTGATCTAATTATTTTGGCGCTGATGAGTTTTTTTTTAAGAATAACTTTGGTATCGTAGAAGTTGTATACAATAACTTATTTTTAATAATATTTTAAAAGTGTACAGTCAAAGTAATAAAAAAAATGTCGTGAGTGTCTCTTAATTGTGTAGTATAGTATAAATAAAGTTTATTAACATGACGATACATAATTCAGTTAGGTCGCGATCTTCTTTTTTTAACAAACGTTGCCTACCTACGAAGATTGCTACGTACTTAAGCGTGGGATCAGATGTGCGTGGGGCTGTAAATATGAATTAAATGATAACAAAATGTATTACTTACTTTTATTTTAATGTTTACAGTGAATAAATATAATTCAAAGTGGACGAGAAGGTAAACAATGTTAATTTGTATCAAGGTAATATTAAAGAAGCAAACATAAACTTCTTGTTTTATGCTGGTACACAATTACTTTTATTTTTAGTAACCACATAAATAACGGGAGTAGGTAAATATGTCATTAACTCCTACTTAAATATAGCAGAGGGCAGTAACCACGAAGGTCGTCTCATTATCGAGCATTGAGGACTTACGTAAGCAGCTATCGAGATTGGATAATAGTATATTCAACTTTATCGTCATGATAGTATTCCGGGTTCAACGGTCTCGCAAGGACGTTCAATCGCGCGGTTCAGCAAATTAAACGCATAGCTATCGTAATTTGTACGTTTCGTCATTACAATAATAGAGTTTATTTTGCATTGATAGCACTAATTTGAAATTTACAACTATGATATAAATTAAGCTATCGGTCGTCGAACCGTTAATGCATCGTATTGCAACGTGCTCGGGGCAAAGACCCTGCGTTGTTTATGTTAGGGTCGGTAATTGCGTGCCGTGAGAACTGACACAATGGGCCAAGTCAATGATCTTAGAACAACGCCTACCTGTTGTTATTGTGATTAGGTGTCCTACCTGCTTTATCTGGCAGCAAAAAACTTCCTCAGTGCAGCGTCATGGCCTTGTTTTTGTATCGAGAACATGATCCTCAATGTTTCCTTTTTTTTGCTGGGTGTTTTTAGCAATAACATGAATGGATTTTGTTTACTTATCATGTTATTTAGCTACATAGATAGCCACATACAAGGTACCTACGTACCTAAAAAAATATAATGGCACCCAGTCCAAAATGTCTCCAATGTCGAAAAAAAATCTGTTCTATCCAGAAATTTGCATGCTTCGATGCATTTAAAGGTAGAATTCAAATGAAACTACCTACCTAGAAAAAAAAGATCTTAATTTATGACCCAAAAGTTTCTTACTTCATAGGCAGGTAGTGTTTCAAAATGTGGGTAGGTAAATATTTAAATGTGAATAGATCATTACATAAACCAGCTGATATCACAACACGTGATGGTGAAAAGGTGTTTAACCTGTCAATAATTACGAAACGACAAATTAATGGTTCGAGCACTTAGAATGGTCGATTTAAATTATGGGAATCATTAAAATTCATTCAAATTGAAAAGTTTCCACTCGTCTCTCTCTCGTCGTTTTAATCTGTGAACTTACCTGATAACTTCAGAATATACTTACGTTGAAACAAAATTAGCATTTCTTTAGTTTAATATAGTTATGTTGCGTATGCGTATTTATGTTTTCCGGTTGTTCATGGGTAGATAGGTAGGTACCTATCTACCCATGAACAACCGGAAAACATAAGTAGGTACTTAACAGATTTTTTTCTGTAGTTTACTTAGTCCATGCTGAATTAAGTAGGTGCAACTACCGAAGCATATTTAATTTTAAATTATTAGCTACATAATAAGTACCAAAATTCAGGTGTCTCAAAAGTCCGAAATAATATATAGAGGTATTGATAAATGGTACTTTTAAAATTTGATCGATATTAAACACTTCTTTTCAATATATTTTTTGTTACTTATTTAAAAATAAAATATACTTCAATACTTACACGGACGAACGACCCTTTGGACTACGCACTTAGAATAACCTGCACCAAAATATTTCTCAATCATTCTCTCTTCTTACAAATCAAAATTATTATAGACACCCTGTGGGTACTTACCTACTCAGTCCTATTTTGTGTTAGATAAGGTACCTACTACCCTCTGTCACTAGTCACTAGTTTATTCATAAAAAATCTTAGATGTAACAGACGTATTTTGTTGAAAATACAATATCTACCAAATAATGAAAATCCGACGAAAATAATGCTAGTCTCTACATAATACAAATGTTCTCTAAACGAGATCAATTTATTTGACTCCGATGAAATCAAAATCTTCGAACATTGGGCTACTTATATATTAAGTAGTAACTATGAAGGAATATATGGCTGAACTTTGTGTACCATTTAATTATCTTAGGTAAAATCTACATAACTAAGTAGATACGTCATACATTGAGGAAAATGCGTAGATATTTAAGTACCTACTTAATATTAATTAGAGACGTGTTGACGTACTTATTTGATTTATTACTTAAACTATTACAAAATGTAAAATGTATAGTATGGTACCTACTTCGTAGTTACGAAGTAGGTACTTACTATACTATAACGAAGGTAGTTCTACCTTCGTTTACCTACCTACCTACTACATAGTAGGTAGGTAAACCATTGATAATGCTATTCAATCTCCTTCTTTTATACTGAGTTACCTACCTACATTATATGTATATCTGAATAAGAGTAAGTAAGCATTTGAATTTCGATTTTGTATTATTTACCTTAAATTCTATAGGTACCCGATACTCATCCAAACGCTCATTTATTATTTCGGATTTTTGCAACACAAATACCTGTATACAAATTTACTAATTAGGTACCTACCTACCTACCTTTTTACTCTAGTCTAAGACATTTATTAAGGCACCTAAGGAAGTAAGTACCTACTTCTTAAATATGGAAATGAAATAATTTGGTGTAAGTATTATGTAATAAATAATAATCTCTGATTTTTCAGCATCTCTGCTCAAATAGCTTTTCCTCATATCTCGTACCACATTTCCACAAGTGAAGCTGCGGCTACATGTAGGTACCTAGGTAAGTAGGAATATTAATTACAGTTCAGGTGCGTCAGGCTCCAAGGGACTGGCGCGTAAAAATACCCACGCGCGTAAAATACGCTTTCAACGCACTAAGGCGTAAAAAACGCACGTACAATAGGTATACTCTTTGCAATATTAAATTCATATTTTTGCGAGGACATTGTTGCGTATTTTATAGAAAATGTGACCAAAACTGATGTTAATAAGGCTAGTTACTTTGGCGTAGAGATCAACGCGTATAATACGCTCGTAATATACGCGGAAGGCGGTTGGAGCCTTAAATGTAGGTCATCAATTATCACGATTCCACCTATTATGGTATGCGTACTACAATCTGTCGACAAAGTATTGAAGTGTCGTCGACCCGCGCTAGCACTAACCTATATTTACATACACAGTTTTCATTAGGCAGTTTGTGCACGATTCACTTGTCTCTTTACTTTAGCTTGCACATTAGGTACAATTTTATAGCTGTACTAGTTGTGCCCGCGACTTCGTCCGCGTGGAATTTAATTGTCAAATTTTCATACAAACTTTCATCCCCTATTTTATCCCCTTGGGGTTAGAATTAATCAAAATCCTTTCTTAGCGGATGCCTATGTCATAACATCTACCTGCATGCCAAATTTCAGCCCGATTCGTCCAGTGGTTTGGACTGTGTGTTGATAGATCACTATTTCAATCAGTCAGTCACCTTTGAGTTATATATATTTAGATGTACCGAGACCTACGTAAATAAATGCTTATGCTAGCGTTACAAAGATACCTACCTACCTAGCTTTCTCTAACTATACTAACTTTCACGATTTGAGTGAATGTCAATTAAAACTTTTTCTAAGGCCTAAACAGAGCGTTTCACACCAATCGACAATCGTTCGGCGGTAACATGAGATGAGTCGTCGTCGATAGACAGTGTCTACATAGAGCAACTTTCGATCAACCGTCAATCGACTGTCGACCGATTATCAATCGATTATGGATCGATTTGTTTAACACATATCATTACAGCTGTTGTCCGAAGTACTTACAAAGGGGTTATGCAGGAGCGCCGGTCATCAGCATACCTATACCTACCTTAAGTATAGGAACTAATAAGTAGGTAACCCAGGATAAAGCCCAGAATAGGTTTCAATAGAATCCGTATCATTGGAGTAGTTAGTAGGACTGGTAGCCAACCAACCTTATGTTTACTTTGGTACCTATTTACGAATTTATTCATTATTAAATAGGTAGGATTTACTCTAATTAGTAATTAGTCTTACCCAATGGCCAAAATTTAATAGGTACTTAATCAACAATAAGTAAATAGATAGGCAGTATTGGCACGGTCCGGACTGTGTGGTCTAAGTGGCTGCATCGTCGCAGTCCCCGACCACGACACCCCACACTTGATTACCTATAGGTGGGAATTCGGCCATTCAAACTGTCGCCGCGGCGGTCCTCCCGCACATTTCGCATTTCACTTTCGACGAGCGTAAGTACAAGAGCTGCGAACGGTCCGGTGTCGTTGACCCCGCGTCCTCGCAGCCGCGTGCCGATTAGATAATTTCCGCGGTGCGTTGTCAAAATACTCATGACCCAATGGTACAGTGAATATGCGGGGGCGTTGAACTCGCGCCGATCGCGCAAACGCAAACGTGATGAGAGTTTTTAGCCGTGTTTTTTATGATACCAAAATCGCTATCGGTCGATAATACTTTAACCTCGAGATTATCATGCACTGAGTACGGTTTATACGGTGTTATCGGGAAAGATAATCTCTTTACCCCATTTATTGAGTGCTGATTAGTTATACAATATAAGTAAGTAGATTAATCCCCATGAGTTCTTGTGAGTCAAATTTGTTGTATTTTAGCTCTTCTATCACACCCTGCAGGTTATAGATAGGTACGTCGAATTACCAGTAACTCTGTATACTAGTTACTTACCTATTTATACGCTATAAGAACTTACCACTAGAATGACCGTCAACTGAACAATGCCATGAAGCGGGCAACTTGAGTTAAGCTGGCTGCGACTAGAAATTAAGCGATCCCATTGGTCAAAGCGGACGGGTCCGCTTCATAGCATAACTAAGTGGAGTGTCACCTTTAAGGTAGAATAAACTCATTATTACCAATTTAATAAATGAGCCATCAGGTCCATCAGTTAAACAAAAAAAAATGCAACCGAAATGAGAACCTCCGTCCTTTTTTTGTCGGCTAAAAAAACTCACTCTTTAACAAAAGACCGCCATAAAACCTCCTAGCAACCCACAACGAATGAGGTACACAATGATTAATGCGGTAGTAAACATTACCAAGGGATATTGGCACCTCGGATGCCTGCAAGATACGGGTGCTTGTTATTCCGGAACAGCGTTGACGTCAACAGTGCAGTGGAATTGGATTAAAGTTCATCAACACCCACCGGGCATCCACAAGTAGGTAAGTACTTGTCGGGACCATTGATTGAGAATAATCTGACGTGGACAGTGCGCGCGCGGTGACCGCCATCTCATAGAATATTGTCTCGACGCTCAATCACTTGATTCAGACGGCAATCCTACATAACGTAGGCAAGTTTACAATAGATACCTAATCACCAGAGATGTTACCTATTGTTTCTTTATCTATTTGTAAGTCGTTATAGGTACGTATACCTAACCATCCGGCTAAAAGCGCTTATGAAAAACAATCTCGACAACCAACACGTCAGTGAACCATTGTAAGGGTACCTAAGTGGGTACAGTTGCGAAAAAAACCATCATCGATCAAAATACATTTCCCATGTACATACATAAATTGATTAAAACCAGTAACGACAAGAGCATTAAGCTATTAATCGGACTTTGATCTCCTTGTTATTGCCAGCAGAGATCTTTGCGATTGCGTAGTGTCAATTAAAAGGTCCGACTACCGCGGAAAATTCGTGCGAATTGTACGTAGTGGTTTCTTTGTCAAAGTTGAAAACATTATTGCAGTCGATTCTTTAAAAAAAAAACAAGAATGTCCAACGTACCTACTACTGCGGAAAAACCGCAGTCCTGATTAAAGGCACTCGACAAGCTCGCTGAATTTCTTGGTCGATCTTCTGAAGTCTCAGTTGAGGTTGCATTCCGATCCGGTGAAACATTTAACCCTGCTGTCTTACGTGGCAGTAGCTCAAGCCAAGGCCAAGCCCTATTATTTGGCGCCCTTAAAATAGCTTACCATCTGTTTGACTGGAACGCACCTTACGCTAGACCTCTGCCTGGCGAATTTGATTTTTTTAAAACTATAATGATCATAAAAACGTGTTTTTGCCAAATACTTACACTTTTATAAGTTGTTTTTGTAGTTACAATGTTATTCTTCATTTATACCCCTATATTTATACCCATTTTCATGAAATGTTTTGAGTGCGGGTAATACGCGCGAATTTTCCACGGCAGTCGGTAAGAGCCTTATAGGTAGGTATAAAATGCATATTAGTGAATTTGAATGTGCACGTTCGGTGAACGCGAGCGAACCGGGGCCGAGGCCGGCCGATCACCTCCCTTATGTAACGCGCCATAGAGTACACCAGCACGCCCACGCGCCGTGGGTCTTTGATCTTGATGCGCATGCACTACGACTGATAGCCGATAATGTGTTTGCACTGAGCTGTTTGTTTGTAAATAAATGCATTCCCCGAACGACGAGTTCAATAACACCTATCTGATTACCGGCACTAGGGACATAAACATAGTGTCATGTGCAATTTACTATGTAAGACTAAGAATTATAACTAGAAAAATATAAAACAGCAAGGTACCTAAATATACATTAAATATTGGTATGTAAATAACAAAATATTCCATATTAAAATAATTTATTTATAAATTGTATTCTTATTAAGTATTTAAAATGGCACAAAATTTTACAGCATCGATATTTTGTCAGATCTTAAAATGGAAGTGAATTCAAAAATATATTTATTACTTACCTGCTTAACAACAATAAAATTAACCAGTAATTATTTCGTATCATTGCGTAAAATTTACCTACTTACTCATAAAGGCTCAGATATATTTGGTGATAGTGATTTACAAAACTTTCCATAAGTAGGTAATCTTATTTATATTATATTATTCTTATTATATCGAAAGTAGGTAGGAAACATCACATGGCTTGATATTCAACTAATATTGCCAATAAAAACAATTTGGTACCTGTAGTAGGTCAGGTCTAGAGTGGTAGGGTCTATCTATACGTAAAATATACGTAAGGCGAAACTGAATAAGAAATAGGCATAATTCGGATAAAAATCCAGTCTTATCACCCTTCTCAACAATCTCAAAATAAAATGTATAATTGATAAAAGTATAATATAAAATCTTCTAATGCTCCAATAATAGATATACACAACATTAAGTTTGTTTTTATCTTTCCAAGTCGCAATTTGGAATTACTTTACCTACCTACCTACTAAAAGTATTATTTTTGTACTTTAACCACAAGCCAAAAAGTGGCAACAAATTTATTAATTCAGACATCTAACAGCGTATTTAACTACAAAGACACTGAGTGTACATTGTACATAAATGTTTTTAAAACCATATATATGTCGCCGCCAAATAGCTTAATTCGCCGTTCAATTAACAGCCTAGGCACTTAACTAAACAGCGCCGTTCAACTAACGGCCTAAATGATATTCAGCCGTATCCTCTGTTACAACATTTAATAAACTGGCTGGCTAATGCTTAGGCAACTGATTGCCACACAGTACTACAAAACTTTTTCAAAATACTACCCAAGCAGAGCGACCCAGATGGGTTTAGTTTAGTTATTTTTTATGACCCCACAGTAATCCCACCCGGCAAGTAGATTCGGTGGATCTAAACAATTTCGTAAAATACCTAATAAAATTATTCCATCAAAGTTGTTTTTTGCCGACGCCATATTGACCAAAGAGAATATACAGCCCCGGATCTTCAATTTTTTTTAGGCGGGGCAAAATCTAAATTATGCCGCCCCCGCCCACTTATATTTATTTTTACCTTTATCTATACAAATAAATAAAATTGGAGTGTCTGTTTGTCTGTCTGTCTGTCCGTGTTTTTGTTCCGGGTAATCTCCGAAACGGCTGGACCGAATTTGACGGGACTTTCACTGGCAGATAGCTGATGTTATAAGGAGTAACTTAGGCTGCTTTTAGAAAAACAAAAAATGGGTCCTGTCGCGCGGGCTCTGAACGCGGGAGCGGGCTTTTTTGTTAAGTTAAATTCCACGCGGATGAAGTCGTGGGCTCAGCTAGTCGATAATAAAAATCTAAAATATTATAATTTTAATCTTCCAGCTTTTTGTTCAGCAAAAATATCTATGAACTTGTCATAATTTAACTCGTGTGCAATTCGATTTTCGATCGCTAAGATTGAAATGAAATGAAATGAAAAATATTTAATCAGCACAGGGAACACATAAGGAAATATCAGCACATAATTATAAAATAAGTGAAATATATACACCTAAGGACAGTAAGCTGCATTTCCTACAGTGTGAGCTGTACCGAAAGGCATTTGGCTCAGCATGTGCTGGAGGGGAACGAAATCTCCTCCAACGCTGATTTTCAGCCAAAGCCTCCTCATACCTTGTCTTGCATACCTACACCATTTGCTACCCAAATCACTAAGCTATTACAACAATATAAGTACTTATACGTAATAATAAATATAATACATATTTAAATAAAATTAAAAGGAATATAAGAGAATTGTTAAAGATTGCAAGACTCGATAAGCGTTCCTGTCTCATAGAAGATCGCAAATAATGTTTAATTAGATTTAGTTTTTTAAAACCACGTAGCGTAGAGTAAATTCGCAGGGCAATACAAATATTAGGAAAAGCATCCTGCAAATTATGCGCATAGATCTGTTGCAAGATATAGAAACCGTTAGCCTTACCTATATCGCCAAATTAAATCAGAGTTTGCTCTTTAAAAACATAGATTTTCTGGCAGAATTCAACGGCGGCGCTTAAATCTCGCTCGTATTTTCGAGCCCGGTCTGCTCCATACTTTTGCAGTTCATCAATTGACATTTTCATAATATTAGTACCATTAAGAAAAGCAAAATTCAAATTCACGTGGCAGCACAATCAAACCTCTTTTTAACCCCCGACGAAAAAAAAGGGGTGTTATAAGTTTAACATGTGTATCAGTGTATCTGTGTGTCTGTCTGTGGCAACGTAGCGCCCAAGCGGATGGACTGATTTTAATTTTGTGTCTTTTGTTAGATAGGTATTCTGATCGAGTGTTCTTAGCTATGGTTCATGAAAATCGGTTCAGCCGTTTGAAGATCATCAGCTCTTTTGTAGGTTAAAAAGCCATATTCACGGCCAAAGCCAACTTGCACGGCTGGAATCTATTCGAAATTTGGGATCACTGGAATATCTAGAAAGATTATATTATATTATATTATATTATATTATATTATATTATATTATATTATATTATATTATATTATATTATATTATATTATATTATATTATATTATATTATATTATATTATATTATATTATATTATATTATATTATATTATATTATATTATATTATATTATATTATATTATTGTAAAAAGCCAGTTCAGACTATTACGATCATTTAAAAATATAATAAATGTAAATCCAATAATCTCAAATTTCGATTGGATTCGAGCCGTGGAAGTTGGTTTTGGCCGTGAATGTGGCTTTTTAACCTACAAAAGAGCTGATGATCTTTAAACGGCTGAACCGATTTTCATGAAACATAGCTAAGAACACTCTCGATCAGAATACCTATCTAAAAAAAGAAACACAATTGAAATCGGTTTATCAGCTTGGGCGCTACGTTGCCACAGACAGACACACAGATACACATGTTAAACTTTTAACACCCCTGTACACGTCTGCACGCTTCTGTACTAGTCTTTATTTATTCTGTGGTCAAAGTTAAGTCAATGATGAGTTGTCCATTCGTCTGTAAAGTGTGAACTAGGCCGCCCTCTGGACTTGCCGCCCGGGGCATAGGCCCCGGCTTGCCCCCCCCTAGATCCGGGGCTGAGAATATAATAGAGATATTGACAGTTTGGTGAGTTTCGGCATTAGGTGGCAGAAAGTAGAACTAAATTGAAATGAACAGGCCTAGGCAAGTAATTAAACGGCTAGGCAAGTAATTAAACGTCATCGATCCAAGTCATTTGCCTAGCTGTTTGATCAAATGGCTGAATATCATTAAGGCCGTTAGTTGAACGGCGCTGTTTAGTTAAGTGCCTAGGCTATTAATTGAACGGCGAATTAAGCTATTTGGCGGCGACATATATATAGTGTGCAATACGTACTTACGATAATTAATCTTAACTTCACTCAGATAGCGTGTAAAGTACTTTAAACGTAGGTATGTATCAAAAAGATAATGAACGCGAATTTAAACTTGTAATGAACGCTCGGTTGCGATTTAATTATGCGTTACATCTGTTATAATGATAATACAAAGGTGACCCCATAATAGGTGAATAGCCTCAATAATTAAGAAAATTCGTTATGCAAGATTGAGCAACGTGAATTTGTAATAATTATGGAGATTATACTATGTCACCTTGAAAGGGCGTTGGATCCTGATACAATATGATTATGAATGATAAATGTATAGTTCAAGGCCAATGTTTTAATTTAATATTTAGATGTAACCGGAACCTGATAAAAATGGAAAACTAATATACACATTTCAGTGATTTTCCATACTGTTACAACATAGCAAATGCTTAGATCATATCTTCTTATATACTTAAACATAAAGTTGGAAATCTAATAATCTTGTTTATGATAAGAGAGATTAGAATTAACATGAAACACAGGTTATCCTAGTTCAGGTGGCATGGCCATATTGTAATTGTTCCCTGGAAAGTTAATAACTTATTCCTGTTATTATTCTCATGTACTTACGTTTATATATCATCCACAATACCTCTACAAATCAACCTCAACAATGCACGCAACACACTGCCAGATTGTTAGAAGCGAATTTATGTTTTATTTGGACCACATAAAATGTCTTATTGCATTTTGTGGAAAAATATAATGAGGCTCGCCCACAGTGGGCAGAAACTCCTGCGCACTTAAGCATACCTTATAGTTTCTGTAACGCATTTCATCTGTCCTATTAGGGTGCTTGACATATTATCGAATTTATTAAGTATATTTTTACGTAATATGTGCGCGCGGCCCACAGTGATACCTCAACCTCAACATTGTCCTATGTGAATGTGGCCAATGACCAAAAAAGGATGACGACCAGTGGCCTATTGCATGAAGGCTAAACTGGATAATAATATTATTATATAGGTCAAACCAACTAGCTGATGTAAAATGGCATATTATTCAGCTCTTTAGTCGCCAACCGGGCCGCTCTGTTCAAAGTGACATTGCAGTGAGTGTGCAACGCTTCTAAGCAATCAGACTCTTTCTTACTCCATTTGGACTCCATAGCGGCAGAGAACGCTGTGCAAGAGAACGTACATAACAAACTAATCAATATACAAACTCTCATTCTTAGCGCATCGCTGGGTTGTTCTAGAAGATACAGGAAGTTGAAACTGTCATCGTCAAATAGTATCTTTTCTACCACATCGGCGTGTTCCGGCAAATCTTGCAGTATGGTTATAAGTAGCCCAACTATATTTAGTACGATCCGCGGCGTTTTCGAATCTGGAAATATAGAAGATCTTTATATTTCTGCAGAACAGCAGCATCACGTTAAGAGAAGCCGTTTCGAGGAACAAAATCGGGTTGCAATTGAACCACTCTATACCTAGGACGATCAACGGGTAATACGCAGGTAGAGCTTCACGAAAACGTTAAAACCTCCAACCGCGACTGCCACACAAATTTCGAGCGAATTATCCGCAATGGTCTGTATGCCGATATAAAACAAATAGGTAGCCACATAAAAAAATCGCAATGTTTAGAGTGCGGCTATATCGCGCGAATTTTCCGGTGTAGTCGGTTGCAGTTTTAAAAGTGAAATATAATAGATGTTTATAGCAGATTAATAACAATTATTATTTTTCATTACTCATACTCTGAAAGTAGGTCTGAAGTTGCCTGAGAAGCGGGTTGAAAGTAATACTTTTCAGGCCCGGGAGTTTCGCTTTCAACTGACAGCTGTCAAATTATAAAAAAAAAAAAACTAGTTCCATTTTCACATTTCTATGGAACCATGTTCAAACTTTTTCTACAGTCACTCAATTACAGCACGATGTAAAATTGAAATAACATAAAGTTAAGTATTAATTCAAGAATAAGTATATTTTTTTAAATGACTTAATTATAATTTAATAATAGAACGAGGTGTCAAGCAGGGAGATCCGCTGTCACCAAAACTATTTACAAGCGCTTTACAGGATATATTTCACAAACTGCAAAATTCCTGGCGGTCCTTGGGAATTAATATTGATGGTTTAAGATTGACCAATCTTCGCTTTGCGGACGATATAGTGCTTTTCTCGTCCACAGCTTCAGAACTTCAACAGATGCTCCAAGAACTGAGCACGGTAAGCCTTGAAGTTGGATTATCTATGAACAGGTCCAAAACACAGCTCATGCACCAATAGCACGAAACGTAGGGTCGTAGTGGACGGGCAGATCATACAATATGTCGACGAGTATACGTACTTGGGCCAGATAGTCTCGTTCAAAAACCGGCAAGACAAGGAAGTCGCATGACGGATCGATAACGCCTGGAAGAGCTTCTGGGCCATGGGTGATATGATGAAGGGTCACCTACCTGTATGTCTTAAACGTAGACTCGTCGACATGTGTATCTTGCCCGTCTTAACCTACGGTGCTCAAACCTGGTCACTCACTGAGCTACAGAAATCCAAACTCAAGGTTTGCCAAAGAGCAATGGAGCGCAGCATACTACATGTTAAAAGGACGGACCGCGTCAGAAACACTACCCTGCGCTCCATCACTCGGATCGCTGACGTGGGCGAGAAAACAACAAAGCTGAAGTGGGACTGGGCCGGCCACGTGGCACGCATGGATCCGCAAAGGTGGGCAAACCGTATTAATACCTGGACGCCCAAAGATGGTCACCGACGTCGCGGTAGACCAAGGCGAAGATGGTGCGACGATTTGAACACCTTTGCGGGTAAATCGTGGCCACAACAAGCCGAAGATAGGGACCTGTGGCGTAAAAAAGGGGAGGCCTTTGCCCAGCAGCGGGACATAAAATAGGCTACTAAAAAAAAAAAATTATAATTTGGTTTCAACAATTTCTTTAAAATAACATAGATTTGGGCAAAATATTTAAAGATGAAAATGAAAAATAATGGCTAAATAATGAAGTTGGACGGCCAACGAAAAAAAAAAACAAAATAGGCGGCCATCCGATTTTTTTTTTCGAGTTGTGGAGTATTGTTTATACTTCCTTGTATTATTTCTTTAGCCAATTCCTGTTTTTATTTTTATTTTCCTTGTATTCGTAATGAAAAGCACACTGTTTACCTCGGGTGAAAGATTTATTTTGTCCCTCGAACTATTAGCGCCCTCGCTACGCTCGGGCGCCAAACCCCGTCTCGGGACAAAATAAGTAACTTTCACCACTCATGTAACTATGTACTATTTATTATAGTATAATATGGGTAAATACATTGTTTGAGCAGGCGCGTGAAGACGGGCGCGGCGCGATGCGCGGCGAGCGCAGCCGCGAGCTGCCGCACGGCGCGGCACGAGCGCGCGCACAGCCACGCGCACACCTCCGCCATGCGGCCCACGCCCTGCCACCTGCCACACACCACACAACACATTCACTAGTACACGGCGCGGCACGAGCGCGCGCACAGCCACGCGCACACCTCCGCCATGCGGCCCACGCCCTGCCACCTGCCACACACCACACAACACATTCACTAGTACACGGCGCGGCACGAGCGCGCGCACAGCCACGCGCACACCTCCGCCATGCGGCCCACGCCCTGCCACCTGCCACACACCACACAACACATTCACTAGTACACGGCGCGGCACGAGCGCGCGCACAGCCACGCGCACACCTCCGCCATGCGGCCCACGCCCTGCCACCTGCCACACACCACACAACACATTCACTAGTACACGGCGCGGCACGAGCGGCAGACCTGGACTGTCTACTACTACTACTCATCTCCTGGTCCTATATGTACAGTAGAGTTCTGATTTGTCTCCCCCCCTAGTTGGCCTCAGCAGGTTACGCTCATAATGACAATCAACATCAATCATACAAATATTAATACCACATAAGCGCCCGGTTACCTGTCTTGCGCTCCGTCGTCAGTGTCAATACTGTCCTTCATGAGAGTGTTGATGGCGGCGACGAAATTGTACACCACTTTGGCTTCTAGATACACCTGAAAAAAAATTGAACATTTCTCGAAATTCTTTAAGGCCTGCCTGCGGGTTAAACAATATATTAATTGACAATTATTTTATTACGTCTTACACAGTCCTTCGACGTCTTAACAGTGATACTATTACCACCGTATGTTTAAAAATACTGATGTTTAAAGTTACCAATCAGAAAAAAACTAAAAAACACAACTACAACGTCCTCCCTCCCTCGTTCCCCCACTCTCTCCCTTTTTGCTATTGCTTTAAACAATATTTAATAGCGACATTTATTTTATTTTTCATTACTCGTACTCTGAAAGTAGGTCTGAAGTGGCCTGAGGAGCGGGTTGAAAGTAATACTTTTCCGGCCCGGGAGAATCGCTTTCGATTGACAGCTGTCAAATTATAAAAAAAAACTAGTTCCATTTTCACATTTCTATGGAACCATGTTCAAACTTTTTCTACAGTCACTCAATTACAGCACGATGTAAAATTGAAATAACATAAAGTTAAGTATTAATTAAAGAATATATATATTTAAATTACTAAATTATAATTAAGTTTCAACAATTTCTTTAAAATAACATAGATTTGGGCAAAATATTAAAAGATGAAAATGAAAAATTATCGCTAAACAATGAAGGCCAACGAAAAAAAAACAAAATAGGCGGCAATCCGACCTTCATTTGTTTTTTCGAGTTGTAGAGTACTGTTCATACTTCCTTGTATTATTTCTTTAGGCAATGCCTGTATTTATTTTTACTTTCCTTGTATTGGTAATTAAAAGCACAGTGATTACCTCGGGAGAAAGGCTTATTTTGTCCCTCGAACTATTAGCGCCCTTGCCACGCTCAGGCGCCAAGCCACGTCTCGGGCCAAAATAAGACATATACATACATTCACGTCTTGTGTAACAATGAACTATTATTTGCTCATAGCTTGTAAGTTTTACTGAAACAGTCGACCGACCGACCGACCGACCGACTGAGAGAGAGAGAGAGACAGACAGACAGAGAAACACGCGCACGCCGCACGGCTTACAACTATAGCAAAAAGCGCTAAAATGCGTCGGTACACACTGATTTTCTTCCGTCTAGCCCCCTTTTGCAACGATAAGGAACTTCGTTCCAATAAATGGGTATGGTGATGAAGACATGAAAGGCTACCGACGTCCTGTATGTTGAGCAGCGTGTGGCGCGGCAGCGCGGGCGCCAGCGCCGGCAGCGCCAGCAGCGCCGCCACGCCGCCGCACACGCGCCCGCCGCGCGCGCCCGCGCCGCCCACCACGCCCACCACCATCACCACCTGCACCGGCCCGCCGCCATATACACACCTTGTACAACATCCTCCTACGGTTATGTCTGTTACCCTTAAGTTTATTAATAAATCGATCTCAACAATCAATCGATCTCTAAGAACAGTCTTGAGTACGCTTTTGACATGACATTTTGTACTGATATACTGGCGAGTAAAAAGCAGTGATAGCCGATTGGTTAAGCACGCGTCTTGCGGGCTACCAGGTCTCGGGTTCCAACCCTGGCTCGAACCTCTGGATTTTTCGAAATCTATGTGCGAATCATAATTTCTATATGATTATCACTTGGTTACGGTGAAGAAAAACATCGTGAGGAAACCTGCATGTCTTAGAAGATTTAACCAATTTTCGAAAGACATGTGAAATCCATCAACCCACACTGGGCCAGGGTGGTGGATTATGGCCTGAATCCCCCTTGTCTTGAGGGGAGGCCCGTGCCCAGGAGTGGGACGTCAAAAGGGCTACAATTATTATTTATATATACTGACGAAATACTTTTAAAACGGTGTGGGCCATTTTAAAGAAAGAAAAAGACATAAGAGTTACTTTTTCAAGAGCGCTCTCAGACTTGAGCTCGATTTATTAATACGGGCCTACGTACTAGCTTATACCCGCAACTTCTTCAGTGCGGATCTCTGAACGGATGTAATTAGGCGAATTTACGGCAAGCTACCGCTTAGCACAGTGGTTCGAGCGTAGGCCACTTGGCTCACTGCACCGAATGGTTGCGGCTTCGATTCCCGTCAGGGTAAATTTCGGAAATGGCCCTTTCGTAATTTACCCTTGCCTGGGTGGCTTTGGAATCGCCCTCAGTTCATTGTACGGTACCCATAGTACAAGCGTTGCTTAGTTTGGGACCATACAGTTGGTGTGTTCGTCTGGCGATACATATTTATGATACTTTATTTTAATTAAAATAGGTAACTACCACAATATAAAACACTCGGACGTAGATGTTACAAAAATCAATTGACCAACATTGGTATTTCAGGGTGGTATGCATATAAGTAATTCAAATGACCTACTAAATTCATGAACCTACCATATTAAGTTGAGTAAGAGATTCTACATCTCCATCCATGACTTCAGTGATATTGGAGTTCAGGAAAGCTTCCCATTCTTCCAACTCTATAGATGAAGGCTCTTTAACTGTAACGAAATAGGAATATACAATATACACATTAGGATTATTAAGAAAAAACTTTTTTACTATTTGATTAGTAAATTAATCCTCAAATTTACCGTCACTTTTATCTTCAGATCGCAATATTAGGTCATTATTCGCTTCATCTTTATCATCTGACGTTTCTTCAATAACTTCGCATTTCTCAATGTCTTCGTCCTTCTCTTCCTTAGAACATATTAATATTTCTTTGTCATCCAACGTGCTCGGTATTTCAATAGTAGGCTCGCTGGTTCGCCGCTGATTATCACTTTTAGTCTTATCCCAACTTCTACTAAAGTGGAATGATCTCTTTATACTTCTGGTCAGTTTGTTACCGCCGCTTCCAAACCGAAGTTTATCCCTTGAGAATTGCAATATCTTCTGTTTGTAAGACGGTGGAACACTCTTACTAAGTCCTAAACTTACATCACTGCTACACTTAGTGGAACTCTTTGGGTTCTCCAGACTCTGCGAAGCCGTGTCTATAGATTTAGCCTTTTGTTTTATTTCCAATATTTCTTTACTATCTTGTTTATCAATTGGATCGGGAGATTTGGTTTCTTCCGCAGGTTTTTCAGTGTTGTGTTTTTCTTCATCAATTTTGTCCATCTTTTTAATATCAGATTGTTTTTTGTTGGCCGCCATCAGCTGGGCCATATTGTTTTCCAGATTACACACAACTAAGTTGGAGTTGTTCATAACGTTATACTCGTGTCGTAGTAGCTTGGCGTTAGCCGCCGTGATGGGGTGGGACTGGTCCTCGTCGTCAGTTTTAAGGCTGTCTCGGACGCTAAACGCGCTCGTGGCTCGCACGCTGTCGTCATCCGATATAGGAACACATTCCATGGCCTGCATCACGCCGCGAACGTTCCGTAAATCGTGCTCCCTGGCTTCTGGTTTGGGATCGGCCACTGTTCTGTAAATATTTTGTATACAAAAAATAATATAGTGCGTTCTATTCCATATCAGCCACCCTAGCACAGTTGATTGTCTACAAGCATTTCTTTAAATAGATATGCTTCATTGTATAGGAATACATAATTCACATGATTCATAATTTCCATACATGAAGGCGTAACGATTTGTAGAAACGCTTGTAGACAAATCCTCTTGATTAGAACTAATCTCTTCTAGGTGTGAAATAAAGAGTAGATCTTTGTATCGAATTATTATCCAAAATAAAACCCATGAATTTATTTTGTATGAACAAAATTGTATAGATCTTAAAAATACTCTCTAGTCTAGTTTATCCTAAAGAGTGACTGACCGTGTGAGAATATTAAAAAAAAAATTAAGTGTGCATGTAACTATTGTGCATCAGTGAGATCAGCATGGTGTTGTGGTAAAGTAGAATATTGTTCGATTTATTGGCATAACAGAATATTGGGGTAAAATATATTTATTTATTCATAGGAAGACCAACAGCTAGAAATAACAATTATAGATTCAAGTAAAAAGTCAAAAAGCCAATTATAGGTCTTCACGAATAGCAGTTGAAAAAGTAGCAAAGGTGTAAACAAAAAAAGTAATAATTATTAATCTAAGTAAATATAACAAACTAAGCTCTGCAGGAAGAGTCGGAATAAAATAATAATTACATTAGTTGTTAGGTTACCACTTAAGTCCTACAGGAAGGTAAAAAAAATTTTTGGCTTACGCACTGCTTAACCGAGTTAACACTACAAGTGAAGAGATCCAGATCGCATTGCTTGCATATCTCATTAACATACTTGCTTGCTCGTACAATGTAAGGCCCAGATAAATAGACGTTGCTAAGCACTAGTCAAAAGTATAACATCGCAAAGCACTACTTTGACTTGGCTAAGCCAAGTACCCAAAAGTGCCATAAATAAACGTTTCTATCGACTATGCTTAGCCAAGTACGAGCTAAGCCTGAGTACGAGACTACGATTGAATGGTCCAGAAGCGTTCACAATTCACTAAATTCATAAATTATTGCATACCATTTTTTTTTAGCTAATTTAATGTCCTATTCGGCACAATTAAAGCTTAAGTAGGATTATATCATTAGATATTTATATATTTGCCGTTACATCATATTTAAGAAGTGCATTGGACTAGTAATAATAAAAGTGAATTATTTAAATTGAACGCATCCAGTTTGATTTTTGTTAGACAATGGACGTTGTCATTCTCTTTGGTTGACGTTTGATGTTGTCTGGATTTTTAACCTATCGTTTTCATTATTTGTTACTTATTAGTGCGTGAGTTTATAATAATATTATCTTCTGTTTTGGATGTTAATTTTGATTGATCATATTCGACGAGCTGGCTTTAGTTACTGGACAAACGCAACTCCGTTTTGTAATCAATCTGGTCACCGACGACGATAACTTTAAATTCGACCGGGGCAAGCAAAACGTACATCAGAGAAATGGAAGGAAGAAAGAAACCCTTCATGGAGTTCGTGAGCTGTGTCCTCATAAGCCTCACACAGCAGCACACTGCTGTTATTGAAAATAAAAAGACCGATGGGGCATCGGGCAACAGTATAAGGAGCAGCCTGGCCATGAATAGCTGAAGAATCGGTACACAGGGAATTACAGAAAAATCCAGGATGTTTATAATAATATGAAGAAGAAATTACACTAAAAATATATATTTTATAAAATAAAATATTTTTTTATTTAACCACTATCACCAACAAGTCACTATATCTAATCTCTATCACCAATCACCAATCACTATCACCAACAACCTATACCGTCTAATTATCTGGTCACTAGTTTGAAATAAACTCTTGAACTTAGAAATATTCGGCTGTTGTAAGCGCTTCCAGGCCATCTTGCTACTATCTAATATTTTTACTTGTAAACCTTGGAATATGTGGAATAATTGGTTGGTCGATATCCGTAGATAAATTTTCGATTTCTTCAACAAAACAATTATATCTTCGAATCCAAAGTCCATAATGAGTTTTTAATTTTCTGCGCGACAGCGAATCGTGTTTTTATGTGTCAAACTCGTACTAACCACTTGCTAAGTCATTGAAAATCTATACTATGGCTAAGGAAAGCATTGGCTAAGTATTAGGTTGGCTTTCGTCGAAAGTAACGTGCTAAGTACTGTCTATTTATGTGAACTGACGCGGCTAAGCACTTACTTTGGCTAAGCCTCGGCTTAGTAACGTCTATTTATCTAGGCCTAAGTGTTTTGCCTATAGTTTGTAGATGCGATTACGATATACAATATAATATTAGTTTATATTTTCGTTATTTACCTCGCATTGCTGCTGACCTTATCCCGCTGCAGTTGTTTAGCTTCCTGCTGACTGTGGGTCAGGGGTTTCGTGAATGGCGACTCACTCTGCACATCTTCCGGCAGTATAGTTACTTGGCCTGCTACAAATGGGTGCTCGAGGATATCAGGCCAAGTCATCCTTTTCATTGGGTCTTTGTGAAGCAGCCCCTATAACATATTTTAAGTAGGTATTACTTCGTAGTTTGCTTTGAGGAAACATTCATACAAAAACCTATTGTTATCTGTATTTATTGGCATCAAAAGAAAAGAGAAAACATCACAAATCAGTGTAAATTTTTTGCTAATATGACTTCACGAAATAAACATAGATGAGTAAATACTTTTTCATTACTCATACTCTGAAAGTAGGTCTGAAGTTGCCTGAGAAGCGGGTTGAAAGTAATACTTTTCAGGCCCGGGAGTTTCGCTTTCAACTGACAGCTGTCAAATTATAAAAAAAAAACTAGTTCCATTTTCACATTTCTATGGAACCATGTTCAAACTTTTTCTACAGTCACTCAATTACAGCACGATGTAAAATTGAAATAACATAAAGTTAGGTATTAATTCAAGAATATATTTTTTTTAATGACTTAATTATAATTTAGTTTCAACAATTTCTTTAAAATAACATAGATTTGGGCAAAATATTTGAAGATGAAAATGAAAAATAATGGCTAAATAATGAAGTTGGCCGGCCAACGAAAACAAAAACAAAATAGGCGGCAATCCGATTTTTTTTTTCGAGTTGTAGAGTATTGTTTATACTTCCTTGTATTATTTCTTTAGCCAATTCCTGTTTTTATTTTTATTTTCCTTGTATTCGTAATGAAAAGCACAGTGTTTACCTCGGGTGAAAGACTTATTTTGTCCCGAGACGGGGTTTGGCGCCCGAGCGTAGCGAGGGCGCTAATAGTTCGAGGTAGTAACTTTCACCACTCATGTAACAATGTACTATTAATCTATACAAATAAATAAAATTGGAGTGTCTGTTTGTAATATCAAAATAACACCTTTTCACTAAATGCATATGAAAGTACATACGATACCTATAGCAAAAAAGCGAATAAAAAAATTTTTGTCTGTCTGTCTGTCTGTCTGTCTGTGTGTTTGTTCCGGGTAATCTCCGAAACGGCTGGACCGATTTCGACGGGACTTTCACTGGCAGATAGCTGATCTTATAGCGGGTAACTTAGGCTACTTTAATTTTAGAAAAACAATTAGGGTTCCGCGTAAAAAAATAAAAACACTTGAAATCAAAGAGTATCTCCAAAACGGCTGGACCGATTTTGACGGGACTTTCACTGTTAGATAGCTGATGTTATAAGCAGTAACTGAGGCTACTTTTATTTTAGAAAAACAAAATTAAAAAAATGGGTCCTGTCGCGCGGGCTCAGAACGCGGGACCGGGCTTTATTGTTAAGTTAAATTCCACGCGGGCGAAGTCGCGGGCTCAGCTAGTGTTATTTATTATAGGTAAATTTAACAGTGAAGGAAAACATGGGAACCTGCATGTCTTAGGAAATCTAAGCAATTTTCGAAAGACATGTGAAAACTACCAACTTGCCCTGGGTCAGCGCTGTTTATTAAGGCATGAATCTGGCTAAGTAAATACGAGTACTGTATTGAATTGTTATGGGGGTTGAAGAGTAAGGCCAAATAAATACCACTTACTTGCAGGAATGAC
This sequence comes from Notodonta ziczac, assembly GCA_918843915.1. Lineage (NCBI taxonomy): Eukaryota > Metazoa > Arthropoda > Insecta > Lepidoptera > Notodontidae > Notodonta > Notodonta ziczac. Next base: position 5,026,466 of record OU974043.1, on the reverse strand, counting down.
CTCGCTTCTGTGCTAATGAAACTGGGCCACTGCACAGGTTTGTGCCTTATCATGCGAACAAGCTGCCATATCGACATAGTGCAGAATGGAGGCTGGCCAGCTATCAGCTCATACACTATGCACCCCAGTGACCATAGATCAGCCTGTAAATACAAAATAGTTTTGTTTAGTAACTTTACTATTAAACATAGACCAGTATTAATACATCCATATCAAGACTGAGAGTGATGTTGTAAATGACATTCTTGTGTAATTCCAGTGCAAAATAACATGTATAAAGTGTGTTAAAATCACACTTAGATTTGAGATTGATTTATTAATACAGTCCATTGATTCATGATGTGATTAATCCAAGTTGCTAAAGTCTACAGGCTTGATGAGAGCAAACAGTGGAAGCCATTTTGCAGGCAAGACTGTGGCCCATACCACTCTCTTACTCTATAAGAAGGAATGAGACAAAATGATTAGCCTTCACATTTTGGTAGGGTTCTTAAAAATATAGCTTTTACCTGATGATCATAAGGTTTCTCCTCAATCAATTCAGGAGCCATATACAAAGGAGTTCCTTTGATAGAGGTCAATATGTGTGTAGCATTAGTCATTATTCTGGCTAAACCAAAATCACACAACTTAGCCTTGCCTGAACTATCCAGAAGCACATTTTGCGGTTTTAGATCCCTGAAAAATTACAAACAAATACTATAAGAGAATTGGTTTACTAGTTGTGAAAAGAAAATAGGTATTACATTTTATATATTATTTATTTCACAAATACTGTTCGGGATTAAATTAACAGTGCACCACGCTTGAGAGTTACAAAAACAAAATGATAAATTCATAAAATAAGCAAAATTAAACAGAGCAACCAAAAATTAACGAATGCTGAGGTACCTCATAAATAATAATAATAATAGTTAGCCTTTTTTATGTTCCACTCAAAATTGGTTATTTTCTAAGATATGCAGGTTTCCTCACAATGCTTTCCTCCACTTTAAGCAAGTGATTTGCACCTTAGTAAATAATAATAATATAAATAAAATATATAATAATAATTGTAGCTAAACAACTGGATTGGAATACAACTTCTGCTAAGAAGGTCCAACGAGGAACTCGGAGAAATTTGCATTTTTTAATCAATTAATTGTTAATTTATTTTACAAAAATTACTAAATTATTGGTTGAGTATGTAACCAATGTCTTTTTAAAGAAGATACCTATGTTATATTATACATTTTTTAATTCCTCTCACGCACCTGTGTAGCACTCTATGTGAATGCAAATAATACAGTGCTGACACCAAGTCCCATGTGATGTTCTTGACCTGTTCCTCATTCAGGCAGCCTTCTTTGGCCAGAATACTATGCAACTCTCTCTCAGCATACTCCGTGACCACAACCAGTTCTGACTCAGTATCAAAGCTGTCTATCATAAGAATTATATTCGGATGTTTGAGTTGCCTCTGAATATCACATTCTTGCCTCAAATTTTTCAAATCTTTAGAGGAACGCCCTTTCTAAAATGAAAATTATTTATTGATGAGTCCACTAACCAGATGATTAAGAATAACGATTTACCAGCCAACCGGATTGTGCTTTGTGAATAAACTCTCATAGTGTTAGCTTTAGTTTTTGCCAAGAATTAAGACTAGACACTCCATTACGGAAACACTTGTGACCACACAATACCTTTCTTATAACTTTTAAAGCGACAATAGCATCCGTTTCTTTATGTTTTGCTTTGAACACCCGACCGAAAGATCCTTCGCCTATGAACGATATTACGGCGTAACTCTCCATCTTTCCTGTGTTCAATAAACCTCAATTCCTAAACTCCTTTATAAAATAGTCATAATTTTAGTTACGATGCACCAAAACTGTGTTCGATTCTATGCACTTTTATTGAAATTTTAATTTTCAAACAAAACAAATTCTTAAATGATTGATCTGTCACTCAACTGTCAAACTTTCTGACATTGACGCCTAAATATTCGTTCAGCAACTATTAAAATTTTTTGGGTAGTTTAGTAAATTTATTGGGTAGTCCCTGATTGATAAATTTAACTAAAATACATATTACATATAGTTCAGTAGAGATTATTTTATTCATGTACCTACATCTATTACCAATAATATTAAACTATTAGTATCCCTACCTGCCGAAGTCCGTACTTTGTGTTTTTGTCCCTGCTGGAAAATAGAGAGTATTTTTGTCTGCAACTTTGTTTTTGTAGGCAGGATAGATCAAGGCATAGAACATGGACTTAACAGTAGTTATGAATTCGATAGGATAGATAGACATACGGTCAAGTAGGTAATTGAAAAAAATACATCGATTAAATTTACTCAAGCCTTCTATACTACGATTAAAAAGACTGTGCTGTGACCATGGTATGAAAATAAACCCATTGGTTACCCTTAACTCTTACAATTTGGTGTGATTCCTAGCGAACGTGGGTGTACCTACGTAAGATATACGACGATATACGATAAGAGGTGTACTACTTACTAGTTAAGTAGTTACTACCCATATAGATACCACATAAGTAAGTAGGTACATACCAACCTCTACCTACTGACTTACACTTATAGCTGGATAAAAAAATGGTTTAATCTAATCTAATAAATTTCATAAACTATTCTGGAAGTAGAACAATAATTAAAATAATTTAGAGCATCTATAAAACGAGCGAGTTGGTCCGCCGACACTCGGCGTTCGACAGGCCGTCGGTAGGCGCATCGGATGCGAGTCGGATTGTTGACGCTTTGTTGTCTTACGCTATTTATACTCAGATTATCCGGCAACCAGCTGTACGAGATAAAACTCTGAATCGCATACACGATAAAACAGCTACGGCCTAAACTTCGGAGCGCAGCATTCGCGTTGGAACATATCATTCCGCAATCCGTACGCGGCTCAACTTTGTAAACGAATGAGACACGCGCCGCGTGGGCGGCTGTGTGTGTGTACATACATTAAGAATTTTAGTAACTCGCAGTTTTACGTCTAATCAATCTTTTTTCCTCATTTCGTAGTGAAAACTATAACATAGGTTAGCGATCAACTAAATACAGGCTAAATATCTACCTACCATAAATTTGAATGTTCTCTAAATAAATAGATCTACCAAGGTACCTACGTGAAATATTTTAATGGTAAATTATTCAGCAGGCTTGTTGACCACTCGAGCAACAAATTAGGTAGGTATTTCATCATCAACAGCCGAAAGTCGACTGCTGGAAATATTTTATATACGTAACAAAGTGGGCTACCAAGCGTACCTACAATCCACCTGATGTTAAGCAGTTATTGTAGGCCTATAGATGCTTATGGTATACGTTTTTACAATAAGCTTCCCAATGAAATCCGAGATTTACCTATCAATAAGTTTAAAACCCTAATTAAAACTAAACACAGTGCAAAGGGTTATTACAAAATCTCGGATTATTTGGATGATAAATCAGCTTGGGACTAAGCAGCTCAAATCTCGACAGTCAATAATAATGTCAAAGCGTAGCGTGTATTGCCCTACTAGTCCGAATTATTTGTGTATTTCTTGGTAACATCAAGAGGCAACACACTGGAGCTATTACAATATTTATGTTAATATCTACTACCCTTTGTAATTATTGAATATAAGCAACTGGCGATTAAAAAAAATATGACATGTAAAAAGACAAGCCCGCTGAGTTTCTTGCCGGATCTTCTCAGTCGAGGTCGCGTTCCGTTCCGGTTGTAGATTTAAGAAAAACAAAATGTAAAATTGACAATTTGTAAGTGCCCCCGTAGGCCTAAACAAAATAAACGCTTTGAATTTGAATTTTCAATACCGAGGGTAAGCTCGCACGTTGCCGTCCTGAAGGGAGGTGTGACAGAGAGCAGCTATAATTGCTACTTTGCGCCGATCTTCTGTCAGAGGGTGGTACTACCCCGGTTTTTTTTAGTTGACTATAGTTGTATAGTAGTAGTATATTACTCCTTATAACATCAGCTATCTGCCAGTGAAAGTCCCGTCAAAATCGGTCCAGCCGTTTCGGAGATTACCCGGAACAAACATACAGACAGACAGACAGGCAAAAAATATTAAATCGCGTTTTTGCTATAGGTGTCGTATGTACTTTCATATACATGTAGTGAAAAGGTGTTATTTTGATATTACAAACAGACACTCCAATTTTATTTATTTGTATAGATACAGAAATGGAAATGGTAGCTAAGATCAGAAGTGCGTATCCGAATAAATTAATTGTATTGCGCCTCTATTCCTATCTATAGGTAGGTAAGTACATACCTAAGTATTACCTGAAAGTTTTTTGTCCCTAATTCAACGCAAGGTACCTATGTTTGTCATTCTGGTCCTGTCGATTTTGGCACTTTTATGCTAACTCATTATCGCAGGGCGGGCACGTTTCCAATCTGGAACAATAAGAAACTTAATACAAGTCGTTTCCTTGAAAATTTGAGGAAGCTATATCGTTAATACAAACGGCAGCTGCGGCAGCATTCCAGAAAATTTGATCAAGTATTTTTAGATAGGTATGCAAGTAGGTTGTAACAAATAAATTTGACACAACACTATTACCTTAATATATGTTAGATTCATTGATAAAAGCTCACTCTGGTGTGTAGTTTTTAAACCTATAGGTACATCAGATAGTACAACCACAAACACACTTAGACTCGGGAATATACACTTGGACTCGGGAATCCTATCGTTTCTTTTGTAGTACCCGAAGTACTTAAATTCCCTGATCTCATGAGAACTACTTAGGACTGAGCTGCTGGTGTGTAACTGTGTGAAGAACAAGCAAAATCGAATGATAGAACTCCAAACACGGACGGATCACTACTCAAGGCAATGTTTCCTCGGAATAAGTGACGACGTGATAGCCCTACATAACACCACAAATGGAGTCAAGACCCAAATGGACATTATAATGGCGGCCGGCGAACACGAGAACCGTGGAATAGAGCGCCACGAGGAAATAATGACGGAGGTGCTGGCGGCAAGGACGGCCTCAGAAGAGGTAAAGGGTCAAATGGACCATATAATGGCGACCGCGGAACACGCGAACCGTGAAACAGAGCGCCACGAGCAAGTGATGGCGGAGCTGCTGGCCACAAGATCGGCCACTGAGGCCGTCATCGAAAAAGTCGCCAATATTGCGGCAGCCACACCCCCAAATGTCCCAACGTACGCAGAGACGCTCGCCGCCCCCGCACGACCCCCCACCCCACCGAGCCACCACTCAATCATCGTCTCCTCCCGCGAGGAGATGGATACGAGCGAGGAGGTGCTCGGGAAGGTCCGCACGGCGCTCGACGCCAAGACCAGCGGGTTCCAGGTGCAGCGTGTCCGTAAGGTCAGAGACCAGAAAGTGGTCCTGAGCTGCTCCACCAAAGAGGAGATAGCCAAGATGGCTGAGAAGCTCAGGACCACGGGCGACCTTACGGTGGAGGAGACGCGCAATAAAAACCCGCTGGTTATCATCAAAGATGTCCTCGCATATAACACCGACGAGGACATCATAGCGTCGCTGCGGACCCAAAACGCAGATCGACTGGCCGACCTCACCGACGCCGACTTCAGCGCCGTCGTGGTGAGATACCGGAGGAGAGCGAGGAACCCTCTCGAGAACCACGTTGTCCTCCAGGTGTCTCCCAAGATGTGGCTGAGGCTGACGTCGGCGGGCAAGGTCCACATCGATCTGCAGCGGGTGGAGGTCGAGGACCAGTCCCCCCTGGTGCAATGCACCCGGTGTCTGGGGTACGGGCATGGCCGCAGAAGCTGCAAGGATCCTATTGATCTCTGCAGCTACTGCGGTGACCCGCACCCCCGCGCAGACTGCCCGCGCTATATCGCGGGCGGTACGCCAAAGTGCAGGAACTGCACAAACTCCAAGTGCAAAGACACCGGGCACAACGCTTTCGACGGGGACTGTCCCATTCGCAAGAAATGGGACAACATCGCGCGGTCGAGCGTCGCGTATTGTTGAGGTCGCCGCGGGCGTGCAACAGAGGCCAGACAATAACGGCGTACCCGACAAACGCGACACAACCCTACACAACCACTCGCACAAACACTCACAACACGCAACCCACACAACACTTTCAAGTGCGACCTGGGTACCCGTACAAATTTTATTTGACAGCCACATTCTGTGCAATGTTGGTCTGGAGAGTATCCAGGCCGCACTTGAAAGCACAGCACACCACACCACACAAGTGTACACGACAACACTAAGGTGTTGTCGGATGCACTTGTGTACACATACAATCCGCACACACACAAAAACACAATACCAAACACACACTGCACATGAAACACTCCCACATTCACACTCACGTTTATGGCCCTGTCATAAATGGTGTCACATTCCCTATATTCATAAGAATACAGCCAAATGTACATTAAACTGAACAGGGCCATAAACACACACAACACACATACACACAACACGTGTCGCGTTCGCCGAAAGCCGCAACCAAAGACCATTTTAGTCAATTTTATTCAATTTTAATTTAATCCAATTTTATTATATTTTAATTTAATGCAATTTTCTTTCAATTTTAATTTAATCCAATTTTTAACTTAATTATACATAAAATTTTTGACATTTTGATTTTAATCTACCTCTAATTTTACCAACCATACCATTTTATTTTACAACAATACACCATAACTACAACTTTACAAATTTTACACTTTTATTGAGATTTTTAACTGTTTAAATTTATTAGGAGAAATTACAATGTAACTGTAACGAAAATCATGTTGATTTACATAATATATTTACAACAAGCCGCACTACTATACGAATATGTCGTAAAACTGTATACCTATACATATACTACAATAAAATATGAATGAAAAAATTATTTACACCCTAAGGGAAAAAGAAAAATACCCTAACTGAAAAAATTAAAAAAACAAGAAAAGGGCTCTGATTATGTCAGAGGAGAAGCGGCAGGTTGTGTACCATCTGTACACAATCATTAAAAAAAAAAAAAAAAAAAAAAAACTGTGTGAAGATCAGAAAACACACGTTACATTACAAGATAGGTAAGTAGGTGTCTAAAAACTCCAAACAGAATAGACTAAGTATTCTAATCAGTAACTAATCGTGTTGCTTTGGTATACGTCTCGTAACAGAGTGTCGCTGTTAAGGTGAACATGTGCTGTTAGGTCGGATGTGTTGAGAGCGTACCAGGAGAGTCGCAAAGGCAGTATGAAAAATTGAAGGAAGCAGATAAAAAAAAAGTTTTTTAATTGATAGTAAAGGTGACCGTCCACTTGGTTGTACTATACAGCGGGCCCGCCGCTCGCTACGGCAAATAAAATCGTTTAATTTCCTCAGTTTCACCCGGCATTGAGACGAAATAAAGCGAAAATATTGGTCGAAGTGGGTGGAGCGCTTCATATCAAAGCCAAGTGAATGGCCACCCCACAGGGTCACCCTTGCTTAGATTCATTAACGACCTTAACGAATTTTGTAGCGTTAAACAGCTATTTAAATTTAAAATGAGAAGGTAGGGTTTTTGGCTAGTTTTAGGTAGCTAATAAAAGAGTAAGCCCTATTTCCACTGACTCCCTCTTTACGAGCAATTCGAGAGCTAGAACTAAGTAGGTTCTACATCACAATCGGCCGTAAATTACGTTAAGGGTGACCGTCCACATGGCTGTGCAATGAAGCGGGCCCGCCCGGGCCCGGCCCGCTTCGACCAATAGTTTTGCTCCATTTCCTCAGCGTCGCTCGCGGCTTCATTCAAGGTGACAGGAATTAAAGCAGTTCTATTGGTCGAAGCGAGCGGCGGGCGGGCCCCTTTCATAGCATAGCCAAGTGGCCGTTCACCCTAATGGGTACCGTACAAATATTCTTCCAATCCGCATTCGTGGTACCTTAGTAAATATTCCGCATTGTACTCGAGTTACGACAGTTGCGATTCCAATTGCTTTACGAACTGCGGAGTTCATAACTGCTCCCAAAAATAACCCGTCTCGAGTTTTCCAGTGCTCATAAAAATGCGATTGATTTATTATCTGTACATTTGTATTGGCTCCCACCCATTACATTATAGCACAAATAACGTTCCTCTCGCTCACTCAAGCTGTAAATTAATATGAAGTTATTTTATTTCCGCACTATTACGAGTAAATTATGTTATCTGGGTCTGATGTTGCTGTAACAAATTTGTTCGTCATAAATCACGAGTTTAAATATTTTGTAACACAATCCGTGTAGAATATATTGATCAAATTAAAGTGCATATCTACAGAACATTGTTCCACCCACATAATAAAATTAAATCTACCTAAGTACCTATTTATAAAATATCATTCTTAACTGGAGCAAATCGTAAAAGTCAATCGCGAGTGGAATTGACAGATCGTAAAACGAATACAATTCGCCTTTGTGTCCAGAATTACACTACCCACCGACCTCCTTTTTTTTTTTTATCGTTGGAAAACCCTTTATGGGTCCCCTCACGCCTCGGGGGAGACGAGAGGGGTATGTGGGAGTCCCTGCACCTGTAGGGCGCAGTATACCCACTAAAAACCAACGTTGTACCACCCTCCGCCATGCAGATGGGCGCCCCGGGTCCATGGGAAATGCTCCGAGACGCCCCTCCCCCACCGACCTCCTGGGTGACCTCTTTGAACCTATTTTAAGGAAATATCATACAATCCATGGCCCGCTAGTATTAATAACTCATCTCAAATACCTTTCCGCGTTATTGAAATTATTTATTGGCTACGGAACCCTACATTGTGCGTGCCACGACACACACTTGGCTAGTTTCTTTACAGGTAAAGTAAGAATGATTAGTATAATATTTCAGCACGAATTGATAATACAACTGACGTAGATAGTCATCGTACGCAATACGAAAATAGTTGTGCTTGTATTATATGCGCCAAATTTATCTGATATGTAATTGAAAAGAGAGATCAAGTTCAAAGCTACGTC